>CM039675.1:226618395-231418395 GCA_022496015.1 Hordeum marinum
CATTTTTAGCCCGAAGGGCATCGTGTTAAAGCAAAACGACCCGTAGGGGGTGGTGAATGCGGTTGCCGCTTGGTCAGATTCTTTCATTTTAATTTGATGGCATATGGAATAAGCATCGAGGAAACACGATGAATCATGTCCACCTGTGGCATCAATGATCTGGTCTATGCATGGTAAGGGGAAAGGGTCCTTAGGGCAGGCTTTATTGAGGTCTTTAAAATGGATGCACAGCCACCATGACTTATCTTTGTTTGGTACCATCACCAGGTTTGCCAACCATTCGGGCTGCTTAATCTCCGGAATGAACCCGACCTCTAGTAGTTTGGCTAATTCTTCACCCATAGCTTGCCGTTTGGTTTTGGAGAAGTGGCGTAGAGTCTGCTTAACGGGCTTGAAGCCTTTAATGATGTTTAGACTATGTTCTGCAAGGCACCGTAAGATTCCAGGCATATCTAAAGGATGCCAGGAAAAGATATCCAAATTTTCCCATAGAAAGGTTCGCAGTGCCTTATCGACTATGGGATCGAGCTGAGCTTCGATGGATGCTGTCTTATTGGGGTCCGTCGGATGCACTTGAAACTTAACGATTTCCTCTGAGAGTTTGAAGGATGTGGGCTTTGGCCTTTTGCTAAGGATCACGTCGTCCTTATCGATTGTTGACCATAGTGCGATCAGTTCTTTGGCTGCAAAGGTCTCTGCTAATGCCTCGAGGGCGAGCACTACCATTTTGTTTTCGGCCTGAAGGGCTATGTCCGGATCACCGGCGATTGTGATCACTCCATTTGGTCCTGGCATTTTGGGTTTCATGTACCCGTAATGGGGTATAGCCTGGAACTTTGTGAAGGCGTCACGTCCCAATAGGGCGTGGTAGCCACTTGGGAAAGGCACGATGTGGAAGGGAAGCTCTTCGGATCAGTAGTTTTCGGGATTGCCGAACACTACGTCTAGGGTGATACGTCCTGAACAGTGCGCCTCTTTCCCTAGAATAATTCCCCGTAAAGTCATGTTGCTATGTTCGATGCGAGATCGGTCGAACTGCATTTTTTCTAGGGTGCCTTCATAGATTAGGTTTAAACCACTACCGTCGTTCATTAGCACCTTATGTAACCTGTAGCCATCAATGATGGGGTTGAGGACTAGTGCGGCCGGTGAATGACCAGAAAGAATGGCTGGTCAGTCAGTATCTCCGAAAGTGATCGGTACGTCTGCCCATGCACTTGTTGCTATGTGGCAGACCTGTTCGAGTTCTTTAAGAGATCTTTTCCTTCTGTTCCTCGAGGGGAACATTTCGAAGACCGTCAAAACTTTGGCATTGTATTCGGGCGACGATGAAGAGTGCCTATTCGGCGGAAACTTCTCAAGGATGGCCTCACCGCTCTTTGCGACCTGCCTAACAACCCAGCAAGCTCTAAGGCTATGAGTCAGACTCATGTTCAGCAAGATGGAATGTATGGGGCAAGGTTTATCCAATAGTCCGTCAAGGATAGTACCGACCCCTGAAAGGGACATGTTTCTTTTTTTGGCTGGTTCGAATGTGGCTGGCCGCATTGGAGGTATCCTCTTTTTCCGATCTCCACTAGGGTGTTCGGGGAAAGTTGGTTCTGAAAATAACCGTCGGATTGCCAAGCACTTTCCATGGCATAGTATTTTTGTACCAAATCAGGTAGCTCGGAAAAGTCATGAATGTGACGGCAAGCCAGGGCGTTAAGAATCCCTTCATCATGGCAATTGTTACTGAAAGTTGTCATTATCTCTTGGTCACTAAGACCTTTTTCTCTGCTTCTAGCGAGTAGGAGTCTGGCCCAAAAGTAAACCTGGGCATACCCCGGGCTGGGCTGGGCTTCAAGCCGGGCTTTACAAAGCCCGAATTGGAAATCCAAGCCCGAGCCCGGCCTGGCCCGGCCAAAAAAACATAAATTCAGGCCCGAGCCGGGCCAGGCCTCCATGGAAATCACTATTTTTGGCAAGCCCGAGCCCGACCCGAACTGCTTCCCGAGCCCGATTTTGAAGCCCGAGCCCGGCCCGAACACAAAGCCCGGCTCGACCCGGGTTTTTTGGGCCGAGCTCGAGCCGGGCTGCCCATGCCCAGATGTACCCAAAAGTGATGGACTGATTCTCCTGGTAGTTGTTTAATGTCTCAAAAGTCCAAAGACGTAGGCTTTGGTGCGATACAGGAATCATCGTCTTGGGTGGTGGGTGGGTGTGGGGACCCCGCCTCATAAGTCGTGATCACCGAATGCACGTGTATAGTGATCCTAGAGATCAATGCTCACTGAACACACAAAAGCTGAATAACAAGAGTCTTACATCCACATTTAGCGTCTTACACAAATAAAGACCATGAAGGTCTAGTCCTACATAGATAGGGCCACAAGGGCCAATCACTTAAATAAAACAAATAGCGGAAATCTTGATCGAAAGCATGAACCCATGCCATCTGCCTTAACCTACAGGCATTCTGACTGGGAAGCGTCCTAGTTCGCATGTTCGTCTCCAACGAACTCTTCAACATACTCCTGTTCTTCCATGCCTGGCCAATTAAATAACCAGTGGCAAGCCAATGAGTACTTTGAATGTACTCGCAAGCAACCCATGTTGTGGAACAAGTAATAATGATGCATGATATAGCACTAAGTAGATAACTTGCGAAAAGCCAATTTTTAATGCAATGACATGATCAAGTAACTACGTAAGCATGCATCAACAGTTGGCAAATATCCATATGAACAACTTGTAGATATCATCATAAACAGGGGTTGAACATCTCATGTTCAATCATTATGATAAGTCATAGGACTTAGTTCAACGTCATGCTAAGTCTTCGGACTTAGCCCAAGTACCATCTTTGTCACCAACACATGCACACCAGTTTGTGAAAACATCCGGACGTGGCATAAGTAGAACTTCCCAACTGTCCTTGACCGTGGACACGGCTATTCGAATAGTTTTACACTCTGCAGAGGTTGCACACTTTACCCACAAGACCCGAGGTAAGCACCCGAACAATGCCTTTCCCATGGTGATACTAAACAAAGAGTCCACTCGTTGGTGCCATCCCTCATGATATACATCACACGTATCATCCATGATGGCACGTAACGATGTGCTCGGTGCCTGTAAAGACAACGCATGTCCTCCCTCTTCTGGGACGACCCCGTCTCAAGAGTGACCACTTCACTCTTGCCACTAGTAATGCCGGCTCCCTGCTAGCACCATCCATAGTAATCAACAAAGCCCCATCCCATAAGGGCTATTGTGGTCGTACATGTAAGGTTGGGACGGTCGACAATTCTTAAACACTCCATTTTTGAAAACACACCCTCATCTTGTTTCGGCACACCACTTCTTTCTGAAGTGGTCACCCAACTCATCATCATCTCCCTCGGGCATTAGTGGCACCCGACAGGGTTTTCGAAAAGTCTTTGAAATAATTTCTCCCTTTCCATCACTATGCATAAATCCCATCCCACTTGTGTAGCATCTATCAGCATCCAATATACACCCACCCGCATAACCCTCATAAGGTGGTAGGGTCATGCACAATGCAAGTGTCAACGGTAAAAGTATCGGAGGCACCCCACCGAAGGGGGAGAACCACATCATGATCAATTATAGAAACAACAAATGCTATATGTCATGCATGCAAAAGTTTCTTAACATGGTCAAAGGGCTGTTTGCCTGGCTGAACAAAGTCTTCGGGGTCTTCAAAGTCTTCGGCTCAATCTCGCTCGTCAATAGTGCAATCTATCGTCACGATAAATAACGATAAAAATAAGCATCACACAAAAACAGAGCACAGAAAGCTAAATTTAAAATGCTACCCTACTGTCATAAATACTAAAATCTATACTAAAAATATTTGTCTAGGGTCTTGAAGTTGAAAAGATTTTGAAAAATATTTAAAACAGGTGCTAATAATTCCAAATGGGGGTTTTAAATTAAAAAAGTACATAAAATGTTTTCAAATATTTTTACAAGTGGGACTAATAAATTCTATGGAATATTCTAGGAATTTAGGTGGAAAAATATTTGGATTTGGATTTATTTTGGGTCCTGTGGGATTTTTGGAAATCAAACGGAAAAACAAAAAGAAAAGGGCATTGTGCCCTCCCGGGCCAGAAGCACCGAGGCCGAGCCGGCCCAAAGGGGCAACCGGCCTAGGTTGAGACGTCGCACACGATAGGTTTAATTTTAAACCTGCCCACGGGCTCATCCAGGCAGAGAGAGAGAGGAGGGGGATGAGGGGATGATAGGTGGGCCCCGCCTGTCATCCCTCTCCTCACGATAGGAACGGAGTGGGGGGCTCACCGACGGGGTTCCAGGCCGCGGTGGCTCAAGTGGAGGGCACCAGCGCGCTCAGGGGCCTCCCGCACGTCAATGGGTGGCCGAGGGGGTCGTCGGGGCAGAGAGAATCGTCGACAAGGGAGAAAGCCCGACGGCGGCGAGGGTTTGGTTCGGGCACGGCTTCCGATCACGGGGGTAAGGGGCTGGGCACTGGGCAGCAGTAGAGGGGAGGAGAGAGCGAGGGGAGAGGAGCGGGAGCTCGGGGAGGCCTTTATAAAGGTGGGCGCCGATGCACCGTGGGCGCGGTGCGCCGGTGAGGACGGGGGCGTTGCCACAGGTGACGGGGCCACTCCAGGCTGTGTCCTGGGTGGTCGCGGACTTACTCCGTGCCCGCGGATAGGGGAAGGGCAGCCAGGGGGGGTCCGAAGGTGCGCGTGTGCGAGCTCGGCCATTGGCCGGCTCGAGCGGCACCGTGCGCGCGCGAAGGAGGGCAGCAGAGGAGGAGGGAGGAGGGGCCTGACCACCTGGCGCCTTGCGGACGTCGAGGGCGGCCAGGGGACATGCTCCTGCATCCCCAGGTGGTCGGGAGGCTCGGGATGGGGGCGGATACAGTGCGGGAGCGCACTGTAGCGCGCTCTAGAGCGCCCTTATGATCGGCCTCGACATAGAAAATGGGCACTAGGATGTCCACTAGTGTCTTCGGGGTTCTGGAGATGCGCATGGGCTAGGAGAGGTTAGGGGAGGCTTAGGAAAGAAAGGAAATGGGGAGGGGAGAGGTAGAAAAGATGTTGCCAAGGTGAAAAATGGGGGGTTTACCCCACGTTCCAGTGGCTTATGGGCCTTAGATTTTTACTAGAGGTAGCTGGTAACCCTGATGGGTTGTGGTAAAAGTTTCATGGCAAGGGGAATAGGGAAAGGGGTGAAAGTAGGGACTTTACTATTTCACCAGAAGGTGTTTGATATGGGTTTTGACAAGAGAAGTTTACCCACTTACCGAGTTACTCAACAGGGTCAAATGTTAGGTGAAAATAGGCATGATTACCAAGTTTGAGCTCAAGTGGGCAAAGTTGACAATGGAAACTTTGTGAACCCTAGAAACTAATAGAATCAGGTTTCTGTAGATCTAGTTAGGTTAAGCTTTTACCGTTGATGCACTTCTTAGTGTAGCACCATTATTTGGTGATAAGGGCATGTCTACAAAGTTTGGGGTCAAGGGGAGAAACTTCACAATGTAAAGCTATTCAAATTTGAATCTAGACCGGAAGGGTTTTGGGATGGTTTGATGAACCAAATCTACTTCGATTGAGATGAAACTTTGCAAGATCATCACCCAGATAGTGTTGACTTGCTGGAATTTTCCTGGAATTTATTGAGAATATTTCTTACGAAAATATTCGAAAAGTTTGATTTGAATAGAAAGGGTTTTGAGGGTTTTTCCCATGATTTGTATATTCCCATGTATTGAAACTCATATATATGGAAAATGTATGTCCATTGAGTTTCCCTAAATTTTCACAAATATTTTGAAGGCATTTAAATAATTTTCCCTATGAAAAACCATTTCTGGTCTTAGGGAAAAGCCTTTAAATAAAATATTAAAATAATCTTTAAAATTAATATTTGGTGGTTTTGGGAAGTCATAAATATAGTAGGTCTGAATTAAAGCTTTTGGAGAGGAAGAATTCACCCAATTTGAGGACTTGCAGTGCAAACCTCAATCCAGGGTTTTTTGAAAACCTAGTTGAATAAATCATTTATGGTTAAAACAAAATTTGATAAAAATAGTTTTGGGCACTATTCACATGGCATGATCATTGGGCAAGAGGTTTGGGACAAGGAAGATGAATATCAAGAGGGATAGAATCCAAGAGTGCCACAAAAAACAGCTCAACAAGCAAGCATGCAACAAATCAACCAAGCACAAACATTGCAAAAGTTTTAATTGGCTCCAAATTTTATAAATCCAAACATAGCAAGGTGATACAAACACAGGGTGTGACAGACCTACCCCCTGACAAGAATCTCGTCCCCGAGATTCCTAGGCTAAGCGCTAAAAAGATAAGGGAACTCTGATCTAAGATAGTCTTCACGCTCCCAGGTTGCTTCAGCTTCAGTATGGTTGCTCCACTGGACCTTGAAGTACTTGATGGTACGGCTTCTGGTGCAATGCTCGGCTTCATCCAGAATGGGAACTGACCTCTCACGATTAGTGAGGTCTGGCTGAAGATCGATGGCTTGTTGGTCGATGTCCTTATAGAGGTCGGGGCGGTTGGGAACTTGCAGACACTTCTGGAGTTGTGACACATGGAAGACATTGTGCACATCCGACAGCTCGGACGGTAGCTCTAGCTGATAGGCAACCTCTCCTCGCATTGCGGTGATCTTGAAGGGGCCGATGTATCTTGATGCCAACTTTCCTTTGACGTGGAAACGCTTGGTTCCCTTGAGAGGCATGACTCGGAGGTAGACATGGTCACCGACACAGAAGCTCACTTCTCGGCGGTGGGAGTCAGCGTAGCTCTTCTATCTTGACTTGGCGGTCTCAAGGTGCTCTCAGACGAGTTGAACTTGCTCTTCTGCCTCATGGAGGATATCTGGTCCAAAAACTAATCCTTCTCCGGTCTCTAACCAGTTGAGGGGAGTACGACACTTACGTCCATACAACACCTCAAATGGTGCCATCTGAAGACTCGACTGATAGCTGTTGTTGTAGGAGAACTCAGCAAATGGCAGGCAATCTTCCCACTTGGCTCCATATGCCAAAATACAAGCGCGAAGCATATCTTTGAGCATCTGATTTACTCGTTCTGTTTGCCCACCGGTCTAGGGTGAAAAACAGTGCTAAAGGAGAGCTTAGTTCCCATAGCTTCTTGAAACTTCTTCCAGAATCTTGAGGTGAACTGGATTCCTTGATCTGACATGATCTCCTTTGGAACTCCGTGAAGACTTACAATGCAGTTGATGTAGAGGTTTGCGAGCTGGCTCCCATCGTAGGTGGTCCTGACGGGAATGAAGTGGGCTACCTTGGTCAGGTGGTCGACAATGACCCAAATTGAATCATGTCCTTTACTTGACCTAGGTAATCTGGTGATGAAATCCATCCCGACTTTATCCCACTTCCATTCAGGCACTTTGAGAGGTTGCAATAGTACAGCGGGTCGCTAATACTCATCTTTGACTCTCTGGCATATGTCACACTTAGCAACGAACGTGCCTATCTCCCGTTTCATGCCATGCCACCAGAATCTTGCCTTAGGTCTTGATACATCTTGGTTCCTCCAGGATGGATGGAGTATGGAGTGTCATGAGCTTCTTGCAAGATCAGGTTCTTGAGCTCCTCTTTGTTGGGCACGTAGATGCGATTCCCAAACCATACAACTCCTTTTTCATCCACTAGGAATCTTGGGGCCTTGCCTGCCTTGATCTTCCTCTTGATGCCTTCAATGCTCTCATGTCCCTTCTGAGCTTCTTTGATATCATCCATCATGGTAGGCTTTGCTTCGAGGTTGGCGAGGAATCCAGGCGCAACTAGTTCCAAGACTAAGCTGTCAAGCTCTTCATATAGGGTGGGTAGCCTTTACTTAATCATAGCATTCAAGGAACAAGCCTTTCGGCTTAAGGCATCTGCTACCACGTTGGCATTGCCGGGGTGGTATTGAACACTGAGGTCATAATCCTTGATCAACTCCAACCATCTTCGCTGCCTCATGTTCAATTCCCTTTGAGTGAAAATATACTTGAAACTCTTGTGGTCTATTTATATCTCACATCGCTTCCCCAGAAGGTAATGTCGCCATGTCGTCAAGGCATGAACCACGGCTGCCAACTCGAGATCATGAGTTGCGTAGTTCTCTTCATGAGGTCGTAGTTGTCTGGATAAATATGCTACCACCCTGCCTTCTTGCATCAGAACACCTCCAAGCCCGGTTCTCGATGCATCATAGTATATCACAAACTCCTTGTGAATATCGGGGGTGGCCAAAACTGGGTCTGTGGTCAATCTCTTCTTGAGCTCCTTGAAGCTTTCCTTGCACTTAGCTGTCCATTCGAACTTCTTGTCCTTCTTCAAAAGCTGGGTCATGGGTCGGGTAATGCTTGAGAACACTTCTGCAAACTTGCGGTAATATCCCGCGAGTCCGAGGAAGCTCCTGACTTCCTTCACGGTGGTAGGGGTTTGCCATTGAGTCACAACTTCAATCTTGGCGGGATCCACTCATAATCCTTCTGCAGTCAGCACATGACCCAAGAATCCAACTTCATGCAACCAGAATTCACACTTGCTGAACTTGGCATAAAGCTGGTACTCTCAAAGCTTCTCTAGGACCAATCTCAAGTGTTCCTCATGCTCTTCTTCAGACTTGGAGAAGATGAGTATGTCATCGATGAAGACGACAACGAACTTGTCCAAGTACTCCATGAAGACTTTATTCATGAGATACATGAAGTAGGCAGGGGCATGGGTTAACCCAAATGACATGACCATGTATTCATACAGGTCCTGTCGGGTTACAAATGCCGTCTTCGGAATGTCTTGGGGTCTGATCTTTAGCTGGTAGTACCCAGACCTGAGGTCGATCTTGGAAAACACCTTGGCTCCATTCAACTGATCAAACATGGCTTCAATCATGGGGAGGGGGTACTTGTTCTTTATTGTGACCTCATTGAGAGAACGGTAATAGACACAAAGTCTGATAGTTCGGTTCCTCTTTGACACAAATAGAACAGGTGACCCCCAAGGAGAGGCACTAGGGCGAATGAATCCTTTTCTGAGCTGCTCTGCCAGTTGCTTATTCAATTCAGCCAACTCTTTGGATCCCATCCTGTAGGCCTTCTTATAGATGGGCCTTGATCCGAGCATAAGCTCAATGATGAACTCAATGTCACGGTAAGGAGGCATTTCGGGCAGCTCATCAGGAAACACATCCGGGTATTCACATACCACTGGCACTTGATCCAACTCAACTCCCGATAGACAGTTAGCCTGAGGGGCTTGAGAGGAGGTAGGGTTGGGGACATACTTGACTTCCACTCCTTGGCTATTGGTCATGGTGACAATACTCTTGGCATAGTCTAACAAGCTTTGGTTCTTGGTCAACCAATTCATGCCAAGGATGACGTCCAAGCCAGGTGAATCCAGAACTATAAGGTCTGCTAGGAAGTCTACCCCATTGATGTCAATCTTCACTCCCTTACACCCTATCCCAGACTTCATAACTGAACCCGGGGTTTGTATCAACATATGATACCCATGGGTGTAGGTTTCATGCCACTCTCTAATGCAAACTTTTGGGTGACAAAAGAATGTGAAGCTCCACAATCAAACAGTATTGTTGCTGGGGTTGAGTTGACGAGGGATGTACCCAGTATGACGTCTGGGTCTTCCTGGGATTCCTTTGCAGTGATGTGATTCACACGACCCTTGCCATTGTTGGGCTGGTTGCGGGGAGCTGGGTTCCTTGGTGGTGCTCCACGGCCTTGACCTTGAGTTGGTGCATTTGGGCACGATGCATCTGGCTTCTTGTTGGGGCAGAGCTTAGAGATGTGCCCAGATTGACCACATCCAAAGCAAGTGACTTGCCCAGGGTTGTTGTTGTAGTTCCTGCCACCGTTGTTGTTATTAGGGTTGTTGTAAGCTGGCCTGGGGTTGGCATACTGCTGAGGCTGGTAGCTCGGACGAGGCGCATGAGGTCTAGCCTACTGTGGCTGATAGGTTGGCTTGGCTGGGGCTGGTTGCCAGGGGCGAGGCTTCTGGTTGCTAGAGCTACCCTTGCTGATCATCTTGCACTTGCAAGTGTTGTCTATGGCACGACGCTTGTCTTCCAGCATGAGGGCCTTGTTCACCAGGTCGAAAAAGGTACGACAGTTATAGACGATGAGCTGATACCGCAGGGTCTGTTGAAGTCCTTCCATGAAGCGTTCCTTCTTGGCAGCCTCTATGCTGACATCTTCAGGTGCATACCTTGACAGCAGGTTGAACTTCTGCAGGTACTCCTTGACAGAGCCACTTCCTTGCTTCAGCGCTCGGAATTCTCTCTTCTTGATAGCCATGATCCCAGAAGCAATGTGGGAAGTGCGGAATCCTTCCTTGAAGTCATTCCAAGTGATCACACGCTCACCTTGCATGACCTTGAATCCATCCCACCAAGCTCGGGCAGTACCTCCGAGGCAGTGAGAGGCATAAAGCACCTTCTCACGATCCTCATTGCAATTGACCAGTGCAAGGAGGTCCTCGATGGTGCGGATCCAGTCGTCAACATCCAATGGTTCAGCAGTCTCGGTCAAGGTTGGGGGCGAATTCCTCATGAACTCAGACAGAGTGGAGTGGCCATTGCCGTTCCTGCCTTGCTGCTAGTTGTTCACAAGGGCCTGAGCCATCTGCTTGATAGCAACATTGTTGGCTTGGCATTCCTCCCGGAGAACTTGGAGAAACTGAGCTATGGTCATGTTCTCCGGTGGAGGTGGTGGCGGGGGAATGTCGCCTTGTGGCTGTTCCTGGTGTCCTCCAGCGCGAGCAGCCACACTAGCTCCTTGTTGCTGGCTTGAGTTGCCGGCTCTAGGGTTGGCGAAGGAGCTGTTGTGGGTAGCAGTCACCATCCTGTTTGGAGCAGCCAAGTCAAACAACTGGGATAGAAGAGAGGAAAAGCAACAATGGAAGAGCGTGCCTAAGGGGGTTGGTCAAGTGCAAGTGTGGTAAATCAAAGGTTGAGAGACCGACATATATTAAGATAGACGATGGAGTCGCTTACATGTTGCCTATGGCAAAAGCGCGACTTGCATCGGAACACAAACAACAAAACAAACAACAAGCACCCATGGTTTCATATGAACCATTAACGGACTCGACTTCGCATGAGGGATACATTACTGATCCTACCCTAGGGGTTCTCGGACTCAGGTAGTGGAGTGCTCGGTCTCGTAGTCACGCTCCTATGGGTGTTCCTCCTGTTCATCATCTGAACGGGCATCTGATGAGGACATCCCTACTAATGTTACACCCACCCCGACTGCTATACATACAGGACCAATTACTAGAGCTCGCGCACGTCAATTGAATTACCAGGTACTTTCGTTTCTTGGAAATCCTTCTAATATTCATGAACATATGATGCTGCCTAAATTAGATACTTTTGTTTTACTTATGAATGAAGGACCTATCATGGATAAGAAGGATGACCATTGGAGCGGGATCAAGCATGGAGGAGAAGGTGCGCGCGCGGAGAAGAACAATGGAGCTTCCAGTGATGATTTTCGCACATTGAAGCCACCATAATGGGAGTGGGAAGCTTTGGACGAAATATGCATGATGCCACTTTATAAAATTCGTCCATAGGCTAATATAGGTGCTGCGCCACCTTAATTTTGGGCCAGGCCCATGTAATTTCGAAATACCATATTATAGGCTGTTTTTAGAGTCCGTATGTATGGGGAAACTGACTTAGGGTCGGTTTCGGACCCCTCCTCCAAGGGGCCACGAAATCCCCTTCTATTCCCCCATATATACAGCCCTTAGGGCTTCGTTTTAGGTTTGGGTTTTGTTTAGATTACAAGTTCGCCATAGCAGCAACTTCGCGTTCTTCGTTTGTGTTCCACGACCAGACAAAGGCGTCACAGAACCCCACTTCATCAATAAAGCTTTCCTCTTATATTCGCAATATCCAGATTGCAATCTTAGTTTCTTGCTTGTTCTTCGTTTGCGTGCAGGAAATAGACCCTCGTGGTCAGGTTGATCGTGCTCCGGCGTGGTCAATAACCTCTCAGAGTTGGTTTAGCGATTGCTAAGGCGCGACGTCTCACACGTTCGTAGTCGGATCGTCAAAGTCTACTCCACCAAAAACGATAGCCACCATCTCATCGAAAGACAGGGACAACTTCGCCTCTATCAAGTGGTATCAGATTTCCAGGTTGCTCGGTGAGATTTTACCAGTTTTCGTAGTTTAGATCGCATCTGTTCTTCATACCTTTAGTCCACGAAAAAGCCACAAAAAAAATTAGGGTTAGATCATCATATCCGAACCAATCTGTGCCTTTGCATAGTCTTTTCAGTATTTTGCTTTGTTGAATTTGCGGTTACATCGTCGTGTCGAGTTGCTGGTCTTAGTGCCTAGTTCTTTAGAGTTTCGAGTTCTATTCACAAGTTGTCATGCCGCCAACGCATCGTCTTCATAGTCGCCATATCCCACCACCATCATCCCCGCTGCCAGTTATCCATTGGTGTCCATATATACCACCACCAATCCGAGTCCAGCTCGTTTTAAATTTAGTTTCGAGATCTTTTTGATTTCGGATTCGCGTTTTGCTACCTGTGTAGGTGTCGGAAAAAAAAAAGAAAAAAAAGAGTCTGGCACGCTTTGCAGAGCACGTTTTGGCCCAAAAAAATTTCGGCCGAAAATATTTTTTCCCTATCTTGATTTTAGGTTCTCCGGAGCGTTTTGAGACACTTGCTATCATAGTGAGTTTTGTCGAAATTTTTTGGTCGTCGCAGCCCCCGCATCGCTCCAGAAAAAAAAAATCAATTTTTTTTTCGTGTCTATCCTGCTTATACGACTTGGGAAGGGTTTTGAGACACTCGCAATTATAGTGTTTTTCTGAGCAAAAAAAAAAAAAAAAAAAAGAGGCGCAAAAAAAAAAAACAGAGTGTGCTCTTCCCTTGATTACGTGTATCGTCGTGCTTTTGTTGGTGTTTTAGGCTCGCGTCTCTAGCACGGTCTAGCCTAGGACCAGCACAGTACCGTCGTTGAGCGTTTATTCAACCTTGCATCTCTGAATTGATTATTGCTGACCCTTTTTGCTACCATATTATAAGCCATCCCAGCTCCACATACTTCTACGCCGTGTGCTTGACACCACCTGGCAATCGCTCTATCCAAGCTTTGAGAGTTTTGGCTACAACGGTTGCCGATCACCGCCTGCTACTGGGTAAGAACTGGTAAGAAATTGAGATTCGCTTAAAGGATTTGTGCCACACCACCACCACCACCACGTCCCAGTAGTCTGTAGGTTTCATATTGTGTGTTTCCTATTTCTGCTAACCATGCCAGGATCACACGATGACGAGATCGATTGGGAGAGCATGACCAACAAAGCGCTCTATGATAAATTTCAGCAAATGATGGCTGAGCAGGTACAAGACTTCGTGAACAACTTTGGAGTGGCCATGGAGAAGCTAGATGGTTTGGAGAAGACATTCGACACCAAGATGGACGCCAAGTTCAATGAGGTGCTTGCCCGTCTACCTCCACCAGCGGCAGCTCCTCTTCCTTTTGAACGACGAGTGCGACGTGTGCCTCTCGGCCACGCCCAACATCCTGGTACTGTTGATACTGCTGCTACTTCGGTGGCTCGTGCGGCTACTGTCATTGAGCAGGTTGAAGATTATGATGGTGATTTCGATGATGAGGGAGAGGTTGCTCCAGATCCGCCCCAGGGGCAACCACCACCATACGCACCAGGTCGACCACATGGCTACAACTGTAACGGTAGGGCTGCACCACCCCCGTAGGTATGGGATCATGACCATCTCCCTAAACTTAAATTGAATATTCCGACATTTGAGGGTAGATATGTTCCTGATATATATCTTACATGGGAGTTAGAAACAGAACAACGTTTTACATGCTTACAATTTCCCGAGGATAGACGTGTTGCCGCTGCTGTTTGTTCATTCACTAGTTTTGCTTGTGTTTGGTGGTCCGAACATTGTAGAATACACCATGCCAATATTCCAACTACTTGGGCTGCTTTGAAAACTGCTATGCGTAATCGTTGGGTGCCACCTTATTATCAACGTGAGTTGCTTCAAAATTTGCAGCGTTTAAGACAAGGAAAAAATTCTGTAGAAGAATATTATCAGGAATTACAAACTGGTATGATTAGATGTGGTATTGTTGAGGAGAATGAAGCTATGCTTGCACGTTTTATGGGTGGATTGAATAGAGAGATTCAGACTATTCTGGAGTATAAGGAGTATAACACTATCACTCGTTTATTTCATCTTGCTTGCAAAGCTGAACGTGAAGTGCAGGATCGACAGGCAATGGCGAGAACTACTTTTTCTGCAGGTCGCACTTCATCATGGACGCCACGTACCTCCTCTACTTCCACACGTCCTGCTGCAACACCACCTACTTCAACCTCCAACTCCAACCGCGATACCAGGAAACAGGCTCCTCCTCCACCCTCTACCAAGAGCACACCTTCTGGGCCTGCACCGAGCTCTTCTTCATCTATTGCATCCACAGGGCAAACACATGAGGTTATATGCCGTCGTTGCAAGGGTGGAGGTCACTTTGCGAGAGAATGCCCTTCCAAGCGTGTCATGATTGTTACTGAGGATGGTGGATATGCGTCTGCTAGTGATTATGATGAGGAGACTTTGGCTCTCATTGCAAGTGAAGAACACAATGGCGACGATGCAGAACCAGAAACACACTACATGGCTGCTGATTACGCTGACAGGTATGAAAGTTTAGTTGCTCAACGTGTTCTCAGTGTGCAGGTTACACAGGCTGAGCAAAATCAGAGGCACAACTTGTTCCACACAAAGGGAGTTGTGAAGGAGCGTTCTATTCGCATCATCATCGATGGAGGGAGTTGCAATAACTTGGCTAGCATGGAGATGGTGGAGAAGCTGTCTCTAACCACCAGACCACATCCTCATCCTTATTACATCCAATGGTTCAACAATAGTGGCAAGGTTAAGGTAACACGTACTGTTCGTGTGCATTTTAGCATTGCTACATATTCTGATTATGTGGATTGTGATGTGGTACCCATGCAAGCATGTTCTGTTTTACTTGGTAGACCATGGCAGTTTGATAAAAATTCTGTACACCATGGTAGGACAAATCAGTATACTCTTGTTCATAAGGATCATAATATCACGTTGCTTCCTATGTCTCCCGAACATATTATGAAAGATGACATTGCTAGAGCTAGTAAAGCAAAACAGGAGAAAAATAAGAGTGAAAATCAGATTGTAGCACAGGAATTTGAGCAACACCATAAGCATAATAAACCATCATCTACTGTTGCATCCGAAATAAAATTGCAGAGTGGATGTTTACTTGCTACTAAATCTGATATTAATGATTTGGATGTTGCTACATCTGTTTGCTATGCTTTTGTATGCAAAGAGGTATTATTTTCATTCGAGGACATGCCTCCCTCTTTGCCTCCTGCTGTCATTAACATTTTGCAGGAGTTCGCTGACGTCTTTCCACAAGACGTGCCACCGGGATTACCGCCTATTCGTGGGATTGAGCATCAGATTGACTTAATTCCCGGTGCATCCCTACCCAACCGTGCACCCTACCCTACCAATCCAGAGGAGACAAAGGAGATTATGCGTCAAGTACAAGAGCTGCTTGACAAAGGTTATATACGTGAATCCCTTAGTCCTTGTGCTGTTCCTATTATTCTAGTGCCTAAAAAGGATGGTACATCGCGCATGTGTGTGGATTGTAGAGGCATTAATAATATTACTATTCGTTATCGTCATCCTATTCCTAGACTAGATGATATGCTTGATGAATTAAGTGGCTCTACAATTTTCTCCAAAGTTGATTTGCGTAGTGGATACCATCAAATTCGTATGAAATTGGGAGATGAATGGAAAACAGCATTTAAAACTAAGTTTGGATTATATGAGTGGCTAGTCATGCCTTTTGGGTTAACTAATGCACCTAGCACTTTCATGAGATTAATGAACGAGGTTTTACGTGCTTTCATTGGACGATTTGTGGTAGTCTATTTTGATGATATATTGATTTTTAGTAGATCTTTGGAGGAACATTTGGAACATTTACGTGCTGTTTTTACTGCGCTCCGTGATGCCCGTTTGTTTGGTAACCTTGGGAAGTGCACCTTTTGCACCGACCGAGTATCTTTTCTTGGCTATGTTGTTACTCCACAGGGAATTGAAGTTGATAAAGCCAAGATTGCAGCTATTGAGAGTTGGCCGCAGCCCAAAACGGTCACACAAGTAAGGAGTTTTCTTGGCCTCGCTGGTTTCTATAGGCGTTTTGTCAGAGATTTCAGCACCATTGCTGCGCCTCTCAATGAGCTTACAAAGAAGGATGTGCCTTTTTCTTGGGGTACCGCACAGGAAGAAGCCTTCACGGTCTTGAAAGATAAGTTAACACATGCTCCTTTACTCCAACTTCCTGATTTTAATAAGACTTTCGAGCTTGAATGTGATGCTAGTGGTATTGGGTTAGGAGGTGTGTTATTACAAGATGGTAAACCTGTTGCGTACTTTTCTAAAAAATTAAGTGGGCCTAGTCTGAATTATTCTACTTATGATAAGGAATTATATGCTCTTGTTCGGACTTTGGAAACATGGCAACATTATTTATGGCCCAAAGAATTTGTTATACATTCTGATCATGAATCTTTGAAACATATTAAAAGTCAAGCAAAACTGAACCGTAGACATGCTAAATGGGTTGAATTCATTGAGACTTTCCCTTATGTCATTAAACACAAGAAGGGTAAAGACAATGTTATTGCTGATGCTTTGTCTCGTCGTTATACTATGCTTTCACAACTTGACTTTAAAATATTTGGTTTGGAGACCATCAAAGATCAATATGTGCATGATGCTGAATTTAGAGACGTGTTGCAGAATTGTAAAGAAGGGAGAACATGGAACAAGTTCGTTATTAATGATGGATTTGTGTTCCGTGCTAACAAGCTATGCATTCCAGCTAGCTCCATTCGTCTTTTGTTGTTACAGGAGGCGCACGGAGGAGGATTAATGGGACACTTTGGCGTGAAGAAGACGGAGGACGTACTTTCTACACATTTCTTTTGGCCAAAGATGAGACGGGATGTTGAGCGTTTTGTTGCTCGCTGCACTACATGTCAAAAAGCTAAGTCACGACTCAATGCTCATGGTTTATATATGCCTTTGCCTGTACCTAGTGTTCCTTGGGAGGATATATCTATGGACTTTGTTTTAGGTTTACCTCGAACAAAGAAGGGGAGGGATAGCATATTTGTTGTCGTGGATAGATTTTCCAAAATGGCACACTTTATACCATGTAATAAAAGTGATGATGCTGCTCATGTTGCTGATTTGTTCTTTCGTGAAATTATTCGATTGCATGGTGTACCAAATACAATTGTTTCAGATCGTGATGCTAAATTTCTTAGCCATTTTTGGAGATGTTTATGGGCTAAGTTGGGGACTAAACTACTTTTTAGTACTACATGTCATCCCCAAACTGATGGACAAACTGAAGTAGTCAATAGATCATTGTCTACTATGCTTAGGGCTGTTTTGAAGAATAACCTGAAAATGTGGGAAGAATGCTTGCCTCATATTGAATTTGCTTATAATCGTTCGCTACATTCTACCACTAAGATGTGCCCTTTTCAAGTTGTGTATGGTTTCTTACCTCGTGCACCTATTGATTTGTTGCCTCTTCCATCTTCGGAGAAGGTTAATTTTGATGCTAAAGAACGTGCTGAATTGATATTAAAGATGCATGAGTTAACGAAGGAAAACATTGAGTGTATGAATGCTAAATACAAACTTGCTGGAGATAAGGGTAGAAAACATGTTGTCTTTGCACCTGGTGATCTTGTTTGGTTACATTTGCGTAAGGATAGATTTCCTGATTTGCGCAAGTCAAAGCTAATGCCCCGTGCTGATGGTCCTTTTAAGGTGTTAGAGAAAATAAATGATAATGCATATAAACTTGAGCTGCCTGCAGAGTTTGGGGTTAGCCCCACTTTTAACATTGCAGATTTGAAGCCTTATTTGGGTGAGGAAGATGAGCTTCTGTCGAGGACGACTTCAGTTCAAGAAGGGGAGGATGATGAGGACATCCCTACTAATGTTACACCCACCCCGACTGCTATACATACAGGACCAATTACTAGAGCTCGCGCACGTCAATTGAATTACCAGGTACTTTCGTTTCTTGGAAATCCTTCTAATATTCATGAACATATGATGCTGCCTAAATTAGATACTTTTGTTTTACTTATGAATGAAGGACCTATCATGGATAAGAAGGATGACCATTGGAGCGGGATCAAGCATGGAGGAGAAGGTGCGCGCGCGGAGAAGAACAATGGAGCTTCCAGTGATGATTTTCGCACATTGAAGCCACCATAATGGGAGTGGGAAGCTTTGGACGAAATATGCATGATGCCACTTTATAAAATTCGTCCATAGGCTAATATAGGTGCTGCGCCACCTTAATTTTGGGCCAGGCCCATGTAATTTCGAAATACCATATTATAGGCTGTTTTTAGAGTCCGTATGTATGGGGAAACTGACTTAGGGTCGGTTTCGGACCCCTCCTCCAAGGGGCCACGAAATCCCCTTCTATTCCCCCATATATACAGCCCTTAGGGCTTCGTTTTAGGTTTGGGTTTTGTTTAGATTACAAGTTCGCCATAGCAGCAACTTCGCGTTCTTCGTTTGTGTTCCACGACCAGACAAAGGCGTCACAGAACCCCACTTCATCAATAAAGCTTTCCTCTTATATTCGCAATATCCAGATTGCAATCTTAGTTTCTTGCTTGTTCTTCGTTTGCGTGCAGGAAATAGACCCTCGTGGTCAGGTTGATCGTGCTCCGGCGTGGTCAATAACCTCTCAGAGTTGGTTTAGCGATTGCTAAGGCGCGACGTCTCACACGTTCGTAGTCGGATCGTCAAAGTCTACTCCACCAAAAACGATAGCCACCATCTCATCGAAAGACAGGGACAACTTCGCCTCTATCAGCATCATTCCCGGTCGAAGGGGTCGGGGAACGAGGAGGTCCATCCCAACGGCGTTTTGCTGGTGGGTCGGTGAAGAGCTCACGGTACTCCTTCGCACTCATGCAATGACGACGTGTAGGTGCATCACTAGCTAGGGGTACTCCTCCTTTGTAAGTGACAGCTGGTCATCCCTTGGGGGCTCCATCCTTCTTGATCTTGTCTGGCTTCGTCTTGGCTTGCCAAAGTAGCTCTCGGGTGAGGTGAAGTTCCTCGCAGAGCTTCACAGACTCCTTCATCAGGTTATGAACCAGACTATCAGCGGAGAGGCTAAAGTAGGTTTGGAACCTGAGTGGCATGCCATCCTCCTTGGATGGGATCAGCATCCAACTCTCGCCAAGATCGTCCTTCCTGAAAGGAAGGTAGCGAGTAGCCGGCTCGCAGCCATCTCTGGAATGATGTCTCATAGGTGTAGGAGTGCCTTGCGTGCAGCTGTCTCGACTGCAAGTATCATGGTCTCCATCTGTGGCCCTTGAAAGAACCAACTAGTCGGGGAGTCATTTGCCTTCACGACCACATCCACGTGGTACTCCTTCGTGACGGCACCGACCCAGTGCTTGTGGTAGAGGAAAATGGGTGGTTGGGGAAACTGGCACTTTTCCAGGCTATCCCCAAGGAGTAAGGGAAAGCCGGATGTCAAGAAGGCTTCGGGTACGACGGCCATCTACAAAGGTTTGAAGGGAGGAGAGTCAGCAAAGTGTTGTGTGAAGAATAGAAGAGATAAATAGTACAGATGCCCTAAGTATAGGTGCTAGGTGTAGTTTTGAAAACAGTTTTATCCTGACTAACGTCCATGCTAACTAAGGGCTTCCTACAGTCAGGATGGCTCTAATACCAGCTCTGTGGGGACCCTTGACTCATAAGTCGTGATCACCGAATGCACGTGTACAGTAATCCTAGAGATCAATGCTCACTGAACACATAGAAGCTGAATAACAAGAGTCTTACATCCACATTTAGCGTCTTAAACAAATAAAGACCATGAAGGTATAGTCTTACATAGATAGGGCCACAAGGGCCAATCACTTAAACAAAACAAACATCGGAAATCTTGACCGAAAGCGTGAACCCATGCCATCTGCCTTAACCTACAGGCATTCTGACTGGGAAGCATCCTAGTTCGCATGTTCGTCTCCAACGAACTCTTCAACATACTCCTGTTCTTCCATGCCTGGCCAATTAAATAACCAGTGGCAAGATAATGAGTACTTTGAATGTACTCGCAAGTAACCCATGTTGTGGAACAAGTAGTAATGATGCATGATATAGCACTAAGTAGATAACTTGCGAAAAGCGAATTTTTAATGCAATGACATGATCAAGTAACTACGTAAGCATGCATCAACAGCTGGCAAATATCCATATGAACAAGTTGCAGATATCATCATAAACAGGGGTTGAACATCTCATGTTCAATCATTATGCTAAGTCATCGGACTTAGTTCAGCGTCATGCTAAGTCTTAGGAAGACTTAGCCCAAGTACCATCTTTGTCACCAACACACGCACACCAGTTTGTGAAAACATCCGAACGTGGCATAAGCAGTACCACCCAACTATCCTTGACCGTGGACACGTCTATTCGAATAGTTTTACACTCTGCAGAGGTTGCACACTTTACCCACAAGACTCGGGGAACTTCCGTGTCATCCACGACTCGCGGTATATAACGTACCCGAGGTAAGCACCCGAACAATGCCTTTCCCATGGTGATACTAAACAAAGAGTCCACTCGTTGGTGCCATCCCTCATGATATACATCACACGTATCATCCATGAGGGCACACAACGGTGTGCCCGGTGATTGTAAAGACAGCGCATGGCCTCCCTCTTTCGGGACGACCCCGTATCAAGAGTGACCACTTCACTCTTGCGACAAGTAATGCCGGCTCCCTGCTAGCACCATCCATGGTAATCCACAAAGCCCCGTCCCATAAGGGGTATTGTGGTCATACATGTAAGGTTGGAACGGTCGACAATTCTTAAACCCCCCGTTTTCGAAAACACACCCTCATCTTGTTCCGGCACACCACTTCTTTCTCAAGTGGTCACCCAACTCATCATCATCTCTCTCGGGCATTAGTGGCACCCGACGGGGTTTTCAAAAAGTCTTTGAAATCATTTCTCCCTTTCCATCACTATGCATAAATCCCATCCCACTTGCGTAGCATCTATCATCATCTTATCTACACCCGCCCGCATAACCCTCATAAGGGGTCATGCACAATGCAAGTGTCAACAGTAAAAGTATCGGAGGCTACCCTACTCTGATAAATACTAAAAGCTATACTAAAAATATTTGTCTAAGGTCTTGAAGTTGAAAAGATTTCAAAAATATTTAAAATAGGTGCTGATAATTCCAAATAGGGTTTTTAAATTAAAAAAAAATACATAAAATGTTTTCAAATATTTTTACAAGTGGCACTAATAAATTCTATGGAATATTTTAGGAATTTAGATGGAAAAATATTTGGATTTGGATTTATTTTGGGTCCTGTGGGATTTTTGGAAATCAAAAGGAAAAAGAAAAAGAAAAGGGCATTGTGCCCTCTCGGGCTAGAAGCACCGAGGCCGAGCCGGCCCAAAGGGGGAACTGGCCCAGGCTGAGACGCCACGCGCTGCAGGTTTAATTTTAAACCTACCCGCGGGCCCATCCAGGCAGAGAGAGAGAGGAGGGGGATGAGGGGATGACAGGTGGGCCCTGCCTGTGAGCCCTCTCCTCACGACAGGAATAGAGGGGGGGCTCACCGACGGGGTTCCAGGTAGAGGCGGCTCAAGTGAAGGGCACCGACATGCTCAGGGGTCTCCCGCGCGTCGGTGGGTGGCAGAGGGGGTCACCGGAGCAGAGAGAATCGCCGGTGAGGGAGAAAGCCCGACGACGGCGAGGGTTTGGTTTGGGCGTGGCTTTCGAGCACGGGCAGCGAGGGGCTGGGCGCTAGGGAGCAGCAGAGGGGAGGAGAGAGCGAGGGGAGAGGAGCGGGAGCTCGGGGAGGCCTTTATAAAGGCGTGCGCTAGTGCACCATGGGCGCGATGCGCCGGTGAGGACAGGGTCGTCGCCACAGGCCACGGGGGCGCTCCAGGCCGTGTCCTGGGTGGTCGTGGACTTAGTTCGCGCCCGCGGATAGGGGAAGGGCGGCCAGGGGGTGGTCCGGAGGTGCGCGCGTGAAGGAGGGCAGCAGAGGGGGAGGGAGGAGGGGTCCGACCACCTGGCGCCTTGCGGACGTCGAGGGCGGCCAGGGGACATGCTCCCGCATCCCTAGGTGGCTGAGAGGCTCGGGATGGGTCGGCTACAGTGCGGGAGCGCACTGTAGCATGCTCCAGAGCGCCCTTATGACTGGCATCAGCATAGAAAATGGGCACTAGCATGTTCACTAGTGTCTTGGGGGTTCTGGAGATGCCCATGGGCTAGGAGAGGTTAGGGGAGGCTTAGGAAAGAAAAGAAATGTGGAGGGGAGAGGTAGAAAAGATGCTGGTAGGGTGAAAAATTGGGGTTTTGCCCCACCTTCCAGCGGCTTATGGGCCTGAGGTTTTTACTAGAGGTAGCTGGTAACCCTGAGGGGTTGTGGTAAAGGTTTCATGGCAAGGGGAATAGGTAATGGGGCGGAAGTCGGGACTTTACTATTTCACCAGAAGGTGTTTGATATGGGTTTTGCCAAGAGAAGTTTACCCACTTACTGAGTTACTCAACAGGGTCAAATGTTAGGTGAAAATAGGCCTCATTACCAAGTTTGAGCTCAAGTGGGCAAAGTTGACAATTGAAACTTTGTGAACCCTAGAAATTAATTCTATAGATCTAGTTAGGCTAAGCTTTTACCATTGATGCACCACTTAGTGTAGCACCATTATTTGGTGATAAGAGCATGTCCACAAAGTTTGGGGTCAAGGGGAGAAACTTCACAATGTAAAGTTCTTCAAATTTGAATCTGGATAGGAAAGGTTTTGGGATGGTTTGATGAACCAAATCTACTTGGATTGAGATGAAACTTTGCAAGATCATCACCCATGATTGTGTTGACTTGCCAGAATTTTCCTGGAATTTATTGAGAATATTTCTTACAGAAATATTCCAAAAGCTTGATTTGAAGAGAAAGGGTTTGCCCATGATTTGAATATGCCCATCAGTTGAAACTCATATATATGGAAAATATATGTCCACTGAGTTTCCCTAAAGTTTCTCAAATATTTTGAAGGCATTTAAATAATTTTTCCCTATGAAAAACCAGATCTGGTCTTAGGAAAAAGCCTTTAAATAAAATATTAAAATAATCTTTAAAATTAATATTTGGTGGTTTTGGGAAGTCATAAATATAGTAGGTTTGAAGTAAAGCTTTTGGGGAGGAAGAATCCACCCAATTTGAGGCCTTGCAGTGCAAACCTCAATTCAGGTTTTTTTGAAAACCTAGTTTGAATAAATCATTTCTGGTTAAAACAAAATTTGATAAAAATAATTTTGGGCACTATTCACATGGCATGATCATCGGGCAAGAGGTTTGGGACAAGGAAGATGAATATGAAGAGGCATAGAATCCAAGAGTGCCACACACAACAGCTCAACAAGCAAGCATGCAACAAATCAACCAAGCACAAACATTGCAAAAGTTTTAATTGGGTCCAAATTTTATAAATCCAAACATAGCAAGGTGATACAAACACATGGTGTGACAGTGGAAAAAAATCCAACCCCACGCCACATTGGGTGTTCAGAATCACAGACTCCAAATTGTGTGATAGATCTTGGACCGATGATGGTCCGGCTTTAAAACAAATTCCGGTGTCTGGTTCGCCGATGAAGTCTTAGTGATTAGAGACCGGGGTGTAGACTGTTTTCAATTCCGGTTGTTGGGACGAGCCCTCAGCCGGATACTCGATGGTAGCGATGAGGTGTGTGACTGTGGGAACACGAATCACCCTATCATCGGGTTTAATCCCGATCTGATCATAGACCGGAATCTGGTCATCCGACATACGCATGGTTTCAATCCGATCGAACAACTCGTTTAAGAACGAGGCGATGGTAGGATGCATGTCACTGAGCCGAGTGGGGTCAATATGCGGCATGGTGGTTCCAAAGATGCGCGAAGGCGGCTCTGTGTTCTGTCTAGCCATGGTGGATCTGGTCACATCGGCCGGATTGGGCGTTCTAGATCGCCCGGGGGTGACGACTCCGTTGGGGGCGAAGCCCAATGTCTTCAGCGTTCAGGCGTCGAGACTTACAGGATCCTCCTTGAGGGTCAAGGTTTCCATCAAGACGAGTAATCCCCGTGAATCGATGACGAGCTCTAAGGTTCCGAACCTGATTCTATGATCGGGGGGGGGGGAGTTTTCGATCTGGCCAAGGTGGCTGATCGATTCGGCGTGCGACAAGATGTCGCCGCCTGTGAGAGTCTGATCGTGGGTTAGGGTTCCCTGGATGCAGATCTCATTGCTCGCAATGAGGTGAGCCATCGATCCCTTCGTTGTTCACAACAGAACTCCCAATGAAAGCACCAATGTCGGTGTCAACACCGGCGTATCTCGGGTAGGGGGTACCGTGATGTGACTAGAATCAATGGTAACAGGAGACGAAGGGGACAAGGTTTTACCCAGGTTTGGGCCCTCCTATGGAGGTAATACCCTACGTCCTGCTTGATTGTATTGATGATGTGTAGGTTAGAGAGTCGATCTACCTCGAGATCAAAGAGCTAAACCCTAGATGAGTTGTCCTCTGTCTACAACCTAAAACCCTCCGGCTTATATAGACGCGAGGGGTACCTAGGATTTACACATGGTCGGTTACATGCCAAAGAGATAAACATGCCTATCTATAGCTGACAACTTGGAGAACACGCCACGGCTCCTTGAAGCTTCCACCCTGGCGACGGGGCCCTTGATCACCCAATGGTCACTTTGTGGCCCATATAGTCCAGCCCATAGGAAACAGGTCGGCCATCCGAGGACCCCTTAATCCAAGACTCCCTCAGCCGCGTTTTTGGTAGAGGTGGGAGCTCTCGGGGCCGATGGGGCGTTCGTACGCACCCTTACGAAGCGTTCCCACGACGTCATTCATTGCACAAAGGGTTTGTTGGTGAATGGGGGTCGAGGGTGAAAGGAATCCAAGCTAAACGAAGCCAATGAAGCTTCCCTCATAAGACAGAAATAGATCCATGATTTTTCATTGCAAACAGTTTCCGTATGGAACTGTGTGTACGCAGTTCACTTTTTTGTATTGAATTGTAAAACTATTTTTGGATACAACGGTAACAGATATTGTTTTATTTGTAAGAAAAAGATCCCTATCGTCAAAATCCACCGAAGGCATCCTAAAATTAGGAAATATTCGGGGTACAATTGGCATTTCTATAGATTAGTAACACACGATATTTAGGTACAGATTTTACGTTCACAATTCAAATTTGTAACACACGAACATGCAAGATGAAGCAAAAACTGTTGGAATAATCATATTTATGTACTACTTGCTTCCCTGCATATGCCACTTGCAATAAATTTTAAGGAGTTCCAAACATCTTGGGTAACGGTTTGGAAAAACATGCACGCATTGGGGATCTAGGTTTTAAAATTCTAAGAATGAAAAAATGCCTTGAAGTAGATGATAATAATCTGCATGATTTCCCGACATGGGGCCAAGATGTCGTGGTCAAAGTAATGACTTGTTCGAGATAAGCTTTGAGACATGCCTCTCACAAAACGTAGCATCACACGAAGGGTCATGGTTCCGAGAGGGGACATGAGCCTTGTTTGATGACGTGCCGCTAGTCGTTGTCTCATTTGGCCTACCTTTTTTTGAATTCGTTACAATGCATGAATACGTCCAGCAACCTAAAATATGGACATTTTCGGGGTTTAGTGAGCAGTACATGAAGTTAGTTTCTAGATATCTAGTGGCCATAATTCAAAACTAAAAAACATGGACATGTTCAAGATGAAGCGAAAACTTCAGGAAAATCATTTTTATATATGTACTAGTGCTTCCGTCTATATGCCGCGTGCAATAAATTTGAAGGAGTTCCAGACATCTTGAGTAACGGTTTGGACACAAGCATTGAGAATATTCTAGGTTTTTAAATACAATAAATAAATAAAAATGCTAAGTACATGAAAATCAGCATAATTTCCCGACATGGGGCCGAGATGTCATGGTCAAAGTGATGGCTTGTTCGAGATAAGCTTTGACACATGCCTCTCACAGACCGGAGCATCACGAGCATGCTCGTATAGTTCCGAGAGGGGATGTGGGGTGTTGTGTGATGACGAAACGGATCGTTGCCTCATTCGACTTAGTTTTTTTCATCGAGACAGTGTACAAAAACGACCATTATCCTAAAACCTGAAAAAAGTTACGACTTTGAATTGAATTTTTTATACATGAAGTTAGTTTCCAGAAATTTAATGGCCATAGTTCAAAACTGAAACAGTTTAACAAGCAAGATAAAGCACCGCTGGAAAATCATATTTATGTACTACTTGCTTCCGTATATATGCCACATGAAATAAATTTGAAGGAGTTCCAAACATCTTGAGTGACGTCAAAACCATTGGGAATCTAGGTTTTTAAAGTCAAAAGTTGAAAAATGCGTCGAAGTACATGAAAATATGCATGATTTCCCAACATGGGGCCAAGATGTCATGATCAAAGTAACGGCTTGTTCGAGATAAGCTTTGACACAAGTCAAAGATGGCAATGCATGGTTAACTGTTACCTGCGTCCCCATGGGTAATTACTCTATTAAGGCACGAGTGCGAGCTTGAATGCCCATCTCGAAGTTGGTGGGTCAAATACCTTACATACGGAGCGTGCACGACAGGGATGAGGATGGATAGCATTACCCGCCTTACCCATGAATTGAAGTACTCCCTCCGTCTCGATGTATAAGTCATCTTAAGAAAACCAAATAATACCAAAACACTTAGGTGCGGTGCACTAACTTTCACCTCCTTTCTTGTTTTTTTGACATGAATAAAGGAATCAACCAATAAGAGATGTGGGGCATGTATGTTTTCAATGACTTGAGACTAACTAGCATGACATGCAGTGGTCAATTCATTGCATGCAATGATATTAATTAGCAAATTAACATTAAATTCTCTCGTTTTCTTCTCCGTCTTGGTCACGGTGCACAACCTAAGATGACTTATACACCGAGACGGAGGGAGAGTACTTACATGTGGGATCTGAAATTAGTAGACCCCACGTAATTTGGGGCCTCGATCACCCAAATGTACACACATCCCACCCCTTTGTCCCAAAATTCCCTAAGAAATCCCAAACCTAGCCCAACATATTGTGTATTGCATTGAAATACTATTTTTGTACTGAAATACGCGAAGGTTGTTCTTAAATGAATGTGTGAGTTTCCCCGCTGTGAAAAACAACTCAGTGAGGACATGGATGGGAAACTTTTTATCCCTGTGTACGGGTACGTAGATGGGGACGGGGATGTGAGGGCGACGATCGGGACGATGACGAGACTCCAATACCCACCTAAGAAATCCCTAGCTTTAGACACAATCCTCTCAAAAATGGAGCATCACACGAACGCGCGTGGTTCTGAGGGGGAGCATGGGGCATGTGTGATGACAAACTGCCAATCAATGTCTTATTCGACCTAGTTTTTTTCATCGATACAATGCACGAATACGACCGGCATCCTATTTTTTAATGGCATTCTATTGGCAATTTTATACATTAGGTTAGTTTATAGAAATTTAATGGCCATATTTCACAACCGAAACACATGAACAAGCTAGATGGAGCAAAAACCGCTCGAAAATCATATTATGTACTACTTGCTTACATATATATGCAACGTGCAATAAATTCGAAGGAGCTCCGAACATCTTGAGTGACGGTTTGGACACAAAAACATTAAGAATGTAGTTTCTAAATTCAATAATCGTAATAATAATAAATTCTCTGAATTTTGAAGTACATGAGAATATGCATGATTTCTCGCCATGGGGCCAAGATGTCATGTTTACTACTCTCGGACTTGCTTCCATAACACAAATGGCAGGCTTGCATTACATTTGGATAGAAAATGTAACAATTTGGCAAAACAAACGGCTCCCACATGATTGGCGCCCTATTTCGCGTTTCGAGTTTTGAAAGCCAATTTTCACGGGCTATTAATCACACGCTGTCATGCATTGGGAACCGTCGGTGATGTTAATTCACACACGGTTGTCGAGTAGGAAATCGTGTGCAATCACTGTTGGCGTCGATCAAGATTTCAGCCGCCTATAAATGCTGCCCCTCGAGACGTCATCCCGCCTGTATTCTCTCATCTCTCTATCCCACCCCTTGCACAAAACTCTGCCATGGTGCGGCCGGTCTATGCATAAGCAGAGGAGGAGGCGCCACCCCTCAAGGACATGGCAAAATGTAGCTACGAGGAGGATCCCTTCACGTCCCCAGACGAGGTCGTGCCAGACCCCCCAACGAAAGATTGGTTTTGGGGCCAGTACAATCTGGCTTTGTGGAAGGTGCTGCCGTAGGCTGAGAGAGCCATGCAAGTGGCATTCAAGAAGGAGTGTGTTGAGGAGCGCACCAGGAACCTCGTGGCCTGGAATGCCCTTAGTGCTGCAAGGGAAAAGGAGGAGCTAGAGCTTTGGCGGTGGGCGAGTCGACGAGCGGTCGAGGTGTATGAAGACGTCCGATACCACGCAATGAAAACCAGAGGCGCTAGGCGCCCCGCCGCTGTGTGGGCGTGGGACGATAAGCTCGAGCATGCCATCGCCAAAGAGCTCTAGTGGGCGCCCAGTGAATTGCCCTACATGGTCGCGTGCCTCCGCCAGCAAGAGGCTGATGGGCACGTCGAACGCTGCAAGACGGAGGAGGCGGCGAACTCCCTCCGTGTTGGGAAGCCACTGCGCACTAGAGAGTTGATGATGAGAGGCTGCCATTTTACTGCTCCCCACTCAAGGAGGGGTTATTATTAGTTTACTTTTTATTCATTGTACGTATTAGTTAAGTACTTCCTCCGTTTTTATTTACTTTGCATACTAGAGTTGATTGAAGTCAAACATTGTAAAGTTTGACCAAGTTTATAGTAAACAGTATAAACATTTACCGTAATAAATCAATGCCATTAGATTCATTATCGAATGTACTTTCACATCATATATATTTATGATGGTAAATGTTTATATTTTCTACTATAAATTTGGTCAAACTTTAGGAAATTTGACTTTGACCAAAGCTAATATGCAGAGTAAATAAAAACGGAGGGAGTACTATCATCATGTATATGTGATGATATATACTGTATATGTATCATGTATTCAATGAGCTATTCAACAATTAATATAAATTATTAGTTTACATTTCTATATATCTGTTTTCATACTGATTTTCTGGCTCTAACTATTAGCCTTTTACACATCGAAACATATCAATATTGTGATTGTTGTCCAGACATTGGGATCGACATATAAACAATTCAATAAAATAAAATGCGTCCATGACTAGTTGACTACACCCTATCGTACAGAAGCTCTTGGCTCTGCCTAAACTCGACCAGGCGTTCGTACATGTGGTTTACACGCTCGCGGTACAGCTGGAGCGCGATCTCGAGCTCCAAGCTGGCTATTTTGTCGGAGATTATCATCTCGAGGATGCAATGGCATTTTCTTCTACCGCTCCCTGCTAAACACCTGGGCCAAGAAGGCGTTCCAGCCTACCGATGAGCCCGTCAGCATTGAGGGGGCCGTGGACAAGGCGAACGACATGACCCATGCGAACGGCACGGCCAACATCCGGGGCAAGGACGTTGCGGCCAGGATCTTGTGCAAGTACAACGCAGATGGTCGCTGCCCATTCCTGGCGAGAAATAGGGCTACTCACGTGCCTTGGACACACCTGCAACGTCATGATAGGTGGGATAGCAGGCAAGCGGGGATGGAACCCCTCTTGCTCTGCCACGCGCCGGGCCTCTCGCTCTGCGGCCCTCCATCGATCTTGTTGTGCGGCGCGCCTTGCCCTCTCAACGCGGATGCACATGTTTTGCTCTTCGGAGCACCACCGATGATCTTCTTGTGTGGCGCCCTACAGCCTCTCGGCAGTGAGGCCGCTATGTTGCTCGGCGCTGTCGTGCCCTGTGCAAAGGGTCTGCTCAACCCTTGCGGTGACGTGTAGCACAACGTTGTCCGACGCATCTCCGGACACGCCATCGGCCTCGACAGGCCGTTGCGCCTGCACCGGATCGTTTTCGTCATCGAGGAGGTTGATGGCAGAGGCGACACTTGGTTGGGTTGGCATGCTTCGTAGATGAGATAGGCTGCACTACGTGTGCATCCGCGTGTGAACGTGCACACTGGCTCTTATGCTCATTAGCTTCTAGAGAAAAACCGATGGGGAAGGTTGCACAGGAACATGTGCGGTTTCACGTGGGAACATGGCCAAAGGAAATTCCGGTGCAGTGCTGAAGTGTGCACTAGAATCCTCGGGAGAAAACGCAGTGACAAGACGTGAGAGAGATGAAGAAGAGGTGATGCGCAGTCAGACTGGTAATAATAATAAAACGTCTACGATCTTAATACGGGCAGACGACACTTCTGTACATATCGTCGATAATTATTTCATCAATTTCTGACAATTGTTTTGCAGCAACCGTCTGCCCACAACACACAAAACTTGTCCGGATGAATCGTTTCGGTTATTATTGCTCTTCCCACACAATTTTGTTGAATGAACCGATTGCTGCGGATCACACACACCTTCTTATGCTAACCTGTTTGTGTTCTGCTAGATCAGCACAAACAGTTTATCCGAGTGAACTGTGTGCCGTACTTTGCACATGTACACAGTTTTGTTAACTATTTCTATTATCTTAGCTAATCCCAAACAGTTCATAAGAATACACTGTTTGTCGTGGATCGCACAAGCAACTACTTTCTGAATTGTATTTGATGGATACGCCATCGCACACAGTTTGTGTCATTGGTGACGGAGGTTGAACAATAGCGTTTGCGATTAGTGGATCGCACACATTTTCGTCGAAGGGTCTTTGATTGATGTGTCGTGTTAGCAGCATCCTGCAGTAGTGTATATTCGCAATCTCAGTTTCTTGCTTGTTCTTCATTTGCGCGCAGGAAACACACCCTCGTCGTCAGGTTGATCGTGCTCCGGCGTGGTCACTAACCTCTTGGAGTTGGTTTAACGATTGCTAAGGCACGATGTCCCTGCACGTTCATAGTCGGATCGTCAAGTCGACTCAACCAAAAACGATAGCCACATCTCATCAAAAGAGAGGGAGAACTTCGACTCTATCAAGTGGTATCAGATTTCCAGGTTGCTCGGTGAGATTTTACCAATTTGTGCGAGTTTAGATCGCATTTGTTCTTCATACGAATACTCCACAAAAAGCCACAAAACAGTTAGGGTTAGTTCATCCTATCCGAACCAATCTGAGCCTTTTGCAATTTTCCATTCGATGTTTTGCTTTTTTGAATTTGTGATTGCATCGTCTTGTCGAGTTGATGGTATTAGCGTCTAGTCTTTTAGAGTTTTGAGTTATGTTGACAGGTTGTCATTACGCTGCCGCACCATCTTCATCGCTACCATATAGGACCACCACACCATATACATCACCGTCGCCATATACCACCACCACACCAGATACATCACCGTTGTCATCTACTACCACCGCGTATCTGCCACCATTCCGAGTCATATAAACCACCAGATATCCGCCATCACGCCAATCCGAGTCCACCTCCATCATAGATTCGCCGCCATTCCGTGTTCCACCACCCTTACATACATCCGCCACTAGTCCGAGTTACACCAGATTCGTATCCGCCACCAATCCTACTCCTAGTCCAGTATTTGCTGCTTTGTCGTTGATTTCCATATCCCGCGATACTACGTGTCGTGGGCAAGGCACACTCCCCAACTTCAGTGCTACCCACAGAAGAAAAATAGTTCCAGTTTAAAAAAAATAGTCAGGAAAATTCTAGCTAGGCAATTTTGAGACCATTCTAAGACTTTTTCGAAAAACATTTGTTGCTGAGCAAAAAAGAGGAAAAAAGAAGTAAACAAAATAAAATTCAGAGTGTGTTTCGCCCTTGTTTATGTGTAGCACTGTGATTTTGTCGGTCTTCTAGGCTCACGTCTCTAGGACAATCTAGCCTAGGACCAGCACAGTACCTTCATTGAGCGTTTATTCAACTTTGCATCTCTGAATTGATTATTGTTGATCCTTTTTGCTACCATATTATAATCCTTCCCAGCTTCACATACTTCTACGTCATGTGTTTGACACCACTTGGCAATCGCTTTATCCAAGCTTTGAGAGTTTTGACTACAACGGTTGCCGATCACCGCCTCCTGCTGGGTAGGAACTGGTAGGAATTTGAGATTCCCTTGGAGGATTTGTGACACACCACCACCACCACCACCACCACTTCCTATTAGTATGTAGGTTTCATATTTTTGTGTGTTTCCTATTACTGCTAACCATGCCAGGATCACAAGCCAATGAAATCGATTGGGAGAGCATGACCAACAAAGACCTCCATGATAAATTTCAGCAAATGATGGCTGGACAGGTACAAGACTTTGTGGCTATTCTTGGAGAGGCCATGGAGAATCTAGATGGTTTGGAGAAGACATTTGACACCAAGATGAAGGCCAAGTTCAATGAGGTGCTTGCCCGTCTACCAGCACGAGCTACAGATACTATCCCTCTCCAACGACGAGCACGACGTGTGTCTCTCGACCAAGTCCAACATTCTGGTGCCGTTGGTACGACTGCTACTTCTGTGGCTGCTACTGCTACTGCCGTTGACAGATTGAGTATTATGATGGTGATTACGATGATGAGGGAGAGGTTGCTCCAGATCAGCCCTAGGGCAACCACCACCACACGCACCAGGTCGTTCACATTGCTACAATCGCAATGGTAGGGCTGCACCCCCCCTCAAATATGGGATCAAGACCATGTCGCTAAACTTAAATTGAATATTTCGACATTTGAGGGTAGATATGTTCCTGATATATATCTTACTTGGGAGTTAGAAACAGAGCAACGTTTTACATGCTTACAATTTCCTCATGATAGACATGTTGCTGCTACTGTTTGTGCATTCACTAGTTTTGCTTGTGTTTGGTGGTCTGAACATCTTAGAATATATCATGATAATATCCCTACTACTTCTGCTGCTTTGAAAACTGCTATGCGTAATCATTGGGTTCTACCATATTATCAATGTGAATTGCTTCAAAATTTGTAGCGTTTAAGACAAGGAAAAAATTCGGTAGAGGAATATTATGAGGAATTACAAACTGGGATGATTAGATGTGATATTTTTTAGGAGAATGAAGCTATGCTTGCATGTTTTATGGGTGGATTAAATAGAGAGATTCAGACTATTTTAGAGTATTAGGAGTATAACACCATCACTCGTTTATTCCCTCTTGCTTGCAAAGCTTAACGTGAAGTGCAAGATCGACAGGCAATGACGAGAACTAATTTTTCAGCAGGTCGCACTTCATCATGGACGCCACGTACCTCCTCTACTTCCACACGTCATCCTGCAGCATCGCCTACTTCAGCCTCCAACTCCAACCGAGATACCAGGAAACAGGCCCCTGCCCCACCCTCCGCGTAGAGCACACCTTCCGGGCCTGCACAGAGCTCTTCTTCATCCATTGCATCCACAGGGCAAACACATGTGGTTATATGTCGTTGTTGCAAGGGTGGAGCTCACTATGCGAGGGAATGCCCTTCCAAGCGTGTGATGATTATGACAGAGGATGGTGCATACCACTCCGCTAGTGATTAAGATGAGGAGACTTTGGCGCTTATTGCAAGTGAAGAACAGGGTATCCATGATACTGAACAAGAGACACACTACATGGCTGCTGACTACGCCGACAGGTATGAAAGTTTAGTTGCTCAACGTGTTATGAGTGTGGAGGTTACAAAGGCTGAGCAAAATCATAGCCACAACTTGTTCCATACAAAGGGAGTTGTGAAGGAGCGTTCTGTTCGCGCTATCATCGATGGAGGAAGTTGCAACAACTTGCCTAGCATGGAGATGGTGGAAAAGCTATCTCTAACCACCAGACCACATCCATATCCTTATTACATCCAGTGGTTCAACAATAGTGTCAAGGTTAAGGTAACACGTATTGTTCGTGTGCACTTTAGCATTGCTACATATTATGATTATGTTGATTGTGATGTGGTACCCATGCAAGCATGCTCCATTTTACTTGGTAGACCATGTCAATTTGATAAAAATTCTATACACCATGGTAGGACAAATCAACATACTCTTGTTCATAAGGATAAAAATATAACTTTGCTTCCTATGTCTCGTGAACATATTATGAAAGATGACATTGCTAGAACTAGTAAAGAAAAACAGGAGAAAAGTGAGAGTGAAAATCAGATTGTGGAAAAGGAATTTGAGCAACATAATAAGCCTAATAAACCACCACCTAGTGTTGCATCTGAAATAAAACTAAAGAGTGGTTGTTTACTTGCCACTAAATCTGATATTACAGATTTGGATGTTACTACATCTGTTTGCTATGCTTTCATATGCAAAGAGGTATTATTTTCATTCGATAACATGCCACCCTCTTTGCATCATGCTGTCATTAACATTTTACAGGAGTTCACTAATGTCTTTCCACAAGACATGCCACCGAGATTACCACCTATTACAGGGATTGAACATCAGATTGACTCAATTCCCAGTGCATCGCTACCCAACCGTGCACCATACCGTACCAATGCAGATGAGACGAAGGAGATTATGCGTCAAGTATAGGAGCTGCTCAACAAAGGTTATATACACGAATCTCTTAGTCCTTGTGCTGTTTCTATTATTCTAGTGCCAAAAAGGATGGTACATCGCGTATGTGTGTTGATTGTAGAAGCATTACGAATATTACTATTCATTATCATCATCCTATTCCTAGGTTAGATGATATGCTTGATGAATTAAGTGGCTCTACAATTTTCTCCAAATTCGATTTGCGTGGTGGATACCATCAAATTCGTATGAAATTGGGAGATGAATGCGAAACTGCATTTAAAACTAAGTTTGGACTATATGAGTGGTTAGTCATGCCGTTTGGGTTAACTAATGCACCTAGCACTTTCATGAGATTAATGAACGAGGTTTTATGTGCTTTCATTGCACGATTTGTAGTAGTCTACTTTGGTGATATACTGATTATAGTAGATCTTTGGAGGAACATTTGGACCATTTGCGTGCTATTTTTATTGCTCTACGTGATGCACGTTTGTTTGGTAACCATGGGAAGTGCACCATTTGCACCAACCGAGTATATTTTCTTGGCTATGTTGTTACTCCATAGGGAATTGAAGTTGATAAAGCCAAGATTAAAGCTATTGAGAGTGTCGCAACCCAAAACGGTCACACAAACGAGGAGTTTTCTTGGACTTGCTGGTTTCTATAAGCGTTTTGTGAGGGATTTCAACACCATTGCTGCACCTCTCAACGAGCTTACAAAGAAGGATGTGCCTTTTGCTTGGGGGTACCGCATAGGAAGAAGCCTTCATGGTATTGAAAGATAAGCTAACACATGCTCCCTTACTCCAACTTCCTGATTTTAATAAAACTTTCGAGCTTGAATGTGATGCTAGTGGAATTGGATTAGGAGATTTGTTATTACGAGATGGTAAACCTTTTGCTTACATTTATGAAAAATTGAGTGGGCCTAGTCTGAACTATTGTACCTATGATTAGGAATTATATGCTCTTGTTCGGACTTTGGAAACATGGCAAAATTATTTACGGCCCAAAGAATTTGTCATACATTTTGATCACGAATATTTCAAACATATTAAAAGTCAAGCAATATTGAACCGTCGACATGCTAAATGGATGAATTCATTGAGACTTTCCCTTATGCCATTAAACACAAGAGGGGTAAAGAAAATGTTACTGCTGATGCATTGTCTCGTCATTATACTATGCATTCACAACTTGACTTTGAAATATTTGGTTTGGAGACCATCAGAGATCAAAATATGCATAATCCTGAATTTAAAGATGTTTTGGAGAATTGTAAAGAAGGGAGAACATGGAACAAGTTCATCATTAATGATGGATTTCTGTTCCGTGCTAACAAGCTATGCATTCCAGCTAGCTCCGTTCGTCTTTCGCTGTTGCAGGAGGCGCATGGAGGAGGATTAATGGGACACTTTGGCATGAAGAAGACGGATGTCGTACTTGCTACACATTTTTTTGTCCAAAGATGAGACGCGATGTTGAGCGTTTTGTTGCTCGCTGCACTACATGTTAAAAAGCTAAGTCACGACTCAATCCTCATGGTTTATATATGCCCTTGCCTGTACCTAGTGTTGTTTGGGAGGATATATCTATGGACTTTTCTTTAGGTTTACCTCAAACAAAGAAGGGGAGGGATAGCATATTTGTTGTCGTGGATAGATTTTGAAAAATGGCACACTTTATAGCATGTCATAAAAGTGATGCTGCTGCTAATGTTGCTGATTTGTTCTTTCATGAAATTATTCGCTTGCATGGTGTGCCAAATACAATTGTTTCTTATCGTGATGCTAAATTTCTTAGCCACTTTTGGAGATGTTTATGCACTAAGTTGGGGACTAAACTACTTTTAAGTACTACATGTCACCCCCAAACTGATGGAAAAACTGAAGTAGTCAATAGATCATTGTCTACCATGCTTAGGGCTGTTTTGAAGAATAACCTAAAAATGTGGGAAGAATGCTTGCCTCATATTGAATTTGATTATAATTGTTCACTGCATCCTACTACTAAGATGTGCCCTTTTGAAGTTATGTATGGTTTCTTACCTTGTGCACCTATTAATTTGTTGCAACTTCCTCCATCGATGATAATGCGAACAGAATGCTCCTTCACAACTCCCTTTGTATGGAACAAGTTGTGGCTCTGATTTTGCTTAGCCTGTGTAACCTGCACACTCAGAACACGTTGAGCAACTAAACTCTCATACCTGTTACCGTAGTCAGCAGTCATGTAGTATGTCTCTTGTTCAGTATCATGGACACCCTGTTCTTCACTTGCAATAAGCGCCAAAGTATCCTCATCATAATCACTAGTAGAGTCGTGTCCACCAACCTCTTTCATAATCATCACATGCTTGGATGGGCATTCCCTCGCATAGTGAGATCCACCCTTGCAACGACAACATATAACCTCATGTGTTTGCGCTATGCATGCAATGGATGATGAAGAGCTCTGTGCAGGCCTAGGAGGTGTCCTCTTCGCGGAGGGTGAGACAACGACCTGTTTCTTGGTATCTCGGTTGGAGTTGGAGGCTGAAGTAGGCGGTGCTGCAGTAGGACATGTGGAAGTAGAGGTGGTACGTGGCATCCATGATGAACAGAGACCTTCTGCAAAATTAGTTCTCGCCATTGCCTGTCGATCATGCACTTCACGTTCAGCATTGCAAGCAAGATAGAATAAATGAGTGATAGTGTTATACTCCTTATACTCTAGAATAGTCTGAATCTCTCTATCTAATTCACCCATAAAACGTGCAAGCATAGCTTCATTCTCCTCAACAATACCACATCTAATCATCCCAATTTGTAATTCCTGATAATATTCCTCTAAAGAATTTTTTCCTTGTCTTAAACGCTGCAAATTTTGAAGCAATTCACGTTGATAATATGGTGGAACCCAACGATTACGCATATCAGTTTTCAAAGCAGCCCAAGTAGTAGGGATATTATCATGATATATTCTACAATGTTCAGATCACCAAACACAAGCAAAAGTAGTGAATGCATAAACAGCAGCAGCAACACGCCTATTCTTAGGAAATTGTAAACATGTAAAATGTTGCTCTGTTTCTAACTCCCAAGTATGATATATATCAGGAACATATCTACCCTCAAATATCAGAATATTCAATTTAGGTTTAGGGAAATGGTCATGGTCCCGTACCTGAGGGGGTGGTGCAGCCCCATTGTTGTGATTGTAGGCATGTGGACGACTTGGTGTGTGTGGTGGTGGTGGCCCCTAGGGCTGATCTGAAGCAACCTCTCCCTCATCATTGTAATCACCATCATAATCCTCAATCTGCTCAATGATAGTAGGTGTAGAAGCCACCGAAGTAGCAGCAGTATCAACGACACCAGAATGTTGGACTTGGTCGAGAGGCACATGTCACGCTCGTCGTTGGAGAGGGATAGGAGCTGCAACTGGTGGTGGTAGACGGACAAACACCTCATTGAACTTGGCGTCCATCTTGGTGTTGAATGTATTCTCCAAACCATCTAGCTTCTCCATGGCCTCTCCAAGGCTGGTCACGAAGTTTTGTACCTGGTCAGCCATCATTTGCTACAATTTATCATGGAGCTCCTTGTTGGTCATGCTCTCCCAGTCTATCTCGTTGGCTTGTGATCATGGCATGGTTAGCAGCAATAGGAAACACACAATAATATGAAACCTACAAACTACTAGTAAGTGGTGTTGGTGGTGGTGGTGGTGTGTCACAAATCCTTCAAGCGAATCTCAAATACTTACCAGTTCTTACCCGTCAGCAGGTGGTGATCGTCAACCGTTGGAGTCAAAACTCTCAAAGCTTGGATAGAGCAATTGCCAGGTGGTGCCAAACACATGACGTAGATGTATGTGGAGCTGGGATGGCTTATAATATGGTAGAAAAAGGGGTCACAATAATCAATTCAGAGATGCAAAGTTGAATAAACCCTCAACGACGATATTGTGCTGGTCCTAGACAAGACCGTGCTAGAGGCGCGAGCCTACAACACCAACAAAATCACGACGCTACACGTAATCAAGGGAAGAACACACTCTAATTTTTTTCTTTTTTTGGCGCTTCTTTTTTTTGGGCTCTTTTTTGCCCAGAAAATCACTATAATGGCGAGTGTCTCAAAACTCTTTCGGAGGTCTAAAAACAGGATATACATGAATTATTTTTGACAATTTCTTTTCTGGAGCGATATGGGGCTGCGATGACCAAAAATTTGCGACAAAAATCACTATGATGGCAAGTGTCTTAAAACGCTTCGGAAAGCCTAAAAATAGGGTAGGGAAACCCCCCTCCGAAATTTTGGCCTAAAGACTGCTTTGAAAAGCGTGCCGGACTCGGATTGGAAACCTGCTCAAGTAAGGAAACACGAAACCAAAAACAAAGGGATCTTGAAATCAAACCTATTATGGGATGGACTCGAATTGGTGGTGGATATGTGGTGGTATATTTGTATACGGATTGATGGCACATGTATGGTGGTGGTATATGGACTCAGATTGGTGGCTGATATGTGGTGGTCTATATGGCAACAATGATGATGGTAGTGTGGTGGTAGTATGTGGCATCGGCGATGAATATGGTGTGGCGGTGGCTTGACAACTGTAGAACTCGAAACTCTAAAAGCCTAGACTATAAGCCAACAAGTTGACATGACGATGCAACCACAAATTCATCAAAGCAAACACCAAACAGAAAATTGCAAAGGCTCAGATTGATTCGGATATGATGATCTAACCCTAATAATCTTTTGTGGTTTTTTCATGGACTATAGCTATGAAGAACAGATGCGAACCAAACTACAAAAAATTGGTAAAATCTCACCAAGCAACCTAGAAATCTGGTACCACTTGATAGAGGCAAAGTTTTCCCTGTTGTTCTATGAGATATGGCTATCGTTTATGGTAGAGTTGACCTTGATGATCCGACTACGAACGTGCGAGGACATCGCGCCTTAGCAATCACTAAACCAACTCCGAGAGGTTATTGACCATGCCGGAGCATGATCAACCTGACCACGAAGGTCTGTTTCCTGCGCACAAACAAAGAACAAGCAAGAAACTAATATTGCAATCTGGATATTGTGAATATAAGAGGAAAGCTTTATTGATGAAAGTGGGGTTCTGTGACGCCTTTGTCTGGTCGTGGAACACAAACGAAGAACGCGAAGTTGCAGCTATGGTGAACTCGTAATCTAAACAAAACCCAAGTCTAAAATGATGCCCTAAGAGATGTATATATGGGGGAATAGAGGGAGATTTTGTGGCCCCTTGGAGGAGGGGTCCGAAACTGGTCCTAACTCAGTTTCCCCATACACACGGATTCAAAAAACAACCTATAATATGGTATTTTGAAATTACATGGGCCTGGAGCAAAAATAAGGTGGCGCAACACCTATAATAGCCTATTGATGAATTTTATAAAGTGACATCAGGTATATTTCGTCCAAGCCTTCTTGCTCTCATTACGGTGGCTTGAAAGTGCAAAAATCATCACTGGAAGCTCCATTATTCTTTCTAGCGTGGCACCTTCTTCTCCATGCTTGATCCCGCTCCAATGGCCATCCTTCTTGTCCATGCTAGGTCCTTCATTCATAAGTAAAACAAAAATATCTAATTTAGGTAGCATCATATGTTCCCGAACATTAGAAGGATTTCCATGAGACGAAAATACCTAGTAATTCAATTGGCATGCACGAGCTCTAGTAACTGGTCCAGTATGTATAACAACAGTGGCTGTGTGTATAACATTAGTAGGGATGTCCTCATCATCTCGTGGCCAGGCTGATTGTGCTCTGGCATGGTCAATAACATCTCGGAGTTGGTTTAGAGATTGCTAAGGCGTGACGTTCTCGCATGTTCATAGTCGGATCGTCAAAGTCGACTCTACCAAAGGCGATAGTCACATCTCATCGAAATACAGGGAGAACTTCGCCTCTATCACCTGGGAGGTGACTTGGCCTTCTTCTGGTCCTCTCGTCCATGCGTCTTGATACCCATCTTCATAGTGACTTGGTCTTCACTCCGAGCGTCTCCTAGACCATCTTCATTGTACCTGAGCATGCAAAGAGTCTCCGCTTGACATAGCATCCAAGTTCCATGAACATCAAAGGAAGAATCATATAGGATAGATGTCACCTCGTTTGCAGTGGCATGTGCACGGGCTCTCGTCAAGGGTCATTTTGTAGCTTGAGGTGTTGGTGATGGGTCCATGGGGGTGATCATGGGATGGTCCGCATCATCTCCCCCGTTTGCGAGAGATCCATCCTCAGATCAAGATATTCATCACCATGGAAAGGGGATAGGTCCGTGATGTTAAAGGTCGCGTTCATGTTGTACTTGTCGTGTGGAATGTCAATCTTGTAGACATTGTTGTTGTAGCGTGCCAACACCTTGAAGGGTCCATCGGCTCGAGGAAGCAGCTTGGACTTGTGCTCAGCGGTGAAACGGTCCTTGCAAAGGTGTAGCCACACAAGATCGCCGACCTTGAACACCTTGGGGTGCTTGTTGATTTTGTGCTTTGCGGTGACGCGTTCCACTTGATGCTCTATCTTGTGCCTTGTATCGTCATGCATCTTATTGATGTAGCTTCCCTTGTGCTTACATCCATGTTCACTCGCTCTTGGAGTTAAAGCAGGAGTATGTCCAATGGGGACAAAGGGTTGAAGCCGAAGACCACTTCAAAAGGAGACTTGCCGGTGGTGAAGTGTGTGGCACGGTTCTAGGCATACTCGGCGATGGGGAGGCAATCTTCCAATTCCTTGATGTTCCTCTTGATCAACACGCGTAGGATAGTTAAGAGCATCCGGTTTGTCACTTACATTTGGCCATCGGTTTGTGGATGATATGCCGAAGAGAATAGTAGTTTGATCCCGAGCTTGGTGCATAGTGTGTTCAAAAAGTATTCGTAAGATGGTCTTGGGCACTCCATGTAGTCATAAGATGTCCCTACAAAATAGATTTGCAATATGTGAAGCATCTTCGGTCTTATGAAATGGAATGAAATGAGCCATTTTGGAAAAACGATCTACAACAACAAAGACGGAATCATGGTCGTATTTAGTGCCTGGCAAACCAAGCACGAAGTCCATACTAATGTCTTCCCAAGGTTGAAATGGTATAGGAAGAGGCATGTAAATACCATGGGATTGAGATTTGTACTTAGCTTTGCGGCATTTAGAGAATAGGTTGGTGAAGCGTGCAACATCACGAAACATCTTTGGCCAGAAGTACTTGTTAGAGAGGGTGCCATATGTCTTGTCGCGTCCAAAGTGACCCATAAGTCCTCCACCTTGATCCTCTTGAAAAAAGCAACAAACGAAGAGAAGACTCGGGTATACAAAGTTTGTTAGAACACATAAGATATCCATCTTTCATATAGTAGTTCTCCCAACAAGTTTTCACTTGGCACTTGCTCATACAAGTCTTTTAGATGCTCAAAACAAATGACATTCAATTCAAATTGAGTAACGAGCATGCATTTGCGGGAGAGAGCATCCGCAAAAACATTTTCTTTACCCTTAATGTACTTGATGACATAAGGAAAAAATTCAATAAATTCACTCCATTCAGCATGTCGTTTGTTCAACTTAGTTTGACACTTAAGATACTTGAGAGTTTCATGATTGGTATGAATACCAAATTCATGTGGGCGTAGATAATGCTCCCAAACATGTAACACTCTCACCAAAACATACATTCCTTATCATAGATGGGATAGTTAAGTTGAGCGCCGGAAAGTTTCTCACTAAAGTACGCAATTGGGCGCTTTTCTTGCATTAGCACACCACCTATGACATTACCACTAGCATCACAATGCACTTTAAAAGTTTTATCAAAGTTGGGTAATGCAAGCAAAGGTGCATGAGTAAGCAATTATTTAAGCTTAAGGAATACAGTGTCTTGCATTGGTCCCCAAATGAAAGGTGCATTTTTCTTGCTCAGAGCATGTAGTGGAGATGCAATAGTGCTAAAATCTTTAACAAAGCTGTGGGAGAAACCGGCTTGTCCTAAGGAACTACGCACTTGTTGCAAATTGGTGGGTGTTGGCCAATTTTTAATTGCATCAATTTTAGTTTCATCCACATGGACACCCTTAGAAGAAAGCACAACTCCTAGGAAAACAACCCTGTAAGCACCTAAAGTGCATTTTTCCATGTTACCATACAATGTTCCTTCCTAAGAACTTGCCATACTTCCCTAACGTGTTTAGCATGCTCCTAAAGAGATTCACTAAAAACAAGAATGCCATCAAAGTATACCACAATGCAATATCCAATGAATGGGCATAAGACATGATGCATGACATGCATAAATGTATCGGGTGCTTCGGATAAGCCCATGGGCATCACAAGCCATTCATATAGACCAAACATAGTTTTGAAAGCCGTTTTCCACTCATCGCCCTGTTATATACGTATTTGATAGTAACCACTTTTCAAGTCAATCTTGGAAAATATAGTGGCACCACTAAGTTCATCTAGCATATCATCTAGGCGAGGAATAAGATGGCGATATGGAATTGTTATAGCATTGATAGGGCGGCAATCCGAACACATTCGCATACTACCGTCATGCTTAGGTACTTAAATCACGGGAACCGCGCAAGGACTTAAACTCTCGCGTACACGCCCTTTATCTAGGAGTTTTTGGACTTGCCTTTGTATCTCCTTCATTTCTTTGGGGTTGACGCAGTAGGGTGCCTTGTTAGGGAGCCGTGCGCCGGGTATGAGGTTGATGCGGTGTTCGATCCCACGTTTTGGTGGTAGTCCTGGAGGTAGCTCATCAAGAAAAGTCTTGAAATTCCTTCAACAATTGAGATAACACAAGAGGAAGATGTTTTGAAGGGTTAGTCCGTATGACATTATCCTTGGACACAAGCACATAGTGAAGAAATGTCGATGTGCTCTCACTCACATCCCTCAAATCTCTTTTGGTGGCTAATAGAAATAGATATCTCATGTCCCTCATTGTGGAGTCACTCATTTTTGGCTTGTGGTACTCACTCTCTTTGAGGTGGATCACTCTCTAACTTTTATCTCCATGATGGGATGAAGCTTAATTGTCGACGGTCACTTGATTTGGAGAAGTCAAAGCACATATTCCTTGCCCTTCAGCTGAAGCTGTAGTGATTGTTCCGACCATTGTGGATGATGCCACGGTCGAATTGCCAAGGTGTCCCAAGGAGTAGATGGCAAACGGACATTGGAACCACATCACGCTCCAAGGTGTCTTCTGGATGCTGTTACATGATAGAGTTAATACAAGAAATCTGTTAAGAAGGAAAAGCTTTGAGCTTGATGCATCCAACTATGCAGTGAGAGATTGTCAACAGGAAGAAACACTACACCACATTTTCCGGGGATATCCCTTTGCCATTCAGTGCTGGGATTTCATTTTCCCCACAAGAACACATAACCTGTCAATGCTAGATGCATATCAAGACCTAAAGGACGAGCTCAACTACCCCTTCTTTATGAAAATTATCATACTTGGGTCATGGGCCATATGGGTATCAAGAAACAATAAGATTTTTCAGAACATAACTCCTTCTTTTCAAGGATGGAAATTTATCTTCCTAGAAGAACTCAAGCTGCTAAAATACAGGATGAAAAGAAAGCATGCACATCATCTGCTGCCTGGTTGGAAAACTTATTGTAACTGATACATTAGGAGTAGATTAGTTTTTTTCTTTTCAGCTTCCCTTCCTTTCTTAGTTTCTTTTTTTCTTTTTTCTCCTTTTCTGTTTCCCTATTTTGTAATTATTGTGGTTTCTTTTCTTTTTTCTGGGGTTATCTCAAGCCTTTCACACAACTTGTATAATACTTGCTTAATTCTATAAAAATGGCAGTGGGGTTATCCCTACTGTTTATAGTCAAAAAAATGTGTCTTCATAATCGCCAATATTGAAGGAGACTTGCATGGTGTGATTTACTTGGATAGTGTCGGAGTCACTAAGCCATTGGACCATGTAGGGGCGAGGGTGCTTCTTCTTGACCCATTGGAGCTTGGAGCAAAGGTCTTCACTTGCCAGATTGTGTCAACTTCCTCCATCTATGCTGACCTTCACATATTTTCCTTGGATACCCGCCTTGGTGTGGAAGATGTGGCAATGCTGGTCCTCATATTCTTGTTGTTGAAGAGTGATAACCTTGGAAACAATGAGAGCAAGGCTCAGATCTTTGTCACAAAAGATTGGTTAATCTTCGTCTTCAGTGACTTGTCGATGCATGACAACATGCTGCAACGTTTGCATATTCTTGTTGTCGTGGAGAATGAACACCTATGGGATCACGGGGATCCCTTTCGGTTCGGCGGGGGGCGGTTGAGCGAAGAACCGGTTTGATGAAAAGCACGCGAGGATCTTTACCCAGTTTCAGGCCGCCCGGATGCATAAAACCCTACTCCTGCTTGGTGGTATTGAGAGTGTTCTTAGGGTTCTTGCTACAGGGATGCTACGAGCCACTACCACACGTGTGCGCTAGAGGACCCCTAAAAGTGCAAAAGCCCAAGAGTTCAAAATTTGAAAAGTCCTCCACCGTATCGCCCTGGGCCTCCTTTTATACTCTAAAGGGATCCCAACAATGGCATACAATGCGTACACGGGGTGTACAGAGCTACAGTGCTATCATACCTAACACTAGCGTAGTAGGACAGGTGCATTTAATGCACCGTCAGACATCTGTGTCCATCAGTGGGATGGGACGAGAGCCCATCCCATCGTCGCCGCTTAGCTCCCTCCAACGTCGACGCCGTGACACGCATCCAGGTGGATTGACACCTGTCCTGTGTGCTGGTCGGGTCTTGCCGGGGCTTCTGAAAGCATATTTACTCCATTGGTGGTTTTGGTAATTAATAACAACATATAAGTCATTTAACAAATGTTTCCACCAAGTATATTTCAGGAAATGTTCAATGATAGGATTGGCAAAAGGAGATTGTGGAGACACCCCATGATGCAAGGAAATAGGTTGGCCAAGCTTCAAGCAAGAGGACTCTACATGTTATATTTGTGAGAAATCACTTTGAGTCCATAAGAAAGGCAATACTATTAAAAGGGGGTAAGGTTTTGTTGGTGAACAATATGCTCAAACGTGCACAAGTGATAGTCGCCAGAAACATCAACAAACTCTCCCACCAAAGTCTGTTCTATACCTTACACTCAAAATCGGTGCAACCAACTTTCCCATATCAGTGCCACCGATTCTAGAACCTAGACAGACTCAACCAAACCCTAGCCACTTCGGTGCAACCGATTCCATACCGGTGCCACCGAGATTAGGTTGCCAACTTTCTGTTACGCAAATTCACATTATCGGTACCACCGAGAATGTTGGATCGGCATCACCGAGATTGGAAATATGATCATTGGTCACCTTATTGGTGCAACCGAGTTTCCTATATCGGTCTCACCGAGATTCAAAAGTTGCCACCTTTTGGTCACTTCGGTACCACCGAGTTTAACACATCGGTGTCACCGAGTTGGTCATTTTGTGTGTTACGGTTGGATTTTTGGGGATGCCTATATATACCCCTTCACCCCACCCACTCGAAAGTGAAGCACTCAGAACTATTCCATACCTATCCTATTAGATTTTTTGAGAGAGAACCACCTACCCTTGTGTTGAGGTCAAGATATTTCACTCCAATCATATGGATCTTGATCTCTAGCCTCCCCAAGTAGCTTTCCACCAATCCCATCTCTTCCACCATGCCAAATCTGTGAGAGAGTGATTGGGTGTTGAGGAGTCTATCATCTTGAAGCACAAGAGCAAGGAGTTCATCGTCATTATCGAGCCTATTACCTTTTGGAGGGTGGTGCCTCCTAGATTGGTTAGGTGTCACTTGGGAGCCTCCTACTTCGTGTTGTGGAGTGAACCAAGAAGTTTGTAAGGGCAAGGAGATCGCCTATTTCGTGAAGATCTACCCATAGTGAGGCTAGTCCTTCGCGGATGGAAGTCGTTATGGAATAGTCAAGGTTTCTACTTCGTGGACCCTTTTGGGTGGAGCGCTCCGTGGACTCTCGTGACCGTTACCCTCCGTGGGTTGAAGACTCCATAAACGTGGATATACGATAGCACCACCTATCGGAACCACGAGAAAAATCATCGTGTCTACAACTGCGTTTGATCTTCCTACCCTATCCCTTTTATACATGCTTGTTCTTAGTTTCCGCTGCTTGTACTCTTAGACTTGCATGTGTAGGGTGTACTTGACTTGCCATGAAATGCTAAAAACTGTCAACCCTAAAACTTGGTATAGGCAAAACTTTTATTTGGTCAAGCAGTCTAATCACCCCCCTTCTAGACATACTTTCGGTCCTACAAGTGGTATCAGAGCTTTAGTCTCCATTGTTTAGGTCTCACAACCTAGGAGAGTATGGCGTCTAGTGAGGGAAGTTATCAACGTAGAGGTTCGTACTTTGATGGCACTAATTTTGCTAGTTGGAAGCACAAAATGAAAATGCATATTCTTGGTCATAACCCCGCCGTTTGGGCTGTTGTTAGTGTTGGGTTGCAAGGTGAGTTCTTTGCGGATGGGCGGGAACCGAATCGTGAAACGACCGCGGATGAGTTGAATATGTTGCAACTCAATGCTCAAGCATGATACATTCTCTTCAACTGCTTATGCCCCAAAGAATTCATCAAAATCAGCCGTCTTGAGAATGCAAAAGAGATTTGGGATACTTTGGTTGATATGCACGAAGGAACCGAGTCCATGAGAGAATCCAAGTTAGATGTTCTTCAAGCCCAGCTTGACAAGTTCAAGATGAAGGATGGTGAAGGAGTCGCAAAGATGTACTCTAGGCTAGCACTCATCACCAATGAGATTGCCGGCTTAGGAAGCGAAGAAATGACCGACAAATTCATCATCAAGAAGATACTTAGAGCTTTGGATGAGAAATACAACACCGTGTGCACATTGATCCAAATGATGCCAAACTACAAAGATCTCAAGCCTACGGAAATCATTGGAAGGATTGTTGCTCATGAGATGACACTCAAAGATAAGGAAGAACTTCATCACAAGTCTAGCGGTGCTTACAAAGCCACAAGTGATGCTCTCGCAACTTCAAGAAACAACCTTGTCACCAATGAAGATATAAGCCTCATGGTCAAGAAATTCAACAAGTTCTACAAGAATAGAGGCAAAGAAAGAAACTCCAACTCAAGATATGAAGAGAAGCATTCGTCAAGTCGTGATCGCAATTGCTACGATTGTGGGAAGCCCGGACACTACTCAAATGAGTGCACGGATCCCGACAAAAGAAGAGTAGAGTCACCTCGAAGACGAAGCTCAAGGAATGAATCACCATAAAGAGAGAGAAGGAGTAGAGATGATCGTTATGAACGAAGACACTCAAGGAGAAGTAGAGATTTGGAGAAGAAGGACAAGTACACCAAGAGCTACACAAGAAGAAAACATCAAGCTCATGTTGGTGAATGGTTTTCCGGCTCCGACTCCGACAACAACTCTGAGAGAAGCTATCACTCCGACTCCGACTATAGTCATGATGACGGTGTTGCCGGAATTGCTCTAGTGACTACCAACTCCTACGATCTATTTGATTCACCAAACGAAGGGAGTGGAAGTTTCTTCATGGATAAAGGCCCCAAGGTATCACACCCCGAGTATCTTGATTTTGATAGTGATGAAGATGATTTGCTTTGTGAAGATGATTTGCTTTGTGATGATAACTTGCTTTGTGATAAAACTAGTGATGTTGATCAAAATGAACTTGATAATTCTCATGCTAGTCAAGATGAGTCATTTGATGATGATAAGATGAAAATAGAACAACTAACTAAAGAACTAAACACTCTTAAGTTAGCTCATGAATCTACTCTCGAAGATCATAGAGAGCTTGTGAGAACTCATGAGAAGCTACGCTTCGAGAAGCTCAACTTGGAGCAAGAGCATGAGTTTCTCAAAGCTATCAATGACGATCTCCGAAAGAGGACTTCATCTTATCTAGCCAAATGACTACTCTTGTCTACTTTCATGCCTCAAGTTAAAACTAAGCAATCTAGTAACAAAGGCAAGAAAGGTTCTTCATCTAGTGGCAACAATAAAAATGCTAAACCCAATGATGTTGCTTCTAGTAGTTCTATTGATTCCACTAATGATGATTCTCTTAGACAAGTTACACTTGAGCAACAAAATGCTTTATTGAAAGGAATTATAGAAAAAGGTATCTACAAGAGTCTTGCCATATGTAAGCAATTTGAGGAAATTGTACGCAAGCACGGATGATACCGGAAGAATCATGGTGTTGGCTACTTCAACGCTAATGGAGTTGAGTGGGAAGAAGGTCAATATCCCAAGCCCAAGTATGTTCCTCAAAAGGAGAAGTATGAAAATACTCTTCCCAAGGGGACAAACACTCAAGATGACCTTCCACCACAAGACCACAAGCTCAAGGGCAAGAACAAGCTTCAAGAGGACATTGACTCATATGAATATGAACCCCTAGCTTTGGTAGAGTGGGTTCCCAAGGCTACTTCAACACCAAGGATCCCCATCAACTTGATGTGGGTCCCCAAGAAGAAGAACTAGTAAGTTCTTGAGGGGTGACTCCACCAATGAAATTCACTCACTTTCATTATTGGCAAGGACTTTTTGCACTCAACATCAACTCAATGCAATAGTTCAAGGAGTCACACATTCCCTCAAAGGTAAGCAAGGGACAAGGTAATCAACTAATCAATGGACATCATAACATATGCTTTGCACTCCATGTCCATAGATATCCTTGTATTTGTCTCTTGTGTGTTGGGACTAACCCATGTAGGTGAGAGGAGTAAGGAAACAACAAGGATGCTCCCAACTCTTGGTGATCTTCATCAACATTGAGCATCCACAACTACCTCACCAACATGAAGTGTTCATCGACAAAACCCAAGGTTAGTTTATCCCTCTTATGGGGGGATGTCACATTAAGGGGGAGCTTTACTATAAGACTTGAGTCAAAGCATCTCTTAGTATGTGACAACATTAAATGCTTTATGTAAAAGTGGTAACCCCACTTGTGCTTAAACAATGAGTATGACCTATGATCAAGTACTCTTACTTGGCTCCTAAGTCAAATACTCATATATAGATGACTTCGTCATCGCCCAAGTGCTTGTTAGATGCTAGTGTGTTTGTGCATGTTTGTCATTATTTCTTTTGACATCTTATTGTGTGAGCATGTTGGTCTGCATTTATTTTCTCATTCGAGGACATCCAATTGTTGCTATTTGGTTATTGATTTTATCTTTTGCCAATTGGATGGACAAGAATGCCTAGGACCACTCTTTAGCTATCTATGATTTCTCACCTCATATTCCATTCATGCTGCATCACAAAATTTGAACAAGTGCTTTTCGATCCCTCTGTGTGTGGAGCACTCGTAGTTCCGTATCGACAAGGACTGATCATTAAAACCTTCCAAGTGCATATCGGTGGAACCAACCCCACAATCTCAGTCTCACCGAATGCCTAGGGTTGATCTGTTTTTCAATCTCGGTACTACCGATTTCATATTCTCGGTTACACCGAGTTTCCCTCTCAGCTGACAGTTGTGGAACTTAGCGACACCAAAATCATAAAATCGGTATCACCGACAATGGAGGGTATATATACTATGGTCCCCGACGTTTTGAAATTCATCCTCAGAACCGTCGCGCCTCAGAACCCTAAGCTACTGCTTCGAGACCCTTGGTCGTCGCCCTTGTCTTCCTGTGCTCCTCCGTCGCTAGGAATCGCCGTCGTCGACGAAATCTGCTCCATTGTCGCCGTCGTAGCGGATCCGCACCAAGTTAGGGTACGGATTCGATCTCCTTTGTGCTCCCTTCTGATTCTTGCGCATTGGATTTGATTTTATCTATAAGCCACTCATTGCACGTATTCCTATCCACACAAAATCCCATAGGCTAGCAAACCATCAATTTTCTAGGGTTTTGCCTTCCGCCCGATGCAACTCGGTAGAACCGAATCAAGAAAATTGATACCACCGATTTTTGTTTCTGTGTTGCTGAGAACTGTCTCGGTGAAACCGAGCATTCCTTTTCGGTCTCACCGAAAAGGGTGCCAAGTTTCTGTTAAAAGGGACAGTCAGTCTCGGTGTCACTGAAATTTTTCCTTCGGCCTTACCGATTTGTTTCTAACAGAATGCAAAGCTTTGAAAATCTTTTGTTCACAATTTCAAAAACCAGCTGATAATTTTGTGATGACTCATCTACTTCTGCTCATCTATATTCCATTCACAGGGTCAGTATGTCAGATGCAGAGGACAGTCAGAACTTGCCAGAGCAGGGTATTGACATGAGTTCAGGCACAAGCCCAGAGCCTAGTTCTTTTTCAGATCCAGGCACCCCCAGCTCCCATGGGTCGCCCAAAGTTGTTACAAGGACCAGAAAGAAGCTGAATTCAGATGAGGAGGATTCAGACTTTATACCTGAAGAGATTTTTGCTAAGAAGCAAGAGAAAGCTGCTAAGAAGTCTGCTACTGAAGCCACTTCTTCCAGGAGAGTTGTCAGCAAGATCTATGCACCTGCTTCAACCTTCAAGGCTCATGAGACTGCTAGAGCAACTATTTCAGTTGAGGTCCCCAAGAAAGCTATGCCTAAGAAGGCAGGAGAGAAGAAAGCAAGAAAGAGGGTTATTCATGTCATTGGCATAAGAACCTCCATGTATGAGGATCCAGAAGAAGCTGCTGGTGCTGATGCTGAAGAGGAGGAAGAGCATGTTGAGAAGGCCCCTCCCAAGAAAAAGCAAAAGAAGCTTCTAGCTGATGCTATGCTAAAGACTAGCACATCCAAGAAGGCTGCTGCTGAGAAGCCTAAGAGGACATCCAGGAAGATTCCAACTTCTGAGAAAAACAAAGGGACTGCTTCCAGAGTTGAAGATGATGATGACTTGACAACTTTGATGAAGCTCAGACCTCACCTTCCGGTACACAATGCCAGCTACCCACTAGCTGAGGATATGAAGAAGAGGAAGGATTCATGATTGAGAGCATGGAGAGATATAGATCCATATGCCCAGAGGAAGAAGAAAGTTGTGGACTACAGATTTTATACCAAAGAGTAACAGGATTTCTATGAGACTGTGCTTTTTTACAAGAGTCCAGCTGTGAGTGATATGCGATATGTTGATTGGAAATTCATTAAGGAGAATGAGGATTACTTTCCAAGTGTCCAAGACAATTTCCACTGCATAGGTTTGGATGAGTTTGTTGGTAGAGAATTCACTGCTTGGAACGATGAGATGATCATGCAATTCTACTCCACTGCACATTTCTATGGAGATGGTAGAATTGTATGGATGACTGAAGGTGCAAGGTATGAATCGACTATTGAAGAATGGGCTGCTATCTTAGGAGTTCCAAAGGCACAGGATGGTGACTTGGATGTATACTCAGAATCCAAGGAGAGCCACAATGCTATGGAAAATATGTACAAGGAGATCCCTGCTGCCAATGTGAAGTCTCACAGGCTAGGATCTATCTACTTTCTTCAGGCAGGCCTCCGCACAATGAACACCATTCTAAGGCATACTTTGATGCCCAAGTCAGGAGATGACAAGATGATCCAAGGCCACTCCATCAATATGTTGATCCACCTTGACAGACACACCAGGATCAGAGTCATGGATTTGATTGTTGAGACAATCATGAGGGTTGCTGCTGACCAGAAGCTCTTGCTGTTATGCACCCTACATCCAGATGCTTATAAATTCAAAGTTGGAGAAGCACATTTTTGCTCTAGATCGTCCACATTTACCCCTACAACCAGATCTCGAGGACAATGTTGTGGTGATGGATGCTGAACATCCCACATCTGCTACAGCTCAGACAAAGGCAGAGGCAGTTAGAGCCACTAGTGCTCAAGTCCCTAGATCCAGGAATGAGCAAATGGATCTGTTGATATCATCAGTTCAGGGTATGCAGAAGGACATTAAGGGGATTCTGGACAACCAGAACAGTCTTGTGAGGATCTTTGAAAACAGGATCAAGACCCTTAATGATAAGGTGGATGGGCTGACTAAGACAGTCAATGAGCTCAAGAAGCAAGTTGACTCAGTGCCTCTTCCTCTGACTACTACTTCTTCAGATGATGAGGATGAATCACCTCTCAGGACAGGCACACAATTTCATACCCAGGCCAGATCAACCACTGTGCCAGCTCCAGACTTGAGGCCCTCTTCATCAGCTCCTGCTGCTGTCACCTCAGCTCCTACTCCATCTATTCCAGTTCCTCCAGCTGCCACTCCAACTCCATCCACGACATCTGCAGAGATCTTTGCCGATGTTGTTCTCTCGACTCCTTCATCAACAACCGGAGGAGATCAGCCCAAGAACGATTAGATGTATGCCTTCCAACTTTTTGGTAACTTGTTGCCAAAGGGGGAGAAGTGTATATAGATCTTTAGGCTTCAAGCGAGAGAGCGTTTTGGTGTTTGTTGATTTTCAAAACATTTGGTCTTTAGGTTTTATGCTACTATCTTACGCTTTATGTGTGATGCAACTATTTCCTATTATCTTAATGCTTATGAGATGATCATTCACCTTTGCTTGATTGTGTTGTGCTTTGTTATTCATTCTAATTATTCTTGCACACCACCAAGTTGTATGTGACATGGAAGAAGTGCCACATATACCTAATCGATTGTGCATTTGCATTCAAACGCAAATTTAAAATAATGCACATATTTAGGGGGAGCTCTTGATTATCACATACCTCTCAAAGCGACGATTATTTTCATTGATTTTATCATAAGTCGAAGCTTTGATCTATATGTTGTCATCAATTACCAAAAAGGGGGATATGAAAGCACATTTACTCCCTTGGTGGTTTTGGTAATTAATAACAACATATAAGTCATTGAACTAATGTTTCCACCAAGTATATTTCAAGAAATGTTCAATGATAGGATTGGCAAAAGGAGATTGTGGAGAGACCCCAAGATGCAAGGAAATAGGTTGACCAAGCTTCAAGCAAGAGGACTTTACATTTTATATTTGTGAGAAATCACTTTGAGTCCATAGGAAAGTCAATACTATTAAAAGGGGGTAAGGTTTTGTTGGTGAACAATATGCTCAAATGTGAACAAGTGATAGTCGCCAAAAACATCCACAAACTCTCCCACCAAAGTCTGTTCTATACCTAACACTCAAAATCGGTGCAACCAACTTTCCCATACCGGTGGCACCGATTCCAGAATCTAGACAGACTCAGCCAAGCCCTAGCCACTTCGGTGCAACCGATTCCATACTGGTGCCACCGAGTTTAGGTTGCCAACTTTTTGTTACGCAAATTCACATTATCGGTACCATCGAGAATGTTGGATCGGCATCACCGAGATTGGAAATCTGACCGTTGGTCACCTTATCGGTGCAACCGAGTTTCCTATATCGGTCTCACCTAGATTCAAAAGTTGCCACCTTTTGGTCACTTCAGTACCACTGAGTTTAACACATCGGTGTCACCGCGTTGGTCATTTTGTGTGTAATAGTTGGATTTTTGGGGATGCCTATATATACCCCTTCACCACCACCCACTCGAAAGTGAAGCACTCAGAACTATTCCATACCTATCCCATCAGATTTTCTGAGAGAGAACTACCTACCCTTGTGTTGAGGTCAAGATATTCCACTCCAATCATATGGATTTTGATCTCTAGCCCCCCCAAGTAGCTTTCCACCAATCCCATCTCTTCCACCATGCCAAATCTATGAGAGAGTGATTGGGTGTTGAGGAGTCTATGATCTTGAACCACAAGAGCAAGGAGTTCATCGTCATTACCGAGCCTATTACCTTTTGGAGGGTGGTGCCTCCTAGATTAGTTAGGTGTCGCTTGGGAGCCTCCTACTTCGTGTTGTGGAGTGAACCAAGAAGTTTGTAAGGGCAAGGAGATCGCCTACTTCATGAAGATCTACCCATAGTGAGGCTAGTCCTTCGTGGACGGAAGCCGTTATGGAATAGTCAAGGTTGCTACTTCGTGGACCCTTTTGGTTGGAGCCCTCCGTGGACTCTTGCGACCGTTACCCTCCGTGGGTTGAAGACTCCATAAACGTGGATGTACGATAGCGCCACCTATCAGAACCACGGGAAAAATCATTGTGTCTACAACTGCGTTTGATCTTCCTACCCTATCCCTTCTATACATGCTTGTTGTTACTTTCTGCTGCTATATACTCTAGACTTGCATTTGTAGGGTGTACTTGACTTTCCATGAAATGCTAAAAACTGTCAACCCTAAAGCTTGGTATAGGCAAAACTTTTATTTGGTCAAGTAGTCTAATCACCCCCCTTCTAGACATACTTTCGGTCCTACAGCTTCACCTTGCTGGGGCCTTGTCTTGCCAGGGCCTTGCCCTGCCGGGGCCGGACTCCCTCTCTGGTGGGTCGATAGCCCTCCCGGCAAGGCCTTGCCGGTGATATTGATTCTTTTGTGTCGGTATCTAGTAAGTCTCTGCTGGGCCTTGCTGCCAGGATGGCTACTACTGCCCGTGCACGAGTAAGGGGCACTAGAGAGCCCAAAACTCTAGTGCACTGATAGGAGCCCCCGGACCCGGGCCACACACGTCACGAGACGCTATTGGGCTAGGCCCAATTAGAGCATGGGCACGCGTGGCAGGACCCTGCGGTTGTGATCATTGCGCTTGCTACGCTTCCCCATGATGCCCATTGAATGCGGGACGTGGGATACATGCGCGACGCAGCCTTCAAGTTTTTAATTACAGCGTCAGGTCGTTTCCGCCATGCGCGCCGCATGCATAGCAAGGAGCCAGCAATGGGTGCTCGTGACTTAAAGTCCCTAGGAAAAGTAGCAACCGTAGCACCATGGATTGGAGCAACGGGGCGGTTGTTGTTTGCCCCGTGATCGAGGGCGCCGCTATTGGAGGAGGTGGGCGGCGTCCTTTGGAGTGGAGGAGAGCCGGCCCTCGCACTTCCCCCTATAAATAGAGGGGCGGCGGGGGCAGTGCTCATCCATCCTTCTTCCATATCTTGTCTTTCCGAGTGCAAACCTCCAACGTTCGCTCTCCCACGTCTCCATAACCTTCGAGCGGCGCCCGCACCCAGGCATGAAAAGGGGGGTGTGCGACCACCATCCTCAGCTTCAAGAAGAAGCTCTTGTCTGGATCACGCCACCGCTTCAGCCGCGGAGGCAGAGGGCGGCCCGACCACGCGTGGTGGAGGAGGCGCGAGGGGTCACGACGATCGTGGGGGGCGAGGCCTGGGGAGGCGGAGTGCCGCTCCACCTCCTCCTCCGATGCCATGCCTCTCCATTAAGGAGACCCATGCCGAGGGGACGGTGCTGGACTTCGTCCTCGAGCTGGCCGGTCCCCTCCGGAGCCATCTGTGCCTTCCTCGCTTCTTTGCTAGTGTATTATCTTCCTTGTTAGACTGTTTCTTTGCATGGAACTTTCCCTATGCCCTCTTGGAAGAATCTTGTCGGTGTGTGTAGCCCTACCGCGAGCTCTTTGAGGAGCAGGTCCTTAGCAGCCTGCTGGTGGTGCCATTGCCGGCAAGATACCTTGGCGTCCTTGGTGTAGCCGTTCAAGGTGTTGGTCGCGCTCGAAACAAAATAAGGGCGTGAGCACTATCACTTGAGTCGTTGAGCGGACTCGAAACGAAAGAAGGAGCACGGGCGTGACCACTTAAGCCGTTGAGTGGTCCCGAAACACAGTGAGGGCGCAGCCAATCGCGACAAGGTACCCGTGCGTGTAGGTTTTTCGTACAAAAGACGAAGTCACCTAAGGAAAATAATTTCGCGGCAAGGATTCACTTGGGGTTTTCGCAACTTATCTTTTGTTGCCGTGCTCCTTGCGGCAAGTTTTTTTTGGGACGTCACTCATAGGTATCCGTACCATCATTCCCCCGGCAAAGCTGCATGCGAGGGGTCCTTCTATTCTTTGAGAAAAAGAAAGAAGAGAAAATATGGACATGGAACCTTGGCGGTCCGTTAGTCCTTGCCAGGATTAAGTGGAATGCAACACCTCAGACAAACATGCACATAAGTAAACATGAGAATCGAACAGGATTGCGGAACACTTATCTTTATTTAGCTATGCACAGCATCCGAGCCTGGCTTTGTATCAAGGACTACATGCTTCAGCGGCAAGACTTGTACAAAAGGTGGTTGCCGGGGTGATGAGGACATCCCTACTAATGTTACACCCACCCCGACTGCTATACATACAGGACCAATTACTAGAGCTCGCGCACGTCAATTGAATTACCAGGTACTTTCGTTTCTTGGAAATCCTTCTAATATTCATGAACATATGATGCTGCCTAAATTAGATACTTTTGTTTTACTTATGAATGAAGGACCTATCATGGATAAGAAGGATGACCATTGGAGCGGGATCAAGCATGGAGGAGAAGGTGCGCGCGCGGGGAAGAACATTGGAGCTTCCAGTGATGATTTTCGCACATTGAAGCCACCATAATGGGAGTGGGAAGCTGTGGACGAAATATGCATGATGCCACTTTATAAAATTCGTCCATAGGCTAATATAGGTGCTGCGCCACCTTAATTTTGGGCCAGGCCCATGTAATTTCGAAATACCATATTATAGGCTGTTTTTAGAGTCCGTATGTATGGGGAAACTGACTTAGGGTCGGTTTCGGACCCCTCCTCCAAGGGGCCACGAAATTCCCTTCTATTCCCCCATATATACAGCCCTTAGGGCTTCGTTTTAGGTTTGGGTTTTGTTTAGATTACATGTTCGCCATAGCAGCAACTTCGCGTTCTTCGTTTGTGTTCCGCGACCAGACAAAGGCGTCACAGAACCCCACTTCATCAATAAAGCTTTCCTCTTATATTCGCAATATCCAGATTGCAATCTTAGTTTCTTGCTTGTTCTTCGTTTGCGTGCAGGAAATAGACCCTCGTGGTCAGGTTGATCGTGCTCCGGCGTGGTCAATAACCTCTCAGAGTTGGTTTAGCGATTGCTAAGGCGCGACGTCTCACACGTTCGTAGTCGGATCGTCAAAGTCTACTCCACCAAAAACGATAGCCACCATCTCATCGAAAGACAGGGACAACTTCGCCTATATCAAGTGGTATCAGATTTCCAGGTTGCTCGGTGAGATTTTACCAGTTTTCGTAGTTTAGATCGCATCTGTTCTTCATACCTTTAGTCCACGAAAAAGCCAAAAAACAAATTAGGGTTAGATCATCATATCCGAACCAATCTGAGCCTTTGCATAGTCTTTTCAGTATTTTGCTTTGTTGAATTGGCGGTTACATCGTTGTGTCGAGTTGCTGGTCTTAGTGTCTAGTCCTTTAGAGTTTCGAGTTCTTTTCACAGGTTGTCACGCCGCCACCGCCTCATCTTCATAGTTGCCATATACCACCACCATCATCGCCGCTGCCATATCTCATCATCCATCATCACTCTCCATTGGTGTCCATATATACCACCACAAATCCTCCACCAATCCAAGTCCAGTTCGTTTTAGGTTTAGTTTCGAGATCCTTTTGATTTCGGATCCGTGTTTTGCTACCTGCGCAGGTGTCGAAAAAAAAAAAAAAAAAAAAAAAAGAGTCTGGCACGCTTTGCAGAGCACGTTTTGGCCCAAAAAAAATTTCGGCTGAAAATATTTTTTCCCTATCTTGATTTTAGGTTCCCCGGAGCGTTTCGGCTGAAATTATTCGGTTGCATGGTGTGCCAAATACAATTGTTTCCGATCGTGATGCTAAATTTCTTAGCCACTTTTGGAGATGTTTATGGGCTAAGTTGGGGACTAAACTGCTTTTTTAGTACTACATGTCACCCCCAAACTGATGGCCAAACTGAAGTAGTCAATAGATCATTGTCTACTATGCTTAGGGCTGTTTTGAAGAATAACCTGAAAATGTGGGAAGAATGCTTGCCTCATATTGAATTTGCTTATAATCGTTCGCTACATTCTACCACTAAGATGTGCCCTTTTGAAGTTGTGTATGGTTTCTTACCTCGTGCACCTATTGATTTGTTGCCTCTTCCGTCTTCGGAGAAGGTTAATTTTGATGCTAAAGAACGTGCTGAATTGATATTAAAGATTCATGAGTTAACTAAGGAAAACATTGAGCGTATGAATGCTAAATACAAACTTGCTGGAGATAAGGGTAGAAAACATGTTGTCTTTGCACCTAGAGATCTTGTTTGGTTACATTTGCGTAAGGATAGGTTTCCTGATTTGCGCAAGTCAAAGCTAATGCCACGTGCTGATGGTCCTTTTAAGGTGTTAGAGAAAGTAAATGATAATGCATATAAACTTGAGCTGCCTGCAGAGTTTGGGGTTAGCCCCACTTTTAACATTGCAGATTTGAAGCCTTATTTGGGTGAGGAAGATGAGCTTCCGTCGAGGACAACGTCAGTTCAAGAAGGGGAGGATGATGAGGACATCCCTACTAATGTTACACCCACCCCGACTGCTATACATACAGGACCAATTACTAGAGCTCGCGCACGTCAATTGAATTACCAGGTACTTTCGTTTCTTGGAAATCCTTCTAATATTCATGAACATATGATGCTGCCTAAATTAGATACTTTTGTTTTACTTATGAATGAAGGACCTATCATGGATAAGAAGGATGACCATTGGAGCGGGATCAAGCATGGAGGAGAAGGTGCGCGCGCGGGGAAGAACATTGGAGCTTCCAGTGATGATTTTCGCACATTGAAGCCACCATAATGGGAGTGGGAAGCTGTGGACGAAATATGCATGATGCCACTTTATAAAATTCGTCCATAGGCTAATATAGGTGCTGCGCCACCTTAATTTTGGGCCAGGCCCATGTAATTTCGAAATACCATATTATAGGCTGTTTTTAGAGTCCGTATGTATGGGGAAACTGACTTAGGGTCGGTTTCGGACCCCTCCTCCAAGGGGCCACGAAATTCCCTTCTATTCCCCCATATATACAGCCCTTAGGGCTTCGTTTTAGGTTTGGGTTTTGTTTAGATTACAAGTTCGCCATAGCAGCAACTTCGCGTTCTTCGTTTGTGTTCCGCGACCAGACAAAGGCGTCACAGAACCCCACTTCATCAATAAAGCTTTCCTCTTATATTCGCAATATCCAGATTGCAATCTTAGTTTCTTGCTTGTTCTTCGTTTGCGTGCAGGAAATAGACCCTCGTGGTCAGGTTGATCGTGCTCCGGCGTGGTCAATAACCTCTCAGAGTTGGTTTAGCGATTGCTAAGGCGCGACGTCTCACACGTTCGTAGTCGGATCGTCAAAGTCTACTCCACCAAAAACGATAGCCACCATCTCATCGAAAGACAGGGACAACTTCGCCTATATCACGGGGGGCCTGGCAACCACGCCTCATGGGTAGAACTTGCGAAGATGTTAGATATTCCAGGAGTTGCTCACTGGGATGCCATCTTCGGTCTCCAAGCGGACTGCGCTAGGCCTAGTGACTCATACTACCCGATAAGGGCCTTCCCACTTTGGCGTCAACTTGTTGGAATTCTTGGCAGACTGAACTCGCCGAAGAACAAGGTCACCTTCCTCAAGAGTTCTGGCATTAACTTCGTGGCTGTGGTAGCGGCGCAAAGCTTGCTGGTAGCTTGCAGCTCTCATAGCAGCCCGAAGACGGTCTTCCTCAAGGAGCATCGCGTCGTCTTGCCGCAACTGCTCTTGCTCAAGCTCATCATAAGCGAGCACTCAAGGCGACTCGTACATGAGTTCCGTGGGGAGAATTGCCTCCGCCCCATAGACAAGGGAGAAGGGTGTCTGGCCTGTAGCTCGATTTGGTGTCGTTCTGATTGACCAAAGAACCACCAGCAACTCATCAATCCAGTTCCTTCCGCACTTGTGCAGCCTATCAAAAGTTCTCGTCTTGAGACCTCGCAACACTTTAGAATTAGCCCTCTCCGCTTGGCCGTTGCTCCTCGGGTGGGCAAGGGAAGCAAAACTGATTTTGCTACCATGGTCTTGGACATACTGCATGAAGATGTGGCTCGTGAACTGTCTACCGTTGTCAGTGATGATCCTGTTGGGAACACCAAAGCAGCAAACTAGTCCCTTAAAGAACTTGACGGCTGACTATGCTGTCACCTTTCTCACTGCTTCTACTTTCGGCCACTTTGTGAACTTGTCGATCGCAACATACAAGTACTCAAAGCCCCCGGCAGCATGGGGAAAGGGGCCCAAGCCTTCAAGCCCCCAGACCGAAAATGTCCAGGAGAGAGGGATCATTTGAAGTACTTGAGCTGGTTGATGTAGCATCTTTGAATGAAACTAGCATGCTTCACACTTGGTTACCAATGCCGTTGCATCCTGGAGGGCGGTGGGCCAAAAGAAGCCTTGCCGGAATGCTTTCCCGGCAAGGGCTCTTGACCCTATGTGGGAGCCACATATGCCTCCATGTATCTCTGCCAACAACTCCAGTCCATCTTCCCGGGAAATGCATTTGAGTTTCACACCATTCAGTCTTTTTCTGTACAGGACGTTGTCTACAAACTGGTACATATTAGACCGACGGGCTACTCTCTCTGATTCTTCTTGTTCCCCGAGAAGTTCTCCTGTCTGAAGGAAATGGACGAGGTGTTGCGCCCATGCCGGAGCTCTTGGCTCGACAACAAGGACCAAAGGTGTATCCTCCGTCGGGGTAGCATTTGTCTCAACAGCAAGGGCCTGAGGGAGCGTATGCTTCTACTGCAAGAGCCGGGGGCCTTGCTGAAGCATAGTTCACCGACAAGCCTGCCGTTCCCTCTGGCAACCTTCTCGCCGGCGGCTTCGGGGAGCTCTACCGGGGAATACTTGCTAGAACTTAACTTTCTTCTCTTCTCTTGTCCTGTTGATGGTGTCATGGAGGGTTGAGTTAGTTGGAGCATGAAAGTTCCTGGTTCCACAGGTAACTTAAGGGCAACACGCTTTGACAGGCCATCAACAATGCTGTTCTCTGCACGTGGAATGCGCTCCATTTGCAGGCCGTCAATACGCTCTTCCAACTTCCTCACTTCATCTACATAGGCTTCCATCAACGAGCTCTGGTAATCTTTGTTCACTTACCTGACGACAAGTTGAGAATCACCCTTGGCAATAAGTTTCTTGATCCCAAGGTCTGCCGCGATCCTAAGACTGGCAAGCAGCCTTTCGTAGTCAGCAGTGTTGTTTGTTGATCTCTCTCAGGGAAAGTGCATATGGACCACACATCTGAGGTGCTCTCCGGTGGGTGCGACAAGCAGCACTCCAGCACTAGCGCCTTGCAGCGAGAAAGATCCATAAAAATACATGATCCATTCTCGATCAGTTTCCTTGCTGGGGAGAGTTGACTCTGCAATCTCTTCATCGGGCGTTGGGGTCCATTCTGCAATGAACTCCACCAAGGCCCTGCTTTGAATGGTCGAAGTGCTCTCAAACTTAAGACCAAAGTTCGATAGTTCCAAAGCCCACTCCACAATCCTGCCGGTAGCTTCTGGGTTTCGCAATATCCGCTGCAGCGGGAAGCGGGTGACAACGGTGATCTCATGTGCTTGGAAGTAATGGCGCAGCTTCCTCGAGGCCATAAGAAGGCCGAAGAGCAATTTTTGTATGCCAAAATATATCGACTGAGCCCCCCGCAACAAGGAACTGAAAAAATAGACTGGTCGCTGCACCACTTTCTTCTTCTGGACTATCTCTTTCAACTGCGCAGATCCTTCTTTGCCGGCACTAGATCCTGCCAGGAACTGTCCCGGTTCGTCGCACGGTGGTCCTGCCATTGTTGCCGCTTCTGATAGAGGCGAAGTTGTCCCTGTCTTTCAATGAGATGGTGGCTATCGTTTTTGGTGGAGTAGACTTTGACGATCCGACTACGAACGTGTGAGACGTCGCGCCTTAGCAATCGCTAAACCAACTCTGAGAGGTTATTGACCACGCCGGAGCACGATCAACCTGACCACGAGGGTCTATTTCCTGCACGCAAACGAAGAACAAGCAAGAAACTAAGATTGCAATCTGGATATTGCGAATATAAGAGGAAAGCTTTATTGATGAAGTGGGGTTCTGTGACGCCTTTGTCTGGTCGTGGAACACAAACGAAGAACGCGAAGTTGCTGCTATGGCGAACTTGTAATCTAAACAAAACCCCCAAACCTAAAACGAAGCCCTAAGGGCTGTATATATGGGGGAATAGAAGGGAATTTCGTGGCCCCTTGGAGGACGGGTCCGAAACCGACTCTAAGTCAGTTTCCCCATACATACGGACTCTAAAAACAGCCTATAATATGGTATTTCGAAGTTACATGGGCCTGGCCCAAAATTAAGGTGGCGCAGCACCTATATTAGCCTATGGACGAATTTTATAAAGTGGCATCATGCATATTTCGTCCAAAGCTTCCCACTCCCATTATGGTGGCTTCAATGTGCGAAAATCATCACTGGAAGCTCCATTGTTCTTCCTCGCGCGCGCACCTTCTCCTCCATGCTTGATCCCGCTCCAATGGTCATCCTTTTTATCCATGATAGGTCCTTCATTCATAAGTAAAACAAAAGTATCTAATTTAGGCAGCATCATATGTTCATGAATATTAGAAGGATTTCCAAGAAACGAAAGTACCTGGTAATTCAATTGACGTGCGCGAGCTCTAGTAATTGGTCCTGTATGTATAGCAGTCGGGGTGGGTGTAACATTAGTAGGGATGTCCTCATCATCCTCCCCTTCTTGAACTGAAGTCGTCCTCGACAGAAGCTCATCTTCCTCACCCAAATAAGGCTTCAAATCTGCAATGTTAAAAGTGGGGCTAACCCCAAACTCTGCAGGCAGCTCAAGTTTATATGCATTATCATTTATTTTCTCTAACACCTTAAAAGGACCATCAGCACGGGGCATTAGCTTTGACTTGCGCAAATCAGGAAATCTATCCTTACGCAAATGTAACCAAACAAGATCACCAGGTGCAAAGACAACATGTTTTCTACCCTTATCTCCAGCAAGTTTGTATTTAGCATTCATACACTCAATGTTTTCCTTCGTTAACTCATGCATCTTTAATATCAATTCAGCACGTTCTTTAGCATCAAAATTAACCTTCTCCGAAGATGGAAGAGGCAACAAATCAATAGGTGCACGAGGTAAGAAACCATACACAACTTGAAAAGGGCACATCTTAGTGGTAGAATGTAGCGAACGATTATAAGCAAATTCAATATGAGGCAAGCATTCTTCCCACATTTTCAGGTTATTCTTCAAAACAGCCCTAAGCATAGTAGACAATGATCTATTGACTACTTCAGTTTGTCCATCAGTTTGGGGATGACATGTAGTACTAAAAAGTAGTTTAGTCCCCAACTTAGCCCATAAACATCTCCAAAAATGGCTAAGAAATTTAGCATCACGATCTGAAACAATTGTATTTGGTACACCATGCAATCGAATAATTTCACAAAAGAACAAATCAGCAACATGAGCAGCATCATCACTTTTATTACATGGTATAAAGTGTGCCATTTTGGAAAATCTATCCACGACAACAAATATGCTATCCCTCCCCTTCTTTGTTCGAGGTAAACCTAAAACAAAGTCCATAGATATATCCTCCCAAGGAACACTAGGTACAGGCAAAGGCATATATAAACCATGAGCATTGAGTCGTGACTTAGCTTTTTGACATGTAGTGCAGCGAGCAACAAAACGCTCAACATCCCGTCTCATCTTTGGCCAAAAGAAATGTGTAGAAAGTACGTCCTCCGTCTTCTTCACGCCAAAGTGTCCCATTAATCCTCCTCCGTGCGCCTCCTGTAACAACAAAAGACGAATGGAGCTAGCTGGAATGCATAGCTTGTTAGCACGGAACACAAATCCATCATTAATAACGAACTTGTTCCATGTTCTCCCTTCTTTACAATTCTGCAACACGTCTCTAAATTCAGCATCATGCACATATTGATCTTTGATGGTCTCCAAACCAAATATTTTAAAGTCAAGTTGTGAAAGCATAGTATAACGACGAGACAAAGCATCAGCAATAACATTGTCTTTACCCTTCTTGTGTTTAATGACATAAGGGAAAGTCTCAATGAATTCAACCCATTTAGCATGTCTACGGTTCAGTTTTGCTTGACTTTTAATATGTTTCAAAGATTCATGATCAGAATGTATAACAAATTCTTTGGGCCATAAATAATGTTGCCATGTTTCCAAAGTCCGAACAAGAGCATATAATTCCTTATCATAAGTAGAATAATTCAGACTAGGCCCACTTAATTTTTCAGAAAAGTACGCAACAGGTTTACCATCTTGTAATAACACACCTCCTAACCCAATACCACTAGCATCACATTCAAGCTCGAAAGTCTTATTAAAATCAGGAAGTTGGAGTAAAGGAGCATGTGTTAACTTATCTTTCAAGACCGTGAAGGCTTCTTCCTGTGCGGTACCCCAAGAAAAAGGCACATCCTTCTTTGTAAGCTCATTGAGAGGCGCAGCAATGGTGCTGAAATCTCTGACAAAACGCCTATAGAAACCAGCGAGGCCAAGAAAACTCCTTACTTGTGTGACCGTTTTGGGCTGCGGCCAACTCTCAATAGCTGCAATCTTGGCTTTATCAACTTCAATTCCCTGTGGAGTAACAACATAGCCAAGAAAAGATACTCGGTCGGTGCAAAAGGTGCACTTCCCAAGGTTACCAAACAAACGGGCATCACGGAGCGCAGTAAAAACAGCACGTAAATGTTCCAAATGTTCCTCCAAAGATCTACTAAAAATCAATATATCATCAAAATAGACTACCACAAATCGTCCAATGAAAGCACGTAAAACCTCGTTCATTAATCTCATGAAAGTGCTAGGTGCATTAGTTAACCCAAAAGGCATGACTAGCCACTCATATAATCCAAACTTAGTTTTAAATGCTGTTTTCCATTCATCTCCCAATTTCATACGAATTTGATGGTATCCACTACGCAAATCAACTTTGGAGAAAATTGTAGAGCCACTTAATTCATCAAGCATATCATCTAGTCTAGGAATAGGATGACGATAACGAATAGTAATATTATTAATGCCTCTAAAATCCACACACATGCGCGATGTACCATCCTTTTTAGGCACTAGAATAATAGGAACAGCACAAGGACTAAGGGATTCGCGTATATAAGCTTTGTCAAGCAGCTCTTGTACTTGACGCATAATCTCCTTTGTCTCCTCTGGATTGGTACGGTAGGGTGCACGGTTGGGTAGGGATGCACCGAGAATTAAGTCAATCTGATGCTCAATCCCACGAATAGGCGGTAATCCCGGTGGCACGTCTTGTGGAAAGACGTCAGCGAACTCCTGCAAAATGTTAATGACAGCAGGAGGCAAAGAGGGAGGCATGTCCTCGAATGAAAATAATACCTCTTTGCATACAAAAGCATAGCAAACAGATGTAGCAACATCCAAATCATTAATATCAGATTTAGTAGCAAGTAAACATCCACTCTGCAATTTTATTTCGGATGCAACAGTAGATGATGGTTTATTATGCTTATGGTGTTGCTCAAATTCCTGTGCTACAATCTGATTTTCACTCTTATTTTTCTCCTGTTTTGCTTTACTAGCTCTAGCAATGTCATCTTTCATAATATGTTCGGGAGACATAGGAAGCAACGTGATATTATGGTCCTTATGAACAAGAGTATACTGATTTGTCCTACCATGGTGTACAGAATTTTTATCAAACTGCCATGGTCTACCAAGTAAAACAGAACATGCTTGCATGGGTACCACATCACAATCCACATAATCAGAATATGTAGCAATGCTAAAATGCACACGAACAGTACGTGTTACCTTAACCTTGCCACTATTGTTGAACCATTGGATGTAATAAGGATGAGGATGTGGTCTGGTGGTTAGAGACAGCTTCTCCACCATCTCCATGCTAGCCAAGTTATTGCAACTCCCTCCATCGATGATGATGCGAATAGAACGCTCCTTCACAACTCCCTTTGTGTGGAACAAGTTGTGCCTCTGATTTTGCTCAGCCTGTGTAACCTGCACACTGAGAACACGTTGAGCAACTAAACTTTCATACCTGTCAGCGTAATCAGCAGCCATGTAGTGTGTTTCTGGTTCTGCATCGTCGCCATTGTGTTCTTCACTTGCAATGAGAGCCAAAGTCTCCTCATCATAATCACTAGCAGACGCATATCCACCATCCTCAGTAACAATCATGACACGCTTGGAAGGGCATTCTCTCGCAAAGTGACCTCCACCCTTGCAACGACGGCATATAACCTCATGTGTTTGCCCTGTGGATGCAATAGATGAAGAAGAGCTCGGTGCAGGCCCAGAAGGTGTGCTCTTGGTAGAGGGTGGAGGAGGAGCCTGTTTCCTGGTATCGCGGTTGGAGTTGGAGGTTGAAGTAGGTGGTGTTGCAGCAGGACGTGTGGAAGTAGAGGAGGTACGTGGCGTCCATGATGAAGTGCGACCTGCAGAAAAAGTAGTTCTCGCCATTGCCTGTCGATCCTGCACTTCACGTTCAGCTTTGCAAGCAAGATGAAATAAACGAGTGATAGTGTTATACTCCTTATACTCCAGAATAGTCTGAATCTCTCTATTCAATCCACCCATAAAACGTGCAAGCATAGCTTCATTCTCCTCAACAATACCACATCTAATCATACCAGTTTGTAATTCCTGATAATATTCTTCTACAGAATTTTTTCCTTGTCTTAAACGCTGCAAATTTTGAAGCAACTCACGTTGATAATAAGGTGGCACCCAACGATTACGCATAGCAGTTTTCAAAGCAGCCCAAGTAGTTGGAATATTAGCATGGTGTATTCTACAATGTTCTGACCACCAAACACAAGCAAAACTAGTGAATGAACAAACAGCAGCGGCAACACGTCTATCCTCGGGAAATTGTAAGCATGTAAAACGTTGTTCTGTTTCTAACTCCCATGTAAGATATATATCAGGAACATATCTACCCTCAAACGTCGGAATATTCAATTTAAGTTTAGGGAGATGGTCATGATCCCGTACCTGCGGGGGTGGTGCAGCCCTACCGTTACGGTTGTAGCCATGTGGTCGACCTGGTGCGTATGGTGGTGGTTGCCCCTGGGGCGGATCTGGAGCAACCTCTCCCTCATCATCGAAATCACCATCATAATCTTCAACCTGCTCAACGACAGTAGCCGCACGAGCCACCGAAGTAGCAGCAGTATCAACAGTACCAGGATGTTGGGCGTGGCCGAGAGGCACACGTCGCGCTCGTCGTTCAAAAGGAAGAGGAGCTGCCGCTGGTGGAGGTAGACGGGCAAGCACCTCATTGAACTTGGCGTCCATCTTGGTGTCGAATGTCTTCTCCAAACCATCTAGCTTCTCCATGGCCACTCCAAAGTTGTTCACGAAGTCTTGTACCTGCTCAGCCATCATTTGCTGAAATTTATCATAGAGCGCTTTGTTGGTCATGCTCTCCCAGTCGATCTCGTCATCGTGTGATCCTGGCATGGTTAGCAGAAATAGGAAACACACAATATGAAACCTACAGACTACTGGGACGTGGTGGTGGTGGTGTGGCACAAATCCTTTAAGCGAATCTCAATTTCTTACCAGTTCTTACCCAGTAGCAGGCGGTGATCGGCAACCGTTGTAGCCAAAACTCTCAAAGCTTGGATAGAGCGATTGCCAGGTGGTGTCAAGCACACGGCGTAGAAGTATGTGGAGCTGGGATGGCTTATAATATGGTAGCAAAAAGGGTCAGCAATAATCAATTCAGAGATGCAAGGTTGAATAAACGCTCAACGACGGTACTGTGCTGGTCCTAGGCTAGACCGTGCTAGAGACGCGAGCCTAAAACACCAACAAAAGCACGACGATACACGTAATCAAGGGAAGAGCACACTCTGTTTTTTTTTTTGCTCAGAAAAACACTATAATTGCGAGTGTCTCAAAACCCTTCCCAAGTCGTATAAGCAGGATAGACACGGAAAAAAAAATTGAATTTTTTTTTCTGGAGCGATGCGGGGGCTGCGACGACCAAAAAATTTCGACAAAACTCACTATGATAGCAAGTGTCTCAAAACGCTCCGGAGAACCTAAAATCAAGATAGGGAAAAAATATTTTCGGCCGAAATTTTTTTGGGCCAAAACGTGCTCTGCAAAGCGTGCCAGACTCTTTTTTTTCTTTTTTTTTCCGACACCTACACAGGTAGCAAAACGCGAATCCGAAATCAAAAAGATCTCGAAACTAAATTTAAAACGAGCTGGACTCGGATTGGTGGTGGTATATATGGACACCAATGGATAACTGGCAGCGGGGATGATGGTGGTGGTATATGGCGACTATGAAGACGATGCGTTGGCGGCGTGACAACTTGTTAATAGAACTCGAAACTCTAAAGAACTAGGCACTAAGACCAGCAACTCGACATGACGATGTAACCGCAAATTCAACAAAGCAAAATACTGAAAAGACTATGCAAAGGCACAGATTGGTTCGGATATGATGATCTAACCCTAATTTTTTTTGTGGCTTTTTCGTGGACTAAAGGTATGAAGAACAGATGCGATCTAAACTACGAAAACTAGTAAAATCTCACCGAGCAACCTGGAAATCTGATACCACTTGATAGAGGCGAAGTTGTCCCTGTCTTTCAATGAGATGGTGGCTATCGTTTTTGGTGGAGTAGACTTTGACGATCCGACTACGAACGTGTGAGACGTCGCGCCTTAGCAATCGCTAAACCAACTCTGAGAGGTTATTGACCACGCCGGAGCACGATCAACCTGACCACGAGGGTCTATTTCCTGCACGCAAACGAAGAACAAGCAAGAAACTAAGATTGCAATCTGGATATTGCGAATATAAGAGGAAAGCTTTATTGATGAAGTGGGGTTCTGTGACGCCTTTGTCTGGTCGTGGAACACAAACGAAGAACGCGAAGTTGCTGCTATGGCGAACTTGTAATCTAAACAAAACCCCCAAACCTAAAACGAAGCCCTAAGGGCTGTATATATGGGGGAATAGAAGGGAATTTCGTGGCCCCTTGGAGGACGGGTCCGAAACCGACTCTAAGTCAGTTTCCCCATACATACGGACTCTAAAAACAGCCTATAATATGGTATTTCGAAGTTACATGGGCCTGGCCCAAAATTAAGGTGGCGCAGCACCTATATTAGCCTATGGACGAATTTTATAAAGTGGCATCATGCATATTTCGTCCAAAGCTTCCCACTCCCATTATGGTGGCTTCAATGTGCGAAAATCATCACTGGAAGCTCCATTGTTCTTCCTCGCGCGCGCACCTTCTCCTCCATGCTTGATCCCGCTCCAATGGTCATCCTTTTTATCCATGATAGGTCCTTCATTCATAAGTAAAACAAAAGTATCTAATTTAGGCAGCATCATATGTTCATGAATATTAGAAGGATTTCCAAGAAACGAAAGTACCTGGTAATTCAATTGACATGCGCGAGCTCTAGTAATTGGTCCTGTATGTATAGCAGTCGGGGTGGGTGTAACATTAGTAGGGATGTCCTCATCAGCTTCTTCGTCAACTTCTCTTTTAGCCACTAGTGCATCACTCACCACTTGATTTGTTGCCGCCAGATATAGCAGGTCCACACGGTTAGTGTGGTTTTGGCGTGACTAGGACTGGCGGAGAGGAAATGTACTTCTTCGAGTCCTGCACTGCCTTCGCTTCTGGATTCCATTTTAATGGACCTGCCTTCTTCAAGATTTTGAAAAAGGGCAGGGCGTGCTCAACAGATTTTGAGATGAACCTACTCAGAGCAGCAACACAGCCAGCAAGGCGTCGCACGTCTTTGACTCGTCTTGGTGCTTCAATTTGCTCAATTGCTTTGATCTTGTTGGGATTTGCTTCTATTCCTCGTTGAGATACAAAGAACCCGAGAAGCTTGCCAGATGGGACGCCGAACACACATTTCTCAGGGTTGAGCTTCATGTTGATCTTGCGCAGATTTGCAAATGTTTCTTCTAGGTCTGTTATGAGCGTGGCCTTATCCTTGGTTTTGATCACTATATCGTCCATGTAAGCTTCCATATTTCTATGTTGCTGGGGCTCAAAACCAATCTGGACCGCTCTTGCAAAGGTAGAACCATCACTTTTCAACCTGAAAGGCATATGTAGAAAGCAATACGTTCCACATGGGGTGATAAATGTGGTCTTCTCCTCGTCTTCCTTGGCCATGAAAGTCTGATGATAGCCTGAATAGGTGTGAAGGAAAGACAATAAGTCGCAACCGGCAGTGGAGTCCACAATCTGGTCGATGCACGGCAAGGGAAAATGGTCTTTGGGGCAGACCTTGTTGATGTTTGTGACATCAATGCATAGCCTCCACTTCCCATTCGCCTTGTGTACTATGACTGGATTGGCCAACCACATAGTATGGAGTACTCCTCCGATCAGGCCAGCCGCTTCTAACTTCTTGATTTCTTTGGCAATAAACTATTGCTGCTCCAATGGTTGCTTCCGAACCTTCTGCTTGACAGGGCACGTGTGCGGACAAACGGTGAGGTGGTGCTCAATCACCTTCCTGGGAACGCCGGGGATATCAGATGGTTGCCATGCAAACACATCGACATTCGCCCACAGGAAGGCAACGAGCACGCTTTCCTATTTGTCGTCAACGGTGGAACTTATGGAGAAAGTCCCCCCCGTGCCATCCTCCTTGGCGGGCATCTTCTTGGTCTCCGGTGGAGCTGCCTTGGATTTCTTGCTCTTGCCGGAATGTGCGCCAGAGGCGTTGCTGGTCTTCTTTCCCTTGGGAGCTTCAGCGACAGGAGCAAGTGCCTTGGCGGCAGATGCTGCAGCTGCCCCCCGGTAGAGTTGGTCGGCGCAAATAAGTGCGCTTTTCTTGTCGGAGTTAATGGTGATGACGCTCATTGGCCTGGGCATCTTCAGCAGATTGTAAGCGAAATGAGTGGCCGCCATAAACTTGGCCAGTGCTGGGCGGCCAAGAATGCCATTGTATGGCAGTGAGATCTTGGTGACGTCAAAAACGATCTTCTCCGTTCTGAAATTGATATCCCTGCCAAACATCACCGATAGCGTGACCTTGCCCTTCGGCTGAGTCGTTCCCGGATTGACCCCTTGGAAAGCGCCTATTGGCTCGAGATCTTTGTCCGGAATTTGCAGCCTCTGAATGACATCGGGCGAGATCAGGTTCAGGCTGGCCCCACTGTGGACTAACATCTTCGTCACCTTGAGGTTGCAGATTGTTGCCAAGATGAACAACGGCATGCACCCAACCGCAGTCATGCGATCAGGGTGATCCTCGGCGTCAAAGATGATAGGAGTGTTGGACCACTTCAGAGGTCTCTATGCGCCGATAGAGGGCTCTACCGCATTAACCTCGCATGCCCATTGTTTAAGTTGGCGGTGAGAGGAATGCGACAAGGCTCCTCCTGCTATGCACATAATCTCTGTAGCCTTCTGAAACTCATGCTCACTAGATTCCTCGTCCTCTTCGACATCATCATCATCTCCCTCTTGCTTGTCATGGCCACGGGCTGGCGGTCTTTTTGTTGCTTGGGCTTGCCGCGACGGCCTCCTCAGCTAACACGCTTCTTGCCAGGCCCCTCAGCACCGTCCTAGCCCTTCTCCTTGTCTCTCCTCTCGTACTCGGCCTTTTGCTTCTCGGCAAGATGCTCAACTTGCCGGCAGTCTTGGAGATCGTGGCCATTGGTGCGATGGATCTTGCAACACTGCTTGTGGAGTCTTCTGGCTTGTCTGCAGCCGTCAGGGTGTGGCAGGAGGAGCACCCAGCAACATCGTTGCCGCGGTCATCAAGCTTGCCCTTCTTGGTGGTGCTAGGGTTGCCGGATCCTTCGATGGCTAGCACGGTCTTGCCCTTGCGCTTCTTGTCCCGCCGCTGGCCCATCTTTGCCAGGGTAGCAGTGTCTTCGTCTTCAAAGTCGACACTTGTGCCGACGTCTTCGCCGGGGAGCCTCCTCCCTTCTTCAGCCCGAGCACATTCTTCTGCCAAAGTATAAAGCTCGGCAACGTCCCTAACTCTATTCATCGCCAACTCTTCCCGCATCCCGCGGTTGCGCACGTTCTGACGGAACGTGCTGATAACAGCGGCATGATGAACGTCTGGGATTTGTGATGCACGCAGCTGAACCTTTGGATGTACTTGCATAAAGTTTCCCCCTCCTTCCGAGGGATGATGTGTAGATCACTTTCTTGGCCAAGAGCTTGATGACCTCCTGTGAAGGCGCCAACAAACTCGTGGCACAAGTCTACCCAGGAGGCGATTGATCCCTCTGGCAAGTGCATCAACCACAACCTAACGTTGGGCTTAAGCACCAATGGGAAGTAGTTGGCGAGTATCTTGTCATCGCGATCCCCGGCAACTTGCACCACAATGGTGTAGATGTTCAGGAATTCCGACAGATGAGTCTTGCCATCATACTTCTTCGGGACTTCTGGCTTGAACGTGCGAGAGTTGGGTCACTGGACTTGCCGCAGCTCACGAGTAAATGCTGGACAACCCACCTTGTAAGGTAGGTTGACAGGTTACCCTGGCGCAGACTTGTCGACAGTGGCCCCTGCACGCCTATCCGACTAGAGGCGCGCTTCCCGCTGCCGCTCGATTGTAGTTCGAGCGTATTCCTTGCCACGTTCTCGAAGAACTTGATGTTGCTCGTGGCGCGTCCGTGGGTCGAACGACGCCGTCGAGTAGCCATCGTGAGCGTTGATCCGTCAAGTCGGTGACCAGCACCATTGTTGTGGAGGAGAATGTGCTAAGGTCGCGCCGCCTCCGGTCTCCTCTCCACTGGCCCAAGCCGGATCAGTGGACCGAAACTTATTCGTGAGGCTGAGGAGGCTCTGAACGGTGGATCTCCATTCATCGAGCTTCTCCGTAGTCGGCGGGAAGTTTAGGAGTAGCTGCGCCCGCGCCATCGCTTCCTCCGACGTGGTCGATAACGAATGGCGTGAGGAGCATGCGGTGCTCTGACTCCTAATCGTGTTAGAAGGAGCACCGCCGCGGTCCCGCGTTGGTACACCACTCCTGCCTGCATGTTGTTGAGCAAGCTGGTCCCGCGCATCTTGGGAAGGAAGTGCATGAGCTTTCCCACGGGGACGCTGAGAATTGTGGGCACCTTGGTGCGGCCCTCTGCGCGAGTCCTGAGAAGGGCACGACGTAGGGGCCGGCGTGGGTGCCCTGGAGGATACCCTTCTGTCCCCGGAGATTGTCGTACCACCCGCAGGCGGTACCGCTCCATCTTGAGACCCAGGGGCGCGGGGGTTCCCGCCGCCATCATGGATGTCTCCATGACGAGTGTCGCCGCTAGTTTGGCCTTGATCACCGGAGCGTCGCGGAAGTTTTGAACCTTCGCCTCCTCTTCCTCCACCCGCGTCTACGCCCTCTCCTGTCTGCGCAGATACACGGATGGCGGACGTGGATGGACTAGCTATTGTCGGGCCCCTCTTCTTGGGAGCCATGGCAATGATGAGCGCGAAGGAATTGGCACGCTAATTACCAGAACAGGTTCACACAACTTAATGCGCCGCTACCTGGCGCGCCAAAGATGTCATGAAGAACGAACACCTATGGGATCACGGGGATTCCTTTTGGTTCGGCGGGGGGCTGGTTGCGCTAAGAGCCGGTCTGATGAAAAGCACGCGAGGATCTTTACCCAGGTTGGGGCTGCACGGATGCGTAAAACCCTACTCCTACTTGGTGGTATTGAGAGTGTTCTTAGGGTTCTTGCTACAGGGATTCTGCGAGCCACTGCCACGCGTGTGCGCTAGAGGACCTCTGAAAGTGCAAAAGCCCAAGAGTTCAAAAGTCCAAAAGTCCTCCACCGTATCGCCCTAGGCCTCCTTTTATACTCTAAGGGGATCCCAACGGTGGCGTATAGTGCGTACACGGGGTGTATAGAGCTATAGTGCTATCATACCTAACACTGGCGGAGTAGGACAGGTGCATTTAATGCACCGTCAGACATCTCTGTCCGTCAGTGGGATGGGACGGGAGCCTGTACCATCGGCGCTGCTTAGCTCCCTCCAACGTCGATGCCGAGACATGCGTCCAGGTGGATTGACACCTACCCTATGCGCTGGCAGGGTCTTGCCGGGGCTTCGCCTTGCCGGGGCCTTGCCCTGTCGGGGCCGGGCTCCCTCTTTGGTGGGTCGATAGCCCTCTCGGCAAGGCCTTGCCAGTGATATTGATTCTCCTGTGCTGGTATCTAGCAAGTCTCTGCTGGGAGTTGCTTCTAGGATGGCTACTACTACCCATGCACGAGTAAGGGGCACTGGAGAGCCCAAAACTCTAGTGCACCAACACTCATCGCTCATAGAGTCATAGGTGCAATCGTCTTGAAGAATCATGGTCCTTCTTGTTGGACACTCGAGGTCTTGTGGCCGCAGACTTGGCACGTGAAACACTTGATGAAGCTTGATTTAGCGGTGTCATTCGGTGTTGGTGTTAAGGATGAAGCCCTTGGCTTGTAGTTGCTTGGTGTAGTATGGCAGCTTGACGAAGTCATCTTGTCCTTGCAACTTGACATGTCGCTGGTAGGTGTTGTAGATTTCGTAGTCGAAGGCATCCTTGTCGTAGAAGTTTGAGAACTTGAACCACATGTCTTGGAAGAGAACTTGGAATACTTGTAGTCATCTTGCACTTGACGTTCTGGCTTGGTTGCTTAATGGAAGTCTGCAATTTTCTTGGCTTGGTAGTTGAGACCATTCAAGAAGCGCGCCATTGTTTGCTCGTCATCTTCCTTCACATTGGCTCGGATCATGACAATTTCCAGTTCTTGATAGTATTCTTCTATGGATTTGGTTCCTTGCTTGAGTAGTTGGAGTTTCTTGAAGAGATCCCAGTCGTAGTGTGTAGGCACAAAACGAGCTCTCATGAGGTCCTTCATTTGAGCCCAAGTGGTGATAGGAGGCTCACCTCTTTCTCTTCTTCGCTCAAGCACTTGTTCCCACTTAATGAGAACATAGTCTTGGAACTCAAGAGAGGCCATGGAAATCTTCTTCTCTTCCTCAAAGTTGTGCAAATGGAATATCTTGTCAACTTTGAGTGCCCATGAAAGGTAGTCTTCAGGTCGTTGCTTCCGGAGAACTTAGGCATGGTGAACTTGAGCTTGCCGAAGCGTTGTTCATCATTGTAGTTGTTTTGGAGATGCCCTTGATGAGGAGGAGGTGCGTCAATGTTGTTGTCGAGTTGACATTGTGGTTGCCTTGGGGCGTCGTCGTCATTGTGCTTGACGTGATGTGCTTCAGGCCATTGACGAGGTCCTCTTGCATGGTTTCCTCATTCTCGTTTTTCCTCTTGGCTAGCAACTTCTGCTTGTTGTTCTCACCGGAGAGCTTCTCGTTTGCGATGTGTTTGGAGGTTGCACTCCTCCAAGGCGCGAGTAGCTTCTTGCAAGGCGCGATGTGCTTGAAGCGATTTTTCATGGCGACGATGGTGTTCTACTTCTTGGTGATGTTCTTCTTGCTCCCAAGCATCTTGATCTTGTGGATGTCGGTGATCTCGAGCGCGGTCGCGATCTTACAATCCATTGCCATGGAATGGATTCTCGGTGGCTTGATGTCGATGATCTTGAGGTGAGCTTGGCCGGAGAGCTTGTCTTGGTGATGAACACGTGCTCGCGAAGGATTTGCTTCAGAAGAATACTTTGACGAGTGGTGACATGAGCGTCGTCTTGACGTAGTCAAAGTAGAGGGAGCATGGTTTACCATCGAGGACCAAAATTCCTCCATTTGTCTTGATAGCTTAGTGTCGAGGTAGTCCCATGTGCACACCTCAGATTCATGCAAGTCAATGGCGAGTTGCTCGATAAGGTCATTCAAGACATCTTGAGCTTAAGTAATTGCCTTGTTTGCATCGAAGAAGTGCAACTTGGTGACATGGGTGTTCGCATCGTCGTCATGCTCCTCGAATGTCGGGTCCGACAAGATGTTCCTTTCCATAGCACTCAAGAAGATATAAGTGGAAGAGTGAGAAGACAATACCAATTATCGTTCCAAAAGTTGAAAGTGTATCAAGATCACTCAATGTGCAAGTATGGAAATCCTAGAATTGGTACCGAAGATCGCCCCTCTCACACCTACACAAGTAATGCTTATGGAGTAGCTTGGTTAGGATGGTGGCACAAAATTCAACCAATTCGAGAATATGATTCAATAAAGTTGAAAGAGATTCACAAATTCACAAGTAAGCCAATGTAGATCAATAGCAATGAGAGTACACGGAAACACACACACACGAATAGATAAGTGGGGTCATGCAACCAAGGAATGAGCACAAAATGTGGAATCCATGGAAAGCGCTCGTGTTGCACAACACTAGAAAGACGCTAGCACGATTGCTCAAATGGGCATGATACGAAATTGTGCACAACCTAAAAGAAAGAAAATGTGTCGTCTTTCTATTCCTGACTTGCTATGTATGTATGAGGCATGAGTGTCACGCCCAAGATGTGATCCTATCCTTATTTTGGCATGAGGACCTCGACCGGGATAGAAGTGCATCTCGTCGTGTTGAAAGAATGGATAACATTACAAGTACATGTACAAAAGAGATGAGTATATGGAATTGGCTTACACTCGCCACAAGCTACAACAAGTTCACATCAATACAACAACATACTCAAACATCATACATAAGAGCAGCGTCCGACTACGGACGAAAACAAACGAAAAAGTGACATCCATCCTTGCTATCCCAGGCTGCTGCCTGGAACCCATCCTAGATCAATGATGAAGAAGAAGAAGAACTCCAAGCAAACAAGCATCGCTCTCACGTCAAACCATCGCATTACCTGTACCTGCAACTGTTGTTGTAGTAATATGTGAGCCACAGGTACTCAGCAATCTCATTTCCAAGGGTATCAAGACTATTGAAGCTTAATGGGTGAGGTATGGTTAAGTGGTGAGGCTGCAACAAGCGACTAAGCATGACAGTCACGGTTACACACACAGTTCGTGTATTTTGTTGGAGTTTACTTCAACTATGCTATGACTGGGTGTTAAACAAAGTATCAAAGTTTGCCACATATCCGCGGGCACGGCTTTCCAAAAGATTTAACCCTGCAGGGGTGCTCCAACTCATCCATCACAAATTAACCACACAGAGTGGGAATAACCTCGACCACAGATCTCATGATCTTCCTAGGCAATTCCATAGGGAATCCGCCAGCTCGAGATAGCCCGAAGAAAAATTGGAATTCCTCACTCAAGCGTTCGAGAAAGGTAAAACAAATCCAGCAAGGCCGCTCGGCGTGTTAACGATCCCGATAGGAGCCGCGTATCTCGTTCTGAGGACACGACGGATGAGCGATGGTTACCACGCCAATCACCGAGTTGCCCCGGGTAGCGTTAATAAGCTGCTCTAGGTTGGACCAACACTCATGAGGAGCACTGGCCCGGGTTGTTGATTAAGATTCGCAGGTGCCGGTGGGTCCCTATGCAATTTTATTAGTTATTAGGCAAATGTAGTACCAATGTTGGGCCTTGCCAGATGAGTTTTATCCCAAAACAAAAATCAAGGGGTCCCCATAACAACCCCGAGCATGTTAGGAGCACCGATTATGGAACATAACACCGATTCACAAGTAACTAGGCGCGGCAAGAGTGGAACAAAACACCGAGAAGAAGGCCAAGCCTTCCACCTTTACCAAGTATATATGTGCATTAAATTAAATAGCAATAATATTGTGATAACAAAAGAATGTCCATGTTGACACATGGAAGCAATTGCACCTGCAGCTAGAAACACTATAAGAAGGGCCGAGCAAGCGGTAACATAGCCAAACAAAGGTTTTCTAGGAAGGTGGGGGGTTAGAGGCTTTCATGGCAATGTTGGGAGGCTTGTCAAACAAGTGGTAGGTAGCGTGACATAGCGATAGAAAATGAGACATCTAGCATGGCAATGATAGTAGTGATATCCATTGAAATGTGTCATCTTGCCTGAGATCCCGCTTGGAAGAAGAACGAGTCCATGAACAAGACGATCCGTCAAGTAGACAAACAGGACGTAGTCGAACGAATCCTCACACTCCGAACGCTTTCGGAACTTTATCAAGAAGAAGCAATCCGGAACAAACAATCAACACATGATAACACCACAACACATGCATGACATGATGCGCAAACCAATATGATGCATGTCCATTTAATTATGCAAGGCATGGCAAAGCACATCAAACAACTCCTACACATTAAGTGAAGCTCAATATGCAACGAGTTGGATATTGGCGAAACTCCACATTTAAATTACTTAGTTCACTCCCGTTTAGGTACACGACAATGTTAAATTTTGTTAGACATGGCAAGAGGTGAAGCATGAACAACTATATCATCTAGGCATTTTAAATGAGGCCGGAAGCACCATATAGCATGTCCAAAATATCCCCATAAGCATAATATGAATTTGGTCCACATCTGTACTAACAATATTTAAGAGTTGTTAAACGGCAAAATAAATGTCACCATGTGATTCTACACATTTTTCTAGCCAAGTTACATATGTGGAACACTTTAAACGGAGCTACGATTGTTTAGTTTTGCAATAAACCGTTTTTAACATGGCATTGAGGCAAATTAATGCAAAAAGCAAGTTTAAGTATTTTTATCATGTTTGAAAGTTGGTTATTGTGAAACTACATAAAATTCTAGTCAAGTTTCATATATAAAGTTTTTACATACGATGCCCAGTTGAAAAGTTATTAAATGCATGAACTACAAGGTTTTTTCTGCAATTCTGGTTTTCTGGTTAATTTGAAAAATCACTGGACAGAAAAAAATACAGACACGGGCCGAAAGCAGTGGGGTAGCTTAACAAGGCTTTGCTAGGAGGGGATAGGGCATCGGGACTCACAGCGGGCTTGGTGGGCTGATGGGCCGGCGGTCGGCTTGGCGCGGCCCACACGCAGGAGGCCGGTCAACGGGGGGCGCGAGCGGTTGCTCTTCCCAATCCAGATCGGATCGGGACAAACGATGGTGAGCCATGGCTACTCCGGCGAGGGGCTTAGGGCAACAAGGCCGGCGGGGAAGACTCCGGGGACGGGCGTGGGTTCCATTCCCGGCGACAGATGGTCGAGGCGATGCCGGGCTAAGGACATCAGGAGGCTTCCATGGCAAGGGCTCCTGCGGCAATGGAGAGAGAGGGAGAGCTCGAGTTAGGAGAGGGAGAAAGAGAGCAGAACGGGGGAGGAGAGAAGTGGGGCGCGGGATCTCCGGCCTGGGCTCTGGTGGCCTCTCCGACGAGGTCTTACAGCAGCGGACTCCGGCATGGCGGGGTCGACGACCTCCGCGAGCGGGCCGAGGCACGGCTCGGGTGGAGCGGAATGGGGCTACTGGCGATGCTCGTTTGCGAGCGGCGGCGGATCCGGCCTGAGCGGGTTTCGGATGGGCTCTGTAGTTCAAGACGGCTGGGGGGCTGCGGGGCGACGTGGCACACGCCGATTGGCTGAGGGCGGCGGCGCGACGGCTGGGTAGCAGCGGAGCCTGATCTTGGGCTGCCAAGTGGCGGCGGGGAGGTGGCTGGGCATGGAAATCCGTGAGGGAGAGGCTAGGGAGGCCATTTTAGGCAGCAGAGGGTTTCCTTTTATAGCATGGGGGACTAGGGTTAGGGGGGTTTAACCCGATTCGAGCCGTTCGATCTCGATCGGACAGCTCTGGACGTGGGTAGGTGCTAGGATGGGCTGATTGGGTTGTGTAGTTGGGCTAGGAGGGGATGATATAAATAATTGTGGCCCATGACATGACTTTTAAACAACGAAAAATGTGCAATCATAAATCGATGACCCCACTGCTACGACTGATCGTTGGGGTATCAAACGAACTCGGAAAGCGATGAAATTTGGCAGGCGGTCTACCTACGCTATAATAAGACCGCATGCCAGGTTTCGACCCAATCCGAGAATATTTTTCGCGCGCTTTAAAAATGTTTTTTAACGATGCCATGGGCGCGTGCGTATGTGTGGTTGGTCTCGAAACGAGCAACGGCAAGAACGGAGAGAACCGGCGACTACGAACGGATGCAAGTTCAAAAACTCATGTTAACAAAATGCCGATGCTATGCAGATGATGCGAATGATGTGATGATGAATGCGGCAACCAGACGAAACAAATGACGAGAATGGAAGTAAAAGGGGAATCTTCTGGAGTGTCGGTCCTGGGCTGTTAAAACTCTCCTCCACTACATGAGGATCTCGTCCCGAGATCTAGAATGAGAAGGGGAAGAGAAAGAGCAAGAGGTAAAACTTAGTTGCTTCTTTGACAAACGAGTGAAACCAAGGATCATTGAAGGTTGGAAAGAGATGAAGAATTATATGAGGAACAATCAAGAATTCACAAGAAATTTCGGCAGCACTTCGATAGGATAGAGAGGAAAAATTGATATGATGGAAAGAAATTGAAAGAGAGACACCAAACTTTGGTTGGATTAGAATCAAAACCTCAAAATATGGAAGGATCGTGAAAATTTTGACAGCACTCTCATTAATGGATAGCAAGGGAAGAGCATGATCTTGATAAAACAAGATGATGGTTGAAAGAGAGGAACATGACAACGCCTTTGGAAGAAAAGAATAGAACTAGATCTTTGGAGAGAAGAGAGCGGAGAAGAAATTAACAACTTCTACCAACATTGAACTTGAAAAGCATAGGTTGAATGGAGTTGTTGAAAACCAACAACAAAAAGAATAAGCTTGATGTGGGCTTATAGACAACATCTCAAAATAATGAGATGATAACTAGCCAGTGACAAAACAATTGATGGATGGAAGCAACAGAGATGCAAAACTTCTTTCACCAAGAGGAGAGGAGAAAAGTTGGATCATTTATGACACCATGATAGCAACAATCCTTAGGAAATGCTTCAAGATAACTCCGAGAAGACATGATGGGTTTACTTATATCATTCTTGACAATTTTCCTTCGAGACTCCTCATAATCAAGAATTTAATAACACCATATCAAAAGACAATGGAGAAGCAATTGAACTTAGATATCCAAGATAAACAACACTTAAGCACATCCAACAAGAATCTTGATGAATAGTTCGAGAAAGAATTAACTCCTTGACGAACCACCATGAAGAAGCATCGAGATGAACTCCAGAATGAAAGGATGAAGCTTGACATTGAACATAGAAAGAGAACAAGATTGAGGCCTTGCTATGAATTAGATGAAGCTTAGCAACAAGATACTTGAGAAAACTAGGAACTCCGGAAAAGGAAAGATGAGAACACTTGAAACCCAGAATTGATATCATGCACAACTCCGGAAGAGGGATTGAAATCACTTGATGAAACAAGAATAAGATTTATGTTATGCCTATCCTTCACCCAGTTAATTGATGACAAGCAACGGATTTAACACACAACTTATTCTTCTTGAAAAGATTGAAGAAAGATATCACAATCTTGAAGAAGTCTTCAACGAAACACTGGTATGAATTGAAATGAATGAGGATGCCAAGAATGACTAGAGATTCATGGGAATGAAGAGATCACGATCCACCTAATGGAAAACTTCACAAGGCACCGGAATAATTGAGATACGAATGAAAAGACAACAATTGAGAAGAATTTGAGAACGAAAGCTAAAAACTGAGAAGATGAAATCTTCTAAAATGATGGCCTTCGAGAGGATCAAGAAATGAGAACAACTCTAAACGCACCGGATAGATATGGGAGAAATTTCTCATGAATGGAAACAATTTGAGATGATAGCAACAACTTGAAACCACGAATCATCAAGAAAATGGACCAAGATTTGAGAGAAGCTCTCTTTCGATCTTCAAAGATGAGAATGATGACGAGAAACAACACCATTAATTACTGAGATACTCCGGAAGAATGAATAAGGAAAGGTTGAGCCAACCATGTAAAATAATTTGAAGTGATCCTGAAGAAGGAATATGACTGATGAGAATCATTCTTACATCATATTTGAAAAGAACTTGAGAGCATTCCGGAAAGATTAGAAGAGCCAGGTAAGATCCTGGGAAAAACCTGTTGGTTATGGGCCCACTCAAAGAGATCACCGTTGAAAAATTTGCTTAGGAAGAGAGATTGCACCAGTAAAAATGAAAACTTGAAGAGGTGAGGACCTCAAAATAATTTGGAAGGATTGAAAGAAAACATGAATCTTCTCAGATATCTTCAGCACTCCGGATAGAACATAGAGGGATGAATTAATAAGAGGCTTTATGAGAATTCGAACGCAGAAATCATTTAATGAATGAAAAGGATACAAAGAACACCGAGATCTTGAACTGAATTCACCAGAGAATAATATCAACAAGAACAAGAATTTGAGGATAGTTCTTGAAATTGAAACTCCTGAGAATCTCCACAAGGAATCACCGGATACAATACAAAAGAAAGATAGCGGAAGCATCGATGAGAACAAAGGCATTTAGATGAGAATTCAATCATTGAATAAGAAGGACGGGAGGGTGGGGAAAACAAAGAAAACTTGGAATAGATGAGACAAACTCCGGAATGAAATGTGAGGATTGGTCTTGCAAATATTGGGGATGATCGAATTATCTTGAAGAGAAGCACACCGGATAAAAAGAATTGATATGACAACTTGATTGAGCAAAAGAATTAGCAATCCCATTGAAATATGAGAACACTACTTCAGAATGATATGAAATCACCACTTGACATCGAAGCAACTCGAATTACCATATTCGAAAACAAAACAAAGGATGAGGCTTACAAAAGAAGCCGGAAACAAATGCATAATAGAGATTTCGTTTGATATTTTCGTGGTAAGGTTCACATGGGCTCGATCATACATTGGATTGTCATATTGAAATGACGCTTGAATATGCTCCCTAGGTGTAGCGAACTACAAGGCTTGATGAAGCATAAATCAAGACTACCCTCTATAAGAAAGACTGCGTACAAACGAATCCACTAGATGTCGAACCCCAACCTCACATCATGATCTATTGGAAGATAGCCTAGGTAACTACTTGAATTCCCACCTAAGAACTTCCGAAAACTTTCTTGGTTATGCAATCGGGTGTTGGGGATACAAGGAGGAAATATCTCACACAACTAACAAACCTACAACCCAACTGTATCCATCCTTCAACACATAACCAGAGGCTTTCGCAAGTCCATCTAACTCGAATCCTCGAAAGCACAATGATACTAACCATGGTGGTACCCCGGACGCCTCCCCAGTACTGGGTGACTCCGACCTTATCTCACCACGACAAGTATTGAAGCAATTCCGAACATCCTCCGTCCTGAGATACTAGGGAAACTGAACAATAACGATGTGCCAAGAATCCCCTGGAGCTCAACTCCCCGGAAGAAATCAACTCAGACAGCACGCACCAAGACAGAACTCCGTCACATCGGTATCATATAGTTTCCAAAATATCCGCGTTATCCTAAAAAAAAATTTGAGTGAGAAAAGGGTAGGAACAAAATTCCTAAGTCATAATTCCTCACCAGAGCATAGAAGAGAAGTAAAAAGAATCCTACTCTTCGATATAACTAGTCTCAAAATAGTTTTTCACTAGACTCTACTCGGCCAAGTTCAATCAATCAAGGGGGATCCTAGGTCGGTACAGGCTCTGATACCAACTTGTCATGCCCAAGATGCGATCCTATCCTTATTTTGGCACGAGGACCTCAATAGGGATAGACGCGCATCTCATCTGTTGCAAGAATGGATATCATTACAAGTACATGTACAGAAGAGATGAGAATATGGAATTGGCTTACAGTCGCCACAAGCTACAACAAGTTCACATCAATACAACAACATACTCAAACATCATACAAAAGAGCAGGGTCCAACTATGGACGAAAACAAACGAAAAAATGACATCCATCCTTGCTATCCCAGGCTGCCACCTCGAACCCATCCTAGATCGATGATGATGAAGAAGAAGAACTCCAAACAAACAAGCATCGCTCTCACGTCAAATCATCGCATTACCTGTACCTGCAACTGTTGTTGTAGTAATCTGTGAGCCACAGGGACTCACCAATCTCATTTCCAAGGGTATCAAGACTATTAAAGCTTAATGGGTGAGGTATGGTTAAGTGGTGAGGCTGCAGCAGGCGACTAAGCATTTATTTGAGTGGCTAACTTACGAATATATAAAGTAAAGTATGGTGGTCTACGCATAACGGACGTGAACTAGTAATGATACTCACTGATCCTGAACACCTGCTTACGTCAAACATAACCCCACCATGTTCTCTCTCGGATAAGAACTCACGAGAAGAGATAGTCACGATTACACACACAGTTGGTGTATTTTATTATAGTTTACTTCAAGTTTGCTATGATCGGGTGTTAAACAAAGTATCCATGTTTGCCACATAACCGCGGGCATGACTTTCCGAAAGATTTAACACCGCAGGGGTGCTCCAACTCATCCATCACAAATTAACCACACGCAGCAGGAATAACCTCGACCACGGATCTCGTGATATTCCTAGGCAATTCCACAGGAAATCCACCACCTCGAGATAGCCCGAAGAAAAATCGGAATTCCTCACTCAAGACGTTCAAGAAAGGTAAAACAAATCCAATAAGGCCACCCGGCGTGTCGACGATCCCGATAGGAGCCGCGTATCTCGTTCTCAGGACACGACGGATGAGCGATGGTTACCACACCAATCACCGAGTTACCCCGGGTAGCGTTAATAAGCTGCACTGGGTTGGACCAACACTCATGAGGAGCACTGGCCCGGGTTGTTGAATAAGATCCGCGAGTGCTAGCGGGTCCCTATGCAATTTTATTAGTTATTAGGCAAATGTAGTACCAATGTTGGGCCTTGCCAGACGAGTTTTATCCCAAAACGAAAATCAAGGGGGTCCCCATAACAATCCCGAGCATGTTAGGAGTGCTCAATTATGGAACATAATACCGGTTCACAAGTAACTAGGGGCGGCAAGAGTGGAACAAACCACCGAGCAAAAGGCCCAGCCTTCCACCTTTACCAAGTATATATGTGCATTAAATTAACTAGCAATAATATTGTGATAACAAAAGAATGTCCATGTTGACACATGGAAGCAATTGCACCTATAGCTAGAAACGCTATAAGAAGGGCTGAGCAAGCGGTAACGTAGCCAAACAAAGGTTTGCTGGGAGGGTGGGGGTTAGAGGCTTTCATGGCAATGTTTGGAGGCTGGTCAAATAAGTGGTAGGTAGCGTGACATAGCGATAGAAAACCAGACATCTAGCATGGAAATGATAGTAGTGGTATCCAGGGAAATGTCTCATCTTGCCCGAGATCCCGCTCGGAAGAAGAACGAGTCCATGAAGAAGACAATCCGTGAAGTAGACAAACAGGACGTAGTCGAACGAATCCTCACACTCCGAACGCTTTCGGAACTCTATCGAGAAGAAGAGATCCGGAAAAAACAATCAACACATGATAACACCACAACATATGCATGACATGATGCACAAACCAATATGATGCATGTCCATTTAATTATGCAAGGCATGGCAAAGCACATCAAACAACTCCTACACATTAAGTGAAGCTCAATATGCAATGAGTTGCATATTGACGAAACTCCACATTTAAATTACTTAGTTCACTCCCGTTTAGGTACACGACAATGTTAGATTTTGTTAGACATGGCAAGAGATGAAGCATGAACAACTATATCACCTAGGCATTTTAAATGAGGCCGGAAGCAACATATAGCATTTCCGAAACATCCCCATAAGCATAATATGAATTTGGTCCAGATCTGTACTAACCATATTTTGGAGTTGTTAAACGGCAAAATAAATGTCACCATGTGATTCTACAGTTTTTTCTAGCCAAGTTACATATGTGGAACGCTTTAAACGGAGATATGGTTATTTAGTTATGCAATAAACAGTTTTTAACATGGCATTGACGCAAATTAATGCAAACAGAAAGTTTAAGTATTTTTTATCATGTGTGAAAGTTGATTATTGTGAAACTACATAAAACTCTAGTCAAGTTTCATATATAAAGTTTTTACATACGATGCCCAGTTGAAAAGTTATTAAATGCATGAACTACGAGGTTTTTCTGCAATTCTGGTTTTTTGGTTAATTGGAAAATCGCTGGAGAAAAAAAATACAGAGATGGGCCGAAAGCAGCGGTGCATCTTAACAAGGCTTTGCTAGGCAGGGGATAGGGCATCAGGGCTCACAGCTGGCTTGGTGGGCTGATGGGCTGGTGGTCAGCTTGGCGCGACCCACACACATGAGGCCGGTCAACGGGGAGCGCGAGCGGTTGCTCCTCGGGATCCAAATCAGATTGGGAGGAACGACGGTGAGCCGCGGCTACTCCAGCGAGGGGCTTAGGGCGACGAGGCCGGCGGGGAACACTCCGGGGACGGGCGCGGGATCCATTCTTGGCGACGGATGGTCGAGGTGACGCCGGGCTGAGGAGATCGGGCGGCTTCCATGGCAAGGGCTCCTGCAGCAACGGAGAGAGAGAGAGAGCTCGGTTTAGGAGAGGGAGAAAGAGATAAGAATGGGGGAGGAGAGAAGCGAGGCACGGGATCTCCGGCCTGGGCTCCAGTGACCTCTCCGGCGAGGTCTTACAGTAGCGGACTTCGGCGTGGTGGGGTCGACGACCTCCGGGAGCGGGCGAGGCATGGCTCGAGCGCAGCGGCTCAGGTCTAGTGGCGACGCTCGCTCGGGAGCGGCAGCAGATCCAGGCCCGAGCGGGCTCCAGATGGGCTCTTAGGGCCGTGGCGGCTGGGGGGTTGTGGGGCGACGTGGCACGTGCCGATTGGCCAAGGGCGGCGGCGCGACGGCTGGGTGGCGGCGGAGCCTGATCTGGGGCTACCAAGTGACGGCGGGGAGGTGGCTGGGCATGGAAAGCCATGCGGGAGAGGCTAGGGAGGCCATTTTAGTTAGGGGAGGGCTTCCTTTTATAGCATGAGGGACTAGGGTTAGGGGGTTTAACCCGATTCGAGCCGTTCGATCTCGATCGGATGGCTCCGGACGTGGGTAGGTGCTAGGATGGGCTGGTTGGACCGTGTAGTTGGGCTAGGAAGGGATGAGATAAAGAATTGTGGCCCGTGACATGTGTTTTAAACAGCGAAAAATGTCTGATAATAAACCGATGACCGCACTGCAATGACTGACGGTTGGGGTATCAAAAGAACTCAGAAAGCGACGAAATTTGGCAGGCAACCTACCTACGCTATAATAAGACCGCACGCCATTTTTCGACCCAATCCAAGAATATTTTTTGAGCACTTTAAAAATGTTTCTTTAACGATGCCGCGGGCGCGTGCTTGTGTGGTTGGTCTCGAAACGGGCAACGACAAGAATGGAGAGAACCGACGACTACGAACGGATGCAAGTTTGAAAACTCATGTTGACAAAATGCCGATGCTATGCAGATGATGCGAATGATGCGATGATGAATGCGGCAACCAGACGAAACACATGACGAGAATGGAAATAAAAGGGGAATCTTCTGGAGCGTCGGTCCCGGGCTGTTACAATGAGTCACTCGCTAAAGTGATCCAAGATGATCAAGTATGATATGCAAATTTGGCGATGCTATTGCTTTTGTTCTTTTGTCCTTTCTTAAAAGCTTTGCTTCTCTTTGTTTTAGCAATGATATTTGGATTGTCACTATGAGGGACGTGGACACCAAGATAGCAATTATGTATGGGGGTACTTTTCAACACAAGAGATGATACTAGGATGTATATGCATGCAATTGTAGCTATGCAGAATATGTATCACTAAAGTGCACAAGTAGTGTAGCCCGGGAATACTCAATGGCTAGTCTCGATAGGTAAGTAACACAAATAGGCTTGGGGTAACAATGCAATGGCAAGGGTATATGTCAAGAGTGTCATCGTGGTTACCTTCTTTGCTTACGGTTGGTGTCAAATGAAGATGTGGTTGGTGACGATCCGGGGCGGTGATGAGCAGCGATGTCGATGAAGAACCACTCCTAATTAGCCAAAACACCATAGGAAGTGGTTGGGCTCGCGACTCAAAATCTCAAATGCAAATGGGCTGCGGAAGAAATGACGGAAGGATTGTGGAAGAAATGGCGGAAACAACAAAAATCTGCCCAAAGAGAAGCAAGACAACTTTGCTGGCTGCCAGGGGCCACATGTCTGAGACAATGTGCCAGATGTTTGGGGTTCCAGGCCGGATGTCCGGGGTGTCCGATCCCGACTGGATCTCAGAAATCCCTATGAACTATAGGACGAACACACAAAAATTTCTGCAAAATTGGGGCGATTTGGCGAGGAAAATCGATGAGGATGATGGGGAAAAGGTAGACCCACTTGTCCACTACGAAATCCATGGATCCAAATCAACAAAATCTCCTCAAATCCAACGAATCCAAGAAATTTTGGTATGGCAATTTTTGTGTGGATTTTCGAAATTAGGTCAAATGAAAACAAAAATTGGCTAGAAAGTGGAGGGAGAGACAACAAGGTGTGAATCAACGTGGCTCATCATACAATATGATACGGGGCAAGCCCGGTAGCATGGATCTTTTCACACTTGGAGGGGGAAAAGGGAGAAAACCAAAGAGAAATCAAAAACTCACAGACTATCTCCGATGACACATCCGCTAGAAACACATGAACACATGAGATACATAGATCGATGGTCAACACAAGGATACACGGTAATCGATAGTTCTCCTCACTCCAAAGGAGGAGGCCTTGAATCTCCTAGGATATTCCCTCTAGAGGGGCCTTGGAATCACTTCGGATCTTCTCACGTAGATGTGTATCTCTCCACAAGGAAGGAAGTAATGGAGATGGCTCAACAAACATATTTGCTAAACACAAGCTAACCCTAACTTGAGGGGGAGGGGTCCTTTATATAGTGCTAGTGGAATGGGGCGAGAGAAAGGGTACATAGCCACTTGGGCCCGAGTCTACCCGCACAGGGGCCGGATGTTCAGGGCTTTAGGGGTCGGTCGAATGTCCAGGCTGGTAAAGCTGGATTCCTCTCGGTTCTACCTTCGTTCGGCCGGAATTCCGGGGATGAGGGTCGGAAATCTAGGGGCTAGATGGATGTCCAGGCTGGTGCCGAATGTCCGGCGCGTGTAGCTTTGCCATGGCGCTGGCGGAGTCCCTAGGGGCCGGATGTTCGGGCTAGAGGCGGGATGTTGGGGGCCTGGGAGGTGACTTGGCCTTCTTTTGGTCCTCTCGTTCATGCGTCTTCGTACCGATCTTCATCGTGACTTGTTGTTCATTCTGAGCGTCTCCTAGACCATCTTCATTGTACCTTAGCATGCAAAGAGTCTCCGCTTGAGGTAGCATCCAAGTTCCATGAACATCAAAGGAAGAATCATATAGGAGAGATGTCACCTCGTTTGTAATGGCATGTGCACGGGCTTTCGTCATGGTCCTTTCATAGCTTGAGGTGTTGGTGATGCATCTGTGGGGATGATCATGGGATGCTCCGCATCAGCTCTTTTCATAGGGCCACTTGGGGCTGGTGGTGTTGGTGACATGTCCATGGGGATGACCAAGCGATGCACCACCTCATCTCCCCCTTGCAAGAGATCCGTTGTCGGATCAAGTTCTTCATCACCATGGAAGGGAGATAGGTCCGTGATGTTGAAGGTGTCCTTCATGTTGTACGTGTCACGTGGAATGTCGATCTTGTAGGCATTGTTGTTGTAGCGTGCCAACACCTTGAAGGGCCCGTCAGCTCGAGGAAGTAGCTTGGACTTGCAATCGGCGGGGAAGCAGTCCTTGCGTAGGTGGAGGCACACAAGATCACCGACCTTGAACACCATGGGGCGCTTGTTGATCTTGCGCTTGGCGGTGACGCGTTCAACTTGACGTTCTATCGTGCGCCTTGTATCATCATGCATCTTCTTCATCTATCTTGCCCTTGTGCTTGTGTCCATGTTCACTCTCTCTTGGAGTGGAAGCAGGAGTATCTCCATTGGGGACAAAGGGTTGAAGCCGTAGACCACTTTGAAAGGAGACTTGCCGATGGTGAAGTGTGTTGCGCGGTTGTAAGCGTACTCAGCGATGGGGAGGCAATCTTCCAATTCCTTGACGTTCCTCTTGATCAACACACGTAGTAGAGTTGAGAGCGTCCGGTTCATCACTTCCATTTGGCCATCGGTTTGAGGATGATATGCCGAAGAGAATAGTTGCTTGATCCCGAGCCTGGCGCATAGTGTCTTCCAAAAGTAGCTAAGGAACTTGATACCGCGATTCGGGAGAATGGTCTTGGGCAGTCCATGTAATCGTAAGATGTCCCTGCAAAAGAGATTGGCAATATGCGAAGCATTGTCGGTCTTATGACATGGAATGAAATGACCCATTTTAGAAAAACGATCTAGAACAACAAAGATAGAATCATGGCCGTATTTAGTGTGTGGCAAACCAAGCACAAAATCCATACTAATGTCTTCCCAAGGTTCAAATGGTATAGTGAGGGGCATGTAAAGACCATGGGATTGAGTTTTTGACTTAGCTTTATGACATGTAGTGCATTGGTTTGTGAAACGTGCAACATCACGAAACATCTTTGGCCGAAAGTACTTGTTGGAGAGGGTGGCATATGTCTTGTCGCGTCCAAAATGACCCATTGGTCCTCCAGCATGAGCTTCTTGCAAAAGCAACAAAGGAAGAGAAGACTCATGTATACAAAGTTTTTTAGCATGCATAAGATAGCCATATTTCATGTAATAGGTTTCCCAACAAGGTTTCACTTGGCACTTGGTGTATGGAGTAGCAAAGGAAACATCATGCTAATACAAGCCTTTGATATGCTCAAAACCAATGGCATTCAGTTCAAGTTGAGTAACTAGCATGCATTTGCAGGAAAGAGCATCCACCACAACATGTTGTTTGTGCTAAATATATTTGATTACATAAGGAAAAGACTCAATGAATTCACTCCATTTAGCATGTTATTTGTTCAAATTAGTTTAACCCTTAAGGCACTTAAGAGTTTCATGATCAGTATGCATGGTAAATTCATGAGGGTGGAGATAATGCTCCCAAACATGTAGCACTAGTGCAGAAAATCCTAGCTATGGCGTGGCAAAAATGGCCTTGCTAGCGTACACGCCCAACACCAGCAATATGGCGCCACGGTTAAAAAATACTACCGGCTTTGGAGACAACGCCAGCAGTATTTTACATGTTTATGGCGTGCGTTTTTTATCAACGCCAACAATTTTTTGTGTGATAATAATAAAAAAATACTTCAAAACCTTAAGAGCTTAAACTTCACAAAAGGTACTGATCATTTAAACATACACATAATTAAACTACATAGTTTAAAACATAGGACTCATCATTTAAACATGCTCATAATTAAACTTCATAGTTTAAATCTAATCAACGAATTAACTACTCTTCATCATCAAGGATTATTCTCAGCTAGTCAGCTTCTTCCGATTGCTCTCTCCATCTTGTTTGAAATGAGCAACAACTGCTTGTAGGTCAACCCTCTCTGACCTGAGTTTTTTCTTCTTCAGCTTGAATTGATCCCTATCATATGTCAACTTATCCCTCAGCTCCCTCAATTTGGCAACCTTTATGCGGGCATTAGCACCCTCTACGAGCAACTCATCCCTTTCATTTTCAATTCAGCATTGTGTTCTTCGAGTTTTTTGGTGCTCCAATCAGTCCCCTGTAATGTCCACTGATTCCACTTCTCCACATAGCCCACCGATTCATTGTTGTTTGCTGAATTGTCCATGCTGAATTATGTACATAAGGAAATTAAAACTTGTAATGAAACCAAGCAAACTATGTACACAAGCGAATTATAACTTGTACATAAAGGTTGACTATGTACACAATAATATATCAAGATTGGTATGGACTAAAATAGGACTAAAAATCTAGGACTAAAAATTTCATCTTAATCTAGGACATTAAATCTAGGTATTCAAAATCTAGGTATTCAATTTATCTATTATCATGTTGTAGGGATATTATTCCAACTTTCCCGTGGAGATGGACTAAAATAGGACTAAAAATTCCATCTTAATCTAGGACATCAAAATCTAGGTATTCAGTTTATCTTTTATCATGTGAATAGCACTAAAATACCTAAAACCGTTGGAGGGCCGGTGTCGGGCACGGCGACGGGTCAGACGGCGTCGGGTGCGGCGTCGAAGGGGTGGCGACGGGCTGCGTTGGTCACGGGCTCGGGTGCGACATCGGGCGGGGCGACGACGTGCGGCATCGGGCGGGGCGGCAACGGGCAGCGTCGGACGGGGCAACAATGTTGCGTGGCGTCAGGGGCGGCAACGGACGATGGAGTTGCGGCTAGAGAGAGTGGGAGTGGGGCACGGTAGGTATTAGGCATATTATGTTGGTGTGGGCCTAATGGGCATAAAGTGTGACACCGGGGATAGTGTTGAATGCCAGCACTAATCGAATATCTATGGCGTACAAATTCAGCCAAAGTCAGCACTATTTGAAAATATTAGTGCTCGTGTTGGTGAGAAAGGGCTCGCCACAAACAAGAGTTGTGGCTAGACATTTCTCCACTAGTGTAACACTCTCACCAAACATTACAATTCCTTATAATATATGGGGTAGTTAAGTTGTGTGCCCGAAAGTTTCTTACTAAAATACGCAATTGGGTGCTTCTCTTGTATTAGCACACCACCTATGCCGTTACAACTAGCCTCACAATGCACTTCAAAAGTTTTCTCAAAGTTGGGTAAGCAAGCAAAGGTGCATGAGTAAGCAAAGTTTTAAGCTCAAGAAATGCGGTGTCTTGTGTTGTTCCCCAAAAGAAAGGTGCATTCTTCTTGCTCAAAGCATGTAGAGGTGATGCAATAGTGCTAAAGTCCTTAACAAGTCGACGGTAGAAAACGGCTAATCCTAGGAAGCTACGCACTTATTGCAAATTGGTGGGTCTGGGCCAAGTTTTAATAGCATCAATTTTAGTTTCATCAACATGCACACCCTTAGAAGAGACCACAAATCCAAGGAAAACGACCTTGTCAACACCAAAAGTGCATTTGTCCACGTTTGCATAAAGTTTTTCTTTACTAAGAGTTTGCAAGACTTCCCTAACGTGATTAGCATGCGCCTCTAGAGACTTGATGAAAACAATAATGCCATTAAAATAGACGACAACACAATATCCAATGAAGGGCGACATGATGCATGACACGCATAAGTGTACCCGGTGCTTCGAATAAGCCCACGGGCATCACTAGCCATTCGTATAGACCAAACTTAGTTTTGAATGCCATATTCCACTCATCGCCCTCTTGTATGCGTATTTGATAGTAACAACTTTTCAAGTCAATCTTGGAAAATATAGTGGCACCACTAATTTCATATATCATATCATCCTCGCAAGGAATAGGGTGGCGATAGTGAATAGTAATAGCATTGATTGGACTACAATGCGAACACATGCGCAAACTTACATCTTGTTTAGGTACTAGAATTACGGGAACCGCACAAGGACTTAAACTCTCGCATACATGCCCTTTATCTAGAATTTTTTGGTCTTTCCTTTGTATCTCCTTAGTTTCTTCGGGGTTGACGCGGTAGGGTGCCTTGTTGGGAAGCGGTGGGCTGGGTATGAGGTCGATGCGGTATTCCATCCCTCGTTTTGGTGGTAGTTCCAGTGGTAGCTCATCAGGAAAAACATCATTGAATTTCTGCAACAAACGAGTTAACACAAGAGGAAGATTGTGAAGGGTTAGGTCGTACGACATCATCCTTGCACACAAGCATGTAGTGAAGAACGGTTGATGGGCTCTCACTCACATCCCTCCAATCTCTTTTGGTGGCTATAAGAACAAGATCTCTCATGTCCGTCATCATGGAGCCACTCATTTTTGGCTTGTGGCGCTCACTCTCTTTGAGGTGGATCACTCTCCCACATTTATCTCCATGATGGGATGAAGCTTGCTTGTCGACGATCACTTGACTTAGAGACATTGGTTGAAGCACATGCTCCTTGCCCTTCATTTTGAAACTATAGTGATTGGTCCGACCATTGTGGATGACGCCATGGTCGAATTGCCAAGCTCTCCCAAGGAGTAGATGGCAAACGGACATGGGAACCATATCACACTCCAAGGTGTCTTCATAAGTGCCTATGTGAAGGAAACTTGCACGGTGTGATCAACTTGGATAGTGTCGGAGTCACTAAGAAGTGACATTGGACCTTGTACGGGTGAGGGTGCTTCTTCTTAACCAATTGGAGCTTGGAGCAAAGGTCTTAACTTGCCAAATTGTGGCAACTTCCTCCATCGATGATGACCTTGACTGATTTGTCTTGGATGCCCACCTTGGTGTGGAATATGTGGCAATGTTGGTCCTCATCTTCTTGTTGTTAAAGATTCAAAACCTTGGAAATAACGAGAGTGGGGCTCGCATTGTTGTCACAGAAGATTTGTGATTCTTCGTCTTCATTGACTTGTCGATGCATGGCGTCATGCTCCAATGCTTGCATCTTGTCATCGCTCATAGAGTCATAGGTGTAGTCGTCTTGAAGAATCATGGATCATCTTGTTGGACACTCGTAGGTCTTGTGGCCGCGACCTTGGCATGTGAAACACTTGACAGAGCTTGGTTTAGCAGTGTCATCTAGTGTTGGTGTAGAGGATGAAGCCCTTGGCTTGTTGTTGCTTGAAGTAGGATGACGGCTTGACGAAGTCATCTTGTCCTTGTAACTTGACATGTCGCCTGTAGGTGTTTTAGATTTTGCAGTCGAAGGCGGTGTGGTGGTAGAAGCTTGAGCACTTGAACCGTATGTCTTGGAACAGAACTTGGAATACTTGTAGTCATCTTGCACTTGTCGTTCCACCTTGGTTGATTGATGGACTAGTTCAAGTATGTTTGAGTATGGTTGGAAGTCCGCGATTTTCTTTACTTGGTAGTTGAGACCATTCAAGAAGCGTGCCATTGTTTTCTCATCATATTCCTCGACATTGGCTCAGATCATGGCAATTTCCATTTCTCGATAGTATTCTTCTATGTACTTTGTGCCTTGCTTGAGTAGTTGGAGTTTCTTGAAGCGATCTAATTGTCGGGTTGATGTTGTGGGCGTCGTCATCCTTGTGCTTGTCGTGATGTGCTTGAGGCCGTTGGCAAGGTCCTCACATGCGGTTTCTTCGTTCTTGTTGATCCTCTTGGCGAGCGGCTTCTTCTTGTCGTTATCATCGGAGTGCTTTTCTTGGTGAGGTTGGCGGTTGTGCTCTTTCAAGGTGAGAGTAGCTTGTTGTAGGGCACGTTGTGCGTGAAGCGCTTGTTCATGGCGACGATGGTGTTCTTCTTCTCGGCGTTGTTGTTCTTGCTCTAATGCATCTCGATCTTATTGGCGGCGACGATCACGAGCGCAGACGCGATCTTGCAATCCATTACCATGGAATGGATTCTCGGTGGCTTGACATTGATGACCTTGAGGTGAACTTGGACCAGAGCGATCATCTTGATGATGAACACATGCTTGCGGAGGACTTGCGTCGGACGAGTATTCTGATGCGTGGCGACTTGAGTGACGCCGCCTTGCCGAAGAACATGAAAAAGGAGCGCGGTTGACCATCAAGGATCGAAATTCCTCCATTTGGCTTGATAGCTTGGTGTCAAGGTAGTCACGTATGCGCACCTCAGATTCTGCAAGTCGGTGGCGAGTTGTTCGATGTGGTCATTCAAGACATCTTGTGCTTGAGTAATTGATTTGTTTGCACCGAAGAAGTGCAACTTGGTGACATGGGTGTTCGCATCGTCGTCATGCTCCTCGAAGGTCGGGTTCGACATGATATTCCTATCCATAGCACTATAGAAGATATAAGTGGAAGAGTGAGAAGACAATACGAGTTTCCGTTCCAAAAGTTGAAAGTGGATCAAGATCACTCAATGTGCAAGTATGGAAAAAGTAGAATAGGTACCGAAGATCGCCCTTCTCACAGCTACACAAGTAAGGCTTATGGACTAGCTTGGTTAGGATGGTGGCACGAAATTCAAGCAATTTGAGAATATGATTAAATAATGTTGAAAGAGATTCGTAAATTCACAAGTAATACAGTGTTGATGAAAAGCAATGAGTATACATGGAAACACACACACGGATAGATAAGTGGGGTCATGCAACCAAGGAATGAGCACAAAATGTGGAATCCATGGAAAACGCTTGTGTTTCACAATACTAGAGAGATGCTAGCACAATTTCTCAAATGGGCATGATACGAGCTTCTGCACAACCTATAAGAAACCAAACATGTCGTCTTACTATTCCTGACTTGCTATGTATGTATGAGACACACACACTCGCTCAAGTGATCCAAGATGATCAAGTATGATATGCAAACTTGGTGATGATATTGCTTTTGTCCTTTTGTCCTTGCTTAAAAGCTTTGCTTCTCTTTCATTTAGCAACGATATTTGTAAGGTCACTATGCGGGACATGCACACTAAGATAGCAATTATGTATGCGGGTACTATTGTAACATAAAAGGAGATACTATGATATATGCATGCTATTGAAGCTATGCGACATCTGTGTCACTAAAGTGCACAAGTAACATAGCCTGGCAATACACAATGGCTAGTCTCGATAGGCAAGTAACGCCAATAGGCTCTGGGTAACATTGCAATGGAAAGGGTATATGATAAGGGTGTCATAATTGTTACCGTCCTTTCTTACAGTGTCGTCTCAATGACGAGGTGATTGGCGATGATCCGGGGCGATGATGAGCGGCGATGTCGAAGAAGAACCACTACTAATTAGCCGAAACACCTTAGGAAGTGGCGAGGCTCGCGATTCAAAATATCAAATGCAAAGTGTTGCGGAAGAATTGGGTGTGACAAATGCGGAAGAAAAATGGTGGAGAAAACAAAAAAATTCGGGAAGAGAATTCAGATTGTTCAGAGTTGCTCAGACGTCTAAGCCTTGTCGGACGTCCGTGGTCCAGGCGTGCGGAGGCTCTCGATCGTCTGGGGCTTGCAGGTTTCACCAGTTGACGTAGGGAAGATGAACTCGAACGAAAAGAAAAATTTCATGCAAAATTGGGGCAATTTTGCGAATGAAATTTATGGGGATGATGGGGGAAAGATAGATCCACTTGTCCACAAAAATATCCACGGATCCAAATCAACAAAACCTCCCGAATTCAACAAATCCAAGAAATTTTGGTATGACTAGTTTTGTGGGGATTTTCAAAATTAGGTCAAATCAAAGCAAAAAATTGGCTAGAAAGTTGAGGGAGAGACTCCAAGGTGTGAATCAACGTGGCTCTTGATACCAATATGATATAGGTCAAGCCTGGTACCGTCGATCTTTTAACACTTGGAGGGGAGAAAAGGGAGAAATCAAGAGAGAAAACACAAACTCACGAATGATCTCCGAACACACATCCACCAGAAACACACAAACACACGAGATACATAGATCCACAATCAACGTAAGGATATACGTAACCGATAGTCTTACGCTCCATAGAGGAGGGGCCTTGATATCCCGTGGGATCTTCCCTTGATAGGGGCCTTGGCATTCACTTCGGATCTTCTCACGTAGAGGTCTAACACTCCACGAGGGGAGGAAGTAGATGGAGCTATGCTAAACAATGTCAGGTGATCAACATAAGCTAGCCCTAGCCGGAGGAGGGGAAATGAATAGTCTTAGGCGAATGAAGGGTTACATGGGCCAAGGCCCGAGTGGCTGTGCGTAGACAGCGTCTAGACGTCTGTGGCTTCACGGTGGTCCGGACGTCCGACAACCTCCGGTGTTCCGAAGAATCCGTGCGGGTGCGGAGTGGCCGGATTACCGGAGCTTGTCGGACGTCCGGAGGCTTCGGTCTTCCGAGGATTCTGTGCGGGTGACTTGGCGCCGGATTTCTAGATGGGCCTAGTTGTCCATACGATGGGATGTGTCGGACGTCCGAGCGTCATCGGTCGTCCGGACGCTGGGCGATCTACTAGTCCTAGGACTAGAGTTGGGTTCCCGGCGTCAGACGTCCAACGCAGTTCGAATGTCCGAGGGTTGTAGCTCGTCCTTGGTACCTCTTTGGTCCTTCCGAGCTTGGCGTACTCGATGATCTTCGTGGTTGTTCCGGGATCTCTTTCTGAGTACCTAAGTATGTAGAGAGTTTGCACTTGAGGTAGTGACCATATCTCGAGTGGGTCAAATGATGGTCTGACAAAGAGAGATGTAACCTCCGATTCATTGGCGCATGGGTGGGCTCTTGTCATAGGGCCACTTGGGGTTTGTGGCCTTGGTGACGGGTTCATGGGGATGACCAAGGGATGGTCCACCTCACCTCTTCCGTCTAGGGTGCCCAATACCCTAAGAGTAACAAGATCCGCAAGGAATTAACCCCCGAGGGGGGAGTCAAATTTCTCTTGGTGGAATTGTAGATCTAGGCCCTCTCCTCCTAACCCTAGAGAATCAACATGTTTTGATGGTAGGGACAAAGATCAGGGAAAAATGAGCTTTGGGGGGGCAACAATGGAGTCAAAGGGATAAGACGAAGTCTTCTTGGTGAAGAAGACCCCCTTTATATAGTGGGGCTCAAATCCAACTGTTTTTGCTCTCAAACTGCACACAAGGAGTATTACCACTTAGAGTATGGTATTACCGCTTAGTGCAGTAATTCTAGCCGTTAACTGTGAGTACACGAGTACTAGAGTCCATAGGAAATCCAATACTATTAAAAGGGGATGAGGAATTGTGACGATCTGGTTGCTCAAATTCTTAGAGATTAGACACCAAAAATATTCTCCCATTCTCTCACAAAAATTCTTTGTCCAAAGCCTAAAGTCCAAAATCCGTGACACCAACAATTCCCATTCGGTCCCACCGAGTTTTGCCTTAGACAGAACCTATGCCGAACCCTAGCATCTCGGTGACACCAAGTTTCCATTCGGTGCAACCGAAATTTGTGACCAGCCTTCTATTGTCCTGTTTCTTAAAATCGAAATTTCCGAGTTTTAGGAATAAGTGACACCGAGTCTTGGTAACTGCCCTGCTCACCCATATCGGTACCACCGAGATTTATATATCGGTCTCACTAAAAAGGCCAAAGTTGCCACATTTTGCACTAGTCGGTGCAACCGAGTTTTTAGTTCGGTTTCACCGAGTTTGGCAATAATTTTGTAATAGTTGGATTTTTGGAGATACCTATATATACCCCTCCATCACCTGTCACTCACAGAGGAAGCACTCAGAACATACAAACACTTGCCATATCTAATTTCCAAGAGAGAGCCACCTACTCATGTGTTGAGATTAAGACCATCCACTCCAACCATATGGATCTTCATTTCTAGCCTCCCCAAGTTGCTTTCCACCCAATCAATCCCTTCTATCCATGCCAAATCTGCGAGAGAGTGATTGAGGGTTGAGGAGACTATCTTTTGAAGCACAAGAGCAAGGAGTTCATCATACTTACCACATCTATTACATTTTGGAGGGTGGTGCCTCCTAGATTGGTTAGGTGTCGCTTGGGAGCCTCCTACATCGTGTTGTGGAGCTGAACCAAGAAGTTTGTAAGGGAAAGGAGATCGCCTACTTTGTGAAGATCTACCCCGAGTAATGCTAGTCCTCCATGGACGAAGGCCATGATGTCATAGACAAGGTTGCTTCTCCGTGGACCCTTTACGGGTGGAGACCTTCGTGGACTCTCGTGGACGCTACCCTTCGTGGGTTGAAGTCTCCATCAACATGGACGTACAATAGCACCACCTATGGAAACCATGCCAAAAATCTTCGTGTCAACCTTGTGTTTGACCTTCCTATCCCTATACTCTATTTACATGTGCTTGTCTTTACTTTCCGCTGCTATACTCATAAACATGCATATGTAGGGTGTACTTGATTCGCAAAAATGGCTAAAACTTGCCTAGAACTAAAATTGGGAAAGGTTAGGTTTTTAATTCGTCAAGTAGTCTAATCACCCCCCTCTAGACCTACTTTCGATCCTACAAGTGGTATCAGATCTTTCGTTTCCCTTGCATTGGTTTCACAACCTAGGAGAGTATGGCGTCTAGTGAGGGAAATTATCACCATAGAGGTCCATATTTTTTTGGTACAAACTTTGCTAGTTAGAAGCATAAGATGAAAATGCATATTCTTAGTCATAACCCTACCATATGGGTTGTTGTTCATGTTGGCTTCCAAGGTGAATTCTTTGGCAATGGAAAGGAACCGGATTGTGAATTGACCATGGAAGAATTGAAGATGTTGCAATACAACGCTCAAGCATGTGACATTCTATTCAACTGCCCATGCCCCAAAGAATTCAACAAGATTAGCCGTCTTGAGAATGCAAAGGAAATCTGGGTTACTTTTGTTGATATGCACAAAGGTATTGAATCCATCATGGAATCTAAATTGGATGTGCTACAAAGTTAACCTGGCAAGTTCAAGATGAAGGATGGTGAAGGAGTCACGGAAATGTAGTCTAGGCTTGCTCTCATCACCAATGAGATTGCCAGCTTAGGAAGCGAATAGCTAACCGACAAATTCATCATCAAGAAGATACTTAGAGCCTTGGATGGGAAGTACGAAACCATGTAAACATTGATCCAAATGATGCCAAACTACAAAGGTCTCATTCCCACGGAAGTCATTGGAAAGATTCTTGCTCATCAGATGTCACTCAAAGATAAGGAAGAGCTACACAACAAGTCAAGTGGTGCTTACAAAGCTTCAAGTGACACTCCCCTACATCAAGTGATAACCTTGTAACCAATGAAGAGATAAGCCTCATGGTCAAGAAATTCAACAAGTTCTACAAGAGTAGAGGCAAAGAGAGAAGTGGTACCTCTTGAGCGTGCATTGGTTTTCCCTTGAAGAGGAAAGGGTGATGCAGCCAAGTAGATAAGTATTTCCCTAAGTTATTAAGAACCAAGGTATCAATCCAGTAGGAGGAACAAGCAAGTCACCAATGGTTGCACCTACACAAACAATCAAACTCTTGCACCCAACACTATAAAGGGGTTGTCAATACCTTCATGATTATTTGCAAGGATTGGATCCGATAGATATAGATGTAAACAAGAACGAAAAGTAAAAGTTAAATAAATATGAGCATAGTATTTTTGGTATTTTTGGTTTATAGATCTGAAAGTATATTATGGAAAGTAGACCCGGGGGCCATAGGTTTCACTAGAGGCTTCTCTCTTGAAAGCAAATATCATGGTGGGTAAAGAAATTACTGTCAAGCAATTGATAGAAAAGCTAATAATCATGTAGTTATCCAAGGCAATGATCATGCATATAGGCATCACGTCCGTGAAAAGTAGACCGAAATGATTCTGCATCTACTACTATTACTCCACACATAGACCGACTCCTGCCTGCATCTAGAGTATTTAGTTCATGAAGATCATAGTGACGCATTAAGATAGATGACATGATGTAGAGGGATAAACTCAGGCAATATGATGAAACCCCATATTGTTACCCTTGATGGAAACAATACAATACGTGCCTCGCTACCCCTACTATGTCACTGGGTGAGGACACCGCAAGATTGAACCCAAAACCAAGCACTTCTCCCATTGCAAGAATTACCAATCTAGTTGGCCAAACGAAACTAATAACTCAAAGAGACTTGCAAGGATATGAAATCATGCAAATTAGAATTCAGAGGAGATTCAAATAAGATTCATGGATAATCTGAACATAAACTCACAATTCATCGCATGTTGACAAACACACCACAAAAGAGGACTACATCGGATAGATCTCCATGAAGATCATGAAGAACATGGTATTGAAGATCAAAGAGAGAGAAGAAGCCATCTAGCTACTAGCTATGGACCCATAGGTCTGTGGTGGACTACTCACACATCATTGGAGGGGCAATGGAGTTGATGGATGCCCTCCATGATCGAAACCCCCTCCGGCAGATTATCGAAAAAGGCTCCAAGATTAGATCTCTCGGGAACGGAGGCTTTCGGCGGTGGAAAAGTATTTGCATGGCTCCCTCTGGTGTTGGGGGAATATTTGGGAATTTATAGGCCAAGAATTAGGGTTAGGAGACTTGCCGGGAGGCGACTACCTGCTAGGCACGGTCGGGGGGGGGGGGTGCTGCGCCTAGCAGGCTTGTGGCTCCCTGGCACCTCCCCTGCCGTGCACTCCAAGCTTGATCGATTTGTTTCCTTCCAAAAAAAATTCCTTCCGAAGGTTTTATTCTGTCTGGTCTCCATTTAATGTTCCATATCTGCAAAACTCAAAAACAAGCAAAAAAGCAGAAACTGGCACTAGGCTCTAGATTAATAGGTTAGCCCCAAAAATAATATAAAATATCATATTAATGCATATAAAACATCCAAAACAAGTAATATAATAGCATGCAATCATCAAAAATTATGGATACGTTGGAGACGTATCAAGAAGCTCCAACTCAAGATATGAAGAGAAGCGGTCATCTAGTCATGACCGGAATTGCTACAATTGTGGAAGGATCGTACACTACTCCAATGAGTGCATGCCCCCCTGATAGAGGCGAAGTTGTCCCTGTCTTTCGATGAGATGGTGGCTATCGTTTTTGGTGGAGTAGACTTTGACGATCCGACTACGAACGTGTGAGCCGTCGCGCCTTAGCAATCGCTAAACCAACTCTGAGAGGTTATTGACCATGCCGGAGCACGATCAACCTGACCACGAGGGTCTATTTCCTGCACACAAACGAAGAACAAGCAAGAAACTAAGATTGCAATCTGGATATTGCGAATATAAGAGGAAAACTTTATTGATGAAGTGGGGTTCTGTGACGTCTTTGTCTGGTCGTGGAACACAAACGAAGAACGCGAAGTTGCTGCTATGGCAAACTTGTAATCTAAACAAAACCCAACCCTAAAACGAAGCCCTAAGGGCTGTATATATGGGGGAATAGAAGGGAATTTCGTGGCCCCTTGGAGGAGGGGTCCGAAACCGACCCTAAGTCAGTTTCCCCATATATACGGAATCTAAAAACAGCCTATAATATGGTATTTCGAAATTACATGGGCCTGGCCCAAAAATAAGGTGGCGCAGCACCTATATTAGCCTATGGACGAATTTTATAAAGTGGCATCATGCATATTTCGTCCAAGGCTTCCCGCTCCCATTATGGTGGCTTCAATGTGCGAAAATCATCACTGGAAGCTCCATTGTTCTTCCCCGCACGCGCACCTTCTCCTCCATGCTTGATCCCGCTCCAATGGTCATCCTTCTTATCCATGCTAGGTCCTTCATTCATAAGTAAAACAAAAGTATCCAATTTAGGCAGCATCATATGTTCATGAATATTAGAAGGATTTCCAAGAAACGAAAGTACCTGGTAATTCAATTGACGTGCGCGAGCTCTAGTAATTGGTCCTGTATGTATAGCAGTCGGGGTGGGTGTAACATTAGTAGGGATGTCCTCATCACCCCCCCCCCACACACACACACAAAAGAAGAGAAGAGTCACCTAGAAGAAAGAGCTCAAGAGTTGAGTTACCTCAGAGAGAGACACGGAGTAGAGATGATGATTATAAACGAAGACCATCCCGGAGAAGTAAAGACTCAGAGAAGAAGGACAAGTACACCAAGAGCTACACAATAAGAGGACATCAAGCTCATGTTGGTGAAATGGTTCTCGGCTCCAAATCCATCAACCACTCCGTGGGAAGCTATCACTCAAACTCCGACTATAGTCAAGATAAAGGTGTTGCCGGACTTGAACTTGTTTCCTCCAACTCCTTTGACATATTTTATTCACCAAATGAAGGGAGTGGAAGTTTCTTCATGGCTAAAGTCCCCAAGGTGTCACACCCCGAATGCATTGACTTTAATAGTGATGAGGATGACTTACTTGGAGATGATGACTTGCTATTTGAGAAAACTGGTGATATTAGTCAACATGAACTTGATAATAATCAAGCTAGTGAAGATAAGTTGTGTGATGATGATAAGAAGGAAATAGAGCAAATAACTAAAGAATTAACCAGTCTTAAGTTAGCCCATGAATCTACTCTAGAACATCACTTAGAGCTTTGTAAGAACTCATGAGAAGCTACACTTCGAGAAGCTCAATTTAGAGAAATAACATGAATTTCCTAAAGCTATCAATGACGATCTTCGAAAGAAGACTTTCTCTTATCTAGCCAAATGACTAATCTTGTCTACATTCATTCCACAAGTTGATGAGGACATGGATACCATAGTTGATAGAGGCGAAGTTGTCCCTGTCTTTTGATGAGACGGTGGCTATCGTTTTCGGTGGAGTAGACTTTGACGACCTGACTACGAACGTGCGAGGCGCTCGCGCCTTAGCAATTGCTAAACCAACTCTGAGAGGTTATTGACCACACCGGAGCACGATCAACTTGACCACGAGTGTCTATTTCCCTCAAGCAAACGAAGAACTACCAAGAAACTAAAATAGCAATCTGGATATTGTGATTATGTGAGGAAAGGTTTATTGATGAAAGTGGAGTTCTTTGACGTCTTGGTCTGGTCGTGGAACACAAAAGAAGGAAGTGAAGTTGCAGCTATGGCGAACTTGTAATCTAAACAAAACCCATGTCTAAAACGACACCCTAAGGGCTGTATATATGGGGGAAGAGAGGGGTGAGGGAGTCCTGGTTTCAGGGGTCCTCGGGTGGCCGACCTATTTCTCATGGGCCGAACTATATGGGCCGATTATCAAACATTGGATTGAGCGAAGGCCCTGTCTCCAGGAAGGAAGCTTCGGGAATTGTGGTGTAGTGAGGCATGTTTATCCCTTCGACGTGTAACCGACCGTGTGTAAACCCTAGGTACCCTTGGCAACTATATAAGCCGGAGGGTTTTAGGTTGTAGAGAGTACAACTCATCTAGGGTTTAGCTATTCGATCTCGAGGTAGATCAACTCTATAACCTACATATCATCAATACAATCAAGTAGGACATAGGGTATTACCTCCATAGGGGAGCTCGAACCTGGGTAAACATCTTCTCCTTCGTCTCCTGTTACCATCGATTCTAGTCTCACAGCTCAGGACCCCCTACCCGAGATCCGCTGGTTTTGACACCGACATTGATGCCTTCATTGAGAATTCCGCTATGATCACCAGAGGAATCGATGGCTCGCATCATCATCAACGAAGCGGTCCGCAACATGGACACTTTTGTCCCCGAACAGATCTTCGCTTTCGGCATCATCATGCAGCACGCTGAACCGACCGACCATCTAGGTTTGGTCGGGAGCTTCACCCCTGAACAGGAGGTCAGATTCGGGAACCTAGAGTTCTCCGTAGACTCTCGGGGCGATCTTTCGCTAACCGGGCTCGCAGTCTCGCTTGTCACGCGTGAAGACTCCGAGGCTTTAACCTCAGATCCCTCTTTTGGTCAAGCCCATGGGATCTACCCCTGTAATGACCTGACTCTTAGTCCGGATCTGGACATAGTGCCAGATGATCGGCTACCTATTCTTGCTGAACACTCCCCTAGCGCAGACACAATGGAGGTCTACTCCGAAGGCTTCGAGAAGGTTGACCCGATCGAGCTCTTGATACTCAAAAAGGCCCTAGATCGGATCTCGTTGATGAAGATTACCGATGACCCAACCCCGATCCATGATCAGATCGGTCTCAGGGCGGGTCAGGACAATTTTTTTGTCCCACCCACCACCCACTTGATAGCCACAGTCGAAGATTTAACCAACATGTTCGACTATGCCTCCGAGGAGGCAGAATACATGGATGAGGAGGATTGTGATCCCACCCCCGTTAACACCAGATGATGGGCCGCCACCTCCACATATGGCGTCTACATGGTGGACACTCCATCCACTAATGGCGAGAGCAAGCCTAAAAACGATGGCGAAGCGCCGTCAAGGCACCGGAAGCCGCATAAACGATCAAAAGGCAAAAAGGGAAGGAAAGGTTCCATTAGCACCGGAAACGGAGATACCTTGGAAGACCTTGATGATCCCGATGTCCCTGAACACCCGCTAGAGGGTGAGGAGAGGCCTGAAGACCAGCGCAAACCTGATGACCTAAACGATTCCAAGGACAACAATTACCTCCCCCCTGTCGAGGAGGAGGACATCCCGGAAGCCAATGACTTTGACATTCCCGATAATCCTGAAGATCAGGAATTGTTCAGGCAATAGCTTATAGCCACGGCCCGCAGCCTGAAAGCAAAAGAACGGCAGCTTAAGGCCGAACATGACAACCTCAATGATCGACGGACGATGGTCCTCTCAGCTGAGGAGGGATACGGTACTGGTCTATTGGACCAACCTAAGAGCTATCCATGCAGAAGGCTGCTGCCACAATTCGATGACGAGCTTACTGACATGCCGTTTCCCAAACATACCCCCATATGACAAGCAAGACCACCCTCCTCGAGGACAAGACATCACAGCTGACTACACCGGTTATAGGCCGGCGATACCCCGAAGACGGGGAAAGATCCAATAGATCCCGATGACAAGTTCGACCTGTGGCATGACCTCGACCATAGGGTAGGTCACACAAGATCCATCTATGGACCTAGAGGGCGCTCACCTGATCAACAGGACGGGTACCGGCCCTGGCTCGACCGCAACAACAGAGGTCAGGAATGAAACTGAGCTAGAATAGACGCTGACTACTGGCGCGACATAGCTCGGATCAGAGGCACTGCCCACCCACTGTGCTTCACGGACGAGGTGATGTAGCATCAGTTCTCGGAAGGGTTTAAACCCATAAACATAGAGCAATACGATGGGACAACTGACCCAAGCGTACAGATTGAGGATTACCTCCTCCACATCCACATGGCGCGAGGAGATGATCTCCACGCCATCAAATATTTAACCATAAAACTTTAGGGGCTAACTCGGCACTGGTTGAACAGCCTCCTCGAAAACTCCATAGGGTGCTAGGAAAATTTAGAGGACGCATTCCGATCTAACTTCCAGGGCACCTATGTTTGGCTGCCGGACTCCTCCGACCTAAGCAACGTCGTCCAGAAGCCAAGGGAGTCCGCACGACAATTCTAGAATCGGTTCTTGACCAAGAAAAAACAGATCGTCGACTGCCTGGACACTGAGGCACTAGCCTCCTTCAGGCACAATATCTAGGATGAATGGCTGGCCCGCCAACTTGGCCAGGATAACCCTCGGACAATGTCCTCCCTTACATCCCTTATGACCCGCTTTTGCATGGGTGAGGATAACTAGCTCGCAAGACGGAGCCACAACCCCAAAGACCCCGGAACCTCCAAAGTACGGGACAGAAACGGGAAACCAAAGTGCAACAAAAATAAGCGCAGGCACAACAATAGTGATGCCGATGACATGACCGTTAACACCGGCTTCCGCAAGTGCCGACCAGGGTAGTGGAAGAAGCCTCCTAAAGGCAATCACGATGGACCCACCCAGCTAGACAAGATAATGGAGAGGCCTTGCCAGATCCATGGCACTCAAGAGAAGCCCGCCAATCACACCGATCATAATTGTTGGGGGTATTCAAAGGCCGATAAGCTCGCATCCGAGGATCAAGGCAAGAGCCACGCAGCTAGGACGAGGATGAGCCTCGGGATCCGATTGGTGGCGGACAAAAGAAGTTCCCTCCAGAGGTGAAAATAGTAAATATGATATACGACACCCATATACCACAAAAGGAGACGAAGTGCGCCCTTCGAGAGGTCTACGCTATAGAGCTAGTAGCCCCAAAGTATAACTAATGGTCGGCATACCCGATCACCTTCGATCAACGTGACCACCCGACCACTATCCATCATGGGGGTTCGGCCGCCCTTGTCCTTGACCCTATCATAGATGGGTATCACGTCACTAAAGTCCTCATGGACGGAGGAAGTATCCTAAATCCGATTTACTCAGATATGGTGAAAAAGATGGGTATAGATCCATCAAGGATCAAGCCCAGCAAGACTACCTTTAAAGGAGTGATTCCAGGCGTCGAAGCCTAGTGCACAGGCTCTGTAAGCCTGGAAGTAGTGTTCAGCTCGCCCGGTAACTTTCGGAGCAAAGACTTGATCTTCAACATCATACCTTTCCACAGCGGCTATCACGCCCTGCTAGGCCATACAACGTTCGCTCGCTTTAATGTCGTCCCACACTATGCATACCAAAAGCTCAAGATGCCCGGCCCCAAGGGGGTCATTACTGTCAGCGACAACACAGAGCACTCCCTCCAAACTGAGGAACATGCATTGGCCCTGGCGGCCAAATTCCACTGCAATGATGATCGGCAAACACCGACACCTGCCGTAAAGGCATGTAAGGTTGGGAAGCGAGCTCGGTTTCAGCCCAAACTCTCAGAACCTTCTTCTCCCCGTAAATAGGGACTCACCCCCTATCGCACAGCCCTAGGACCAGCGAAGTACGTGGCAAGGAGGCACAACTTCACGCTCAAAATTCCATGGGCGGCGGTGGGGGAAAAAGGGGTAAGTGTTCGGTTGCACCGAACTACTACCATCAAATGTCTTCGGACACACTGCACGTACCATCAAGGGCCTGCTAAAGGCGTAAAGCTAATGCACACTTTGGCGACTTCTCAAGACTTTGTTTACAAGATCCGTTCGCCGAACAGTACCACCCATTGAGGTGCACCACTTCCTAGGAGGTGCAGGAGCAGACAAGCGATAGGGCACATCGAGGACGTCAGGTCACCAATCGAAGACCCCTGGTACAACCACTCCTGTAAAATTTATATTTCAAATACCTGTACACAGTTGCTTCGGCAATTCAAGCAATAAGAGTTGTTGAGAAAAATATAAAATCATTATACATGGTTGTCTCATTGTCCTTTTTGGCACATATTCTATTTTCTCCCTCTTCCTGAGAAACTGTTCAGTACATTACGATGCAACCGGCTAATAGACCGGGGGCTAGAGTTAAAAAATCGCCTTATGAACAATTCATTATGCGTTCGACGTCCTAGACTTTGCTTTATATGCATTGGTTTTGAACTATGTCTTGGGTCAATAGTTGGGTTGCCCGGCTCCTGTGCTTGCCCCTTTACGTTCTTCTCATTCAGCTAAAAGGGAAAAGGGAGAACCTCTGCGATTGTGTTTCCGGCTAGCCTGGTCAAACACCTCAGGGGAGAAAGCTGAAAACTGACTGTCATAGTATGCGAGAACCGGTCTGCGAATCTGAGCTTAAGTATTATACTCAAGACCTTGTTAGACGTTATTCTGTGTCATATGATGGGTTTGGTATTCATACATAACCATGTGATATCGGCTTTAGCCGCAGTTCTTCCGAACATCGCAAGTTACCGGGGGCTAGTCATCAGCCTCCCACGGTCCTTTTTCGCGCCCCTATGGTGAAAGCAATAAAGCATTATGGTCTGATTGCCTGGTCCGCCACACACTACCGCCTTCGGGTACCGATAGCTCGGCTAAGGGCTATAGGGCGTAAGTAGAGACACCCCATGTAGCATCTACATGGGGGCTGAAGCCGACGACTCGCAGCTTTCAGTTTTAACGGCCACACAGGAGTTATAAGGAATGCAAAACATTAAAAACATGATAAACCATTCATAATATATATACAGGCATTCAAAGGTCTTCGAACATATTAAAATGCATTTCATCATAAATGTTCTCTTTCGAAAACTATGACTCTATCGCTCGAGCACCCTCCATTACTATGGAGAAGTATAGCTCAGGGCACCTATGCTCCTTTCCAGGAGGCGGAGAGGCGGTGGCTATCTTCATCCGATCAAGACCCGGCCAGTGCACCTTGGCTTTCGTAAAGGTCATCCAGGGCCCCTCGGGAGGAACGCCTTAGCACGTCGATCTAAGGCGAGGCGTCGCTCAGCTTCTGCACCAGGCCAAAGTAGCTGCTCGGCAAGGGCTCGTTGGGCCATAGCCGGATGCAGAGATCCTTCATGGCTGGCTCCGCCATCTGGTGCACCTCCATCAGCTGCTTAAGCTGCTCGACAATAAGAGGAGAGCGCTCGGGGGCTTCAAATTGCGCCCAGAATAGCAGAGCTTCATCACCCTCTCCCCGCGAAGCATAGAACTGGTTCATGTCCGCAATGCTCTTCTGAAGGTCGGAGCAGGCGCCTGAGGAACGCCACACCTGGGTAAGCAACTCAAACTTGCTATCCCCGAAGACATACTGCAGTAAATACGCCTTACCATCCATGATAATCTTTCCTTGGCAGACTTGCTCCTCAAAGAACCACCTATCCACCCACTCCTTTTGGAGATCAGATTTCAGGGTGGATATTTTGGCGGCCTGCACCTTGCCATTCTGCTCGAGGTCCTCGCACTTCTGGTCGGCATCCTTGAGTTCTTGCTAGATTTCCTCCACCCAACCTTCATGCTTGGCGCTCGTGTCTTTTAGAGCAGAAAGTGCGGCGGCCGTGCGGCAGCCGCTTGTTCGGTCGCCGCCTTCTCGGCCACAACCTCTTGCTTAGCCTTCTGAAGCTCGGCCTTGAGCTTCTCAATTTCCTTTGCTGAGACTGTGTAAGTATCAAAGATGTAACCATGCTGCATCGACGGTACAAATCATTTAGTGATGAATTATTTTGATATTATAATCTGGCTAACCTTGTGCCTCGTCAAATCTCTTATTCACAGCGTCAAGCTCATCTTCGGAGCTCTTGAGCTTCCGATTTAGCTCGTCTATCTTGGCGGCATTAGCAACCGCCGCTGATGACGTAGCCTGCAAATAAACCACCAGCAGGTTACATGGGTTCAACCCTCCAAACTTTCATAAATATGATCCTATGACCGGTCCTCTTAAGGGCTTTTAGAGAATTCCGAATTAATATTGTCTTGCACATTGTTCGGATAATGGTCTATGATTGACCCCCGGGTGAGTTTTTTCCAAACTCACCTAGGGCTCGGGGGTGCCATGTATATGATGATAACACAAAGAAATTAATATTTCACAAATAGAGCATTACATGGCTCACCTGAAAGCCCGCCAGGAGACCGTTGAAGGCCTCCTTCAGTCCGCTATCGACGGACTAAATGCTCACCAATACCGCACCCATAAGGGTGCGGTGCTCCTCGGAGATGGAGGCACTCGATAGAGCCTCCCCCATAACCGGCTACCCATTGGTCGGTGGTGCCGGTGGTGACCGTCTAACCCGATCTCCAACCAGGGACTGAACCGGTGCCTCCGGAGGCGTGGTGCGCTCCAAAGATGTCCTTGGAGGGGACTGAACATGCCCTTGTCCGGTCTCCTCAGTATCTGGGTGGGGCTCTTCCCCCGGTCTTCGGTGGCCAAGGCGTTAGCCTTGACCATGATGTCGTCTCCCCCACCGCAGGTGTTTGGCTCCATAGGAGCATGCTAGGATGATACCTCTACGGCATCCTTCGGGTTGCCCGAAGGAGTGGGTTGAGATGCGGTCCCACTTTCCGCTAGATCGGCGGGCGGGGTCTCCCCATCCTAAACTTGGTCGGTGGGGAGGACACGTGGTGGGCTGCAAATCAATGGGCGCTCAAATGATTTTAACATTCAAAAACTTAGCATTAACAGCTCAGGAAGTCCTCGGATCCTTACCTTCGTGTTGGGGGCTTGACCCTTAGGTTCCTTTGTGGAACCTTCTCGAAGTCCTCGGACTCGGTATCTGAGTCTGAACTATTGTCAGACAGAATCAACTGAGTCTGACGCGCTTTCGTCGGGGCAGGAGGGGGTACCTCCTCTATGGTGTCCGATGATGCCACCCTCTTTCTTGAGAGGGGGAATCGCCTTCCCCCTCGTCATCATGCTCCTCCTCTAGATTGGAGGAGGCATGGGTTTCCCTGGAGACAGCGTCCAGTCGGTCCCTAATACGAAGGTCTCCTTGGCCTGGTTTCTTCTTCTTCTCCTCCTTTGGCGCCTCACCACGACGAGTTTCTCTGACAATAGCCTGGACCTGATGTCCTCGGGCTGAGGCGCCGAGCAGTTGATGCCCATGGCCTTGCCCAGCCATTTCTACGGAGGTGATCGGAAAGTGCTTAGATTTTCTGTTGGAAAACAAAGTCGATCAAACAAAACTACGTTATACCTGGGAAGGAGGTTTATTGGCATGTAGACCCCGATCCTCCTCTCGGCTGGCCAGTTCTCCTAGGCCTTGAACAATGCCTTCTACAGCTTCTCCCGAGTAGTGCAGAAGATCTGACGAATAGTAGGGTCATATTCAAGTCGATAAGCCCACATGGGGGAGTCCCAACGTTGGCAAGGGAGGATGCGCCGCCAGAGCATAATCTGGACCATGTTAGCCAACTTGATATTGCCTCTGATCATGGAGGCGATGCGCTTCTGCAGGTTGTCCACCTCTGTATCTGACCCCCAGTTGAGGCCCTTTCGGAGCTATGAAGTCAATCTGGTGGGGGAACCGGATCTGAATTCAGCCGGAGCAGCTCAGCCTTCCTCCCTTGGCTCGGTGATATAAAACAACTCTTTTTGCCAGATCTTAATGGTGTCGATGAATGTGCCAGATGGCCATCCGACATGGGGTAGGTTGCTGATGACTGCCCCGCCACAGTCTGCGTGTTTGCCTGCAACACACTTTGGCTTGATATTGAATATCTTAAGCCACAGTTCAAAGTGCAGTTCAACACGCAAAAAAGGCCTCACAGATGATGATGAAGGCTGATATATGCATAAAGGAGTCCGGTGGGAGGTCATGGAAGTCGAGGCCATAGAAAAACATGAGTCCCCTCATGAAGGGATGGAGCGGGAAGCTCAGTCTCTGGATGAAGTGAGGGATGAAGACCACCCTCTCGCCCGGCTTGGGAATAGAAATCACGTGGCCCTTCTCTGGCGCGCGGTGGTAAACATTGGCGTGGAGGTAGCTGGCGTCCTTGAGGTCCTAGATGTCCCGGTCGGTGACCGTGGAGGCCTCCCACTTTCCGTTGGAACGAGAACCCGCCATGGTCGAGCTTGGAGGAGGAAGGAGTGGAAAAACTAGATCTGAGCTCTGGAAGCTTAAGAGATTGGGGAAGCAAAGGATGCGAATGAGGAGCGTGGTTGTGCCTTGGGTTTATTTCCTTCTTATGGTGCTGGTCGCTGGTTAACCTCCCTCTGCTGCGTCGCGTATCACTGCGCTTCCCAAGATGTGCATGCCATTATCCACACATGATTAAACATATCCTGTATGAAACAAAGCATGATCTATGCATTGATGGATCATGCTAATGAAAACAGCCTCGAACCGCGGTTTGAGTTTTTGCAATTGGTCCAACGGTCATGGTGGGTCGCGACCTTTCGTTAGAAAGGTTGTTAGGGAATTCTGTTTGCTCCTTGATGCTTGGCCTTCGGGGCTAAGCTATTCATGGTGTTCGGGTAATTCACAGATCGGAAAAAACTACATGTCATCAAAGCCCGAATTAAACCTGGCCGATCATTGTTTGAGCAGAACAACTCATCTTGCAAGCCGAAGACTCTGACCAAGTGAATCTGGAGCTAAGACCCTTGGTGTTGAAGGCTAGTTCGGGGGCTACTAAGGGAGTCCTAGTTTCAGGGGTCCTCGGGTGGCCGACCTCTTTCTCATGGTCCGAACTATATGGGCCGATTATCGAACATTGGATTGAGTGAAGGCCCTGTCTCCAGGAAGGAAGCTTTGGGAATCGTGGCGTATCCTCCACGTTTGGAGTAGTGAATAGGCATGTTTATCCCTTCGATGTGTAACCGACCATGTGTAAACCCTAGGTACCCTTGGCGACTATATAAGACGGAGGGTTTTAAGTTGTAGAGAGGACAACTCATCTAGGGTTTAGCTATTCGATCTCGAGGTAGATCAACTCTGTAACCTACATATCATCAATACAATCAAGCAGGAGGTAGGGTATTACCTCCATAGGAGGGCCCGAACCTGGGTAAACATCGTCTCCTTCGTCTCCTGTAACCATTGATTCTAGTCTCACAACACACAACCCCCTACCCGAGATTCGCCGATTTTGACACCAACAAGGAGGATTTTGTGGCCCCTTGGAGGAGGGGTCTGAGACCGACCCTAACTCAGTTTCCCCACACATACGGACTCTAAAAAGAGCCTATAATATGGTATTTCAAAATTACATAGGCCTGGCCAAAAATAAGGTGGTGCAGCGACTATAATAACCTATGGACGGAATTTATAAAGTGGCATCTTGAATATTTCGTCCAAGCCTTCATGCTATCATTATGGTGGCTTCATAGTGCGAAAATCACCACTGGAAACTCCATTGTTCCTTCCTGTGCGCGCACCTTCTTCTCCATGCTTGATCCCGCTTCAGTGGCATCCTTCTTGTCGATGCTAGGTCCTAAATAAAACAAAAGTATCTAATTTAGGCAACAACATATGTTCATGAACATTAGAAGGATTTTCAAGAAACGAAAGTACTTGATAATTTAGTTGGCGTGCACGGGCTCTAGTAACTGGTCCAATATGTGTAGATGGTGGGGGTGTGGGTGTAACATCAATAGGGATGTCCTCATCATTCCCCACTTCTTGAAATGAAGTCTTCCTCAACTAAAGCTCATCTTCCTCACCGAAATAAGGCTTCAAATTTGCAATGTTAAATGTGGGACCGACACCAAAATCTGCAGGCAACTCAAGCTTATATGCATTATCATTTATTTTTTCTAATACCTTAAAAGGACCATCAACACGTGGCTTTAGCTTTGACTTGCACAAATCATGAAGCCTATCCTTACGCAAATGTAACCAAACAAGATCTCTAGGTGCAAAGATAACATGTTTTCTACCCTTATCTCCAGCAAGTTTATATTTAGCATTCCTACACTCAATGTTTTCCTTAGTTAACTCATGCATTTTTAATATCAATTCAGCACATTCTTTAGCATCAAAATTAACCTTCTACGAAGCTAGAAGAGGCAACAAATTAATAGGTGCACGAGGTAAGAAACCATACATAACTTCAAAAGAGCACATCTTAGTAATAGAATGCAGCGAACGATTATAATCAAATTCAATATGAGCAAGCATTCTTCCCACACTTTTAGGTTATTCTTCAAAACAGCCCTAAGCATGGTAGACAATGATCTATTGACTACTTAAGTTTTTCCATCAGTTTGGGGGTGACATGTAGTACTAAAAAGCAGTTAGTCCCCAACTTAGACCATAAACATTTCCAAAAGTGGCTAAGATATTTAGCATCACGATCCAAAACAACTGTATTTGGCACACCATGCAAGCGAATAATTTCATGAAAGAACAAATCAACAACATTAGGAGGAGCATCACTTTTATGACATGGTATAAAGTGTGCCATTTTTGAAAATCTATCCATGACAACAAATATGCTATCCCTCTCCTTATTTGTTTGAGGTAAACCTAAAGCAAAGTCCATAGAGATATTCTCCCAAGGAACACTAGGTACAGGCAAGGGCATATATAAACCATGAGGATTGAGTCGTGACTTAGCTTTTTAACAAGTAGTGCAGCGAGCAACAAAACGCTCAACATCCCTTCTCATCTTCGGACAAAAGAAATAGGTAGAAAGTACGTCCTCCATCTTCTTCATGCCAAAGTGTCCCATTAATCCTCCTCCATGCGCCTCCTGCAACAACAAAAGACGAACGGAGCTAGATGGAATGCATAGCTTGTTAACACAGAACACAAATCCATCATTAATGACGAACTTGTTTCATGTTGTCCCTTCTTTACAATTGTCCAACACATGTTTAAATTCAGCATCATGCACATATTGATATTTCACTGTCTGGAAACCAAATATTTTAAAGTCAAGTTGTGAAATCATAGTATAACGATGAGACAATGCATCAGCAATAACATTTTCTTTACCCTTCTTGTGTTTAGTTACATAAGGGAAAGTATAAATGAATTCAACCAATTTAGCATGTCTATGGTTCAGTTTTGCTTGACTTTTAATATGTTTCAAAGATTCATGATCAGAATGTATGACAAATTCTTTGGGCCATAAATAATCTTGCCATGTTTCCAAAGTCCGTAGAAGAGCATATAACTCCTTATCACAAGTAGAATAATTGGGACTAGGCCCACTCAATTTTTCAGAAATGTAAGCAACATGTTTACTATCTTTTAATAACACACCACCTAATCAAATTCTACTAGCATCACATTCAAGCTCAAAAGTCTTATTAAAATTAGGAAGTTGGAGTAAAGGAGCATGTGTTAACTTATCTTTCAATACCATGAAGGCTTCTTCCTGTGTGGTACCCCAAACAAAAGTCACATTTTTCTTCGTGAGCTCATTGAGAGGTGCAGCAATGGTGCTAAAATCTTTTACGAAACACCTATAGAAACTAGCGAGGCCAAGAAAACTCCTCACTTGTGTGACCGTTTTGGGCTGCGGCCAACTCTCAATATCCTCAATCTTACCTTTATCAACTTCAATTCCTTGTGGAGTAACAACATAGCCAAGAAAATATACTCGGTCGGTACAAAAAGTGCACTTACGAAGGCTACCAAATAAACACGCATCACATAGAGCAATAAAAACAACACATAAATGTTCCAAGTGTTCCTCCAAAGATGTACTATAAATCAGTATATCATCAAAATAGACTATCGCAATTCGTCCAATGAAAGCTCATAAAACCTCATTCATTAATCTCATGAAAGTACTAGGTGCATTAGTTAACACAAAAGGCATGACTAAGCACTCATATAAACCAAACTTAGTTTTAAATGTTGTTTTCCATTCATCTCCCAATTTCATACGAATTTGATGGTATCCACTATGCAAATTAACTTCTGAGAAAAATTTAGAGCCACTTAATTCATAAAGCATATCATCTAGCCTAGGAATAGGATCACAATAACGAATAGTAATATTATTAATGCCTCTATAATCCACACACATACACGATGTACCATCCATTTTTGGCACTAGAATAATAGGAACATCACAAGGACTAAGGGATTCGCGTATATAACCTTTGTCGAGCAGCTCCTCTATTTGACGCATAATCTCCTTCATCTCCTCTGGATTGGTATGGAATGGTGCATGGTTGGGTAGCGATGCACCGGGAATTAAGTCAATCTGATGCTCTATCCCTCGAATAGGTGGTAATCCTGGTGGCACGTCTTGTGGAAAGACACCAGCGAAGTCCTGCAAAATGTTATTAACAACGGGAGACAAAGAGGGAGGCATGTGCTTGAATGAAAATAATACCTATGTGCATACGAATGCATAGCAAACAAATGTAGTAACATCGTAACCAGTAATATTAGATTTAGTAGCGAGTAAACTGATACGAGGCAAACTCGTAGGTATTAATCTTCCTCAAATTTGAGTTGGATTCCATGAGGAACACAAAGAAGATGGGGAATAATGAGGATAAATCACAAGAGAAACACTCAAGAACAAGTCCAATAACACATGCACTAGACTCACCACACATAAGATCCACAAAGATACACGAACAATAAAGGGAAAGAATGATACATGATAGAGTTCATCCCAAATCCCATGGGGAGATGGGGCCTCGATAACCCGGAGGATATTCCCTAAATAGGGGCCTTGACATCCATAAGATCTTCTCATGTATAGGTAGAAACTCCAAGGAAGAAGACTATGGAAGGAGCAATGCTCAACTATTCTATGAGATAAACCATTGTTAACCCTAGAAATGAGGTGGGGGGAGAGTATATAGTCTTATCCACAAAGGGGTAAGTGAGCGAGACATACAAGGCCAAAGGCCGCAGCTGCGCATAGGTGGTGCCAGACATCCGGAGGTTGTCGGACGTTCAACAACTCGCGAAGGACCGGACATCCGGAGGGCGTCGGACGTTTGTGGCTTGATTGTCCAGAGATCTTTGGATTTCCGTCAGTTTGGTGCGGTCGAGGTGGTGTTGGATTTCCGGAGGGCGTCGGTAGTTCGGCCGCTAGAGATCATCGGGCGTCTCGAAGGCGTCGATCGTTCAGACGTTGTAGAGTGTCGAACGTCCAGTGGCTTCCGGTTGTCCGGCCGCTGTAGACTTTTGCAGCTCCGTCTTCCCCCGTCTCCACTTCCAAGCTTCCCTCAAAGATGGTGTAGTCATACTATTGAGCTTGGACTCCTTCTCGATGAATGTGTAGCTCCGCTCACATCTATGCATGCACAGGAGAGATGGGTCACGTAGTATGCCATCCTCGAAGGGCACAAGTTGAAACATGTAAAGGAGAAGATTCACCTTTGTAACTATGAAGTGGATGTCACACATGTCACTTGGGAAAGAGCTATTCTCATGGTGATGTTTTTAGAATGCTCCACATCATCCCCTTCCCTTTGGGAAAGATCTGTCCTCATATCAAAATCAAAATCACCATGGGAAAGATATGGTGTTGTTGTGTAAAAGTGGACGATCACCAGGCATTCATCCCCATCAAACTCGAAAGGGGCACTCTCCAATGTCGCACCGTCTAGTAATTCCTTCGGAAGGAGCAAATACGACAAACACATGGAAAAACAAATGTGGTTAGCTTTAGTGCAAAACCAAGCATTCAAGCGATTATTCACTGAACAAGTGTCGTCATCATGCATAACATATGGAATGACAAGGGATTGTGTCATGACATGTAAGCATATGAATTGAGCACAATCTAAGGCATAATCGGTACAAGCAAGAAAATGTGAGGTTGTGATGCAATTATGTATGACAATAGAACGAGCATGTACCTCAAGGTCATGGCACACATGCACAAAGCAATCAACAAAAGGTCTATGGTAGGCATAGGAATTATAAACAACACCAAATAAAATGAAGTGTCTAGACACATGGTGCAAGTGCAAGACAATCCAAGCATAATGTGCGCATGGTGTAGTGAAGATAGTGAAGCATTCAACACAATATAAAGAGAAATTATTCATCATGTGTGAGGCAATCAATTCAAGCATGTAGCAAGCAATGTGGCATGGCAAATTTGAAGAATGGACATTGTTGCAACCAAGCATATGATAAGAGCAAACAATCCACAAGTTGGATGCAGCACACAAGGTATATATGACATGAGGCATTGAACGATGGCAATCATGAGTGAAAGCAATATTTCTAACATGTGTGCAAGTAAGTGGTGCAAGATGACCAATATGTGTCATGATACAAGCAACACAGTAGGAAGATCCACAATATCCATGCTCAAGAAGGATGCCACCTTGAAAACCTATCCTTGTGCGTCCTTCACAATGCCAAAACACAGGCAAGTTTGACATAGAAGCGCGTCTTTGTAGCATGGCTCGGTCTCAAGATCTTGAATCATCGACTCACGTGTAGTGGAAGTTGACATGTAGTCGAAGTATCCTACACATACACACAACAAAGCAAAGAATGTATGTGCATGGTAGACAAACACATCAACCATGATGATGGTTCTCTTCTCTTGCACATAAGCGTTAGGATCGCAAGTACATGAAGGAAAGGATGCAACAATGGCAATATTCATGGCACTAGGCATATGGTGCAAAGAAGGAAGGAAAGCATGCTTCACATGAAAGATGTCAAAAGCTCCAATTATATGAGAGAAAGCTATGGGGGCAATCTCATAAGAAAAACTAATATCATTGTTGCACTCAATACATGGCAAATCATTTAGCATGAGAGAGGCAACACATGTAGACATAGTAATAAGCAATATCAATCATGTGCTAAGCATGTCAATGGTTGTCATCAACCACATAAAAGGAGCACATCGGTGATGCAACATAAGCAAGCACAGTGACCATGTCATGCAAGCTAGTAGTGCGAAGATGCAACATACTAGAGGAAATCATGGCAATCATGTCATTTGAGAAAATAGTTGACATAAATAATGCACACGACATATCGCGAGCACGAATTAAGAGCAAAGTATCATCATAGACACGTGTCACAAAGTATACATGGCAATGGCAAGTAATATCTCCACCAAGCTTGCAAATACACATGCAAGTCATATAATCAAGTGTCATGTGATATGAAAATCACGGGTCACGAATGCATGTCAAGGGCATAAATATGATCATATCATGCAAAGTGAACATGGCAATATGGGAACAAAATGTGTAATGGACAATAAGCCATAACCATGTGAGGGCCATATAGAAGAGATGTGCATAGTCCTTCCGCGAGGGGAATGGTTGGAGACACATTCCAATGAATCCCAAAGCATTGGTGCTCTCAATAGCTCTTTTCATCAACTCATGGGATTGTGAGTTTGACGAGTAATCACGACTACCTACACACAACAAAGGAAAAGGGTAAATTGTGTGTGTGTGGTATATGTACACATCATCCTTCAGGATGTGCATGTGCTTGTGTTCGTTAGCACAAAATATCCAATGCTCAAATAAATGAGATGCATGATATAAGAACATGTCATCCATCATGAAATGTTTGTTATTATGTATACCATAATGGAGACTAGAAATACGTAGTGCATTCCTATTATGTATATCATCATGTGAATTATCGAGAGCATTTCTATTCATGATATGCGGATTGTACACGCAAACATGGGAAGTATGCAATGGATGCGATGGATAAAAATCACCTAATATGTATGAGGAAACTACGGGGGGTCTCCTCATGTGCAATAGCCTAAGCAAAGGATGTAGAAGTTGAAAAACATCCGAAACAATGCATGTCCAAAGTATGGTGATCATGGTATAGCATATGAGAACAATTGCGCAAATGATGCAAAGGGAGCATGGCAATGTTATCACAAGAAAATCAAATGCTAATAACCATGGGCCTGTCATCTATGCCATATGTGCAAATTGGGTTTATTTTTATGGGATATGCATAGTCGCTACGGTGAGATTAAACTGATGCAATATGGGAAATTTCATGCATAGCATGTGACAAGTTTAGAGGATTGTCAAACATGATGTGACCAATAGTATTTGCACATGATATCCTATGTAGTATAGCATCACAACTATATAATTTGACATGCTCATCATCATATTCATAAAAAAAATGGTGGCATATCTAAGCATGAAGAAGACATGCCATGCGGTGTAGCCATAAGGTGATCAACATCATGTAGCAACCAATGGCAAGATAGTCCACTAGTGGGACAAGAGCATCACACTCACCTATGTTACCTTTGTTGTTCCACACATGTGGTGTAGGTGAGGTGGCATAGACCAACTCGTGGTCCTCTTCATCATGATGGAACCATGTGGGGGGTGCATCATATTCCACCATGGCCATCGTCTTGTCCAAAGGGAGGACGAAGTCGTCAAGGATCAACGCATCATCGTATATGGAACCTGGCACCAAAGGACAAGACACAATAGATCTAGAGGTTAAGTTGTTAGAAATCATAGTGGCCTCACATGTCCTATCAACTACCTCACTCGCTCTATGTGGTGGTGTCTCACTCACTCCCTCTAGGTAGTATCACTCATACTCACATATGGTGGAGTCACTCATCTCGCTCAAGTGGTGGGGATTGTCGCTCTCCTCACATGGAAAGTGTGGCAATTCATCATATATGGGGCTAGCAGTGGTCACGCTCATCCTATCATAGGAAATGCACTCAATGTCACATATGGTTGAGTCACTCATGTCACTCATGTGGTGGTGGCTCTCCTCACATGGAAATTAAGGCATCTCGTCGTATGTGGGTGTCGGAGAGATGTAGGTGCAAACGTCTCCATGCTCCACTCCTTTCGCCGCCTCGGTTGAAGGGATAGTCGCATACTCAACCTCCTCATTGCCTTCGTCATGGATGAAGGCCAAAGATGGCTCTCCATCACTCTCCTCCATGACCGAAGGGAAATTCCCAAGCTCGACCATCTTCCTTGGGATGCTTCTAAAGATGGAAGGGTCATCCATGTGTGTAGTCGGTTGCCCTGATCTTGGAGTTGAAGATTGTCCTTGGTGGTGTTCTTGGTCTTCACGCACTTGTTTCATGGAGGTGGTTGATGACCCACAAGTATAGGGGATCTGTCGTAGTCCTTTCGATAAGTAAGAGTGTCGAACCCAACGAGGAGTAGAAGGAAATGACAAGTGGTTTCCAGTAAGGTATTCTCTGCAAGCACTGAAATTATCGGTAACAGATAGTTTTGTGATAAGATAATTCGTAACGAGTAACAAGTAACAAGTGTAGCAAAGGTGCATAAAGGGAGCCCAATCCTTTTTGTAGCAAAGGACAGGCCTGAAAAAACTCTTATATAAAGCAAAGCGCTCCCGAGGACACATGGGAATTTCTGTCAAGCTAGTTTTCATCATGCTCATTTGATTCGCGTTCGTTACTTTGATAATTTGATATGTGGGTGAACCAATGCTTGGGTGCTGCCCTTACTTGGACAAACCTACCACTTATTATTAACCCCTATCGCAAGCATCCAAAACTACGAAAGAAGAATTAAGGTAAACCTAACCATAGCATGAAACATATGGATCCAAATCAGCCCCTTATGAAACAACACATAAACTAGGGTTTAAGCTTCTGTCACTCTAGCAACCCATCATCTACTTATTACTTCCCAATGCCTTCCCCTAGGACCAAATAATGGTGAGATGTTATGTAGTCGATGGTCACATAACACCACTAGAGGAGACACAACATACATCTCATCAAATATCGAACGAATACCAAATTCACATGATTACTTATAATGAGACTTATCCCATGTCCTCAGGAATAAACGTAACTACTCACAAAGCATGTTCATGTTCAAGATTAGAGGAGTATTAATTATCATAAAGGATCTGAACATGATAAAGGCGAAGTTGTCCCTGTCTTTCGATGAGATGGTGGCTATCGTTTTTGGTGGAGTAGACTTTCACGATCCGACTACGAACGTGTGAGACGTCGCGCCTTAGCAATCGCTAAACCAACTCTGAGAGGTTATTGACCACGCCGGAGCACGATCAACCTGACCACGAGGGTCTATTTCCTGCACGCAAACGAAGAACAAGCAAGAAACTAAGATTGCAATCTGGATATTGCGAATATAAGAGGAAAGCTTTATTGATGAAGTGGGGTTCTGTGACGCCTTTGTCTGGTCGTGGAACACAAACGAAGAACGCGAAGTTGCTGCTATGGCGAACTTGTAATCTAAACAAAACCCAAACCTAAAACGAAGCCCTAAGGGCTGTATATATGGGGGAATAGAAGGGAATTTCGTGGCCCCTTGGAGGAGGGGTCCGAAACCGACCCTAAGTCAGTTTCCCCATACATACGGACTCTAAAAACAGCCTATAATATGGTATTTCGAAATTACATGGGCCTGGCCCAAAATTAAGGTGGCGCAGCACCTATATTAGCCTATGGACGAATTTTATAAAGTGGCATCATGCATATTTCGTCCAAAGCTTCCCACTCCCATTATGGTGGCTTCAATGTGCGAAAATCATCACTGGAAGCTCCATTGTTCTTCCCCGCGCGCGCACCTTCTCCTCCATGCTTGATCCCGCTCCAATGGTCATCCTTCTTATCCATGATAGGTCCTTCATTCATAAGTAAAACAAAAGTATCTAATTTAGGCAGCATCATATGTTCATGAATATTAGAAGGATTTCCAAGAAACGAAAGTACCTGGTAATTCAATTGACGTGCGCGAGCTCTAGTAATTGGTCCTGTATGTATAGCAGTCGGGGTGGGTGTAACATTAGTAGGGATGTCCTCATCATCCTCCCCTTCTTGAACTGACGTCGTCCTCGACGGAAGCTCATCTTCCTCACCCAAATAAGGCTTCAAATCTGCAATGTTAAAAGTGGGGCTAACCCCAAACTCTGCAGGCAGCTCAAGTTTATATGCATTATCATTTACTTTCTCTAACACCTTAAAAGGACCATCAGCACGTGGCATTAGCTTTGACTTGCGCAAATCAGGAAATCTATCCTTACGCAAATGTAACCAAACAAGATCTCCAGGTGCAAAGACAACATGTTTTCTACCCTTATCTCCAGAAAGTTTGTATTTAGCATTCATACGCTCAATGTTTTCCTTAGTTAACTCATGAATGTTTAATATCAATTCAGCACGTTCTTTAGCATCAAAATTAACCTTCTCCGAAGACGGAAGAGGCAACAAATCAATAGGTGCACGAGGTAAGAAACCATACACAACTTCAAAAGGGCACATCTTAGTGGTAGAATGTAGCGAACGATTATAAGAAAATTCAATATGAGGCAAGCATTCTTCCCACATTTTCAGGTTATTCTTCAAAACAGCCCTAAGCATAGTAGACAATGATCTATTGACTACTTCAGTTTGGCCATCAGTTTGGGGGTGACATGTAGTACTAAAAAGCAGTTTAGTCCCCAACTTAGCCCATAAACATCTCCAAAAGTGGCTAAGAAATTTAGCATCACGATCGGAAACAATTGTATTTGGCACACCATGCAACCGAATAATTTCACGAAAGAACAAATCAGCAACATGAGCAGCATCATCACTTTTATGACATGGTATAAAGTGTGCCATTTTAGAAAATCTATCCACGACAACAAATATGCTATCCCTCCCCTTCTTTGTTCGAGGTAAACCTAAAACAAAGTCCATAGATATATCCTCCCAAGGAACACTAGGTACAGGTAAAGGCATATATAAACCATGAGGATTGAGTCGTGACTTAGCTTTTTGACATGTAGTGCAGCGAGCAACAAAACGCTCAACATCCCGTCTCATCTTTGGCCAAAAGAAATGTGTAGCAAGTACGTCCTCCATCTTCTTCACGCCAAAGTGTCCCATTAGTCCTCCTCCGTGTGCCTCCTGTAACAACAAAAGACGAACGGAGCTAGCTGGAATGCATAGCTTGTTAGCGCGAAACACAAATCCATTATTAATAACGAACTTGTTCCATGTTCTCCCTTCTTTACAATTCTGCAACACGTCTCTAAATTCAGCATCATGCACATATTGATCTTTGATGGTCTCCAAACCAAATATTTTAAAGTCAAGTTGTGAAAGCATAGTATAACGACGAGACAAAGCATCAGCAATAACATTGTCTTTACCCTTCTTGTGTTTAATGACATAAGGGAAAGTCTCAATGAATTCAACCCATTTAGCATGTCTACGGTTCAGTTTTGCTTGACTTTTAATATGTTTCAAAGATTCATGATCAGAATGTATAACAAATTCTTTGGGCCATAAATAATGTTGCCATGTTTCCAAAGTCCGAACAAGAGCATATAATTCCTTATCATAAGTAGAATAATTCAGACTAGGCCCACTTAATTTTTCAGAAAAGTACGCAACAGGTTTACCATCTTGTAGTAACACACCTCCTAACCCAATTCCACTAGCATCACATTCAAGCTCGAAAGTCTTATTAAAATCAGGAAGTTGGAGTAAAGGAGCATGTGTTAACTTATCTTTCAAGACCGTGAAGGCTTCTTCCTGTGCGGTACCCCAAGAAAAAGGCACGTCCTTCTTTGTAAGCTCATTGAGAGGCGCAGCAATGGTGCTGAAATTTCTCACAAAACGCCTATAGAAACCAGCGAGGCCAAGAAAACTCCTTACTTGTGTGACCGTTTTGGGCTGCGGCCAACTCTCAATAGCTTCGATCTTGGCTGTATCAACTTCAATTCCCTGTGGAGTAACAACATAGCCAAGAAAAGATACTCGGTCGGTGCAAAAGGTGCACTTCCCAAGGTTACCAAACAAACGTGCATCACGTAGCGCAGTAAAAACAGCACGTAAATGTTCCAAATGTTCCTCCAAAGATCTACTAAAAATCAATATATCATCAAAATAGACTACCACAAATCGTCCAATGAAAGCACGTAAAACCTCGTTCATTAATCTCATGAAAGTGCTAGGTGCATTAGTTAACCCAAAAGGCATGACGAGCCACTCATATAATCCAAACTTAGTTTTAAATGCTGTTTTCCATTCATCGCCCAATTTCATACGAATTTGATGGTATCCACTACGCAAATCAACTTTGGAGAAAATTGTAGAGCCACTTAATTCATCAAGCATATCATCTAGTCTAGGAATAGGATGACGATAACGAATAGTAATATTATTAATGCCTCTACAATCCACACACATGCGCGATGTACCATCCTTTTTAGGCACTAGAATAATAGGAACAGCACAAGGACTAAGGGATTCACGTATATAACCTTTGTCAAGCAGCTCCTGTACTTGACGCATAATCTCCTTTGTCTCCTCTGGATTGGTACGGTAGGGCGCACGGTTGGGTAGGGATGCACCGGGAATTAAGTCAATCTGATGCTCAATCCCGCGAATAGGCGGTAATCCCGGTGGCACGTCTTGTGGAAAGACGTCAGCGAACTCCTGCAAAATGTTAATGACAGCAGGAGGCAAAGAGGGAGGCATGTCCTCGAATGAAAATAATACCTCTTTACATACAAAAGCATAGCAAACATATGTAGCAACATCCAAATCATTAATATCAGATTTAGTAGCAAGTAAACATCCACTCTTCAATTTTATTTCAGATGCAACAGTAGATGATGGTTTATTATGCTTATGGTGTTGCTCAAATTCCTGTGCTACAATCTGATTTTCACTCTTATTTTTCTCCTGTTTTGCTTTACTAGCTCTAGCAATGTCATCTTTCATAATATGTTCGGGAGACATAGGAAGCAAAGTGATATTATGATCCTTATGAACAAGAGTATACTGATTTGTCCTACCATGGTGTACAGAATTTTTATCAAACTGCCATGGTCTACCAAGTAAAACAGAACATGCTTGCATGGGTACCACATCACAATCCACATAATCAGAATATGTAGCAATGCTAAAATGCACACGAACAGTACGTGTTACCTTAACCTTGCCACTATTGTTGAACCATTGGATGTAATAAGGATGAGGATGTGGTCTGGTGGATAGAGACAGCTTCTCCACCATCTCCATGCTAGCCAAGTTATTGCAACTCCCTCCATCGATGATGATGCGAACAGAACGCTCTTTCACAACTCCCTGTGTGTGGAACAAGTTGTGCCTCTGATTTTGCTCAGCGTGTGTAACCTGCACACTGAGAACACGTTGAGCAACTAAACTTTCATACCTGTCAGCGTAATCAGCAGCCATGTATTGTGTTTCTGGTTCTGCATCCTCGCCACCCTGTTCGTCACTTGCAATAAGTGCCAAAGTCTCCTCATCATAATCACTAGCGGACGCATATCCACCATCCTCAGTAACAATCATTACACGCTTGGAAGGGCATTCTCTCGCATAGTGACCTCCACCCTTGCAACGACGACATATAACCTCATGTGTTTGCCCTGTGGATGCAATAGATGAAGAAGAACTCTGTGCAGGCCCAAAAGGTGTGCTCTTCGCAGAGGGTGCAGTAGGAGCCTGTTTCCTGGTATCGCGATTAGAGTTGGAGGTTGAAGGAGGTGGTGTTGCAGCAGGACGTGCGGAAGCAGAGGAGGTACGTGGCGTCCATGATGAAGTACGGCCTGCAAAATTAGTAGTTCTCGCCATTGCCTGTCGATCCTGCACTTCACGTTCAGCTTTGCAAGCAAGATGAAATAAACGAGTGATAGTGTTATACTCCTTATACTCTAGAATAGTCTGAATCTCTCTATTTAATCCACCCATAAAACGTGCAAGCATAGCTTCATTCTCCTCAACAATACCACATCTAATCATACCAGTTTGTAATTCCTGATAATATTCTTCTACAGAATTTTTTCCTTGTCTTAAACGCTGCAAATTTTGAAGCAATTCACGTTGATAATAAGGTGGCACCCAACGATTTCGCATAGCAGTTTTCAAAGCAGCCCAAGTAGTTGGGATATTATCAGGGTGTATTCTACAATGTTCTGACCACCAAACACAAGCAAAACTAGTGAATGAACAAACAGCAGCAGCAACACGTCGATCCTCTGGAAATTGTAAGCATGTAAAACGTTGTTCTGTTTCTAACTCCCATGTAAGATATATATCAGGAACATATCTACCCTCAAACGTCGGAATATTCAATTTAAGTTTAGGGAGATGGTCATGATCCCGTACCTGCGGGGGTGGTGCAGCCCTACCGTTACGGTTGTAGCCATGTGGTCGACCTGGTGCGTATGGTGGTGGTTGCCCATGGGGCGGATCTGGAGCAACCTCACCCTCATCATCGAAATCACCATCATAATCTTCAACCTGCTCAACGACAGTAGCCGCACGAGCCACCGAAGTAGCAGCAGTATCAACAGTACCAGGATGTTGGGCGTGGCCGAGAGGCACACGTCGCGCTCGTCGTTCGAAAGGAATAGGAACTGCAGCTGGTGGAGGTAGACGGGCAAGCACCTCATTGAACTTGGCGTCCATCTTGGAGTCGAATGTCTTCTCCAAACCATCTAGCTTCTCCATGGCAACTCCAAAGTTGTTCACGAAGTCCTGTACCTGCTCAGCCATCATTTGCTGAAATTTATCATAGAGCGCTTTGTTGGTCATGCTCTCCCAGTCGATCTCGTCATCGTGTGATCCTGGCATGGTTAGCAGAAATAGGAAACACACAATATGAAACCTACAGACTGCTGGGACGTGGCGGTGGTGGTGGTGTGGCACAAATCCTTTAAGCGAATCTCAATTTCTTACCAGTTCTTACCCAGTAGCAGGCGGTGATCGGCAACCGTTGTAGCCAAAACTCTCAAAGCTTGGATAGAGCGATTGCCAGGTGGTGTCAAGCACACGGCGTAGAAGTATGTGGAGCTGGGATGGCTTATAATATGGTAGCAAAAAGGGTCAGCAATAATCAATTCAGAGATGCAAGGTTGAATAAACGCTCAACGACGGTACTGTGCTGGTCCTAGGCTAGACCGTGCTAGAGACGCGAGCCTAAAACACCAACAAAAACACGACGATACACCTAAGAAAGGGAAAAGCACAATCGGATTTTTTTTTCGTTTTTTTTTTTTTTTCGGCGCCTCTTTTTTTTTTTTTTTTCTGCGCCTCTTTTTTTTTTTTTTTTTCAAAAACTCACTACAATGGCGAGTGTCTCAAAACTCTTGCCACGTCGTATAAGCAAGATGGGCACGAATTTTTCTTTTGGACTATTTTTTTTTTTTCTGGAGCAATCCGGGGGCTGCGACGACCCAAAAATTTCGACAAAAATCACTATGATAGCAAGTGTCTCAAAACGCTCCGGGGAACCTAAAATCAAGATAGGGAAAAAATATTTTCAGCCGAAATTTTTTTGGGCCAAAACGTGCTCTGCAAAGCGTGCCAGACTTTTTTTTTTTTTTTTTTTTTTTTTTTTCTTTTTTTTTTTTTTTTTTTTCCGACACCTGCGCAGGTAGCAAAACACGGATCCGAAATCAAAAGGATCGCGAAACTAAACCTAAAACGAACTGGACTTGGATTGGTGGAGGATTTGTGGTGGTATATATGGACACCAATGGAGAGTGATGATGGATGATGAGATATGGCAACGGCGATGATGGTGGTGGTATATGGCAACTATGAAGATGATGCGGTGGCGGCGTGACAACCTGTGAAAAGAACTCGAAACTCTAAAGGACTAGACACTAAGACCAGCAACTCGACACAACGATGTAACCGCCAATTCAACAAAGCAAAATACTGAAAAGACTATGCAAAGGCTCAGATTGGTTCGGATATGATGATCTAACCCTAATTAATTTTTTTTTTGGCTTTTTCGTGGACTAAAGGTATGAAGAACAGATGCGATCTAAACTACGAAAACTGGTAAAATCTCACCGAGCAACCTGGAAATCTGATACCACTTGATAAAGGCGAAGTTGTCCCTGTCTTTCGATGAGATGGTGGCTATCGTTTTTGGTGGAGTAGACTTTCACGATCCGACTACGAACGTGTGAGACGTCGCGCCTTAGCAATCGCTAAACCAACTCTGAGAGGTTATTGACCACGCCGGAGCACGATCAACCTGACCACGAGGGTCTATTTCCTGCACGCAAACGAAGAACAAGCAAGAAACTAAGATTGCAATCTGGATATTGCGAATATAAGAGGAAAGCTTTATTGATGAAGTGGGGTTCTGTGACGCCTTTGTCTGGTCGTGGAACACAAACGAAGAACGCGAAGTTGCTGCTATGGCGAACTTGTAATCTAAACAAAACCCAAACCTAAAACGAAGCCCTAAGGGCTGTATATATGGGGGAATAGAAGGGAATTTCGTGGCCCCTTGGAGGAGGGGTCCGAAACCGACCCTAAGTCAGTTTCCCCATACATACGGACTCTAAAAACAGCCTATAATATGGTATTTCGAAATTACATGGGCCTGGCCCAAAATTAAGGTGGCGCAGCACCTATATTAGCCTATGGACGAATTTTATAAAGTGGCATCATGCATATTTCGTCCAAAGCTTCCCACTCCCATTATGGTGGCTTCAATGTGCGAAAATCATCACTGGAAGCTCCATTGTTCTTCCCCGCGCGCGCACCTTCTCCTCCATGCTTGATCCCGCTCCAATGGTCATCCTTCTTATCCATGATAGGTCCTTCATTCATAAGTAAAACAAAAGTATCTAATTTAGGCAGCATCATATGTTCATGAATATTAGAAGGATTTCCAAGAAACGAAAGTACCTGGTAATTCAATTGACGTGCGCGAGCTCTAGTAATTGGTCCTGTATGTATAGCAGTCGGGGTGGGTGTAACATTAGTAGGGATGTCCTCATCAGAACATATGATCTTCCACCAAGTAAACCAACTAGCATCAACTACAAGGAGTAATCAACACTACTAGCAACCCACATGTACCAATCTAAGGTGTTGAGACAAAGATCAGATACAAGAGACGAACTAGGGTTTGGAGAGGAGATGGTGCTAATGAAGATGTTGATGGAGATTGACCCCCTATCGATCAGAGGATCGTTGGTGATGACGATGGCTTCGATTTCCCCCTCCGAGAGGGAAGTTTCCCCGGGAGAACAGCCCTATCGGAGCTCTAGATTGGTTGTGCCCAAGTTCCTCCTCGAGACGGTGGCGCTTCATCTCGAAAGCTCTCTCTTGATTTTTTCTAGGTCAAAACGCTTCATATAGGAGAAGATGGGCGTCGGAGGAGCCACAGGAGCCCCACAAGCCTGCTCGGCATGGCCTGTTGGTGGTCCCCTCTGGTTGATTCTTGCGCCAGTATTTTTTATTAATTCCAAAACAATTCTCCGTAAATTTTCAGGACTTTTGGAGTTGTGTAGAATAGGTATCTCAGATTTGCTCATTTTCCAGTCCAGAATTCCAGCTGTCGGCATTCTCCCTCTTCATGTAAACCTTCTAAAATAAGAGAGAAAAGGCAAAATATTGTACCATAACGTGTAATAATAGCCCATAATGCAATAAATATCAATATAAAAGCATGATACAAAATGGACGTATCAACTCCCCCAAGCTTAGACCTCGCTTGCCCTCAAGCGAAAGCCGAGATCGATGAATATGTCCACATGTTTAGAGATAGAGGTGTCGATAAAATAAAATATGAACATAAAGGCATCATGATCAACTTTAGAACAACAATACTCATTGTATGAGATTCTTTTTACTAGAGTAACAATTCATTCACAAGATAAAGTATGAACGAAGAACTCTATTGACAACCAACAAACTATGATCTCAATCACTGAAGCAATTGACAATTTATCATAACATCGAAAAGAGTCAATATAAGAGCTTGTAAAGCAAATACACATACTCAATCATCTTCTAGTCTTTCACAATTTCTAACACTCAAGCGGTACCCCCGAGATCAAAGCTTCAATCAGACACAGAGAAAGATAGGGACTTATAGTTTTGCCTCTCAACTATTCACCTCAAGGGTGATGTCAACAATAATAACTCATGATCACCCACATCCGGGTGGATATATAAGTCTAGATCATTCCCCAACACATAATGCTTGCCAAGAGAGACGGAATATATGAAGTGGTGAAAACCGCCATGACTCTTGCATAAAGGTAAGTACTAGAAAGTAAAAGTAACAGATAGGCCCTTCGCAGAGGGAAGCAGAGATTGCCATGCGCTTTTTGTTTTGGATGCATAAACTCTTAGTGCAGAGGAACGTCGCGTTGTATTTCCCTTTCTGATAGCAACCTTTATTATGCATTTTGTCACTTTTATTTCTTCAATATCACAAGTTCGTACAACACTTATTTCCCTTACAATATAAGATCACACATATTTAGGAGCAATTTGTATTGCCTTTTTGCACTGATGACAACTTACTTGAAGGATCTTATTCAATCCATAGGTAGGCATGGTGGACTCTCATGGCAAAACTGGGTTGAGTTGTTTGGATGCACAAGTAGTATCTCTACTTGGTGTGGAAGTTTTGGCTATTATAGGTGGAAGCAGCCACTAAATGTTGAAGGATCTAAAACCATATAGCTTCTATCCAGTGGTAAGCAAACATAACCCATTATGTTGTCTTCCTTGTCCAACATCAACTTCTTGGCATGTAATATTTTAATGAGCGGTCACAATGATAAATGATGTCCAAGATAATATATTTATATGTGAATCTCTCTTTCTTTATCACTTCCTTTCAATTGCATCAATGACTCCCAACAATTTTCAATCACCATACTTTTTATATGTGAAGTCATCACTCCCCATAAGATCACTATGTATTCTCTTTGCTTTTCTTCTATTATTCTATATTCATTACTTTCAAGAGCATAGTAATCTAGCAAAGCCCTCTCATCAAAACTACTTTGTATTATATAGCTCTCGGACTTGCTTACATAAGGGGAGCAAAAGCAAAAACAAAAAGGTAGATCATACCAAAACTTTATCCTACTAGATCAAAACAAAATAAAAAAGGATTGAACTAGGAAAGATAATAAAAAACGAAAAAGTAAAAAAGGTGTGATGTGATACGATACCGGGGCACCTCCCCAAGCTTGGCACAAGCCAAGGGGAGTGTCCATACCCATGTTATCAGGTGTCCTTCGAAGGTGATGATGGTGGAGTTGTTGACGAGGTTGGAGGCTTGTCCTCCGTATTCCAAGGGATAGGCTCACCATCGTAAAAAGATGAACGAGTCTCCGGAATCCTCAAATCTATAGCCAAACCCATTCTCTTACATTTGTATTCATACTCACAGTTTTGGTTTTGCAGATCGTAGATCTGGGCTTGGAGATGCTCAATTTTCTCATAAATCTTGAAGATGTGCTCCCCGATGTCCTTGGTGTCTAGCTTGTGTTTATGGGTAAACTCCAAGATCATCATATGATTGGCATTGAGTCCATGTTCCACCATCGCTTGGCACTTGAAGACTTGCTGCTCCATTGCTTCGAGCCTTGTTTCCACGCTTCCGGTATTCTTTGGCCCCTCAATATCACGGATGTGCAGCACCCCCTCACACATCTCAACGGTTTGAGGGTGTTGCAACACCTCTGCAAGGTAAGGGTTGATAACCTTCTCGAAAAACTTGTCCTTTGGAGCACCGGGGGATGCCATGACGATCTAAATCTGCTGTAGAAATAGCTCAAAACGAAAACATGAGCTATTGTCATGATACAAAAGTCAAAATCTTCGGGAGATTATATAATGATTTTTTGCCGACCCGAAGGGGTGTTCCACAAGAAAACAGAGTCCGGGGGTCACACGGGGTGGTGAAAAGCCCCCTAGGCACGGCCCGGGGGGGTGGCCGTGCCTAGTAGGCTTGTCGCCTTCCCATGCGTCCTTCGGACCACTTTTTTATTTTACTAATTTTTAAATATTCGCAAACTGAATAAAATTTCTACTGGGAAACTTTTGGAGTCGGTTTACTTACCGTACCACGTACCTATTCCTTTTCAGAGTCTGAAATGTTATGGTAAGTCTCCCTAATATGCTCTTCGGGAGTTATGTTATTGATAACACTGGTTTCAACATTAATGGGAGTACCTGAAATATAGTGTTTGATTCTTTGCCCGTTTACCACCTTTGGATTTGTGCCTTTGGCATTGTTGACATTGATGGCACCGGAACGATATACCTCCTCGACGATGTATGGTCCTTCCTATTTGGAGAGAAGTTTTCATGCAAAAAATCTTAACCGAGAATTGTATAGCAAGACATGATCACCTACATTAAATTCACGCTTTTGTATCCTTTTATCATGCCATTTATTAACTTTTTCTTTAAACAACTTCACATTCTCATAGACCTAGGTTCTCCATTCATCAAGTGAGCTAATGTCAAATAACCTCTTCTCACCAGCAAGTTTGAAATCATAGTTGAGCTCTTTGATTGCCCAATAGGCTTTATGCTCTAGCTCTAGAGGTAAGTGGCATGCTTTACCATAAACCATTTTATACAGAGACATACCCATAGGATTCTTGTAAGCAGTTCTATAAGCCCATAATGCATCGTCAAGTTTCTTAGACAAATTCTTCCTAGATCTATTAACCGTATTTTGCAAGATCAATTTAATTTCTCTATTGCTTAATTCTACTTGACCACTAGACTAAGGATGATAAGGGGATGCAATTGTATGATTAACATCATATTTAGCAAGCAATTTACGAAAAGCACAATGAATAAAATGTGAACCACCATCAATCATTAAATATCTGGGGACTCCAAATCTAGGGAAAATAACTTCTTTAGGCATCTTAATAGAGGTGTTATGATTAGCACTACTAGTTGGAATAGCTTCTACCCACTTAATAACATAATCAACAACAACTAAAATATGATTATACCCGTTGGAAGAAGGAAAAGGTCCATATAATCAAAACCCCAAACATAAAATGGTTTGATGAGGACATCCCTACTAATGTTACACCCACCCCGACTGCTATACATACAGGACCAATTACTAGAGCTCGCGCACGTCAATTGAATTACCAGGTACTTTCGTTTCTTGGAAATCCTTCTAATATTCATGAACATATGATGCTGCCTAAATTAGATACTTTTGTTTTACTTATGAATGAAGGACCTATCATGGATAAGAAGGATGACCATTGGAGCGGGATCAAGCATGGAGGAGAAGGTGCGCGCGCGGGGAAGAACATTGGAGCTTCCAGTGATGATTTTCGCACATTGAAGCCACCATAATGGGAGTGGGAAGCTGTGGACGAAATATGCATGATGCCACTTTATAAAATTCGTCCATAGGCTAATATAGGTGCTGCGCCACCTTAATTTTGGGCCAGGCCCATGTAATTTCGAAATACCATATTATAGGCTGTTTTTAGAGTCCGTATGTATGGGGAAACTGACTTAGGGTCGGTTTCGGACCCCTCCTCCAAGGGGCCACGAAATTCCCTTCTATTCCCCCATATATACAGCCCTTAGGGCTTCGTTTTAGGTTTGGGTTTTGTTTAGATTACAAGTTCGCCATAGCAGCAACTTCGCGTTCTTCGTTTGTGTTCCGCGACCAGACAAAGGCGTCACAGAACCCCACTTCATCAATAAAGCTTTCCTCTTATATTCGCAATATCCAGATTGCAATCTTAGTTTCTTGCTTGTTCTTCGTTTGCGTGCAGGAAATAGACCCTCGTGGTCAGGTTGATCGTGCTCCGGCGTGGTCAATAACCTCTCAGAGTTGGTTTAGCGATTGCTAAGGCGCGACGTCTCACACGTTCGTAGTCGGATCGTCAAAGTCTACTCCACCAAAAACGATAGCCACCATCTCATCGAAAGACAGGGACAACTTCGCCTATATCAAGTGATATCAGATTTCCAGGTTGCTCGGTGAGATTTTACCAGTTTTCGTAGTTTAGATCGCATCTGTTCTTCATACCTTTAGTCCACGAAAAAGCCAAAAAACAAATTAGGGTTAGATCATCATATCCGAACCAATCTGAGCCTTTGCATAGTCTTTTCAGTATTTTGCTTTGTTGAATTGGCGGTTACATCGTTGTGTCGAGTTGCTGGTCTTAGTGTCTAGTCCTTTAGAGTTTCGAGTTCTTTTCACAGGTTGTCACGCCGCCACCGCATCATCTTCATAGTTGCCATATACCACCACCATCATCGCCGCTGCCATATCTCATCATCCATCATCACTCTCCATTGGTGTCCATATATACCACCACAAATCCTCCACCAATCCAAGTCCAGTTCGTTTTAGGTTTAGTTTCGAGATCCTTTTGATTTCGGATCCGTGTTTTGCTACCTGCGCAGGTGTCGGAAAAAAAAATAAGAGTCTGGCACGCTTTGCAGAGCACGTTTTGGCCCAAAAAAATTTCGGCTGAAAATATTTTTTCCCTATCTTGATTTTAGGTTCCCCGGAGCGTTTTGAGACACTTGCTATCATAGTGATTTTTGTCGAAATTTTTGGGTCGTCGCAGCCCCCGGATTGCTCCAGAAAAAAAAAATAGTCCAAAAGAAAAATTCGTGCCCATCTTGCTTATACGACGTGGCAAGAGTTTTGAGACACTCGCCATTGTAGTGAGTTTTTGAAAAAAAAAAAAAGAGGCGCCGAAAAAAAAAAAAAAGAGGCGCCGAAAAAAAAAACGAAAAAAAAAATCCGATTGTGCTTTTCCCTTGCTTAGGTGTATCGTCGTGTTTTTGTTGGTGTTTTAGGCTCGCGTCTCTAGCACGGTCTAGCCTAGGACCAGCACAGTACCGTCGTTGAGCGTTTATTCAACCTTGCATCTCTGAATTGATTATTGCTGACCCTTTTTGCTACCATATTATAAGCCATCCCAGCTCCACATACTCCTACGCCGTGTGCTTGACACCACCTGGCAATCGCTCTATCCAAGCTTTGAGAGTTTTGGCTACAACGGTTGCCGATCACCGCCTGCTACTGGGTAAGAACTGGTAAGAAATTGAGATTCGCTTAAAGGATTTGTGCCACACCACCACCACCACCACGTCCCAGCAGTCTGTAGGCTTCATATTGTGTGTTTCCTATTTCTGCTAACCATGCCAGGATCACACAATGACGAGATCGACTGGGAGAGCATGACCAACAAAGCGCTCTATGATAAATTTCAGCAAATGATGGCTGAGCAGGTACAGGACTTCGTGAACAACTTTGGAGTTGCCATGGAGAAGCTAGATGGTTTGGAGAAGACATTCGACTCCAAGATGGACGCCAAGTTCAATGAGGTGCTTGCCCGTCTACCTCCACCAGCTGCAGTTCCTATTCCTTTCGAACGACGAGCGCGACGTGTGCCTCTCGGCCACGCCCAACATCCTGGTACTGTTGATACTGCTGCTACTTCGGTGGCTCGTGCGGCTACTGTCGTTGAGCAGGTTGAAGATTATGATGGTGATTTCGATGATGAGGGAGAGGTTGCTCCAGATCCGCCCCATGGGCAACCACCACCATACGCACCAGGTCGACCACATGGCTACAACCGTAACGGTAGGGCTGCACCACCCCCGCAGGTACGGGATCATGACCATCTCCCTAAACTTAAATTGAATATTCCGACGTTTGAGGGTAGATATGTTCCTGATATATATCTTACATGGGAGTTAGAAACAGAACAACGTTTTACATGCTTACAATTTCCAGAGGATCGACGTGTTGCTGCTGCTGTTTGTTCATTCACTAGTTTTGCTTGTGTTTGGTGGTCAGAACATTGTAGAATACACCCTAATAATATTCCAACTACTTGGGCTGCTTTGAAAACTGCTATGCGAAATCGTTGGGTGCCACCTTATTATCAACGTGAATTGCTTCAAAATTTGCAGCGTTTAAGACAAGGAAAAAATTCTGTAGAAGAATATTATCAGGAATTACAAACTGGTATGATTAGATGTGGTATTGTTGAGGAGAATGAAGCTATGCTTGCACGTTTTATGGGTGGATTAAATAGAGAGATTCAGACTATTCTAGAGTATAAGGAGTATAACACTATCACTCGTTTATTTCATCTTGCTTGCAAAGCTGAACGTGAAGTGCAGGATCGACAGGCAATGGCGAGAACTACTAATTTTGCAGGCCGTACTTCATCATGGACGCCACGTACCTCCTCTGCTTCCGCACGTCCTGCTGCAACACCACCTCCTTCAACCTCCAACTCTAATCGCGATACCAGGCAACAGGCTCCTACTGCACCCTCTACGAAGAGCACACCTTTTGGGCCTGCACAGAGTTCTTCTTCATCTATTGCATCCACAGGGCAAACACATGAGGTTATATGTCGTCGTTGCAAGGGTGGAGGTCACTATGCGAGAGAATGCCCTTCCAAGCGTGTAATGATTGTTACTCAGGATGGTGGATATGCGTCCGCTAGTGATTATGATGAGGAGACTTTGGCACTTATTGCAAGTGACGAACAGGGTGGCGAGGATGCAGAACCAGAAACACAATACATGGCTGCTGATTACGCTGACAGGTATGAAAGTTTAGTTGCTCAACGTGTTCTCAGTGTGCAGGTTACACACGCTGAGCAAAATCAGAGGCACAACTTGTTCCACACAAAGGGAGTTGTGAAAGAGCGTTCTGTTCGCATCATCATCGATGGAGGGAGTTGCAATAACTTGGCTAGCATGGAGATGGTGGAGAAGCTGTCTCTATCCACCAGACCACATCCTCATCCTTATTACATCCAATGGTTCAACAATAGTGGCAAGGTTAAGGTAACACGTACTGTTCGTGTGCATTTTAGCATTGCTACATATTCTGATTATGTGGATTGTGATGTGGTACCCATGCAAGCATGTTCTGTTTTACTTGGTAGACCATGGCAGTTTGATAAAAATTCTGTACACCATGGTAGGACAAATCAGTATACTCTTGTTCATAAGGATCATAATATCACTTTGCTTCCTATGTCTCCCGAACATATTATGAAAGATGACATTGCTAGAGCTAGTAAAGCAAAACAGGAGAAAAATAAGAGTGAAAATCAGATTGTAGCACAGGAATTTGAGCAACACCATAAGCATAATAAACCATCATCTACTGTTGCATCTGAAATAAAATTGAAGAGTGGATGTTTACTTGCTACTAAATCTGATATTAATGATTTGGATGTTGCTACATATGTTTGCTATGCTTTTGTATGTAAAGAGGTATTATTTTCATTCGAGGACATGCCTCCCTCTTTGCCTCCTACTGTCATTAACATTTTGCAGGAGTTCGCTGACGTCTTTCCACAAGACGTGCCACCGGGATTACCGCCTATTCGCGGGATTGAGCATCAGATTGACTTAATTCCCGGTGCATCCCTACCCAACCGTGCGCCCTACCGTACCAATCCAGAGGAGACAAAGGAGATTATGCGTCAAGTACAGGAGCTGCTTGACAAAGGTTATATACGTGAATCCCTTAGTCCTTGTGCTGTTCCTATTATTCTAGTGCCTAAAAAGGATGGTACATCGCGCATGTGTGTGGATTGTAGAGGCATTAATAATATTACTATTCGTTATCGTCATCCTATTCCTAGACTAGATGATATGCTTGATGAATTAAGTGGCTCTACAATTTTCTCCAAAGTTGATTTGCGTAGTGGATACCATCAAATTCGTATGAAATTGGGCGATGAATGGAAAACAGCATTTAAAACTAAGTTTGGATTATATGAGTGGCTAGTCATGCCTTTTGGGTTAACTAATGCACCTAGCACTTTCATGAGATTAATGAACGAGGTTTTACGTGCTTTCATTGGACGATTTGTGGTAGTCTATTTTGATGATATATTGATTTTTAGTAGATCTTTGGAGGAACATTTGGAACATTTACGTGCTGTTTTTACTGCGCTACGTGATGCACGTTTGTTTGGTAACCTTGGGAAGTGCACCTTTTGCACCGACCGAGTATCTTTTCTTGGCTATGTTGTTACTCCACAGGGAATTGAAGTTGATACAGCCAAGATCGAAGCTATTGAGAGTTGGCCGCAGCCCAAAACGGTCACACAAGTAAGGAGTTTTCTTGGCCTCGCTGGTTTCTATAGGCGTTTTGTGAGAAATTTCAGCACCATTGCTGCGCCTCTCAATGAGCTTACAAAGAAGGACGTGCCTTTTTCTTGGGGTACCGCACAGGAAGAAGCCTTCACGGTCTTGAAAGATAAGTTAACACATGCTCCTTTACTCCAACTTCCTGATTTTAATAAGACTTTCGAGCTTGAATGTGATGCTAGTGGAATTGGGTTAGGAGGTGTGTTACTACAAGATGGTAAACCTGTTGCGTACTTTTCTGAAAAATTAAGTGGGCCTAGTCTGAATTATTCTACTTATGATAAGGAATTATATGCTCTTGTTCGGACTTTGGAAACATGGCAACATTATTTATGGCCCAAAGAATTTGTTATACATTCTGATCATGAATCTTTGAAACATATTAAAAGTCAAGCAAAACTGAACCGTAGACATGCTAAATGGGTTGAATTCATTGAGACTTTCCCTTATGTCATTAAACACAAGAAGGGTAAAGACAATGTTATTGCTGATGCTTTGTCTCGTCGTTATACTATGCTTTCACAACTTGACTTTAAAATATTTGGTTTGGAGACCATCAAAGATCAATATGTGCATGATGCTGAATTTAGAGACGTGTTGCAGAATTGTAAAGAAGGGAGAACATGGAACAAGTTCGTTATTAATAATGGATTTGTGTTTCGTGCTAACAAGCTATACATTCCAGCTAGCTCCGTTCGTCTTTTGTTGTTACAGGAGGCGCACGGAGGAGGATTAATGGGACACTTTGGCGTGAAGAAGACGGAGGACGTACTTGCTACACATTTCTTTTGGCCAAAGATGAGACGGGATGTTGAGCGTTTTGTTGCTCGCTGCACTACATGTCAAAAAGCTAAGTCACGACTCAATCCTCATGGTTTATATATGCCTTTACCTGTACCTAGTGTTCCTTGGAAGGATATATCTATGGACTTTGTTTTAGGTTTACCTCGAACAAAGAAGGGGAGGGATAGCATATTTGTTGTCGTGGATAGATTTTCTAAAATGGCACACTTTATACCATGTCATAAAAGTGATGATGCTGCTCATGTTGCTGATTTGTTCTTTCGTGAAATTATTCGGTTGCATGGTGTGCCAAATACAATTGTTTCCGATCGTGATGCTAAATTTCTTAGCCACTTTTGGAGATGTTTATGGGCTAAGTTGGGGACTAAACTGCTTTTTAGTACTACATGTCACCCCCAAACTGATGGCCAAACTGAAGTAGTCAATAGATCATTGTCTACTATGCTTAGGGCTGTTTTGAAGAATAACCTGAAAATGTGGGAAGAATGCTTGCCTCATATTGAATTTGCTTATAATCGTTCGCTACATTCTACCACTAAGATGTGCCCTTTTGAAGTTGTGTATGGTTTCTTACCTCGTGCACCTATTGATTTGTTGCCTCTTCCGTCTTCGGAGAAGGTTAATTTTGATGCTAAAGAACGTGCTGAATTGATATTAAAGATTCATGAGTTAACTAAGGAAAACATTGAGCGTATGAATGCTAAATACAAACTTGCTGGAGATAAGGGTAGAAAACATGTTGTCTTTGCACCTGGAGATCTTGTTTGGTTACATTTGCGTAAGGATAGATTTCCTGATTTGCGCAAGTCAAAGCTAATGCCACGTGCTGATGGTCCTTTTAAGGTGTTAGAGAAAGTAAATGATAATGCATATAAACTTGAGCTGCCTGCAGAGTTTGGGGTTAGCCCCACTTTTAACATTGCAGATTTGAAGCCTTATTTGGGTGAGGAAGATGAGCTTCCGTCGAGGACGACGTCAGTTCAAGAAGGGGAGGATGATGAGGACATCCCTACTAATGTTACACCCACCCCGACTGCTATACATACAGGACCAATTACTAGAGCTCGCGCACGTCAATTGAATTACCAGGTACTTTCGTTTCTTGGAAATCCTTCTAATATTCATGAACATATGATGCTGCCTAAATTAGATACTTTTGTTTTACTTATGAATGAAGGACCTATCATGGATAAGAAGGATGACCATTGGAGCGGGATCAAGCATGGAGGAGAAGGTGCGCGCGCGGGGAAGAACATTGGAGCTTCCAGTGATGATTTTCGCACATTGAAGCCACCATAATGGGAGTGGGAAGCTGTGGACGAAATATGCATGATGCCACTTTATAAAATTCGTCCATAGGCTAATATAGGTGCTGCGCCACCTTAATTTTGGGCCAGGCCCATGTAATTTCGAAATACCATATTATAGGCTGTTTTTAGAGTCCGTATGTATGGGGAAACTGACTTAGGGTCGGTTTCGGACCCCTCCTCCAAGGGGCCACGAAATTCCCTTCTATTCCCCCATATATACAGCCCTTAGGGCTTCGTTTTAGGTTTGGGTTTTGTTTAGATTACAAGTTCGCCATAGCAGCAACTTCGCGTTCTTCGTTTGTGTTCCGCGACCAGACAAAGGCGTCACAGAACCCCACTTCATCAATAAAGCTTTCCTCTTATATTCGCAATATCCAGATTGCAATCTTAGTTTCTTGCTTGATCTTCGTTTGCGTGCAGGAAATAGACCCTCGTGGTCAGGTTGATCGTGCTCCGGCGTGGTCAATAACCTCTCAGAGTTGGTTTAGCGATTGCTAAGGCGCGACGTCTCACACGTTCGTAGTCGGATCGTCAAAGTCTACTCCACCAAAAACGATAGCCACCATCTCATCGAAAGACAGGGACAACTTCGCCTATATCATGGTTCAATAACAAGAGAGTAATTCATAGGGATTTCCTGACGTCTACTAATATTGCCAATTCTTTGATATTCATCACATGATAAGACACACTTACGAGCATCCTTGAAGAGAGTAGGCGAATAAAAACCAGATTGTAATACCTTATGTGCAGTTCTATCTCCAACATGCTGCCCTCCGTAGGCCTCGGAATGACAGTTCCATAGGATCTGTTCCTGTTCATGCTCAGGTACACAATGTCTAATAACACCATCTACACCTTGTTTATAAAGGTGTGGGTCATCCAAGAAGTAATGTCTTAAATCATAGAAAAACTTTTTCTTTTGTTGGTACGTGAAACTAGGCGGTATAAATTTAGCAACAATGTAATTAGCATAATCAACATACCAAGGAGCATTATGAGAAGCATTTATGGTAGCTAATTGTTCATAAGGAAAGCTATCATCAATAGGTAGTGGGTCATCAAGAACATTCTCTAACATAGACAAGTTATCTTCTACGGGGTTGTTAGCACCCTTTCCATAAACAATATGCAAATCAAATTCTTGTAGCAGAAGAACCCACCTAATAAGTCTAGGTATAGCATCTTTCTTTTCCATGAGATATTTAATAGCAGCATGATCAGTGTGAATAGTTACTTTAGAATCAACAATATAGGGTCTAAACTTATCAGAAGCGAACACAACTACTAAAAATACCTTTTCAGTGGTAGCATAGTTTCTTTGAGCACTGTCTAGAGTTTTGCTAGCATAATGAATAACATTTAATTTCTTATCAACTCTTTGTCCTAGAACAGCACCAACGACATAATCGCTAGCATCACACATAATTTCAAAAAGTAGGTTCGAATCAGGTGGTTGAACAACAGGTGCAGAAATCAAAGCATTCTTGAGAATTTCAAAAGCTTCTACACAAACATCATCAAAAACGAATGGAACATCTTTTTGCAAAAGATTAGTGAGAGGCCTATAAATCTTAGAGAAATGTTTAATAAATCTCCTATAGAAACCAACATGACCAAGAAAACTTCTTATACCTCTGATATCCGTAGGACGCGGCATTTTTTCAATAGCATCAACTTTAGCCTTGTCAACTTCAATACCTCTTTCAGAAATTTTATGTCCCAAGATAATGCCTTCATTCACCATAAAGTGGCACTTCTCCAAATTCATGACAAGATTATTTTCTTCACATCTCCGCAAAACTCAATCAAGGTTGCTCAAACAATCATCAAAAGAAGTTACATAAATGGAAAAAAAATCATCCATGAAAACCTCAACAATCCTTTCACAAAAATCATAGAATATATCAGTCCTGCATCTTTGAAAGGTAGCAGGTGCATTGCATAAACCAAAAGGAATACGTCTATAAGCAAAGGTACCAAAAGGCTAGGTAAAGGTGGTTTTCTCTTGGTCCTCTTTTGACACATGTATTTGAGAGAAACCAGAATAACCATCTAGAAAGAAGAAATGTGTGTGTTTGGATAGTCTTTCTAGCATTTGATCAATGAAAGGTAGAGGGTAATGATCTTTTCTAGTAGCTTTATTCAATTTCCTAAAATCAATTACCATTCTATAACCTGTAACAATTCTCTATGGGATCAATTCATTTTTATCATTAGGAACTACGATAATACCTCCATTCTTAGGGACACAATGAACGGGACTAACCCGTCTACTATCAGCAATAGGGTAAATTATACCTGCCTCCAGAAGATATAATATTTCATTTCCTACCACTTCCTTCATTTTAGGATTCAACCGTCGTTGGTGATCAACAACTAGTTTAGCATCAGGCTCCATTTTAATTTTGTGCTGACATAGAGTGGGACTAATCCCCTTAAGATCATCAAGATTATATCCAATAGAAGCCCGATACTTCCTCAAACTGTTCAATAATCTTTGTTCTTCATGCTCTGAAAGGTTAGCACTAATAATAACAGGATATATCTTCTTTTCATCAAGATAAGCATATTTCAAAATACTCTCTCCGGTTTCTGACCAGTTAAGAGGTGTTCGACACCTTCGACCATAGAGAACTTCAGAAGGGGCTTTGCCCAAGCTTGATTGATAACTATTATTATAAGCAAATTCGGCAAATGGTAGACATTTCTCCCAATTCATACCAAAGTATATAACACAAGCTCGGAGCATGTCTTCGAGAATCTGATTGACTCGCTCAACTTAACCACTTGATTGCGGGTGGAAAGCAGTGCTAAAGGATAGATGAGTCCCCATAGCGGTTTGGAAACTTTCCCAGAATTGGGAAGTAAAGATACTTCCACGGTCCGAGTTAATCTCCAAAGGAACACCATGAAGAGAAACTATTCGAGAAACATATAACTCCGCTAACTGGCTAGAAGTTATAGTCTCCCGAACAGGAAGAAAATGCGCCACTTTGGAAAGGCGGCCAATGACCACAAAGATAGCATTATTCCCACTCTTGGTCCTGGGAAATCCGGTGATGAAATCCATACCGACCTTATCCCATTTCCATTCGGGAATAGCTAAAGGTTGAAGGGTGCCAGTAGGCCTTTGATGTTCTGCTTTCACGCAACGACAAACGTCGCAATTAGCAACGAACTGGGCAATTTCTCTCTTCATCCTAGTCCACAAGAACCTCTGGCGTAGGTCCTGATACATCTTGGTACTACCCGGATGAATTGTGAGAGGAGAATCATGAGCCTCCTTAAGGATCAGCTGTATTAAGCGTGTGCTCTTGGGAACCACCAACCGGTTCTGGAAGAACACAACACCCTCATCGTCCTTGGAGAAATCTTTAGTGTTTCCGCTAGCAATATTCCCCTTAATCCGGGATATACCCTTATCATACTTCTGTACAACTACTATTTGATCCTTAATATTAGGTTTCGCCACCAAGTTGGATAGGAATCCTTGAGGAACAATGTGAAGGTTTAACTTCCGAAATTCCTCATGGAGAAGTGGTTGACCTTGTTGTAACATCAGGTTGTTACAATAAGACTTTCAACTTAGTGCATTAGCCATGACATTGGCTTTTCCCGGGGTGTAAGTTATCCCTAAGTCTTAGTCTGTAATCAACTCAACCCACCATCTTTGCCTGAGATTCAAATCTGGCTGGGTGAAAATATATTTCAGACTTTGGTGATCAGTGTAAATTTCGCAACGATTACCCAGAAGGTAATGGCGCCAGGTTTTTAGTGCATGGACCACAGCTGCAAGCTGAAGATCATGTGTTGGATAATTATCCTCATGTGGATGCAATTGTCGGGATGCGTATGCAATCACATGATGATCCTACATGAGAATGCAACCTAATCCTTGCTACGAGGCGTCGCAATAGATAACAAAGTCCTTAGAGAAGTCTGGTGGCACCAGAACGGGAGCAGACGTCAGTCGTCTTTTCGACTCCTGAAAACTGTGCTTGCATTGTGGAGTCCACTCGAACCTTTTATCTTTCTTGAGGAGTTCAGTAAAAGGTTTCGCAACCTTGGAGAAATTATCGACAAAGCGGCAACAATAGCCCGCTAGGCCAAGGAAACTCCAAACTTGCTTAACCGATTCAGGTTGAGTCCAATCAAGGACGGCCTGAACTCTCTCGGGATTGACAGCAATACCTTTACCAAAGATCACATGGCCTAGATAGGTCACTTCTGGCAACCAAAATTCACACTTGGAGAATTTGATGTACAGACGGTGCTCTCGAAGTTTCATCACTACTAGCCTTAGATGCTCGGCATGTTCCTGTTGGTTCTTCGAGTAGATGAGTATGTCATCGAGGTAAACCATGAAGACTTTATCCAAATACTCCATGAAGATCGAATTTATCAAGCGAGAGAAGGTGGATGGGGCATTTGTTAAACCGAAGGACATAACGGTCTCGTATTGGCCATAACAAGTAACAAAAGTCGTTTTTGGAATGTCCCCGTTCCTGATTCTGATTTGATGGTATCCCAACCTCAAATCCATTTTGAAAAAGACAGAGGATCCAGCGAGTTGATCATACAAATCGTTGATCCTGGGGAGCGGATACTTGTTCTTTATGGTGACCAGATTCATTGGCCGATAATCCACAACCATCCGATCCGATTCATCCTTCTTCTTGACGAAGATAACGGGACAAGCCCAAGGATAAGAACTAGGATGGATGAAACCTTTCTTCAAAGCCTCATCGAGTTGGATCTTAAGTTCGGGTAGTTCTAAGGGTGCCATCTTATAGGGTCTTCTGGCTATTGGGACAGTCCCTAGAATGAACTCTATCACAAACTCAACATCTCTGATAGGAGCAATTCCTGGCAGTTCTTCAGGAAAGACATCCAGAAAGTCATAGACTACGAGAATATCTTCTAGTTCTGGAAGAGGGCTAGCATTGAGGGAATAGAGTTGGCGCTTGGTTGTTCGAGTAGAGACATTAACTATCTCACCCGATGGATGCGTAAGTTGAACATTCCTAGTATGAGTATCAATCTTAGCATAGTGAGGTTTCATCCAATCCATGCCTAAGATGATATTGATGTCCGAAGACTTGAGGGCTATCAAGGATGCTAGGAAGACTAGCCTATCCACCAGAATCTCATTATCATGGCTCACTCTAGAAGTTTTCCACTTTGAACCAGGAGTCTGAACTACTAAAGGAGTAGGCATATCACAAAAACACATGTTATGTAACTGTGCATAACTTTCTGAGATGAAAGAATGAGATGCCTCAGTATCAAATAGAACAGATGCTGGATGACTATTGACAAGGAGCGTACCTAGGATAACATCAGGATCCTCAATGGCTTCCTCAGTAGAGACATAATTCACTCGTCCACGAGAAGGAGCTGGCTTCACATAGAAGGCTTTTCCTGACTTCCCATGTCTAGCGGGCTTAGCATTGTTCTGAGGACACTCACGAGAGTAGTGTCCTGGTTCCTCACATTTGTAACAAACCACGGTGGCACGGGGAGCAACATTGGCAGGCGGACCTCCAAATGGCCTGGCTAGAGGGTTGGGCTGAGCTGGGCGAGGCGCCTGGAAGGATGGCCCCACGGTGTATCTTGGCGGCAGAGCTGCGTTGGGCACCCACACCCGACGTTTGTTGGAGCCCGAGCTAGATGTGGGGCTGAAGTCACGGTTGTGCTTTCTCATGGCCTTATAGTCAGTCTGTCTAGACTCGGCATTGATAGCCTTGTTAACGAGAGCCTGGAAGGTTGTGCACTCATGCAGGCGCAGATCTCGACGGAGCTCAAGATTGAGTCCCTTGCGGAACCTAGCCTGCTTCTTAGCATCGGTGGAAACTTCCTCCAAAGCATAGCGAGCAAGATTGCCGAACTCACGGCTATAGACATCCACGGACAGTCTGCCCTGGGTGAAAGCACATAATTCCTCTCTCTTGCGATCCATCAGCCCTTCCGGGATGTGATGGGTATGGAATGCCGCGCTGAATTCTGCCCAAGTTGGTGCAGGGCCTGCGGGACACATGGCTTCATAATTTTCCCACCATAGATTGGCGGGTCCTTCCAGAAAGTAGGTATCAAAGGTCACCTTGTTGGCCTCGGATACATTGGCAGCCCGGATCTTGCAGAACATGTTGGTCAGCCAGTCATCCACGTCGAGTGGGTCGACCGAATGATGATACTTAGGTGGGCATAGCTTGACAAAATCATCGAGTGACACGCCATCATTGTGATCATTGCGGGGAGCACGTGATGTGTTCTGCTCTATTCGTTCCAATAGCCTGTTGGTCTCTCTCTTGTTCCTTTCAGCTTCAAGCATCACTTCTGCCAAAGAAGGCGCATGTGGCAGATCCTCTTGCCTTGGCTGGCTTCCCTCGCCCTGCTCGGGGGCAGGCACGGGGTTATTCCTAGTTGCCACCATCCTGCGAAAACAAACCCACAACTTAGCCATAGAGGACATCAACTCAAAGACATGAGATACGGTATGTACTGGACAACATGGCATGCAGGGTAAACAACCAAACAACATGGTAATAACAACTGCCATATGAACACCATCATTCATACACACCATGACAAAGTTCAGTACAAGCCCAAGCTGAAAACAAACTACAGAGAGATGACACAACTCATCGCAGGGATTACAAGCTTCGTATACATTATCTATCTACACCTCCGGAACTCAACTCTCAACCTCGATCATATCCCACAAGACATGCATGACTGTGGCGATACGACTACTACCATACTAGTACTACCATCCACATACTCAAGCATCGCCATAGAATGCCTCATACAGGTTACCCCCGTGACCCGGGAGCTGAACCTGAGGATCTAGGAACACTCTAGCATGTGATCCCCAGAAACCGTAAGGACACGGATGCGGCCTTGGTCCCCTTGTTGGCGGCAAGAGCGGTCCTCGAAGAGGGGTGATGCCTCCAACATTGGGCCAGTCTATGTGTGCTGGCAGATGAATCTACGATGGGGTCAGAATCTCCAAATCTCCATAGCCTGTCTGCATGACAGGTGCCAACTGCGTCAGGGCTGTCCAAAGACGTGCACGGGTGGCATAAAGCTCCATGCGAAGGGCACGTGCATCACGATCTCTGTTCTTCAACATCTGAGCGGTCACCTGTAGCCTAGGATCCTCATGGGAATGATCACAGTAGGCTGCACTAAGATAACCATCCTCTCCTCCCATGGAAGCAGGAACATAACAGAACTTTGTGTTCCGAAGCAGACCCTGGTGAAACCTCATGATAGTCAGCATGGTGTAGGCGGCCTCCTAAACTTCCATATCTATGGTGACACCTAATCCATAAGTCCAGCGAAGCAGATCTGCAGCTCCAGGATATGAAGGATATATCTTAACAGTACACAGATGCTGACTCTGGTTGAAATCTCGATGGTGTTCCTCCACTGTGTACTCTGGGTACCAATGGTAGCCGGCCTCCATCATAACTCTAACCAACATGGCCGCGTGACCCGATACATCGATGCACCTAGTCAGATGGACCACCTGATGGGAAGGACGAGGGGGCATCTGAAACAGAGAATGATGCAAAGACATTAGAGACTCTAGCAGAAATTGGACAGCATAACGACTATAATTGCTCAAAAAGGATTTTGAGACAACTACAAAAGATTGGAAAAGCATAACCACTCGACTTTCTAGACTCAAATTTCTTCTCCATCTGCTTGTCACACCAACAATACTGTAGTACCGACATTCACTTGCAAACAAGCTAGCTAGTGGTCCATGGTTAGTAACTCGTCATCCTAAGCAATAGATGAGAAGTGATGAGGACATGACTACCTTCGATACGACCAAAAATATTGCATATGTGCATATTTGTGAGGTGATTTATTATAATAATTATGAAATAATTTATTTATGTTATCCGGAACAAAAATACTTCACCTATTTTTATTTTATGCCTAAATGCAGAATGGCCGAACACTTGTATGAACCACGTGTGATGACAAAGGGAGAGGAAATGGTTGGATGCTATTCAATAGGTCCTCTCACATTAAAAGAAATAATTAGGTGTTGTTCAAGAAGTTCTATCACGTCACTTTTAGCCCAAGAGAAGACAAAGTCCAAATCTCTCACGTTCTGGACTCAGATTCGGACTGCACAGACACACCTGTCTCAAAACGCCAACAACTTTTTCATACGGATTCGGAATTGGGTGATTTTCTTTTTTTGATGGAAACTAGATTTCATATGCGTTCCAGCCCAGGTGGAATCACCTTAAAAGTGGTCCGTATCGCGAAGATATCGGCGAAACAATCTGACATTGCAGCAGAATCCGAGTCAAACTACAAGTTCAAAGTTGTTGCATCACCTCCACTTGGGCCCATGGGCCTTGTACGAACTAGGGTTGGTTTTAGGGTGTATTGGGACATCCTCCCACCTCCTTGGCCTCCACCCCTTGCTCCTATATAAGTATATCAATCTAGTAGTTTTTCCTTTGGGTTTTATTTAGTTAAAAGTTAGCCATTGCAACTTTGTGTATTTTGTTTGTGTCCAACGACCAGACCAAGACCGCTTTCGGAACCCCACCCTTATCAATACTTCATCTATATTCGCAATATTCAGATTGCATTATCATATTCTTACTTGTTCTTCGATTGCTTGCAGGAATAGACCTTCGTGGTCAGGTTGATCGTGCTCCGGCGTGGTCAATAACCTCTTGGAGATTGGTTTAGCGATTGCTAAGGCGCAACGTCGTGCACGTTCGTAGTCGGATCGTCAAAGTTATCTACACCAAATCGATAGTTATCATCTCATCGAAAGATCGAGACCCTCGCCTCTATCAAGAAGCCTAGTTCTTATCCCCGTAGAAAAGAAGAGAAAGACTCAGCATAGAATAACTTGGAAAGAGGAGTAAAAAAGAGCCATACGTTTCCTTTCCACAATCAATTCCCCTACTTTTCTATAGTGTTTCTAGACTCAACTTCGACCGGTTTGGCTTGGTAGTCCTACAGTCAGTCAGGCTCTGATACCAACGCTGTCGGGACCCCGATCCTAAGTCATATGAATCCAGACTGTAACATATCACATCACTTTGGGTCCCCACGCACGGTAAGCTCCACGGTTGCAGCCTTGCCTTAGCCAGGATTGTTTGCGTATTTTGGCTCACGTATGTGAACATCTCACTGGCAATCAAATGACAGAGAACCCGGGCCGACATGACTAGTCATAGGACCCAAGTGGCACATCCGTACGGAAACAAGCATACGTAACCCAGCAATGCAGGTGTTGGCCTCGAGCGTGTGTAGACGAGTCATAGCAATCTACAAGGACTCCATTACGTCGTGAGACATAAATGCCATCATTGCACGTAGACGAGTCGTAGCAGGCTACAGGGACTCCATTACACTGCGAGACATTTCCCTAAAGGGACAGACACAACAGCAAAGAAGGATACATGCCGGTCAATCAATGTGTCCGGAGCAGTAGCAAGCTACCATGGCTCGGTGAAAGCACAAAGAGGCAGTTTCCCGTCAAGAGTACTACTAAAGGCACACGACTAGGTGTAGGATCCCATACATACCATTGTACGTCACATGTATGCATGACACGCCCGATATGCATAGATACAACCATGGCATCACAATGTAACCATACAACAACTTTTATTTAAGGGGCTCAGATGAGCCATGCATAACATGTTCTTATAGATAGGGGTCACATGACCCGACACTCAAGTCATACAAACAAGTTCATACAAACCAAGCGGAAGCATAAGCTGTTTGAGTACAAACAGATGAAAGGGGTAAAAAGGCACATGGCCTGACTATCTACAGCCCGCCACAGGGCATAGGGTCGTAGCTGGGACACTAGCTATTTGGCATCGTCAACATCTAGAAAGAACCCACTTGATGGGTCCTGGGTCTCATCTGCAACATCTATTAAGCAAACATGAGTGCAAACGTACAAAACAAGTCTTTAAAGCGGACCTAGACTATTCATGCTCATGTATCAACAAGGGGGGTGGAGTTTATGCAGCAATGCCAGCTTTAACTCATGGCTAACCTACACTACATAGTTTTAACTCTTTGTTTACATTTTAGATATCGCACACGAGTCCACTAACTCCATGACAATACACCACCATGGATTCACTTCCCTCTCCTGGGAGAGTGCCATCCACGAAAACCACACGTGTCTTGATATTTTTATGAGTATCCATTTGATTATCTATGAACATCATAAGTTATCCAAGTAGTCCATATCCGAGGACGCGGCTATTCGAATAGTTTCATACCCTGTAGGGGTGTACCTCTCCACACACGCTCTCGCCACATATCGTTGTGTGCTCATAAAACCATGCACCTCGGCAATCTTCAAGCGGAAGCCTAGCGAGGGAGTCGGCCACGATCGTCAATCACATAAGACCTCTAGTCCAGGCTATCGCCTATTTGAGACTGAACCCGCAGGGAAGTCCGGCCGAAGTTTCCGCTACGGCCCCAAACGATGTGCACAGGGTTCCCAAGCCCACCATTCGGGTGACCCTTGGTACACCGTGCCACTGCCTACCGCGTCGTAACCCACCCCTAGGGTCAGGGCTACACACGGCCTCCAGCATACTATAAACACCAGAAACTACTTGCAACTCCTGGACCAAGGACTAAGCGATTGATAAGTCGAGAGGGTCAATTAAGTATCCCAACGTGTGGTAGTAACTAGTCTTGGATCACAAACACGGAACTCAGTTCCTAAGAACGGTCCCAATGAGACAACCCGCTATGTACTCCTACATAGCCTCTCATCACTACCTTTACCAAATCGGGTTCATCATAAGCTTATCACATTGGAACATCATGGTTTCACTCCAGTTCATCACATAGATGAAACAAACCTGACACAACTCTAAGCATAGCAAGCATAGAAGGCATGGTAAGCTAAGCACATCATGGCACAAGCATCTACCAGTTATGCTAGGTTGCAAGGTTTAGCTATTTACTATGACAATGATAGGTCATGCAAAGGAATAGGTTCACCTACCGTGTATGACAGACAAGTGAATGTTTGTCCTAATGCAATAAACAAGAGCAGGAGCGAGAGAGTGGGATGTTATCGGAATGATCAAGGGGGGTTGCTTGCCTTGCTGGGTAGCGGGAAGGTTCTCTCCTTCGTTGGAATACTCAGGGGTATCCTTAGAAGTAGGGCCTACCGCAATGCAGATAAATAGCAATCAATACATGCAAGTGGAACAATATGATGCATGACCATGACATGGAGCATGTATGGATGAGCTAATAAATCTATTGTCCAAGTTAATTTGAAGTGAGTTTGAATATAGGTTCAAAATCGTTCTTCATTTCAAATTCCATATTTTAACCTATTAGCAAATGTCAATGTTCTTCTACATAGGTTGCTCTAACATGCATGATAATAGCACCATTAGATTCATTTGATTTTTTTGATAAATTTTCATATATAAATTATATTCATCTAAGTTACAGATTAATTTATATGAATTTTTGAAGTTTTAAACATTTTCTGGAATTATTTATTCCTTTTATTGCATCAGCCTGACGTCACTACGACGTCAGCTGGTCGGCTGACCAGGCCAGGTCAAACCTGACGTGCGGGGCCTGCACGTCAGTGACGCAGGGTTAATCCCCGCGCTGACCTGGGTTTGACCCGCATTTGGAGCCCACTGGTCAGTGATTGGGGGGCTAATTAACAGAGGGATTAGCCCCTGATGGTCGGCCACGTTGGCGCCCACCGGAGCGGGGCCGGCGGCGACCTAAAACACGACGATGACTCGCCGGAGTTGCGCATCCGGTGGCCATTTGGCACGCGGAGGGCACCAGAAGGTGGCCCGCGCATGCGCGCATCTAGCGAAGCAGCAAAGAGGGCTCGAGGTCGCCGGAGACGACGACCACGTCGAGCTTGGTGGCGGTGGCAGCTCGGGCAGGACCGGCTACTGCTCTAGAGGGCACGGGGAAGCAGGGGGAGAGGAGGAGGAGCACCAGCGGCTCACCGCGGTTCCAACAGAGGCGACGACGAGGTCGGGGGAGGTCCGGACGGGGCAAATCGTCGAAGCGAAGCTTCGGTGGCCGGCGGGGAAGAAACGGCGGTGGCGCGTCGTGGAGGGCTCCCGGCGTCTTCTAGCGTCACGGAGAGGACGAGGGGGTCGTTGCGGGGCTACTGGTGGGCTCAGAAGGGCGCGGGGGCGGCTAGAACTACGGCGACGCGGCGGTGACGAGCTCAGCCATGGCGGAGCAGAGGAGGAAAGAGAGCGAGCAAGAGAGAAAGAGCGTGCGCGAGGGAGAGAGGGAGAGGAGAAGGAGGCCACGGCAAGGAGGCCTCGCGTTGGCGCTCTCCCAGCCCTCCAGGCTGGCAGCCAAGCAGGGAGGAGGTGGCCGGTGTGTGCCCGCGCGCGGTGAACGCACACCCCTGTCCTCCTGGCAAGAGGATAGGGATGACTGGCCATGGGCCTGATGGGCTGGTTCCCCCCTGGGCCTCTGCTTTTTTTTTCTCTTGTGGTTTTCCATTTCTAACATTTGTTTTATTTTCTTTTTGGGTACAATTGCTTTGATAAAATATCCCAATTATTTTATAATATCAAGTTTGGATATTTCAAACTCCAATAAAAAGTTTCAGGATATTTTGAAATATAAAATAATGATAATGCTTTATTTAGCATTTTCAGAGGCTTTATCATTTTTTTAAATTGCTATAGTTGTCCAAATATTTAAAATGGCCCCTGTTATAATCAGGTCCATATTTATGAGACATAGAGAACATTCTGTAAGGGCATTTTGGATTTGTTGAGTTTTCACAACTTTGAATTAATTTGATTCAAATATGAGCTTGGGGTTTCTTTTAGTCCCCATTTCATGTTGATGCAAAATTGTAACATGATGCACACACATGCTATCCTATGACATCTAGCTAGGGATGTGACAGCGGCAGTGCCACAAGTATGCGGTACTATCATTATTAACTTTGTATCTTTTGGCATCAATGTTATGAACATGTGTATTACTACGATCAAGATTCAACAAACCATTCTCACTAGGTGCATGACCATTGCAGGTATTATTCATGTAAACAGAATAACCATTATTCTCCAACTTAAATGAATAATCGTGTTGCAATAAACACGATCCAATCATGTTCATGCTCAATGCAAACACCAAATAACATTTATTTAGGTTCGTCACTAATCTTGAAGGTAGAGAGAGTGTGTGATGTTGATCACATCAACCTTGGAAATATTTCCAACACACATCGTCACCTCACACTTAGCTAGTCTTCGTTTATTCCGTAGCTTTTACTTCGAGTTACTAACATTTAGCAACCGAATTGGTATGCAATACCCAGGTGCTACTAGGAGTACTAGCAAGGTACACATAAATAATACGTATATGAAATATACTTTTGTTGACGTTGCCAGCCTTCTTATCTACCAAGTATCTACGGTTGTTCCGCTTCAGCGACCACTCTCCTCATAATAGAAGCACTTAGTCTCGGGTTTGGGTTCAACTTTGGGTTGCTTCATTGGAGCAGCAACTGACTTGCCATCCATGAAGTTTCGCTCCTTGCCCTTGCACTTCTCGAAACTAGTGGTTTTACTAAACATCAACACTTGATGCTCCTTCTTGATTTCTACCTTCGCGGTGTCAAACATCGCGAACAGCTCGGGGATCATCATTTCCATCCTTGGTATAGTTATAGTTCATCACGAAGTTCTAGTAGCTTAGTGATAGTGACCCAAAGAACTATACAATCACTTTCTTATCTGGAAGATCAACTCCCACTTGATTCAAGCGACTGTAGCACCCAGACAATCTGAGTACATGCTCAATGATTGAGCTATTCTCCTTCATCTTGCAGGCAAAGAATCTTGTTGGAGATCTCATATCTCACAACACGGACACGAACCTGAGATCCCAATTTCAGCTCTTAGAACATCTCATATGTTCCGTGACATTCAAAATGTTTTTGGAGCCTCAGTTCTAAGCCATAATGCATGATGCACTAAACTATCAAGTAGTCATCGGAACGTGCCTATCAGATGTTCACAACAACTACAAACGACGCTAGAGGGGGTGGCGCACCGAGCGGTGCATTAAGGACATAAGCCTTTTGTCGTGGATTTATCACGGCAGATGTCTGGGTGAACGGACTTAGGTTCGGGGCAAAGATGCAACTATGTGGCGGCTTGAAGGGGTTGATCGGAATCGAGAGACACGGAGTTTACCCAAGTTCGGCCCGTCCGATGGAGGTAAATGCCTACGTCCTGCTTGTCTGATATTGATGATGATGAAGATCTCTCGGTTACAAGGGTGCTAATTGCTACCTCTAATCACGAGAGCCTCTAATCTATCTATCTCTAATCTCTTGTGTTGTCTAAACTTGTGGACTTATCCATCTTTTTTTCCTCTAGGGGTGCTCTACCCTTCCTTATATAGGTGGAGAGGGTAGGCTTACAAATAGAGTCCTACTAGGAGTAGGAGTAGGACTAGCCTCTCACGAATCCTACTCTGGGTCTTATTTCCTTTCAGGGAATCCTTCTCTCTTCGGGCCTTCTCTTGTGAGCCGCCAGGCGCCGGCTCACCCGCCGGGTCTTGGGCTTGGTCATCCTGCGACCCGCCTGCCGGGTCATTAATAAGATGTCATGTCTTTATGGGTCTCCTGTGAGTCGCCAGGACGGGTCATACCGCGGGGTATATCCCCGACATTAGCCCCTAGATTAGTTTGAACTTATTCATGCTAAGCTCCTAAAATAAGAATAATAAATATGTTAACTGGCCGGCTTGCTCCTTTGGCCGGCTTATAAAATGGCTCCTCAGAAATCCGGGTCTTTTCTGCTTGTGAAGGAGTCATCTTGATAATCATCTTGCTTGTCAATGTCCTTTGAAATTTTTTAAGAATAGAACACCCATATGTCATTGAATCGGCTTCCAATACTCTTGGTGGGTCATCTCCTCCGGGTCATAATCATAGATGATGTCGGGTCATTATCGCTGATGACGCTGGGTCATTATCGTTGGTGATGTCGGGTCAAACAACTAGAATCCAGCTGACTTGATAAAAATATTGGGATGAAAACCCATCTGATGTAAACCGGACTTCCATTGTTGTGAAGCAGGGCGGATTATAAAATCTGGCGGGTTATGATCTTTTGATAACACCGGGTCATAAGTGTTGGTGATGCCAGGTCTAACAACTGAACTCCATACTTAATATCTTGAAAATATCCTCAAGAGTTTTTGATATGTCCATATTACCTGTAGCCCCCAAGCTCCGAGATTATCCATGATAACTTGGTGCTTTGCAATAATATTTTGGACTGTGTAGCCCCCAAGGGCCGGGTTGACCTGCCTGTAGCAACCTGGTGCTTATAACTGTCTTATACCTTATGAAACTTCAACAGGTGTAGCCCCCAAGGGTCGGCTCATCAGAAAGCTTCGGTGGGTGTAGCCCCCAAGGGCCGGCTCATCAAAATGTGATGCACCGGGTCTTCAATTTGAATCTCATAATCTGTTTAAACAGCTGAATACTGTAGCCCCCAAGTGCCGGGTCACATGCCTGCAGCGACTTGGGACTTTGAAAAATTGATCTGAGCGGTGTAGTCCCCGAGTGCCGGGTCAGTAAGAATTACTTGGCTGGGACTTTAGAAAAATATAGAAAAGCCGGCTCATCTCCTTGAGATAACATGGTCTTGCTGACGATGTAATGATTTGAAAACCGGCTTGCATTCGCCCCCAAGTGCCATGGTGCATGCTTGCAGCGACATGGGACTTGCATAATTGATATAAACTGGCTTTGAATACTGTAGCCCCCAAGTGCCGGGTCGTCTGCCTGCGGCGACTTGGGACTATGTAAGAATAATATGACTCACCACAATTTGTTGGATGAATCCTTAACCGTGGTTGTAATATAACCCGGAATGAATATCCTGAAATAATTCCTTTGTCTCTAACATGAAATCCCTGCTCATGGTTGCGGTGCAACCCGGCAAATATATATTGGAGAAATCCATGAGTGTTGTAGATTACTACAGAGCATAATTGAAGAAATCCGAGGACCAACCCATTAGATGACACGGCATTATATCTGATAGGGCAGTTCTTCAAGAATAATCAACTTTCCAATATAACGGCGACTCATCTTTAATAAACAAGACCTGCAAAAACATGACAGAATATGTTCTGTCTTGTTGTAAGGGCGGCTTGAAAAAGCACAACCCGGAGATGTTATATCTTTCATAACATTGCTCCTTCTTTCATAATCTGGCTCTGACCCGGCTTGATAAGCCGGCATGACATGTGAATATGATGAAATATATGATGCAATGTATGATGCAAGATGCAATGTATGATGTAATGTTAACTTGTCAACATTTTTTGGCATAAAGCTGGCGGATAGGCGTTAGAAGTTGTACCCGAAGGTAGGAAGCCGCCCTCGCCGCGGCTCATTTTCCTGAGCCGGATATTTATGGCATAACGCCTGGCTAATAGACATTAGAAGCTGTACCCGGAGGTAGGAAGCCGCTGTTCGCCACGGCTCATTTTCCTGAGCCAGATTTTTGTGGCATAACGCCTGGCTAATAGACGTTAGAAGTTGTACCCGGAGGTAGGAAGTTGTCGTTCGCCGTGGCTCATTTTCCTGAGCCAGATTTTTCTGGCATAACGCCTGGCTAATAGTCGTTAGAAGCTATACCCAAAGGTAAGAAGCCGCCGTTCGCCGGTTGTTAGGTGTTAGATACCCGTCGGTAAAAACCCTTTACAACCGCGACTAAACATGTTAACCGGAAATTTGGCATGAAGCTAGCCGATTGGGTGTTAGAAGCGGTACCCGTCGGTAAGAAGCCCCCTTTTCAGCAATTACGATGCAAAGCACCGGCGGATAGGCGTTAGAAGCTGTACTGGCTAAAGGTAGGAAGCCGCCCTCGCCGCGGCTCATTTTCCTGAGCCAGATTTTTGTGGCATAACGCCTGGCTAATAGATGTTATAAGCTGTACCCGAAGGTAGGAAGCCGCCCTTGCCGATCTCAGTTGATACATCAACCGGAGTATTTTTGAACTCTTCTTGTCAGTTGCTATCTTATAAACCGCCATCTTGTATAAAGAAACGATAGAAGCTCCAAGCGATGATCCAATAAACCGGGCACCTATGTTTGAATGGTGCATCACGGCGGTTCGTCCTCTTGGGCAACTTTTAATCTTCCGTCGGTAATGTAATAGCCCCCATGATTGGATTTTCTCTTGCAAAGACCCGGGGTTCTCGTTGAAAATGACCAAATGTGTCTCGCCATGTCTGTAGCCCCCGAGTCTTAAGTTGACTCGAAGAGGCGGCTTGAGAATCTCCATTGAAAGTTGAGGTTGGTTGTGGCAGGTTATAGATGATCCCGCATGATTTGTTTCAATGATCCAGTCAATAGTTCATCCCGGTTGTTTGCTGAAGTGAACCAAATTGTAGTAGCAGCGACTTGTGCGTCTGTCCGTCGGGCGGCTCATATCAATGAGCACTGCACCGATATATTGATGTAGATCAAACTGTGGGTGGCGTCTTGCACGCATCCGTTGGGCGGCTCATATAGACGAGCCCTGCATTGATATGTTGTAGATTGCATCACAAGGCGGCGATTCAGAACCATCCGTTGGGCGACTCATACTAGTGCATGCGGCCCCTGCCGTGTTGATGTAGATGTAGAAATCAGCGGTGGTGTTTGAAGACGGCGTGGTCGCGAGAGACGGCTGCGGCGTTGTAAGCCGGTGCAGTCACGAGAGACAACCGTGGCATTGTAAGACGGTGTGCAAGAGATGTCTGTGGTGTTTGTAAGCCGGCGCGGCCGCGAGAGACGGCGTGGTCGCGAGAGACGGTTGTGGCATTGTAAGCCGGTGTTGTCACGGATGTTGAGAGACAGCCACGGCGTTGTAAGCCGGTACGGATGGATTGAATCAGCTGTAGTGCCTGACGGATGAGTCGGCCGCGGGCACGGATGGATGAGTCAACCGCATGTTGATGTAGACCGGACCGTAGGAGCGGCAGCTCGTGCGCGCGTCCGTTGAGCAGGTGCGGACGCCGGTGCATGATGATGCTGACAGAAGCTCTGTATCCGCGGCATGGCACAGCGGCTATAATGAATAATTGTCCTGATGCGTTTCACCTGATTCATCCCGATGACTAGCTGAGTCACTCTCGTAATTTCAACAGCGATTGAGCCACTCTCGAAACCGTAGCGGAGGTGGCGATTCGGCCACGACAGCTCGGCGACGGTGCTAGACTGGGCCGTCTCAGCGGTGACGGCGTTGTGTCAAAGAAGTCCAGTAGGGCAACTTGAGGTGGTGAAGGACCACGGTGTGGGCAGAACTACCGTTGCTTCCCATGGCAGAGGGCTTGCGTGCAGGCACGCCCATAGGGGAGATAGAGTGGGGCGGCACGGACGTGGCCAGGGTGGAATGGAGCCAGCCAGGGGCGGCGCGGCGAGTGGGCCAGCAGGAGCTGTGGCGCGGGACTCTCGCCGGAGTGGCAGCGTGGGACGGCTCGCCGGAGTGATGCAGGTGCGGTACGAGTGGAGGCGAGGCGGCTCATATGTGAGGCGTCTGAGGCCGGCTCGGAGGCGGCAGAGCCGGGCGACGCCGACTCGGGCACGGAGGTGAATCGGAGGTGGACGCTTAGCGGGGTGGAGCTAGAGACCGTTCCAGTCGATGTGGAGCTGCAGCACGTGGCGGCTAGCCGGGCGGAGCTGCGGCGCGGCATGTTTTGCGGCGCGGACGTGCAGGAACGTGCGCGCGTGGGCGTTGAGGCCGCAGGACGGCAAGCAAGGCACTGCCGGTCGCATCGGGAGGAGGCCATGGCGCCTGAGGCATGGTGAAGGTAGGTGCGGCAAAGCACAGGAGAGCCAGCGGGCCTAGCGCTGGGCAGCGGCTAACCGAAATCATGGCACAGGGCGACAGCCGGCAGGAGCAGTGGTGCGGGGCGATCATGACCCGGAACGAGGCACGGCGACGACGATCAGGCGCGCGGCGACGCGACGTAGTGGGCATGACGGGGCAGAGTTAGGTGAGGTTGCAGAACACGGCGGCTTGAGAGCGATGGCGAGGCAGGCTTAGCGGCTTGATGAGGCGCGGGAGGAGCAACGAAGCGGAGTGAGCACAGGACAACCATGGCGGGCCGGCGCGACAAGACAATGGCCAAGGACGGTGGCAGGTCAAGCTCTATGGCGGTACGGACGGTGTGGCGGTGCGAGACCGATTTCGTCTCCGGGTCTGGAGTCTCGGTGAGGCAGCCAACGAGGCGTGGCAGCAGAGGTGTGCCGGCGATGTCCGAGTCTACGTCCATGTCAACCTCCGGGTCAGGGTCGTGTCGTGCAATAGACGTGGCATAGGAGTCCGGGCTCAGCTGGAGCACGGGGACAAGCCAGAGTCGAGGTCAAACGGGCCACGGCATCGTGGTAGCGGTGAAGACTGAATCCGCGGCGGCCTTATCCTCTCTTTCTTCTTTGTTTTGTCCTGTGATGCTTCATCACATAGTATTCTGACGCGGTCTCTTGAATTCAGGTGGCGGTGTCCTTAATGGATCTCCCAACGCCAAGTAGCTCTTGTGTACGTAGTGCAGACGAAGGTAGATAATCAAAGAACTAATTAGCAGTCAACCCATGTGAGAATTGTAGATCCTGTTGGTCCTTTGCGTGATGATGTGGAATAACAGCGGCTACGCCGATGAATGCTCCACGGTTTTGAAGTACTAGTAGCTGACCAACATCAAGCACATCTTCGATTTGCCACAACAGCGACTCAACCGACAAAACCTTAATTTCTCGGCTCTGTCCAAGTTTATTCCATGCCGGTTCTTCCCCGTCTGATTAATTTTGAGCTTCTCGATCCTTGAAAAGCTTCCTCTCCAAGAACACAATACCATCGTGCACAGCCCCACGGTGGGCGCCAACTGTCGTGGATTTATCACGGCAGATGTTCGGGTGAACGGACTTAGGTTCGGGGCAAAGACGCAACTATGTGGCGGCTTGAAGGGGTTGATCGGAATCGAGAAACACAGAGTTTACCCAGGTTCGGCCCCTCCGATGGAGGTAAAAGCCTACGTCCTGCTTGTCTGATATTGATGATGATGAAGATCTCTCGGTTACAAGGGTGCTAATTGCTACCTCTAATCACGAGAGCCTCTAATCTATCTATCTCTAATCTCTTGTGTTGTCTAAACTTGTGGACTTATCCATCTTTTTTTCCTCTAGGGGTGCTCTACCCCTCCTTATATAGGTGGAGAGGGTAGGCTACAAATAGAGTCCTACTAGGAGTAGGATTAGGACTAGCCTCTCACGAATCCTACTCTGGGTCTTATTTCCTTTAAGGGAATCCTTCTCTCTTCGGGCCTTCTCTTGTGAGCCGCCAGGCGCCAGCTCACCCGCCGGGTCTTGGGCTTGGTCATCTAAGACCCACCTACTGGGTCATTAATAAGATGTCATGTCTTTATGGGGTCTCGTGTGAGTCGCCAGGACTGGTCACACCGCGGGGTATATCCCCGACACCTTCTGCGCAGCAATGAGGACAATCCTTAGATCATGGACCCAGTCCGCAATATTGCTACCATCATCTTATTAATGACCGCAACCCTATGGCTCCTGCCGGTTGCCGTACTCATCAACATGCAAGTCGTGATATTCTATACAACACATGATCATCTCATACATCACATATATCTCATTATGTAATTGGCCATATCACATCACAACATACCCTGCAAAAACAAGTTAGACGTCCTCTAATTGTTGTTGCATGTTTTACGTGGCTGCTACGGGTATCTAGCAACAACAATTCTCACCTACACAAAACCACAACGGTGATACATAAGTTGCTTTGTAACCTTCTCAAGGACCGCCTTTGTCGAATCCGATCCAACTAAAGTAGGAGAAACAGACACCCGCCAGCCATCTTTGTGCAACGAAGTTACACGTCAGTCGATGGAACCGGTCTCTCGTAAGCGTACGAGTAAGGTTGTTCCGGGCCGCTTCATCCCACAATACCGCTGAACCAAAACACGACCACGGGAGGAAGCAATCTAAGCATCAACGCCCACAAACTCTTTGTGTTCTACTCGAGATCTCATCTACACATAGACCTAGCTCATGATGCCACCAATGGGGAACGTTGCATGGGAAACAAAAATTTTCCTACGCGCACGCAAGATCTATCCACGGTGATGAGCATCTACGAGAGGGAGAGTGGATCTACATACCCTCGTAGATCGTTAAGCGGGAAGCTTTAAGAAACACGGTTGATGTAGTCGAACGTCTTCGCAATCCAAATCGTCGAGCGTCCCATCATGATCCTTCCCGCGATCTCATCACGATCCGTCCCACGATCTCATCACGATCTGTCCCACGATCCAATCACGAATCGTTTCGCGATCTTGATCACGGTCCTTCCGATCTAGCACCGAACGGACGGCACCTCCGCGTTTAGCACACATACAACTCGATGACGATCTCCACCTTCTTGATCTAGCAAGAGGGAGCGGAGAGGTAGATGAGTTCTCCGGCAGAGCGACGGTGTTGCGGCAATGGTTGGAGCTATTCCAGCAGGGCTTCGCCTAAGCACCGCTGAAAACCGATCTAGACGAGAAACTACGATCTAGAGGAGAGGCAGCACGTGGCTATTTCTGTGTCTAAAAACCCTCAAAACCTCTACTATATATAGGAGGAGAGAGGGAGGAGGATAGCGCACAAGGGCCAGCACTTTGGCCTCTTGCGCAAGGAGGAGAGGAGGGATCCTCCTCCAATCCTAGTAGGACTAGGACTCCTTCCTTATTTAGCCTTTTTGCCTTTTTCCACCTTTTTCTCTTTGGGCTTTTCTTCCCAGCTGCATGGGACCTTTGTGGGACTTCCACCAGCCCACTAAGGGCTGGTATTCATCCTCTCACAACCCATGTAACCTCTTGGGTCGAAATACCCCTCCCGATGGTCCCCCGGTACACTACTGGCACTCTCGATACACTACCGATGAGCCCGCAACTTTTCCGGCGACCAAAACAGGACTTCCTACATATCAATGTTTACCTCCGGACCATTCCGGAGCTCCTCTTGACATTTAGGATCTCATCCGAGATTCCGAACAACCTTCGGTCACCACCATACATAACTCTATACTACCGAAACGTCACCGAACATTAAGTGTGCAGATCTTGCGGGTTCGAGAACTATGTAGACATGACCGAGACACCTCTACGGTCAATAAACAATAGCGGGACCTGGATGCCCATATTGGTTCCTACATATTCTACGAAGATCTTTACCGATCGAACCTCTGTGTCAAGGATTCAGTTAATCCTGTATGATGTTCCCTTTGTTCTTCGGTATGTTACTGGCCCGAGATTCGATCGTCGGTATCTCCATACCTAGTTCAACCTTGTTACCGACAAGTCTCTTTACTCGTTCCTTAATACAAGATCCCGTGACTAACACTTAGTCACATTGCTTGCAAGGCTTGTTGTGATGTTGTATTACCGAGTGGGCCCTGAGATACCTCTCCGTCACATGGAGTAACAAACCCGAGTCTTGATCCATGCCAACCCAATAGACACCCTCAGAGATACCTGTAGAGTACCTTTATAGTCACCCAGTTACGTTGTGATGTTTTATACACACAAGGCACTCCTCTGGTGGCAGTGAGTTGCATGATCTCATGGTCATCGGAACAGATACTTGACATGTAGAAAACAGTAGCAATAAACTGACATGATCATATGGTACGTTTGTAGTTTGGGTCTTGTCCATCACACCATTCTCCTAATGATGTGATCTCGTTATCAAATGACATCTCATGTCCATGGCTAGGAAACCTTAACCATCTTTGATCAATGAGCTAGTCTATTAGAGGCATACTAGGGACATGGTTTTGTCTATGTATCCACACATGCATCCAAGTCTCCTATCAATATAATTATAGCATGGATAATAAACGATTATCATGAACAAGGAAATATGATAATAACTAATTTATTATTGCCTCTAGGGCATATTTCCAACAACAAGTACTGGAGCTATGCTCACAAAGTGTATGCAAAACAATAGCTAACCCTAACTAGAGTCCCAAGGACCAAATATATAGGTAGCAAGAGGTAGGGGACGAAGAGGGGTCGAAATGGGGTGAAATGGGCCGAATGGGTCTGCTGGCCTAGGAGGCCCATGCACACGGCCTATGTGAGGCCCGTGTGCATGGGGGGGCGATACACGGCCATGCGCACAGGGTTGCCGTTGTAGCTTCTTTGGAGGCCGTGTGCACGGGGTCTTCTGGGCTCGGGCGCACGGGGTCCTCGTTGTAGCTCCTCGGAGGTCCGTGTGCACAAGGTCTTCTATGCCCATGCGCATGGGGTCTTCTGCTGTCACTCGGTTACCCTCATGCGCATGGGGTCCAGCAAGCCCATGTGCACGGGGGCAGTTGTAGGTGGACTTCTTGTGTGCAAGAGCAACTCCATCTTCCGTGCGTCCTTGTGGTTCCTACCCTCATCCTTGAATGTCTTCCTCGTACCTAATGATGCATAGCATCCCGAGGTGTGGTAGCATCCAAGTTCCATTAGAATTAATGTCAAGCCCAAAGAGGAGTGAGTTCACCTTAGCTTCTATTGCGCGTGCACGAGCTCTTGTCATAGATCCACTTGTGTCTTGTGGATACGGTGTAGGCTTCATGGGGATGAGTGAGGGATGCTCCGCATCATATAGCACACGGTGGGTAAACAAATTACTATTGGGAAATTGATAGATGATCAAATAATCATGATGATATCCAAGGCAATGATCATTATATAGGCGTCATCTCCAACATAAGTAGACTGAAATGGTTTTGCATCTACTACTATTACTCCACACATTGACCGCTATCCAGCATGCATCTAGTGTATTAAGTTCCTGGAAAACTGAAGTAATGCAATAAAACGATGACATGATGTAGACAAGATCTATTCATGTAGGAATATACACCATCTTGTTATCCTTAATAGCAACAATACATGTGTGCCTCGCTGCCCCTTCTGTCACTGGGAGAGGACACCGCAAGATCGAACCCATCACAAAGCACCTCTTCCCATGGCAAGAAAAATCAATCTAGTTGGCCTAACTAAACCAATTATTCGAATAAGAAATACGAGGCTATAAGTAATCATTCATATAAGAGAACAAAGAAGACTCAAATAATATTCATGGATACAAATTGATCATGAACTCACAATTCATCGGATCCCAAAAAACACACCACAAAAAGTCATTACATCAAATAAATATCCAAGAGACCATTGTATTGAGAATCAAGAGAGAGAGAGGAAGCCATCAAGCTACTACCTATAGACCTATAGGTGTATGGTGGACTACTCAAGCATCATTAGAGAGGCACCCATGAAGACGATGCACCCCTCCGTGATGGTGTTAGATTGGATCTCGTGGTTGTGGAACTTGCGGCGACTGGAATTGTGTTTCGTCGACTACCCTGATTTTTTTGGAATATTTGGGTATTTATAGAGCTGATAGGCGGTGGAGAGGCCTCTCGAGGTGAGCAAAATAAACGAGGCCACGCTAGGGGCCTCTGGGTCGCCCTGGTTTCTTGTGGCCTCCTCGGCCCTCCTCTCTGGCACTTCTTTGGTCCACCGGATGTCTTCTAGCCCAAAACAAATCTCCAAAAAGTTTCACGGTGTTTGCGCTTCGTTTGGTACTAATATTCCATGAAGTAAAAAAACAAGCAAAAAACAGCAACTGGCACTTGGCACTATGTCAATAGGTTAGTCCCAAAAAATGATATAAAGTTGCTATAAAATGATTTTAAAACATCCAAGATTGACAATATAACAGCATGGAACAATAAAAAATTATAGATACATTGGAGACTTATCAGCATCCCCAAGCTTATTTCCTACTCGTCCTCGAGTAGGTAAATGGTAAAAATAGAATTTCTGATGTGCAATGCTGCCTAACATGTTCATCACATATTCTTTTCTATTGTAGCATGGACATTTGGAATATTTGATGGTTCAAGGCAATACTCTAGTTTTGACATGAAGACTTTAATACTCAAGCATACCAACAAGCAACCAAGTCTTTCAAAATATCAGCACTAAAGAAAGGTATCCCTAGCCCATCATGCTCAATCATTGATGCATTCATGAAACACACTTAAATATTAGCAACACATAATGCTCAAGTACGATCATAGTTCCCCCTAGTTGGTGCTTTATAAGAGAAGATGGAGACTCTAATAAAAGTAAAAATTGCATAAAGTAAATAGATAGGCCCTTCGCAAAGGGAAGTAGGGATTTGTAGAGGTGACAGAGCTCAAGGTTTAAATTGAGAGAGAAAATATTTTAGGTGGCATGCCTTCCGTGTCAACGAAAACGGCCTAGTGATTTCAATACCTTTCCATGCTAGATATATCATTAGCGGTTCCCAAACACAAAATAAATTTTATTCCCTTCTCCACCATTCTTCACAATCCATGGCTAGCCGAATCCACGGTTGCTTTCCATACCAACACTTTCCATGGAATTTATTTTTTCACAACATAAAGTAAATTTATTTTTTCATTTCGGGACTGGGCATCCCTATTACCGCCATACTCTCGTGCAATGACAAGTGAATATACACTCATCTTGAGAATAACACATCTAGCTTGGAAAAATATTGGTCACCCCCTTCCCCTTCATGAGCGGTATGAGCACACAAAAAGGAAATTCATGTTGAAAATTAGAGATAGCACATACAAATTTGCTTGGAACGGCATGGAAATACCACATATAGGTAGGTATGGTAGACTCATATGCCAAAATGGCTTTAAGGATTTTGGATGCACAAGTAGTATTTCTACTTAGTACAAGTGGAGTCTAGCAAATAGATTGAGACGCAACCAACCAGAAACGAAAATTCACATAAGCGAGCATTAAGCATAACTAAAACCGAATAATGCACCATAAGTAGGATGTAATTTCATTGCACAAGTATTGACTTTCGTGCTTGCATAGGGAATCACAAACCTTAACACCAATATTCTTACTAGGCATAATTACTCACCAAGATAACTCACATATTACTATCATAATGTCTCAAATCTATTACGAAGAATCATGTTTAATTTTTACAATGATGTTCATGAAAGTTTGTATTATATCCCTCTAGGATATCTATCACTTTGGGACTAGTTTCATATATTTCCATTGCTTTTTGACAAGCTCAAATAGTTTTAAGTGAAGAACATGAGCATAAAAAATTCATCTCTCAAAATAATATAAGTGAAACATGAGAGAATTTATTCAAAATTTACTAACTCTCAAATTGATCTAAGTGAAGCATGAGAGCATTTCTTCAAACATGTAAAACACGGCATGCTCGAAAAGATATAAGTGAAGCACTCGAGATGGCACGCCGTGTTCTAAATTCCATAGCTCAAAACATTTCAGTGAAGCATATAGAGCAAATCTAACAAATCATAGCATACTTTTGGCTCTCTCAAATAGGTGTGTCTAGCAAGTATACTTGTGAAAAATATAAAGAAAATCAAGCAAAGACTCATATAATACAAGACGCTCCAAGCAAAACTCATGATATGTGACGAATAAAAATATAGCTCCTAGTAAAATATCGATGGTCTTTAGAACAAAGAGGGAATGCTACTCGGGGCATTCCCAAGCTTAGTTGCTGGTTACTCTTTGGATATTATCCTGGTGGTGCTGTAGCATCCCCAAGCTTAGGCTCTTTTCAGTCCTTATTCCTTTATCCATCGTGATCTCACCCAAAACTTGAAAACTTCAATCACACAAAACTCAACAAAATCCTCGTGTGATGCGTTAGTATAATAAAGCAAATCACCACTCTAAATACTGTTGCAAACCCATTCATATTTTATTATTGTATTATATATACTGTATTCTAACTTTAACATGGCTTATACCCTCCAATAGAAGTCATAGATTCATCAAAATAAGCACACAATGCAACGAAAACAGAATCTGTCTCAAACAGAACAGTCTGTAGTAATCTGTACTATAACCATATTTCTGTAACACTAAAAATTCTGAAATAATAGGTAAAAGTAAATAATTTGTATAGAAACATTGTGTTAAAATTTCAGCTCATTATCACGCTCCAGTAAAAATTGAAAATTCACGCACTAGAGTCAAAGTTTCTGTTTCAGATTCAGCATTGTTTCTACTCATCTTATGAATCATCCTATAGGCCTCACTTGGAACAAACACTAAATAAAACATAAAAAACATTCATAATATTAGAATAATTGTGTAAACACTCAAAAACATAAAGGAAAGTGTAAAATAAAATTTATTCATTGGGTTGCCTCCCAATAAGCGCTATCGTTTTACGCTCCTAGCTAGGCATAACGCATAGATTCAAGTATTGTTATCTTTAGTTTCCAACTCCTGAATCACACAACAAGAATTCTTCAAGGATCTAGCATGAATACTTTCAATGAAAATACTTCCGGGAATAATATTGAAAAATTCATTCTTGCAATTAGGGTTATTTACCACTTCAACAAAATTGGGGTGAATACTAATCATTGTAAGATCCTCATTGTTTCTACTAGAAGTGGCACTCTTGTTCTTAGGAACATGTGTAGATTTGCAATCTTTACTAATAGGTTTTTTCACTAATCTTAACATTAGAAAAAGCTAAACTTAAGTTACTAAAGATTTCTTCCAACTTATCAATTCTAGCGGGGATCTCTTCCATTCTTTTGTTTACTTCCTTTAGCATTTTAAGAGCGTCTCCCACTTTCGACCCAATCTTATTAGCAAGATTATGCATCCTTTTATCTAATTTTTCAATATTTTCTTCGATGAACATTTTCTTTTCAACAACATCTAACTTTTGCATAACATGCTCAAGAGTTAAAATCATTTCATTGATAGTGATAGGTGGTGCACCCACTAAATTTCCCATAGCATTAAAAGCATCAAAGGTGGGGCACATCAAGAAATTCCTGCTAGTAATCATGTCAAGGACAAGCTATACCAAGTGGTGATGCCCACATAAAAATTGCAAAGAAGAACAATGGTAGATTCCTTACAAATAGATCTATTATGAGCATTGCAAGTCCTATACCAAGCATCTTTTAGATTCTCCCCCTTTGTTTAAAGTTAAGAACCTTATTCTCGTGGGTACATGCAATAATGGAAGAACTAGCCATAGTGAAAGGGTAGACGGACAAGGTGCCTAATGAGAAAAAAGGCAAACAAAAAAGAAGGCAAATAAAATAGCAAATTTTGTGAAGTGGGGGAGAGGAAAACGAGAGGCAAATGGCAAATAATGTAAATTCTGGAGATGAGATTTGTGATATGGAACCTGATAGATGTTGATGATGTCTCCCTGAAGCCAAAGATTGGCCCGTTGAAGAGGGACTGCTTATGCACCTCCTCCCTGCCAACGCACCAGAAATTCCTTTGATGTGGCTTGAGACTGCATCTGTATTTCCCCAAAGAGGAAGAGATGATGCAGCACATCTATGGTAAGTATTTCCTTTAGTTATGAAACCAAGGTATCGATCCAAGGAGGAAAACCACGCAATGCTATATAAATGGTACCTACACACAAAGAGCAAATACTTGCAAGCCGACGCGTAAGAGAGGTTGTCAATCTCTCAACAGTAAAAAGATAGATTAAATTGTAGTAGGTTGGAAAAAAAGATCTCACAAGAGCACAAAATAAAAGAGGCAAATAAAAAGTACAGCAAGGTATTTTTGGTTTTTTATTAATAGATCAGAAAACAAAAGCGGCAAAAATATAGAATGGAAAGCAGTATGTTGGAAAAGTAGACCCGGGGGCGTAGGTTTCACTAGTGGTTTCTCTCATGAGTATAGCACATGGTGGGTAAAAAATTACTGTTGGGTAATTGAAAGAAGATCAAATAATCATGACGATATCCAAGGAAATGATCATTATATAGGCATCACATGTAAGATAAGTAGAAATGATACCTGCGTGCCTCGTTGCCCCTTCTGTCACTGGGGGAGGACATCGCAAGATCGAACCCATCACAAAGCACCTCTTCCCATGGCAAGAAATATCGATCTAGTTGTCCTAACTAAACCAATGATTCAAATAAGAAATGCGAGGCTATAAGTAATCATGCATATAACACATCAAAGAAGACTAAAATAATATTCATGGATAGAAACTGATCATTAACTCAAAATTCATCAGATTCTAGCAAACACACCGCAAAAAGTAATTACATCAAATGAATTTCCAAGAGACCATTGTATTGGGAATCAAAAGAGAGAGAGGAGACCATCTAGCTACTTCCTACGGACACGTAGGTCTATGGTGGACTACTCACGCATCATCAGAGAGGCACCCATGAAGACGATTCACTACTCCGTGATGGTGTTAGATTGGATCTCACGGTTCCGGAACTTGCGGTGGATGGAATTGTGTTTCGTCGACTCACCTAGGGTTTTTGGAATATTTTGGTATTTATAGAGCTGATAGGCGGTGGAGAGGCATCCCGAGGTGGGAACAATACACCAGGCTGTGCTAGGGGCCTGTAGCGTGCCCTGGTGTCTTGTGGACTCCTCGGCCCTCCTCTTAGGCACTTCTTTGGTCCACCGGATGTCTTATGGACCAAAACAAATCTCCAAAAAGTCTCACAGTTATTGGGCTTCGTTTGGTATTGATATTCAGCGAAGTAAAAACAAGCAAAAAACAGCAACTGGCACGTGGCCCAATTGAAGATGATATAAAGTTGCAAAAATTATATAAAGTTGCTATAAAATGATTGTACAACATCCAAGATTGACAATATAACAACATGGAACAATAAAAAATTATAGATACATTGCAGATGTATCACTGGGCGGTCGATCATCTTCGCTCCCGATCCGATCTGGATCGGGGCTAGCCGTGGGGAGGCACCGGCCGCGCCAACGGGGCTCCGGCAGGGTGCTTGGGCGACAACACGGCCAGGACTCCGATAAGGGGAGGGGCGCCACATACCCTCGATCCCAAGGCAAAGTACACCGGTGGTGGAGATCCAGGTGGTGACAGCTCCAATGGTTGGTGGCCACTCGAAGGAGGAACGACGATGGGGCAAGTCGGGCGGCGTAGCGCCTGCCATCGATGGTTGGAGGCGAGGCAGGGAAAAGGAGGAGGGGTTGTCCTGGTCGCCGGTGGCGGCCGCGACTCCGGTCACTAACACGGGGAGGCGCATAGGCCGAGGCGAAGGAGGAAGGAGCCTCACACGAGCAGAGGCACGTGCGTTGCTTTGCCGCGGGCTAGCCGCGGGCGACGACGGCGGACCCCAAGCCCCGGGCAGGCCCGTGATTCGCTCGACGGGCTGCAACTACGGGTGGAAGCGTGGGTGATGGCTAGGGTGTGCACAAATTTCCTCGATTTGGACGATGGGACTAACTATGTATTGCAAGGGAGGCTAGGGTTGATTGTTTTTAGTCCGTTTTTGGACCGTACGATCGCGATCGAACGACTCCGAGTGGAGGGGGATTAAGGTAGGTGGTAGTGAGTTGTGTAAAGAGGGTTGGGCTGAAATGAGATGGATAATTGTGTCCCGACACAATATTTTTAAAACATGGAAACTTCCGACGAATAAACCGATGACTGTGCCACTACGGTTGACCATTCGGGTATTAAACTACCTCCGACTGCGATGAGATTTGGCACGCGGTCTACCTACAATAAAACAAGACCGCACGCCAACTTTCAACCCATTCAGAGAATGTTTCATATGCACTTCTTAAAACAATATTTTAAGATGCTGTAGGCATCTATGTGTGTGTTTGGTCTCTAAACGATCATCGACAAGAACAGAGAGAACTAACAACTATGAAGGGGTGCAAGTTTGAAAAATGATGGCAATGGAGTGCCGATGCTATGTACATGATGCGATGATGAATGAGGCAACAAAATAAATCACAAGGCGACGAAGAAATAAAACGGGAAGCTTCTAGATCATTGGACTCGAGATGTTACACCATGCTAGGTCCTTCATTCATAAGTAAAACAAAAGTATCTAATTTAGGTACCATCATATGTTCATGAACATTAGAAGGATTTCCAGGAAATGAAAATACCTGGTAATTCAACTGGCATGCGTGGCCTCTAGTAATTGGTCATCGATGGAAGCTCACCTTCCTCACCCAAATAAGGCTTCAAATATGCAATGTTAAAAGTGGGACTAACCCCAAACTATATAGACAGCTCAAGTTTATATGCATTATCATTTATTTTCTCTAACATCTTTAAAGGACTGTCAACACGTGGCATTAGCTTTGACTTGCGCAAATTAGGAAATCTATCCTTATGCAAATGTAACCAAACAAGATCTCCAGGTGCAAAGACAACATGTTTTCTACCCTTATCTCCAACAAGTTTGAATTTAGCATTCATACGCTAATGTTTTCCTAAGTTATGTCATGCATTTTTAAGATCAATTCTACACGTTGTTTAGCATCAAAATTAACCTTCTTTGAAGCTAGAAGAGGAAACAAATCAATAGACGCACGTGTTGAAAATATGCCCTAGAGGCAATAATAAATTATTTATTATCATATTTCCTTGTTCATGATAATCGTTTATTATCCATGCTATAATTGTATTGATCGGAGACTTAAATGCATGTGTGGATACATAGACAAAACCATGTCCCTAGTATGCCTCTAATGGACTAGCTCGTTGATCAAAGGATGGTTAAGGTTTCCTAGCCATGGACATGAGATGTCATTTGATAACGGGTAAAGAGACATAGCATATGATCGTGTCAGTTTATTGCTACTGTTTTCTGCATGTCAAGTATATGTTCCTATGACCATGAGATCATGCAACTCACGGATATCGGAGGAGTGCCTTGTGTGTATCAAACGTCGCAACGTAACTGGGTGACTATAAAGGTGCTCTACAGGTACCTCTGATGGTGTCTGTTGAGTTGGCATGGATCGAGACTGGGATTTGTTACTCCGTGTGACGGAGAGGTATCTCAGGGCCCACTCGGTAATACAACATCACAACAAGCCTTGCAAGCAATGTGGCTAAGTGTTAGTCACGGGATCTTGTATTACGGAACGAGTAAAGAGACTTGCCGGTAACGGGGTTGAACTAGGTATGGCGATACCGACGATCGAATCTCGGGCAAGTAACATACCGAAGAACAAAGGGAACGTTATACGGGATTAACTGAATCCTTGACATAGAGGTTCGACCGATAAAGATCTTCGTAGAATATGTAGGAACCAATGTGGACGTCCAGGTCCCGCCATTGGTTATTGACCGTAGAGGTGTCTTGGTCATGTCTACATAGTTCTCGAACCCGCAGGGTCTGCACACTTAAGGTTCGGTGACGTTTCGGTAGTGTAGAGTTATGTATGGTGGTGACCGAAGTTTGTTCGGAGTCCCGGATGAGATCCCGGACATCACGAGGAGCTCCATAATGGTCCGGAGGTAAAGATTCATATATAGGAAGTCCCAGTTTGGTTTCCGGAAAAGTTTCTGGCTCATCGGTAGTGTACCGGGAGTGCCGGTAGTGTACCGGGAGGCCTCCGGGAGGGGTATTTCGACCCCAAGAGGTCCATGGGCTGTGGGAGAATAATAAACAGCCCTTAGTGGGCTGGGAAAACAGCCACAAAGTCCCATGGCACAGGAGAGAAAGTCCTAAAGCAAAAAGTGGAAAATCAGCCAATAGGAGGCAATCCTACTCCAACTAGGATTGGAGGTGAAGTAGGATTGCTTCCCACCTCCTATTTCGGCTGACCCATAGGCCTTGGATGCCTCTCCTATCCTCTCCTACTATATATACTAGTGTATTGGGTGGTTTTTGGACAGAATTTCCGGCCACGTGCTACCCGTTTCACCGGTGCACAGTTTCTCCTCTAGATCGCTTTTCCGCAGCGCTTAGGCGAAGCCCTGCCGGAATCACTCCACCACTATCACCGGAGCGCCGTCACGCTGCCGGTGAACTCTCTCTCCTCTCCACCTCCTCTTGCTGGATCAAGACAGTGGAGATCGTCATCAAGCTGCACGTGTGCTGAACGCGGAGGTGCCGTCCGTTTGGCGCTAGATCGAAAGGACCGTGATCAAGATCGCGAGACGGTTCGTGATGAGATCGCGGGACGGATCATGATGAGTTCACGGGACAGATCGTGATTGGATCGCGGGACGGATCGTGATGAGATCGCGGGACGCTCGGTGATTTGGATCGCGAAGATGTTCGACTACACCAACCGCGTTTCTTAACGCTTTATGTAGATCCACTCTCCCTCTCGTAGATGCTCATCACCATGGATAGGTTTGCGTGTGCGTAGGAAATTTTTTGTTTCCCATGCGACATTCCCCAACAGTGGCATCATGAGCTAGGTTGATGGTTCGATGAGATCTCGAGTAGAACACAAAAGGTTTGTGGGCGTTGATGCTTAGATTGCTTCCTCCCTTGGTCGGATTTTGGTTCAGCGGGATTGTGAGATGAAGCGGCCCGGACCAACATTACTCGTACGCTTACGAGAGACCAGTTCCCTCGATGCAACTTGTTGCTTAGATGGCTTGCGGGTGACAGTTTCTCTCACTTTAGTTGGATCGGATCCGACAAAGGCGGTCCTTGAGAAGGTTGAAAAGCAATCTATGTATCACCATTGTGGTTTATGCGTAGGTGAGAATCGTTCTTGCTAGATACCCGTAACAGCCACATAAAACATGCAACAACAATTAGAGGACGTCTAACTTGTTTTTGCAGGGTATGTTGTGATGTGATATGGCCAATTACATGATGAGATATATGTGATGTATGAGATGATCATGTGATGTATAGAATTTCACGACTTGCATGTCGTTGAGTACGGCAACCGGCAGGAGCCATAGGGTTGTCTTTAATTATTGTATGACCTGTGTGTCAATCATTAAGCGCTATGTAATGCTTTACTTTATCGCTAAGCGGTAGCAATAGAAGTAGAAGCAGGGCTGGTGCCACAACCCCAATGGAAACACATTGATGGAGATCAAGATGATGGAGATCATGGTGTTGTGCCGGTGACGATGGAGATCATGCCGGTGTTTCGAAGATGGAGATCTTAAACACAAGTTCATGGCCATATCATGTCACTTATGAATTGCATGAGATGTTAATCCTTTTATGCACCTTGTTTTGCTTAGTACGGCGGTAGCATTATAAGGTGATCCCTCACTTGAATTTCAAGATGAACTGTGTTCTCCCCGAGTGTGCACCGTTGCGAAAGTTCGTCGTGTTGAGACACCACGTGATGATCGGGTGTGATAGACTCTATGTTCACATACAACGGGTGCAAGCCAGATTTGAACGCGCAGAACACTCGGGTTAAACTTGATGAGCCTAGCATGTACAGACATGGCCTCAGAACACAAGAGACCGAAAGGTCGAGCATGAGTCATATAGTGGATATGATCAACATAATGATGTTCACCATTGAAGCCACCTTAACTCACGTGATGATCGGACTTGAGTTGGTGAATTTGGATCATGTATCACTCGAATGACCCAAGGTATGTCAACTTGAGTGGGAGTTCTTAAGTAATATGATTAATTGAACTCATTATCATGAACATAGTCAAAGTGTCTTTGCAAATTATGTTGTAGATTACTAGCTCGCGTTGTAGCTCCCTTATATTTTTATATGTTCCTAGAGAAATAGAATTGAAAGATGTTAGTAGCAAAATTGCGGACTGGGTCCGTGATCTGAGGATTGTCCTCATTGCTGCACAGAAGGCTTATGTCCTTAATGCACCGCTCGGTGTGCCACCCCATCTAGCGTCGTCTGTAGATGTTGTGAACATCTGACAGGCACGTTTCGATGACTACTTGATAGTTTAGTGCGTCATGCATTACGGCTTAGAATTGAGGCTCCGAAACGTTTTGAACGTCACAGAACATATGAGATGTTCTAAGAGCTGAGATTGTGATCTTAGGCTCGTGCCCGAGTTGCGAGATATAGGATCTCCAACGAGATTCTTTGCCTGCAAGATGAAAGAGAATAGCTCAATCGTTGAGCATGTGCTCAGACTGTCTGGGTACTACAATCGCTTGAATCGAGTGGGAGTTGATCTTCCAGATAAGATAGTGATTGATGTAGTTCTCCAAGTCACTGTCACTGAGCTACTAGAACTTGGTGATGAACTATAAAATGCCAGGGAAAGAAATGTTGATCCCTGAGCTGTTCGCGATGTTTGACACCGCGAAGGTAGAAATCAAGAAGGAGCGTCAAGTGTTGATGGTTAATCAAACCACTAGTTTCGAGAAGGGCAAGAGCAAGGAGGGAAACTTCATGGATAGCAAGTCAGTTGCTGCTCCAGTGAAGCAACCCAAAGTTGAACTCAAACCCGAGACTAAGTGCTTCTGTTATGAGGTGAGCGGTCGCTGAAGCGGAACAACCCTAGATACTTGGTAGATAAGAAGGCTGGCAACATTCATAGAAGTATATTTGATATACGAGTTACTAATGTGTACCTTGCTAGTACTCTTAGTAGCACCTGGTATTAGATACCGGTTCGGTTGCTAAATGTTAGTAACTCGAAATAAAAGCTACGGAATAAACGGAGAACTAGCTAAGGGTGAGGTGACGATATGTGTTGGAAGTGTTTCCAAGGTTGATGTGATCAACATCGCACGCTCTCTCTACCTTCAGGATTAGTGACGAACCTAAATAAATGTTATTTGGTGTTTTGCGTTGAGCATGAACATGATTAGATCATGTTTATTGCAATACGGTTATTCATTTAAGTTAGAGAATAATGGTTATTCTATTTACATGAATAATACCTTCAATGGTCATGCATCCAGTGAGAATGGTTTGTTGAAATCTTGATCGTAGTATTACACATGTTCATAACATTGATGTCAAAAGATACAAAGTTAATAATGATAGTACCACATACTTGTGGCACTGCCGCTAAATGTCATATTGGTATAAAGCGCATGTAGAAACTCCATGCTGATGGATATTTGGACTCATTCGATTTCGAATCGGTTGAGACATGCGAACCATGCCTCTTGGGCAAGATGACTAAAGGACCCCGTTGGATGGAGCGGGCAAGTGATTCATTGGAAATGATAGATGTTGATGTATGCAATCTAGTGAGTCTTGTAGCGTGCAGTGGATATCGTTATTTTGTTACCTTCACTGATGATTTGAGTTGATATAGTGTATATTTACTTAATGAAACACAAGTCTGAATCGTTTGAAAGGTTCAAGCAAATTCAGAGTGAAGTTTAAAGATCATCGTGACAAGAAGATAAAAATGACTGCGATATGATCGTGGAGGTGAATATCTGAGTCACGAGTTTGGCATACAACTTAAGACAATGTGAAAAATTGTTTCACAACTAAACGCCACCTGGAACACCATAGTGTGATGGTGTGTCCGAACATCATAGTTATGCTCTATTGGACACGGTGCGTGCTATGATGTCTCTTGTCGTTTTACTACTATAATTTTGGGGTTATGCATTAGAGACAACTACATTCACTTTAAATAGGGCACCATCTAAATCCGTTGAGATGACACCATGTGAATTATGGTTTGATAGAAACCTAAGTTGTCATTTCTTAATGTTTGGGGCTGCAATGCTTGTGTGGAAAATGTTTTCACATAATAAGCTAGAACCCAAAGCGGACAAATATATCTTCATAGAATACCCTAAGAACAGATGGGTATGCCTTCTATCTCAGATCTGAGTGCAAAGTGTTTGTTGCTAGAACTGGGTCCTTTCTCGAGGAAAAGTTTCTCTCGAAAGAATTGAGTGGGAGGAAGATAGAACTTGATGAGGTTGTTAAACCTTTGTTCAACCAGAGAATAGCGCAACGCAGAAAGATGTTTCTGTGAAGCCTACGTTAGTTGAAGAGGAAGTTAATGATGATGATCATGAAGCTTCAGGATCAAGTTACTATCGAACTTCGTAGGTCGACAAGGATGTGTACTGCTCCTAAGTGGTACGACAACTCTGTCTTGGAGATCATGTTGTTGGACAACGATGAACCTACGAGCTATGGAGAAGCGATGATGGGCCCGGATTCCGACAAATGGTTAGAGGCCATGAAATCCGAGATAGGATCCATGTATGAAAACCAAGTGTAGACTTTGGTAGACTTGCTCGTTGGACGACAGGTCGTTGAGTACAAATGGATCTTTAAAATGAAGACAGACACTGATGGTGAATGTCACAGTTTGTAAAGCTCGACTTGTTGCAAAGATGTTTGTGACAAGTTCAAGGGGTTGACTGCGATGAGACTTTCTCACTCGTAGCGATGCTAGAGTCTGTTGGAATTATGTTAGCAGTTGCTGCGTTTTCAATTATGAAATCTGGCAGATGGATGTCAAAACATCGTTTCTTTAACGGTTTGCTTGAGGAAAGGTTGTATGTGATACAACCAGAAGGTTTTGTCAGTCCTAAGGATGCTAAAAGGTGTGCAAGCTTCGGTGATCCTTCCATGGACTGAAGCAAGCATCTCGGAGTTGGAATATACGCTTTGATGAGTTGATCAAAGTTTTGATGTTTCTACAAAGTTTACAAGAAACTTGTATTTGCAATAAAGTGAGTGGGAGCACTATAGAATTTCTGATAAGTATATGTGGATGACATATTGTTGATCAAAAATAATGTAGAGTTTCTGGAAAGCATAAAACGGTCATTTGGAAAGTGATTTTCAAAGGAAGACCTGGATGAAGCTACCTAATTGTTGAGCATCAAAATCTATGGAGATAGATCAAGATGCTCGATGAGACTTTCAATGAGTGCATACCTTGACAAGATTTTGAAAGAGTTCAAAATGGATCAGTCAGAGAAAGAGTTCTCGCCTGATTTGTAAGGTGTGAAAGTTGAGTCAGACTCAAAGCTCGACAACGGCAGAAGAAAGAGAAAGGACGAACGTCGTCCCCTATGCCTTAGCCATAGGCTCTATATTATGCCATGCTGTGTACCGCACCTGTGTGTGCCTTGCCATGAGTCTGTCAAGGGGTACAAGTGTGGTCCAGGAGTGGATCATTGGACAGCGGTCGGAATTATCCTTAGTAACCAGAGGACTAAGGAAATGTTTCTTGATTATGAAGGTGATAAAGAGTTCGTCGTAAAGAGTTATGTCGATGCAAGCTTTAACACCTATCCGGATGACTAGTAGTAGCAATCTGGATACGTATAGTGGAGCAGCCATTTGGAAATAGTACCAAGTGGAGTGTGGTAGCAGTGTTTACGGTTTGACATAGAGATTTGCAAAGTACACACGGATCTGAATATCGCAGACCCGTTGACTATAAGACCTCTCTCACATGCAAAGCATGATCGAGCCCCAGAACTCATTGGGTGTTAGATTCATAACAATGCGAGTCACATGGTGATGTGAACTAGATTATTGACTCTAGTGCAAGTGGGAGACTGTTGGAAATATGCCCTAGAGGCAATAATAAATTAGTTATTATCATATTTCCTTGTTCATGATAATCGTTTATTATCCATGCTATAATTGTATTGATCGGAGACTTAAATGCATGTGTGGATACATAGACAAAACCATGTCCCTAGTATGCCTCTAATGGACTAGCTCGTTGATCAAAGGATGGTTAAGGTTTCCTAGCCATGGACATGAGATGTCATTTGATAACGGGATCACATCATTAGGAGAATGATGTGATGGATAAGACCCAAACTACAAACATAACATATGATCGTGTCAGTTTATTGCTACTGTTTTCTGCATGTCAAGTATATGTTCCTATGACCATGAGATCATGCAACTCACGGATATCGGAGGAGTGCCCTGTGTGTATCAAACGTCACAACGTAACTGGGTGACTATAAAGGTGCTCTACAGGTATCTCCGATGGTGTCTGTTGAGTTGGCATGGATCGAGACTGGGATTTGTTACTCCGTGTGACGGAGAGGTATCTCAGGGCCCACTCGGTAATACAACATCACAACAAGCCTTGCAAGCAATGTGGCTAAGTGTTAGTCACGGGATCTTGTATTACGGAACGAGTAAAGAGACTTGGCGGTAACGGGGTTGAACTAGGTATGGCGATACCGACGATCGAATCTCGGGCAAGTAACATACCGAAGAACAAAGGGAACGTTATACGGGATTAACTAAATCCTTGACATAGAGGTTCGACCGATAAAGATCTTCGTAGAATATGTAGGAACCAATGTGTATGTCCAGGTCCCGCCATTGGTTATTGACCGTAGAGGTGTCTCGGTCATGTCTACATAGTTCTCGAACCCGCAGGGTCTGCACACTTAAGGTTCGGTGACGTTTCGGTAGTGTAGAGTTATGTATGGTGGTGACCGAAGTTTGTTCAGAGTACCGGATGAGATCCCGGACATCACGAGGAGCTCCATAATGGTCTGGAGGTAAAGATTCATATATAGGAAGTCCCAGTTTGGTTTCCGGAAAAGTTTCTGGCTCATCGGTAGTGTACCGGGAGTGCCGGTAGTGTACCGGGAGGCCTCCGGGAGGGGTATTTCGACCCCAAGAGGTCCATGGGCTGTGGGAGAATAATAACCAGCCCTTAGTGGGCTGGGAAAACAGCCACAAAGGCCCATGCCGCAGGAGAGAAAGTCCTAAAGCAAAAAGTGGAAAATCAGCCAATAGGAGGCAATCCTACTCCAACTAGGATTGGAGGTGAAGTAGGATTGCTTCCCACCTCCTATTTCGGCCGACCCAAAGGCCTTGGCTGCCTCTCCTCTCCTTTCCTCCTATATATACGAGTGTACTGGGTGGTTTTTGGACAGAATTTCCGGCCACGTGCTACCCGTTTCACGGGTGCACAGTTTCTCCTCTAGATCGGTTTTCCGCAGCACTTAGGCGAAGCCCTGCCGGAATCACTCCACCACCATCACCGGAGCGCCGTCACGCTGCCGGTGAACTCTCTCTCCTCTTCACCTCCTCTTGCTGGATCAAGACGGTGGAGATCGTCATCAAGCTGCACGTGTGCTGAACGCGGAGGTGTCGTCCGTTCGGCGCTAGATCGGAAGGACCGTGATCAAGATCGCGAGACGGTTCGTGATGAGATCGCGGGACGGATCGTGATGAGTTCACGGGACGGATCGTGATTGGATTGCGGGACGGATCGTGATGAGATCGCGGGACGCTCGGTGATTTGGATCGCGAAGATGTTCGACTACACCAACCGCGTTTCTTAACGCTTCCCGCTTAGCGATCTACAAGGGTATGTAGATCCACTCTCCCTCTCGTAGATGCTCATCACCATGGATAGGTTTGCGTGTGCGTAGGAAAATTTTTGTTTCCCATGCGACGTTCCCCAACAGCACGAGGCATGAAACCATACACAATTTCAAAGTGCCACATCTTAGTAGAAGAATGCAATGAATGATTATAAGCAAATTCAAGAGGAGGCAAGCATTCTTCCCACATTTTCAAGTTATTCTTCAAATCAACCCTAAGCATAGTAGACAATGATCTATTAACTACGTTAGTTTGTCCATCAGTTTGGGGGTGACATGTAGTACTAAAAAGCAGTTTAGTCCCAACTTAGCCCATAAACATCTCTAAAAGTGGCTAAGAAATTTAGCATCATGATCTGAAACAATTGTATTTGGCACACCATGGAAGCGAATAATTTCACGAAAGAACAAATCAGCAACATTAGCAGCAGCATCACTTTTATGACATGGTATAAAGTGTGCCATTTTTGAAAATCTATCCATGACAAAAAATATGGTATACCTACCCTTCTTTGTTCGAGGTAAACCTAAAATGAAGTCCATAGATATATCCTCCCAAGAAACACTAGCTACTGGTAAAGGCATATATAAACTATGAGGATTGAGTCGTGACATAGCTTCTTGACATGTAGTGCAGCGAGCAACAAAACGCTCAACATACCTTCTCATCTTTAGCCAAAACAAATGGGTAGCAAGTATATCCACCATCTTCTTCACGCCAAAGTGTCACATTAATCCTCCTCTATGCGCCTCCGGCAACAACAAAAGACGAATGGAGCTAGCTGGAATGCAGAGCTTGTTAGCACGAAACACAAATCCATCATTAACGATGAACTTGTTCCATGTCCTCCCTTCTTTACAATTCTGCAACACATCTTTAAATTCAGGATCATGCACATATTGATCTTTGATGGTCTTCAAACAAAATATTTTAAAGTCAATTTATGAAAGCATAGTATAATGACGAGACAATGCATCACTCATAACATTTTCTTTACCTTTCTTGTTTTTAATGACATAAGGGAAAGTCTCAATGAATTCAACACATTTAGCATGTCTACGATTCAGTTTTGCTTGACTTTTAATATATAAAAAATTCTTTGGGCCATAAATAATGTACCATGTTTCTAAAGTAGAATAATTCTTTATCATAAGTAGAATAATTCAGACTAGGCCCACTCAATTTTTCAAAAAAGTACGCAGCAGGTTTACCATCTTGTAATAACACACCTCCACTAGCATCACATTCGAGCTCGAAAGTCTTATTAAAATCAGGAAGTTGGAGTAAAGGATCATGTGTTAACTTATCTTTCAATACCATAAAGGCTTCTTCTTGTGCGGTACCCCAAGAAAAAGGCAGATCCTTCTTTTTAATCTCATTGAGATGTGTAGCAATGATGCTAAAATCCCTCACAAAACACCTATAGAAACTAGAGAGGCCAAGAAAACTCCTCACTTGTGTTACCATTTTGGGTTGTGGCTAACTATCAATAGCTTCAGTCTTGGCTTTATCAACTTCAATTCCCTGCAGAGTAACTCTATAGCCAAGAAAAGATACTCGGTTGGTGCAAACAGTACACTTCCCAAGGTTACCAAACAAACGTGCATCACGTAGAGCAATAAAAACAACACGTAAATGTTCCAAATGTTCCTCCAAAGATCTACTAGAAATCTGTATATCATCAAAATAGACTACCACAAATCGTCCAATGAAAGCACGCAAAACCTCATTCATTATTCTCATGAAGGTACTAGGTGCATTAGTTACCCAAAAGACATGATTAACAACTCATATAAACCAAACTTAGTTTTAAATGTTGTTTTCCATTCATCTCCCAATTTCATACGAATTTGATGGTATCCACTACGCAAATCAACTTTGGAGAAGATTGTAGACCCACTTAATTCATTAAGCATATCATCGAGTCTAGGAATAGGATGATGATAATGAATAGTAGTATTATTAATGCCTCTACAATCCACACACATACGCGATGTTCCATCCTTTTTTGGCACTAGAATAATAGAAACAACACAAGGACTAAGGGGCGTATGTAACCTTTTTCGAGAAGCCCCTATACTTGATGCATAATCTCCTCAGTCTCCTCTAGATTGGTATGTTATGCCGCATGGTTGTGTAGAGATGCACCGAGAATTAAGTCAATCTGATGCTCAATCCCTCGAATAGGTGGTAATCCCAGTGACACGTATTTTGGAAAGATATCAGCAAACTCCTGCAAAATGTTAGTTATAGGAGGAGGCAAAGAGGGAGGCATATCCTCGAATGAATATAATTCATCGTTGCATACAAAATCATAGCACAAAGATATAGTAACATCCAAATCAGTAATATCAGATTTAGTATCAAGTAAACATCGTCGCTTCACTTTTATTTCAGAGGCAACACTAGATGATGGTTTATTAGACTTATTGTGTTGCTCAAATTCCTTTGGTACAATCTGATTTTCACTCTTATTTAGCTCCTGTTTTGCTTTACTAGCTCTAGCAATGTCATCTTTCATAATATGTTCAGGAGAAATAGGAAGCAAAGTTATATTTTAATCCTTATGAACAAGAGTATAATGATTTGTCCTACCATGGTATACATTTTTTTATCAAATTGCCATTGTCTACCAAGTAAAACAGAACATGCTTGCATGGGCACCACATCACAATCAACATAATCAGAATATGTAGCAATGCTAAAATGCACACGAACAGTACGTGCTACCTTAACCTTGCCACTGTTGTTGAACTATTGGATGTTATAAGGATGAGGATGTGGTCTAGTGGTTAGAGAAAGCTTCTCCACCATCTCCATTCTAGCCATGGTATTGCAACTCCCTCCATTGATGATGACGCAAGCAGAATGCTCCTTCACAACTCCCTTTATATGGAACAAGTTGTGCCTCTGATTTATCTCAGCATGTGTAACCTGCACACTCAGAACACTTTGAGCAACTAAACTTTCATACCTGTCCTCTTAGTTAGCAGCCATGTAGTGTGTCTCTTGTTCAGTATCTTCGACACCCTGCTCTTCATCCGCAATAAGAACCAATGTATCCTCATCATAATCACTAGCGGGCGCATATCCACCATCCTCAATAACAATCATCACACGCCTTGATGTGCATTCTCTCGCAAAGTGACCTCTATCCTTGCAACTACAACATATAACATTATGTGTTTTCCCTGTAGATGACATGGATGAAGAAGAGCTCTATGGAGGCCTCGAAGGTGTGCCCTTGCTATAGGCTGGTGGCGGTGCCTGTTTTCTTGTATCTCTATTGGAGTTGGAGGTTGAAGTTACCGGTGTTGTAGTAGGACGTGTGGAATTAGATGATGTACATGGTGTCTATGATGATGCTCGACCTACGGAATAATTAGTTCCCGCCATTGCCTGGTGATCCTACACTTCAAGTTCAGCTTTGCAAGCAAGATGGAGTAAATGAGTGACATTGTTATACTCCTTATACTCAAGAATAGTCTGAATCTCTCAATTTAATCCAACCATAAAACATGCAAGCATAGATTCGTTCTCCTCAATAATACCATATCTAATCATGCAAGTTTGTAATTCCTGCTAATATTCCTCTATAGAATTTTTTCCTTGTCTTAAACGCTACAAATTTTGAAGCAATTCACGTTGATAATATGGTGGAACCCAACTATTATGCATAGCAGTTTTCAAAGCATCCCATGTAGTAGAGATATCATCATGATGTATTCTACAATGTTCAGACCACCAAACACAGGCAAAACTAGTGAATGCACAAACAGTAGCGGCAACACGTCTATCCTCAGGAAATTGTAAACATGTAAAACGTTGTTTTGTTTATAACTCCCAAGTAAGATATATATCAGGAACATATCTACCCTCAAAGGTCAGAATATTCAATTTAAGTTTAGGGAGATGGTCATGATCCCACACCTGAGGGGAGGTGCCACCCTACCGTTGCGAAAGTATGCATGTGGACGACCTGGTGCTTGTGCCGGTGGTTGCCCCTAGAGCTCATTTGGAGCAACCTCTCCTCATCATCGTAATCACCATAATAATCCTCATTCTGCTCAATGACGGTAGGAGCAGCAACAAGAGCCACCGAAGCTGCAACAGTAGCAATGGAATTTTGGCCTTGGTCGATAGGCACACGTCATGGTCGTCCTGCGAAATTTGGGTGTTGTTGGTGTTGTTGTAGCCGAGGTACAACAGGTATAGCTGGTGGAGGTAGACGTGCACGCACCTCATTGAATTTAGCATAAAGCTTAGCGTCGACCGTCTTCTCTAAACCATCTAGCTTCTCCATAGCCTCTCCAAGGCTCGTCACAAAGTTGTGCTCCTGGTCACCCATCATTTGTTGAAATTTATTGTGAAGCTCCTTATTCATCATGACCTCCCATTCGATGCGTCGGCTTGTGATCCTGGCATGGTTAACAGTAATGGGAACACACAAGAATATAAATCTACATACAACTAGGAAGTGGTGGTAGTGTGGTGGTGTGTCAGAAATCCGTCAAGCAAATCTCAAATTCTTACCAGTTCTTACATAGCAGCAGGTGGTGATTGGCAACCGTTGTAGTCAAAACTTGTAAAGCTTGGATAGAGCGATTGCCAGGTGGCGTCAAACACACGACGTCGATGTATGTGAAGCTGGGAAGAGTTATAATATGGTAGAAAAAAGGGTCAACAATTATCAGTTTAGAGATGCCAAGTTGAAAAGACACTCAACGACTGTACCGTGCTGGTCCTAGGCTATACCATACTAGAGATGCGAGCCTAAAGCACCAACAAAATCACGACGCTACACGTAATCAAGGGAAGAGCACACTCTGAATTATTTTGGTGCCTCTATTTTTTTGCACTCATTTCTTGATATTTTTATCAAAAAATCACTATAATTGCAAGTGTCTCAAAATTCTTCCGAAGCGTATAAACATGATAGTCACAAAAAACAAAATTTGACTAATTTTTTTGGAACGACTTGCGGATGCAACGACCAAAAAGTGCGGCAAAAAATCACTATGATGACGAGTGTCTCAAAACGCTTCAGAAAGCCTAAAAACAGGATAGAGAAAAAATATTTTTGCACGCCGAAATTTTGGCATAAAAACTGTCCGGAGGTCTCTAGGCTTTTTTTCCCGAAACCTACTCAGGCAAGGAAACATGAAACTGAAAACAAGAGGACCTCAAAAGTAAACCTAATATGGGATGGACTTGGACTAGGATTGGTGATGAGTATGAATCTGGTGGAATTTGAACTAGTGATTGATGTATCTATCTATCTACTACCCATATAAAAGGAAGAGGAAGAGAGGGTTAATCCAACTTAAAATCTAAACCGTTTAATCAGATGATCAATGGTCATAAAAACTTCGTTAACGAAACAAAGCTCATGTCCGAAACGCTAATCTCCATCCCCCATCGCTTCTTCTCATCCCGCACGTGGTTGACCCACCAACCGCTCCCCCGCCCGCCTCCCCATCACGATGCTAACCTCTCGGCGCCCCCGCATTCGCCCCTCACCATGGCGCCAACACCTCCGCCCCGGACGCCGTCCAGCCGTTCGGCCTGACCTGCCCCCGACGCAGTTCCACCACCAATCCCTCCGCCCCCAATGCCGGCCAGGCGCTCGGCCCGACCCGCCACTCCGCCCCCAACGTCGGCAAGCCGCTTGGCCCGACCCGCTGCCGATGAGACTCCGTCGCCAACCCTCTGCCCCCGACGCCGGCCGGCCCTTCACGTCGCCATCTGCTCCCACCGCAGCCCCGTCGCCAGCCGCTTCGCCCCCGATGTCGGTCGACCCTTCACGTCCGCCCCGACGCCTTCATGTCCGCCCCGGCACAGATATTCTGCACAGAATGGCGACAGCGCGGTGAGCAGCGGCTGCACACGCCCCCGACACTAAAGGCGGCACCCTGCACGCCATCCGCATCGCCCTCGCCAACGGACTACAGTCGCCCTCCTGCACCAATGCACCATGCGGAGGCCTGGATCCTTGCGGAAAGACTTCCAGCCAGCACAAGACAACCCTGGCGCCCGTCATGGATGGACTTACAGCCGCACGTCACAACTCACAACATGTATAGGAAGTAGGAACGAGAGCAATCTGAAGGTTTGTCACCCATATTGTTCTTTGTAGGTTGAACTGGTTGAACTGGTTGCTTCAAAGTGGGTTTGTCACTCATACTTTGACTTTCTGTAGGGGCAAGCTTCGTGTAGGGATAAGCTTCAGAGTGGGTTTCGCTGCAGCGACATTCATCTAAGATTCAGAGGATTTATTTGGGGTGCAAATATGTGGATCTTTTCCAGATACAGTAGCACGGACAATTGCCGCTGAAACATTTTTAACTGCTAAGGTAATTCAATGAGACGTACATTAAATAAAATACCTGAATTGTTGTGCTCACCTTGTCTTTGCTTTTTGATCCTAGGTAAGAACAACTTACTTTGAATGCTGGAACCGTGTTGATTCTTTTGTTTTAGACATTTATGACCAGGGTGCTTCAGCCATAACAATACATAGTAGATCAGGGCAGCAACGGTACAGTAAACTTGCCCATTGGGACTATACTAACCAGTGTGCACAGAAGGCCCCTGACGATCCGCGTGTCATTGGAAATGGTGATATATTCTCCTTTACTGTCTGGAACAGGCGTGTTTCAGCCAGCTCGAAGTACACTATAGAGGTTAGTATATACAATAGTTTACATGATGTACTTATATATATTGTGAGAAGAAAAAACCGAAAAGATGATTCTGTGTATTTTAGCGAAGTTTGTTTGTGAATCACATTTTAAGCTTGGAATTGTTTAATCAGGACATGACATCATGATTCCCCCAAATTTTGCAGACCATAATTACCACAGCATGGACACTCAATCTTTAACATTTTCAAATAATTACAAGATCCACATTTTTCTCTAAATTTATACCAAAAAGCAAGAAGAACTACAAGCAATAATCAGGAAATACCCAATGTAGGCGTTACAGAAAATTGTCTGCAATTATCAGCTCCAATTGTTTTGCACAACCTATGAAAGGAAGATTCCGAACAGTGGTCAAGGGGTCAAGTTGCAACTTCTCCTGATATTCTCTTATCTTTTTTCACGTAAATGAGGTGTTGCAACTAGGTCAACTCTGGAGGAGCTTGGGATATTTGAGGGCACTTCCAATCCATTAACTGAATTAGGATCTTCAGATTCCGCCTTAGTTCTAGATCAAATGAATTATGCCATAAGAAGTGCTATCCATCGTTGCAAAACATTGATATTCAGTGTTTACTCTTGAAAAGCTCTCTAACTTGTAACTCAACTTTTAATGATCATCTGCCATAAGAAGTGCTATTCATCATTGCAAAACATTGATATTTCTGAAAGTGTTTAACGCTCTGCATATACCTTTTTTGTATTTTGCGCGAATGATACTTTTTAGATACTTACTACCATTCCATAATTGCAATAGCTATTCTGTATGTCTTCTACAATGGCTCAACTAGGGCATATGAACTGTTAGTTTCACATGTTCTTGTCTTCTACAAATGTCTCACTGATCCCTCTTCTTAGATATCAAAAGTCAGACGACAATTATTTTCAAAATCAGTATATTTGGTCCCTGTTCGTAGCTGTCTAATAGCTGATGACTGTGCTTTCATATTGTTTACGTAGTTAGTGAAAAAGTCTGTATAATACTTTACATTGAACTGTTACATGATAGACAAGGTAAACTGTAGCATGTAATTGTAGGGAATTCATGAGGATACATGCAAACTCAGTATTACTTGAATGCTCATAGGTCCTAACATTTTTTGTAATGCTTTTACTTGCTTAATTCATGAGGAGAATCATGTTGTGAACATTGTTATCTTCAAGAAATAAGTTTTTCTTGGTTAGCTGGCATTGTTTGATAAAGAAATAGTCAAATGTTGTTTATGATGCATGAGATCTTTTTTGTGTGGAGCTGATGCATTATGAGGATTTCTGAAGGTTTTGGAGTTTCTAATCCGTACAACACGTAAGATTAATGGAAGCATGTACATTGATCTATTTTTCTCTTTTCATGAGGAAATGTGTGCATCATCTAAAAGAATAAGCACCATTGCCCCTGCACCTGGATATAACTGCGCTATACATCTGGTTGGGTCTGGCCAACGAATTAATTGGACCAACCCTTTAGTCCATGTTTGTGTCATCCATTGCAGCTAAATATAGCAAAAAGGTGCGGCTAGGTTTTAAAGGAGCGCCTCTTACTCCTCACCTTCAGTTGTCGTTGAAATATTGTGGAGTTTGGTTTTGTATCCTTATAAGACTTAATTTTTAATGTTACTTTTGTTAGTTCAATTTTTGTGGCGTTAGAACCCTTCCTCAACGCTATAGTGAAGATTATGTTGTTTGTGTTTCAGCAAAAACAATCCAACGTTTTCCCTCCATGATATCAGGTGCAACTAGAAAAAATAGACGTCAGCCATGCTTGAAAACGCTGCCATCGAGGAGCTTATTTAGGCTATGAAAATAATATGTCAATTACTCGTGCGTACTAGTGTATGGGAGTTGAACACAAATTGGTGGTTTTGTGATGGAATTGGTGGTTTTGTGATGGAGGTGGACTCGGGTTGGCGTGATGGAGGATATGGGGTGGTATATGGAAGCGACGATGTATCTGGTGTGGCGGTGGTATATGTCATCAGTGATCTATCTGGTGTGGTGGTGGTATATGGTAGCGATGAAGATGATGCGGCGGCGGCCTGACCAATTGTGAACAAAACTCAAAACTCTAAAAGACTAGACTCCAAGACCAGCAACTTGACACAACGATGCAACTGTAAATTCAACAAAGCAAACACCGAACAAAAAATTGCAAAGTCTCGGTTTGGTTTGGATATGAAGATCTAACCCTATTTTTTGTGGATTTTTCGTGGACTATAGGCATGAAGAACAAATGCGACCTAACTACGAAAAACTGCTAAAATATCACCGAGCAACTTGGGAATCTTGATAGAGGCAGAGATGTTCCATCTTTCGATGAGATGGTGGCTATCGTTTTTGTTGGAGTAGACTTTGACTTTTCAACTACGAACGTGTGGGGACGTCGTGCCTTAGCAATCGCTAAACCAAATCTGAGAGGTTATTGAGCACGCCAGAGCACAATCAACCTGACCACAAAGGTCTATTTCTTGCACGCAAATGAGGAACAAGCAAGAAACTGAAATTGCAATCTGGATATTGCGAATATAAGAGAAAAGCTTTATTGGTGAAAGTGGGGTTGTGTGACGTCTTGGTCTGGTTGTGGAACACAAATAAAGGACGTGAAGTTGCAGCTATGGCAAACTTGTAATATAAACAAAATTCAAGTCTAAAACGGCGCCCTAAGGGCTGTATATATGGGTGAAGAGAGGGGAATTTCGTGGCCCTTTGGATAAGGAGTCTGAAACCAACCCTAACTCAGTTTACCCACACATACGTACTATAAAAGCGGCCTATAAAGTGATATTTCGAAATTACATGGACCTGGCCCAAAAATAAGATGACGCAACACCTATAATGGTATATGGATAAAATTAATGAAGTGGCATCTTGTATATTTCGTCCAATCCTTCAAGCTCTCCTTATGCTGGCTTGAAAGTGCGAAAGTCACCATTGAAAGCTCCATTGTTCTTTCCCGCACATGCACCTTCTTCTTCATGCTTGTTCCCGCTCGAATGGCCATTCTTCTTGTCCATGCTAGCTCCTTCATTCATAATTAAAACAAAAGTATCTAACTTAGGTAGCATCATATGTTCATGAACATGAGAAGGATTTCCAAGAAACAAAAGTACCTCGTAATTCAATTGGCATGCGCGAGCTCTAGTAACTCGTCCTGTATGTATAGCAGCACGGGTTGTTGGTGTAACAATGGTATTTATGTCCTCATCATCCTCCCCTTCTTGAACTAATGTCGTCCTTGACGGAAGCTCATATTCCTCACCCAAATAAGACTTCAAATCTGCAATGTTAAAAGTGGGACTAACCCCAAACTCTGCAAGTAGCTCAATTTTATATGGATTATCATTTATTTTCTCTAACACCTTAAAAGCACAATGAACACGTGGCATTATCTTTGACTTGCACAAATCCAGAAATCTATCCTTACGAAAATGTAACCAAACAAGATCTCCAAGTACAAAGACAACATGTTTTGTACTCTTATCTCCAGCAAGTTTATATTAAGCATTTATACGCTCAATGTTTTCCTTAGTTACCTCATGCATTTTTAAGATCAATTCAGCATCTTTTTAGCATCAAAATTAACCTTCTCTGAAGATGAAAGAGGCAACAAATCTATAGGTGCATGAGGTATGAAACTATACACAATTTCAAAAAGGCACATCTTAGTACTAGAATGCAATGTGCGATTACAAGAAAATTCAATATGAGGCAAGCATTCTTCCCACATTTTCAAGTTATTCTTCAAAACAGCCATAAGCTTAGTAGACATTGATTTGTTGACTACTTCAGTTTGTTCATCAGTTTGGGAGTGACATGTGGTACTAAAAAGCAGTTTAGTCCCCAACTTAGCCCATAACCATCTCCAAAAAGTGGATAAGAAATTTAGCATCACGATCTGAAACTATTGTATTTGGCACAACGTGCAAGCGAATAATTTTACGAAAGGATAAATCAAGATCATTAGCATCATCATCACTTTTATGACATGCTATAATGTGTGCCATTTTTGAAAATCTATCCATGACAACAACTATGCTACCCCTCCCCTTATTTGTTTGAGGTAAACCTGAAAGAAGTCCATAGATATATCCTTCCCAGGAACACTAGGTACATGCAAAGGCATATATAAACCATGAGGATTGAGTCATGACTTAGCTTTTTGACATGTAGTGCAGTGAGCAACAAAATGCTCAACATTCTGTCTCATCTTTGGCCAAAAGAAATGTGTAGCAACTACGTCCTTCGTCTTCTTCACGCCGAAGTGTCCCATTAATCCTCTTCCATGCGCCTTCTGCAACAACAAAAGACAAACAGAGCTATCTGGAATTAATAGCTTGATAGCACAAAACACAAATCCATCATGAATGACGAATGTGTTCCATGTTCTCCCTTCTTTACAATTCTGCAACACATCTTTAAAGTCCACATCATGCACGTATTGATCTTTGATGGTCTCCAAACCAAATATTTTAAAGTCAAGTTGTGAAAGTATAGTATAGCCACGAGACAATGCGTCAGCAATAGCATTTTCTTTTCCCTTATTGTGTTTAATGACAAAAGGGAAAGTTTCAATGAATTCAACCCATTTATCATGTCTACGGTACAATTTTGCTTGACTTTTAATAAGTTTCAAAGATTCATGGTCAGAATATATAGCAATTTTTTGGGACATAAATAATGTTTCCTTGTTTCCAAAGTCCGAACAGGAGCATATAATTCCTTCATAAGTAGAATAATTCAGACTAGGCCCACTCAATTTTTTACAAAAGTATGCAACATGTTTACCATCTTGTAATAACACACCTCCTAATCCAATTCCACTAGCATCACATTCAAGCTCAAAAGTCTTATTAAAATAAGGAAGTTGGAGTAAAGGAGCATGTGTTAACTTATCTTTCAATACCATGAAGGCTTCTTTGTGTGTGGTACCGCGAGCAAAAGACACATCCTTCTTTGTAAGCTCATTGACAGGTGTAGCAATGGTGCCGAAATCCCTCACAAAATGCCTATAGAAACCAGCGAGGCCAAGAGACTCCTCACTTGTCTGACCGTTTTGGGCTATGACCAACTCTCAATAGCTTAAATCTTGGCTTTGTCAACTTCAATTCCATATGGAGTAACAACATAGCCAAGAAAAGATTCTCAGTTGGTGCAAAAGGTGCACTTCCCAAGGTTACCAAACAAATGTGCATCACGTAGAGCAATAAAAACAACACGTAAATGTTCCAAATATTCCTCCAAAGATCTAAGATAAATCAGTATATCATCAAAATAGACTACCAAAAATCGTCCAATGAAAGCACGTAAAACCTTGTTCATTAATCTCATGAAAGTACTAGGTGAATTAGTTAACCCAACATGCATGACTAACCACTCGTATAAACCAAACTTAGTTTTAAATTTTGTTTTCCATTCATCTCCCAATTTCATACGAATTTGATGGTATCCACTATGAAAATCAACTTTAGAGAAAATTGTAGAGTCACTTAATTCATCAAGAATATCATCTAGCCTAGGAATAGGATGACAATAACGAATAGTAATACTGTTAATGCCTCTACAACACACACACATACGCGATGTACCATCCTTTTTCGGCCTTAGAATAATAGGGAAAACACAAGGCCTAAGGGATTCACGTATATAACCTTTGTCGAACAGATCATGTACTAGACGCATAATCTCTTTCATCTCCTCTAGATTGGTACAGTATGGTGCACGGTTGGGTAGAGATGCATCGGGAATTAAGTCAATCCGATGCTTAATCCATCGAATAGGTGATAATCCTAGTGGCACTTTTTGTGGAAAGACGTCAACAAACTCCTGCAAGATGTTAGTGACAAGAGGCAAAAAAGAGGGAGGCATGTCCTCGAATGGAAATAATACCTCTTTTCATACAAAAGCATAGCAAACAGATGTAGTAATATCCAAATCATTAATGTCAGATTTAGTGGCAAGTAAACAACCACTCTTCAGTTTTTTTTCAGATCCAACACAAGATGATTGTTTATTAGGCTTATTATATTGCGCAAATTCCTTTGCCCCAATCTGATTTTCACTCTCAGTTTGCCCCTATTTTGCTTTACTATCTCTAGCATTGACATCTTTAATAATGTATTCAGGAGACATAGCAAACAAAGTTACATTTTTACCCTTATGAAGAAGAGTATATTGCTTTGTCCTAACATGGTGTGCAGAATTTTCATCAAATTTCCATGGTCTACCAAGTAACATGGAGCTTGCTTGCATGAGTACCACATCACAATGAACATAATCAGAATATATAGCAATGCTAAACTGCACACGAATAGTACGTGTTACCTTAACCTTGCCACTGTTGTTGAACCATTGGATGTAATATGGATGAGGATATGGTCTGGTGGTTAGAGACATCTTCTCCACCATGTCCATGCTAGCCAAGTTGTTGTAACTCCCTCCATCGATGATGACGCGAACAAAACGCTCCTTCACAACTCCCTTTGTATGGAACAAGTTGTGCCTCTGATTTTTCTCAGCATGTGTAAACTGCACACTTAGAACACATTGGGAAACTAAACTTTCATACATGTTCGCGTAGTTAGCAGCCATGTAGTGTCTTTCCTGTTCAGTATCCTCGGCACCCTGTTCTTCACTTGCAATAAGAGCAAAAGTCTCCTCATTATAATCACTAGCGGAGGCATATCCACCATCCTCAGTAAGAATAATCACACGCCAGCATGTGCATTCTCTCGCAATGTGACCTCTACCCTTGCAACGACGACATATAACGTCATGTGTTTGCCCTATAGATGCCATGGATGAAGAAGAGCTCTAGGTAGGCCCTGAAGGCGTGCCCTTGCTGGAGGCTGGAGAGGGTGCCTGATTCCTGATATCTCGGTTGGAGTTGGTGGTCGAAGTAGGCGGTGCCGTACTAGTACATGTGGAAGTAGATGAGGTCCATGGCGTCCATGATGAAGTGTGACGTGCAGAAAAATTAGTTCTGCCAATGTCACGTTCAGCTTTGCAAGCAAGATGGAATAAACGAGTGATAGTGTTATACTCCTTATACTCTAAAATAGTCTGAATATCTCTATTTAATCCATCCATAAAACGTGCAAGCATAGATTCATTTTCCTCAACAATACCACATCTAATCATGCAAATTTGTAATTCCTGATAATATTCCTCCAAAGACTTTTTTCCTTGTCTTAGACGCTGCAAATTTTGAAGCAATTTATGTTGATAATCTAGTGGAACCGAACGATTAAGCATAGTAGTTTTCAAAGAAGCCCAAGTAGTAGGGATATTATCATAATGTATTCTACAATGTTCATACCACCAAACACAAGCAAAACTAGTTAATGCACAAACAACAACAACAACGCGTCTATCCTCAGGAAATTGTAAGCATGTAAAACGTTGTTCTGTTTCTATCTCCCAAGTAAGATATATATGAGGAACATATCTACCCTCAAATGTCGGAATATTCAATTTAAGTTTAGGAAGATAGTCATGATCCTGTACATGAGGGGGTGGTGGAGCCCTACCGTTGCGAATGTAACCATGTGGACGACCTGGTGCATGTGGTGGTGGTTGCCCCTGGGGCTGATGTGGAGCAACCTCTCCCTCATCATCGTAATCACCATCATATTCCTTATCATAACCCTCATTCTGCCAAACGACAGTAGCAACAACAACAACACCCACCGAAGCTCCAAGAGTTGCAATGGCACCAGAATTTTGGCCTTGGTCGATAGGCACACGTCGCGCTCGTCCCGTGAAATTTGGGCGTTGTTGGTGTTGTTGTTGCTGAGGTACGACGGGTACAACTGATGGAGGTAGACGTGCAAGGACCAAATTGAATTTAGCATCAAGCTTGGTGTCGACCGCCTTGTCCAAACCATGTAGCTTCTCCATAGCCTCTCCAAGGCTTGTCACCAAGTCATTCACTTGTTGACCCATCATTTGGTGAAATTTATCATGGAGCTCCTTGTTTGTCATGCCATCCCAGTTGATCTCATCGGCTTGTAATCTTGTCATGATTAGCAGCAATAGGAACACACAAGAATATGACCCTACAGACTACTAGGAAGTGGTGGTGGTGGTGGTGGTGTGTCACAAATCCGTCAAGCAAATCTCAAATTCTTACTAGTTCTTACCCAACAGTAGGTGGTGATCGACAACCATTGTAGTCAAAACTCTAAAAGCTTGGATAGAGCGATTGCCAGGTGGTGCCAAACACACGACGTAGATGTATGTGGAGATGGATGGCTTATAATATGGTAGCAAAAGGGGCCAGCAATAATTTAGAGATGCAAAGTTAAAAACACGCTCAATGACGGTACTGTGTTGGTCCTAGGCTAGACCGTGATAGAGACGCATGCCTAGAACACCAACAGAAACACGATGCTACACGTAATCAAGGGAAGAGGACACTCTGGAAAAAAATCTGTTTTTTTGCGCTCTTTTTTTCTCTTTTTTTAGAAAATCAGTATAATGGCGATTGTCTTAAAACTCTTCCAAAGGCGTATAAACAGGATAGGCAGAAAAAACGAACTATTTTTTCTGGAAGGATTCGGAGCTGCGATGACCAAAAAGTGCGGCAAAAAATCACGATGGTGGCGAGTGTCTCAAAACGCTCCGAAAACCCTAAAACAGGATAGGGAAAAAATATTTTCTCCCACCAACATTTTGGATTAAATACTGCCTGAGCTCTCTAGTTTTTTTTTGAAACCTAATCAGGCAAGGAAACCTGAAACTGAAAACAAAGGGATCTCAAAATGAAACCGAATATATGGACTCGAATTGGTGGCGAATCAGTGGTGGTATATATGGACAAAGATTGATGGTGATTGTGGGTGGTCGTATATATGCACACAGATTGATGGTGATGGTGGGTAGTGATATGTGGCAAGGATGACAACAATGGTGGGTGATTGTGATAGAGGCGAAGTCCTCCCTGTCTTTTGATGAGATGATGGCTATCATTTTCGATGGAGTAGACTTTGACGATCCGACATCGAATGTGCGAGGATGTGGCGCCTTAGCAATCGCTAAACCAACTCCGAGAGGTTATTGACCACGCCGGAGCACGATCAACCTAACCAGGAGGGCCTATTTCCTGAAAGCAAACGAAGAACAAGCAAGAAACTGAAATTGCAATCTGGATATTGTGAATATAAGAGGAAAACTTTATTGATGAAAGTGGGGTTGTGTGACGTCTTGGTCTGGTCATGGAACACCAATGAAGGTCATGAAGTTGCAACTATGAAGAACTTGCAATAAAAAAACAAGTCCAAATGGCTCCCTAAGAGCTTTATATATGGGGGAATAGAGGGGGATTTCATGGCCGCTTGGAGGAGGGGTCCGAAACCAACCCTAACTCAGATTCCCCATACATACAGACTCTAAAAACAACCTATATATGGTGTTTCGAAATTACATGGGCCTGGCCCAAAAATAAGGTGGCGCAACACCTATAATAGCCTATGTACGAAATTTATAAATTGACATCTTGAATATTTCGTCCAAGCATTCATGCTCTCATTATGGTGGCTTAAAAGTGCAAAAAACACCACTGGAAAGTCCATTCTTTCTTCTCTCGCGCAACTTCTTCTCCATGCTTGTTTCCGCTCCAATGGCCATCCTTCTTATCCATGCTAGGTCCTTCATTCATAAGTAAAACAAAAGTATCTAATTTAGGCAACATCATCTGTTCATGAACATTAGAAGGATATTCCAAGAAACGAAAGTATGTGGTAATTCAAGTGGCGTGCGCGGGCTCTAGTAATTTATCTAGTATGTATAGCAGCAGGGGTAGTGGGTTTAACAATGATATTGATGTCCTCATCATCCTGCCCTTCTTGAAATGAACTCTCCCTTGACAGAACCTCATCTTCCTCACCCAAATAGGGCTTCAAATCTGCAATGTCATTGTTAACCCCAAACTCTGTGGGGGCAGTGGGACTAACCCCAAACTCTGTAAGCAGCTCAAGTTTATATGCATTATCATTTATTTTCTCTAACACATTAAAAGCACCATCAACACGTGGCATTAGCTTTGACTTGCGCAAATCAGGAAATCTATCCTTACGTAAATGTAACGAAACAAGATCTCCAGGTGCAAAGACAATATGTTTTCAACCCTTATCTCTAGGAAGTTTCTATTTAGAATTCATACGCTCAATGTTTTCCTTAGTTAACTCATGCATTTTTAATATCAACTCATCACGTTCTTCAGCATCAAAATTAACCTTCTCCCAATATGGAAGAGGCAACAAATCAATAGGTGCACGAGGTAAGAAACCATACACAACTTCAAAAGGGCACATATTAGTAGTAGAATGCAACGGACTATTATAAGCAAATTAAATATGAGGCAAGCATTCTTCCCACATTTCCAGGTTATTCTTCAAAACAACCCTAAGCATAGTAAACAATGATCTATTGACTACTTCAGTTTGTCCATCAGTTTGGTGGTGCATGTGGTACTAAAAAGAAGTTTAGTCCTCATATTATCCCATGAACATCTCCAAAAGTGCCTAAGAAATTTAGCATCATGATATGAAACAATTGTATTTGGCACACCATGCAAGCGAATAATTTCATGAAAGAACAAATCAACAACATTAACAGCAACATCACCTTTATGACATGGTATAAAGTGTGCCATTTTCTAAAACCTATCCATGACAAAAAATTTGCTATCCCTCCCCTTCTTTGTTCGAGGTAAACCTAAAACAAAGTCCATGGATATATCCTCCCAAGGAACACTAGGTACAGGCAAAGACATGTATAAACCATGAGGATTGAGTCGTGACTTAGCTTTGTGACATGTAGTGTGTTGGGTTCTACCGTAGGTGCATTGTATGCGAATTAATTTTTCCTATGCACAGAACATCCATGAACATGCTATGGAGATGGATCATAGATCATGACCACTAGACTCGCAGTGTTGTGCAGCGGAAGTAGAGTTGGGACAACGCGTTCGCGTGGTCTGTCTCCTCCTCGTCCGATCTCCCTCGAACAACCGGTCCGTTCTCCTTCGAATAGCCGGTCGTCGGATCCCACATATAGGTTCGCCAGAGCAGCGCAGGTGCACCACATCTAATGGTATCCATGCATGCAAGAGGAACACCATGCGGCGGACTGCTAGGTCCGATCACACAGTCAGAGGCGACGAGTGCAGGCGGCGCTGAAGCGATCAACCAGATGGGTGTGCCGCACCTCCACTATATATATAGGCATCCGACACGGGCTCAACTCTTGGGCCTCGCACGGATCCTAAAGCCCACATGTTCCTTCCCTTAAGCACGTGACCCCTTAGGTTCTCATTCACTTGATCGCGAGTCAGATCACATCTGGCTCGACCAGTCGGTAGTGGCCTCTAGCAAAGCGTGCCAACTCCATGTGTACGATGAAGCTAGTTAGGCAAACCTATACATCACACTTCTATTCCCTTTGCCAGTCGATATATTTTGTCATGCTCAAGGTGTCATGGACATCCTTGCTTCAGCACGACCTCTTTCTCATTCCGGTGAATCCGACCAGCACTTTGGATTATCTCATAGTCCTCATCGCATGGCCATGCTTATCCAGGTCGGATCATCCGAGGGGCCCAGAGTATATGTCTCCTCATCGGAGGAGCAAATCCCATCTTGCTTGACCATGTCTCGCAGCATGGATTTGGACAAGCCCGAAACCTACCTTTGTAACTACCCTATTACGGAGTAGCGTTTGATCGGCCCAAAGCAAGTCTGTCACCATCCCGAGTGCACACGTTAGCTCAGGTCATAGGACATAGAATGTATGTTGTACTAGAGACTGAAAGATGACCTCTCATTGCATCTCATAATTGGGTCTGTCCAACTCAGGCCTTATCTTGACTCGGATCCGACTACGTCGAATCCGACCAAACCTTTCTGAGTCCATATTATCCGGCTAGCATCCGATGCTACATGATTAGTGAGACCGAACCATCCAACATGTCATATGCTAGTCTTATTAGCTACGTGTCCACACAACCCATTTCGAGTTGGGACCATTTAGGACAGTCATCATACAATGCATAGTCTCATAAACAAGTCACATACTTGTTAATACACAGCAATGATAATGTCCAAGGACTATCTTTATTTTTGAACACAGAGGAAATATCATCATGCATGATTGCCTCTAGGGAGAATCTCCAACAATCTCCCACTTGCAATACAGTCAATCAAATAGACATTGAATGCCCATAGCTCTAATGTGCCCCTCATGCTTGGGTTGCAGAAGCGTCTTAGCCAACGGATCTGCAATATTTGCATCTGTATGAATCTTGCATAAATTAGTATCACCCTTCTCTACGAGCTTTCGTATCAAGTGATACTTTCGGTCTATGTGCCTGGTCTTGTGGTGTTGTCTTGGATCCTTGGCCTGTGCGACGACACCTGAATTATCCCAATAAAGGTCCAACGGTTTTGAACAGCCAGGGAACACACCAAGTTCCTCCAGGAACTTCCGAATCCAAACACCTTCCTTTGCCGCTTCACAAGACACAATGTATTCGACCTCTGTTGTAGAGACGACCACCGTATCTTGCTTGGAACTCGTCCAACTCACTGCTCCTCCATTCATGGCATACATGAATCCAGTTTGCGATCGAGGATCATCCCTATCGGTTTCGAAACTAGCATCGGTGTAAACCTTTACACAGAGCTCCTCCTCACCTCCATAAACTAGGAACATCTCTTTAGTCCATTTCAGGTACTTCAAGATAGTTTTCACTGTTGTCCAGTGACTCTCATCTAGGTCGACCTAGTATCTACTTCTTAAGCTTATTGCATAGGCAACATTAGGCCGTGTACATAGCATGACATACATGGTGAATCCTATTGCTGAGGCATATGGAATCCTACTCATCCGGTTTCGCTTATCAAAAGTCATAGGACTCCGAGTCTTGCTTAACCTTATACCATGTGAGATGTGCAAGAACCCTTTCTTGGCCTCACGCATGTTGAACCTCTTCAACACTTTGTCTATGTACGTGCTCTGGCTCAAGCCAAGCAACCTCCTCGATCTATCTCTATAGACCTTGATGCCTAATATGTACATTGTCGCTCCAAGGTCTTTCATCGAAAACTTGCCATTCAAGGATTCGTTGACTGAGTTCAGCATTGAAACCTCATTTCCGATCAGTAGCATGTCATCCACATACAATATCAAAAATACTACCAAGCTCCCACTAGAATTCTTGTATAAACAATAGTCCTCTTCGTTCTTGATGAAACCATGGCCAACAATGACTTAATCAAAACAGATATTCCAACTCTGAGCTGCTTGCTACAATCCATGAATGGATCTCTTGAGCTTGCATATTTTACCGGCGTTAGTTGGATCGACAAAACCTTCGGGTTGTATCATGTATACATCCTCTTTTAAATTAACATGAAGGAAAGCCGTTCTGACATCCATCCGCCATATCTCATAATTGAAATATGCAACTATAGCTAGAATGATCCTCACCGACTTTAGCATCTCTACCGGCGAGTAGATCTCGTCGAAGTCAATTCTTTGAACTTGTCCATAACCTTTAGCGACAAGCCGAGCTTTGTGGATCTAAACATTTCCATCCACATCAGTTTTCTTATTAGCGACCCATTTGCAACCAATGGAAACTACGCCATGCGGCGGATCAACCAAGTCCCAGACTTGATTGTCATCGATGGACTTTAACTCGGATCTCATGGCCTCCAGCCATGCCTCGGAATCTGGGATCACCATCGCTTCTGCATCCGTGGCTGGCTCGTCGCTTTCTAGCAATGACACATCACGCACTCTATGCAATCTTTTCGACCTTCATGGCTCCGGGGCTGACTCTACTACGGGTTCTTTGACCAACTCTGGTGTGATTTCATCACCAACCGAGTTGTCCCCGAGTGGCTCTCAAATTTCTTCGAGTTGCACCGTTCTCCCACTGGCCTCCCGATTGAGAAACTCTTTATCCAGGAAAACCCCGTTCCGAGCGACAAACACTTTGTTCTCTTATCGGTTGTAGAAGCTATATCCCGAGGAAAACCTCGTTCCGAGCAACAAACCCCGTTCCGACATGAGTCGCTTGACAAATGCTTCATAGCCCCAAATCTTAGAAAAGACAAACTAGGACTCTTCCCAGTCCAAATCCATGTGGTGTCTTGTCTACGGATTTTGATGGTACCCTGTTAAGTCTGAAAGCTACAGTTTCTAGAGCGTATCCTCAGAATGACAACGGTAAATCTGATTTGCTCATCATCGATTGGATCATGTCCAACAAGGTTCAATTTCTCCATTCTGACATGTCGTTTCTCTGCGGTGTACCCGGAGGTGTGAGCTGAGGTACTATACCTCGTCTTTTCAGATGATCATGAAACTCCTGGCTCATGTACTCACCTCCACGATCTGATCACAGAAGCTTTATCGTCTTGCCGAGTTGATTCCCAACTTCGTTCTGAAACTTCTTGAGCTTTTCAAAAGTATCTAACTTGTGCCTTGTCAAATAGATATATCCATACCTACTCAAGTCGTCGGTAATAGTCACAAAGTACTAATAGCCACCTCTGTCCGTGGTGCTCATTGGACCACACACATCACTGTGTATAACTTCCAACAGCTCGGACGCCCTTTCGCAATTCTTTGCAAAAGGAGACTTAGTCATCTTGCCTAGCAAGCATGATTCACATGTCTCGAACGACCCAAAGTCAGACGAAGTTAGGAGTCGGTCATCATGGAGCTTCTTCATGCATTTTAGACTAATGTGTCCAAGCCGGCAATGCCAGAAGTATGTCGGATTTATTTCATTAGGCTTATGCCTCTTGACATTCACGTTATAGACCGGTTCCATTTCCATATTCAAAATAAATAGCCCATCTACAATGGCTGCATAGCCGTGGAACATTCCATTCAAATAAAATGAAGAACCATTGTCCTTGAAATTGAATTCTTACCTTAACTCATCAAGAATGAGGGAGAAATAATGTTCTGACTAAGTGCAGGAATGTAATAACAATTATTCAATTCCAAAATAAATCCAAAAGGAAGCTGGAGCTGCATCATGCCAATCTCCAACGCAGCAAATCTTGCTTTGTTGCCAACCCTGATGCCAACTCCCCTTGTGCCACACACCTAGTTCTTACCAGCCCTTGCATCGAGTTGCAAATATGAACAATTGATCCGGTATCAAATACCCAAGAGCTACTAGGTATTTCAGCAAGGTAAATGTCTATAACATATGTAAAAAGTGTACCTTTGCCTGAAGAAGCATTTCCGGCCTTCTTGCCATGCTCAGCAAGCCACTTGCTACAACTCCTCTTCCAATGACCAGCCTCCTTGTAATTAAAGCAAATGGTCTTTGAGTTCGGTGCGGACTTCGACTCAACGGTAGAGACACCCTTCTCCGTGCCCTTTGCCTTAGCCTTTTTCTTGGACCAACTCTTCTTGAACTTGGCCGAGTTTTAATGATCAACACTTGATGTGTGCCTTTCTTAATATCCTGCCGTGCCACCTTGAGCATCCCATGCAATTCAGTGAGATTTTTATCCATGCCGTGCATATGATAGTTTGAGACGAACACCCATAGCTAGGTGGAAGAGAACCCATAATTGCATGCGTGGATAGCTCGTCCCCAAGTGGGAAGCCTAACCGATCTAGAGCTTGCATGTACCCGCTCATCTTGATCACATGCGGGCTCAGTGGATCACCCTCTTTCAGCTTACAATCCGTCAAGGATTGCCAGACATTGAACCTTTCGGTCCTAGCCTCTACCTGAAACATCCTCTTGAGACTCTCGATCATTTTGAAAGCCTGAATGTTTTCAAAATGATGTTGCATATCGGGCTCCATATAAGCTAGCATGAGGCGGCTGATCTCGTTTGATTCATCAATGAATCAAACGTGCTAATGCTACAATCAATTCTTGGTTGTAGCATTAGCATTCTCGGCAGGTTGATCCTCTAGAACATGTTCCTTTTTGTCGTGCTTGAGAACAATTCTCAAATTTCTATACCAGGTGGTAAAGTTTGTTCCATTTAGTTTATACTTTTCCAGAATTGATTTCAATGCAAAGTTGGGTTGAGCAGGTGGTGCCATTGATATACAACAGAAAATATGCAATCACATAGCAATGTGTTTATGTAGAGTAATTCAAGCCTTAAACAGAACTACTCCCACTAAAGCCGGCATCCCTCCGCAAACTCTCAGTGATTCAGGATCCGACTAGCACAAGCGACTAGTGGGCTTTACCATCACTGCTAGCCAACATGCCTATTCGGTAAGAAACACCTTGCTAATCGTATCTCTATACGACTCCTGTCGGTTGGGTAGGTATCTCGTACCCCGGCTCCCCACCTTCTTTGCCACAAGGCCCAAAACTGTTTTGATAGCCTTGTCAAGTTAACCTAATGTAGTGAATGTCCGTGTCCGACACGAACCCTCCAGTTCATGGACACCTAGTAGCACCTCATTTTATGAGCCCACTACCAGACGTACTTGACGTGCGAAGGCGCAACATCTGGAATAGCAATATACTTGATATTCATGAGGGATCTTTCTACCATTATAACATGCATAGAAACAAGAAGCAATATCAATCACATATAAACATAGATATGTGAAATAGTATGGCTCCTTCAAGGGCGTCCTCCCATGGCCGGCTTGTACTTTGATGACCAAGGCAGAAATCCATCTTGTTCATCACGCCGGGACACCAAAGCCTCAGACTTGATCTCTATCCTCCAACTACTACAACTAGTAATGAATTTAAAGAGAATCACAAGTCGACACGCAGGTCGTTATACAATATAATGAAAACTCTTTGGCTCCTGCCGGCTGACAATCATGACACGCAGGTCATGTTAAATTACACACATGGATCACATACATATGAGCCATACTATTCACATCAAACCTGCAAAACAAACTTATGCATAGAATCGCATTCTACCGGTTTGTGTGATCTTTTATGAAATTCAAGGCGCTACGCACACGGCGGTCCGTTCATGTCGAATTTTCTGATCTGATCGATCGCATCGATCATCGTGAACCCAATTCGGATTTACGTTTCACAGTTAACCCCGATGGCGGAAACCGACCGGTAGGGGTAGGTTGTGTCTGTTGGGGAACGTCGCATGGGAAACAAAATTTTTCCTACGCACACGCAAACCTATCCATGGTGATGAGCATCTACGAGAGGGAGAGTGGATCTACGTACCCTTGTAGATCGCTAAGCGGGAAGCGTTAAGAAACGCGGTTGGTGTAGTCGAACTTCTTCGCGATCCAAATCGCCGAGCGTCCCGCGATCCAATCACGAACCGTCCCGCGAACACATCATGATCCGTCCCGTGAACTCATCACGATCCGTCTCACGATCTTGATCACGATCTGTCCCGCGAACTCATCACGATCCGTCCGTGATCACATCACGAACCGTCTCGCGATCTTGATCACGGTCCTTCCGATCTAGCGCCGAACGGACGACACCTCCGCGTTCAACACACGTGCAGCTTGATGATGATCTCCACCGTCTTGATCCAGTAAGAGGAGGTGGAGAGGAGAGAGAGTTCACCGGCAGCGTGACGGCGCTCCGGTGATGGTGGTGGAGTGATTCCGGCAGGGCTTCGCCCAAGCGCTGCGAAAAACCGATCTAGAGGAGAAACTATGCACCGGTGGAACGGGTAGCACGTGGCCGGAAATTCTGTCCAAAAACCACCCAATCCACTAGTATATATAGGAGGAGAGGAGAGGAGAGGCAGCCAAGGCCTTTGGGTCGGCCGAAATAGGAGGTGGGAGCAATCCTACTTCACCTCCAATCCTAGTTGGAGTAGGATTGCCTCCTATTGGCTGATTTTTCACTTTTTGCTTTAGGACTTTCTCTCCTGCGCCATGGGCCTTTGTGGCTGTTTTCCCAGCCCACAAAGGGCTGGTTATTATAATCCCACAGCCCATGGACCTCTTGGGGTCGAAATACCCCTCCCGGAGGCCTCCCGGTACACTACCGGCACTCCCGGTACACTACCGATGAGCCCGAAACTTTTCCGGAAACCAAACTGGGACTTCCTATATATGAATCTTTACCTCCGGACCATTCCGGAGCTCCTCGTGACGTCCAAGATCTCATCCGGGACTCCGAACAAACTTCGGTCACCACCATACATAACTCTACACTACCGAAACGTCACCCAACCTTAAGTGTGCAGACCCTGCGGGTTCGAGAACTATGTAGACATGATCGAGACACCTCTACGGTCAATAACCAATGGCGGGACCTGGACGTCCACATTGGTTCCTACATATTCTACGAAGATCTTTATCGGTCGAACCTCTATGTCAAGGATTCAGTTAATCCCGTATAACGTTCCCTTTGTTCTTCGGTATGTTACTTGCCCGAGATTCGATCGTCGGTATCTCCATACCTAGTTCAACCTCGTTACCGGCAAGTCTCTTTACTCGTTATGTAATACAAGATCCCGCAACTAACAATTAGTCACATTGCTTGCAAGGCTTATTGTGATGTTGCATTACCGAGTGGGCCCCGAGATACCTCTCCGTCACACGGAGTAACAAATCCCAGTCTCGATCCATGCCAACTCAACAGACACCATCGAAGATACCTGTAGAGCACCTTTATAGTCACCCAGTTACATTGCGACGTTTGATACACACAAGGCACTCCTCCGATATCTGTGAGTTGCATGATCTCATGGTCATAGGAACACATACTTGACATGCGGAAAACAGTAGCAATAAACTGACACGATCATATGCTACGTTTGCAGTTTGGGTCTTGTCCATCACATCATTCTCCTAATGATCTGACCCCATTATCAAATGACATCTCATGTCCATGGCTAGGAAACCTTAACCATCTTTTGATCAACGAGCTAGTCTATTAGAGGCATACTAGGGACATGGTTTTGTCTATGTATCCACACATGCATCTAAGTCTCCGATCAATACAATTATAGCATGGATAATAAACGATTATCATGAACAAGGAAATATGATGATAACTAATTTATTATTGCCTCTAGGGCATATTTCCAACAGTGTCATGACCTCATCGATTCCGATTGATAGAAACGATCCCCATGTGCAGTTGATATCATCAACCATGCACATAGCCAATCACATGAATGACGACGGATCTCATCTGCCACCTCCACATATCAAATATGCATCCGATCTGAAACCAAAACCTATAGCAGAGGCTCTGATACCACTTGGGTTCTACTATAGGTACATCGCATGCGAATTAAATTTTCCTACATGCAGAACATCCATAAACATGCTACAGATCATTACCACTAGATGCATAGTGCCGTGCAGCAGGATTAGAGTTGGGGCAGCACGTTCGCGTGGTCCGTCTCCACCTCGTTCGATCTCCTTTGAATAGCCGGTCCAATCTCCCTCGAATAGCTGGTCATCGGATCCCACATACAGGTTCGCCAGAGCGGCGCAGGTGCACCGCCTCTAATGGTATCCGCGCGTGCAGGAGGAACACCGTGCGGTAGACTACTAGGTCTGATCACACAATCGGCTGCGGCGAGTGGAGGCAGCACCGAAGCGATCAACCAGATGGGTGTGTCGCACCTCCACTATATATATAGGCATCCGACGCGGGCTCAACACTGGTCGCTAGTCATATTACACCCGCCTCGAACAGTTGGTAGCGGCCTCTAGCATAGCGTGCCGACTCAAAGTGTTCGATGAAGCTGGATAGGTGAACTTGTACATCACACTTCTATTCCCATTGCCACACGATATATGTTGTCATGCTCAAGTCGTCATGGTCATCCTTGTTTCAGCACGACTACTTTCTCATTCCGGTGAATCCAACCAACACTTCGGTTTATCTCATAATCCTCATCGCATGGCCATGCTTATCCAGGTTGGATCACCCGAGGGACACAGAATATATATCTCCTCATCGGAGGGGCAAATCCCTTCTTGCTCAACCATGTCTCGCAGCATGGGTCTGGACAAGCCCGAAACCTACCTTTGTAACTACCCAGTTACGGAGTAGCGTTTGGTCGGCCCAAAGCAAGTCTGTCACCATCCCGAGTGCATGCGTCAGCTTAGGTCTTAGGACATAGAACGTATGTTGTACTAGAGACTCACAGATGACCAATCACTCTATCTCATAGTTGGGTCTGTCCAACTCAAACCTTATCTTGACTAGGATCCGACTATGTCAGATCCGACCATAACTTTCGGAGTCCATATTATCCGTCTAGCATCCGATGCTACATGGTCAGTGAGACCGAACCATCCACCATGTTATATGCTAGTCTTATTAGTTGTGCGTCCACACAACTCATTTCGACTACAGACCATTTAGGACAGTCATCAAACAATGCATAGTCTCACAAACAAGTCACGTACTTGTTACTACACATCAATGATAATGTCCAAGGACTATCTTTATTTATAAACACATAGGAAATATCATCATACATGATTGTCTCTAGGGCATATCTCCAACATAGTGCAGCAGCAACAAAACGCTCAACATCCCGTCTCATCTTTGGCCAAAACAAATGTGTAGCAAGTACTTCCTCTGTCTTATTCACGCCAAAGTGTCCCATTAATCAACCTCCATGCATGTTCTCCAACAACAAAAGACGAACGGACCTAGCTGGAATGCATAACTTGTTAGCACGGAACACAAATCCATTATTAATGACAACTTGTTCCATGTCCTCACAATGCATCACCAATAACATTTTCTTAACTGGATTTGTGTTTAATGACATAAGGGAAATTATCAATGAACTGAACCCATTTAGCATGTCCACAATTTAGTTTTGCTTGATTTTTAATATGTTTCGAAGATTCATGATCAAAATGTATAACAAATTCTTTGGGCCGTAAATAATGTTGCCATGTTTCCAAAGTCTGAACAAGAGCATATAATTCCTTATCATAAGTAGAACAATTCAGACTAGGCCCACTCATTTTTTCAAAAAAGTACGCAACAGGTTTATCATCTTGTAATAACACACCTCCTAGTCCAATCCCACTAGCTTCACATTCAAGCTCGAAAGCCTTATTAAAATCAGGAAGTTGGAGTAAAGGAGCATGCATTAACTTATCTTTCAATACCGTAAAGGCTTCTTCCTGTGCGGTACCCCAAACAAAAGGCACATCCTTCTTTGTAAGCCCGTTGAGAGGTGCAGCAATGGTGTTGAAATCCCTCACAAAACGCCAATAGAAACCAGCGAGGCCAAGAAAACTCCTCACTTGTGGGACCATTTTGGGCTATGGCCAACTCTCAACAGCTTCAACCTTGGCTTTATCAACTTCAATACCCTGTGGAGAAACAACATAGCCAACAAATGATACTCGGCCGGTGCAAAAATTGCACTTTCCAAGGTTACCAAACAAACGTCCATCATGTAGAGCAATAAAAAACACATAAATGTTCCAAGTGTTCCACCAAAGATCTACTATAAATCAGTATATCATTAAAATAGACTATGACAAATCGTTCAATGAAACCACGTAAAACCTCGTTCATTAATTTCATGAAAGTACTAGGTGCATTAGTTAACCGAAAAGGCATGACTAACCACTCATATAAACCAAACTTAGTTTTAAATGTTGTTTTCCATTCATCTCCCAATTTCATACGAATTTGATAGTATCCACTACGCAAATCAACTTTGGAGAATATTCCACTTTATTCATCAAGCATATCATCTAGCCTAGGAATAGGATGATGATAACCAATAGTAATATTATTAATGCCTCTATAATCTACACAAATACACGATGTTCCATCCTTTTTATGCACTAGTATAATAGGAACGACACAAAGAGTAAGGGATTCACGTATATAACCTTTGGCGAGCAGCGCTTTTACTTGACGCATAATCTCCTTCAACTCCTCTGGATTGGTACGGTATGGCGCACGATTGGGTAACAATGCACCGAGAATTAAGTTAATCTGATGCTCAATCCCTTGAATAGGTGGTAAACCCGATGGCGCGTCTTGTGTAAAGACATCAGCAAACTCCTACAAAATGTTAGTGAAACCAGGATACAAAGTAGATGGCATGTCCTCGAATGAAAATAATACCTCTTTGCATACAAAAGCATAGGAAACATATGTAGTAACATCCAAATCTGTAATATCAAATTTAGTGGCGAGGAAACAACCACTCATTAATTTTATTTAAGATCAACACTAGATGATTGTTTATTAGGATTATTATGTTGCTCAAATTTGTTTGCCATGATCTGATTTTCACTCTCACTTTTATCCTGTTTTGCTTCACTAGCTCTAGCAATGTCATGTTTCATAATATGTTAAGGATACATAGGAAGAAATTTTATATTTTTATCTTTTTGAACAAGAGTGTATTGATTAGTCCTACCATGGTGAACATATTTTTTATCAAATTGCCATGGTCTACCAAGTAAAATGGAGCATACTTGCATGGGTACCACGTCACAATCAACATAATCAGGATATGTAGCAATTCTAAACTACACACAAACTATACATGTCATAGAGGCGAGGGTCCCGATCTTTCAATGAGATGATAACTATCGATTTGGTGAAGAAGACTTTGACGATCCGACTATGAACGTGCACGACGTTGCGCCTTAGTAATCGCTAAACCAATCTCCAAGAGGATATTGACCACGCCGGAGCACGATCAACCTGACCACGAAGGTCTATTCCTGCAAGCAATTGAAGAACAAGCAAGAATATGATAATGCAATCTGAATATTGCGAATATATATGAAGTATTGATAAGGCTGGGGTTCCGAAAGCGGTCTTGGTCTGGTCGTTGGACACAAACGAAGTACACGAAGTTGCAATGGCTAACTTTTAACTAAACAAAACCCAAAGAAAAAGATACTAGATTGAGCTACTTATATAGGAGCAAGGGGTGGCGGCCAAGGAGGTGGGAGGACGTCTCAAGACACCCTAAAACCAACCCTAGGTCATACAAGGCCCATGGGCCCAAGTGGAGGTGATGCAACACCTTTGGACTTGTAGTTTGACTCGGATTCTGATGCAACGTCAGATTGTTTCGTTGATATCTTCGCGATCCGGACGAATTTTAAGGTGATTCCAACTAAGATGGAACGCATATGAAATCTAGTTTCCATCAAAAGAAAAATCACCCAATTCCGAGTCCGTATGAAAAAGTTGTTGGCATTTTGAGACAGGTGTATCTATGCAGTCCGAATCTGAGTCCAGAACGTGAGAGACTTGGACTCTATCTTCTCTTGGGCTAAAAGTGACATAAGAAAACTTCTTGAACAACACCTAATTGTGTCCTTTGACATTAGAGGACCTCTTGAATAAAACCCAAACATTTCGTCTTCCTTTGACATCACACGTGGTTCATACAAGTGTTCGACCATTCTGCATTTAGGCATAAAATAAAAATAGGTGAAATATTTTTGTTCCGGATAACATAAATAAACTAGTGCATAATTCTTATAAGAAATCACCTCACAAATATGCATGTATGCAACATTTTTGGTCGTATTGAAGGTAGTCATGTCCTCATCATCCTCCTCTTTTTGAAAACAAAGCCGTCCTCGGCGTTGCTTAATCTGAAATGTGACTACCAAAAGAGAAAAACCGTACACATTGTATATGTATTTGTCATCCATTTTTATTTTTCTCAGTTGTGACACATGTGACACATATATGCAAGGGCACTCATCACATGTCATGAAATATGAAGCCAAAAAATCATCACAAGAAGTAGAAGGCATGACAATATTACAACTCAGTTTGCACATATGAGTGAAGTCCTTATTCATATCAAAAGATTCATAATGTTCATCATTAAACCATCCCAATATTGGTAGATAAACGTGAATCGTTTCAAATTTAGATGCTACAACATGCTTAAATAAGCAAACATGCAACATGTCATTTGACACAGAATTATCACAAAGATTGGAGGTCATATTAAAATGATTAAACACCCACAAAATTATTTTCAAACATATTTGACCCAAATTTGATTGATTTTCTGATTCACATGGTTCTTGCTCATCAATAGTTAATTCAATGGGTGCACTCACAATTGCTGATATTGTAGTTATTTGATCACATGACGAAGTAAAATCATGAACATAGTCCTCTAAAATAGGTGGTGTGATCAAAGTAATAGGTATCTCATCACAAGGTACATCGGAACTGACAAGGCATTCAACATACTCATGTGGAGGTGGAAGATCAATACCTTTGCCATTACCTCTTATGATCAACTCAGATGATGTAGGCACTCTCGGTGGTGACGTGTTACATGGTGAAGGTGATGTGGCCCTCACAAGAATTGATGTGGTTGTCACAATACTCCTAGTAGTTGAAGGAACAACTGTATCCACTCTTGGAATGTGCACCTTGCGCTCTATTTCCTTTTGGGCAACACGTTGATTTATTTCCTGTTCAGCTTTGCAAGCAAGACGAAACAAACGATCCATAGAATAACACTTTTCATGAATTAGTATCTCCTGAATATCACGGTTTAATCTTCCCCAAAATCTATCCATAAAATCTTCTTCACTTTCTTCTAATGAGGAATGCAACAAGGTCATTTGTAAATCATCATAATATTTCATTACGGTGTCACTACCTTGTTTTAAATATTGTAACTTTTTAAGCTTGTCACGAGTATAATAAGCAGGAACGAATGTGTGTATCATGGCAAGTTTCAAATCATCCCAAGAAGTAGGTATAATATCTTTGTGTAACCGACAATATTTGCTCCACCAAACAAAAGCATAACCAGTGAAAGAACCAACTGCGACCTTAACTTTCTTATGTGCAGCAAAATTATGGGAAGCAAATATTTGATTTATTTCAAACTCCCACTCGATATATAAAGCAGGTCTAAATCGGACATTAAATGGAGGTATAGAAACATTAACCTGATCATGTGCATTTGGATCTCTTTACATCTCTCGTATCAGTTTTTGTGGTGGCACGTCTCCCACGATCGAAGAAGCCCATGAACTGACAACTCTGGATACTGTCATGACTAGTAGAAACAAGAAACAAAGATCCAAGTATATTGTTTCTATGAACTACTGGGATGTGGTGGTAAAACGCTCACAATAAAGCAAATATCAATGTCTTACAAATTCTTACCATGCAACAGGTGGCGACCGGTAACCGACGGTGTCAATATCTCCAAAGATTGGGTAAAGCAATTACCAGGTGAACGTATGTATACACGATGTAGAAATATGTGGAGCTTAGAAGGCTTAATATATGGTAGCAAGAGATTAGCAATAATCAATTGAGAGATGCAATGTTGAATAAACGCTCAACGACGGTACTGTGCTGGTCCTAGGCTAGACCGTACTAGAGACGCGAGCCTAGAACACTAATGGAGTCACGACGTAGGAGAAATAGCAGAAAGGGATGATATGAATTAGCTCTCGACAGCAAGATATAAGTGAAGATCACAATGGCAGTAAAGACAATGATGATAAATGACCGACAAGCAAGATATACAAAACTCTCTCTTCAGCTTTCCTCTAAAACATTTTACGTGAAATTTCTAATATTTTTACTCAAAAATGCTACTGACTCAAGCTTTCGTATGCAAAAAGAATCACTCAATTCCGAGTTCGTATGAGGAAGATACGCTTGTTTTACTGAACACTGCGCAAAACAGATTTCAATCCGAATTCACATACGAGATTGAGTCTAGGTAGATCCGAATTTTTTTTCTCTTCTCTCTATTTTTTTTCACTATTTTTTTTCTTTTTTCTCTTTTTCTTTTTCGCTCACTTTTTTTTCTATCCAACAAATTAGATAAGATGTAGATTGGATCAAGCGTACATGTGAACGACCTCAAGTGTGATAATGACAATGAACAATGGTAGCATGTGGTGAAAATTGATGGTTGGTGGTGGGTGACAACGAAAGGGATGACATTGGCGTGGTGGTGGTATATGGCAACAGCGATGAAGATGGTGCGACACCGGCGTGACAAGTTGTGAATAGAACTCGAAACTCTAAAAGACTAGACGCTAAGACCAGCAACTCGACATGACGATGCAACTGATAATTCAACTATGAAAGCACTGAAAAGAAAATTGCAAAGGCTCAGACTGGCTTGGAGAAAACATGAATAGATCTAACTTATTTTTTGTGGCTTTCTCTTGGGCAATAGGTAAGGAAAATAAATCTAATCTATGAATAACTGGAAATTCTCACTGAGCAACCTAAAAACTGATACCACTTGATAGAGGCGAGGGTCTCGATCTTTCGATGAGATGATAACTATCGATTTGGTGGAGAAGACTTTGACGATCCGACTATGAATGTGCACGATGTTGCGCCTTAGCAATCGCTAAACCAATCTCCAAGAGGATATTGACCACGCCGGAGCACGATCAACCTGACCACGAAGGTCTATTCCTGCAAGGAATCGAAGAAAAAGCAATAATATGATAATGCAATCTGAATATTGTGAATATATATGAAGTATTGATAAGGGTGGGGTTCCGAAAGCGGTCTTGGTCTGGTCGTTGGACACAAACGAAGTACACGAAGTTGCAATGGCTAACTTTTAACTAAACAAAACCCAAAGGAAAAGCTACTAGATTGAGCTACTTATATAGGAGCAAGGGGTGGCGGCCAAGGAGGTGGGAGGACGTCCCAAGACACCCTGAAACCAACCCTAGGTCGTACAAGGCCCATGGGCCCAAGTGGAGGTGATGCAACACCTTTGGACTTGTAGTTTGACTCGGATTCTGATGCAATGTCAGATTGTTTCGTCGATATCTTCGCGATCCGGAAGAATTTAAAGGTGATTCCAACCGGTCTGGAACGCATATGAAATCTAGTTTCCAGCAAAAGAAGAATCACCCAATTCTGAGTCCGTATGAAAAAGCTGTTGGCGTTTTGAGACAGGTGTATATGTGCAGTCCGAATCTGAGTCCAGAACGTGAGAGACTTGGACTCTATCTTCTCTTGGGCTAAAAGTGACGTAAGAAAACTTCTTGAACAACACCTAATTGTATCCTTTGACATTAGAGGACATCTTGAATAGCACCCAAACATTTTGTCTTCCTTTGACATCACACGTGGTTCATACAAGTGTCCGACCATTCTGCATTTAGGCATAAAATAAAAATAGGCGAAGTATTTTTGTTCCGGATAACATAAATAAATTATTGCATAATTCTTATAAAATATGACCTCACAAATATGCATGTATGCAACATTTTTGGTCGTATCGAAGGTAGTCATGTCCTCATCAACATGTTACCTTAACCTTGCCACTGTTGTTGAACCAATAGATATAATATGGATGAGGATGTCGTTTGGTGGTTAGAGGCAGCTTCTCCACCATCTCCGTGCTAGCCAAGTTGTTGTAACTCCCTCCATCGATGATGACGCGAACAAAACGCTCCTTCACAACTCCCTTTTATGGAACAAGTTGTGCCTCTGATTTTGCTTAGCCTATGTAACCTGCACACTCAGAACACATTGAGCAACTAAACTTTCATACCTATCCTGTAGTCAGGAGGCATGTAGTGTGTGTCTTGTTCATCCTTGGCACCCTGTTCTTCACTTGCAATAAGAGCCAAAGTCTCGTCATCATAATCACTAGCGGACGCATATCCACCATCCTCAGTAACAATGATCAAAAGTTTCGATGTGAATTCTCTCGCAAAGTGACCTCTATCCTTGCAACGATGACATATGACCTCATGTGTTTTCCCTATAGATGCCATGGATGAAGAAGATCTCTATGCAGGCCCCGAAGATGTGCCCTTGCTGGAGGCTGGTGGTGGTGCTTGGTTCATGGTATCTCAGTTGGAGTTGGTGGCTGAAGTAGGCGGTGCTGTAGCAGGATGTGTGGAAGTCGATGGGGTCCATGGCGTCCATGATGATGTGCGACCTACAGAGAAATTAGTTGTAGCCAATGCCTGTTGATCCTACAGTTCATGTTCAGCTTTGCAAGCAAGATGGAATAAACGAGTGATAGTGTTATACTCCTTATTCTAAAATAGTCTAAATATCTCTATTTAATCCAGCTATGAAACATGCAAGCTTGCCAGTTTGTTATTCCTGGTAATACTCTCCTACATAAATTTTTTCCTTGTCTTAAACGTTGCAATTTTTGAAGTAATTCACGTTGATAATATGGAGGAACCCAACGAGTATGCATAGTAGTTTTCAAAGCAGCCCAAGTAGTTGGAATATTGGCATGATGTATGGGACAATGTTCATGCCACCATACACAAGCAAAACTATTGAATGGACAAACAGCAGCAGCAACACGTCTATCCCCAGGAAATTGTAAGCATGTAAAGCATTGTTCTGTTTCTAACTCCCAAGTAAGACATTCTACGATCAAATGTTGGAATATTAATTTTAAGTTTAGGGAGATGGTCATGATCCCATACCTGAGGGGGTCGTGTAGCCTTACCGTTGCGATTGTAGCCGTGTGGACGATCTGGTGCATGTGGTGGTTGTTACCCCTGGGGCTGATGTGGAGCAACCTCTTCCTCATCATTGTAATCACCATCATAATAGTCATTCTTCTCAATGATAGTAGCACCAGCAGCCATAGAAACAACAGCAGCAGCGACACCAAAATTGTGGCCTTGGTTGAGAGGCACACGGCACGCTCGTCGCTGGAGAGGGACAGTAGCTGCAGCTACTGGTGGTAGACATGCCAGTAACTCATTGAACTTAGCGTCCAGCTTGGTGTTGAATGTCTTCTACAAACCATTTAGCTTTTCCATGGACTTTACAAGGATGGTCACGAAGTCTTGTACCTCATCAGCCATCATTTGCTGCAATTTATCGTATAGCTGCTTGTTGGTCATAACCTCCCAATCGATCTCATCGGCATGTGATCCTAGCATGGTTAGAAGTAATAGGAAAACACCAGAATATGAACCTACAAACTACTAGGAAGTGGTGATGGTGGTGGTGTGTCACAAATCTGTCAAGCAAATCTCAAATTCTTACCAGTTCTTACCCAACAATAGGTGGTCATTGGCAACCGGTGTAGTCAAAACTTTCAAAGCTTGGATAGAGCAATTTCCAGGTGGTGTCAAACACACGACGTGTCTATATGTGGAGCTAGTGAAAGCACAACATGCTCCCTTGGTGGTTTTGATAATTCATGACAACATACATTGTCTCTTGGACTAATACTTTTATCTAGTGTGTTTCAGATAATAGTCCATGGAGAGTTGGGTTGGCAAAGAGATTGTTGAATACCCCAAGATGCAAGGAAATAGGTTGGCAAAACTTCAAGCAACATGACTCTACATTTTATATTTGTGAGAGATCACTTTGAGTCCATAGGAAAGCCAATACTATTAAAAGGGGTAAGGTTTTGTTGGTGAACAAATGCTCATACGTGCACAAGTGATAGTCACCAAAGACACCCGCAAACTCTCCCACCAAAGTCTGTCCAAAGTCAAACACTCAAAATCGGTGCAACCAACATTCTACATTCGGTGCCACCGTTTCCAAACCCTAGACAGACTCAGCCAAACCCTAGCCCTTCGGTGCAGCTGATACTGCATTCGGTGCCACCGAGTTGGGATGCCAACTTTCTATTATGCAAGTTCACAGTTCGGTCCCTACGAGATTGTCGAATCAGAATCATCGAGATTGAGTATTCTGACCGTTGGTCACCTTATCGGTGCAACCGAGATTCCTATATCGATCTCACCGAGATTCAAAAGTTGCCACCTTTTTGGTCACTTCGGTACCACCGAGATTAACCCATTAGTGTCACCGAGTCTGTCTTATTGTGTGTAACAGTTGGATTTTTAGATATGCCTCTATATACCCCTTCACCACCACCTACTCGAAAGAGAAGCACTCAAGACTATTCCATACCTATCCTATCAGTTTTTTGATAGAGAACCACCTACCCTTGTGTTGAGGTCAAGATCTCCCACTCCAACCATATGGATCTTGATTTGTAGCCTCCCCATGTTGCTTTCCACCAATCCCATCTCTTCTACCAAGCCATATTTGTGAGAGAGTGATTGTGTGTTGAGGAGCCTATCATCTTGAAGCACAAGAGCAAGGAGTTCATCGACATTACCGAGCCTATTACCTTTTGGAGGGTGGTGCCTCCTAGATTGGTTAAGTGTCGCTTGGGAGCCTCCTACTTCATGTTGTGGAGTAAACCAATAAGTTTGTAAGGGCAAGGAGATTGCCTACTTCATGAAGATCTACCCATAGTGAGGCTAGTCCTTCGTGGACAGAAGCCGTTATGGAATAGTCAAGGTTGCTACTTTGTGGATCCTTTCGTCTCCTATTGCGTTTGATCTCCATATCTCAACTCTTTACTTCATGTGCAATGTTTTTTACTTTCCATTGCTATGTTTGTTGACATGCATGTGTAGGGTATATAGACTTGCTAGTCTTGCTAAAAGTGTTAAAATGTGCCAACCAATTAACTTGGGAAAAGGTTAGGTTCTAATTTTTTGCTAGTAGTCTATTCAGCCCCCCCTCCAAACACTCTTCTAGTGATCCCTCAATTGGTATCAGAGCTTTGGCCTCCATTGCTTCGGTTTAATCACCGAGGAGGAGGATGGATGTGTCTAGTATAGAGAGTTTGTATTGCAGAGGGCCCATTCTTGATGGAGAGTACTATAGTAAATGGAAGAATGCCATGATTGATGTATTTGATAAATTCCATTTGATAAAATATATTGAAAACCCCCATCTGCTCCCTATTGATGAATTTCATCCCACACACGAAGAGTAAATTGATATGCTATGTAATCTTAGAACTGTCAATCTTATTGTTAGAGGCTTACCAAGATTCGTGCTTTATCAATTGAAGAACTTTGGATATGCTTATACCTTGTGGACTGATTTGGAGAAATGATATCCAAATCTTTCATTAGGAAATCTTGATGAAATTCTTCATTAAACTCTTGCTTTTCACAAAATGAAGCCTAGTGATCCAAACTTTGATAAATGCCGATTTGAGCTCCGTGATCTTATGCGTGCTAAAGGAGATGTCACCACTATCAACAACATTATCTTTGAATCCATTCGCATTCATAAACTTGAACATTATCATGATAACAATTCTAATGAATCTCTTGTTCTTTATGACGAGGTTTTGCCAGTTGATGATGACAATGTGGAACATGACTACCTTGGTGAAGATGAGTTGTTCGACATGGAGCATGAAAAGATCATGAAGAATCTAAGTCTAATGGCAAACTTCAAGATTATATGTCCGGAGGAAAAGAGTGGATTCTCGACAGTGGATGTACGGATCACATGTCTGGTGATAAAGACATGTTCCAAGAGATCACACCTAATCAAGGTCCTCGAAGGTACGTGCCCTTTGGAGACATCTCTAAGGGTAAGGTAATTGGCCTTGGTAAGGTGGCCATATCTCACGATAGCTCAATTCAAAATGTGATGCTTGTTGAATCCCTTGGCTACAATCTCCTTTCTGTATCTAGACTAGCAGACTTTGGTTTCAATGTGCTATTTACTAAACTAGATTGCCAAGTGTTTCAATTTGATAATCATAAAATTCTCTTCACCGGTATTTGTAGAGGTGATCTGTACATTGTTGATTTCACTAAAAAGGACCAACCTCGTACTTGTTTAATTGCAAAATCTTCTAAAGGTTGGCTATGGAATAGAAGGCTTGGACATGTAGGCATGCACAATCTAGATAAGCTAATCAAGGGCGATTACATTCTTGGTGTTAAAGATGTTATCTTTGACAAATATAGACTTTGTAGTGCATGTCAAGATGAAAAGCAAGTAGGTGGAAGTTATCATGTACTTCACATGGCTATTTTCGGTACCAATACTTACAAGAGTCTCGGTGGAAATTCCTATGGTCTAGTTATAGTTGATGGTTTTTCCAGATTTACGTGGGTATTCTTCCTTGATGATAAGTCGCAGGTTCAAAAGATCTTCAAGAACTTCGTTCGCAAAGGGCAAAATCAGTTTGAAGTGAAGATCAAGAAAGCTCAGAGCGATAACAGATCGGAGTTCAAGAACACCCATGTGGATACCTTTATTGACGAAGAAGGTGTCTCACATGAGTTCTCGGCTACATACACGCCTCAACAAAATGGAGTTGTTGAGAGGAAGAACCGAACGCTTATTGAAATGGCTAGAACGATGCTTGACGAATACAAGACGCCAAGATACTTTTGGGAAGAAGCCATGAAAATAGCATGTCATGCCACAAACCGACTTTACTTTCACAAACTTGTTGATAAAACGACATACGAGCTACTCACCGGTAACAAACCGCAAGTTGGATACTTTTGGGTATTCGGCTCCAAGTGCTACATTCTTGACAAACATCGTCATACTAAATTTGCTCTTAAATCTCATGAAGGATTCCTACTTGGTTATGAATCGAACTCTGACACTTACCGTGTCTACAACAACTTCACTCAAAAAGTTGAAGATACGGTATATGTGAAGTTTGATGAATCTAATGGTTCGCAAGTCGAACAATTGCCAAATGATGTAGGTGATAAGGACCCCTTGGAAGATATCCAAGACTTGCCTATTGGAAAAAATCGTCCCATGGAGGTGAAGGAAAGCACTTCATGAACTCAAGTGGAAGCTCCTACTTTGAATCAAGGCTACCGACAATACGACATAGAAGCATCCACAAGTGGTACAACACAAGATGAAGAGGAGGAGGAAGTACATCATGAAGATCCACCACAACCTCCTTCACCACCACCTCAAGGAGATGATCATGTTGACAACAACAAAGTCGAAGGAGATGATGATTAAGAAGAAGCTCCACCATTCAGCAATCGGAAGATGACCCAAGTTCGAGCAAAAGTGACCAACAACCATCCCCTAAACCAAATCTTTGGAGACATCCAAACCGAAAGAATCACTCGCTCTAAAAATTGTCTAGCTAACTTTTGTGAGCATTATTCTTTCATATCTAGCATTGAGCCTTTGAAGGTAGAACAACCTCTTGAAGACGCAGATTGGGTGAACGCTATGCATGAAGAGCTTCACAACTTTGAAAGGAACATAGTGTGGACACTCATGAAGAAGCCCGAGGATGAGCACAACATCATCGAAACCAAATGGGTGTTTCGGAACAAGCAAGATGAAGACGGTCAAGTCATACGCAAGAAGGCACATCTCATGGCCCAAGGATATAATCAAGTCGAAGGTATGTACTACGGTGAGACTTATGCCCCCATTGCTAGACTACAAGCTATTCGAATTCTTATTGCCTATGCTAATCACCATGATATCACACTTTATCAAATGGAAATTAAAAGTGCCTTTTTAAATGGTGAAATTGAAGAAGAGGTTTATGTTAAGCAACCGCCTGGTTTTGTGAATCCTAAGAAACCTAATCATGTTTACAAACTTCGTAAAGCCCTTTATGGTCTTAATGAATTTTCTCATTGAAAAAGGTTTTGAAATTGGTAAAATTGATGCAACCTTGTTCACTAAGAGAGTTAATGGAGAATTATTTTTGTGACAAATCTATGTGGATGATATTATCTTTGGCTCCACTAACCCTCAATTTAGTGAAAGATTTGGAAGGTTGATGTCCGAGAAGTATGAGATGTCTATGGTGTGTGAGCTGAAATTCTTTCTTGGATTACAAATCAAGCAATCAAGAGAAGTAACTTTCATCTCTCAAACTAAGTATACCAAGGACTTGATCAAGAAGTTCAACATACAGGAGTGCAAAGGTATGTAAACTCCCATGCCAAGTAGTGGACATGTTGATCTTACCAAGGAAGATGAACCAGTTGATCAAAGTTTATCGATCTATGATTGGTTCATTGCTATATCTATGTGCATCTCGTCCCGATATTATGCTTAGTGTTTGCATGTGTGCTAGATATCAAGCTGCACCTAAGGAGTGTGATACTTGATACAAAGACCTAACTTTGGTATTTGGTATCCCAAGGGATCTTGTTTTAATATTATTGGCTATTCCGATTCGGACTATGCCGGTGACAAAGTTGATAGAAAATCCACCTCGGGTACTTGTCAATTTTTAGGTAGATCTCTTGTGTTTTGGTCCTCCAAGAAACAAAAGTCGGTATCTCTACCTACTGCCGAAGCTGAGTATATTGCTGCTGGATTTTGTTGTGCGTAGTTACTATGGATGACACAAACACTTAAGGATTATGGAATCCATGTTAAAAATGTTCCATTGCTTTGTGACAATGAAAGTACTATTAAGATTGGTCATAATCCTGTGCAACATTCTCGAACAAATCGCATTCAAGTTTGACATCATTTCATTCGCGATCATGTTGCCAAAGGAGATATTAATCTTAAGCATCTTCGCACTAACAAGCAATTGACCGATATATTTACTAAGCCACTTGATGAGAAAACTTTTTGTCACTTGAGGAGTGAGTTGAACATCATTGATGCTTCAAACTTGAGCTAGACTCACTCGGATGCTTGCAAGGGCATGAACATTCTTGATACTTCCATGATATTGCTAACGTGTTATCTTATGCCATGTAATTCTATGCTCCCTTGTATTGCATCTAACCATTTGTAGGTACTTGGAAGAACTTCATTCCACGAGATTGCAACCAACTCCAATTATAAGCAATCTTGTCTTGACCAAGTATCCACAACCCCTCTTGAGGATGGAAGGAAGAAGACAACAAAAACATATCCTTGACATATAGTTGATCATTATTGCAAAATCTCAATTGGTATTATGTCAAATGGATATACCTATTGTTCTTCCTTGGATGACTAACCCTTGTAGGTAACAAGTGTACTAGAATGAGAAGGATTGCTCCCAACTCAAGATGTTCTTCATCAACCTCGAGCATCCTCAACAAGTTCACCTACGAGAAACGTCATCAACATCACTCAAAGGTATGCTCTCATATCCTTGAAAAGGCCTTACTCCAAGTCATGAGCTAAAGCAACTCAAGTGATATGAAGACATTAAAATGCTTGATCGAAAAGTGGTAACCCCATTTTGAGCTTAACATAGAGTATGACCTATGATCAAGTATTCTTGCTTGGATCCTACGTCAATATACTCTAATATAGGTGACCTAGTTAAGAATCTCGTGTGGTTTGTTCTCTATTTGCATGATCTCTAGTAACCACTCAAATCTTTTCTAGATGATGCCCTTCACTTTTCTTTTGGAAATATTTTCTTTTGACTCTTTGAAAACAGAAGCTTGGACTCATATTCTTTTCTTTCTATTTTAGCCTCGGAGCCGCTGACTCGGATATCTTGGTTCTACCGAAAATGCAGACAAGCTGCACTACAAAATCTCGGTACCACCGATCTATCTGTCTCGGAGTCATCAATTTGTTTTTCTTATCTTATCTGTCCTTATTCTGTTACTTCGATGATCCCTTTTTTTAATAAAAATAAAATAAAATAAAATAAAAATTTAAGGGGGAGAATAACAAGCAAAACTTAGGGGGAGAAATTCTTTATTCAAGTATCCCTAGCTAAAAGGAGGAGAAAACTTAACAAGATCTCACTAATATTTGCCACAGGGAGAGAAGTTACATTCAATGATTCCCTCAGTTCTTTTCTATGAACCCTACTTTCAATGACCCTTGTTCTCAAGGATCCCTGTATCTACTCCTAAGTTTGACAGTTTTGGAAATTAATGCCATAGGGGGAGAATAACAAAGCTTCATGCTAAAGGGAGAGTTACATGCTTATGCAAAGGGGGAGATATGAGTTAGGGGGAGAGGAGGATATCAAAAGTTTATACTTGTATAAACAAGGGGAGAATACGAAAGTAAGGGGGAGAAAATTCTAAGCTCAATAATATTCTTGCTTATTTTATTTGACTGTTCACTTCAGACTTTTCTCACCCTATCCAATCCCAATATCTACATGCTGAGATTTAGGGGGAGAGGATGAACTACTACTTTCATATCAAAGGGGAGAAAGCTCTAAAGGATCAATGCCAAAGGAGGAGACATATTAATCTTAAGGATTACTATTTTCTATATGTTCTCCATATCTAAAAGTACCAAGTTATAGTGTTTACTTCCGAGTTCTATTGTCTTTATATGAGTAGAATACTCTTGTGTTTCCTAACATTGTTTTCTCAAGTGTGTTTCTACTACTAAAATGATCAAGCACTCATCATAAGTATATGCATCACATCTTTGATCAAGATGATCTTTTGCTTCTTGCACATATTGTTTGCAAGAGTGAAGTCTTGAACAAGGACACATCTCATTCATATATATTTTGATGCATATATCCAAGATACATATGAATCCTTATATCCCTTCATCCATATGTGTGTCCATGCATACCAAAGCAACTATCCTTTAAAGGACTGCACACATTTAGGGGGGGGGGCAAATTTAAGTCACGTGTCTCTCAAAGTCTTCATTATATCCACACATATATTTATTTGAAGCTTTGATTGTATGTTGTCATCAATATACAGACATATCCCTGGGCTGATGTGGAGCAACCTCTCCCTCATCATTGTAATCACCATCATAATAGTCATTCTTCTAAGTGACAGTAGCACCAGCAGCCATAGAAACCGCAGCAGTAACAGCACCAAAATTTTGTCCTTGGTCAAGAGGCACACGTCACGCTCGTCGTTGGAGAGGGACAGTAGCTGCAGCTGGTGGTGGTAGACATGCCATCAACTCATTGAACTTAGCGTCCAGCTTGGTGTTGAATGTCTTCTACAAACCATTTAGCTTTTCCATGGCCTTTCCAAGGATGGTCACGAAGTCTTGTACCTCATCAGCCATCATTTGCTGCAATTTATCGTATAGCTGCTTGTTGGTCATAACCTCCCAATCGATCTCATCGGCATGTGATCCTAGCATGGTTAGAAGTAATAGGAAAACACCAGAATATGAACCTACAAACTACTAGGAAGTGGTGATGGTGGTGGTGTGTCACAAATCTGTCAAGCAAATATCAAATTCTTACCAGTTCTTACCCAACAATAGGTGGTCATTGGCAACCGGTGTAGTCAAAACTTTCAAAGCTTGGATAGAGCAATTTCCAGGTGGTGTCAAACACACGACGTGTCTATATGTGGAGCTAGTGAAAGCACAACATGCTCCCTTGGTGGTTTTGATAATTCATGACAACATACATTGTCTCTTGGACTAGTACTTTTATCTAGTGTGTTTCATATAATAGTCCATGGAGAGTTGGGTTGGCAAAGAGATTGTTGAATACCCCAAGATGCAAGGAAATAGGTTGGCAAAACTTCAAGCAACATGACTCTACATTTTATATTTGTGAGAGATCACTTTGAGTCCATAGGAAAGTCAATACTATTAAAAGGGGGTAAGGTTTTGTTGGTGAACAAATGCTCATACGTGCACAAGTGATAGTCACCAAAGACACCAACAAACTCTCCCACCAAAGTCTGTCCAAAGTCAAACACCCAAATCATTGCAACCAACATTCTACATTCAGTGCCACCGATTCCAAACCCTAGACAGACTCAGCCAAACCCTAGCCTTTTGGTGCAGTCGATACTGCATTCGGTGCCACCTAGTTGGGCTGCCAACTTTCTGGTATGCAAGTTCATAGTTTTGGTCCCTCCGATATTGTCGAATCAGCATCACCGAGATTGAGTATTCTGACCGTTGGTCACCTTATCGGTGCAACCGAGATTCCTATATCATTCTCACCGAGATTCAAAAGTTGCCACCTTTTGGTCACTTCGGTACCACTGAGACTAACACATTGGTGTCACCGAGTCTGACTTATTGTGTGCAACGGTTAGATGTTTGGAGATGCCTATATATACTCCTTCACCATCACCTACACGAAAGAGAATCACTCAGGAATATTCCATACCTATCCTATCAGTTTTTTGAGAGAGAACCACCTACCCTTGTGTTGAGGTCAAGATCTCCCACTCCAAGAATATGCATCTTGATTTCTAGCCTCCCCAAGTTGCTTTCCACCAATCCCATATCTTCTACCAAGCCATATCTGTGAGAGAGTGATTGTGTGTTGAGGAGCCTATCATCTTGAAGCAAAAGAGCAAGGAGTTCATTGACATTACCGATCCTATTACCTTTTGGAGGATGGTGCCTCCTAGATTGGTTAGGTGTCACTTGGTAGCCTCCTACTTCATGTTGTGGAGTGAACCAAGAAGTGTAATTGCAAGGAGATCGCCTACTTCGTGAAGATCTACCTATAGTGAGGCTAGTCCTTCATTGACGGAAGCCGTTATGGAATGGTGAAGGTGGCTACTTTGTGGACCCTTATAGGTGGAGCCCTCCATCGACTCTTGTGACCGTTACCCTCCGTGGGTTGAAGAGTCCATAAACATGGACGTACGATAGCACCACCTACCAGAACCACGGAAAAAAAATCCTTGCGTGTCCTATTGCGTTTGATCTCCATATCTCAACTCTTTACTTCATGTGCAATGTCTTTACTTTCCGCTGCTACATTTTTTGACATGCATGTGTAGGGTATATAGACTTGCTAGTCTTGCTAAAACTGTTAAAATCTGCCAACCAATTAACTTGGGAAAAGGTTAGGTTTTAATTTTGTGTTAGTAGTCTATTCACCCCCTCTAGACACTCTTCTAGTGATCCCTCAGCTGGGAAGGCTTATAATATGGTAGCAAAAAGGGTCAGCAATAATCAGTTCGAACATGCAATGTTGACAAGATGCTCAACAACAGTATTGTGATGGTCGTAAGCTGATCGTACTACAGACTCGAGCCTAGAACACCAACAAAATCATGACGCGACACATAATCAAGGGAAGAGCACACTCTGAATTTTTTTCGCTCTGCATTTTTTTGTTATTTTGGCGCCTCTTTTTTTGCGCTCTTTTTTTCTTTAGAAAATCTCTATAATGGCGAGTGTCTCAAAACTCTTCCGAAGGCGTATAAATAGGATAGGCACAAAAAATTGTGTCTAATTATTTTGGAATGATTCGGGGTTGCCACGACCAAATAGTGCGATATAAAATCACTATGGTGGCGAGAGTCTCAAAACACTATGTCAAGCCTAAAAACAGGATTGGGAAAAAGTATTTTCCCCCACCGAAATTTTGGCCCAAAAACTGCCTGGGGTCTGCACACTAATTTTGGCCTAAAAATTGTGACTATTTTTTTTCCTGAAACCTAGTGAGGCAAGGAAAGTCGAAACTGAAAACAAGAGGATCATGAAACAAAACCTAAAATGAATGGGTTCGGATTAGGATTCGTGGTTGATATGAATCCGGTGGAAATCGGACTAGTGGCGGATGTATATATGGGTGGTGGAACACAGACTGGTGGTGAATGTGTGATGAAGGTTGACTCAGATTGGTGTGATGGCGGATATGTGGCGATATATGGCAGCGGTGATGTAGTTGGTGTAGTTGTGGTATATGGCAGCGGTGATGTATCTGGTGTGGTGGTGGTATATGGTACCAATGAAGATTATGCGGTAACGGTGTGGAAAACCGTGAACAGAACTCGAAACTCCAAAAGGATAGATGCTAAGACCAGCAACTCGGCATGACATGTCACCGCAAATTCAGCAAAGCAAAACGCGAAACAGAAAATTGCACAAGGCTCATATTGGTTCAAAAAGGATGATCTAACCCTAATTTTTCTGTGGCTTTTTTGTGATGGTAGGTATGAAGAAAAGATGCAATCTAAACTACGTAAAACTGGTAAATCTCACCGAGAAACCTACAAATCTGATACCACTTGATAGAGGTGAAGTTGTCCATGTCTTTGGATGAGATGGTGGCTATTGTTTTCGGTGGAGTAGACTTTGACGATCCGACTATGAATGTGCAAGGATGTCACGCCTTAGCAATCGCAAAATAAACTTCGAGAGGTTGTTGACCACGTCATAGCATGATCAACCTAACCATGAGGGTCTATTTCCTGCATGCAAACGAAGAACAAGCAAGAAACTGAAATTGCAATATAGATATTGTGCATATAAGAGGAAAACTTTATTTTCAAAAGCGGGGGTTATGTGACGTCTTGGTCTGGTCATGGAGCATAAATGAAGGTCGCAAAGTTACATCTATGGCAAACTTGTAATCTAAACAAAACCCAAGTCTAAACAGCACCCTAAGGGCTGTATATAATGGGGAATAGAGTGGGATTTCGTGGCCCCTTGGAGGAGGGGTCTGAAACCAACACTAACTCAGTTTACCCACACATACAAACTCTAAATTACAAGGCCCTGGCCCAAATAAATGTGGTGCAACACCTGTAATAGCCTATGGACGGAATTTATAAAGTGGCATCTTGAATATTTTGTCCAAGTCTTCATGCTTTCATTATGGTGGCTTCAAAGTGCGAAAATCACCACTGGAAAGTCCATTGTTCCTTCCCTCACGCGCAACTTCTTCTCCATGTTTTTAGTGTGTGGCTTTTTCGTGGATTATGGTTTTGAAGAAAAGGTGCGATCTAACTATGAAAAATTGGTAAAATCTCACCAAGCAACGGGGAAATCTGAAACCACTTGATAAAGGAAAAGGTGTCCCGTCTTTCGTTGAGATGGTGGCTATAATTTTTGGTGAAGTAGACGTTCATGATCCGACTACAAAGGTGCGGGGACGTCGCGCCTTAGCAATTGATAAACCAAGTCTGAGAGGTTATTGACCATGCGGGATCACAATCAACCTGAAAACCAAACGTCTATTTTGATACGGGGCACGCCCATGAGTCCCGATTCTTTCACACTTGGAGGGGGAGGGGGGGGTAATAAAGAGGCAAACAAACACTCAAAGACGATTCTCAAGTTCCACATCCACTAGATCCGATGAATCACGAGATACAATGTTTGTAATCAACGAATGGACACAAGTACTGGTAGCCTTCCCACTCCGGACACATGGGTCTTGATATCCATGAGGTGATCTTCCCTTAGAGGGGCATTGGCATCCGCTTTGGATCTTCTCAAGTAGTGGTGTCTCACCCCACGAGGGAAGGAAGTAGATGGAGCTATGCTCAACAATGGTCGTTGCTAAACATAAGCTAACCCTAACTCGAGGTGGAAGAGGAGTACTTATAGTCTAGGTCGTAATAGGGGCGAAGGGGTACATGGGCCCTTGGGCCGAGTCACTACACGTAGGCAGACCAAAACTTTCGTGCTAGGCCGGAAGTTCCGGGCAGGTTCCGGCAGGGGTCAGGGCTAGACAGAGTGTTGGAGCCGGGTCCTAAGGCTATGCTGGAGGCATGTCGGAAGTTCCGAAGGCTGGAGGTTTCGGGCCAGGGTCCGGGCAAGTTCCGGGCTAAAGCCGAAAGTGTGCGTGCCTGGGCTGGCTCCTGGGTCACCGGGTGGCCGGAGGTTTCGGGCTGGCCGGAAGTTCCGGGCCAGCCAGAGTGTTGCCCTTTGTGTTGGCTCCTTATCCTTCTTGGCCTTGGTCTTGGGGGTGTTTCATCGATCCTTTGTGGACGTCTTCCTCGCACCTGAAGATGCACAGGGTTTTCATTGTGAGGTAGCATCCAAGTACCATTGATATCAAATTCTAGCTCGAATAGGAGTGAGTTCATGTTAGCTTCCATGCCACGTGTGTGGGCTCTAGTTATGGGACCAATTGTGGCTTGATGTGATGGTGAAGACTCCATGGTGGGATGCTCCGCATCATCTCCCCCACCCTGGTGGAAGATCCGTCCTCTCATCAAATCTTCATCACCATGGAAAGGGGAGAGTCCCTTGACGTTGAAGATGCCACTCACATTGTACTTATCACATGGAATGTCGATCTTGTAGGCATTCTTGTTGTAGTGCTCGAGCACCTTGAAGGGTCCGTCGACTCGGGCTAGGAGATTGGACTTGTGCTCGTTGGGGAAGTGTTCCCTGTGAAGGTGGAGTCATACAAGGTCACCGGTCTTGAACACCATGGGGTTCTTGTTGATGTTGCGCTTGGCAGTGACGTGTTCCACTCGACGTTCGATGGTGCGCCTTATATCTTCATGCATTTTCTTGATAAAGCTTGCCCTTGCACTAGCGGCCATATTGACGCGCTTTTGGAGTGGTAGAGGGAGGATGTCCAATGGGGACAAGGGGTTGAATCCGTAGACCACTTCGATAGTAGATTGCTGGTCGTGAAGTGTCTTGCGCGGTTGTAGGCGTACTCGGCGATGTGAAGGCAATCTTCCCATTCCTTTAGATTATTCACTATCAACACACGTAGTAGAGTTGAGAGCGTGTGGTTCGTCACCTCCTTTTGGCCATCGGTTTGCGGGTGATAGGCTGTAGCGACCCAACCTCAAACGGTAAGGCCTCTTTGTGTTATGTGCCATCCATGGATCAGTATGCTGACACACACAGTACATCAATGTATATATCAAAGGGCAATCACAAGTAATTAACATAAAACTACTATATACCTCAAAATCTCAGCGGAAACAGTCAACAGGAGTGGAGTCCCAATAAACACCAACGACAGGGTGAGTGTAGACCGTAACCCTGAATCGTACTCTTACCCATCGTAGAAGAGTATCTGCAACATGAGATGTTGCAGCTGTGTAGGTCATCATATTGAATATGCCGGCAAGTCACAAAAGAGAGGGTGAAAAATAATCATCTATACTATATGCATATATGGCAGGTGGGGTTGTAAATTTAAGTTTTGCGTAAAGCAAATTATTCCTACAACAAGAGAGGGGCAAAGCAAAAATTATTACTACAATGTTGGTTGTTTAATGAGATGGTTCCACCAACCAATCCTCATACCCAAGTTAACAATAATACCCTCAACATTATAATCATTTGTGTTGAAACTTCCTGATAGTTTTAGTTCCTTTGGCTCAAATTCTTCATCGTGTATACGGCTAATCGATTAGATTTGAGTACTCTGTAGAGTTTTGCACATGTTCCCCACAAGATTTGATTGCCTTCATTGAATTCCTCGCACTTCAGGGTGTTTGAGAAACGGATGACCAAAACATGGTCTTTCAAAGGGTTCCTATGAGACCCTATGGTGCTCATCCATTCCTACCGTTCTTCTACATCTCGTAGCACCGGCTGTCCAGAGTCACCATAGTGTCTAACCAAGCCAGCGCCCATAATGGCTTGTGGCTGTGCAAGTAAGCCTTGGGTCTTGAAGTATCCATCCATCTCTTTGTGCCTAGGTGGACCTTTCCGCGTGAATACTAGCGCTTCTCCAGCATCACCTAGGCTACCACTGGGTTCTCCGAGGTGCCATTCTTCCATCATCCACCCAGAGGTGTATTGCATCATGAGGTCTTGAAAGTTTTTGGGGTCTTGACTCTTGATCATTAAGTTCTTGCAACACTCATGAAACACTCAACCAAACCCCGTATACTAAAAGCATAGCAAAATAAAAATAATGTCCCGACCAAAATAACAAGGGTGTTGGGGTGCCTACCACATGATACTATTCAAGTAACCAAGTTTCCAAGTACCTACTTTGCATGCAATGGGTGGAAAGGTTGAACTAATGCAAAATTGAAAACATAGGTAATAACATGATGAATGTGAACTTGCCTAGTAAGGTTGATGAAGACAGAATCCCTCTTAGAAAATAACTTGATAGAACTATTCATCACTCTCCGATGAAAAATCTATATAGTCAAGCATTGCATTCACATAAGCATTCACTCTAGCAAACAATGTTAACAAACAAAAGCAACACAAAACTAAAAGCAAAGGTTGTGATGAAGGAAATACTTAAGACAAAAGTTAATACAACAAAACTTCATCAAAACAACCAAAGTAGTTTTCATTACAAATAATCCTATTTTCAATAGCAACAAGACAAACCAAAGTAAAATATAACAAAAGTATTTTAGTAGATATTTTACTAGCAAAAATAATTACTTTTGAAGAACAACTAAGATTTATGAAAAGAAAACACAAAACACGTAAGTTTTTGCCTAATCAACTTAACAACAAGAAAAATAATAACAAAACTAAAATAAGAGAAAACAAAATATAAAACAACTAACTTAAAAGAAAGTAAACTTATAAAACAATTTATAAAAATATTTTCAAATAGGTAATCAAACTAGCAATGAAATCAATATGCAAGTTATTGTGAAACTGGAATTGATTTCATGCTACAAAATAATAATTGACATAAAAATAACTTGGTTGAAATACTACTGCTAACTAACAGAAAACAAAATAAAACTTGTCAAGTAATATAAAATAAAATAAATTTAAAAAATAAAAAAAATAAATAGGAATAAACCTAAAAAAACTAAAAATTCCAAAATTATGAAATTCTACCAACTGCTAAAATAAGTCACTAGTGATAAGTAGCAAAAAGAATCAAATCAAAACCTATTTTTAAACTCAAGTTACAAGCAATTTGGTGTTTGAATCAAATCTGTTTTGAATTCAAAGAGTAAAATATTTAAATATAGTCAAACTTTATATCTACACAAATTAGATAAAAGTTGTGACAACATGCAAAAATTAACCACTTAAAAACAACTAAATACATAAAAGTTAAAGCAAAAACAAAATAAAAAACTATTCCGTTTTTGAAATAGAAAATAGAAAAGAAAAAACCTAACCTAACGAACAGGTGGGTGACATGGCAGTTTCTGACTGGCTAAGTGGTGTGCACGGGGGGAGCTAAACGTGCAAACGGCCGCTATATAGAAGATAACGGTTCAGTCTAATAAAATAAAGCACATGATCTAATCATATCCGCTCGTTTATGATCCGACGGAGGAGAGAGCTTCCAATGCTCACCGCGATGGGGTTGGAGTCTAACGAGAGCTCCGACAAGGCAGAGGCGGCGAGGTCGACAGGGACGGCGCTTCGATGGTCCTCGGGTGACGGCGACAGCACCAGACGATGCAGACGAGCGCGACAATGACGTTTGTGGCCTTGGCTTTGCTCGGGGACGACGATGGTGATGATGGAGAGCTTTGAGGTGGCAAGGGGTTCGGGTGGTTCACGAGGAGCTTGTTTCGGTGGCTGTGGAGCTCGGGCAGGTGCAGGCGATGGTGGTAGACAGGTTTGTGGGCTCAGGTGATCGAGGGGGTGGCTAAGGCGAGCAGGGGGTCGACATTGGCGGCGACGATGCTGGCTCCGAGGAGCGATTGCGGTGGCGAGAGGGGCTCTAGGTTAGGGTTTAGGGGTGGAACAGGTGCGAGAGTGCACGGGCTATATAAGGGGGCGGCTCAGAGTGCTCAGACGACAACAAATAGTCGAGGGGATCAGGCTCCGGTGAGATCTCCTCAGTAAGGAAAAGAGGGAGCAAGAGGAGGAAGGTGAGCGTCGGTAAATGGGGATCGAACAGTGGGTCCCACACGCTACAGAGCGAGAGGAGCTGCGAGAGGATCGGGCGGCCGATCCAAATTGATTCGGATCCGGCGCTGAGAGATTGGGCCAGATCTTCCTAGCTGGGCCGCGCAGGACTTTCCTAATAAAAGCAATTTTTCCTTTTATAAAACAAAACAGAAAAGAAAACTAAATGAAAGAAAAACTAAAATACTTTTATATAGACATATTATATGCCAAAAATTTCAGAAAAAGATAATCTAACCCATGAACATATTTTCAAGGTCAAAAGAAAATCTCACAAAATCAAATAATCCAAATAGTGCTACTATTGTAAATAAAATGCAATACAATATTTTCTAAAATACCAAAATGAGTTCAGATTCACTTTCTCCATTTTTATATTGAAGGGAATCATTTTACCCTATTTCCAGGTACTGTATCTTGGGAGGAAGATAAATTTGAAAATCACTACAAAAATGACTTGGGGTTTGAATACTAAAATATTTTTTTCAAATAGTTTTCTAAAGGTTATGAATTCAAATATAATTCAACTTGCCCCTTGTTTGGAGTGTCATGTTGCTCCTCTCAAGATTTTGAATTTGGGCAAGTGAGTTTGAATTCATTCAAACTTTGAAATAGAACCAAATATGAAATAGACCCCAATTGAATATTTTAGAGGTTTTCAAATCCCACTTTTCAAATCCTTGTTATTTGAAGAAGTCATGTTATCTCCTCTCACTGGTTTGGATTTAATGAATTTGAATTCAAAAGCAAAGGGGAAAGTCATGTTATTCCCTCTCATTCAAAAGTTTCAAAAAGTTTCAAATTTCACTTAGTTTCAAACAGTTAATCAAACGGTCAATCATTCTATTGATTAATATAACATTCCAAAATTTTGGATGTTACATAGGCCGAAGAGAATAGTAGCTTCATCCCAAGCTTGGCGCACAATGTCTTCCAAAAGTAGCTAAGGAACTTGACGTCACGATCCGAGACAATGGTTTTGGGCACTCCATGTAGTCGTAAGATGTCCCTACAAAATATATTTGCAATATGTGAAGCATCGTCGGTCTTATGGCATGGAATGAAATGAGCCATTTTGGAAAAACGATCTACAAGAATAAACACGGAATCATGGCCATATTTAGTGCGTGGCAAACCAGGCACAACGTCCATACCAATGTATTCCCAAGATTGAAATGGTATAGGGAGAGGCATGTAAAGACCATGGGATTGAGCTTTTGACTTAGCTTTGCGACATGTAGAGCATCGATTGGTGAAGTGTGCCACATCACTAAACAACTTTAGCCAAACATACTTGTTGAAGAGGGTGACATATGTCTTGTCGTTCCAAAGTGACGCATAAGTCCTCCACCATGAGCTTCTTGCAAAACAACAAACGAAGAGAAGACTCGGGTATGCAAAGTTTGTTGCATGCATAAGATAGCCATCTTTCATGTAATAGGATTCCCAACAAGTTTTTGCTTGACACTTGGCATACAGAGTAGCAAAGGAAACATCATGCTCATACAAGTCTTTGATGTGCTCAAAACCAATAACGTTCAATTCAAGTTGAGTAACAAGCATGCATTTGCGGGGAAAACATCCTCCACAACATTTTCTTTACCATTAATGTATTTGATGACATAAGGAAAAGACTCAATGAATTCACTCATTTGCATGTCGTTTGTTCAACTTAGTTTGACCCTTAAGATACTTGAGGGTTTCATGATCGGTATGATTAACAAATTCATGTGGAGAGAGTTAATGCTCCCAAACATGTAACACTCTCATGAAAGCATAAAATTCCTTATCATAGATGGGATAGTTAAGTTGAGAGCCGGAAAGTTTCTACCTAAAGTATGCAATTAGGCACTTTTCTTGCATTAGCACACCACCTATGCCATTACCACTAACATTCACAATGCACTTCAAAATTTGATCAAAGTTAGGTAATGCAAGAAAAGGTGCATGAGTAAGAAAAAATTTAAGCTCAAGGAATGCAGTGTCTTGCGTTGGTCCCCAAATGAAAGGTGCATATTTCTTGCTCAAAGCATGTAGAGGAACTACAATAGTGCTAAAATCCTTAACCAAGCGACGGTAGAAACCGGCTAGTCCTAGGAAGCTACGCACTTGTTGCAAATTGGTGGGTTTGGGACAAGTTTTAATTGCTTCAATTTTAGTTTCATCCACATAGACACCCTTTTCAACGCCAAAAGTGCATTTTGCCATGTTAGCATATGACACGTCTCCAACGTATCTATAATTTTTGATTGTTCCATGCTATTATATTATTTGTTTTGGATGTTTCATATGCATTAATATGCTATTTTATATTATTTTGGGGACTAACCAATTAACCTAGAGCCTAGTCCAATTTCTGTTTTTCCTTGTTTTTTAGTATTGTAGATAAGGAATATTAAACAGAGTCCAAACGGGATAAAATCTTCACGATGATTTTTCTTGGATCAGAAGACATCTACCCGACTTAGAGAGGAAGGTAGGAGACCTGCCAAGAAGTCACAAGCCACCCTAGCACAACCAAGGGGGCGCCCCATGGCTTGTGGCCCCCCAGCAGGTCCTCCAACCCTAATCTTCGGCCTATAAATTCCCAAATATTCCCCCAATACCAAAAAGATCCACGATGATACTTTTCTGCGGCTAGAAGACTCCGTTCCCGAGAGTTCCAATCTTGGAGCCTTTTCCGGTAATCTGCCGGAGGGGGATTCGATTACAGAGGGCATCTACATCAACTCCATTGCACCTTCGATGATGCATGAGTAGTCCACCACAGACCTACAGGTCCATGGCTAGTAGCCAGATGGCTTCTTCTCTCTCTTTGTGCTTCAATACCATGTTCTCTTTGATCTTCATGGGGATCTATCCGATGTAATACTCTTTTGCGGTGTGTTTGTCGAGATCCGATGAATTGTGGGTTTATGATCAGCTTATCTATGAATATTATTTGGTTCTTCTCTGAATTCTTATATGCATGATTTCATATCTTTGCAAGTCTCTTCAAGTTATTGGTTTGATTTGGCCAACTAGATAGGTAATTCTTGCAATGGGAGCAGTACTTAGTTTTGGGTTCAATCTTGCGGTGTCCTCACCCAGTGACAAAGTAGGGGTAGCAAGGCACGTATTGTATTGTTTCCATCAAGGGTAAAACGATGGGGTTTTCATCAAATTTCTTGAGTTTATCCCTCTACATCATGCCATCTTACTTAATGCGTTACTCAGTTCGTCATGAACATAATACTCTAGAGGTGGGCAAGAGGCGGTCGATGTGTGGAGTAATAGTAGTAGATGCATAATCGTTTCGGTCTACTTGACACGGACGTGATGCCTATATGCATAATCATTGCCTTCGATATCGTCATAACTATGCGCTTTTCTATCAATTGCTCGACAGTAATTTGTTCACCCATCGTGTTATTTGCCTTCAAGAGATAAGCCTCTAGTGAAACCTATGGCCCCCGGGTCTATTTTCCATATTATATTTTCAGATCTATATACCAAAAATACCAAAAATACCTTGCTGCAATTTTATTTCCTTTTTACTTTCCCCAATCTTTCCTATCTATCTCTATCAGATCTAATCCTTGCAAGTAACCGTGAAGGGATTGACAACCCCTTTATAATGTTGGGTGTAAGAGTTTGATTGTTTGTGTAGGTGCATCTATTGTTGAGTTGCTTGTTACTCCTACTGGATTGATACCTTGGTTCTCAACAACCGAGGGAAATACTTATCTACTTTGCTGCATCACCCTTTCCTCTTCAAGGGAAAACCAACGCAAGCTCAAGAAGTAGCAGCATACAATTGTTCATTCCTAAGAACTTGCAATACTTCCCTAACATGTTTAACATGCAAGTCAAGAGATTTCCTAAAGACAAGAATGTCATCAAAGTATACCACAATGCAATGTACAATGAAACGGCATAAGACATGATGAATGACACGCATAAATGTACTCAGTGCTTCGGATAAGCCCATGGGCATCACTAGCCATTCATATGGACCAGACTTAGTTTTGAAAGCCCTTTTCCACTCATCGCCCTCTTTTGATAGTAACCACTTTTCAAGTCAATCTTGGAAAATATAGTGCCACCGCTAAGTTCATCTAGCATATCATCTAGGCGAGGAATAGGGGGGCGATATCTAATCGTTATAGCATTGATAGGGCGGTAATCCAAACACATTCGTATACTACCATCTTGCTTAGGTACTAGAATCACAAGAACCGCACAAGGACTTAAACTCCCGCATACATGCCCTTTATCTAGGAGTTTTTAGACTTGCCTTTGGATCTCCTTAGTTTCTTCGGGGTTGACGCGGTTTGGTGCCTTGTTGGGTAGCGGTGCGCCTGGAATGAGGTCGATGCGGTGTTCGATCCCTCGTTTTGGTGGTAGACCTGGAGGTAGCTCATCAGGAAATATGTCTTGAAATTCCTGCAACAACTAAGACAACACAAGAGGAAGATGTTGTGAAGGCTTAGCCCAAACGACATCATCCTTGCACATTAGCATGTAGTGAAGAATGGTCGATGGGCTCTCACTCACATCCCTCAAATCTCTTTTGGTGGCTAATAGAACTAGTTCTGTCATGTCCCTCATCATGGAGTCACTTATTTTTGGCTCATGGCGCTCACTCTAGTTGAGGTGGACCACTCGCTCACTTTTATATCCATGATGGGATGAAGCTTGCTTCTCGGCGCTCACTTGACTTGGAGACATTGGTTGAAGCACATAGAAACTAAGGAGATCCAAAGGCAAGTCCGAAAATTCCTAGATAAAGGGCATGTATGCGGGGGTTGACGCAGTTTGGTGCCTTGTTGGGGAGCGGTGCGCCTGGAATTAGGTCGATGCGGTGTTCGATCCCTCGTTTTGGTGGTAGACCTGGAGGTAGCTCATCAGGAAATATGTCTTGAAATTCCTGCAACAACTAAGACAACACAGGAGGAAGATGTTGTGAAGGCTTAGCCCAAACGACATCATCCTTGCACATGAGCATGTAGTGAAGAACGGTCGATGGGCTCTCACTCACATCCCTCAAATCTCTTTTGGTGGCTAATAGAACTAGTTCTCTCATGTCCCTCGTCATGGAGTCACTTATTTTTGGCTCGTGGCGCTCACTCTAGTTGAGGTGGACCACTCGCTCACTTTTATCTCCATGATGGGATGAAGCTTGCTTCTCGGCGCTCACTTGACTTGGAGACATTGGTCGAAGCACATCTCCCAAGTAGTAGATGGAAAATGGACATGGGAACCTCATCACATTCCAAGGTGTTTTCATAAGCGCCTATCTTGAAGGAAACTTGCACAATGTGTTCAACTTGGATAATGTCGGAGTCACTAAGCCATTGGACCTTGTAGGGGCACGGGTGTTTCTTCTTGACCAATTGGAGATTGGATCAAAGGTCTTCAGTTGCCAAATTGTGGTCCTTGACGGATTTGCCTTGGATACCCGCCTTGGTGTGGAAGATGTGGCAACGTTGGTCCTCATCTTCTTTTTGTTGAAGAGTCAAAACCTTGGAAACAACGAGAGCGGGGCTCGGATCGTTGTCACAAAAAATATGTGAATCTTCATCTTCATTGACTTGCCAATGCATGGAGACGTGCTCCAACGCTTGCATCTCATTATTGCTCTTAGAGTCATAGGTGCCATCGTCTTGAAGAATCATGATCCGTCTTGTTGGACACTCCTAGGTCTTGTGGCCGCGGACTTGGCACGTGAAACACTTGATGGAACTCGATTTGGCGGTGTCATCCGATGTTGGTGTAGAGGATGAAGCCCTTGGCTTGTAGTTTCTTGAAGTTGTATGACGGCTTGACGAAGTCATCTTGTACTTGGAACTTGATTTGTCGCCGGTGGGTGTTGTAGATTTCATAGTCGAAGGCGTCGTGGTCGTAGAAGTTTGAGCACTTGAACCGTAGGTCTTGTAGGTGAACTTGGAATACTTGTAGTCATCTTGCACTTGACGTTCCACCTTGGTAGCTTGATGAACTAGATCAAGTAAGTTGGAGTATGGTTGGAAATCCGCCATTTTCTTTACTTGGTAGTTGAGTCCATTCAACAAGCGCGCCATTGTTTGCTCGTCATCTTCCTTGACATTGGCTCGGATCATGGTAATTTACATGTCTTTATAGTATTCTTCTACAGACTCGGTGCCTTGCTTGAGTAGTTGGAGTTTCTTGAGGAGATCCCAGATGTAGTGTGTAGGCACAAAGCAAGCTCTCATGAGATCCTTCATTTGAGCCCAAGTGGTGATAGGAGGCCCACAAAATGAGAACAAAGTCTTGGAAATCAAGAGAGGCCATGGCAATCTTCTTTTCTTCCTCAAAGTTGTGCAAACGGAAAATCTTGTCAACTTTGAGTGCCCATGAAAGCTAGTCTTTGGGATCGTTGCTTCCAGAGAACTTGGGCATGGTGAACTTGAGCTTGCTGAAGCGTTGTTCATCATTGTAGTTGTTTTGGCGATGCCCTTGAGGAGTATGGTGTGTGTCAATGTTGTTGTCGAGTTGACGTTGTGGTTGCCTTGGGGTGTCTTCATTGTGCTCGTCGTGATGTGCTTGCGGCCGTTGATGAGGTCCTCACACGCGGTATCGTCATTCTTGTTGCTCCTCTTTGCGAGCGTCTTCTTCTTGTCATTTTCGATGTTCCTCCTCGCGAGAGGCTTCTTGTTGATATTCTTGCGGGAGTTCCTCTCATTCGCGGAGAGCTTGGCGGTTTTGCTCCTCCAAGGCGCGAGTAGCTTCTTCCAAGGCTCGATGTGCTTGAAGCGATTGTTCATGGCGACATGTTCTTCTTCTTGGCGACTTTGTTCTTGCTCCCACGCATATTGATCTTGTTGACGGCGACAGTCTCGAGCGCTGACACGATCTTGCAATCCATTTCCATGGAATTTATTCTCGGTGGCTTGGCGTTGGCGGCCTTGAGGTGAGCTTGGACCGGAGCGTTCATCTTGGTAATGCACATGTGCTCGCAGAGGTCTTCCTTCGGAAGAGTACTCCAATGAGTGTCAAATTGAGTACCGTCTTGATGTATTCGAAGTAGAGGGAGCGCGATTGACCATCAATGATCGAAATTCCCCCATTTGGCTTGATAGCTTGGTGTCGAGGTAGTCCCGTGTGCATGCCTTGGATTCACACAAATCAGTGGCGAGATTCTCGATGTGGTCATTCAAGGCATTTTGAGCTTGAGTAATTGCCTTGTTTGTGCTGAAGAAGTGCAACTTGGTGACGTGGGTGTTCGCTTCCTCGTCATGCTCCTCGAATGTCGGGTTCGACATGATGTTCCTATCCATAGTACTTAAAAAAATATAAGTGGAAGAGTGAGAATACAAAAACAAGTACCGTTCCAAAAGTTGACAACGAATCGAGCACTCAATGTTCACTTGGAAATAGTTCTTTTTTAATATCAACTAACAATAGGAAAGGCTCCAACTGACTTTGTATTAATCACCAACCACATACAGAATTTTACATGGTGTGGTTACATTTGTCTTGTCCCTTACCACACCCACCAACCAAGATGTTAGGTAGGTGTGTGAGGGGTTCAATCTATTTCTAAGTTACAGAGTCAGAAAAACTTCTATAAACTAGACTAGAGTCGGCTTAGCCCTATAAGTTAAAAGCACCAAGTCTTTTTTGAATATCTCCTTCCAGGTCTCAACCGTGGGAGGGATCCTTTTGAAAATTTTCCCATTCCTTTCCTTCCAGATGCTCCATGCTGATGTAAAAAATATTTCCATGAACATTGGGCATGTCCACCTTCCTTTTCCAGCATGCAATGGATGTAGCCTGGTGGCTCCACCGTCTGCAGAGGTCAAGTTCATGCCCACTATATCCCAACATTTTTTCCTGAACTCACAGTTGAAGAAAATATGTTAAATAGTCTCCTCCTCACCATTGTTACAGAGTACACATTGTACATTATCAGCCATGTTGTATTGTCTTCTTCGGAGCATATTTTTCGTGTTGATTTTGTCCACCAAAATTAACCAGGCAAACATTTTCAGTTTCATGGTGCATCTCGACTTCCATATTATTTTGAATGCTTTGTCCACCTCGACGTTCTTAAAACAGAAGCGATGATACCTAGATGAGGTGAAGTTTGCCCCCCAAACACATGTCCATATATCTTGGCTGCCCATCTCAAGTTTCAGGGAGGCCGACATTTCCTGTAAGTCCAGGACCTCTATTCTAGCTTGTGGCGACAATGGTAAATGAGATCCATCTCTTAAAGCAGGAATCCCAAGGAAATCATTGACCGAGGCGTCCGGCATCTGGGTGCATGAAAAAGACCAGGGGTGTGAGTTCATCAAAAGTTCATTATGCCACGAATCTTTCCAAAAGGGGGTTGTGTCACCTCTTGCAATCTTCACTTGGATTATTCCATGGTATATATCACTGAAATGCATGACATCTCACCACAAAAATGATACACAGGGGTCTTGTGAATGGGGCACAACCCGCTCATAATACGAGGACCAGACCAAGTGGACCCATGGGACATCTTTTTTGTTTTAGAAACTATGAAGACATTCCAATAGCAATCCTGTGCTCTGCACTTTAATATTCCGCACTCCCAACCCTCCTCTGTTCTTAGGGGCGACGCACTAGTTCCCAAGCTGCGAAAGTGTTCTTGCTCTCCCCATTTTCTGTTCTTTTTCTCCACAAGCAGTGTCTTCGGATCTTTTCTAGATGTTCGATCAGTTTTGGCGGAAACTTAATTGTGCACATGGGGTATATAGCAATCGAGGTAAGCATTGAGTTGAGCAGGGTCAATTTACTCCCTAGGTCTAGCATGTACAGCGAGCTTGAAAGTTTTCATTCCACTCTACCGATCACTGTCATAAGATCACTCACAGTAGGTCTGGTCGTTCCCATTGGTAGTCACAGGTAAGTGAACGACATCGAGCCAATCGAGCATTGTAGCAAATCCGCTAGCTCTGCCATTAGTGTTGGTAGCACATTCAGGGAGACCAAAGTAGATTTCTAAAAATTGATTTTGAGTCCAATTGAATGGGCATAATCCACCAGCAGCTATTTCATGATACTGACTTGGCGTGGACAAGCTGGCATGACAAGAATTGTGTTTTCGGCGTATTGGATAATGGGTAGTCCACTGCACCCCGAGCCGGAATTGGCAGATCAATGAGTTGATGGTTATGCGTGTCATTTATAGCAGCTTGTAGCAAGTCCTCCACGAGGACAAAGATGAGAGGGGACAAGAGGTCTCCTTGGTGCACTCCGCAGTGACACAAAAAATGTCGGCCCGACACTCCGTTCAGTAGGACCAAGGATGTACCCGTGTTGAAAATGCTATGTATCCAACCCAGCCATCTCTGATCAAAACCCATGTGCTTCATTATTTCTAAGATCGAGGAGTTCTCAATCGTGTCGAATGCTTTGGCGAAGTTGAGCTTGAGTAAAACTATTTTTTTCCAATGATTGACACTGGTATATGTACTCAAACGCCCACACGAGGCAGTCTTGGTTCGTTTTGGAGTGGAGGAATCCATATTGTTTTGTAAGCACTATGCCGAGGATCAGTTTTGTAGTCTATTCGCCAAACTTTTCGTGATAATTCTTAGATAACATTTCAAGAGCGTGATGGGCGGGTAGTCATTCGCGGTTTCGGGCGATCCAATTTCAGCAATCAGTGTGATGTATCCTGAATTGATGCTTTTCATGTCCAAGGTGTCGTGAAGTCTTCGCGTAATTTGTAGAAGTCGGTTTTGATGATTTCCAACAAGACTTCAGGAAGGCCCCATTGAATCCATCCGGCCCGGGTGCTCCATCAGTAGGCATTGTTTTCACAAAGACATCAATTTCTTTAGTAGAGAATGGGGTAGAAAGAGCCTCGAGGCCGTTGATCTTTTTAATTATCCTTGTAAGGTTAAATATCATAGTGGGGGGAGAGGACTCAGTAGTCTCTATTTGAATGAGCTGAACAATATATCTTCCTTGGAAGCACTATCCGAAACTACTTCTTCATTATGGTTTTTAAGTGAAGCTATGGAGTTCTTCCTGTATCTTTTCATGGCTAAGGATTGAAACACTTTTGCGTTTTCATCCCCAAATTTTACATAGCAAATCATGCATCATTTCCTCCATTATTGGTTCCAGCAGTTTGAGTAAGTGTGCCTTGACGATTTTACAGAAATTGGCTTCTGGTATAGAGAGAAATCTTTGGTCCTTCATTCCATCCAACACATTTATAGCCCAGTTGCAATTCTGAATAAGTATAGTGAGATGGGGAATTCCCTTACTCCAGTTTTTCAAGTCATATATTAAGTTCTTCATTTTTCTGCACATCAACGCTGCACTATTTTCTGCATAGCATGGCTTGTTCCAAGAGGTCCGTACAACATCCAAAAAGCCCGGGTGGTTTATCTAGTAGTTTTCCAACCGAAAGATTTTGCTTTGTGGGATGGTAGTTTTAATATTGACGATGCACGGGGAGTGATCTGACACAGGCTTACCAAGGAGTGTAACAAGGGTATTAGGGAAGGTTTGTGTCCACTGGCTCGACGTTAGAAACCAGTCAAGTTGTTCAAAGAGCGGGTCTTCCTACATATTGCTCCACGTAAAGGAGCGTCCTTTCAATGGAATTTCAACTAGTGCTTGGGATCTAATAATATAATTGAACAGAAGAATATCATTTGTATCACTGCCAGGTTTGTTTCGATTTTGAGTTAAACAAATAAAGTTAAAATCTCCAACAAGGGCCCAATCTTTAGAGTCTGGGATGTCCAGGTCGTCAGTCTGTAAAAAGGGTTCTTTCATTGCAACTACACGGGACATAAATGTTATACAGAGTTCAAGAATGCCTAGAAGTTTTAGAGTTAAAGGAAATCCCCAAAGCAAATAAATCCGAGAAAACAAGAGAGCCACCCAGTGTCGAACTGTTCCATATTATGAGAATACCGCCGGATGCTCCATGAGATGGAACATATTCAAATTTATCAAATCGTTTTGGGTAGAAGGTACAAATGAAATTTTGATCAAAATGTGTGCGCTTAGTCTCTTGTAAACAAATAACCATACATCGAGATAGTTCGATAGAATTTCTAATAGCTAAGAGTTTCTTACCAAAATTTATTCCATGGACATTCTAGACTAGGATGTTCCACTTTTTATTCGATGGCACACGAAGGATGGATCCTCCTACCTCCCACCTCTCCCACCTCCACCCCACCAATTTCCGACCATGGTGACCTCTAGACTCTGGCCATGGAAGGACTCGTTCACTGGGACTTCAATTCCGGCCTCGCGGTTGCGGATCAGGTGCATCGCAAGTTCAAATCCACAATTCATCTCCTCCCAAGATCTTCCTCCAAGGCATTCTTCTTGGTGGCATCGTTTCCTCAGCCTCCTTTCCTCTTTCCAGCTCGTCGGTGGGTTTGCCATTACAATGTTGTATTGGTGGTATTGCTGGAAATTTCAATGTGATCCATCTTGATGATCGAAGTTACAGGTTTTCTGTGGCATCAAACAAAGTGGATCATTTCATCTATTCCTTAAGAGATATAATATGGCCGGATTTCATTTGCCATTTTAGTCTGTACAAGGAGCAATGTCATTTTCCCTTGAGTATTGGATGGCATGGAGAGAATGAGATTATCAGGATTTCTACCAGATCATCGCCAGTTGTTAAATCTGATCTCAAATTTCTACATGATGGTGCTGTCAATGATCATTCTTTGGCACCAGAATAGCGACGTTTAGCTGTCACAAGGCTATTCGGGCTTTATGCTTTAATGATGACTCTATTAATACTAATGATAATTTAGTACCACTGAAGTGTTCTTCCTCCTCGCCAGCTCACGTTGAGTCACCGCCGTCGAGCACTAGCATCGTCGGGTCATGCAATTTGAAATTTGGGTCGGTGGAAATTCCTATGATCCCAGAGAATATGAATAAATTTCCTTGTTTTATGGGATCTGATCACAAGTTACATTTTTGGGAAACTCTGGACCCGAATATACTCTATAATATTTTGGATCACAGGCAGGCTAATTATTGTGACGCGGATATCAAGCATGCCCTCCAAATCAATTTAGTGCCTACCCAAGATTTCATCCATGCAACACTGGGATGTTGTGACATTTGATCTGCAGTGGGACACTCAGTGGATAAGTGTGCGGCTTGTTTCTGCACAACTTGTAACCATTTTGATTCTACATGCACATGCACGCATATGTAGAAATGCTACATTTGTAGTGACTCTGGACATTCGGCACATTCCTGTGAAGTATTAGATGGAACATATGACTCTGGTCAGACTTAGGAAACATTAGATCAACATTTGAGTTCCTCGGCCCAGGTCATTTATAAAAGACAACAGTCTATGGATATAGTGAAATGCAATATTTTTTCTTCTTCATAACACTATTCATACAATTCCCGAGCAAATCTATGGTGTTCAAAGTGTCACTTTTTGGCGCACAATTATAAATTTTGTTCGAAAGATAATTCTACCAAATTCTACTAGAAACTATCCAATTCTCATTTATTAGTCTCGGCTCAAAACAAGGACACCTATGCTGACACACATACTGAGTGTGCTAATTTTCCTTCCTCTCATGACCACCTGAAAAACCGAGAAGTCCATATTATCATTGGATCCCATAGCAGAACAACCATGGCAACTCTATGTCAAAATCAATTTGGATGCCAAAAAATAGAAATGCATTGGGATCAAATCAACAAATGAATGCTCACCCTGGAATTTCTTTCATCAAGAGCGTGCTCAATAGGAATAATACATATTGGCGGGAAAAAAATCCTTTCGTGACTACAAACTCGCACCTCTGCTCTATTGCTGGTGTCGCACCTTTCACCAAGATCCATCACCCCCTTGCCCAGTACACCTCCGAGCCATCAATCACCACGCCGTCCACCCAAGTCATCAGGCCCCGCTCTTGCCCCGGCCTCGTGCAATACTACACATCTCTACACAAGCAACCTCAATGCATCAATGGCCAACTTCCTTGTTGTTCCGTACCAGTTCATCCCCGGACCTCTCGCCATTTTCGATGGACCGGCTGATCTGCTCTAGCAGAACATGATGGTCATTGGTGCACCCCCTCCACCATGGGACATATGCCATCATCCTCACCAACCTGGCGACGCCATACCTTCAACGATCGTACGTGCTCGCAGAAGTCCTTCAGATTCTTGCCGATGACTTCAAAGCTCAGGTGACATACTTAGATATCTACCACCTAGGAGTTGGGCTGATAGGTTTTGGAGCTACGGCTGTCCATGATTTTCTAATCACCATTGGTTCACACCCCATAGATGAGGACAAATCTTTTTTCCTTGTTCGCCATGATGAAGGACCTAACATGTGTATCCCAGTCTTTGAGGGAGTACCATGGGTTGTTTTTCTTAGATTTCCATTGCATTACCAGAATGAGTACTATGTCAATAAATCTGTGAGCTGTTTTAGAAGCTTTGAGATATGGCACAACCCGAGGCAAGTGAAGACTTGAGTTCTTGTTAGAGTTATCATCAACCAATTTTTAAACATGTTGCATAGTCTGATCATCAAAGGGTCAATGTCTTTGGAGGATTGGGAAGATCCTAGATAGTGCTGATTTACGGCTTGACCAATTGGCCGACCAACCCACCGAATGCAGGTACTGAGAAATCCCTGCCACCCATGAATGCCTCACCGCATCCCCGAGTGACTGCAACACAACAACTGGTGTTTGAAACAATGGTGTTGCAACAACAACAAGAAAATGCAGAGTGGGGAGAGGATCTCCAACCACCGCCACAACAGCAGATGCAAGCAAATGGCGGGTCGGTGTGGCCTGAAATCCCTCCCAATTATAGAGGAGAAAACTGGAGGCAAATAACAGGATACTCAGGACCATCCATGATGGATGGTGTTGAACTAGCAAACAATGTGACTGATGATGGACTAGCAGCACGGAATGCTCATGTTGTAAAATAGAGGTTGCAACTGAAGGTATCCTGCTTGGCATCAATAGAAATCACATGAAATTTGTTAGAGGAGAGGCAGAAAGTCTGGATGTTAGGGTTCTTCCATTCACAAATTTAATTGCTTAGTTCAGAGAGTTCATATATCGGACCATGCCACAATGATCCTTCCTGGTGACACATTAGATAGTGATACCATTAATTTCTGCAAGAAACACCAATACACCTTCATTGTGCATGCAGCCAGAGCATCCTTGAACCCCATTGTCCCTCCAAGTGTTCCTCTTGTAATCAGGGTGGAAAAGAGGACTTGGGACACTGCTTTCGCTCCAATGCTTCTTAACTTCAACTCAAATGGGAACAAAGATGGACTGATCTGCACTATGACCGGGGAAGAGCAAGAGGACAACACGAAGCTTATAATGGACGAGGCAATAAAGACTTTTGCAATTCTAGGCATTATCCATGACACTGCAGCAAAAGGCAATGACGACCGCAAGGGCCGAAAGAAACACAACCTAATCGAGTTGGACACAATTCAGCTCCGTCGCAGCACCCGCACCAATAAATATGATGGGTTCAAAGCACGATCCATGACTGAAGGGAGAACTCAAAAAAGCAAGGTCAAACCAAGGAACACCCCAGCTGCACCGAGCCCAAAGACTACTACTTCACCTACTGATTATGTGCCTCCACCGACGCCAATCGAGATGATGTAACAGATAGGACAGGTGCGACGCGACATACCAGCATAGGAATTGGTAGCCTCCAAGCTTATGGCAGGACAAGGGGGGCCTTCTTCATCATCTACACATGGAAATAGTAGAATTGGTACCGAAGATCATCCTTCTCACACCTATAGAAGTAATGCTTATGGAGTAGCTTGGTTAGGATTGTGGCACAAAATCCAAGTAATTCGAGAATATCATTCAATTTAGTTGAAAGAGATTCACAAATTCGCAAGTAAGACAATGTGAATCAATAGCAATGAGTGGACACAGAAACACACACACACACACATGAATAGATAAGTGAGGTTGTGCAACCAAAAAATGAACACAAAATGTGAAATCCGCAGAAAACGCTCGTGTTGCACAACACTAGAGAGATGCTAGCACGATTGCTCAAATGGGCGCGCTACGAACTTGTGTCTATAAGAAACAAAATGTGTCGTATTTCTATTCCTGACTTTCTATGTATGTATGAGGCACGAGTCACTCGGTAAAGTGATCCAAGATGATCAAGTATGATATGCAAATTTAGTGATGCTATTGCTCTTGTTCTTTTATCCTTGCTTAAAATATTTGCTTCTCTTCCTTTTAGCAATTATATTTGGATTGTCACTATGCGGGACGTGCACACCAAGATAGCAATTGTGTATGCGGGTAATATGAAACACAAGAGATGATACTAAGATGTATATGCATGCAATTATAGCTATGCAGAGTATGTGTCACTAAAGTGCACAAGTAGCGTGTCCCGGTAATACTAAATGGCTAGTATCGTTAGGCAAGTAACACAAATAGTCTCTAGGTAATAGTGCAATGGTAAGGGTATAATTCAAGAGTGTCGTCGTGGTTACCATCCTTGCTTACGTTGAGGTATCAATGAAGCGTTGGTTGACGATGATCCGGTGCGATGATGAGCGGCAATGTCGACGAAGAACTACTCCTAATTAGCCGAAACACCTTGGCAAAGGGTTGCGGAAGAAAATTGTGGAAGTTTGTAGAAAATTTGTGGTGGGAAAAACCAAGTAAATGGAAAACTGCCAAGGGGAAACTTTCTGTAAAGGCCGGAAGGTGCGGGCCGACCGGAGGTTCTGGGGGTCGAAGGTCTGGGGTGGCTGGAGGGTCCGCAGGCAGAAGGTCCGGGTGAGGTTGGAGGTTTTGGGGGTTGGGAAAATTGGGATGAACCCTAATTTCCAGATCTTGGACATGGGCGAAAAATCGTGAGGAAAAACCCAAATCTAATGGGGGGAGAAAAATTGGTGGGGATTGGCTGGATGGAAAGCTAGATCCACACATCCACAACGAAATCTACGGATCCAAATCAACAAAATCTCCTCAAATCCAACGAATACAAGAAAATTTGGTATGGCTATTTTTGTGGGGATTTTCAAAAGTAGGTTAAGTCAAAACTAAAATTGGCTAGAAAGTGGAGGGAGAGACTCCAAGGTGTGAATCAACATGGGTCATGATACCAATATGATACGGGGAACGCCCATGAGTCCTGATTCTTTCACACTTGGAGGAGGGAAGGTAGGAAAATCAATAGGCAAAAAAGCACTCAAAGACGATCCTCAAGTCACACATCCACTAGATCCAATGAATCACGAGATGCAATGTTCGAAATCAACAAACGGATACAAGTATAGGTAGCCTTCGCACTCCGGAGATATGGGTCTTCATATCCATGAGGGGATCTTCCCTTAGAGGCGCCTTGGCATCCTCTTTGGATCTTCTCAAGTAGAGGTGTCTCACCCCACGAGGAAAGGAAGTAGATGTAGCTATGCTCAACAATTGTCTTTCCTAAACATAAGCTAACCCTAACTCGAGGTGGAAGAGGACTACTTATAGTCTATGTCATAATAGGGGCGAAGGGGTACATGGGCCCTTGGGCCGAGTCGCTGCATGCAGGCAGACCGGAAGTTCCGTGGTAGGCCAGAAGTTCCGAGAAGGTTCCAACTGGGGTCCAGGCTGGATAGAGTGTTGGCGTCGGGTCCTAAGGCTGGGCTGGAGGCAGGCCGGAAGTTCCGGGCAGGCTGGAAGATCCGAGGGTCGGGGGTTCCCGGCCAGGGTCCGGGTAGGTTCTGGGCTAAGCCAGGGTCCGTGCTCAGGCTGGCTCCCATGTCATTGGGAGGCCGGAGGTTCCGGGCTGGCCAGAAGTTTCGGTCCAACCAGAGTGTGGCCCTTGGTGTTAGCTTCTTCTCCTTCTTGGCCTTGGTCTTGGGGGTGCTTCCTCGGTTATTTGTGGTTGTCTTCCTCGCACTTAAGCATGCACATGGTTTCATTGTGAGGTAGCATCCAAGTCCAATTGATATCAAAGTCTAGCTCGAATAGGTGTGAGTTCACCTTAGCTTCCATGGCACGTGTGCGGGCTCTAGTCATGGGACCAATTGGGGCTTGATGTGGTGGTATAGACTCCATGGTGGGATGCTCCGCATCATATTTCCTGCACGCAAATGAAGAATAGGCAAGAAACTGAAATTGCAATCTGGATATTGTGAATATAAGAGGAAAGCTTTATTGATGAAACTGGGGTTCTGTGACACCTTGTTCTAGTCGTAGAACAGAAACGAATGGCGCGAAGTTCAGCTATGGCGAACTTGTAATCTAAACAAAAACCAAGTCTAAAATGACGTCCTAAGGGCTGTATATATGGGGGAAGAGAGGGGGATTTCTTGGCCCCTTAGAGAAAGGGTCCGAAACCAACCCTAACTCAGTTTCCCCACACATACAGACTCTAAAAACAACCTATAAAGTGATATTTTGAAATTAAATGGACCTGGCCCAAAAATAAACTTACGCAACACCTATAACGGCCTATGGACCAACCCCAGGAACGCCCCCAGTCCGTCCCGCAAGCCTCCCTCTCCCTCGGGCCTCGGCCACGTCCTCCATGGCGCATGGACCATCGGTGGACTCGCGCCGCCTTGCCCCTGAGCCCCCTAGTTGCTCCGGCTCGACGCGCTGGTCCTCTCCACCAAAGGAATCGAGCCCGGAGGCCCCCTAGTGTTGACCCCGTCGCCTTCTTCCTCCTTGGTCACCGAAGACTGCCGTCGTCCGTCCGCCGCAAGTAGAGCTTCTCAAAGCCCGTTCTTGACGCCATCGCAACCGCTGTGAGCCCCCAGTCATTTCCCCCTTCTTTTCCCCTTCTCTAGGGCGCCCTAGCGCTGATCCACCTCGGGCCCGAGAGCTCCTCGCCGCCGGCGAGGATGTGGCCATCGCTGTGGCGGCCCAAGCTCACACCTCAGCATGTAGACGTGCTCAGGAGGGTCTCAGGTAGCCGCAGGTGCCTTTCGCTGGCCCGTTCGAGCTCGGGCTCGTCGAGCCCATGCTTGCCCGAGCTCCGGCATCCGCCACGCTCATCGCTGGCGCCAACTCCAGCCATCCCAACCCCTGGGAGGTGTCGGGTTCGACGCGCGCAAGCACGCAGGGCCGATCGGTGCCCTCTGCCGTCCATTTGGTTGCCGAAGGAGGGTTTCCGATCCCCTCCGCCGTCCCTAACGTCGTCGGCGGCTCAACACTGGCGAGTCAACTGGTTTGACCATCGGGGTTTGACCCCAGGGTCAACTGGCAAGTTGGCCCGGCCCTGCTAATTATGTTTAGTTTAAAATAATAATTAATTAATAAAACTAATTAACCTAATGACCCACTAACCAGTGGGCCCCTGGGAATTAGTTAGTAGTTAGTGTTTCAATTAGCTCTGTTAGTGACTGAGTCACTGACCAGTGGACGCCACTGGTCAGGTTTGAGCTGTCAACGGGCTGTTGACTAGCTAACGTCATGCTGATGTCATGCTGATGGAGTAAAAGAATTTTTGAATTAAATTAATTCTAGAAATTATTTAAAACTTAGAAAATTCATATAAAATAATCTATAAATTAGATTCAAATAATTTATATATGAAAATTTATCAGAAAAATCTAGTGAATCCAATGGTGCTATTATCATGCATGTTGGAGCAACCTATGTAGATGAACATTGCCATTTAGTAATAGGTCAATGTATGGAATATGAAATGAAGAACGATTTTGAACCTATATTCAAAACTACTTCATTTAACTTGGTTAATAGTTGCATCAGCTCATCCATGCATGTTGCCATGTCATGATCATGCGTCATATTGCTGCACTTGCCGTGTATTGATTGTTATTTATCTGTATTGTAGTAGGCCCTGCTTCTGAGGATACCTGCAAGTATTCCAACGAAGGAGAATACCTTCCCGTTTCCTAGCAAGGAAAGCAACCCTATTGGTCATTCCGATAACATCCCATTCTCTCGATCCTGCTCTTGTTTATTGCATTAGGACAAACTATTAATTGTCTGTACTGTACGGTAGATGAACCCATTCCTTTGCACGACCTGTCATTGTCACAGCAATTAGCTAAACCTTGCAACCTAGCATACCTGGTAGATGCTTGAGCCATGATGTGCTTTACCTACTTTGCCTGCTATGCTTGCTATGCTTAGAGTTGTGGCAGGTCTAATTCATCTGGGTAATGAACTGGAGTGAAACAGTACCGTTCTGATGTGATAAGCTTAGTGATGAACCCGATTTGGTAAAGGTAGCCATGAGAGGCTATGTAGGAGTACATATCGGGTTGTCTCATTGGAACTGTTCTTAGGAACTGAGTTCCGTGTTTGTGATCAAAGGCTAGTTACTACCACACGTTGGGATACTTAATTGAACCTCTCGACTTATCAATCGCTTAGTCCTTGGTCCAGGTGTTGCAAGTAGTTTCTGGTGTTTATAGTTTGCTGGATGCCATGCAAAGCATTGACCCTAGGGGTGGGTTATGACGCGATAGGCAGTGGCACGGTGTACCAAGGGGCACCCAAATGGTGGGCTTGGGAACCCTATGCACGTCGTTTGGGGCCATAGCGGAAACTTCGGCTGGACTTCCGTGTGGGTTCAGTCTCAAATAGGCGATAGCTTGGACTAGAGGCCTTGTGTGATTGATGGTCGTGGCCGACTCCCTCGCTGGGCTTCTGCTTGAAGGTTGCCGAGGTGCATGGTTTTATGAGCACACAACGATAAGTGGCGAGAGCGTGTGTGAAGATGTACACCCCTGCAGGGTATGAATCTGTTCGAATAGCCGCGTCCTTGGATATGGACTACTTGGAGAACTTATGCTGTTCATAGATAATTTAATGGATACTCATAAAAATCTCAAGACAAGTGTGAGTACCATGGATGGCACTCTCGTAGGAGACGGAAGTGAATCCATGGTGGTGTATTGGTGTGGAGTTAGTGTACTCGTGTGCGATATCTAAAATATGAACAAAGAGTTGAAATGTGTAGTATAAGTTAGCCAAGAGTCAAAGCTGGCATTGCTGCATAAACTCCACCACTCCCCTTGTTGATACATGAGCATGAATATTCTGGGTCTGCTTTAAAGACTTGCTGAGTATGTTTGTACTCATGTTTGCTTAATAAATGTTGTAGATGAGACTCAGGACTCATCAGGTGGGTTCTATCTAGATGTCGACGACGCGGAATAGCTGGTGTCCCAGCTACGGCCTTATGCCCTATGGTGGGATGTAGATAGTCAGGCCATGTGCCGTTTTGCCCTTTCAACTATCTGTACTCAGGCAACTTTATGCTTCCACTTGGTTTGTATGAACTTGCTTGTATGACTTGAGTGTCGGGTCATGTGACCCCTACCTGTAAGAACATATTATGCAAGGGTCCTGTGAGCCTCTTAAATAAAAGTTGTGTTGTTGTATGGTCATGTTGTGATGCCATAGTTGTATCTATGCATATTGGGCATGTCGTGCGTACGTGTGATGTGCAACGGTATGTTTGGGATCCGACACCTAGTCATGTGCCTTTAGTAGTACTCTTTACGGGAAACTGCCTCTTTGTGCTTCCACCGAGCCTTGGTAGCTTGCTACTGCTCTGGACACATTGATTGACCGACATGTATCCTTCTTTGCTGTTGTGTCTGTCCCTTCGGGGAAATGTCTCGCAATGTAATGGAGTCCCTGTAGCGTGCTACTACTCGTCTACGTGCAGTGATGACATTTATGTCCCACGGCGTAATGGAGTCCTTGTAGTTGGCTATGACCCGTCTACAGACGCTTGAGGCCGACACCTGCATTGCTGGGTTACGTATGTGTCACACCCTGTGTTTGTAGCACATTGTCTTGTTTGAGTTTATCAAATTTGGAGCCAACTAAAACTTTTTCAAAGTACTTGTGCTTGTTTGCCATGTTGTTTGATTGCTTGATGATTGTGTTGTGGCACTCCTAGATTCTATTCCACTTCATATTCATCTTCCTTGTTCCAAACCTCTTCCTTAATGATCATGCCATGTGAATAGTTCCCAAAACTATTTTTATCAAATTTTTTAAACTAAAAATGATTTATTTAATTTAAGTTTGCAAAACCCCCTGAAATGAGGTTTGCACTGCAAGTCCTCAAATCAGGTGGACCCTTCTTTCCCAAAGGCTTTATTTCAAACGTACTATATGCATGGCTTCCCAAAACCACCAAATATTATTTTTAAAGATTATTTTCATAATTTATTTAAAGGCTTTTTCTTAAGGCCAGAAATGGTTTTTCCTAGGGAAAAATTAGTTAAATGCTTTGAAAATATTTGAGAAAATTTAGAGAAACTCAGTCGACATATACTTTCCATATATAAGAGTTTCAACACAAGGGCATGATCAAATCATGGGCAACACCCCTCAAAACCCTTTCTTTTAAAATCAAACTTTTGGAATATTTCTATAAGAAATATTCACAATAAATTTCAGGAAAATTCTAGCAAGTCAACACTATCGTGCGTGATGATCTTGCAAAGTTTCATCCCAATCCAAGTTGGTCTGGTTCATCAAACCATCCCAAAACCATTCCTGTCCAGACTCAAATTTGAGCAACTTCACATTGAGAAGTGTCTCCCCTTGGTCTCAAACTTTGTGGGCATGCTCTAACGGCCAACTAGTGATGATACACTAAGTGGTGCATCAAGGGTAAAAGCCTAGCATCAATGGATCTATAGACATCTTATTCTGCTAATTCCTAGGGCTTATCTAATCTCCATTGTTAACTTCTTCCTATTAAGCTCAAATTTGGTGAATCCCCTCATTACCTAGCCTTTGACCCTGGTAAATATCTTAGTAAGGTGGAAACATCTTCTTGTCCAAAACTCCATCAAAGACCTTCTAGTGATTTTGTAAAACCAGCTTTTTCACCCCTTTCTCTTTTACCCTTGCCCTCAAAACTTTACCACACCTTCAAGCAATGCCCAAGCACCCCCTGTAAAAATCCCAAGTCATCAGACCACTGTAAGGTGGGGTAAAAACCCCATTCTTCACCCTGGCAGCATCTTTTTCTATCCTCCCCTCCCCATTTCTTTTCTCCCCTAGCTCTCCTTAGCCTCTAAGGCATCCAAAGAGCATCGCCAAGCCCCCAAGTAGCTAGTGGACAAGGTGGGCACTCCAAAGCACGCAGGCAGCTGCAATGCCGGCCATATGCACGCTCTGGAGCACGCTACAGTGCGCTCCCACACTGTAGCCACCGCCCAATGGCCGGCCCCGACCACGTTGGGCCTCCCCCGCGTGTCCCCCGAGGTGCCCTCGGCGTCCTTGACACGATACGCGGTTGGCCCCCTCCTCTCTCCTCCTCCTCCTCCTCCCTCCTCTCGTGCGTGCCGAGCGCCGCCCGTCTCGGCCAACCCGCGACCTCACACACGCGCCCTCCTCTCTCTCCCATTTCTCCCGCTCGTTGTAGACCAACCCCAGGAACGCCCCTAGGCCGTCCTACAAGCCTCCCTCTCTCTGGCCTCGGCCATGTCCTCCCCGGCGCATGGCCCATCGGTGGACTCGCGCCCCCACAATAAAAGGGCCTCCCGAGCCCTTCTCTCCCCTCTGATCTCCCTCGCCTCACCCCAGCAACCTCCTTAAGCCCCCCTGAGAGCCCTCGTCGCCTCTATGCTCGGGATCGACCTGAGGATTGCCGCGGCCACCTCACCGTCGATCTCCGGGTACAGAGCCCCTCCGGCCTCTCTCTCTGCCTTCGGTTGCTCCTCCCTCATTAATCTAACATGTTTCCTCCTTGTCCCTATCATCTTTGCAGCCTGTAATGGCCCCGACGACCTCCTCTCGACGCCATCTCCACCACGGGTGCTCGCCGCCGGCAACTCCGGCCACCTCCGGCCTCCCTTCGACCTCCCCTGGAACGGCGGCTCTACCCCGAGTCCGTTCCCGCCATCTCCTGCCGCCGCCGTGCCCCGTGCCATCGCCGGTGAGCTTCTCCCCTCTCTGCCCCGAGGTAGGAGAAGGACTCGACAGGTGGGCCCCACCTATGGGCCTCTCTTTCTCCCTACCGCGTGCTCTCTCTTCCCCCTCATGTCACTGGCGACCAGGCCCCGTGCGTCAGGTTTGAACCTCATCACGCGCGAGGCTGGCTGACTCTCCAGCTGGGTCGGCGCAGCCTCTAGCCGCCTCTGGCCCTGGTCCAATGGCCATTTCCTCTCCTTTTTCTTTTTCCTTTTCTATGGGATTTTGCAAAAATCCCATAGGGCCCAAATTAAATCTAATTCCAATTATTTTTGCACCTAAAATCTTAGAATATTCCATAGAATATATCAGTGCCATTTGTAAAAATGTTTGAAAATATTTTTAGTACTGTTTTATTTTAAAACCTATATTTGGGCACCTTTTTGCGTCTGTTAATTTATTTCCAAAATGATTTTAACAACAAAACCCTAGGGAATTATTTTTGGTATGACATTTAGTATTTATCAGAGTAGGTTAACATTTTTGATAATAGTTTGTGTGCTTTGTTTTGGTGTGTTGCTTATTTTTATCGCTTTATTTCGCGATGATAGATTGCGCGGTTGACGAAGAAGTTGGACCCGAAGACTTTGAAGACCCCGGAGACTTTGTTGAGCCAAGCAAGCAGCCCTTTGACCATGCTGAGAAACCATTTTTTATTGCATGTCATATAGCACTTTACTTTCATCATATTTGATCATGTGATGTGGTGTTCCCCTTTCGATGGAATGCCTCTGGTACTTCTCCATTGACACTTGCATCGTGCATGACCCTACCACCTTATGAGGGTTGTGCGAGTGGGAGTAGTTAGGTTGCTAATAGATGCTACGCTGATGGGATGGGACTTACGCATAGTGATGGCAAGAAAAGAAATTATTTCAAAGGCTTTTCGAAAACACCGTCGGGTGCCACTAATGCCCAAGGGAGATGATGATGAGATGGGTGACCACTTGAGAAAAAGTGGTGTGGCGGAACAAGATGAGGATGTGTTTTCGAAAATAGCAGGTTTAAGATTTGTCGACCGTCCCAACCTTACATGCGCAACCACGATACCCCTTATGGGACGGGGCATTGTTGATTACCTTGGTGGGTACTGGCAAGGAGCCTGCATTACTAGTGGCGGGAGTGGCGTGGTCACTCTCGATATGGGGTTGTACCCGTATGTACGATCATGCGCTGTCTTTCAAGCACCGGGCACACCATTGGTCCCCTCATGGATGGTATGGTTAGAGCAAGGCTCGTGTGATGTACATCGTGAGGGATGGGTACCAATCGAGTGGACTCTTTGTTTAGTATCGCTAGGGGAAAGGCATTGTTCGGGTGCTTACCTCGGGTATGTTATATACCGCGAGTCGCGGATGACACGGAAGTTCCCCGAGTCATGTGGGTAAAGTGTGGAACCTCTACAGAGTGTAAAACTATTCGAATAGCCATGTCCATGGTCAAGGACAGTTGGGTGGTGCTGCTTATGCCACGTCTGGATGTTTTCGTGAAACATTGGAGTGAGTATGGATGTGATGGTGACAAGAGGTCACATGAGTTGAGTCTAATGACTTAGCATGATGATTAATCATGAGATGTTCTACCCCTCCTTATGATGAAATCGGTATTTTGTTCACATGGATACCGTTAGTTGTTGATGCATGCTCACTAGTTACTTGATCATGTCAATTACATACAAAATTAGCTTTCCGCAAATTTACCTATTTAGTGCTATATCATGCATCATTGTTACCTTGTTCCACAACTTGGGTTGCTTGCGAATATATTCAAAGTACTCACTGGCTTGCCACTAGTTATTTAATTGGCCAGGCATGAAAGAACAGGAGTATGTCGAAGAGTTCGTTGGAGACAAACATGCGAACTAGGACGGTTCCTAGTCAGAATGCCTGTAGGTTAAGGCAGATGGCATGGGTTCACGCTTTCAATTGAGATTTCTGCTGCTTGTTCTATTTTAAGTGTTTGTCCCGTGTGGCCCTATCTATGTAAGACTAAGACCTTCGTGGTCATTATTTGTGTAAGACGTTATGTGTGGATGTAAGACTCTTGTTATTTAGCTTCTGTGTGTTCAGTGAGCATTGATCTCTGGGATCACTGTACACGTGCATTCGGTGATCACGACTTATGAGTCGGGGTCCCCATAGTATGTGTGTTCCCGTACGGATGTGCCACTTGGGTTCTATGAGTAGTCATGTCAGCCCGGGTTCTTTGTCGTTTGAACGCTAGCGACATATTCACATACGTGAGCCAAAAGGTGTAAACGGTCCCGGCTAAGGTAAGGCTGCAGCCGTGGAGTTACTATGCGTGAGGCCGCAAAGTGATGTGATGTGTTACAGGCTCTATTCATATGACTTAGGATCGGGGTCCCGACAGCGTTGGTATCAGAGCCTGACTGACCGTAGGACTACCAAGCCAAACCGGTCGAAGTTGAGTCTAGAAACACTATAGAAATGTAAGGGAATTGATTGTGGAAGGGAACGTAAGGCTCTTTTTACTCCTCTTCTCGAGTCATTCTATTCTGAGTCACCCTCATCTTTTCTACGGGGTTAAGAACTAGGCTTCTTATCTATTTCTTAGGATGACGAGTTACTAACCATGGACTAGTAGCTAGCTTGTTCGCAAGTGAACACCGGTACTAGATTATTGTTTGGTGTGACAATCAGTCGGATTAGAAAACTCGAGTCTAGAAAGATGAGTGGTTATGCTATCCAATCTTTGCAATTGTCTCAAAATCTTTTTTGAGCAATTACAGTCGTTATGCTGTCCAATTTCTGCCAGGATCTCTAATGTCTTTGCATCATTCCCTATTTCAGATGCCCCCTCGTCCTTCTCTTCAGGTGGTCCGTCTGACTAGGTGCATCGATGTACCAGGTCTCAAGGCCATGTTGGTTAGAGTTATGATGGAGACTGGTTACCATTCGTACCCAGAGTATATAGTGGAGGAACATTATCAAGACTTCAACCAGAGCCAATACCTATGTATTGTTAGGATATATCCATCATATCCTGGAGCTACAGAGCCACTGCATTGGTCATATGGGTTAGATGTCACCATAGACATGGCAGTTCAAGAGGCCGCCTACACCATGTTGACTATTATGAGATCTCACCATGGACTGCTTCAGAACACCGAGTTCTGCTATGTTCCTGGTACTCTAGGAGGAGAGGATGGTTATATTAGTGCAGCCAATTATGATCATTCTCATGAGGACCCTAGGCTTCAGGTGAGTGCTCAGATGTTGGAGAACAGGGATCGTGATGCACGTGCCCTGCGCATGGAGCTATATGCTACCGTGCATGTCTTTGGACAACCCTGACGCAGCTAGCACCTGTCGTGTAGACAGGCTATGGAGATTTGGAGATGCTGAGCCCATCACGCACTCATCTGCCATCACGCGTAGACTGGCCCGATGTTGGAGGCATCACCCCTCTTCGAGGACCATTGTTGCCACCAACGAGGGGACCGAGGCCACATCCATGTCCTTACGGTTGCCAAGGATCGCAGGCCAGGGTGTTTCCAGATTCTCAGGTTCAGCTCTCGGGTCACGGGGGTAACCTATATGAGGTGTTCTACAATGATGCTTGAGTACGTGGATGTTAGTAGTAGTGTGGTAGTAGTCGTATTACCATAGTCCTGCGTGTCTTGTGGGATATGATGGAGGTGTGAGTGAGTTTTGGAGGTGTAGATAGATAATATATAGGAAGCTTGTAATGCCTCCGATGAGTTGTATCACCTTTCTGTAGTTTGTACTTCAGCTTGGGCTTGTACTGAACTATGTCATGGTGTGTACAAATCATGGTGTTCATATGGCAGTTTGTTATTACCATGTTGATCGGGTGTTTACCCTTGCATGCCATGCTGTTCAGTACATTCCTCATATCATGTCTTAGAGTTGTTGTCTTCCTTGTCTAAGTTGTGGGTTTGTTTTCCCAGGATGGTGTCAACTAGGAATAACCCCATGCCTTCCTTCGAGCAGGGCGAGGGAAGCCAGCCAAGACAAGAGAACCTGCCGCAGGCGCCCTCCTTGGCAGAAGTGATGCTCAAAGCTGAGCGGAATAAAAGGGAGACCAATAGGCTGTTGGAACATATTGAGCAGAACACAACGCGTCCTCCCCGCAATGAGCATAATGGTGGTGTGTCCCTCAATGACTTCGTCAAGTTGTGCCCACCTAAGTTTCATCATTCGGTCGATCCGCTTGACGCTGATGACTGGCTAACTAGCATGTTCCGAAAAATCTGAGCTGCCAATGTATCTGAGGCCAACAAGGTGACTTTTGCTGCATACTTTCTAGAAGGAGCCGCCAATCTGTGGTGGGAAAATTATGAAGCCATGCGTCCCGCAGGCCCCGCAGCAACTTGGGCAGATTTCAGTGAGGCATTCCGAACCCATCACATCCCGGAAGGGTTGATGGATCACAAGAGAGAGGAGTTCTGTGCTTTTACCCAGGGCAGACTAACAGTGGATGCCTATAGCTGCGAGTTCAGAAATCTTGCTCGTTATGCTCTGGAGGAAGTGTTGGCCGATGCTAAGAAATAGGCTAGGTTCCGCAAGGGACTTAACCCTGAGCTCCGTCGAGACCTACGCCTGCATGAGTGCACAACCTTCCAGGCCCTCGTCAACAAGGCTATCAATGCCGAAACAGGACAGACTGACTATGAGGCAACTAAGAAGCACACCCATGACTGAAGCCCCGTATCTGGCTCAGGCCCCAACAAACGCCGGGTGTGGATGCCCAACACAGCTCTGCCACCAAGGTACGCTGCGAGGCCATCCTTCCAGGCGCCTCGTCCAGCTCAACCCAACCCTCCAGCCAGGACATTTGGAGGTCCTCCTGTCAATGTTGCTCCCCATGCCACCATTGTGTGCTACAAATCTGGAGAACCAAGACACTATTCCCGTGAGTGTCCCCAGAACAATGCCAAGCCAGCTGGACGTGGGAAGCCGGGAAAAGCCTTCTATGTGAAGCCAGCTCCTGCTCATGGTCAAGTGAATTTTGTTTCTGCTAAAGAAGCCCTTGAGGATCCTGATATTATCCTAGGTACGCTCCTTATCAATAATTATCCAGCATCTGTTCTGTTTGATACTGGAGCATCTCATTCATTCATCTCAGAAAGTTATGCACAGTTGCATAACGAATCTTTTTGTGATATGCCTACTCCTTTAGTAGTTTACACTCCTTGTTCAAAATGGCAAACCCCTAGGCTAAGCCATGACAATGAGATTCTTGTGGATAGGCTAGTCTTCCTAGCATCTTTGATAGCCCTCAAGGCTTCGGACATCAATATCATCTTAGGCATGGACTGGATGAAATCCCACTATGCTAAGATTGATACCCATACTAGGAATGTTTAGCTTACACATCCATCGGGTGAGATAGTTAATGTCTCCACTCGAGCTATCAAACGCCAACTCTATTCTCTGAATTCTAGCCCTCTTCCAGAATTAGAAGATATTCCGATAGCCCGTGACTTCCCGGATGTCTTTCCAGAAGAACTGCCAGGAATTCCACGTGTGAGAGATGTAGAGTTTGTGATAGAGCTTATTCCAGGGACTGTCCCAATAGCCAGAAGACCCTATAAGATGGCACCCTTAGAACTAGCCGAACTCAAGAAACCACTTGATGAGGCTTTGAAGAAAGGTTTCATCCATCCTAGTTCTTCTCCTTGGGCTTGCCCCGTCCTCTTCGTCAAGAAGAAGGCTGGATCGGATTAGATGGTTGTGGATTATCGGCCAGTGAATCTGGTCACCATAAAGAATAAGTATCCGCTTCCCAGGATCAACGATTTGTATGATCAACTCACTGGATCCTCTATCTTTTCCAAGATGGATTTGAGGTTTAGATACCATCAAATCAGAATTAGAAACAGAGACATTCCAAAAACAACTTTTGTTACTCGTTATGGCCAATACGAGTACACCTTCATGTCCTTCGGTTTAACCAATGCCCCAACCACCTTCTCTCGCTTGATGAATTCGATCTTCATGGAGTATCTGGATAAATTCGTTGTGGTTTACCTCGACAATATACTCATCTACTCGAAGAAAGAACAGGAACATGTCGAGCATTTAAGGCTGGTATTGATGAAACTTCGAGAGCATCGTCTGTATGCCAAATTCTCCAAGTGTGAATTTTGGTTTCCAGAAGTGACCTATCTAGGCCACGTGATCTCTGGTAAAGGTATAACTGTCAATCCCAAGAGAGTTTAGGCCGTCCTTGATTGGACTCAACCTCAATTGGTTAAGCAAGTTCGGAGTTTCCTTGGCTTAGCGAGCTATTGTCGCCGCTTTGTCGAGAACTTCTCCAAGGTTGCGAAGCCTCTGACTAAAATCCTCAAGAAAGATGAAAAGTTCGAGTGGACCCCACAATGTGAGCATAGTTTTTAGGAACTGAAAAGACGCCTGACCTCTGTTCCAGTGCTGGTGCCACCAGACTTCTCAAAGGACTTTGTTATCTATTGCAACGCCTCGCGACTAGGATTAGGTTGCATTCTCATTCAAGATCGTCATGTGATTGCATACACATCTCGACAGTTTCGTCCACATGAGGATAATTATCCAACATATGATCTTGAGCTTGCAGCTGTAGTCCATGCACCGAAAACCTGGCGACATTACCTTCTGGGTAATCGTTGTGAAATTTACACTGATCACCAAAGTCTGAAATATATTTTCACCCAGCCGGATTTTAATTTCACGCAAAGATGGTGGGTTGAGTTGATTACATATTACGACTTAGGGATAACTTACACCCCGGGGAAAGCCAATGTCATGGCTGATGCACTAAGTCGTGAGTCTTATTGTAACAACCCGATGTTACAACAAAGTCAACCACTTCTCTATGAGGAATTTCGGAAGTTGAATCTTCACATTGTTGCTCAAGGATTCCTTTCCAACCTAGTGGCAAAACCTACTCTTAGGGATCAAATTGTAGCTGTCCAGAGGTATGATAAGGGTATATCTAGGATCAAGGAGAACATTTCTAGCGGAAACGCTAAAGATTTCTCCAAAGACGATCAGGGTGTCGTGTTTTTGAGAACCGATTGGTGGAAGAGAAGATGCTTAAGGAGGCTCATGAATCTCCTCTCACAATTCATCCTGCTAGTACCAAGATGTATCAGGACCTACGTCAGAGGTTCTCGTGGACTAGGATGAAGAGAGAAATTGCTCTGTCGTCGCGTTAAGGCAGAACATCAAAGGCCTGCTGGCACCCTTCAACCCTTAGCTATTCCTGAATGGAAATGGGATAAGGTCGGTATGGATTTCATCACCGGATTTCCCAGGACCAAGAGAGGGAATAATTCTATCTTTGTGGTCATAGACCGTCTTTCTAAAGTGGCTCATTTTTTTCCTGTTCGCGAGAGTATAACTGCTAGCCAGCTAGCGGAGTTGTACGCTTCTGGAATAGTTTCTCTTCATGGTGTTCCTTTGGAGATTAACTCATACTGTGGAAGTATCTTTACTTCCTGATTCTAGGAAAGTTTCCAAACTACTATGGGGACCCATCTATCTTTTAGCACTGCTTTCCATCAGCAGTCAAGTGGTCAAGTTGAGCGAGTCAATGAAATCCTCGTAGAGATGCTCCGAGCTTGGGTTGTATCTTTCGGTGTGAATTGGGAGAAATGTCTTCCATTTACCGAATTTTCTTATAACAATAGTTATCAATCAAGCTTGGGCAAAGCCCCTTTTGAAGTTCTCTATGGACGAAGGTGTCGAACACCTCTTAACTGGTCAGAAGCCGGAGAGAGGCAACTCTTTGGCCCGGATATGATCCGGGATGCAGAGGAGCAAGTTCGCATTATTCGTGAAAAATTAAAAACAGCCCAATCTCGTCAAAAGAGCCAATATGATCGCCATAATAAGGCTGTGACCTATGAAGTTGATGAGAAGGCTTATCTTCGGGTTACACCTTTGAAGGGTACCCATCGATCCGGTATCAAGGGCAAGTTGGCTCCTTGTTACATTGGACCTTTTCGCATTCTTGCTAAACGAGGAGAGGTTGCCTACCAATTGAAACTTCTGCCGCATCTTTCCAAGGTTCATGATGTCTTCCATGTCTGACAACTCAGGCGTTGTTTCTCGGACCCTGTCCGCGAAGTGGACCACGAAGCGCTTGATCTCCAAGATAACCTTGCATATCGGGAATACCCTGTTCGTATTCTTGATCAAGCTGAGCGTACCACTCGACGTCAGAACATCAAGTTTCTCAAGGTTTAGTGGTCACACCATTTCGAGAAGGAAGCCACATGGGAAAGAGAGGATCATGTTCGACTAGAGTACCCCGCGCTCTTCTCAACGACTTCCAAATCTCAGGACAAGATTCTTTTGAGTGGGTGTGAGTTGTCACATCCCGAGTTAGCTTACTTAGGTCAACATGTGTGTGCATCATGTTTTCACTTTTGCATCAATTTGAAATGGGGATTAACAGAAACCCTAGCACCTCACCTGAATCAAACCAATTCAATAGTTGTGAAAAATCAACAAATCCAAAATGCACACCAAAAATGTCCCCTATGTCTGATAAATGTGGGCATTAATATATCAGGGGTCATTCTAAACATTTGAATCTATATAGCATTTCAAACATAAATATTAAAGCTACTAAAAAAATGCCAAATGAAGCATTATAATTGTTGTAGAATTCAAAAAGTTCTGAAACTTTTTGTAGAGGTTTGAAATATTCAAACTAAGCTCTATAAAATATTTGGAGTATTTTGTGCCTAGCATTTGTGCCTAAATAAAAATAAAGAAAATGTCAGAAAAGAAAAACAGAAATTGGAATTTAAAAAAAAAGAAGGAACCTGTCTCAGGCCCAGGCCAGGTCGGCCCACCTAGCCCAGGGAGGTCGTCGTCCTCCTGGCGGCTAGGAGGACGAGCGCGTGCCTGCCGTGCGCTCACGTCAAAGCTGCCACGTAGCTCCCCGCGCATCTTCCTTCCCCGTCGCGCTAGCGAATGGATGAGGACGTCACTACCATCCCCATCTCTCTCTCTCTTGCACACATTCGCCCCTCTACCTCTCCCCTTCCCTCTGCTCGCCATGGCCGCCGCCTTCTCACTGCCATAGCTGCCGCTCCTGCCGCTCCCCCTCGCCCCTGAGCCCCTAGTAGCTCCGCCTCGATGTGCTGGTCCTCTCCGCCGAAGAAATCGAGCCTGGAGGCCCCCTAGCATCGACCCCGTCGCCTTCTTCCTCCTCGGTCACCAGAGACCGCCGTCATCCGCCCGCCGCAAGCAGAGCTTCTACAAACCCATTCTCGACATTGTCGCAACCGCTGTGAGTGCCCTAGCACCGATCCACCTCGGGCCCGAGAGCTCGTCGCCGCCGGCGAGGACGTGGCCGTCGCTGCGGTGGCCCAAGCTCAGTAGACGTGCTCAGGAGAGTCTTAGGTAGCCATAGGTGCCTTCCACTGGCACGTTCGAGCTCCAACTCGACGAGCCCGTGCTCGCCCGAGCTCTGGCATCCGCCGCGCACGTCGCCGGCGCCAACTCCGGCCATCCCAGCCCCTGGGAGGTGTCGGGTTCGGCGTGCGTGAGCACACAGGGCCGATCGGTGCCCTCCGCCGTCCATTTGGTCAACGGAGGAGGGTTTCCGATCCCCTCCGCCGTCCCTAACATCGCCGGCGGCTCAACGCCGACGAGTCAACCGGTTTGACCACCGGGGTTTGACCCTAGGGTCAACTGGCAAGTGGGCCCGGCCCTACTAATTAGGTTTAGTTTAAAAAATAATTAATTAATAAAACTAATTAACCTAAGGACCCACTGACTAGTGGGCCCCCCCTGCTAATTAGTTACTAGTTAGTATTTAAATTAACTCTGTTAGTGACTGAGTCACTGACTAGTGGACTCCACTGGTCAAGTATGACCTATCAACGGGTTGTTGACCAGCTGACGTCATGCTGATGTCATGCTGATGCAGGAAAAGAATTTCTGAATTAAATTAATTCCAGAAATTATTTAAAACTTAGAAAATTCATAGAAATTAATCTATAAATCAGATTGAAATAATTTGTATATGAAAATTTATCAGAAAAATCCAATGAATCCAATGGTGCTGTTATCATGCATGTTAGAGCAACCTATGTAGATGAACATTGACATTTAGTAAATAGGCCAATGTATGGAATATGAAATGAAAAACGATTTTGAACCTATATTCAAAACTACTTCATTTAACTTGGTTAATACTTGCATCAACTCATCTATCCATGTTGCCATGTCATGGTCATGCATCATATTGCTGCACTTGCCATGTATTGATTGTTATTTATCTGCATTGCGGTAGGCCCTGCTTCTAACGATACCCCCGAGTATTCCAACGAAGGAGAATACCTTCCCGTTTCCCAGCAAGTCAAGCAACCCCATTGGTCATTCCGATAACATCCCATTCTCTCGCTCCTGCTCTTGTTTATTGCATTAGGACAAATGATTAATTGTTTGTCATGTATGGTAGATGAACCCATTCCTTTGCATGACCTGTCATTGTCACAGTAAATAGCTAAACCTTGCAACCTAGCATTCCTGGTAGATGCTTGATCCATGATGTGCTTTACCTACTTTGCCCTCTATGCTTGCTATGCTTAGAGTTGTGTTAGGTCTGATTCATCTGGGTGATGAATTGGAGTGAAAAAGTACTGTTGTGATGTGATAAGCTTAATGATGAATCCGATTTGGTAAAGGTAGCGACGAGAGGCTATGTAGGAGTACATAGCGGGTTGTCTCGTTGGAACCGTTCTTAGGAACCGAGTTCCGTGTTTGTGATCCAAGGCTAGTTACTACCACATGTTGGGATACTTAATTGACCCTCTCGACTTATGAATCGCTTAGTCCTTGGTCCAGGTGTTGCAAGTAGTTTCTGGTGTTTATAGTTTGCTGGAGGCTGTGCGTAGCATTGACCCTAGGGGTGGGTTACAACATGGTAGGCAGTGTCACTGTTTACCAAGGGTCACTCGAATGGTGAGCTTGGGAACCCTGCGCACATCGTTTGGGGCCGTAGCGGAAACTTCGGCCGGACTTCCATGCGGGTTCAGTCTCAAATAGGCGATAGCCTAGACTAGAGGTCTTGTGTGATTGACGGTCGTGGCTGACTCCCTCGCTGGGCTTCCGCTTGAAGGTTGCCAAGTTGCATGGTTTTATGAGCACACATCGATAAGTGGTGAGAGCGTGTGTGAAGAAGTACACACCTACAGGGTATGAATCTATTCGAATAGTTGTGTCCTCGGATATGGACTACTTGGGGAACTTATGCTGTTCATAGATAATTTAATGGATGCTCATAAAAATCTCAAGACAAGTGTGAGTACCATGGATGGCACTCTCGTAGGAGACGGAAGTGAATCCATGGTGGTGTATTTGTGTGGAGTTAGTGGACTCGTGTGCGATATCTAAAATATGAACAAAGAGTTGAAATGTGTAGTATAAGTTAGCCAAGAGTCAAAGTTGGCATTGCTGCATAAACTCCACCACTCCCCTTGTTGATACATGAGCATGAATAGTCTAGGTCTGCTTTAAAGACTTGCTGAGTACGTTTGTACTCATGTTTGCTTAATAAATTTTGCAGATGAGACTCAGGACCCATCAGGTGGGTTCTATCTAGATGTCGACAATGTTGAATAGCTGGTGTCCCAGCTATGACCTTATGCCCTGTGGCAGGCTGTAGATAGTCAGGCCATGTGCCTTTTTACCCTTTCAACTATCTATACTCAGACAACTTGATGCTTCTTCTTGGTTTGTATGAACTTTCTTGTATGACTTGAGTGTCGGGTCATGTGACCCCTACCTGTAAGAACATGTTATGCAAGGATCCTTTGAGCCTCTTAATTAAAAGTTGTGTTGTTGTATGGTTATGTTGTGATGCCATAGTTGTATCTATGCATATCGGGAATGTCGTGCGTACGTGTGACATGCAACGGTATGTATGGGATCCGACACCTAGTCATGTGCCTTTATTAGTACTCTTTACGGGAAACTGCCTCTTTGTGCTTCCACCAAGCCTTGGTAGCTTGCTACTGCTCCAGACACATTGATTGACCGACATGTATCCTTCTTTGATGTTGTGTTTGTCCCTTTGGTGAAATGTCTCGCAGTGTAATGGAGTCCCCGTAGCCTGCTACGACTCGTTTACGTGCAGTGATGACATTTGTGTCCCACGATGTAATGGAGTCCTTGTAGCTGGCTATGACTCGTCTACACACGCTTGAGGCCGACACCTGCATTCTTGGGTTACGTATGCCTGTTTCCGTACGGATGTGCCACTTGGGTTCTATGACTAGTCATGTTAGCCCGGGTTCTCTGTCGTTTGAATGCTAGCGACATATTCACATACGTGAGCCAAAAGGTGCAAACGGTCCCGGCTAAGGTAAGGCTGCAGCCGTGGAGTTATCATGCGTGAGGCCACAAAGTGATGTGATGTGTTACAAGCTGGATTCTTATGACTTAGGATCGGGGTCCCGACACTTCTTGAACAGCCCCCCCAAACATCCCTTTTTCCCTTATCTTCATATTTGTATTGTGCAAGTGTCTGGTAGTTCTGTAATTAGGCATGAAACAAAAAAGAGGTGAAGTATTTTTGTTCTGTATAGCATAAATAAATTATCGCATAAATTTTATCAGAAATCACCTCAAATAAAAACTCATATGCAATATTTGTGACCATATTCAAGGTAGCCATGTACTCATCACATAGCTATTGATCTATTTGCTTTGCGTTGCAATTTTGTGAATCTTCCTCAACATTTTTGATTTCCTGGAGTAACATTTGCTTGAATTTTGTGCCACTTGTCCTAACCAAGCCACTCCATAGGCTTTACTTTGTAGGTGTGAGTGAACAAGTCCGGTACCAATTCCACTATTCTCTCAATTCACATTGAGTGAAATGGGATACATCCACAACTTTGGGGAAACGGTATCTGGGTATTGTTTATCTCATTTCCCACTCACTTTTGCTCGAGTCTTGAGATGAATAGGCAAAGCACGTCATCTTCGGTCTTCGACGACTACATCAACATGGACAATTACATCAACCAAAAACTCGACGAGTCGCCATTGACATAAGACACACTCAATCTTGTAAAAGAGACCACATCCACAACAAGTTGGACGCACATATGGTGCAACTTCGACACCAAGATCAAGGCGATCGAGTACACGCATGGATGACCCTTCCATCTTCAGAAGCAACACAAGGAAGATGGTCGAGCATGGGAATATCCCTATGGTCATAGAGGCAAGTGGTGACGTGCCATCTTCGAACTTCATCCACGAGGACGACGACGAGATGGTTCAGCATGGGACTATCCCTTCAACCAAGACGACAAAAGGAATTGAGCATTGAGAAGTTTGCACCTACATCTCTCCCACACCACATATGATGAGATGCCCCAATTACCATGTGAGGAGATCCACCACCACATGAGTGAGATAAGTGACTCCACCATATGTGACTTTTAGTACATTTCCTATGAGAGGATGAGTGTGACCACCACTAGCCCATACATGAAAATATGCAAAAATTCCTATGTGACGTTGAGAGCCATCACCACCCTTTGAGTGCTTTAGCCAACCATATGATTGAGATCATCCTAGAAGGAGTGAGTGAGCCACAAAACTTAGTGAGTAAGATATTTGAGAGGGAACATGAGGCCACTATGATTTCTAACAACTTACCCTCTGCTCCTATTGTGTCTTCTACATTGGTGCGAGGTCTCATACATGACGACATGCCTACCCAAGATGATTGCATCCCTTCAATGGGGATGATGATGGCCATGGTGGACGATGGTACACCCCCACATAGTTCCATCATGATACAGACGCCGAGGTGGTCCTTCCCACCTCTCCTACATCACAAGAATGGAGCTCTAAAGGTAACATAGGTGAAGGTTCCTCGGTTGTCCCATAGTGGACTATCTTGCCATTTATTGCTTGCATGATGTTGATCACGTTATGGACACTTCACATGCTATGCCTTCTTCATGCTTAGATGTGCCACCTATTTATCACGAATATGATGATGAGCATGTTGAATTACCTAGTTCTGATGCTATACTCCATAGGATATCATGTGACAACTGTATTGGTCACATCATGTTTGACAATCCTCTTGACTTGTCATATGCGATGCATGAGATCACCCATATTGCATCTTTACAATCTCTTCGTAGTAACTATGCATATGCCATTAAAATAAACCCAATTTGCACATATGGCATAGATGAAAAGCCCATGGTTATTGACATTTGCTTTCCTTGTGATGATATTGACATGCTTCCATTGCATTGTTTGCGCAATAATTCTCATATGCCATGCCATGATCTCCATGATTTGGAAATGCCTTGTTTTGGATTTTATCCATATTATCCATATTATGCTACCAATATTGCACATGAGGAGACCCCCATAGTTTCCTCATACATGTTAGTAGATTTTGTACCAGCCCATCCATTGCATGATTCCAACAATTGTGTGCACAATATGCCTGCCATCTATATGAATGATATGCTTGTGCCACACACTTGCTATAATTTACGTCTCACTCACGTTGAGCATAATAACTATCATTTCATGGTGGATGACGTATTCATATACCATGCATCAAATTTATTTGAGCATTGGACATTTTGTGCTAACTAAAACAAGCACATGCACATCCTAACGAATGATGTGTACATATACCATGCACACACAATTTTCCCTTTGACTTTGTTGTCTGTAGGTACTTATGAGTACTCGTGAACCTCACAATCCCATGAGTTGACGAAAAGAGCTCATGAGAGCAACGATGATTTGGGATTCATCGAATGTGTCTCCAACCATTCCCATCGCGCAAGGACTACGTGCACCTCTTCTACTTGGTTCTCACACGACTATGGGCTATATACCACTTGTTATCTTATGCTCATGTTCTCGTGCTCACTTTGCATGTTATGCCTCATTACATGCTTTTTCCATGTGTTTCTTGCATTTACCCATCATTCACCATTCTACCTCTATTATGTTTATTTGCATGCTTGGTGGAGATTCTAGTTGCTATTGCTATGTTCACCTTGTGATACATGCTATTCTTGCTTCTTGTGTTGGGAGAGTCATGATGTTCCATTGCTATTCACATAGGACATCTTGCCAATGCAATGATGAAACTTTGCTCATATCTTGTTTTCATGCTTGTGATATGTCATGTGCATTATATATGCCCACTATTTGCATGCGTGACATGCTCGCCATGACTACATCTAGTATGTTGCATCTTTGCACTACTAGCTTCCATGACTATGATGATACTTTGATCATGTTTTGTGTTCGTGCTCGCGATATGTCATGTACATTATTTATGTCCAATCTTTGCTGATATGACATGATTGCCATGATTTTCTCTAGTATGTTGTATCTTCGCACTACTAGTTTGAACGACATGATCACTATGCTTGTTAATGTTGCCTCTTTCATGATTACTACTTGCTACTTGTATGCCATTGATGACAACCATTGCCATGCTTCGCACATGATTGATATTGCATATTTTCATATGTCTCCATGTGTTGCCTCTTTCTTGCTAGATTATTTTCCATGTATTGAGTGCAACCATGTTATTAATCTTGTTAATGAGATTGCCCCCAGAGCTTTCCCTCAGATTCTTGGAGCTTTTGACATCTTTGATGTGAAGCATGCTTTCCTTCCTTCTTTGCACCATATGCCTAGTGCCATGAGTATAGCCATTGTTGCATCATATTGTTCATGCACTTTTGATCCTAATGGTTATGTGCAAGAGAAGAGAACAATCGTGATGGATTATGTGTGTGTCTACCATGCACATACATTGTTTCCTCTGTTGTGTGTATGTGTAGGATATTTCGACTACATGTCAACCTCCACTTCATGTGAGTTGATGATTCAATCTCTTGAGAGCGAGCCATGCTACACCAACGCATTTCTACATCGCACTTGCTTGCACATGGGCATTGTGACGGACACACAAGGTCACAATTTTGAGGTGACATCCTTCTTGAGCATGGATATTGTGGCTCGTCCTACTTGTGTTGCTTGTACCATGACATATATTGGTCATCTTGTACCACTTACTTGCACACATGTTAGAGATATTTCTTTGACTCATGATTGCCATCGTTCCATGCCTCATTAAATATATGCCTTCCGTGTTGCATCCCACTTATGGTTTACTTGCTCTTATCATGTGCTTGGTTCCAACAATGTCATTTCTTCACAGATGCCGCATGATTGCTTTATACATGCTTGACTTGATTGCCTCACAGATAATGACCAATTACTCTTTGTATTGTGTTGAGTGCCGCACTATCTTCACTACAACGTATGCACATTATGCTTGGCTTGCCTTGCACTTTGGCTTGCCCCATGTGTTTAGACACTTCATATTACTTGGTGTTGTGAATGATTCCTATCCATACCATAGACCTTTTTTTGATTGCTTTGTGAATGCGTGCTATGACCTTGAGGTACATGCTTGTGATATTGTCACACATATTGGCATCCCTACCTCACCTGGGCATACTTGTTTCCATGATAGCATTGCTTGTGCTCAATTTGTATGCTTACATGCCATGACACAATCCCTTGTCACACCATATGTTATTCATGATGACAACACTTGTGAGGTGATTCACCACTTGAATGCTTGGTTTTGCACTAACGCTAACCACATTTGTTTTCCAAGTGTTTGCCTTATTTTCATTCGCTAACTCCCGTGTTGCCGTTGAAACTAAAAGTTGCAAGTCATCGGCTTCAGCCCCCATGTAGATACTACGTGAGGTGTCTCTGCCTATGTAGTGTGACCCTTTACCGAGCTATCGATACCCGAAGGCAGTAGTATGAGGGGGACAAGGAAGTCGGACCATAGTGTTTTTATTACTTTCACTTAGTCGTCAGAGTGTGTAAAAGGAATGTGGGGGCTGGTGACTAACCCCCAGTGGTTTGTGATGTTCAGATGAATTGCGACTAAAGCCGGCATCACATGGTTTTTACGAATACCAAACCCAACATATGACACGGAATAACCTCCAACGAGGTTTTTAGTATAACACTTAAGCTCGGATTCGCAGACCGGTTCTCGCATACTATGACAGTAGGTTTTCGGCTTTCTCCCCTGAGGTGGTTAACCAGGCTAGCTGGAAACACAATAGCATTGGTTGTCCCTTTGACCTTTTAGCCGAACGAGTGGGACATAAATGGGCAAGCACAGGAGCCAGGCAACCCAACTATTGACCCAAGATATAGTTCAGAACCAATGAATATAAAGAGAATTCTGAGACGCCAAATGCACAATCGATTGTGCTTAGGGCGCTTTTTTAAATTCGAGCCCCCGGTCTACTAGCTGGTTGCATCGTAATGTATATCAAATAGTTTCGCAATAAGTGTTGAGGAGGAGAAAATAGGTTACGTGCCAAAAAAAGACAACAGAGGGACCATGCATAATGGTTTTATATTTTGCTCAATGACTCTTATTGTTCAAATTGCCAAAGCAACTGTTTACAGGTATTTAAAAATTAAATATAAATTTTTACAGGAGGGGTTGTACCATGGGCCTTTGATGGGTGAACTGACGTCCTCGATGTGCCATGCCGCTTGTCCGCTCCTGCGCCTGCTAGGGAGTTGTATACATTATGGGTGGTGGTGTCGGCGAGCGGACCTTGAGAAGAGGATCTTGAGAAGTCGCCGAACTATTAATGAGGGTTATGCCTTAGCAGGTCCTTGATGGTACCTGTTATATGTCTGAAGACTTATATTGCTAGTAGTTTGGTCCAGCCGAACACTTGTGCTTTGATAGTTGTTCCCCACTGCTACCCGTGGAATCTTAAGTGCGAAGTTGTGCCTTCTTGGCACATGTTTTGCTGGTATTAGGGTTGTACAATGGGGGGTGAGTCCCTATTTCTGGGGAGGAGAAGGTTCTATGAGTTTGGGAGGAAACCGAGCTCACTTCTCAACCTTTCATGCCTTTACGACAAATGTCGGTGTTTGCCGATCATCATTGTAATGGAATTCGGCCGCCAGGGCCAACGCATATTCCTTAGTTCGGAGGGAGCGCTCTATGTTGTCATTGACAGTAATGGTCCCCTTGGGGCCAGGCATCTTGAGCTTGAGGTATGCATAATGTGGGACAGCCTAAAAGCGAGCAAACGTTGTACGACCTAGCTGGGCGTGATAGCCGCTGCGGAAAGGTACAATGTCGAAGATCAAGTCTTCACTTCGAAAGTTATCAGGCGAACCGAACACTATTTTTAGGCTTACATAGCCTGTACACCAGGATTTGACGCGTGGTATCACTCCTTTGAAGGAAGTGTTGCTGGGTTGATCCTTGACGGATCTATACCCATCTTTTTCAATATGTCTGCGTAAATCAAATTAAGGTGACTTCCTCCGTCCATTAGAGTGAGGTGATACCCATCTATGATGGGGTCTAGGATGAGGGCGACTGAACCCCCATGATGGATACTGATTGGGTGGTTGCGTCGATCGAAGGTGATCGGGTTCGCCGACCATGGGTTGTACTTCGGGGCTACAGGCTCTACGGCATAGACTTCTCAAAGGGCGCGCTTCCTTTCCTTTTTGGGTATATGAGTGGTGTATATCATATTCACGGTTTTTACCTCTGCAGGGAACTGCTTCTGTCCGCCACCAACCGGACCGTGGGGCTCATCCTCGTCCTCGCTGCGTGGGCCCTTGCCATGATCCTTGGCTGTGAGTTTGTCGGCATGTTTGAATACCCAACAGTTATGGTTGGTCCGTTTGGTGGGCTTCTCTTGAGTGCCATGGATCTGGCAAGGCCTTTCCATGATCTTGTCCAGCGGGGTTGGTTCGTTGCGACTACCTTTAGGAGGCTTCTTCCGCTGCCCGGGTCGGGAATTATGGAAGCCGGCATTAACGGTCGTGTCATCGGCATCACTATTGTGTTGGCGCTTATTCTAGTTGTGCTTTGGTTTCCTGTTTCCAGCCCGAAATTCGGAGGTTCCGAGGTCTTCGGGGTTGTGGCTCCGTCTTGCTAGCCAGTTATCCTCGCCCGCGGAAAAGCGAGTCATGAGTAATGTATAGGCGGAGATTGTACTAGGTTTATCCTGAACGAGGTTTCGAGCTAGCCATTCATCCCAAATATTGTGCCTGAAGGAGGCTATTGCCTCATCGTCTGGGCAGTCAACGGTCTGGTTTTTCTTGGTCAAGAACCGATTCCAAAATTGCTTAGCGGACTCTCCTGTGTTTTGGATGACGTTGCTTAGGTCGAAGGAGTCTAGCGGCCAAACATAGGTGCCCTGGAAGTTAGATCGAAATGCATCCTCTAGATCCTCCCAGCACCCGATGGAATTTTCGAGGAGGCTACTTAACTAGTTCCGAGCTGTCCACTTAAGCTTTAGGGGTAGATACTTGATGGTGTGGAGATCATCTCCTCGCGCCATGTGGATGTGGAGGAGGAAATCCTTGATCCATCGTATTGCTCTATGTTCACGGGTTTGATCCCCTCCGAGAACTGATGCTGCATCACCTCGTTCATGAAGCACAGTGGGTGGGCAGCGCCTCTAACCCGAGCTATGTCGCGCCGGTAATCGGCGTCTGTTCTCGCCCAGTTTTGTTCCCGACCTCTATTGTTGCGGTTGAGCCAAGGCTGGTACCCCTCCCTTCTACCGTTGAGTACCCTTTGGATCCATAGATTGATCTCGTACAACCTGCTCTATAGTCCAGGTCGTATCGCAGGTCGAACCTTTCATCGGGCTCTATTGGCTCTTTTCCCCGTCTTCGAGGTATCGTCGGCCTATAACCGGTGTCGTCAGCCATCCTATCTCGCCATCGAGCAGGGTGGTCTGGCTTGTCGTATGGGGTATGTTTGGGAGATGGCGTATGAGTAAGCTTGTCATCGTATTGTGGCAGCAGCCTTCGGCGTGGATAGCTTTTGGGTTGGTCTAATAGACCAGTATCGTAACCTTCCTCGGCTGATAGGACCCTTGTCCATCGATCGTTGAGGTTTTCATGTCCGGCTTTAAGTTGCCGTTCTTTTGCTTTGAGGCTATGGGTCGTGGCTATAAGCTGTTGCTTGAACTGTTCCTGATCTTCAAGGTTATCGGGGATGGCGAAGTCACCGGCTTTCGTGCTGTACTCCTCCTCGACAGGGGAAGGTAATTGTCATCCTCGAAATCGTTTAGATCATCAAGGTTGCGCTAATCTTCTTGCCTCTCCTGACCCTCTAGCGGGTGTTCTGGGATATCGGGGTCGCCAAGGTCTTCTGGGGTATCTCCTTCCCGGTGTCAGCGATAGCTTTTCTTCCCTTTTTTCCCTTTGATCGTTTATGCGGCTTCCGACTCCTTGACGATGCTTCACCCGATTTGTCGCCATCATTTTTAGGTGTGTTCTCGCCATTAGCGGTTGGAGTGTCCACCTTGTAGACGTTGTATGTGGAGGTGGTAGCCCATCGCTCGATGTTAACGGGGGTGGGAGCGGAATCTTCCTCATCCATGTCTTCTGCCACCTCGGAGGCATAGTCTAGCATGTCGGTTAAATCCTCGATGGTGGCTATCAAGTGGGTGCTGGGTGGGATGAAAAATTCTTCCTAACCCGCCTTGAGGCCGATCTGAGCATGGATCAGGGTTGGGTCATCGATAAGTTTCATCAACAAGATCCGATCTAGGGCCTCGTTGAGTGTCGAGAGCTTGGTCGGGTCAACCTCCGTAGAGCTTTCGGAGTTAACCTCCGATGTGTCCGTGCGAGGGGAGTGTTCGGTAAGAACAGTTATCCAGGCATTTGGCACTATGGCCGGATCTGGACTAAAAGTCAGGTCATCGCCGGGGTGGATCCCATGGGCGGGACCGAAAGCGAAATCCGAGGTTAAAGCCTCGGAGTCTTCGGGCGTAGCAGGCGAGACTATGAGCCCGGTTAGCGAAAGATCACCCCGAGAGTCTATGAAGAACTCTAGGTTCCCGAATCTGACCTCTTGATCAGGGGCAAAATCCATACCTGGCCAAGAGGGCCAGTCGGGTCAACGTGCAACACAATGCTGCCGAAAGCGAAGATCTACCTGGGGACAAAAGTGTCCATGTTGCGGACTTCTTCATTGATGACAACATGAGCCATCGACTCCTTTGGCAATCACAGTGGGACTCTCAATGAAAGCACCAATGTCGGTGTCAAAATCGGCGGATCTCGGGTAGGGGGTCCCAAGCTGTGAGACTAGGATCAATGGTAACAGGGGACGAAGGATACGATGTTTACCCAGGTTTGGGCCCTCCTATGGAGGTACAAACCTACGTCCTGCTTGGTTATATTGATGATATGAAGGTTACGGAGTTGATCTACCTCCAGATCAAATAGCTAAACCCTAGATGAGTTGTTCTCTATCCTACAACCTAAAACCCTCTAACTTATACAGACGTCGAGGGTCCCTAGGGTTTACACATGGTCGGTTACACATCGAAGGGAAAACATGCCTATCCACTATTCCAAACTTGGAGGACATGCCATGATTCCACAAGCTTCCTTCCTGGTGACAGGGCCTTCGGTCAATCCAATGCTCGGTAAACGGCCCATATAGTCCGGCCCATGAGAAAACAGGTCGGCCACCCGAGGACCCCTTAATCCAGGACTCCCTCAGGCGTCCGTCCGGTAGCTCGATTCGGTGTCGTTCTAAGGGACCAAAGAACCACCGACAACTCATCTATCTAGCACCTGTCGCTCTTCCGCAGCTTAGCAAAAGTCCTTGTCTTGAGTCCTCGCAGCACTTCTGCATTCATCCTCTCGACTTGCCTGTTGCCTCTTGGGTGAGCAACAAAGACGAAGGAGACCTTGCTTCCAAGGTTCTGGATATACTGCATGAAGGCATGACTCGTGAACTGAGTGCCGTTGTTGGTGATTATCCTATTGGGTACTCCAAAACGGCACAACAACCCTTTCATAAACTTGATAGCTACTTGTGCGGTCACATTTCTCACTGGTTCCACCCCTGTCCACTTTATGAACTTGTCGGTTGCTATGAATAAGAACTCAAAGCCCCCGAGAGCGCGAGGGAAGGGGCCCAAGATATCGAGCCCCCCAAACCGAGAATGGCCATGATAGAGGGATTGTTTGCAGGGCTTGCACTTGTTGATGGATGTTCTTGGAATGGAACTGACAGGCTTCACACTTGGTGACCAACTCAGTTGCATCTTGGAGTGTAGTGGGCCAATAGAAACCTTGGTGGAAAGCTTTCCCGACAAGGCCCTTGGTCCAATGTGAGAACCACATGCTCCTCCATGAATCTCCGCCAACAGCCTTAGTCCATCCTCCCGGCAAATACACATCAATTTCACATCGTTCGGTTGTCTTTTGTACAAGGTGTCATCGACTAGTTGGTACATACTTGACTGGCGGGCTACTCTTTCAGCTACCTCTTGCTCTTCGGGGAGTTCTCCTGTTTGTAGAATACGAACTATGTGTTGTGCCAAGGTTGGAGCCTGCGTCTCGACAACAAGGACTAAAGGCATCTCCTCGTCTCCGGGAGCACTTGCCTCAACCTCTAGACCCTGATGCCCCGTAGGAGGGAGCTGCTTGCCAACTAGGATGGGATTTCCCTCGGCGGCCTCTCTACCAGTGGCTTCAGGAAGCTCTGCTGGGAAATGCTTGCTGGAGTTCAGCTTCCTTCTCTTCTTGGACATCACAGATGGGGACACCGTGGGTTGGGTGAGGCGGGGAACAAAAGTCCCTAGTTCCACAGGACGCTTCTGCGCAACGCACTTCGACATGTGATCTACAATGTTGTTCTCTGCTCAAGGCACATGTTCTGCTTGCAACCCATCGAAGTGCTCCTCTAGTTTCCTCACTTCCTCCACATAGGCTTCCATCAGAGTGCTTTGGTAATCCTTGTTGACTTGCTTCACCACAAGTTTAGAATCCCCTCATATGATCAACCTCTTTATCCCCAACTCTACCGCGATTCTGAGTCTGGCAAGGAGCCCCACGTACTCAGCGGGGTTGTTGGTGGCCTCCTTCCGGGGAAAGTGCATCTAGACGATGTACTTGAGGTGCTCTCCGGTCGAGGCGACACGGAGCACGCCTGCTCCATCCCCTAGAGTGAGAAAGCACCATCAAAGTACATGATCCAATCCTTTGGTGTTTCCTTGTCGGGTAGGACTGTCTTCGGGGCTTCATCATCTAGTGTGGGTGTCCATTTTGCAATAAACTCCTCCAAGGCTCTACTTTGAATAGTGGAAGTGCTCTCATACTTTGATAAGAAGCTTGACAACTCCAGTGACCACTCAACTATCCTGTCGGTGGCTTCGGGGTACCTCAATATGCATTGCAACGGGAATCGGGTGACAACTCTTATCTCATGGGCTTGGAACTAGTGGCGCAGCTTCATCGAGGCGATGAGGAGGATGAAGATTAGCGTTTATACCCTAGAATACCTTGACCTAGCCCCTGCAATAGGGGACTGACAAAGTACATGGGTCATTGTACCATTTTCTTCTTCGCCTCTCCCCTGGATCCACAACCAACCACTTGAAGAGAGCCCCTTGACCATCATCAAGTCCTGCCGCGGATGTTTCCTTCTCACCCACGACATCAATAGTAGTTGTCGTCAAATCTTCGTCCACCCCCCACTACGCCACTAGTGCTGCACTAACCACTTGATTCGTTGCCGCTAAATATAGTAGCAACAGCTCTTGCGGTTTAGGAGTGACCAAGGTGGGAGCAGAGGACATGTATTTCTTTTATTCTTGTAGCGCTGCATCTACTTCCGGGGTCCACTTCATTAGGCCAGCCTTCTTCAAGGTTTTGAAGAACGACAAGGCACGCTAAGTGGACTTGGAGATGAACCTACTCAAGGCGGCAATGCATCCGGTCAAGCGTCTGATATCCTTGATGGTTTTGGGAGCCTCTATCTGCTCGATCGCCTTGATCTTGTTGGGATTGGCTTGTATTCCTCGCTGAGATACAAATAACCCGAGCACCTTGCTGGATGGGACCCCGAACAGACACTTTTCAGGATTGAGCTTCAGGTTGATCTTGTGCAAGTTTGTGACAGACTCCTCCCTATCTTGTACGAGACTGGCCTCATCCTTGGTTTTGACCATGATGTCATCCATATAGGCTTCCACATTCCTGTGCAGCTAAGGTCCGAGATCGATTTGAACATCCCTGGCTATAGTCGAACCAACACTTTTTAACCCAAAGGGCATGCACAAAAAGCAGTATGTGCCACAAGGAGTTATAAATGTGGTCTTCTCTTCATCTTCCTTGTTCATAAATATCTCGTGGTAGCCGGAGTAAGCATCCAAAAAGGAGAGCAAGTCACATCCGAAGGTGGAATCAACAATTTTATCTATGCGTGGCAAGGGGGAGGATCCTTCGGGCAAGCTTTATTCAAGTCGGTGAAGTCTATGCAAAGCCTCCATTTCCCATTTGCCTTCCGCACCACCACCGGGTTTGCCAACCAAGTTGGATGTAGCACTCCTCTGACCAAACCAGCTGCTTCAAGCTTCTTAATCTCCTCAGCAATGAACTGTTGCCACTCCAAGACCTGTTTCCTAACCTTTTGCTTGACGGGCCGGGCATGAGGGTAGACAGTAAGGTGGTGCTCGATTAGCTCCCTGGGAATGCCAAGGATGTCAGATGGTTGCCAGGCAAACACATCGACATTATCCCACAGGAAGGAAACGAGCGTGCTTTCCTATTTGTCGGTAAGGTTAGCACCGATGGTAAAGGTACCACCAGCGTTGTCCTCCCTTGCCGGGACTTTCTTCGTCTCAAGATAGGCGGCCTTGGTCTTCCTGCTGGCGGAGCTCTCCGGCAGGTCATCGACGGGTGCAGCGCACTCCAAGGAGGCGTGCTTCCCCGAGTCCTTGCCGGTGTTCCCGCTAGCCTTCTTTGTTTTCTTTGTATTCTTGGCGGGAGCTGGGATCTCTGTGGCTTTAGCTGCTACGGCATCGCGATACATCTGGTCCACGCAAATGACTGTGTTCTTCTTGTTGGATGGAATGGAAATGACTCCAATGGCCCCTGACATTTTCAATATGTTGTAGGCATAATGGGATGCCGCCCTGAGCTTCGCCAGAGCTGGGCGACCAAGGATTCCGTTGTAAGGCAGTGCGATCTCGGCAACGTCGAACACTATCCTTTCTGTTCGGAAGTTCAACTCTCCGCCAAATGTCAGGGGCAGAGTGATCTTTTCCTTGGGTCGGCTCCTGTCGGGATTGATCCCTTGGAACGTACCCGTGGCTTCGAGCTCTTCGTCGAGGATCTGCAGTTTTTCATCCACCTTAGGAGAGATCAAGTTCAATCTGGCCCCACCGTCAACTAACATCTTCGACACCTTGAGATTGCAGATTGTCGTGGAAACCAACAATGGAAAACATCCAACCGTAGTGGTACGGTCAGGATTATCCTTTTGTCAAAGATGATAGGCGTGCAGGACCATCTAAGTGGCTTCTTGGATTCTGCAGACGGCTCTACAGCATTGACCTCACATGCCCACTTCTTGAGTCGGCGGCAAGAGGAGTGCAAAGATGCGCCCCCATCGATGCACATGACATCAGTTGCCTTTTGGAACTCCCTGTCGCTGGAATCGTCATCACAATCCTCATCTTCACTCACATCATTTGTTTCCTTCTCCTCTCAGCCTCTGGCGGATTTCTCCCTTTGCTGAGGGGTTTTGCCGTGGCGACCACTCCTGCCGCCATGGTCCTTCCCGACAGTGATGTCTTGGCCTTTTTTCCTTGTCACGTTTCTCGTACTCGGACCTCTGTTTCTCAACAAGTTGTTCAACCTGTCGGCATTCTTGGAGGTCATGGCCCTTGGTACGGTGAATTTTGTAGTATGGCATGTCGGACTTCCCGGCCTTCTCAGCGGCAGTAGCCTCCTGGCAATCAACGCATGCGGCAACTCCCTTGCCAAGGGCTTCGGCTTTCGCCTTTTAGCCTATACTGAGGTGACCGGAGCTCTCAACAACCATCACTGCTTTTCCCTTACGCTTCTTGTTGCACTTCCAGTTTCTTCCCTTCGGGTCGGGGGCATCGTCGTCATCATCAGAGTCCATTTCGATGCCCGCCTCTTCCCTGGGGAGTCGCCTCCCTTCTTCAGCTCGAGCACACTTATCCGCCAAGGTAGAAAGATCGTTGACAGTCTTGGGGATCTGGACATTCACCTTGGCTCACATCCTCCTACTGTGCACGTTCGAGTGGAATGCAGCAATCACTGCTGTCGCATGGATGTCTGGAATGTTGTTGTGCACCCGACTGAATCTCTGGATGTACTTCCTCAAAGTCTCCCCCTCCTTTTGCGGGAGGACTTGAAGGTCGCTGGGCCGGCCTGGTTCTTGATGGCCACCGGTGAAGGCGCTAACGAACTCGTTGCACATATCAGCCCAAGAGGAGATGGAGTTCTCTGGTAGGTGCATCAGCCATGACCTCACATTTGGCTTGAGCGCCAAAGGGAAAAAATTGGTGAGCACCTTTTCATCCCTTCCTCCCACGGCTGGAACAACTATCGTATAGATGCCCAAGAACTCCGCGGGGTTCAACTTCCCGTCGTATTTCTCCAGTACCTTAGGCTTGAAAGCACGAGTTGACGGCCAGCGAACCCGTCGTAGCTCGCTAGTGAAGGTAGGGCAGCCTACCTCATAAGGAAGGTACCCGCCGACACTAGGTGTGGGGTTGCCGACATCTAGACCGTTGCACGTGTCTTATTGACGTTATGCCTCCCGACATCGCTCGATGATGATGTGTGCGTCTTCCTTTCATCGTTCTTTAAGGACACGCCATTGATCTTGGTGATCGTGCGGGCTAGACGAGACAATGGATGCCCCGCCATGGTTGTCAGCACACAAAGTTTGCTGCGGCTGCCTTTGGGCGAGTGGTCACTAAGGGGATTGCACCATTGGGGTGGCCCCTTCAATGCGCTCACCACTCCGGGCCACTTTAGTTGTTCGCGTATGTCGTGACGGCTCTGCATGCTGGGTCTTGTTGGCATCTACGAAGGAAATCAGACTCTGAATGGTCACTCTCCATTCATCCATGTTGTCCGCCCGTTGGCATGAAATTGAGCAGTATCTGGACCCGCACCATGGCTTCCTCCGTGGTCTCTATCATGGCGAAAGAGGCGGACCGCGATGTTGCTCGTATCTTGGTAGGACCAATAGAAGGGTCATCGTGCCCCTGATGCCATGTGCCACTTGCTGGAGTCTTCTGGCGGGCAGCGGGCCAATCCAGTGGGGCCACGGCTTCGCCGGGTGCTCCGTCTTGCTCCGAATGGAGTGCATGCCCAATGATCTCGCTGGCTATGGGTGTCGCCAAAGGGTCATGACTCGCACCAGACTAGACACCGCTAGGGAGTCTTTGGCCATCCACGTGGCGAGGAGGTGACAAACGGATGTCCCCTCTGCCCGTGGCATCGAGGCCGAGCCCGCCATGCGGCTACTGTTGTTTCTCCTCTGTGGGCCCTCCCGCTCCATCCCCGGCTGTGATGGGGTGGACGGGTGCATTGCCTGTGCCTTTTGCGTCGCCCACGACGTCCGCCTTGCGCGTAGCCGCTGCAGCGCCTATGGCGCCCGCGGCCATGTGTGACGGAGCCTTCAAAGTGGAAGGATGCGCGGTCACGTTGGGCTTCTTCTATGGCGCCATTGTCGAAGAAGAAGATGATCAAGATCGACTTGTCGTTCATGAACTCGGGTTCGTGCAAATGATGCACACCCCCAACCTTGCGCGCCAAAGATGTCGGGGCACGGATTCTCTTGATCACCTATGGGATCATGAATCCCTTGTGGTTTGGCAGGGGGTCACGTTGCACACGAAGAGGGGAGATCCCGAGACGGCGTGACGATCAGGATGCATGCATTTTACCCAGGTTCGGTCCACTGCTAAGCGTAAAACCCTACTCCTACTTTTTGGTGGATTGATTGGGGAAACACGAAGAACACAGGGCTCCTAGCCCAACAAGGACTGCTGCCAGGGAAGGAACGGATGTGTTAGTACAAGTGTTCGGGGGTAGGAATTGTCAACCTTGAGCTAGGTTACCTTGGGCCTCCTTCAATAGTGCAAGGGGTCACCACAATGGCAAAACGGACATTATCTATCGATTAGATAGCTCAGTAGAGCTATCATACCTAACTCTGGAATTTAGGACAAAATACTATGATTACCTGCCTAGGTGGTGCTTGGGGTGCATCCCTGGCAAGCTCTGGCCACCGCTTGGCAGGTCATTGCTTAAGAACATGACACGCTGCAGGGCGGGTGTCGACTGAGCATAACTTCCCTTCTATCGTGTCGTCACGTGCTTAGCGAGAGTTGATTAGCCGCTTGAGGGCTCGACGCCGCATCAATAATTGACGGGCGTAGCGATGCGGTGGAGCGGTGGCTAGCTGGCTCGTGCCTGCCAAGGGATGTCCTTCCGGGTCTTCTGGGAAGCGAGTACGCCTTGGTCCCTGGCAAGCATCGAGGGCATTCTTGGCGCGCTACAGCACAGGCCTAGGCTGGTGTGTTGGGCTTGTTGGAGTCTTGTCTTGTTTGCTCGCAGGGTTCTTTTCTTCTACCGCCAGTGCACAAGTCAAGGGCATTGGGTACCCCTGTACTCGTGCACCGGCACACTACCTCTCCCATGCAGTAGATGCCTCTATGAGAGAAGATCACCTAGTGGATGTCAAGTCCCCTTGTGAGGCAAGATCCTTAGTGGATTCAAGGCCCATCTCCCCATGGGATCTGTGATGAACTCTACCATGTATCCGATACAAGGCAAGACCCGTGGTGGTCAATCTTTCACGAATTGGAGGGGAAAACACGAAGAACACAGGCATGAATGAGAGGAAACACTCAAGAGCAAACTCAATCACACATCAACTAGATCCATAACATCACACGGGGTACAAGATCCCGAATCAACCAACGATACAAATAGCGGTATGTGATCTCCCACTCAGGAGGAGGGGCCTTGAATCCACGAGGGATCTTCCTTCTAGAGGGGCCTTGGCATCACTTGGATCTACTCCCAAAGGAGGGCAAACTCCCTAGGAGAAGCAAGTAATTGAGCTAAGCTCAAGTGCAAACATTAGCTAACCCTAGGAGGAGGAGGGGGAGGTATATATAGTCTGAGACGAGGTAGAGGGATACATGGGCCGAAACCCGTGGGCCTGTGCACACACAGGGTCCGGACGTCCAGACGGGGTCGGACGTCCGATGACTCAGCACGGTACGAACGTTCGGAGGAGGCCGGAAGTCCAAAGATTCAGTGCAGGCACGGCTTCGCCGGAGTTCCAGGAGCGGCCGGTCGTCCGGGGCTCGTTCGTCCGGCGGTTCCGGTCTTCCGACGAATTGGAGTGGATGCCTGAGGGCCGGATATTCGGTATGGCCTAGACGTCCGGGCGCTAGGACATGTCGGTCATCAGGGCAGCGTCGGTCGTCCGAGAGCTGGGTAGTCCGGGTGGCCTTTGAGCTCGGCTGATCTCCACACGCCGGACGTCCAAGACGGGCCGGTCGTCCGAGAGCTGGAGCTAGTTCTAGGGCCCTTCATTGTCCTTCCAGGCTTGGCATCCTTTTCCCGAGTACCTGAGTATGCAGAGCACTTCCATGTGAGGTAGCGACCATGTCTCGAGTGGGTCACACGTAGATTGAGCAAGGAGAGATGTCACCTCATTTTCGATGGCGCGTGCACAGGCTCTTGTCATGGTTTCTCTCGTGGCTTGTGATGTTTGGGAAGGGTCCTTGGTGGTGTTCACTTGACTTGGAGACATAGGGAGAAGGACATATTCGGTGGCCTTCATCTTGAAGCTATATTGTTTTGTGCACCCATTGTGTATGACGCCACGGTCGAATTGCCAAGGTCTCTCCAGGATTAGATAGCAAACGGACATGGGCAACACATCACACTCCATGGTGTATTCGAAGCTCCAATCTCGAAGGAAACTTGCACGGTGTGGTCGACTTGTATTCTGCCGCAGTCACTTAGCCATTGGACCTTGTAGGGGCGAGGATGCTCTTTCTTGACCAAGTGCAACTTGGAGCAAAGTTCCTCACTTGCCAAAATGTGGCAACTCCCTCCGTCGATGATGACCTTGACATATCTCCCTTGATACCGGCCTTTGTGTGGAAGATGTGGCAACGTTCGTCCTCATCTTGTTGTTGTTGTAAAGTCAAAACCTTTGAGACAACGAGAGCAGGGCTCGGATGATTGTTACAAAAGACTTGAGAGTCTTCATCTTCCTTTATGTGTAAGTGCATAGACACTCGTTACAAAGCTTCCATCTCATCTTCATTCATGGAGTCATATGAACCATCATCTTGAAGGATCATAGTTCGCCTTGTGGGACACTCATACATCTTGTGTCCTCGGCCTTGGCACGTGAAGCACATGATGTCATCCGGTGTTGGTATAGAGGATGACGCTCTTTTTTTACATGTAGGGGCGTTGCGGGATGATGAAGACGACTTGTCCTTGTATCTTGACTTGTCATGTTTTGACGTGGAGGTTCTCATAGAAGGTGTCGTAGTTCGAGAAGCTTGGGTAGGTGCACCGTAGGTCTTGTAGGAGTTCTTGGAGTACTTGTAGTCCTCTTGAACTTGACGTTCCGCCTTGGTGGCTTGATGCACTAGTTCTAGCAAGTTAGAGTAGGGTTGTAAATCCGCAATTTTCTTGACTTGGTACTTGAGACCATTCAAGAAACGTGCCATAGTTTTCTCATCCTCCTCCTTCACATTGGCTATTATCATGGATATCTCCATCTCTTGGTAGTACTATTCCACCGACTTGGTGCCTTGCTTTAGTAGTTGTGGCTTCTTCAAGAGATCACAATTATAGTGTGTTGTGACGAATCGGCCTCTCATGAGATCTTTAATTTGTTCCCAAGTGGTGGTTGGACGATCACCTCTTTCTGTTCTTTGACCAATCACTTGTTCGCACCAAATAAGAACATAATCTTGGAACTCGAGGGAGGCCATGTCAATCTTCTTGTCTTCTTCATAGTTGTGCAACCGTAATATTTTGTTGACCTTGAGTGCCCAAGAGAGGTAGTCTTCGGGATCGTTGCTTCCAGAGAACTTAGGCATAGTGAAATTGAGCTTGCCAAAGCGATTTTGCTCAATGTTGTTGTTATTGCGGTATCCTTGTCGTGGAGGAGCATAGATGTCTTGTTGACGTTGGCCTTGCCTTGGAGCCTGATCATCCACGTGGTCAACATGATTTGCTTGAGGTCGCGCATCTTGTCATGGAAGGGCATTGTTGTCATGCTGATCTTGCTTTTGCCTTTGAGCAAGCTCATCAATGTGTTGCTCCTCTTGCCTTGGGTGTTGTTGACGTCATTGTCGCATACGTTGTTGGTGTTCTTGGTACTCCTCTTGACGTGTGGCTTCTTCTTGGCATTCTAGACGTAGAGATTCTTGTTCCTCGCGAGCTAGTTGGTTGCATTATTGCAAGTCATGTGTTGATTTGCGAAGCGCCCATTGTGCCTCTCGTGCTTGCTCTTCACGACGCCAGTCTTCCTCACGGTGGTGACGCGAGCGTTCTTTCTCGTAGCCGTCTTTCTCTTGTTGGTGACGGTGGTCACGCTCGCGATGTCGACCTTGAGTCTCGTCGTCATGGAAAGGGTTACTTGAGTCTTTAGAGAGGAAACGCGTGTCACGTTGTTGTGGTCGAGCTCGAGGTGGAGGACTCTCGCCCGAGGATTCCTCTGAGGAGTGTCGGCTTGCGTTGCACTATTGCATTGAGGTAGAGGTGGATGATGCACGGTTCACCATCAAGGCTTGAAGCTCGTCCATTTGGATTCACGTATGTTGGTGACAAGGAGCTCGATGTGGTCCGTGATGACATCATGTGCTTGGTGCATTCCCTTTTGTGAGGCGAAGAATTGTAGTTTGGTGATGTAGTTGTTCACGCCGTCATCGTGCTCCTTGAATGTTGGGTTTGTCATAGTGTTCCTATCCATGGTACTCAAGTAGATATAAGTGGAAGAATGAGAAAACACAATACCAAATACCGTTCCAAAGGTTGAAATGAGGATCAATAACTGAATGTGAAGTCGTGGAAATACTAGAATTGGTATCGAGTTTGGCCTTCTCACACCTATAAAAGTAATGCTTATGGAGTAGCTTAGTTAGGATGGCGGCACAAAATTTCAAGCAATTCGAGAATATGATGCAATAAAGTTGAAATAGATTCACAAGTTAGACAATGTGAATCAATACCAATGAGTGAACTCGGAAACGCACACACGACTAGAAAAGTGGGGTTGTGCAACCAAGAAATGTCCTCAAAATGTGGAAATCACGGAAAATGCTCATGTTGCACAACTCTAGAGAGACGCTAGCATGATTGCTCTAATGGGCGTGATACGAACTTGTGCACAACCTATAAGAAACAAAATGTGTCGTCTTCCTATTCCCGACTTGCTACGTATGTATGAGGCTCCAGTCACTCGCTCAAGTGATCCAAGGTGATAAAGTATGATATGCAAAATGGCGATGCTATTGCTCTTTTTTCCTTGCTTAAAAGCTTCACTTCTCTTTCCTTTAGCAATGATATTTGAATTGTAACTATGCGGCACGTGCACACCAAGATAGCAATTATGTATGCCGGTACTTTGTAACACAAGAGATGATACTAACATGTATATGCATGCAATTGTAGCTATGCGGAGTATGTATCACTAATGTGCACATGTAGAATGACCTGACAATACTCAATGGCTAGTCTCGATGGGCACATAACACAAATAGGCTAGGGGTAACAATGCAATGGCAGGGGTATAAGTCAAGAGTGTCGTCGCGCTTACCGTCCTTGCTTACGGTGTAGCATCAGTGAAGAGTTGGTTGGCGATGATCCGGGCGATGATGAGTGGCGATGACGATGAAGAACCACTCCTAATTAGCCAAAACACCTTAGGAAGTGGCAGGGTTCGCGACTCAAAATCTCAAATGCAAATGTGTTGTGGAAGAAATGGCGGAAGAAATTCAAAATTTGCAGGCAAAAATTCAGTTTCGACAGACTTGCTCGGACGTCCGGGCACGGTCGGTCGTCCGGGGTCTGGTCATCCGGCGGCTGTCGGCCGTCCAGAGCCTGCGGGTTTCACCGGATGAACTCGAACCAAAAGAAAAAATTCTGGCAAAATTGAGTTGATTTTGCAGATGGAAATGATCGGGATGATGGGGGAATGATAGATCCACTTGTCCTCTACGAAATCCACGGATCCAAATCAACAAAATCTCATCAAATCCAAGAAATTTTGGGTAGGGCTATTTTTGTGGGAATTTTCAAAATTAGGACGAATCAAAGCAAAATTAGGCTAGCAAACGGCGGGGGAGACTCCAAATTCATGATCAGTGTGGCTCATGATACCTTGTGATACGGGGCAAGACCTATGGTGGTCGATCTTTCATGAATTGGAGGGGAAAACACGAAGAACACGAGGAAGAACAAGAGGAAAAACTCAAGAGCAAACTCAATCACACATCAACAGGATCGATAACATGACACAGGGTACAAGATCCCAAATCAATCAATGATACAAGTAGCGGTATGTGATCTCCCACTCCGGAGGAGGGTCCTTGAATCCACGAGGGGTCTTCCCTCTAGAGGGTCCTTGGCATAACTTGGATCTACTTCCAAAGGAGGGCAAACTCCCTAGGAGAAGCAAGTAATGGAGCTAAGCTCAAGTGCAAACATTAGCTAACTCTAGGAGGAGGAGGGGAGGTATATATAGTCTGAGACGAGGTAGAGGGGTACATGGGTTAGAACCTGTAGGCCTATGCACAAACAGGGTCCGGATGTCCGGACGAGGTCAGACGTGTGACGGCTCAGGACGGTCCGGACGTCCGGAGGAGGCCGGAAGTCCTAAGATTAGGTGCGGGCACGACCGTGCCGGAGTTCCGAGCGAGGTCGGTCGTCCGGGGCTCATTCGTCCGGAGGTTCCGGTCTTCCGACGGTTTGGAGCGGATGCCTCAGGGCCGGATTTCCGGGATGGCTCAGAGGTTCGGGCGCTTGGATGTGTCGGTCGTGTAGGCGGCGTTGCCGATGGCTGGGTGGTCCGGGTGATCTTTGAGCAGGGCTGATCTCCAGGGCCGGACGTCCAAGACCGGCCGGTCGTCTGAGATCTGGAGCCGGTTCTCAGGCCCTTGCTTGTCCTTCCCAGCTTGGCGTCCTTCTCTCGAGTACCTAAGTATGTAGACCACTTCCGTCTCAGGTAGCGACCATGTCTCGAGTGGGTCACACGTAGATTGAGCAAGGAGAGATGTCACCTCGTTTTTGATGGCGCGTGCACGGGCTCTCATCATGGGTCCTCTCGTGGGTTGCGATGTTGGGGAAGGGTCCTTGGTGGTGTTCGTGGGATGCTCCGCATCAGTATCCTTTTTCCCTTTGTTGTTCTTGTACCTTTGTGGATCTTATGTTTATGTGATTGGACTTGTTCTTGAGTGTTTCCCCTATGATTTCTCCTCGTTCTTCCCTGTGTTCTTCGTGTTCTTCGTGTAATCCCCCTCCATTTCGTGAAAGATCGACACCTATGGGTTGGCCCTGTATCAAGCCATGTATTGTGTCTCATGTTCTGTATCGTCGGCACCATGTTCCTCACTTGGAATAAGATCCAAAGTCTCCTCACCATAATCACTAGCGGAGGCATATCCACCATCCTCAGTAACAATCATCACATGCATGGATGTGCATTCTCTCGCAGAGTGACCTCTACCATGGCAACGACGACATATAACCTCATGTGTTTGCCCTGTAGATGCCATGGATGAAGAAGAGTTCTGTGCAGTCCCCGAAGGCGTGCCCTTGCCGGAGGCTGGTGGCGGTGCCTGATTCCTCATATCTTAGTTGGAGTTTGGAGCTGAAGTAGGCAGCCCATAGTAGGATGTGTGGAAGTAGATGAGGTCCATGGCATCCATGATGAAGTGCGACCTACAGAAAAATTAGTTTTGCCCAATGCATGCAAGCAAGATGGAATAAACGAGTGATAGTGTTATACTCCTTATACTATAAAATAGTCTGAATGTCTCTCTATTTAATGTTTTTCAAAGCAGCCCAAGTAGTAGTGATATTATCATGATGTATTCTACAATGTTTAGACCACCAAACTCAAGCAAAACTAGTGAATGCACAAACAGCAGCAGCAACACGTCTATCCTCAGGAAATTGTAACCATGTAAAATGTTGTTCTGTTTATAACTCCCAAGTAAGATATATATCAGGAACATATCTACCCTCAAATGTGGGAATATTCAATTTAAGTTTAGGGAGATGGTCATGATCCCGTACCTGAGGTGGTGGTGCACCCCTACTATTGCGAATGTATGCATGTGGATGACCTGGTGCTTGTGGTGGTGTTTGCCCCTGGGGCTGATGTGGAGCAACCTCTCCCTCATCATCGTAATCGCCATCAGAATCCTTATCATAATCCTAATTCTCCTCAACGACAGTAGCAGGAGCAACAACAACCCCGCGAAATTTGGGCATTGTTCAATAAGCACACGTGGCTCTTGCCCCGCGAAATTTGGGCATTGTTTGTGTTTTTGTTGTCGACGTATGGTAGGTATAGCTGGTGGACGTAGACGTGCAAGCATCTCATTGAGTTTAGCATCAAGCTTGGCATCGACCATCTTGTCCAAATAGTCTAGCTATATATCAGGGACATATCTACCCTCTAATGTTGGAATATTCAATTTAAGTTTCGGAAGATGGTCATGATCCCGTACCAGAGAGGGTGGTGCATCCCTACTGTTGCGAATGTATGCATTTGGACGACCTCGTGCTTGTGCCGGTGGTTGCCCCTGGAGCTCACTTGGAGCAACTTCTCACTCATCATCATAATCACCATTATAATCCTTATCATAATCCTCATTCTGCTCAACGACAATAGAAGCAGCAATAGTACCCACCGAAGCTACTTCAGTAGCAAGTGCACCCGAATTTTGGCCTTGGTCAATAGGCACACACCCCGCTCGTCCCACAAAATTTGGGCGTTGTTGGTGTTGTTGTTGCCAAGGTACGACAGGTAGAGCTGGTGGAGGTAGATGTTGTTGGCATTCTGGGAATGGGGGTATGCAGTCCTGCCTGCCTGCGGCCCAGGGCGCGGCCCACTTCGTCAGCTAGGCGAGGCCTTGCGCGGCACTACTCAAGACAAGGCCCTCGTGAGGACCCTAGGCTCGCGAGGAAGAATGGCATCAAGACCGGCAAGGATGGGCCTCCTCAGCCCGCCCTCCAGAGGGGCGGAGATCTCTATGCAGGGCCCGACCTTAGGAGTCAAGGGTGATGCAACGAAGGACAGGTGGGCACCAGTGCGCCAGGCAGCACACTTTCCTCTTTGGTGCAAAGGGAGCAGGGACATATGCGGGTTCCCAAAGCATTGGCCAAAGGTTTCCCTTCTGGTGCAACAAGACCACGACCACCAGCCCCATAGGGCGGATGTCATCGGTGAGCCCACCACTGCATCACCATCAGCTACTTTGCAGGCGAAGACCGCCTTTGGACAGGGCGCGGATGTACTCCTGTCCCCCTTCAAAATTGGCAATTGTGGGATCCCTTCCCGCCATTGTAATAAGGGAAGAGGACCCGAGCCGTCGCTATATATAGACACTAGGTCACATCATAGAGAGGACCGAACGAACACCCCAGATCCGATCCCATACTTAGCCACTCAACTCACCACCGCAAGGCAAAGAGCCAAGAACACCCCTTGGGCGCCCTCGCGAGGCTCAAGCTCATTGTACTAGTTCATCCACTAAAACCTCCACGAGAGGAAATCCACAAAAGTAGGAGTAGGGTATTACGCTTCACAGCGGCCCGAACCTAGGTAAACTACCGTATTCATCGCCTTCCTCGTCATCAAACGAGTTCGCCGTTGTGTCCATCGAGTAGCGAGCTAGGTTGGGTGAGGCCGTAGGGGAAACCTTCGTACACACCCCTGTTATCGGTGTCAAAACCGGCGGATCTCTGGTAGGGGGTCCCGAACTGTGAGACTAGAATCGTCTGTAATAGGAGACGAAGGGCACACGAATTTACCCAGGTTCGGGCCCTGCTATGGTGGTAATACCCTACGTCCTGCTTGGTTGCATTTGTTGGAGATATGCCCTAGAGGCAATCATGTATGATGATATTTCCTATGTGTTTATGAATAAAGATAGTCCTTGGACATTATCATTGATGTGTATTAACAAGTATATGACTTGTTTGTGAGACTATGCATTGTATGATGACTGTCCTAAATGGTCCCTAGTTACAAAGGCTGTGTGGACGCGCAACCAATTAGACTAGCATTTGACACAGTGGATGATTCGGTCTCACTGACCATGTAGCATTGGATGCTAGCCGGATAATATGGACTCAGAAAGGTCTGGTCGGATTCGACATTGTCGGATCCGAGTCAAGATAAGGTCTGAGTTGGACAGACCCAACTATGAGACGCAACAATAGGTCATTTGTGAGTCTCTACAACATACGTTCTATGTCCTAAGACCTGAGCTGGTGCATGTACTCGGGATGGTGACAGACTTGCTTTGGGACGATCAAACGCTACTCCTTGACTAGGTAGTTCAAAGGTAGGTTCTGGGCTTGTCCAGACCCATGCTACGAGACATGGTCGAGCAACATGGGATTTGCCCCTCCGATCAGGAGAGATATACTCTGGGCCCCTCGGGTGATCCGACTTGGATAAGCATGGCCATGCGATGAGGATTATGGGATAATCCGAATGTTGGTTGGATTCACCGGAACGGGAAAGAGGTCGTGGTGCAACAAGGATGACCATATAGCCTTGTGCATGACAACATATATCGTGTGCCATAGGGACCAGAAGTGTGAAGTACAAGTTCGCCTAACCAGCTTCATCAAACACTTGGAGTTGGCACGTCTTGCTACAGGCCGCTACCGACCGGTCGAGTCGGATGTGATCTGACTCGTGACCAAGTGGACGAGAACCTAAAGGGTCGCGCGCTTAAAGGAAGGAACACGTGTGCTTTAGGATCCGTGCGAGGCCCAAGAGTTGAGCCCACGTCGGATGCCTATATATAGTGGAGGTGCGGCACTCCCATTTGGTTGATCGCTTCGGCACCGTCATTAGGGCTTTGCAAGAGTTGCAACTAGCCACCTCCACTCGCCACCGCCGATCGGGTGATCGGACCTAGAAGTCCGCCGCACGGGTGTTCCTCCTGCACGCGCGGATACCATTAGAAGCGGTGCACTTGCGCCGCTCCGGCGAACCTGTACGTGGGATCCGGCGACCGGCTGTTCGAGGGAGATCGGAACAACTATTCGAGGGAGATCGGACGAGGAGGAGACGGACCAGACGAACGCGCTGCCCCAACTCTACTTCCACTGCATGGCACTGCGCGTCTAGTGGTAACGAACTGTGATCCATCTCCGTACCATGTTCTTGGATGTTCTACACGTAGGAGAATTTTAATTTGCATGCGATGCACCTACGGTGGAACCCAACAGTGGTATCAGAGCCTCTTTTATAGGATTTGGATTCAAATCGAATGGATATTTGATATGCGGAGGCGGCAGATGAGATCCATCGTCATTCATGAGATCGGCTATGTGCACGGTTGATGAGATCAACTGCACATCAGGATAGATTGAGGCTATGTTTTCTATCAATCGGAATTGATGAGGTTGTGACACAACCTACCACTACCGGTCGGTATCCCCCATCAGGGTTAACCGTGAAACATAAATCAGAAACCGAATTGGGACCACCATGTGCGTAGCGCCTTGAATTTCGTACACGATCACACAAACCTATAGAATGCAATTCTATGCATAAGTTTGTTTTGCAGGTTTGATGTGAATAGTATGACTCATATGGATGTGATGCATGCGTGTAATTTCACATGACCTGCATGTCATGATTTTCAGCCGGCAGCAGCCAAAGTGTTGTCATTATATTGTATAACAAACAACATGTTGACTTGTGATTCTCTATAAATTCATTACTAGTTGTAGTAGTTGCAGGACAGAGATCAAGTTTGAGGTTTGGCGTCCTGGCGTGACAGACAAGATGGAGTTCCGCCTTGGTCATCGGAGTAGGAATCGGCCATGGAAGGATGCCCATGAAGGAGCCATACTATTTAACATATTTATGTTTATATGTGATTGATATTGCTTCTTGTTTCTATGCATGTTATAATGGTAGAAAGATCCCTCATTAATATCAAGTATATTGCCATTCCGGATGTTGCACCTTCGCACGTCAAGTACGTCTAGTGGTGGGCTCACAAAATTGAGATGCTACTAGGTGTCCTTGAACTGGAGGGTTCGTGTCGGACACGGACATGCACTGCATCGGGTTAACTTGACAAGGCTATCAAAATGGGTTTGGGCCTTGTGGCAGACAAGGTTGGGAGCCGGGGTATGAGAAACCTACCCCACCGACAGGAGTCGTATAGAGATATGGTTAGCAAGGAGTTGCTTACCGAATAGGCAAGTTGGCTAGCAGTGATGCTAAAGCTCACTAGTCGCTCGCGCTAGACGGGTCCTGAATCACTGAGAGTTTGCGGAGGGATGCCGACTTCAGTGAGAGTAGTTCTGTTTAAGTCTTGAATTACTCTACATAAACACATTGCTTAGTGATTGCATATTTTCTGTTGTAGATCAGTGGCACCACCTGCTCAACCCAACTTTGTACTGAAATCAATTCTAGAAAAGGATAAACTGAATGGAACAAACTTTACCACCTGGTATAGAAATCTGAGAATTGTTCTCAAGCATGATAAAAAGGAACATGTCCTAGAGGATCCACTTCCAAAGTAACCTACCGAGCTAACGCCACAACCAAGAATGCCCACCAGAAACTCGTTGATGAATCAAACGAGACCAGTTGCCTCATGCTAGCTTGTATGGATCCCAATTTGCAACAGCATTTCAAAAACATTCAGGATTTCGATATGATCAACACTTTGAAGAGAATGTTTCAGGTGCAGGCTAGGATCGAAAGGTTCAACGTCTAGCAGTCCTTGACGGCTTGTAAGCTGAAGGAGGGTGATCCACTGAGCCCGCATGTGATCAAGATGATCGGGTACGTGCAAGCTTTGGATCGGCTTCCCACTTCGGGACGAGCTATCCTCGGATGCAATTTTGGGTTCTCTTCCACCTAGCTATGGGATGTTCATCTCGAACTATCATATGAACGGCATGGATACGAAGCTCACTGCATTGCATGGGATGCTCAATGTGGTAGAGCAAGATATTAAGAAAAGCATGCATCAAGTGTTGATGGTGCAGAACTCGGCTAAGTTCAAGAAGAGTTGGTCCAATAAAAATGGTAAGCCAAAGGGCACGGAGAAGGTTGTCTCTGCCACTGAGCCAAAGTCCGGATCAAACTCAAAAACAATTTTCTTTCACTGCAAGGAAGCTGGTCACTGGAAGAGGAACTGTAGCAAGTGGCTTGCTAAGCACGGGAAGAAGGCTGGAGATGCTTCTTCAGGTAAAGTTACACTTGTTACATATGTTATAGACATTTACCTTGCTGACATACCTAGTAGCTCTTGGGTATTTGATACCGGATCGGTTGTTCATATTTGCAACTCGGTGTAGGGGCTGGTAAGAACTAGGCGTGTGGCACAAGGGGAGATTGACATCAGGGTCAGCAACAAAACAAGAGTTGTTGCGTTGGAGGTCGGCACGATGCAGCTCAAGCTTCCTTTTGGATTTATTTTGGAATTCAATAATTGTTATTACATTCCCGCACTTAGTCGGAACATTATTTCTGCCTCATGCTTGACGAGTCCAGGTTATGAATTAAATATAAAGGACAATGGTTGTTCATTTCATTTGAATGGAATGTTCCATGGCTATGCACCCACAGTAGATGGGATATTTATTTGAAATCTAGAAACGAAACTAGTCTATAATGTGAATGTCAAGAGGCATAAGCCTAATGAGATAAATCCGACATACTTCTGGCATTGCCAGCTTGGACACATTAGTCTAAAATGCATGAAGAAGATCCATGATGATGGACTCCTAACTTCGTCTGACTTCGGGTCGTTCGAGACATGTGAATCATGCTTTCTAGGAAAGATTACTAAGTCTCCTTTTGCAAAGAGTTGCGAGAGGGCGTCCGACCTGTTGGAGCTTATCCACAGTGATGTGTGTGGTCCAATGAGCACAACGGCCAGAGGTGGCTATCAGTACTTCGTGACTTTTATCGACGACTTGAGTAGATATGGATATATATATATTTGATGAGGCACAAGTCGGAAACTTTTGAAAAGTTCAAAGAGTTTCAGAACAAGGTTGAAAATCAGCTCGGCAAGACGATAAAACTTCTACGATCAGATCGTGGAGGTGAGTACATGTGCCAGGAGTTTGATAACCATCTGAAAAGCCGAGGTATAGTACCTCAGCTCACACCTCCGGGTATGCCATAGAGAAATGCTGTGTCAAAATGGAGAAATCGAACCTTGTTGGACATGGTCCGGTCGATGATGAGCAACTTGGATTTACCCTTTTCATTCTGGGGATACGCTCTAGAAGCTGCAGCTTTCACACTTAATAGGATACCATCAAAATCCATAGACAAGACACCACATGAGATGTGGACTGGGAAGAGTCCTAGTTTGTCTTTTCTAAAGATTTGGGGTTGTGAAGCATTTGTCAAGCGACTCATGTCGGACAAGCTTGCACCCAAGTCAGATAAATGCATATTTGTGGGATATCCGAGGGAAACCTTGGGATATAGCTTCTACAACTGAGAAGAGAACAAAGTTGCTCGGAACGGGGTTTTCCTAGAGAAAGAGTTTCTCAATCGGGAGGCCAGTGGGAGAATGGTGCGACTCGAAGAAATTCGAGAGCCACTAGGGGACGACTCGGCTGGTGATGAGATCATACCGGAGTTGATCAGGGAACCCGTAGTGGAGTCCGGACTAGAGCCATGGAGGTCGGAAAGATTGCGCAGAGTGCGTCATGTATTGTTGCTGGAAAGCGACGAGCCGTCCACGTATGCGGAAGCGATGGTGATCCTAGATCATGAGGCATGGATCGAGGCCATGAGATCTGAGTTAAAGTCCATGGATGACAATCAAGTCTGGGACTTGGTTAATCCACCACCTCATGTAGTTGCCATTGGTTGCAAATGGGTCTTTAAGAATAAAACAAATGTGGATGGAAATGTTCATATCCACAAAACTCAGCTTGTCACTAAAGGTTATTGATAAGTTCAAGGAATTGACTACGACGAGACCTACTCGCCTGTAGCGATGCTAAAGTCGGTGAGGATCATACTAGCTATAGCTGCATATTTCAATTATATGGCAGATGGATGTCAAAACGGCTTTCCTTCATGGAAATTTAAAAGAGGATGTATAATTATACAGCCCGAAGGTTGTCGATCCAACTAGCACTAGTAAAATATGTAAGCTCAAGAGATCCATTTATGGATTGAGGAAAGCAGCTCTGAGTTGGAACATTTGTTTTGATGAATTCATTGTTGACCTTAGTTTCATCAAGAATGAAGAGGACTATTATTTATACAAGAAGTCTAGTGGGAGCTCGACAGTATTTTTGATCTTGTATCTGGATGACATACTGCTGATCGGAAATGATGTTTCGATGCTGGACTCAGTCAAGGAATCATTGAATGGCAAGTTTTCTATGAAATACCTTGGAGAGGCAGTGTACATTTTAGGCATCAAGATCTATAGATATAGATCGAGGAGGCTGCTCGGCTTAAGCCAGAGCACGTACATAGACAAAGTGTTGAAGAGGTTCAACATGAGTGAGGCCAAGAAAGGGTTCTTCCCATCTCAGATGGTGTAAGTCTAAGCAAGACTCAGAGTCCGACGACTTCTAATGAGCGAAATCGGATGAGTAGGATTCCATATGCCTCGGCAATTGGACCCATCATGTATGCCATGCTATGTGCACGGCCCGATGTTGCCTATGCAATAAGCATAACAAGCAGATACCAAACCGACCCAGGTGAGAGTCACTTGGCAGCGGTGAAAACTATCTTGAAGTACCTGAAAAGGACTAAAGAGATGTTCCTAGTTTATAGAGGTGAGGAGCAGCTCTACGTAAAGGGTTGCGTTGATGCTAGTTTCCAAACCGACAGGGATGATTGTCGGTCGCAAACTGAATTCGTGTATGTCATGAATGGAGGAGCAGTGAGTTGGACGAGTTCCAAGCAAGAGACGGTGGCTGACTCCACAACAAAGTCCGAATACATTGCGGCTTGTGAAGCCGCAAAGGAAGGTGTTTGGACTCGGAAATTCCTGGAAGATGTTGGTGTGTTCCCGGGATGGTCAAAGCCGTTGGACCTTTATTGCGATAATTTAGGTGCCATCGCACAGGCCAAGGAGGCAAGACAACACCACAAGTTCAGGGACATAGACCAAAAGTATCACTTCATACGAAAGCTCGTAGAGAAAGGTGATACTAATTTATGCAAGATTAACATGCATGCAAATGTTGCAGATCCATTGACTAAGCCGCTTCCACAACCCAAGCATGAGGGGCACGTTAGAGTTATGGGCATTCGATGTCTATTTGATTGACTCTAGTGCAAGTGGGAGACTGTTTATGAATAAAGATAGTCCTTGGACATTATCATTGATGTGTATTAACAAGTATGTGACTTGATTGTGAGACTATGCATTGTACGATGACTGTCCTAAATGGTCCCTAGTTGAAAGGGTTGTGTGGACGCGCAACCAATTAGACTAGCATATGACGCGGTGGATGGTTTGGTCTGACTGACCAAGTAGCGTTGGATGCTAGCCGGATAATATGGACTCAGAAAGGTCTGGTCAGATTCGACATAGTCGGATCCGAGTCGAGATAAGGTGTGAGTTGGACAAACCCAACTATGAGACACAACGATAGGTCGTCTGTGAGTCTCTAGTATAGCATACATTCTATGTCCTCAGACCTAAGTTGGTGCATGTACTCGGGATGGTGACATACTTGCTTTGGGACGACCAAACGCTACTCCGTGATTGGGTAGTTACAAACGTAGGTTTCGGGCTTGTCGAGACCCATGCTACGAGACATGGTCGAGCAAGATGGGATTTGCCCCTCCGATCAGGAGAGATATACTTTGGGCCCCTCGGGTCATCCGACCTGGATAAGCATGGCCATGCGATGAGGATTATGAGATAATCCGAATGTTGGTCGGATTCACCGGAATGAGAAAGAGGTCGTGCTGCAACAAGGATGACCATATCGCCTTGTGCACGACAACATATATCGTGTGGCAAAGGGAACAAAAGTGTGAAGTACAGGTTCACCTAACCAGCTTGATCCGACACTTGGAGTTGGCATGTCTTTCTAGAGGCCGCTACTGACCGGTCGAGTCAGATGTGATCTGACTCGCGAACAAGTGGACGAGAACCTAAAGGGTCACGCGCTTAAGGGAAGAAACATGTGGGCTTTAGGATCCGTGCGAGGCCCAAGAGTTGAGCCCGCACCGGATGCCTATATATAGTGGAGGTGCATCACACCCATCTGGTTGATCGCTTCAGTGCCATCATTAGGGCTTTGCATGAGTTGCAACTAGCCACCTCCACTCGCCGCCACCGATCATGTGATCGGACCTAGAAGTCTGCCGCAGGGGTGTTCCTCCTACACGTGCGGATACCGTCAGAGGTGGTGCACTTGCACCGCTCCGGTGAACCTATACGTGGGATCCGGCGACCGGCTGTTTGAGGGAGATCGGACGAGGAGGAGACGGACCACATGAACGCGCTGCCCCAACTCTACTTCCGCTGCACGGTACTATGCGTCTAGTGGTAACGAATTGTGATCCATCTCCGTAGCATGTTCTTGGATGTTCTGCGCGTAGGAAAATTTTAATTTGCATGCGATGCACCTATGGTAGAACCCAATAGTATTGATGATGTGAGGGGTTACAAACTTGATCTACCTCGAGATCGGATAGCTAACCCTAGATGCGTTATCCTCTCCCTATACCCGAAAACCCTCCGGCTTATATAGACGCCGAGGGTGCCTAGGGTTTACATATGGTCGGTTACACGCCGAAGAGATAAACATGCCTAACTATAGATAATAACTAAACATGCCTAACTACAGCTAATAACTTGGAGAATACGACAGGGCTTCTCGAAACTTCCATCTGGCATAGATGGACTTTTAACGTCTGATGCTCCCTTTGTGGCCCACACAGTCCGACCCATAAACAACAGGTTGGCTATCCGAGGACCCCCTAATCCAAGACTCCCTCGGTACCTTCCGGACTATCCTTCAACGCCGATATATATCTGGCCAATCTCCTCATGTCGTCATCTTCGGCTTGCGAGGTGAGTCCTTCATCCCTCCTTGTCCAACCACCGATCAGTCTTCGGTAAGATCCCAGGCGTCGCGGGCGTAGGTTCATTATAATAACTGTGCATGTTCCTCGATTTTCGTGCATCATGGGGAGGCGAATGGTCAGTGATTTTTACAATCTTACCCCTCCATACAAGAGGCACCGCCCATTTAATCAAACAAAATCGTGGCTCAGACCACATTCTCGTCCTCCTCATCAAAAGAAACTCCTAGCGGAACCTCCACGCAAAACATGGCTAACACCCCTAGCTCCTCCGCACGTCCCTACGGCTAAGGCCTAGGGGACAGGATCAGATGTTCCGTTACACTTCTGCAGCTCCACAATCTAGAGACCCAGGGGTATCTTCCTTCTTCAGATCTGGCGGCAACCCGCGCAGGTCTTCTCTCTTATGGCGACGAAGTTTTCGACGAGCGTTTCCCAAATCCTAACAAGGTGGAGCACGTATGCTTCATCCCCTTCCTCCTTCGGGGCCTTGGGTTTCCAATCCATCCATTCTTGAGGGGTTGCTAGAGTTCTATGGGATCAAACTCCACCACCTTACTCCAGGGTCCGTTTTATACATCTCGGGCTTCGTCGCTCTCTATGAGATGTTCTTGGGGTGCGAAGCACATTTTGATTTGTGGATGGAATACTTCCGCCTCGTCCCCTGAACTCGGAACAAGACAATTTTGGAGGTCGGCGGAGCCGAAGTGTGTCGCATAGCGGGGACAGGGTATGCGTCAGGCACACCGAAAAAATCCAAAGAATGGACTTCGGAATGGTTTTATATTGAAGATGTACCTTTGTTCGAGCCAACTCGGACAGGTCTTCCCGAATATTCTGACGTCCTCCCAATGAAGAGGTACAACTGGCAGCCAAGGAGCTTGTACCAGGAGGAAAGCGTCGAAGTGCGGCGCCTAGCCGCATAGGTGCGGATGCTCATCCACCACCAACTGACCATGATCAACGTCATCGCCGCCGCCATCTCCCAGAGTGTGCAGCCCCTCCAATAGAGGGTACACCCCTTATGGCAATACAACGGGATAAGCGACACCACGCAATACCGAAAGCAAGGGCCTCCCAATCCAATGGCGTTGGCCACCACACTTGTCGACCTGTACAAAGGAGAGCAAGAAGACTTTGTTCAGCAGGCAACCAAGGAAGGATATTCGGCCCACTATCCCATCAAATTGGTAATCCTTTCCCTTTCAAACATGAAAATAGTTTGGGGTTTCTGTTCCGTACTTTATTTGACTGAAGCCTGGCATGAATAGTAACGGAGGAGTTTCATCGAGACACTCAACTGTCCGGCTCCTAAGCCCGAGAACCATTCTCGCGACAACGATCTGGGTTTCAACGAGGACCCTGATCTTCTTCTTGACTTCGAAAACGGAGTCTATTTCTAGGACAACATCGTCCAATCCCCACTGGCTATCATAGTTTATTACCCTGGGTCTTCTCCATCCCTCCAGTGGGCAAGAAGAAAAACTCCTCCCGCAAGAGGCCAGCTACCAAGAGCGCCCCCGACGTGCCGGTGTAAGATAGATGGAAGAGTGTCTAGAGGGGGGGGGGTGAATAGACTACTAGCAGGAATTTAAAACCCTTTCCTTTTCCCAAGTTAATTGGTTGGCAGATTTTAATAGTTTTTAGCAAGTCTAGTAAGTCTAACAGCCCTACACATGCATGTCTACAAGTATGGCAGCGGAAAGTAATAGACATAGCACATGAAGTTAAGAGACGGGATAGGAAGATCAAACGCAATAGGAGACGTAAAGAATTTTCCCGTGGTTCCGATAGGTGGTGCTATCTTATGTCCATGTTTATGGAGTCTTCAACCCACGGAGGGTAACGGTCGCGAGAGTCCATGGAGGGCTCCACCCATAAGGGTCCACGAAGTAGCAACCTTGACTATTCCATACGGCTTTCGTCCATGAAGGACTAACCTCACTATGGGTAGATCATCACGAAGTAGGCGATCTCCTTGCCCTTACAAACTTCTTGGTTCACTCCACAACGCGAAGTAGGAGGCTCCCAAGCGACACCTAACCAACCTAGGAGGCACCACCCTCCAAAAGGTAATTTGCTCGGTAGTGACGATGAACTCCTTGCTCTTGTGCTTCAAGATGATAGACTCCTCAACACACAATCACTCTCTCATAGATTTGGCTTGGTAGAAGAGATGGGATTCGTGGAAATCAACTGGGAGGCTAGAAATCAAGATCCATATGGTAGGAGTGGAAGATCTAGACCTCAACACAAGGTTGGTACTTCTCTCGCAGAAAACTGAGTAGGATAGTTATGGAATAGTTCTGAGTGCTTTTCTTTCAAGTGGGTGGTGGTGAAGGGGATATATAGGCATCCCCAAAAATCCAACCGTTACACACAAAATGACTAGCTCGGTGATACCGATGTGTTAATCTCGGTGGTACCGAAGTGACCAAAAGGTGGCAACTTTTGAATCATTGTGAGACCGATATAGGAATCTCTGTTGCACCGACAAGGTGACCAACGGTCAGAATTGCCAAACTCGGTGATGCCGATTCAACATTCTCAGACAGACTGAAAATGTGAACTTGCATAACAGAAAGTTGGCAACCCAAGTCGGTGGCACCGAAAGCAGTGTCGGCTGCATCGTAGTGTTAGGGTTTGGCTGAGTCTGTCTAGCGTTTGGAATCGGTGTCATCGGGATAGGAATGTTGGTTGCACCGATTTTGCATGTTTGGCTTGAGATAGACTTTGGTGGGAGAGTTTGTGGATGTTTTTGGTGACTATCACTTGTGCACGTATGAGCATTTTGTTCATCAACAAAACCTTACCCCCTTTTAATAGTATTGGCTTTCCTATGGACTCAAAGTGATTTCTCACAAATGTAAAATGTAGAGTCCTCTTGCTTGAAGCTTGGCCAACCTATTTCCTTGCATCTTGGGGTAATCCCACAATCTCCACAGTCCTTTTGCCAACTCAACTCTCCATGGACTATTTTCTGAAATACACAAGATAGAGGTGTTAGTCCAAGAGACAATGTATGTTGTCATGAATTATCAAAACCACCAAGGGAGCATGTTGTGCTTTCGATCTCCCGTTTTTGTAATTTATGAAAACATACAATCAAAGCTTCAAATAAGGATATGCATGGATGCAATGAAGACATTGAGAAACGCATGACTTAGATTTGCTCCCCCTAAGTCTGTGTAGTCCTTTAAAGGATAGTTGCTTTGGAATGCATGGACACACATATGGATGAAAGGATATAGGGAGTCATGTGTATCTTGGCTATATGCATGAATATATTTGAATGAAATGTTTATCCTCGATCAAGACTTCACTCTTGCAAACAATATGTGCAAGAAGCAAGAGATCATATTGATCAAAGATATGATGCATATACTTACCTTGAGTTCTTGAGCATTCTAGGAGTAGAGATACACTTGGGAAAACAATTTTAGGAAACACAAGAGTATTCTACTAAACAAAAGCAATAGAACTCAACGAATACCAAGATATGGAGAACATATAAAATATGATAATCATTAAGATTGATATGTCTCCACCTTTAGCATTAATCTATTATATCTTTTCTCCCCTTAGATATGAAAGTGGTAGTACATCCTCTCCCCCTGAATCTCAACATGTAGATATTGGGATTGGATAGGGTGAGAAAAGGTAATCCTTTATTCACATTAGACTTTTCTCCAAAAATAGTTTTCTCCCCCTACATTGTTGTTCTCCCCTTGTTTATATAAGTGTGAACTTGATATACTCCTCTCCCCCTAAATCATATCTCCCCCTTTGCATAAGCGTGTAACTCTCCCTTGAGCATGAAGCTTTGATATTCTCCCCCTTTGGCATAAAATACCAAAAAGGTTAAACTTAGGAGTTGTGATAGGGATCATCGACAAGGAAGGGATCCTTGAGAACAAGGGTCATTGAAAGTAGGGTTCATGAGAAATAACAAAGGGAATCATTGAATGTAACTTCTCTCCCTTTTACAAATTTTAGTTTTCTTCTCCTTGGAGCCAGGGATCCTTGACTAAAGAATTTCTCCCCCGAAGTGTTGTTTGTTCTTATCCCCCTAATATTTTTTTTAAAGAAGGGGTCATCGAAGGAACAAGAATATCACAAGAACAGAAACAAATAAATAATAATAAGGAACACAGATTTGGAAAAGAAAGAAAAATCGGTGATTCCGGGATAAATAAATCGATGGTACCGAAATTGTGTAGTGCAGCTCATCTGCAAATTCGGTAGAACCGAGTTATTTATATCAGTGGCTTCGAATGAGAAACCAAGTTTCTATTTTCAGACATACAAAAGAATAGTTTTGAAAATAAAATGCAAACTTTTTACAAAGGACATAAAATAGATAAGATTTGAGTGGTTACGGCAGATCATGCAAATAGAGAGCAAACCACACAAGATTCTTAACTAGATGACGGGCGGTGACTAGGTCACCTATATTAGAGTATATTCACTTAGGAGCCGAGCAAGAATACTTGATCATAGGTCATACTCTACGTTAAGCTCAGAATGGGGTTACCATTTTTCGATTAAGCACTTTAATGTCTTCATATCACTTGAGTTGGTTTAGCCCATGACTTGGAGTAAAGCCTTTTCAAGGATATGAGTACATACCTTTGAGTGATGTTGATGGCGTTGCTCGTAGGTGAACTTGTTGAGGATGCTCGAGGTTGATGAAGATCAGCTTGAATTTGGACCAAACCTTCTTGTTCTAGTACACTAGTCACCTACAAAGGTTAGTCATGCAAGGAACAACAATGGATATATCCAATTGACATGATATTACTTAAGATTTTGCAACTAAGATCATGTATATGTGAAGGATATGTTTTTGTTGTGTTCTTCCTTCCATCATCAAGAGGGGTTGTGGATACTTGGTAATGACAAGATTGCTTATGATTGGAGTTGATGGCAATCTTGTGGAATGAAGTTCTTAAAAGTACCTACAAAAGGTTAGATGCAATACAAGGGAGCATAGAATTCCATGGCATATAATAACAAGTTACGGGCACATGGAAATAACAAGAAAGCTCATGCCCTTGCTTGCAACCGAGTGAGTCTAGCTCAAGTTTGAAGCATCAATGATATTCAACTCACTCCTCAAATGACAAAATGTTTTCTCATCAAGTGGATTGGTGAAGATATCGGCCAATTGCTTATTAGTAAGAACATGCTTAAGATTGATATCTCCTTTGGCAACATGATCACGAGTGAAATGATGTCGAACTTGAATATGCTTGGTTCGAGAATGTTGCACAGGATTATGTCCAATTTTAATAGCACTTCCATTGTCACAAAGTAATGGAACACTTTAAACATAAATTCCATAATCTTTAAGCGTTTGTGTCATCCATAGTAATTGCGCACAACAAGATCCAGGAGCAATATACTCAGCTTCGACAGTAGATACAGATACTGAGTTTTGTTTCTTGGAGGACCAAGACAGAAGAGGTATACCCAAAAATTGACAAGTACCTGAGGTGGACTTTCTATCAACCTTGTCACCGGCATAGTCCAAATAGGAATAGCTAACAAGATTAAAAGAAGATCCCTTGGGATACCAAATGCCAAAGTTTTGGTGTTTGTATCAAGTATCTCACAATACATTTTAGAGCCAAAAGATGACACTCTTTAGGTGCAGCTTGATATCTAGCACACATGCTAACACTGAGCATAATGTAGGGACGAGATGCACATAGATATAGCAATGAACCAATCATAGATCGGTAAACTTTTTGATCAACCGGTTCATCCTCCCTGGTAAGGTCAACATGTCCAGTAGTGGGCATAGGAGTTTTCATACCTTTGCAATCCTGCATGTTGAACTTCTTGATCAAGTCCTTGGTATACTTAGTTTTAGAGATGAAACTTCCTTATCTTGATTGCTTGATTTCAATCCAAGAAAGAATTTCAGCTCACACATCATAGACATCTCATACTTCTAGGACGTCAACCTTCCAAATCTTTCACTAAATTGAGGGTTAGTGGAACCAAAGATAATAACATCCACATAGATTTGGAACACAAATAATTATCCATTAACACTCTTAGTGAACAAGGTTGCATCAATTTTTCCAATTTCAAAACCTTTTTCGATGAGAAACCTCGTTAAACATTTATACCAAGCATGAGGGGCTTGCTTAAGACCATAAAGAGCTTTACGAAGCTTGTAAACATGATTAGGTTTTTTAGGATTTACAAAACCAGGTGGTTTCTTAACATAAACCTCTTCTTCAATTTCACCATTTAAAAATGCACTTTTGATATCCATTTGATAAAGCGTGATATCATGGTGATTAGCATAAGCAAGAAGAATACGAATAGCTTCAAGTCTAGCGAGGGGGGCTTAAGTCTCACTGTAGTCCATACCTTCGACTTGCGTATATACTTGGGCTACGAGACGAGCCTTGTTTCGCACGACTTGACCATCTTTGCCTTGTTTGTTCCAAAACACCCATTTAGTTCCGATGATGTTGTGCTCATTTTTGGCTTCTCCATGAGTGTCCACACTTTGTTCCTTTCGATGTTGTGAAGCTCTTCATGCATAGCATTCATCCAATCCACGTCTTCAAGATCTTGTTCTACCTTCAAAGGCTCAATGCTAGAGATGAAAGAATAATGCTCACAAAAGTTAGCTAGACTGGTTTTAGAGCGAGTGATTCTCTCTGTTTGTATATCACCAAAGATTTGGTTTAGGGGATGGTTCTTGGTCAATTGAGCTCGAACTCGGGTCAGCTTCCTATTGTTGGATGGTGGAGCTTCTTCTTCATCATCATCATTATCTTCATCTTCATTGTTGTTGAAGGTGTTGTATCCTTGAGGTGGTGGTGAAGGTGGTTGTGGTGGATGTTCATAATGCACTTCCTCCTCTTCATCATCTTGTCGTGTACCGCTTGTGGATGCCTCCATGTCGTGTTGAGGTTCACCTTGACGTGAAGTAGGGGCTTGCACTTGATTTGAGAAGTACTTTCCTTCACCTCCATGGGATGTATCTTGCCGATAGGTAGATCTAGAATAGCTTCTGAATGGTCCTTATCACCTACATCATTTGGCAATTGTTTGACTTGCGAACCATTAGATTCATCAAACTTCAGATCTACCGTCTCTTCAACTTTTCGAGTGAAGTTGTTGTAGACACGGTAAGTGTGAGAGTTCGATCCGTAACCAAGTAGGAATACTTCATGAGATTTAGGAGCAAATTTAGTACGATGATGCTTATCAAGAATGTAGCACTTTGAGCCAAATACCCAAAAGTATCCGACTTTGGTTTTTTTTACCGTTGAGTAGCTCGTATGTCGTTTTACCGAGAAGCTTGTGCAAGTAAAGTCGGTTTGTGGCATGCCATGTTGTTTCAACAGCTTCTGCCCAAAAGTGTCTTGGCGTCTTGTATTCGTCAAGCATCATTCTTGACATCTCAATGAGCGTCCGGTTCTTCCTCTCAACAACTCCATTCTGTTGAGGTGTGTACGTATCTGAGAACTCATGTGAGACACCTTCTTCGTCAAGAAAGGTATCCACATGGGTGTTCTTGAACTCTGATCTGTCATCGCTGCGAACCTTCTTGATCTTCACTTCAAACTGATTTTGTGCTTTGCGAGTGAAGTTCTTGAAGATCGTTTGAACCTGTGACTTATCATCAAGAAATAATACCCACGTAAATTTGGAAAAATCATCAACTATAACTAGACCATAGGAATTTCCACCGAGACTCTTGTAAGCATTGGGACAAAAAAGATCCATGTGAAGTAACTCGAGTGGTCTCCTAGCAGTCATGATATTCTTAATGGGATGACTTCCACCCACTTGCTTTCCAGCTTGACAAGCACTACAAAGTCTATCTTTGTCAAAGATAACATCTTTAACACCAAGTATATGATCACCTTTGATTAGGTTATCTAGATTGCGCATGCCTACATGTCCAAGTCTTCTATGCCAAGGCCAACCTTTAGAAGATTTTGCAATTAAACAAGTGCGAGGCTTGGATCTCTTGGTGAAATCAACAATGTATAGATCACCTCTACGGAAACCGGTAAAGACCATTTTGTGATTATCTTGACAAAATACTTGGCAATCTACTTTTGTGAATAACACAAACCGAAGTCAGCAAGTCTAGATACGGAAAGAAGATTGTAGCCAAGGGATTCAACAAGCATAACATTTTGAATAGAGCTATCATGGTATATGGCCACCTTACCAAGGCCAAGTACCTTACCCTTAGAGTTGTCTCCAAATGTCATGTACTGTCGAGGACCTTGATTAGGCGTGATCTCTTGAAACATGTCTTTATCACCAGTCATATGATCCGTACATCCATTGTCGAGAATACACTTTTTCCCTCCGGACATTTAATCCTTAAATTTTTCCATAAGACTCGGATTCTTCATGATATTCTCATGCTCAATGTCAAACAACTCATCTTCTCCAAGATAGTCATGTTCCACATTGTCATCATCAAGTGGGAAATCCTCGTCATAAAGAATAAGGGATTCGTTAGAATAGTGATCATGACAATGTTCAAGTTTATGAATGCGAATGGCTTCAAAGATAATGTTGTTGATAGTGGTGACATCTCCTTTAGCACGCATAAGATCATGAAGCTCAAATAGGCATTTATCAAAGTTTGGATCACTAGGCTTCGTTTTGTGAAAAGCAATGGTTTTATGAAGAATTTCATCTAGATTTCCTAGTGAAAGATTTGGATATCGTTTCTCTAAATCGGTCCACAAGGTATAGGCACATGCAAAGTTCTTCAATTGAGAAAGCACGAATCTTGGTAAACATCTAACAATAAGATTAACAGTTCTTCGGTTACGAAGCATGTTAATTTCCTCTTCGTGTGTGGGATGCAATTCATCAATGGGGAGCACATAGGGGTTTTGAATATATTTTGTCAAATGGAATTTATCAAATAGATCAAAGATGGCATTCTTCCATTGACTATAGTACTCTCCATCAAGAATGGGCACTCTGCAACTCAAACTCTCTACTCTAGACACATCCATCTTCCTCCATGGTGATTAAACCGAAGCAATAGAGACCAAAGCTCTGATACCACTTGTAGGATCGATAGAAGAGTGTCTAGAGGGGGGTGAATAGACTACTAGCAGGAATTTAAAACCTAACCTTTTCCCAAGTTAATTGGTTGGAAGATTTTAATAGTTTTTAGCAAGTCTAGTAAGTCTAACAGCCCTACACATGCATGTCTACAAGTATTGTAGCGGAAAGTAAAAGACATAGCACATGAAGTAAAGAGATGGGATAGGAAGATCAAACGCAATAGGAGACGCAAAGATTTTTCCCGTGCTTCTGATAGGTGGTGCTATCGTACGTCAACGTTTATGGAGTCTTCAACCCACAGAGGGTAACAGTCGCGAGAGTCCACGGAGGGCTGCACCCATAAGGGTCCACGAAGTAGCAACCTTGACTATTCCATACGGCTTCCATCCACGAAGGACTAGCCAACTATGGGTAGATCTTCATGAAGTAGGTGATCTCCTTGCCCTTACAAACTTCATGGTTCACTCCAAAACATGAAGTAGGAGGCTCCCAAGCGACACCTAACCAATCTAGGAGGCACCACCCACGAAAAGGTAATAGGCTCGGTAATTGTCGTGGTTTTGTCATGGCAGACGTCCGCGTGAACGAACTTGGATTCGAGGCCATCGCTAAGGTGATGGACTCAAAGGGGTTGATTGGGATGAATGACACGGGTTTACCCAGGTTCGGCCCCTCAAGTAGAGGTAATAGCCTACGTCCTACTTGTGTTTGTATTGCTTGGTGTATCGATTACAAGGGAGCTAATTGCTTAACCTAGCTATCGATAGTTGATCTCTCTCTCTCTAAGTCGCCTCGGGTCTCGCCTTTATATAGGAGGTCAAGACCATGGGTCATACAAGTCGTAACCGACTCTCACAACGTGTCTGGGTATATCTCTACATTGTCTTGCCTTCCTAAGCAAGTTGCCTCCGGGCGGCTCACCCGCCCGGGTCTTCATACCTTCTCCGTCTGGGCCATGTCCCGGCCCATCTTGTCAAGCCGCCCAACGTCTTGGGCTTAAGTCTTCATGGCCCATCCTTAGGCCGGTGTATGAGCCGCCAGGTGTGTCCTGGAGCCTCAGGGGTGGGTCTCACCGGGTGGTTATATCCCCAACAGTAATGATGATGAACTCCTTGCTCTTCTGCTTTAAGATGATAGACTCCTCAACACACAATCACTCTCTTACAGATTTGGTTTGGTACAAGAGATGGGATTGGTGGAAAGCAACTTGGGGAGGCTAGAAATCAAGATCCATATGGAAGGAGTGGAAGATCTTGACCTCAACACAAGGGTAGGTGGTTCTCTCTCAGAAAACAGAGTAGGATAGTTATGGAAAAGTTCCGAGTGCTTCTCTTTCGAGTGGGTAGTGGTGAAGGGGTATATATAGGCATCCCCAAAAATCCAAGTGTTACACACAAAATGACCAACTTGGTGACACCGATGTGTTAATCTCGGTAGTACCGAAGTGACCAAAAGGTGGCAACTTTTGAATCTCGGTGAGACCGATATAGGAATCTCGATTGCACTAACAAGGTGACCAATGGTCAGAATTGCCAAACTCGATGACGCTGATTCAACATTCTCGGACAGATCGAAAATGGGAACTTGCGTAAAAAAAAGTTGGCAACCCAACTCGGTGGCACCGAAAGCAGTGTCGGCTGCACCGAAATCTTAGGGTTTGGCTAAGTGTGTCTAGGGTTTGGAATTGGTGGCACCAGGATAGGAATGTTGGTTGCACCGATTTTGCATGTTTGGCTAGAGATAGACTTTGGTGGGAGAGTTTGTGGATGTTTTTGGTTACTATCACTTGTGCACATATGAGCATTTTGTTCATCAACAAAACCTTACCCCCTTTTAATAGTATTGGCTTTCCTATGGACTCAAAGTGATTCCTCACAAATGTAAAATGTAGAGTCTTATTGCTTGAATCTTGGCCAACCTATTTCCTTGCATCTTGGGGTAATTCCACAATCTCCACAGTCCTTTTGCCAACTCAACTCTCCATGGACTATTTTCTGAAATACACTAGATAGAGGTGTTAGTCCAAGAGACAATGTATGTTGCCATGAATTATCGAAACCACCGAGGGAGCATGTTGTGCTTTCAGCCGGTCCCAACTCCCAAACGCCGCTGATCCACGCGCCATACACCGGCAGCCGGAGCTACGGTCGAGTCGGAGGCCAACAGGGATCCTGTGAAGGAGCCGGTTATGGGGACGAATCCACCTGCCCGCTCATCCCGAAGATACATTGTTCGGTTATCCGCTTATTGTTGCGATCAATAGAGTTTTATAGCAGTTTTTTATTGAAATACTTAGGAGAAACACCCAATCCTATCCTACTAAAGGGGTTACTTGGGTGTCTGGAGATGCCCGAAGTTCCCGAGCCACGGCTTCTATTATAGAAGCCCCCATGGCCAATCCGACGCCTGCCGATTCTGGTGATGGTGTAGCCGTCACAAAATCGGAGGTGGAGAGTGCCATGCATCATCGGCAACGATGGGAAGCCATGCAGCACGCAATTTTCTCCGAACAGGAGTTTGGCGCCCTACGCTCGGCAGATGCGCACCTTGCTGCCGCCCGCGCTGGGTTCGGTGAAGCTATGAAGTTGATAACAACGAGCATATAGGTAAGTGATCAGTTTTCATAGAATTAGAACATTTGTGTAAGACCAGTAGCCCCCGATCCTTAATTTTGTTTGAAACAAATGAATTAAGGATCTCTGCACTGTTTGACTTACGCAGGCCTCAAAGCAACAGTCTAAGGAATTGGCCAAGGAGCTTGAGGAGAGCTGCAGGGAGATACAAGCCGTGAAGGCTGAACTGGCACAAGTAAAGAGCTTCACGCGGGAGGCCCATGGTGAGTGTACATTTACTGCTAATCTTAATGTATCATCATGCCTGACACACGGATTCGTGTAGCAGCCGAATCAATAGGGCACATGCAAAGGTAGTTGGAAGAAGCCCGAGACTCTTAGAGGTATGCCGAGTCCCAGCACTAGGCTGGCTGCCTTGTTGTGCAAAAGCAGGCTGAAGAAATTAAGAGTTTGAAGATTCAATTGGCCTAATATCGAGATGAAAACCGAAAGCTTCAGAAGGGCGTGTTCGGTAAGTACAACACTATTATCATCAAATATTTCCGATGTAGGGAATAATGGTAAGCACACTGTTGCCTTATGTACAGGTCTCCTGTCCGGGCATCCTGAAGAGGAGATTGAATCATACCAAGGGGACCTACTAAAGGAGCTGACCTCTGTCCACGAGCGCGTGTGGTAAGAAATGAAAGGAATGGTGAAGGCTCTATGGCCTGCTGAACAGCCACCTGAAGGGCTAGCCACACTCGTGGATCGATTCAAGGGGGCTCGAAATAGGTTCGAGTTGTGGAAATCTTCGGCTTGCCGTGAGGGAGCATGGGAAGCATGGACAATGATCAAGACCCGTTTCACTGGACTTAACCCCGAGCATATGGCACGGGTTGGTCCCTTGGGATCGGATGGAAAAGAAGTAACACACCACCTGTTGTATGACCAGGTGATGCCTGCTGCCCGTCTTTCACAAGTGGACTGCCCCCTTAACACCATAATCGATAATCTCGATCAGCAGCCACACATGTAATTTATATGTACGTGTGTATAAACAATCTGTCTTGTAAACTTTGTCTTAACCGGCCATCGGCTTCTCCCCCAGTGCGAAGAGCTCGGGAGTGTTCCTCCTTATTTGTCCCTCCAAAAGAGTGAACTGTATTTAGGGAACCAGGAAATCCGGCCATGTGGTGCGAACAGACAAAAAACACATAGAAAGATATGTTATATTACTACTTAGCGTAAGAAACATCTTCCAAGGAAAATAGTACCTCTATCGATACCTTTCGTTGGGGCTCTATGAAGATCGTAGATAGAAGTCTGCATACTTTCAGTATGCGGCTAATTGTTCTTTGGGAAGAAAAGACCAAAACAACGGTGATAACGACCGAAGCCATATGAGGTGTTTCCGTCATAGCCGACCAATTGTCTACGTAAGATAGCTAGCTTTCGGCTTAACCCGTCTGAGGTACGTGTCTGGATAATCCAGTCATAACAATCGCAGAGGTGCTCCCTTTACACTCTAGCCGAACAATCGGGAACGTAGAGAGTAATCACAGGAGTGAGGCAACCCAGCTTGGCAAAGTCTTAGTTCGAATTGATGCATATGATGGCTGGAACCTGCTAAAATAAACATGTGCGCCTAGTAAGCGTGAGCAACTACTTGTAATAAAAAAGGTTGGCTACTAGAAGAAGCCCCCACATGTTGTGTTCGGTTTTAACAATTTATGGTGCATGCCGATAATCTTTAGTGCAACATTGGTTCAGCCGAACATAGGGTAAGAGAATAAATTGGCCCTTTCAAATAGCAAAATGGGAAGGGAAGAAGAAAAAGGCGAAAATAACAAGGGGAAAAGGAAAAATGTGGGGGAGTTTAGACAACACCGGTTTATACGTAGAAGCGCCGAAGACGAGCTGTGTTCCATGGGTTTGGTTCAAGGAGGTTATCAGATGGACTCGGCAGGCGATAGACACCTCCCACGAGAACTTCGTCGATGATGAAAGGACCCTCCCATTTGGGGTTGATTTTGTGCTTCTGTTTCTCCGGGGGTCATAGGACGAGTTCACCTACGTTGTATGCTTTTGCCCTGACTTGCCTACTTTGGTAACATCTTGCTTGCTGTTGGTAAAGAGTGGAACGAGCGAGAGCTATGTCACGCTCTCCCTCCAAGGCGTCTAAGTAGTCCTGCCGATCTAACCCGGCCTCCTTTTCCTCGTACATGCGCACTCTTGGTGCGTCGTGGATAATATCGGAAGGGAGGACTACCTCTACCCCATAGACCATAAAGAACAGTGTGTAACCCATTGATCTATTCAGGGTGGTACGCATACCCCATAGAACGGAGTCGAGTTCCTCCACCCAATGACAGTCAGACTTGTGAAGAGATCGGACCAAACGTGGCTTGATGCCGCTCATAATGAGACAATTTGCTCGCTCGACCTGTCCATTCCTCTGCGGATGATAGACCGATGCATAATCAAGCTTTATGCCCATTTTTGCGCACCGATCCTTAACCTCTTTGGTTGTGAAGTTGGATTCATTATCTGTTATTATACTATGCGGGACACCGTAACGGTGTTCTACACTAGATATAAAGTTGATTACTGGTTTGGATTTAGCCGACTTGACGGGCTTTGTTTTTATCCATTTGGTGAACTTGTTAACCATTACCAGTAGGTATTTATTTTTCTCGGTTCCCCCTTTAAGGGGTCCGACCATGTCCAGCCCCTGGACTGTGAAAGGCCAGGTGATCGGAACAGTTCGAAGAGCTGTTGGGGGCATGTGACTTCGATTTGCGAAGAGCTGACGCCCTGCGTAATGTTGAACAATTGACTGAGCGTCCATCCGAGCTGTAGCCCAAAAGAAACCGGCTAGGAAGGCCTTGCTGACAAGGGACCTTGTCGCGGCATGACGCCTGCCCATCCTGCGTGGATTTTGACGAGGACCTCTCGTCCTTCTTCCTTGGATATACACCACTGTAATATTCCGACTATGCTTTTCTTGTATAACTCACCCTCGTGACTTTGTATGCCTTGGCTCACCGAACTATGCGCCGTGCCTCGGTTTGATCGTCGGGGAGTTCCTTTTGAAGAAGGTAAGTGAGGAAGCGTGATAGAGGCGAAGTTGTCCCTGTCTTTCGATGAGATGGTGGCTATCATTTTGGTGGAGTAGACTTTGACGATCTGACTACGAACGTGTGCTGACGCCACGCCTTAGCAATCGCTAAACCAACTCCGAGAGGTTATTGGCCATGCCGGAACACGATCAACCTGACCACGAGGGTCTGTTTCCTGCATGCAAACGAAGAACAAGCAAGAAACTGAGATTGCAATCTAGATATTGCGAATATAAGAGGAAAGATTTATTGATGAAGTGGGGTTCTGTGACGCCTTTGTCTGGTCGTGGAACACAAACGAAGAACGCGAAGTTGCAGCTATGGAGAACATGTAATCTAAACAAAACCTAAACCTAAAACGACGCCCTAAGGGCTGTATATATGGGGGAATAGAGGGGAATTTCGTGGCCCCTTGGAGGAGGGGTCCGAAACCGACCCTAACTCAGTTTCCCCATACATACGGACTCTAAAATAAGCCTATAATATGGTATTTCGAAATTACATGGGCCTGGCCAAAATAAGGTGGCTCAACACCTATATTAGCCTAGGGACGAATTTTATAAAGTGGCATCATGCATATTTCGTCCAAGGCTTCTTGCTCCCATTATGGTGGCTTCAAAGTGCGAAAATCATCACTGGAAGCTCCATTGTCCTTTCCCGCACGCGCACCTTCTTCTCCATGCTTGATCCCGCTCTAATGGTCATCCTTCTTGTCCATGCCAGGTCCTTCATTCACAAGTAAAACGAAAGTATCTAATTTAGGAAGCATCATATGTTCATGAACATTACAAGGATTTGCAAGAAACGAAAGTACCTGGTAATTCAATTGATGTGTGTGAGCTCTAGTAATTGGTCCTGTATGTATAGCACTCGGAGTTGTGGGTGTAGCATTAGTAGGGATGTCCTCATCATCCTCCCCTTCTTGAATTGAAGTCGTCCTCGACGGAAGCTCATCTTCCTCACCCAAATAAGGCTTCGAATCTGCAATGTTAAAAGTGGGGCTAACCCCAAACTCTGCAGGCAGCTCAAGTTTATATGCATTATCATTTATTTTCTCTAACACCTTAAAAGGACCATCAGCACGTGGCATTAGCTTTGACTTGCGCAAATCAGGAAATCTATCCTTACACAAATGTAACCAAACAAGATCTCCAGGTGCAAAGACAACATGTTTTCTACCCTTATCTCCAGCAATTTTGTATTTAGCATTCATACGCTCAATATTTTCCTTCGTTAACTCATGCATCTTTAATATCAATTCAGCACGTTCTTTAGCATCAAAATTAACCTTCTCCGAAGATGGAAGAGGCAACAAATCAATAGGTGCACGAGGTAAGAAACCATACACAACTTCAAAAGGGCACATCTTAGTGGTAGAATGTAGCGAACGATTATAAGCAAATTCAATATGAGGCAAGCATTCTTCCCACATTTTCAGGTTATTCTTCAAAACAGCCCTAAGCATAGTAGACAATGATCTATTGACTACTTCAGTTTGGCCATCAGTTTGGGGATGACATGTAGTACTAAAAAGTAGTTTAGTCGCCAACTTAGCCCATAAACATCTCCAAAAATGGCTAAGAAATTTAGCATCACGATCTGAAACAATTGTATTTGGTACACCATGCAATCGAATAATTTCACGAAAGAACAAATCAGCAACATGAGCAGCATCATCACTTTTATTACATGGTATAAAGTGTGCCATTTTGGAAAATCTATCCACGACAACAAATATGCTATACCTCCCCTTCTTTGTTCGAGGTAAACCTAAAGCAAAGTACATAGATATATCCTCCCAAGGAACACTAGGTACAGGCAAAGGCATATATAAACCATGAGGATTGAGTCGTGACTTAGCTTTTTGACATGTAGTGCAGCGAGCAACAAAACGCTCAACATCCCGTCTCATCTTTGGCCAAAAGAAATGTGTAGAAAGTATGTCCTCCGTCTTCTTCACGCCAAAGTGTCCCATTAATCCTCCTCCGTGCACCTCCTGTAACAACAAAAGACGAACGGAGCTAGTTGGAATGCATAGCTTGTTAGCACGGAACACAAATCCATCATTAATAACGAACTTGTTCCATGTTCTCCCTTCTTTACAATTCTGCAACACGTCTCTAAATTCAGCATCATGCACATATTGATCTTTGATGGTCTCCAAACCAAATATTTTAAAGTCAAGTTGTGAAAGCATAGTATAACGACGAGAGAAAGCATCAGCAATAACATTTTCTTTACCCTTCTTGTGTTAAATGACATAAGGGAAAGTCTCAATGAATTCAACCCATTTAGCATGTCTACGGTTCAGTTTTGCTTGACTTTTAATATGTTTCAACGATTCATGATCAGAATGTAGAACAAATTCTTTGGGCCATAAATAATGTTGCCATGTTTCCAAAGTCTGAACAAGAGCATATAATTCCTTATCATAAGTAGAATAATTCAGACTAGGCCCACTTAATTTTTCAAAAAAGTACGCAACAGGTTTACCATCTTGTAATAACACACCTCCTAACCCAATTCCACTAGCATCACATTCAAGCTCAAAAGTCTTATTAAATCAGGAAGTTGGAGTAAAGGAGCATGTGTTAACTTATCTTTCAAGACCGTGAAGGCTTCTTCCTGTGCGGTACCCCAAGAAAAAGGCACGTCCTTCTTTGTAAGCTCATTGAGAGGCGCAGCAATGGTGCTAAAATCTCTCACAAAACGCCTATAGAAACCAGCGAGGCCAAGAAAACTCCTTACTTGTGTGACCGTTTTGGGCTGCGGCCAACTCTCAATAGCTTCAATCTTGGCTTTATCAACGTCAATTCCCTATGGAGTAACAACATAGCCAAGAAAAGATACTCGGTCGGTGCAAAAGGTGCACTTCCCAAGGTTACCAAACAAACGTGCATCACGTAGCGCAGTAAAAACAACACGTAAATATTCCAAATGTTCCTCCAAAGATCTACTAAAAATCAATACATCATCAAAATCGACTACCACAATCATCCAATGAAAGCACGTAAAACCTCGTTCATTAATCTCATGAAAGTGCTAGGTGCATTAGTTAACCCAAAAGGCATGACTAACCACTCATATAATCCAAACTTAGTTTTAAATGCTGTTTTCCATTCATCTCCCAATTTCATATGAATTTGATGGTATCCACTACGCAAATCAACTTTGGAGAAAATTGTAGAGCCACTTAATTCATCAAGCATATCATCTAGTCTAGGAATAGGATGACGATAACGAATAGTAATATTATTAATGCCTCTACAATCCACACACATGCGCGATGTACCATCCTTTTTAGGCACGAGAATAATAGGAACAGCACAAGGACTAAGGGATTCACGTATATAACCTTTGTCAAGCAGCTCCTGTACTTGACGCATAATCTCCTTTGTCTCCTCTGGATTGGTACGGTAGGGCGCACGGATGGGTAAGGATGCACCGGATATTAAGTCAATCTGATGCTCAATCCCGCGAATAGGTGGTAATCCCGGTGGCATGTCTTGTGGAAAGACGTCAGTGAACTCCTGCAAAATGTTAATGACAGCAGGAGGCAAAGAGGGAGGCATGTCCTCGAATGAAAATAATACCTCTTTGCATACAAAAGCATAGCAAACAGATGTAGCAACATCCAAATCATTAATATCAGATTTAGTAGCAAGTAAACATCCACTCTTCAATTTTATTTCGGATGCAACAGTATATGATGGTTTATTATGCTTATGGTGTTGCTCAAATTCCTGTGCTACAATCTGATTTTCACTCTTATTTTTCTCCTGTTTTGATTTACTAGCTCTCAATGTCATCTTTCATAATATGTTTAGGAGACATAGGAAGCAAAGTGATATTATGAGCGTTATGAACAGGAGTATACTGATTTGTCCTACCATGGTGTACAGAATTTTTATCAAACTGCCATGGTCTACCAAGTAAAACAAAACATGCTTGCATGGGTACCACATCACAATCCACAAAATCAGAATATGTAGCAATGCTAAAATGCACACGAACAGTACGTGTTACCTTGACCTTGCCACTATTGTTGAACCATTGGATGTAATAAGGATGAGGTGTGGTCTGGTGGTTAGAGACAGCTTCTCCACCATCTCCATGCTAGCCAAGTTATTGCAACTCCCTCCATCGATGATGACGCAAACAGAACGCTCCTTCACAACTCCCTTTGTGTGGAACAAGTTGTGCCTCTGATTTTGTTCAGCCTGTGTAACCTGCACACTGAGAACACGTTGAGCAACTAAACTTTCATACCTGTCAGCGTAATCAGCAGCCATGTAGTGTGTTTCTAGTGTTGCATCGTCGCCATCGTGTTCTTCACTTGCAATGAGAGCCAAAGTCTCCTCATCATAATCACTAGCAGACGCATATCCACCATCCTCAGTAACAATCATTACACGCTTGGAAGGGCATTCTCTCGCAAAGTGACCTCCACCCTTGCAACGACGGCATATAACCTCATGTGTTTGCCCTGTGGATGCAATAGATGGAGAAGAGCTCTGTGCAGGCCCAGAAGGTTGCTCTTTGTAGAGGGTGGAGGAGGAGCTTGTTTCCTGGTATCACGGTTGGAGTTGGAGGTTGAAGTAGGTGCTGTTGCAGCAGGACGTGTGGAAGTAGATGAGGTACGTGGTGTCCATGATGAAGTGCGACCTGCAGAAAAAGTAGTTCTCGCCATTGCCTGTCGATCCTGCACTTCACGTTCAGCTTTGCAAGCAAGATGAAATAAACGAGTGATAGTGTTATACTCCTTATACTCCAGAATAGTCTGAATCTCTCTATTTAATCCACCCATAAAACGTGCAAGCATAGCTTCATCCTCTTCAACAATACCACATCTAATCATACCAGTTTGTAATCCTGATAATATTCTTCTACATAATTTTTTCCTTGTCTTAAACGCTGCAAATTTTGAAGCAATTCACGTTGATAATAAGGTGGCACCCAACGATTACACATAGCAGTTTTCAAAGCAGCCCAAGTAGTTGGCATATTAGCATGGTGTATTCTACAATGTTCTGACCACCAAACACAAGCAAAACTAGTGAATGAACAAACAGCAGCAGCAACACGTCTATCCTCAGAAAATTGTAAGCATGTAAAACGTTGTTCTGTTTCTAACTCCCATGTAAGATATATAGCAGGAACATATCTACCCTCAAACGTCGGAATATTCAATTTAAGTTTCGGGAGATGGTCATGATCCCGTACCCGAGGGGGTGGTGCAGCCCTACCGTTACGGTTGTAGCCATGTGGTCGACCTGGTGCGTATGGTGGTGGTTGCCCCTGAGGCTGATCGGGAGCAACCTCTCCCTCATCATCGTAATGACCATCATAATCTTCAAACTGCTCAACGACAGTAGCAGCATGAGCCACAGAAATAGCAGCAGTATCAACAGTACTAGTATGTTGGGCTTGGCCGAGAGGCACACGTCACGCTCGTCGTTCGAAAGGAATAGGAGCCGCAGCTGGTGGTGGTAGACGGGCAAGAACCTCATTGAACTTGGCGTCCATCTTGGTGTCAAAGCTCTTCTCCAAACCATCAAGCTTCTCCATGGCCTCGCCAAAGTTGGTCACGAAGTCTTGTACCTAGTTAGCCATCATTTGCTAAAATTTATCATATAGCGCTTTGTTGGTCATGCTCTCCCAGTCGATCTCATTGTCATGTGATCCTAGCATGGTTAGCAAATAGGAAACACACAAGAATATGGAACCTACGGACTACTGGGATGTGGTGGTGGTGGTGGTGGTGGTGTGTCACAAATCAGTTAAGCGAATCTCAAATACTTACCAGTTCTTACCTAGCAACAGGCGGTGATCGGCAACCATTGTAGTCAAAACTCTCAAAGCTTGGAAAGAGTGATTGCCAGGTGGTGTCAAACACACGACGTAGATGTATGTGGAGCTGGGATGGCTTATAATATGGTAGCAAAAAGGGTTAGCAATAATCAATTCAGAGATGCAAGGTTGAATAAACGCTCAACGACGGTACTGTGCTGGTCCTAGGCTAGACCCGTACTAGAGACGCGAGCCTAAAGCACCAACGAAAACACGACGCTACACGTAATCAAGGGAAGAGCACACTTTGATTTTTTTTTCGTTTTTTTTCGGTGCCTCTTTTTTTTTCTCAAAAAATCACTACAATGGCGAGTGTCTCAAAACTCGTGCCACATCGTATAAGCAAGATGGGCACAAAATGTTTTGGACTATTTTTTTTTGGAGCAATCCGGGGGCTGCGACGACCAAAAATTTCGACAAAAATCACTATGATAGCAAGTGTCTCAAAACGCTCCGGAGAACCTAAAATCAAGATAGGGAAAAAATATTTTCGGCCGAATGTTTTTTTGGGCCAAAACGTGCTCTACAAAGCGTGCCAGACTTTTTTTCCCGACTCCTACGCAGGTAGCAAAACGCGAATCCGAAATCAAAAAGATCTCGAAACTAAATCTAAAACGAGATGGACTCGGATTGGTGGTGGTATATATGGACACCAATGGATAGTGGGTGGTGATATCTGGCAGCGGTGATGATGGTGGTGGTATATGGCGACTATGAAGACGATGCGTTGGCGGCGTGACAACCTGTGAATAGAACTCGAAACTCTAAAGGACTAGACACTAAGACCAGCAAATCGACACGACAATGTAACCGCAAATTCAACAAAGAAAAATACTGAAAAGACTATGCAAAGGCTCAGATTGGTTCGGATATGATGATCTAACCCTAATTTTTTTTTGGCTTTTTCGTGGACTAAAGGTATGAAGAAACAGATGCGATCTAAACTACGAAAACTGATAAAATCTCACCGAGCAATCTGGAAATCTGATACCACTTGATAGAGGCGAAGTTGTCCCTGTCTTTCGATGAGATGGTGGCTATCGTTTTGGTGGAGTAGACTTTGAGGATCCGACTACGAACGTGTGATGACGCCGTGCCTTAGCAATCGCTAAACAAACTCCGAGAGGTTATTGACCACGCCGAAGCACGATCAACCTGACCACGAGGGTCTGTTGCCTGCACGCAAACGAAGAACAAGCAAGAAACTAAGATTGCAATCTGGATATTGCGAATATAAGAGCAAAGCTTTATTGATGAAGTGGGGTTCTGTGACGCCTTTGTCTGGTCGTGGAACACAAACGAAGAACACGAAGTTGCAGCTATGGCGAACTTGTAATCTAAACAAAACCCAAACCTAAAACAACGCCCTAAGGGCTGTATATATGGGGGAATAGAGGGGAATTTCGTGGCCCCTTGGAGGAGGGGTCCGAAACCAACCCTAACTCAGTTTCCCCATACATACGGACTCTAAAAATAGCCTATAATATGGTATTTCGAAATTACATGGGCCTGGCCCAAAAATAAGGTGGCGCAACACCTATATTAGCCTAGGGACGAATTTTATAAAGTGGCATCATGCATATTTCGTCCAAGGCTTCTTGCTCCCATTATGGTGGCTTCAAAGTGCGAAAATCATCACTGGAAGCTCCATTGTTCTTTCCCGCGCGCGCACCTTCTTCTCCATGCGTGATCCCGCTCCAATGGTCATCCTTCTTGTCCATGCCAGGTCCTTCATTCACAAGTAAAACAAAAGTATCTAATTTAGGCAGCATCATATGTTCATGAACATTACAAGGATTTGCAAGAAACGAAAGTACCTGGTAATTCAATTGATGTGTGCGAGCTCTAGTAATTGGTCATGTATGTATAGCAGTTGGAGTTGTGGTTGTAGCATTAGTAGGGATGTCCTCATCAAAGGGATCTGTCCATGGCGCTATTACTGCCATTACCTCATGAGCCGAGGGCGTTTCATTCATCGCGGAGCCGTCGATAATGCCATCGTCTGGCTCGTTTATGGGGGGAACAACTTCGTCCGCCGTATTCGGACCAGCGCCATTGTCGTCGTCCTGCCACACTATAGAGGGCTTAAAGAGCTGCTCCAGGAAGGTGTTTATCGGGACGGGATCACGCTTGGCTCCCATACGAGCCAGTATGTCGGCGGCTTGGTTGTTGTCATGAGCGACGTGGTGGAATTCCAACCCCTCGAACCGAGCAGATATCTTGAGGACGACGTTTCTATATGCCACCATCTTCGGATTTTTGGCGTCAAACTCACCGTTAATTTGGGATGTGGCCAAGTTTGAGTCTCCCCGTACCTCTAGCCATCATATGCCCATTGATACCGCCATCAGTAGACCATGAAGGAGTGCTTCATACTCGACTACATTGTTGGAGTCAGCATGCATGATTTGCAACACGTATCACATGTTGTCGCCTTTGGGGGATGTGATGATAACTCCAGCCCCCAGTCCGGCCAAGGTCTTGGATCTATCAAAGTACATTGTCCAATGGGAGTATGCACTGTATTCCTTGGGGAGCTCAGCCTGCATCCATTCAGCCAGGAAGTCCGCGAGTACTTGAGATTTAATGGCACAACGTGGCTTGTAGGTTATTCCAAAGGGAAGGAGCTCAATGGCCCATCTCGTTCTCATCTCGTTCAACGACGAGCATCGGCTCCTGGTGCCGTGAGTATGGGATTGGTTACTAGTAGTGTTTTGATTTCTTCTAACACAGCTGCTGCCTCATCGGTCCATTCAAACTTGTTGGTTTGCTTCAGCAGCTTATAGAGCAGAAAAGCCTTTTCTCCGAGGTGGGAGATAAAGCGGCTTAATGCCGCTATGCACCCAGCTAGCCTATGGACATGCTTCAGCTCTGTGGGAATTGCAAGTTCTGATAGAGCATGGATTTTAGCTGGATTTGCCTCTATTCCTCTATGGGAGACGATGAATCCAAGCAGCTTACCAGAGGGAACTCCAAATACAAATTTTTCCGGATTGAGCCGTATATCATATTTGCGTAGACTAGCGAAGATTTGCCATAAGTCGTCGATCAACTGGCCGACGTGTTTGGTTTTGATTACCACATCATCTATGTATGCCTCGACAGTCTTACCGACCTGTGTCGCGAGACTGGTTTGGATGATGCGCTGGTATGTGACCCCGGTGTTTTTTAGCCTAAAAGGCAACTTGTTGAAGCAGAATGGCCCATAGGGGGTGATGAATGCAGTAGCCACTTGATCGGATTCCTTAATTTTAACTTGATGGTATCCGGAGTAAGCATCGAGGAAACACAACAAATCGTGTCCGGTTGTGGCATCAATGATCTGGTCTATGTGTGGTAAGGGGAAAGGATCCTTGAGGCAGGCTTTGTTGAGGTCTTTGAAGTCAACACACAACCGCTAGAACTTGTCTTTGTTAGGTACCATCACCAGGTTTGCTAGCCACTCAGGGTTTTCTATATCCCAAATAAATCCTTCCTCGAGCAGTTTAGCTAATTCTTCACCCATGGCTTGCCGTTTGGACTCAGAGAAGCGGCGCAGAGTCTGTTTCATGGGCTTAAAGCCTGGGATAATGTTTAAGATGTGTTCGACGAGCCGATGTGGGATTCCAGGCATATCGATAGGATGCCAGGAAAAAATGTCCCAATTCTCATGGAGGAAATTCCGCAGTGCTTCATCCACGAGGGGGTCGAGCTGGGATCCGATGGACGCTGTCTTACTGGGGTCCATTGGATGTACCTGAAATTTAACGATTTCCTCTGTGGGTTTAAAGGATGTGGACTTCGGCCTTTTGCTAAGGATAACATCGTCCTTATTAACTATCGACCATAAGGTGCTCAACTCTTCGGCAGGGAAAGTTTCTGCTAATGTTTCGTGGGCGAGCGTTGCCGTTTTGTTTTCGGACCGAAGAGCTATGTTCGGATCACTGGCGATAATGATCACTCCGTTTGGTCCTGACATTTTGAGTTTCATGTACCTATAATGGGGTATAGCCTAGAACTTTGTAAAGGCGTCACATCCCAATAGAGCATGATAGCCACTTGGGAAGGGGACAATGTGGAAGAGAAGTTGTTCGGATCGGTAGTTGTCGGGCATGCCGGACACCACGTCGAGGATGATACATCCAGAGCAATGTGCCTCTTTCCCTGGGATAATTCCTTGGAAGGTTGTGTTGCTATGTTCGATGCGAGATCGGTCGAACTGCATTTTTTCTAGGGTGGCCTCGTATATAAGGTTAAGACCATTGCCGCCGTCCATTAGCACTTTATGTAGCCTGTATCTATCAATGATGGGGTTCAAGACTAGTGCGGCCGGTGACTGACCGGGAAGAATGGGCGGCTGGTTAGTGTCCTCGAAAGTAATCGGTATGTCTGCCCATGGGCTAGTGGCTACCACATGGTAGACTTGCTTGAGCTCCCTAAGAGCTCTTTTACACCTGTTCCTCGAGGGGAAGGTCTCATAGATCATCAGGTCTTCGGCATTGAATCCGGGCGGCAAAGGAGAGAGCCTACTCGACGGAGGTGTTTCGAGGATGGCCTCACATCTTTATGCGACTTGCCTGATGACCCAGAAAGCTCTAAGGATGTGAGTTGGGTTCATGTTTAACAAGACGGAATGTATGGGGCAAGGTTTATCCAATAGTCAATCGAGGACAGTGTCGGACCCTGAAAAGGGCTTGTTTCTTTTTTCGAGAGGTTCGTACCTGGCTGGCCGCTTTGGAGGTATCCTCTTTTTCCGAGATCCTCTAGCGTGTTCAGAGAAAATTGGTTCTGAGAACAACTGTTCGGATTGCGAGACGCTCTCCATGGCACAATACTTTTGTACCAATTCAGATAGCTCCGAAAAGTCACTTATGTGTTGGCGCGCCAGGGCATTAAGAATCCCTTCATCATGGCAATTGTGAATGAAAATTGCCGTTATCTCTTGGTCACTAAGACCTTTTACTCTGCTCCTAGAGAGTAGGAGTCCAGCCCAAAAGTGGTGGACTAATTATCCTTGTAGTTGCTTGATATCCCAAAAGTCCGAAGACACAGGCTTTGGTGCGATACTTGGATGGCGTCTTGGGAGGTGGGTGGGAAAAAAATCGATTCCATGCCGCAACGAGTATTTGGAACTATAGTTTCCAAATCGTTCGAAGCATTCCGGACCGATGACAGTCCGTCTTTAGAATTATTCCCCGCCTCTGGTTCACCGACAGAGTCTTGGTGATCGAGGACTAAAGTATAGATGGTTTTCAATTCCGGCTGTCGTGTAGAATCCATAGTCTGACACTCGATGGTAGTGACAAGGTGGATGACTGGAGGGACATGAATCTCCCTGTCATCGGGTCTGATTCTGAGCCAATCATAGATCAGAAACTGGTCATCTGATATACGCATAGTTTTGATCTGATCGAACAACTCGATTAAGAATGAAGCGATGGCAGGGTGCGTGTTGCTGATACGAGAAGATTCATCGAGCGACGTGACGGTTTCAGAGCTACGCCGAAGCGGATCTATGTTCCGTCCCACCATGGGACCTGATGTCTTGGGTGTCAAGACGTCCGGACTTACAGGTTTTTCTTTGAAGGTTGAGGGTTCCATTAGAACAACTGTTCAACGTGAATTAGCCACGAACTCTAAGGTTTCGAACTTGATACTCTGATTGGGGGGAAAGCTTCCGATCTGGCCATGTCGGCTGATTGGGATGGCATGCGACAAGATGTCATTGCCGATGAGACTCTAATCGGGGGCGAGAGTCCCCTCGATGGAGATCTCACTACTTGTGACGAGGTGAGCCATCGATTCCTTCGGCGCTCACAGAGGAACTCTTAACGAAAGCACCAATGTCGGTGTCAAAACCGGCAGATCTCAGGTAGGGTATCCCGAACTGTGAGACTAGAATCGATGGTAACAGGAGACTAAGGGGACACAGATTTACCCAGGTTCGGGCCCTCCTATGGATGTAATACCCTACGTCCTGCTTGGTTGTATTGATGATGTGAGGGGTTATAGAGTTGATCTACCTCGAGATCGAATAGCTAACCCTAGATGAAATATCCTCTCCCTATACCCTGAAACCATCCAACTTATATAGACGCCAAGGGTGACTAGGGTTTACATATGGTCACTTAAATGCCAAAGATATAAACATGCCTAACTACAGCTAATAACTTGGAGAATATGACAGCGCTTCTTGAAACTACCATCTGGCGTAGATGGTCTTTGATCATCTGATGCTCCCTTTGCGGCCCATATAGTCTGGCCCATAAACAACAGGTCGGCTATCCGAGGACCCCCTAATCCAGGACTCCCTCACCTGTGTTCGAACCTTAAGGGTTTTGCGGAGCCCGAAATCCAACATTTGGTGCGCCAAGTAGGGGGCGTGTGATATAGGCGAAGTTGTCCCTGTCTTTCGATGAGATGGTGGCTATCGTTTTTGGTGGAGTAGACTTTGACGATCCGACTACGAACGTGTGAGACGTCGCGCCTTAGCAATCGCTAAACCAACTCTGAGAGGTTATTGACCACGCCGGAGCACGATCAACCTGACCACGAGGGTCTATTTCCTGCACGCAAACGAAGAACAAGCAAGAAACTAAGATTGCAATCTGGATATTGCGAATATAAGAGGAAAGCTTTATTGATGAAGTGGGGTTCTGTGACGCCTTTGTCTGGTCGCGGAACACAAACGAAGAACGCGAAGTTGCTGCTATGGCGAACTTGTAATCTAAACAAAACCCAAACCTAAAACGAAGCCCTAAGGGCTGTATATATGGGGGAATAGAAGGGAATTTCGTGGCCCCTTGGAGGAGGGGTCCGAAACCGACCCTAAGTCAGTTTCCCCATACATACGGACTCTAAAAACAGCCTATAATATGGTATTTCGAAATTACATGGGCCTGGCCCAAAATTAAGGTGGCGCAGCACCTATATTAGCCTATGGACGAATTTTATAAAGTGGCATCATGCATATTTCGTCCAAAGCTTCCCACTCCCATTATGGTGGCTTCAATGTGCGAAAATCATCACTGGAAGCTCCAATGTTCTTCCCCGCGCGCGCACCTTCTCCTCCATGCTTGATCCCGCTCCAATGGTCATCCTTCTTATCCATGATAGGTCCTTCATTCATAAGTAAAACAAAAGTATCTAATTTAGGCAGCATCATATGTTCATGAATATTAGAAGGATTTCCAAGAAACGAAAGTACCTGGTAATTCAATTGACGTGCGCGAGCTCTAGTAATTGGTCCTGTATGTATAGCAGTCGGGGTGGGTGTAACATTAGTAGGGATGTCCTCATCATCCTCCCCTTCTTGAACTGACGTCGTCCTCGACGGAAGCTCATCTTCCTCACCCAAATAAGGCTTCAAATCTGCAATGTTAAAAGTGGGGCTAACCCCAAACTCTGCAGGCAGCTCAAGTTTATATGCATTATCATTTACTTTCTCTAACACCTTAAAAGGACCATCAACACGTGGCATTAGCTTTGACTTGCGCAAATCAGGAAATCTATCCTTACGCAAATGTAACCAAACAAGATCTCCAGGTGCAAAGACAACATGTTTTCTACCCTTATCTCCAGCAAGTTTGTATTTAGCATTCATACGCTCAATGTTTTCCTTAGTTAACTCATGAATCTTTAATATCAATTCAGCACGTTCTTTAGCATCAAAATTAACCTTCTCCGAAGACGGAAGAGGCAACAAATCAATAGGTGCACGAGGTAAGAAACCATACACAACTTCAAAAGGGCACATCTTAGTGGTAGAATGTAGCGAACGATTATAAGCAAATTCAATATGAGGCAAGCATTCTTCCCACATTTTCAGGTTATTCTTCAAAACAGCCCTAAGCATAGTAGACAATGATCTATTGACTACTTCAGTTTGGCCATCAGTTTGGGGGTGACATGTAGTACTAAAAAGCAGTTTAGTCCCCAACTTAGCCCATAAACATCTCCAAAAGTGGCTAAGAAATTTAGCATCACGATCGGAAACAATTGTATTTGGCACACCATGCAACCGAATAATTTCACGAAAGAACAAATCAGCAACATGAGCAGCATCATTACTTTTATGACATGGTATAAAGTGTGCCATTTTAGAAAATCTATCCACGACAACAAATATGCTATCCCTCCCCTTCTTTGTTCGAGGTAAACCTAAAACAAAGTCCATAGATATATCCTCCCAAGGAACACTAGGTACAGGTAAAGGCATATATAAACCATGAGGATTGAGTCGTGACTTAGCTTTTTGACATGTAGTGCAGCGAGCAACAAAACGCTCAACATCCCGTCTCATCTTTGGCCAAAAGAAATGTGTAGCAAGTACGTCCTCCGTCTTCTTCACGCCAAAGTGTCCCATTAATCCTCCTCCGTGCGCCTCCTGTAACAACAAAAGACGAACGGAGCTAGCTGGAATGCATAGCTTGTTAGCACGAAACACAAATCCATTATTAATAACGAACTTGTTCCATGTTCTCCCTTCTTTACAATTCTGCAACACGTCTCTAAATTCAGCATCATGCACATATTGATCTTTGATGGTCTCCAAACCAAATATTTTAAAGTCAAGTTGTGAAAGCATAGTATAACGACGAGACAAAGCATCAGCAATAACATTGTCTTTACCCTTCTTGTGTTTAATGACATAAGGGAAAGTCTCAATGAATTCAACCCATTTAGCATGTCTACGGTTCAGTTTTGCTTGACTTTTAATATGTTTCAAAGATTCATGATCAGAATGTATAACAAATTCTTTGGGCCATAAATAATGTTGCCATGTTTCCAAAGTCCGAACAAGAGCATATAATTCCTTATCATAAGTAGAATAATTCAGACTAGGCCCACTTAATTTTTCAGAAAAGTACGCAACAGGTTTACCATCTTGTAGTAACACACCTCCTAACCCAATTCCACTAGCATCACATTCAAGCTCGAAAGTCTTATTAAAATCAGGAAGTTGGAGTAAAGGAGCATGTGTTAACTTATCTTTCAAGACCGTGAAGGCTTCTTCCTGTGCGGTACCCCAAGAAAAAGGCACGTCCTTCTTTGTAAGCTCATTGAGAGGCGCAGCAATGGTGCTGAAATTTCTCACAAAACGCCTATAGAAACCAGCGAGGCCAAGAAAACTCCTTACTTGTGTGACCGTTTTGGGCTGCGGCCAACTCTCAATAGCTTCGATCTTGGCTGTATCAACTTCAATTCCCTGTGGAGTAACAACATAGCCAAGAAAAGATACTCGGTCGATGCAAAAGGTGCACTTCCCAAGGTTACCAAACAAACGTGCATCACGTAGCGCAGTAAAAACAGCACGTAAATGTTCCAAATGTTCCTCCAAAGATCTACTAAAAATCAATATATCATCAAAATAGACTACCACAAATCGTCCAATGAAAGCACGTAAAACCTCGTTCATTAATCTCATGAAAGTGCTAGGTGCATTAGTTAACCCAAAAGGCATGACTAGCCACTCATATAATCCAAACTTAGTTTTAAATGCTGTTTTCCATTCATCGCCCAATTTCATACGAATTTGATGGTATCCACTACGCAAATCAACTTTGGAGAAAATTGTAGAGCCACTTAATTCATCAAGCATATCATCTAGTCTAGGAATAGGATGACGATAACGAATAGTAATATTATTAATGCCTCTACAATCCACACACATGCGCGATGTACCATCCTTTTTAGGCACGAGAATAATAGGAACAGCACAAGGACTAAGGGATTCACGTATATAACCTTTGTCAAGCAGCTCCTGTACTTGACGCATAATCTCCTTTGTCTCCTCTGGATTGGTACGGTAGGGCGCACGGTTGGGTAGGGATGCACCGGGAATTAAGTCAATCTGATGCTCAATCCCGCGAATAGGCGGTAATCCCGGTGGCACGTCTTGTGGAAAGACGTCAGCGAACTCCTGCAAAATGTTAATGACAGCAGGAGGCAAAGAGGGAGGCATGTCCTCGAATGAAAATAATACCTCTTTACATACAAAAGCATAGCAAACATATGTACCAACATCCAAATCATTAATATCAGATTTAGTAGCAAGTAAACATCCACTCTTCAATTTTATTTCAGATGCAACAGTAGATGATGGTTTATTATGCTTATGGTGTTGCTCAAATTCCTGTGCTACAATCTGATTTTCACTCTTATTTTTCTCCTGTTTTGCTTTACTAGCTCTAGCAATGTCATCTTTCATAATATGTTCGGGAGACATAGGAAGCAAAGTGATATTATGATCCTTATGAACAAGAGTATACTGATTTGTCCTACCATGGTGTACAGAATTTTTATCAAACTGCCATGGTCTACCAAGTAAAACAGAACATGCTTGCATGGGTACCACATCACAATCCACATAATCAGAATATGTAGCAATGCTAAAATGCACACGAACAGTACGTGTTACCTTAACCTTGCCACTATTGTTGAACCATTGGATGTAATAAGGATGAGGATGTGGTCTGGTGGATAGAGACAGCTTCTCCACCATCTCCATGCTAGCCAAGTTATTGCAACTCCCTCCATCGATGATGATGCGAACAGAACGCTCTTTCACAACTCCCTTTGTGTGGAACAAGTTGTGCCTCTGATTTTGCTCAGCGTGTGTAACCTGCACACTGAGAACACGTTGAGCAACTAAACTTTCATACCTGTCAGCGTAATCAGCAGCCATGTATTGTGTTTCTGGTTCTGCATCCTCGCCACCCTGTTCGTCACTTGCAATAAGTGCCAAAGTCTCCTCATCATAATCACTAGCGGACGCATATCCACCATCCTGAGTAACAATCATTACACGCTTGGAAGGGCATTCTCTCGCATAGTGACCTCCACCCTTGCAACGACGGCATATAACCTCATGTGTTTGCCCTGTGGATGCAATAGATGAAGAAGAACTCTGTGCAGGCCCAAAAGGTGTGCTCTTCGCAGAGGGTGCAGTAGGAGCCTGTTGCCTGGTATCGCGATTAGAGTTGGAGGTTGAAGGAGGTGGTGTTGCAGCAGGACGTGCGGAAGCAGAGGAGGTACGTGGCGTCCATGATGAAGTACGGCCTGCAAAATTAGTAGTTCTCGCCATTGCCTGTCGATCCTGCACTTCACGTTCAGCTTTGCAAGCAAGATGAAATAAACGAGTGATAGTGTTATACTCCTTATACTCTAGAATAGTCTGAATCTCTCTATTTAATCCACCCATAAAACGTGCAAGCATAGCTTCATTCTCCTCAACAATACCACATCTAATCATACCAGTTTGTAATTCCTGATAATATTCTTCTACAGAATTTTTTCCTTGTCTTAAACGCTGCAAATTTTGAAGCAATTCACGTTGATAATAAGGTGGCACCCAACGATTTTGCATAGCAGTTTTCAAAGCAGCCCAAGTAGTTGGAATATTATTAGGGTGTATTCTACAATGTTCTGACCACCAAACACAAGCAAAACTAGTGAATGAACAAACAGCAGCAGCAACACGTCGATCCTCTGGAAATTGTAAGCATGTAAAACGTTGTTCTGTTTCTAACTCCCATGTAAGATATATATCAGGAACATATCTACCCTCAAACGTCGGAATATTCAATTTAAGTTTAGGGAGATGGTCATGATCCCGTACCTGCGGGGGTGGTGCAGCCCTACCGTTACGGTTGTAGCCATGTGGTCGACCTGGTGCGTATGGTGGTGGTTGCCCATGGGGCGGATCTGGAGCAACCTCTCCCTCATCATCGAAATCACCATCATAATCTTCAACCTGCTCAACGACAGTAGCCGCACGAGCCACCGAAGTAGCAGCAGTATCAACAGTACCAGGATGTTGGGCGTGGCCGAGAGGCACACGTCGCGCTCGTCGTTCGAAAGGAATAGGAACTGCAGCTGGTGGAGGTAGACGGGCAAGCACCTCATTGAACTTGGCGTCCATCTTGGAGTCGAATGTCTTCTCCAAACCATCTAGCTTCTCCATGGCAACTCCAAAGTTGTTCACGAAGTCCTGTACCTGCTCAGCCATCATTTGCTGAAATTTATCATAGAGCGCTTTGTTGGTCATGCTCTCCCAGTCGATCTCGTCATTGTGTGATCCTGGCATGGTTAGCAGAAATAGGAAACACACAATATGAAACCTACAGACTGCTGGGACGTGGTGGTGGTGGTGGTGTGGCACAAATCCTTTAAGCGAATCTCAATTTCTTACCAGTTCTTACCCAGTAGCAGGCGGTGATCGGCAACCGTTGTAGCCAAAACTCTCAAAGCTTGGATAGAGCGATTGCCAGGTGGTGTCAAGCACACGGCGTAGGAGTATGTGGAGCTGGGATGGCTTATAATATGGTAGCAAAAAGGGTCAGCAATAATCAATTCAGAGATGCAAGGTTGAATAAACGCTCAACGACGGTACTGTGCTGGTCCTAGGCTAGACCGTGCTAGAGACGCGAGCCTAAAACACCAACAAAAACACGACGATACACCTAAGCAAGGGAAAAGCACAATCGGATTTTTTTTCCGTTTTTTTTCTTCGTTTTTTTTTTTCGAAAACTCACTACAATGGCGAGTGTCTCAAAACTCTTGCCACGTCGTATAAGCAAGATGGGCACGAATTTTTCTTTTGGACTATTTTTTTTTTTCTGGAGCAATCCGGGGGCTGCGACGACCCAAAAATTTCGACAAAAATCACTATGATAGCAAGTGTCTCAAAACGCTCCGGGGAACCTAAAATCAAGATAGGGAAAAAATATTTTCAGCCGAAATTTTTTTTGGGCCAAAACATGCTCTGCAAAGCGTGCCAGACTTTTTTTTTTTTTTCGACACCTGCGCAGGTAGCAAAACACGGATCCGAAATCAAAAGGATCTCGAAACTAAACCTAAAACGAACTGGACTTGGATTGGTGGAGGATTTGTGGTGGTATATATGGACACCAATGGAGAGTGATGATGGATGATGAGATATGGCAGCGGCGATGATGGTGGTGGTATATGGCAACTATGAAGATGATGCGGTGGCGGCGTGACAACCTGTGAAAAGAACTCGAAACTCTAAAGGACTAGACACTAAGACCAGCAACTCGACACAACGATGTAACCGCCAATTCAACAAAGCAAAATACTGAAAAGACTATGCAAAGGCTCAGATTGGTTCGGATATGATGATCTAACCCTAATTTTTTTTGGCTTTTTCGTGGACTAAAGGTATGAAGAACAGATGCGATCTAAACTACGAAAACTGGTAAAATCTCACCGAGCAACCTGGAAATCTGATACCACTTGATATAGGCGAAGTTGTCCCTGTCTTTCGATGAGATGGTGGCTATCGTTTTTGGTGGAGTAGACTTTGACGATCCGACTACGAACGTGTGAGACGTCGCGCCTTAGCAATCGCTAAACCAACTCTGAGAGGTTATTGACCACGCCGGAGCACGATCAACCTGACCACGAGGGTCTATTTCCTGCACGCAAACGAAGAACAAGCAAGAAACTAAGATTGCAATCTGGATATTGCGAATATAAGAGGAAAGCTTTATTGATGAAGTGGGGTTCTGTGACGCCTTTGTCTGGTCGCGGAACACAAACGAAGAACGCGAAGTTGCTGCTATGGCGAACTTGTAATCTAAACAAAACCCAAACCTAAAACGAAGCCCTAAGGGCTGTATATATGGGGGAATAGAAGGGAATTTCGTGGCCCCTTGGAGGAGGGGTCCGAAACCGACCCTAAGTCAGTTTCCCCATACATACGGACTCTAAAAACAGCCTATAATATGGTATTTCGAAATTACATGGGCCTGGCCCAAAATTAAGGTGGCGCAGCACCTATATTAGCCTATGGACGAATTTTATAAAGTGGCATCATGCATATTTCGTCCAAAGCTTCCCACTCCCATTATGGTGGCTTCAATGTGCGAAAATCATCACTGGAAGCTCCAATGTTCTTCCCCGCGCGCGCACCTTCTCCTCCATGCTTGATCCCGCTCCAATGGTCATCCTTCTTATCCATGATAGGTCCTTCATTCATAAGTAAAACAAAAGTATCTAATTTAGGCAGCATCATATGTTCATGAATATTAGAAGGATTTCCAAGAAACGAAAGTACCTGGTAATTCAATTGACGTGCGCGAGCTCTAGTAATTGGTCCTGTATGTATAGCAGTCGGGGTGGGTGTAACATTAGTAGGGATGTCCTCATCAGCGTGTCAAAGTCCTCCTCCAGCCAGGCTCTCCTTCCGCCTCTCCACTCTGATGGCCGATGCCCCTCGAGCTTCTCCCGGCCACGATGAACCAACCACCGTCGACCCCTATGTTGCCATTGGGAACCTGCGCCCCAGCGGCCTGGTGCCTGGCGAGCAGTACCAGGTCGCCAGCATCGCCTATGTCATGGCTACCCCTCACGCCACCCAAGCGAACGATGGTCGGGCGGCTCCTTCCGCATCCACATCGCGTCGCTCCTATGTGGGGGACCAAGACGTGCACGACGCACTTCTGTTGGCAAGCAAGGTGCTCCGCCATCGTCCAATGCTAGGGGGCTTTGACGCGGGGCCGACCATATCACTGAGTTGATCACCGTTGCGCATGGAGCCACGGTCCCTCGCTCGTCATCAAGCGCTGGGGGCTCATTCGCTGTCCGTGTCCCCCGGTCCGTCAATGGCGTGCCCTCTTCAGCCCTGGTCAAACCCGGGCGGGGCCTGCAAAATGCAGTGCTACTCCTCCTGCGAATCCCGGTAACTGACTTTGGGGCATAGCCCGACCATGGTGACCAAACTCGTGGAGAAGACAACAGAGTACCCCACGCGTGCATGATACGTCTCCAACGTATCTATAATTTTTTATGATGTCATGCTATTATATTATCTGTTTTGGATGTTCTATATGCATTAATATGCTATTTTATTTTATTTTTGGGACTAAGCTATTGATCTAGAGCCTAGTGCCAGTTTCTGTTTTTCCTTGTTTTTGAGTTTTGCAGATATGGAATATTAAACGGAGTCCAAACGGAATAAAATCTTCAGAATGATTTTTTCTGGAAGGAGTGCACGCTAGGGGATCTACTAGAAGATCACAAGCTTGGTAGGCGTTTTCCTATCCCCCACTTCTAAAATGGTTTTCAAAAAATAGCAAAAGGATTTGCCTTTATATTCGCCCTTCTTTTGTTCACTCTTTCGTTTGCCTTTTGTTTGCTTGCGTGCTTGATTGCTTGCTTTGCCACCATGTCTGAAGCGGGGGAGGTTATCACTAAAAATATAGAGGGTATTGCTAGTACTAATATTGAGGAAAAATTTGAATCTTGCTGTCTAGATCATGAAACTGAATCTCCTCCTAATTATAAAGCTAAAACTTTTCAAGTAGGAGATGGGAATATTATTGGGAAGAGTGTTCTTCTAGAGTTCTTTGATTGTACGGGGCAATGCCCATGGGTAAGAGATCTATTCTTCTTAGCACAAATAGTTATGCAGTACTATTGTCATGGTGATTGAAGAATTGGAGAGAAAATTTGTGCACATTCATCCCGCTTTGCAGAAAGTGTTTTATGAACTTCCCAATACTAATCACCCTAAGGCTAAGAAGATTGCTACTATCATCCTTATGCAAGAATTTGATTTCATCATACAAGAAGATAGGGAGATTTTTTCTTTCTATGATAAAGATGTTGAACACCCTCCAATTGAAGAAATTCTCCATGATAAAGAAACTTTGCATAGTCTAGAAGCTAGAGATTATCAATCTTATAGTGAAAATCTTAGGAGGAGAGTTCCCCACGAGGAAGTCTCTCAAGCCTTGTATCTCGAGTCTTATGAGGAATTTGATTGGATTACTAGGGGAATTTTCATAGGGTATAAAGATGATTGGCTCTAAAATATGGCTAAGTAACCCGTTAGAAATAAGATACGTGTTTTATATGATGATATCTATGGTGATGATCTAGATTACGGGTTTATGAATGCTAAAATAACTAGACGAAGCTCTTTTCATGATTTAGGTTCATCTACTAGGAAAGAATCAAATGCAAGGATATATCTAGTTGGAAAAGCTTTTGATGGTTTGATCAAGTTTGGATTGCATAACTAAGATAACAATACTAATTAAGATCTTTAGCGTTTTACCTAGCTAGGGGCGTTAAACAATAGCGCTTGTTGGGAGGCAACCCAATTTTATTTTTGTGTTCTGTTTTTGCTTATGTTTTTGAGTGTTTCCCACATTATTACTTCTGTAATAATTGTGTTTTGTTGTTTTAATTAGTGTTTGGGCCAAGTAAAACCTTTGGGGTGATCTATGGTAGTTGTTGATTTTATCTTGCTGAAAAACAGAAACTTTTGTGCTCAGTCCAGGAATTGCCTAAATTTTTCAGAGCGTCGAATAAGTCTGAAACTTTTACACAAGATTGATATACAAATTACCCAGGTTTTCCTAATTTTCAGAATTTTTTGATTTATCGAAGTATGCGATGTTTTCAGATTGCTATAGACTATTTTGTTTTTGCCAGATTCGGTTTTCTTTGAGTTGTTTGCCTATTTTGCTAAATCTATGGGTTGTATCATGGTGTATGAACCATGGAGAAGTTAGAATATAGTAGTTATAACACCAATATAAATAAAGAATGAGTTCACAATAGTACCTAAAGTGGTGATTTATTTTCTTCTACTAACGGATCTGATGAGTTTTCTGATAAGTTTTGTGTTGTGAAGTTTTCAAGTTTTGGGTAAAGATTTGATGGACTATGGAATAAGGAGTGGAAAGAGCCTAAGCTTGGGGATGCACAAGGCACCTAAATTCATATTCAAGGATGCCAAAGATCCTAAGCTTGGGGATGCCCCGGAAGGCATCCCCTCTTTCGTCTTCAATCCATCGGTAAATTTACTTGAGGCTATATTTTTATTCACCACATGATATGTGTTTTGCTTGGAGCGTCTTATATGATATGAGTCTTTGTTTCTTAGTTTGCCACAATCATCCTTGATTCACACATCTTTTTATGGAGACACACTGAATCATGAATTTATTAGAATACTCTATGTGCTTCACTTATATCTTTGAGATAGGCAATTTTGCTCTGTGTGTTTCACTTATACTTTTTAGAGCAAAGTGGTGTTTGTGTTTTATAGAAATAATTGAACTCTCGTACCTCAATTATATTATTTTGAGAGTCCCTAAATATCATGGTAATTGTTCTAGGTTATTAATTTAGTCCTAATATGATAGGCATCCAAGAGGGATATAATAAAAACTTCCATATTAAGTGCATTAGGTATTTTTGAGAAGTTTGATTCCTTGCATAAAGTTTTGAGATATAAAGATGGTAATGTTAAGAGTCATGTTAGGAAGTAATTGTGATTCGGTAAAAATACTTTTGTAAAGTTCTGTGATTCCCGTAGCATGCACGTATGGTGAACCGTTATGTAAGGAAGTCGGAGCATGATTTGTTTATATATTGTCGACCTTTGTGTGAGGGTCGGGAGCGTGCGATGGTTTACTCCCACCAACCTATCACCTAGGAGCATGCGTTTAATACTTTGCTTCAATGACAATAGACTTTTAAAATAAGTATGTGAGTTCTTTATGACTAATGTTGAATCCATAGATTATACGCACTCTCAACCTTCCACCTTTGCTAGCCTCTCTAGTACCGTGCAACTTTCACCGGTACAACAAACACCTTCCTCAAAACAGCCACCATATACCTTCCTCAAAACAGCCACCATATATCTTTCCTCAAAACAACCACCATACCTACTATTATGGCATTTTCATAGCCATTCCGAGCTATATTGCGATGCAACTTTCCCTTTCTCCTTTTATGACATGCACCATCACTTCCATATTGCATATAGAGTCGTATTTTGTCATAGGTATCAAGTTATAACTATCTTTTGAAAGTTTGATGATTATCCTTATTAGAGCATGTCCCATGTGAGGAAAGGATGATGGAAGCTATGATTCCCTCACAAATGGGGATGAGATTTTGGAATTTATGAAAAATAAAAGAGGCCAGCGAACCCATAATAAAAAGTATAAATGAGGCCTTAGATGCCCACCAAAAAAGAAAAAAAGGTGGAAAAAGAAAATAAAAAAATGAGAGAAAAGAGAGAAGGGACATTGCTACTATCTTTTTCCACACTTGTGCTTCAAACTAGCACCATGATCTTCAGGATAGAGAGTCTCCTATTTTGGCACTTTCATATACTAGTGGGAATTTTTATTTTTATAACTTGGCTTGTATATTCCAATAGTGGGCTTCCTCAAATTGCCCTAGGTATTCATGAGCAAGCAAGTTGGATGCACCCCCACTTAGTTTCCTGAGCTTTCATACACTTATAGCTCTAGTGCATCCATTGCATGGCAATCCCTACTCACTCACATTGATATCTATTATTGGCATCTCCATAGCCCGTCGATATGCCTAGTTGATGTGAGACTATCCTCTCCCTTTCCTTGATAACCTCCACCATATTCTGTTCCAACTATAGAGCTATATCCATGGCTCACGCTCATGTATTGCGTGAGAGTTGGAAAAGTTTGAGAAAATAAAAGTGAGAAAACAATTGCTTGACTTGTCATTGGGGTTGTGCATGATATAAATACTTTTTGTGGGGAAGAAGGAAGCCATACCATATGATATTGTATGGATAACTTTCTTTTGCCATTATATTTTGAAGAGATCCAATTGCTTTGCTAGTATGTTTTAATTATTATTGTTTTTATATTAATATTCATGCCACAAAAGAGAATATTACATGGATAAATATGTTAGGTAGAACTCCACATCAAAAATTTGTTTTTTTCATTTACCTACTCGAGGACGAGCAGGAATTAAGCTTGGGGATGATGATACGTCTCCAACATATCTATATTTTTTTGATGATGTCAGGCTATTATATTATCTGTTTGGGATGTTTTATATGCATTAATATGCTATTTTATATTATTTTTGGGACTAACCTATTAATCTAGAGCCTAGTGTCAGTTTCTGTTTTCCCTTGTTTTTTAGTTTTGCAGATATGGAATATTAAACAGAGTCAAAATGGAATAAAATCTTCGGAATGATTTTTTCTTGAAGGAAACAAATCAACCAGGCTTGGAGTGCATGCTGCTACCTCTTGAGCGTGCATTGGTTTTCCCTTGAAGGGGAAATGGTGATGCAGCAAAGTAGATAAGTATTTCCCTCTGTTGTTGAGAACCAAGGTATCAATCTAGTAGGAGGAACAAGCAAGTCACCAATGGTTGCACCTACACAAACAATCAAACTCTTGCACCCAACGATATAAAGGGGTTGTCAATCCCTTCACAATTATTTGCAAGGATTAGATCCGATAGTTATAGATGTAAACAAGAATGGAAAGTCAAAGGGAAATAAATTGCAGCAAAGTATTTTTGGAATATTTGGTTTATAGATCTGCAAGTATATTATGGAAAGTAGACCCGAGGTCCATAGGTTTCACTAGAGGCTTCTCTCTTGAAGGCAAATATCATGGTGGGTAAACAAATTACTATCTAGCAACTGGTAGAAAAGTGAATAATCATGTAGTTATCCAAGGCAATGATCATTCATATAGCAATCAATCGGTGTCAAGTAGATCGAAACGATTCTACATCTACTACTATTACTCCTCACATCGACCGAGTCCTGCCTACATTTAGAGTATTAAGTTCATGAAGAATAGAGTAACGCATTAACAAAGATGACATGATGTAGAGGGATACACTCAAGACATATGTTGAAAATCCCATCTTTTTAGCCTTGATGGCAACAATACAATACGTGCCTCGCTACCCCTACTATGTCACCGGGTGAGGACACCGCAAGATTGAACCCGAAACCAAGCACTTCTCCCATTGCAGGAATTACCAATCTAGTTGGCCAAACCAAACCAATAACTCAAAGAGACTTGCAAGGATATGAAATCATGAAAATAAGAATTTAGAGGAGATTCAAATATGACTCATGGATAATCTGAACATAAACTCACAATTCATCGGATCTTGACAAACACACCACAAAAGAGATCTATCCGATGTAATACTCGTTTATGGTGTGTTTGTCAAGATCCGATGAATTGTGGGATTATGTTCAGATTATCCATGAATCTTATTTGAATCTTCTCTGAATTCTTATATGCATGATTTCATATCCTTGTAAGTCTCTTCGAGTTATGGTTTGGTTTGGCAAACTAGATTGGTAATTCTTGCAATGGGAGAAGTGCTTGGTTTTGGGTTCAATCTTGCGGTGTCCTCACCTAGTGACATAGTAGGGGTAGCGAGGCACGTATTATATTGTGGGCATCAAGGGTATCAAGGTGGGTTTTTCATCATATTGCTTTAGTTTATCCCTCTACATCATGTCATCTTACTTAATGTGTTACTCTGTTCATCATGAACTTAATACTCTAGATGTAGGTATGAGTCGATCGATGTGTGGAGTAATAGTAGTAGATGCAGAATCGTTTCGGTCTACTTGACACGAACGTGATGCCTATATGCATGCTCATTGCCTAGGATAACTACATGATTATTCGCTTTTCTATCAATTGCTTGAAAGTAGTTGGTTTACCCACCATGATATTTTCCTTCAAGAGAGAAGCCTCAAGTGAAATCTATGGCCCCTGGGTCTACTTTCCATAATATATTTTCAAATCTATAAACCAAAAATACCAAAACTAATTTTATGCAATTTATTTATCTTGTACTTTCCGTTCTCATTTACAGCTATCTCTATCGGATCTAATCCTTGCAAATAATCGTGAAGGGATTGACGACCCCTTTATAGCGTTGGGTGCAAGAGTTTGATTGTTTGTGTAGGTGCATCCATTGGTGACTTGCTTGTTCCTCCTACTGGATTGATACCTTGGTTCTCATCAACTAAGGGAAATACTTATCTACTTCGCTGGATCACCCTTTCCTATTCAAGGGAAAATCAACGAAAGCTCAAGAGGTAGCAGCGCAACAACGCGCGCCCCCGCGGCCTAGTGGATCTCCAACAACCCAAATTGATCAGATGCGAGCGCACCACCCTGCGTAGGGAGCAAATGGTGCGGGTGTCTAGTCAAGCAAGCAACAATGGTGAAGTCATGCTGGACCGTCGGGGAATCGACTCACGTCAGGAGACAGACGGCCTACCGGGTGGCGGGAACAGAGGTAGGCCACTTCGCTCTGAGGCTCGACGCAGGATAGTGGGCTGTGTGCGCAGGGCGGCGCCCTGCCGCTACCTGGAGGGGCCGTTCCAGGCGCCACGTGGGACGGCTCAGGAGGAGGACTAGACCCTCATGTGGATCCCTACGTACAGTGCTACGTCATGCCCAGGGAAGACGAGCAAGATCGGGCGCCTTCCACAGGCGCCAGCACCTCCCAAGGGTAGGGGAAGCCCCGTACGTCCTCCGAGAGCCGGGCTTGGGGGCTTCCCCTGGAGGAGCGCCAATTTAGGACAACACAAGCTAGAGAAAGAAGGAAGACGCCACTGGACCCGTGGGGGCGCGACGCGAGCTGCCGCCCCGGCGGGCAAGCATCGATGAGCCAAACCTCGGGGTATTGGGCGTAATGCCTTGGGGAGGACAGCAAGACACACGTAACGCGGGCCACCCGCAGCAACTAGAACATGAGCGCAGCCTCGGGAGGCTGGTCCTCATGAGGCTCCCGAGGTAGCACACGGTCACCGCCCCAAATGCCTCACGATGCGGCTTCATCGACAAAAAACCCTTACGGCTGCGCCAAATGCATTGTACTCATGTTTGGGCCGCAGGAGTGCAATCTTCCGGCTACGCGGGTAACAATGCATTCAGGTTTGGGTCGTAAGGGCGCGCAACCAAGCAGAAATACAGGGGATGGCTCTTGACGGGGTTGGGAGCTATCGGGCCCGGTGCCTGGGGGCTTGCCCAGCTATCTATGGCCGTAACACTCTCACGTAATGAGCGGGTTGTATATGCCCGGAGCCCTTCGAGGACGCGGAGGGGTTCCTCCCACGCAATGTGGTAGCCACAACTCCGCGCTGGCGGAGAAGTCAACACTGCCCATCAATGGCTATGCCCATGCAACGTGGATGCCCTACGCTCAGTGCTGGGGGAACACGAAGACTAGCCTACGTGTCGGACGCGGCATTTGATTGCTTTCTTTTTTGTGTTCGAGTTGCCAACTTTTGAAACAATGTTTGAAGGGCTCACAGCTCTAAATTGAAAAGAAAAGGGGCACGAACTTTTCTCTTGTTGTTTTCTATTTTTATCAATCTTGAGTTCTCTTTCTTCTGGATTGGCATTTTTTGCAAGGGGCCGCATGTTAAGGCCCCTCCCGGGGCACCCCGGGCCCAAATAGCGAGATCTTATCGCCTCAAGGCCTCGCAACTTCAATGGTTGATGCCTGTTTGGGGGATCCGACATGGAGTCTCAGGGGCCCCCAGATCTTGGGCCTCCTAAGGAAAAACCCGTCAGAACAGAATGGGGCTCGCTCGAGCGTCAAGGGGGGCTCCTGAGCACCGCGCCTCAGGAGCCTTAATGGTCACAAAGCCACTTGGCAGCCTTGATGTCATCCTTGGTGATCGGACCGGCATCGAGGGTGCTAGGGCCTCACCTCGTGGTTGCGTCCTTGGTGATCCAGCCATATACCACGGCGGTAGGGAAATGTGCGGTACTGGGACCCGTCGATGTAGAGCTGCTTGAGTGTCGAAGGGGACTCCTGAGCAGTGCACCTCAGGAGCCTCACTGGTTACATAGCCACTCGGCACCTTTGATGCCATCCTTGGTGATCCGGCCAGCATCGAGGGTGTCAGGGTCTCACCTCGTCGTTGCGACCTTGGCCAGTCGTATATTACGGCGGTAGAGAATTGGGAGGGACTGGGCCCTGCAGGCACAAAGCGCGGAAAAGGCCCCCAGTCCTCCTTGCCCGTAAGCAAGGAGGAAGCACCCCAGGCAGAGCAACAAAGTATCTGGAGAACCTAACCGAACAGCAAGGTCATCCACGTCCCGCAAGCTAAGTACACTACCGAATCAAGCACGAATTTCCTAATTTAACGGTGCTTCAAGGGTGAGGCGAGGCTTGTGCGTACTGATGTGAAGACGCGGGTACTACGGGACAACTATGCGCGATTACTAACACCCTAGGGATCTGGAGCGACAGGGGAGGCGACATGAGAACAGAGGCCCGGCGGCGACGGGCTGCTAATCCACGAGCCTTGGCTGGCAACCATGGGATCCCCCTCGGGAGGGGGGACTTCACCAGGATACGACTAGCCGCCGCCATCAGGCCGTAGCGATGGACGCGCCAGACAGGCACGAGGAAATTAGATTGCATAGCTATAGGCAGTCCATGACAAATCAAGGGCGAGAAACAAAACGTAGGTAATGCGGAAAAGGCTAACGCCCACGAGGGACAAGTTCGCCTTAAGGTGTTACAGGTACCAGGAGGAAGAGGCAGGGGAATTTAGGCGGAGGATTTGTCGTCTCTGTCCGTGCCGGCCGCCGCCATGACGCCGGGGCCGCCTTCTCCGCCGGGAGGGGGCACTGGGATGAACTGCGCGACCAAGGTGACAACGTGCGGGCGCACCTCATATCGGAGAGGCCTCGAGAGCCCCTTAGGCATGCGCTCCACCATGCGTTGAAGGTCGAGCTGCGGGGCGAGGCGGCGCATGTTGGAGAAGACGTGCATCGACGCCAGATCCAGGAGGTCCCGCGCGTTGGCCTCGCTATCCTTGTAAACACAGGAGACGCCGATCTCCAGCACCTCCACCACCCGGCGTAAGAAGTCAAGGTAGCCCCCTTTGCCCTACACGTTGGGAGGTGGGGGGGCATCCTCGACGAATCGTTCCACTGCGTCGGCCGCACGACGGGCAATGTCGAAGTATAGCTTGGCTTGCTGGGACTCCAGCATCTTGGCATAGGCCACCTCGTCACGCGTGGCCTGTATGGCGTCGGCCACCTCTTGGACTTGTGCTTGAAGAGCCGCGAGCTCCGCCCTTGCCTCCACCTCGCCCCTGAGGGCAGCCTAGAAGGCGGTGTCGGCGGTCGCCAGCTGGGCATGCAGCGCCTCCGCCTCCTCCTGGAGCTCAGCACGCTTGCGTTTCTTGGCCGGCGGCGCCTTGGAAGGAGACACTCAAGCCCGGCGCATTACATGTGTCGAGCGAAGAAAGAAGGAGGCAATGGAGCACTTACTCCCCCACCATTGTCCAGCACTGGTGGACCCGTGGTGGCTCCGACGGACCCCACCGCTGCATCCGGAGGGAGGCAAGGGGGCTAACGGTCCCGCACGCCCTACTGCACTGGCGGTGCCTCCACCGGACACCATGAAGAAAGGGAAAAGTTGAGGAGAGAAAGAGGGTTTTCTTTGGAATCGTGGAAACAGGTGGACGCTTTGAGGTAGCTGGGCTCCGTCGCGAGGAGGCGGATTTATAGGTAAGATCAAGGCCGCGAAGCATAGTGGGAGAGCAGGCGATGTGCACCCCTCGTGCTCCGAAAGGGCTGGCTCGATCGACGCGCGGCTCTACCTTACGTCGCCTCGCCTAACGCTGTCGGGTGACATCCGTGTGGCCCGAGAGCAGGAAGCTCAAAGAATTGACAACATTCAAGGAAAGGTAATGATGGCCGGCGCTAGCACGGGCGTCATGTCAGTTTGACTTGGGTGGTTCTTGACGCCTTCGAGGAGCGGAGGCATTGCCACGCGGGTGGGTGATGCATGTAGAGCCTGGCCCATAGGCATTTCGGGACCATGACACTTCGGGCCGTCCTCAAGGCTCCGCCCTGATGCCGGCTCCAAAGCGCCTTGGGCCCAGGGGCTACTGTCGGCATTTTGGGAATGGGGATACCCAGTCCTGCCTACCTGCGACGCAGGGCATGGCCCACTTTGTCAGCCAGGCAAGGCCTGCCGCAGGACTACTCAAGACAAGGCCCTCGTGAGGAATCTAAGCTCGCGAGGAAGAACAGCGTCAAGACCGGCAAGGATGAGCCTCCTCAGGCCCCCCTCCTGAGCGGTGGAGATCTCTATGCAAGGCCTGGCCTCATGAGTCGAGGTTGACGCAAGGAAGGACATGGGAGCGTCAGCGCCAGGCGGCACAGTTTCCTCTTTGGTGCAAAGGGAGCAGGGACATAGACGGGTTCCCAAAGCACCGCCCAATGTTTTCCCTTCTTGTGCAACAAGACCACGACCACCAGCCCTGCAGGGCGGATGTCATCACTGAGCCTACCACTGCATCACCATCAGTTACTTTACAGGCGAAGACCGCCTTTGGACATGGCGCAGATGTACTCCTGTCCGCCTTCAAATTGGCTGTTGTGGGATCCCTTCCCGCCATTGTGATAAGGGAAGAGGACCCATGCCGCCGCTATATAGAAATGCTAGGTCACACCATAGATAGGACCGGACGAACACCCCAGATCTGATCCCATACTTAGCCACTCAACTCACCACCGCAAGGCAGAGAGCCAAGAACACACCTTGGGCGCCCTCGCCAGGCTCAAGCTCATTGTACTAGTTCATCCACCAAAACCTCCATGAGAGGCAATCCATCAAAGCAGGAGTAGGGTATTATGATTCATAGTGGCCCAAACATGGGTAAACTGCCGTGTCCATCTCCTTCTTCATCATCGAACGAGTTTGCCTTTGTGTCCATCGAGCAGCGAGCTAGGTTGGTGAGGCCGCAGGGGAAACATCCGTACACGCCCATGTGTTCAAACCTTAAGGTTTTTGCAGAGCCCGAAATCCGACAAAGGTGCAAGCACCTCATCGAATTTAGCATCAAGCTTGGCATCGACCATCTTCTCCAAACCATCTAGCTATATACCAGGGACATATCTACCCTCAAATGTCGGAATATTCAACTTAAGTTTAGCTAGATGGTCATGATCCCATACCGAAGGGGGGGGGGGGTGCAGCCCTACCATTGCGAATGTATGCATGTGGATGACCTGGTGCTTGTGCTGTTGGTTGCCCCTGGAGCTCATTTGGAGCAACCACTCCCTCATTATCATAATCACCATCATAACCCTTATCATAATCCTGATTCTACTCAACGAGAGTAGGAGCAGAATCAGCAGCCACCGAAGCTGCAATTGTAGCAATGGCACTGGAATTTTGGCCTTGGTTGATAGGCACACATCGCGCTTGTCCCGCAAAATTTGGGCATTGTTGGTATTGTTGTATCCGATGTACAACATGTAGAACTAGTGGAGGTAGACGTGCAAGCACCCCAATAAATTTAGCATCAAGCTTGGCATCGACCATGTTCTCTAAACCATCTAGCTTCTCCATGGCCTCTGCAAGGCTAATCCTTGTTTGTCATGACCTCCCATTCGATCGTGTCGGATTGTGATCCTTGCATGTTTAGCAGTACTAGGAACACACAAGAATATGAACCTACAAACTACTAGGAATTGGTGGTAGTGGTGGTGGTGTGTCACAAATCCATCAAGAAAATCTCAATTTCTTGCCAGTTTTTACCCAGCAGCAGCTGGTGATCACCAACCGTTGTAGTCAAAATTCCCAAAGCTTGGATAGACCTTTTTCAAGGTGGTGTCAAACACACAACATAGATATATGTGGAGCTGGGAAGGCTTACAATATGGTAGAAAAAAGGGTCAACAATAATCAGTTCGGAGATGCCAAGTTGACCATTTGCTCAACAACGATACTGTGCTCGTCCTAGGCTAGATCATACTAGATACGCAAACCTAGAGCACCAACAAAATCATACGCTAGACATAATCAAGGGAAGAGCACACTCTGGAAAAAAACTTTTTTTCTTTTGGCGCCTCTTTTTTTGTGCTCCTTTTTTGTGCTCTTTTTTTCCAGAAAATCACTATAATGGCGAGTGTCTCAAAACTTTTCCGAAGGCGTATAAACAAGATAAGCACACAAAAAATTGACCAATTGTTTTCTAGAACGATTTGGGGCTGCAACGAACAAAAAGTGCGGCAAAAAATCACTATGGCGGTGAATCTCTCAAAATGCTCTGGAATTCCTAAAAATAGGATAGGGAAAAATATTTTTGCCTGCTGACATTTTGCGAATTTGTTTTATGAAACCTACTCACGCGAGGAAACATGAACCTGAAAACAAGAGGAACTCAAAACCAAACCTAATTTGGGATGGACTCGGACTAGGATTGATGGTGCATATGAATCTAGTGGAAATTGGACTAGTGGCAGATGTATGTATGGGTTGTGGAACACGGACTTGTGGTGAATTGGAGGTGGAATCAGATTGGGGTGATGGCGGATATTTTATGGTATATGGCAGCGGTAACGTAGCTAGAGTGATGGTGGTATATGGAAGCGGTTATGTATCGGGTGTGGTAGTGGTATATGGCAGCGATGAAGAAGATGCGGCGGTGGCGTGACAAACTATGAATAGAAATTCGAAACTCTAAAAGACTAGACTCTAAGACCAGCAACTTGACACGATGATGCAACCGCAAAATCTACAAAGCAAACACCGAACAAAAAATTGCAAGGCTCAGATTAGTTTGGATATGAAGATCTAACACTAATTTTTTGTGGATTTTTCATGGACTATAGGTATGAAGAACATATGCGATTTAACTATGAAAAACTGGCAAATCTCACTGAGCAACCTAGAAATCTGATACAACTTAATAGAGGCATATTTGTTCCTATCTTTCAATGGGATGTTGGTTATCGTTTTCGGTGGAGTAGACTTTGACGATCCCACTATGAACGTGCGAGAATGTCGCGCCTTAGCAATGGCTAAGCCCACTACGCAAGGTTATTGACCACGCCAGAGCACGATCCACCTAACCGAATATAAGAGGAAATTATTTTTTGGTGAAACTGGGCTTCTATGACGTCTTGGTCTGGTCGTGGAACACAAACAAAGGACGCGGAGTTCTAGTTATGGCAAACTTGTAATCTAAACAAAACTCAAGTCTAAATGGCGCCCTAAAGGCTGTATGTATGGGGGAACAGAGGATGAATTTTGTGACACCTTGGAGGAGGGGTCCGAAACCCACCCGAACTCCGTTTCCCCACACATACAGACTCTAAAAACTGCCTATAAAGTGGTATTTTGAAATCATGGGCCTGACCCAAAAATAAGGTGACGCAACACCTATAATAACATATGGACGAAATTTATGAAGTGGCATCCTGTATATTTCGTCCAAGCCTTCATGCTCTCCTTATGGTGGCTTCAAAGTGCGAAAATCACCAGTAGAAACTCCATTGTTCTTTCCTGCGTGCACACCTTATCCTCCATGCTTGATCCTGCTCCAATGACCATCCTTCTTGTCCATGCTAGTTCCTTCATTCATAAATAAAACAAATGTATCGAATTTAGGCAACATCATATGTTCATGTTAGAAGGATTTCCATGAAACAAAAGTACCTCGTAATTCAACTGGCCTGCGCGGGCTCTAGTAATTGCTCCAGTAAGTATAGCACTAGGGGCTGTGGGTGTAACAATGGTATTGATTCCTCATCATTGTCAGTAGTGGCGCTGCCGGGATGGCGCTCAGGATCTAACCTTACAAGAGTCCCGCGGAAAAATAATGCGCAGCAGCAAGTGTTCCCAACAAGCATTGAGGTCGGAAAAGCACTCGGGCGCAGCTTTTGCACCGACGAAGAAATCAGCGCACATAAACACAAGACAAATCATTGAAATATTAAAGATACCCAACATTTTGCTTTGATTTTCTTTCAGGATTACATTGGGTATTATTTAAATATAAAAGGAAAATGTCGAGCTCGACGGCGGTGGTGACGACGTGAAGTTGGAATACGATTTCCTCTAACGTCACCATCGATGCCCGGAAGCAGATCTGCCACTACGATGTGGCTATTGATCCTGAAACAAGGCCCCACAGGCTGGGCCTCGCCTTCTGAATCCCTGTAGGGTGCTGGTCGTGTTACTCAGAGTGATCGCCCTCAAGCTTGATGCAAATGACACGGTTATTGTCGTCATTGTCGAATGAGGAGTCGAAGTCGGTGCCGATTGAACTCTCGACGCATCACTCCAGGCAGACGCTAGTCGCTCCAAAGAACATCAGGGAGAGGTTGGTGGATCCATCGAACCTGAATCGAAGAAGATGCCCGGGGCAAAGACCCTGGGAGTAGGCAAACGACTTCCACCCCGGCGTCAAGAACATGGTGCTTCTAGGGGAAAGGTTGACCGCCACCTACACAGGCCCATTGTAGCAGCCGTCTGCCCGGAGCCACAACCCTCGAGGTCGGCTGCCTCTCATAGCCCTCGCAAAAAGGCCAGGAAGTCTATGCCAGCTCTGGTGTCGCGGGGGGACCACCAAGACAAACTCCTGCACTTCATCCCTCACATGGATTCCCGCATTGGGCTGCGGGAGAGGAGCGCGGCCACGACCCGATGGGGTCGCCCTCGTTTGTCCCCTGGATGTCGTCCTTCTATGAGAGCTGGACCCGACCCCCACTGCCGTCACCACGATGCTCATCAGACTCCGGGGCTGCCCCTCCCTGCGCTCCTGGAACCTCGAGCGAGTCCACAACCTATCGCCATCGTGGAGATGGCGCACTAGGAGAATTGGCAATAGGAAGAAGAAGGAGGTACTGAGCAGCTATGAGGAGTAAGGAATCATTGATGAGCAGCGCTCCCTTTCAACCCGTCCCCATTTATAGGCCCCGAGGGCGGGGGAAGAAGTGTAGGGCTCTTTGTGGCCCGAGGCGAGTGCACATTGGCGCACCCAGGGCTCCAGCGACCGCCTCCTTCCACCACTATCAAGCCTCGCATGTGACACGCGTCGCCTGAGGCGCAGTCAATATAGGAGGGGAGCGACATCACTTAATGGCTAAAGACAAATGGGCACAGCTTCATTCGCCACTGCTTCCCCACAGGAAGACCAGGGGACTGGCTGCCCGTGATTCGATGTGACCTTTCACTACCAAGCGTGATGCTTGGGCGACCGCCCATCTCCACCAACGACATTCCTCGCACGGGACTACGTATCATGGAAAGGTTAGTAAGAGTCATTGTAACCATAGGGAAACGCGGCCACCCATGCGTGTGCACTATTTTGGGACTAGCCCAATGTCTGGGCAGGATGCACTCGATCACGTATGGGGCCGTCGGCTCCTTTGTGGTTTGGTTGGGGCATGGATGCAAGCACAAAGAACAGACACAATGAGACAACACGGCGATTTACCCAGGTTCAGGCTGCTATGAAGCATAAAACCCTACCCCTGCTTTGTGGGTTGATTGATCAGACGAACACGAAGAACGTGAAGCACTCCAGCCCAGCAAGGGGTGCCTTCGGGAGAGTTACTACGCATGTACAAGTGTTCAAAAGTCCGAATCTTGAGCTAGGTTGCCTTGGGCCTCCTTTTATAACACAAGGGGAAACAATAGTGGCAAAATAGACATTGTCTTATGATTAGATAGCTAGCAGAGCTTATCATACCTAACTCTGGCATTAGAGACAAAATACCATCATTGCTAGTCTAGGTGGCATGCGGGGGCGCATCCCCGGTAAGCTTATACCACCGCTCAAGCTAACTGTCGCACAACAGCTTGACACTTCTATGGACGGGTGTCAAGGAGGTTTAATTTATCTTCCAACGTGTCACTACGTCCTTCGCGAGAGAATCTTAACCACCTGGGGGATCGACAATGCATCGACAAGTGACTGGACTTGCGATGAGGTGGAGTGGTGGCCGATCAGCTCGCGTCTGCCGGGGAATGGCTTGTCGGGTCTTCATGATGGGGTGCACGTGTCGGGGACATGCTTGGCACGTTGCAGTCTAGGTGTGAGCTGCCGCGTCGGGCTTGTTGGAGTCTTGCCTTGATCATTCATCTAGTTTGGCCTTATGTCGAAGGGTTCAGCTACTACCGCCTGTGCATAAGTCAGGGGCACTAGGTACCCCTGTCCTAGTGCACCGACAGGAGCCCCCGGTTCTGGCACACACGCGCTTGCCAAGTGACGTTGGGTGAGGCCCAAAATTCATGCACATGCACACAATGCGAAGGAGTACCTGCCAATTTACTGGTCACCACTAACCTAGTACCTCAAGCCGTTCTCGCCATGCCCCCTGCATGCATGGCAAGGAGTTAGTGGCGGGTGCGCGTGACTTAAAGCTCTCTTCGTGCAGAAATGACAGCGCCATGGATTGGAGCAATGGGGTGGTTACCTGTTTGCCCATGATCGTGGGTAGTGGAATTGGTGGAGATGGGCAGCAACCTTTGGAGCGGGGGAGAGCCAGCCCCCGCGCCCTCTCCTATAAATTGGGAGGTCTCGAGAGGCGATGCTCATCCACCCTCTCCTCCTCCTCGATTCCGAATCCATAGAGCTCATCCTTCTGCTTCCTTATCTTGAGAAACGCTCGCCGCCAACATGCCCAGGAAACGAGGGCGTCCCCTGGCTTCCACCTCGACGGTGAGGGCTTCAGCCGTAGAGGCGGATGGCGGTTCTAGTGCGCGTGGCGGAGGTAATGGAATGGTCCGAGGTCGACACAAGGCCCGTGGTCGGGGAAGACGAAATGCTGCTTCTCGTCCTCCTCTGCCATCAAACCCTCCCCTGTGGAGGGTCACACCGAGGGGACTGTGCTGGAGTTTGTCATCAAGTTGCGTCGTCCTCTCTACGACAGGGGAATTCCCCGCCTTTGGCCACTAGGGGTGACCATGCTCTCTGGGAAGCTCTTCAGGAGGCCCGACGCCCGCCTTCGCTGTCGCGTAGAAGGGTTGGATGGCGAAGTCCGGGCAGCTACAGAGACGTCCCTTCGAGCGTCGGCGATGATGAAGATGACGGTGGGGCGACACGAGCACCGGCAGTGCCATCATTAATAGCCGTGCTTTGGCAGCGACTCCGCCTAGACTCGCCCTCCGCCTTCTTCCTCCCTGCCGGCTTCATCCGCCCTGCTTGGGTGCAGGGTCCTTCGGCTCCTTCAGGGGACGCGTCCCTTTGGTCCTGTCGAGGAAGCGTCGGATCCCAACTAGGCGCTCCTTTTGCCCTTTGTTTCTCTTCCACTTAATCCCTAGTAGGAGAGGGACAATTAAGGAATCATGGGGCACTTATCTTTTTTATGTCAAAATACGTAGGCATTTGCCATGTTTTAACTAATTATAATGTAATCTCTATCCATCTTGTATCGAAAATGAATGAGAAAGTGCCATATTTCCTTTGCAAGTACTATCCCTTTCTTTCCTTGTTTATACTGTCTTGCTATGTTTTGTCCTTGTTGCACAGAGCCACTTGCCGGTTCATTACGTAACCACGAGTGCCAAGAGGGAAAACGAGCCCTAGACAGCAGGTTAGCATTGTTCCCCGGCAGAGCTCCTTGCCTGTGTCGGTGTAGCCCCCCCCCCCCCATAATTTTTAAATAAAAATAGGGGACGGCTCGTCCCGACAAGGGTTTTCACCATGTGGAGGACTCCACTACCCATAGTAAGGAAGATACTAAGGATTTACTCGAGGAATTGAAAGGCATCGAACTTGGGAAATGTGATTATACTTATCTTTTCCAAGTAGTATCCCTCCTTACAGCATGATGGGTCGTTATCCTTGTCTCTTCGCTTCTCTTCCTTGTCTTACCGATGGTCCAGGGCGCAGGGTGAGAATAGTGTAGGATCTCGGGATCCACAAAACCCAAAGAAGTTTGAACATAGAGGCGTGTGCAAAGATCCCCAACAGCCTCACCCCACCTAGCTCACTACTCGATAATTTCTATGATGAACTCGCACGATGACGAGGAAGAAGATGCACACGGTGATTTACCCAGGTTCGGGCCGCTGCGAAGCATAAAACACTACTCCTGCTTTGGTGGATTGCCTCACGAGGAGGTTTGTGGATGAACTAGACAATGGTGAGTTGCGTCGTGAGGGTGCTCTCGTGGTCTTGCCCCACGTCTGTTGTCTCTCTGTTTCGTTGTCCTTCTATATGTTGCTGCCTAGCCTCTATTTATAGTGCCCCGGGTCCTCTTCCCTTATCGCTATGACAAGAAGGGATCCCACAATGGCCAAATTCGAAGGGGGACATGATTACATCTTTCTCTTGACGAAAGGTGGTCTTCGCCTGCAAAGTATCTATTGATGACGCAGAGGTGGGCTCGACGATGAAATCCTTCCTGCTGGGCTCGTGGTCGTATTCTTGTTGCACCGGAATGGAAATCTTTGGGGAGCTTTGGGAACCCGCGTACGTCCTTGCTCCCTTTACACCAAAGGGGAAAATGTACCGCCTGGCGCTCTAGTGTCTTCCTGTCCCACCTTGCGTCATTCTTGGCCTCCCGAGGCCAAGTGCTCCATAGAGATCTCCGTCGCTCCGGATGGGGCTAAGGAGGCCCATTCCTCGCAGGTCTTGGCACTGCTTCCCTTGCGAGCCCAGGTCTCTCGCGAGGGCCTGGTCTTGAGTCTGGCCATGCTGGGCCATACTGGCCGTCGGAGTGGGTCGCGCCCTAGGCCATAGGCTGGCAGGTCTGGGTATCCCTGTTTCCAAAACGCCAATAGTAGCCCCGGGGTCCAAGGTGCGCCCAAGTTGGCTTCTAGGCGTAGCCGTTGAAGGTGGCCCGAAGTGCCACGGGACCCGATTTCCTGTGGGCCAGGCTTGACATGCATGAATATTCATAGGGCCTCACGATTCCATGAGGATCTAGGTCCCATCTCTTTCTATCGGTGTGCTGCGTGAGCTGCTCTGCCGCCTGACCGGTGGTGAACCGGACGAGTTCCCCCCGGGGCGGCCTCCCCTTGTACAACTACAAAGACCGGGAAGCCATCGCCCTGAAGATGTCACACTTCGAGGAGTGGGGATTCCTTCCTCCGGAGGGAGCGCGTCACCAGGGTGACCCCTTCATGGGGGCCTGGTGCCACGGGGACCCTGAAGCCACGACCCCTCTCGCGGCTGAGGTGGGGCGTCCTTCGCCGCCCACTGCCATGTCTCTCGCCTCACGCCAGCTCGGTGTTGAAGGCGGCACCCCATCGATGATGGATGCCGCCGCCTTCACCGCAAGATGTCAGGTGCCTGTCGTCAGTATGTCATCCCCCAACCTCCGCGCCGACCGAAAGAGGAAGGCACCCAGGGGCGGCCGCTCCCCGGCGCCTTGGGTGCCGATGAAGAGGAAGTGGATCGCCGTGGATGAGTAAGTGCCTGTGCCCTCTCGCCCCCCTAGCCGCACCTAGCAGGCTTGTCGCCTCCCAGCAGGTCTCTTAACCCTAATTCTTGGCCTATAAATTCCCAAATATTCCCCTAACACCAAAGGGAGCCGTGCAAATACTTTTCCTCCGTCGGAAGCCTCCGTTCCCAAGAGATCCAATCTTGGAGCCTTTTCTGATAATTTGCCGGAGGGGGTTTCAATCACAGAGGGCATCTACATCAACTCCGTTGCCCCTCCGATGATGCATGACTAGTCCACCACAGACCTACGGGTCCATAGCTAGTAGCTAGATGACTTCTTCTCTCTCTTTGATCTTCAATACCATGTTCTTCATGATCTTCATGGAGATCTATCCAATCTAATCCTCTTTTGTGGTGTGTTTGTCAAGATCCGCTGAATTCTGAGTTTATGTTCAGATTATCCATGAATCTTATTTGAATCTCCTCTCAATTCTTGTTTGCATGATCTCATATCCTTGTAAGTCTCTTTGAGTTATTGGTTTGGTGGCTAACTAGATTGGTAATTCTTGCAATGGGAGAAGTGCCTAGTTTTGTGTTAAATCTTGCGGTGTCCTCACCCAGTCACATAGTAGGGGTAGCAAGGCACGTAATGTATTGTTTCCATCAAGGGTAACAAGATGGGGTTTTCATCATATTGCTTGAGTTTATCCCTCTACATCATGTCATCTGTCTTAATTTGTTACTCTGTTCGTCATGGACTTAATACTCTAGATGCAGGCAAGAGTCGGTCGATGTGTGGAGTAATAGTAGTAGATGCAGAATCATTTCGGTCTACTTGACACGGATGTGATGCCTATATGCATGATCATTTCCTTGGATAACTACATGATTATTCGCTTTTCTATCAATTGCTTGATAGTAATTTGTTTACCCACCATGATATTTGCCTTCAAGAGAGAAGCCTCTAGTGAAACCTATGGCCCCTGGGCCTACTTTCCAATATACTTTCAGATCTATAAACCAAACATACCAAAAAACATTTTCTGCAATTTATTTACCTTTTACTTTTAGTTCTCGTTTACATCTATATCTTTCGGATCTAATCCTTGCAAATAATCATGAAGGGATTGACAACCCCTTTATAGCGTTGGGTGCAAGAGTTTGATTGTTTATGTAGGTGAATCCATTGATGACTTACTTGTTCCTCCTACTAGATTGATACCTTGGTTCTCAACAACTTAGGGAAATACTTATCTACTTCGCTGCATCACCATTTCCTCTTCAAGGGAAAACCAATGCACGCTCAAGAGGTAGCAAGAAGGATTTCTGGCACCGTTGCCGGGGAGGATACACATCAAGCCTAGCAAGCACCCATCACAACCTCATCTCTTGCATTTACATTATTTGACATTTGTCTCTCGTTTTCCTCTCCCCCACTTCTAAAATGATTTTCTGAAAATACAAAAAAGATTTGCCTTTTTGTTCGCTTTTGTTTCATTCGCCTTTCGTTTGCTTGTGTGTTTGATTGCTTGCCTTGTCACCATGTCTGAGAAAACCAAGTTGTGTGATTTTTCCAATACTAATAATAATGATTTTATTAGTACGCCGATTGCCCCCGTCACTAGTGCGGAATCTTATGAAATCAATGTTGCCTTGATTAATCTTGTTATGAAAGAACAATTTCCTCGCCTTCCTAGTGAAGATGTCGCATCCCATCTTGAATACTTCCATTGAGTTGTGTGATATGCAAAAAAAAGAGATGTGGATAATGATATTGCGAATTTTAAGCTATTTGCGTTCTCACTACGAGATCGTACTAAAACTTGGTTTTCATCTTTGCCTAAAAATAGTATTGATTCTTGGAATAAGTGTAAAGATGATTTTATCTCCAAGCACTTTCCGCCTGCTAAGATCATCTCCCTTAGGAAAGATATAATGAATTTTAAGCAACTTGATCATGAGCATGTTGCACAACCTTGGTAGAGGATGAAATTAATGAATAGGAATTGTCCCGCACATGGTTTGAGTTTATGGATGATTATGCAAACTTTTTATGTGGGATTGAACTTCGCTTCTAGAAATCTTTTAGATTCGCCCGCGGGTGGTACTTTTATCGAAATCACGTTAGGAGAAGCTAATAAACTCCTAGCTAATATTATGTCACACTACTCTCAATGGCACACCAGAAGATCTCCTACTAGTAAAAAGTGCATGCTATTGAAGAAATAAATACTTTGAGTGAAAAGATGGATGAATTGATGAAATTGTTCGCTAGTAAGAGTGCTCCTATTGATCCCAATGATATGCCTTTGTCTTCATTGATTGGAAATAATAATGAATCTATGGACATGAATTTTGTTGGTAGGAACAATTCTGGTAATAACGCGCATACAGGTAATTTCAACCCTAGGACGTTTTCTAGTAATTCCTCTAATAATTATGGTAATTCATACAACAATTCATATGGAAATTATAATAAGCTGCCCTCTGTACTTGATAATATTGTTAAAGAATTTATTGGTTCCCAACAATATTTAATGCTTCTATTGAAGAAAAAGTGCTCAAGATTGATGATTTGGCTAGGAACGTTGATAGAATTTCTCTTGAGATTGGTTCTTTGAAAGTTTGATCTACTCCACCCAAGCATGAAATTAATGAGTCTTTAAAAGCTATGAGAATTTCTATTGATGAAAGTAAGGAAAGAACCGCTAGAATATGGGCTAAGCGTGAATGGCTAGAAAACATGTTTTCTCGCGATAATAATGATGAAGATATTAAAGTGATTGGTTTGACTCCTTGTTGGAGTTGGAGGCTGAAGTAAGTGGTGTCGTAGTAGGTAGTGCGGAAGTAGATGGTGTATGTGGTGTCCATGATAAGCTTGACCTGGAGAAAAATTATTTATCGCCATTGACTGTCTATCCTGCACTTCACGAGTGATAGTGTTATTCTTATTATACTCTTAAATAGTCCGAATCTGTCTATTTAATCCACCCGTAAAACATACAATCATAGCTTCATTCTCCTCAATAATACCATGTCAAATGAGGCCAAAATGTAATTCATGATAATATTCCTCCACATAATTTTTTCCTTGTCTTAAACAATCCAAATTTTGAAACAGTTCACGTTGATAGTATGGTGGAATAAATGATTACGCATAGCAGTTTTCAAAGTAGACCAAGTAGTAGGGATATTATCATGATTTATTCTACAATGTCTAGACCACCAAACACAAGCAAAACTAGTGAATGCACGAAAAGCATCTAAAAGGTTGTTCTGTTTCTAACTCCTAAGTAAGATATATATCTGGAACGTATCTACTCTCAAATGTCGGAATATTCAATTTAAGTTTAGGGAGATGGTCATGATCCCATAGATGAGGGGGTGGTGAAGCCCTACCATTGTGAATGTAGCCATGTGGACGACCTGGTGTGTGTGGTGGTTGTTGCCCTTGGGCTGATTTCGAGCAACCTCTCCCTCATCATCGTAATCACCATCACAGTACCTATCATAATCCGCATTGTGATCAACGATAGTAGCAGCAACAACAACATCCACCGAACTTGTAGCAGTAGCAATGCCGCCATAATTTTGGCCTTGGTCGATAGGCACACGTCGCGCTCGTCCCATGAAATTTGGGCATTTTTGGTGTCGTTGTTGCCGAGGTACGACAAGTACAACTCATTGAGGTAGACGTGCAAGCACCTCATTGAATTTTCCATCAAGCTTGGCGTCGGACGTCTTCTCCAAACCATCTAACTTCTCCATAGACTCTCCAAGGCTCGTCACCTAGTCATGCACGTGGTCACCCTTCATTTGCTGAAATCTATCATGCAGCTCCTTGTTCGTCATGCTCTCCAAGTTGATCTCGTCGGCTTGTGATCATGTCATGGTTAGCAGCAATAGGAACACAGAAGAATATGAACCTACAGACTACTAGAAAGTGCTTGTGGTGGTGGTGTGTCAAAAATCCGTAAAGCAAATCTCAAATTCTTACTAGTTCTTACCCAATAACAGGTGGTGATGGGCAACCATTGTAGTCAAAAATCTCAAAACATGGATAGAGCGAATGCCAGGTGGTGCCAAACACAACATGTAGATGTATGTGGAGCTAGGATGGCTTATAATATGGTAGCAAAAGGGGTCAGGAATAATCAATTCAGAGATGCAAAGTTGAATAAATGCTCAGCGACGGTACTGTGCTGGTCCTAGGTTAGACCGTACTAGAGACGCGAGCCTAGACCACCAACAAAAGCACGACGCTACACGTAATCAAGGGAAGAGCACACTCTAAAAAAATTCTCTCTTTTTGGCACTTGTCTTATCAATGGCGAGTGTCTCAAAACTCTTCACAAGACGTATAAACCAGGATAGGCAAAAAACTTGAGTAAGCTTATTTTTGGGTGTGGGGCTACGACGACAAAAAATTGCGATGAAAAATCACTATGATGGCGAGTGTCTCAAAACACCCAGGAAAGCCTAAAAATAGGACAGGGAAAAAATATTTTTAGCCACTGAAAGTTTGGCCTAAAAACTGTCCGGGGGTCTTCAGACTATTTTTTTCCAAGACTTACTCAGGTAAGGAAACTCAAAACTGAAAACAAAGGGATCTCGAAATCAAACATAATATCTGATGGACTCAGATTGATGGCGGCTCTGGGGTGGTATATATGGACATAGATGGATGGTATGGTGGGTGGAGATATATGACAAGGATGACAATGATGGTGGGTGATGGTATATGGCAGTGGTGATGATGGTGGTGGGTAATGGTATATGGAAGTGGTGAAGATGGTGCAGTGGGGGCATGACAACTTGTGAACATAAATTGAAACTCTAAAGGACTAGAACCTAAGACCAGCAAATCGACACGACGATGCAACCACAAATTCAACAAAGCTAAAACATTGGAAAGATTATGTAGAGGCTCAGATTGGTTCTTATATGATGAACTAACCCTATTTTTGTGGCTTTTTTATGGACTATAGGTATGAATAACATATACTACCTAACTACGAAAAACTAACAAAATCTCACCGAGCAAGCTGAAAATCTGATACCACTTCAGAGAGACGAAGTTGTCCCTGTCTTTTGATGAAATTTAGCTATCGTTTTTGGTAGAGTCGACTTTAACGATCCGACTACGAACCTGAGAGGACGTCACAAATCCGTCAATCAAATCTCAAATTATTAATATTTCATAGCCAACAGCAGGTGGTGATCGGCAACCGTTGTAGTCAAAACTATCAAAGCTTGGATAGGAGCGATTGCCAGGTGGTGTCGACACATGATGTAGATTTACGTGTAGCTGGAATGGCTTATAATATGGTAGAAAAAGCGGCCAACAATAATCAATTCAAGGATGCAAAGTTGAATAAACGCTCAACGACGGTACAGTTCTGGTCCTAGGCTAGACCGTACTAGTGACGCGAGCCTAGAACACTAACAAAATCATGGTGTCGCACATAAACAATGGAGGAGCAAACTCTGGATCTTTTTTTGGCATTGTTTTTTTTGCTTAGCAACATTTTTTTTTAAACTGGACCTATTTATGTTCTTAGGGTATCACGGAAGTTGGGGACTCTGCCTTGCCCACGACACGTGGTATCGCGTGATCTGGAAATCAACAACAAAGAAGCAAATATTGGAATCGAACTAAGATTGGTGTCGGTTATGAATCTAGTGGAACTAGGACTAGTGGCGTATATATATAGGCGGCGGCACACAGATAGGTGGGGAATCAGTGAGGGAGGTGGACCTGGATTGGCATGATGGCGGATATGTGGTGGTATATATGGACTCATATTGGTGGGATATATGTGGTGGTGGTATATGGCAGAGGTGATGCATCTGGTGTGGTGGTGGTATAAGGCAGTGGTGATGTATCTAGTATGGTGGTGGTATATGGCAGCGAAGAAGATGGTGCGGTGGTGGCGTGACAACCTGTGAATAGAACTCAAAACTCTAAAAGACTAGACACTAAGACTAGCAACTCGACACGACAATGCAACCAAAAATTCAACAAAGCATAACACCAAACGGAAAATTGAAAAAGGCTCAGATTGGTTCGACTAGGACGAACTAACCCTAATTTGTTTTGGCTTTTTTGTGGACTATAGGTATGAAGTACATATGCGATCTAAACTATGCAAAACTAGTAAATCTCATTGAGCAACCTAGAGATCTAATACCACTTGATAGAGGCGAAGTTGTCACCGTCTTTTGGTGAGATGTTGCAGTTGTTTTTGGTAGAGTCGGCTTTAGCGATCCAACTACGAACGTGTGAGGACATCGCGCCTTAGCAATCGCTAAAACAACTCCGAGAGGTTATTGACCACGCCAGAGCCCGATCAACCTGACCACAAGGGTTTGTTTCCTGCACGCAAACGAAGAACAAGAAAGAAACTGAGATTGCAACCTGGATATTGCGAATATAGCAGGAAAGCTTGATAGATGAAAGTGGGGTTCAATGACGCCTTGGTCTGGTCATGGAACACAAACAAAGAACACAAAGTTGCAGCTATGGCGAACTTTTAATCTAAACAAAACCCACGTCTAAACGGTACCCTAAGGGCTATATATATGGGGGAATAGAGGGGAATTTCCTAACCCCTTGGAGGAGGGGTGATGCTGGGCAAGCCTGTGATCATAGATCTTTTCACACTTGGAGGGGGGACGGGAGAAGTCACAAGAGAAAACACGAAATTAAGAATGATCTCCGATCACACATCCACTAGAATTTCACAAACACATGAGATACATAGATCCACGATCAACAAAAGGATACACGTAACTGATAGTCTCCCGGTCACAAGGAGAGGCCTTGATATCCCGTGGGATCTTCCCTTGATAGGGGCCTTGGCATCCCCTTCGGATCTTCTGTTAAAGAGGTAGTCAACAACGTCGGATAGGGAAGTAAATGGAGTTGTGCTCAACAATGTGAAGTCCTAAACATAGGATAACCCTAAAACAGAGATAGAAGAAGAGTTTTTTTTGTCTAGGTCGAAATAGTAGAGCGAAGGGGTACACAAGCCTTGGGCCCTAGTGGATGTGCGCAGGGAGGCCGGAAGTTCTAGGTCAGGCTAGAAGTTCCAGGCGCCGGAAGTTCCAGGTAGGTTCCGGGCTTTATCAAGAGTTGTCATCATCTTCGGTAGCTGTGCTGAGGTGGGGCCAGAAGTTCTAGGGATCAGAGGTTCCGTGTCAGGGTCTAGGAAGGTTTCGGGCTAAGCCGAAAGTCTGCGCGCCCGGGCTGGATCCTGTGATGCTAAGCGGTCAGAGGTTCCGGGCTCGCCAGACGCTCGGGGCTGGCCTGTATCTTCAGCTTGTAGCTTGCGTCCTCTCCTTCATGTGGTTCTCGTCCTCGTTCCCTCGAGCTCCCGTCCTGGTAGAGGTACCCGAGGATGCATAGCATCTCTGCTCAAGGTATAATATAAATTCCAAGAGCGTCAAAGGGAGAGTAGTGTAGGAGAGATGTCACCTTCATTTCCATGGCACGTGCATGGGATCTTTCATGTGACCCACTAGAGCTTGAGGTGTTGGTGATGGGTCCATGGCGATGACCATGGGATGCTCTGCTTCGTCTCCCCTTCCTCTTGTGAGATATCCGACCTTGGATCGTTATCTTCATCACCATGGAAAGGAGAGAGGACCGTGACATTAAAGGCGTCGTTCACGTTGTACTTGTCGCATGGATTGCCGATCTTGTAGGCATGTTGTTGTAGCGTGCCAACACCTTGAAGGGTCCATCGGCTCAAGGAAGTAGCTTAGCCTTGCGCTCGGTGTGGAAACGATCCTTGCGGAGGTCTAGCCACACAAGATCACCGGGCTGGAAAACCATGGGGTGCTTGCGGATGTTGCGCTTGGCGGTGACTTGTTACACTTGAAGTTCGATCGTGCACCTTGTATATTCATGCATTTTCTTGATATAGCTTGCACTTGCACTGGCGTTCATGTTGACGCACTCTTCGAGTGGTAGAGGAAGTATGTCCAATGGGGAAAAAGGGTTGAAGCCGTAGGCCACCTTGAAAGGAGACTTGACGGTGGTAAAGTGACGTTCGCCGTTGTAGGCATACTCGGCGGTGGGGAGACAATCTTCCCATTCCTTGATGTTCTTCTTCATTGATAACGCGTAGAAGAGTGGAAAGCATCTAGTTTGTCACCTCCGTTGTGCCATTGGTTTGTGGGTGACAGTCCAAATTGAATAGTAGCTTGATATCAAGCTTGGCGCATAGAGTCTTCCAAAAGCAGCTAAGGAACTTCACGTCGCGGTACAAGAAAATGGTCCTCGGAACCCCGTGTAGTCGTAAGATGTCCCTACAAAAGAGATTTGCGACATGTGAAGCATCATCGATCTTATGACATGGAATGAAGTTAGCCATTTTGGAAAAATGATCTACAACGACAAAAACCAAATCATGGCCATATTTAGTTCATGGCAAACGAAGCACAAAATCCATGTTAATGTCTTCCCAAGCTTAAAATGGTATAGGAAGAGGCATGTAAAGACCATGGGATTGAGCTTTTGACTTAGCTTTGCGACATGTAGAGCATCTGTTGGTAAACTTGCAACATCACAAAACATCTTTCGCCAAAAGTACTTATTGGAGACGATGTCATATGTCCTGTCGCGTCCAAAGTGACCAATTATCCCTTCACCATGAGCTTCTTGCAAAAGCAACAAACGAACAGAAGACTGGTATACAAAGTTTGTTAGCATGCTTGAGATAGCCATCTTTCAAAGAGTAGTTTTCCCAAAAAGGTTTCACTTGGCACTTAGCATAAGGAGTAGCAAAGAAAACGTCATGCTCATACAAATCTTTAATATGCTCAAAACCAATGACATTCAATACAAGTTGAGTAACTAGCATGCATTTGCGAGAGATAGCATCCTCCGCAACATTCTCTTTACCCTTAATGTATTTGATTACATATGGAGAGGACTCAATGAATTCACTCGATTTAGCATGTAATTTGTTCAACTTATTTTGACCCTTATGAAACTTGAGAGTTTCATGATTGGTATGAATGACAAACTCATGTGGGCGAAGATAATGCTCCCAAACATGTAAAACTCTCACTAAAGCATACAATTCCTTCTCATATATAGGATATTTAATTTGAGCGCCGGAAAGTTTCTCAGTAAAGTACGCAATTGGGCACTTTTCTTGCATTAGCACACCACCCATGACATTACCACTAGTGTCACAAACATCTTATCAAAGTTGGGTAATGCAAGCAAAGGTGCATGAGTAAGCAAATTTTTAAGCTCAAGGAATCCAGTGTCTTATGTTGGTCCCCAAATGAAGGGTGCATTCTTCTTGCTCAAATAATGTAGAGGAGATGCAGTCATGCTAAAATCCTTAACAAAGCGACGGTAGAAGCCAGCTGGTCCAAGGAAACTACGCACTTGTTGCAAATTGGTGGGTGTGGCCAAGTTCTAATAGCATCAATTTTAGTTTCATCAACATGAACACCGTTAGAAGATACCACAAATCCAAGGAAAATAACCTTGTCGACACCAAAAGTGCATTTTCCATGTTAGCACACAATTGTTAATTACTAAGAACTTGCAATACTTCCCTGACATGTCTAGCATGCTCCTCAAGAGACTCACTAAACACAAGAAATTCTTCAAAGTATACCACAACAGAATAACCAACGAGGTGTCGCAATACATGATGCATGAATCGCATAAAAGTACTCGGTGCTTCGGATAAGACCATAGGCATCACTAGCCAGTCATCAAGACCAAACTTAGTTTTGAACGCCGTTTTCCACTCATCTCCCTCTTGTATGCGTATTTGATAGTAACCACTTTTCAATTAAATTTTGGAACATATAGTGGCACCGCTAAGTTCATCTAGCATGTCATCGAGTAGAGGAATAGGGGTCGATATCTAACGATTATAGCATTGATTGGGCGGCAATCTGAACACATGCGCCTACTACCATCTTTCTTAGGGACTAGTATCACCAGAACCACACAAGGACTTAAGCTCTCACGTACATGCCCTTTATCTAGGAGTTTTTGGACTTGACTTTGTATCTCCTTTGTTTCTTCGGGGTTGATGCGGTAGGTAGCCTTGATTGGAAGTGGTGCTCCGGGTATGAGGTTGATGTGGTGTTCGATCCCTTGTTTTGGTGGTTGCCCCGGAGGTAGCTCATTGGGAAAAACATCTTGAAATTCCTGCTAGAAAAGAGACAACACAAGAGGTAGATATTGTGAAGGGTTAGTCCATACGACGTCATCCTTGCACTCACTCACATCTCTAAAGTCTCTTTTGGTGGCTAAAAGAACTAGATCTCTCATGTCTGTCATCGTGGAGTCGCTCACTTTTGGCTTGTAGTGCTCGCTCTCTTTGAGGTGGATCACTCTCTCACTTTAATATTTACGATGGGATGAAACTTTCTTGTCGGCGGTCACTTGACTTGGAGACACTGGTCGAAGCACGTATTCCTTGTCCTTCATTTTGAAGATATAGTGATTGGTCCAACCGTTATGGATGATGCCATGGTCTAATTGCCAATGTCTCCCAAGAAGTAAATGGCACACGGACATAGGAACCACATCACACTCCAATGTTTCTTCATAAGTGCCTATCTTGAAGTAAACTTGCATGGTCTGATCAACTTGGATAGTGCCGAAGTAACTAAGGCATTGGACCTTTTAGGGGCGAGGGTGCTTCTTCTTGATCAACGGATTTTCCGTGGATTCCCACCTTGGTATGGAAGATGTGGTAACGTTGGTCCTCATCTTGTTGTTGTTCAAGTGGCTCAAAACATTGTCACAAAATATTTGTGAATATTCGTCCTCATTGACTTTTCGATGCCTGGCCACGTACTCCAATGCTTCCATCTCGTCGTCGCTCATAGAGTCATAGGTGTCGTCATCTTGAAGAATCACGATGCGTCTTGATGGACACTCGTAGGTATTGTGGCTGCGACCTTGGCATGTAAAACACTTGATGGAGCTTGATTTAGCTATGGCATCCGTTGTTGGTGTAGATGATGAAGCCCTTGGATTGTAGTTACTTGAAGTAGGATAACGGCTTGATGAAGTCATCTTGTCCTGGTAACTTGACTTGTCACTGGTAGGTGTTGTAGATTTTGTAGTCAAAGGCGTCGTGGTCGTTGAAGTTTGAGAACTTGAATCGTCGGTCTTGGAAGAGAACTTGGAGTACTTGTAGTCATCTTGCACTTCGTGTTCCACCTTGTTTGCTTGATGTACTAACTCGAGTAGATTGGAGTATGGTTATAAGTCCACGATTTTCTTGACTTGGTTGTTGAGACCATTCAAGAAGCGCGTCATTATTTGCTCATCATCTTCCTTGACATTGGCTCGGATGATGGCAATTTCCATTTCTTGATAGTATTCATCTACGAAATTTGTGCCTTGCTTGAGTAGTTATACCTTCTTAAAGAGACCCTGACTATAGTGTGTAGGCACAAAATGAGCTCTCATGAGGTCCTTCAATTGAGCCAAAGTGGTGATAGGAGGTTCACCGCTTTTTCTTCTTTGCTCAATCACTTGTTCCCATGAAATGAGAACATAATCTTGGAACTCAAGGGAAGCCATGGAAATCTTCTTCTCTTCCCCAAAGTTGTGCAAATGGAATATCTTGTAAACTTTGAGTGCCCATGAGAGATAGTCTACGGGGTCATTGCTTCCAGAGATCTTAGGCATGGTGAAGTTGAGCTTGCCATAGCGTTGTTCATCATTGTAGTTGTTTTGGCGACTATGACGAGGAGGAGGTGCATCAATGTTGTTTTCGGGTTGACATTGTGGTTGCCTTGGGGGTGTCGTCATCATTGTGCTCGACGTCATGTTGTTGAGGCTGTTGACGAGGTCCTCGCACTTGGTTCCTTCGTTCTTGTTGCTCCTCTTGGCGAGCGGCTTCTTATTGTCATTCTCGCTACAGTGCTTCTTGTTCTTGATGATCTTGGCGGTTGCGCTCTTCCAAGGCACGAGTAGATTCTTGTATGGCATGGTGTGCATGATGCACTTGCTCATGGGGGTGATGGTGTTCTTTTCTCGGGGTTGTTCTTCGTGCTCCAATGCATCTTGGTCTTGTTGACAAAGACGGTCACAAGCGCGAATGCAATCTCGTAATCCATTTCCATGGAATGGATTCTTTGTGGCTTGGCGTTACCGACCTTGTGATGCACTTGGGATGGAGCGGTCATCTTGTCGATGACCACGTTCTCCGGGAGGACTTGCGTCGGGCGAGTACTCCAATGTGTGGCGACTTGAGTGGCGCCGCCTTGCTGAAGGAGATATCGAAGGAGCGCGGTTGACCATCAAGGACCAGAATTCTTCCATTTGGCTTGATAGCTTGGTGTCGAGGTAGTCCTGTGTGCACACCTTGGATTCATGGAAGTCGGTAGTGAGTTGTTCGATGCGGTCATTGAAGACATCTTGTGCATGTTTAATTGTTTTGTTTCCGCCAAAGAAGTGCAACTCGGTGACGTAGATATTCATGTCGTCGTCATGCTCCTCGAAAGTCGTGTTCGACATGGTGTTCATATCCATAGCACTTGAGAAAATATAAGTGGAAGAATGAGAAGACAATACCAATTAGCGTTCCAAAAGTTGAAAATGGATCAATATGACTTAATGTGCAAGTATGGAAATAGTAGAATTGGTAGCGAAGATCGTCCTTCTCACACCTACACAAGTAAGGCTTATGGAGTAGCTTGGTTAGGATTGTGGCACAAAATTAAAGCAATTCGAGAATAAGATTCAATAATGTTGCAAGATATTCGTAAATTCGCAAGTAAGATAATGTAGATCAAAAGCAATGAGTAGACACGGAAACACACACATGGATGGATAAGTGGGGTCGTGCAACAAAAGAATGTGCAGAAAATGTGGAATCCATGGAAAATGCTCTTGTTGCACAACACTAGAGAGACACTAGCATGATTGCTCAAATGGGCGTGATACGAACTTGTGCACAACCTATAAGAAACAAAATTTGTCGTCTTCCTATTCCCAATTTGCTACGTATGTATGAGGCACATGTCACTCACTCAAGAGATCCAACATGATCAAGTATGATATACAAATTTGGTGATGCTATTGCTCTTGTTCTTTTGTCCTTGCTTAAAAGCTTTGCTTCTCTTTCTATTAGTAATGATATGTTTAAGGTCACTATGTGGGATGTGCACACCAAGATAGCAATTATGTAAGCAGGTACTATTTGTAATACAAAAGATGATACTAAGATATATGCACGCAACTAAAGCTATGCAAAGTATGTATCACTAAAGTGCACAAGTAGCATAGCCAGGTAATACTCAATGGTACTCTCGATAAGCATGTAACACGAATAGGCTCGAGGTAACAATGCAATGCCAAGGTTATATGTAGAGTGTGTCGTCGCGGTTACCGTCCTTGTTTACAATTTGGTGTCATTGAAGAGGTGGTTGGCGACGATCCAGGCGATGATGATTGGCGACAATGATGTAGAACCACTCCTAAGTAGTCAGAACACCTTAGAAAGTGGCGGGCTCGTGACTCAAAATCTCAAATGCAAAAGGTTGTGGAATAAAAATGGTGGAGGTTTGCGGAAAACTATGGTGGAAAACGAAAACAAAGTAAAAGTTGCCGAAACGAAAGTTTCTGGTAAGGCCAAAAGGTCTGGGTGGAACCGAAATTTCTAGGGGTCGGGGAAATTTGAACGAACTCTAATTTCCAGATCTGGGACTTGGACAAGAAATCTTGAGGAAAACCCCAAATCCGTCGGTGAAAAAGAAAAATTGGCGGGGTTTGGATGGATGGAAAGCTAGATCCACACGTCCACAACGAAATTCACAAATCAAAATCAACAAAATCACTTCAAATCCAGCGAATCCAAGAAATTTTGGTATGGCTATTTTTATGAGGATTTTCCAAATTAGGTCAAAACAAAACATCATTTGCCTAGAAAGTGGACGGAGAGACTCCAAGGTGTGAATCAACGTGGCTCATGATACCAATATGATATGGGGCAAGCCCATGCGCATAGATCTTTTCACACTTGGAGGGGGAAAAGGGAGAAATCACGAGAGGAAACAAGAAATCAAGAATGATCTTTGATCACACATCCACTAGAATCACACAAACACATGAGATACATAGATCCACGATCAACAAAAGGATACACGTACCCGATAGTCCCCCGCTCACAAGGAGGGGCCTTGATATCCCGTGGGATCTTCCCTTCATAGGGGCCTTGGCATCCACTTCGGATCTTCTCTCAAAGAGGAGGTCAACTCCGTGGGAGAATGAAGTAGATGAAGATATGCTCAACAATGTCAAGTGCTAAACATAAGCTAACCCTTAAACGGAGTTATAAGAAGAGTTGTTATAGTCTAGGTCGAAATAGAAGGGCGAAAGGGTACACGAGCCTCGGGCCCAAATGGCTGGGCGCAGTTAGGCCGGAAGTTCCAAGCTTTCCCGAGAGTTGTCACCATCTTCGATAGCTGTGCTGAGGAGAGGATGGAAGTACCAGGCATGCCGGAGCTTCTGGGCCAGGGTCCGGGCAGGTTCCGAGCTAAGCCGAAAGGTTGCTCGCTTGGGCTGGATCCAGAGATGTTGAGCGGTTGGAGGATCCGGGCTGGCCGGAAGTTCTGGACTGGCCTGGATCGTCATCTTGTATCTTGTCTCCTCTCCTTCATTTGGTTCTCCTCCTCGAGCACTTGAGCTCCCGTCATGGTCAAGGTACCTGAGGATGCGTAGTGTTACCACTTGAGGTAGCATACAAGTTCCATGAGCGTCGAAGGGAGAGTCTCATAGGAGAGATCTCACCTCGGTTTCCATGAGACATGCATGGGCTCCTGTCATGGGACCCTTTGGATCTTGTTATGTTGGTGATGGGTCCATGGGGGATGATCATGGGGTGATCCACACCAAGGGATCCAAAACCAACCCTAACTCACCTTACCCACATATACATACTCAAAAAACAGCCTATAATGTTGTATGTGGATATTACATGGGCCTGGCTGAAACATAAGGTGACGCAACACCTATAATAGCTTATGGATGAAATTTATGAAGTGGCATGTTGTATATTTCGTCCAAGCCTTCAAGCACTCCTTATGGTGGCTTCAAAGTGTGAAAATCACCACAGGAAACTCCATTGTGCTTTCCCGCGCGCGCACCTCCTTCTCGATGCTTGATACCGCTTCATTGGCCATCCTTTTTATCCATTCTAGGTACTTCATTTATAAGTAAAACAAAAGTATCTAATTTAGACAACATCATATGTTCATGAACATTAGAAGGATTTCCAAGAAACGAAAGTACCTGATAATTTAGTTGACGTGTGCGAGCTCTAGTAACCAGTCCAATATGTGTAGCTGGTGGGAATGTGGGTGTAACATTAGTAGGGATGTCCTCATCACTATGACTATGAGTACTTTGAATAAGTTTGAGAAAGCGTACACGAGTCCACTAATCACCACAACTATACACTACCATGGATGCTCTCTCGTCTTCCTATGAGAGTGCCATGCAAGATACTCACACTTGTATTGAGACTTTTATCTTATCCCTTTGATTTTCTATGAACAACATATGTTTCCAAGTAGTTCATATCCGAGGACGCAGCTATTCGAACAGATTCATACCCTGCAGGGGTGTACTCCTTCACACACGCTCTCACCACTTATCGATAAGTCCACGTAAAAAGGCACATCAGCAACCTTCAAGTGGAAGCCCAACGAGGGAGTCAGCCAGGACCTTCAACCACTCAAGTCCCTAGTCTGGGTTTACCGCCTATTTGAGACATAACCCACATGGAAGTTCGGCTAAAGTTTCCGCTACGGACTCAAACAATGTGCATAGGGTTCCCAAGCCCACCATTCGGGTGCCACTTGGTACACCATGCTACGTGACTGCCGCATCATAGCCCACCCCTAAGGTCAGCGCTATGCACGAACTCCAGCATAAGCTACAAACACAAGAAAGTACTTACAACTCCTGGACACTAGGAACAAGAGGGCTTGGACTTTTCGAACCCCAACACTGGGTACTAGCTAGCCTTGGATCACATTCACAGAACTTAGTTCTTATGAGCGGTTCTAATCAGACGATACGCTATGTACTCCTACATAGCCTCTCATTGCTACCTTTAGCAAATCGAGTCCAACATTTAACTCTCAACATTATAACACATTCATTTCACTCTGGTTTATCACCCAGATGAATGAGACTTGACACAACTCTAAGCATAGAAAGCACAGCAGGGTAAAGCACATCATGGATCAAGCATCTCCCATGTATGCTAGGTTGCTTGGTTTAGCAATTTACTGTGACAATGATAGGTCATGCAAAGGAATGGATTCAACTAACAAAATAGGTAACAATTTAAGCGTTGTTGTCCTATGATGACCCACAAGTATAGGGGATTTATCGTAGTCCTTTCGATAAGTAATAGTGTCGAACCAAATGAGTAGCAGAATGAAATCACAAGAGTTTTCCAGCAAGGTATTCTCTACAACCACTGAAATTATAGGTAACGGATAGTTTTGTGATAACATAATTGGTAACGGGTAACAAGTAACAAGTGTAGCAAAGGTGCAGCAAGGTAGCCCAATCCTTTTCGTAGCGAAGGACAGGCCTGGACAAACTCTTATATAAAGCAAAGCGCTCCCGAGGACACATGGGAATTTCTGTCAAGCTAGTTTTCATCATGCTCATTTGATTCATGTTCGTTACTTTGATAATTTGATATGTGGGTGCGCCGGTGCTTGGGTGTTGCCCTTACTTCCACAAACCTCCAACTTATGATTAACCCCTCTCGCAAGCATCCGCAACTATGAAAGAAGAATTAAGATAAATCTACAATAGCATGAAACATATGGATCCAAATCAGCCCCTTACGACGCAACACATAAACTAGGGTTTAAGCTTCTCTCACTCTAGCAACCCATCATCTACTTATTACTTCCCAATGCCTTCCCCCAGGCCCAAACAATGGTGAAGTGTTATGTAGTCGACATTCACATAACACCACTAGAGGAGAGATAACATACATCTCATCAAAATATCGAATGAATAGTAAATTCACATGATTACTTATAACAAGACTTATCCCATGTTCTTAGGAAAAAATATAATTACTCACAAAGCATGTTCATGTTCATAATCAGAGGATTATTAATTATCATAAAGGATCTGCGCACATGATCTTCCACCAAGTAAACCAACTAGCATCAACTACACGGAGTAATCAACACTACTAGCAACCCACAGGTACAAATATGAGGTTTGAGACAAAGATCAGATACAAGAGATGAACTAGGGTTTGGAGAGGAGATGTTGCTGGTGAATGTTGGGTTCTACCGTAGGGGCATCGCATGCGAATTAAAAATTTCCTACACGCAGAACATCCAAGAACATCCTATGGCGATGGATCACAAATCGTTACCACTAGACGCACAGTGCCATGCAGCAGAAGTAGAGTTGGGGCAGCACGTCCGTGTGGTTCGTCTCCTTCTCATCCTTTCTCCCTCGAGCAGCCGGTCCAATATCCCTCGAACAGCCGGTCCGCCGGATCTGGCGTACAGGTTCGCCGGAGTAGCACAAGTGCACCGCCTCTAACAGTATCCGCGCGTGCAGGAGGAACACACCGTCAGGCGGACTACTAGGTCCGATCACACAGTTGGCGGTGAGTAGAGGTGGCTATTCGCAAAAAATGCAAACCCTAATGACGAGGCCAAAGCAATCAACCAGATGGGTGTGTCGCGCCTCCACTATATATAGGCATCCAGCGTAGGCTCCACCCTTGGGCCTCGCACGGATACTAAAGCCCACGTGTTCCTTCCCTTAAGCGAGTGACCCTTTAGGTTCTCGTTCACTTGGTTGCTAGTCAGATCACATCCGACTCGAACGATCGGTAGCGGCCTCTAGCAAGATGTGCCGAGTCCAAGTGTCTAATGAAGCTGGTTAGGCGAACCTGTACTTCACACATCTGTTCCCTTTGCCACACGATATATGTTACCATGCACAAGGCGACATGGTCATCCTTGTTGATGCACGACCTGTTTCTCGTTCCGTTGAGTCCGACCAACACTTCGGATTGTCTCATAATCCTTATCGCATGGCCATGCTTATCCAAGTCGGATAACCCGAGGGACCCAGAGTATATCTCTCCTGATCGAAGGGGCAAATCCCATCTTGCTCGACCATGTCTCGTAGCATGGGTCTGGACAAGCCCGAAACCTACCTCTGTAACTACCCAGTCATGGAGTAGCGTTTGGTCGGCCCAAAGCAAGTCTATCACCATCCTGAGTACATGTACCAGCTGAGGTCTTAGGACATAGTACATATATTGTACTAGAGACTCACAGATGACCTATCGCCGCGTCTCATAGTTGGTTCTGTCAAACTTAGACCTTATCTCGACTCGGATCTGACCATGTCGAATCCGACCAGACCTTTCTGTGTCCATATTATCCGGTTAGTATCCAATGCTACATGGTCAGTGAGACAGAACCATCCACCATGTCATATGCTAGTCTGATTAGTTGTGCGTCCACACAACCCTTTCAACTAGCCATTTAGGACAGTTATCATACAATGCATAGTCTCACAAACACGTCATGTACTTGTTAATACACATCACTGATAATGTCCAAGGACTATCTTTATTCATAAACATATACGAAATATCATCATACATGATTTCCTCTAGGGCATATCTCCAACAGTGAAGATCTTGATGGAGATTGACCCCCTCTTGATGAGAGGATCGTTGGTGATGACAATGACTTTGATTTCCCCATCCGAGAGGGAAGTTTCCCCGGCAAAATAGCCCTACCAGAGCTCTAGATTGGTTTTGTCCAAGATCCGCCTTGCGATGGCAGCGCTTCGTCCTGAAAGCTTCCTTCTGATTTTTTCCAGGTCAAAACCCTTCATATAGCAAAGGATGGGTATCAGGAACCTGCAAGGTGGGTCACAAGCCTGCTAGGCGTGACCAGGGGGTGGGCCCCTCAGGTATCTGTTTCGCCTAGTATTTTTTGTATATTCCAAAATATTTCTCCATAAATTTTCATGACTTTTTGAATTGTGCAGAATAGGTATCTCAGATTTTCTCCTTTTCTAGTCCAAAATTCCAGCTGTCGACATTCCTCCTATTCATGTATATCTTGTAAAATAAGAGAGAAAAGGCATAAGTATTGTACCATAACGTGTAATAATAGTCCATAATGCAATAAATATCAATATAAAAGCATGATGCAAAATGGACGCATCATCCTAATGCAATAAATGAGAGCAGTAGCGAGAGTATGGGATTGTATCAGCATATTCAAAAGGTTTGTTTGCCTTGCAGATCAAAGGTTGAATACTCTCCTTCAGTGGGATACTCGTGGGTATCCTGCAGAGTAGAGCCTACATCAACATATACAAAGAAACAATCAATACACATCAAGTGCAACACTATGATGCATGATGACGACATGGCAACATGATGTGTTTGAGCTAATGCAACTATCATTGGTGTTAGATGGAGTAGCTTTGAATCTAGGGTGTAACATTAGTAGGTATGTCCTCATCACTATGACTATGAGTACTTTAAATAAGTTTGAGAAAGCATACACGAGTCCACTAATCACCACAACTACACACTACCATGGATGCTCTCTCGTCTTCCTATGAGAGTGCCATGCAAGATACTCACACTTGTCTTGAGACTTTTATGTTATCCCTTTGATTTTGTATGAACAACATATGTTTCCAAGTAGTTCATATCCGAGGATGCGGCTATTCGAACATATTCATACCCTTGAGGGGTGTACTCCTTCACACACGATCTCACCACTTATCGATAAATCCACATAAAACGGCACCACAACAACCTTCAAGTGCAAGCCCAATGAGGGAGTCGGCCAGGACCTTCAACACTCAAGTCCCTAGTGTGGGTTTACCGCCTATTTGAGACATAACCCGCACGGAAGTCTGACAAAAGTTTCCTCTACGGCCTCAAACAATGTGCACAGGGTTCCCAAGCCCACCGTTCGGGTGCCACTTGGAACACCATGCCACGTGACTGCCGCATCATAGCCCACCCTAAGGTTAGCGCTACGCACGAACTCCAGCATAAGCTACAAACACTAGAAAGTAATTACAACTCCTGGACACTAGGAACAAGAGGTCTTGGACTCCTCGGAGCCCAACACTGGGTACTAGCTAGCCTTGGATCACATACACAGAACTCGGTTCTTATGAGCAGTTCGAATCAGACGATATGCTATGTACTCCTACATAGCCTCTCATCGCTACCTTTAGCAAATCGGGTCCAACATTTAACTCTCATCATTATAACACATTCATTTCACTATAGTTCATCGCCCGGATGAATCAGACCTGACACACTCTATGCATAGAAAGCACAACAAGGTAAAGCACATCATGGATCAAGCATCTCCCAGGTATGCTAGGTTGCTTGGTTTAGCTATTTACTGTGACAATGATAGGTCATAAAGAGGAATGGATTCAACTAACAAAACAGGTAACAATATAAGCGTTTTCGTCCTATGATGATCCACAAGTATAGGGGATCTATCGTAGTCCTTTCAATAAGTAAGAGTGTCGAACCAAATGAGTAGCACAATGAAATCACAGGTGGTTTCCAGTAAGGTATTCTCTACAAGCACTGAAATTATCGGTAACAGATAGTTTTGTGATAATATAATTGATAACGGGTAAAAAGTAACAAGTGTAGCAAAGGTGCAACAAGGTAGCCCAATCCTTTTTGTAGCAAAGGACAGCCCTGGACAAACTCTTATAAAAAGCAAAGCGCTCCCGAGGACACATGGGAATTTCTGTCAAGCTAGTTTTCATCATGCTCATTTGATTCGCATCCGTTACTTTGATAATTTGATATGTGGGTGTACCGGTTCTTGGGTGTTGCCCTTACTTCCACAAACCTCCCACTTGTGATTAACCCCTCTCGCAAGCATCCGCAACAATGAAAGAAGAATTAAGATAAATCTAACCAATAGCATGAAACATATGGATCCAAATCATCCCCTTACGACGCAACGCATAAACTAGGCATTTAAGCTTCTCTCATTCTAGCAACCCATCATCTTCTTATTACTTCCCAATGCCTTCCCCTAGGCCCAAATAATGGTGAAGTTTTATGTAGTCGACATTCACATAACACCACTAGAGGAGAGATAACATACATCTCATCAAAATATCGAATGAATACCAAATTCACATTATTACTTATAACAAGACTTATCCCATGTGCTTAGGAAAAAATGTAATTACTCAAGAAGCATGTTCATGTTCATAATCAGAGGATTATTAATTATCATAAAGGATCTGCACATGTGATCTTCCACCAAGTAAACGAACTAGCATCAACTACAAGGAGTAATCAACACTACTAGCAACCCACATGTACAAATATGAGGTTTGAGACAAAGATCAGATACAAGAGATGAACTAGGGTTTGGAAAGGAGATGGTGCTAGTGAATGTTGGGTTCAACTGTAGGGGCATCGCATGCAATTAAAACTCTCCGACACGCAGAACATCCAAGAACATCCTATGGAGATGGATCACAAATCGTTACCACTAGATGCGCGGTGCTATGGAGAGGAAGTAGAGTTGGGGCAGTGCGTCCATGTGTTCCGTCTCCTTCTCGTCCTTTCTCCATCGAGCAGCCGGTCTGATCTCCCTCGAACAGCTGGTCCGCCAGATCCTGCGTATAGGTTCATAGGAGCGGCACAATTGCACTGCCTATAACGGTATCCGCGCGCGCAGGAGGAACACACCATGCGGCAGACTGCTAGGTCCTATCAAATAGTTGGCAGCAAGTGGAGGTGGCTATTTGCAACACATGCAAACCCTAATGACGGTGCTGAAGCAATCAACCAGATGGGTGTGCCGTGCCTCCACTATATATTGGCATCCGGCGCGGGCTCAACTCTTCGGCCTCACACGGATCCTAAAGCCCACGTGTTCCTTCCCTTAAGCGCGCGACCCTTTAGGTTCTCGTTCACTTGGTCACGAGTCAGATCACATCCGACTCGACCGGTCGGTAGCGGCCTCTAGCAAGATGTGCCGACTCCAAGTGACCGGCTGGTTAGGCAAACCTATACTTCACACTTCTGTTCCCTTTGCCACATGATATATGTTATTATGCACAAGGCGACATGGTCATCCTTGTTGATGCACGACCTCTTTCTAGTTCCGGTGAATCCGACCAACACTTCGGATTATCTGATAATACTCATCGCATGGCCATGCTTATCCAGGTTGGATCACCCGGGGGGCCAGAGTTTATCTCTCCTTATCGGAGGGACAAATCCCATCTTGCTCAACCATGTCTCATAGCATGGGTCTGGACAAGCCCGAAACCTACCTTTGCAACTACCCAGTCATGGAGTAATGTTTGGTCAGCCCAAAGCAAGTCTGTCACCATCCCGAGTACATGCGCCAGCTGAGGTCTTAGGACATAGTACGTGTGTTGTACTAGAGACTGATAGATGACCTATCGCCGTGTCTCATATTTGGGTCTGTCCAACTTTTACCTTATCTCGACTCGGATCTGACAATGTCGAATCCGACAAGACCTTTCTGAGTCCATATTATCCGGTTAGCATCCAATGCTACATGGTTAGTGAGACCGAACCATCCACCCTGTCATAGGCTAGTCTGATTAGTTGTGTGTCCACACAACCCTTTCAACTAGCCATTTAGGACAGTTATCATACAATGCATAGTCTCACAAACAAGTCACGTACTTGTTAATACGCATCACTGATAATGTCCAAGGACTATCTTTATTCATAAACATATAGGAAATATCATCGTACATGATTGCCTCTAGGGCATATCTCCAACACTGAAGATGTTGATGGAGATTCCCCCTCTTGATGAGAGGATCGTTGGTGATGACAATGGCTTCGATTTACCCATCCGGAAGGGAAGTTTCCCTGGCAAAACAGCCCTATAGGAGCTCTAGATTGGTTATGTCCAAGTTCCGCCTCGCAACGGTGGCGCTTCGGTCCGAAAGCTTCCTTCTGATTTTTTCCAGGTCAAAAACCTTCATATAGAAAAATATGGGCATCGGGGACCTGCCAGGTGGGTCTCAAGCCTGCTAGGCGCGGCCAGGGGTGTCCCCCACCTGGCAGGCTTGACACCTCCTGGTGGGCCCCTCAAGTATATCTTTCGCCCAGTATATTTTGTATATTACAAAATATTTCTCCATAAATTTTCATGACTTTTGGAATTGTGCAGAATAGGTAACTTAGATTTTCTTCTTTTCCAGTCCAAAATTCCAGCTGCCGGCATTCTTCCTCTTCATCTATATCTTGTAAAATAAGAGAGAAAAGGCATAAGTATTGTACCATAACATGTAATAACAGTCCATAATGCAATAAATATAAATATAAAAGCGTGATGCAAAATGGACGTGTCATCCTAATGCAATAAATGAGAGCAGTAGCGAGAGTATGGGATTGTATCAGAATATTCAAAAGGTTTGCTTGCCTTGCAGATCAAAGGTTGAATACTCTCCTTCAGTGGGATACTCATGGGTATCCTGTGGAGTAGAGCCTACCACAACATATACAAAGAAACAATCAATACACATCAAGTGCAACACTATGATGCATGATGATGACATGTTAACATGAAGTGTTTGAGCTAATGCAACTATCATGTGTGTTAGATGGAGTAGCTTTGAATCTAGGGTTCAAATTCAAACTACAAAAATTATTTAACATATTGCATTTGACATAAATGTCCATGTTCTCCTATTTAGGTCGATCTATCATGCATGATAATAGCACATATGGATTCTCTAGAGTTTTCTAATCATATTTCATAGAGAAATTATTTTCATGTGACATACAAATTAATTTATATGCATATTAGAAATTTAAATCATTTTTTGGAATTTCTTGAATATTTAAATCCAAAAGATCATTTACTGCGTCAGCCTCGCGTCAGCATGAGCTCAGTAGGTCAACTGACCATTGCCAGGTCAAACCTAACCACTGGGTCCCACTGGCCAGTCTCTTAGTGCTGGCTAGTGTCACTAACAGGTGGGACCCCTCTATCATTAACACTAGGTTAAAATAGGAGTTGACTGAGCTTTGACCAGGTGTAGGGCCCATTGTCAGCGTTTGTTAGGGCCCTCATTAGTGTGTCATTAGTCCTAATGACTGACCACATCGGACGTCGCCGGAGTCTCGCATGCAGCGACCAAACCGATGGTGCGTTCACGCTAGAATCGCGCAAACAACGATGGCTGGATGCCCAGAGACCACCAGAGAGTAGCCCATGCTTGGTCGCATCTAACTGGTGGGTCAGGTGGTTGCGGGGTCGCCGGAATTGTTGACCGCGTCGAGGTCTATGGCGGCTGATGAGAGGGTGTCGTCACAAATGACGATGTGATCCACCACATGGCCTGCGCTTAGCTTCTATGACATCTACGCGAGCTTGCGGACTCGTCTGGAGCACTAGCTGGACCGAACGAGCACAGGAGCAACGTCGACATGGAGCTTGCATGGTGGATCTCCTCGACCACAAATAAATTAGCGACTATAGCTAGCAATCAATGGTGGGATCTAGGGGATTCGGTTCAGGGGCTCAGAAAGATCATGACGGGATGGTCAGCGAGCTCGGGGAGGAGCTGGAGGAGACTTGCGATGGTGGCGATCTTGTGGACCCGAGGTTAGAGAAGGGATCAAACGTGGCGCTTGGAGGCTTCCGGCATCACGTGGTTTCATGGGGAGGAGCATTAGGTCAGGGCGAACTCGTGTGTGGCTCAGAGGGGTGAGGTGGTGGCTCTGGCTATGCATGCGACGATGGAGAGCTCGAGTAGTGCTCTAGAATGGCAAGGAGGGAGAGAGCAACGGCAAGAGGGGTGAAATGGAGAGGTGGAGCCGATTGGGACGGCTCTTGTGAGTCTTATTCGCCTCTCCAGCGCGGCAGCAAGGCAGGGACGTGGCGTGGCGGCCTTGGGTGAGCCGGTCACCGTGCCCACCTTCGCCTCTGCCCTTTCGTAGAGGTTGAAGATGACTGGCATTGGGCCAGTGGGCCTACCAGGTAAGCTAGGACTGGTAAGCCTCATCTCCCTTTTCCTTTTATTCCTATTTTTGTTTCTGTTTTCTAATAGATGCATTTTGTTTAATTTTGTTTTGGGCAAAAACAAAAAGACAAAAACCCTGAAATAATTGATGAGATATAAGCTGAATATTCCAAAGTGCCACAAAAAGTATCAGCATTTTTGAAACAACTAAAATATTTATGGTCCTTTAATTGTCATTTCCAGCAAGTTTGATGGTTTATTTAAAACACCAAAGTGTTGTTAAAAAGTAGAGCACCCCTGGTATGTTGTTGCCAACATTTATCAGACATGGTGAACCTTTATATGGGCATTTTGGATTTGTTGAAAATCTTAATTATTGGAATTGGTTAATCCATGAAGTGCTAGGGTTTGTTCTTCCCCATTTCAGGTTTAACAAAAATATAACTTGATGCATCACTCATGCTAGATCAAAGCAAGGGCGTAAAGAAGGGATGTGACAACTCACCCCCACTCAAAAGAATCTCGTCCCGAGATTTAAGAGTCATCGGGAAGAACGTGGGGTACTCTAGTCAAAGACTGTCCTCCCTTTCCGAACTTGCTTCTTTTTCAGAAAGGTGTGACCACTTAACCATGAGAAACTTGATGTTTCAGTGCCGAGTGGTATGCTCAGCTTGATAAACAATACGAACAGGGTACTCTCGATATTTAAGGTTATCCTAGAGATCAAGCGTTTTGTGGTCCACTTTGTGGATAGGATCTGATAAGCAAGGCCTGAGTTGCGAGACGTGGAAGACATCAGGTACCTTGGAAAGATGCGGTGGAAGTTCCAATTGGTAGGCAACTTCTACTCCTTTGGCGACAATGCGAAAAGCACCAATGTAACAAGGAGCCAATTTTTCCTTGAGACTGAATTGTTGGGTACCCTTCAGAGGTGCAACCCGAAGATAAGCCTTCTTGTCAATTTCATAGGTCACAACCTTATGATGATGATGATCATATTGGCTCTTTTGACGAGATTGGGCTCTTTTCAAATTTTCACAGAGAATGCGAACTTGCTCTTTTGCTTCCTGGATCATATCCAGACCAAAGAGTTGCCTCTCCCCAGTTTCTGACAAGTTAAGAGGTGTTCGACATCTTCTTCCATAGAGAACTTCAATAGGAGCCTTGCCCAATCATGATTGATAACTATTGTTATAAGCAAATTCGGCGAACAAAAGACGTTTCTCCAAATTCGTATCGCAAGAGATTACATAAGCTCTCAGTATGTCTTCCAGAATTTGATTGACTCACTCCACTTGACCACTTGATTGCGGATGGAAAGCAGTGCTAAAGGAGAGATGAGTCCCCATAGCATTTTGGAAGCTTTCCTAGAAACGGCAAGTAAATATACTTCCACGGTCTGAGTTAATATCCAAAGGAACACTATGAAGAGACACTATTGTAGAAATATATAACTCCGCTAGCTGGATAGCAGTTACACTTTCACAAATAGAGAAAATGAGCCACTTTGGAAAGGTGGTCAGTGACCATGAAAATAAAATTATACCCTGTCTTGGTCCTCGGAAACCCGATGATGAAATCCATACCGACTTTGTACCATTTCCATTGAAGAATAGCTAGGGCTTGAATGGTGCAAGCAGGTCTTTAGTGTTCTTCCTTTACACGAAGGCAAACATCGTAGTTAGGAACCAACTAAGCAACTTCTCTCTTCATCCTACTCCACCAGAACCTCCGGCGTAGGTCTTCATACATCTTGGGTCGTGAGAGGGGATTCATGAGCCTCCGTAAGGATCAACCATCGTAGATGTTGGTTTCTGGGAACTACCAAGCAGTTCTCCAAGAAAACAACACCTTGATTATTTATGGAAAAACAACTAGCAGCTCTGCTCTTGATGTTTTTCGTGATCTGGTAGATTCCCATATCTTGCTTCTGAGCAGCTATAGTTTTATCCCTAAGGGCGGGTTTAGCCACCAAGTTGGAAAGGAATCCTTGAGGAACAATGTGAAGATTTAGCTTCCGAAATTCCTCATAGAGAAGTGGTTGACTTTGTTGTAACATGAGATTGTTACAATAATACTTACGACTTAGTGCGTCAACCATGACATTGGCTTTCCGCGGGGTGTAAGATATCCCTAAGTTGTAATCCATAATCAACTCAACCCATCGTCTTTGCCTGAGATTCAAATCCGGCTGGGTGAAGATATGTTTCACAATTTGGTGATCCATGTATATTTCGTAACGATTACGCAGATGGTAATGACGCCAAGATTTCAGTGGATGGACCACAGCTACAAGCTCTGGAACATGTGTTGGATAATTATCCTCATGTGGACGCAACTGTCGAGATGCGTATGCAATCATATGATGATCATGCATGAGTATGCAACCTAATCCTTGTCGTGAGGCGTCGCAATAGATAACAAAGTCTTTAGAGAAATTTGATGTCACAATACGAGAGTAGAAGTCAGGCATCTTTTTAGTTCCTGAAAACTATGCTCCAGTTGCGGGGTCCACTCAAACTTTTATCTTTCTTGAGGAGTTCAGTTAGAGGGTTAGCATCCTTGGAGAAGTTCTCTAGAAAAGGCGAGAATAGCTCACTAAGGCAAGGAAACTCCAAACTTGCTAAACCGATTCAGGTTGAGTCCAAATTGGTCACTCCAAACTTGCCAAGATTTCAGTGGATGGACCACAGCTACAAGCTCTGGAACATCCTGAACTCGCTCGGGATTGACAGCAATACCCTTACCAGAGATTACGTGGCCCAGATTGGTCACTTTTGTCCACCAGAATTCACATTTGGTGAATTTGGTATATGTCACACCCTATGTTTGTATCACTTTGTTATGCTTGGATTTACAAATTTTGGAACCAGTCAAAACTTTTTGGGTGCAAGCTTGTTTGAATTTTGCTTGTTTGATTGTTTAGTTGATTTTGTTTGGCACTCTTAGGTTCTACTCCTATCCATATTCATCTTCCTTGAACCAAACTTCTTTCCCAATGATCATACCATGTGAATAGCGCCCAAAACTATTTTTACCAAATATTATTTTGACCAAAAAGGTTTTATTTAAATTAGGTTTTCATAAACACCTGAGTTGAGGTTTGCACTGCAAGTCCTTAAATTGGGTGGATCCTTTTCCCCAAAGGCTTTATTTCAAACCTACTATATATGACTTTCCAAAACCACCAAATATTAATTTTAAATATTATTTTACTATTCATTTAAAGACGTTTTCTTAAGGCCAGAAATGGACTTTTATAGGGAAAAAATATTTTAATGCTTTGAAAAGAAAATTTAGGGAAACTAAGTGGACTTATATTTTCCATATATATGAGTTTCAATACATGGTCATGTTCAAAATCATGGGCAAAACCCCTCAAAACCCTTTGTGTCCAAATCAAGCTTTTGAAATATTTCTATAAGAAATATTCTCAATAAATTCCAAGAAAATTCCAACAAGTTAACATTGTCATAGGTGATGATCTTGCAAAGTTTCATCTCAATCCAAATTGTTTTGATTCATCAAACTATTCCAAAACCCTCCCTATCCAGATTCAAATTTGAACAACTTTACATTGTGAAGTTTCTTCCCTTGGCACCAAACTTTGTGGACATGTTCCGCTCACCAAATAATGGTGCTACACTAAGTGGTGCATCAAGGGGATTAGCTTAACATGACTAGATTTACATAAACCAGATTCTCTTAATTTCTAGGGTTTCACAAAGTTACATTGTGAACTTTCTTCAATCAAGCTCAAACTTGGTTATGAGGCCTAGTCCTAATCACCATTTGATCCCGTCAAATCCTATGGCGAGCAAAGCCCATTTGATTGACCTAATATCCATAAAACACCTTCTGCCTGAATGGTAAACACCTTGTTTGATCCCCTTCCTCTATTTTCCTTGAGCCTAATTTTTTTACCACATCATCTTGCAATGGTATTTCACCTCCCGTAAGCTTTGTTTGGCCACAGCTCCATGAATGGGGGGTGAAAACCTCCATTTTTCCCTATGGACAGCCTAAATAGGAGCTTCTCCCCTCCCATTTCTTTTCTTCCACCCTCACCCTAGCTCCAGAGCATCCAAGGGACATCTAAGAAGCCCCCAGGACCTATAGGACAAGGTGGGGCACCCCAGAGCATGCGGGCAACGGCAATGCCGACCATATGCATGCTCTGGAGCGTGCTAAAGTGTGCTCCCGCAGTGTAGCCGCACCCATCCCGAGCGTCCCGACCACCTGGGGATGTCGGGACTTGTCCCATGGATTCCCCTCGACGCCCGTGTCCCTCCAAGCGGTCAGCCCCATCCTCTTTCTCTCTCCGGCGACATCCCGCACGCATGCCCGACGCCGCCCAGCTCGGCCAACCACGATGCTCGCACGCGTCCGCTCCCCGGTCTCTCTCCTCTCCCTCATGTCGTGGACGTGCCCCAGCAACACCACAGACACGCCCACTCCCCCTCCCATGCCCTCTGGCCTTGGCCTCATCCTCACCGGCGCACCACCGAGCGGTGGACCTCGGGGAGGCTATAAATAGCCCCTCCCGGACCTCTCTCTCCCCTCCGAACCCCTTCTCCCTCACCAAGTCGAGCCCCTATGCCACCCCGGTGAGCTCCCAAAGCCCCTCCGCTCGGGATCAAGCAGAACCTCGCCACGGTAACACCGCTGTCGATCTCCAGGTATGCCCCCTCTCCGGGCCTCATTTCTGTCCCATTGAGCCCCCCTAGTGCCCTGACCTGTCTCCCTCCTTCTCCCCTTCCGTTTGACGCAGTCGGCGAACCAGGCCACCTCCAACCACCCTTCCACCTCTAGGAGACCGGCGGCTAGATGTTGGGTCCATCCCCGCCATCAGTTCCCCTCGTTGTGCACTACTTCACCACTGGTGAGCATCGCTGCCCCCTGTTAGGAGGTGGGAGATGACAGGTGGCCCCCTGTAATCCTCAAACCTCTCTCCCTGTCCCTCTCTCTCGCTGAAGCTGGGGCTCGCGCATCAGGTTCAAACCTGGCCGAGCGAGCGCCCGCAGCTCAGCTGGGCTGGCCTGGCCGGCTGGGCCCAGTATAGCTGGGCATCTGGCCCAAGGCATCCTGGCCTTTTATTTTTCGTTTTTCTCCAGTTTTCCAAAAATCCCAGAAGTCCAAATAAAAATCCCAAGCTAAATATTTTTCCACCATTAACCTTGAAATAATATGTAGAATTTATTAGTGCCTTTTGTGAAAAAAATTGAAAACTTTTTATGCACTGTTTTATTTTAAAACTTGTTTAGGCATGTTTTTGCCTCTGTTTAAATAGTTTTCAAAAAATGTTTTCACAACAAAACATTAGGCAAATATTTTTAGAATAGCCTTTACGATTTTTTAGAATAGAGTAACATTTTTAAAAGTAGCTTTTGTGCTCTTTTTTGTTGAGATGCTTATTATTGCTTGTTTATTCCGTAATGATAGATTGCGTTGTTGACGAAGGGATTGGGCACGAAGACTTTGAAGATCCTGAAGAGTTTGTTGAGCCAGGCAAGCAACCCTTTGACCATGTTGAGAAACTTTTTCATGCATGACATATAGCACTTCTTGTTTCGATGATTTGTTCATGTTGATGTGGTGTTTCCCGTTTTGGTGGGATGCCTCCGATACATTCTTATTGATACTTGCATCGTGCATGAACCTACCTCCTTATGAGGGTTGTGCGGGTGGGAGTAGTTAGGATGCTAGTAGTTGCTACGCAAGTGGGATGGGAATATGCATGGTGATGGAAACATAGTGATTTCAAAGAATTTTTTCGAAAACCCCGTCGGGTCCCACTAATGCCCGAGGGAGATGTTGATGAGCTAGGTAGCCACTTGATAAAGAAGTGGTGTAGCGAAGCAAGTGTGTGTGTGTCGCTTTCCAAAATGGATAGGTGTAAGTTGCGACCATTATTCCAACCTTACATGTACGACCATGATACCCCTTATGGGACGGGGATTTGTTGATTACTATGGTTGGTGTTAGCTGGGAGCCCACATTACCAGTGGCGAGAGTGAAGTGGTCACTCTCGAGATGGGGTCGTCCAGGAGTGGAAGGCCATGCGCTGTCTTTACAGGCAGCGGTCACACCATTGCGTGCCCTCATGGATGATAGGTGTGATGTATATCATGAGGGATGGCACCAACGAATGGACTCTTTGTTTCGTATCACCATGGGAAAGGCATTGTTCGGGTGCTTACCTCGGGTATGTAATATGCCGCAAGTCGTGGATGACACGGTAGTTCACCGAGTCTTGTGGGTAAAGTGTGCAACCTTTGCAGAGTGTAAAACTATTCGAATAGCCATGCCACGGTCAAGGACAGTTGGATGACCGCTCTTGTGCTACGTCCAAACGTCTACTAAACTCGGTGTGTGTGGGGGGGGGGTGAGGGTGACAAAGGTGATACTTGAGCTAAGTCCAATGACTTGGCATGATGGTGAACATGAGATGTTCAACCCCCTTTATATGATGATAGCTGAAACTTGTTCACATGAGTACCTGTTAACAATTGATGCATGCTTACTCAAGGTTACTTGATCATGTCATTGCATTCAAAATTAGCTTTTTGCAGAACACCTACTTAGTGCTATATCATGCATTGTTATTTCCTTGTTCCATCATGGGTTGCTTGCGAGTACATTCAAAGTACTCATTGGCTTGCCACTTGTTATTTAATTGGCCAGGCATGGAAGAACAGGAATACGGTGAAGAGTTCGTTGGTGATGAACATGCGAACTAGGACGCTTCCCAGTCAAAATGCTTGTAGGTTTAAGGCAGATGGCATGGGTTCACGCTTTCGATCAAGATTTCCGCTGCTTGTATGTTTAAGTGTTTGGCCCTTACGGCCCTATCAATGTAATACTTGACCTCCATGGTCTTTATTTGTATAAGACGGTATTTAAGGATGTATGACTCTTGTTATTCGGCTTGTGTGTGTTCAGTGAGCATTGATATCTGGGTTCACTATACACATGCATTCGGTGATCATGACTTATGAGTCGGGGTCCCACATAGCTGGTATTAGAGCCATCCTCACTATAGGAAGCCCTTAGTTAGCATGGACGTTAGTTAGGATAAAACCGTTTTCAAAACTACATCTAGAACCTATGATTAGGAGTTCTACACTATTTACCTCTTCCATTCTTCACACAACACTCTGTTGACTCTCCTCCCTTCAAACCTTTGTAGATGGCTGTCGTATCCGAAGCCCTACTAGCATCCGACTTTCCCTTACTCCTTGGGGATAGCCTGGAGAAGTGCCAGTTTCGCCGGCCACCCATCTTCCTTTATCACGAGCACTAGGTCGATGCCATCACAGAGGAGTACCACATTGATGTGGTCATGAAGGCAAACGACTCACCGACCAGTTGGTTCTTTGAAGGAGCACAGATGGAGACCCTCGCACTCGCAGTCGAGACAGCTGCATGGAAGGCACTCATCCACCTTTGAGGGATCATCCCAGAAATGGCTGATGAACCAGCTACTCACTATCTACCCTTTATGAGGGATGATATCGGAAAGAGTTGGGCGTTGGTTCCATCCAAGGAGGATGGGACACCACTCAAATTCCATACCTACTTTGGCCTCTTTGCCAATAGTCTGACTCACCACTTGATTAAGGAGTCCGTGAAGCTCCGCGAGGAACTTCACCACACCCGGGGCTACTTCGACAAGCCAAGACGAAGCCAGACAGGATCAAGAAGGATGGAGCCCCCGAGGGGCGACCAACTGTCGCTTATAGAGGAGGAGCACCCCTAGCTAGAGATGCACCCACATGTCGTCATTGCATGAGTGCGAAGGAGTACCATGAGCTCTTCTCTAACCCACCGATGAAGCGTTGTCGGGATGGACCTCCTCATTCTCCGACCCCTTCGACCGGGAATGATGCCCGTTCAGATGATGAACAGGAGGAAGACCCAGAGGAGCGTAACTACAAAACCGAGCACTCCACCACCTGAGTCCGAGAACCCCTAGGGTAGGATCAGTCATGTACCCCTCATGCGAAGTCGAGTCCTTGTAATGGTTCATATGAACCCATGTGTGCTTGTTGTTTGTTTTGTTGTTTTTGTTTCGATGCAAGTCGTGTTTTTTCCTTAGGCAACATTTAAGCAACTCCATCATCTATCTTATCTTAATATATGTGTTGGTCCTTCGACCTTTGTTTCATCACACTTGCACTCGACCAACCCCCTTAGGCACGCTTTTGCATTGTTGCTTTCCCTCTCGTCTATCCCAGCTGTTTGACTTGGATGCTCCAAACAGGATGGTGACTGCTACCCGCAATAGCACCTTCGCCAACCCTGAAGCCGGCAACTCAAGCCAGCAACAGGGAGCTGGCGGGACTGCTCAGGCTGAAGGACACCAGGCGCAGCCACAAGGCAACATTCCCCCCGCCACCACCTCCACCAGAGAACATGACCATAGATCAATTTCTCCAAGTTCTTCGGGAGGAACGCCAAGCCGCTCAGAAGGTGGCTGAGGCATTGGTTAAACCGAAGGACATGACGATGTACTCGTATTGGCTGTATCGAGTAACAAAGGCTATTTTTGGTATGTCCCATTTCTTAGTTTTCATTTGATGGTATCCCAACCTCAAATCTATTTTGGAAAATACTAAGGATCCAATGAGCTGATCATGTAGGTCGCTGATACTTGTTCTTTATGGTAACAAGGTAGAATGGTCGATAATCTATAACCATCCAATCTGTTCCATCCTTCTTCTTGACGAAGAGGACGGGACAAACCCAAGTAGAAGAACTAGGACGGATCAAACCCTTCTTCAAGGCCTCATCGACTTGTTTATTTAGTTTCGCTAGCTCTAAGGGTGCCATCTTATTGGGTCTACTGGCTATTGGGATAGTTCCTAGGACAAGATCTACACAAACTCTACATCCGTGTCAGGTGGAATACCTGGTAGTTCTTTTGGAAAGACTTCCAAAAAGTCATGAACCCCCTGAATATGTTCAAGCTCTGGAAGAGGATTTTGGCACTTAGCAACTCAAGTTGAGACATTAACTATCTCAAACGATGGCTGTGTAAGCTAAACATTCCTAGTATGAGTATCAATCTTCGCATAATGGGCAGCCATCCAGTCCATACCCAAGATAATATTGATATCTGAAGACTTAAAGGCTATCAAAGAAGCTAAGAAGATCAGTCTATCCATAAGAATTTCATTATAATGGATCACTCGAGAAGTTTTCCATTTGGATCCAGGAGTCTGAACTACTAATGGAGGGGTCATATCACAAAAATATATGTTATGGAACTGTGAAACTTTCTGAAATGTCCATCAGTCCATCTGGAGTAGGGGTTGGCTTCACACGGAACGCCTTGCCTGGCTTTCCATGTCCATCAGACTTCCCAGTGTGATTGGAAGTATTGTTCTGTGGGCACTCGCGGGAGTAGTGTCTTGGCTCCCCACACTTGTAGGATATCACTGTAGTGGACCGTGGGGCAACATTGGCAGCAGGACCACCATAGGCCTTGGCTGGAGGGTTGGTCTATTTTGGATGAGGCGCCTCATAGCATGGCTTCATAGTATACCTAGATGGCAAAGCAATGTTCGGAACCCACCCCGACGCTTATGAGATCTAGAGCCGGATGAGGAGCTGAATTCCCAAGAGTGCTTCTTGGTTCCCTCATAGTCAGTCTGTCCAGTCTCAGCATTGATGGCTTTGTTGACAAGAGTGTGGTAACTGGCACACTCGTGTAGACGTAGATAGTGACGGAGTTTAGGGCTCAGTCATAATGAGGACACCAATACCATTGTTACACCCATAGCCCCCAATGCTATACATACTGGACCTATTACTAGAGCCTGCACATGCTAGTTTAGTTACGAGGTACTTCCGTTTCTTGCAAATCCTTCTAATGTTCATGAACATATGATGCTGCCTAAATAAGATACTATTTTTTACTTATGAATGAAGTACCTAGCATGGAAAAGAAGGATGTCCATTGGAGCGGTATCAAGCATGGAGGAGAAGGTGTGAATGCAAGAAAGAACAATCAAGTTTCCAATGGTGATTTTCGCACTTTGAAGCCACCCTAAGGAGAGGTTGAAGGATTGGACGAAATATATAAGATGACACTTCATAAATTTCGTCCGTAGGCTATTATAGGTGTCGCGTCACCTTATTTTTGGGCCAGGCTCATATAATTTCGAAATACCACTTTATAGGCTATATTTACAGTTTGTATGTGTGGGGAAACAGAGTTTGGGCTAGTTTCGCACCCCTCCTCCAAGGGGTCACAAAATACCTCCTCTATTCCCCCATATATACAGCCCTTACGGCGCTGTTTAGACTTGGGTTTTGTTTAGATTACAAGTTCGCCATAGCTGCAACTTCGCGTCCTTTGTTTGTGTTGCACGACCAGAGTTATACGTCACAGAACCCCACTTTCATCAATAAAGCTTTCCCCTTATATTCACAATATCCAGATTGCAATCTCAGTTTCTTACTTGTTCTTTATTTGCATGCAGGAAACAGACCCTCGTGGTCAGGTTAATCATGCTCGGGCGTGATCAATAACCTCTTGGAGTTGGTTTATTAGTTGCTAAGGTGCGACGTGCTCGCACATTCGTAGTCGAATCGCAAAATCGACACTACCAAAAAAACAACAGTGACATCTCATCGAAAGATAGGGATAACTTCGCCTCTATCAAGTCCCCTGTGGAACATTGCTTGCTTCTTTGCATTAGTTGACACCTCTTCGGGTGCATAGGAGCCGAGATTTCAAAACTCACGGTTATACACGTCCACGGTTAACTTGCTCGGGGTGAAAGCACATAACTCTTCTCTCTTGTGGTCCATAAGACCTTCACAAAGTCATTCAAAGACGTTGCGTCATTGCAATGCTAACGTACAGTATTATGCTCGATGCGCTCCAGCAGGCGGTTGGTCTCTCACTTGTTATCTCTACCTCAAGTATCACTTCCGCGAAAGATATCGGGTGAGGCAGGTTCTCTTGTCTTGCTCCACTGTCCTCACCCTGCTCATAAGCAGAAGCGGGTTGTTCCTAGTGGAAACCATCCTGGTAAACGAAACCAATGGTTTAGACAAGGAAGATAACAACTCTAACATAAGAGATTTAGAAATTTATTGGACAACATGGAATGCAGGGGTAATGATAGAGGCGAAGTTGTCCCTGTCTTTCGATGAGATGGTGGCTATCGTTTTTGGTGGAGTAGACTTTGACGATCCGACTACGAACGTGTGAGACGTCGCGCCTTAGCAATCGCTAAACCAACTCTGAGAGGTTATTGACCACGCCGGAGCACGATCAACCTGACCACGAGGGTCTATTTCCTGCACGCAAACGAAGAACAAGCAAGAAACTAAGATTGCAATCTGGATATTGCGAATATAAGAGGAAAGCTTTATTGATGAAGTGGGGTTCTGTGACGCCTTTGTCTGGTCGTGGAACACAAACGAAGAACGCGAAGTTGCTGCTATGGCGAACTTGTAATCTAAACAAAACCCAAACCTAAAACGAAGCCCTAAGGGCTGTATATATGGGGGAATAGAAGGGAATTTCGTGGCCCCTTGGATGAGGGGTCCGAAACCGACCCTAAGTCAGTTTCCCCATACATACGGACTCTAAAAACAGCCTATAATATGGTATTTCGAAATTACATGGGCCTGGCCCAAAATTAAGGTGGCGCAGCACCTATATTAGCCTATGGACGAATTTTATAAAGTGGCATCATGCATATTTCGTCCAAAGCTTCCCACTCCCATTATGGCGGCTTCAATGTGCGAAAATCATCACTGGAAGCTCCAATGTTCTTCCCCGCGCGCGCACCTTCTCCTCCATGCTTGATCCCGCTCCAATGGTCATCCTTCTTATCCATGATAGGTCCTGGTAATTCAATTGACGTGCGCGAGCTCTAGTAATTGGTCCTGTATGTATAGCAGTCGGGGTGGGTGTAACATTAGTAGGGATGTCCTCATCATCCTCCCCTTCTTGAACTGACGTCGTCCTCGACGGAAGCTCATCTTCCTCACCCAAATAAGGCTTCAAATCTGCAATGTTAAAAGTGGGGCTAACCCCAAACTCTGCAGGCAGCTCAAGTTTATATGCATTATCATTTACTTTCTCTAACACCTTAAAAGGACCATCAGCACGTGGCATTAGCTTTGACTTGCGCAAATCAGGAAATCTATCCTTACGCAAATGTAACCAAACAAGATCTCCAGGTGCAAAGACAACATGTTTTCTACCCTTATCTCCAGCAAGTTTGTATTTAGCATTCATACGCTCAATGTTTTCCTTAGTTAACTCATGAATCTTTAATATCAATTCAGCACGTTCTTTAGCATCAAAATTAACCTTCTCCGAAGACGGAAGAGGCAACAAATCAATAGGTGCACGAGGTAAGAAACCATACACAACTTCAAAAGGGCACATCTTAGTGGTAGAATGTAGCGAACGATTATAAGCAAATTCAATATGAGGCAAGCATTCTTCCCACATTTTCAGGTTATTCTTCAAAACAGCCCTAAGCATAGTAGACAATGATCTATTGACTACTTCAGTTTGGCCATCAGTTTGGGGGTGACATGTAGTACTAAAAAGCAGTTTAGTCCCCAACTTAGCCCATAAACATCTCCAAAAGTGGCTAAGAAATTTAGCATCACGATCGGAAACAATTGTATTTGGCACACCATGCAACCGAATAATTTCACGAAAGAACAAATCAGCAACATGAGCAGCATCATCACTTTTATGACATGGTATAAAGTGTGCCATTTTAGAAAATCTATCCACGACAACAAATATGCTATCCCTCCCCTTCTTTGTTCGAGGTAAACCTAAAACAAAGTCCATAGATATATCCTCCCAAGGAACACTAGGTACAGGTAAAGGCATATATAAACCATGAGGATTGAGTCGTGACTTAGCTTTTTGACATGTAGTGCAGCGAGCAACAAAACGCTCAACATCCCGTCTCATCTTTGGCCAAAAGAAATGTGTAGCAAGTACGTCCTCCGTCTTCTTCACGCCAAAGTGTCCCATTAATCCTCCTCCGTGCGCCTCCTGTAACAACAAAAGACGAACGGAGCTAGCTGGAATGCATAGCTTGTTAGCACGAAACACAAATCCATTATTAATAACGAACTTGTTCCATGTTCTCCCTTCTTTACAATTCTGCAACACGTCTCTAAATTCAGCATCATGCACATATTGATCTTTGATGGTCTCCAAACCAAATATTTTAAAGTCAAGTTGTGAAAGCATAGTATAACGACGAGACAAAGCATCAGCAATAACATTGTCTTTACCCTTCTTGTGTTTAATGACATAAGGGAAAGTCTCAATGAATTCAACCCATTTAGCATGTCTACGGTTCAGTTTTGCTTGACTTTTAATATGTTTCAAAGATTCATGATCAGAATGTATAACAAATTCTTTGGGCCATAAATAATGTTGCCATGTTTCCAAAGTCCGAACAAGAGCATATAATTCCTTATCATAAGTAGAATAATTCAGACTAGGCCCACTTAATTTTTCAGAAAAGTACTCAACAGGTTTACCATCTTGTAGTAACACACCTCCTAACCCAATTCCACTAGCATCACATTCAAGCTCGAAAGTCTTATTAAAATCAGGAAGTTGGAGTAAAGGAGCATGTGTTAACTTATCTTTCAAGACCGTGAAGGCTTCTTCCTGTGCGGTACCCCAAGAAAAAGGCACGTCCTTCTTTGTAAGCTCATTGAGAGGCGCAGCAATGGTGCTGAAATTTCTCACAAAACGCCTATAGAAACCAGCGAGGCCAAGAAAACTCCTTACTTGTGTGACCGTTTTGGGCTGCGGCCAACTCTCAATAGCTTCGATCTTGGCTGTATCAACTTCAATTCCCTGTGGAGTAACAACATAGCCAAGAAAAGATACTCGGTCGGTGCAAAAGGTGCACTTCCCAAGGTTACCAAACAAACGTGCATCACGTAGCGCAGTAAAAACAGCACGTAAATGTTCCAAATGTTCCTCCAAAGATCTACTAAAAATCAATATATCATCAAAATAGACTACCACAAATCGTCCAATGAAAGCACATAAAACCTCGTTCATTAATCTCATGAAAGTGCTAGGTGCATTAGTTAACCCAAAAGGCATGACTAGCCACTCATATAATCCAAACTTAGTTTTAAATGCTGTTTTCCATTCATCGCCCAATTTCATACGAATTTGATGGTATCCACTACGCAAATCAACTTTGGAGAAAATTGTAGAGCCACTTAATTCATCAAGCATATCATCTAGTCTAGGAATAGGATGACGATAACGAATAGTAATATTATTAATGCCTCTACAATCCACACACATGCGCGATGTACCATCCTTTTTAGGCACTAGAATAATAGGAACAGCACAAGGACTAAGGGATTCACGTATATAACCTTTGTCAAGCAGCTCCTGTACTTGACGCATAATCTCCTTTGTCTCCTCTGGATTGGTACGGTAGGGCGCACGGTTGGGTAGGGATGCACCGGGAATTAAGTCAATCTGATGCTCAATCCCGCGAATAGGCGGTAATCCCGGTGGCACGTCTTGTGGAAAGACGTCAGCGAACTCCTGCAAAATGTTAATGACAGCAGGAGGCAAAGAGGGAGGCATGTCCTCGAATGAAAATAATACCTCGTTACATACAAAAGCATAGCAAACATATGTACCAACATCCAAATCATTAATATCAGATTTAGTAGCAAGTAAACATCCACTCTTCAATTTTATTTCAGATGCAACAGTAGATGATGGTTTATTATGCTTATGGTGTTGCTCAAATTCCTGTGCTACAATCTGATTTTCACTCTTATTTTTCTCCTGTTTTGCTTTACTAGCTCTAGCAATGTCATCTTTCATAATATGTTCGGGAGACATAGGAAGCAAAGTGATATTATGATCCTTATGAACAAGAGTATACTGATTTGTCCTACCATGGTGTACAGAATTTTTATCAAACTGCCATGGTCTACCAAGTAAAACAGAACATGCTTGCATGGGTACCACATCACAATCCACATAATCAGAATATGTAGCAATGCTAAAATGCACACGAACAGTACGTGTTACCTTAACCTTGCCACTATTGTTGAACCATTGGATGTAATAAGGATGAGGATGTGGTCTGGTGGATAGAGACAGCTTCTCCACCATCTCCATGCTAGCCAAGTTATTGCAACTCCCTCCATCGATGATGATGCGAACAGAACGCTCTTTCACAACTCCCTTTGTGTGGAACAAGTTGTGCCTCTGATTTTGCTCAGCGTGTGTAACCTGCACACTGAGAACACGTTGAGCAACTAAACTTTCATACCTGTCAGCGTAATCAGCAGCCATGTATTGTGTTTCTGGTTCTGCATCCTCGCCACCCTGTTCGTCACTTGCAATAAGTGCCAAAGTCTCCTCATCATAATCACTAGCGGACGCATATCCACCATCCTCAGTAACAATCATTACACGCTTGGAAGGGCATTCTCTCGCATAGTGACCTCCACCCTTGCAACGACGACATATAACCTCATGTGTTTGCCCTGTGGATGCAATAGATGAAGAAGAACTCTGTGCAGGCCCAAAAGGTGTGCTCTTCGCAGAGGGTGCAGTAGGAGCCTGTTTCCTGGTATCGCGATTAGAGTTGGAGGTTGAAGGAGGTGGTGTTGCAGCAGGACGTGCGGAAGCAGAGGAGGTACGTGGCGTCCATGATGAAGTACGGCCTGCAAAATTAGTAGTTCTCGCCATTGCCTGTCGATCCTGCACTTCACGTTCAGCTTTGCAAGCAAGATGAAATAAACGAGTGATAGTGTTATACTCCTTATACTCTAGAATAGTCTGAATCTCTCTATTTAATCCACCCATAAAACGTGCAAGCATAGCTTCATTCTCCTCAACAATACCACATCTAATCATACCAGTTTGTAATTCCTGATAATATTCTTCTACAGAATTTTTTCCTTGTCTTAAACGCTGCAAATTTTGAAGCAATTCACGTTGATAATAAGGTGGCACCCAACGATTTCGCATAGCAGTTTTCAAAGCAGCCCAAGTAGTTGGGATATTATCAGGGTGTATTCTACAATGTTCTGACCACCAAACACAAGCAAAACTAGTGAATGAACAAACAGCAGCAGCAACACGTCGATCCTCTGGAAATTGTAAGCATGTAAAACGTTGTTCTGTTTCTAACTCCCATGTAAGATATATATCAGGAACATATCTACCCTCAAACGTCGGAATATTCAATTTAAGTTTAGGGAGATGGTCATGATCCCGTACCTGCGGGGGTGGTGCAGCCCTACCGTTACGGTTGTAGCCATGTGGTCGACCTGGTGCGTATGGTGGTGGTTGCCCCTGGGGCGGATCTGGAGCAACCTCTCCCTCATCATCGAAATCACCATCATAATCTTCAACCTGCTCAACGACAGTAGCCGCACGAGCCACCGAAGTAGCAGCAGTATCAACAGTACCAGGATGTTGGGCGTGGCCGAGAGGCACACGTCGCGCTCGTCGTTCAAAAGGAAGAGGAGCTGCCGCTGGTGGAGGTAGACGGGCAAGCACCTCATTGAACTTGGCGTCCATCTTGGTGTCGAATGTCTTCTCCAAACCATCTAGCTTCTCCATGGCCACTCCAAAGTTGTTCACGAAGTCTTGTACCTGCTCAGCCATCATTTGCTGAAATTTATCATAGAGCGCTTTGTTGGTCATGCTCTCCCAGTCGATCTCGTCATCGTGTGATCCTGGCATGGTTAGCAGAAATAGGAAACACACAATATGAAACCTACAGACTACTGGGACGTGGTGGTGGTGGTGGTGTGGCACAAATCCTTTAAGCGAATCTCAATTTCTTACCAGTTCTTACCCAGTAGCAGGCGGTGATCGGCAACCGTTGTAGCCAAAACTCTCAAAGCTTGGATAGAGCGATTGCCAGGTGGTGTCAAGCACACGGCGTAGAAGTATGTGAAGCTGGGATGGCTTATAATATGGTAGCAAAAAGGGTCAGCAATAATCAATTCAGAGATGCAAGGTTGAATAAACGCTCAACGACGGTACTGTGCTGGTCCTAGGCTAGACCGTGCTAGAGACGCGAGCCTAAAACACCAACAAAAACACGACGAGACACCTAAGCAAGGGAAAAGCATAATCGGATTTATTTATTTTTTCGTTTTTTTTTTTTCTGGAGCCTCTTTTTTTTTTTTTCTGCGCCTCTTTTTTTTTTTTTTTTTTTCAAAAACTCACTACAATGGCGAGTGTCTCAAAACTCTTGCCACGTCGTATAAGCAAGATGGGCACGAATTTTTCTTTTGGACTATTTTTTTTTTCTGGAGCAATCCGGGGGCTGCGACGACCCAAAAATTTCGACAAAAATCACTATGATAGCAAGTGTCTCAAAACGCTCCGGGGAACCTAAAATCAAGATAGGGAAAAAATATTTTCAGCCGAATTTTTTTTGGGCCAAAACGTGCTCTGCAAAGCGTGCCAGACCAAATTTTTTTTTTTTTCCGACACCTGCGCAGGTAGCAAAACACGGATCCGAAATCAAAAGGATCTCGAAACTAAACCTAAAACGAACTGGACTTGGATTGGTGGAGGATTTGTGGTGGTATATATGGACACCAATGGAGAGTGATGATGGAAGATGAGATATGGCAGGGGCGATGATGGTGGTGGTATATGGCAACTATGAAGATGATGCGGTGGCGGCGTGACAACCTGTGAAAAGAACTCGAAACTCTAAAGGACTAGACACTAAGACCAGCAACTCGACACAACGATGTAACCGCCAATTCAACAAAGCAAAATACTGAAAAGACTATGCAAAGGCTCAGATTGGTTCGGATATGATGATCTAACCCTAATTTTTTTTTTGGCTTTTTCGTGGACTAAAGGTATGAAGAACAGATGCGATCTAAACTACGAAAACTGGTAAAATCTCACCGAGCAACCTGGAAATCTGATACCACTTGATAGAGGCGAAGTTGTCCCTGTCTTTCGATGAGATGGTGGCTATCGTTTTTGGTGGAGTAGACTTTGACGATCCGACTACGAACGTGTGAGACGTCGCGCCTTAGCAATCGCTAAACCAACTCTGAGAGGTTATTGACCACGCCGGAGCACGATCAACCTGACCACGAGGGTCTATTTCCTGCACGCAAACGAAGAACAAGCAAGAAACTAAGATTGCAATCTGGATATTGCGAATATAAGAGGAAAGCTTTATTGATGAAGTGGGGTTCTGTGACGCCTTTGTCTGGTCGTGGAACACAAACGAAGAACGCGAAGTTGCTGCTATGGCGAACTTGTAATCTAAACAAAACCCAAACCTAAAACGAAGCCCTAAGGGCTGTATATATGGGGGAATAGAAGGGAATTTCGTGGCCCCTTGGAGGAGGGGTCCGAAACCGACCCTAAGTCAGTTTCCCCATACATACGGACTCTAAAAACAGCCTATAATATGGTATTTCGAAATTACATGGGCCTGGCCCAAAATTAAGGTGGCGCAGCACCTATATTAGCCTATGGACGAATTTTATAAAGTGGCATCATGCATATTTCGTCCAAAGCTTCCCACTCCCATTATGGTGGCTTCAATGTGCGAAAATCATCACTGGAAGCTCCAATGTTCTTCCCCGCGCGCGCACCTTCTCCTCCATGCTTGATCCCGCTCCAATGGTCATCCTTCTTATCCATGATAGGTCCTGGTAATTCAATTGACGTGCGCGAGCTCTAGTAATTGGTCCTGTATGTATAGCAGTCGGGGTGGGTGTAACATTAGTAGGGATGTCCTCATCAGGTAAACATGTGAACAACATGGTAACAAGCAAGCTGCCATGAACACACCATGGTTCATACACATCATAATATAGTTTAGTACAAGGCCAAGCTGAACAACACACTACAGAGAAGATGATACTACTCAACAAAGGCATTACATGCTTCCTATACATTATCTATCTACACCTTCGGAACTCAACTCACACCTTAGTTATATCCAACAAGACACGCAGGACTGTGAAACATACAACTGCTACCAAACGACTACTAGCACACACGAACTCAAGATTCGTCGTAGAACATCTCATATAGGTTACCCTTGTGGCCCGGGAGCTAAACCCGAGGGTCTGGAAACATCCTAGCCCGAGATCCTAGGAACCATACACACAGGTGTGGCCTAGGTCCCCTAGCTAGCGGCAACATATGTCTACAAAGAGGGGTGATGCCTCCAAAATTGGGACAGTCTATGAGAGCTGGCAGATGAGTCCGTGATGGGTGCAACATATCCGTATCTCCATAACAAGTCTGGACGACACGTGCAAGATGCATCAGTGTTGTACACAGACGGGCGCGGGTAGTGTATAGCTCCAAACGAAATGAATAGACATCACTGTCCCTATTCTCCAACATCTGTGCAGTGACCTGAAGTATCGGAGCCTCCTGAGAGGAATCATAGTAAGCTCCACTAAGGCATCCTTCCTCTCATGGAAATGACACTAGGATATATAAAAACTTTGTGTTTCGAAGTAGGCCATGGTTAGCTCTCATAATGGTCAGCATCAAATAGGCGGCATCTCAAACCACCTTGTCGATGGTAAGCCCCAATCCATACGCCAATGGAGAGGCTCTACAGTCCCAGGGTACGATGGGTATATCCTAACGGTACAAAGGTACTAACTCTGGTTAAAGACGTAGTACTGCTCGTCTATTGTATACTCGGGGTACCAATGGTAACCGGTCTCCATCATGACTCTGACCAGCATAGCCGTGTGACCGGATACATCGATGCACCTAGTCAGACGGACCACCTGGTGGGGAGGACGAGAAGGCATCTGAAATAGAGAATAATGCAAATGCATTAGAGCTAGTAGAAATCGGGTATCATAACGGTTTTAATTGCTCGAAAAAGATTTTGAGACAACCTGCAAAAGAGTGGATAGCATAACCACTCAACTTTCTAGTTTCAAGGTTCCATAGCCAACTATTTTTTCAAATAGGAAAATACTTGAAAACTAGAGTTGGCCCTCAAATGATTTTTCCCACAAGTCTACGGGGTAGTAACTCATGATCCCGAGAGATAGATAAGGAGCCTAGTTCTTAAATCCCATAGAAAGATGAGGGTGACTCAAAATAGAATGAATCAAGAAGAGAAGCAAAAAGAGCCTTACATTCCCTTCCACAATCAATTCCCTTACATAACTAAAGCATTTCTAGACTCATCTTTGACCAGTTTGGCTTGTAATCCTACAGTCAGCCAGGCTCTAATACCAACGACGTCGGGACCCCGATCCTAACTCCTATGAATCCATCTTGTAACATATCACATCACTTTGCCGCCTCACGCTTGGTAATCCCCACGACTACCACGTTGTCTCGGCTGGGACTGTCTGCGTCTTTTGGCTTGTGGATATGAACATGTCGCTAGCAATCATATGTGAGAGAACCCGGGTTGACATGACTAGTCATATAAACCAAGTGGTACATCTGCACAGGAACAGGCATACGTAACCCAATAATGTAGGTGTCGTTCATCAGCATGTGTTCACGAGTCATAGCAAGCTACACGGACTCCATGACATAGTGAGACATTTCTATCATCAACTGCGCGTAGACGAGTCCTAGCAGGCTACATGGACTCCATTACACTTTGAGACATTTCCCCATAGGGGCAAACACAATGGCAAAGAAGGATACACATCTATCAATCAATGTGTCATGATCAGTAGCAAGCTACCAAGGCTCAGTGGAAGCACAAAGAGGCATTTCCATGTAAAGAGTACTACTAAAGGCACACAACTAGGTGTTGAATCCCACACATACCTATGCACGTCACACGTACGCACAAACATGCATGATATGCCTAGATACAACATGGCAACAGAACATAACCATGCAACATCACAACATTTATTTAGAAGGCTCGGAGAGCCTTGCATAATATGTTCATATGGGTAGGGGTCACATGACCCAACACTGAAGTCATACAAACAAGTCTTACAAGCCATACGGAAGCGTAAAGTTGTTTGGGTACAAACATGTGAAAGGATATAACCTGTGTAGCCTGACTACCTACATCCCTTTCCAAGGGTGCCAGGCCATAACTAGGATACTAGCTACTTAGTGTCATCGACATCTAGATAGAACCCACCTGATGGGTCGTGTGTTTCCTCTACAATAGTTTAAGCAAATATGAGTACAAATGTACTCAGCAAGTCTTTAAAGCGGATCTAGTCTATTCATGGAGATGGCGTCTCTCCTCTCCTCCTCCTCTTCCCTTCCACCTACTCTCCCTCCTTCCTCCTACCTCTCCTGGGCGGATACGCCGGGGTGCGGCGGCCACAGGTATGTTCCCCCTCAGCTTAGTCCCCTATGGTTGCACTCCGCTCTCCTCCTTCCTCTCAGGTCGGTGGACCTCGGGTTTCCACCCCTCCCTCGCTTCCCTACCTTCCTATGGTGAACAAGTTTTGGGCATTGGATGTTGGTGATTCTGGGTCGAAAGATGGGGTGGTTAGCCCTCGTCAGTTGTCCCAGCTGTCCCCACCACCGCAACGGCCCAAGGTCCGGAAATTTGCTCTGGGGGGGGGGGCGGTTGCAGTCTGTAAGGTCGGTATCTGGCAAATCTGGTTGGCAGATGGTGCGTCGCTGTAGGCGTGGATCTGGCAAGACGGGCGCGACTACTCCCTTCTCACCATGCATGTATGATCGTGAATCTCTGGTCATGGTCTCCGAGGCGTGTGTGGTGGCGAAGGCGCGACCCATGGGGGGTCTAGCCTCCGGCTCATCGTCGGTGGCGGCCGGTAGCTGGAGCATAGTGGTGTGTTCAAGGGGGGACCAAACCCTAGTTGCTTCGGTGATTGGCAGCTTGGGCGGTGGTTTGGATCAGGCCGAGGCTAATTCGCCTGATAGGCCGGAGGATAGGCCCTACCCGTATCCCTCTCGGAGCTTGACTTCCCTCCTCTGGCCATTCCTAGGCCTATATTGCTGGGCCCGGCTTTTGATGGCCCAATCAGCTCGAGTGGCCCTTCTCTCTTGGCCCGGCCTGGTGGCCCTCGTTGCTTGGTGTTTATATGGATCCGGAGGGGTGCCATTTCCCCTGACCTAGGGTTTCTGGCCTCCAGTTCATACATGCACCGCTATCCGTCCCGTATTCGCCGTCTTGTGAGAGCGCCTCCTGCTCCTCCCCTCGGGATCTCCTTCACGGCTGAAGTGGCCATGGATAGATCCCGGGCCTCCTCCTTGGAGGCGTTGTCGAGAAGAAAGCATGGCTAGGAGGGATCCGTGGAGGCGGTTCGATCTACAGATCCGGCATATGAGGCAGAGTTGCGTGAGAAGTTGGAGGCCGACCAGAATATTCAGGAGCTGGTGAAGAAGGATCGGGAGGCATGGGTTGTGGGCCCTGCCTGGATGTAGTGCAATGAGCAGTCGCGTGCAGAGGCGGCGGCCAAGGCATTTGGGGCGGATCTATGGGAGGCCATGGCGGCGGGATCTTTGGATGCCACGACGATCCCACCTCCTTGTCCTGATCCTCCTCAATGTCTGGTGGGTCGGATGTCGGTTGGTGGCCTCGCAGGCGGCGCTAGCTTCGGCTTCGTGGGTTGTGGCCGTGCTACCGATGGCGGGCGGACCGGTGGCTTCGGCAACGCTTCACTTCCCTCTAAGTTCCATCGGACCTCTGCCGCGGAACTGAGATCTTGTTTTGGAGGGGTTGGTGATGGCATTCTTCCACCTCCCCCCATGCTCCCCTCGGGTGTCGTTCCTTTTCACGACACCGGGTCGTCTTCTGGTGGTGGTTCGGCTATGGGGTCGGCGACTCTGACCTACTTCGCCTGTCAGCATTCGGGCCACTTTCAGTATCACTGCTTCTTTACATTCATCTGTTTTATCTGCCACATGGAAGGCCATCTCACCGTGGGCTGTGATAACCGCTTGCCTTTCCCTGCATTCAAGCATTATGGGTTGGGTCTTCTGGTTGCTCCTTCTTTGCGCTTGACGGAGAGCTTGGGATGCATGTAGTTACGCCGATGGTATCCAATGCGGCTATGATCTCTGTTATCTCCATTCTTGTGTCCAATCAAGTGATTTCAAATGAGCTAAGGAATGGGACCTCGAAGGGTGGGATTGGCAGATTAATCAGATCTCAGGCGCATAATTTGTTGTAACCTTTGCTATCAAGGAGAGCTTTAAGAAGATGGCGTCTAGTTCTAGCTTTACGCTCCATATGAACCAAGTGATGTCTTTTAAGGCTGTTGTAGATGGTTCCAAGGCGGTGGCCTCCCTCTATAATATATGGGTGCTACTTGAGGATGTGCCGTCCGGGATTCACAACATTCAGTTCTTGATTGCATTCTGTCAGTTGATTGGCAAACCTGTTGTAGTGGATGAATATTCTCTTGACCCTTCGATAGCGATTCACATGAAAGTATGGTGCTTGGATCTGGCCTGTGTTCATGGATCCATTGATGTGTTCCCTATCTCTGATGCTTATCATATTCGTGTGTGCACTGAGGCAATGGCGGCCGAGCAGGCTCCACCCCCACCTCCACCGGCTCCTAAGCCTTCCAATTCAGACCCGTTGGACAGTGGGGGCGATACGGGTGCAGGCAGTAACACCAACACTTTTACCACGTCGGACTAGGAGGCCACGGGCTCATAGTCGAGGGGCCTATTTGATTTCGGTCCACCCAGATCTGGGGGTAGTGGGAACACAAAGGAGGGGGCTTGTGGAGGTGATCTCACTAGTGTTGCTGCTCTTGCTAGGGCCACACCTTTTTTGGGGGCTTGCTCTAACACTCAGGCTGGATCTGTACGCCCTACCACTCCTTCCCTGTCTGAGATTGTTGACATTCCTCCAAATACCATGCACCCCACCGCAACCCGAGCAGTAAGAAGATGAGGAAGAAATCCTCAGTCCGCAAGTTTTCGGCCAAGAGTAGGACATTGATAGGCAGTAAGATAAGACAAGGGACCTTTGCCATCACTTGGATGGGTATCTGGGAGGAGCAGCGGATACTGGGAGGTCTGGGGAGTGTGTGTCCTCAATGGTGGTCCGCTCTGGTGTGGCTCCGATCTGCTCACCTATGTCCATGACCCGGAAGGGCCTGCGCAGGCAGTCTGCTAAGGCCCCTTCCCAGGTGAGGGCTGATTGTCGGGATGCATCCAAGGTCATGAGTACATTTCTACCTTGAATATGATCACAAATATTGCATATGCGTGTTTATTTGAGGTGATTTCTTATAAAAGTTATGTAGCAATTTATTTATGCCATACAGAACAAAAATACTTCACCTCGTTTTGTTTCATGCCTAATTACAGAACTACCAGGCACATGTACAATCAACATTTGATTATAAGGGAAAACAGATGTTTAGGTGTTGTTCAAGAAGTTCTGTCACGTCACTTTTATCCCAAGAGAAGATAGAGTCCAAGTCTCATGTTCTGGACTCAGATTCGGACTACACAGACATACCTGTACCAAAATACTAACAACTTTTGCATCCGGACTCCTAAATGGGTGATAATTTTTTTATTGAAATTTAGATTTTATGTGCTTTCCACCTCAACTGTATTCAACTTAAAATACGTCAGGAGAGTGGAGATATTGATGAAACAATCTGACAATGTACCAAAATCTGAGTCAAACTACAAGTCCAAAGGTGTTGCATCAACTCCACTTGGGCCCATGGGCCTTGTACGACCTAGGGTTGGTTTTAGAATGCCTTGGGACATCCTCCCACCTCCTTGGCTGCCACCACTTGCTTCTATATTAGTATATTAACCTAGTAGCTTTTTGCTTGGGTTTTATTTAGATTACAAGTTTTTCATAGCTGCAACTTCGCGTTCTTTGTTTGTATTGCACCACCAGACAAGGGACTCATAGAAACACACTTTCATCAATATAGCATTCCTCTTATATTTGCCATATCTAGATTGCTATCTCAGTTTCGTGCTTGTTCTTCGTTTGCATGTAGGAAATAGACCCTCCTAGTCAGTTTGATAGTGCTCCAACATGGTCAATAACCTCTTGGAGTTGGTTTAGCGATTACTAAGGCACAACGTCTTTTCATGTTCATAGTGGGATCGTCAAAGTCTACTCTACCATAAATGATAGACATATCTCAATGAAAGATAGGGACAACTTCGCCTCTATCAAATGGGATTATTTTTCAGGTTGCTTGGTGAGAAGTTCCAGTTATCCCTGGATTAGATTTATTTTTCTTACCTATTACCCAAGAAAAAACCACAAAAAAGTTAGATCTATTCATCACTTGTCCAAGCAAGTTCGAGCCTTTGCTATTTTCTTTTCAGTGCTTGCATAGTTGAATTGTCGGTTGCATCATTGTGTCGAGTTTCTATTCTTAGTATCCAGCCCTTTAGAGTTTCGAGTTCTGTTCATATTAGTCACACACCACTGCATCATCATCCCTTCCGCTGTCGCTCACCACTGTTAGGGATATAACTCCACGATATAACCCACCCCACTATGCTGGGTTAACATATCGTCAGCCTTGTGGTCAAGTTCAATATGGGCCGAGTCGTTAAGACAAGGAAACAAGGCGGTGGCTGACGAGAGTCGCCAGATGGAGCAATACTCGAAGATGGTGCCTCGAGGCCCACGAAGCGTAACACTCCGGTTGGGTTTCCTTGAAGCACAAGGAAAATTACAGACATTGTAGGTTACGAGGCACGATACGACCCGGAATGTATTGTAAATCCTAGGGCTTGACCTATATTTAAAGGCAGACTTCTAGGACCAAGAGACTCAAGTCACAACCTCTTGATAGCCAAGTTAGCGATCCGCACCCTTGTAATCGAGATCTACCCATCGAATACACACAAAGAAGGACATAGGCTAATAACTCCATTGGAGGGGCCAAACCTGGGTAAACCTGACTCTCTCTCTCTCTCGTTCAACCCCTTCGAGTCGCCACCTAGTGGCGATGGCCTCACACCTAAATCCTGTTACGAGGACATCCGCCGGGTTGACAAAACCACGTCAGCTAGCGCCCACCATGGGCCCCTCGCCCCGGTGGAGTTGAGTTTTCGAAGGGAATCCAACTAGGATATGGGAAGCTTGAGGTGAACTAGATGACCAGGAACCACCATAACAAGATCTACAAGCTGGTTTCGAGCGTCGAGGCTGACCTGATCGGACATGGGTTTCGAGATCCCACGGGAGAGATTGGTTTAGAGATCCCTGAGTCGGACATCTACATCAAAACCTATGAGCCGGCTCGGAGAGCCCGTTCTAATCAGCGCTAGGGAGGCCTTCATCACATATTCATCGGCTTCACGCTAGGAATCAAACTTTCAGGTGAACCGGCCTCCAGCGGCTAAGCCCTTGCGGATTACGATGGCACATCATCAACAGGAGACAGAGAATCAATCCTCCCTTTTTATAATGGCAGGCTTGGGGGCTCATTAGAGACTGAACCCCCTGAGGAACACAACGAGTTTCCTCGACAAGTTGCCGTCTACATGGCAGGGGATACAATGGTTCCAGACTCGACCACAGCTGGGGGTTCCAACTGGTCAACTAAAACGGTGGCTCATGCCATGGCTGATCTCATGGCTGAGATGGCAAAACTCGTGGATATAACAGTTATGGCAGAAAATCAAGTAGAGCACAATGTGGAGCAAACCAAAATGCGCAGCCAAATAATAGAGGTACAAAAGGAGATTGATGCAGAAAATGAATGAATGGAAGATCTGCAGGCACGCATAAATCAAGAGACGGAGCGTCTTAAAGACAAGGCCTAGCGACTAGGACTTCAGAGAGAGGCATTGGAGGCGGTTTACTAGAGAAGATGCCACCATGGACTCCTTCCGAACCTTGAGCGGCAACAACTTTTTAACACCCGACAACAAACACCATGAATTGTTCAGGAACCCGGGAATCAGCAAGAGGATCCAGCTCAACCCCCACCGGCTCAATCCCCGCCTCGTCCTTTTTAGACGCCGCAGGGCCATTTTTCCAATCCTGTTGACAACATGTTGGCCGCAACCCGGAATTTTGAAGCACTACCTATTAACGGAAACTCCCCTATTGAGGTCAAGCTAGAAATGCTATTGAGATGCTGAAAACAGCGTGGGTGCAACATGCACAATACTCGTACTGCCGAGATCGGATGCATTCCACACCTATGCTAGCAAGGGCCACCATGTGGAGTTCCCGGTTGTTTCTAGCAGTGGACGAAGGCAAGAGCCTCAGGTCTCCCCAACTCGTCCCATGCCATCAGACGTCCAGGCAGTTGTTGATGATGAGAAAGGTGCGCGACAGGCAGAAGCGGAAGCAGCAACGCGGGCGATTCAACAGCTTCACCCTCAACTGGCGGGTTTGGGTGCTGGATCCAATAGCAGGTCAATTGGAATACCATGCTTATCCCCGGCACTCCTCACCGAGCATATGCCCAAGGATTTCAAGGGGCCTCGTAAAGTACCAGATTACATGTCAGATCTTGAGCCGGCATCCTGGATCGAAAGTTTTGAGTTGGCGATGGATATGCTGATGTCAGTGATGCTGTATGCGCCAAGTATCTAACCATGATGTTGGAAGGACCGGCTCGGACATGGTTGAAAAACTTGCCGCGTAACTCCATCAACACATGGGCCAAGCCGAAAGAGCGATTCATCAAGAATTTCCAAGGACCCGCAGGAAGCCTATGATGATAGTAGACCTACAACATTGCGTTCAAAGAGTTGACGAGTCGGCTTGTCATTGGACACGTCGGGTCGCGGAAATCATCAACTCATCTGACAGCCTCACGGCGGCTGAAGTAGTCCTAATATTGGAAAAGAACTGTTAGTTCCAACCTTTGGTTCAGAAGCTCGGGCGGCTCAAGCAAAAGGTACAAGGCATGGGCAACTTTATGGAAGTCCTCACCAGGTATGCTGAGTCGGATAGCACGAAGGATCCTGGCTCGGACAAGGACAAGACCACCAAGGGGAAAAAGGCTAAAGGAGGAAAGGGCAATCATGGTCATAGTAGTAACTAGGGGGCTCAAAATAATAAGCGGAAACAACTGGGTGGCGGGTCAGACTTTGTGGCAATGGTGACATAGGTTTCAAGAATCAGCACCGCAATGGTTGACCCGGAGAAGCTTATAGTGGGAATAAACCTCACAATTATGAGGAGGTGCTTAACACACCTTGCCCTAGGCACATCACTCCAGAATAGTCGGCCAACCACTTCTGGCAGAATTATTATATTATGCAAGAGTTTTGTAGCCAGGCTTTCCAGAATAACCCAGGACGTAACGGTGGAGGACACCCGGGTCAGCACGGACCTGACGGGTCGCAAGGTGGTCCGTGGGCTAGTTTTTAACATCAGGAAAATCATGGCAATGGGCAACATCCTAGCCAGGGCAATCAACATAATAACAAAGGAGGATTTCAATGTAATCCCAAGCAGCAGAATAATAGTTAGTACCACTAGCACCAGAATCCCTGAATAAAATTCGTACTCTGGAGGATCTTAAGGAAGAAATTTCATGTCTCCCAGAGGGAAATAAGCCGGCCCTGGAACAACAATAGGCCTTATTATAATTAGTTTTGCCGACTCCTTTTTTGTAATTTATTCCCTCGCTGCAAACTTCTGTGTATACTTCTTTATGTTTCGACTATGAATAAAGCCGACACATTTTTGTTGTTTCAACGTACACGTTGAGTTGGAGTCTTTATTTTCCGAATAAAAGGTCATCTAGGGGCTTCTATCTCATTGGGCTTAGCTTTCTCGCCCTTGTGACCTAACTTTCTCACCCTCTTGACCAGGCAAAAAATAAACGCCACATATGGATAAACCTGCCTATATGCTTGATGCGACTTCGATCAGATGACCCCGTGAATTGTTGACAGGTTAATCCTTTTTTGGACCCTTAACCTGTTAAGGTTAAAACATAGGCTTGGTCATGACAGATCCGGCATACGGAGAGCTAGGATAAGCCATGGGTCATCATTCCCACTTCATTGAAGCAAGACCCGAGCGTCAAAACCCGGTCTTTTCCTGTCGAGCCTTGAAAGCCGACAGATTATCTGATATGATGACCAAGTGATATTACATTCTATGCATCATGACAATGACCCTCAGATCTGCCTTCAAAAGGTATTACTTTATGCTTCTAAGCTTTGAGGAACAACCCCAGAACGAGTACTATGTGTTGAAACTCATGACATAAATTATTTCTGGGCACACCTTTTTACTGGATTGAATAAACGATAGTCGGGTTTTCAGCCGCATGACCGGCATAAAGTTGTATTAGTGGTGGAAAAGGCTAAAAAGACCATGGATTTTGAATATTCATCTTTGCCAGGCCTCATTGAGCCAGTATATTTTCAACATTGTTGGTAGATAAATAGATTGACAAAATCTAGAGATCAAGACTTTCTATCGGCTCATTGTTCCCAGCCGCATCTTACCAAAAGTACTCATTGGTATAAGTGTTATACAGATAACAGGGTGATGCATCGACAGAATGGGGGTCAAGCCTAGGAAAAATAAGTACCTTGTGCCAACAAAGGCGCAAACATGCACGATGGCGCGACAAAAGTTTTTGGCTATCCCTATTACAAATCTCAAGGGAGCCACAAATTGTTTCTCCACCCATACATGGGGGCTTAAGTGATGATTGGCAAAGTATGAATCACCAACTACGTCATCTGGATCAACGATGGATAATTCTGCGCATGAGATGCTTCCGGGTTGTCCACCGTTTGGTCGTCAGGCTCATGTATCTAAAGGTTATCCACGTCCCAGTTGAAGTGGGATAAGGCTTGGAACACAGCCTCATCATCAAAGATAAGTGGAGGAATCCGGGTATGGTCGACATAATAAGCCACTTGATAGCTCCTCAGTTTCATCCTAGATACCAGCTGGGTAGACAGTATCCGAGAATTCTTGAGACAAGTGTCATAATTCTCCTGGGAAAATTCTAACCCGTCATTTTTCAATTCGAGAAATCCCTTTGTAAGCTCAGGTGGGTTGAGCTCCTCCCGATAATGCATATATTGCGCCAGACCGGGCGGCTGATCTTTTTAGCTCTAGAATATGTTGAGGAATGATGGATAGACCATCCAACACATTCTTGATAAACTTTATAGGCTTCTTATCCCCCAACTTGTCCTTGATTGTGAGATAACTCCCGACATACATTTGCTCTGTCAGGGAATAAACCGCCTTAAGCATCGACACACTATTGTCATAAAAACTGCTAGTCCGGGGGCGTGCAATACATGAGTTGTTGGCCTCCTTATATTTATATTCAAAGAAACGAGATATTATATACACTTACCAAAAATAGCTTGTGTCATTTGGCTGATATGTCATTTTAACCTGGATAGCTCCTCAGAGAAGAGTTTGAGCCAGTCTTCCATGTCTTCTACACGTCTCAGAAAAGTTGCCTTTTCATCGTCAAAGGATTTTTTCTCTAGCCTTTGCGCTTTCTAGCTCGATCAATGAGAGGTGATGTTTTTCTTCAACTTCTTCTTGGGAGTTTTGTTTTTTCTCTAGGTATTATTTCAAGTTGGTCATGCTGGATTCGGCTCTCTTTAAAGCTTCCTACGCATTAAATAAACTTTATGACAAGTCCCAAGCAAATTGCAAGCAATATATTTGGCACTTGGGGGCTAATGTATCTCAGCTGTTTTTGACATTGAAGATGTGGAAAAGACCTGACTCATCTCAAGGGGATAAGACGACCCTTGGGGGCTACAGGTCAAACGTTTTAATGATTATTACAAAAGACACGACTCATCTCAACAAGATGACCCAGCCCTTGCGGGCCATAGGTCGAACCTCATGATTCTTAGAAAAGACCTAACTCATATCAAGAAGATGAGATGACCCTTGGGGGCTACAGGAGGTTACAAAATGTGAGCTTATAAAAAACATACATCATATTTATTCTTGATCATACTAACAAGGCTGATTTCCATTTCACGGCTTGCTGCCAGGCGGTCCAAGTAGACACCATGAAAATCTTCAACACTAAAGTTCTCATAATTTGAAAGCTCCAACTTGGTTTTCACTTTTTCTTGGATTACCATTTCATTCTTAGCAGTGACCTTTGTAAGCACCCTAGAGATTTCATGGGCAGTATAACTCATCCCAGCAATTACAACCTCAGGCGCATCTTTGTTTGTTACAGAAGGATTGGGCTGGTCAAGGATAACTGGTGGTATAGTTTCATGAGTGACGGCGTTAGTATTGGCTAGTTTAGATGAAGAAGGTAAATCGGTTTAGATCTCCTGACGATCTTCAGGTTGATCAACATGAAATTCAGGAGCCACCGGATCAGGAATCTTTGGCTCAGGGGCCTCAGGATTAACAGAAGACCCGTCAGTTTTCCTTTTCTTGGCTCTAGACCTGCTAAGTCAAGGAATATATTATAAAGTGTGGAAAAGAGACAATACTCTACTTTAAATAAGCAGAATAATGAGGGATTTACCCATGATTGATAACAAATGTTGCCAGTTTGGATGCAATTGAGTCGTCCGACGAAGGTGGCGACTCCTGATAAACCAAGGCATAGGAGTCAAAAGTTGTCATGTAAAGTTAGAATTCCCTTGAAAGATTGGGGTATTAATTGCTTTGTTGATTGTTTTCGCGCAAGTGATCTATCAGGTAAGCCCTCAACAAGATCACCACTTCCACTTTGGGTCTTATGCCTAGACTGGTGCTGAGTCTTATTCAAAATAAAGTGAGGGTCTAGATGAGCGTCCGGGTGAGAAAAGCCTACCTTCCAAATAACATGCCCTGTTTTCAGAGGTTCTAGGTCGAAAGAGATGGAAATTACCTCAACATTGCCTGCATGGCTTGTTTCAACATCATCCTAAGAGAAAAGGGGTGTCAGATAGATTCAATGAAATGCAAATAAAAGAGTAAGTTTACTTCTGATTGAGTATCGGCAAGAGCTGCTTCGGCCATATGAGACGACCCTTCTACAGTCACCTTATTCATCTTCTTGCTCGGGGCCGCTTTGGGATTGTTAGACACGGTCTTGCCGCATCTCTTACCCTAGAACGGGGATGAAGCCTGCAAGTTTAAGCAATCAGAGCAAGCAGGAAAACACTCATGGTTTCTTCAAAAGGCAGGACCAGTATGTTAAAAGGTTTTATATAGGAGGAGTCAGGTTACAAGCGTAGAGATGTTTCAAACCGTCTTTGCTGCAAGTCTCCAGGCTCTCACCCAGAAGTTTCTTCACAGCCCGGTTTATTTTGCCGACCTCCAAGGAAAAGTCGCTATACCGTTGGATGTCATTCAAGTCACCAGAATAAGGACACATTAAATTATTGCACAAACTTAATGGTAGAATCCTCCAAGATACCCAACAATGGGTTAGGTCGACCATAGTTAGCCTGTTGGGTAGCAGAGCCCTCAACTTCGGAGAAATATGGGAGTGTTGGTCACTCTCCTCTTTAGGAGCCCAACTAGGAAGCTCAAAATCCATGGGAAGGCGGTTGGGCCTATAACCCAGCAAGGGATTTTCATCAGCGGGAGAAGTATTTTGACAATAAAAACAAGTATTGTTCCACCCTTTAGGCAGGCTTGGTAGAGTGGGAGCAGGAAAAAGGACGTCTTTCCTCCTCTGAATTGAAACCCCGCTGAGTTCTAAGCCGAGGCCATCTGCGCACTCTATTTGCCACTTCAAACAAAAGAATTCTTTGAAGAGGGAGACAGTGGGATCCGTTTCAAGATACACCTCGCAAAATACTTGGAATTGGTAGAGGTTCGATATAGAGTTAGGGGCCAGGTCTTGGGGATGACGACCGAAAAAGTGTAAGATGTCCCGGAAGAATTTTGACCTGGGAGGTGAAAAAACCCTTTGAATATGATCCAGGAATATCACCACTTATCTTTCCTTAGGGTTTGGGATCTATTCTCCGAGGATGACCCGCCAATCAATCACATTTGTATACTGTAGAAACCCATGTTCCCCATAATCTTTCAAATGAACGTCGGAAACTCGAGTGGCCACATAGTTGCATGCTTTTGACTCCGACATAATGAGTCACCTGGATAAAGCAAAGAGGGCGGCTTAATTAAATGATTTAAATAAAATGGTCTAAATATCTATGATGGAAAGTTCTCTTAAGCAAATAACTAGAGCCTTTGTGCAGCAGCTTAAGGCACGACGAGTTACAATTATTGAGTCGGCAGGAGTAAGGGCGACTTGTACTGAAAGACCAAGGTTTCCCGGAATCTTGCTAAGTGTAAACACAAACAGGTTTCTCCCGCAACAACAATAATTTTGGATCTAAGAACAACTCAAAAATATGAAGTATTTGTTAGTCCTAGTGGAGGAGCCCGAATGCAGTGACAATGCAATTCATCTAATGCTGAGGGGATTAAATCATGGCTTATACGAAACACAATTAGTATTTCTACTACTCTGCTTTGGTGAGTGCACTTACCTGATCTACTCATCAGACTAATGAAAGTGATGAACTGGAGGAAAGGCATCAAGGAACTGAGGGAACTTCAATATATGGACATGGATCAAAGCGAGAAGAAAATGGCTTACTTGAGTGATCATCGGCGGTGGTGGAAGAGTGTGGGGTTTGACTGGTGAAGAAGAAGCACTGCTACAACCTCAAAGGTGGTTGCCAGAGAAAAGGGAAAAACGACGGCAACACGAGGGGTCTCCAGACTCGAGGAAGACGAAGAAGCAAGAGGCAGAGTGGAAAGTGAATCTGGGCCCCCCCTTGGTGAATATTTAAAGGGAAGGATACTAAAGAGGCAACTAACAGGCGCGGCAATCGAGGGAACACAGTAATTTTCGGGAAACAAAAATGCCACGATTTTCGGGATAAGAAGATATGACCCAATCCGCCAGGATGTCATTATTTTTCTGGAATAACGACAGGTGACGTCATGGTGAATAGACACTAGATAAATAACAAGTGTGGCAACAGAATAAGTCGGTGTAATGAAATCCATGAAGCGATACCAATCCACGGGTGAGCTACACAAGGTTGGAAAGGTCTATTGACATGAATGGATTCAAATCAATTTGGGGCCTAATGTTAGGGACATAACTCCATGATAGAACCCGCCCCGCTGTGCTGCGTTAACATATCGACAACCTTGTGGTCAGGTTCAAGATGGGCCGAGTCGCTAAAACAAGGAAGCAAGACGGTGGCTGACTAGAGTCACCAGATGGCCCAGTACTCGAAGATAGCGGCTGAAGCCCCATGCCAAGGCCCGTGTACCCACTTTTCCTATAACTTACCCCTTCCTGTCTACCACTATATATTCTCCACCCCTCCTCTATTTTAGGGTTAGATATGGTTTACTCTTAGATAGTTGAGCCTAGCTCCTTCCACTTTCTCTCCCATGGAGTAGATGCCTCTATTGGATAAGATCCCCTAGTGGATGTCAAGGCCCCTTACGAGGGAATATCCTACGGGATATCAAGGCCCCATCTCCCCATGGGATTTGGGATGAACTCTACCATGTATCCTTCTTTCCCTTTGTTGTTCATGTACCTTGTGGATCTTGTGTGTGGTGAGTCTAGTGGATTTGTGATTGGACTTGTTCTTGAGTGTTCCCTCTTGTGATTTTCCCTTCGCATTCTTCGTGTTCTTCATGGAACCCCCCTCCAATTCGTAAAAGATCGACACACACGAGCTTGCCCCATATCAGCACTACTGCTAAGCGTCCTAGCAGTAGCGCGTGCGGTGAGGGAAGCGCTACTGCTAAGGGGCCCCACTTAGTAGTAGCATAGTGTAATCTAGTGCTACTAATAAGCGTTGTAGCCACCTTTTTCACCCACCCCCTCTCTCTCCCTTCTTCCTTCCCCTTTGCCCTCTCCCCTCTCCCCTCTCCACCATTATTCCCCTTCTTCTCTCTTCCTTCTACCTCTCTTCTCTCCCCATTAATGCCCCCTCTCTCCCCCTTCTTCCTCCACCTTTGACCCCTCCCCTCTCCACCATTATTGCCCTTCTTCTCTCTTCCTTCTACCTCTCTTCTCTCCCCATTAATGCCCCTCTCTTCCCCTTATTCCTACCCCTTTGCCCTCTCCCCTCTCCACCATTATTTCCCTTTTTCTATCTTCCTCCTACCTCTTTTCTATCCCCATTAATGCCCCCTTCACCATAATTCTCCTCCATATATCTCTCCTCTCCATTAGTTACCTAGAGTCATCTCTCCTCGCAACAACTATATCTAGCTAGCTATTTAGCCATCGACTCTCGATCCCTATATTGTCTTGAAGGCCTAATGATCTAAATACTGTGCACAATCTCTCTCGGGGTATAGGTGAGTAAAAACTTGTGCATCTCAAGAATGGGAATATGTGTGTTTGTGATATCAAGGGATATTGTGTAACTAACATGCCCTGTGAGTTGCTTATGTTTTGCCGAAATGTCGATTTATTTCCGTTTTGGTGGATCTCGAGCAACCTCGATATGTGCTATTTTTAGGCAAGGTCATGCCAAATTTTTATATGACTTTTGCTTGTTATATCATGTAGTCATGAGGGTGAGTGGAAGGAAGGTGGAGCGATACTTGCAATGCGTGGTGATGGACATGTATGCAAATAATCGGAATGGGATTAGATGTCCGTGTACAAGATGCAAAGGAGTCATTTTGTACCCTTTTGATCGTGGTAGTTTGAAGGCGCATGTAATGATGTATGGTTTCATGGATGGCTATACTCGGTGGATAAGTGATGATGATGATGATGTCCACATGGTAGGGAATAATGACATGATGGGGCTAGACGAAGAGATGACCGATCGACTCGAAGAGGATGGCACCGACCTAGCGGCCAGGATGATTCCGGAAATGGCAGAGAAGAAGATTCCGGACACGACAAAGAAGAGTCTAGAAATGATGGAGAACAGACGGGCATGCCACAGTCTATGACGCTACTAAGTTCAGTTGTGCAGGACCCTCATGTTCGAGACTTCCTTTGCAAGAGTACGACTACCAACAGAGCTGCTTCTAGAGAGGAGGCCAAGATGCCACAACTTTAAGTAGACTCGAAGACTCCATTGTATGATGGTTGCAATCCAGAGGTGATCCACTTGAGTTTCTCGCTCGAACTTCTAAAGAGGAAGGCCAAAAACAAATGGATAGACAAAATCCTCAATGAGCATTTGACGTATATACCTAGTAAAGGTCTTCCCACGGGGAACCTGTGTCCTACTAGTGTCGAGGAGGCCAAGAAAATCGTTTGCCCTCTTTATCTTCCTCACATTAGATACCACGCATGCATCAACGATTGCATCGTTTATCAGGGGGAGAACACAGAAATAACCAGCTATCCAATGTGCAATGCTTCTCGATACAAGAAGGCAGGAAAGAAAAATCCTCAGAAAGTTGTATGGTAATTTCCGATCACTCCCCGTATGCAGCAGTATTTCGTAGATCCTAAGGAAGCAAAGCTCATGCGTTGGCACGCAGAGAGGAAGAAGCCTGATGATGGAGATGATCCGAAGCTGAGACACCTCGCAGATGGTAGCCAGCGGAGAGCATTCAAGGCCGCATATCCATTTTTTTGATAAGATCCAAGGAACATCGTGCTTGGTGCAAGTACCAATGGCCTGAATCCGTTTGGAAAGCAGAACACCAACCATAGCACATGGCCCGTCTTTGTATGGATGTACAACCTCCACCCATGGTTATGCATGAAGACAAAGTACATACACATGAGCATGCTTATTCAAGGGCCAAAACAACCGAAAAGTAATATTAACCTGTATATGGGGCTTCTGAAAGAGGAGCTATACACGTTATGGAAATCACCGGTGAAGACATGGGATGCCAACAAAGGAGATTATTTCTGTATGAGAGCCACGCTGATGACGATGGTGCACGACTATCTCGATTACGGGTACACCTTAGGACAGGTGTGCCATGTATATTATGGATGCCCGAGGTGCATGGATGGTACAACATCTCAACAGCTTACGTCAACGTAAAATGGCGGCTGTGATAAAATTTTGTACATGGGGCAACGTAGATGGCTCGAGAAGGATGACCCGTGGAGAAAATGTGGAGATCTATTCAATGGTTTGGCTGAGCATCAAGGACCTCCACGTAAGTGGAGCGGCGCCAAAATCAAGGAGTTGTTGACTAACTTGGAATAGTGCCCCGCGTCGGAAAGATGGAAAAGGCGTCGGAGCCGCTACCAAAGGTATGGAAAACGAGGTGTGTGTTTTGGGACTTGGAGTACTGGCACAATCACGACACGCCTCATTTCCTTGATCAAATGCATATCACGAAGAATGTCCTCGAGAGCTTGCTTGGCACACTGATGAACATGCCGGAGAAGACCAAGGATGGGCCGAAGGCAACCAAAGACTTGGAAGATTTGGAGATTAGGATAGATCTCCACATGCCCCATAAAAAGTCAACAGAGGAGAAGGAGACGGAGGTGGAGGAGGTGCCAAGGGGGAGAAAACTCAACAAGAAGGAGGAGTATCGCCCCCGTTCTTGCTTCACCTTAAGTGCGAAGGAGATCGACCAATTCATCAAGTGCCTTATGGGAATCAAAGTCAGTTCTGGTTACTGTGGGAAGATAAGCAGATTTCTAGACACTAAGAAGAAAAGGTTCAACCGGATGAAGTCTCATGACTGTCACGTGATGATGACACACATACTCCCGGTTGATATTAGAGGGATAATGGAGAAGCACATCTGTGACATGCTTACTTGTCTCTGCAACTTCTTCGGCATTATCTCTCGAAAGTCCATCGGTGTGAAGCAGCCCTGAAGGCTACAGGAAGAGATCCTTGTCATACTATGTGAGCTTGATATGTACTTCTCGCCTGCGTTCTTTGATGTCATGGTGCATCTATGTGTCCACATCGTGGATGACATCATTGACCTCGGACCGACATTCCTTCACAACATGATGCCGTTCGAGAGGATGAATGGGGTCATCAAACGATTCGTTCGTAAGATGGGAGCATCGTCCAGGGTTATCTAACCCAAGAGTGCATCTCCTTTTGTGAGAATTATAAAGGCGGTTGAGACCCTGTTGTTGGTTTGCCCGTCAAGAAGCACCATGGTAGGCTTGGAGGAGATGGTCACAACAACGGTCGGAGGAAATTGCATGTGCACTACTTGAATCAACGAGACGACTTTGACATGGCTAAGTTAGTAGTGCTACAACACCTAGATGAGGTAGATGATTATGTGACACTTCACATAGTAACCATCGCAAACAAGTACCGTGAACAGGGGATGCGCAAGACGGATGACAAAGTTACTGTAGAGCACAATGCCACTTTCTTGTGTTGGTTCAGAGAGCATATTCTTGCTAATCCCCGGAAGAGGGCAGTTCGGACGGATTTCTCATAGACGCCTTAGCACATGGACGCGCCCAAATTAGCATCATATCACGCATATGATATCAACGGGTACATGTTCTACACGTAGGCCAAAGACATGGACAGTGATTACCAGAACTCAAGGGCGATGATTGAATATGTGGTCGACGCCAACGGCACAACTGAAAGATTCTAAGGAAGGGTCGAAGAGATATGGGAGCTTGACTACACTAGAATGCACGATGCGACGATGTTCCGTGTTAGATGGGCTAAGGATGTCGTAAGAGAAAACAAGTATTTCACTACCATGTCTATACCCGACGCGAATAGCGCTACTGTGAACGTTAACATCATCCCCAAAACTGAGCCATGGGTACACGCTAAGCACTTGACACAACGCTTCTTCATAACGGACCTAACCAATCCCGTCCGTGTTGTCGCGAGGAGAGGGAAAAGGAGCATCGCCGGAATGGATGGAGTCGCCAACGAGGAAGACTACGACCATTACGGCAATTCGATGAGGGAAGACGACGGTGACGATGAAGTGTACGTGGAAAGAAGAATAAACACTACACTACGTAAGAAAAATCATACTCCATGGTGCCGGAAAAGTCATAAAGAGGGGCTCAATTATTCAACAACGAACAAAAAAGGGAACAAGAAGCTCAATGCAAAACGTCGTCCGTGCAGCTAAGAAACCATCATCTATATATATATATATGTATATATTTTGTGTACGCGCTTAAGTAACCGTTATCGGTCAAATGATATATACATCATATCCCCTTCAATTACCACCACATTGTTCTGGTGATATATATTAGCATAGTAGTGTGGGAGGGAGATCGACGTTCTCGTCGACTGCGTGTGAGGTCGTCGGGCGAGAAACAAAAAACAGGAATAGAAGGGATAAAGCAATACAAAAGAAAAATAAAATTAAACAGGAAAGGAAAGGAAAGTAATAAAAAGAAAAGCAAACAAAAACAAGAAAAGGAAAATAGTAATAAATAATAGTAGTAGCGCTGGTTCTGGTTCCGAAAAAGCGGTACTGCTAACTTTAGCAGTAGTGCTGGTGTCAAATGAATCCAGCGCTACTGCTATTTTCGTTAAGCCCCGCGTGCTCCAAATTTTCCGAACTTCCCTCCATTCCCCCCACACCGCGCCCTATTCCCTCGCCTTGCTATCAGGTCGCCTTGCCGCCAGCCGCCCCACCCCTCGGGCACCCGCCCCTACCCCTCGGGAACCCGCCGCGGTCCGCCCTGCTGCCGTCGGCCACCCTTCCGCCAACTGCCCCTGCCCTCAGCCACCCCGCAGCCAGGTGCCCCCGCCACCAGCCCCACATGGCCGCCACTGTCGCTCAGGCGCCTGCAGGCCCGGTCGCCCCCGCCGCCCCAACCAGCCCCCTCTCTGCCCCTCCGGCCGCCGACCCCCTCCCCCGGTGAGATGAACGGCCACTCGGGCACACATATTTTTTTCTTTTTTTGTTAGGTTAGTTAGGTTAGTTAGGTGGAGAATAAAGAAGAAGAATAAAAAAGTGGAGAAGAAAAAGAGGAGAAGAAAAAAGAAGAAGAAAAAAAGAGGAGAAGGAAAAGAAGTAGAAGAAGAGGAAGAAGAAGTAGAAGAAGACGAGGAGAAGAAAAAATAAGGAGAGGAGAAGAAAAAATAAGAAGTTAGTGGAGAAGAAAAAGAAGAAGAAAAAAGAGGAGAAGAAAAACGAAGTAGATGAAGAAGGAAAAGAATAAATGAAAAGAAGAAGATGATGATGATGAAGAAGAAGTAGAAGAAGTAGAAGAAGAGGAGGAGAAGAAAAAATAAGAAGAAAAAAGTGGAGAAGAAAAAAGGCGAAGCCCCCCCCGTGGCCCCCGGGCGAACCCCCCGTAGAAGAAGCCGGCCCTCCGCAGGCACCGGAAAAGCCCCGCAGCCCGAAGAAGAGCCGGAGAAGTAGTCGCGTCGCTGCCCCCGGAGCCGCCCCCGCCGCCGGGGCGCCCCCCGCCGCGAAAAAGTGGCGAAAAAGCGAAGCACTCCCGAAGCTGTTTTATTTTTTGTCCTTGTTTTATTTTTGTACTTACTTGTTTTTTTTTTGTACTTGTTTTTTATTTTTGTCCTTTTGCATATGCCCCCTATGTCATTGATGTCATATATGCTTCGAGTGGCTATGTTTTGCCGGATGTTGATTCCTTTCTGTTCTGACAAATTTCGGGTTGCCTCCATCTGTCAACTTTTATAGCAAATGTCATGCCGAAAATTTCCGTGATTTTTGGCATGACTTGTGCTAGAAACTATCTAGGACATATGGAGTGCCCGGGATTTGCTGGAAGGGAAATGAATCAACATTTCGACCAAATATAGGCCCCTTTTTTATTTTCATTATTCATTTCATTCCGACCAAATAATTAAACGAGCATACTTAAGTAATCGTAGGAAACATGTCTGACCACGCGGAAGCTGTGGGTTCTCGTAGTCGCATCGAAGAAGACCCTGTCGAAGGAGCAAACAATTATTTCAGGTACTGGGACGAACAACTGTAGGGGGTGCAGGGTGATAGTGGCAACAACAAACCCGCTGACACCAACACCAACACCGGCACCGACACTCTAGCACCACCGGCACCGAGATCGCCCCCGACACCAGTCAAGGACCGAAGCAGAAGAGGGCACGAAAACCTAACGAGCTCGAGATCAGAAAAATTGTGGTCACGACGATGCACCCCAGGAAATTAGAGCCAATGGCGCCGGATGAAGCGTGCGCGTGCTACGGCAATCAAATAGGATGCATCCTCAGGGAAACCGCCAACATCAACGATGAAAAGTTGAAGAAGATACCACATATGGAGCACATGCTCCTAACGAAGTTGCACAATAGGTTCTTGTTCCATGGGCGGACTGAAAAAGAACTTCAGTGGAATGACGAAGCCATGACAAAGATAAACAGCAAGGCGATGACGATGTTCAGCAACGACTTGTCCGCCTAGAAAGTACGGGTGAAAAAAGCGATTGTGAAGAATGAACCGTGCTCCAAGATTCATGCGGACAATCCAGCAATAACTAAAGAGGACTTCAAAAAATTCAAGGAGACTTGCCCTAAAGAAGAAGTCAAGACGAAGTCGGAGAAAATGAAGGCGCTCCAGGCCAGGAACACGCCTGCCCACCACCTCAGAAGCCGTGGTTACGAGGGGAAGAGGCACGTATGGGTAAAGGAGCACACCGAACGTGAAAGTCAGGGAATCCCAAACCCCTTGGCGGAGTTCACCGAGCCGCGGGAGTATGACTGGATCAGGGCCCGGTACAAGTGGGGCCCCGTCAAGAAAATCTTTTACACGGACTAGAACACGAGGGAGTTCATGAGACTACTAGTAATTGTTATATTACCACCTTATATTAGCTTCCAATATATCTGACAGCTAGTTTTGTCACATTTGTAAACCATCAATATAATGTTCCTTTTGCAGAAAGAGCAGCACCAAAAGGTAGCCGAAAGCAATGAGTCTTCTCAGTCGTTGTTGAGGCCCAAGTGGGACACCCCTTTCAACCGATCCCTCAACATACTAAAAAAGGGGGCGAAGGATAAACCGCCATTGTATGGACGTGTGCATGGTGCCGGAGATGGTGCCTCGTGGAAGACGTGTTACCAGGAGAAGCCGGAGGAAAGAAGGCAGAGATGGTTGATTAATCAACAACAGATCAATGAGAAGGTCATGCTTGCAGTCAGTAAGGCTAAAGCTAAGACCAAAGCAGAGTTGGAACAGATGGTCGATGAAAGGGTCAATGAAAAGGTCAGTGCAGTGGTAGTTGGCTTTACTCAGGCATTTTTGGATTGGGCGCAGCAAAATCCAAAAGGGCCAGAAGACTTTCCCCTTCCTAGCTACGTCGGGAGCAATTCGATGAACATCGCACCACAAGCACCTGCTCACACCACCGCACATGCTAGTGTACCTTGTCCCTCTACTGTTCATAGCAGCCCGTCCTCTGTCTCAGGCCTGCTCAGTGGGGCTTCGTCTTTGGCTAAGCTCGACGCCCTCACGGTAATTATGCGTCATACCCTCTTGACCAGTATCTATATAGTCTTCTGTTTCAGTTGCCTTTCGGATATTTGACATCGCAGACATGTCTTTGCAGGCCGACGAAACCCCGTGCACCCTACTGTACGACATCAATAGTGAAAAGGTGGTCGTCGGGAAGGCGACAATCGTGAAGTCGAAGGAACACATGTTACACAACCGATAGATGCCCAACAGCGTCTTCAAAGTTTGTGTGGCCAGTATCAAAGCGTGCTTTGAGGATTTGCCTCCTCTGATACCAGTCGCTGATGACCAGACCCCTAAGCGGATTGGCAAATGCAAGAGCTGGTTCTTGCCTTGGCCGAAGACTATTCTTCGTGTCGAGGTGCCCGGTAGAACACTAACAACAACTCCTCAACAAGGTAGGAACACCACCCACCTACCCAATTACCTGCACCTGTCGTGGCGGGTGATAGCGGACGATGGGAGGGAGTAGTGCCAGATCACGTTGCCCCCGTCGAAGAAGCAAATGATGATGATGTCTTGGAGGATGATGATGATGACCCTAACCAGTATATCAATAGCTCCTATGGCGATGCTAGGGACTCTGACTCATGCCATGAGCATGGAGATGATGATTTGATGTGCCTGATTTACCGGAGCCGGAACGTCTTAAGGCTGATTGCAAAAAGTCTCTCTTCATGCGATCCTCACAGGAGATGCCTCCAGATGCCGCCTCTACCCAGCAAGAACAACTCTAGGGCCGTTCACTTCTTAGCTCGACGACACAGGGGGTGGTGGGTAGGGAAGTTATGGAGGTCTCACTACCGGCGCCACCCGTCAAGAAGCCCAGGAAGAGACCAAGGAAAGGCTCTAAAGGCGCTTCAAGTAGTCAACCGCCTATGAAACCCTGGGAGGTAGACAGAATACCTGTCGCAGGTGCGGAGCATTTCCATGTCGCCAGCCACCTGATCCTACCACAGAAAGTGCTGGATGATATACTGAAAAAAGATCTAAGGAGACTTCATGATGAAGTGCTGGACAGAGAGAAAAACTTTCTCATCTCGGAAAAACCAGCATAACCACTTTACGCGGCTTAGGTTCCAGGTGGGAGGTTATACGTCGATAAATGGCCCGCTGATAAGTTCATCCTGCAATTTGACTACATCTACGACATGTTCCACATGATCAAGTTGGATTTTCAGTTCATCCGCATGTATGCGCTTTATATTAACTACATCATCAGGAATGAGAACATAGAATATATCTGCATCAAGGACCCTTACTATATGCATGGGAGCTTCTTGGAAGTCTGCAAAGGGCACCATGGCTATGCGAGCAAGTACATCGCTGAGTTCATGGTTGCTAATAAGGAAAAGGAAATGATTCTCGTGCCTTATCATCCCACGTAAGTCATCTGCGGATATCCATTTGTAATTTTTAATCATTCCTTTGCAAGAATGGAGGCCAATTTGAGGTGTACTTATTTTGCGTAGCTTGGGGGGAGGCGTCCTCATATGTCTGTACACATAGTACTCCCATGCTCTGTACTTGGACTCTATGAAGAACACCAAAAAAAGGGATTACAAGCACATAAAGAGTGTTCTTGATAGTACCATTTTAACCTTTGGCCTTACTGGTGGAGATATCAAGGTGAAAAAGCACAGGAATAGAGGGCTGGCTTTCGGCCATATGACCGACTTCTGCTGCATCCAGCAACCGAACGATAGTAAGGCTGACGGATTCTACCTCATGCATCACATGATCGAGTACAGAAGGGATAATCAACGCCTTCGCATGTCAACTAATTCCAAGGATACCGATATTGTGAACTAGGCCTATAGCATAGGAAAGACACCGAGTCATGAATCCGAGCTGACTTTTATCATGTATAGTGTGAACTTGCCCAAGTGATCATGAAGGAGATACTCAAACGAACAGGGATGTTCTACCATGGGCCAATGAGGCGGGAGACTGTCCATGAACTGCTCAACACTAAACGTCTGGACATGAAGCCTTTCATGAAGCTCGGGTCCTTCATCCCTGACTATGAAGATTGGAGCGCCGACCTGATGGAGTGATTGACGATGACAATGTGTATGTTTAACTAGTACTACTGTCTTCCTATATGAACTAGCGTAGGTCACGATAGTTAATTCATTTGGTTACGTATGAGGAACTTCCTTATTTATGTTTACTATATATAGGTTTCTTGTATTTTGCTAACTACATATGCCTATTTGTGTTTCTCAAGTACATTATGTTGCATATTAAATCAACTTACAGTGCAGGTTCATAGACCGAGAGATGGCGAAGGACAGGTACCCGAGAGCTAGCCACAGAGGGTTCGACAACCGAGCGATGCTATGGCAAAAGAGAGGGAGTAGGACCGGTGCCTCAAGAAGTACTACATAGTCACGCTCTTGCTCATACCAATCGCTCTTCTCTTCTACATGGTTTAGATAGAGATGATGAAACTTGTGGGTGTGTCATGACCATGCAGTTGCATATATTTGAGACATGACTTGTGTATCGCTATTTTTAAGATGTGTGATGATATTTGTGTTGGATAATATGATGATGGTGGTGGTGGTATATATGACGAGTCTCCTGTATGTGTATGATATGATGAGATTAATGTACGTTTATTATGATATGATGAAACTATCATATAGAGCATGTGAGGGAGTCCTGGATTAGGTAGTCCTTGGATAGCCGACCTATTGCTACGGGCCGGACTATGAGGGCTGCTTATCGAACACCGAAGGATTTGAAGGCCCAATCTCTTAGATGGAAGCTTCGGGAAACAAGGCTTGTGCTCCACGTCTGATGTAATAGTTAGGCAAGTGTATCTCTTCGGCATGTAACCGACCATGTACAAACCCTAGGCATCCCCGACATCTATATAAGCCAGAAGGTTTTAGGGTATAGATAGAACAACTCATCTAGGGTTCAACATATGATGTCGAGGTAGATCAACTCTGTAACCCCTTACACCATCAATACAATCAAGCAGGACGTAGGGTATTACCTCCATTGGAGGGCCCGAACCTGGGTAAACTCGTGTCCCCGTCGTCTCCTGTTACCGTCGATCCTAGTCTCACAGTTCAGGACCCCCTACCCGAGATCCGCCGGTTTTGACACCAACATTGGTACTTTCACTGAGAGTTCCTCTGAGCGAGATGGAATCGACGCCTCGTCTCTTCATCAACGAAGAGGTTCACAACATGGACATTTTCGTTCCCAGGCAGATCTTTGCCTTTGGGAGTGTTGTGCTGCATGGGGATTCCGCCGACCATCTAGGCCGCGTTGAGAGCTTCGCCCCTGATCAAGAGGTTAGATTCGGAAACATAGACTTCTCTGTCGACTCTCGGGGCAACCTTTCACTAATCGGGCTCACGGCCTCGCCTACAACCCCCGAGGACTCCGAGGCCTTAACCTCAAGCTCCTTCTTTGGACATGCCAATGGGGTCACCCATGGCGGCAATCTGATCTCTCATCCCGATCTAGCCATCAAGCCATGTGACCGAACATGTGTTCTTTCTGAACACTCCCCATGGGTGGGCCTCATGGGGGATGACTCCGCGAGTTCCAAATAGCTGGATCCGGTCGGGCCCTCAACGGTCGACGAGGCCTTGGAGCAATTCTCATAGATGAGGATCAACAACGATCCAGCCTCGATCTAAACCCGGCCCGGTTATAGTTTGGGTAGGGACATATTTTTCGACCCACCCACCACTCACTTCGTAGCCACCATCGAAACTTAACTGACATGCTAGACTATGCCTTCGAGGAGGCAGAATACATGGATAAAGAGGGCCGTGCTCCTACCCCCGTTAACACCAGGAGTTTGGTCGCCACTTCTACATACGACATCTACATGGTGGACACTCCTATCAACAACAGCAATAATACGCCTCACAACAACGGTGACAAATTGGGTGATGTGCAATCAAGGCGCCGGAAATCGCACAAGCGATCCAAAAGAAAAAGGGAAGAAGAGCTATTATTAGCAACAGGGAAGGTAATGCCCTCGCCAATAATGACAATCCTGATATCCCTGAGCACCCGTTTGAGGGTCCGGATGAGCCTGAGGATCAAAACGGCCCTGATACCGTCAACGACTACCTTCCCCTCATCGTGGAGGAAGATATACCAGAAGTCGATGACTTGTACATCCCTGATAACCTCAAGGATCAGGAGGAAATCAGGCAACAACTCATAGCAATAGCTCGTAGCCTCAAAGCCAAAGAACGACAACTCAAAGCCGAACAGGCTGACCTCAATGATCGATGGACGAAAGTCCTCTCAACCGAGGAAGTATAGGGCACTAGCCCGTCAAACCAGCCCAAAAGCTACCCTCGGAGAAGGTTGCTGCCTCAATTTGATGATGAACTTACTGATACTCCGTCTCCAAACCATACTCCGTATGACAAGCCGGACCGCCACCCTCATGGTCGAGACAGGACGGCCGACGACGCTGATTACATACCGGCAGTGCCTAGAAGACGGAGCAAGGAGCCATTAGAGCCTGATGACAGGTTTGACCTGCGAGATGACATGGATCACAGAGCAGGCCACACTAGATCCATTTACGGATCCAAAGAGTATGTGCCCAATAGATGTGGCGAGTATAGACCATGGTTCGACCAAAACAACAGGGTCCGGGAACACAATCGGCCCCATACAGACACCAAATACAGGCGCGACATAGCACGGGTCAGAGGCGTCGCTCACCCTGTGTGCTCCATGGATGAGGTAATGCGACATCAGTTCCCCGAAGGGTTTAAACCCGTGAATATAGAACAGTACGACGGCGGGACCACTGACCCAACTGTATGGATCAAGGACTTCCTCCTCCATATCCACATGGCACGAGGAGATGATCTCCATGCCATCAAATACCTACCTCTTAAGCTTAAGGGGCCAGCTCGGCACTGGTTAAACAACCTCCCCGAAAACTCCATAGGATGATGGGAAGACCTAGAAGATGCGTTCCGCTTGAACTTCCAGGGGACCTACGTCCGCCCGCCGGACTCTTCTGATCTCAGCAACGTCGTCCACAAGCCCGGCGAGTCCTCCCGGAAGTTCTGGAATCGGTACTTGACTAAGAAGAAACAAAACCTCGACCGTCCGGATGCTGAGGCCATAGCCTCATTCCGGCACAATATTCGGGACGAATGGCTGGCCCGCCAGCTAGGCCAGGACAAGCCTCAAACTATGTCCGCCCTTATCTCCCTCATGACCTGCTTTTGTGCGGGCGAGGATAACTGGCTGGCTAGACGCAACCACAAGTCTGAAGATCCCATGGCACCTGAAGCCCAGGACGGCAATTCAAAGCCAAAGCGCAATAAGAATAAGCGTCGGCACAACAATAATGATGACGTTGACACGCCTGCTAATGCCGGATTCCGCAACTCCCGACCTAGGCAACGGAAGAAGCCCCCTAAAGGCAACCGTGATGGACCCACTCAGCTCGAGAAGATCATGGAAAGGCCTTGCCAAATCCATGGAACTTCGGAAAAGCACGCCAACCACACACACCGCAACTATTGGGTGTTTAAACAAGCCGGCAAGATACAACCCGAAGACCAAGGCAAAAGCACACGCAGCTAGGACGAAGATGAGCCTCGAGGTCCAATTGGTGGCTTCCAGAAGATGTTCCCTCCCGTAATAAAAATGGTGAACATGATATACGCCACCCACATACCAAAGAAGGAGAGGAAGTGCACCCTCCGGGAGGTCTACGCGGTGGAATCCATAGCCCCAAAATACATCCCATGGTTAGCATACCCGATCACCTTCGATCGGCATGATCATCCGACCAGTATCCGTCATGGGGGTTCGGGGGCCATCATCCTAGATCCCATTGTAGATGGGTATCACCTCGCAAAGGTCCTAATGGACGGAGGAAGTAGCCTTAACCTGATCTACTCAGTTATAGTGAAAAAGATGGACATTGATCCATCAAGGATCAAACCCAGCAGCACTACCTTCAAAGGAGTGATCCAGGGTGTTGAGGCCCAATGCATGGGCTCGGTAACTTTAGATGTCGTGTTCGTCTCACCTGACAACTTTCGTAGCGAAGACTTGATCTTTGACATCGTGCCCTTCCGCAGCGTTCGCTCGTTCCAACGCAGTCCCACACTATGAATACCTCAAGGTCAAGATGCCAGGCCCCAAGGGGGTCATTATTGTCAACGGCAACAACGAGTGCTCCCTTAGAACTCAGGAACATGCACTAGCCCTAGCGACCGAATTCAGCTATAAAGACGATCGACAAGTTCCAACATCCTCCATAAAGGCACATAAAGCCGGGAAGCAAGTTCGGTTTCAGATCGAAAACTCGGATCTTTCCTCTTCCCCTCTATAGGGTCTCACCCCCACCGCACAATTTCTGGACCAGCAAAGTATGTGCCGAGAAGGCACAACTTCGCACTTAATTCCATGGGAAAGCGGTGGGGAAATAAAGGTAGGTGTTTGGCTGCCCCAACCTACTACCACCAATCCGTCTTTGGACAAGATGCATGCACTCCTAAATGAGTCTGCCTACGGTGTAAAGCTCACCTTTAATGTTGTGGCCTCTCAAGATTTTGTTCGCAAGATCAGCCTGCACTAACACCCATCAAGGTGCATCCAAGCGCAGGAGTTAACTAGCAAGGGGGCATATCGAGGACGTTCGGTCACCAGTTGAAGACCCCTAGTACAACAACTCCTGTAGGATGGTATTTCTTATTTTCTTTCGCATACCTGTAAACGTTGCTTTGGCAATCTGAGTTGAAAGAGCTGTTAAGAAAATGCAAAATTGTGTGGCGCAAGTATGCCTCATCTGTCCTGTTTACGGCAGATACTTTTTCTCCTTTCTCCCTCTACTCATGAACCTATTCGGTATGACGCCAGGTAACTGGTAGACCGGGGGCTCAATTTCAAACACAAATCGCCTTAACTATCATGTGTTCGGCGTCTTTGCGTTCGCTTTATATGCATTGGTTCCGAACTCTGTCTTTGGTCATTAAGTTGGGTTGCCCGGATCCAGTGCTTGCCCATTATGTTCCGCTCCTTTGGCTAAAACGGCAAAGGGAGCATCCCTGCGATTGTGCTTCCAGATAGTCCAGTAAAGCACCTCAGGGGAGAAAGCCAAAAATGGACTGTCATAGGATGCGCGATCCGATCTGTGAACCCCAAGTTAGAAGTATTATACTTCAATCCCGGTAAGCGGCTATTCCGTGTTATACGAGGAACTTTCATTTTGTGCCAACATTATGATGTGGGCTTCAACCTCGGTTCGTCCAAACATCACAAACACTCCGGTGGCTAATCGTATGCTTCTCGTAGTCCTTTCCATGCCCCTTTGTTAAGTGAAAGAAATAAAGTACTATAGTCTAATGGTCAAGTCAGCCGCACTACACCGCCTTCGGGTTCTGATAATACGGCTAAGGGACACAGTGCATTGGCGTAGACACCCCAGGTAGTATCTATGTGGGGGCTGAAGCCGACGACTCGCATCTTTCAGTATTAAACGACCACACAGGAGTTATAAAGGAATACAAAACCATATAAGAATGGATACTAATATTATTAAAAGTTATCATGAGTCTTCGGACACGTTATAGGCTCATTCAAATAATTTTTCACCCAAACACTATGACACTATCACTCGCTCACTCTCCATCACTCTATCAAAGTATAGCTTGGGGCGTCGGTGCTCCTTCCCGGGTGGCGGCAGGTCGGTGGCGACTTTCATCAGATTGAGCCCCGGCCAGAGCACTTTGGCCATGGCAAGGGCCATCCGGACTCCTTCGATGTAGGAGGAGCGTTTGACGGCATCGAGGCGGGGCGTGGCAACAATCAGTCTCTGCACCAGGCCGAAGTAACTGCCTGGGAGTGGCTCGTCGGGCCAAAAGCGGATGTAGAGGTCCTTCATGGCCGGCTCCGCCATCTGGTGTAGCTCCATCAGCTCTTTGAGTTGCTCCACCAGTAGAGGTGTACACTCGATGGGTGGATGCGCCTGAGGATCGCCACACTCAAGTCAGCAATTCGAATCTGCTGTCCCAGAATACGCACTTTAGGGAGTACTGCTTACCATCGGCTATCTCCTTGGCTTGGCGAACTTGCTCCTCGAAGAACGATCTGTCCATCCGCTCCTTCTAGAGATCGGATTTCATGGTGGACAATTCGGCCGAGCTCGCCTTATTCTTTTGCTCCAAGGCCTCACACTTTTTGCTAGCGTCCTTGAGCTCATCCTGTATCTCCACCACACGAGCCTGGTGCTTACCACTGGTGGCTCGTAGGGCAGAGAGCGCGGTGGCCACTTCTTTGGCCGCTGCCTTCTCAACGGCCGCTTTGTCTTTGGCACATTGAAGCTCGGCCTTGAGCTTTTTGATCTCTTTCGACGAAACTACAAAACGATAAAACTTTATATAAAAAGGAATCTACATTGACAGTATTCGGGGGAAACTATTCATATTTAGTTCGGACTTACCTTGTGCCTCGTCGAACCTCTTGTTGAGGGCTTCCATATCATCCTCGGAGTGCTTGAGCTTCCAATGTAGCTCGTCTAGCTCGGCACCATTTTTGGCCAGCGCTGATGACGAAGCCTACATTACACACACAATGCATACATCACATCAGCACTCACTTCCGGAATTATAGATATGACCCCTAGGTGAGCTTGTTCACCTCACCTAGGGCTCAGGGGCTCCCATGTATACAATATTAATAAATAAAAATCTTAGCAAAATATCGGTCGACTTACTTGAAAGCCCGCAAGGAGACCTTTGAAGGCCTCCTTCAGTCGGTTGTCAATGGACTGGACACTTTGTAGTACCGCACCCATAAAGGTGCGGTGATCCTCAGGGATGGATTCGCTCCATAGAGCCTCCTTCATGGCCGACCACCTGTTGGTCGGCGGTGCCGGGGATGATCGGAATTCCTGATCATCCACCGGGGATTGGATCGTGCTTCCAGAGGTGCAGTGCGCTCCGGAGATGTCCTCGGAGGGGACTGATTGCCCGTCCGTGCGGCCTCCTCATTGTCCGAGCGGGGCGTTGTCTGCTGGTCTTCGGTGGACGAAGCGTTAGCCTCAGCCACGGTGCTTTCTCCCTCGCCCCTTGTGTCTGCCTCCATTGGAGTAGGCTAGGACAACACCTTCATGACGTCCTTCGTGGCGCCTGGAGTGGTGGTGTGCAAGGCATCCCTGTTGTTCGCTAGTTCAGCGGGTGGGGTCTCCCCATCCGATACTACCGCGGTAGGGATAATGCATGGGGGTTGTTGGACTAATAACCTGCATGTTAGCAAACTCTGAATCTACTAGTTATAGGTAGAAGGGTCTTTGGATCCTAACCTGGATGGAGGGGGCTTGACCCTTAGGCTCCTTCGTGGAACCTCCTCGGGGTCTTCCGATGCGGAGCTCGAGTCTGAGCTGACGTCGGACAAAACCACCTACACCTGTCGTGCCCTCTTCGAGGCAGGAGAAGTTGCCTGCCCCGAGGCGCGTGAAGACGCCGCCCTCTTCCTGGCGTAGGGGAAATTGCCTCCCCCTCTCTCTCGACCTCCTCCTCCTCTTCTTCCTCCTCTTCGGCCTCCTCCAATTTGAGGAGGCGGGGTGTCTTTGGATGCAGCACAAGATTGGTCCTTGATGCGAAGGCTAGCCTGACCTGGTTTCTTCTTCTTCTCTTTCTTCGTGGGAGCCTCGTATGGTTTCTCCACGAGGATCCTGGCTAACAGCCCGGTCCTCTCGTATTCGGGCTCAGGAGCCACACTGTTGATGTTGATGGCTTTCTTCTGCCATCTCTGCCGAAACAGATCGCATAAGAGGATGAAAGGATTTTCTGTGTAATAGAGACAACCAAGTTGGGGGAAATCATACCTCGGAGTACGGCTTGGCTGCGTGCAGACCCCTGTCCTCCTCCTCGGATGGCCAGCTCTTCATCGACTTCAAGAGCGCCTTCCATAGCTTCTCCCACATAGTGCAGAAGAGAATCTGGATTGTGGCCTCGGCTTCGAGTTCTCGACCCACAGAGGAGTGTCTCGACGCTGGCAGGGGAGGATGTGTCTTGGGAGCATCACTTGGACCACATCGGCTAGCTTGATGCCCTTCTTGACCAGGGAGCGGCGGTGCTTCTGCAGGTTGGGCACCTCTTTGCCCGAACCCCAGACTAGGCCCTTCTCGAGCCACGAAGCCAGTCTGGTGGGGGCGCGGATCTGAAAGTGGCGGTGGGGAGTTAGCCTTCTTCTCGTGGTTCGGTGACGTAGAACCACTACTTTCGACATCCTTTGATGGTGTCGATGAAGGTGCCCGACGGCCACCCGACGCGGGTGAGCTTGCCGATGACTGCCCCGTTGCAGTCCACGTGCTTGTCGCCGATGCACTTGGGCTTGATATTGAAGACCTATAGCCAGCGCCTAAAATGCGGCTCAACGCATAGGAAGGCCTCGCAAACGAGGATGAACGCCGAGATATACATGATGGAGTTCAGTGGTAGGTCGTGGAAGTCGTGACCTTAGAAGAACATTAACCCCATGATGAAAGGGTGGAGTGGGAAGCTCAACCCCCTGATGAAGTGGGGGATGAACACCACCCTCTCGCCTGGCCTGGGGGTGGGGATCACTTGTCCCTCCTCCGCCGTGCCATGAGGAATGTTGGCGGGGAGGTAACCAGCCTTCCTGAGGTCGAGTATGTCCTTGTTGCTGATCGTGAAAGCTTACCGCTAGCCATGGGAGCCCGCCATTGCCGAGCTCGACGGTGGGTGGCGGAGATACCTAGATCTGTGCTCTGGAGGCGCAAGGGAATGGGATGCGGAGAAGTTAAATGCGAGTGTAAAAAAACTTTTGGGGTTTTCCTTCTCTTTTTATGAGGCCTATCGATGCGGATTCCCCTCGCCGCACCGTGAATCTCTCCACTTCCCAAGACACACAAGCCATTGCATGTGCGTGGTTAAGTATATCCCGTATAAAACGGGACATGATCGGTATATTGATAGATTGTGATGATTAAAACGGCCTCAAACCACGAATTGAGTTTATGCAACTGGTCTGGCGGTCGTGGTGGGCCGTAACCTTTCGTCGGAAAGGTGGTTAGAGGGCCGTTGTTTATCCCCTGACGTTTGGGCTTCAAAGCCGATTAATTTACAGTATTCGTACTTGCCATTACGCGGGAGACTACTTGTCATCGTAAGCCGAACTACAATTCGACAGGAAGGAACTCACCTCACAAGCCGAACACTCTGTTCGCGAAGCAGTCAGAGCTGAAGACCCTTGGCATTGGAGGCAAGTTCGGGGGCTACTGAGGGAGTCGTGGATTAGGGGTTCCTCGGATAGCCGACCTATTATTATGGGCTGGACTATAAGGGCTGCTTACCGAACAATGAAGGATTTGAAGTCCCAATCTCTTTGATGGAAGCTTCGGTAAACAAGGATTGCGCTCCACGTCTAATGTAATAGTTAGGCAAGTTATCTCTTCGGCATGTAACCGACCATGTACAAACCCTAGGCATCCCCGACATCTATATAAGTCGGAAGGTTTTAGGGTATAGATAGAACAACTCATCTAGGGTTAGACATACGATCTCGAGGTAGATACCCTCTGTAACCCCTTACACCATCAATACAATCAAGAAGGACATAGGGTATTACCTCCATTGGAAGGCCCAAACCTGGGTAAACTCGTGTCCCCTTCGTCTCCTGTTATCGTTGATCCTAGTCTCACAGTTCGGGACCGCCTACCCGAAATCCGCCGGTTTTGACACTGACAGCATGCACAAAAAAGTGAACAGAAAAGGAACGGGAAATAAAATAACCTAAAACCTAGGCTTTGCAGTAGCGCTGGTAATTTGTAGCAGTATCGCTGGTTTAGCAGCAGCGCTTGTTGTAAACCAGCGCTACTGCTAACAACACTTACCAGTAGCACTAGTTTTCCAGCGCTACTGCTAAACACTTAGCTATAGCACCGGCCCCATCTCTACTAGTAGAGGGAAAACCAGCGCTACTAGTAGGCTTTCTCCTAGTAGTTATATGACACCGTTTGCACATTGATCCAAATTATGCCCAACTACAAAGATCTCAAGCCAAAGGAAGTGATTGGAAGAATTGGTGCTCATGAGATGACACTCAAAGACAAGGAAGAGCTTCACCACAAGTCTAGCAGTGCTTACAAATCCACAAGTGATGCTCCCGCTACTTCTAGCGCAACCTTGTCTCAAATGAAGAGATAAGCCTCATGGTCAACAAATTAAACAAGTTCTACATGAATAGAAGCAAAGATCGAAGCTCCAACTCAAGATATGAAGAGAAGCATTCGTCAAGTCATGACCGAAACTGCTACAAATGTGGGAAGGCCGGAGACTACTCAAATGAGTGCATGACTCCTTACAAGAGGAAAGAAGGGCCACCAAGAAGACGAAGCTCAAGAGACGAGTCACCTCGAAGAGAGAGAAGGAGTAGATATAATCCTTATGAACAAAGACCCTCAAGGAGAAGTAGGGACTCAGAGAAGAAAGGCAAATACACCAAGAACTACTCAAGAATGAAACATCAAGCTCATGTTGATGAATGGGTTTCCCGCTCCAAATTTGACAACCACTCCGAGAGAAGCTATCACTCCAACTCCTACTATAGTCAAGATGAAGGTGTTGCCGGACTTGCACTAGTGACAACCGACTCCTACGACATATTTGATTCACCAAATGAAGGGAGTGGACGTTGCTTCATGGCTAAAGGCCCCGACGTATCACACCTCGAGTATCTTGATGTCAATAGTGATGAAGATGACTTGTTAATTGAAGATGACTTGTTATTTGACAAATTTAGTAATGTTAGTCAAAATGAACTTGCTAGTACTCACTCTAGTGTAGACAAGTCATGCCATGATGTTAAGTGGGTAATAGAACGACTAACTCAAGAACTAAAAACTCTTAAGTTAGCCCACGAGTCAACTCTAGAAGATCGTAGAGAGCTTGTAAGGACACCTGAGAAGCTACGCTTCAGGAAGCCCAGTTATAGCAAGAGCATGAGTTCCTTAAAGCTATCAATGACGATCTTCGAAAGAAGACTTCCTCTTATCTAGCCAAGCGACTTCTCTTATCTACATTCATGCCACAAGTTAGGTCTAAGCAAGCTAGTAACAAAGGAAAGGAAAGTTCTTCATCTAGTAGTAAAAAATGCCAAACCTAATGATGTTGCTTCTAGTAGTTCTACTGATTCCACTAATGATGATTCTCTTAGCCAAGTTACACTTGAGCAAGAAAATGCTTTATTGAAAGGAATTATAGAGAAACGTGTCTACAAGAGTCCTGCCAGGATAAGCAATTTGAGGAAACTCTATGCAAGCACGGAGGGTACCGAAAGAACCATGATATTGGCTACTTCAATGCTAATGGAGTTGAATGGGAAGAAGGTCAATACCCCAAGCCCAAGTTTGTTCCTCAAAAGGATAATTATGAAAATACTCTCCCCAAGGGAACAAAATCTCAAGATGACCTTCCACCACAATACCACAAGCTCAAGGACAAAAACAAGCTTCAAGAGGACATTGACTCATATGAAGATGAATCCCGAGCTTTGGTGAAGTGGGCTCCGAAGCCTACTACAAGCTCAACCTCTACAAGTGCTACTTCAACACTGAGGATCCCCATCAACTTGATGTGGGTCCCCAAGAAGCAGAACTAGAGAAGTTCTCGAGGGGTGACTCCGCCAATGAAATTCACTCACATTCATTATTGGCAAGAAATGTTTGCTATCAACATCAACTTTATGCAATAGTTCAAGGAGTCACACATTCCCTTAAAGGTAAGGAAGGGACACGATAATCAACAAATCAATGGACATCATAGCACATGCTTTGCACTCCATGTGCATAGATATCCTTGTATTCGTCTCTTGTGTGTTGGGACTAACCCATGTAGATGAGAAGAGTAAGGAAACAACAAGGATGCTCCTAACTCTTGGTGATCTTCATCAACCTTGAGCATCCACCACTACCTCACCAACATGAAGTATTCATCGACAAAACCCAAGGTTAGTTTATCCCTCTATTGGGGGGATGTCCATCAATGGGGGAGCTTTACTCTAGGACTTGAGTCAAAGAATCTCTTAATATGTGACAACATTAAATGCTTTTTGTAAAAGTGGTAACCCCACTTGTGCTTAAACAACGAGTATGACCTATGATCATGTATTTTTACTTGGCTGCTAAGTCAATATACTCATATATAGATGACTCTATCATCGCCAAAGTGCTTGTTAGATGCTATTGTGTTTGTGCATGTTTGCCAAGATTTCATTTGACATCTTATTGCGTGAGCATGTTGGTCTATAGTTATTTACTCATTCAAGCAAATCCAATTGTTGATGTTTGGCTTTTGATTTTCATTTGCCAATTGGATATACAAGAATGCCTGGGACCACTCCTGTAGCTATATATGCTTTATCACCTCATATTCTATTCATGCTGCATCACAAAAATTTAACAAGTACTTTTTGATCACTCAGTGTGAGGAGCACTCGGAGTTCCGTGTCGTCAAGGACTAACCATTAAAACCTCCCAAGTGCATCTCGGTGGAACCAACCTGAAATTCTCGGTCTCACCAAATGCCTAGGGTTGATCTGGTTTTCCTATCTCGGTAAGACCGATTTCATATTCTCAGTTACACCGAGTTTCCCTGTCAGCTGGCAGTTGTGAAACCTGGTGGCACTGAAAATATCAAATCGGTGTCACCGACAGCGATGGGTATATATTCGATGGACCCCAAAGCTTTTAATTTCATCCATTAAACGTTGCACCTCCACACCTCGAGCCGCCGCCTGAAGACCCCTGGTCATCGGCTTGCCTTCCCCGAGCGCCTCCACCGCTGGGAATCTCAGCCGTCGATGTTTTATTCACCAACATCGCCACCGTAGCGGATCCATCGCCGCATTAGGGTATGGATTCATCCCCCTCTCGTGCTCTGCTATCCAAATCTTGCGCATTAGGGCTTATTCCCAATCAATCCACAGTTTGAAAGTTTTCCATCCAACAAAAAATCCCGTAGAGTAGCGAACGATTGATTTTTAGGCTTTTGTCGTCCGCCAACTATATCTCGATAGAACCGATGCAAAGAAATCGGTGTCACCGATTTGCTTTTCTGTCGCACTGAGAACACCTCGATGGAACCGAGTTCTCATTTTCGGTGCCAAGTTCCTAGAAAGAAGGTTGTTTGTCTCGGTGTGACCAAAAGTTTTGCCTCGGCTGTACCGAAATACACTTGACAAAATGCAACACTCGGAAAATCTTTTGTTCAAACTTTCGAAAACATATGCATTTTGTGATGACTTATCCTATTCTCCTCTTCTATACTCGATTCAGAGCGTCAGCATGTCAGGGACAGATAGTTAGAATTTGCCAGAGTAGAATGTTGACATGAGTTTAGGGACTAGTCTTGAGTCCAGTTCTTCCTCAGATCGAGGCACTTCCAGTTCTCATGGGTTGCCTAAGGCTGCAACAAGGACTAGGAAGAGACTCAATTATGAATAAGAAGATTCTGATTTTGTTCCAGAAGATGTTCTTGCTAAGAAGCAAGAGATGGCTGCAAGGAAGTCTGCCAATGAGGCTACCTCATCCAGGAAGGTAGTCAACAAAGTTTAGGCTCATGCAGAAATCTTCAAAGAACATGAGAGTCCTAGGACTACAGTGTCTATTGAGGTCCCCAAGAAAGCTTTGCCAAAGAAGACAACCACGAAAAGGATCATTTGTGTGTAGGGCAGGCCTACCTCTATGTATGAGGATCCATAGGAGGTTGCTGCTGCTGGTGCTGCTGCTGCAGAGGAGGAATAGGAGGAACCTGCTACTCAGGCCCCTCATAAGAAGAAGGCCAAGAAACTGTTGATTGATGCTATGCCCAAGCCAGGCACCTCCAAGAGCACCAAGGCTACGTCAAAGAAAGCTGCTGCGTAGAAGTCCAAGAGGACTACTAGAGATATCCTTGCTGTTGAAAAGAACAAGAAGTCCACTTTCAGAGAAGCAGATGATGATGATGATGCTATGACTGTTCTGATGAAGCTCGGACCTCACCTTCCTATACATGCCAGCCATCCTACAGCTGAGGATATGAAGAAGAGGAAGGACTCAGGGTTGAGGGCATGGACAACAATTGATCCATATGCCTAGAGGAGGAAAACTACTGTTGACTATAGGTTTTATACCAAGGAATATCAAGACTTCTATGAGACAGTTTTGCATGACAAGAGACCTGTAGTCAGTGACATGAGATATGTGGATTGTAAGTACATCAAGGATAATGAGAGTTACTTTCCATGTGTCCAAGACAACTTCCATTCCATTGGCCTTGATCAATTTGGTGGCAAGGAGTTCACTGCTTGGAATGATGAGATGATCATGCAGTTCTACTCCACTCCTCATTTTTATGGAGATGGCAGGATTGTTTGGATGATTGAAGGAGCAAGATATGAATCTACTGTTGATGAGTGGGCTACCATCTTAGGAGTACCAGAGGTTCAGGATGGAGATTTGGATGTCTAATCAGAAACCAAGGAGAACCACTACTCTATGAAGGATATGTATAATCCTATTCTAGCTACCAACAGGCAATCTCACCATCTTGGTTCTATCTACTTTCTCCAGCCAGGCCTCCGTACCATGAACACCATCATAAGGCATACCTTGATGCCCAAGTCTAGAGATGAGAAGATGATTCGTGGATATTCCATCAACATGCTCATCCATCTTGATCGTCACACTAGGATTCGAGTGATGGATATGTTAGTAGAGACAGTGAAGAGGGTTGCTGGTGATCAGAAGCGCTCATGCTGCTATGCACCCTACATTTAGATGCTTATCAATTCTAAGCTTGAGATGCACATCTTTTCTCTCGATAGACTCCACTTTCCACTTAAGCCAGATCTCGAGGATAACATTGTGGTGATGGATCCAGACCATTCCACATCAGCTGCAGCTCAGGCACAGGCGAAGTCGGAGGTAAAGGCAGTTCGAGCCACTAGTGCTCAGGTCCCAGATCTAGGAACGAGCAGATGGATCTTTTGATCACCACTGTCATGGACATGAAGAAGGACATCAAGACCATCATGGACACTCAGGAGAGCCTTGTGAATATTATTGATGATAGAGTGAAAACTCTTAATGACAAGGTAGATGGGCTGACTAAGACAGTTAATGCGATTAAGAAGGAGGTTGATGAAGCCCCAATCCATCGCACCTCTTCAGAGTCTAAGTCTTCTGATGATGAGGAGGATAGTGCACCTGTCAGGACTATTGCCCAGTTCACGACTAAGGCCAGGACACCTACAGTGCCACCTCCAGAGAAGAGGCCTTCATCCTCTGCTTCAGTGTCACAGACCTAGAAATTGCTTGTATTAGTTGCATCATTGAGCATTCATTGCATCATGTTTAACTTCAAATGAATTTGAAATGGGGATGACCAACGCTAGCATCTCATGGATTAAACCAAACTCCAACAGCTGAATTTTGAATGTTTCCAAATGGCCTTCAAAAATGTTCACCATTTCTGATAAATGTTGGAAAACAACATACCAGGGATGAATTATATTTTAACAACTATTTGGTCAATTAAATAAAATAGGAAAGTTTCTAAAATTGACTAATAAATCATTATAATTATGACAGATGTCCAAAAATGCCCAAACCTTTTGTGGAAGTTTGAAATGATCAAACTATTTCATAAAATATGTGGGCATTATTGTGCTAGGTATTTTGGCCTCACAAAATAAAAGAAAATGTCAGAAGAAAAGAAACCAGAAAACAAAAACTGAAAAAGGGGGCTTACCCGAGGCTTGGCACTGTGCGGCCCATCTAGCCCAAGTGCCAGTCATCCTCCACCTCTCGCCAGGAGGACAAGGGAGTGTGGCCGCGGCACGCCGACACGCGCCCGAGCCACCTCCTGCTTGCCGCTGTTGCCCCGCGGTGGACAGAGACGCCGCGCTCATCCCCGAAGCCCATTTTGCCTCTCTATCCCCCACTCCTCAGCCCTCCTTGCTGCCCTGCCTCCCTCCTCCCGGACCCGAACGTCGCTGTCGCCGCTGCTTGCTTTCGCCATGGCCTCCGGCCACCGCTCGCCCAGCTAGCAAGCCCACCAGAACCGCCGCATCCCCCTGCTCCCCCTCGCTGCAGAAATCAAGCCGGGAGCGCCTCATCGCCTTCGTCATTGTCGTTTTTCCCCACTGGCCAATGGAGCTTCCACCATCGATTCGCGTCGTCCCAACCATTGCCGAGCCGCTGGCCAGCTCTTCGGCGTCCCTGTGAGCTCCCCTTGCTCCTCCCCGTATCCTCGCTGCCCCGTTCGCCCTCTAGTTGCCATCCTCGCCGTTGCCGAGCTCCGATCGCCGGATTTGAGGTCGCCACCATTGCCCCCACCCCCCAGGCCTGGATAACCTCACTACTCGACGCACGGGGCGTCAACTCACGGTAGATGGCCTCCGCCGTCCATTTGGACGCCGGAGCATGAAACCCGCGTCCCTCCGCCGCATCTGGCCTCGCCGGTGGCTTAACGCCGGCAGGTTTGACCCCGCTGACCAGAGGTTTGACCTCCTAGAGTCAGTAATAGGTGGGGCGTAGCCCGCGTTAATTTTGGGTCAGTTTAAAAATAATTAAATTGATTAATTAACCTAATCACCCACTGACTAGTGGCCCAACCCTTAATAATTTTGATTAGGATTTAGTTAATCCTAACTAACCCCATGTGTCATTGACAGGTGGGTCTAGCCAGTCAGGTTTGACCCTGGCCGGCCCTATTGACCTGTGACGTCATCGTGACGTCATGCTGATGCATTAAGTTATTTCCTAATAATAAAATAATTCAGGAAATTCCAGAAAATCTTTAATACTTCTAAAAATCATAGAAAATAATCTATAAATCTGATGAAAATAATTTATGTATGCAAAATGATCAGAAAAATCCAATGAATCTGTTTAGGCCATGATCATGCATGTTTGAGTAATTTAACATCACCAAGTAGGACATTTCATGATTACGATAATTTAATAAATAGTGTTGGTGTTGGAATTTAGTATAAGTTTGAATTCCACTTCACTTAATATGATTACCTATAGCACTAGGTACATTTAGTAATTTAACATGCCATTTCATGCATCATGATTGTTGCATCACATTGAATGTGTTCCTTCTTCCTATTTGTCGGTGCTTGTTCCCTCTCGGTAGATGATGGTTCCGACGATGTGATTGTTGACACTTATGAAGAGAAATGATATCTTCAGGACTGTCAGGCAAGCAACCCCCTTGAACATATCCGATACAATCCCACTTTCTCACTCTTGCTCTCACTTATTTCATTAGGACAAAACGTTTCAACTTTTATATGCTCCGGTAATTGAACCCGTTCCTCCACATGATCTGTCATTGTCACAGTAAATAGTTGAACCATGCAACCTAGCATACCTAGTAGATGCTTGAGCCATGTTGTGCCTTTAACCTACTATGCTTTCTATGCTTAGAGTTGTGTCAGGTGTGATTCACCTGGGTGATGTACCGGAGTGAACTGAACTTGTTCTGATGATGAGAGCTAAGTTGTGAACACGATTTGGTAAAGGTAGCTATGAGAGGCCATGTAGGAGTACATGGATGGTTGTCTCATTGGGACCATCCTTAAGAACTGAGTCCTGTGTATGTTGTCTAAGACTAGCTACTACCGTACATTGGGATCCTTAATTGACTCTCTCGACTTATTAACCGACTTGATCTCTGTCCAAGAGTTGCAACTAGTTTCTAGTGTTTGTAGGATATGCTAGTAGTCTATCGAGTGGTACCCCGTACAGGTGGGCTTGGGACAGACTAGGCATTGTGCCCTGGTGTACCAAGCATAGTACCATCCATCGAGGTGGGCTTAGGAACCCTGTACACATCGTTTGGGGCCGTTGAGGAAACTTTGGCCGGACTTCCTTGTGGGTTCAGTTTCAAATAGGCGATAAACTTGGACTAGAGTCTTGTGTGGTTAGTCAGGTCATGGCGGACTCCCTTGTTGGGCTTCCGCTTGAAGGTTGCCGAGGTGCCTTTTTACAAGCACATGGTGGTAAGTGGCGAGAGCATGTGTGACGAAGTACACCCCTGCAGGGTTATGAATCTATTCGAATAGTTGTGTCCTCGGATATGGACTACTTGGAGAACTTATGTGGTTCATAGATAGGTTGAAGTGGATACTCTAAAATACGCAAGATAAGCGTGAGTGTTAGGGATGGCCTTCTTGTAGGTAGATGGAAGTGGATCCACCTCAACGATACTACTTGTAGTCATAGTATAGGTTAGGCAAGAGTCAGAGCTCGCTTGCTGCAATAAACTCCACAATCCCCTTCATTAATACTGATGCATATGTAGATAGTTCTGATGTAAGTCTTGTTGAGTACCTTTGTACTCACGTTTGCTTAATTTATGTTTTTGCAGAGGAGATGTCAGTCTCATTAGTGGTATTTTCGACGTGAAGTTCGATGTTGACCGGATTAGCTTGGGAATCCCAGATAGAGGTCTGGTTCCTTTGGTAGGGTCGTTGTAGCTTTTCAGGCTCCTCCAGCCACTTTTGTAGATGTTTGTACCCAGACATGTTTAACTTCTGCTTGCTTGTTTGAATGCTCTGAATGTTGGGTATTGTGACCCCTGTCTATAACATCTTATTGTATTTGCTCTTCCGAGCCTTCTAAATAAATATTGTAATGTTGTATGGTTATGTTGTGATGCCATAGTTTTATCTATGCATACTGGGCATGTCGTGCGTATGCGTGATGTGCAATGGTATTTATGGGATTCGACACCTAGTTGTGTGCCTTTAGAAGTACTCCTTACGGGGAACTGCCTCTTTGTGCTTCCACCGAGAATTGGTAGCTTGCTACTGCTCCGAACACATTGATTGACTGGCATGTATCCTTCTTTGTTGTTGTGTCTGTTCCTTCGGGGTAATGTCTTGCAGTGTAATGCAGTCCTTGTAGCCTGCTACGACTCGTCTACGTGCAGTGATGACATTTATGTCCCACGGTGTAATGGAGTCCTTGTAGCTTGCTATAACTCGTCTACACACGCTAGAGATCGACACCTGCATTGCTGGGTTACGTATGCCTATCGCTGTACGGATGTGCCACTTGGGTTCTACGACTAGTCATGTCTGTCACGCCCAAGATGCGCGCCTATCCGTTTAAGGCACGAGGGCCTCGCAAGGGATAGAGGCGCATCTTGCTGTTAGCAAGAATAGTATCATCACAACATACAATACTGAATGAGAAGAGGATACAAGTTGGCTTACACTCGCAACATGCTAACTTACAATGTCACTCAAATCATAGCATCAAGGTGAACACAGGGTCCGACTACGGACGAAATCAAACGATAAAAGAAGTTGCAAATGATACTATCAAGCTGTCCCAACGATCACGACTAGGTCCTCTACTCATCTGGATATGTCACGTACATCCTGCCTCTCTCCTCATCATACTCCCACTTGAGCTGAGTAAGATCATCCTACACGAACTCATCTGAACCTGCACCTGGATTATTGTAGTAAACTGTGAGCCACAGAGGACTCAGCTATCATGTGCCCGGGTACCAAGACTATTTAAGCTTTAGGATGGAAGGGGTGATGTTTGTTGGCAATACGCCCTAGAGGCAATAATAAATTAGTTATTATCATATTTCCTTGTTCATGATAATCGTTTATTATCCATGCTATAATTGTATTGATCGGAGACTTAGATGCATGTGTGGATACATAGACAAAACCATGTCCCTAGTATGCCTCTAATAGACTTCCTCGTTGATCAAAAGATGGTTAAGGTTTCCTAGACATGGACATGAGATGTCATTTGATAACGGGGTCACATCATTAGGAGAATGATGTGATGGACAAGACCCAAACTGCAAACGTAGCATATGATCATGTCAGTTTATTGCTACTGTTTTCCGCAGGTCAAGTATGTGTTCCTATGACCATGAGATCATGCAACTCACAGATATCGGAGGAGTGCCTTGTGTGTATCAAACGTCGCAATGTAACTGGGTGACTATAAAGGTGCTCTACAGGTATCTACGATGGTGTCTATTGAGTTGGCATGGATCGAGACTGGGATTTGTTACTCCGTGTGACGGAGAGGTATCTCGGGGCCCACTCGGTAATGCAACATCACAATAAGCCTTGCAAGCAATGTGACTAATTGTTAGTTGCGGGATCTTGTATTACAGAACGAGTAAAGGGACTTGCCGGTAACGAGGTTGAACTAGGTATGGAGATACCGACGATCGAATCTCGGGCAAGTAACATACCGAAGAACAAAGGGAACGTTATACGGGATTAACTGAATCCTTGACATAGAGATTCGACCGATAAACATCTTCGTAGAATATGTAGGAACCAATGTGGATGTCCAGGTCCCGCCATTGGTTATTGACCGTAGAGGTGTCTCGGTCATGTCTACATAGTTCTCGAACCCGCAGGGTCTGCACACTTAAGGTTCGGTGACGTTTCGGTAGTGTAGAGTTATGTATGGTGGTGACTAAAGTTTGTTCGGAGTCCCAGATGAGATCCCGGACGTCACGAGGAGCTCCGGAATGGTCCGGAGGTAAAGATTCATATATAGGAAGTCCCAGTTTGGTTTCCGGAAAAGTTTCGGGCTCATCGGTAGTGTACCGGGAGTGCCGGTAGTGTACCGGGAGGCCTCCGGGAGGGGTATTTCGACCCCAAGAGGTCCATGGGCTGTGGGATAATAATAAACAGCCCTTAGTGGGCTGGGAAAACAGCCACAAAGGCCCATGGCGCAGGAGAGAAAGTCCTAAAGCAAAAAGTGGAAAATCAGCCAATAGGAGGCAATCCTACTCCAACTAGGATTGGAGGTGAAGTAGGATTGCTTCCCACCGCCTATTTCGGCCGACCCAAAGGCCTTGGATGCCTATCCTCTCCTCTTCTCCTATATATACTAGTGGATTGGGTGGTTTTTGGACAGAATTTCCGGCTACGTGCTACCCGTTACATCGGTGCATAGTTTCTCCTCTAGATCGGTTTTCTGCAGCGCTTAGGCGAAGCCCTGCCGGAATTGCTCCACCACCATCACCGGAGCACCGGCACGCTGCCGGTGAACTCTCTCTCGTCTCCACCTCCTCTCGCTGGATCGAGACGGTGGAGATCGTCATCAAGCTGCACGTGTGGTGAACGCGGAGGTGTTAATCCTTTTATGCACCTTGTTTTACTTATTACGGCGGTAGCATTATAAGGTGATCCCTCACTTGAATTTCAAGATGAACTGTGTTCTCCCCGAGTGTGCACCGTTGCGAAAGTTCGTCGTGTTGAGACACCACATGATGATTGGGTGTGATAGACTCTACGTTCACATACAACGGGTGCAAGCCAGATTTGCACGCGCAGAACACTCGGGTTTAACTTGACGAGCCTAACATGTACAGACATGGCCTCGGAACACGAGAGACCGAAAGGTCGAACATGAGTCATATAGTAGATATGATCAACATAATGATGTTCACCATTGCAGCCAACTCAACTCACGTGATGATCGGACTTGAGTTGGTGAATTTGGATCATGTATCACTTGAATGATCGGAGGGATGTCAATTTGAGTGGGAGTTCTTAAGTAATATGATTAATTGAACTCATTATCATGAACATAGTCAAAGTATCTTTGCAAATTATGTTGTATATTACTAGCTCGCGTTGTAGCTCCCTTAAATTTTTATATGTTCCTAGAGAAATAGAGTTGAAAGATGTTGGTAGCAATATTGCGGACTGGGTCCGAGATCTGAGGATTGTCCTCATTGCTGCACAGAAGGCTTATGTCCTTAATGCACCGCTCGGTGCGCCACCCCCTCTAGCGTTGTCTATAGATGTTGTGAACATCTGACAGGCACGTTTCGATGACTATTTGATAGTTTAGTGCGTCATGCATTACGGCTTAGAATTGAGGCTCCGAAACGTTTTGAACGTCACGGAACATATGAGATGTTCTAGGAGCAGAGATTGTGATCTCAGGCTCGTGCCTGTGTTGCGAGATATGAGATCTCCAACAAGATTCTTTGCCTATAAGATGAAGGAGAATAGCTCAATCGTTGAGCATGTACTCAGATTGTCTGGGTACTACAATCGCTTGAATCAAGTGGGAGTTGATCTTCCAGATAAGATAGTGATTGATATAGTTCTCCAAGTCACTGTCACTAAAGCTACTAGAACTTAGTGATGAACTATAATACACCAGGGATAGAAGTATTGATTCCTGAGCTGTTCGCGATGTTTGACACCGCGAAGGTAGAAATCAAGAAGGAGCGTCAAGTGTTGATGGTTAATCAAACCACAGTTTCGAAAAGGGCAAGAGCAAGGAGGGAAACTTCATGGATAGCAAGTCAGTTGCTGCTCCAGTGAAGCAACCCAAAGTTGAACTCAAACCCGAGACTAAGTGCTTCTATTATGAGGTGAGAGGTCGCTAAAGCGGAACAACCCTAGATACTTGGTAGATAAGAAGGCTGGCAACATCGACAGAAGTATATTTGATATCCGAGTTATTGATGTGTACCTTGCTAGTACTCCTAGTAGCACCTGGGTATTGGATACCGGTTCGGTTGCTAAATGTTAGTAACTCGAAATAAAAGCTATGGAATAAACGGAGAACTAGCTAAGGGTGAGGTGACGATGTGTGTTGAAAATGTTTCCAAGGTTGATGTGATCAACATCGCACGCTCTCTCTACCTTCAGGATTAGTGACGAACCTAAATAAATGTTATTTGGTGTTTTGCGTTGAGCATGAACATGATTAGATCATGTTTGTTGCAATACGGTTATTCATTTAAGTCAGAGAATAATAGTTATTCTGTTTACATGAATAATACCTTCAATGTTCATGCACCCAGTGAGAATGGTTTGTTGAAATCTTGATCATAGTAATACACATGTTCATAACATTGATGTCAAAAGATACAAAGTTAAATAATGATAGTACCACATACTTGTGGCACTGCCGCAAAATGTCATATTGGTATAAAGCGCATGAAGAAACTCCATGGTGATGGATATTTGGACTCATTCGATTTCGAATCGGTTGAGGCATGCGAACCATGCCTCTTGGGCAAGATGACTAAAGGACCCCGTTGGATGGAGCAGGCAAGTGATTCATTGGAAATGATACATGTTGATGTATGCAATCTAGTGAGTCTTGTAGCGTGCAGTGGATATCGTTATTTTCTTACCTTCACTGATGATTTGAGTAGATATAGTGTATATTTACTTAATGAAACACAAGTCTGAATCGTTTGAAAGGTTCAAGCAAATTCAGAGTGAAGTTTAAAGATCATCGTGACAAGAAGATAAAAATGACTGCGATATGATCGTGGAGGTGAATATCTGAGTCACGAGTTTGGCATACAACTTAAGACAATGTGAAAGTTGTTTCACAACTAAACGCCACCTGGAACACCATAGTGTGATGGTGTGTCCGAACATCATAGTTATGCTCTATTGGACATGGTGCGTGCTATGATGTCTCTTGTCGTTTTACTACTATAATTTTGGGGTTATGCATTAGAGACAACTACATTCACTTTAAATAGGGCACCATCTAAATCCGTTGAGATGACACCATGTGAATTATGGTTTGATAGAAACCTAAGCTGTCATTTCTTAATACTTGGGGCTGCGACACTTGTGTGGAAAATGTTTTCACCTAATGAGGTCGAACCCAAGGCAGACAAATGTGTCTTCATAGAATACCCTAAGATCAGTTGGGTGAACCTTCTATCTCAGATCCAAGTGCAAAGTGTTTGTTACTAAAACGGATCCTTTCTCGAGGAAAAGTTTCTCTCGAAAGAATTAAGTGGGAGGAAGATAGAACTTGATGAGGTTGTTAAAACTTTGTTCAACCAGAGAGTAGCGCAGCGCAGGATGTTGTTTCTATGAAGCCTACGTTAGTTGAAGAGGAAGTTAATGATGATGATCATGAAACTTCAAGTCAACAAGGATGTGTACTGCTCCTAAGCGGTACGACAAACCTGTCTTGGAGGTCATGTTGTTGGATAAACGATGAACCTACGAGCTATGGAGAAGCGATGATGGGCCCGGATTCCGACAAATGGTTGGAGGCCATGAATCCGAGATAGGATCCATGTATGAAAACCAAGTGTAGACTTTGGTAGACTTGCTCGTTGGACGGCAGGTCATTGAGTACAAATGGATCTTTAAAATGAAGACAAACACTGATGGTGAATATCACTATTTGTAAAGCTCGACTTGTTACAAAGATGTTTGTGACAAGTTCAAGGAGTTGACTACGATGAGACTTTCTCACTCGTAGTGGTGCTAAAGTCTGTTGGAATTATGTTAGCAGTTGTTGTGTTTTCAATTATGAAATCTGGCAGATGGATGTCAAAACATCGTTTCCTTAACGGTTTACTTGAGGAAAGGTTGTATGTGATACAACAAGAAGGTTTTGTCAGACCTAAGGATGCTAAAAGGTGTGCAAGCTTCGGTGATCCTTCCATGGACTGAAGCAAGCATCTCGGAGTTGGAATATACGCTTTGATGAGGTGATCAAAGTTTTGATGTTTATACAAAGTTTACGAGAAACTTGTATTTGCAATAAAGTGAGTGGGAGCACTATAGAATTTCTGATAAGTATATGTGGATGACATATTGTTGATCAGAAATAATGTAGAGTTTCTGGAAAGCATAAAACGGTCATTTGGAAAGTGATTTTCAAAGGAAGACCTGGATGAAGCTACCTAATTGTTGAGCATCAAAATCTATGGAGATAGATCAAGATGCTCGATGAGACTTTGAATGAGTGCATACCTTGACAAGATTTTGAAAGAGTTCAAAATGGATCAGTCAGAGAAAGAGTTGTCGCCTGATTTGTAAGGTGTGAAAGTTGAGTGAGACTCAAAGCTCGACAACGGCAGAAGAAAGAGAAAGGACGAACGTCGTCCCCTATGCCTTAGCCATAGGCTCTATATTATGCCATGCTGTTTACCGCACCTGTGTGTGCTTAACCATGAGTCCGTCAGGGGGTACAAGAGTGAACCAGGAGTGGATCACTGGAGAGCGGTCAAGATTATCCTCAGTAACTAAGAGACTGAGGAGATGTTTCTCGATTATGGAGGTGATAAAGAGTTTGTCGTAAGGAGTTACAACGATACAAGCTTTAACACTAATCCGGATGACTCGTAGTAGCAATCTGGATACGTATAGTGGAGCAGCCATTTGGAATAGTACCGAGCGGAGTGTGGTAGCAGTGTTTACAGTTTGACATAGGTATTTGCAAAGTGCACACGGATCCGAATGTTACAGACCCGTTGACTATAAGACCTCTCTCACATGCAAAGCATGATCGAGCCCCAGAACTCGTTGGGTGTTATATTCATAACAATGCGAATCACATGGTGATGTGAACTAGATTATTGACTCTAGTGCAAGTGGGAGACTGTTGGAAATATTCCCTAGAGGCAATAATAAATTAGTTATTATCATATTTCCTTGTTCATGATAATCGTTTATTATCCATGCTATAATTGTATTGATCGGAGACTTAGATGCATGTGTGGATACATAGACAAAACCATGTCCCTAGTATGCCTCTAATAGACTAGCTCGTTGATCAAAAGATGGTTAAGGTTTCCTAGCCATGGACCTGAGATGTCATTTGATAACGGGGTCACATCATTAGGAGAATGATGTGATGGACAAGACCCAAACTGCAAACGTAGCATATGATCGTGTCAGTTTATTGCTACTGTTTTCCGCATGTCAAGTATGTGTTCCTATGACCATGAGATCATGCAACTCACAGATATCGGAGGAGTGCCTTGTGTGTATCAAATGTCACAACGTAACTGGGTGACTATAAAGGTGCTCTACAGGTATCTCTGATGGTGTCTGTTGAGTTGGCATGGATCGAGACTGGGATTTGTTAGTCCGTGTGACGGAGAGGTATCTCGGGGCCCACTCGGTAATGCAACATCACAATAAGCCTTGCAAGCAATGTGACTAATTGTTAGTTGCGGGATCTTGTATTACGGAACGAGTAAAGAGACTTGCCGGTAACGAGGTTGAACTAGGTATGGAGATACCGACGATCGAATCTCGGGCAAGTAACATACCGAAGAACAAACGGAACGTTATACGGGATTAACTGAATCCTTGACATAGAGGTTCGACCGATAAAGATCTTCGTAGAATATGTAGGAACCAATGTGTACGTCCAGGTCCCGCCATTGGTTATTGACCGTAGAGGTGTCTCGGTCATGTCTACATAGTTCTCGAACCCGCAGGGTCTGCACACTTAAGGTTCGGTGACGTTTCGGTAGTGTAGAGTTATGTATGGTGGTGACCGAAGTTTTTTCGGAGTCCCGGATGAGATCCCGGATGCCACGAGGAGCTCTGGAATGGTCCGGAGGTAAAGATTCATATATAGGAAGTCCCAGTTTGGTTTCCGGAAAAGTTTCGGGCTCATCGGTAGTGTACCGAGAGTGCCGGTAGTGTACCGGGAGGCCTCCGGGAGGGGTATTTCGACCCCAAGAGGCCCATGGGCTGTGGGAGAATAATAACCAGCCCTTAGTGGGCTGGGAAAACAGCCACAAAGGCCCATGGCGCAGGTGAGAAAGTCCTAAAGCAAAAAGTGGAAAATCAGCCAATAGGAGGCAATCCTACTCCAACTAGGATTGGAGGTGAAGTAGGATTGCTTCCCACCTCCTATTTCGGCCGACCCAAAGGCCTTGGATGCCTCTCCTCTCCTATCCTCCTATATATACTAGTGGATTGGGTGGTTTTTGGACAGAATTTCCGGCCACGTGCTACCCGTTACACCGGTGCATAGTTTCTCCTCTAGATCGGTTTTTTGCAGCGCTTAGGCGAAGCCCTGCCGGAATTGCTCCACCACCATCACCGGAGCGCCGTCACGCTGCCGGTGAACTCTCTCTCGTCTCCACCTCCTCTCGCTGGATCAAGACGGTGGAGATCGTCTTCAAGCTGCACGTGTGCTGAACGCGGAGGTGCCGTCCCTTCGGCGCTAGATCGGAAGGACCGTGATCGAGATCGCGAGACGGTTCGTGATGTGATCACGAAACGGATCGTGATGAGTTCGTGGGACAGATCGTGATCAAGATTGTGAGACGGATCATGATGAGTTTGCGGGACGGATCATGATGTGTTCGCCGGACGGTTCGTGATTGGATCACGGGACGCTTGGTGATTTGGATCGCGAAGAAGTTTGAGTACACCAACCGCGTTTCTTAACGCTTCCCGCTTAGCGATCTACAAGGGTACATAGATCCACTCTCCCTCTCGTAGATGCTCATCACCATGGATAGGTTTGCGTGTGCGTAGGAAATTTTTTGTTTCCCATGCGACGTTCCCCAACAATGTTTAGTTTGCAGCAACACTAAGCATTATGTGGTGGCTAACTTACACAACAGGAATGTAAATGTGAGTGGTCTATGTTTAGCGATCGAATCTAGAGTAATCTCTATGAGATCCTGAACACTTAATTACGTCAATCATAACCCCACCGTGTTCTCTCTCGGATCATGTTCACGAGCAGAGACAATCATGGTTACTCACACAGTTGGTGTATTTTAATTAGAGTTTACTTCAAGTTTTCTATAACCTGGTGTTAAACAAATGTCCAAGTTGCCACATAACCGCGGGCACGGCTTTCCGAAAGTTTTAACCCTGCAGGGGTGCTCCAACTAATCCATTACCAAATTAACCACACTCCATGGGAATGCCTCGACCGCGGATCTCGCGATCATCATAGGTGATTCCAAAGGAATTCCAACACCTCGAGTAAACCCAAAGGAATTCCATGTGGAGGTTAGAGGCTGTCATGGCAACATGGGGGCTGATATCATGTGATAGGTAGCGCAATTGTAACGATAAGAATGAGAAACTAGCAAGCAAAGATAGTATTGGGATCCGGGTACGATCATCTTGCCTATTGGTTCTTCAGCGGAACAGGTCGCGGGATCCTCGTAGTGGTACTCTCCTGGGTCCTTGTACTCAGTATCAACACTCGCGTCTACCCAAGCGAAACAGCAACAATAAACATCCAACCAAGGTGCAATGCACAATCAGAATGGTGCATGATCATTTATGAAGAATTATAACATGGCAATCCAAAACTATTCATGTTAAACATGTAAAGTTGTTTATTAATGAATCTGGACAGAACCTCATGTAAAGGTATTTATACATGCATGAACATGGCAAATATGGATGCATCACGCAAAATCGATGGAAATGCATATAAGGATCGCAAGAAACGCAGCTACGGTTCTCGAGATATGCTCACGACAAGGTACGGAGGCAAAACACAAGACCACCAATACCTGGGCTAATTCTTGGCATGCCAAGGTAACCACTGGACAGGTGATGAAAACCCAATCACAATAGACTCAAGAATCACTCAATTCCATGGAGTATAGCTCCCACAACTCACAAAACAAGATAGCACCCAATCTGCCACAAAACAGCAACATAGCAATTTGAAAAGCTCACAACTTGAGCTACAGGAACCCTACAGCCACAAACAAGATATGGACAGAATCTACTCAATACCCACACCAATTTATCCAACTATGCAATCAGCAAAAGAGTCACACATCAATATGCATGTATCAAGAAAGTTGGCATGATGAATCAGGATTTTAGGGACTGTGCAAATTCTAGTTTTCTGGAATCTGGGTTAATAAAGTAGCAAGTTGACAACACTGGATGGTGTATGGCAAAACAATAAATGTATGGAAATTAACAAGATGGTGGATGGCAACTTACACTGCAATTAACTGACACTGAGCATGATCAAATAACAACCACAGCACTAGCTACACCCTACTCTACTTGGCAAAACAATAACAGCGGGGGCTCCAAACTTTGCCATTTCTAAGCAGGATGAACAGTAACAGAAAGTAGCCAACTAAACATCCTGGTGCCCACTGATCTGGGGACTTATCATAAATAACAAAAATTCATGGATGTTCTCAGAAACTTTGACTAACAAACTCATGTTGGCAAGAACTTAAAATCATGCATGGATTAATTCATAAATAAAAGACAAGTGGGCATCACAGCATAAAAGTGCAGTTTTGTCAAAGTGCCCCAAAGTCAAATCTGACTTTACAGATGCATTCATGGGTTGATTCTACCCCAAAATCATTACTCATACCTATATTCTTGCATGGAACATGAGGGAGCAATGCTAGGTCGAAATTTGGCCCTATAATTCATGGATGACTTATGACACATAAGTGAAATGATGGGAATGCCAAAAAATGACATGAGACCTATGCATACAAGTTGGAAATGCTTAAATAACAACCTAGAAATATGTTAAATGGCATGGCATCAATATGCAAGTATGAAACTAGCTAGAAGAAGAACCATGGTCATATGCACATAAGAGGGAAAACTACACATGGAGCTATTCATACACATGTGGGTGTGTATGTAGAACATACACACACATCTTACACAAACATACCACACATGGCATCACCTCTATATGCCAATCACACACATACACAAGTATGTATGTGGGCATGGTGCATACACACACACACTCCCACTACTCAAGCATATACACCACAACACAAAACCACCCATGTGTATATGCCTTAGGCACATACACACACATCTCACACAAGTACACACACACACAAGCATATGTATGTGTCACACACATACACACACACCAAACCTACACCTATGTGTATACAAAACACACTCACACACATACACACACGCATGACCTATAGTCACAACCACAACACACTTACACACACACCTACAACACATGACACCACATACAATTCCTATGCATACATATGCATATGCACCCCTAGGTGCATACACACACATACATGCTACAACACACACACACACTCTAAGGCACATACACACTATATACATGAGACAGAAAAAAATAAAAATAAAGGAACCTGATCCTACACATACATACATACACACTCAATAAATAGAAGGAAAGAAAACCAGCAAAAAGAAAAGAAAACAAAAAGGGGGGAGAAGGGGATTTGAACCTAGACCTCCCTGGTCTCTCCACACAACACTGACAACTGCGCTACGGCGCCGGCTCTTAACAGAAGAGAGGCCTTAGCCCTTTTATACACCACACAAAGCAGAACCTGACGAAACTGAAGAAGCAATAGGCATGGCAGCAGGGCAATGGCAGCGATGAATTCCGGCGACCGCAGGGGTTTCCGGCGACACAAGCGGGCGGAAACGAAAGGGGGAACAATAGAGAACCCATCCCTCGCCTCATCTTGCGAAGAGGGGGATCGGAGGCGAGCTCAAGCTTGAGCCTTCCGGCCGGCAGCGATGAAACTACGGCGATGCGCCCCTACGAACTACGGAGAAGGAGAGGGGACCGCGGGGACGGGCTGCTCACCGAGAGCTTCTCGGAGACGCGGCGCGCGAACGACAACGACGAAGGGGACGGAGCGGCTCGGGGACGCGGCGGCAACGGAGGGGAAGAAGATCAGCTCCGCTCCGGCGACGAGGAGGAAGAAGAGGCCTCCTGGGCTCTCCAAGCTCCGGGAACGGGACACGGACGACACCAGGAATGCGGTGGCCATCTTGACGGTGGCGGCGCACCACCGGAGGGACGCGGGCGACATCCTCGTCGACCCCTGCACCACTCTGAACCACCTCACTCTCTGAACCCGAAGAGAAGAAGAAGAAAACAAAGGAAGAAGGAGGATGAGGGAGAAGAGGGGAGCGGCGGCGGCGAGGAGGAAGAGGGGAACCCTAGGGATGTGCACACTTAAGAAGGGGAGGCCGGCCTCGACGTTGGAGCTAACGGCGACGGCGACGGCGCGCACCCTCGCTCTCTGCTCTTCTCGCTCCGCACACAACACTGACGGAGAGGGAACGGGGCAGGTGGCCGTCACTGTTCGGATGGGCTGGGCCTCGGCCCACCTAACCTCTCCCTCTCTCTCAAACAAAAGACAGAGCAAGTTTTTACTTTAAACAAAAGAGCCAGGATAAATAATAATGCCCAGAGCAAAAGGAAAAGATTTGAATGGAAACAAAATAGATTTGGGAAGGAAATATTATGCTCCTCTTTATAAAAATGTTAAATGGAATTATTGCACAAGTTATTTTTTTAATATTTTAATAAAACAGCCCCTGTTTTAAATAGGTTTCAAAATCCAAATACATACAAATATCAAAAACTTCACTTCCAATATTTATAAGACATATTGGGCTACCACATGAACATTTTTAAATCATTTAATTAGCAACTTAAATCTGGTCATATAATATAAAGAAGAGAGGGAAGATGGGAGGTGATGATGTTGTAGAAAGAGAGGGAAGCACACACATGGCCCCAACCACACACCAACCACCTCAACACACAAGCACATCACATCACAAGATCCAATCCAAGACACACAACATAGCAAGAATGATGATGAAATGATGGATGCCATGATGCATGAATGCATTTCAATCACATGAAACAAGGTGCAACTCAACTCATAGCTCATGACCCAAGGTTCATACAAGGTTCAACAATGGGGTTACATGCCAAATAGGGTAGGGACAACACCTGGGTTGTCACAACTCTCCCACACTACAAGAGAATCTCGACCCGAGATCTAAGAACGGAAGAAGTCTGGAAATTCGGAACGGAGCAGGTCCTCACGTTCCCAAGTAGCTTCTTTGTCGGAATGATGAGACCACTTCACCTTGAGGAACTTGATAGACTTGTTGCGAGTCTTACGCTCAGTTTCTTCAACAATTGCCACTGGGTGCTCACGATAAGAAAGATCTGATTGAAGGTCGATATCTTGGAGGTCAATGGTCCGCTCCGGAGTCTTGAAGCATTTCCTGAGCTGAGAAACATGGAAGACATCGTGCACATTTGCGAAATTTGGAGGAAGCTCTAGTTGATATGCAAGACCACCTCTCTTGCCAACAACTTTGAAAGGACCAACGAAACGAGGAGCTAGCTTCCCTTTTATTCCAAACCGTTGAGTGCCTTCCATGGGAGAGACTCTGAGATAGACTAGACCATCCACTTGGAAAGAAACATCCCGATGTTTGTTATCATAATAACCCTTCTGTCGGGACTGAGCTGCTTTGTGGTTCTCACGAATGACATGGCACATTCCTTCTGCTTCAGTGATCATGTCATTCCCCAAAATCTAACGCTCACCGGTTTCACACCAGTTAAGCGGGGTATGACACTTTCTGCCGTACAGAATCTCGAAGGGGCCTTGCCTGAACTAGCTTGGAAGCTATTGTTGTATGAGAATTCAGCATATGGAAGACAGTCTTCCCACTTCATGCCGAACGATATCACATAGGCTCTGAGCATATCTTCAAGAATCTGATTGACTCTCTCAACTTGACCACTTGTCTGCGGATGGAACGCCGTGCTGAAACGGATCTTAGTACCCATAGCAGTCTGGAAGGACTCCCAAAACTTGGAAGTGAAGAGACTCCCACGGTCAAAAGAGATGAGTTGAGGAATGCCATGCAAAGAGACTATCCTTGACGTATACAACTCTGTAAGCTGAGCTGCCGAGATAGATTCTTTGACTGGCAGGAAATGAGCAACTTTTGACAGCTTGTCGATAACCACAAAGATGGCGTCGTTGCCTCCCTTGAACTTGGGGAACCCAGTTACGAAATCCATCTCCACATGATCGAATTTCCACTCTGGGATTGGCAAAGGCTGAAGAAGACCTGCTAGACGCTGAAGCTCCGCCTTCACTCTGAGACAAACATCACACTCGTTCACGAACTGAGCAATCTCACGTTTCATGCGAGTCCAGCAGAAGGTCTGCTTGAGGTCCTGATACATCTTGGAACTGCCTGGATGAATGGATAGAAGAGAATTATGTGCTTCGTCCATGATAACCTTTCTGAGATCACCTTTTGGAACCACAAGACAGTCCTTAAAGAACAAGGTATCTTTGTCATCAATACGAAAGCACTTGTACTTCGGAATGCTCTTGGCCACACCTTTCTTCACTTTCTTCACCATAGCGTCTAGCAGCTGCGCTTGGCGAACCTGATCTTCCAGAGTCGGAGAGACTTGAAGATTGGCAAGAAATACTTGCGAAATCATCTGAAGGTTGAGCTTACGGAATGCTTCACAAAGCTCGGGTTGAAGAGGCTTCAGAATGAGACTATTGCAGTACGCCTTACGGCTGAGCGCGTCTGCAATGACATTTGCTTTCCCCGGAGTATACTCAATGCTTGGGTTGAAGTTTTCAAGCATTTCCACCCAACGAGACTGCCGAAGATTGAGATTGGGTTGAGTGAAAATGTACTTCAAGCTCTTGTGATCGGTGTACACCTCAACTGGTCTCCCCAACAATAAATGCCTCCAAGTCATTAGAGCATGCACAACTGCCGCCAACTCAAGATCATGAGTGGGGTAGTTCTTCTCGGCAGGCTTCAACTGACGCGAGGTATAAGCAACAATCTTCTTGTCTTGCATGAGAACACCACCAAGACCTTGGAGAGAAGCATCACAGAAAACTTGGAAAGGCTTGGACTGCTCAGGAGGAACAAGAACCGGAGCTGAAGTCAGTCTCTGCTTGAGCGTATTGAATGCCACATCACACTCAAGATACCAAACATACTTGACGCTCTTCTGGAGGAGATTGGACAGAGGCTTAGCAATTTGAGAGAAGTTCTCCACGAATCTTCTGCAATAACTAGCAAGCCCGGGGAAGCTCCGAAGCTGCTTCACATTCTCAGGAGGCTCCCACTTCAAGATTGCCTCGACTTTCTTAGGGTGCACTTTAATTCCCTCGGCAGAGATGACATGCCCGAGGTACACCACTTCATTGAGCCAGAACTCACACTTGGAAAACTTGGCATAGAATCGATGTTCCCTTAACTTGTCAAGCACAAGGCAGAGATGCTTTGCATGATCTTCTTGTATCTCCGAGAACACAAGGATATCTTCCAGATAGACCAAGACAGACTCATTCTTGAAAGGAGAGAAGATGAAATTCATCATTTTTGAGAAGGTTGGAGGAGCATTCACAAGACCAAACGACATAACGGTGTACTCATAAGAGCCAAAACTTGTCCTGAAAGCGGTCTTGGGAATGTCTTCTTCGCGAATGCGAATTTGATGATAACCCATGCGAAGATCAAGCTTTGAGAAAACCTTGGCACCTTTCAGTTTCTCAAGCAACTCATTGATGTTGGGAAGTGGGTACTTGTTTCTGATTGTCTTCTTGTTTAATGGCCAGTAGTCCAAACAAAGACGATCCGTGCCGTCCTTCTTCTTGACAAACAAAACTCCACAACCCCACGGAGAAGAGCTTGGTCTGATCAGACCCAGACGTTCTTGCTCATCTAGCTGCTTCTTCAACTCTTTCAGCTCTTCGGGGCCAAGTTTATACGGGCGCTTGCATACCGGTTCGGTACCGGGCTCTTGATCAATCATGAACTCGACTGGCCAGTGCGGAAGCATTCATGGCAACTCTTCTGGAAAGACATCTTCATACTCACAAACCATCGGAATTTGAGAAATCGCCGAGATTTCTCCCTTCTCATTAAGAGCAAAGAGACGGATTGTGTCATCGCGAGCCACGAATATAATCACATCTTCTGAAGGATGAGTCAGCTTGACTTCTTTTGCTTTGCAATCAATATGAGCCTTATTCGTAGCCAGGAAGTCCATGCCCAGAATGAGATCAATATCAGAATTGCCGAGAACAATTGGGGAAGCTAGAAAAGAATAATTGCCCATCTTGATAGAAGCATCCCGAACCACCATCCTTGAACTGAGATGCTTCCCGGGAGACACCACTTGCAATGCATTTGGCAAAAACTCCTTGGAAAAACCATGTTTTGCCACAAAAGGATAAGACATGAAACACTGCGATGCACCAGAATCAAATAACACTTTTGCAGGAAAAGAATTGACTGAGAGATTACCCATAATCACATCATTGGACCACTCTGCTTCAGCTGCATTCACCATATTCACTCTTGCGGACTTGGGATTATGCTTCACCATAGCATTGCCTGGAGGCTTGACAGGAGGAGGAGGCGGAAGACGCCGCTGGTTGCACTTGTTAGCATAGTGACCCTTCTGACCACACTTGTGACAAGTCACCTCAGACAGCCTTGGATGCCTGGTTCTTCTGCTGGAAACCTGGGTTGGGTGGGTGGGAAGAACCACGACCACCGAATTGCTTTTGCTGCTAAGGAGGACGAAACGGAAGAGGATTTGGCGCCCAATACTTCTACTGCTTAGGAACCATCTGAGAGCCGGAAGAAGAAGAATATGAATCCCTTGAACGCTTCTTGGAGTTCTCCAACATGAGCTGAGCTGCTTCAATCTTCAAAGCCATGTTGTAGAACCGATCAAACTCACGAGGCTCTTGAAGAACAAGGCCTGGCAAAAGCTCATCCTTGAGACCACCTCTGAACTGATAGATCATAGCCTTATCATCTGGAACATCTTGCTTGGCATAACGAGCTAGATTCTGGAACTCGATGTTGTACTGGTAGACTGACTTGGTTCCCTGCTTCAGGTGCCTGAACTTCTCACACATCTCCTCGACAAAGCTTCTCGGAATGTAATGAGCCCTGAAGTCACGACGGAAATCGTCCCAAGTAACAACACGATCGCCCCTGGAATCCTTGTACTGTTGCCACCAGTTAGCTGCTTGACCCTTTAACTGGAACGATGCAAACCTGAAAAAGTCCTCTAGCCTGACATTGCTGCACTCAAAATGCTTACTCATATCACGAAGCCAATCATCAGCATCTAGAGGCTTCTCACAACAGGTGAAAGTCTTGGGCTGGTTGGCAAGGAACTGATTGAGTGTCACAAACTGAAGCTGATTCTGAAAATTGCCTTGAAAACCCTGCTGACCCTGCTCCCTTTCTTGCAACAGCCTGAGCAACATATGGGTGTTTGCATTGGTCGCGGCCATCACAGCTTGCCAAGCTTCTGGAGGAGGAGGCGGTGGCGGGGGTGGTGGTGGAACATCAGTCTGCTCCTCACCACGACCCGGATTACTGCGAGTTGGTGGAGCCATCTGAAGATGGACAAAACGCATCAGCACCTCATTGATAAGATGAAACATAAGCTGAATCAAATGCTTGAAAGAATTGAACAAAAACAACATAGCCTTCCTATTGAAAAATTAGTAAGAACGCTTCTTCGGATCATGATAACATCGTTAGACATAATAGGCCACTTGCAATAACACAACAAGTATTGAGCTAAGCGCTTGGAACAAATGTACATACCCAATACATCTAGGGAAGATGATCCTAGATGACTACAAGATTTCCCACCTATGAACTTCCGAAAACTTTCTTGTTTATGCGATTCGGGTTGCGGAATCAGGAACCTGCCCTAGGCAATTAGCTGTAACTACATCCGCAACCTTCCACACCATAATTCAAGACATTTCGCAAACTCGTCTAATCTCGAATCCTCGAACTCACCACGATACTAAACCATGGTGGTACCCCGGACGCCTCCCCAGTACTGGGTGACTCCGACCTTATCTCACCAAGATAAGTATTGAAGTAATTTTGAACATTCTCTGTCCTGAGATATCAAGGAAGCTGAATGATAACGACGTGCCAACATTCCCTGGAGCTCGACTCCCCAGAAGAAATCAAGTCAAACAGGAGGCACCAAGACAGAACCCTGTCACATCGCATCATATAGATTACAAAATACCCGCATGATCCTAAAAAATTTTTGAGCAAGAAGAGGAGTAGAATCAAAATTCCTAAGTCGAAAACCTCACCAGAGCATAGAAGAGGAGTAAAAAGAATCCTACTCTCCGATATAACTAGACTCAAAATAGATTTTACTAGACACAACTCGGCCAAGTTCGAACAAGCAAAGGCTCCTATGGTCGTATGGCTCTGATACCAACTTGTCACGCCCAAGATGCGCGCCTATCCGTTTAAGGCACGAGGGCCTCGCAAGGGATAGAGGCGCATCTTGCCGTTAGCAAGAATAGTATCATCACAACATACAATACTGAATGAGAAGAGCATACAAGTTGGCTTAGACTCGCCACATGCTAACTTACAATGTCACTCAAATCATAGCATCAAGGTGAACACAGGGTCCGACTACGGACGAAATCAAACGATAAAAGAAGTTGCAAATGATACTATCAAGCTGTCCCAATGATCACGACCAGGTCATCTACTCATTCGGATATGTCACATACATCCTACCTCTCTCCTCATCATACTCCCACTTGAGCTGAGTAAGATCATCCTGCACGAACTCATCTGAACCTGCACCTGAATTATTGTAGCAAACTGTGAGCCATAGAGGACTCAGCTATCATGTGCCCGGGTACCAAGACTATTTAAGCTTTAGGATGGAAGGGGTGATGTTTAGTTTGCAGCAGCAGTAAGCATTATGTGGTGGCTAACTTATGCAACAGGAATGTAAATGTGAGTGGTCTACGTTTAGCGATCGAATCTAGAGTAATCTCTATGAGATCCTGAACACTTACTTACGTCAATCATAACCCCACCGTGTTCTCTCTCGGATCATGTTCACGAGCAGAGTCGATCACGGTTACTCACACAGTTGGTGTATTTTAATTAGAGTTTACTTCAAGTTTTCTATAACCGGGTGTTAAACAAATATCCAAGTTGCCACATAACCGCGGGCACGGCTTTCAGAAAGTTTTAACCCTACAGGGGTGCTCCAACTAATCCATTACCAAATTAACCACACTCCGTGGGAATGCCTCGACCGTGGATCTCGTGATCATCATAGGTGGTTCCAAAGGAATTCCAACACCTCGAGTAAACCCGGAGGAAGTCAGTCTCCACACACAAGACACTCGATAAAGGTAAAACAAATCCAGCAAGACCACCCGACGTGTCGACGAACCCGATAAGAGCCGCGTATCTCGTTCTCAGGACACGACAAATGGGACTAGCTACGGGGAAAAATCCAATCCTCAAGTTGCCTCGAGGCGTTCCTGCAGGCAGCCCATTTTGGACCAACACTCATGAGGAGCACTGGCCCGGGGGTTGATTAAATTATCCACGGGTTTGCAAGATCCTATGCAATTAATTAAGTTGTTAAGCAAATGTAGTACCAATGTTGGGTCTTGCCAAACAAGTTTTTAATCTCAACCGAATATCACGGGGGTCCCCATAACAACCCCGAGCATGTTAGGAGCGCAAAGTATGGAAAACATAACACTGGTAACAGGGAACTAGTGGCGGTAACTGCGGAACAAAACACTCAGCAAAAGGCCAAGCCTTCCACCAATACCATATATATATGTGCATTAAATCAAATAACAGAATTATTGTGATATCCAATCCATGTTATCACATGGAACCACCTGCACCTGCAACTAAAATGCAATAGAGGGGCTGGGCAGCGGTAACTTAGCCAATCAAAGGTTTGCTACGATGTGGAGGTTAGAGGCTGTCATGGCAACATGGGGGCTGATATCATGTGATAGGTAGCATAATTGTAACAATAAGAACGAGAAACTAGCAAGCAAAGATAGTATTGGGATCCGGGTACGATCATCTTGCCTGTTGGTTCTTCAGCGGAACAGGTCGCGGGATCCTCGTAGTGGTACTCTCCTGGGTCCTTGTACTCAGTATCAACACTCGCGTCTACCCAAGCGAAACAGCAACAATAAACATCCAACCAAGGTGCAATGCACAATCAAAATGGTGCATGATCATTTATGAAGAATTATAACATGGCAATCCAAAACTATTCATGTTAAACATGTAAAGTTGTTTATTAATGAATCTGGACAGAACCTCATGTAAAGGTATTTATACATGCATGAACATGGCAAATATGGATGCATCATGCAAAATCGATGGAAATGCATATAAGGATCGCAAGAAACGCAGCTACGGTTCTCGAGATACGCTCACGACAAGGTACGGAGGCAAAACACAAGACCACCAATACCTGGGCTAATTCTTGGCATGCCAAGGTAGCCACTGGACAGGTGATGAAAACCCAATCACAATAGACTCAAGAATCACTCAATTCCATGGAGTATAGCTCCCACAACTCACAAAACAAGATAGCACCCAATCTGCCACAAAACAGCAACATAGCAATTTGAAAAGCTCACAACTTGAGCTACAGGAACCCTACAGCCACAAACAAGATATGGACAGAATCTACTCAATACCCACACCAATTTATCCAACTATGCAATCAGCAAAAGAGCTACACATCAATATGCATGTATCAAGCAAGTTGGCATGATGAATCAGGATTTTAGGGACTTGGTGAAAATTCCAGTTTTCTCGAATCTGGGTTAATAAAGTAGCAAGTTGACAACACTGGTTATATATGCTAGAGAGCTCCAAACGGCATGAAAATTAACATGATGGTGGATGGCAACTTACACTGCAATTAACTAACACTGAGCATGATCAAATAACAACCACAGCACTAGCTACACCCTACTCTACATGGCAAAACAATAACAGCAGGGGCTCCAGACTGGTTCCCACTGATCTGGGGACTTATCATAAATAAAAAAAAATCATGGATGTTTTCAGCAACTTTGACTAACAAACTCATGTTGGCAAGAACTTAGAATCATGCATGGATTAATTCATAAATAAAAGACAAAAGGGCATCACAGCATAAAAGTGCAGTTTTGTGAAAGTGCCCCAAAGTCAAATCAGACTTCACAGATGCATTCATGGGTTGATTATACCCCCAAATCATTACTCATACCTATATGCTTTCATGGAACATGAGGGAGCAATGCTATGTCGAAATTTGGCCCTATAATTCATGGATGACTTATGACACATAAGTGAAATGATGGGAATGCCCAAAAATGACATGAGACCTATGCATACAAGCTGGAAATGCTTAAATAACAACCTAGTAATATGTTAAATGGCATGGCATCAATATGCAATTATGAAACTAGCTAGAAGAAGAAGCATGGTCATATGCACATAAGAGGGAAAACTACACATGGAGCTGTTCATACACATTTGGGTGTGTATGTAGAACATACAAACACATCTCACACAAACATACCACACATGGCATCACCTCTATATGCCAATCACACACATACAGAAGTATGCATGTGGGCATGGTGCATACACACACACACACACACTCCCACTACTCAAGCATATACACCACAACACAAAACCACCCATGTGTATATGCCTTAGGCACATACACACACATCTCACACAAGTACACACACACAAGCATATGTATGTGTCACACACATACACACAGACCAAACCTACACCTATGTGTACAAAACACACTCACACACATACACATATGCATGACCTACACTCACAACCACAACACACTTACACACACACCTACAACACATGACACCACATACAATTCCTATGCATTGCATGTATGCATACATATGCATATGCACCCCTAGGTGCATACACACACATACATGCTACAACACACACACACTCTAAGGCACATACACACTATATACATGAGACAGAAAACAAATAAAATAAAAAGGAACCTGATCCTACACATACATACATACACACTCAATAAATAAAAGGAAAGAAAACCAACAAAAAGAAAAGAAAACAAAAAGGGGGGGAGAAGGGGATTCGAACCCAGACCTCCCTAGTCTCTCCACACAACATTGACCACTACGCTACGACGCCGGCTCTTAATAGAAGAGAGGCCTTAGCCCTTTTATACACCACACAAAGCAGAACCTGACGAAACTGAAGAAGCAACAAGCACGACAACAGGGCAACGGCAGTGACGAATTCCGGCGACCCCAGGGGTTTCTGGTGACACAAGCGGGTGGAAACGAAAGGGGGATTGACGGAGAACACATCCCTCGCCTCATCTTGCGAAGAGGGGGATCGGAGGCGAGCTCAAGCTCGAGCCTTCCGGCCGGCGGCGATGACACTATGGTGACGCGCCCCTACGAACTACGGCGAAGGAGAGGGGACCGCGGGGACGGGCTGCTCACCAAGAGCTTCTCGGAGACATGGGGCATGAGCGATGGCGATGAAGGGGACGGAGCGGCTCGGGGACGCGGCAGCGACGGAGGGGAAGAAGACCGGCTCCGCTCCGGCGACAAGGAGGAAGAAGAGGCCTCCTGGGCTCTCCTAGCTCCGGGAACGGGACACAGATGGCACCAGGAACGCGGTGGCCATCTTGACTGTGGCGACGCACCACCGGAGGGACGCCGACGACATCCTCGTTGACCCCTGCACCACTCTAAACCACCTCACTCTCTGAACCCGAAGAGAAGAAGAAGAAAACAGAGGAAGAAGGAGGAGGAGGGAGAAGCGGGGAGCAGCGGCGGCGAGGAGGAAGAGGGGAACCCTAGGGATGCGCACACTTAAGAAGGGGAGGCCGGCCTCGACGTTGGAGCTAACGCCGATGGCGACGGCGCGCACCCTCGCTCTCTGCTCTGCTCGCTCCACACACAACACTAACAGAGAGGGAACGGGGCAGGTGGCCGTCACTGTTCGGATGGGCTGGGCCTCGGCCCACCTGATCTCTCACTCTCTCTCAAATAAAAAACAGAGCAGGTTTTTACTTTAAATAAAAGACCCAGGATAAATAATAATGCCCAAAGCAAAAGGAAAAGGTTTGGTTGGAAACAAAATAGATTTGGGAAGGAAATATTATGCTCCTCTTTATAAAAATGTTAAATGGAATTATTGCACAAGCTATTTTTTTAATATTTTAATAAAACAGCCCCTGTTTTAAATAGGTTTCAAAATCCAAACACATACAAATATCAAAAACTTCACTTCCAATATTTATAATACATATTGGGCTACCACATGAACATTTTTAAATCATTTAATTAGAAACTTAAATCTGGTCATATAATATAAAGAAGAGAGGGAAGATGGGAGGTGATGATGTTGTAGAAAGAGAGGGAAGCACACACATGGCCCCAACCACACACCAACCACCTCAACACACAAGCACATCACATCACAAGATCCAATCCAAGACACACAACATAGCAAGAATGATGATGAAATGAAGGATGCCATGATGCATGAATGCATTTCAATCACATGAAACAAGGTGCAACTCAACTCATAGCTCATGACCCAAGGTTCATACAAGGTTCAACAAGTGATGTCATGTGTTATAGGCTGGATTCTTATGGCTTAGGATCGGGGTCCCGACAGCTTTGGTATCAGATCTTGACTACCTATAGGATTACCAAGCCAAATTGGTCAATGTTGAGTCTAGAACTGCTTTAGTTATATAAGGGAATTGATTTTGTAAGGGAATGTAAGGCTCTTTTTACTCCTTTCCTTGTGTCATTCTGATTCCGAGTCACCCTCTTCTTTTCTATGGGGATTAAGAACTAGGCATTCTCATCTATCTATTAGGATGACGGGTTATTATGCTGGAGACCTGTAGGAAAGATGTTGTCTTTCTGGATCGATGCCTCTATAAGAATTCATTGTCATGTTGTTAGCTTTCTTGTGTAGATTGCCTCATATTTCATGCCCGTACAGCCGTTATGCTGTCCGAGTTATCCAAGGTTTCTAAATTATCTGATGCAATTGCGAAACTCTTTCATCTTGAGTCAATGTCTTTCAGGCCAGACAAAGCACACTAATTATGGTGTTGGGGTACTCCATTACCTCGACGTGTTTGATGAAGGTGTTTAGGAAACCATGTTGTTTTAGTGAACCACCTAACAGTTTAGTTATGTCTTCTATTCCTAGTGTGACAATTCTGGCCATCATCATCAAAAGCATGTTGTGATGCTACTTAGACAATAGGTATTCTGTATCTGGGTTCCTGAACCGAAGAATCATTTTGCTTCCCTCCGTTGATAGTATTTGCTCGTTCCTTTAGGATATTAGTAACCTTGTTATAGTCTTCAAGGTTCGTGGTATATCATTCTTCCAATACCATGATCCATTATGGCAGAAGTTTCTTGTGATCTTAATATCATAACAAGAGTGCTCGTGATGAGTCCTCCATTTCATAGTTGGGAACCTGCCAATTCTTTCATTTCTGCATGGATTATCTGGAAGAAACATGTTGATCTCCTTTTGACATATTCAATCCATGCATCTACAACTCAGGAAAAATCAGGAGTTGACCTTCTTCAATTGTATTCTGACCTTTATCTATCAATGGATAGTCAAGAGTATGCCATGCATTGTGTTATCGACGTCGACTATTCTCGTGGTCTGTCAAGCCATTCTATTTTAGAATGACTAGGATAAGCAAACACCCATACCTCATCCATTTCTCGAATTGGGTCAAAGCAGTTGTATTCCGCAAATCAAAATGCCAATTCAGTTTTTGCTCTGTTCTACCTTGAGGTATTACCCTCTTCATGTCAAGATTATCATGAGAACTGCACTTCCACTTATGAAATCTTGATATAGTGGTACTTCTAGACATCATCATTCATTACACGGTCTCTGTGTTGTTGAAACCAGAATACCAACAAGTGAATCGTGATGTGTGTAATCAATACTTCTAGCAACTTTGTTGTTTGGTAGTTAATGGACAATAATTTCATTCTTGGTGTGTTGGTTATTGAATCACCACTCTAGGAGTGATCATGCTACCTAGTCCATTTTCCATGGTGCACTTTTCGGTCAATGAGTTAGGATTGTGTCAATCCTTTGCTCTGTTGATCATATTGTCTTGCCTTGAAAAGCAAGATTGCTCTCGAGCTTGATAACATACCGGTGGATCGTGATCTTCCGAATATCTTCTCAGAAGTATTACCAAGGTGTTCCTTGACTGTTATGTTAAGTTCGTGATCGAGATGGTTTTCCTATAAACCACCTTTCTCCAAGAATCTTTGTTGGACACCCCTGAACTAGTAGGTTAAGCTAAACAACAACTTGGAGAGTTGGAAGATAAAAGCTTCGCCTGACTTAGTTCATTCTGGGGAATGTCTTTGTTGTGGATATGTGTGTCGAAGAAAGATGATGTCTTCATCAATTAATCCTTGTGATAAATTGTTGCATCTATTGTCTTGTTCAACCTTGGATTGGAATATGGGCTATCGTCAAATCAAAATCAGAACCAAACATCTTCCTAATGTTGTTTTACTCGTGGATGTATCCTCGAGCATACACCATTATATCTTTTGGTTTGACCAATGCTATCACCTTGTTCTCATAGTTGTGGAATTCCATCCATTTGGATACCTCGATGAATTGTTGTTGAGCTCATCGGCAACATTCTCGTCTATCCCATGACTCATGATGAACATTAAGCTGGTGTTGGAAACTTTGTAGACAATATCTTCGTGTCATGTACATGAAGTATATGTTTGGTGTAATAGGTGACTTACTCTTAGTTCATTTGCATATGGTGTAAGTTGCCGCCATGAACTTGAGAAAGGTCATTTTGTTTTCATTGGAATCATCCCAAGTCAGTCATGCACGTGCGAAGTATTCTATGGTTTGATAGACTGATCATCTCCATTCCATATGTATTCCCTAGCACACCAAGCCACTGATTGACTTCTTTAAGTCAAAGAAGTTCCTTCTTAAGACCTATTTGTGTGACTTAAGTAAGGACTTCGTTACCTCCAATGATGGTTCCATCCAGAACTTGGTAGTGTTTTGTTGTACGATTTCTATGTGGTCACAATTGTCTTGGACAATGTGTTCACATGTGTCTTGCAATCAAGCTCATGTTTTGGAGTTGATGCCATAGTTCATTTCCTGAGAATCTCGCAACGTCATCTCTTCGATTTGTGTTGCAACCTTTCACTTTCAGACATGCTGAGTCTAGAATATCCTGACACCAACCATATCTGAATCTCAGGCAGATATGATTGTTGGAACATTTCCCAAGAATTATAATATTGGTCTCGCTGTAACTGGCAAAGGGATGTTGTGGCTAACATACCTATCCGGAAGACCTACTATTATAATATCTTGTTTCAGCAACTTGGCCACCTCCCCATGAGGACCTTGTATGACTTGCTCTAGGAGTTATTCCTCATGGACCTCTTTGAGAGCTCGAAGTCCGACCATTACTTGATGTTCTAGATAGCAAACCTGACCTACTATTGGGGTTACACTAGTACATCAAGGAGAACATTAGAAGCGGAGTGCTAAATGTCTTTCGGTCGATCATCCAGATTTTGCGTCCTTGGCCTAGCTAAGGTGAAATCTAAGAAAGTGTTGTCTTCCTTTGCATCTGCATCCTTCGTCATTATTCATCATGGTAGTATGAGGTGTTGCCACAATCCTTGGCACGGATGTTGGTAAAACTTTGATGTATATGGAGATGCTCAAGTTCTTGAGAGCACACTCAGACACTAGGTTATACTCTCGGTTTTAACTGGAAAGTGCCTTCTGTTGCCGAATTGTTTTATAACTCTAGTTTCCCTCCGATCTGAGTATGTCGTTCTTTGAATTCCTTCCAACGATCGTTTGCAAATTGCCTTAGGCTGGTATGAAGAGTCTCAATGATCTCTGTATCAAATGTAATTCTTTTTGCCACTTAAGGAATAATCTTACGAGTCACTTTCCCTAAGGTGCCCGTTATGGTATGAAGGGCAACTAACTCCTCGCTACTTTGAAAGCTCTTCACCGTGTGCTTTAGCATGGAATTGTTGCCTACCAATTGAACCTCCGTCATCTGCCTCATTTTTTATTCTCAATGTGTGTTTTGTGTCTCAGATCGAGAGATGTTATCACGTCTCATTCTAGGAGTTGATCATGAGTTGCAAGATCTACGAAAATATTGAATCTTGTAGAGCTTTCTTATTCCTTTTTGTCATCGTGTTGGATGAAGATCTTGGAAGCAAAGACGCCAAAGTCAAGATGATGAAATGAAGCAACATCTTCGAGAAGGGCGACTGGATCATGAAGATTGTGTTAGTTTTGTGTCCCCTTCTGTCCTCTTACCCTACGCTTGAATCTCGAGACGAGATTCTTGTTTAGTGGGGGTGAGTTGTCACAGCCCTAGAAATTGCTTGTATTAGTTGCATCATTGAGCATTCATTGCATCATGTTTAACTTCAAATGAAATTGAAATGGGGATGCCAAACCCTAGCATCTCACGGATTAAACCAAACTCCAACAGCTGAATTTTGAATGTTTCCAAATGGCCTTCAAAAATGTTCACCATTTCTGATAAATGTTGGAAAACAACATACCAGGGGTGAATTATATTTTAATAACTATTTTGGTAAATAAAATAAAATAGGAAAGTTTCTGAAATTGACTAATAAAGCATTATAATTATGACAGATGTCCAAAGATGCCCAAACCTTTTGTGGAAGTTTGAAATGATCAAACTATATTTCATAAAATATGTGGGCATTATTGTGCTAGGTATTTTGGCCTCACAAAATAAAAGCAAATGTCAGAAGAAAAGAACGCAGAAAAGAAAAACAAAAAAAAGGGGGCTTACGTGAGGCCTGGCACTATGCGGCCCATCTGGCCCAAGTGCCAGTCATCCTCCACCTCTCGCCAGGAGGACAAGGGAGTGTGGCCGTGGCATGCCGGCACGCGCCTGAGACACATCCTGCTTGCCGCCGTTACCCCATGGTGGATAGAGACGCCGCGCTCGTCCCCGAAGCCCATTTTGCCTCTCTCTCTCTCCCTCTCTCCTCACCCCTCCTTGCTGCCCTGCCTCCCTCCTCCCAGACCTGAAGGTCGCCATCGCCGCTGCTCGCTTCTATCGTGGCCTCCGGCCTCCCCTCGCCCAGCCAGCAAGCCCACCAGAACCGCCGCATCCCCTGCTCCCCCTCGCCGCAGAAATCAAGTCGGGAGTGCCTCATCGACTTCGACGTCACTGTTTTTCCCTACCGGCCACCGAAGCTTCCACCGTCGATTCGCGCCGCCCTAGTCGTTCCTGAGCCGCTGGCCAGCTCTTCGGCGTCCCTGTGAGCTCCCATTGCTCCTCCCCGTATCCCCGTTGCCCCGTTCACCCTCTAGCTGCCATCCTCGCTGTTGCTGAGCTCTGGCCGCCGTAGTTGCATCGCCGTTGCCTCCCCCAGGCCCGGATGACCTCACTACTCGACGCGCTAGGGCGTCAGCTCGCGGTAGACGGCCTCTGTCATCCATTTGGACGCTGGAGCGCGAAACCCACATCCCTCCACCGCATCTGGCCTCGCCGGCGGCTTAATGCCGGCAGGTTTGACCCCGCTGACCGGAGGTATGACCTCCTAGAGTCAGTGACAGGTGGGGCCTAGCCCGCGTTAATTTTGGGCTAGCTTAAAAATAATTAAATTGCTTAATTAACCTAATCACCCACTGACTAGTGGTCCCAACCCTTAATAATTTTGATTAGGATTTAGTTAATACTAATCAACCCCATGTGTCATTGACAGGTGGGTCCAGCCAGTCAGGTTTGACCCTGGTCGGCCCTGTTGACCTGTGACGTCACCCTCACGTCATGCTGACGCATTAACTGATTTCCTAATAATAGAATAATTCAGGAAATTCCAAAAAAAAATTAAAACTTCTAAAAATCATACAAAATAATCTGTAAATCAGATGAAAATAATTTATATATGAAAAATGATCAGAAAAATCCTATGAATCTCTTTATGCAATTATCATGCATATTTGAGCATGTTAGCATCACCAAGTAGGACATTTAATGATTAGGATAATTTAATAAATAGTGTTGGTGTTGGAATTTAGTATAAGTTTGAATTCCACTTCACTTAATATGGCTACCTATAGCACTAGGTCAATTCATTTAACATGCCATTTCATGCATCATGATTGTCGCATCACATTAAATGTGTTCCTTCTTCCTGTTTGTCGGTGCTTGTTCCCTCTTGATGGACGATGGTTTCGACGATGTGATTGTTGACACTGATGAAGAGAAATGATATCTTCAGGATTGTCAGGCAAGCAACCCCCTTGAACATATCCGATACAATCCCACTCTATCGCTCTTGCTCTCACTTATTACTTTAGGACAAAACGTTTGAACTTTTACATGCTACGGTAATTGAACCCATTCCTATGCATGACTTGTCATTGTCAAAGTAAATAGCTGAACCATGCAACTTAGCATACCTGGTAGATGCTTGAGCCATGTTGTGCCTTTAATCTGCTATGCTTGCTATGCTTAGAGTTGTGTCAGGTATGATTCACCTGGGTGATGAACCGGAGTGAACTGAACTTGTTCTGATGATGAGAGCTAAGTTGTGAACATGATTTGGTAAAGGTAGTGATGATAGGGCATGTAGGATTACATGGCGGGTTGTCTCATTTGGACCGTCCTTAAGAACTGAGTCTTGTGTATGTTGTCCAAGACTAGCTACTACCGCACATTGGGATCCTTAATTGACTCTCCCGATTTATTAACCGACTTGATCTCTGTCCAGGAGTTCCAACTAGTTTCTGGTGTTTGTAGGATATGCTAGTAGTCTACCAAGTGGTACCTCGTACAGGTGGGCTTGGAACAGACTAGGCATTGTGCCCGATGTACCAAGCGTAGTACCATCCGTTGAGGTGGGCTTGGGAACCTTGTACACATTGTTTGGGGCCGTTGAGGAAACTTCGGCCGGACTTCCTTGCAGGTTCAGTCTCAAATAGGCGATAAACCTAGACTAGAGTCTTGTGTGGTTAGTCAGGTCTTGGCCGACTCCCTTGCTGGGCTTCTGCTTGAAGGTTGCCGAGGTGCCTTTTTACGAGCACATGGAGGTAATTGGCGAGAGCATGTGTGACGAAGTACACCCCTGCAGGGTTATGAATCTATTCGAATAGCCGCATCCTCGGATATGGACTACTTGGAGAACTTATGTGGTTCATAGATAAGTTGAAGTGGATACTCTAAAATACACAAGATAAGCATGAGTGCTATGGATGGCCTTCTCGAAGGGAGACGGAAGTGGATCCATAGTGGTGTATTGATTGGAGAATATGTGGACTCATGTGCGCTATCCCACCTCAAAGATAGTACTTGTAGTCATAGTATAGGTTACCCAAGAGTCAAAGCTGGCTTGCTACAATAAACTCCATAATCCCCTTCGTTGATACCGATGCATATGTAGATAGTTCTGATGTAAGTCTTCTTGAGTACCTTTGTACTCACGTTTGCTTAATTTATGTTTTTGCAGAGGAGACGTCAGTCTCATTAGTGGTATTTTCGACGTGAAGTTCGATGTTGACCAGATTAGCTTGGGAATCCCACACAGAGGTCTCGTTCCTTTGGTGGGGTCGTTGTAGCTTTTCAGGCTCCTCCAACTACTTTTGTAGATGTCTGTACCCAGGCATGTTTAACTTCCGCTTGCTTGTTTGAATGCTCTGAATGTTGGGTCTTGTGACCCCTGTCTGTAACATCTTATTGTATTGGCTCGTCCGAGCCTTCTAAATAAATGATGTAATGTTGTATGGTTATGTTGTGATGCCATAGTTGTATCTATGCATACCGGGCATGTCGTGCATACGTGTGACATGCAACGGTATGTATGGGATTCGACACCTAGTTGTGTGCCTTTAGTACTACTCTTTACAGGGAACTGCCTCTTTGTGCTTCCACCGAGCCTTGGTAGCTTGCTACTGCTCTGGACATATTGATTGACCGGCATGTATCCTTCTTTGCTGCTGTGTCTGTCCCTTCGAGGAAATGTCTCGCAGTGTAATGGAGTCCCTATGGCATGCTATGACTTGTCTACATGCAGTGATGACATTTATGTCCCATGGCGTAATGGAGTCCTTGTAGCTTGCTATAACTCGTCTACACACGCTAGAGATCGACACCTGCATTGCCGGGTTACGTTAGCCTGTCCCTGTATGGATGTGCCACTTAGGTTCTACGACTAGTCATGTCGGCACGGGTTCTTTGACATTTGAATGCTAGCGACACATTCACATACGTGAGTCAAAAGACGGAAACGGTCCCGGTCCAGGTAAGGTGTTAGCCGTGGAGATAACCGTGCGTGAGACCGCAAAGTGATGTGATGTGTTACAGGCTGGATTCTTATGGCTTAGGATCGGGGTCCCGACATTCAGCCACAGTGATATCAGCTCCATCAGCTCTAGTGCCCCCAGTATCTACTCTAGGTGCATCCAGGACTTCAGCGAAAGTCTTCGCCGACACAGTTCTCTTGACTCCGTCATCGACTACCAGAGCAAATCGGCCGCAGAAGGACGATTAGCTATATCTCTTTGAACTTTTTGGTAACTTGTTGCCAAAGTGGGAGAAGTTGTGTGTAGATCCTAGCCTTCGAGTGAGAGAGCGTCTGCTTTTATTGCTGTTTTTCAAAAAAATTGGTCTTTTGGTTTGGATGTGATATACTTTTGGTTGCTTGCTGTTAAAACACACAGAAAAGTCTATTTGTGTTTAATTATACGTTGTTATGTGTGTTGCTACTAATTCCTATCTTTTTGATGGTTATGTGATGATCATTCACTTTGATTGATGTGTTGTGCTATGTTGTTAACTCTTATTACTCTCGCACACCTCCAAGTTGGATGTGACATGGAAGAAGTACCCCATGTACCTAATCGATTGTGCATTTGCATTCAAACACAAATTTAAAATAATGCACAAATTTAGGGGGAGCTCTTGCTTATCACATACTTCTCAGTGTGAAGATTATATTCATTGATTCTATCATATGTTGAAGATTTGATCTATATGTTGTCATCAATTACCAAAAAGGGGAAGATTGAAAGCCCATTTGCTCCCTTGGTGGTTTTGGTAATTCATAACAACATATATGTCATTGAACTAATGTTTCTACTAAGTATGTTTCAGGAAAAGTTCAATGATGGGTTGGCAAAAGGATTGTGGAATACCCCAAGATGCAAGGGAATAGATTGGCAAAGCGTCATGCAAAGGACTCTACATTTTACATTTTTGAGAAATCACTTTGAGTCCATAGGAAAGCCAATACTATTAAAAGGGGGTAAGGTTTTGTTGGTGAACAAAATGCTCATACGTGCATGAGTGATAGTAACCATATACACCCACAAGCTCTTCCACAAAAGTCTGCCGAAAGCCAAATATTCAAAATTGATGCAACCAACACATTCTACTTGGTGCCACCGATTCTAGAACCTAGACACACTCAGTCAAACCCTAGCTTTTCGGTGCAACCGATTCTACATTCGGTGCCACCGAGTTAGTCTTCCAACTTTTTGTTACGCAAATTCACAATTTCGGTCTCTCCGAGATTGTTGGATCACTGTCACCGAGATTCGGCAATCTGACCGTTGGTCACCTTATCGGTGCAACCGAGATTCCTATATCGGTCTCACTGAGATTTGAAAGTTGCCACCTTTTGGTCACTTCGATACCACCAAGATTAACACATCGGTGTCACCAAGTTGGTCATTTTGTGTGTAAAGGTTGGATTTTTGGAGATGCCTATATATACCCCTCCACCACCACTCACTCGCAAGAGAAGCACTCAGAACTGTTCCCCACTCATACCTACTGATTTACTGAGAGAGAACCACCTACTCATGTGTTGAGATCATGCCATTCCATTCCTACAATATGAATCTTGATCTCTAGCCTCGCCAACATGCTTTCCACCCAATCAACCTCTTCCACCAAGCCAAATCTATGAGAGAGTGATTGTGTGTTGAGGGGTCTATCATCTTGAAGCACAAGAGCAAGGAGTTCATCGACATTATCGAGCCTATTACCCTTTGAAGGGTGGTGCCTCCTAGATTGGTTAGGTGTCGCTTGGGAGCCTCCTACTTCGTGTTGTGTCATGAACCAAGAAGTTTGTAAGGGCAAGGAGATTGCCTTCTTCGTGAAGATCTACCCCGAGTTAGGCTAGTCCTCCATGGACGTAGGCCATCATGGTATAGTCAAGGTTGCTTCTTCGTGGAACCCTCCGTGGGTAGAGCCCTCCATGGACTGTCATGACCGTTACTCTCCATGGGTTGAAGACTCCATAAACGTTGATGTACGGTAGTGCCACCTATCAGAATCACAGGAAAGATCATCGTGTCATCAATTGTGTTTGATCTTCCTACCCTCTCTTTACTTTCATGTCCAATGTCTTTACTTTCCGCTACTATACTCGTAAACATTCATGTGTAGGGTGTACTTGGCATACTATGAATGCTAAAATCTAACAAGAATTAAAATTGGGAAAAAGTAGATCTTTATTTGGTCAACTAGTCTAATCACCCCGCCTCTAGCACTAGTTTCGATCCTACAACTGGCCCACACATGCTCGCCAAGTGTCGTTGGGCCAGGCCTAAATTTCATGCAAAGGAGCGCAATGTGAGGAGGTAACTGTCAATTTATTGGTCAGTACTGACCCACCATCTCAAGCCGTTTCCACCACGCACGCCGCATGCATAATGGGGAGTGAGCGACGGGTGCGCATGACTCAAAGTCCTAATCGTGGCAGGAAACCGTAGCGCCATGGATTGGAGCAATGGGGCGGTTAACTGTTCGCCCATGATCGTGGGCGATGGAATTGGTGGAGATAGACGACGGCCCTTGGTGTGGAGGAGATCCGAGAGGCGATGCTCATCCTATAAATTGGGATGTTTCCAGGAGGCGATGCTCATCGGCCCTTTGTTCCTCCTCGTGTTCAAGCTCACAGAGCTTGCCCTTTGCCTCCTGGCTGCGAGCTAGGCTCTCCACTACCATGCCTAGGGGACGAGGGCGGACTTCGGCCTTCGCCTCGATGGCGAGGGGTTCCCTTCAGGGTGATGCTACCACTTCATCCCCAGAGGCGGAGGGTGGCCTGAGTGCGCGCGGTGGAGGAGCTAGGAGGGGTCGTGGTCGACGCGGAGCCCGTGGTCGGGGGAGGCAGAGCGCCACTCCACTCCCTCCTCCAACGTCAGATCCTCCCCTTGAGGAGACCCATGCCAAGGGGACGGCACTATAGTTTGTTATCAATCTATGTGGTCCCCTTCGAGGCTACCTACGCCTTCCTCACCCCTTCGCTGGGGTGATGGAGGTTGATAAGGTGCCCGCTCTGTGGCTACGGGCGCATGGTTGTTGTAATGGCGCCGTGCGGGTGGATGTCGAGTACCTGGAGCGTCGCATCGTGTTCCTTAGGCGTGGGTACAAAACCTTCACCCGTGCCCACAACCTCTTGGATGGGCACGTCCTCCGCTTCAAGATGATGGAGGCTGACCTGCTATCCATCAACATTTACGGGCATTCCGGCGCATGCCTTGGATGCTACGAGGAGGGCTCGAGCGATGTTGAATACTCCTCCTCGAGTGATAGCGATGAGGAGGACAGTGTCAGTGAAGACGACGACGGTGAGTCCCAGGCCGTCAAGTCAGAATATGACGACCTAGGATCTAGCTGATGGTCAGTCGCACCATTACCATCATCGCGCTCCTCTTCCACCTCCTTGCAGAGCGATTTGCCAGGGGTCCTGGACTGGGGTGCCGCCTCTTATTCTCAGCTGGACCCCAGTAGGCTCATGGACTTCGGCTTCGACCTCCGTGCAGTGCTGGTCCAGATGGGGCCAGGCTGGGCTTCTGTCGGGGGTCTCCCTCTCATCTTTTTCTTTTTGTAACCTACCCCTAGGATACAAAACCAAATCAAGAGTTTTTCATAAAGGGGTGTCCTCCCATGTAACTTTCATCCCATTTTTTATTAAAAATGAATGAGAATAAAATGCTATTTTTCTCCCGCAAGTACTATCCCTTTCCTTTCCTTATTTGTACTGTATTGGCATGCTTCGTCTCTACCGCACGGGGCTACTTGTCGGATCGTCATTCAAGCCACGAGTGCCAGAGTCGGCGGGAGTGAGCCCCCGACAATAGGTTGATGTTGTTTCCCGATAGAGCCCCTTGTCGGTATCGGTGTTGTCGCCCCTGTGACTAAGGACAGGGGCACAACTCGTCCCGGCAAGGGTTTTCACCGTGCGGACGACTCCACATCCCACAGTAAGGAAGATACTAAGGGTTTCCTTGAGAAGTACTGAACTGGAAATATATGATACACTTATCTTTTCCAGGTAGTGCCTTTCTGTAGCGGAATGGATCGCCATCTTTGTTACCTTGTCTAGCTCCCCTGTTTTCTTGATGATAAAATATGTAAGGTGAGGAAAGTAAAAAAGATTATGGTCTCATCAAGCATTCTAGCAAATCTATCATATCTAGAAGGTGTTAATATTACAGTCATGAAATAAAATGCGTAATCAGCATGTAATGATGACGATATGATGCAATGCCTAAATTTTATTACTGCTGCACAGGGTTTGCGCCTGGCTTTATACAAAGGGTTACATGCAACATCGGCAAGGCTTGTACAAAAGGTGGCTGCCGGGGACTGAGCCCGGCAGCCGCGCCTTACGGGTAGAACTTACGAAGATGCTCAATGTTCCATCAGTTCTGCACCTTGGTGCAATCTTCGATCTCCAGATGGACTGTGCCAGGTCTGGTGACTCGTACTACCCGGTAAGCGCCTTCCCACTTTGGCGTCAACTTGTTTGTATCCTTGGCAGACTAAATATGCTGAACGACAAGTTCTCCTACCTCAAGGCTCTAGGCATGAACTTTTCGGCTATGGTAGCGACGCAAAGCTTTCTGGTAACGCGTGGCACACACAGTAGCTCAGAGACGGTCTTCTTTAAGGAGCATGGCATCGTCATGCCACAGCTGATGTTGTTCTACTTCGTCATAGGCAAGTCCTAGAGGTGACCCGTATATGAGTTCCATGGGGAGCACTGCTTCCACCCCGTAAACTAGTTAGAAGGGCGTCTGGCCGGTAGCTCGATTTGGTGTCGTTCTGAGGGACCAAAGAACCATCGACAACTCATCTATCGATTGCCTGCCGCTTTTCCGCAACTTATCGAAAGTCCTTGTCTTGAGCCCTCGCAGCACTTATGCATTCATCCTCTAGACTTTCACATTGCTCCTTGGGTGAGAAATAGAGGCGAAGGAGACCTTGCTTCAAAGGTGTTGAATATACTGCATGAAGGCACAACTCGTGAACTGGGTGCCATTGTCGGGGATCACTCTGTTAGGTACTCCAAAACGGCACACCAGTCCTCTCATGAACTTGATAGCTGCTTGTGTGGTCACCTTTCTCATTTGTTCCACCTCTGGCCACTTCATGAACTTGTCGGTTGCCACAAACAAGAACTCAAAGCCCCCGACAACACGAGGGAACGGGCTCAAGATATCGAGCCCCCAAACTGAGGATGGCCAGGATAGAGGGATTGTTTACGGGGCTTGCGCTGGTTGATGGATGTTCTTGGGATGGAACTAGAAGGCTTCACACTTGGTGACTATCTCAATATCATCCTAGAGGCCTTGGTCCAATGTGGGAACCACATACTCCTCTATGAATCTCCGATAACAGCTTTAGTCGATCCTCCCTGCAGATACACCTCAATATCATGTTGTTCGGTTGTCTTCTTTGCAAGGTGTCGTGGACAAACTAGTACATACTTGACCGACGGGCTACTCTTTCGGCTTCTTCTTGCTCTTCGGGGAGTTCTCCTGTTGGCAGGAAATCGACTATATGATGTGCCCAGGTTTGAGCCTGCGGCTCGACAACAGGACTAAAGGTATCTCCTCGTCTTCGGGAGCGCTTGCCTCAACCGCTAGACCCTGAGGTCCCATGGGAGGGAGTTGCTTTCCAACCGGAACGGGATTTCCCCCGGTAGCCTCTGTACCAGCGGCTTCGGGAAGCTCTACCGAGAAATGCTTGTCGGAGTTCATCTTCCTTCTGTTCTTGGAGATCGTATATGAGGACACTAATGGTTGGGTGACGCGGAGAATAAAGGTCCCTGGTTCCACAGGGATCTTATGTGTAGTGCACTTCGATAGGTGGCCAGCAATGTTGTTTTCTGCTCGTGGCACATGTTCTTCTTGCAGCCCATCAAAGTGCTTCTTCAATTTCCTCGCCTCCCCCATGTAGGCTTCCATCAGCAGGCTTTGCTAATCCTTGTTGACTTACTTCACCACAAGTTGAGAATCTCCTCGGACGACCAGCCTCTTTATTCCCAACTCTACCGTGTTTCTGAGTCCGGCAAGGAGTCCGTCATACTCAGCGGTGTTGTTGGTGGCCTCCTCAAGGGGAATGTGCATCTGGATGACGTAAACACCGCCAAGGCTCTGCTTTGAATGGTGGAAGTGCTCTCATACTTCAATCCGAAGCTTGACAACTCTAGTGCCCACTCAACTATCCTGCCAATGGCCTCGGGGTTTCTTATTATGCGTTGCAACGAGAAACGGGTGACAACTATTATGTCATGGGCTTGGAAGTAGTGGCGCAGATTCCTCGAGGCCATGACAAGGATGAGGTTCAGCTTTTGTACCCCAAAGTACCTTGACCTAGCCCCTTGCAGTAGGGAACTGACAAAGTACACGGGTCGCTGCACCATTTTCTTTGTCGCCACTCCCCCCGATGCATGGTCAACCATTCGATGAGACACCTCTTGATCAACATCGAGCTCAGCCATGGATGTTTCTTTCTCAGCCCCGACACCATCAACACCAGTCGTTGAATCTTCATCCACCCCCGCTGCACTAACCACTTAATCCGTTCCCACTAAATATAGCAGCAACAGCTCTTGTGGTTTAGGAGCGACCAAGGTGGGAGCAGAGGACATGTATTTCTTTAGGTCTTGCAGTGTTGCATCTGCCTCCGGGGTCCACTTCATCGGGATAGCCTTCTTCAGGATTTTGAAGAATGGCAGGGCGCGCTCAGCGGACTTGGATATGAACCTACTTAACACAACAATGCATCTGGTCAGGCTTCTTATATCCATGATGGTTTTATGTGCATATATCTGCTCGATTGCCTTGATCTTGTCGGGATTGGCTTCTATTCCTCACTGAGATATGAAGAACCCAAGCAGCTTGCCGGATGGGACACTGAACACACACTTTTCGAGGTCAAGGTTCATGTTGATCTTGCGCAAGTTTGTGAAAGTTTTCTCCAGATCTTATATGAGAGTGGCTTCATCCTTGGTTTTGACCATGATGTCATCCATATAAGCTTCCACATTTCTCTGTAGCTAAAATCTGAAATTGATTTGGACAGCCCTGGCGAAAGTTGACCCAACACTTTTTAACCTGAAGGGCATACGTACAAAGCAGTACATGCCACAGGGACTTATAAATGCGGTCTTCTCCTCATCTTCCTTGTTCATAAATATCTGGTGGTAGCCGAAGTAAGCATCCAAAAAGAAGAGAAAGTCACATCTGAAGGTGGAATCAACAATTTGATCTATGTGCAGCAAGGGGAAAGGATCCTTTTGCAAGCTTTCTTCAAGTCGGTGAAGTCTATGCAAAGCCTCGATTTTCCATTTGCATTCCGCACCACCACTGGGTTTGCCAACCAAGTTGGATGCAACACTTCTCTAACCAAACCAGCTGATTCGAGCTTCTTAATTTCCTCGACAATGAACTGTTACCCCTCCAATGCCTGTTTCCTAACCTTTTGCTTGACGAGCCAGGCATGAGGGCAAACATCAAGGTGGTGCTCGATTACCTCCCTGGGAACACAGGGGATGTCAGATGGTTGCCAGGCAAACACATCGACATTCTCCCGTAGGAAGGTAATGAACGTGCTTTCCTATCTGTCGGGAAGGGTAGCACTGATGCTAAACGTACCACTAGTGTCGTCCTCCCTTGCCAGGATTTTCTTCATCTCAGAACAGGTGGCCTTGGTCTTCCTGCTGGCGGAACTCTTCGACATGTCATCGTCAGGTGCGGCACACTCCGAAGATGCGCGCTTTCCGAAGTCCTTGCCGGTGTCTGTAGCTTCAGCTACAATCGCATCGTGATACATCTGGTCTATGCAAATAACTGTGTTGTTCTTGTCAGATGGAATGGAAATGACTCCAATGGGCCCTGGCATCTTCAAAGTATTGTAGGCATAGTTGGATGCCGCCATGAACTTTGCCAGAGCTCGGCGAGAGAGGATTCCGTTGTAAGGAAGTGGGATCTCGGCAACGTCAAACACTATCCTTTCTATTTGGAAGTTCAACTCTCCGCCAAACGTCACGAGCTGTGTGATCTTTCCCTTATGTCGGCACCTACCGGGGTTGATCCCTTGGAACGTACATGTGGCTTCGAACTCTTTGTGAAGGATCTGCAGTTTCTTAGCCACTTTAGGAGAGATCAAGTTCAGTCCGGCCCCATAATCAACTAACATCTTTGACACTTTGAGGTTGTGGATTGTCGGGGAAACTAACAATGGCAAGCATCCAACTTTAGTGGTATAGTCATGATTCCTCTTTGTCAAAGATGATAGGCATGCGGCACCATCTAAGTGGCTTCCTGGATTCTGCAGAGGGCTCTACAACATTGACCTCATGTGCCCACTTCTTGAGTTGATGGTGAGAGGTGTGCAAAGATGCGCCCCCGTCGATGCACATGGCATCAGTTGCTTTGTGGAATTCCCTTTCACTGGAATCTCATCACAATCCTCATCTTCACTCACATCATCTGTTTTCTTCTTCTCTCGGCCTCCAGCAGGTTTTTCCTTTTGCTGAGGGGTTTTGCCGCGACCGCTCCTGCCGCCATGGTCTTTCCCATCAACGTCGTCCTAGCCTTTTTCCTTGTCGTGCTTCTCTTACTCGGCCCTCTATTTCTCAACCAGTTGCTTGACCTCTCAACATTCTTGGAGATCATGGCCCTTGGTGCGGTGGATTTTGCAGTACGGCCCATCGGACTTCCCGGCCTTCTTAGCGGTAGCAGCTTCCCGACAATTAGCGCATGTGGCAGCTCCCTTGCTGCAGGCTTCGGCTTTTGACTTTTTGCCTATATTGAGGTCTCCCGAGCTCTCGACAGCCATCACTTCTTTTCCCTTATGCTTCTTGTTGCGCCTCCTGTTTCTTCCCTTCGGGTCGGGGGCATCGTCATCATCAGCCCATTTCGAGGCCCACCTCTTCCCTGGGAAGTCGCATCCCTTCTTCAGCTCGAGCACACTTATCCGCCAAGGTGTAAAGCTCGTTCACACTCTTGGGGAGCTTGACATTCATTTCAGCTCGCATCCTCCCATTGTGCACGTTCGAGTGGAACACGGCAATCACCACTGCCGGATGGATCTCCAGGATGTTGCCGTGCACTCGGCTGAATCTGTGGATATACTTCCTCAAGATCTCCCCCTCCTTTTGCGGGAGGACTTGGAGGTCGCTGGGTTGGCCTGGTTCCTGATGGCCTCCAATGAAAGTGCCAACGAAACTCGTTGCATAGATCATCCCAAGAGGAAATGGAGTTCTCCGACATATGCATCAGCCATGGCCTCACGTTTGGCTTGAGTGACAAAGGGAAATAATGGGCAAGCACCTTTTCATCTCTTCCTCCTGCAGCTTGAATAGCTATTGTGTAAATGCCCAAGAACTCTGCGGGGTTCAACTTCACACCCTATTTCTCTGGTAGCTCACGCTTGAAAGCTCAGGCGATGGCTAGCAGACTCGTCACAGTTCGCTAGTGAAGGAAGGGCAACCAACCTCGTAAGGAAGGTACCCACCCGACACTGGGCATGGGTTCGTCGGTGTCTGGACTATTGCACTTGCCGGATTAAAGGTGTGCTTCCCGATGTTGCTCAAAATTTATGTGTGCGTCTACCTTCCGCCGGTCTTCAAGGACACACCATTGACCATGGCGGTCATGCGGGCCGGACGGGACTATGGATACCTCATCACGATCGTCAGCACGTGAAGTTCGCTGCGACAGCCTCTAGGCCTATGGTCACTGAGGGGATTGCACCGTTGGGGTGGCCCCGTCAACGTGCTCATCGACCCGGGCCACTATAGCTTCTCGCGTACGTCACGATAGCTCGGCATGCTGGGTCTTGTTGGTCGAAATCAGACTCTAAATGGTGGCTCTCCATTCATCCATCTTGTCTACCGTTTGCATGAAATCGAACAACATCTAGACCTGCGCCATGTCCTCCTCTGTGGTGCTTAGCATGGCGAAAGATGCAGCCTGTGATGTTGCTCGACTCTTGGTAGGACTGAGGGAGTGCTGGATTAAGGGGTCCTCGGGAAGACGACGTATTTATTATGGGCCAGGCTGTATGGGCCGCTTGCCGAACATTGGATCGATCGAAGGCTCTGTCTCAAGGAAGGAAGCTTCGGGAATCATGGCTTCTCCTCCACATTTAATGTAGCGAATAGGCATTTGTATCTCTTCGGCGTCTAACTGACCACGTGTAAACCCTAGATACCCTCGACGTCTATATAAGCCGGAGGGTTTTAGGTTGTAGATATAGAACAACTCATCCAGGGTTTAGCTATTTGATCTCGAGGTAGATCAACTCTATAACCCACATATCATCAATACAATCAAGCAACACGTAGGGTATTACCTCCATAGGAGGGCACGAACCTAGGAAAACCTTGTCTCCCTCGTCTCCTGTTACCATTGATCCTAGTCTCACAGTTCGGGACCCCCTACCCGAGATCCGCCGGTTTTGACACTGACATTGGTGCTTTCATTGAGAGTTCCGCTGTGACTACCCAAGGAATCAATGAATCGCCTTGCCATCAAGGAAGTGGTCCGTAACAAGGACACTTTCGTCCCCAGACAGATCTTCGCCTTTGGCAGTGTTATAGTAGACGCCAACCTGACCGGCCATCTAGGCCGTGTCGAATGCTTCACCCCTGGTCAAGAGGTCAGGTTTGGAAACCTAGAGTTCTCCGTAGATACTAGGGGTGAAGTATAACTAACCGGGCTCGCAATGCCATGCCCGACGACTCTAAGGCTTTAACCTCAAGTTCCTTTTCCGGTCAGGTCTACGGGGTTAACCCTAGCGATGTCCCGATTCCTAGTCCGGATCAGACCATAGTGCCAGAGGACCGGATATTTGTTCTTGCCGAACACTCCACTTGCCAGGACACATCGGGGATCAACTCAGAAAGTTCCAAGCAGTTTGACCCTATGGAGCTCTCGACATTCAACGAGGCCCTAGATCCGATCTCGTCGATGAAGATTACCGACAACCCAACCCCGATATATGCTCAGATGGGCTACAGAGTGGGTCAGGACGAATTTTTCGACCCACCCACCACCCACTTGATAGACACAGTCGAAGACATAACCGACATGTTGTACTATGCCTCTGAAGAGGCAGAATACATGGCTGATCAGGAATGCGCTCCCGCCCTCGTTGACATGGGGCGATGGGCCGCCACCTCCACATATGATGTCTACATGGTGGACACTCCCGCCGCTAATGGAAAGAACATGCCCAATAACGATGGTGACAAGTCTGGCGACGCATTTTGAAGGCGCCAGAAGCCACATAAACGGTCTAAAGGCAAGAAGGGGAGGACAGCTATCATAGGTACCTGATAGAGGCGAAGTTGTCCCTGTCTTTCGATGAGATGGTGGCTATCGTTTTTGGTGGAGTAGACTTTGACGATCCGACTACGAACGTGTGAGACGTCGCGCCTTAGCAATCGCTAAACCAACTCTGAGAGGTTATTGACCACGCCGGAGCACGATCAACCTGACCACGAGGGTCTATTTCCTGCACGCAAACGAAGAACAAGCAAGAAACTAAGATTGCAATCTGGATATTGCGAATATAAGAGGAAAGCTTTATTGATGAAGTGGGGTTCTGTGACGCCTTTGTCTGGTCGTGGAACACAAACGAAGAACGCGAAGTTGCTGCTATGGCGAACTTGTAATCTAAACAAAACCCAAACCTAAAACGAAGCCCTAAGGGCTGTATATATGGGGGAATAGAAGGGAATTTCGTGGCCCCTTGGAGGAGGGGTCCGAAACCGACCCTAAGTCAGTTTCCCCATACATACGGACTCTAAAAACAGCCTATAATATGGTATTTCGAAATTACATGGGCCTGGCCCAAAATTAAGGTGGCGCAGCACCTATATTAGCCTATGGACGAATTTTATAAAGTGGCATCATGCATATTTCGTCCAAAGCTTCCCACTCCCATTATGGTGGCTTCAATGTGCGAAAATCATCACTGGAAGCTCCATTGTTCTTCCCCGCGCGCGCACCTTCTCCTCCATGCTTGATCCCGCTCCAATGGTCATCCTTCTTATCCATGATAGGTCCTTCATTCATAAGTAAAACAAAAGTATCTAATTTAGGCAGCATCATATGTTCATGAATATTAGAAGGATTTCCAAGAAACGAAAGTACCTGGTAATTCAATTGACGTGCGCGAGCTCTAGTAATTGGTCCTGTATGTATAGCAGTCGGGGTGGGTGTAACATTAGTAGGGATGTCCTCATCATCCTCCCCTTCTTGAACTGAAGTCGTCCTCGACAGAAGCTCATCTTCCTCACCCAAATAAGGCTTCAAATCTGCAATGTTAAAAGTGGGGCTAACCCCAAACTCTGCAGGCAGCTCAAGTTTATATGCATTATCATTTATTTTCTCTAACACCTTAAAAGGACCATCAGCACGGGGCATTAGCTTTGACTTGCGCAAATCAGGAAATCTATCCTTACGCAAATGTAACCAAACAAGATCACCAGGTGCAAAGACAACATGTTTTCTACCCTTATCTCCAGCAAGTTTGTATTTAGCATTCATACACTCAATGTTTTCCTTCGTTAACTCATGCATCTTTAATTTCAATTCAGCACGTTCTTTAGCATCAAAATTAACCTTCTCCGAAGACGGAAGAGGCAACAAATCAATAGGTGCACGAGGTAAGAAACCATACACAACTTCAAAAGGGCACATCTTAGTGGTAGAATGTAGCGAACGATTATAAGCAAATTCAATATGAGGCAAGCATTCTTCCCACATTTTCAGGTTATTCTTCAAAACAGCCCTAAGCATAGTAGACAATGATCTATTGACTACTTCAGTTTGGCCATCAGTTTGGGGGTGACATGTAGTACTAAAAAGTAGTTTAGTCCCCAACTTAGCCCATAAACATCTCCAAAAGTGGCTAAGAAATTTAGCATCACGATCGGAAACAATTGTATTTGGCACACCATGCAACCGAATAATTTCACGAAAGAACAAATCAGCAACATGAGCAGCATCATCACTTTTATGACATGGTATAAAGTGTGCCATTTTAGAAAATCTATCCACGACAACAAATATGCTATCCCTCCCCTTCTTTGTTCGAGGTAAACCTAAAACAAAGTCCATAGATATATCCTCCCAAGGAACACTAGGTACAGGTAAAGGCATATATAAACCATGAGGATTGAGTCGTGACTTAGCTTTTTGACATGTAGTGCAGCGAGCAACAAAACGCTCAACATCCCGTCTCATCTTTGGCCAAAAGAAATGTGTAGCAAGTACGTCCTCCGTCTTCTTCACGCCAAAGTGTCCCATTAATCCTCCTCCGTGCGCCTCCTGTAACAACAAAAGACGAACGGAGCTAGCTGGAATGCATAGCTTGTTAGCACGAAACACAAATCCATTATTAATAACGAACTTGTTCCATGTTCTCCCTTCTTTACAATTCTGCAACACGTCTCTAAATTCAGCATCATGCACATATTGATCTTTGATGGTCTCCAAACCAAATATTTTAAAGTCAAGTTGTGAAAGCATAGTATAACGACGAGACAAAGCATCAGCAATAACATTGTCTTTACCCTTCTTGTGTTTAATGACATAAGGGAAAGTCTCAATGAATTCAACCCATTTAGCATGTCTACGGTTCAGTTTTGCTTGACTTTTAATATGTTTCAAAGATTCATTATCAGAATGTATAACAAATTCTTTGGGCCATAAATAATGTTGCCATGTTTCCAAAGTCCGAACAAGAGCATATAATTCCTTATCATAAGTAGAATAATTCAGACTAGGCCCACTTAATTTTTCAGAAAAGTACGCAACAGGTTTACCATCTTGTAGTAACACACCTCCTAACCCAATTCCACTAGCATCACATTCAAGCTCGAAAGTCTTATTAAAATCAGGAAGTTGGAGTAAAGGAGCATGTGTTAACTTATCTTTCAAGACCGTGAAGGCTTCTTCCTGTGCGGTACCCCAAGAAAAAGGCACGTCCTTCTTTGTAAGCTCATTGAGAGGCGCAGCAATGGTGCTGAAATTTCTCACAAAACGCCTATAGAAACCAGCGAGGCCAAGAAAACTCCTTACTTGTGTGACCGTTTTGGGCTGCGGCCAACTCTCAATAGCTTCGATCTTGGCTGTATCAACTTCAATTCCCTGTGGAGTAACAACATAGCCAAGAAAAGATACTCGGTCGGTGCAAAAGGTGCACTTCCCAAGGTTACCAAACAAACGTGCATCACGTAGCGCAGTAAAAACAGCACGTAAATGTTCCAAATGTTCCTCCAAAGATCTACTAAAAATCAATATATCATCAAAATAGACTACCACAAATCGTCCAATGAAAGCACGTAAAACCTCGTTCATTAATCTCATGAAAGTGCTAGGTGCATTAGTTAACCCAAAAGGCATGACTAGCCACTCATATAATCCAAACTTAGTTTTAAATGCTGTTTTCCATTCATCGCCCAATTTCATACGAATTTGATGGTATCCACTACGCAAATCAACTTTGGAGAAAATTGTAGAGCCACTTAATTCATCAAGCATATCATCTAGTCTAGGAATAGGATGACGATAACGAATAGTAATATTATTAATGCCTCTACAATCCACACACATGCGCGATGTACCATCCTTTTTAGGCACTAGAATAATAGGAACAGCACAAGGACTAAGGGATTCACGTATATAACCTTTGTCAAGTAGCTCCTGTACTTGACGCATAATCTCCTTTGTCTCCTCTGGATTGGTACGGTAGGGCGCACGGTTGGGTAGGGATGCACCGGGAATTAAGTCAATCTGATGCTCAATCCCGCGAATAGGCGGTAATCCCGGTGGCACGTCTTGTGGAAAGACGTCAGCGAACTCCTGCAAAATGTTAATGACAGTAGGAGGCAAAGAGGGAGGCATGTCCTCGAATGAAAATAATACCTCTTTACATACAAAAGCATAGCAAACATATGTAGCAACATCCAAATCATTAATATCAGATTTAGTAGCAAGTAAACATCCACTCTTCAATTTTATTTCAGATGCAACAGTAGATGATGGTTTATTATGCTTATGGTGTTGCTCAAATTCCTGTGCTACAATCTGATTTTCACTCTTATTTTTCTCCTGTTTTGCTTTACTAGCTCTAGCAATGTCATCTTTCATAATATGTTCGGGAGACATAGGAAGCAAAGTGATATTATGATCCTTATGAACAAGAGTATACTGATTTGTCCTACCATGGTGTATAGAATTTTTATCAAACTGCCATGGTCTACCAAGTAAAACAGAACATGCTTGCATGGGTACCACATCACAATCCACATAATCAGAATATGTAGCAATGCTAAAATGCACACGAACAGTACGTGTTACCTTAACCTTGCCACTATTGTTGAACCATTGGATGTAATAAGGATGAGGATGTGGTCTGGTGGATAGAGACAGCTTCTCCACCATCTCCATGCTAGCCAAGTTATTGCAACTCCCTCCATCGATGATGATGCGAACAGAACGCTCTTTCACAACTCCCTTTGTGTGGAACAAGTTGTGCCTCTGATTTTGCTCAGCGTGTGTAACCTGCACACTGAGAACACGTTGAGCAACTAAACTTTCATACCTGTCAGTGTAATCAGCAGCCATGTATTGTGTTTCTGGTTCTGCATCCTCGCCACCCTGTTCGTCACTTGCAATAAGTGCCAAAGTCTCCTCATCATAATCACTAGCGGACGCATATCCACCATCCTCAGTAACGATCATTACACGCTTGGAAGGGCATTCTCTCGCATAGTGACCTCCACCCTTGCAACGACGACATATAACCTCATGTGTTTGCCCTGTGGATGCAATAGATGAAGAAGAACTCTGTGCAGGCCCAAAAGGTGTGCTCTTCGCAGAGGGTGCAGTAGGAGCCTGTTGCCTGGTATCGCGATTAGAGTTGGAGGTTGAAGGAGGTGGTGTTGCAGCAGGACGTGCGGAAGCAGAGGAGGTACGTGGCGTCCATGATGAAGTACGGCCTGCAAAATTAGTAGTTCTCGCCATTGCCTGTCGATCCTGCACTTCACGTTCAGCTTTGCAAGCAAGATGAAATAAACGAGTGATAGTGTTATACTCCTTATACTCTAGAATAGTCTGAATCTCTCTATTTAATCCACCCATAAAACGTGCAAGCATAGCTTCATTCTCCTCAACAATACCACATCTAATCATACCAGTTTGTAATTCCTGATAATATTCTTCTACAGAATTTTTTTCCTTGTCTTAAGCGCTGCAAATTTTGAAGCAATTCACGTTGATAATAAGGTGGCACCCAACGATTTCGCATAGCAGTTTTCAAAGCAGCCCAAGTAGTTGGAATATTATCAGGGTGTATTCTACAATGTTCTGACCACCAAACACAAGCAAAACTAGTGAATGAACAAACAGCAGCAGCAACACGTCGATCCTCTGGAAATTGTAAGCATGTAAAACGTTGTTCTGTTTCTAACTCCCATGTAAGATATATATCAGGAACATATCTACCCTCAAACGTCGGAATATTCAATTTAAGTTTAGGGAGATGGTCATGATCCCGTACCTGCGGGGGTGGTGCAGCCCTACCGTTACGGTTGTAGCCATGTGGTCGACCTGGTGCGTATGGTGGTGGTTGCCCATGGGGCGGATCTGGAGCAACCTCTCCCTCATCATCGAAATCACCATCATAATCTTCAACCTGCTCAACGACAGTAGCCGCACGAGCCACCGAAGTAGCAACAGTATCAACAGTACCAGGATGTTGGGCGTGGCCGAGAGGCACACGTCGCGCTCGTCGTTCAAAAGGAAGAGGAGCTGCCGCTGGTGGAGGTAGACGGGCAAGCACCTCATTGAACTTGGCGTCCATCTTGGAGTCGAATGTCTTCTCCAAACCATCTAGCTTCTCCATGGCAACTCCAAAGTTGTTCACGAAGTCCTGTACCTGCTCAGCCATCATTTACTGAAATTTATCATAGAGCGCTTTGTTGGTCATGCTCTCCCAGTCGATCTCGTCATTGTGTGATCCTGGCATGGTTAGCAGAAATAGGAAACACACAATATGAAACCTACAGACTGCTAGGACGTGGTGGTGGTGGTGGTGTGGCACAAATCCTTTAAGCGAATCTCAATTTCTTACCAGTTCTTACCCAGTAGCAGGCGGTGATCGGCAACCGTTGTAGCCAAAACTCTCAAAGCTTGGATAGAGCGATTGCCAGGTGGTGTCAAGCACACGGCGTAGAAGTATGTGGAGCTGGGATGGCTTATAATATGGTAGCAAAAAGGGTCAGCAATAATCAATTCAGAGATGCAAGGTTGAATAAACGCTCAACGACGGTACTGTGCTGGTCCTAGGCTAGACCGTGCTAGAGACGCGAGCCTAAAACACCAACAAAAACACGACGATACACCTAAGCAAGGGAAAAGCACAATCGGATTTTTTTTTTCGTTTTTTTTTTTCGGCGCCTCTTTTTTTTTTTTTTTTCAAAAACTCACTACAATAGCGAGTGTCTCAAAACTCTTGCCACGTCGTATAAGCAAGATGGGCACGAATTTTTCTTTTGGACTATTTTTTTTTTCTGGAGCAATCCGGGGGCGGCGACGACCCAAAAATTTCGACAAAAATCACTATGATAGCAAGTGTCTCAAAACGCTCCGGGGAACCTAAAATCAAGATAGGGAAAAAATATTTTCAGCCGAAATATTTTTGGGCCAAAACGTGCTCTGCAAAGCGTGCCAGACTTTTTTTTTTCCGACACCTGCGCAGGTAGCAAAACACGGATCCGAAATCAAAAGGATCTCGAAACTAAACCTAAAACGAACTGGACTTGGATTGGTGGAGGATTTGTGGTGGTATATATGGACACCAATGGAGAGTGATGATGGATGATGAGATATGGCAGCGGCGATGATGGTGGTGGTATATGGCAACTATGAAGATGATGCGGTGGCGGCGTGACAACCTGTGAAAAGAACTCGAAACTCTAAAGGACTAGACACTAAGACCAGCAACTCGACACAACGATGTAACCGCCAATTCAACAAAGCAAAATACTGAAAAGACTATGCAAAGGCTCAGATTGGTTCGGATATGATGATCTAACCCTAATTTTTTTTTTGGCTTTTTCGTGGACTAAAGGTATGAAGAACAGATGCGATCTAAACTACGAAAATTGGTAAAATCTCACCGAGCAACCTGGAAATCTGATACCACTTGATAGAGGCGAAGTTGTCCCTGTCTTTCGATGAGATGGTGGCTATCGTTTTTGGTGGAGTAGACTTTGACGATCCGACTACGAACGTGTGAGACGTCGCGCCTTAGCAATCGCTAAACCAACTCTGAGAGGTTATTGACCACGCCGGAGCACGATCAACCTGACCACGAGGGTCTATTTCCTGCACGCAAACGAAGAACAAGCAAGAAACTAAGATTGCAATCTGGATATTGCGAATATAAGAGGAAAGCTTTATTGATGAAGTGGGGTTCTGTGACGCCTTTGTCTGGTCGTGGAACACAAACGAAGAACGCGAAGTTGCTGCTATGGCGAACTTGTAATCTAAACAAAACCCAAACCTAAAACGAAGCCCTAAGGGCTGTATATATGGGGGAATAGAAGGGAATTTCGTGGCCCCTTGGAGGAGGGGTCCGAAACCGACCCTAAGTCAGTTTCCCCATACATACGGACTCTAAAAACAGCCTATAATATGGTATTTCGAAATTACATGGGCCTGGCCCAAAATTAAGGTGGCGCAGCACCTATATTAGCCTATGGACGAATTTTATAAAGTGGCATCATGCATATTTCGTCCAAAGCTTCCCACTCCCATTATGGTGGCTTCAATGTGCGAAAATCATCACTGGAAGCTCCATTGTTCTTCCCCGCGCGCGCACCTTCTCCTCCATGCTTGATCCCGCTCCAATGGTCATCCTTCTTATCCATGATAGGTCCTTCATTCATAAGTAAAACAAAAGTATCTAATTTAGGCAGCATCATATGTTCATGAATATTAGAAGGATTTCCAAGAAACGAAAGTACCTGGTAATTCAATTGACGTGCGCGAGCTCTAGTAATTGGTCCTGTATGTATAGCAGTCGGGGTGGGTGTAACATTAGTAGGGATGTCCTCATCAGTACCGGGGATGGAGCTACACCGAAAGACCTCGGCGACCTGATATTCTCGAAAACCCGCTAGAGGGTCAAGAGAGGCCTGAAGACCAACGTGACCCCGATGACCTCAACGATTATGAGGACGACAACTACCTCCCCCCTGTAGAGGAGGACATCCTGGAAGCAGATGACTTTGACATCCCTGATAATAGGGAAGATCAGGAACTATTCAGGTAACAGCTTATAGCAACAGCCTACAGCCTGAAAGCAAAAGAGCGTCAGCATAAAGCTGAACAAGATAACCTCAATGAACAATGAAAGAGCGTTCCCATAGCTGAGGAAGGACACAATAGCGGTCTGTCAGACCAATCGAAGAGTTACCCATGCCGAAGGCTGCTACCACAATTTCACGATGAGCTCCTGGACACGCTGTCCCCTAAACACACTCCATACGACAAGCCAGACCGCCCTCCTCGAGGACGAGACAAGATGGCTGATGACACTGGTTATAGGCCGGCAATGCCTCGAAGATGGGGAAAGGAGCTTTTATAGCCAAACGATAGGTTCAACCCGCAAGGCAACTTAGACTATAGAGCAGGTCATACAAGATCCAACTATGGATCAAGAGGATACTCACCCGACAGATAGGACGGGCACATGCCCTGGCTCGGCCGCAATGATAGATGTTGGATACACAACCAGGCTAGAACAGACACCGAATACCAGCACGACATAGCTCGGGTTAGAGGTGCCGCCCACCCACTGTGTTTCACAGATGAGGTAATGTAGCATCAGTTCCTAGAGGGGTTTAAACCCGTGAACATCGAGCACTACAATGGGCTAACTGACCCAACTATATGGATTGAGGACTTCCTCCTCCACATCCACATGGCACGAGGAGAAAATCTCCACGCCATCAAATATCTACCCCTAAAACTAAAGGGGCCATCTCGGCATTGGTGAAACAGCTGTTGGGGAACGTCGCATGGGAAACAAAATTTTCCTACGCACACGCAAACCTATCCATGGTGATGAGCATCTACGAGAGGGAGAGTGGATCTACGTACCCTTGTAGATCGCTAAGCGGGAAGCGTTAAGAAACGCGGTTGGTGTAGTCGAACTTCTTCGCGATCCAAATCGCCGAGCGTCCCGCGATCCAATCACGAACCGTCCCGCGAACACATCATGATCCGTCCCGTGAACTCATCACGATCCGTCTCACGATCTTGATCACGATCTGTCCCGCGAACTCATCACGATCCGTTCCGTGATCACATCACGAACCGTCTCGCGATCTCGATCACGGTCCTTCCGATCTAGCGCCGAACGGACGGCACCTCCGCGTTCAGCACACGTGCAGCTTGATGACGATCTCCACCATCTTGATCCAGCAAGAGGAGGTGGAGAGGAGAGAGAGTTCACCGGCAGCGTGACGGCGCTCCGGTGATGGTGGTGGTGGAGCAATTCCGGCAGGGCTTCGCCTAAGCGCTGCAGAAATCCGATCTAGAGGAGAAACTGTGCACCGGTGAAACGGGTAGCACGTGGCCGGAAATTCTGTCCAAAAACCACCCAATCCACTAGTATATATAGGAGGAGAGGAGAGGAGAGGCAGCCAAGGCCTTTGGGTCGGCCGAAATAGGAGGTGGGAAGAAATCCTACTTCACCTCCAATCCTAGTTGGAGTAGGATTGCCTCCTATTGGCTGATTTTCCACTTTTTGCTTTAGGACTTTCTCTCCTGCGCCATGGGCCTTTGTGGCTGTTTTCCCAGCCCAATAAGGGCTGGTTATTATTCTCCCACAGCCCATGGACCTCTTGGGGTCGAAGTACCCCTCCCGGAGGTCCTCCGGTACACTACCGGCACTCCCGGTACAATACCGATACTCCCGGTACACTACCGATGAGCCCGAAACTTTTCCGGAAACCAAACTAGGACTTCCTATATATGAATCTTTACCTCCGGACCATTCCGGAGCTCCTCGTGACGTCCGGGATCTCATCCGGGACTCCGAACAACCTTCGGTCACCACCATACATAACTCTACACTACCGAAACGTCACCGAACCTTAAGTGTGCAGACCCTGCGGGTTCGAGAACTATGTAGACATGACCGAGACACCTCTACGGTCAATAACCAATGGCGGGACCTGGACGTCCACATTGGTTCCTACATATTCTACGAAGATCTTTATCGGTCGAACCTCTATGTCAAGGATTCAGTTAATCCCGTATAACGTCCCCTTTGTTCTTCGGTATGTTACTTGCCCGAGATTCGATCGTCGGTATCTCCATACCTAGTTCAACCTCGTTACTGGCAAGTCTCTTTACTCGTTCCGTAATACAAGATCCCGTGACTAACACTTAGCCACATTGCTTGCAAGGCTTGTTGTGATGTTGTATTACCGAGTGGGCCCTGAGATACCTCTCCGTCACACGGAGTAACAAATCCCAGTCTCGATCCATGCCAACTCAACAAACACCATCGGAGATACCTGTAGAGCACCTTTATAGTCACCCAGTTACGTTGCGACGTTTGATACACACAAGGCACTCCTCCGATATCCGTGAGTTGCATGATCTCATGGTCATAGGAACATATACTTGACATGCAGAAAACAGTAGCAATAAACTGACACGATCATATGCTATGTTTGTAGTTTGGGTCTTATCCATCACATCATTCTCCTAATGATGTGATCCCGTTATCAAATGACATCTCATGTCCATGGCTAGGAAACCTTAACCATCCTTTGATCAACGAGCTAGTCCATTAGAGGCATACTAGGGACATGGTTTTGTCTATGTATCCACACATGCATTTAAGTCTCCGATCAATACAGTTATAGCATGGATAATAAACGATTATCATGAACAAGGAAATATGATAATAACTAATTTATTATTGCCTCTAGGGCATATTTCCAACAGTCTCCCACTTGCACTAGAGTCAATAATCTAGTTCACATCACCATGTGATTCGCATTGTTATGAATCTAACACCCAATGAGTTTTGGGGCTCGATCATGCTTTGCATGTGAGAGAGGTCTTATAGTCAACGGGTCTGCGATATTCAGATCCGTGTGTACTTTGCAAATCTCTATGTCAAACTGTAATCACTGCTACCACACTCCACTTGGTACTATTTCCAAATGGCTGCTCCACTATACGTATCCAGATTGCTACTACTAGTCATCCGGATAGGTGTTAAAGCTTGCATCGACGTAACTCTTTACGACGAACTCTTTATCACCTCCATAATCAAGAAACATTTCCTTAGTCCTCTGGTTACTAAGGATAATTCCGACCGCTGTCCAGTGATCCACTCCTGGACCACTCTTGTACCCCTTGACAGACTCGTGGCAAGGCACACATAGGTGCGGTACACAGCATGGCATAATATAGAGCCTATGGCTAAGGCATAGGGGACGACATTCATCCTTTCTCTTTCTTCTGCCGTTGTCGAGCTTTGAGTCTCACTCAACTTCACACCTTACAAATCAGACGAGAACTATTTCTCTGGCTGATCCATTTTGAACTCTTTCAAAATCTTGTCAAGGTATGCACTCATTGAAAGTCTCATCAAGCATCTTGATCTATCTCTATAGATTTTGATGCTCAACAATTAGGTAGCTTTATCCAGGTCTTCATTTGAAAAACACTTTTCAAACAACCTTTTATGCCTTCCAGAAATTCTACATTATTTCCGATCAACAATATGTCAACCACATATACTTATCAGAAACTCTATAGTGCTCCCATTCACTTTATTGCAAATACAAGTTTCTCGTAAACTTTGTATAAACTACAAAAACTTTGATCACCTCATCAAAGTGTATATTCCAACTCCGAGATGCTTGCTTCAGTCCATAGAAGGATCACTGAAGCTCTCTCATCTTTTAGCATCCTTAGGACTGACAAAACCTTCTGGTTGTATCACATACAACCTTTCCTTAAGTAAACCGTTAAGGAAACGACGTTTTGACATCCATCTGCCAGATTTCGTAATTGAAAATGCAGCAACTGCTAACATAATTCCAACAGACTTTTAGCATCGCTACGAGTGAGAAAGCCTCCTCGCAGTCAACTCCTTGAACTTGTCACAAACAACTTTGCAACAAGTCGAGCTTTACAAATGGTGACATTCACCATCAGTGTCTGTCTTCATTCTAAAGGTCCATTTGTACTCAACGACCTGCCGTCTAACGAGCAAGTCTACCAAAGTCTATACTTGGTTTTCATAAATGGATCCTATCTCGGATTTCATGGTCTCTAACCATTTGTCGGAATCCGGGCCCATCATCGCTTCTCCATAGCTCGTAGGTTCATCGCTGTCCAACAACATGACCTCGAAGACAGGGTTGTCGTACCGCTTAGGAGCAGTACACATCCTTGTCGACCCACGAAGTTCGATAGTAACTTGATCCTGAAGCTTCATGATCATCATCATTAACTTCCTCTTCAACTAACGTAGGCTTCACAGAAACATCTTTCTGCGCTGCGCTACTCTCTGGTTGAACAAAGGTTTAACAACCTCATCAAGTTCTATCTTCCTCCCACTCAATTCTTTCGAGAGAAACCTTTCCTCGAGAAAGGATCCGTTTTAGTAACAACCACTTTGCACTCGGATCTGAGATAGAAGGTTCACCCAACTGATCTTAGGGTATTCTATGAAGATGCATTTGTCCGCCTTGGGTTCGACCTCATTAGGTGAAAACATTTTTCACACAAGTGCCGCAGCCCCAAGTATTAAGAAACGACAGCTTAGGTTTCTATCAAACCATAATTCATATGGTGTCATCTCAACGGATTTAGATGGTGCCCTATTTAAAGTGAATGTAGTTGTCTCTAATGCATAACCCCAAAATTATAGTAGTAAAACGACAAGAGACATCATAGCACGCACCATGTCCAATAGAGCATAACTATGATGTTCGGACACACCATCACACTATGGTGTTCCAGGTGGCGTTTAGTTGTGAAACAACTTTCACATTGTCTTAAGTTGTATGCCAAACTCGTGACTCAGATATTCACCTCCACGATCATATCGCAGTCATTTTTATCTTCTTGTCACGATGATCTTTAAACTTCACTCTGAATTTGCTTGAACCTTTCAAACGATTCAGACTTGTGTTTCATTAAGTAAATATACACTATATCTACTCAAATCATCAGTGAAGGTAAGAAAATAACGATATCCACTGCACACTACAAGACTCACTAGATTGCATACATCAACATGTATCATTTCCAATGAATCACTTGCCCGCTCCATCCAACGGGGTCCTTTAGTCATCTTGCCCAAGAGGCATGGTTCGCATGTCTCAACCGATTCGAAATCGAATGAGTCCAAATATCCATCAGCATGGAGTTTCTACATGCGCTTTATACCAATATGACATTTAGCGGCAGTGCCACAAGTATGTGGTACTATCATTATTAACTTTGTATCTTTTGACATCAATGTTATGAACATGTGTAATACTACGATCAAGATTTCAACAAACCATTCTCACTGGGTGCATGACCATTGAAGGTATTATTCATGTAAACAGAATAACCATTATTCTCTAACTTAAATGAATAACCGTATTGCAATAAACATGATCTAATCATGTTCATGCTCAACGCAAAACACCAAATAACATTTATTTAGGTTCGTCACTAATCCTGAAGGTAGAGAGAGCGTGCGATGTTGATCACATCAACCTTGGAAACACTTCCAACACATATCGTCACCTCACCCTTAGCTAGTTCTCCGTTTATTCCGTAGCTTTTATTTCGAGTTACTAACATTTAGCAACCGAACCGGTATCCAATACCCAGGTGCTACTAAGAGTACTAGCAAGGTACACATTAGTAACTCGTATATCAAATATACTTCTATCAATGTTGCCAGCCTTCTTATCTACCAAGTATCTAGGGTTGTTCCGCTTCAGCGACCTCTCGCCTCATAATAGAAGCACTTAGTCTCGGGTTTGAGTTCAACTTTGGGTTGCTTCACTGGAGCAGCAACTGACTTGCTATCCATGAAGTTTCCCTCCTTGATCTTGCCCTTTTCGAAACTAGTGGTTTGATTAACCATCAACACTTGACGCTCCTTCTTGATTTCTACCTTCGCGGTGTCAAACATCGCGAACAGCTCAGGGATCAATACTTCTATCCCTGGTGTATTATAGTTCATCACTTAAGTTCTAGTAGCTTTAGTGACAGTGACTTGGAGAACTATATCAATCACTATCTTATCTGGAAGATCAACTCCCACTTGATTCAAGCGATTGTAGTACCCAGACAATCTGAGTACATGCTCAACGATTGAGCTATTCTCCTTCATCTTACAGGCAAAGAATCTTGTTGGAGATCTCATATCTCGCAACACAGGCACGAGCCTGAGATCACAATCTCTGCCCCTAGAACATCTCATATGTTCCGTGACGTTCAAAACGTTTCGGAGCCTCAATTCTAAGCCGTAATGCATGACGCACAAAACTATCAAGTAGTCATCGAAACGTGCCTGTCAGATGTTCACAACATCTATAGACGACGCTAGAGGGGGTGGCGCACCGAGCGGTGCATTAAGGACATAAGCCTTCTGTGCAGCAATGAGGACAATCCTCAGATCACGGACCCAGTCCGCAATATTGCTACCAACATCTTTCAATTCTATTTCTCTAGGAACATATAAAAATACAAGGGAGCCACAACGCGAGCTAGTAATCTACAACATAATTTGCAAAGACACTTTGACTATGTTCATGATAATGAGTTCAATTAATCATATTATTTAAGAACTCCCACTCAAATTGACATCCCTCCGATCATTCGAGTGATACATGATCCAAATTCACCAACTCAAGTCCGATCATCACGTGAGTTGAGGTGGCTGCAATGGTGAACATCATTATGTTGATCATATCTACTATATGACTCATGTTCGACCTTTCGGTCTCTCGTGTTCCGAGGCCATGTCTGTACATGCTAGGCTCGTCAAGTTTAACCCGAGTGTTCTGCGCGTGCAAATCTGGCTTGCACCCGTTGTATGTGAACGTAGAGTCTATCACACCCGATCATCACGTGGTGTCTCAACACGACGAACTTTCGCAACGGTGCACACTCGGGGAGAACACAGTTCATCTTGAAATTCAAGTGAGGGATCACCTTATAATGCTACCGCCGTACTAAGCAAAACAAGGTGCATAAAAGGATTAACATCTCATGCAATTCATAAGTGACATGATATGGCCATGAACTTGTGTTTAAGATCTCCATCTTCGAAACACCGGCATGATCTCCATCGTCACCGGCACAACACCATGATCTCCATCATCTTGATCTCCATCAATGTGTTGCCATTGGGGTTGTGGCGCCAGCCCTGCTTCTACTTCTATTGCTACTGCTTAGCGATAAAGTAAAGCATTACATAGCGCTTAATGATTGACACGCAGGTCATACAATAATTAAAGACAACCCTATGGCTCCTGCCGGTTGCCGTACTCAACGACATGCAAGTCGTGAAATTCTATACATCACATGATCATCTCATACATCACATATATCTCATCATGTAATTGGCCATATCACATCACAACATACCCTGCAAAAACAAGTTAGACGTCCTCTAATTGTTGTTGCATGTTTTACGTGGCTGCTATGGGTATCTAGCAAGAACGATTCTCACCTACGCATAAACCACAACGGTGATACACTAGTTTGCTTTTCAACCTTCTCAAGGACCGCCTTTGTCGAATCCGATCCAACTAAAGTGAGAGAAACTGTCACCCGCAAGCCATCTAGGCAACAAGTTGCGTCGAGGGAACCGGTCTCTCGTAAGCGTACGAGTAATGTTGGTCCGGGCCGCTTCATCTCACAATCCCGCTGAACCAAAATACGACCAAGGGAGGAAGCAATCTAAGCATCAACGCCCACAAACCTTTTGTGTTCTACTCGAGATCTCATCGAACCATCAACCTAGCTCATGATGCCACTGTTGGGGAACGTCGCATGGGAAACAAAATTTTCCTACGCACACGCAAACCTATCCATGGTGATGAGCATCTACGAGAGGGAGAGTGGATCTACGTACCCTTGTAGATCGCTAAGCGGGAAGCGTTAAGAAACGCGGTTGGTGTAGTCGAACTTCTTCGCGATCCAAATCGCCGAGCGTCCCGCGATCCAATCACGAACCGTCCCGCGAACACATCATGATCCGTCCCGTGAACTCATCACGATCCGTCTCACGATCTTGATCACGATCTGTCCCGCGAACTCATCACGATCCGTTCCGTGATCACATCACGAACCGTCTCGCGATCTCGATCACGGTCCTTCCGATCTAGCGCCGAACGGACGGCACCTCCGCGTTCAGCACACGTGCAGCTTGATGACGATCTCCACCATCTTGATCCAGCAAGAGGAGGTGGAGAGGAGAGAGAGTTCACCGGCAGCGTGACGGCGCTCCGGTGATGGTGGTGGTGGAGCAATTCCGGCAGGGCTTCGCCTAAGCGCTGCAGAAATCCGATCTAGAGGAGAAACTGTGCACCGGTGAAACGGGTAGCACGTGGCCGGAAATTCTGTCCAAAAACCACCCAATCCACTAGTATATATAGGAGGAGAGGAGAGGAGAGGCAGCCAAGGCCTTTGGGTCGGCCGAAATAGGAGGTGGGAAGAAATCCTACTTCACCTCCAATCCTAGTTGGAGTAGGATTGCCTCCTATTGGCTGATTTTCCACTTTTTGCTTTAGGACTTTCTCTCCTGCGCCATGGGCCTTTGTGGCTGTTTTCCCAGCCCAATAAGGGCTGGTTATTATTCTCCCACAGCCCATGGACCTCTTGGGGTCGAAGTACCCCTCCCGGAGGTCCTCCGGTACACTACCGGCACTCCCGGTACAATACCGATACTCCCGGTACACTACCGATGAGCCCGAAACTTTTCCGGAAACCAAACTAGGACTTCCTATATATGAATCTTTACCTCCGGACCATTCCGGAGCTCCTCGTGACGTCCGGGATCTCATCCGGGACTCCGAACAACCTTCGGTCACCACCATACATAACTCTACACTACCGAAACGTCACCGAACCTTAAGTGTGCAGACCCTGCGGGTTCGAGAACTATGTAGACATGACCGAGACACCTCTACGGTCAATAACCAATGGCGGGACCTGGACGTCCACATTGGTTCCTACATATTCTACGAAGATCTTTATCGGTCGAACCTCTATGTCAAGGATTCAGTTAATCCCGTATAACGTCCCCTTTGTTCTTCGGTATGTTACTTGCCCGAGATTCGATCGTCGGTATCTCCATACCTAGTTCAACCTCGTTACTGGCAAGTCTCTTTACTCGTTCCGTAATACAAGATCCCGTGACTAACACTTAGCCACATTGCTTGCAAGGCTTGTTGTGATGTTGTATTACCGAGTGGGCCCTGAGATACCTCTCCGTCACACGGAGTAACAAATCCCAGTCTCGATCCATGCCAACTCAACAAACACCATCGGAGATACCTGTAGAGCACCTTTATAGTCACCCAGTTACGTTGCGACGTTTGATACACACAAGGCACTCCTCCGATATCCGTGAGTTGCATGATCTCATGGTCATAGGAACATATACTTGACATGCAGAAAACAGTAGCAATAAACTGACACGATCATATGCTATGTTTGTAGTTTGGGTCTTATCCATCACATCATTCTCCTAATGATGTGATCCCGTTATCAAATGACATCTCATGTCCATGGCTAGGAAACCTTAACCATCCTTTGATCAACGAGCTAGTCCATTAGAGGCATACTAGGGACATGGTTTTGTCTATGTATCCACACATGCATTTAAGTCTCCGATCAATACAGTTATAGCATGGATAATAAACGATTATCATGAACAAGGAAATATGATAATAACTAATTTATTATTGCCTCTAGGGCATATTTCCAACAACAGCCTCCCCGAAAACTCCATTGGATGTTGGGAAGACCTGAAGATGCATTCTGATCTAACTTCCAGGGTACCTATCTTTGGCCGCAGGATTCCTCCAACCTAAGCAACGTCATTCATAAGCCAAGAAAATATGCATGGCAATTGTGGAATCGGTTCTTGACCAAGAAAAACCAGATTCTTGACTGCCCGGACATTGAGGCAATAGCCTCCTTTCGGAATAATATTCGGGATGAATGGTTGGCTCGCAAGCTCGGCCAGGATAAACCTCGGACTATGTCCGCCTTCACATCACTCATGACCCGCTTTTGCGGGGCGAGGATAATTGGCTAGCAAGACGCAGCCACAACTCCGGAGACCCTGGAGCCTCCGAAGTTCGGGACGATAACGGGAAATCAAAGCACAACAAGAACAAGCATCAACACAACAAAGTGATGCCGATGACACGGCCGTTAACACCGGCTTCCGCAATTCCTGACCCGAGCAGCGGAAGAAGCCTCCTAAAGGCAAGCGAGACGGACCAATCCTGCTAGAGAAGATCAGGGAAGACCTTGACAAATCCATGGCACTAAAGAGAAGCCTGTAAACCACACGCACCGCAATTGTTGGGTGCTCAAACAGGCCGGCAAACTCACGCCCGAGGATCAAGGCAAGAGCCCTCGTATTGAGGATGAGGATGAGCCTCGATGTCCGATTGGTAGCGGACAAAAGAAATTCCCTCTAGAGGTCAAAATAGTAAACATGATATACTCCACACATATACCCAAGAAGGAGAGGAAGCGCACCCTTCGAGAGGTCTACGTTGTAGAGCCTGTAGCCCCAAAGTATAACCCATGGTTGGCATATCCAATCACCTTTGATTGACATGAACACCTGACCAGTATCCGTCATGGGGGTTTGGCCGCCCTCGTCCTAGACCCCATCATAGATGGGTATCACCTCACAAAAGTCTGCACTTACGAATACAGAAAGTAAAGTCGGTTGTCTACGCATAACGGACGTGAACTAGTAATGATCACTAAGTGATCCTGACCACTTACTTACGTTAAACATAACCCCACCGTGTTCTCTCTCGGATAAGGACTCACGAGAAGAGACAATCATGGTTATGCACACACTTGGTGTATTTTATTTCAGTTTACTTCAAGTTTCCTATGACTGGGTGTTAAACAAAGTTTCCAAGTTGCCACATAACAGCGAGCATGGATTTGCGAAATATTTAACCCTTCAGGGGTGCTCGAACTCATCGATCACAAATTAACCACACGCCACGTTGGAATTCCTCAACCACGGAATTACCCGTAGTATTTGCAGAATGCCGATGGAAAATCTCAACTTTGAGATAGCTCGAAGTGTCATCAAAATCCCACGCGCAAGACGTTCGAGAAAGGGAAAGCAAATCCAACAAGGCCGCCCAACGTGTCGATGAACCCGATAAGAACAAGGTATCTCAGGACACGACCGGATGGGACTAGCTACAGGGAAAACCAATCCCCGAGTTTCCTCGAGGCGGCCCCACAGGCAGCCCATTTTGGACCAACGCTCATGAGGAGCACTGACCCGGGTTGTTGATTAAAGATCCTCGAGTTAATTACTCCCTATGTAGGTTTATGAGTTTTTAGGCAAATGTAGTACCAATGATTGGCCTTGCATGTTAAAACGAAAATCAAGGGTGTCCCCGTTACAACCCCGAGCATGTTAGGAGCGCTCAATATGGAACATAACAGCGGTACACAAGTAACTAGGAGCGGCAAATGTGGAACAAAACACCTAGCAAAATGCCAAGCCTTCCACCTTTTACCAAGTATATATGTGCATTAAATTAAATAGCAATAATATTTTGATATAACAAAATATTGTCCATGGTGTCACATGGAAGCAATTGCACCTGCAGCTAGAAACGCTATAAGAAGGGTTGAGCAAGCGGTAACATAGCCAAACAATGGTTTGCTGGGAGGTGGAGGGTTAGAGACTTATTATGGCAATGTTGGGAGGCTTGAAAAAAAGTGGTAGGTAGCGAGACATAATGATAAAAAGAGATACAACTAGCATATAAATGATAGTAGTGGTACCCAGGGAAATGTGTCATCTTGCCCGAGATCCCGCTTGGAAGAACAATGAATCCATGAAGAAGACAAGCCAAAGTAGTCAAACGAATCCTCACACTCCGAACGCTTTTGGAATTCTATGGAGAAGAAACAATCCAAAAACAACAATCAACACACAATAAACACCACAACAAATGCATGACATGTTGCACAACCAAATATGATGCATGTTATGCATGACATGACAACACACAATCAATTACTACACATTAAGTGAAGCTCAATATGCAACGAGTTGCATATTGATGAAACTCCACATTCGAATATTTAGTTCACTCTCGTTTAGATACACATCAATATTAAATTTTGTTAAACATGGCAAGAGGTGAAGCGTCAGTAAACTATCTATCTAGGCATCTTAAATGAGGTCGGAAACAACTTATAGCATTTTCGAAATGACCCCATGTGTTAATTTCGAATTTGGTCCAGATCTGAAATATCATATTTTATATTTGTTAAACAACATAATAAATCCCACTACATTATTCTACACATCGTTCTAGTCGATTTACATATATACAACGTCTCAAACGGAGCTACGGTCTAAAAGATATGACACGCACAAGATGATCATGCCATGCATGCAAAATGCATGAAAATGATAACCACAAGCACTTCAAAACATGTATGCAACAACATAATATGTTTATACATGAAATTCAAAGCAAGTTTCATATAAGGTATGTCCAAAACAAAGCTACAGTTCGACCACTACAACCAACACAAGTTTTATTTCAAATCTGCCCAAAACAGCAACATAGCATTTTGCACACATGAAAATAACAAGCTACAAGATCCTAAAATGCACAAACTAAGCATGGGGCAGTATCATATAACACACACTTCATTTCATCTACACATATCATACTCAAAATATGCATGGATCACATGGTAGGAAGCTCACAACGTGGCTAATTGAAAATACTTTCAGACTTAGTGAAAATAGCAGTTTTTTACAGTGCAGTTTTTATCACGAAGGCATATTGACAGCAATAAAACTATATGCTACAGGTCATATTATGGCATGAAACTTAAAAGAATACTAAATGACATTATCAACTACAAATAATTCCATTACACCTACCCCAAATGGGTTCGGGATCACTGGCAAAACACATGGCTAGACAACAACGAAACGTTACAGCTTCCAGACTTAGAAATATTTAGACATCTCAAAACAGCAACATTTGTTAAACATGTTCTCATGATGAAATCTATAGATAAGGAGACGTGGATTGCTTAATACGAGCACCCCAAAAACCATGGCATGTTCTCAAAACAGCAACCCAAGATCCTGGCATGGAAAGCCTATCAACAATAAGTAGACATGGCATACTAAAACACACTCCAAAGACTCAACGATAAGGAAACATGGATTGCTTAATACAAGCACCGCAAAATGAAACTTAACGTTAACAGATTTTAGTTTTAACACGATAGGAACTTGAGAGCAAGAAATACACATGAGAATTAGCTTCTACGTAGCAACTAGAGGCATGGCATGAAAGTACACATATCTTAGCGAAATACTCATGAAGACACCCATGCAAAAGGCATACGGTTTGGTGGCAATCATCCGCACAAAGTTGAATAAAAGAACATGTTTCCGATTACGATGATATGCACTTTTGCCATAGAGATATGAGCATGCAAATGAACCCTATTATGCATGCGAATGCCACCATGATGAAGAGCACAATGAGTAGGGCAATTGTCATATATAACACTTCAACATCCGATGCATAGTTTTCGAGATACAAATCAAACAAAATGCCAACATGATGATTTGCACACAGTTTTTGGAACTTAGGCGTTTTCTTACCCCTCTGGATAAGTGGACGGGGCGGAGCGGGATGGAGTTGTGCGGTTGGCCGGGGCGTTTGGTTGGCAGAATGGCCGCGTCCAGGCGAAGATGGTCGGGGCCATCCCGATCTGGGGTCGAGGAGGAAGCCGGCCACCGGTGCGACGGGACGACGCGAACTTCACCGGCGAGGGGCGACGAGGGGCGGGGGCGGATCCGGGCCGGGATCGCCGGATCTGGTGGCAGTCGGCCCGTTACCGGCAACGGCGAGGCTAGGCGGCGGCAGGCCAGAGGTGTAGGGCTACGATGGTGGGGCTCGCCGGTGGCGAGACGCAAGGCAGCAGGCTCGTGCGCGCGACGGGGCTAGCGTGGCAGCGGCAGGATCTGAGGCGCCAATGGCTAGGCCACAGGGCGGCGCTAGGCGCGTCGGTGGTGCGAGATCTGATGAGCTCCCGGGCGGCGCTGGCCATGGGGCTCGGGGCGTGTGAGCCCGCTCGGGCCCAGTTCGGCCTAGTACGGGCCACGGTTGGGCTTAGGTGGGCCACGGCAGCGGGACTGCTTGGACGACGACATGGCGGTTCAGGAGTGGCCAGGAGCGGCGGCTGGGTGGCTGTCTGCTCGCCAAGTGGTAGCGACTGGTCGGCATTCCACCAAAATTGAGGAGGAGGGAGGCTAGAGGTTAGGGTAGGCTAGGGGTGTCCATATATAGCAGTTTTAGCTAAGGTTTGGGGGTTTGGGGGGCATTTCGGCGCCCTCTAATCGCGATCTGACGGTTCCGATCGGAGGGGGGTAGGCTAGGTGGGCTAGTGGGCTGTGTAGAGGGGTTTGGTGGGGATGAGAGGGAATTTTTTCGGCCCGTGACAAGGAGTTTTTAAAACACCGAAATGTTTGATAATTAGATGACTACGCTGCTACGATTGATTGTCTGGGTATCAAACAAACTCGGAATGCGACAAAATTTGGCAGGCGGCCTACCTACAATATAACTAGACCGCACACCAAGTTTTGGACCAATCCGAGAATATTTTACACGCGCTTTAAAAAGTATTTTTATCGATGCCATGGGCGCGTGCGTGTTTGATTGTTCTCGAAATGGGCAACGGCAAGAACAGAGAGAACCGGTGACTACGAACGGATGCAAGTTTGAAAACCCGTGTTGAGAAAATGCCGATGCTATGCCGATGATGCGAATGATGCGATGGTGAATGCAACAACCAAACGAAACAGAAGACGAGAATGGAATAAAAGGGGAATCTTCTGGAGTGTCTGCCCCTAGCTGTTACACTCGACCCGCAGAAAAGCCTCACAGACGAGGATGAAGGCCAACATGTGCAGGATGGAGTTCGGCAGAACATAGTGGAAGTAGAGGCTGTAGAATAACACGAGCCCCCTGACGAAGGGGTGGAGCGGGAACCTCAATCCCCAGATGAACTGGGGAATAAAGACCACCCTTTCGCCTGGCTTGGAGGTGGGGATCACCTGGTCCTTCTCCGACGCGCGGTGGAAGATGTTGGCGGGGAGGTAGCCGGCGGCCTTAAGGTTGTGGATGTCTTGTTGGTGACCTTGGAGGCCTCCCACTTGCCATTGGAGCCGGAGCCAACCATGGGTTAGCTTGGAGGAGGTGTGGTGGAAGACCTAGATCTGCGCTGTGGAAGCTCAAAGGGATGGGGATGCAGAGGATGTGAATGGGGAGCGTGGTTAAGACTTAGGGTTTTCTTTCGCTTTTATGAGGCTTATCATTGTTTGGCCACCCCTTGCTGCGTCGTGAATCCCTTCGCTTCCCGAGATGTGCATGCCGTTGCACGTGCATAATTAAACGTATCCCGTATAAAACGGGACACGATCTATGCGTTGATAGAAAGTCTTGATGAAAAACGGCCTCGAACCGCGAATAGAGTTTCCACAACTGGCTTAATGGTCATGGTGGGACGTGACCTTTGGTCAGAGGGGTCGTCAGGGGGCGTTATTTTACCCCTTGACATTTGGCCTTCAGAGCTGACCTATTCACGATGTTTGGACGTGCCTCTGTTCGGAAAACTACATGTCATGGGAGGCAGAACTAAACTCGATGGGAAGAACTCACCTTGCAAGCTGAAGACTCTGATTATACGAAGCGATTTAAGCTAAGACCCTTGGCGTTGGAGGCAAGTTCGGGGCTACTGAGTGAGTTCTAGATTAAGGGGTCGTCTGGAAGCCGACTTGTTTCTTATGGGCTGGATTATATGGGCTGCTTGCCAAACATTGGATCGATCGAAGGCCCTCTCTCTAGGAAGGAACCTTTGGGAATCGTGGCTTATCCTCCATGTTTAATGTGGCGAATAGGCATGTTTATATCTTCAGCGTGTAACCAACCATGTGTTAACCCTAGATACTCTCGGCGTCTATATAAGCCGGAGGGTTTTAGGTTGTAGATATAGAACATCTCATCTAGGGTTTAGCTATTCGATCTCAATGTAGATAAACTCTGTAACCCACATATCATCAATACAATTAAGTAGGACATAGGGTATTACCTCCATAGGAGGGCCCGAACCTGGGTAAACCTTGTCTACCTCGTCTCCTATTACCATCGATCCCAGTCTCACAGTTTGGGATCCCTACCCAAGATCTGCCGGTTTTGACAGCGACAAGGAGCAAGAGAAGCGTTGCCACACCCTTGGTGTCGTGCGCCACTCACCGGAGTTTTCTGGTGGCAGTGGGCCAATCTGACGTGGCCACGGCTCCGTTGGGCGCTCCGTCTCGCTGCGAATAGGGTGCACGCCCAACGATCTCTCTAGCGACGGGTGCAGCCGGAGGGTCACGACTCGCACCAGACTGGACGCCACTGGGGCGGCATCATCCATCCACGCAACTAGGAGGCCATGAGCCATGAACATATGTTCCCTACACTGGTGGCATCGAGGCCAAGCCCTCCATGCTGCTTCTTTTGTTGTTCCTCTGTGGCACCTCCAACTCCACCCCGGTCGGGATGGGGTGGACGGGCTCACTGCCTGTGCCGATCCCATCATCCACGACGCCTGCCTCGCCCGGAACTAATGAGCCACAAGTATAGGGGGTCTATTGTAGTACTTTCGATAAGTAAGAGTGTCGAACCCAATGAGGAGCAGAAGGAAATGAAAAGTGGTTTTCAGTAAGGTATTCTCTTCAAGCACTGAAATTATCGATAACAGATAGTTTTGTGATAAGGTAATTCGTAATGGGTAGCAAGTAATTAATGTAGGAAAGGTGAAGCAAGGTGGCCCAATCCTCTTTGTAGCAAAGGACAAGCCTGGGCAAACTCCTATATAAAGTGAAGCGCTCCCGAGGACACATGGGAATTTCTGTCAAGCTAGTTTTCACCATGCTCATTTGATTTGTGTTCGTTACTTTGATAGTTTGATATGTGGGTGGACGGGTGCTTGGGTGCTGCCCTTACTTGGACAAACCTCCCACTTATGATTAACCTCTCTCGCAAGGATGAACAACCACGAAAGAAGAATTAAGATAAATCTAACCATAGCATGAAACATGTGGATCGACATCAGCCCCCCTTACGAAGCAACACATAAACTAGGGTTTAAGCTTCTGTCACTCTAGCAACCCATCATCTACTTATTACTTCCCAATGCCTTCCCCTAGTCCCAAATAATGGTGTAGTGTCATGTAGTCGACATTCACATAACACCACTAGAGGAGAGACAATATACATCTCATCAGAATATCAAACGAATACCAAATTCATACTTATAACAAGACTTATCGCATGTCCTCAGGAACAAATGCAACTAATCACAAACCATATTCACATTCATAATCAGAGGAGTATTAATTATCATTAAGGATCTGAACATAAGATCTTCCACCAAGTAAACCAACTAGCATCAACTACAAGGAGTAATCAAAACTACTAGCAACCCACAGGTACCAAACTGAGGTTTTGAGACAAAGATTGGATACAAGAGATGAACTAGGGTTACGAGAGGATATGGTGATGATCAAGATGTTGATGGAGATTGACGCCCTCTCGATGAGAGGATCATTGGTGATGACGATGGCTTAGATTTCCCCCTTTGAGAGGGAAGTTTCCCCGACAGAACAGCTCTGGCGGAGCTCTAGATTGGTTCTACCAAAGTTCTTCCTCGAGATGGCGACGCTTCGTCTCGAAAGCTCTCTCCTGATTTTTTTCCAGGTCAAAATCCTTCATATGCAGAAGATGGGCACCAGAGGGCTGCCAGGCGACCCACAAGCCACAAGGGCATGCCCAGGGGGTAGGTCGCGCCCAGCAGAATGGTGACCTCCTTCTGTGTCCCCTCTGGTATTTGTTTCGCCCAATATTTTTTATATATTCTAAAATAATTCTCCGTAACTTTTCAGGACATTTGGAGTTTTGCAGAATAGGTCTCTCATGTTTGCTCCTTTTCGAGTCCAGAATTCCAACTATCGGCATTCTCCCTCTTCGTGGAAACCTTGTAAAATCAGAGAGAAAAGGCATAATTATTGTACCATAACATGTAATAACATCCCACAATGCAATAAATATCAATATAAAAGCATGATGCAAAATGGACGTATCAACTCCCCCAAGCTTAGACCTCGCTTGTCCTCAAGCGAAAGCCGAGATCGATAAATGTCTCCACATGTTTAGAGATAGAAGTGTCGATAAAATAAATTACGAACATGAGGGCATTATGATAATCTTAAGAACAACAATACTTATTGATATATAATTTCTTATACTAGAGTAACAATTCATTCACAAGATAAAGTATGAACCAAAAACTCTATTGAGATCCAACAAACTATGATCTTAGTCATTGAAGCAATTTGTAATTTATCATAACATCGAAAAGAGTCAATATACGGCCTTGTAAAGCAAATCCACATACTCAATCATCTTGTAGTCTTTCATAATTGCTAAGACTCATACGGTACTCACAAGGTCAAAGCTTCAATTGGACAGAGAGAAATATAGGGGCTTATAGTTTTGCCTCCCAACTATTCACCTTAAGGGCAATGTCAATAGAAATAACTCATGATCACCCACATCTGAGTGGATATATGTGTCTAGATCATTCCCCAACACATAACGCTTGCCAAGAGAGAAAGGCAAAATATAGGAAGTGGTGAAAATCACCATGACTCTTGTATAAATGTAAGTACTTATAAAGTAAAAGTAACATATAGGCCCTTCATAGAGGGAAGTAGAGGTTGTCATGCGCTTTTTATTTTGGGATGTGCAAACCCTTAATGCAAATGAACGTCGCGTTGTATTTCCCTGTGTGATATCAACCTTTATTATGCGGTGTGTTGCTTTTATTTCTTTACCATCACACGTTCGTACAACGTTTATTTTCCCTTACAATAAAAGATCATACATACTTAGGAGCAAATTTTTTATTGCTTTTAACACCGATGACAACTTACTTGAAGGATCTTACTCAATCCCTAGGTACGTATGGTGGACTCTCATTGCAAAACTGGGTTGAGGGTGTTTGGATGCACAAGTAGTATCTCTACTTGGTGCGGAATTTTTTGCTGGTATGAAGTGGAAGAAAGCACTACATGTTGGAGGATCTATAACCATATAACTTCTATTCGGAGATAAGAAACCATAACCAATTATGTTGTCTTCCTTGTCCAACATCAACTTCTTAGCATATAATATTTTAATGAGTGCTCACAATCATAAAAGATGTCCAATATAATATATTTATATGTGAACCTCTCCTTCTTTATTTCTTCCTTTTAATTGCAGCAATGACCAATTGCTATGTTTGTCAACTCTCAACAAATTTCAATCGACATACTTCTTATATCTGAAGTCATCACTCCCCATAAGATCATAATATATAGTCTTTGCTTTTATTCTATTCTTCTTTTATTTCTTTTTCTCAAGATCATAGAAGCAAGCAAGGCCCTCACATCAAAACTACTCTTTATTATATAACTCTAAGACTCGCTTACATATGTGGATCATAAAGCAAAACTCAAAGCTAGGTCATACTAAATGCTTTATTCTACTAGATCAAGATATAACCAAGAGGATCAAACTAGGAAAAACAAGAAAAGTAAAAGATGTGATGGTGATACAATACCGGGGCACCTCCCCCAAGCTTGGCACAAGCCAAGAGGAGTGTCCATACCCATGCGTATAGTTGTCTTTCTTCGGAGGTGGTGATGTTATATTATTGGCAATGATGCCCCTTAGAATGCAATTCTCCTCCTCAAGCTTGTTATTTTGCCGTCTAAGAACCATTATTTCCATGCGAACCTTCCCAGTGACGGTTAGAGCTCCCATCACCCATGGATGTTTCATTGTTGCGAGGGAACAAGCAACAATCTTTTTCATATTTTCATAAGTAAGAAATTTAGCATTGGGAGGGACGACCAAATTCGGAATTGCTAAGCTCTGAAGTTCCTCCAGCATGACCCCTGGTGTTAGACGAGAGGTAACTTCCTGGTCTTCCTCCATAGCACCCACCCTTTTAAAGTCGGACTCCATATCTCCCTCCGTGGCCTTCCCGAAGTGGTTGGATTAGTTGTATGCTCCGGGCCCCAGTGTTAGGTGAGAGACACGGCTCTCCCCGACCAACTCTTGTGAAGACATCTTGCTCTAAATCTGCTGCAGAAACATCTAAAAAAGAAAACAGGAGGTATTGTCATGATATGAAGGTTCAAACCTTCAGGAGATTATATAATGAAGTTTTACTGGCCTAAAGGAGAGTACCACAAGAAAACGGAGTCGGGGGGCTGTGCATGGGGTGACCACAAGCCATAGGGGCATAGCCAGGGGGTAGGCCACGCCCTGCAGGCTTGTTGCCTCCTCATGCACTTTTCAAACTACTTTAGATTTTCCTAATTTTCTAAATATTGCAAAACAGAGAAAAATGCTATTGAAAAAGTTTTGGAGTTGGTTTTCTTATCATACCACATACCTATTCCTTTTCGGAGTATGAAACATTCTGGTAGGTCCCCCTAATGTACTCCTCCGTAGTTATGGTATTAATAATATTGGTTTCAACATTTATGGGAGTACCTGAGATGTAGTGTTTGATTCTTTGCCCATATACCACCTTTGGGTTTGTGCCTTCGGCATTGTTCATCTTGAGGGCACCGGGACGATATACTTCCTCGACAATGTAAGGCCCTTACCATTTAGAGAGAAGTTTTCCTGCAAAAAAAATCTTAAATATGAATTGTATAGCAAGACATGGTCGCCTACATTGAATTCACGCTTTTGTATCCTTTTATCACGCCATCTATTAACCTTTTATTTAAAAAACCTGGCATTCTCATAGGCATGGGTTCTCCATTCATCAAGAGAGCTCAGGTCAAATAACCTCTTCTCACCAGCAAGTTTGAAATCATAGTTGAGCTCTTTAATTGCCAAATAAGCTTAATTCTCCAGTTCAAGAGGTAAGTGACATGCTTTACCATAAACCATTTTATACGGATACATGCCTATATGGTTTTTGTAAGTAGTTCTATAAGCCCATAATGCATCATCAAGTTTCTTAGACCAAATCATTCTAGATCTATTAACATTCTTTTGCAAGATCAATTTAATTTCTATATTGCTTAATTCTACTTGACCACTAGGTTGAGGATGATATGGAGATGCAATTCTATGATTAACATCATACTTACCAAGCAATTTACGGAAAACACCATGAATAAAATCTGAACCACCATCCGTCATTAAATATCTAGGGACTCCAAACCTAGGGAAAATAACTTCTTTAAGCATTTTAATAAAAGTGTTATGATCAACACTACTATTTGGAATAGCTTCTACCGACTTAGTAACATAATCAACAACACCTAGAATATGAGTATACCCACTGGACTTTGGAAAAGGTCCCATATAATCAAAACCCCAAACATCAAATGGTTCAATAACAAGTGAGTAATTCATAGGCATTTCCCGAGGTCTACTAATATTACCAATTCTTAGACATTCATCACAAGACAAGACAAACTTACGATCATCCTTGAAGAGAGCACGTCAATAAAAACCAAATAGTAATACCTTGTGTGCAGTTCTATCTCCAGCATGGTGTTCTCCATAGGCCTCAGAATGACACTTGTGTAGGATCTGTTCCTGTTCATGCTCAGGTACACAACGTCTAATAACACCATCTAACCCTTCGTTAGAAAGGTGTTGCTCATCCCAAAAGTAATGTCTTAAATCATAGACGGACCTTTTCATTTGTTGGTATGTGAAACTAGGTGGTATAAATTTAGAAACAATGTAATTAGCATAATCAGCATACCATGGAGCATTATGCGAAGCACTTATGACAGCTAATTGTTCATCAAGGAAGCTATCATCAATAGGTAGTGGGTCATCAAGAACATTCTCTAACCTAGATAAGTTATCTGCTATGGGGTTCTCAACGCCCTTTCTATCGATAATATGCAATTCAATTTCTTGTAGCACAAGAACCCATCTACTAAGTATTGGTTTAGCATATTTCTTTTCCATAAGATATTTAATATTAGCATGATCAGTGTGAACAGTTACTTTGGAATCAATGATATAATGTCTAAGCTTATCGCCAGCAAACAAAACTACTAAAAATTCCTTTTTAGTGGTAGCATAGTTTCTTTAGGCACTGTCTAGAGCTTTACTAGAATAATGGATAAAATTTAATTTCTTATCAACTTTTTGAGAGAAGTCTTTAATAAGTATCCTATAGAAACCAACATGACCAAGGAAACTTCTTATACCTCTGGTATCCGTGGGACATGGCATTTTTTCAATAGCATCCACTTTAGCTTTATCAACCTCAATACCTCTTTCGGAGATTTTGTATCCCAAGACAATGCCCTCATTAACCATAAAGTGGCACTTATCCCAAATCATGACAATATTAGTTTCTTCACATCTTTGCAAAAGTCGATCAAGGTTGCTCAAGCAATCATCAAAAGAAGTTTCGTAAACGGAGAAGTCATCCATGAAAACTTGAACAATCTTTTCACTAAAGTCAGAGAATATAGCAGTCATACTTCTTTGAAAGGTAGCAAGTGCATTGCTTAAACCAAAATCCATACGTCTATAAGCAAAGGTACCAATAGGGCAAGTAAAAGTTATCCTTTCTTGATCATGTTTTGACACAGGTATTTGAGAGAAACCAGAATAACTATCTAGAAAGTAGAAGTGTGTGTGTTTAGATAATCTTTCTAGCATTCTAGCAATAAAAGGTAGAGGGTAATTATCTTTCCTAGTAGCTTTATTTAATTCCTAAAATCAATTACCATTCTATATCCTATAATAATTCTTTGCAAGAACAATTCATTTTTATCATTAGGAACAACAGTAATACCTCCCTTCTTAGGGACACAATGAACAAGACTAACCCATCTACTATTAGCAATAGGATAAATTATACCTTCCTCCAGAAGCTTTAATATTTCATTTCTTACCACTTCTTTCATTTTAGAATTTAACCATCATTGGTGATCAACAACTGGTTTAGCATTAGGTTCCATATTAGTTTTATGCTGATATACAGTGCGACTAATGCCCTTCAGATCATCAAGAGTATATCCAATAGCAGCACGGTGCCTCTTCAGAGTTTTCAATAATCTCTTTTTCTTCATGCTCTGTAAGGTTAGCACTAATAATAAGATGATATATCTTATTTTCATCAAGATAAGCATATTTCAAAGTATCCAATGATTGTTTAAGCTCAAACACGGGATCACCCTTGGGTGGAGGAGGATCCCCAAGTATTTCAACTCGTAACCTGTGTTTCAAAATAGGATGCTGGTCAAAGAAAATCCTATCTATTTCATTCCTTTCAATCATATGCATATCGTTTTCATGGTCTAGCAAATATTTTTCTAAAGGATCAGTAGGAGGCGCAGCAATAGAAGAAAGACTAATAATGTCATCCTTACTAGGCAACTCTTTATCATGGGGTTGTCTACGAAATTTAGAGAATTTAAACTCTTGGTACGCATCCCCAAAACTCACAGTAATAGTTTCTTTCTCACAATCTATGTTGGCATTAACAATATTCATAAAAGGCCCACCAAATATAATGGGAAAAAATCATCTTGTGGGGAACCAAGAACAAGAAAATCAGTAGGATATTTTATTTTTCCCACACAAGACTTCAACATCTCTAAAAATCCCAACTGGTGCTATAGTATCTATATTAGCAAGGTTAATGGTAACATCAATTTCTTCCAATTCAGTTGGTGCAATATCATTCATAATTTCTTTATATAAGGTAAAGGGAATTGTACTCACACTAGCACAACCACATCACATAGGCCATGATAACAATGATCTTCTATTTTAACAGAAACAACATGCATGCCAACAATTGGTTTATGTTTATCTTTAGCATCAGGTCTAGCAATTCTAGCAGCTTCATCGCAGAAATGAATAACATGCCCATCAATATAATCAACCAAGAGATCTTTAACCATAGCAATACTAGGTTCAAATTTAATTTGCTTATGGGGTGAAGGTGTTCTAACATAGCTCTTACAAACCACAGTTGAAGCTTTAGCATGTTCCTTTATTCTAACAGGGAAATGTGGTTTCTCAATATAAGCAACACGAATAACAGGATCAACATTATAAGTAATAGTTTCTTTTGGAACTTTAATAGGTTCAACTACTTTCACTTCAAAGGGAGGATGATACTTAAACCACTTCTCCTTAGGGATATCAACATTACTAGCAAATGATTCACAGGAAGAAGCTACTATCTCAGAGTCAAGTCCATATTTAGTGCTAAATTCACGGAAAGAATCGGTGCCTATAAAGGATTTAACACAATCAAACTTAAGGTTTGTACCTAACTTGTTACCTTTGTCGAGTTCCCAATCTTCGGAGTTGCTTTTAATTCTTTCCAATAAATCCTATTTTAATTCAATATCTTTCTTCATGTAGGAACCAGTACAAGAAGTATCGAGCATGGATTGATTATTACGAGAAAGCCGAGCATTAAAATTGTGAATAATAATTTCTCCCGAGAGTTCATGATTGGTGAATGAATATAAAATTTACTTAAGCCTCCCCCAAGCTTTCGCGATACTTTCTCCTTCACGAGGACAAAAATTATAGATATAATTCCGATCACGATGAACCAGAGTCATAGGATAAAACTTCTGATGAAATTCCAATTTCAATCGGTTGTAGTTCCATGATCCAATATCTTCACATATCCTATACCATGTCAATAGCTTCTCCTTCAAAGATAAAGGAAAGACCTTCTTCTTGACATCATCCTTGGGCAAAACTGCAAGCTTAAATAATCCTTATACTTCATCCACATAGATAAGATGCAAATCAGGATGTAGTGTTCCATCTCCTGCATAAGGATTAGCTAGCAGTTTCTCTATCATACCCGAAGGAATTCCATAATAAATATTTTTAGTAGGTTTAGTAGGTTGAGGAGCAACTCTTTGTGCTTCCGGTGCTTCCAGTCGAGGTGAAGATACCCCTAACAAGCCCCTCAAAGGATTATTTTCCGTAGTAACAAATGACAGTAAATTTTAGCACATTATATAAATTTTAACTTACCTAACTCCACTCACCAAAGGCGCTTCACTCCCCGGCAATGGTGCCAGAAAAGAGTCTTGATGACCCACAAGTATAGGGTATCAATCTAGTCCTTTCGATAAGTAAGAGTGTCGAACCCAACGAGGAGCAGAAGGAAAGGACGAGCGGTTTTCAGTAAGGTATTCTCTAGAAGCACTGCAATTATCAGTAACAAATAGTTTTGCGATAAGGTAATTAGTAATGGGTAGCAAGTAATCAATGTAGCAAAGTTGCAAGAAGATGGGCACCGGAGGGCTGCCATGGAGCCCACAAGCCACATTGGCAGGGCTAGGGGGTAGGCCGCGCCTAGCACGCTTGTGACCTCCTGGTGGGTCCCCTCTAGTATTTGTTGTCGGGGAAGGATTGCTGCCGGGGAAGGAGCGACTGCACAAGTACAAGTGTTCGGGGGCATGAATTGCCAACCCTGAGCTAGTTTGCCTTGGGCTTCCTTTTATAGTGCAAGGGGTCACCACAATGTCATCAAAGACATTATCTATTGATTAGATAGTTAAGCAGAGCTATCATACATAACTCTGGAATTTAGGACAAAATACCATCATTCCCTACCTAGGTGGCGCTCGGGGGTGCATCCCCGGCAAGATCTGGCCACCGCTTGGCTGATCATTGCTTAAGAACTTCACACGCTGCAGGGCGGGTGTCAATCAAGCGTAACTTCCCTTCAATGTGTCGCCACATGCTTAGCGATAGCTGATTAGCTGCCTGAGGGCTCGACACCACATCGATAAGGGATGGGCATAGCGATGCGGTGGAGCGGTGGCTGGCTGGCTCATGCCTGCCAGGGAATGGCCTGCTGGGTCTTCTGGGATGCGAGTGCATCTTGGCCCCCGACAACTGTCGGCGGTGTGCTTGGCGCGCCAGAGCCCAGGCTTGGGCTACCGCGTTGAGCTCGGTGGAGTCTTTTCTTGACTGTTGGCAAGGTTCTTTGCTTCTAGCACATATGCATAAGTCAAGGGCACTAGGTACCCTTGTACTAGGGCACCGACACTTGACCTAAAGCAACTATCATTGATGTTAAATGGAGTAGGTGTGAACCTAGGATTCAAATTCAAACTCCACAAATTATTAAGATATTGCATTTGAGCAAAATGTCCATGTTCTCCTATTTAGGTTGCTCTATCCTACATGAGAATAGCATAGATGGATTATTTGGATTTTTCTGATCATTTTTCATATATAATTTATTTTCATCTGACTTACAAATTAATTTATATGAATTTTAGAATTTTAAATCATTTATGGAATTTCTTGTTAATTATAAATCCAGAAGATCATTTACCGTGTCAGCCTTGCGTTAACATGAGCTCATCAGGTCAACTGACAGTTCCTAGGTCAAACCTGACGAGTTAGTCCCACTGGTCAGTCTCTCAAGGCTGGCTAGTGTCACTGACAACTGGGACCCCTCTATCATTGATTCTGGGTTAAAATCCAAGTTGACTGGAGCTTTGGCCAGGTATAGGGCCCACTGTGAGCATCTGTTAGGGTCCTAACTAGTCTGGGATTATTTCTAATGAGTGGCCATGTCGGATGTCGCCGGAGTCTCGCCGGCGATGACAAAACCTATAGTGGCTTCACGCCGGAATCGCGCAAACGGTGGCGTCTGGACGCACAGAGACCACCACAAGGTAGCTCATGCTCGAGCGCATATAATTAGCGAGTCAGGTGTTCACATGGTTGCAGAAATTTTCGATGGCATCGAGGTCTATAGCGGTCGGTGATCGGGTGTCATCGAAAACGACGATGATATGCATGACAGGTCCTGGGCTTAGCATCTATAGCATCTATGCGAGTTTGCAGACTCGTCTAGAGAACTGGCTGAACCTGACGAGCACCGGAGCAATGCCAGCATCAAGCTTGCACGGAGAAGCTCCTCGGCCTCAAAGCAATCCACGACTACAGCTTGCAATCTACGACGGGAGCTAGGGGATTCGGTTTTGGGGCTCACAATGATGACGACAGGATGGTCAGCGAGGTCGGGGAGGTGCCGGAGTCGACGAACTGCGGTGGCAATCTTGCAGACCCGAGGTTGAAGAATGGGTCGAAGGCGACACTTGGAGGCTTCCGGCATCGCGTGGCATGGCAGAGAGGAGCCCCACATCGGGGCGAAGCTCGTGGGTGGCTCATAGGGGCAAGGTGGTGGAGTTGGCTATGCGTGTGACGACAGTGAGCTCGAGAAGTGCTAGACCTTGGCGAGGAGAGAGAGAGAAGAGGCGAAAGGGTCAAAATGGATATATGGATCCGAACGGGATGACTCTCACGGGGCTTATCCGCCTCTCCAGCATAACATGGAGGCTGGGAGGTGGCGTGGCGGCCTGGGGAGATCCGGTCGCCATGCCCACCTACGTGTCTGCCTACTGGCAGAGGTTGAAGATGACTTGCGTCGGGGTACACAAACAGGGGTGTTTATTTCCCCTTGACTTGTGCACGAACGATAAGCCTCCGACCCGATCTCCTAAGCCCGCGGGGGAAAGCTACTACCACGTCAAACCAGCATTCAAGACCAAGACTCTAAGAGAAGCAACCTACGCTGGCTAAGAAACGCTGTCAAGGTTGATGCAACGGCCCAGGACGGGCCCAAACTGTGCCAGTTATGTCCCTGGTGCCTACTAGGGACCAAGGCGCACACATCTTCAGGAAGACCCGGCAAGCCATGCCTCGGAAGGAGCGAGCCGATCAGCCAATGTTCCACTGCATCGCTATGCGAGTCATTTCTCAGTGTGGTGTTAAGCCCTCAGGTGGCTAAGTGGCTCTCGCTAAGCACGTGGCGACTCACTGGAAGACAGATTTTGCCCGTTTGACACTCATCCAGAAGCATCACAAGATATTGAGCAATAGGTAGCCAAAGCGGTTGTAAAGGCCTGATAGGAATGCATACCCGGATGCCACCTAGGATAGGATTTATGGCATCTTGTCCTAAGTGCCAGAGTTAGGTAATGTCTGTTGGCTATCTAATCTCTAGATAATGTCTGTTTTGCGACTATGGTTGCCCCATGAGCTATAAAAGGAGGCCCAAGGCAACCTAGCTAAAGACTTAGACATTTGGACACTTGTCCTCACGTAGTATCTCTCCCGAATGCAACCTTGCTGGGTTTGAGTACTGCGTGTGCTTCGTGTTCCCCCTATCAATCCACCAAAGTAGGAGTGGGGTTTACGCTTCTCAGCGGCTTGAACCTGGGTAAAACACTAGCGTCTCGTCGTCCTGTTGCCTCACCACCTCTGCTCTTTGTGCAACATGACCTGATCCCTACCGAACCACAAAGGGGCCCATGGCCCCATAGGTGATCGTTAGCATCGAGCCCCGACATCTTTGGCGCAGCAGGTTGGGGGCGCGTCATTTGCGCGAACCTGAGGTCGTGGTCAGCGCATCGATTTTCGTCATCATTTCCTCCACTAGGAGCATCATACGAGAGTAGCAATTCTTCTCCCTAAGCCTCCTTCTCCCAGGATCACAGCGCATGTCGTCGCTGCAATGATGGCGGCGACAAGTATGAGGGGTATCGATGCTGCGGCTGATGCATCCAACGTAGACCACGGTCAAGGAGGAGGTGAACTGAGCAGCGATGACGTCCCTATCACAATCATCGAGCAATCCCACCTAATCCTAGGGAAGTGCATCTTGGTTCAATAGGCAAAAAAGGTACACGGCTATACCCCTCTCTCCTCTCCTTCCCCGCCTGTGATCAGTTCTGCATAGCGGTGGTGCCGCCTGTGTTAATAAGCTCGCGTGAGGCTTGATCCTGCATTTATACTGTCAAGGGTAAATCCTGAGATGAATGTTGAAGAAAATCCATCGGTTAGCACCCCCGGCAAGCAAACCACGACAAGGTATCATTCGCCAATGTCTCCATCGCACTAGTCATTATGGGATCGTTGGACGCGAAGGAAAGGAGAGAAGGCTCGGCCATTCATGTTTATTCCCTCGTTTTTTATTAGTTGTGAATATTTACATTAACCCGGCAGGTTCGTGCCGAGGATTGTACTCGTAACTAGTGGGTCCCCAAGTTTCTCCATTTCCTCCTCTTCACTTTCCCTTCCTCTCAGGACAAAGGTGGGTACACGCGCATGTATTCACTGGGAAACGGGAAGAGGAGGGGAGGTCGTGAATGGAGGGAGGCACAATGTGCGTGAATAAATACATGCCAGGACGGAAGGGGAGCATGACGAAAGCTAAGTTGAAATGATTACCAACTTTCATTAGAGCTTGTATTTGTATATCCCCCTAGCTAGCAAGGTTTCGTATGGAGAGTCTTGTGCGCAATGGAACCTTACTGTATTTTGTCTGTGCCCTTGCTTTTTTCGAGTTAGCTCAACAAAACTTGCGGCAACATTAAAGACAGTCAAGGAAAACTCACCGAAAACGTGTCCTTACCGGCAGAATGCTAAGGACCCGTTCCTCAAAGCCATCGCAGTAGCACATTGTTGGCAGGCAACCAGAGCGTGCAAAGAAAACAACTATACGAATACAAGTAGGAAAGCGAGGGGGATAGCATGCGTTTACATAGAGACATCAATTGAAAAAACACTAAAGCAAAGATAGTGCATAGTCTAATATGCGATACATATTATGTCTTAAGTACATGACAACACGGCAGCAAGGGTGACTCAAGGCTAACCCCGCGTCTTCCCCGAGTTCATGGGACTGAGAGGACCCTGTCGGCAAGGGACTGGCCTTCTTCGTGGCAGTAGAGGTGTCAGCGCCCAGTGACAACTTCTTGGAACCATTAGAGAGGTAGAGGTCTGAGTGGAAGAAGGCGAGGTTGCTCAGAACCAGGAAGAGAGCATCGCGAGCCAGCTTTCGGGATTCCTTGGCAAAGCAGGCGGGCTATCGTCCTCGTACATCTGCAACCCGTTGGTCAGGCCTTCGAAGAAGAGTGTTAGCCTGACGCTTGGGACTTCATGCTTGACGGCGGAGAAGGCCCATCTCTTCATGTCCATGCTCGCAATCTGAGTAGTGAGGTGCTCGGCGATGTCAATCATGCTCTTGATCTAGAGGTCGCGCTGCTGAATCTGGTTCTCCAGCTTGTATTATACATCTTTATGGAGGGTTTTCGTATTGGTTAGGTCTGTCATCAGCAGCTTCTCACGAAGACTGATAGATTCAATTTCTTTCTCCAAAGAGGCAAGCTGGGATTTCATGCTTGAGATGGTGTCGTTGGCGGTATAGAGTTCTTCGTTCTTGGAGGAAAGTTGTGATTGCGCCTCTTCCAGAGTGGCTTTCGTTTCCCGCAATTTCTTCTTGAGGGCCTCGATCACCCTACTTCTCCCGGCAAGGTCTTCCATCAACTTGCTCAGTTTGGACTCGAGATTGATCTTGGCGGCAAATGCGGCAGCGAGCTCTTTGTCCACTTTTTCAGTTTGGCTAAGGACACTAGGGCGAGCGCGTTGAGAGTGTCCTTGCGGACGTCCTCCATCTCTTTGGTGCATTGATGAACACAGGCCCCCAACTCCTCATCCTTGCCATGGAGAGTGTCTTCGAGGGCCCCTTCCCGAGAGGAGATGTTCATCTCTCTGGTGTATAGTGTTGGGGAACGTCGCATGGGAAACAAAAAAAATTCCTATGCACACGCAAACCTATCCATGGTGATGAGCATCTACGAGAGGGAGAGTGGATCTACGTACCCTTGTAGATCGCTAAGCGGGAAGCGTTAAGAAACGCGGTTGGTGTAGTTGAACTTATTCGCGATCCAAATCGCTGAGCGTCCCGCGATCCAATCACGAACCGTCCCGCGAACACATCATGATCCGTCCCGCGAACTCATCCCGATCCGTCTCACGATCTTGATCACGATCTGTCCCGCGAACTCATCACAATCCGTTCCGTGATCACATCACGAACCGTCTCGCGATCTCGATCACGGTCCTTCCGATCTAGCGCCGAACGGACGGCACCTCTGCGTTCAGCACACGTGCAGCTTGATGACGATCTCCACCGTCTCGATCCAGCGAGAGGAGGTGGAGAGGAGAGAGAGTTCACCGGCAGCGTGACGGCGCTCCGGTGATGGTGGTGGAGCAATTCCGGCAGGGCTTTGCCTAAGCGCTGCAGAAAACCGATCTAGAGGAAAAACTATGCACCGGTGTAACGGGTAGCACGTGGCTGGAAATTCTATCCAAAAACCACCCAATCCACTAGTATATATAGGAGGAGAGGAGAGGAGAGGCAGCCAAGGCCTTTGGGTCAGCCGAAATAGGAGGTGGGAAGCAATCCTACTTCACCTCCAATCCTAGTTGGAGTAGGATTGCCTCCTATTGGCTGATTTTCCACTTTTTGCTTTAGGACTTTCTCTCCTGTGCCATAGGCCTTTGTGGATGTTTTCCCAGCCCACTAAGGGCTGGTTATTATTCTCCCACAGCCCATGGACCTCTTGGGGTCGAAATACCCCTCCCGGAGGCCTCCCGGTACACTACCGGCACTCCCGGTACACTACCGATGAGCCCGAAACTTTTCCGGAAACCAAACTGGGACTTCCTATATATGAATATTTACCTCCAGACCATTCCGGAGCTCCTCGTGACGTCCGGGATCTCATCCGGGACTCCGAACAAACTTCGGTCACCACCATACATAACTCTACACTACCGAAACGTCACCGAACCTTAAGTGTGCAGACCCTGCGGGTTCGAGAACTATGTAGACATGACCGAGACACCTCTACGGTCAATAACCAATGGCGGTACCTGGACATCCACATTGGTTCCTACATATTCTACGAAGATCTTTATCGGTCGAACCTCTATGTCAAGGATTCAGTTAATCCCGTATAACGTTCCCTTTGTTCTTCGGTATGTTACTTGCCCGAGATTCGATCGTCGGTATCTCCATACCTAGTTCAACCTCGTTACCGGCAAGTCTCTTTACTCATTCCGTAATACAAGATCCCTCAACTAACAATTAGTCACATTGCTTGCAAGGCTTATTGTGATGTTGCATTACCGAGTGGGCCCCGAGATACCTCTCCGTCACACGGAGTAACAAATCCCAGTCTCGATCCATGCCAACTCGACAGACACCATCGGAGATACCTGTAGAGCACCTTTATAGTCACCCAGTTACGTTGCGACGTTTGATACACACAAGGCACTCCTCCGATATTTGTGAGTTGCATGATCTCATGGTCATAGGAACACATACTTGACATGCGGAAAACGGTAGCAATAAACTGAGACGATCATATGCTACGTTTGCAGTTTGGGTCTTGTCCATCACATCATTCTCCTAATGATGTGACCCCGTTATCAAATGACATCTCATGTCCATGGCTAGGAAACCTTAACCATATTTTGATCAACAAGCTAGTCTATTAGAGGCATACTAGGGACATGGTTTTGTCTATGTATCCACACATGCATCTAAGTCTCCGATTAATACAATTATAGCATGGATAATAAACGATTATCATGAACAAGGAAATATGATAATAACTAATTTATTATTGCCTCTAGGGCATATTTCCAACAGTCTCCCACTTGCACTAGAGTCAATAATCTAGTTCACATCACCATGTGATTCGCATTGTTACAAATCTAACACCCAATGAGTTCTGGGGCTCGATCATGCTTTGCATGTGAGAGAGGTCTTATAGTCAACGGGTCTGCGATATTCAGATCCGTGTGTACTTTGGAAATCTCTATGTCAAACCGTAAACACTGCTACCACACTCCACTTGGTACTATTTCCATATGGCTGCTCCACTATACGTATCCATATTGCTACTACGAGTCATCCGGATTAGTGTTAAAGCTTGTATCGACGTAACTCCTTACGACGAATTCTTTATCACCTCCATAATCGAGAAACATCTCCTCAGTCTCTTAGTTACTGAGGATAATCTTGACCGCTATCCAGTGATCCACTCCTGGTTCACTCTTGTACCCCCTGACGGACTCATGGCAAGGCACACACAGGTGCGGTACACAGCATGGCATAATATAGAGCCTATGGCTAAGGCATAGGGGACGACGTTCGCCCTTTCTCTTTCTTCTGCCGTTGTCGAGCTTTGAGTCTCACTCAACTTTCACACCTTACAAATCAGGCGAGAACTCTTTCTCTGATTGATCCATTTTGAACTCTTTCAAAATCTTGTCAAGGTATGCACTCATTGAAAGTCTCATCAAGTCATCCTTGATCTATCTCTATAGATCTTGATGCTCAACAATTAGGTAGTTTTATCCAGGTTGTACTTTGAAAATCACTTTCCAAACAACTGTTTATGCTTTCCAGAAATTCTACATTATTTCCGATCAACAATATGTCATCCACATATACTTATTAGAAATTCTATAGTGCTCCCACTCACTTTATTGTAAATACAAGTTTCTCGTAAACTTTGTATAAACTCAAAAACTTTGATCAACTCATCAAAGCGTATATTCCAACTCCGAGATGCTTGCTTCAGTCCATAAAAGGATCACTGAAGCTTGCTCACCTTTTAGCATCCTTAGGACTGACAAAACCTTTTGGTTGTATCACATACAACCTTTCCTCAAGTGAACCGTTAAGGAAACGATGTTTTGACATCCATCTGCCAGATTTCATAATTGAAAATGCAGCAACTGCTAACATAATTCCAATAGACTTTTAGCATCGCTACGAGTGAGAAAGCCTCATCACAGTCAACTCCTTGAACTTGTCACAAACATCTTTGCAACAAGTCGAGCTTTACAAATGGTGACATTTACCATCAGTGTCTGTCTTCATTTTAAAGATCCATATGTACTCAACGACCTGCTGTCCAACGAGCAAGTCTACCAAAGTCTATACTTGGTTTTCATACATGGATCCTATCTCAGATTTCATGGCCTCCAACCATTTGTCGGAATCCGGGCCCATCATCACTTATCCATAGCTCGTAGGTTCATCGTTGTCCAACAACATGACCTTCAAGACAGGGTTGCCGTACCGCTTAGGAGCAGTACACATCCTTGTCGACCTACGAAGTTCGATAGTAACTTGATCCTGAAGCTTCATGATCATCATCATTAACTTCCTCTTCAACTAACGTAGGCTTCACAAAAACATCTTTCTGCGTTGCGCTACTCTCTGGTTGAACAAAGGTTTAACAACCTCATCAAGTTCTATCTTCCTCCCACTCAATTCTTTCGAGAGAAACATTTCCTCGAGAAAGGATCCATTTAAGCAACAAACACTTTGCACTTGGATCTGAGATAGAAGGTTCACCCAACTGATCTTAGGGTATTCTATGAAGATGCATTTGTCCGCCTTGGGTTCGACCTCATTAGGTGAAAACATTTTCCACACAAGCGTCGCAGCCCCACACATTAAGAAATGACAGCTTAGGTTTCTATCAAACCATAATTCACGCGGTGTCATCTCAACGGATTTAGATGGTGCCCTTTTTAAAGTGAATGTAGTTGTCTCTAATGCATAACCCCAAAATTATAGTAGTAAAACTACAAGAGACATCATAGCACGCACCATGTCCAATAGAGCATAACTATGATGTTCGGACACACCATCACACTATGGTGTTCCAGGTGGCGTTTAGTTGTGAAACAACTTTCACATTGTCGTAAGTTGTATGCCAAACTCGTGACTCAGATATTCACCTCCACGATCATATCGCAGTCATTTTTATCTTCTTGTCACGATGATCTTTAAACTTCACTCTGAATTTGCTTGAACCTTTCAAACGATTCAGACTTGTATTTCATTAAGTAAATATACACTATATCTACTCAAATAATCAGTGAAGGTAAGAAATAACGATATCCACTGCACGCTACAAGACTCACTAGATTGCATACATCAACATGTATCATTTCCAATGAATCACTTGCCCGCTCCATCCAACGGGGTCCTTTAGTCATCTTGCCTAAGAGGCATGGTTCGCATGCCTCAACCAATTCAAAATTGAATGAGTCCAAATATCCATCACCATGGAGTTTCTTCATGCGCTTTATACCAATATGACATTTTGCGGCAGTGCCACAAGTATGTGGTACTATCATTATTTAACTTTGTATCTTTTGACATCAATGTTATGAACATGTGTATTACTACGATCAAGATTTCAACAAACCATTCTCACTGGGTGCATGACCATTGAAGGTTTTATTCATGTAAACAGAATAACTATTATTCTCTGACTTAAATGAATAAACGTATTGCAACAAACATGATCTAATCATGTTCATGCTCAACGCAAAACACCAAATAACATTTATTTAGGTTCGTCACTAATCCTGAAGGTAGAGAGAGCGTGCGATGTTGATCACATCACCTTGGAAACACTTCCAACACATATCGTCACCTCACCCTTAGCTAGTTCTCCGTTTATTCCGTTGCTTTTATTTCGAGTTACTAACATTTAGCAACCGAACCGGTATCCAATACCCAGGTGCTACTAAGAGTACTAGCAAGGTACACATTAGTAACTCGTATATCAAATATACTTCTATCAATGTTTCCAGCCTTCTTATCTACCAAGTATCTAGGGTTATTCCGCTTCAGTGACCGCTCACCTCATAACAGAAGCACTTAGTCTCGGGTTTGAGTTCAACTTTGGGTTGCTTCACTGGAGCAGCAATTGACTTGCTATCCATGAAGTTTCCCTCCTTGCTCTTGCCCTTCTCGAAACTAGTGGTTTGATTAACCATCAACACTTGACGCTCCTTCTTGATTTCTACCTTCGCGGTGTCAAACATCGCGAACAGCTCAGGGATCAACATTTCTTTCCCTGGCATTTTATAGTTCATCACCAAGTTCTAGTAGCTCAATGACAGTGACTTGGAGAACTACATCAATCACTATCTTATCTGGAAAATCAACTCCCACTCAATTCAAGCGATTGTAGTACCCAGACAGTCTGAGCACATGGTCAACGATTGAGCTATTCTCTTTCATCTTGCAGGCAAAGAATCTCGTTGGAGATCCTATATCTCGCAATTCGGGCACGAGCCTGAGATCACAATCTCAGCTCTTAGAACATCTCATATATTCCGTGACATTCAAAATGTTTTGGAGCCTCAATTCTAAGCCGTAATGCATGACGCACTAAACTATCAAGTAGTCATCGAAACGTGCCTGTCAGATGTTCACAACATCTACAGACGACGCTAGATGGGGTGGCGCACCGAGCGGTGCATTAAGGACATAAGCCTTCAGTGCAGCAATGAGGAGAATCCTCAGATCACGGACCCAGTCCACAATTTTGCTACCAACATCTTTCAATTCTATTTATCTAGGAACATATAAAAATACAAGGGAGCTACAGCGCGAGCTAGTAATCTACAACATAATTTGCCAAGACACTTTGACTATGTTCATGATAATGAGTTCAATTAATCATATTACTTAAGAACTCCCACTCAAATTGACATCCCTCCGATCATTCGAGTGATACATGATCCAAATTCACCAACTCAAGTCCGATCATCACGTGAGTTGAGGTGGCTGCAATGGTGAACATCATTATGTTGATCATATCTACTATATGACTCATGTTCGACCTTTCGGTCTCTCGTGTTCCGAGGCCATGTCTGTACATGCTAGGCTCGTCAAGTTTAACCCGAGTGTTCTGCGCGTGCAAATCTGGCTTGCACCCGTTGTATGTGAACGTGGAGTCTATCACACCCGATCATCATGTGGTGTCTCAACACGACGAACTTTCGCAACGGTGCACACTCGGGGAGAACACAGTTCATCTTGAAATTGAAGTGAGGGATTGCCTTATAATGATACCGCCGTACTAAGCAAAACAAGGTGCATAAAAGGATTAACATCTCATGCAATTCATAAGTGACATGATATGGCCATGAACTTGTGTTTAGGATCTCCATCTTCGAAACACCGGCATGATCTCCATCGTCACCGGCACAACACCATGATCTCCATCATCTTGATCTCCATCAATGTGTTGCCATTGGGGTTGTGGCGCCAGCCCTGCTTCTACTTCTATTGCTACCGCTTAGCGATAAAGTAAAGCACTACATAGCGCTTAATGATTGACACGCAGGTCATACAATAATTAAAGACAACCCTATGGCTCCTGCCGGTTGCCGTACTCAACGACATTCAAGTCGTGAAATTCTATACATCACATGATCATCTCATACATCACATATATCTCATCATGTAATTGGCCATATCACATCACAACATACCCTGCAAAAACAAGTTAGACGTCCTCTAATTGTTGTTGCATGTTTTACGTGGCTGCTATGGGTATCTAGCAAGAACGATTCTCACCTACGCATAAACCACAACAGTGATACATAGATTGCTTTTCAACCTTCTCAAGGACCGCCTTTGTCGGATCCGATCCAACTAAAGTTAGAGAAACTGTCACCCGCAAGCCATATAAGCAACAAGTTGCGTCGAGGGAACCGGTCTCTCGTAAGCGTACGAGTAATGTTGGTCCGGGCCGCTTCATCTCACAATCCCTCTGAACCAAAATCCAACCAAGGGAGGAAGCAATCTAAGCATCAACGCCCACAATCCTTTTGTGTTCTACTCGAGATCTCATCGAACCATCAACCTAGCTCATGATGCCACTGTTGGGGATCGTCGCATGGGAAACAAAAAAAATTCCTACGCACACGCAAACCTATCCATGGTGATGAGCATCTACGAGAGGGAGAGTGGATCTACGTACCCTTGTAGATCGCTAAGCGGGAAGTGTTAAGAAACGCGGTTGGTGTAGTCAAACTTCTTCGCGATCCAAATCGCGGAGCGTCCCGCGATCCAATCACGAACCGTCCCGCAAACACAGCATGATCCGTCCCGCGAACTCATCACGATCCGTCTCACGATCTTGATCACGATCTGTCCCGCGAACTCATCACAATCCGTTCCGTGATCACATCACGAACCGTCTCGCGATCTCGATCACGGTCCTTCCGATCTAGCGCCGAACGGACGGCACCTCCGCGTTCAGCACACGTGCAGCTTGATGACGATCTCCACCGTCTCGATCCAGCGAGAGGAGGTGGAGAGGAGAGAGGGTTCACCGGCAGCGTGACGGCGCTCCGGTGATGGTGGTGGAGCAATTCCGGCAGGGCTTCGCCTAAGCGCTGCAGAAAACCGATCTAGAGGAGAAACTATGCACCGGTGTAATCGGTAGCACGTGGCCGGAAATTCTAGCCAAAAACCACCCAATCCACTAGTATATATAGGAGGAGAGGAGAGGAGAGGCAGCCAAGGCCTTTGGGTCGGCCGAAATAGGAGGTGGGAAGCAATCCTACTTCACCTCCAATCCTAGTTGGAGTAGGATTGCCTCCTATTGGCTGATTTTCCACTTTTTGCTTTAGGACTTTCTCTCCTACGCCATGGGCCTTTGTGGCTGTTTTCCCAGCCCACTAAGGGCTGGTTATTATTCTACCACATCCCATGGACCTCTTGGGGTCGAAATACCCCTCCCGGAGGCCTCCCGGTACACTACCGGCACTCCCGGTACACTACCGGCACTCCCGGTACACTACCGATGAGCCCGAAACTTTTCCGGAAACCAAACTGGGACTTCCTATATATGAATCTTTACCTCTAGACCATTCCGGAGATCCTCGTGACGTCCGGGATCTCATCTGGGACTCCGAACAAACTTAGGTCACCACCATACATAACTCTACACTACCGAAACGTCACCGAACCTTAAGTGTGCAGACCCTGCGGGTTTGAGAACTATGTAGACATGACCGAGACACCTCTACGGTCAATAACCAATGGCGGTACGTGGACGTCCACATTGGTTCCTACATATTGTACGAAGATCTTTATCGGTCGAACCTCTATGTCAAGGATTCAGTTAATCCCGTATAATGTTCCCTTTGTTCTTCGGTATGTTACTTACCCGAGATTCGATCGTCGGTATCTCCATACCTAGTTCAACCTCGTTACCGGCAAGTCTCTTTACTCGTTCCGTAATACAAGATCCCGCAACTAACAATTAGTCACATTGCTTGCAAGGCTTATTGTGATGTTGCATTACCGAGTGGGCCCCGAGATACCTCTCCGTCACACGGAGTAACAAATCCCAGTCTCGATCCATGCCAACTCAACAGACACCATCGGAGATACCTGTAGAGCACCTTTATAGTCACCCAGTTACGTTGCGACATTTGATACACACAAGGCACTCCTCCGATATCTGTGAGTTGTATGATCTCATGGTCATAGGAACACATACTTGACATGCGGAAAACAGTAGCAATAAACTGACACGATCATATGCTACGTTTGCAGTTTGGGTCTTGTCCATCACATCATTCTCCTAATGATGTGACCCTGTTATCGAATGACATCTCATGTCCATGGCTAGGAAACCTTAACCATCTTTTGATCAACGAGCTAGTCTATTAGAGGCATACTAGGGACATGGTTTTGTCTATGTATCCACACATGCATCTAAGTCTCCGATCAATACAATTATAGCATGGATAATAAACGATTATCATGAACAAGGAAATATGATAATAACTAATTTATTTTTGCCTCTAGGGCATATTTCCAACATATAGAAGCTCTTCGCGCTCCACTAGTTGAGTCTCCCGGGCTGCAACGTCCTGCTTGGCCATGGCCAACGTCTCAAACTGCTTCTTAAAAGAAAGGATCTGTTGGTTGTACCACCCTCGTAGCCTAATCCCTTTGTCCCTTACCTACTGGTCCACAAGCTCGGACAAGTCCTACTGCTCCTTGACTGCCTGCCATTCGAGGCCATACCTGTTCTACACATCCTTGAGCCTAGCCGCCATGGATTCCAAGAAATCAAAATCTTTGGCGCCATGAGCAGAACTGCCAGCTTCTTCGATCCTCTAAGACAGCGGTGCCAGTACCCGTATTATTTCCTCATCAAAATCTGCGCCCGCTGAGAAGGATGAGCCAGGAGTTATGGGACCAAGTTGAGTAGTGACCAATGCCAGTTTTCTCAGGGGAAATTGTAGGGCCGAGGCTAGAGGATAGCTCGAAGTGGAGGGGCCCATGAACTGGAGAGGATTCTTCTCCTCAATGGCTATATCCGGGCCAGATGCACTGCCAGGGGATAGTTCCGTTCTTTCTGAGGATTCCTAAATGTCTCCTGCAACCTGCCCGTGGCCCTTCGCGGCAGCAATCTTCATCGCTTACTCAACAACATCTTTCCTGATGCCGGCCACCTCTTCCAGCAACTCAGGCTCTTCAAGTGGCGAACCTGTAGAGAAAAGTAGTAAGAAGAAAAATGAAAGTCAGGAATCCACAAAGCACACAAGAAGGGAGAAAAGGGGGAAGTGAAAACACAGGCAAGTGGGTTACCTGATGGAGGTTGCAGAGGAGGGGCATCCTCTTCCCCGGCAACATCAGTTGCTGGCATGCGGTCTGTCACCACTCCTTCGGTGGTGACCTCAGCACAGGCAACCCCTCGGTGGAGGCCCTTACAGGTGAATCCTCCCCATGGGTGATGGTCAACAAAGGATCTTGGAAGGATGGGTCCCCCTGGTGAGTCCCTCCTTGATAGCTCTCTTCCATGTCCCGGTTAGGTGTGGCAAGATGCCCTTTCTTATCCCCGCCAGCAGACAAGGTCGGTCCTAGGGTTTCGCGAGGAGGGCTGGAATGGGGGCTAGGCGCAGGATCTTCCTCCGTGCCTCCTATTGGGTTCATGCCTGCCGCGAAACCGGGCCCTGCCATAGATTTGACCCATTTGGCTCGATAAGCAAGGGTCTCCTTGTCCCTATTAGATTCAGCTATATAAGAATAGTCAAAGAAATCAAGGATAGAAAACTTTGACAAGGATTGTAATTAAGTAACTCACTCTGAGACGGTGAGCATGGAACCCAACTCATATGACACAAGCGGCGGAGTTGATCTGCTCCTTTTCAAAGTTGGAGGAGCATTGCTTGGCGGTGGGATTGGGACATCTGGCAGGGTCGAACTTGGCAGGGAAATTTATCTTCTCAGGGGGCTGGGATCCACCCCCACAACCATTCGTCGCTTGGCGAGAGGAAACTAATCCCAAGAGAGGTGAAGGGAATGGCGGCATGCTTCAATGTGGTTGCCCCCCTGGTGGTCGTCTTCTTCACAAGCTGGGTGCTCTGCGAAGACGCAGGGGCTGTTAACCCTTGGTTGACACGCTCACGGAGGCAACGCCCTAGCTCTGGAGCTTGAGGTCCCATTTTGAGCCCTTATTCCTCCACCTATGGCTCCTTCGCCTCCTCCGTCTCAACTCTCTCTTGGGTTCCTATCACCGCGGCTTGCGAATCCCTAGCCCCGATAGATTCGAAATCTGTAGCCTCCTCCGTGGCACGCTTTTTGCTCCCCTCTTCAAAAGAATCATCACCCTCGGTCTCCTCCTCCTCATCTTCCCCGGAGCATATTTTCTTGGCGGCTCTGAACTTCTTGTCCTCTTCAATCCGAGCGGCAATGAATGCATTCTCCGCCCTAGTAGTTGGCTTGATCACATTGTTCTCCTCCTTGGAAGCTCTTTCTTCCAAGCGAGAGACCCAATCTATCTCGTCATCCAGGGCAGGCAGCTCCCAATCGGAATTGACCCCGGAGGCGTTGCAGTCGGGCATCCATTGCAGAATATGTCTGTGAGCGGAATTGAGATATAGGGGAACAAATCTTGCCGGCAAATGGAACGGCCCAAGATGGCCGAACATCTACTCGCACAACAAACTATGCCGTAAACCGTGTGGTTGTTGGCGGAGCCTGGGTACCACTGCATCCTGTGAGTAGATCTGTTGTAGTCCCATGCAAACATGTCCCTCCTCTGCACCAGCGCAACACGCCGCCAGAGGAAGTTGTACCCACATGTTTGATGGTCACCCCGGCAACTTTAAGATGTGTAATCCTGTTCAGCGTTGAGCGATGCCCATCATCGGTGAGGCCCAACTTTCTCTAGTCGCTTCTGTGCGTGACACATCCATTCTGCGTCGAGTAGAACTCGGGGGCTTCTTCATCCTTCATCCAGCACCAGTGGCCCTCTACTCTTCCCACTTCCCGCACTGCTGGCCAGGGAGATAATCCCAGTCTTCCCTCCTGCACTGAGGAATCCAACTTATGTTCCCCAACCGGTGGAATTTGTCTTCTATCCGAGGGACGAAGAAGTGTCTGAACAAATCAACATTGAGGAAACTCCAACAAAATTCTTGCACAGATGGGCGAAGATTACCATACACGCTATTGCATTGGGCATGAAATCCGAGAGGTGGAATCCATACACTATCATCATGGAGCAAAAGAAATCAGAGAAGGGGGAGGAGAGACCATAGAGAAAGTACACGTAGAAGAAGCGATATGAATCTAATGGCGTCTTTTCTTTGGCCCTATCCGGCAGAACCATGGGAGCTCCATGCCCATTCTTTCACCTCCCCCACATATAGGCATACCTTGCAATCAAGGTGTTGTCGTCCAGGTTTAAGGGGATAAAACCACATATTTTTGTCGCCACCTCTCCCACTTTTCTGCTTTCCTCTTCCTCTCTTCAGCCGCTTGGTTTGCCAGTGCGGCTGTCTGCTTCCCCTTCACGCCACTCATCTTCCACCCCATCTCTTGGGATCACAATGGCAGTGAAAGATCTAGCAGTGCTTGGTGGGTGGGTGGCGGCGGCAGAAGTGGTTTCTTCGCTTGAGGAGGAAGATGAAGGAAGGAGAAACAACCATGAATGAGCAGCGCCCCTACGCGTTACCTTTTTATTGGGAACCCACGCCAGGGCTGGTGATACGTCTCCAACGTATCTACTTTTCCTAACACTTTTGCTCTCGTTTTGGACTATAATTTGCATGATTTGAATGAAACTATCTCAGAATAACGCTATTTTCAATAGAACTACCATGGTGTTGTTTTGTGTAAAAATAAAAGTTCTCGAAACGGAACGAAACTTTTTGGATATTTATTTTGGAATATATGAGGAATTATGGAGCCAGAAGCCACCTGAGAGGGGGGCGAGGGTGCCCACCCTCTACCAGGGCGCGCCAGACCCCCTTGGCGCGGCCTAGTGGAGGGTCAACACCACGTGGGACCCCCAACCCTAATTCCTATGCTATAAATTCACAAATCTCCGGAAAAAATCAGAGAAAAAGAATTATCGCATTTCACGGTACCGATCTGCCGCCACCTCATGTTTTTCATCGGGATGCTAGATATAGAGCCCGTTTGGGGCTCCGGAGAGGGGAATCTTCGGTCTTCCTCATCATCAACCCTTCTCCATCGCCAATTCCATGATGCTCCCCATCGGGAGTGAGTAATTCCTTCGTAGACTTGCTAGTTAGTGAGGAGCTGGATGGGATTCATGATGTAATAGAGTTAGTTTTATTATGGCTTGATCCCTAGTATCCTTTGTGTCCTAAGATTGATGTTGATATGACTTTTCCATGCTTAATTCTTGACAGTAGAGCCCGAGTGCCATGATTTCAGATCTGAACCATTTATGTTATCATCATTATATCTATGTTCTTGATCGATCATACCTAGTCATATGCACCTATTACGTGTTATGATTCGTCAAACCCGGGGTGAAAGAAATCAGGATACTTCAGGGTGATGACCGTAGTTTGAGGAGTTCATGTATTAACTATGTGCTAAAGCTTTGTTCCGGTTCTTTGGTGAGGATTTCCTTATGGACCCCATTGCAACTGGAGGGTAGGACAAGAGATGTCATGCAAGTTCTTTTCCATAAGCACGTATGACTATATACGGAATACATGCCTACATTGCATTAAGGAACTAGAGCTAGTTCTGTGTCGCCTTAGGTTATGATTTTTATATGATGAATACCATCCAACTATTACACCAATCCAGTGCCTATGAGTTTTCCATTGTTCTTGCTAAGTTACAATTACTGTTGTTACTCTTGTAATTGCTACAAAACTATTGCTGCCATTGTTACCGCTATTGTTACTATTACCACTGGTATCAAACTATCATATTACTGTGCTACTGATCACTTTGTTGCAGATATGTATCTTGAAGTGTGGTTTAATTGACAACTCAACTGCGAATACTCTGAAATATTCTTTGGCTCGCCTTATGTCGAATCTATAAATTTGGGTTTAATACTCTACCCTCGAAAACTATTGCCATCCCCTATACTTTGGGTTATCAGTTGGCTCTTCGCCATCTTTTCCAAATAATGTCATTTCTTTTACTAGCATTTTTACTCTCCAACGGTTACTATTCCATGACCGCACAACCTCCAGTAATTACGCAGAGTGGACGTGGGACGTGAGGGCGGCATTTCTTCGACACGTGTATGTGCACTATTTGGGGCCTAACCCAACGATGCCAAGCGACACGTATGGCTCAGAACCGGGGGCTTCTGTCGGGGTACACAAACAGGGGTGTTTATTTCCCCTGACTTCTGCATGGATGATAAGCCTCTGACCCGATGGCCTAATCCTGCCGGGGAAAGCTACTACCACGTCAAACCAGCATTCAACACCAAAACTCGGACAGAAGCAACCTACGTTGGCTAAGCAATGTTGGCAAGGTCGATGCAACGGCCTAGCACGGGCCCAAATCATGCTAGTCACGTCCCTGGTGCGTGCCAAGGACCGAGGCAAACACATCTTTAGGAAGACCCGGCAAGCCATTCCCCGACAAGCGCGAGTTGATTGGGCACCGCTCCATCGCATCGCAATGCCAGTCATTTGTCGATGTTGTGTCGAGCCCTCAGGTGGCTAAGTGGATCTCGCTAAGCACGTGGTGACTCGTTGGAAGACAATATATGCCCATTTGACACTCGTACAGACACACGTCAATATATTGAGAAATAGTTAGCTAAAGCGATGGTAAAGGCCTATCAGGAAAGCATCCCCGTACTCCACCTAGGCTAGCATTTATAGCATCTTGTCCTAAATGCCAGAGTTAGGTATGATAGTGTCAGGGTATACAAACAGGGGTATTTGTTTTCCTCTGACTTATGCATGGACGACTAAGTCTCTAATGCAGTAACATCAGCCTGCCGGGAAAGGACATCGAGCCAACCCGAAAAAGATCAAGACAAACCTAGGCTGTTGCACGCCAAGTGCACCCCCAGTGCTTGTCGGGGACCAAGACGTGCACCCCCCCTCTTGAAGGCCCGACAAGTCATCCCCCGACAGGCGCGAGCCAATCTTTCAGCACTCCACCTCATCGCAAGGCCAGTCACTTGTCGATACAGTGTCGAGCCCCCAAGTGGCTAAGTGGCTCTTGGTAAGCACGTGACGACACGCCGGAAGACAAATTATGTCTCCTTGAGACCCGTCCGTAGACGGGTCGAGCCGAGGCACAGTAGTTAGCTAGAGCGGTGGTATAATCTTGTCGGGGATGCACCCCTGCACGCCACATAGACTAGCAATGATGGTATTTTTTCTCTAATGCCATAGTTAGGTATCATAAGCTCTGCTAGTTATCTAATCATTAGACAATGTTTGTTTTGCCACTGTGGTTACCCTTGTGCTATAAAAGGAGGCCCAAGGCAACCTAGCTCTTGATTTGGACTTCTGAAAACTTGTAGATGCGTAGTAACTCACCCAAGGGCAACCCTTGCCGGGCTGGAGTGGTGTGCGCTATTCGTGTTCCTCTTGCAGCGGCCCGAACCTAGGTAAATCGATGTGTTGTCTCACTGTCTCTGCTATTTGTGCTTACGTCCATACACCTTGGGGAACCACAAAGGGGCCGATGGCCCCATAGGTGATCGTGTGCATCTAGGCCCGAAATCTTTGGCACGCCAGGTAGGGGGCGCAGCGTTGGTGCGAACCTGAGATTGAGAGTGACGCGTCGGTCGATGCCAATGTCCCCCGTGTCAGTGAGGAAGAACGACAACGTATCCTCCGAACTTGGTTCTCCCCGGATTCCATCACGTATCGACACTATGAAGGTGCCGGTAGGCGAAGGCGGGGAGCGACAACGTCGCAGTCGATACATTCGCCGCGGAAGCAACGGCCGCCGCATACTCCATGACCAAAGAAAAAGCAAGCCAAGTTACGGCAGCATTCCCATCACAGTCCTCAAGCCCGCTTAATCGCAGGAGGGCGGGACTCGGCCTAAATAATGCACAAAAGAGGTATATAATTCCGCTCCTGTTCTTCCTTTCTTTCTCCGCCCGTGAGAAGCTTAGCGTAACGGCGGTGTCACTAATGTTTATGCGCTCGTGTAAAGTTCAGTCCTGAATTCACTTTCCATAAAGGGCAATTTCTAAGCCAAACGCTAAAGCAAATCCATTAGTAGACAATCCCGGCCAGTGAACCACAGCAAGGACTTGTTCACCAATGCTTTTTGCCACGTTGGTCGTTATGAGGCCGGTCGTTGCAAAAGAAAGCAATGAGTATAAAGGAAGCTGGATTAGCTATGATACCCCATTGTTGGCAGTTATTCATGAAATGTTTACATGGCCCTGGCAGGTCCATGTCGAGGAATTATGCTCATAACTAATGAGTTCCCAAGTTTCTCCATCTGCCCCTCTCCATTTCCCTTCTCTTATCAAGACAAAGGTCAACGTGCATGCGTATGTTCGCCATGAATCCCAAAGGACAGAGCCGATCGCACATGGAGGAAGGGATGATGCGCGTGGATGGACACACGCCAAGGAGAAAGGAAGAATCTACAACGAAAGATAAGTTGACATGATTATCAACTTGCATTAGAATTTACATTTGTATAACTCCCCTAGTTACTAGTATTTCGTATGGTGAACCTTACACGTGATGGAACCTTACCAATTTTTTGTTCGTGCCCTAGTTTCATTTCGAGCCTGCTCAACAGAACTTGTGGTAGCGTCAAAGACCGGCAACAAAAAACTCACTGACAACATGTCCTTGCCGACTGAATGCTAAGGAACGGTTCCTCGAAGCAATCACGGGAGCATGTTGTTGGAGGGCAACGGAAGCATGTAAAGAAAATGACCATACGAATATCAAGAATGAAATAAGGCAGGGAGATCACACACATTTACATAAAAACAACAGTTCAACGACTTTAAAGCAAAAGTAGTGCATGGTCTGATACGAGATACATCTTATGTCTTAAATATAGGACAATATAGTGACAGGAATAACTTGAGATAACTTACGGTGGTTCCCCTGTACCCTCTGAACTGAAAGAACCATGTCGGCAAGAGGGGCAGCTTTCTCTTTGACAACGAAAACATCAGTACCCGGCGGCAACTTCTTGAAACCAACAGAGAGGTCATGCACCGGGTAGTGATATGCTAGATTACTCAAATCCATGAAGAGGGCGTTGCGGGCTAGTTTCCGGGATTCATCGACGAAGAAGGCATCTCTATCATCTTCATACTCTTTCATCCCCTCGATCAAGCCCTCGAAGAAGACAATCAGCTTGATGCTTGAGACGTCATGTGGATTGACGGAGAAGGCCCAGCTCTTCATGTTCATGCTTGAGATCTGTGTAGTATGGCGCTCGGCAATGTTGGTCAATTTATTGATCTAGAGTTTGCGCTATTCGACTTGGTTCTTCAGCTTATCCTTGACTTCTTCCCGGAGGGACTACACATGTGCCAAGCTTGTTTGCAACCATTTCTCATGTTTGCCAGCAGACTCGATATCCTTCTCCAAAGAGGCAAGCTTGGACTTAAGATCAGAAATGGCGTTGTTGGCCACCTCGAGGTCTTGATCTTTGGAGGAAAGTTGCGTTTGTACCATACCCAATTTTTTTGCACTTTCTGCACTTCCGCCTTGAGGGCTTCGATCTCCTTGTGACTCTTGTCAAGGTCCTCCGTCAGTGTGCTCCGCTAAGCTTCAAGAGTGGTCTTGGTGACAATGGTAGAGGCAAGGTCATCAAAAGCTTTCTTCAGCTAATTTGCGGTCTCCAAAGATAATGTGTCGAGGGCGACTTTACGGCCATCTTCCAACTCTTTGGTGCGTTGTAGAACATGGTTCCTCATCCTTGCTGTGGAGGGAAGCATTAAGTGTCTCCTCGCAGGAAGAGATTTCTGCATCTCTGGCGTCCATAAGAGCTTTGCGCTCCGCCAGATGGGTCTCCTCGAAGACAACCTCCGCCTGGGTTGTGGCCAACTTTTCGTGCTGCCCCTTGAGGGAATGGATCTGCTAGTTATACCAGTTTTGCAGATCTTTTCCTTTGGTCCTCAGGTGCTGCTCCACAAGTCCAACTTGCTCGCGCTGCACCTTGATGGACTGCCATTTGAGGTTATACTTGTTCTAGACGTCCTTGATGTCGGTCGCCATGGTATCTAAGAAGGCCAAGTCCTAGGCACTTACGACAGAATCATCAGCTCCTCAACTCATTGAATCATGAGTGCCAGTATGTGCTTGATTCTTTCATTAATGTCCGTGCCTGCCGAGAGAGATGGACTGGCACTCATTGGATACAGGCACGTGGTAACCAACGTAAGCTGATTTAGGCGAGACTGTAGTGATGACGCTAGAGGATAGCTTGGAGAAAGGGGTCCCATGAATTGGAGAGGGGTCTTTTCCTTGATGGGTACCTCCGGGCTTATCACATTGCTGGAGTCTAGCTCCATCGTCACCAAGGGCTCGTCGAGCTCCTCGGCAACCAACTCGTGACCTTCTACGTTGGCAATATTCATGGCCTCCTCGGCAACATCCTTCCCCATACCTGCGACCTCCTCAAGCAGCTCGGGCTCTTTGGGAAGTGAGGCTATGGACCAAGGAAACACACGGAAGGATGAGATTCAGAGATCAATAAATCATGCAAGGAAGAAAAAGATAGAAATAAGGAGAGATAAGATCCCCAACAGAGATTGCTTCGAAAGAGCATTACATTCGTGGCAACATTTGTTGCCAGCATGCAACCTGTTACCACCTCGACGGTGATGTCCTCGACGCGGGAAATCTCTTTAGTGGAGGCACTTGCCGGAGGCTCCTTTTCGCAAAGGACAGACGACGAGAGACCTTCAAGACGGGGCTGCTCCTGGGAAACCCCTCCTTGGTGGCTCTCTCGCATAAGGGGACATTCTTCATCCCTGCTAATGGAGGAAGCTTGCACTCAGGTTTCACAATGAGGGCTAAGACGGGGGCTGGGCACGAGGTTCTTCGCTGTGTCCCTTGCCGGACTCACGCCCACGATGGACTCCAGCCTCGCCAGGGAATTGGTTCGCTTGGCCCGGTTCACCAAAGTCTCCTCATCCTCATCCTTGTCAGAAGGCGGTCATTCGAGCTCAATTAAAAGAAATCAAGGATAAGCTTCGGTCAAGATTGAGTTGAGACAACTTACACCGAAGCCATAAACATGGAGCCCAATTCATACGACGCGGGTGGCGGAGTTAATCTGCCCCTCTTCAAAGTTGGAGCAGCGGAGCTTGTCGGAGGAGCCCAAACCTCCGGCAAGGGCGAGTTCGGTGGAGAAGTCAGGCTTGATAGGGGGCTAGGGTCCACCCCTACGGCCTTCCATCGCTTGGCGGGCGTAGTATGGGCTTGGGAGAGGCGAATCGATTGCTGGCGTGCTGTCGTGCGTCCACTCCCATTGGAGGCCATGCTCTTCACCTTCAAAGGACCTCGTGGAGGTGTGGGAATCACCATTTTCGAATGGCACGATGACAGAGACAACGCCTTGGCTCAAGAGCCCGAGGGGCCACCTCGAGCCCCTCTTCCTCCATCTCCAGCTCTCTTGCCTCCTCCGCTTCGGTGTCCCCATGGGTTTCTCTCGTCTCGGTTTGGGATCCCCCAATTCCGACAGACCCAACCCCGACAGTGTCCTCCTGAGTGGGTCCTTCGCTTTCCTCCTCGAAAGACTCGTCACCTTTAATCTCATCTTCACCCATTCCTCCGGAGGTTGTACCCTTGGCCACTCTGGCTAATTTGTCCTCCACAACCCAAGTGGTGATGAAGGCTCGTTCCACATACCTGGTTGGCGCAAACACATTGTCCTTCGCTCGGAGAAATTTTTCCTCCAAGCCTGAGCACCATGGCATCTCAGTCTCCAAAGAGGGTAATGGTCACTCAACCTTGGCTCTGGAAGTGTCGCAGTCAGCCATCCACTGCAGGATCTGGTTCCTGGCTGAATTGATATGCAATGGAACAACTTTCACCGGCAGATGGAAAGAGTTAAACCTACCAATCAGTTGGTCACACAACCAACTATGACCATAGATGGTCAAATTATTGTCGGGACCTAGATACAATCGCATCCAATTAGCGGGGCCACCGTATTACCAGGCGGGTGTGTCCCTCTTCTACAAGGGAGTGATGCGGCACAAGAGGAAGTCAGAAGCCACATTTTAGATGGTCATCTTGATAGCTTTGAGGCGTATGATCTTGTTCAACACCGGGTACAATTTGTCGTCTGGAAGACCTGTCTTGCTCTAGTCGCTGCCACGTCAGACGCACTTTGTCTACGCAGAACAGAAATTGGGGGCTTTGTCGTCCTTGATCCTGCACCAATCGCCCATACATTCTTCCCACTTTCCACACTGTCGTCCAGGAAGGTACTCCCAGTCCTCCTTCTTGCCTGCGGAATCCAACTTATGTTCCCAGAGCGGTAGGATTTCTCCTCAATCCGGGGGGTGAAGGAATGCCTGAACAAATCCACATTGTGGACGACTCCGACGAAGTCCTCGCATAGATGAGCAAAGATTTCCATGCATGCAATTGCATTGGACGTGAAGTCTAGGAGGTGGAACCCATAGACCGCCATCATGGCGCTGAAGAAATCAGAAAACAGAGGAGAAAGGTCGCACAAGAAGTAGGCAGAGAAAAAGCGGTATGAATCGGAGGGTGTCTTGTCCTTGGGGATCACTGGCAGAACCACTAGAGATTTCTGTCCCTTTGTGTCCCTCCCCAACATATAGGCATACCTATTTATAAGAGTGTTGGAATCCAGGTTTGAAGGGGAGATGACCACGTCTCTCCGCCGCCACTTCTCCAGCTCCTCCTCCCTTCTTTTCCTATCCCCTGCCGTCGGCTCCACAACATCCGCCAGTTTCCCCTTGACAGCAGCGATCTTCTTCCCAATCCTTGGGCTATCAAGGGGGAAGGATGATCCAGGTGATTCGTAGGTGAAGTCAAGGCGGCGGTGGGAACGGTTCTTTGTGGCTTGAGGAGGAAGATGGAGGACAGAGAAACATATGCGAATGAGCATCGCCCCTATGCGCCTTCCCCTTTTATTTGGAGGGCCTGCACGGGGGTTGGCTCTTCTCTATTTCTTCGGGGAAACTGCCATTTTCTTTACTGACGGTTTTGTTAATCTCCAATGGCTACTATTCCATGACCCCACGGCCCATGATAATTATGCGGAGTCGACATGGGGAAGAAGCGCAACATTCCTCTAACGCGTGTCCTTGCATTGTTTTGGGCCTAACTAGATGTTCCAAGGGAGACATACAGCTCAGGCCCGGGGGCTTCTGTTGGGGTATACAAATAGGGGTATTTTTCGCCTAAATTATGCATGGACAGCGAAGTCTCCGGTGAAGTAACCTGAGCCTACCAGGAAAGGAGATCGAGCCAACCCATCAAAGATCAAGACACCCTCCAACAAGCCCGACGCGGCAGCCCAAACTTGCGCTGCTGCACGCTAAGTGCACCCCCGACGCTTGTCGAGGACCAGGACGAGCACCCCCTCTTGATGGCCTGGCAAGTCATCCCTTGGCAGGCGCGAGTGTATCTTTCACTACTCCACCTCATCGCTAGGCCAGTCACTTGTTGATGCGTTGTCGAGCCCCCAAGTGGCTAAGTGGATCTCGCTAAGAACGTGGTGACATGCCGGAATACAAATTACGCCTCCTTGACACTCGTCCATAGAAGTGTCGAGCCGAGGTGCAATAGTTAGCTAGAGTGATGGTATAAGCCCGTACATGCCATCTAGACTAGAAATGATGGTATTCTGTCTCTAATGCCAGAATTAGGTATGATAAGCTCTCCTAGCTATCTAATCATTGGACAATGTCTGTTTTGCCACTGTGGTTGCCCCTTGTGCTACAAAAGCAGGCCCAAGGCAACCTAGCTTAGTTTTTGGACTTTTGAACACTTGTACACGCGTAGTTACTCACCTAAAGGCAACCCTTGCCGGGCTGGATTGCTGCGCGCTCTTCTCTGATCAATCCACCCACAAAGCAGGAGTAGGATTTTACGCTTCACAGTGGCACGAACCTAGGTAAATAGCCGTGTCGTCTCACTGTCTCTGCTCTTTATGCTTACCTCCACGCCCCCACCGAACCACAAATGGCGATGGCCCCATAGGTGATCGTGTGCATCTAGCCCCGATAGATAGCACAGTTCAGTTGGCTATCTAATCAATAGATAATGTCTGTGTTGCCACTTGGGTTGCCCCTTGAGCTATAAAAGGAGGCCCAAGGCAACCTAGGTAAAGATTCATACCTTTGGACACTTGTACTAGCGTAGCAAATCTCTCGATGGCAACCTTGCCACGTTTAAGAACTACATGTGCTTCGTGTTGCCCCGATCAATCCACCAAAGCTGGAGTATAGTTTTACGCTTCTTAGCAGCCCGAACCTAGGTAAAACACCAGCGTCTCGTCATCGTGTCGCCTCACCACCTCTGCTCTTTGTGCAACGTGACCTCACCACTGTGGAACCACAAAGGGGCCTGTTGCCCCATAGGTGATCATGTGCATCCAGCCCCGACAACTGGCATTGGGCCAGTGGGCCTGCCAGGTAAGCTAGGTCTTGTAAGCCTCTTCCTTTTCCTTTTGTTTCTATTTTTGTTTCTGTTATCTAATAAATTCTTACTGTTTAATTTTGTTTGGGGCAAAATCATAATGTCAAAAACACTGAAATAATTTATGGGATATAAGATGAATATTCCAAAGTCCCACAAAAAGTTTTAGTAATTCTGAAACAACAAAAATATTTATAGTCCTTTAGTTGCCATTTCAAGCAACTTTGCTAGTTTACTTAAAATGCCAAAAGTATTGTTCAAAAGTAGATCACCCCTAGTATGTTGTGGCAATCATTTATCAGACACACTGAACATTTTTTATGGGCATTTTGGATTCATTTAAAATCTTAATTATTGGAATTGCTTTATTCCATGAAGTGTTAGGATTTGTTCTTCCCCATTTCAGGTTTAACAAGAATTTGAACATGATGCATCACTCATGCTAGCACAAAGCAAGGGGATAAACTAGGGATGTGACAAACCTCGCCACCACAACCCTGTCTTCGACTTCTCCCATGTGGTGGAGCTAGTGCCTGTGGTGCTCCATGGCCCACTTAAGGACGAGGTGCGTGAACACGTGGACTCTGTCAGGAAAGAATATGCTAGCACTGAATCTATGATGGCACCTGAGAGTGCCAAGGCCAACACTTTACTTTTTGTTGAGCCCCCAAAGAGCTCCATGCCTAAGAAGGCAGGTGACAAGAAGAGAACTAGGAAGATAATTGTGCGTGTCACTGGAAGGCCGACTTCCATGTATGAGCATCCAACTGAGGCTGAGGAAGAGGAAGTGGAGGAAGAGCTAGCTTCTCAAGCCCCTCCTTCCAAGAAGAAGAAGATCCTTGCAGATGCTATGCCCAAGAAAGCTCCATGAAAGAGCAAGTAGTCTGCATCCAAGAAGCTAGTAGGTCCACGAGAGATATGCCTCTTGCAGCTAAGAACAAGGGTTCTACTTCCAAAGATGATGAGGAAGAGAACATGTCAGTTTTGAGAAAACTGAGGCCACGTATGCTAGAGCATAATGATGCTCACCCCATTGCTGAGGATATGAAGAAGAGGAGAGACTCAGGACGAAGGAAGTGGAGAGCAGATGACCCATATGCCTACATGAGAAGGACTGCTATGGATGGTAGATTCTACACCAAGGAACAATAGGACTTCTATGAGACTGTCCTTTTGGACAAGAGCCCATCAGTCAGTGGTATGAGGTACGTTGACTGGGCCTATATCAAGGAAAATGAGGACTATTTTCCTAGTGTGTAAGAAAATTTCAGATGCATTGACATAGAGAACTTTGTTGGGAGAGAGTTCACAACATGGAATGATGGGATGGTCATGCAGTTCTACTCCACTTCCCATTTCTATCCAGATGGACGCATTGTATGGATGACTAAGGGAGTGAGATACCAGTCTATCGTGGAGGAGTGGGCTACCATCTTAGGAGCCCCATAGGTTGAGGATGGTGACTTGGACATTTATGCTAAAGCCAAGATGAGTCAAAACTCCATGGCAAATATGTACAAAGTCATCCCTGCCACCCATGTGCATTCAGACATGTTTGGTTGTGTCTATCATCTGCATGCTAGACTACCCACCACCAACACAATCTTGAGGTATACTTTGATGCCTAAGTCTAGAATGACAACATTATTAGGGGGTATTCCATCAACATGCTGCACCACATAGACACCCAAACCAGATTCAGGGGGATGGACTTAATAGTTGAGACTGTGAAGAGGACAAGTGCTGACTAGAAGAGATCTTGTGGATATGCACCCTACATCCAGATGCTCATCAACTCTAAGCTAGAGAAGAATGTATACACACTTGATCTTCCACATATGCCACTCCAGCCAGACTTTGAGAACAATGTTGTGGTGATGGATCCTAGTCATCCCACTTCATCTACTACACTGGCAGAGGCTGAGGCAGCCAAAGCCTCTAGTGCTCAGGTGCCAAGGACCAAGAGTTAGCACTATCCATGGTATGCTGAAGGATATCAAGAACATCATGCTTAATCAGGACAGCCTTGTGAGGATTGTGGAGGATAGGTTCACTACAAACAACAAGGTGGATGGGCTAACTAAGATTGTGGGTGATCTCAAGAAGGAAGTGGATGCAGTTCCCATTGCTCATTCCTCAGATGATGGTGATGATGACAGTCCACTTCCCCGTACTAGCACTCAGCTCAAGACTCAGGCCAGGACTCCTACCGTGCGAGCTCTAGAGACAAGGCCTACTTCATTAGGACCTGCCACAGTTCAGAGGACTTCTAGTGTCTACTCCACCACCTCAGAGGACTTCCGCAGAAGCTTTCATGGATGCTCTTCTCTCGACTCCTTCGACCGCCACGAGAGCATATTCATCGTCTCATGGAGGAGACCATGCCCAGAGAGACGAGTAGCTCTATTGCTTTGAACTTTTGGGTAACTTGTTGCCAAAGGGGGAGAGGTTATAGATAATAGGTCTTAGAGAGAGATGCATTTTGATCCCTCTCTGCATTTCAAAACATTTGGTTTATCGTTTGGTTGAAAACTTTGTCGGTGTTTGATCATGTACATATTTGTGTGATGCTACTACTTTATTATCCTTGTAATGCCCATATGATGACCGTTCACTTAATGTTTGGTGTGATGTGCTTATGTAATTAACTATTATTAATTTTTTGCGCACCACCAAGTTGTATGTGACATGGAAGAGTGACCCATGATCCTAATTGATTGTGCATTTGCATTCAAACACAAATTTAAAATAATTCACAAATTTAAGGGGAGCTCTTTGTTATCACATACTTCTCAAAGAGATGATGTCATTCATTGACTATATCTTTTATCGAAGCTTTCATCTATATGTTGTCATCAATTATAAAAAAAGGGGATATTTAAAGCACAACTTCTCCCTAGGTGCTTTCTGTAATTAATAACAATGTATACTTCATTGGACTAATGTTTCCACCAAGTGTATCTTAGGAAAAAGTTCAATGATGGGTTGGCTAAATGACTATGTGGAGAACTTCCCCAAGGAAAGGAATGAATAGGATTAGCCACGCTTCAAGATTGAGGACTCTACATTTTATATTTTGTGAGAAATCACTTTTGAGTTCACAGGAAAGCCAATACTATTAAAATGGGATGAGGTAATCTTGGTGAATGAATTACTCAAAATTCTCAAGTCTTAGCCACCAAAAATACTCACCTGCTTCCCCACAAAAACCTTTTGTCAAAAGCCAAATGTCAAAATTTGGTCACACCAACATTTTCCATCCGGATCCACCAAGTTTTACCCTATACAGATGCTCAACCAAACCCTAGCATCTTGGTACTACCAAGTTTCCATTCGGTGCAACCGAGAATCAGTGAGCAACTTTATTTTAACCAATTTCTTAAAGTCGGTCTCACCGAGTTTGAGGTATCGGTGACACCGAGATTTTCAAACTACCTAGGTCACACATATTCAGTACCACCAAGATTTATATACCAGTCTCATCGAAACACAAAAAGTTGCCACATTTTGCACTAGTCTATGCAACTGAGGTTTTACTCCGGTTTCACCAAGTTGGGCAACAATGTTGTAACAGATGGATTTTTGGAGATGCCTATATATATATCCCTCCACCACATCCCACTTGCAAGAGAAGCACTCAGAACACACGCCCACTTTCCATATCCAATTTTCTAAGAGAGAACCACCTACCCGTGTGTTAAGGTCAATATAATCCACTACAACCATATGGATCTTGATTTTTGGCGTCCCCAAGTTGCTTTCCATCCAATCAATCTCTTCTATCCATGCTAAACCTGTGAGAGAGTGATTGAGTGTTGAGGAGACTATCTTTTGAAGCACAGGAGCAAGGAGTTCATCATACTACCACATCTATTACCTTTTGGAGGGTGGTGCCTCCTAGATTGGTTAGGTGTTGCTAGGGAGCCTCCTTCTTCATGATTCTGTAGTTGAACCAAGACATTTGTAATGGCAAGGAGATCGTCTACTTCGTGACCCCGAGTAAGGCTAGTCCTCCGTGGATGTAGGCCATCATGGAATAGACAAGGTTGCTACTTCATGGACCATCCGTGGGTGGAGTCATCCGTGGACTCTCGTGACCATTACCCTCTGTGTTTGAAGTCTCCATAAACGTGGGTGTCCGATAGCGCCACCTATTGGAACCATGGGAAAATATTCATGTCTCCAAATTGCGTTTGATCTTCTTATCCCTATCCTCTTACAAATGTTTGTCATCATGTTCCACTGCAATACTCATAGACATGCATGTGTAGGGTAATGTTGACTTGCTAGAATTGCTAAAATCTGCCAACCAATTAACTTGGAAAAATGTAAGGTTTAATTTTGTCAAGTAGTCTAATCACACCCCTCTAGACCTACTTTTGATCCTAGAAAATCACACTACTTTATTAATCGAATCTCATATAGAGTCCGTATTACAATAAATTTGGCCGAAGGCCAACACATGAGATAAAACTAAATGCAAAATACATAGACGCCATCGAGTCCATCCGACTCCAAGGGCATAACGCTGAGCGTAGAGCGTGTCCTCACTCCTGGTCGAAAAAGTACTCTGCAACATTACACATTGTAGCCGTGTAGGTCTCCATATTGAATATGCCGAGAAGTCACAAAAGAGAGGGGGAAAATAAAAATTATTACCACATCATTGGTTGTTTAAGGAGAAGGTTCCACCAACCATTCTCATACCCGAGCTAACAATAATACCCACATCATTAAGATTATTTGTGTTGACATGATAATTTAATTCGTTTAGATCAAGTTGTCCGTAACCATGGACACGGCTAATCGATTAGGTTTGGTACTCTATAGAGTCTTGCACAATTTCCCCACAAAATTTGATCACCTCCGCTGAAGTGCTCGCACTACAGGATGTTTGAGAACCGGATGATCAAAACAGGGTCTTCCAGAAGGTTCCTCTGAGCCTTTGTCGGTTCCCATCCATTCCTACCATTCTTCTACATCTGCTAGCACCGCCCATTTAGAGTAGTCACGATGTCCAACCAAGCCAGAGCCCATAACGGCTTCTGGTTGTGCAGGTAAGACTCGGGTCTTTAAGTATCCATCCATCTCTTCGTGCCTGGGTGGACCTTTCCGCATGAATACCGACGCTTCTCCGGCATCACCTAGGCTACCACTGGGTTCTACAGGGTGTCGTTCAACCAATATCCACCTAGAGGTATATTGCATCATGAAGTCTTGAAAGTCTTGGAGTGTTGAGGTATTAGTCATAAATTAAATCCCACAACTCTCATGAGAAACACTCAACCAAACCCCGTCTACTAAAAGCCTAGAAAAATAAAATAACATTTTCCGGGGCCAAAGTGACAAGGGTTTATGGGGTGCCTACCACATGATACTACGCAAGAACCAAGTTTCCATGTACCTACTTTGCATGCAATGGTGGAAAGGTTGAGCTAATGCAATAAAAAACATAGACAATACATGATCAATGTGAACTTGCCTTGATGACGATCTTCGAACTCGAGTGACTCTAAATAGCAAGCCACGCACTCTGGATGATCAAACTAAACAAACAATTCACACAATAAGCACAACCATATCAAAACTTACAATAACAGTAAGGAAAAGTAATAATACTAAAACAATCAATAGCACACAAAAAGAAATGAAAATAAAGCAAACAAAGAAATCCATCCAAAAGTTCATGGCAAAGCCTATACTAAAGTAAAACAACATAATGATAATTTTCTTCAACTAATAAATTTTTAGCAGAAATGAATAATAAGTTTAATCAAATTAACAGAAAGTATTTCACCAGAATTTCCTATGCAAAATGAATTACTATAAAACCTATTATAAAACACTACATATGATGAAAACTATGTCTCCTACTAAAATAAAGAACAAAAAAATTATTTTTATTAACAAAAAATATATCACTAATACTAACAAACAAAAACTAAAAGAATATATCAGAAAGTTATAAAAGAGAAAAATAATAAACAAATTAAATCAAAAGAAAAGAAAATAAACCTAAAAGAACTAAAACAGAATCTTTATTACTAAAAGCCTAATTTGAATAATCCTAAAAATTCCCAAATTGACCCTACTGATAAAAATTAGTAATATAAACTAGTAGCAAAAAAGAGTCACTCAAAAATATGTTTTTAAACTAAATTTATTTAAATTATAGTGATTTTAGGAAATTTTGATGAATTCTAATTTAAAAAGTTCAAATTGGAAAAATAAAAGCATAGATAGAAAGTTCATAATATTTGTGACTCTATGCAAAACCTCTAAATAAACTAGGAGATATCCTATTGGAAAAACTAGAAATTATTCTGTTTTTAGAAAGTAAAACTAGAAAAAGAAAAAAAACTATGAACAGGCTACGTGGCATGCTGTGACTAGATGAGGGGGTGCGCGAGCGAGTGCTACAGAGCGGACGCTCTCTAAATAATAGAAAACCGTTCGACACTTTAATGATCGAATTGTGGCCCTAGATTCCAGATTGAACAACCAAAGAGAGAGAGGGGGGAACTCATAGAGATTAGTCACCGGCGTTGGTGGTTTCCTGCGAGGCAGGGACGACGGTGGTGATGCAGGGGAGCTCTCGGTGGTCATCGACAGCGGTGGAGGTGTCTAGGCGACAACTACGAATCTTGGACGTTGATCTACATCGTCGGCGGGGCTCGAGCATGGATGGGGTGAGCGCGACGAGATCGGAGGTCTTCGGCTGATGGGGGGGACTTCGGTGAAATGGTAGTTACGGTGTTGTAGGGCTCGAAAGGCGAGGTTTTGGGTTGGAATGGAATGCGGGGCGAGCGGGAGTACTTATAGGGGGCTAGCGGTCGCATAAAGGCAGGGGTGAGGCGAAGGAAAGAGAGGGGCAAGAAGGAAGGAGAAGACCGCGGGGTCGATTCGGTCGGGCGATGGTCAGGGCCGTCAGCGATCAAGAGGGAGAGCGTGTGGGCTCAGTGCCCGATTCGCTGCAGTTTTGGATGTGGGTGAGAAGATCTGGGCCGATCCTTTCCTTAGTGATCCTATGCGGGTTTCCTAAGCGCACAATGTTTCCTATTAAAACAAAATCTTTTTCCTTTTATTTAAAAACAGGAAAGAAAATAAAATAGGAAAATTAATTCAAACTAAAATATGGAAGTATTATATATCAAAATTATCGGAAAAAATATAGAATATGTTTAACATTTTTCTAGAGCCAAAATAATATTTTTTTAAATATTTGTAGAAAATGCCTAAATGGAATAATTTCCTATTTCGTATATTTTTTAAATATACGCCTAGTTAAAATTGGTCAAAAATCTTTCAAAAATTCCCCTTACATGGAGGGTCATGTTCCTCCTCTCTTTTTAAAAAAATTCAGAGGTATCCCTATTTGAATTCAAATGAAAGCAAATTTGAAAAGGAAAACTCAACAAATACCATGGAGCTTTCAATTTTCATTCATTTCACCAATGCAAAGACAATCAACTTGAATGGATGCATAACTATTTTCATAACATGCCAAAATGGAATTTTCGAGTGTTACAAACCTACTCACATTTCGAGATTCAGGTTGGCTAGAAAATAGTTGCAGGTGGTCTCGATGAAGATCTTCTTCTCGTTCCCACATGGCTTCTTCCTCGGTGTGGTGACTTAGTAGAACCTTGCAGAACTTGATGATCTTGCTGCGAGTTACTCTATTGGCAGTCTCTGGGATCCCGACAGGCTTCTCCTCATACGTCAGATCATTGTCAAGCTAAATGTCCTCTACGGGCACTGTTTCTCTCAAAGGAATATCAATCATCCCAGCATGGCATTTCTTCACCTGAGAAACATGGAAGACATCGTGAACTCTATACAATCCTTTTAGCAATTCCATCTTGTATGCAACTTCGCCTCTATGTTCAAGACTTTTGTAGGGGCCTATGAATCGGGGTGCTAACTTTCCTTTAACACTAAACCTCTTGATTCCTCTAAGTGGGGACACACGGAGACATGCTTGGTCTTCCACTTCGTATGTCACCTCCATGTGTTTTCTATCAGCATAGCTCTTCTGTCTAGACTGGGCTATCTTGAGTCGGTCACGAATCAGCTTGACCTTCTCTTCAGAATCTCGAATAAGATCGGGACCAAAAAGTTTTTGGTCTCCAACACCATCCCACATCAATGGTGTTCTACACCTCCTTCCGTATAAAGATTCGAAAGGGGGCATCTTCAGACTGGTCTGATAACTGTTGTTGTATGATAAATCTGTGTAGGGCAGCTTATCGTCCTAGCTAGATCCATAGTCTAGCGCACAAGCTCTCAACATGTCCTCTGGAATCTGGTTGACCCTCTCGGTTTGTCCATTTGTTTGCAGATGAAACGATGTACTGAACTCCAGCCTCATACTCAAAGTTTCGTGTAACCGAGGCCAAAACTTTGAGGTAAATTGTGTTCCTCTATCTGACATGATACTCCTCGGAACTCCATGCAGACATACGATCCTGGTCATATGTATATTGGCTAACTTAGCACTGGTATAGGTGGTCTTCATGGGAATTAAGGAGCTGCCTTGGTCAAGCGATCGACTACTACCCAGATGGAGTTATAACCTGAATGTGTCCTGGGTAATTCTGTGATGAAGTCCATACCAAGATTTTCACATTTCCACTAGCGTATCGACAAAGGTTGAAGTAACACGGCTGGTTTCTGATGTTCTGCCTTTACTCGCTATCAAACATCGCATACTGCAACATGCTTGGCAAAATCCTTCTTCATACGTGTCCACCAGAAACTTTCCTTCAAGTCCACGTACATCTTGGTGTTTCTTGTGTGTATCGAGTATGGCGAATCGTGGGCTTCTTGAAGTATCAACTTCCTGAGCTCTGGGTCATTGGGCACATAGATATGGTCCTCCAACCATAGAGTTCCGTGTTCATTCTCACAAAATCATTTAGCTTTCCCGTCCTTCATTCTTTGCTTTATCTCAGTTATTTCCTTGTCCGACTTCTGGGCTTCATAGATTCTTCCGGTGAAAGTGGACTGAATCTCCAGTTTGGCAAAATATCCTCTTGGAACTATCTCAAGTTTGAGCTCTCTGAGATTGTTCGCTAACTCTTGGGGTAATCCTCCCGCTATGAGTGTATTCACATAAGTATTACGACTCAAAGCATCTGCTACAATATTTGCCTTCCCTGGATGATAGTGCATTCTCATGTCATAGTCCTTGATGAACTCTAGCCATCTCCTCTGTCGGAGATTCAACTCCTTCTACGTGAAGATATACTTCAGGCTCTTGTGATCAGTATAAATATCACAACTATTTTCGATAAGGAAATGTCTCCAGGTCCTGAGTGCATGCACTATGGCTGCTTACTCCAAATCATGTGTGGCATAGTTCAACTCATGAGATCGTAGCTGTCTGGATGCATAGTCTACAACATTTCCCTCTTGCATGAGCACTCCTCCAATTCCTTGACGTGAAGCCTCATAATAAACCTAGAAGTCCTCCTGAATGTTTGGTAAAATCAATACTGGGGTTGTGACCAAACATTTCTTCAACTCTTGGAAACTAGCTTCACATTCCTCAGTCCAAATATACTTGGACTCTTTCTTCAATAACTCCATCATGGGCTTGCTAATACTCTAGAAGTTATTGATAAACCTCCGGTAATATCCGGAAAGTCCGAGGAAACTGCGGATTTCCTTAACTTAGGTGGGTGAATTCCACTCGATGACTGCTACAACCTTTGCTAGATACACTACTATTCCGTCTCCAGAAATGACGTGTGTGAGAAATCTGACTTCTGTCAACCATAATTCAAATTTGTTGAACTTGGCATATAAGTCATGCTCTTTGAGCTTCTCCAGAACCAAGCGCAAATGTTTCTTGTGTTCTTCCTTGCTCTTGGAGAATATCAACATGTCATCGATGAACACTAGGACAAATCTGTCCACATATTCCATAAATACCTTGTTCATCACACTCATAAAATAGGCAGGAGCATTATTCAAACCAAAAGACATGATTGTATACTCATATAGGCCATACCTTGTGGTGAAGGCTGTTTTGGGTATATCCTATTCATGAATTTTCAATTGATGTTACCCTAATAAAAGATCAGTCTTGGAGAACACCCTAACTCCCACTAGCTGATCAAACAACTCGTTAATTATTGGCAGAGGGTACTTGTTCTTGATAGTCACCTCGTTCAATGCACGATAATCGACTACCATTATAAAGGTTTTATCATTCTTCCCTACCAAAAGAACTAGGGCTCCCCAAGGTGACGAACTTGGTCGAATATACCTTTTGTCCAATAACTCCTTTGTCTACTTCTTGATTTCTTCTAAATCATTTGTGGGCATCGGATACGGTATCTTGGATATTGGGGCTGTCTCTGGCAATAACTCAATCTCTCTATCTGGTGGAATGCCTGGCAATTCCTCTAGAAATACATCTCGTAAGTGTTGTATAACGGGTACATCCTCCTAAACAACACCCGTGAGGGAATTCACCCGAGTACTCTTCAGTGTGTGTCAGGATACCTACTTAATCCTCTTGTGCTCTCGGGTGATGAGCAAAATAGACTTACGAGCACAATTAAGGTTTCCTTCATACTTGGTCATCCAATCCATGCCTAGGGTTACATCCAATCCGTGTGACTCTAAAACGATGAGGTCGGTGGGAAATACATGGTTTCCAATGTTGATATTCATTGCATGGCATCCTATCCCTGTCGTCATCATGCCTCTTGGGGAACCTTAATGGGTTGACTATGGTTTCTAGTGGGGAACCGTCCTTTTCCACAACTACCCTTGATATGAATGAATGAGTTAAACCAGAGTCAAAAAGTACCAATACTGGACGTGAATGTAACAAAAACTTACCAACCATAGTCTCAGGATGATCATGGACTTCCTCCACATCAATGTGGTTCACCTGAGCACAGGGAAAAAGGTTGGGCTTCTTCGCTGATGAGTTGCCATTGCTGTTGTCGTTTCCATTTCCCTGCTTGTTATGGGGACATTCAGTGGCATAGTGCCCCGTCTTATGGCACTTGAAACAGGTGATATGGCTCAGATCCTTCTGAGCCGAAGCAGGACAGTGTTGGTTGCCATTGCCTCCATTGCTGTTCTTGAAGTTGTTGTTATTGGGACGATTATTCCCATTTCGTCCATGATTATGTCAGTCCTGCATGGTTGTGCACAACATGAGTGTGTCCTCCGTACTTACCGGACCTTGATCCGGTATTCCCTGGGTTTGGGGAGTAACGAGGCTTTTGCTGACCTCTAGAGTTGGACTTCCCCTGTCCATATTTCCTCTTGCGGTTCTCAATTTGATGCTGCTTTCCCTCTAAGATAAGGGCCTTTTCAACCAACTCCTGGTAGTTTTTGAAGGTAGCCACCATCAGGTGAATGCTCAACTCATCGTTGAGTCCCTCCAGGAATTTCTCTAGCTTGGCTGCATCATTAGCCACATCTCCTAGTGCATAATGGGCCAACATGATGAATTCATCCACATATTGTGTCGCTGAGCGATTCCACTCGTGTAAGTTACGAAACTCATGATTCTTCAGACTCATGGATCCAGCTGAGATGTGAGTAGTGCAGAAAGCCAGCTTGAACTGCTCCCAAGTCACACCAGCAATGGGGAATGTGGTGGTGTAGTTCGCCCACCTTGAAGCCAGTGGACCTTTGACGTGGCTTGAGATTGCGTTGGTATTTCCCAAAAGATGAAGGGATGATGCAGCACATCAACGATAAGTATTTACCTCAGTTATGAAACCAAGGTATCAATTCATAGAAGAAGATCAAGCGCCTACGTAAACATCAGCTGCATACAAAATAACAAATACTTGCAACTCGACGGATAAGACAGGTTGTCAAGCTCTCAACTGTAAAAAGATAGATTAGGTAGTGATAGTTTTGGAAAATAGATCTTGCAAGAACACAAAAAAGATAAGAAAACAAAAAGTGCAACAAGGTATTTTTGGGTATTTTTCGATTAATAGATCTGAAAACAAAATGGCAAAATAGTAGATCGGAAAGCAATATGTTGGCAAAGTAGAACCGGGGGGCGTAGGTTTCACTACTAGCTTCTCTCATGAGTATAGCACACAGTGGTTGAACAAATTACTCTTGGGGAATTGATAAAAGATCAAATAATCATGACGATATCCAAGCACCAATCATTATATAGGCTTCACATCCAATATAACTAGCCTGAAACGATTCTGCATCTACTTCTATTACTCCACACATCGACCGCTATCCAGCATGCATCTAGCGTATTAAGTTCACGAGAAAACGGATTAATGCAATAAGAACGGTGACATGATGTAGACAAGATCTATTCATGTAGTAATAGACCCCATATTGTTATCCTAAATGGCAACGATACATGCGTGCCTTGCTGCTGAGGGATCACTAGAAGAGTGTCTAGAGGGGGGCGGTGAATAGACTACTAGCAGAAAATTAAAACCTAACCTTTTCTCAAGTTAATTGGTTGGCAGATTTTAACAGTTTTAGCAATACTAGTAAGTCTATATACCCTACACATGCAAGTCAACAAATATAGCAGCAGAAAGTAAAGACATTGTGCATGAAGTAAAGAGTTGAGATATGGAGATCAAACGCAATTGGAGACGCAAGAATTTTTCCCGTGGTTCCGATAGGTGGTGCTATCGTACGTCCACATTTATGGAATCTTCAACTCATGGAGGGTAACAGTCGCAAGAGTCCATGGAGGGCTCCACCCATAAGGGTCCACGCAGTAGCAACCTTGACTATTCCATAACAACTTCCGTCCACAAAGGACTAGCCTCACTATGGGTAGATATTCACGAAGTAGGCGATCCCCTTGCCATTAAAAACTTCTTGGTTCACTCCACAACACGACATAGAAGGCTCCCAAGCAACACCTAACCAATCTAGGAGGCACCACCCTCGAAAAGGTAATAGGCTCGGTAATGTCGATGAACTACTTGCTCTTGTGATTCAAGATGATAGACTCAACACACAATCATTCTCTCACATATATGGCTTGGTAAAAGAGATGGGATTGGTGTAAAGCGACTTGGGGAGGCTAGAAATCAAGATCCATATGGTTGGAGTGGGAGATCTTGACCTCAACACAAGGGTAGGTGGTTCTCTCTCAGAAAACCGATAGGATAGGTATGGAATAGTCTTGAGTGCTTCTCTTTCGAGTAGGTGGTGGTGAAGGGGTATATATAGGCATCCCCAAAAATCCAACTATTACACACACTAAGTCAGACTCGGTGACACCGATGTGTTAATATCGATGGTACCGAAGTGACCAAAAGGTGGCAACTTTTGAATCTCGGTGAGACCGATATAGGAAGCTCGATTGCACCTATAAGGGGACCAACCGTCAGAATGCTGAATCTCGGTGACACTGATTCGACAATCTCGGAGGGACCGAAACTATGAACTTGCGTAACAGAAAGTTGGCAGCCCAACTTGGTGGCACTGAATGCAGTATCGGCTGTACCGAAAGGCTAGGGTTTGGCTAAGTCTGTCTATGGTTTGGAATTGGTGGCACCGAATGTGGAATGTTTCACCGGTTTTGAGTGTTTGGCTTTGGACAGACTTTAGTGGGAGAGTTTGTGGGTGTCTTTGGTGACTATCAGATGTGCACGTATGAGCATTTTGGTCAACAACAAAACCTTACCCCCTTTTAATAGTATTGGCTTACCTATGGACTCAAAGTGATTTCTCACAAATATAAAATGTAGAGTCCTCTTGCTTGAATCTTAGCCAATCCATTTCTTTGCATTTGGGAGTTTCTTCACAATCTCTTTGCCAACCCAACTCTCCATGGACTGCTATCTGAAACACACTAGATAAAAGTATTAGTCCAAGTGACAATGTATGTTGTCATGAATTATCAAAACCACCAAGGGAGCATATTGTGCTTTCAGATGCCCCTTCTCTCACTAGGAAATAATACCGCAAGATCGAACCCATCACAAAGCACCGCTTCCCATGGCAAGAAAAATTGATCTAGTTGGCCTAACTAAACCAAAGATTCAAAGAAGAAATACGAGGCTATAAGTAATCGTGCAAATAAGAGATAAAAGAAGACTCAAATCATATCCTTGGATAGAATTTGATCATTAACTCAAAATGCATCGAATCCCAACAAACACACTACAAAAGTCTTTACATCAAAAAGATCTCCAAGAGACCATGGTATTGAGAATCATGAGAGAGTGGAAGCCATTTAGCTACTGCCTACGGACCCGTAGGCCTATGGTGGACTACTCACGCATCATCAGAGAGGCACCTATGATGAAGATGAAACCCTCCGTGATGGTGTTAGGTTGGAATCGAGGTTCTGGAACTTGTGGCGCCTCGAATTATGTTTTGTCGACTCCTCTAGGGTTTTCAGAATATTTGTGAATTTATAGAGGTGATAGTCGATGGAGGGGGGGTCCCGAGGTGGAGACCACCCACCAGGCCATACTAGGGGCCTTTGGCATGCCCTGGTGGGTGTTCCCCACCTCTTGTCTACTTTGTGGAACTTGTCTGGCCCATCTTGTGTCTTTTGATCCGAAAACATTCTCCGAAAATATTCACGGTGTTTGGGCTTCATTTGGGACTGATTCTCTGCGAAGTTAAAAACAAGCAAAAACAACAACTGACACTTTGGCACCATGTCAATAGGTTAGTCCCAAAAAATGATATAAAGTTTCTATAAAACGATTGTAAATCATCCAAGATATATAATATAACAGCATGGAACAAGCAAAAATTATAGATACGTTGGAGACGTATCAGTATGCCTTTTTGCACCATACTTTCACTTTCCATGGCTAGCCAAATCCACGGTTGCCTTCCATACCAAGAGTTTCCAATGAATTTATTATTTGACAACATAAAGTAATTTTTTATTTCTTTTCATTTCATTTCGGGAATGGGAATCCCTATTACCATTGTACTCTCATGCAATGACAAGTGAATAAACACTCATCTTGAGAATAACACATGTAGCATGGAAAAATATCGGTCACCCCCTACCGTTTCATGAGCGGTACGTGCACACAAAAAGGAAAATTTATTTTGAAAATTAGAGATAGCACATACAAATATACTTGGAACGGCATGTAAATACCATATATAGGTAGGTATGGTGGACTCATATGGCAAAACTGGGTCTAAGGATTTTGTATGCACAAGTAGTATTTCTACTTAGTACAAGTGAAGTCTAGCAAATAGATTGAGAAGCATCCAACCAAGAAACGAAAAATCACATAAGAGAGCATTAAGCATAACTAACACCGAATAATGCACCATAAGTAGTATATAATTTCGTACCACAACTATTGAATTTCGTGCTTGCATAGGGAATCACAAACGTTAACATCAATATTCTTATGAAGCATAATTACCCACTAACATAACTTACATATTACTATTGTCATGTCTCAAAAATATTACAAAGAATAAACTTTAATTTGTCCAATGATCTTCATGAAAGTTTTATTCTATCCCACATGAATATCTATCACTTTGGGACTAGGTTCATATATTTCCATTGCTTTTGACAAGCTGACATATATTTTAAGTGAAGAACATGAGCATAAAAGTTTCATCTCTCAAAATAATATAAGTGAAGCATGAGAGGATTTGTTCAAAATTACTAACTCTCAAAATAATATAAGTGAAACATGAGAGCATTACTTCAAACATGTAAAAGCACACCGTGCTCAAAAAGATATAAGTGAAGCACTAGAGCAATTTAATAGATCAATAGATTTAAGTGAAGCATACAAAGCAATTCTAGTAAATCATGCCATAATTTTGGATCCCTAAAATAGGTGTGTGCAGCAACTATAAAAGTAAAACAAACAATGATACAAGACGATCCAAGCAAAAGTCATGATATGTGGCGAATAAAAATATAGTTCCAAGTAAAATACCGATGGTTGTTAGAAGAAAGAGGGGATGCTAGTCGGGGCATCCCCAAGCTTGGTTTCTTGTTACTCTTTCGTTAATATCTTGGGGTGTTGTAGAATCCCCAAGCTTAGGCTCTTCTTACTCCCTATTCCTTCATCCATCGTGATCTCATCCAAAACTTGAAAACTTCAATCACACAAAATTCGACAAAATTCTCATGATATCCGTTAGCATAATAAAGCAAATTACCACTTTAGGTACTGTTGTAAACCCATTCATATTTTATTATCGCATTATATCTACTATATTCTAACTCTATCATGAATTATACCCCCCGAGACAAGCCATAGATTCATCAAAACAAGCACAAAATGCAACGAAAAGAGAATATGTTTCAGACACAAAAGTTAGTAGTAATCTGTACTCTAACCATACTTATCTAACTCTAAAAATTCTGACACATTAGGATAATGTGAAGAATTTTTATACCAATAGTTAATTAAAATTTCATCTCAATATCGCGCTCTGGTAAAAAATGAAAATGCGAACATTGGAGGCAAAGTTTCTGTTTCAGATTCAGCATTGCTTCTACTCATCTTATGAATCATGATAAAGGCTTTACTTGGCACAAAACACTAATTAAAACATTAAAAACAATCATAACAGAGGTATAATTGTGTAAACACTCAAAAACAGAATAGAAAATATAAAAATTATTTATTCATTGGGTTTCCTCCCAACAAGCACTATCGTTTTACGCCCCTAGCCAGGCATAATGATTTCAATGATGCTCAGACAAAAATTAGTAATTGAAACATGCAAGAGAGCATCATGAATCTCATGACAAGGACATTTCAGTCTAACCGACTTCCTATGCATAGGGATTTTGTGAGAAAACATGTTATGGGAGCAAGAATTAACTAGCATAGGAAGGCAAAACAAGCATAACTTCAAAACATTGATACATAGAGAGGAAACTTGATATTATTGCAATTCCTACAAGCCTATGTCCCCCCCTCATAATAATTTTCAGTAGCATCATAATGGAATTTCACAATATATCTATCATAAACAATACTCTCTTTATGATTAACATGCATAAAGTTTTTATTATCTTCCAAAATAGTGGGATTCTCATCAACTAAAGTTCTGACGTCTCCAAACCCACTTTTATCAAAAAAACATAAGATTGAACACTCTCCAAATATGTGGCATTCTTTTTACCTAAAGTTGACGCTCTTGCAAACCCACTTTTGATACTATTGCAAACATTATTATCAATAACATATTCAACATGAGGTTTAAATAAATTTTCAAGATCATAAGAAGCATTATCACCCGAATCATGATCATTGCAATAAGAAGTGGGCATGAAAACTTTATCATCCCCAAGCTTGTAGTTTTGCATATCATAAACATAATTGAAATTAATAGAATTTATAGTAACATCATTGCAATCATGCCTTTCAATCAAGGAGCTATCATGAATTGCCTTATAATTTTCTTCTTTCAACACTTCCTCAAAATTTCCAGATTCATGATTTTCAAGCAAAACGTCATAGAGATAATCAAGTGCACTCAACTCACTAGCAATTGGTTCATCATAATTTGGCATTTGGAAAAGATTAGAAAGTGGATAAGGATCCATATCTATAGATTTTTAGCAAGCAGATATGCAAGAAAATAAAAGGCACATGGCCACACAAGCAAAGATAGCAAACAAGCAAAAAGGCAAACGGAAAAGAGGGCAAATAAAACGACAAATTTTGTGAAGTGGGGGAGAGGAAAACGAGTGTCAAATGGAAAATAATGAAATTGCAAGGAGATGAGATTTGTGAGTAGGAACCTTATAGATGTTGATGATGTCTCCACAGTAGCAAGAGTGGCACGTGCAGAGATTGCCTCCTCCACGACAACGGCACAAGAAATTCCATCGACGTGGCTTGAGACTGCGTTGATGTTTCCCCAAAGAGGAAGGGATGATGCAGCACATTAACGGTAAGTATTTCCCTCAGTTATGAAGCCAAGGTATCAATGCGTAGAGGAAGATCAAGCACCTACTCAAATGGGACCTGCACACAAATAAAAAATACTTGCAACCCAACACGTAAGAGAGGTTGTCAAGCTCTCAACGATAACAAAATTGATTAGGTAGTGATAGTTTTTGCAAATAGATATTGAAAGAACACAAAATAAAATAAGTAAACAAAAGATGCAGCAAGGTATTTTTGTTTTTTTAGATTAAAGATCTGGAAAAATGGCAAAATAGTAGATCGGAAAGCAATATGTTGCAAAAGTAGACCTGGGGGCCATAGGTTTCACTTGTGGCTTCTCTCATGAGTATAGGACATGGTGGGTGAACAAATTACTGTTGGAAATATGCTCTCGAGGCAATAATAAATTGGTTATTATCATATTTCCTTGTTCATGATAATCGTTTATTATCCATGCTATAATTGAATTGATCGGAAACTTAGATACATGTGTGGATACATAGACAACACCGTGTCCCTAGTGTGCCTCTAATAGAGTAGCTCGTTGATCAAAGATGGTTAAGGTTTCCTAGCCATGGACATGAGATGTCATTTGATAACGGGATCACTTCATTAGGAGAATGATGTGATGGATAAGACCCAAACTACAAATGTAGCATACGATCGTGTCAGTTTATTGCTACTGTTTTCTGCATGTCAAGTATCTGTTCCTATGACCATGAGATCATGCAACTCACTGACACCGTAGGAGTACCTTGTGTGTATCAAACGTTGCAACGTAACTGGATGACTATAAAGGTGCTCTACAGGTATCTCTGAGGGTGCCTGTTGGGTTTGCATGGATCAAGACTGGGATTTGTTACTCCATGTGACGGAGAGGTATCTAAGGGCCCACTTGGTAATACAACGTCACAATAAGCCTTGCAAGCAATGTGACTAAGTGTTAGTCACGGGATCTTGTATTATGGAATGAGTAAAGAGACTTGCCGGTAATGAGGTTGAAATAGGTGTGGAGATACCGACGATCGAATCTCGGGCAAGTAACATACCAAAGAACAAAGGGAACATCATACGGAATTAGCTGAATCCTTGACATAGAGGTTTGACCGATAAATATCTTCGTAGAATATGTAGGAACCAATATGGGCCTCCAGGTCCCGCTATTGGTTATTGACCGTAGAGGTGTCTCGGTCATGTCTACATAGTTCTCGAACCTGTAGGGTCTGCACACTTAAGGTTCGTTGACGTTTCGGTAGCATAGAATTATGGATGGTGGTGACCGAAGGTTGTTCGGAGTCCCGGATGAGATCCCGGACGTCACGAGAAGCTCCGGAATGCTCCGGAGGTAAATATCGATATATAGGAAGTCCTGTTTTGGTCACCGAAAAGTTTCGGGCTCATCGGTAGTGTACCGGGAGTGCCGATAGTGTACCGAGGGACCATCGGAGGGGTATTTCGACCCAAGAGGCTTCATGGGCTGTGGGAGGACTAATACCAGCCCTTAGTGGGCTAGCCAAAGTCCCACACAAGGCACATGCAGCTAGGGAAGAAATTCCAAAGGAGAAAAGGTGGACAAAGGCAAAAAGGTAGAAATAAGGAAGGAGTCCTAATCCTACTACAAGTGGAGGAGGATGATTCCTCCTCTCCCACTTCGGCCGAAGCCTAGAGGGGCTGGCCCTTGCACCAAGACTCCTCCTCCTCTCCTCTTGTATATACTAGAGGGTTTTAGGGTTTTGGACAAGATTTTCAGCCACGTGCAACCCTACCCTCTAGTTCGTAGTTTCTCCTCTAGATCGGTTTCAGCTATGCTTAGGCGAAGCCCTGCTGAGATTACTCCACCACCATCACCGCAGCACTGTCACGCTACCGGAGAACTCGTCTACCTCTCCTCTCCCTCTTGTTGGATCAATAAGGCGGAGATCATCATCAAGTTGTATGTGTGCTGAACGCGAAGGTGTCGTCCGTTCGGTGCTTGATCGGGACGGATCGTGATTGGATCGCGGGGCGCTCAGTGATTTGGATCACGAAGACATTCTACTACATCAACCGCATTTCTTAATGCTTCCCGCTTAGTGATATACAAGGTACGTAGATACACTCCCTCTCGTAGATGCGCATCACCATAGATAGATCTTGCGTGTGCGTAGGAAATTTTTTGTTTCCCATGCAAGATTCCCCAACAGTGGCATCATGAGCTAGGTCTATGTGTAGATGAGATCTCGAGTAGAACACAAAGAGTTTGTGGGAATTGGTGCTTAGATTGCTTCCTCCCTTGCTCGTGTTTTGGTTCAGCGGTATTGTGGGATGAAGCGGCCCGGACAATTTTTACTCGTACGCTTACGAGAGACCGGTTCCATCGACTGACGTGTAACTTCGTTGCACAAAGATGACTGGCGGGTGTCTGTTTCTCCTACTTTAGTTGGATCGGATTCAACTAAGGCGGTCCTTGAGAAGGTTTAAAAGCAACTTATGTATCACCGTTGTGGTTTTTGCGTAGGTGAGAATTGTTCTTGCTAGATACCCATAGCAGCCACGTAAAACATGCAACAACAATTAGAGGACGTGTAGCTTCTTTTTGCAGGGTATGTTGTGATGTGATATGGCCAATTACATGATGAGATACATGTGATGTATGAGATGATCATGTGTTGTATGGAATATCATGACTTGCATGTCGATGAGTACGACAACCGGCATGAGCCATAGGGTTGCCTTTAATTATTGTATGACCTGCGTGTCAATCATTAAGCACTATGTAATGCATTACTTTATCGCTAAACGGTAGCAATAGTAGTAGAAGCATGGTGGGTGTGACAACCACGATGGTGACACGTTGATGGAGATCAAGATGATGGACATCATGGTGTCATGCCGGTGCTTTCAAGATGGAGATCAAAAGCACAAGTTCATGGCCATATCATGTTACTTATGATTTGCATGTGATGTTAATCCTTTTATGCACCTTGTTTTGCTTAGGACGATGGTAGCATTATAAGGTGATCCCTCACTTAAATTTCAAGATGAATTGTGTTCTCCCCAAGTGTGCACCGTTGCGAAAGTTCGTGGTGTCGAGACACCATGTGATGATCGGGTGTGATAGACTCTACGTTCACATACAATGGGTGCAAGCCAGTATTGCACATGCAGAACACTCAGGTTAAACTTGATGAGCGTGCCATGTACAGACATGGCATCGAAACACGAGAAACCGAAAGGTCGAACATGAGTCATATAGTAGATATGATCAACATGATGATGTTCACCATTGAACCACCTCAACTCACGTGATGATCGAACTTGAGTTGCTGAATTTGGATCATGTGACACTCAGATGACCTAAGGGATGTCAATTTGAGTGGGAGCTTTAGTAATTTGATTAACTAAACTCATTAAATTGAACAATAGTCTAAGTAACCTTTGCATATTTATGTTGTAGATCAATGGCTCACGCAGCACCACCCCTGAATTTTAATGTCTTCCTAGAGAAAGCTAAGTTGAAATATGATGGAAGTAACTTTGTTGACTGGGCCCGTAATCTGAGGATTATCCTCACGGCTTCCCAGAAATCATATGTCCTTGATGCACCGCTTGGTGACCAACCCGAAGACATGTCATCCGAAGGCATTAAGAACACTTGGAAGGCACGTTCTGGGGATTACTCAATAGTTCAGTGTGCAATGTTGTATGGCTTAGAATCAGGACTTCCAAGACGTTTTGAACGTCATGGAGTATATGAGATCTTCCAGGAGTTGAAGTTTATCTTTCATAAGAATGCCCGGATCGAGAGGTATGAGACCTCCGATAAGTTCTATGCTTGCAAAATGGAGGAGAACGGGTCTATCAGTGAACATATACTCAGAATGTCTAGGTATTCGACTTGTCTGGCGGAGTTGGGAATGCCCCTTCCGGCAAAGGCGGACACTAACAGAGTTCTTCAATCATTGCCACCTAGCTACAAGAGCTTTGTGATGAACTATAACATGCACAGGATGAACAAGTCAGTCGCCGAGCTGTTTGCGATGCTGAAAGTTACTGAGTCTGAAATCCAGAAAGAACATCAAGTGTTGATGGTCAATAAAACCACTAGTTTCAAGAAGAATGGCAAGGGCAAGGGCAAGAAGGGTAAATCCAATAAGGATGGAAAAGAAGTTGATACTCCTGTAAAGAAGCCCAAGGCTGGACCCAAGCCAGAAACTGAGTGCTCTCATTGCAAGGGAACAGGTCACTGGAAGCGGAACTGCCCCAAGTACCTGGCTGACAAGAAGGCGGCCAACAACAAACAAGGTATATATGATATACATGTTATTGATGTGTATCTTACTATCTCTCGTTGTAGTGCCTGGTTATTTGATACCGGTTCGGTTGCTCACATTTGCAACCCAAAACAGGAACTACGGAATAGACGAAGGCTGGCGAAGGATGAAGTGACGATGTGCATGGGAAATGGTTCCAAGGTTGATGTGATCGCCGTCGGCACGCTCTCTCTTCAATTACCATCGGGATTAGTGATGAACCTGAATAATTATTATTTAGTGTCTGCGTTAAGGATGAACATTATATCTGGATCTTGTTTATTGCGAGACGGTTACTCATTTAAATCAGAGAATAATGGTTGTTCTATTGATATGAGTCATATCTTTTATGGTCATGCCCCCAATGTGAGAGGTTTATTCATATTGAATCTTGATAGTGATGATACACATGTTCATAACATTGATGCCAAAAGATGTAGAGTTGATAATGATAGTACCACTTTCTCGTGGCACTACCATTTGGGTCATATTGGTGTAAAACGAATGAGGAAGCTCCATGCTGGTGGACTTTTGGAGTCACTTGATTTTGAATCACTTGACACATGTGAACCATGCCTCATGGGCAAGATGACTAAAACACCGTTCTTTGGAACAATGGAACGGGCAAGTGACTTGTTAGAAATCATACATACTGATGTGTGCGGTCCAATGAATGTTGCAACGCGTGGTGGATATCATTATTTTCTCAACTTCACTGATGACTTAAGTAGATATGGGTATATTTAATTAATGAAACACAAGTCTGAAACGTTTGAAAAGTTCAAGCAATTTCAGCGTGAAGTTGAGAATCATCATAACAAGAAGATTAAATTCCTACGATCTGATCGAGGAGGTGAATATCTGAGTTATGAGTTTGGAAGTCACTTAACACAGTGTGGAATTGTTTCACAGTTGACACCGCCTAGAACACCACAGCGTAATGGTGTGTCCGACCGTCATAATAGAACCTTATTAGATATGGTGCATTCTATGATGTCTCTTGCTGATTTGCGACTATCGTTTTGGGGTTATACATTAGAGACAGCTGGATTCACTTTAAACAGGGCACCATCGAAATCCATTGAGACGACGCCATATGAACTATGGTTTGGCAAGAGGCCAAAGTTGTCGTTTCTTAAAGTTTGGGGATGTGATGCTTATGTCAAAAAGCTTCAGCTTGAAAAGCTGGAACCCAAAGAGGAGAAATGCATCTTCATAGGATACCCGAAAGAGACGATCAGGTATACCTTCTATCTCAGATCTGAAGGCAAAGTTTTTGTCACTAAGAACGGAACATTTCTTGAGAAAGAGTTTCTCTCGAAAGAATTGAGTGCGAGGAAAATAGAGCTTGATGAGGTTATTGAACCTGTACTTCAACGAGAGAGTAGCCCAGCGCAGAAAGATGTTTCTGTGGAGCCTACGACAGTTGAAGAGGAAGTTAATGATGATGATCATGAAGTTTTGGATCAAGTTACTATTGAACCTCATAGGTCGACAAGGGCGCGTGCTGCTCCTGAGTGGTACGGCAACCCTATCTTGGAGGTCATGTTGTTGCACAACAATGATCCTATGAGCTATGGAGAAGCGATGATGGGCCCAAATTCCAAGAAATGTTTAGAAGCCATGAAATCCGAGATTGGATCGATGTATGAAAACAAAGTATGGACTTTGGAAGTATTACCTGAAGGGCGAAAGTTCATTTAGAAAAAATGGATCTTTAATAAGAAGACGGACGTGGACGGTAATGTCACCATTTATAAAGCTCGACTTGTGGCAAAGGGTTTTTCACAAGTTCAAGGAGTTGACTACGATGAGACCTTCTCACCCGTAGTGATGCTTAAGTCCGTCAGAATCATGTTAGCAATAGCTACATATTTCGACTATGAAATTTGGCAGATGGATGTCAAAACAGCGTTCCTCAACGGTTTCCTTGACGAATAGTTGTATATGATGCAACCGGAAGGTTTTGTCAATCCAGAGAATGCTGACAAAGTTTGCAAGCTCCAGCGATCCATTTATGGACTGGAGCAAGCATCTCGGAGTTAAAATATACGCTTTGATGAGGTGATCAAAGTTTTTGAGTCTATACAAAGTTTATGAGAAACTTGTATTTATAATAAAGTGAGTGGGAGCACTATAGAGTTTCTGATAAGGATATGTGGATGACATATTGTTGATTGGAAATGATGTAGAATTTCTAGAAAGCATAAACGGTTGTTTGAAAAGAGTTTTTCAAAGGAAGACCTGGATAAAGCTACTTAATTGTTGGGCATCGCGATCTATAGAGATAGATCAAGACGCGTGATGAGACTTTCAATGAGTGCATACCTTGACAAGATTTTGAAAGAGTTCAAAATGGATCAGTGAGAAAAGAGTTCTCCCCTGATTTGTAAGGTGTGAAGTTGAGTAAGACTCAAAGCTCGACCATAGCAGAAGAAAGAGAAAGGACGAAGATTGTCCCCTATGCTTTAGCCATAGACTCTATATAGTATGCCATGCTATGTACCGCACCTGTGTGTGCCTTGCCATGAGTCCGTCAAGGGGTACAAGAGTGATCCAGGAATGGATCAGTGGATAATGGTCAATATTATCCTTAGTAACTAAAAGACTAAGGAAATGTTCCTCTATTATGGAGGTGATAAAGGGTTCATCGTAAAGAGTTGCGTCGATGCAAGCTTTAACACTAATCCAGATGACTCTTAGTAGCAATCCGGATATGTATAATGGAGCAGCCATTTGGAATAGATCCAAGTGGACTGTGGTAGTAGTGTCTATAGTATGACATAGAGATTTTCAAAGTACACACGGATCTGAATGTCGCAGACCCATTGACTAAAAGACCTCTCTCACATACAAAGCATGATCGAGCCCCAGAACTCATTGGGTGTTAGATTCATAACAATGTGAATCACATGGTGATGTGAACTAGATTATTGACTCTAGTGCAAGTGGGAGAATGTTGGAAATATGCTCTAGAGGAAATAATAAATTGGTTATTATCATATTTCCTTGTTCATGATAATCATTTATTATCCATGCTATAATTGTACTGATCGGAAACTTAGATACATGTGCGGATACATAGACAACACCGTGTCCCTAGTATGCCTCTAATAGACTAGCTCGTTGATCAAAGATGTTCAAGGTTTCCTAGCCATGGACATGAGATGTCATTTGATAACGGGATCACATCATTAGGAGAATGATGTGATGGACAAGACCCAAACTACAAACGTAGCATATGACCGTGTCAGTTTATTGCTACTGTTTTCTGCATGTCAAGTATCTGTTCCTATGACCATGAGATCATGCAACTCACTAACACTGGAGGAGTACCTTGTGTGTATCAAACATTGCAACATAACTGGGGTGAACATAAAAGGTATCTCCGAGGGTGTCTGTTGGGTTGGCATGGATCAAGACTAGGATTTGTTACTCAGTGTGACGGAGAGGTATCTCAGGGCCCACTCGGTAATACAACATCACAATAAGCCTTGCAAGCAACGTGACTAAGTTTTTGTCATGGGATCTTGTATTACGGAACGAGTAAAGAGACTTGCCGGTAACGAGGTTGAACTAGGTATGGAGATACCGACGATTGAATCTCGGGCAAGTAACATACCGAAGAACAAAGGGAACATCATACGTGATTAACTGAATCCTTGACATACGATAAAGATCTTCATAGAATAAGTAGGAACCAATATGGGAATCCAGGTCCCGCTATTGGTTATTGACCGTAGAGGTGTCTCGGTCATGTCTACATAGTTCTCGAACCCGCAGGGTCTGCACACTTAAGGTTCGTTGACGTTTTGGTAGTATAGAGTTATGGATGGTGGTGACTGAAGGTTGTTGGGAGTCCCGGATGAGATACCAGACGTCATGAGGAGCTCCGGAATGCTCCGGAGGTAAATATTGATATATAGGAAGTCCTGTTTTGGTCACCGGAAAAGTTTCGGGCTCATCGGTAGTGTACCGGGGGACCATCGGGAGGGGTATTTCGACCCAAGAGGCTTCATGGGCTGTCGGAGGACTAATACCAGCCCTTAGTGGGCTGGCCAAAGGCCCACACAAGGCCCATGCAACTGGGGAAGAAATTCCAAAGGAGAAAAGGTGGAAAAAGGCAAAAAGGTAGAAATAAGTAAGGAGTCCTAATCCTACTAGGAGTGGAGGAGGAGGATTCCTCCTCTCCCACTTCGGCCAAAGCCTAGAGGGTCTGGCCCTTGTGCCAAGCCTCCTCCTCCTCTCCTCCTATATATACTAGAGGGTTTTAGGGTTCTGGACAAGATTTTCAGCCACGTGCAACCCTACCCTCTAGGTCATAGTTTCTCCTCTAGATCAATTTCAGCTATGCTTAGGCGAAGCCCTGCTGAGACTACTCCACCACCATCATCACAGCACCATCACGCTGCCGGAGAACTCGTCTACCTCTTCGCTCTCTCTTGCTGGATCAAGAAGGTGGAGATCGTCATCTAGCTGTACGTGTGCTGAACGCGGAGGTGCCGTCCGTTCGGTGCTTGATAGGGGCGGACCGTGATTGGATCGCGGGACGCTCGGCGATTTGGATCGCGAAAACATTCGACTACATCAACTGCATTTCTTAACGCTTCCATATTAGCAATCTACAAGGGTACATAGATCCACTCTCCCTCTTGTGGATGCTCATCACCATGGATAGATCTTGCGTGTGCGTAGGAAATTTTTTGTTTCCCATGCAATGTTCCACAACAATTACTGTTGGGCAATTGATAGAAGATCAAATAATCATGATGATATCCATGTAATGTTCATTATATAGGCATCACATCCAAGATAAGTAGACTGAAATGATTCTGCATCTACTTCTATTACTCCACACATCGACCGCTATCCAACATGCATCTAGTGTATTAAGTTCATGAGAAAACAGAGTAATGCAATAAGAACGGTGACATGATGTAGACAAGATCTATTAATGTAGGAATAGACGCCATCTTGTTATCCTTAATGGAAAGGATACATGCGTGCCTTGGTGCGCCTTCTATCACTTGGAAGAACACCGCAAGATCGAACCCATCACAAAGCACCTCTTCCCGTGGCAAGACAAATCCATCTAGTTCGCCTAACTAAACCAAAGATTCGAAGAAGTTATACGAGGCTACAAGTAATCATGCAAATAAGATATCAAATAAGACTCAAATCATATTCTTGGATAGAAACTGATCACAAACTCAAAATTCATCGGATCCCATCAGAAAACACCGCAAAAGTCATTACATCAAATAGATCTCAAAGAGACCATTGTATTGAGACTCATAAGAGATAGAGTAAGCCATATAGCTACTCCTTACTTTCCGGGCTCGGTGCACACGATCACCTATGGGGCCACAGGCCCCTTTGTGGTTCGGCAGGGGTGAGGTCACATTGCACAAAGAGCAGACGTGGTGAGGCAGCATGACGACAAGACGCTGGTGTTTTACCCATGTTCGGGCCGCTGAGCAGCGTAAAATTCTACTCCTACTTTGGTGGGTTGATCGGGCGAACACGAAGCACATGCAGTGCTCAAACCCGACAATGTTGCCTTTGGGAGAGCTGCTACGCCAGTACAAGTGTCCAAATGTCCGAATCTTTTGCTAGGTTGCTTTGGGCCTCCTTTTATGGTTCAAGGGGCAACCAAAGTGGAATAAACAGACATTAGTGGTTAGATAGCTAATAGTACTATCATACCTAACTCTCACACTTAGTACAAAATGCCATAAATGCTAGCCTAGGTGGCGTGCGGAGATGCATTCCCAGCAGGCTTTTACCACTGCTTTAGTTAACATAGCTCAATATCTTGACACACCTGTGGACGGGTGTCAAGCAGGCATAATCTGTCTTCCAGCGAGTCGCCACATGCTTAGCGAGAGCCACTTAGCCACCTGGGAGCTCGACACCGCATCGACAAGTGACTGGCATTGCGATGCAATGGAGCGATGGGCGATCGGCTCGGCCTGTCGGGGGATGGCTTGCCGGGTCTTACTGAAGATGTGTGCCCCTCAGTCCCCGGCAGGCACCAGGGATGTGACTGGCATGGTTCAGGCCCATCATGGGTCGTTGCATCGACCTTGCCGGTATTGCTTAGCCAACATAGGTCGCTTGTGTAGGAGTCTTGGTATTAAATGATGGTTTCGTCTTCTCGATGCGCTCCTCGAGCTCATGTAGAGCGGCTTCTCTGGTTTGGACTGGTTTTGACTGTACTTATGTTGATGGGTTCTGCTACTACTACTTCCTATGCATAAGTCAGGGGCACTTGGTACCCTAGTCGTAGTGCACCGACAAGAGCCCCCAGGTCTGGCCCAAACGCGCTCGCCCAGTGCCATTGGGTCAGGCCCAAAATTAATGCTAGTCGTGCAATATGAGTGAGTAATTGCCGACTTTCAAGCCAGCACTTACACACTACCTTAGGCCGTTTCGGCCATGTGCATCGCATGCATTGCAGGGAGTTTGCGGTGGATGCGCGTGGCTTAAAGCCATGGGAGTGGTAGAAACTGGAGTGCCAGGGATTGGAGCAATGGGGTGATACATCTCCAATGTATCTATAATTTTTGCTTGTTCCATACTGTTATATTATCAATGCTGGATGTTTTACAATCATTTTATAGCAACTTTATATCATTTTTTGCGACTAGCCGATTGACATAGTGCCAAAGTGCCATTCCCTTTTTTGCTTGTTTTTTACTTCCCAGAAATCAGTACCAAATGGAGCCCAAACGTTGTGGGGATTATTCGAGCATTTTTATGGACCATAAGAGCCGAGATGGGCCAAAGATCAGCAAAAGAGGGGGCCTAGGGTGGTCACCCTCCACTAGGGCACGCTAGAGGCCCCTAGCGCGGCCTGGTATAGGGTGGGCACCTCGGGACTCCCCCAGCCGACTATCGAGCCTATAAATTCCCAAAAAATCTGAAAACCCTAGGAGAGCCAACGAAACGCAATTCCAGCCACCGCAAGTTCCAGAACCTCGAGATCCAGTCTAACACCATCATGGAGGGGTTCATCTTCTTCATAGGTGCCTCTTCGATGATGCATGATTAGTCCACCATAGACCTACGGGTCCGTAGGCAGTAGCTAGATGGCTTCTTATCTCTCTCTATGATTCTCAGTACAATGGTTTCTTGGAGATCTATTTGATGTAATGACTTTTGCGGTTTATTTGTTGGGGTCCGATGAATTTTGAGTTCATGATCAGTTTCTATCCCTGGATATGATTTGAGTCTTCTTTGATCTCCTATTTGCATGATTACTTATAGCCTCGTATTTCTTTTTCGAATCTTTGGTTTAGTTAGGACAACTAGATCAATTTTTCTTGCCATGGGAAGAGGTGCTTTGTGATGGGTTTGAATTTGAGCTGTCCAAGTGATAAAAGGGGCAGAGAGACACGCATGTATCATTGCCATTACGAATAAAAAGATGGGGTCTATTCCTACATGAATAGATCTTGTCTACATCATGTCACCATTCATATTGCATTACTCCGTTTTCCCATGAACTTAATACACTAGATGCATGCTGGATAGCGGCCTATGTGTGGAGTAATAGAAGTAGATGCAGAATCGTTTCTGTGTACTTATCTTGGACATGATGCCTATATAATGATCAATGCCCGAATATCGCCATGATTATTTGACCTTCTATCAATAGCCCAACAGTAATTTGTTCACCCACCGTGCGCTATACTCATGAGAGAAGCCACTAGTGAAACCTACGACCCCCGGGTCTACTTTTCCAACATATTTCTTTCCGATCTACTATTTGCATCTTTTGTTTTCAGATCTATTAATCAAAAAAACAAAAATACCTTGCTACATGTTTTGATTACTTATTTTATTTTTTGTTCTTGCGAGATCTATTTGCCAAAACTATCATCACCTAATCTATCTTGTTACTATAGAGAGCTTGACAACCTATCTTTCGCGTCGGGTTGCAAGTATTTGTTACTTGTGTGCAGGTTCTGTTTACATGGGTCTATGTTCTTCCTCTACGGATTGATAGCTTGGTTTCCTAACTGAGGGAAATGCTTACCGTTGTTGTGATGCATCATTCCTTCCTCTTTGGGGAAATACCGACACAATCTCAAGCCACATCAAAGGAATTTTTGGCGCCATTACCGGGGAGGAATCAATCTCATCTAATAGGTTCCTAATCACAAATCTCATCTCCTTGCAATCACATTGTTTTCCATTTGCCTCTCATTTTCCTCTCCCCCACTTCACAAATTTGTCATTTTATTCGCCCTCTCTTTTTTGTTTGCCTTTTTCTCATCAGATCTCTTGTTTGCATATCTCTTCATTATGGCTAGTTCCTCCATTATTGTGTTTACCCCCCAACAATGATCATATTATTTTTAAACAAAGGGGAGGTGAGTATCTTAAAGATGCTTGGATACGATTTGCAATGCTCATAATAGATCTAGTCATCAAGAATCTATCATTGTTCTTCTTTGCTGTTTTTATGTGCGCATCTCACTTGGTATAGATTCGTCCCAGCTTTGGATGCTTATAATGGTTTGGGAAATCGAGTGGGTTTCCCACCTATCATTGTTAATGAAACAGTTTTAACTCTAGAGCATGTTATGAAAAGGTTAGATGATATTGAATAGAAAATGCTCACCATGGAAAATATTGAGAATTTGGATAAAAGTATGCATAATATTGCTAATATAATTGTGTCAAAGGAGGGAGACACTCTTAAAATATTAAAGGAAAAAGAACGAGTAGTCAATAAAAGAATTGAAGAAAGCCCCACTAGTATTGATAAGTTGGAAGAAATCTTTCATAAGTTAAGTTCAGCTTTCCCTACCGATAAGACTATTGAAAAAACTCCCATTAGTAAAGATTTCATTTCCATGCAATTTCCTAAGAACAAGGGTACCGCTTCTATTAGAAACAATGAGGATCTTAAAATGATTTTTATTCATCCCAATTTTGTTGAACTGGTAAACAACCTTCATGGCAAGAATTAAATTTTCAATCTTATTACTAGAAGTATTGTCATTGAAAATATGCATGATAGGTTCTTGAAAATTCTCATTGTGTGCTTAAGGAGTTGGAAACTAAGGATTACAATACTTGAATCTATGCGTTATACCTAGCTACGGGCATAAAAATAGCGCTTGTTGGGAGGAAACCCAATGAATAAGATATTTTTATCTTTTCCTTTCTATTTGTGAGTGTGTCACACAATTATGATTCTTTTATGATTGTGTTTTTTATGTTTTATTTAGTGTTTGTGGAAAGTAATGCCTTTAGGATGATCCATAAGATGAGTAGAAACAATGCTGAATCTTAAACAGAAACTTTGTTCCAAGTGCACGAATTTTAATTTTTTGCTGGAAAGTGATATTTAGCTGAAATTCTAACACAGTATTTCTATACAAAGTTTTTACGTTGTCCTTATTTTTTTGAATTTGTAGAGTTCCAGAAGTATAGGTAGTGTACATACTACTATAGACTGTTCTGTCTGAAATAGATACTGTTTTCGTTGCATTGTGTGCTTGTTTTTATGAATCTATGGCTTGTATCAGGGGGGTATAAGTCATGGTAAAGTTATAATATAGTATATATAATGTGATAATAAAATATGAATGGGTTTAAAACAGTACCTAAAGTGGTAAGTTTCTTTATTATGCTAACGGATCTCACGAGAATTTTGAGAAGTTTTGTGTGATTGAAGTTTTCAAGTTTTCCATGAGATTACGATGGATGAAGGAATAAGGAGTAAGAAGAGCCTAATCTTGGGAATGCTATAGCACACCAAGGAAATATCCAAATATTAACAAGAAACTAAGCGTGGGTATGCTCCGAGTGGCATTCCCTCTTTCTTTTAACAATCACCGGTATATTACTTGAAACTATATGTTTATTTGTCACATATCATGAGTTTGCTTGGGCGTCTTGTATATTTGATTTATTTTCTTTTATACTTGCTGCACATACCTATTTGAGAGAGCCTAAAATATACTATGATTTTCCAGAATTGGTCTTTATTCTTCACTTAAATCTATTGAGCAAAGGAATTGCTCTTATGCTTCACTTATATCTTTTTGAGCACGCTATGCTTTTACATGTTTGAAGAAATTCTCTCATGTTTCACTTATATTAATTTGAGAGTAGTAATTTTTAGGAAATCCTCTCATGCTTCACTTATACTACTTTGAGAGATGAAAGTTGTATGCTCATGTTCTTCACTTATATCCATGGGAGCTTGTCAAAAGCAATTGCAATGTATGAAACTAGTCCTGAATTGATATATATTCAAGAGGGATATAATAAAAAAATCATGAAGATCATTGGACAAATTAAACTTGATTCTTTCTAATAGTTTCGAGACAAGACAATACTAATATGCGAGTTATGTTGGTTAGTAATTATGCTTAGTAAGAATATTGGTGTTAATGTTTGTGATGCCCTATGCAAGCGCGAAAGTCAATAGTTGTGCTACGAAATTACATCCTACTTATGGTGCATTATTCGGTGTTAGTTATGCTTAATTATCACTTATGTGATTTTTCATTTCTTGGTTGGATGCTTCTCAATCTCTTCCTAGCCTTCACTTGTACTAGGTACAAATACTACTTGTGCATACAAAATCCTCAAACCAGTTTTGCCATATGAGTCGACCATACCTAGCTATATACGGTATTTCCATGTCGTTCCAAAAAAAATTGTATGTGCCATCTCTAAACTTTCAAAATAAAATTTCCTTTTTGTGTGCTCGTACCGCTCATGAAACAGTAGGGGGTGACAGGTATTTTTCCATGCAAGATGTGTTATTCTCAAGATGAGTGTTTATTCACTTGTCACTACATGAGAGTATGGCGGTAATAAGGATGCCCAGTCCCAAAATGAAAAATATTACTTTATGTTTTCAAATAATAAATTCTTTGGAAAGTGTTGGTATGGAAGGCAACCGTGGATTCGGCTAGCCATGGAAAGTAAAAATATGATGGAAAAAGGAACGGACTTTATTTTTTATTTGGAAACCGCCTATGATGCATCTAGCATAGAAAGATATTGAAACCTCTTAGTTGTTTCCGCTGACAGGAAAGGCATGGCACCCAAACTATTTTTCTCTCTATCAATTTAAACACTTGAGCTCTGGCACCTCTACAACTCCCTACTTCCCTCTACAAAGGGCCTATCTATTTAATTTATCCAATTTTTATTTTTCAATTTGACTCTGCATCTTCTCTTATAAAGCACCAACTAGGAGGCACTGTGATCATACTTGAGCATTAGGTGTAGCTAATATTTGAGTTTGTATTGTGAATGGATCAATGATTGAGCATGATGGGCTAGGGATAACTTGCTTTAGCGTTGATATTTTGAAAGACATGGTTGCTTGTTGATATGCTTGACTATTAAAGCTTTCATGTTAAAACTAGACTATTGCTTTGAACCATTTAAAATTCCAAATTTCCATGCTACAAAGAAAAGAATACATGATGACCATGTTAGGCAGCATTCCACATCAAAATTTCTGTTTTTATCATTTATCTACACGTGCACCTGTAGGAATTAAGCTTGGGGATGCTGATACGTCTTTAACGTATCTATAATTTTTGCTTGTTCCATGCTGTTATACTATCAATCTTGGATGTTTTATAATCATCTTATAGAACCTTTATATCATTTTTTGGGATTAACCTATTGGCATAGTGCCAAAGTGCCAGTTACTGTTTTTCCTTGTTTTTTTTACTTCACGGAAAATCAGTGCCAAACAGAGCCCAAACTCTACAGGGATTTTTGGAGAATTTTTATGGACGAGAAGTGCAAAGATGGGTCAAAGATCACCAGAAGAGGGGGGCGGGGTGGTCACCCTCCACTAGGGTGCTAGAGGACCCAAGCGCGGCTTGGTAGAGGGTGCACACCTCGGATCTCCGCCCATCTGACTATCGAGCCTATAAATTCCCAGAAAATCAGAAAACCCTAGGGGTGTCGACGAAACTCAATTCCAGCCGCCGCAAGTTCTAGAACCTTGAGATCCAATCTGACACCATCACGGAGGGGTTCACCTTCTTCGTAGGTGCCTCTCTAATGATGCATGAGTAGTGCACCATAGACCTATGGGTCCGTAGGCAGTAGCTACATGGCTTCCTTTCTCTCTATGATTCTCAATACAATGGTCTCTTGGAGATCTATTTGATGTAATGACTTTATTGTGTGTTTGTTGGGGTCCGATGAATTTTGAGTTCATGATCAGTTTGTGTCCATGAATATGATTTGAGTCTTCTTTGTTCTATTATTTGCATGATTACTTATAGCCTCGTATTTATTCTTCGAATCTTCGGTTTAGGTAGGCCAACTTGATCGATTTTTCTTGCCATCAGAAGAGGTGCTTTGTGGTGGGTTTTATCTTGTAGTGTTCTTTCGCAGTGACAGAAGGGACAGCAAGACACGCATGTATCGTTGCAATTAAGGATAAAAATATGGGGTCTATTCCTACATGAATAGATCTACATCATGTCACTGTTCTTATTCCATTACTCTGTTTTCCCATAAACTTAATACACTAGATGCACGATGGATAGCGGTCGATGTGTGGAGTAACAGAAGTAGATGCAGAATCGTTTCAGACTACTTATCTTGGATGTGATGCCTCTATAATGATCGTTGCCTAGATATCGTCATGATTATATGATCTTCTATCAATTGTCCAATAGTAATTTGTTCACCCACCGTGCGCTATACTCATGAGAGAAGCCACTAGTGAAACCTACGACCCCCGGGTCTACTTTTCCAATATATTGCTTTCCGATCTACTATTTGCATCTTTTGTTTTCAGATCTATTAATGAAAGAAACCCAAAAATACCTTGTTGCACTTTTTGTTTACTTATTTTATTTTGTGTTCTTGCGAGATGTTTTTGCCAAAACCATCACATAATCTATCTTACTAACTAGAGAGCTTGACAACCTCTCTTTTGCGTCGGGTTGCAAGTATTTGTTATTTGTGTGCAGGTGTTGTTTACATGGGTTTGTGATCTTCCTCTATGAATTGATACCTTTGTTTAATAACTAAGGGAAATACTTACCATTGTTGTGCTGCATCATCCCTTCCTCTTTGGGGAAATAATGATGTAGTGTCAAGCCACGTCGTGGGGTGGTTACCTGTTCACCCGTGATCATGGGTAGTGGGATTGGTGGACATGGACGACCGCCTTGGAGCGGAGGAGAGCCAACCCCTTGCCCTTCCTTATAAATTGGGGGGTCACAACAGGCATCTCATCCATTCCCTTCTCCTCCTTGATCTCAGGTTTACATAGCTTGTCCTCCTTCTCCTGTCGTCGGACCGTCCCTTCCCTCCTGATGGTCTGGGGGAAGGGACGGGCAAACGCACCTGCCACCGCAGGGTCTTCTTTTTGAGTCCGTGCCTGCCCCTAGGTCGAGACAATGGTTTTGGACAGAGCCTGCTGGAGGGGCCTTGGACGGGGGAGCGGGCGGTGGCGCGGCTACGCCAGGGGCAGCTGTGGTGGCGTACCCACTGTTGTGTCGCCCACTGCTTCAGTCATGGCAGAATGCCAAGCGGGCGACACCCTGTTGAAGTCCATAGCGGAAACGCACTGCTATGGTCGACTGTCATAATTATTCAAGGCGACGGGTAAAGATCGTCCGTACGGCCATCCGCTGTGAGTGAGTGGTCACATCAGCGGATCATCATGGGTCGCGGCGGAGTTCCCCACCCATGGCACTATGTATCATACACAAGGTTGGGAGGCTTTTGCCTGCGTGTACTCCTCAAGGGTAGGCAGTCTTCCCTACCTCGGGTCGACGGGGAAAACCATGCTCTCTGTGAGGCTCCTCGAGAGGCGTGGTGTTTGCCTCGGCTGCCGCATCGAGGTCTCGGATGATGGTGGAGGTGTGCCCTTAAGCCGTGGCGATGAGGAAGATAACATCGGAGGCAACCCACGACACTTCAAGAGCGGGGACAACAGCTTCGATGCGTCGTGATTGACGCAACCCCATCATGACCAATTGTGCTTCAGCAGCAGCACCATCTACACCTGCCCTCCATCTTCTTCCTCCCGGCTGGCTTCATCTGCCCTACCTTGGGGCAGGGTCCTTCTGAACCTCCAAGGGACGCGTCCCGCTGGCCCTAGCAAGGAGGCACCAAATTCCAGTGAGGCGCTTCTTTTGCCCTCTTTTTCTTCTCCACCCAAGCCCTAGGAGGAGAGGGACAAGAAAGGCATTATGGGGCACTTATCTTTTGATAAATCAAAACATCTAGGCACTTGCCAAGTTTTAGCCAATCATAATGTAATATTTAAACATTTTGTACCGAAAATGAATGAAAGAATGCTATTTCTCTTCCTTAAGTTCTATCCCTTTCTCCCCTTTTTTATACTGTGTCAACATGTTTGCCCTTGCCGCATGAAACTATTTGCCACGTCATTACTAACCGCGAGCGCTATGGGGGGTCGAGCCTATGGCAGCAGGTTGTTATCATTCCCCGGCAAGGCTCCTTGTCGGTATCGGAGCTGCCCCCTAGAGCTAAAAAGTGACAGGAGCTGGGTTTCCATTGCGTGAAGGACTCCATCATACATGGTCTAAAGGATAGTAAGGGTTTACTTAAGGGAGAAAATAGCACCGAGCTTGGGATATGTGATTAGACTTATCTTTTCAGGCAGTATCCCTTTCCGGAGTACGATGGGCTGTCGTCCTTGTTTCTTTGCCCTTATTTTTTGTTTTCCTGATGGTCAACATGTAGAGCAAGAAGCCTCTATCCTCTGGAGAGAGAATGCGGCAACAAGGCACTACTAGGAAAAGGGCTATAGATGATATGGCCACTAATGGCGCACCAGACATGTGGTGCGCCACTACTATATAGTAATGGCGCACCATGAGTCAGTGCGCCATTAGTGTGGTAGACACTAATGGCGCACGAGACCAATGGTGCGCCATTAGTAACAATTTTTTTTAATTTTTTTTCCAAAAATTCTAATGGCGCACCAAGGAAGAGTGCGTCATTACTAGTTTAACTAGTAATGGCGCACCGCCAGCCTAGTGCGCCACTACTATTTTTTTGTTGCAAAACTACTAATGGCGCACCGCAAGCTGGTGCGCCATTAGTAACGATGGTTACTAATGGCGCATCTGTCTGCGGTGCGCCATTAGTAACCTGGGACCAGCTAGATATTTTGGACAGCCACACCTACACACTGACTTTCCCCACTTCATTCTCTCCACCTCCTCCTCCAAGATTGTGTCGGCTGCCTCCTCCTCCTCACCTCATTTCCACCATAGATTCATCAAAATTAAGTGGTTAAATTACCTTTTTTTGATAGGTAAGTAAGGGAAAGCTATCTTTATGTTGTAGATCTACTTTTTTTCTCCCTAGCTCGCTCCAACAACGTGCACATGCACTTTTTATGGCCTTGCTAGATCTATGTATGTTTGTGGTGTTGCATATGTTTGTGGTGTTGCATATATGTTTGTGTTTGCAGGTACTGGTATTTGAAATGCGATAGTTGCTAATATTTTGCCGGAATGTTGATTCATTTCTGTTTTGGCGAGAATTTTGGCACTATGCATTATTTTTGGTCCTATTTTTAGGGAAAGTCATGCCAAATTTTTTCTTGGTTCTAAAATATCGTTTTGCTCTACCCCGCAGGCGACCATGGTCCGCACGATGACCAAAGGCATCGTGAATAGGTTTTTGAGCTCCGCGAAGGCCGAGATGCTTCAAAAGAACGAGACGGAGATAAGATGTCCGTGTCGAAGATGCAAGCTGAAGAGCCTTATTGCGGACCCGGATTCCGGGGAGGTGCGGGACCACCTGCTCTTGCGTGGTTTCATGGATGGCTATCGGTGGCAAGGTGATGAAGATGACTATGAAGTCGTCCATGGGGGCCGGGCAAGAAATGAGGAAGGGTAGCAAAACAACCACCGCGGCGAGGGCGGGCGAGAAGACGAAGAATCTCCAGGACATGATCACGGCGGTGATGTTGTACGCAGTCATCATGTAGAAGATGCCGGACATGATGATGAGGAAGATCAAGACGAAGGGCATGATCATGAAGATGAAGATGCCGGAGCAGACGATGATGGAGGCTGGGTGCAGGACCCTCATATTCAAGAGCTGCTTCTCAAGCAGACGGATAACGCAAGAGCTGCCGCCCGAGAGAAAGCCAAGCTGGATCAACTGGAGATAGACGCGGTTACTCCATTGTATGAAGGATGCAGGCCCCAGGATACCCGCTTGAAAGTAACACTCATGGCTCTGGAGATGAAGGTAAAACACAAAATGACCGACGCATGCTTCGACGAGAACATGTCATTCTGGCACGAACGTCTTCCCAAGGGGAACAAGTGCCCGACTAGTTTCGAGGAGGCAAAGAAAATCGTGTGTCCTCTAGAGTTACCGCACGTGAAATACCATGTGTGCATGAACAATTGCATCATTTATCGGGACGAGCACGCGGAGTCTACCATATGTCCAGTGTGCGGCGTCACACGATACAAGAAGAGGAAGAAAGCTCATCGAAAAGTGGTGTGGTACTTTCCGATCACTCCTCGTCTGCAGTGGTATTTCGCGGACCCTAAGGTAGCAAAGCTCCTGCGTTGGCATGCGGACAGGGAGGAGAAGAAGCGGGAAGATGACAGAAATGATCCGGAGATAAATAAAAAAGACAAGATGCTGAGTCAACCTAAGGATGCGAGCCAGTGGCAAGCATTGAACTTCGAAGACCCAGAATTTGGGAACGATCCAAGGAACATCGTGCTGGGCGCGAGCACCGATGGAGTCAATCCGTTTGGCAGCCAGAGAAGCACACATAGCACCTGGCCTATGTTTGTGTGGATGTACAACCTTCCCCCCTGGTTGTGCATGAAGAGGAAGTACATTCACATGAGGAGCTAGACACGCTGTGGAAAACGCCAGCCAATACTTGGGACGCCGCAAAGAAAGAATATTTCCCTATGAGAGCCGCACTGCTCACGACGGTGCACGACTATCTTGGTTACGGATATCTCGCGGGGCAGGTGGTCCATGGATTTTCTGGATGCGTCAGGTGCACGGATGACACAACGTATCGCCAGCTAGATAGAGATCCCGGGTCTTCGAAAACCGTGTTCATGGGACATCGAAGGTGGCTTCGCGACGATGGCCCATGGAGAAAACGCAAGGATCTGTTCGATGGTGAAACCGAACCCCGAAGACGCCCGCGTACGACGAGCGGCAAGGAAATAGACGAGCAGTTGAAAAATTGGAAAGATTGCCCACTGCCGAGAAAGAAGCAAAAGGCGCGAGAGCCGGGAAAGAAGCGAAAGGCGCCAGAGCCACTGCTGAAGGTATGGAAAATGAGGTCTGTTTTCTGGGACTTGCCGTACTGGAAGATCCACCGTGTGCCTCACAACCTTGATGTCATGCATATCACGAAGAACGTGTGCGAGAGTCTGCTTGGTACCCTGCTCAAAAAGTTGCAATCTGTGGGATCATGGACGCGCACGTCCGTGAAACGCTATTTGGCCTATGCAACTTTTTAGACGTCATCTCTCGGAAGTCGGTTGACGTGAGGCAACTCAGAAGGCTACAGGAAGAGATCGTGGTGATACTATGCGAGCTTGAGATGTACTTCCCGCCCGCATTATTCGACATTAGAAGGATGCCTACTACGCCCTCCATCACATGCGGGCGATCGTACGGGACCATAATCACCTTCTGCTACCAAATAATCTCAAAGATTGGGTCGAGAACTTGTCGGCAATCCAGGACGCGGACATCAGACAAGAATTCTTTCGCATCCAGTCGGAGTTTGCGGAAATCATCCATCAAGATGTCCTTCGTACCTCGGGGCAGTTCAACCTCAGAAATCAACTGTCCAACAGTGAGATAGACACAACGCTACAAATGCAGGCTGACAACGCCCGCGATTTCATGACCATCACGAGAGACGGCGGCTTCATCCACGCTCCGGTCCCTTGAGTCGAGTCCAAAGTAGTGATGCTATGTGTAGTTCTGAAACATCGATTGGCTCATGTTGTAATTAAACTTTAATTAACTTGTATGTCTCTTTGGTTTGGACAGTCGTTCAACTTAGATGTAATCGATGCTATTGATGTCTTGCTTTTCTCTTCCGATCCTTTTGTTGCATACTTATATATTGCTTATGTATTGTCCGTGAATTGCTACTAACGTTTTGTTTGGCTAGTGCATAGAGATGCCGTCTTATGTCGTGTACAAGTGTAAGGTTCCCGGAGTCTACGACGACTGGGAGGAGTGTCGGAGACAGGTTCACCGTTTCAACGGTAACAGTTACAAAGGGTACACCACTAGGGCGGAGGCGGAATCTAGACACGCGCGCTATCTAGCGGGAGAGAGGAGGGAGCGTTGGAGGAACCGGATGAAGACCGGTTTCATCGGGATTATGCTCATCGTGATGACCGCAACTCTCTTCTATGTGATGGTAGTTTAGATGATCGATATCGACTTGTAATGTGAAGATAAACTCGCTACTCGCGGTCTCAAGACTTGTAATGTTCTATCTTTGTTCGGTCTTTTGAATTTGGAGACTAATGTGATGATTTGTATTCGGAGACTAATCTTCTATTGTATTCGATGAATCTGTTGTTGCTGTGTTGTGTCGTCTAAATTCTGTCCAATAATATATTTTGTAACCTGTGAAAATATCAGAAAATAAAAAAAAATCCTAATATTCATACTAGTGGCGCACCACTCAAGACACTAATGGCGCACTGTAAAAATGACACTAATGGCGCATTAGCCACTAGTGCGCCATTAGTATGCCAAAGCACATGGGTACATATGGCCCCCTGGGAGGCATACTAATGGCGCACTGTGGGCTATACTAATGGCGCACGGCGTGGTGCGCCATTAGTACACCAGATTCTAATGGCGCACCAGGGGTGCGCCATTAGTATTTAATTCTAATGGCGTGGTGCTAGTGGCGCACCACCAGTGCGCCCTTAGTAGGCAAAACTGGTGCGCCACTAGCATGCCTTTTCCTAGTAGTGAGGATTAGAGGCTCATCAAGTACTCTAGCAAATTTCTAAAAACTTATGAGCGGTAACATTGCAACATAAAATGCATAGTAAACATGGATATTGATGGTATGATGCAATGCCTAGCTTTTTTATTGCATGTAAAGGGTTACATGCACTGCGGCAAGGCTTGTACAAAAGGTGGTTGTCGGGGACTAAGCCCAACAACCGCTCCTTATGGGTAGAACTTACGAAGATGCTCAATATTCCATGAGTTAAGAATTTTGATGCCATCTTCGGTCTCCAGACGGACTACGACGGGTCTGGTGACTCGTGCTACCCGGTAAGGGCCTTCCCACTTTGACGTCAACTTGTTGGTACCCTTGGCGGATTGAATGCACCTAAGTACAAGGTTGCCTTCCTTAAGGCTCCGGGCATGGACCCTGCGGCTATGATACCGACACAGGTCTTGCTGGTAGCATCATGACTGCAGGATGGTCCAAACAGGACATATCAACCAGAGACCCTTCCACAAAACTGTGTGCGATCAATCAATCACAAATGGTATAGTTCAAGCTCCGCCTCCAATGAAGAAAACCGTGCGCGATGAAGGAACGATAAAATAAGGTTCAGAAAAAGTTGCGTGTGTGATGCGTTGCATGCAGTTTGTTCTTATGATCTATTTGTGATTACGAAACATAATAGGAAGAGTTAACAAACTATATATGTGTTCATAGTGTGGCATACAGTTGACTCGGACAAACTGTTTGCGCTGATCCAGTAAAACACAAACGAGTTAGCCTAAGAAGGCATGTATGATACCTGAGAAATAGTTCATTCATCAGAATTGTGTGTTAAGACAAATAATAACCCAAACTGTTCATCCTGACGACCGTTTGTCTTGTGGGTACTCGGCAAACAGTTCATTCATCAGACATGTGTGGGAAGACCAATAATAATCCAAACGATTCATCCTAACAACCTGTGTGTTGTGGGCACAAGATTGGTACTAATAATTGTATGAGATGTGATTTGCTCCGTTTGCACAACATCTATATGCTTTGGGTACAGAACACCAACATTATTGTTGCATAACCAACTTGAACATATAGTTCCATAAGTGACTAAACAACACATGTACATTACTCAATATAAATTTACAAGAAGTAGACGATTTCCAAATCATATTGTTCTTCTAACGACAGTTGGCGACATTGCTCTGCTTGTGGCTATCCCTTGCCGTCTGCAGGAAGGAGGCACTTCCTCATGCCAATGATCCTCATGTACATCTCGTAGCTGGTGTACGCGTCCTTGGCGGCGTACTTGATGTGTTCTTCATGTAGTTCATCCAACCAGGCCACGTGTCAGGCAGTCTTGTCCTCGTGTCACCCAGCCTTCATTTCTCTATAGTAGGGGTTGGTGATGGCGGCGGCGAGGTCAACCAGGGAGTCCTTCTGCTTCTTCATCTAGCCCCTGACCCTGTACTGACCTTGGATGTTGACAAGCTTCTAGCAGGACAAGCCTGAAGTCTTGAGCACCTTTAGATCGTTGGTGGTGTCCACCGTTGCGAACCTATAGTCGGGGTTGTTGACAAACCTAGCGAAATGCTCGCAAGAGCCTTGTGGCCAAGCAGTAGCGCTAGACGAGCACGTGATGGCGCACGCACAATTGGGTGACGAAAACCTTCTGATCATGTCCGGCACGACCGCCGGTATACTCGAGGTTGAAGCCGACTACTTTGTACTTGTCATCCTCAGCAAGTAGCTGCTCCAACATGTTGATGGAGTTCACTACCATGACCGGGTCGTTGGTGTACACCACCGAGAGGTCCGTCTTCCTGCTATATGTGTCCACGTTCACAGTAGTGGTGAACTGCTGCTCGGCGCCGGCAGCCGCCATTGGATCCGCTCGGGAAGGTTGAAGTGATGAAGAGATGTGCATCCTCTCTATATTATTTGTCGTTGTGGGTGTGCTTCTTGGGTTGTGTGACACGATCGGAAGGTGGAAGGGACGAAGGTAAATGGCTGCATCAACCGCATGGCAGTTTTTGTAGCGCTTAACTGCATGGTGGCGCTGGTAGCGGCACAACCGCTTGCATATGGCTCCCCGAACGTTCCTGATCGTTCATGCGTGGATGCCAACAGAGCAGCCGGGCGTGCACGGACGCGAGCATAGAGCAGCTCGATGCCGCATCAACCGCCTCATGCGTACATTCACTCGCGATAGTGCATACAAAATGACCGTTTTCTTTGTAATAAAACACAAATGGTTGTTTATTATTAACCGTCTGCGTACTTGTCATTTCTCCAACCTCCGTCCGGTCTTGTCACCGCGTTGCCGCATGAGGATTCTAGTGCACGCTTTGAGAGCGCGCAAGTTTCCCGCCCGGCCCGCCGAAATGCCCCAAACACCAAATTCTTCAGGAGCGCACATCATTTCTCTTGGGCTTCCCGTTCCCACGAAACCGTGCAGGAACGCGCACAAGCTTCCCATTCCTACACATGAACGCGCCCAAGCTTCCGGTTCCCATGCACGAACATGCGGAAGCTCCCCGCCCGACTCGCCTTGGCCGCCTCCTTTATAAACCCTCACGACCGGCCTCTTCACATCACATTCATCCCTCTATACCCATAGCTTCCCAAGTTTTCTTCTCCCCCAATCGCCAATGGCACCTGTCCATTGTCGTCGCTCCGCCACCCCGCCAGAGGGCAGCTCCAGCTGGGAGGTTGCACCACGTCGACGGCGTAGTACCCGGAAGCGTGTAGTGTGTGTGGCATCCTTGTTGGTTGTGCGCATGGCACCCACCACACGCTCCTCCACATTTTCCCGAAGGCAGCTGTAGTCGGCGACCGCCGTTGCCCCCACCCCAAGGCAGTTCATCTCAAGGCAGTTCATCGATGATTACGTCTCAAACCACCTATATGATCAAAAGGCGATGAAGGTATTCATACAACACCCACGGTATAATCTTGAAGTCTTCCTTAAGAGAGCGAAGGATGGGTGGGCAATCATCCAAACGCACTGGCCTAAGGTTGCTAGGACCTTCATCATCATTGAAGGCACAGTATTCACCTTCTGCTTTAACAATTTTCTAGATGAGATTCATCTGTCTATTTACCGTCTTTGATGATACTTAATTTCCAAAGGTTTTAGATGTTGCATTTGAAACTTTGTCTTGTTGTGCAATTGGGTAGCCAAGCAGCATATGCCTATATGAGGTTGTACCCTGATGTAATTCAATTATGAAATCCTGGTTGCCATACTACGAATAAGAAATGTATTCTACGGTTGATATGAAATGTCAATTTTTATTACTTAATGGATTATAAATAATTGATCAATCAAGCTGATTATTAGGGTTCCCATTGAAGACGATTTCTAAGAAAAACCAAGGGCAATGACATGAACGAACCCACACGGTTTCTGGAAAGCTGGCGTGTTGGATCGTTGAGCAATCACACACGAATTCTGGTCGACAACTTTGTGCATTAGGACACCCAATCACAAACTTTTTCACATAGCTAGTGTGTTCGATGGGCAGCCCAATGCCAAACAGTTTCTTCTAGACACCATGACTGATGTTTTGAGTAACGCAAACGACAGAATGATAACTATCGTGTGTGATGAATACACCTGTCACAAACGATGTGATGCACAAAATTTGTGTGATCTACAATACGAACAGAAACGTACCCTTGGGATTCCTTGTGTGGGATGCTAAGTCATTTCACACGTCTTCCCCAATATGTCTATTTGTGTTGGTCCTTCCAATCACAAACGATATATTTTTGCACATCGTGTGCGACTAGGTGTAGGCATCACCGACGGGTTTTGCCTGTCATGTGGGATAGCCCCCCTATCGCCTGCACATGTAAGGCGACGGTTTAAGACTGCGTCGTGGAAAGGGGTTAAAAACCGTTTGTATAGCACGCGGCTGCACTAGTGCGTGTAGCACGCACTGCGGCTCAGAGACGATCTTCCCCAAGGAGCATGGCATCTTCATGCCATAGCTGCTCTTGCTATACTTCATCATAGCAAAGTACTCGAGGTGACCCGTATATGAGTTCCATGCGGAGAACTGCTTCTACCCCATACACTAGGGAGACGGGCATCTAGCCGGTGGCTTGATTTGGTGTCATTCTGAGGGACTAAAAACCACCGTCAGCTCATCTATCCAGCACTTGCCACCTTTTCGCAGTCTATCGAATGTTCTTGTCTTGAGCCCACACAACACTTCAACATTCATCCTCTTGACTTGCCCGTTGCTTCATGGGTGGGTTACAGAGGTGAAGGAGACCTTGCTTCCAAGAATCTGGATTTATTGCATAAAGGTGTGGCTCATGAACTGGGTGTTTTTTTCGGTGATCACATTGTTGGGCACTCCAAAACGGCACACTAGTCCTTTCATGAACATAATAGCTGACTGCGCGATCACCTTTCTCACTGGTTCCACCTCTGGCCACTTTGTAAACTTGTCAATTGCTACGAACAATAATTCAAAGTCCCTGACGGAGTGGGGAAATGGGCCCAAAATATGGAGCCCCAGACCGAGAATGGCCAGGATAAAGGGATCATCTAGAGAGTTTGCGCTGGTTAATAAATTTTCTTAGAATGGAACTGACAGGCTTCACACTTGTTTACTAGCACAGTTGCATCCGGGGGGGACATTGGGCCAATAGAAACCCTACCGGAAGGCTTTTCCGTCAAGGGCCCTTGGTCCAATGTGAGACCCACACGATGCGACAAGCTCACCGGTGGTGTTTCCGGCGGCGTCTCGAGGCGGGGTTGGCACCATTGGGCACAAGATGATGGCGCTATTTGAATGGTGGTGGAGGGAGTCACCGGAGAGGCCCGGGTCACTGGCGACGAGAAGTCCACGGTGGAAGTGCTTCGAGAAAGCTCGTGTCGTACTCCTAGGCTACAAAATGTACAGGGAGGATGGGGGAAACATCAATGAGGTACAGGCTACTCGAGGGAGGAGAAATAAGTGTCGAAGGAGGCCCTTACTGTGAGATCTATGGCATGTCGAAAATGCAAAGATTGAGCTCGATCTCGATTTTGGTTGGCTCTAGGGTTGTTTAGGTGGTGCTGGCGGTCGATTGGGGACTAGAGAGTGCTAGCAGAGGGGAGAAAATGGCCTGGGGCAAGCTTATATAGCCTGGCGTTGGAGCAAAGTGGGTGGAGCTCATGCCCGTGGTGCGTGGCACCACTGAAGGCCAAGGGAGGAGTCCAGTTCATGTCAGGGGAGCTCGTGAAAGTGGTCTATGGCCAGGGGGAGGAAGAGAGGGAGCAGAGAAGCTCTCTGGTGCCCGCGCGTGTGGGCCGCCTATTGGAGCTCTCGAGTGGCCGGCACGCGTGTGAGGAGGTGCTGTAGAAGGGAGAGAGAGGAGCGGAGTGATGCACTAGCGGCTTGCGGAAATCGAGGGGCACCCGTAGGCATGCTGGGACTGCCCGAGGCTGTCCGGATCTTGGGAGGGCCTGGCTACAGTGACGGGGCACACTGTTGCACACTCGAGAATGTACATATGGTCAGCATATGCCCTATCATGTCTTCCAGTGTCCAAGTCCTTCTGAGGTACCCCATGAATCTTAGGAGCTAAGTGAGAGGTGAAGGTAAATAGGAGGAGCGGAGGGAAGCTTCTTCCATGGTAAAATAGAGAGGTAAATTTGGTTTTTCCCCCTCCAATAATTGAGCAGAGGGCTCAAGATTTGTACACGAGATAGAAAGGTTCTACGAGGGACTGTGGTACAAACTTGAGGCCAAGGAGAACAATCTAGGGGCTCTAATGATTTATTCCAAAAAGATAGCAGAAGGTGTTTGATAAATGTTTGGGATAGTTAATGGATTCTGATTGCTATGACGATAAACAAGGATGATTGAAAGTGTGAAGTAGCCCTTCCCACCAATTTTTAGATCAAATGGAGGAAGTGGCCAATGCAACTTTTGAAAACCTTAGAAATCAACACAAATAGGTTTTCCTTGATCTAGCTAGGATAATCTACTCGCCTTAATGCACCACTTGGTGTAGTTTCATCATTAGGCAATTAGATCATGTGCATGAAGTTTGAGAGGAAATCGTGATACTTGACAATGTAAAGTTGATCAATTTTGAATCTGGACAAACATGGGGGTTTGCACACTTTTGTGAACCAAAACTATTTTGATTGATATTAAACTTTTCAAGAACATCCTAAGAGGCATATGTGACTTGCTAGAATTTTTCTGGATATATTTCACAATATTTCTCATAGAAATATTTCAAATACTTGAAATATACATAAAGGGTATTGGAGGATTTTGTCAAATATTTTGAACATGACCATGTGTTGAAACTCATACATATGGAAACTATAATTCCACTGAGTTTCCTGAAATTTTCTCAAATATTTTAGAAACATTAAAATATTTTTTCCTATAAAAGAACATTTCTCACCTCAGAAAAAGGTATTTAAATAAAGTACAAAAATAAATTTTAAAAAATAAAAATTGTTTTGGGATGTCTTATAGATAACAGGTTCCAAATAAAATCTTTGCGGCAAAACTTTTACCCTAATTTGTGGACTTGTATCACAAACCTCAGTTCAGCGGGTTTTGGAAACCCAAACCAAATAAATGTAGGCAAAAATAATATTTTGTAAAAATATTTTTATGCCCTATACACATGGCATTATTATTGATCAAACTTTTGGATCAAGGAAATGAGCTTTGAGAGTGGGAGATTTTTGCGAATTAAAGCACAACAAGTAAAAAAGCAAATGGCAAATCAACCAAGCATCACATGCACACAAAAAGTTCTTGTTGGTCCAAATTTTTAAGCTTTATTAACATAGTGAAGCGATACACAACACAGGGTGTGACACCATCCTTGCTAACCCCAGACCACCGACCTCGAGCCCATCCTATGATCGATGATGATGAAGAAGAAGAACTCCAAATAGAAGAATCATCGCGCTCATGTCAAATCATCGCATTACATGTACCTGTATCTGTTGTTGTAGTAATGTATGAGGAACAGGGACTGAACAAACTCATTTCCAAGGGTAGCAAGACTAGCAAAGCTTAATGGTTGAGCTATGGTTAAGTGGTGAGGCTGCAGCAAGCACTAAGAATTTGATATCTGGCTAACTTATGAGTACAGTAATAAGAGGAGAGTCCTACACATAAACAGATATAAACTAGTAATGATCAATAAGTGATCTTGAATACCTACTTATGAGTCAAACATAACCCCATTGTGTTCCTTCTTGGTTCAAACATCAGAAGAAGAGACGGTCACGGTTACACACACGGTTGGTGTATTTTATTTGAGTTTACTTCAACTTTGCAATAATCAGGTATTAAAGAATTTCGAAGTTTCCACATAACCATGGGTACGGCTCTTAGAAAGATTTAACCCTACAGGGGTGATCCAACTCATCCATCACAAACTAGCCACAAGATGGGGTGGAAAACCTCAACCTCAAGATAGCCCAAAGTTTCCTCGGAATCCCGATGCACAAGACATTCGAGAAGGGTAAAACAAATCCATCAAGACCTCCCGACGCATCGACGAACCCGATAGGAGCTGCTTATCTCGTCCTCAGGACACGATCGTATGAGCATGGTGTACAGTGGGCGGATAGAAATATCCCGAGTTGCCCCGGGGTGGCCCCATACACGACTCTAGTTTGGACTAATAGTCATAAGGAGCACTAGCCCGAGTTGTTGATTAATTATCCATAGGTTAATTATTCCCTATGCAGGTTTATTAGTTAGTCAAATGTAGTACCAATGTTGGGCCTTGCCGGAGGAATTTTATGCCAAAAGGAATAATCAAGGGGGTCCGCATAACAACCTCGAGCATGTTAGGAGCGCTTAATATGGAACATAATACTGGCACTCGAAAACTATGCCGGAAAGAGTGGAACAAAACACCAAGCAAAATGCCAAGTCTTCCACCCTATACCAAATGTATAGGTGCATTAAATAAAATAGCAAGAATATTGTGATATCCCAAGATATCCATGTTATCACATGGAACCACTTGCACCTACAACTAGCAATGTTATAGAGGGTCTGAGCAAGCGGTAACTTAGACAAATAACATTTTGCTAGGATGTGCTATGTTAGAAGCTCATCATGACATTCTATGAGGCTTGACAAACAAGTGGTAAGTGCTATACATAGCAATAGGATCGATACAATTAGCATAGCAATGATAGTAGTGGTATCAAGGCTAACAATCATCTTGCCTGAGATCCCTCTTGGAAGTACAACAAATCCATGAAGAAGACAAACGAACATAGCCGAACGAATCCTGACAATCTAAATCGGTTTCAGAACAGTATCGAGAAGAAGCAATCCAAAAACAAACAAATGATACGGTAAACACCATGACATATTCATGACATGCTACACAAATAAGGATGATGCATGTCAAGTGTTGCATATTGAACTGTACTCCACATTGAAATATTTAGTTCACTCCTATTCAGGTTACCAACAAGTTTAAATGTTATTTATCATGGCAAGAGGTGAAGCATAAATAAACTATATATCTAGGCATTTTAAATGAGGCCGTAAACAACTTATAGTATTTCCAAAACGACCCCATATGCAAATTCTGAATTTGGTCTAGATCTATCCTAAATGTATTTTGTATTTATAAAACAGGAAAACAAAATTCACCACGTGACTCTACTTGTCATTCTAGGCGATTTACTTATATAGAGAATTCAAAATGGAGCTACGGCCTAAAAGATATGACCAACACAAGATAAATAGGCCATGAATGCAAAATGCATGCAAACGACAACCACAAACATTCAAATCATGTATCCAACATGATATTATGAAACTACATGAAATTATAGGCAAGTTTCATGTACAACATGTTCCAAACAGAGCCACGGTTCAACAATAAAAATCAACACATTTTTTAGTTATAATTGTCAAAAACAGCAACATAGCAATTTGCACACACCAAAACAACAAGCTATAAGAACCTAAAATGCACATAGAAGGCATGGGACAGTAGTATATTATATGCACATCACGGTTAATGGTGGAAATAGTCATGGATTAATTGCTAGGATGTCACCGATTTACACAAACATATTTAACATGAAGGCATATTCACATCAATTAATTGCTACAACTTATAGTAGCTACTGAACTTTTCATGGCATGAAAATGTACAACAAGGTTTTTGACATAATGGACTATATTTCATTCAACATGACCATGATCAAAATATGCACAAAAACATGGCTAGCATCAATAGAAAAGGCTATCTGAAACAAAGAGATTCTAAGACTTAAAATAACAGGGTGCAAGAGCAGTAGTTTTTAACAGGTAGGCATGTTAGACATCAGAAATAAATATGATGCAAAACCTATTCATGGCAGTTAATGGCACAATATGATAGTCCACAACATGCTTTGCAAAACACACCAAGTAAGCAACAACAAAAAGGGCTATAGGTCAATGGGTATTCACAGGACAAAACAACAAGTAGCATAACAATTTTCAGAGTTAGAAATATTTTGACAGCTCAAAATCAGTAACATTGAGTAAGAATGTTCACAAGATGAAAACTATAGTTAACCATGAATTTCATGCCATTGAAAATATAGTACCAGCAAGTAGACATGACATACTTCAATTTACTCCATTGACACAAGTTGAAAGGAGGCATGGATTTGACGCAATCATCAAGCAAAGTTGGATGAAAATAACAGTTTTCACTAGATTACAATGAGAAGCACTATTGAAATGTAGATTACAGAATGTAGATGACTCCTAATATCTGTGAAAATGATGCCATCATGTATAGCATGAAGAGTAGATGATTTTACATATGAAGAACATTTTTCATACGATGCACATTTTGCAAACTAGAACCACCACAAAACTGTTATATGACAATTTTCCAAACAAAAATGACTTAGACGAAATTGACTAAGTCTGGGCGCGGGACAGGTCGGTATTGGGACGATCCAGTACAACTATTTGGATGGGAGGATGAGGGCGTCCCAGGACCGTACGATGCACATCTAACGTGTCGGGCTCTGGTGAGGTAGCCGAGGGCGACGACAACGATGGTCTATGACATGAAGGTGAAGATGGGGTGGAGGCGGCTGATCCGAGGGCGGTGGCTCCATTCCCGATGGTGGTTTCGACGAATAACGGCAAAGATTGGCAAGGTGGCGGAGCTCGGCTTCAGCGGGGCCATGGTGGTTCGGGCCGGGCACGCGAGGAAGAAGGTCGATCGGCCCGGCGACAGCAGCCGAGGTGCCAGGTCAGCAGTGGTAGGCTTGGGCGTGATGGAGGTCAGGGTTAGTGAGGCCGCGCTGCTCTAGTCAAGGCGATCGTTGGCGGGCGACGACGTTGGGAGGCCGGTGGCGTGGTGCAACGTGGGGGCGCCTGGATCGGTTGCACACGAGGAGGCGATCGGCAGTGGGCGCGGGCGCCTCGGGCCCGGTTCGGCCTGGAGCGGGCTGGGCTCGGACCTGGTGGGCTGCGAGGAGGGATGGCAGAGGTTCCGTTTCTGGTGGCCAGGTGGTGGCACGCGGTTGGCTGTAGGCGACGGCGCAGGTGGCGTCTAGGGAGCGGGGCGGCGCTAATTGGCATGGTGGAGTGACGTAGCTTGAGACTGCATCAGTATTTCCCCAAAGAGGAAGGGATGATCCAACACAATGACTGTAAGTATTTCCCTTAGTTATGAAACCAAGGTAGCAATCTATAGAGGAAGATCAAGCAACTATGTAAACAACACCTGCACACAAATGACAAATACCTGCAACTCGACGCGTAAGAGAGGTTGTCAAGCTCTCAACGATAAAAATCTAGATTAGGTTGTGATGGTTTGGACAAATAGATCTCAGAAGAACACAAAATAAAATAAGTAAGCAAAAAATGCAGCAAGGTATTTTTGGGTTTTTGGATTAATATATCTTAAAACAAACAAGGAAAAAAGATAGATCGAAAAGCAATATGTTGGAAAAGTAGACCCGGGGGCAGTACGTTTCACTAGTGGCTTCTTTGATGAGTATAGCACACGGTGGGTGAATAAATTACCGTTGGGAAATTGATAGAGGATTGAATAGTAAGGACGATGTCCAAGGCAATGATCATTATATAGTTATCATGTCCAAGTTAAGTTGACTGAAACAATTCAACATCTACCTCTATTACTCCACACATCGACCGCTATCCAGCATGCATCTAGTGTATTAAGTTCATGGAAAACGGAGTAATGCAATAACAATGGTGACATGATGTAGACAAGATCTATTCATGTGGGAAAGTACCTCATCTTTTTATCCTTAATAGCAACGATACATGTGTGCCTTTCTGCCCCTTATGTCACTCGGAAAGGACACCGCAAGATCGAACCCATCACAAAGCACCTCATCCCATGGCAGGAAAATTTGATCTAGTTGGCCTAACTAAACCAAAGATTCGAAGGAGATATACGAGGCTATAAGTAATCAGGAAAATAAGAGATCAAAGAAGTCTCAAATCATATTCATGGATAGAAACTGATCATGAACTCAAAATTCATCAGATCCCAACAAACACACCGCAAAAGCCATTACATCAAACAGATATCGAGACCGTTGAATTGAGAATCAAGAGAGTGAGAGAGGAAGCCATTTAACTACTGCATACGGACCCATAGGTCTATGGTGGGCGACTCACGCATCATCGGAGAGGCACCCATGAAGACGATGCACCCCTTCATGATGGTGTTAGATTGGATCTTGAAGTTCCAAAACTTGCGGGGGCTGGAATTGTGTTTCTTTGATTCCCCTAGGGTTTTCTGAATATATGGGTATTTAGAGAAGTGATAGTCAATGGAGAAGCATCCTGAGGAGGGCACAACCCACCAGGCCACGCCAGGGGCCTCTCGCGCGCCCTAGTGGGTTGTGGCCTCCTCGTCCCTCCCCTTTGGCACTTCTTTGGTCCACTGGATGTCTTGTGGCCCAAAAAATTTACAAACAGTTTCACGGTATTTGGGCTTCGTTTGGTACTGATTTTTTGCGAATTAGAACACAAGCAAAAACAGTAACTCACACTTTGGCACTATGTCAATAGGTTAGTCGCAAAACTGATATAAAGTGGCTATAAAATGATTGTAAAACATCCAAGATTGATAATATAACATCATGGAGCAAGCAAAAATTATAGATACATTGGAGACATTTCATGGAGGTGTCCTATTGAAAACGAGGCAAAGGAGGAGGAGTCCATTTGGGGAAGGGGAGGAGCTGCTTAAATAGGAAAGTTTAGAGCGTCAAATGGACTCCGAATGTGAGGAAATTTGCCGGGTGGTCTACTACAATATAATAAGATCGCACACCAACTTTCAACCCATTCCAAGAATGTTTTATACTCACTTGTAAAAAAATTATTTTACGATGCCGTGGGAGCATGCGGGTGTGTTTGGTCCCGGCAACTATGAACATATGCAAGCTTTGAAAAACAATGACGGTGACGGAGTGTCGATGTCATGCGCATGATGTGAATGATGCGATGATGAACACAACAACCAAATGGAACACACGATGAAACTCAAAACAAATGGAAGGCATCTGAAGTGTTGGTCTCGAGCTATTACAGTTGCAGCATCCCTTAAGCGTTACGGTGGAGAAATAGGGGAAGGAGGGGGAAAGTCTTCGTCAGTGGTACCGGCCGCCTTTGCTAAGTCTCCGTCAGTCTGCATCAGAGCGACAGGAGACGAGAGAGAGAGAGAGAGAGAGAGGGAGAGAGAGACGTCGAAAAGGGAGAGAGATGCCGCAAAATGGAATTGGTGATTTGTATATCTAAATTGTATAAATAGTTTAGATTTAAAAAATAAATAAAATTAGTTTATGGACAAAAACGTGTAGACTCCAATTACAAAAGGATTTTGAAATTCTAAATGAAATGAAAATTGTAAATAAATTAGAAACAATTGAAAATTGTATTAGGCCAAATTATCACATGTTAGGACATGCCCAAGTTATTTAGGAAATAGTTTGAACTCTATTTGAAACTGAAATTGAATACAATCTAGGAACCTAAATCATTTTAGTTTAATTCAAAGTTATAAAAGAATTAAATCCAAATGAGATGGACATAGGTGATTTATTTATTTCCAATATTATGAAAACCAATTTTACCTTTCAACTTGAATTCAAAAGACTTTGGACCAGATATTCCAAATGAATACAATTCAAATCATTTTGAAATTTAATTCTTAATTACAATTTCGGATCAAATTAAGTGAAAACCATATTTTAAATAATTCAAAAAATGTTTACCAAATTCAAACACTATTTGATTGTAATCAATTAAACTTAAGGTCTAGTATGGTTCAAAGCGGATCAAATTTGAAGACCATTTGAGATGAACAAACCTTTTGAATGTCAAATTGCCCAACCAAGTTGTTGAGGCCAAACAAATATTCTGAACCAATACAAATCAAATCATGAGTACCAATTGGAAACATAATTGACCCTCAATCCACCACAAACATAATACTTGTGTTCTGTGTTGTATATTTAAATTCATGCAAGTTCTGCATTTGCACGAACCATTTGCTTATCATTGATATGTGTCATTGTTTGTTGACGTTAGATTATGAGGACTGTACCATTGACAACAACAACCAAGGAAAGTTCCACTAGATCATATCACCCAATATTTAATTGGATTATAGCTTTGGCATGATAGGAGTGTGAGTTTAGGATGCTAAATTATGTAGAACCCAGTAGTTGATAACTTAGGTCCAAACTTACCCTGACCTTGTAATCATCGAGTAGATGCTTAGCCGCTATAACATGGATTGGTAAACACCATTATTATTCCACAATACAACTACAGGGTTGACTACATTACTATTACTACTTAATTAATTAATCGATCTGGGTGGACTAGCTTTGATTGGGTCATTAGAGTGTAGTCATTGGTGGGGTATGCCACCCAGTCACCAGAGATTGTATGACTTCAAAATTTCAGTAGCTTCCATGTGTAACCGTGACACAGTATGGACTCTGTCGGGATCAAGTAAGTTGTGGGAACCCTCCTATGGCAGTCTAGTAGTTGTAGGTGTGTAGGTTGGATTGGGTGTCTCTTTTCAGAGAGGGCGACTATTTCCAAAATTCTTGTCTTGATCTACCTAGCTACTTCACATATGAAGTTTAGTAGCAGATGGGTGTGATCGGTATTGACGAGTAAAGTACACAAACCTCTAAAGAATGCATCAAATTGATCATGATTAGTCATGTCCCCAGTTACGGACAACTTCGAGCAACTCATCCAAGAATTGGAAGCTTGATCTCATTCATCTCTTCCATCTAAAAGAAATGAGTTCAACCAAAGGGGAGTATTGGAGCTGATCTCGGAGGTATGTGGTTTACACGGGTCTAATGAGATGTGTGGGATGATCAACATGTACCGGGAATCCACATGCTCAGACTGCATTGGGGTTACGTCCCGGGTTTGCCGGAGTGCCTCTAAGTTTACAATCGGCATTATTGGATTTCCTATAGACTACGACCAAGGTCTAAGAAGTGTCATATCGCTATTAGAGTATACAACTATATAAAATATAGGACAAAACTATGTTTTATGCAAAAGATCCTTGAACCCCACTAGCCCAAGTGCATGTAGGTGAACATGTATTCCATTAACTATGGACTTGCCAATATATTAAATGTATTGACCCTAGTGGTTGCAACATATCATGTTGCAACTGACTATTATGAGGAGTGACTTGTGTAGGATTTCATGCCTCTAATCGACATGCTTCCCTATGGTGTTGATGGAGCTTAACAGGAATGTTATCGTAGATTTACTTTTGTTCCCACTTATTAAGAACTTTGTTCCTTTGTAAGACTATGTATTTGACTAGCCATTGTCTGAGTCTGTAAGACTATTGGTTATCTTGTAATGGATGACAAATTTGTGTATGATACAATATCGTTACCGTGTATGTCACTGATTCGATCGAGGGGTTGGCATAGAACATAGTAGACCATATGCGTGAAAAGGTAGGTCGTGACATCCGTGATATATGAGCTTGTTCACTTTCTTAGAAAATTTGTTGTGATATAGCTTTATGACCTATTTATACATAATGCTCCCATTGCCCAAAGTCAACTGCATGATAAGATAATAATTTTGTGCACTAATTTCAATGTTGATGCTCTTGATAAACCTTCTCACTATTACACCATCCTAAAGTATTGGCCTAGTGAGACCCAAGGTACCATGGCTTGTCTACAGTTCGCCCTGGGGGTGATGTTGAGCTGGTCGGGCACGGTGGCCTACCCTGGCCACCTTGGAGATAGGTACTCCATGAAGGATGTGACTCTTTAGGCCCTGGTGGCCTGTATAGGCCTTGCCGAGGCTGCTAGGTGCCTGGTCGCCTTGCGAGGCTCTTCCCGCGAAATGACCTCATGAGGCTTGGCGCACGGCACCAGCCGCGGAGCCTCATGCCCATCACGTGGATCCCACACCACTTGGAGAAAGGTGAAAGGGGTTGTACCACTAGGCTTGGCCAGGAAAAGTTTCCTTTATGGTTATTACGGAGCTGTGTCCGTTGTCCATTATAAAGCAAGTTCCCAAGGCTTACCATTTCGATGATTGAAGATCAGGACACATCAATGCTGCGGGACAGAGGTCATCGCCGAGCACACGAAGGCGTCACAAAGACCACTTTACCTGGCAAAGACCACCTTTAGTCAAGATAGGTCTGGCACCTGTCCCCCATTGAATTGCAGCCCTGTGGAAACCCTTTCCCGCCAATATTTTCGGGTTAGAGAACCAAGACACTACAAAGGGGGGAGGGACACGTACATGTAAGGGGATCAAGCCATTCTCTCCCCCAACACCCGTGTACCGTAACCTCAAGCTCCCTCCTTTCTAAGAAAACAAATCACAAGCAGGAGTAGGGTTTTACACCCCCGGTAGCCCGAAATTGGATAGCTCGTGTGTCTTTGTTGGAAGAGTGAGCTCGTCATCGATCTTGTTGTGTTTGGCATCGTGTTGCAGGTCACAAGCCAAGCCCCCTAATGTTTGAACCCTATTCTTGGAGAAGTTCCTGGACGTGGATCGCAGATCCGACAAATGGGATGCCAGGTAGGGTGACATGCTGTCTTCGCGCCCTCGATGTCGACATCAGCATCGACATGGACGAAGCCGCTGCCCGCCGGGAACGCCCCAAGATGCCACCCGCAGCACCAAGGGTCGGCGCCCCTGGGCCTCCATGTAGCCTGTCCGGGAGCATGTGGCCTCCTCCCGCAAGTTCGTGAATGAGCAGACGCGGGACCGTTCTGCCACCATCTATTCGCTCGTGTGTCGCGACCCTCCTGCTCCACTTGCCGCATTGCTCATGGCTCAGGAGCTTCTATGCTACCGCCATGCCAACAACGGCTATGAAGCCTGGCTCGGGCACATGACAGAGCTCATCGAAGCCGCGTGCATCGCTTCGACCATGACGGCCAGGCGCCCTCCCACTCCATGCCCCCTCCGCCGTTGTGTGCCGACCAAGACGAGCATGACACTCCTCCTCTAGCTGGCGACTCTCTTGAGCGGCGCCATGTAGCACGCGCATTAGAGCCGCTCTGGGTCATCGGTGCCGGCAGATGACGGCGACAGCTGCCACATCATCCACCACACCCCCTTGAGAAGGCGCCCAACCACCAGAATCATGTTCTCCAAGACGTCTCCGTGGCTGGGTGTCAGAATCGTGTGACCCCCAATGGAGTCGTTGCCACCACTGGGGGCTACCTAACCCTCACCCCCGAGTTGCGCCACATGGTGTGGCCCGACAAGTTCAAGCCACAGCTTCCTCCTCACTACAACGGCAGCGCCAACCCCACGGAGTTCCTCCTACTTTACACCTTCAGCATCCATGTTGCGAGGGGGGATGACCGGGTCATGGCGAACTGGTTCCCCATGGCCCTCAAGGACGTTGCACGCACATGGCTCCTGAACATCCCCGAGGCATCCATATCTTCATGGGAGGACCTGCACAATAAGTTCGTCGCCAACTGCATGGGAACAAGCAACCGCCCCTCATGCTGAATGACCCATGGGTCGTGTGCCAACGCTCTGGCGAGCCTCTCCACAAGTTCATCCAGTGCTTCAGCAAGGTGCGCAACAGGATCCCGAGGGCCTCTGACGATGCAATCGTGTCCATCTTCACCAACGGCGTCACCGACATAAAGAAGCGTGAGAAGCTCTGTGTCAAGGACAAGATGGACTCCGCGGTGGTGCTGTTTGTCCTTGCCGACCGCTGCACCAAGGCCGAAGATGGGCGCCTGTGCCTCCAAAGTGACCCCGAAATCCAAGGGAAAGGACCCCAAGCGCTAGGGACCCACTGTGCTTGCGGTGGAGCCGAACTAAAAGCACAGCCGCGATTGCGATGAAGCCTAGAACGAAAACCGCCCCATCTGTGCCTACCACAATGTGAACACCCACAACACTGAGAACTGCTACAAGATCAAGAAGCTCCGCGAGAGTCTCGATGGCCGCCAGAAAAGCAGTAGAGGCCGTGGAGAAGGCAATGAAGGTGGTCATTGGGACGACAATAACAACGGTGTACACAGCAACAACCGCCAGGATTGGCAGAGCCAGCCGTGGTAGGCTGACACTTAAGCCAACACCGCACATCAACGCCCTCCCTCCCCCTGAGAACCCCACAGGGTGGCCTGCATCCTTGGCAGGGTCCAAGCCCTTCCGTCCATTCGCCACTTCAGGAACTTCTCTCGCGAGGTGAACGCGGCCCTACCGGCGTTTGAGTCCGCTGGTCGCCTCAAGTGGTCTAAACTCCCCATCGCCTTCGTCATGAGAGACCGTCACAAGTCCTCAAAAGCCATGGGCATCATTCCCTTGTTGTGCACTCCTACCATCAGCAATTTAGTTGTCACCAAAACCCTCATCGACGGTGGGGCAGGGCTCAATGTGCTCTCTGTGGAAGCCCTCGAGATGCTTCAAGTGCCCTAGGAGCGCTTGACGCCCACGAAGCCCTTCTCATGTATCACCGATGGTTCAACCATCCCTTTGGGGCAAGTACACCTCCCAGTCACCTTCCGCACCCACAGGAACTATCACATGAAATTCATCGACTTCGACGTGGTGCACATCGACCTACCTTTAAACGCCATCTTGGGCTATCCGGCGCTTTTCAAGTTCATGGTTGTGACCCACCACACCTATGACTTCATCAGTATGCCCGGTTGCAACAACATCATCACCCTCTGATGTGACAAGAAGGACGTAGTGGACAATATGAGCAAGCATACAAGGCTGCCACCTCCGCATACCCCGCCAAGGAAGACATCTTGGGGCCTGCCAACGGAGCGCCCACAAGGAGGAAGCCCCTGCTTCCTTAGGAGCTGGCTAGGCCCAAAAGGACGTCGCCAGACGGGGGCAGCACATGGCCCCCTCACGTCGTCAGCAGCACCCTCTCCCCCAAATAGGAAGGCGTGCTCATCACCTACCTTCGGGCAAAGCCCTGGTGCGTGTTTTTGGATTGCATCAGTCATGCCAGCCCTGCCGAGGGAGGTGAACAAGCACCACTCAGTCGCTCGCCGAGGCGTATGGAACGTCAGCAAGCACGAAGATGCAGGACTTGCCCGCGAAGCTCACCCTCGCAGGTGGATCACAGGAGCCACCAACCCACAAGTATAGGGGATCACGACAGACTTCACGGATAGTATTTCACCCTAATTTATTGATTCGACATAAGGGGAGCCAAAGAATATTTATCAGCATTCACAGTTGAGTTGTCAATTCAATCGCACCCGGGTTATTTATCTGCAGCGAATGTTTCGTAGCATGGCCAATAATAATTGTAGTAGTAACAGTGATAGCATCAATTTTGTAACAAGAGTGATAGTGATCGTAGAAATAGTAACTTAGCAAGATTCAGTATATGTAAAGCGTACGCCATGCTGCATTGATGGAAAGATATGGATGACATCAATCATGTAACACTTACACACTAGAGCGACACAGACCTAGATCCAATTCATCAATGTAATGTAGGCATGTATTCCGTATATAGTCATACGTGCTTGTGATAAGAACTTGCATGTCATGTTTTGTCCTATGGTCCCGTGGCAGAGGAGTCCTATTGGAAACTAAGGAATATTAAGGCCTCCTTTTAATAGACAACTGGAACAAGGCATTAACACATGATGAATACATGAACTTCTCAAACTACGGCAATCACTGGAAAGAATCCCAGTTACTGTGACCTTGGGGTATGCGGATCAATACACGTAATAGGTGCATACAAAAAGCAAGATAGGGTCCAAATTACTCTTATATTCATGAAAACATAATAGGTTCAGATCTGAAATCATGTCACTCGGGCCCTAGTGACAAGCATTACACATAGCAAAGTCATATCAACATCAATCTCAGAACATAGTGGGTACTAGGGATCGACCCCTATCAAATTAATTGATTACATGATGAATTCCATCCACACCCATCACCGACCAGCAAGCCTACAAAGGAAGTACTCACTCCCAGTGGTGAGCATCATGGAATAGTTGATGGAGAAGGGAGTCCTAGATTAGGGGGTCCTCGGATAGACGACATATTGCTTATGGTCTGAACTGTATGGACCGCAAGGTGAGCATTGGATGATCAGGTTCACCATCGCCAGGATGGAGACCTCAAGTAGCCATGACATATCCTCCAAGTCGCCGACCGTAGATAGGCATGTTTATCTCTTCGGTAGGTAACCGACCATGTGTAAACCCTAGGTACCCTCGACGTCTATATAAGCCGGTGGGTTTTAGGTGGTAGATACAGAACAACTCATCTAGGGTTAGCTATTCGATCTCGAGGTAGATCAACTTTGTACCCCCCATATCATCAATACAATCAAGCTGGACGTAGGGTATTACCTCCATAGCAGGGCCCAAACCTGGGTAAATTTGTGTCTCCTTCGTCTCTTGTTACCATCGATTCTAGTCTCATAGTTCGGTACCCCCTACCTGAGATCCACCGGTTTTGACACCGACATTGGTACTTTCATTGAGAGTTCCTTTGTGAAATACCTAAGGAATCGATGGCTTGCTTTGTCACGAGCAACGAGGTCTATATCCAGGGGATCCTCACCCTAGATTAGAATCTCGCAGGCGGTGACATCTTGTCACACGCCATCCCGATCAGCCACCATGGCCTGATCGGAAGCTTTTTCCCCGATCATAGGATCAAGTTCGAAACCTTAGAGTTCGTCGCTAATTCACGGGGTATACTCGCTTTAAAGGAACCCTCGACCTTGGAGGAAAAACCTATAAGTCTGGCTGCCTCGACGCCGAAGACATCAGGCCCCACTTCTATACGAAACACGGATCCGCTCTGTCACTCCTCCAGAGTCGTCTCACCGTTCACAAAATCTACTTGCCTCGGCGACACACATCCTGTCATCGCCTCGTTCTTAAACGAGTTGTTCGATCGGATCAAAGCCTTGAGTATGTCGGATGACCAGGTTACGGTCTATGACCTGCTCGGGATCAAGCTCGATGACAGGGAGATCCATGTCCCTCCGGTCACCTACCTTGTCGCTACCATCGAGTGTCCCACCGAGGATTCGTCCCAACAGTCGGAACTAAAGACAGTCTACACCCCTGCCTCTGATCACCGAGACGTCATAGGCGAATCAGATGTCGGAAATCATCCTCAAGACGGATTGTTATCGGCTCGGGACCTACCACACAATTCAGAATCTGCAATTCTGAACATTCAATGTGGCGTGGAATCGAATTTTTTGCCACTCACCACCCAAGACGATCATCCCGGTATCGCACCAAAACCCGCGTCCTCGGACTTTTGGGATATCAAGCAATTACACGGAGAGTCAGTCCATCACTTTTGGACCAGACTCCTACTCGCTAGAAGCAGAGAAAAAGGCATAGCGACCAAGAGGTAATGGCAATTTTAATTCGCAATTGCCATGATGAAGGGATTCTTAATGCCCTGGACCGCAAGCACATTGCAACTTTTTGGAGTTATTAGATTTAGTACAGAAATACTGTGCCAAGGAAAGCGCTTGGCAATATGAATGGTTGTTTTTAGAACCATTTTTCCCCAAGCACCATGGAGGAGATCAGAAAAAGTAGGTACCTCCAAAGTGGCCAGCAAGATACGAATCCACCGAAAAAAGAAACAGGCCTCCTTCAGGAGTCGGCACTGTCCTTGATGGACTACTGGATAACCCTTGCCCTATACATTCTGTGTTGCTAAACACAAGCCCAACTTACAGCCCTAGAGCCTGCTGGGTTGCTAGGAAAGTGGCAAAGAGCTGCGAGGTTATCCTTGAAACACCTCCGTCGAATGGGCGCTCCCCATCATCGCCCGAACACAATACCGAAGTCCTGATGGTATATGAAATGTTCCCCTCAGGGAACATGAGGAAAAGGGCTCTTAGAGAGCTCGAACAGGTCTACCATGTGGCAGCAACTAGCGTATGGGAAGACATACCGATTACCTTTGGGGATACTGACTAGCCGGCCATTCTTACCGGTCACTCATCGGCCGCACTAGTCCCGAACCCCCTTATTGATGGATACAGGCTAAACAAGGTGCTAATGGACAACGGCAGCAGGTTAAACCGAATATATGAAGGAACCTTGAAAAAAATGCAATTTGACCGATCTCGCATCAAACATAGCAATACAACCTTTCGGGGAATCATTGCAGGGAAAGAGGCACGCTGTTCCAAACGTATTGTCCTAGATGTAGTGTTCGGCACGCCCAAAAACTACCGACCCAAGGAACTTCTCTTCCACATCGTACCCTTCCCAAGCGTCTACCACGCCCTATTGAGATGGGACGCCTTCACAAAGTTCCAGGCTATATCCCATTACGGGTACATGAAACTTAAAATACCGTAACCAAATGGAGTGATCACTATCTCTAGTGATCCGAACATAGCCCTTCGGGCCGAAAACAAATCGACAACACTTGCCCTCAAGGCATTAGCGGAGACTTTCACTATAGAAGAACTAACCGCACTACGGTCAAAAGTTAACAAGGATGACATGGTCCTTAGCAAAAGGCCCAAGTTCACGTCCTTCAAACACACAGAGGAAATCCTCAAGTTTCAAGTATATCCGACGGACCCAAATAAGACAACATCCATTGGAGCCTAGCTTGATCCCCTTGTGGATGAGGCACTGCAGAATTTTCTTTGAGAAAATCAGGACATATTTGTCCAGCAGGCTTCTGATATGCCCAGAATAGCACGACGGCTTGCCGAACACAGTCTGAACATTATAGTAGGCTTCAAGCCCGTTAAACAGACTCTACGTCGTTTCTCCGAACCCAAACAGCAAACTATAGGGGAAGAATTAGCTAAACTATTAGAGGCCGGTTTTATTCGGGAGATCAAGCACCCCGACTGGTTGGCAAATCTGGTGATGGTACCAGAGAAAGACAAGTCCTGGTGGTTGTGTGTCGATTTCAAAGACCTCAACAACGCCTGCCATAAGGACCCTTCCCCCTTACCATGCATAGACCAGATCATCGACGCCACAAGCAGACACGATTTGTAGTGTTTCCTCGATGCTTACTCCAGATACCATCAAATTAAAATGAAGGAATCTGATCAAGCGGAAACCGCATTCATCACCTCTTACGGGCCATTTTGCTTCAACACGTTCGGGCTAAAAATTCTAGGGCCACATACCAGTGCATGATCCAGACATGTCTCGCAACTCAGGTCGGTAAGACAGTTGAGGCGTACGTGGATGACGTGGTAATTATGACCAAGCACGTCAACCAGCTAATCGATGACCTACGGTAAACCTTTGCTAGTCTACGCGAGTATGACATACGACTCAATCCGGAAAAATGTGTATTCGGAGTTCCTTCTAGTAAGCTGATTGGATTCATTGTCTCCCATCGAGGGATAGAGGCGAATCCAGCTAAGATCCACGCTCTATCGGAACTTGCAATTCCCATAGAGCTGAAGCATGTCCAGAGGCTAGCTCGGTGTGTAGCCACTTTATCTCCCGCATCGGAGAGAAATCTTTACCGTTCTATAAGATGCTGAAACAGACCAACAACTTCAAGTGGACCGGTGAAGTAGCGGCTATGCTAGAAGAAATTGAAGCACTACTGGCAACCAATCCCATACTCACCGCATCAGGCACAGGCGATCCCATGTTGTTATACATATCGGCCACCAATCAAGTGGTCAGTGTCGTCCTCGTTGTCGAACGAGATGAGGAAGGACACAAATTTCGGACTCAGAAACCGGTTAACTACATGTTAGAAGTGCTAACGCAGTCAAAGTCTAGATATCCGCATTACCAAAAGATAGCCTACACAGTGTTTATGGCATCAAGGAAACTTAGACACTACTTCCAAGAGTGTGCAATAACAGTGGCATCCAAAGTCCCCCTGAATGATATAATCAACAACAGGGACGCCACCGGCCGCATAGCCAAATGGGCCATTGAGATTCTTCCCTTCAAAATAACCTATAAGCCACGCCCTGCCATAAAATCTCAGGTATTGGCAGATTTCCTGACTGAATGGACAGAGGTCGAGATCCCCAAGGAATACATCGCATACTCCCATTGGAAAGTGTACTTCGATGGATCCAAAACATTGGCCGGACTATGGCTGGAGTAATCCTCACATCCCCCACAGGCGACAACATGCAATATGTGTTGCAAATCATGTATGCCAACTCTAACAATGCAGCCGAATACGAAGCTCTCCTTCATGGTGTTCGGATGGCAGTATCAACGGGCATACAACGACAGGAGGTATGGGGAGACTCCAATTTGGCCATCTCCCAAATTAATGGCGAATTCGATGCCAAAAACCTGAAACGGCAACATATAGAAATGTCGTCCTAAAAATATCTGCTCGCTTTCAAGGGATGGAATTTCACCACGTCGCTCGCGACAACAACCAAGCCGCCGACGTGTTGGCTCGTATGGGAGCCTAAAGCGATCCTGTCTCGACAAACACCTTTCTAGAGTGGCTCTTGAAGCCATCCGTGGTGTGGCGTGACGAGGACATGGGTGTCGATCTAAATACGGCAGACGGGGTTGTTCCCCCTATAAACGAGCCTGACAATCAATTCATCGGTGGCTCCATCATATCCCCCAATAAATAAGCCTTGCAAGCAATGTGACTAAGTGTTAGTCACGGGATCTTGTATTACGGAACGAGTAAAGAGACTTGCCGGTAACGAGGCTGAAATAGGTATGGAGATACCGACGATCGAATCTCGGGCAAGTAACATACCAAAGAACAAAGGGAACATCATACGAGATGAACTGAATCCTTGACATAGAGGTTTGACCGATAAAGATCTTCGTAGAATATGTAGGAGCAAATATGGGGATCCAGGTCCCGCTATTGGTTATTGACCGTATAGGTGTCTCGTTCATGTCTATATAGTTCTCGAACCCGCAGGGTCTGCACACTTAAGGTTCGGTGATGTTTCGGTAGTATAGAGTTATGTATGGTGGTGACCGAAGGTTGTTCGGAGTCCCAGATGAGATCTCGGACATCACGAGGAGCTCCGGTATGGTCCAGAGCTTATGTGAAAAAGGTTTTCACCTAATGAGCTCGAACCCAAAGCGGAGAAATGCATCTTCATGGAGTACCCTAAGAACAGTTGGGTATACCTTCTACCTCAAATGTGAGTGCAAAGTGTTTGTTGCTAAAAACGGGTCCTTTCTCGAGAAAGAGTTTCTCTCGAAAGAATTGAGTGAGAGGAAGATAGAACTTGATGAGGTTGTTGAACCTTTGTTTCAACCAGAGACTAGCGCGGCGCAGAGAGTTGTTTCTGTGGAGCCTACGTTAGTTGAAGAGGAAGCTAATGATGATGATCATGAAGCTTAGGATCAAGTTACTATCGAACCTCGTAGGTCGACAAGGATGCATACTGCTCCTGAGTGGTATGGCAACCCTGTCTTAGAGGTCATGTTTTTTGGAAAGCGATGAGCCTACGAGCTATGGAGAAGCGATGATGGGCCCGGATTCTGACTAATGGCTAGGAGCCATGAAATCCGAGAAAGGATCCATGTATGAAAACCAAGTATGGACTTTGGTAGACTTTCCCATTGAACGGCATGTCGTTGAGTACAAATGGACCTTTAAGATGAAGACAGAAGCTGATGGCGAATGACACTATTTGTAAAGCTCGACTTGTCGCAAAGAAGTTTCCGCCAAGCTCAAGCAGTTGACTACGATGAGACCTTCTCACCCGTAGCGATGCTAAAAGTCTGTTCGAATTATGTTAGCAGTTACTGCATTTTTCAATTTTGAAATCTGGTAGATGGATGTCGAAACATCGTTTCCTTCCTTGAGGAAAGGTTGTATGAGATAGAACCAGAAGGTTTTGTCAATTCTAAGGATGCTAAAAGGTGCGCAAGCTCTAGTGATCCTTCTATGGACTGGAGCAAGCATCTCCGAGTTGGAATATACGCTTTGATTAGGTGATCAAATTTTTTGAGTCTATACAATGTTTTTGAGAAACTTGTATTTACAATAAAGTGAGTGGGAGCACTATAGAATTTTTGATAAGCATATGTGGTTGACGTATTATTGATCAAAAATGATGTAGAATTTCTGGAAAGCATAAACGGTTGTTTGAAAAGAGTTTTTCAAATGAAGACCTAGATAAAACTACCTAATTGTTGAGCATCAAGATCTATAGAGATAGATCAAGATTCTTGATGAGACTTTCAATGAGTACATACCTTGACAAGATTTTGAAAGAGTTCAAAATGGATCAGTCAAAGAAAGAGTTCTTGCCTGATTTGTAAGGTATGAGGTTTAGTAAGACTCAAAGCTCGACCACGGTGGAAGAAAGAGGAAGGATGAAGGTCGTACCCTATGCTTTAGCCATAGGCTCTATATTGTATGACATGTTGTGTACCGCACCTATGTGTTCCATGCCATGAGTCCATGAAGGGGTACAAGAGTGATCCAGGAGTGGATCACTGGACAGCGGTCAAGATTATCCTTAGTAACTAAAAGACTAAAGAAGTGATTCTCGATTATGGAGGTGATAAAGAGTTCGTCGTAAAGAGTTACGTCGATGCAAGCTTTAACACCAATCCAGATGACTCTTAGTAGCAATCATGATACGTATAGTGGAGCAGCCATTTGGAATAGTTCCAAGTGGAGTGTGTTAGCAGTGTCTATAGTATGACATAGAGATTTGCAAAGTACACAGGGATCTAAATGTCGCAGACCCATTGACTAAAAGACCTCTCTAACATGCAAAGCATGATCGAGCCCAGAACTCATTGGGTGTTAGATTCATAACATTGCGAGTCACATGGTGATGTGAACTAGATTATTGACTCTAGTGCAAGTGGGAGACTGTTGGAAATATGCCCTAGAGGCAATAATAAATTGGTTATTATTGTATTTCCTTGTTCATGATAATTGTTTATTATCCATGCTATAATTGTATTGATCGGAAACTCAGATACATGTGTGGATACATAGACAACACCACGTCCCTAGTATGCCTCTAATAGACTAGCTCGTTGACCAAAGATGGCTATGGTTTCCTATTCATGGACATGAGATGTCATTTGATAACGGGATCACATCATTAGGTGAATGATGTGATGGACAAGACCCAAATTACAAACATAGCATATGATAGCATATGATCGTGTCAGTTTATTACTACTGTTTTCTACATGTCAAGTATCTATTCCTATGACCATGAGATGATGCAACTCACTGACACCAGAGGAGTACCTTGTGTGTACCAAACGTCGCAACATAACTGGGTGACTATAAAGGTGCTCTAGAGGTATCTTCGAGGGTGTATGTTGGGTTGGCATAGATCAAGACCGGGATTTGTTACTCCGTGTGAAGGAGAGGTATCTCAGGGCCCACTCGATAATACAACATCACAAGAAGCCTTGCAAGCAATGTGACTAAGTATTAGCCATAGGATCTTGTATTACGGAATAAGTAAATCGACTTGCCGGTAACGAGGTTGAACTAGGTATGGAGATGCCGACGATCGAATCTCGGGCAAGTAACATACCACAGAACAAAGGGAACATCATACGTGATTAACTGAATCCTTGACATAGAGGTTCGACCGATAAAGATCTTCGTATAATATGTAGGAACCAATATGGGCACCCAGGTCCCACTATTGGTTATTGACCATAGAGGTGTCTTGGTCATGTCTACATAGTTCTCGAAACCGCAGGGTCTGCACACATAATGTTCGGTGATGTTTCGATAGTATAGAGTTATGTATGGTGGTGACCGAAGGTTCTTCGCAGTCCCGGATGAGATCCTGGAGATCATGAGGAGCTCCGGAATGGTCCGGAGGTAAAGATAGATATATAGGAAGTCCTGTTTTGGTCACCGGAAAAGTTTCGGGCTCATCGGTAGTGTACCGGGAGTGTCGGGAGGGTGCCGAGGGATCATCGGGAGGGGTATTTCGACCCAAGAGGCTACATGGGTTGTGCGAAGAGGTATACCAGCCCTTAGTTGGCTGTCCTAAGTCCCACAAGAGGCCCAAGTGGCTGGAGTGGAAGGATAAGGGGGAAAAGCCAAGGTGGAAAGAGTTTCCAAGTGGGAAGGACTCCTAGTCCTATTAGGATTGGAGGAGGACTCCTCCTCTCCTCCTTGCGCAAGGCCAAGGGATGTCCCCTTGTGCGCCAAGCCTCCTCCCTCCCTCCTCCTATGTATACTAGAGTTTTTGAGGGTTTTGAGACACAGAAGAACAGCCACGTGCTACCCTCTTCTCTAGATCGTAGTTTCTTCTCTAGATTGGTTTCAGCGGTGCTTAGGTGAAGCCCTGCTCGAATAGTTCCACCACCATCGCTGCAACGCCATCGCGCTGCCGGAGAACTCATCCACCTCTCCGCTCCCTCTTGCTGGATCAAGAAGGTAGAGATCGTCATCGAGCTGTACTTGTGTTGAACGCAGAGGTGTTGTCCGTTCGGCGCTAGATCAGAAGGACCGTGATCAAGATCGCGAGACAATTAGTGATTGGATTGCGGGACAGATTGTGATTGGATCGGGGTACGGATCGTGATGGGATCACGAGATGCTCGGTGATTTGGATTGTGAAGACATTTGACTACATCAACCATGTTTCTTAACGCTTCCCGCTTAGCGATCTACAAGGGTATGTAGATCCACTCTCCCCCTCATAGATGCTCATCACCATGGATAAATCTTGCGTGTGCATAGGAAATTTTTTGTTTCCCATGCAACGTTCCCCTACAATTAATCATGTTGTTGATAGAGCCCTTCCTCGCTTACCTTCTCCGCAAGGAACTCCCCAAAGACCAAACAGAGGCATGATGCATAGTTCGGCGATCCAAATCCTACAGAGTACAAAAGGGTGGGTTATACAAGAAAAGAACCACCAGAATATCCGATGAAGAAGGATGGGAGATCCTAGCCGAAGTTCATGCAGGCATGGCCGACCACCACACCGCGGTGAGAGCCTTAGTTAGCAAGGCCTACCGAGCCGGTTTCTAATGGCCTACAGCTCAGACGGACGCTGATTCACTTGTCAAATATTGCGTAGGATGTCAATTCTTAGCAAATCAAAGTCACATGCCCCCAACAGCTCTTCGGACTATTCTAATCACTTAGCCTGTCGGGACCCTGATCCTAAGTCATAAGAATATAGCCTGTAACACACCACATCACTTTGCGGCCTCCCGCATGATAACTCCACGGCTGCAGCGTTACCTTAGCCAGGACCATTTGCGCCTTTTGGTTCACGTATGTGAATATGTCACTAGCATTCAAAGGACCGAGAACCCGGGCCAACATGATTAGTCATAGACCCAAGTGGCACATCCATACGGAAACAGGCATATGTAACCCAGCAATGCAGGTGTCGGCCTCAAGCGTGTGTAGACGAGTCATAGCCAGCTACAAGGACTCCATTATGCCGTGGGACATAAATGTCATCACTACATGTAGATGAGTCATAGCAGGCTACAGGGACTCCATTACACTGCGAGACATTTCCCCGAAGGGACAAACACAGCAGCAAAGAAGGATACATGCCGGTCAATCAATGTGTCCAGAGCAGTAGCAAGCTGCCAAGGCTCGATGGAAGCACAAAGAGGCAGTTTCCCATAAAGATTACTACTAGAGGAACATAACTAGGTGTCGGAACCCATACATACCGGTCCACGTCACACGTCCGCATGACATGCCCGATATGCATAGATACAACTATGGCATCACAACATAACCATACAACAACACACTTTTTATTTAAAAGGCTCAGAGAAGCCTGGCGTAGTATGTTCTTACAGGTAGGGGTCACATGACCCGACACTCAAGTCATACAAGAAAGTTCATACAAATAAAGCAGAAGCATAAAGTTGTCTGACTACACACAGTTGAAAGGATAAAAAGGCACATGGCCTGACTATATACAGCCCGCCATAGGGCATAAGGTCGTAGCTGGGACACCAGCTATTCAACATCGTCGACATCTAGATAGAACCCACCTGATGGGTCCTAAGTCTCATTTGGAACATTTATTAAGCAAACATGAGTACAAGCGTACTCAGCAAGTCTTTAAAGAAGACCTAGTCTATTTATGCTCATGTATCAACAAGGGGGAGTGGTGGAATTTATGCAGCAATGCCAACTTTGACTCTTGGCTATACTATACTACACATATAATTCTTTGTTCAAATTTTAGACATCGCACATGAGTCCACTAACTCCACATCAATACACCAACATGGATTCAATTCCCTCATCTATGAAAGTGCCATCCACGGTACTCACACTTGTCTCGTGATTTTTACGAGTATCCATTAAATTATCTATGAACAACATAAGTTCTCCAAGTAGTCAATATCGGAGAAAACGGCTATTCGAACAGATTCATACCCTATAGGGGTGTACTTCTTCACACACGCTCTCGCCACTTATCGTTGTGTGCTCATAAAACCAGCCACGACCGTCAATCACACAAGACCTCTAGTCCAGGCTATCGCCTATTTGAGACTGAACCCGCTCGGAAGTCTGACCGAAGTTTCCACTAAGGCCCCAAACGATGTGCTCAAGGTTCCCAAGCCCACCATTCGGGTGACCCTTGGTACACTGTGCCACTTCTTACCGCGTCATAACCCACCCCTAGGGTCAGCGCTATGCACGGCCTCCAGCATACAATAAACACCAGAAACTACTTGCGACAACTGGACCAAGGACTAGGTGGTTGATAAGTCGAGCGGGGTCATATTTCAGGGCCTGACATGTGGTAGTAACTAAACTTGGATCACAAACATGGAACTCAGTTCCTAAGAACGGTCCCAATGAGACAACCCGCTATGTACTCCTACATAGCCTCTCATCGCTACCTTTACCAGATTGGGTTCATCATTAAGCTTATCACATCAGAACAATACTGTTTCACTCCAGTTCATCACCCAGATGAATCAGACTTGACACAACTCTAAGCATAGCGAGCATAGCAGGCAAAGTAGGAAAGCACATGATGGCTCAAGCATCTACCAAGTATGCTAAGTTGCAAGGTTTAGCTATTTACTGTAACAATAACAGGTCATGCAAAGGAATGGGTTCATCTACCGTACATGACAAACAATTAAATGTTTGTCCTAATGCAATAAACAAGAGCAGGAGCGAGAGAATGGGTTGTTATTGGAATGATCAATGGGGTTTCTTGCCTTGCTAGGAAGCAGGGAGGTATTCTCCTTCGTTGGTGTACTTGGGGGTATCCTCAGAAGCAGGGCCTACCGCAATGCAGATGAGTAACAATCAACACACGGCAAGTGCAGCAATATGATGCATGATCATGACATGGCAACATGGATGGACGACCTAATGCAACTATGAACCAAGTTAAATGAAGTAGTTTTGAACATAGGTTCAAAATCGTTCTCCATTTCATATTCCATATATTGACCTATTACTAAATGTCAATGTTCATCTACATATGTTTCTCTAACATGTATAATAACAGCACCATTGGATTCATTGGATTTTTCTGATAAATTTTCATATATAAATCATTTCCTTCTGACTTGTAGATTAATTTCTATGAATTTTCTAAGTTTTAAATAATTTCTAGAATTAATTTAATCCACAAATTCTTTTATTGCATCAACATGACGTTAGCTGGTCAACAGCCCGTTGACAGGTCAAACCTGACCAGTGGGGCCCACTGGTCAGTGACCCAGCCTCTAACAGAAGCAATTGACCACTAATTATTAATTATTTAGGAAAGGGGCTCACTGGTGAGTGGGTCATTAACTTAATTAATTCCGTTAATTAATTTTCTTAAACTAATTCTAATTCAACAGGACCAAGCCCCACTTGGCAGTTGACCCTGGGTCAAACCCCCGTGGTCAATGCCGACGGAACCAAGGCATACAAAGGGCGAAACAGACGGGGAAGAGAGGGGATTGATCTTGGGGCTCACTGCGGGCTCAGAGCCGACGATAGCTTGCTCGGGGAGGGCTCGGAGGTGGCAAATCGACAGCAGCGGTGCTCGGGCCCGAGGAGGAAGAAGGGGTTAAGGTCGTCGCTCCAGGGCCTCTAGCGGCACGTGGCTCGGTGCAGAGGTCAGGGACAACGATGCGGATCTTCTCGCAGGCTTAGGGGGGCGTGGGAGCGGCTGCGGCTATGACAGCGAGCAAGTGGAGGCGACGGCCATGGCAGAGCCGAGGAGAGGGAAGAGGCAGGGGGCGAATGAGCGAGAATGAGAGCGATGGGGACGGCACCGGCGTCCTCATCTGCTCGCCAGCATGACGGGGAAGGCAGACACGCAGGGAGCTACGTGTCAGGTCCAGCACGAACGCACGGCGGGCACGCGCTTGTCCTCCTGCCTGCCAGGAGGACGACGACCCCCCTGGGCCAGGTGGACCGGCCTGGCCTGGGCTGAGGCAGGTTCCTTCTTCTTCTTTTTTAATTCCAGTTTTTGTATTTCTGTTTTCACATTTGTTTTATTTTTATTTAGGCACAAATGCTAGGCACAAAATACTCCAAATATTTTATAGAGCTTAGTTTGAATATTTCAAACCTCTACAAAAAGTTTCAGAATATTTGGAATACTGAAATAATTATAATGCTTTATTTGGAATTTTCAGTAGCTTTAATATTTATTTTTCAAATGCTATATAGATTCAAAAATTTAGAATGACCCCTGATATATTTATGTCCACATTTATCAGACATAGGGCATATTTTTGATGGGCATTTTGGATTTGTTGTTTTTTCACAACTATTGAATTGGTTTGATTTGAGTGAGATGTTAGGGTTTCTGTTAATCCCCATTTCAATATTGATGCAAAAAGTGAAAACATGATGCACACACATGCTGACCTAAGTAAGCTAGCTAGGGATGTGACAACTCACCCCCACTCAAAAGAATCTCGTCTTGAGATTTGGAAGTCATCGGGAAGAGCGCGGGGTACTCTAGTCGAAGATGATCCTCTCTTTCCCATGTGGCTTCCTTCTCGGAATGGTGTGACCACTAAACCTTGAGAAACTTGACGCCGAGTGGTACACTCAGCTTGGTCAAGAATACGAACAGGGTATTCTCAATATGTAAGGTTATCTTGGAGATCAAGCGCTTTGTGGTCTACTTCGTGGACAGGGTCCGAGAAGTAACACCTGAGTTGTGAGACGTGGAAGACATCATGAACCTTTGAAAGATGCGGCAAAAGTTCCAATTGGTAGGCAACCTCTCCTCATTTAGCAAGAATGCGAAAAGGTCCAATGTAACGAGGAGCCAACTTGCCCTTGATACCGAATCGATGAGTACCCTTTAGAGGTGTAACCCGAAGATAAGCTGTCTCGTCAACTTCATAGGTCACAACCTTATGATGGCGATCATATTGACTCTTTTGACGAGATTGGACTGTTTTCAACTTTTCACGAATAATGCGAACTTGCTCCTATTCATCCTGGATCATATCCGGACCAAAGAGTTGCCTCTCTCCGGTTTCTCACCAGTTAAGAGGTGTTCGACACCTTCGTCCAAAGAGTACTTCAAAAGGGGCTTTGCCCAAGCTTGATTGAGCACTATTGTTATAAGCAAATTCGGCAAATGGAATACATTTCTCCCAATTCATATCGAAGGATATAACACAAGTTCGGAGCATGTCTTTGAGGATTTGATTGACTCGCTCAACTTGACCACTTGACTACGGATGGAAAGAAGTGCTAAAGGATAGATGAGTCCCCATAGTAGTTTGGAAACTTTCCCAGAATCAGGAAGTGTCACATCCCTAGCTAGATGTCATAGGACAGCATGTGTGTGCATCATATTTCATTTTTCATCAACATGAAGTGGGGATTAAAAGAAACCCCAAAGCCTCATTTGAATCAAACCAATTCAAAGCATGTGAAAAACCAACTAATTCAAAATGGTCATCTAAAATGTCCCCTACGCCTGATAAATATGGACATGAATATATGAAGGGCCATCTTAAATATTTGAACATTCATAGAAATTTAAAATAAATAACAAAGCTGCTCAAAATACCAAATAAAGCATTATCATTATTTTAGATTTTAAAATATCCTTAAACTTTTTACAGAAGTTTGAAATGTTCAAACTTAATTATATAAAATATTTGGAATATTTTATAATAGCATTTCTACCTGAAAAAAGAAATAAAACAAATGTCAGAATTAGAAAACAGAGAGAAAAAGAAAAAAAAAGAGGAAGAAGCCCAGGGGGAGCCGGCCCAACTGGCCCGTGTGAGTCATCCCTATCCTCTCGCCAGGAGGACACGGGCACGCGCTCGCCGCGTGTGGGCACACGCTCCGCCACATCCTCCCTACCTGGCTGCTCCCTGGAGGGCTCCGAGAGCGCTAGCGCGAGGCCTCTCGTTGTGGCCCTCTCCTCCTCCCATCTCTCCCCTGCGCTCTCTCTCTCATGTTCTCTCTTCCCCCTCCTCTCCTCTGTTTCCCCCTCGCCAGACTAAAGCCGCCGGCGATTCACCGTCTCTCGTGCATCCCTGACCATGCCAAGGCGCTAGAAGCCCCTCCCGTGAGGCCCGAGATCTTTTTCCCCTAGTCCTGTCACCATTCCCCTCCTCTAGCCCCGTCTATTGCTAGAGCCGAGAGGAGCTCGCCGCCGGCCATGGCGTAGCCGTGGCCACAGCGGCCACCGCTCGCACCTGACCGCGGGTCCTGCCCGAGCCGCCGCCGCTAAGCTCATCACCATTGTCGATTCCGACCACCCCAGCCCCTGGTTTGGGGCTAGATCGACGCGCGCTCGAGCGTAAGCCCTCCCAGTGCCCTCCGCCGTCCTTTTGGTCACCGAGGAAGCGGTTTCGACCCCCTTCGCCGTCTCTGACGTCGCCGACGGCTCAACATCGACGAGTCAACCGATGCTGACCACGGGGTTTGACCCCAGGTCTACTGGCAAGTGGGCCTGCCCCTTTTTAATTAGAATTAGATTTAAAAAATCATTAAACTAAACTAATTATGTTAATGACCCACTGACCAGTGGACCCAACCCTAATCTAATTAGTAATTAGTTAAATAATTAACCTTGTTAGTAACTGGGTCACTGACCAGTGGGCCCCACTGGTCAGGTTTGACCTGTCAACATTCTGTTGACCAGCTGATGTCATAGTGATGTCATGCTGATGTAGTGATGACTTTTTTGAATTAAAATAATTCTAGAAAATGTTCAAAACTTCAAAAATTCATATAAATTAATCTGTTAATCAGATGATAATAATTTACATATGAAAATTTATCAGAAAAATCCAATGAATCCAATGGTGCTATTATCATGCATGTTAGAGCAACCTATGTAGATGAACATTGACATTTACTAATAGGTTAATATATGGAATATGAAATAGAGAATGATTTTGAAACTATATTCAAACTTCCTTCATTTAACATGGACAATAGTTGCATTAGTTCATCCATACATGCTGCCATGTCATGATCATGCATCATACTGTTGCATTTGCATGTATTGATTGTTATTTACCTACATTGCGGTAAGCCCTGCTTCTTAGGATACCTTCGAGTATTCTAATGAAGGAGAGAACCTTACCGCTACCCAGCAAGGCAAGCAACCCTTTTGATCATTCCGATAACATCCCACTCTCTCGCTCTTGCTCTTTTTTATTGCATTAGGACAAACGTTCACTTGTCTGTCATACACGGTAGATGAACCTATTCTTTTGCATCACCTGACATTGTCACTGTCAATAGCTAAACCTTGCAACCTAGCATACCTGGTAGATGCTTGTGCCATGATGTGCTTAGTTTACTTTGCCTGCTATGCTTGCTATTCTTAGAGTTGTGTCCGGTCTGATTCATCTGGGTGATGAACTGGAGTGAAATAACGATGTTCTGACGTGGTAAGCTGATGATGGACCCGATTTGGTAAAGGTAGTGATGAGAGGCTATGTAGGAGTACATAGCGGTTGTCTCATTGGAACCGCTCTTAGGAACTGAGTTCCTTGTTTGTGACCCAAGACTAGATACTACCACATGCTGGGCCCTGAAATATGACACCGCTCGACTTATCAGTCGCTTAGTCCTTAGTCCAGGAGTTGCAAGTAGTTTCTGGTGTTTATAACATACCGGTGGCCGCGCGTAGCGCTGACCCTAGGGGTGGATTACGACGCGGTAGGCACTGGCACGGTGTACCAAGGGTCACCCGGATGCTGGGCTTGGGAACCCTGCGCACATTGTTTGGGGCCGTAGCAGAAACTTCGGCCGGACTTCCGTGCGGGTTCAGTCTCAAATAGGCGATAGCCTGGACTAGAGGTCTTATGTGATTGACGATCATGGCCGACTCCCTCACTGGGCTTCCGCTTGAAGGTTGTCGAGGTGCATGGTTTTATGAGCACACAACAATATGTGGCGAGAGTGTGTGAGAAGAAGTACACCCGTGCAGGGTATGAAACTATTTGAATAGCCGCGTCCTCGGATATGGACTACTTGGAAAGCTTATGTTGTTCATAGATAATAAAATGGATACTCATAAAAATATCAAGACAAGTGTGAGTACCGTGGATGGCACTCTCCCGGGAGAGGGAAGTGAATCCATGGTGATGTATTGTTATGGATTTAGTGGACTCATGTGCGATATCTAAAATCTAAACAAAGAGATAAAATTGTGTAGTGTAGGTTAGCCATGAGTCAAAGCTATCATTGCTGCATAAACTCCACCACTCCCCTTATTGATACATGAGAATGAATAGTCTAGGTCTGCTTTAAAGACTTGCTGAGTACATTTGTACTCATGTTTGCTTAATAAATGTTGTAGATGAGACTCAGGACCCATCAGGTGGGTTCTATCTAGATGTCAACGATGCCGAATAGCCGGTGTCCCAGCTACAACCTTATGCCCTGTGGCGGGCTGTAGATAGTCAGGCCATGTTCCTTTTTACCCTTTCATCTATCTGTACTCAGATAGCTTTATGCTTCCGCTTGGTTTGTATGAACTTGTGTCTATGGCTTGAGTGTCGGTTCATGTGACCCCTATCTGTAAGAACATATTATGCAAGGCTCTTCTGAGCCTCTCAAATAAAAGTTGTGTTGTTGTATGGTTATGTTGTGATGCCATAGTTGTATCTATGCATATCGGGCATGTCGTGCGTACATGTGACGTGCAACGGTATGTATGGGATCCGACACCTAGTCGTGTGCCTTTAGTAGTACTCTTTACGGGAAACTGCCTCATTGTGCTTCCACAGAGCCCTGGTAGCTTGCTACTGCTCCGGACGCATTGATTGACCAGCATGTATCCTTGTTTGCTGTTGTGTCTGTCCCTTCGGGGAAATGTCTCGCAGTGTAATGGAGTCCCTGTAGCCTGCTACGACTCGTCTACGTGCAGTAATGGCATTCATGTCTCACGACGTAATGGAGTCCTTGTAGCTTGCTATGACTCGTCTACACACGCTTCAGGCCGACACCTGCATTGCTGGGTTACGTATGCATGTTTCCGTACGGATGTGCCACTTGGGTCCTATGACTAGTCATGTTAGCCCGGGTTCTTTGTCGTTTGGTTGCTAGGGAGATGCTCACATACGTTAGCCAAAAGATGCAAACAGTCCCGGCTAAGGTAAGGCTGCAGCCGTGGAGCTTACCGTGCATGAGGCCGCAAAGTGATGTGATATGTTACAGTCTGGATTCATATGACTTAGGATCGGGGTCCCGACAGCGTTGGTATCAGAGCCTGACTGACTGTAAGACTACCAAGCCCAACAGGTCGAAGTTGAGTCTAGAAACACTATAGAAAAGTAAGGGAATTGATTGTGGAAGGGAACGTAAGGCTCTTTTTACTCCTCTTCCCAAGTTATTATATGCTGAGTCTTTCTCATCTTTTCTACGGGGATAAGAACTAGGCTTCTCATATATTGCTTAGGATGACGAGTTACTAACCATGGACTATCAACTAGCTTGTTTGCAAGTGAATGTCGGTACTTGAGCATTGTTGGTGTGACAAACAGTTGGAGAAGAGATTTGAGTCTAGAAAGTCGAGTGGTTATGCTTTTCCAATCTTTTGCAGTTGTCTCAAAATCCTTTTTGAGCAATTACAACCGTTATGCTGTCCAATTTCTGCTAGAGTTTCTAATGTCTTTGCATCATTCTCTGTTTCAGATGCCCCCTCGTCCTTCCTGTAAGGTGGTCCGTCTGACCAGGTGCATCGATGTACCGGGTCACACGGCCATGTTGGTTAGAGTTATGATGGAGGCTGGTTACCGTTGGTACCCAGAGTACATAGTGGAGGAACAGTATCGAGATTTCAACCAGAGTCAGTATCTGTGTACTGTTAAGATATATCCTTCATATCCTGGAGCAGAAGAGTCGCTTCACTGGACTTATGGATTAGGTGTCACCATAGACATGGCAGTTCAGGAGGCCGCCTACACCATGTTGACTATCATGAGGTTTCACCATGGTCTGCTTCGGAACACAGAGTTCTGTTATGTTCTTGCTTCTCTAGAAGGAGAGGATAGCTATCTTAGCACAACCTAGTATGATCATTCTCATGAGGACCCTAGGTTGTAGGTGATCGCTCAGATGTTGGAGAACAGGGATCGTGATGTACGTGTCGTTCACATGGTGCTTTATGCTACCCGTTCATGTCTTTGGATAGCCCTAACGCAATTGGCACCTGTCGTGCAGACAGGCTATGGAGATTTGGAGATGCTGAACCCATCGCAGACTCATCTGCCAGCATGCGTAGACTGTCTCGATGTTGGAGGCATTACCCCTCTTCGAGGACCGTTGTTGCTGCCAACAAGGGTACCAAGGCCACATCCGTGTCCTTACGGTTTCAAGGATCACAGGCTAGAGTGTTTCTAGATCCTCAGGTTCAGCTCCCGGGTCACGGGGGTAACCTATATGAGGCATTCTACGGCGATGCTTGAGTACGTGGATGTTAGTACTGGTATGGTATAGTCGTATCGCCACAGTCCTGCGTGTCTTGTGGGATATGACTGAGGTTGAGAGTTGAGTTCCGGAGGTGTAGATAGATAATGTATAGGAAGCTTGTAATGCCTCTGATGAGTTGTGTCATCTCTCTGTAGTTTGTATTTCAGCTTGGGTTTGTACTGAACTATGTCATGGTGTGTATGAATCATGGTGTTCATAGGGCAGTTGTTATTACCATGTTGTTTGGGTGTTTACCCTGCATGCCATGTTGTCCAGTACATTCCTTATTTCATGTCTTAGAGTTGATGTTCCCTATGTCTAAGTTGTGGTTTTGTTTCCTAGGATGGTGGCCGCTAGGAATAACCCCGTGCTTGCCCCTGAGCAGGGCGAAGGAAGCCAGCCAAGACAAGAGAACATGCCACATGCGCCCTCTTTGGCAGAAGTGATGCTTGAAGCTGAACGGAACAAAAGGGAGACCAACAGGCTGTTGGAACGAATTGAGCAGAACACAACGCATGCTCCCCGCAATGATCACAATAATGGCGTGTCTCTCGGTGATTTCATCAAGCTGTACCCACCTAAGTATCATCACTCGGTCGACCCACTCGACGCGGATGACTGGCTGACCAGCATGTCTCGCAAGATCCCAGTTGTCAACGTATCCGAGGCCAACAAGCCGACCTTTGCTACTTACTTTCTGGAAGGACCCGCCAATCTATGGTGGGAAAATTATGAAGCCATGCGTCCCGCAGGCCCCGCACCAACTTGGGCGGAATTCAACGTGGCATTCTGTACCCATCATATCCCGGAAGGGCTGATGGATCGCAAGAGAGAGGATTTTTGTGCTTTCACCCAGGACAGACTGTCAGTGAATTCCTATAGCCGTGAGTTCGGCAATCTTGCTCATTATGCTCCGGAGGAAGTTTCAACTGATGCCAAAAAGCAGGCTAGGTTCCGTAAGGGACTTAGTCCTGAGCTCCATAGAGATCTGCGCTTGCATGAGTGCACAACCTTCCAGGCTCTCGTCAACAAGGCTATCAATGCCGAGATTGGACAGTCTGACTACGAGGCCACTAGGAAGCACAACCATGACTTCAGCCCCGCATCTGGCTCGGGCTCCAACAAACGCCGGGTGTGGGTGCCCAACACAGCTCTACCACCAAGGTACACCGCAATGCCGTCCTTCCAGGCGCCTCGCCCAACTCAGCTGAACCCTCCAGCCAGGCCATTTGGAGGTCCTCCTATCAATGTTGTTCCCCGTGCCACCGTGGTCTGCTACAAATGTGGGGAACCAGGACACTACTCCCATGACTGTCCTCAGAACAATGCTAAGCCGGCTGGACGTGGGAAGCCGGGAAAAGCTTTCTATGTGAAGCCAGCTCCTGCTCGTAGACGAGTGAATTATGTTTCTGCTGAGGAAGCTCTTGAGGATCCTGATGTCATTCTAGGTATGCTCCTTGTCAATAGTCATCCAGCATTTGTTCTATTTGATACTAGGGCATCTCATTCTTTCATCTCAGAAAGTTATGCACAGTTGCATAATATGTCCTCTTGTGATATGCCTACTCCTTTAGTACTTCAGACTCCTGGTTACAAATGGCAAACTTCTAGGGTGAGCCATGACAATGATATTCTTGTGGATAGGCTAGTCTTCCTAGCATCTTTGATAGCCCTCAAGTCTTTGGACATCAATATCATCTTAGGCATGGATTGAATGAAAGCCCATTATGCTAGGATTGATACTCATACTAGGAATGTTCAACTTACACATCCCTCGGGTGAGATAGTTAATGTCTCCACTCGAGAAGCCAAGCGCTAACTCTATTCTCTCAATGCTAGCCCTCTTCCAGAAATAGAAGATATGCGGGTAGTCCGTGACTTTCCGGATGTCTTTCCAGAAGAACTGCCAGGAATTCCACCTGTTAGAGATGTTGAGTTTGTGATAGAGCTCATTCCAGGGACTGTCCCAATAGCCAGAAGACCCTATAAGATGGCACCCTTAGAACTAGACGAACTTAAGAAACAACTTGATGAGGCTTTGAAGAAAGGTTTCATCCGTACCAGTTCTTCTCCTTGGGCTTGCCCCGTCCTCTTCGTCAAGAAGAAGGATAGATCGGATCGAATGGTTGTGGATTATCGGCCACTGAATCTGGTCACCATAAAGAAGAAGTATCCGCTCCCTAGGATCAACGATTTGTATGATGAACTCGCTAGATCACCTGTCTTTTCCAAAATGGATTTGAGGTTGGGATACCATCAAATCAGAATTAGAAACGAGGACATTCCAAAAACGGATTTTGTTACTCGTTATGGCCAATACGAGTACACCGTCATGTCCTTCGGTTTAACCAACGCCCCAGCCACCTTCTCTCGCTTGATGAATTCGATCTTCATGGAGTATTTGGATAAATTCGTCATGGTTTACCTCGATGACATACTCATCTACTCGAAGAACGAATATGAACATGCCGAGCATCTAAGGCTGGTGTTGATGAAACTTAGAGAGCATCGTCTGTATGCCAAATTCTCCAAGTGTGAATTTTGATTGCCAGAAGTGACCTATCTAGGCCACGTGATCTCTGGTAAAGGTATTGCTATCAATCCTGAGAGAGTTTAGGCCGTCCTTGATTGGACTCAACCTGAATCGGTTAAGCAAGTTTGGAGTTTCCTTGGCTTAGCAAGCTATTCTCGCTGCTTTGTAGAGAACTTCTCCAAGGTTGCGAAACCTCCGACTGAACTCCTCAAGAAAGATAAAAAGTTCGAGTGGACTCCACAATGCGAGCATAGTTTTCAGGAGTTGAAAATATGACTGACCTCTTCTCCCGTTCTGGTGCCACCAGATTTCTCTAAGGATTTTGTTATCTATTGCGACGCCTCGCGACAAGGATTAGGTTACATTCTCATGCAAGATCATCATGTGATTGCATACGCATCTTGATAGTTCCGTCCACATGAGGATAATTATCCAACACATGATCTTGAGCTTGCAGCTGTGGTCCATGGACTGAAAACCTGGCGACATTACCTTCTGGGTAATCATTGTGAAATTTACACTAATCACCAAAGTCTGAAATATATTTTCACCCAGCCGGATTTAAATCTCAGGCAAAGACGATGGGTTGAGTTGATTACAGATTATGACTTAGGGATAACTTACACCCCGGGGAAAGCCAATGTCATGGCCGATGCACTAAGTCGTAAGTCTTATTGTAACAACCTGATGTTACAACAAGGTCGACCACTTCTCTATGAGGAATTTCGGAAGTTAAACCTCCATAGTGTTCCTCAAGGATTCCTATCCAACCTGGTGGCGAACCCTACTCTTAAGGATCAAATTATAGCTGGCCAGAAGCATGATAAGGGTATTTCCCGGATCAAAGAGAACCCCGTTAGCGGTATCGCTTAGGATTTCTCTGTTGAGGGATCAAGGTTTGGTGTTCTTCCAGAACCGTTTGGTGGATCCCAAGAGCCAACATCTTCGACAGCTGATTCCTAAGGAGGCTCATGATTCCCCTCTCACAATTCATCTGGGTAGTACCAAGATGTATCAGGACCTACGCCAGAGGTTCTGGTGGACTAGGATGAAGAGAGAAATTGCTTAGTTCGTTGCTAACTGCGACGTTTGTCGTCGCGTGAAAGCAGAACATCAAAGGCCTGCTGGCACCCTTCAACCTTTAGCTATTCCTGAATGGAAATGGGATAAGGTCGGTATGGATTTCATTGCCGGATTTCCCAGGACTAAGAAAGGGAATAATGCTATCTTTGTGGTCATTGACCGCCTTTCCAAAGTGGCACATTTTCTTCCCATTCACGAGAGTATAATTGCTAGCCAGCTAGCGGAGTTATATGTTTCTCGAATAGTTTCTGTTCATGGTGTTCCATTGGAGATTAACTCAGACCGCGAAAGTATCTTTACTTCCCGATTTTGGGAAAGTTTCGAAACCGCCATGGGACTCATCTATCCTTTAGCACTGCTTTCCACTCGCAATCAAGTGGTCAAGTTGAGCGAGTCAATTAAATCCTCGGAGACATGCTCCAAGCTTGTGTTATATCCTTCGGTATGAATTGGGAGAAATGTCTTCCATTTGCTGAATTTGCTTATAACAATAGTTGTCAATCAAGCTTGGGCAAAGCCCCATTTGAAGTTCTCTATGGATGAAGGTGTCGAACACCTCTTAATTGGTCAGAAACCGGAGAGAGGCAACTCTTTGGCCCGGATATGATCCAGGATGCAGAGGAGCAAGTTCGCATTATTCGTGAAAATTTTGAAACAGCCCAATCTCATCAAAAGAGCCAATATGATCGCCATCATAAGGCTGTGACCTACGAAGTTGATGAGAAGGCTTACCTTCGGGTTACACCTCTGAAGGGTACCCATCGATTCGGTATCAAGGGCAAGTTGGCTCCTCGTTACATTGGACCTTTCGCATTCTTGCTAAACGAGGAGAGGTTGCCTACCAATTGGAAATTCCGCCGCATCTTTCCATGGTTCATGATGTCTTCCACGTCTCGCAGCTCAGGCGTTGCTTCTTGGACCATATCCGTGAAGTGAACCACGAAGCGCTTGATCTCCAAGATAACCTTACATATCGAGAATACCCTCTTCGTATTCTTGATCAAGATGAGCATACCACTCGGCGTCGAAACATCAAGTTTCTGAAGGTTTAGTGGTCACACCATTCTGAGAAGGAGGCCACATGGGAAAGAGAAGATCGTCTTCGACTAGAGTACCCCGCGCTCTTCCCGACGACTTCAAAATCTCGGGACGAGATTCTTTTAAGTGGGGGTGAGTTGTCACATCCCTAGCTAGATGTCATAGGACAGCATGTGCATGCATCATATTTCATTTTTGCATCAACATGAAGTGGGGATTAAAAGAAACCCCAAACCCTTATTTGAATCAAACCAATTCAAAGCATATGAAAAACCAACTAATTCAAAATGGTCATCTAAAATGTCCCCTATGTCTGATAAATATGGACATGAATATATCAGGGGCCATCTTAAATATTTGAACATTTATAGAAATTTAAAATAAATATCAAGCTGCTGAAAATGCCAAATAAAGCATTATCATTATTTTAGATTTCAAAATAACCTGAAACTTTTTACAGAAGTTCGAAATGTTCAAACTTAATTATATAAAATATTTGGAATATTTTATAATAGCATTTGTACCTGAAAAAAGAAATAAAACAAATGTCAGAATTAGAAAACAGAGAGAAAAAGAAAGAAAAAGAGGAAGAAGCCCAGGGGGAGCCGGCCCAACTGGCCCCTGCCAGTCATCCCTGTCCTCTCGCCAGGAGGACAGGGGCACGCGCTCGTCGTGTGCGGGCACGTGCCTGACCACATCCTCCCTACCTGGCTGCTGCCTGGACGTCTCCGAGAGCGCCAGCGTGAGGCCTCTCGCCATGGCCCTCTCCTCCTCCCCTCTCTCCCCTGCGCGCTCTCTCGGGCGCTCTCTCTTCCCCCTCCTCTCCTCTGTTTCCCCCTCGCCAGACTGAAGCCGCCAGCGATTGGCCGTCTCCCATGCGTCCCCGACCACGCCAAGGCGCCAGAAGCCCCTCTGGTGAGGCCCCAGATCTTTTTCCCCTAGTTCCGTCGCCGTTCCGCTCCTCTAGCCCCGTATGTCGCTAGAGCCGAGAGGAGCTCGCCGCCGGCCACGGCATAGCGGTGGCCACAACGGCCACAGCTCGCACCTGACCGCGTGCTCATGCTCATAGCACTCCCAGGAGCCCGTAGCCGCACCTAGCTCCGCCTCCCGTGCCCTCTAGCGCCGTAGCCAGTCCTATCCGAGCCGCCGCTACCGCTAAGCTCGTCGCCGGTGTCAATCCCGACCACCCCAGCCCCTAGTTTGGGGCTAGATCGATGTGCGCTCGAGCGTAGGCCCTCCTAGTGCCCTCTGCCGTCCTTTTGGTCGCCGGAGGAGGGGTTCCGACCCCCTCCGCCATCTCTGACGTCGCCGGCGGCTCAACGCCGGCGAGTCAACCGGTGCTATCCATGGGGTTTTACCCCAGGTTAACTAGCAAGTGGGCCCTCCCCTTTTTAATTAGAATTAGATTAAACTAAACTAATTATGTTGATAACCCACTGACCAGTGGGCCCAACTCTAATCTAATAAGTAATTAGTTAAATAATTAACCTTGTTAGTAACTAGGTCATTGACTAGTGGGCCCCACTGGTCAGGTTTGACCTGTCAACGTTCTGTTGACCAGCTGATGTCGTAGTGATGTCATGCTGATGCAGTAATGACTTTTCTGAATTAAAAAAATTCCAGAAAATTTTCAAAACTTCAAAAATTCATATAAATTAATCCGTTAATCAGATGAAAATAATTTATATATGAAAATTTATCAAAAAATCCAATGAATCCAATGGTACTATTATCATGCATGTTAGAGCAACCTATGTAGATGAACATTGACATTTACTAATAGGTTAATATATGGAATATGAAATGGAGAATGATTTTGAACCTATATTCAAACTTCCATCATTTAACATGGACAATAGTTGCATTAGTTCATCCATACATGCTGTCATGTCATGATCATGCATCATACTGTTGCATTTGCGTGTATTGATTGTTATTTACCTGCATTGAGGTAGGCCTTGCTTCTAAGGATACCTCCGAGTATTCCAACGAAGGAGAAAACCTTCCCGCTACCCAGCAAGGCAAGTAACCCTTTTGATCATTCCGATAACATCCCACTCTCTCGCTCCTACTCTTGTTTATTGCATTAGGACAAATGTTCACTTGTCTGTCATACATGCTAGATGAACCTATTATTTTGCATGACCTATCATTATCACAGTAAATTGCTAAACCTTACAACCTAGCATACCTGGTAGATGCTTCTGCCATGATGTGCTTAGCTTACTTTGCCTGATATGCTTGCTATGCTTAGAGTTGTGTCAGGTCTGATTCATCTGGGTGATGAACTGGAGTGAAGTAACGATGTTCTGACGTGATAAGCTGATGATGAACCCGATTTGGTAAAGTTAGCGATGAGAGTCTATGTAGGAGTACATAGTGGGTTGTCTCATTGGGACCGTTCTTAGGAACTGAGTTCCGTGTTCGTGATCGAAGACTAGATACTACCACATGTTGGGCCCTGAAATAAGACCATGCTCGACTTATCAGTAGCTTAGTCCTTCGTCCAGGAGTTGCAAGTAGTTTCTGGTGTTTATAGCATGCTGGAGGTCGCACGTAGTGCTGACCCTAGGGGTGGGTTATGACGCGGTAGGCAGTGGCACGGTGTACCAAGGGTCACCCAGATGGTGGGCTTGGGAACCCTACGCACATCATTTGGGGTCATAGCGGAAACTTCGGCCGGACTTCCGTGTGGGTTCAGTCTCAAATAGGCGATAGCCTGTACTAGAGGTCTTATGTGATTGACGATCATGGCCGACTCCCTTGCTGGGCTTCCGCTTGAAGGTTGCCGAGGTGCATGGTTTTATGAGCACACAACAATAAGTGGCGAGAGCATGTGTGAAGAAGTACACCCCTGCAGGGTATGAAACTATTCGAATAGCCGCGTCCTCGGATATGGACTACTTGGAAAGCTTATGCTCTTCATAGATAATCAAATGGATACTCATAAAAATATCAATACAAGTGTGAGTACCATGGATGGCACTCTCTCGGGAGAGGGAATTGAATCCATGGTGGTGTATTGTTATGGAGTTAGTGGACTCGTGTGCGATATCTAAAATCTAAACGAAGAGTTAAAATTGTGTAGTGTAGGTTAGCCATGAGTCAAAGCTAGCATTGCTGCATAAACTCCACCACTCACCTTGTTGATACATGAGCATGAATAGTCTAGGTCTACTTTAAAGACTTGTTGAGTACGTTTGTACTCATGTTTGCTTAATAAATGTTGCTGATGAGACTCAGGACCCATCAGGTGGGTTCTATCTAGATGTCTACGATGCCGAATAGCTGGTGTCCCAGCTACGACCTTATGCCCTGTGGCGGGTTGTAGATAGTCAGGCCATGTGCCTTTTTACCCTTTCATCTGTATGTACTCAGACAGCTTTATGCTTCCGCTTGGTGTGTATGAACTTGTGTGTATGACTTGAGTGTCGGGTCATATGACCCCTATGTGTAAGAACATATTATGCAAGACTCTTCTGAGCAACTTAAATAAAAGTTGTGTTGTTGTATGGTTATGTTGTGATGCCATAGTTGTATCTATGCATATAGGGCATGTCGTGTGTACATGTGACGTGCAACGGTATGTATGGGATTTGACACCTTGTCGTGTGCATTTAGTAGTACTCTTTACGGGAAACTGCCTCTTTGTGCTTCCACCGAGCCCTGGTAGCTTGCTACTTCTCCGGACGCATTGATTAACCAACATGTATCCATCTTTGCTGATGTGTCCTTGTAGCTTGCTATGACTCGACTACACACGCTTGAGGCCGACACCTGCATTGCTGGGTTACATATGCCTATTTCCGTACGGATGTGCCACTTGGGTTCTATGACTACTGATGTCGGCTCGGATTCTCTGTCGTTTGATTGCTAGCGACATGTTCACATACGTGAGCCAAAAGACGCAAACGGTCCCAACTAAGGTAAGGCTGCAGTTGTGGAGCGTATCGTGTGTGAGGCCGCAAAGTGATGTGATATGTTATAGTCTGGATTCATATGACTTAGGATCGGGGTCCCGACAGCTTGATCCAAATGAGGGTTTGGGGTTTCTTTGAATCCCCACTTCATGTTGATGCAAAAATGAAATATGATGCACGCATATGCTGTCCTATGACATCTAGCTAGGGATGTGACAGGAAGTAAAGATACTTCCGCAGTCTGAGTTAATCTCCAAAGGAACACCATGAAGAGAAACTATTCGAGAAACATATTACTCGGCTAGCTGGCTAGGAGTTATACTTTCCCGAACAGGAAGAAAATGAGCCACTTTGGAAAGACGGTCTATGACCACAAAGACAGCATTATTCCGTCTCTTAGTCTTGGGAAATCTGGTGATGAAATCCATACCGACCTTATCCCATTTCTATTCAGGAATAGCTAAGGTTTGAAGGGTGCCAGCAGGCCTTTGATGTTCTGCCTTAACACGATGACATACATCGCAGTTGGCAACGAACTGAGCAATTTCTCTCTTCATCCTAGTCCACTAGAACCTCTGGCATATATCCTGATTCATGAGCCTCCTTAAGGATCAGCTACCGAAGATGTTGGTTCTTGGGAACCACCAAACAGTTCTGAAAGAACACCACACCTTGATCATCGATAGAGAAATCCTTAGTGATAGCGCCAACGAGGTTCTCTGTGATCTGGGATATACCCTTATCACACTTTTGGCCATCTATGATTTGATCCTTAAGAGTAGGTTTTGCCACCAGGTTGGAAAGGAATCCTTGAGGAACAATGTGAAGATTCAACTTCCGAAATTCCTCATAGAGAAGTAGTTGACTTTGTTGTAACATCAGGTTGTTGAAAATAAGACTTATGACTTAGTGCATCAGCCATGACATTGGCTTTCCTGGGGTGTAAGTTATCCCTAAGTCGTAATCTGTGATCAACTCAACCGACCGTCTTTGCCTGAGATTCAAATCCGGCTGGATGAAAATATATTTCATACTTTGGTGATTAGTGTAAATTTCACAACGATTACCCAGAAGGTAATGTCGCCAGGTTTTCAGTGCATGGACTACAACTACAAGCTCAATATCATGTAATGGATAATTATCCTCATGTGGACGCAACTGTCGAGATGCGTATTCAATCTTGCATGAGAATGCAACCTAATCCTTTTCTCGGGGCATCGCAATACATAACAAAGTCCTTTGAGAAGTCTGGTGGCACCAACACTAGAGCAGAGGTCAGGCGTCTTTTCAATTCATGAAAACTGTGATCACATTGTGGGGTCCACTCGAACTTTTTATCTTTCTTGAGGAGTTTAGTCAGAGGTTTCGCAACCTTGGAGAAGTTCTCGACAAAGCGGCGACAATAGCTCGCTAAGCCAAGGAAACTTTGAACTTGCTTAACCGATTCAGGTTGAGTCCAATCAAGGACGGCCTATACTCTCTCGGGATTGACAACAATACCTTTACCAGAGATCACATGGACTAGATTGGTCACTTATGGTAACCAAACTTCACACTTGGAGAATTTGGCATGCAGACGATGCTCTCGAAGTTTCATCAATACCAGCCTTAGATGCTTGACATTTTCCTGTTCGTTCTTCGAGTAGATGAGTATATCGTCGAGGTAAACCACGACAAATTTATCAAGACACTCCCTGAAGATTGAATTCATCAAGCAAGAGACGATGGCTGGGGCATTGGTTAAACCGAAGGACATGATGGTGTACTCGTATTGGCCATAACGAGTAACAAAGCCATTTTTGGAATGTCCTCGTTTCTAATTCTGATTTGATGGTATCCCAACCTCAAATCCATCTTGGAAAAGATAGAGGATCCAGTGAGTTGATCATACAAATCATTGATTCTGGGAAGCGGATACTTGTTCTTTATGGTGACCAGATTCACTTGCCGATAATCCACAGCCATCCGATCCGATCCATCCTTCTTCTTAATGAAGAGGATGAGGCAAGCCCAAAGAGAAGAACTAGGACAGATGAAACCTTTCTTCAAAGCCTCATCGAGTTGTTTCTTAAGTTCGGCTAGTTCTATGGGTGCCATCTTGTATGTCTTATGGCTATTGGGACAGTCCCTGGAATGAGCTCTATCACAAACTCTACATCTCTGACAGGTGGAATTCCCGGCAGTTCTTCTGGAAGGACATCCGGAAAGTCACGGACTACCGAAATATCTTCTAATTCTGGAAGAGGGCTGGCATTGAGAGAATAGAGTTGGCGTCTGACAGATCTAGTGGAGATATTAGCTATCTCACCCGATGGATGTGTAAGCTAAACATTCCTAGTATGAGTATCAATCTTATCATAGTGGACTTTCATCCAATCCATGCCTAAGATGATATCGATGTCCGAAGACTTGAGGGCTATCAAAGATGCTAGGAAAACTAGCCTATCCACAATAATCTCATTATCATGGCTTCCCCTAGAAGTTTTCCATTTTGAGCAAGGAGCCTGAAGTACTAAAGGAGTAGGCATATCACAAAAAGATATGTTATGCAACTGTGCATAACTTTCTAAGATGAATGAATGAGATGCTCTTGTATCAAATAGAATAGATGATGGATGACTATTGACAAGGAGCGTACCTAGGATAACATCAGGATCCTCAAGGGCTTGTTCAGCAGAAACATAATTCACTCGACCATGAGCAGGAGCTGGCTTCACATAGAAGCCTTTTCCCGGCTTCCCATGTCCAGCCAGCTTGGTATTGTTCTGGGGACACTCATGGGAATAGTGTCTTGGTTCTCCACATTTGTAGCAGACAACGGTAGCACGAGGAGCAGAATTGAAATGAGGACCTCCAAATGTCCTGGCTAGAGGGTTGGGCTGAGCTGGGCGAGGAGCCTGGAAGGACGGCCTTGCAGTGTACCTTGGTGGCAGAGCTATATTGGGCACCCACACCTGGCGTTTGTTCGGGCCTGAGCCAGATGCGGGGCTGAAGTCACGTGTGTGCTTCTTAGTTTCCTCGTAATCAGTCTGTCCTGTTTCGGCATTGATAGCCTTGTTGACGAGGGCCTGGAAGGTTGTGCACTCATGCAGGCATAGATCTCGACGGAGCTCAGGATTAAGTCCCTTGCGGAACCTAGCCTATTTCTTGGCATTGGTCGACACTTCCTCCGGAGCATAACTAGCAAGGTTGCCGAACTCGTGGCTATAGGCATCCACTATCAATCTGCCCTGGGTAAAAGCACATAACTCCTCTCTCTTGCGATCCATCAGCCCTTCCGGGATGTGATGGGTACGGAATGCCTCACTGAAATCTGCCCAAGTTGTCGCGGGCCCTACAGGATGCATGGCTTCATTATTTTCCCACCACAGATTGGTGGGTCCTTGCAGGAAGTATGCAGCAAAAGTCACCTTGTTGGCCTCAGATAGATTGGCAGCTTGGATTTTGCGGGACATGCTAGTCATCCAGTCATCAGCGTCGAGCAGGTCGACCGAATGATGAAACTTAGGTGGGCACAACTTGACGAAGTCATTGAGGGAGACACCATCATTACGCTCATTGCGGGGAGGACGCAGGGTATTCTGCTCAATACGTTCCAATAGCCTATTGGTCTCCCTTTTATTCCGCTCAGCCTTGAGCATCACTTCTGCCAAGGAGGGCGCCTGCGGTAGGTTCTCTTGTCTTGGCTGGCTTTCCTCGCCCTGCTCGAAGGTAGGCACCGGATTATTCCTAGTTGACACCATCCTGGGAAAACAAACCCACAGCTTAGACAAGGAAGACAACAACTCTAAGACATGAGATGAGGAATGTACTAGACAACATGGCATGCATGGGTAAATACCCGATCAACATGGTAATAAACAATCTGCCATATGAACACCATGATTCATACACACCATGACATAGTTCAGTACAAGCCCAAGCTGAAGTACAAACTACAGAAAGATGATACAACTCATCGGAGGCATTACAAGCTTCCTATACATTATCTATCTACACCTCCGGAACTAAACTCTCAACCTTAGTCATATCCCACAAGACACGTAGGACTGTGGCGATACAACTACTACAATACTAGTACTAGCATCCATGCACTCAAGCATCGCCGTCGAACACCTCATATAGGTTACCCCATGACCCGGGAGCTGAACCTGAGGATCTAGAAACACCCTGGCCTACGATCCTTGGAAACCATAATGACATGGATGTGGCCTCGGTCCCCTCGTTGGTGGCAACAATGGTCCTCGAAGAGGAGTGTTGCCTCCAACATCAGGCCAGTCTACGTGTGCTGGAAGGTGAGTCCCCGATGGGCTCAGCATCTCTAAATCTCCATAGCCTATCTGCACGACAGGTGCTAGCTGCGTCAGGGCTGTCCAAAGACGTGCATGGGTAGCATATAGCTCCATGTGTAGGGCACGTGCATCACGATCCCTGTTCTCCAACATCTGAGCGGTCACCTGAAGCCTAGGGTCCTCATGAGAATGATCATAATAGGCTTCACTAAGATATCCATCCTCTCATCCTAGAGTAGTAGGAACATAGCAGAACTCAGTGTTCTGAAGCAGTCCATGGTGGGATCTCATAATAGTCAACATGGTATAGACGGCCTCTTGAACTACCATGTCTATGGTGACACCTAACCCATATGACCAATGCAACGGCTCTGCAGCTCCAGGATATAATGGATATATCCTAACAGTACATAGGTACTGGCTCTGGTTGAAGTCTTGATACTGCTCCTCCACTATATACTCTGGGTACCAACGGTAACCAGTCTCCATCATAACTCTAACCAACATGGCCGTGTGACCTGGTACATCAATTCACCTAGTCAGACGGACCACCTGACGAGAAGGATGAGGGGGCATCTAAAACAGAGAATGATGAAAAGACATTAGAGATCCTAGCAGAAATTGGACAGCATAACGGGTGTTATTGCTCAAAAAAGATTTTTAGACAACTGCAAAGATTGGATAGCATAACCACTCCGCTTTCTAGACTCAAGTTTCTAAACCAACTGATTGTCACACCAAACAATAATCTAGAACCGAAGTTCACTTGCAAACAAGCTAGCTAATAGTCCATGGTTAGTAAGTCATCATCCTAAGCACTAGATGAGAAGCCTAGTTCTTAACCCCGTAGAAAATATGAGGGTGACTCAAAACAAAATGACTCGGGAAGAGGAGTAAAAAGAGCCTTATGTTCCCCCCACAATCAATTCCCTTACATTTCTATAGTGTTTCTGGACTCAACTTCGACCGGTTTGGCTTGGTAGTCCTACAGTCAGTCAGGCTCTGATACCAACACTGTCGGGACCCCGATCCTAAGTAATAAGAATCCAGCCTGTAACACACCACATCACTTTACGGCCTCACATAGTGTAACTCCACGGCTGCAGCCTTACCTCAGCCGGGACCGTTTGTGCCTTTTGGCTCACGTATGTGAATATGTCACTAGCATTCAAACGACAAAGAACCCGGGCCGACATGACTAGTCATAGAACCCATGTGGCACATCCATACAGAAATAGGCATACGTAACCCAGCAATGCAGGGGTTGGCCTCAAGCGTGTGTAGACGAGTTATAGCTAGCTACGAGGACTCCATTACACCATGGGACATAAATGTCATCACTGCACGTAGACGAGTCATAGCAGGCTATAGGGACTCCTTTACATTGCGAGACATTTCCCCGAAGGGACAGACACAACAGCAAAGAAGGATACATACCGGTCAATCAATGTGTCCAGAGCAGTAGCAAGCTACCGAGGCTTGGTGGAAGCACAAAGAGGCAGTTTCCCGTAAAGAGAACTACTAGAGGCACATGACTGGGTGTTGGATCCCATACATACCGTTGCACATCACACGTACGCACGACATGCCCGCTATGCATAGATACAACTATGGCATCACAACATAACCATACAACAACTATGCATAGATACAACTATGCATAATATGTTCTTACATGTAGGGGTCACATGACCCGACACTCATGTCATACAAGCAAGTTCATACAAACCAAGCAGAAGCATAAAGTTGTCTGACTACAGACAGTTGAAAGGGTAAAAGGGCACATGGCCTGACTATCTACAGCCTGCCATAGGGCATAAGGTCGTAGCTGGGACACCAGCTATTCAGCTACGTAGACATCTAGATAGAATCTACCTGATGGGTCCTGAGTCTCATCTGCAACATTTATTAAGCAAACATGAGTACAAATGTACTCATCAAGTCTTTAAAGCAGACCTATTCTATTTATGCTCATGTATCAACAAGGGGAGTGGTGGAGTTTATGCAGCAATGCCATCTTTGAATCTTGGCTATTCTATACTACACATATTAATTCTTTATTCAAATTTTAGATATCACACACGAGTCCACTAACTCCACATCAATACACCACCAGGGATTCACTTCTGTCATCTACGAAAGTGCCATTCATTGTACTCACACTTGTCTTGAGATTTTTTATGAGTATCCATTAAATTATCTATGAACAACATAAGTTCTCCAAGTAGTCCGTATCTGAGGACGCGGTTATTCGAACAGATTCATACCCTGCAGGGGTGTACTTCTTCACACACGCTCTCCCCACTTATCGTTGTCTGCTCATAAAACCATGCACCTCAGCAACCTTCAAGTGGAAGCCCAGCGAGGGAGTCGGCCACGACCGTCAATCACACAAGACCTCTAGTCCAGGCTATCGCCTATTTGAGACTGAACCCGCACGGAAGTCCAGCCGAAGTTTCTGCTACGACCCCAAATGATGTGCGTAGGGTTCCCAATCCCACCATTCGGGTGACCCTTGGTACACTGTGCCACTGCCTACCGTGTCGTAACCCACCCCTAGGGTCAATGCTATGCACGGCCTCCAGCATACTATAAACACCAGAAACTACTTGCAACACCTGGACCAAGGACTAGGTGGTTGATAAGTCGAGTGGGGTCATATTTCAGGGCCCGGTATGTGGTAGTAACTAAATTTGGATCACAAACACGGAACTTAGTTCCTAAGAATGGCCCAATGAGACAACCCGCTATGTACTCCTACATAGCCTCTCATCGCTACCTTTACCAGATCGGGTTCATCATTATGCTTATCACATTAGAACAATATTGTTTCACTCCAGTTCATCACCCAGATGAATCAGACCTGACACAACTCTAAGCATAGCGAGCATAGCACGCAAAGTAGGAAAGCACATCATGGCTCAAGCATCTACCAAGTATGCTAGGTTGCAAGGTTTAACTATTTACTGTGACAATGACAGGTCATGCAAAGGAATGGGTTCATCTACCATACATGACAAACAATTAAATGTTTGTCCTAATGCAATAAACAAGAGCAGGAGCGAGAGAATGGGTTGTTATGGGAATGATCAATGGGGTTGCTTGCCTTGCTGGGAAGCGGGAAGGTATTCTCCTTCATTGGTATCCTCGGGGGTATCCTCAGAAGTAGGGCCTACCGCAATGCAGATGAGTAACAATCAACACGCGGCAAGTGCAGCAATATGATGCATTATCATGACATGGCAACTTGGATGGATGAGCTAATGCAACTATTAACCAAGTTAAATGAATCAGTTTTGAATATAGGTTGAAAATCGTTCTCCATTTCATGTTCCATATATTGACCTATTACTAAATGTCAATGCTCATCTACATAGGTTGCTCTAACATGCATAATAAGAGCACCATTGGATTCATTAGATTTTTCTGATAAATTTTCATATATAAATTATTTCCATCTGAGTTATATTTTAATTTCTATGAATTTTCTAAGTTTTAGATAATTTCTGGAATTAATTTAATTCAGAAATTCTTTTATTGCATCAGCATGACATCAACATGACGTCAGCTGGTCAACAGCCCGTTGACAGGTCAAACCTGACCAGTGGGGCCCAATGGTCAGTGACCCAACCTCTAACAGAAGCAATTAACCACTAATTATTAATTATTTAGGAAAGGGGACCACTGGTTAGAGGGTCATTAGCTTAATTAATTCAGTTAATTGATTTTCTTAAACTAATTCTAATTAAACAGGACCCAGCCCCACTTGCCAGTTGACCCTGGGTCAAACCCCCGTGGTCAACACCGGCCAGACTCACTAGCGTTGAGCCGCCGGTGACTCCAGAGACGGTAGAGGGGTTGGGTTCCCTCCTCTGGCCACCATTTCATCGGCGGAAGGCACCAGTCGAGCCTATGCTCATGCGTGCATCCATCCCGACACCTCTCAGAGGCTGAGACGACCGGAATCGATGTCGGTGACGAGCTCGGCGGCTACCGGAGCTCGAGCAAGCATGGGTTCGTTGATCTAGGGTGCAAAAAGACCGGAGCTTGGCACCTACGGGCTCTACGCGGGCCCACAAGCTCGGCTGTGGCCTCGGAAGGTCCAGTTGGTCACCAAAGCAATGCCGGTGACGAGCTCGTGTGGCGGGGCACTTCGGGTGCCGACGGAACCGAGGCCTACAGAGGGGAAAGAGCCCGGGAAGAGAGGGGATCGATCAGGGGGCTCATTGCGGGCTCAGAGCCGATGATAGCTTGCTCGGGGAGGTCTTGGAGGTGGCGAATCGACGGCGGCGGTGCTCGGGCCTGAGGAGGAAGAAGGGGTCGAGGTCATCGCTCTAGGGCCTATGACGGCGCTTGGCTCGGTGTAGAGGTCGGGGACGACGAGGCGAAGCTTCTGGTAGGCTTAAGAGGGCGCGGGAGCGGCTGCAGCTATGATGGCGAGCAAGCGGAGGTGATGGCCATGGCGAAGAAGAGGAGAGGGAAGAGGCAGGGGCGAATGAGCGAGAGAGAGAGAGCGATGGGGACGGCAGCGACGTCCTCATCCGCTCACCAGCGCGACGGGGGAAGCAGACAAGCAGGGAGTTGCGTGTCAGCTCCGGCGGGAGCACACGGTGGGCACGCGCTCGTCCTCCTGGCTACGGGGAGGACGACGACCCCCCTGAGGCAGGTGGGCCGGCCTGGCCTGGGCTAAGGTAGGTTCCTTCTTTTCTTTAATTCCAGTTTCTGTATTTCTGTTGTGACATTTGTTTTATTTTTATTGAGGCACAAAATACTCCAAATATTTTATAGAGCTTTGTTTGAATATTTCAAGCCTCTATAAAAAGTTTCAGAATATTTTTAATACTGAAATAATTATAATGCTTTATTTGGCATTTTCAGTAGCTTTAATATTTATTTTTGATATGCTATATAGATTCAAATATTTAGAATGACCCCTGATATATTTATGTCCACATTTATCAGACATAGGGGACATTTTTATGGGCATTTTGGATTTTTTTATTTTTTGCAACTATTGAATTGGTTTGATTTGAGTGAGGTGTTAGGGTTTCTGTTAATCCCCATTTCAATATTGATGCAAAAAGTGAAAACATGATGCACACACATGCTGACATAAGTAAGCTAGCTAGGGATGTAACATAGCATTTCGCGGTCTGGGGGATGGACATGGTCGGACCTTTTCAAGGAGGGACCAAAAAGAACAAATACCTGCTGGTCTTGGTCGATAAGTTCACTAAATGGATAGAGGCAAACCCCGTCAAATCGGCCAAGTCCGGGCCAGTGATCGACTTTATCGCTGGCGTGGTACACCGTTACGGTGCCCCGCACAATATAATAACAGAGCATGGATCCAATTTCACGCCCCAAGAGGTCAAGGACTGGTGCGCAAAAATGTGCATTAAGCTAGATTATGCATCAGACTATCATCCGTAGACCAACAGACAAGTCGAACGAGCAAACGGTCTCATTATGAGCGGCATTAAGCCAAGTTTGGTCCGATCTCCTCGTGAATTCGACTGTCATTGGTAGAGGAGCTCGAATCCGTTTTATGGGGCCTACACACCACCCCGAATAGATCGACGGGTTACACACTATTCTTCATGGTCTATGGGGCTGAGGTCGTCCTCCCCTGCGACATTATTCACGACGCACCAAGAGTGCGCATGTACGAACAAAAGGAGGCCGAGTTAGATCGGCAGGGTGACCTAGACACCTTAGAAGGAGAGCGCGACATAGCTCGGGCTTGCTCTATGTTTTACCTACAGCAAGCACGACGCTACCAAAGTAGGGAGGTAAGGGCAAAAGCATATAATGTAGGTGAACTCGTCCTACGGCTCCAGGAGAAGCAGAAGCATAAACTCAACCCCAAATGGGAGGGCCCCTTCATCATCGATGAAGTACTCGCGGGAGGATCCTATCATCTTCGGAGCCCGTCGGACAATCGTCTTGAACCAAACCCATGGAACACAGCTCGTCTTCGGCGCTTCTATGGATAAACCGGTCATCCAATTCTCCAATACTTTTCTTTTTTCTCGTCTTTCCTTTTTCCTTTTTATTCCCTTCCCACTTTGCTGTTTGATAGGATTGATTTATTTTCCTATGTTCGGTCAAACCGATCTTATACTAAGGCTGTCGGCATACACTATAAAGTGTTAAATCCGAACACAGCACCTGGGGCTTCTTCTCGAAGACAACGTTTTTATTACAAGTATTCACTCACACTTATCATGTACACACATTTCCTTTGTCATGCTCAAGCTATCATATGCATCAACTCGAACTAAGATTTGCCGAACTGGGTAGCCTCGCTCTTGTGTTTACCCTTTACGTTCCCGATTGTTCGGCTAGAGGGTAAAGGGAGCACCTCTACGATTGTTGCGACCGAGTCATCCGGATACGTACCTCAAACGGGTGAAGCCGAAAGCTAGCTATCTTACATAGACAATTGGTCGGCCATGACGGAAGCACTTAATACGGCTATGGCCGTTATAGCGATTGTTTTGGTTCGTTTTTAACAAAAACGCCCCGAGCCGCATCGTAGCAGTATGCGGACCTTTACCTATGATTTTTGTAGGGGCCCGAAGAAAGGTATACATAGAGGTGTTGTTTTCTTTGGAAGTTGTTTCTTACGCTAAGCAGTAATATAACATATATCTCTCTCTCTGCATTGTGTCTGTTCGTTCCGTATGGCCGGATTGCCTGGTCCCCCAAATACAACCCACTCTTTTGGAATAACAAATTGTGAGGGACACCCCCACGCTCTTCGCATGGGATGGAGAAGCCGGTGGCTGGTTAAGACAAAGTTTACAACACAAATTGTTCGTACAGAAGTATATAAAATTACACATTCAACTTCCGATCTAAGTTATCAATTATGGTGTCTAGGGAGCACTCTTCCTATGAAAGGCGGGCGGCATGCATCACTTGGTCATACACCAGGTGGAGTGGCACTTCTTGACCATCCGATCCCACAGGACCAACCTGAGCCATCTGCCCCGGGTCAAGTCCAATGTAGCTGGTCTTGATCAGTGCCCATGCCTCCCGTGCTCCCTCCCGGCAAGCCGATGTCTTCCATAGCTCGAACCTGCTTTGGGCTCCCCTCAATCAATCGGTCAGTTCGGACATACCTTCCGGTGGCTGTTCGGTAGGCCATAGCGCATTTACCATGCCTTTCATTACTTTCCGAGCATGCTCATGGAGGGAGGACAACTCCTTTAGTAAGTTCCCCCTAAAGGATTCGAACTCTTCTTTAGGTTGCCTGGACATAAATCCTATACATGAGGGGAAGACATTCTTAATATATTTCAATTATACGAAGTACTTACTAATGTTCGGATCATACTTACCGAACATGCCCCTCTGAAGTTTCTGATTTTCTTCTTGGGCCTGGGCCAATTGAGCCTTTAAACTCTCAATTTCTTCGGCCTGTTTTTTCTTCTTCGCTTGGAAATGGTTCATAACACCAAACCCAGCCTCGTGCTAGGCCTCGGCGTACTGCTAAGCTTCTCGGGCTTCATACCTCTCTCTTTGGATATGCCCTATGGATTCGGCTGCTAAATAGAATCTTTGCATCAGCATAGACATTTTTAGAAATAAACAACACCCGTATACTAAACAAGGGCCTCCCGGGTGAAGCTGTCGTCGTTTTCTCATGACAGATGCCATGGGTAGGCTTATCGTAGGTGGTTGGGGCCGGAGGACGCCGACGGGCTCCGGGTGCGAGATTGGGCACAAGCGGTGGTGACATACGATGTACCCAGGTTTAGGGCCCTCCGTGGGAGGTAACCCCCCTAGTCCTGCTTGGTCTAGTTTGATGGATTGATGTGTTTTTACAAGGATGCTCCTAGAGTTGTGTCTAGAGGAGGAAGAGGGAACAGCTGGCTCGCCTTCCTCCACTATCGGGTGTGAGATTGAGGGAAGTGTCCCGTGGGTGTGTGCATGAGAGTTGTTTGTCCCTATTGCATGGGGAGCTCGGGGGGTTTTATGGGCCAACCCCTCGGCTTACAATATTCCTTAGGTACAAGGGTGGGGGACCGAGACGACAGCCTCTCCGGCTGACCAGGGGGTCCCGCCCTTTGGGTCGTCCCATTGCCTGTAGGGTCCACCGGTTGTGCTGTCCCATCGCCTGCTGGGGCTGCCAGCCGGCTCCGTGATTGGCCCTCGCTTACCTGGCGCGACACGGTCCGCTCGGGAGGCGTCGTTTAGCGCCAGCCGACCGAAGTCTCCGGTAGGACGGGCTGCACTGTAGGGGTGTGCCGGCACTGTTTCCCCGCCCGGTCGCACTCGCCAAGGTCAGTGGCCTGGACGGCCGGACTGTAGCCATGCGCACCTGCGCGCTAGCGGCCACTTTGGCTAGAATGACGCCCGTCATGGAGGTCACGTCTTGTCACCGTACTCATGCGTAGGGGGACGGGACGTCGCATGTCCGCCCCGGGGTCAACGGAGGAGGCGGCCCAGAGGCAGCCGACCACGCCCGGCCGGCCAGGGGTCGAGCCAGCTCCTCGACCAGCCGTCCTGCCGCCAGCCGGTGACTGCTCGAACCGGCCGCGCCCCAGCCGATCATGGGCAGCCGGTTGCATAGTTTTTCTTTGAAGCGAGAGGGGGAGAACCCCATTGCTTTGGCCTACCTCGAGGTAATAACCCCATCAGTAGTCCCCGAAGCCGGCATGAGCCCGCGTCCGGCAGACGGAGGGGAGCCGACGGCTTCCCCCCAGCGGTACCCGCCACCGACACGAAATCGAAAAGCCATCCGGGTCGGAAGTTGGACCCGACGCCTCGGGTTCCAGTGCGTCGCACCGCTTCCTGGGCCAGCTTGCCGCACGCCACGCGGCAGGTAATGATGTGGTGGGCCCTGCGCATGCGGGGAGACGGGACATCGCCCTGGTCCTAGGCCGCTAGGCCTCCGGCGTAGCCCAGTAGGCCTCGGGGCGTAGGCCAGGATCCTCTACACCTCGAAGCGGCCGTTACGGCCCGAGCTGCCCATATGTGCGCAAAGTTTCCAGGGGAGTGGGCACAATTAATCCCCACGTCCCCCGGTCGTGGCCTCCCCTTTTAAAAGGGGAGGAAGGGCAGAGGGCGGAGATTCTCGCACCCCCTTTGCCTCCTCCTTTCTTTCCTCTTTGCCTTCCTCTTCCCCTCGCACACCACCGCTTCCGAGCTCGCGAACGCGGCCGCACGCCGCCATTCCGCTGCAATGGCCGACGGGCGCGGAGGAAGCTGGGCCGGATCCATCATCACCAGGGGGGACATCACGAACCTCCGCCGTGCGCACATGGTGCCGCTGGCGGAGCACGTGGTTACCCATGTGCCGGGCGATGAGGTGGTGCTGGCGCCACAGCCAGGGGAGCATGTTATCTTCCTCTAGCATTTCTCCCGCGGTTTCGGGCTCCCCGTGAGCCTCTTCTTCCGGCAGCTCATGGACACCTTCGACCTTCAACCGCACCACCTCGGCCCCAACGCAATACTTTACCTTGTCGGCTTCGTACCACTGTGCGAGGGACACCTAGGGGTCCTCCCCTTTCTTGACTTCTTCAATGCCCTCTTCTACCTCAAGGCGTTGAAGAGCAGTGCCTGCGGGGGCACGGCAGTGTGCTGCCGCTGCACAGCATGCTTCTTGCCATTCTCTCTTATCGATTCCATCAAGGGGTGGCACCGGACGTTCTTCTACGTGAAGAACACCGACCCAAGCCTAGACTACATCCGGCTACTGCCGTTCATCAACGCGCAGTCCTTCGGGCCGAATTGGCCAGGAGCTACCCTACGTGGAGTGACCCTGGCGGAGCTCTGCCGGCTCGCCAGGTGAAGAGCCCCAAGTGGTTGGTCACCTCCGATCTGGTGGCGGCATTCATCTTGCGCCGGGTGCTGCCTCTCCAGTCGAGGCCGCACAGGATCTGCGAGTTGTCTGGCCGCCTGGACCCCTGCTGGCTGACGACAGTCGACCTGATGCAGCCTCAGGTGGCGGCGCGGGTGAGTGCCATCACGACGTTCAAGCTGGCGCCGGCGTCATGGAATTTCGGCATGGAGCCGTACGACCGCATCAATCGCCCCCCTATTACATTTTCGTCGAGGTGGCTTCTCTTTCATTCGACTCTTTCCAGCCGGCGGCTGGCAACGGACCTTACTTCACCGTGCTGACCGCAACTGCTCGTCCGACAGAACACGCCGGACGGCCCACACCCCCAAATTTTCGAGGCGGAGCGCGACCACTCCAACTCTGAGGATTACGAGCAGGGAGGTCCACCTGAACAGGGGATGGACTCCTCGAGAGGGGTCGAGGAGCCAGCAGACCCGCGAGCCGGCAGGCCCAGTAGAGCCGGAGGGTCCGACGTAGCCGGGGAGCCCAGCAGAGCGGGTGAGTTCCCTATTGGCCCCACGATCAGGGACTGGACAAAAGATGATGATGATGACAATGATGTGATGATCTTGAACGCGCCTACCCCCTCAGCTCAGCAGGGCCGGCATGGATGGAGCGAGGAGCATCCAGCTCAAGCCTCGGCGGCCAGAGCCGCCAGCCGGGCGAAGAGGCCGCCTCAGGAGGAGCCGACAGCTCCACCGCTCACCCATAAGCGGGTGAAGGTGGCCGCACGGAAGCCTCCGTCTTGCACCAGGCGGACTTTTCCCGCCGTCATCGGGTAAGTCTCCCTTCTTTCCTTGCACATGTTTACTTCCAGGTCGCAAGCCGGTGGGTGATTGACCCTTGTGCACCATAGGCACCCCATCGTGTTCCATGAGGGGGAGTCGGCAGTGGATCCGACGGATGCCACGAGCTGGCTGGCCCACGAGCATGCGGCGACCCAGCGAGAGGAGAAGAGGAGGCTCGCGGAGCTGCGAGCCTCAAAGTTCGGAATGCGAGGTAGGGCCTCTCACTCTGGGACTTCGAGCGACGGGAGGCGGAGGAGGTCCGCGGACCCCACGCGGGCGTTGGACTCGGCGGCGGAATCAACCCGCCTGTCGAGGCCCCCATCGAGCGAGCCGCGAGGGGCGGCCATGGAGCCGCCTGTGCCCCCGTTCAAGGAGGAGGTGGCCTAAGCGGGGGCCGTTGCTACGGAGCCCGTCCCCGAGGCGACCTGACCGGAGGTGCCGGTCGTGACACCGCCCGCGGCCGAGCCGGCTCGGGTCGATGTGCCGGAGGCTCTGGTGGCCACGGAGGCGGCGCTAGAGGTGGCGTCAGAGGCAGCACCGGAGGCGGCGGCCATGGAGACGGAGGCACCGTCCATCGCAGTCGTCATGTCGGAGTGGCAGGAGGAGGAGGCAGCAACGGCGCCAAGCATGGGCGGAGGAGGCGACTCCCGTGCTCTTTCCGTCATCAACCCACCCCCGGCAGCTGGCACCGTGGCAAGCCCGGGGACGGGCGGCGACGGCGCCCGGGCCTGGAGGACCTTGAGGACCATGCAGGATGTGCTCCAGGACTGGGAGGCGCAGGCGCGCGTCCCAACCTATCCGGCTCCCCGGCAAGCGCCCCGGTCCCCTCGTTCGGGGAGTTAGGGAGCGTTCTGGACCGATGCCGCTAGGAACTGGCCCGGTTCGTGGAGGTGGCTGACGCCACCCTGCAGCGCACGGAGGTAAGCGTGGTTGCTCTGTTTCAAAATTTCAGTGGGGGCACACAAGCGCACCCACTGGGTGTAGCGCCCGAGATGCGGGCCAGCTGACCGGCTGACGGGCAGCGGGGCCGGATCTCCTTGAGCGTCTTTTGACTTTGGCTCCGTGTGACAGGAGGGGAACTCCCAGCGGCAGAAGTTGTTCGAGGAGGCGGTCGCCATCCACGACCATGGCAAGCACGGCTTCTACCTGCTGGAGGAGGAGTTAACACGGGTGCAAGGTATGCCAAATCTCATGGGAGGGGCACGTAGCCCCTGGGAGCCAGGCCGGCTACCTGATAGCCGAAGCGGACATCGAAGGGTTGGCTGACGCCTGCTTTGTCTTGTAGATGAGCTGACCGCCCTCCAGGCGGAGAGGACCAGGGCCATCTCCGAGCGGGACCGGCTGCAACAAAGCGTCCAGGCGGCCACGCAGGAAAAGGAACGGCTGGCCGCGCTGCTGGTGGACCGGGAGGCGGCCTAATCAGGGCCAACATGGCGCGGGAGGTGACGGCCAAGGATACGGCCGTCAAGGAGGCGGCTGATGCCGCCCGGCGGACCGCCGCCCTTCAAGGCGAGGTGACCTACCTCGATAGGACGCTCGAGGAGCTTAAGGGTTCCCTCACCAAGGCGGAGGCGATGTTGGCGTCGGAGAAGGATTCGTCGCTCCATTTCGCCATCGAGGTGGACAACTCCATTGAACATAAGTGTTCGTTTGTCTTTTTTCCAGCCGGTTGCCTTTTTCTTTGTAGGTTCTTTTCTTGATTTGCCTCTCTTTCCTTCTTCCCGTTCTTCTGTTAGGGCGCTTCCCCGGAGACTCAGCGCCGCGCTGAGCGTGCCGTTGAGGAGCACCGGGAGTACCTTCGTGAGTGTGGGCGTTCCATTGAGGAGGATGCCGCGTGGAGTGTGGCGGAGCTTGGGCTCTCCATCAAAAAACGGCTGATCCACCTCGAGAAGAGCGTGGAGCAGCTGAAGACGGCCGGCAAGGAGATCGTCGTCTCCTTGTGGATGGGCCATGGAGGAGCTCCGAAAAACAGCTTGGTGTTGTGTCTGGAGCATGCCGTGGCCCGGCTCGAGGTCAGGAAGGCGTCGGCGGAGTGAGCCAGAGCGCAGATGGCGCTCCGGTTTTTGACTTTGTGGTACCGTGGTGTGGACCTAGACCGGCTGGCCACCATGCGGGACGAGCCGGCCGAGGAGCGAGAGGCCCGTGAGCTGGCCCTTGTCCACCGTGCCGACGAGCTCACATCGTACGTCGACCCGGACGAGGTCATGCCGGCCCTTGGCAAGGACGGCAAGCCGGCAGCCGAAGACTCCTTCAGCATTCCCCAAGGTCCGGAGGACGAGGAGGTTGCCGACAAGAGTACCAATTCCAGCGGCGAGACGGCTGGAACTGCGGAGGCCGCCTCGAAGGCCAAGGAAACCGACACGAAGGCCGCAACCACCTCCAGGACGAGAGTCGAGCCGCCCAGCGACACGCCGGCTGGAGGCGCGTCGGCTGGCGACGCGCCGGTGGCCTGAGCCCCTGGACATTTTTCTTTCTTTCTTCTTCCTGCATGTTAGGCTTAAGTCCACCCACTGGGGGTGTAATGTAATGAACCATGACGGTCGTGGGCCTGTTTTGTCTTAACATTCGTATTGTGAATATTTGATGTGTTTGCCTTATTGCGCGTACTAGCTCGTCCTTACCCTTTTTCCCTTTTTGGTTCCTTCTATTTCGCCCCTTTTCCCCTTTGGTTTTGACCCCGCCAGCCCGACAGCCGGGAGCTGGTCTGTAGCTAGGTTGGGGCGTCCGCCTCAAGAGAGCCAGTTCTGAACTTAGGAACCGCGAGAGCGTTTTAGGGTAAGTAAAGTGGCAGAGGCGAGGCGGCGATCCGGCTGGGCCTAGCTGCAATCTCCTTTGCGATCGACCTTTCGTGTGAGCTAAGCTTTGCCGCCCCGAGACCCCATCAGCTGGATAGCTGGGATCCAGATCTGTAGCTGGGAGGGGTGGGAGGGCTTGCTCGGCTCACACTACTTGGTCAATTTTTGAGAGAGGCGACCTAGGACCAGCCAGCGAGCCCTCGGGCCCGGGAGCCGGGTCAGGGAGCCGGTGAATGAGCAGACCTTCGAGGGAAACGAAGAGGGCGCGCCCCAAGAGCCGGCCTAGGGCACCCATTGCATTCATAAGCCCAAAAGGGGAGGGATACATACATACACTGGGGTTTTTAGCAGTAAAACAGACGAAGGAGCGCCGTGTTCCATGGCGCTCGGTCTCTCCGCCGGAGGCGTCTCTTTTGCGCTTCAGCGGCTTCTAGGCGTCTATCAGGTAGTATGCATTTGGTGCCATTTCTTGCTGACGATGAACAGGCCCTCCCATGGGGATGACAGCTTCTGCTGTCCGCCTGTCCGCTGGATCCGCTTGAGCACCAGGTCCCCTTCACAAAGGAGAGCGACCGGATCCGCTGGCTATGGTAGTGCCGGAGCTTCTACTGGTAGATTGCCATTCGGTTCAAGGCTAGTTCACCGGCTTCTTTGAGTAAGTCGATACCATATTCTATCGCCTCCTTTGCGTCCTTCTCCGTGTATAGGGGAACCCAAGGCGAGTCAAACTTGATGTCGGTGGGGATGATTGCCTCGGACCCTTATACAAGGAAGAAGGGCGTGTAGCCAGTTGATCGGTTGGGGTGGTCCTGAGACTCCAAAGGACGATCAGCAGTTCATCGACCCAGCAGCCGGCTGACCTTACTAGCGGTGTCACGAGTCGGGGCTTCATGCCGGACAGGATGAGGCCATTTGCCCTCTCGACCTGGCCGTTTGACTATGGATGAGCGACAGAGGCCAGGTCAAGCCGGATTCCTTGCTTGGAGCAGAAACGCGCGAGCGCGCCCTTGGCAAAGTTTGGGCCGTTGCCGGTGATGATGCTTTGAGGGACGCCATAGCGAACCATGCTGTCAACGATGAATCAGACGGACATGGGGCCTCTAGCTTCTTGATTGGTAGTGCTTCAATCCACTTGGTGAATTTGTCGACAGCCACCAGCAAATGTGTCATGCTGCCTCATGCGGTCTTTAAGGGGCCCACCATGTCCAGCCCCTAGACGGCAAAGGGCCACGAGAGGGGGATGGTCTGGAGGGCCGATGCCGCCACGTGGCTCTGCATGCTGAAGCGTTGGCAGCCCTTGCATTCATCGACCAATTTGTTGACTGCCTCGAGAGAAGTGGGCTAGTAGAAGCCGTGGCGGAAGGCCTTGGCCACCAGGGTCCTGGAGGTGGCATGGTGCGGGCACTCCCCCTGGTGGATGTCGAGGAGGATTTCCAAACCCTTTTCTGGCTCGACGCACTGCTGGAAGACACCGGTGGTGTTGTGATGGACGAGCTCGTTGTTGATGATGTTGTATGCCGTGGCCCGACGCTGGATTTGCCTTGCCATGGCCTTGTCTGGGGAGCTCGCCGCATAGTAGGAATGCCAAGATAGGCTGGGCCCACGAGGGAGCCGAGAGGGGGGCCAGCTCGGGAGCCCCCGGGCCTGGATGATCAGCCCTCGGGATCGGCTCGCCAGCCCTCGGGGCCGGCTATTATCATCATGACGACCGTGTCGTTGGAGCCGGCGGCCCCAGATGCAGCCGACTCAACGGGTGCCGGCAAGGCGGCCGAGGTTGAGGGAGCCGGTGGCGAATATGGCAAAGGGGTGGCCGGAGCTGCAGATGGGCCGGCGGCGTCTGCCGGCACGAAGATAGATTCTGATTCTAAGGAGGGCTTGATCGATGGCTTGAGCAGCCGCTCGAGGGAGACGCTAGCTGGGATGGCTTGCCGGGTGGAGCCGATCTTTGCCAGCGCGTCGGCCGCCTCGTTGTTCGCACGTGGGACATGATGGGACTCACAGACCTCGAAGGAGCCTATGACTGCTCTACGAGGAAGCGATAGCTGGTCATGTTGGCATCCCTGGCAACCCATTCGCCTGAGACCTGCTGCACCACGAGGTCGGAGTCGCCGAAGCATATGATGCGCCTGATGCCGATCTCCTTGGTGAGCCGGAGGCCGTGGATGATGGCCTCGTACTCTGCCACGTTCTAGGAGGCGGTGAAGTGGATCTGGAGGGCGTACTTGAGCTGGTCGCCTTTTGTAGATGAGATGACTATGCCGGCACCTAGTCCAGTTGTCATTTTTGAGCAATCGAAATGCATCTGCCAATGCATGGAGTCTGGGGGAGGCAACACGAACTCAGTCTCCACCCAGTCAACGAGGAAGTCAGCCAACACCTGTGACTTGATGGCGGTATGTGGTTCGTACCGGATCTCATGATCGGCGAGGGCGATGACCCATTTGGCAACCTGGCTGCTGGAGTCCCGGCCGCTCATGATCTCGCCGAGCGGGGCCGTTCTCACCACGGTGATGGTATGCTCCTGGAAGTACTGCTTGACCTTCTTGGCGGCGAAGTATATGTCATAGCACATCTTTTGGTAGTGGGGGTAGTTCTGCTTGGACGCGGAGAGTACCTCGCTGAGGTAGTAGATGGGGCACTGGACTGGCAGGGACTTTCCCTCCTCTGGCCGCTCGACCACAAAGACGACGATGATGACGCGAGTGGTCGCCGCGATGTAGGAGAGCAAGGGTTCCTTCTCAGCCGGCGCGGCCAAGATGGACACGCTGGTGAGAGCCTTCTTGTGGCCACGAAAAGCCTCGTCCGCCTCGTCGGGCCAATCGAACATGCCGGACTTCTTGGTGTGACCCGGCTCGACCACAGCCATCTTGCGAAGGAGCTCATAGAGGGGCAGGGCTTTCTCCCCTAGCCGACTGATGAACCGGCTTTGCGAGGCGAGACAGCCGGTGAACTTTTGGACATCGCGGAGCCGGGTCGGCTTGAGCATGCGCTCGATTGCGCTGATCTTCTTTGGGTTAGCTTGGATACCATAGGCGGACATGAAGAAACCCAGGAGTTGGCCGGCAGGGATGCCAAAGATGCATTTTTCAGGGTTGAGCTTGATCTTGTATTCGCCCAGGTTCGCGAAGGTCTCCCGGAGGTCGTCGAGGAGGCTGAAGTGCTTCTTGGTTTTGATGACGATGTCGTCGACGTAGACATGGACATTCCTGCCTATCTGAGGCAGGAGGCACTTCTACATGCACCGCTAGAAGGTGGCGCCTGCGTTATTGAGACCGAAGGACATGGTGATGTAGCAGTAGGCCCCGAAGGGCATGATGAAGGAGGTCTTGAGCCGGTCTTCCGGATCCATCTTGAACTGGTGGTAGCTGGAGTAGGCGTCCAGGAAGGACAGCAAGTCGCAGCCGGCCGTGGAGTCGATGACTTGATCGACCCGTGGCAGGGCGAATGGGTCCTTGGGGCACCCTTAGTTTAGGCTGGTGTAATCAATGCACATGCGCCAGGTCTTGTTCTTCTTCAGCACCAGGACTGGGTTGGCCAGCCAGTCCGGGTGGAAAACTTCCATGATGACTCCGGCTGCGAGCAGCTAGGCGATCTCTTCTCCTATGGTACGCCGCTTCTGCTCGAAGAAACGGCGTAGGGGTTGCTTGACCGGCTTGACGTCCGGCCGGACGTGTAGTTTGTGCTTGGTGAACTTTGTCGGAACACCTGGCATGTCCTTGGGGGACCATGCGAAGATGTCCCGATTCTCATGGCGGAAGTCGATGAGCTCGCCTTCCTATTTGCTGTTGAGGTGGGAGCCGACGGTGACGCACTGAGCCGGGTTGTCCGGGTCGAGTGGGATTTGCTTGGTGTCCTTGGACGACTGGAAGGAGGCCTCGCCGACGGACTGCGGGGGAGGAGCCGGCATAGCCGGCTGGCTGGCAGCGAGGGCCACGAGCCGGTCGAACTGCCACTTCTCCTCGGTGATTTCCAGGGCCTCGGCTAGCCGGCTGCCGTCTCAAGCGCACTCAATCGACTCCTTGTAGTCTCCCGAGATGGCGATGATTCCCTTGGGGCCCGACATCTTGAGCTTGAGGTAGGTGTAATGGGGGATAGCCATGAATTTAACAAGGGCTGGCCGGCCCAATAGCGCGTGGTAGGGACTCGCGAGGTCCACGACCTCGAACAGCACCGGCTCGCGGTGGAAGTAGCCGGGTCCGCCGAAGAGGACATCGAGCGTGATCTTGCTAACAGCGGACTCGGACTTTCTAGGCACGATGCCATGGAAGACCGTCCGGCTCGCCTATAGGTCTTCTATCTTCAGCCCCAGCTTGTGCATCGTGTCGAGGTAAAGGATGTTGATGCTGCTGCCACAATATACCAGCACCCATGAGAAGCGGCAGGTGCGCTTCTTGGTGGCGATGGTGGGGTCGATGACCAGGGCATAGCTGCCGGGACTTGCCATCACAGCGGGGTGATGCACCTGGCTCCAGGTGACCGGTTTTTCTGACCAGTGCATGAACTGGGGAGTTGCCGGCATGGTGGCTTTCACCTCATGTTTGCTCGTCTCTTCACTGGTGAAGAAAACATAGCAATCGTCCTGGTTCGGGAACTGGTCATGCAGACGACCGTCATTTTGGGCCGAAGCCGGAGCCGGAACCGGCACCGAGGCGGCAGCTGGGGCTGGGGCCGGCGCGTCGGCAGGCTACGCGGGAGGAGCCGGAAGGCCGTCCCCCCGGGCCAATCGCTGCGAGAAGCTGCACTGCCGGAGGGTGTGCATTGAGGGCTTGGCCCCTGAGTGGTTCTTGCAGGGGAGGTCGAGCATCTGCTCGAAGGTGACCTTCGGCTGCCAGGCAGCCTTGCCAGTGCGCTGGTGCTGGCTGGAAGACTGGACAGCCGGCTCCTACTTCTCGATGGTGGCGACCTGCCGGCTCCCGTAGCGGTGATCCGGCTGGTCGTTCTTGCATTTTTTGTTATCGGGCTGCCTGTTATCGGCAGCCGGCCGGGACGTTACCAGTGTCGTTTTTGCCTTAGCGGGCGGGGTCGTCTTGTCCCGGATGGCTGAATCAGCTGTGGCGTATTTGTCTGCCTTGGTCATAAGCTCGTAAAGCGTGGCTGGCTCAGAGCATGGAAGCTTGAGCTTGAGGGGTGTGCCATCCCGACAGCCTTCGATGAAGTACTGTATGGCCTGCACCTCGTGCACCCCCTCGCAGGAGTTGTGGACTTCAGTCCACCAAGTGAGGTATTCACGGAGGGACTCATCCGGCCCCTAAACGCACATGGTGAGTTCATGGGGGCGGCCAGGCCACTTGTAGGTGCCGGTGAAGTTGCGGACAAAGGCCTCTTCGAAGTCCGTCCAGGTGTTGATGCTGCCAGCTGCCAAGCTATTGAGCCAGGTGCGGCCCGAGCCGATCAGCATGAGAGGAGCGTAGCAAACGTCCTCGCGCTTGTTCCCCCTGGCGATGCCGACCGCGGTGGTATAGTCGATCAGCCACTCCTCGAGCTTGGCGGCCCTGTTGTACTTTGGGGTGTCTCGGGGGAGTGTGAAGCCGGTCGAGAATGGCTCGTTGCGGATCCAAGGCCAAAACAGGCTGGGCCAATCGAGCCCTCCTCCTCGAGGAGGGCCGACTGTGCGAGCCGTTCGATGTGGAGGCGAGCATCATTCTTGCTATGGGGGACACGCGGACCGAGCCGAGTCGAGAGCTCGGGCGGATGGCGGGTGGAACAGATCATTCTGGCTCACGCCATGGGGGTGTAGTATGCCCGCAGCTGCGCTGGCTGCCGGCTGCATGCGCCTCATGGTGGAGGCCGCTACGAGACGGCCGGAGGCGCGAGGGGAGCAAGTGTGTTGAGTTGGCTAACAGCTAGCAGTCTCCGTGCCCTCGCGCTCGGGCCGAGGGCCTCCGGAGGCGGTGCTGCCAGCCGCGAGTAGATGCTGCTGCGCATCGGCGGTGTCGATGAGGTCCTTGATGTGACGCTCATGGGCGGCACGTTCTTCGCCCTCCAAGGTAGCCAATTCCTCGTAGGCTACCTTGAGGGCCCGCAGGTTGGCTACGGGGGTGTCGTAGATGAGCATTTTGCTGCCCAGGATCTCAGTGACCACACAGCCACAGTCACGCACAGCCTCACGCCGACTGGGCTCAGTGTCAGCCGGGGTGAGACCGTAGGCGGAAGTGTATTCTCGCTAGGCGGCCTCCATGCGGCGCTACATGGATGCAAGGGCGGTGGCATCCTCGACCAGGACGCGTCGAGCCGCCTCAAGCTCGGCCGCGGCGTCATCGGGGTTTGCCGTTGGGGCAATAGGGGTGCTCAAGCCCCGAAGGGCTGCACCGAGCGGGTCGAAGGTGCCGACATGAGCCATGGCGGCATTAGCCTCAGCCCGCGCACATCTAGATGACGTGCAGGAGATGATGGCGATTGCCCCCACGCGATTGTGGGAGCTGCTGGATGGGGTCGCAGCGAGTGCGCCCACGGCCGTGGGCGGGCTGACGCAGATGAGCACCTGGCTAGGGTACTCGTCGGTGGCCGGAGCTTCGGCGAGGCTGAGCCTCCCGAAACGCTCGGTGAGGACGTCGATGTCGAGTGCGAGGTCGATGGAGCGGCCCGTAGGGCGTGCCGGAGAAAGCCCCACGAGCCCGCGATTTCGCATAGACGTGTGGCAACGGCGGGGAATGGCGAGGGGTCCCGGTCGGAGACTGAATCTGGCCGGCGTCGTGTACGGCCCCATGATGGGCGCCAACTGTTGTTGTTTTCTCACGACAGATGCCATGGGTAGGCTTATCGTAGGTGGTTGGGGCTGGAGGACGCCGATGGGCTCCGGGTGCGAGATTGGGCACAAGCGGTGATGACACACGATGTACCCAGGTTCAGGGCCCTCCGTGGAAGGTAATGCCCCTAGTCCTGCTTGGTCTAATTGGATCGATTGATGTGTTTACAAGGATGCTCCTAGAGCTGTGTCTAGAGGAGGAAGAGGGAGCAGCCGGCTCGCCTTCCTCCGCTATCGGGTGTGAGATTGAGGGAAGTGTCCTATGGGTGTGTGCATGAGAGTTGTCCGTCCCCGTTGCATGGGGGGCTCAGGGGGGTATAGGCCAACCCCCGGCTTACAATATTACTAAGGTACAAGGGTGGGCAGACCCAGCCGGCAGCCTCTCCCGCTGACCAGGGGGTCCTGCCCTTCGAGCCGTCCCATCGCATGTAGGATCCACCGGCTGTGCAGTCCCATCGCCTACTAGGGCCCACTAGCCGGCTCCGCGATTGGCCCTCGCCCACCTGTCGTGGCATGGGCCGCCCGGGAGGCGTTGTCTAGTGCCATCCGGCCGAAGTCTCCGGTATGGCCGGTTGCACTATAGCCATGCCCGCGTAGGTAATCGAGTGGGTAGGGGCGTGCCAGCACAATTTCCCCGCCCGGTCGCACTCGCCAAGGTCAGCGGCCTGGACGGCCGGACTGGAGCCATGAGCACACGCGCGTCAGCGGCCACGGTGGCTACAATGACGCCCGTCGTGGCGGTCACGTCTTGTCGTCGTACTCGTGCGCAGGGGGACGGGACATCCCATGTCCACCCCGGGGTCAACGGAGGAGGTGGCCTAGAGGTAGCCGGCAACGCCTAGCCAGTCGGGGGCTGAGCCGGCTCCTCGACTAGCCGTCCGTGCCGCTAGCCGGTGACATCTTGAACCGGCCGCGCCCCGGCCAGTCGTGGGTAGCCGGTTGCATACTTTTTCTTTGAAGCAGGGAGAGAACCCCGTTGCTTTGTCCTATCTAGGGGTAATAACCCCGTCAGAAGATCTTTACTTCATCTAGCTCCGCCTTCACAGCTTGAACATGTGATTGGCTCTCCTTCAGCTCCTTAGCCAGTTGCACATTCTATTGTTTAGAAGCCTGGAGCAAAAACAGTGTTAAAGACCCTTAATTCGGTTTTACCAAAAGGACTTAAGGCTCGGGGGCTAGATGGTTTACATGAGTGTTCGGACTCTATAAAAACCATTCACTTACCTGCATGCTGGCCGATATCAATTTCATAGCTTCGCCAAACCCGGCTCGGGCAACACCAATATGCGCATCCACCGATTGAAGGGTGTCGAACTCTTGTTCGGAAAATATTGGGTGTCGCATAGCCTCCTTTCGTCACCGATGATTCATGGCACTTCCCACTTCCGATTTGGTAATGGATACACCATCACCAGAATCAGCAGGTACAGGATTGCCCATGGGGGGCTACAGTAGCAGGACCAGCATGAGCCATGGCTCTGGAATTTTGGGGTTCACCGGACACCCCAACGACCTCTTCGACGGGAGAAGACTGGGCATTTCACCTAAGCATTTCAATAAAATAAATTGTCGTAAGGCTCTATTGATTATGATAATCAGCAGATAACCGAACAATGTACCTTTGGGTTGAGCGGGCAGGCTGATTCATCCTCACCATTGGCTCTTTGATAGAATCCCTGTAGACTTCCGATTCGGCCACGGTCTCGGTTGTCAGCGCATGGCACGCATATCGACGGTGCTTGGGAGTCAGAGCCGGCGCTTTCGGGGCGCTATTGGTAGTTTGCCTCTTACAAGACGAGCTCTTCTTCTTCTTGTCCGTGGCAGGGGTGGAGAATGACTCGGGGTAATCGACTAGGATAGCCATTGGGGACTGGTCGATGCTAACCTGGTAATAGACTCTGTCTTTGAAATCAATTAGAAGATCCGGGTCCTCATGGAAACCCGAATCATCATCGTGTGCATAGCTTTCGGCTGAGGAGCCGAAGAGTTGAGTGTCTCGATGAAGCTCCTCCATTCCTATTCATGCAAGACTTTTGTCAAACGAAGTACGAAATGAAAACTCAGAACTATGTTTGTAGAGGGAAAAGGGCTTACCCATTCGATAGGATTGTGGGCTGAGTATCCGACTTTGGTCGCCCGCCAAATAAACTCCTCTTGCTCCCCTTTATATAGGTCGGCAAGGGCAGTGGCCAACGCCGCCTTGTTGGTAGGCCCTAGTCTTCGGGAACGCGTTGTGTTGCTTGTCCCATTATAGCGCCACAAGGGGTGCACCCTCTATTGGAGTGGTTGCACGCATCGGGAGATGGCAGCGGCCATGACATCGATCATGGTCAGTTGATGGTGGACAAGCATCTCCACCCGAGCCGCCAGGCATTGCACCTCGATGCTTTCTTCCTGGTTTGGACTCCTTGGCTGTCAATTGTATATTTTCTTCAAGGGGGCATCAAAGTATTCAGGTAGACCTATGCAAGATGGCTCCAACAGGGGGGCGTCTGCAATATAAAACCATTCCGAAGTCCACTCTTCGGATTCCTTCGGAGTGCCCACCGGATACCCGTCCCCACTATGTGGCACACTTCGGCTCCGCCGACCTCCAAAATTGTCTTGTCCTGGGTTCGGGGAACAAGACAGAAATATTTTCTCCACAATTTGAAATGCGCCTTGCAGCCTAAGAACATCTCGCAGAGGGCGACGAAGCCTGAGATGTGCAAGATGGACCCCGGGTTAAGGTGGTGGAGCTGAATCCCATAGAATTTCAGTAGCCCCCTTAGAAACCGTTGGATGGGAAACCCAAGGCCCCGTAGGAGAAAGGGGATGAAGCATACATGTTCCCCCCTGCAAGGATTAGGGAATTGCTCGGTGAAAGCTTTGTTGTTGCAGGAAATCAAGCCTAGGCGGGTCACCACCAGATCTGAAGGAGGGAGATACCCTTGGGTCTCTAGATCACGAAACTGTAGGAGTGCTACGGAGCATCTAGTCTAGTCCCCCGGACGTGAACCATAGGGGCGCGCGGAGGAGCTGGAGGCATTGGCCAGGTTTTTCGTAGGTTTTCCGTTGGTAGTTTTTTTCGATGGGGAGGAAGAGGATATGGTCTGAACCACGATTTTGTTCGATTAAATGAGTGATGCCTCTGTTGCGGAGGGTTAAGATTGTAAAAATCACAAATCACTTGCCCCCAACAACGCACGGAAATTGAGGCACATGGGCAGTTATTTTAATGGACCTACGTTCCCGACACTTGGGATTTTGCCAAAGACTGGTCGGTTGCCGAACTAGCAGGAGTGAGGGACTCGCCTCGCAAGCCGAAGATGACGACACGAGGAGATTGACCGGATATGTATCGGCATTGAAGGCTAGTCCGGGGGTTACTGAGGGAGTCCTGGATTAGGGCGTCCTCAGATACATGACCTATTGCTTATGGGTCATACTGTATGGGCCGCAAGGTGAGCATTGGATCATCAAGGTCACCATCGCCAGGATGGAGACCTCAAGGAGCCGTGACATATCCTCCAAGTCGTCGACCATAGATAGTCATGTTTATCTCTTCGGCATGTAACCGACCATGTGTAAACCCTAGGTACCCTCGACGTCTAACATAAACCGGAGGGGTTCACGTTGTAGATACAGAACAACTCATCTAGGGTTAGCTATTCGATCTCAAGGTAGATCAACTCTGTAACTCCCATATCATCACTACAATCAAGTAGGACGTAGGGTATTACCTCCATAGGAGGGCCCGAACCTGGGTAAATCTGTGTCCACTTCGTCTCGTGTTACCATCGTTTCTAGTCTTACAGTTTGAGACCCCCTACCTGAGATACGCCGGTTTTAACACCGACAATGACGATGATGACAAATCCCCCTCTCCGGAGCCCCAAACGGACTCCAAATCAGCTCTCCCGAGGAAGAACAAGAGGTGGTAGTGGCTCCGTCTCGTAGATCACGATGAAAACTTCACTCTACTTTTTTCTCTGAATATGTGAATTTATAGGACTAGAAACAGGGTCGGGGGAGCCTCGCGGGCCCCAGCACACAACAGGGCGTGACCAGGGGGCTGGCCATGCCGTGTTGCCTCATGCTCCACAGTGACACCCCCTATGGTGGATGTTTGCATCATAATTCCCTATAATTCCGAGGAAAAAATTGACAAAAAGTTTCTCCAATTCCGAGAACTTCTATTTCCATACAAAATAACACCAAGGTAATTTTGCTAAAAATAGCATTTGTCCGGGTTAGTTCCATTCAAATCATGCAAGTTGGAGTCCAAAACAACAGCAAAAATGTTTGGAAAAGTAGTTACGTTGGAGACATATCAACTCCCCCAAGCTTAACTCATTGCTTGTCCTCAAACAATTCAGTTGATAAACTGTAAGTGAAAAAGAAAACTTTGACAAACTCTTTTGTTATTGGTGTCATATATATGCTTAGAAAGTGTTGAGCTTTTAAGCATAAATCATGAGTAATCATATCCATGATAATAATTAAACATCACATTCACTCATGGAAACACAAAACTAACTAGCGAGCAATAATAAAATATCTCACATGCCAACAATTTGTCAAAACAATCATGATATAATATGACGACATGGTATTTCACTAGCCCGTTCTAAGACAGCAAAACATAAATGTAGAGCACCTCTGAGTTTCAAACAACGACTAGACATTATAATTCATAGTAGAAGATCTCTAGTCATGCTCATATCCAACATCAACTAGACTCAGTGCATACGAATGACAATAGTGCTCTCCGATCTGGTGCTTTTAGTAAGAAGATGATGACTCAGAAACAACATACAAGTAAATAGAAAGGATCTTCTTAGAAGGAAGCATTGATTTGCAGAGGTGCCAGAGCTCAAGTTTTAAAACACAATTGAAATTGTAATTTGGGTGGTGCAGTTTTTATATCAACGTTACGACAAAGGTTTTCAGTATCTTCCATGATAAACTCATTATTGGAGGTTCCCAAACAAAATTGTAAACTTTACTCCCTTCCACCATCCATACACAAACCATGGATGACCTAATCCATAGGTGCCTGCCAGCACATCAACTATCCCAAGGAGTTTTGTTTAATTAATTTTTATTTTGCGGGACTAGGCATCCTTTTTTACCTGCCTCTCTTGTGCCGTGACGGCAATAAACGACCGTCTTGAGAACAACTCAGTTAGCATGGAAGATACCAACTGCCCCGTCGCTACATGAGCGGTTCGAGTGCACAAAACAGATGTTTATTTGAATATTAGAGGTGGCACATGCAAATTTACTTGGAAGGGTAGGGTAATAACATATATAGGTAGGTATGGTGGACTCATGTGGAACAACTTTGGGTTTAAGGGTATTGTAAGCACAAGCAGCATTCCGACTTAGTACAGGTGAAGTCTAGCAATACATTGGGAAGGGACCAGCTAGAGAGCAAAACGGTCATAGACAGGCATTGTAAATAATTAACATTCAACACTATCATGAGTAGGATATCACTACCAGATGATGGTCCAGAGACGACACATCAATCAGAGACCCTACGACGAAACTGTGTGCGATCCATCAATTGCAAACGATATAGTTCAAGCTTCGTCGCCAATGAGACGAACTGTATGTGATGACGGGCCCATCAAATATGATTCAGAAAATAGTTGCATGTGCGATCTACGGCAGATAGTTGTGACAAAAAAACTGCTTGCGATGATCCAGAATTACGCAAATGTTTAACAAGATAAAGGTGTGTGTGATGTACAATATACAGTTCATCCGGATGAATTGTTTGCGATGAGGCAAAATAACACAGCATCTGAAAATTTGCATGATACCCGCAAACAGGTCGCGCGGATGAACTGTTTGTGATGATCAAAAGTAACACAAATGACTCGGGGTAACAAGATGTGTGTGATACCTAGCAAACAGGTCAATAATTCGAATTAGTTGGGAATACCGAAAAAAGATAGAAGATCTAATAATAAGATGTGTGTGTTGTGGATAAACACTTGCTCGCACCCAATTGTCTGTTATTGTTGAAATTATCACAGACGTGTTCCTTTCTTTAATCATAAGCGATGTGATTTTCTTAGACTGCGTACCATCTATACTGCGTACCATCTATCCTTTGTCTACCGAACAACACAGAGCAACATCATGAGTGCATATCCTTCAAAAAACATCATGATTACATAACCTAAATAAGCATCCAATTACATTACTGACTACAAATAACATTTGCACACCTCAAGTACATGCATAATAAACTAGTATTAATGATCATCAAATCATTGTGATGAGGGGTGACTGTCGGCGCAACAAAGAGGCACTTCCTCATGTCAACAATTCGCATGTACATCTCGTAGCTTACGTACGCGTCCTTGGTTGCGTACTTGACATGATCTTCATCCAGTCTTCGGACCCAGACATTGTGCCAGGCAACTTTATTCTTCTTGCAGATATCCTTCATGCCTCTATAGTAGCGGTTGATGATGGTCATGGCGAGGTCTACCAGGGAATCCTTATTATTCTCCGTATAGCCCAAGATCTTGTAAAGGCACTGGATGTCCACAAGATTCCGGCAAGCCAAGCCTGTGGTATTGAGAACCTTTTCATCGTTGGTGGTGTCCATCATACCAAATATGTAGTCAGGGCTGTTGACAAACCTAGCGAAACACTCAAAAGGCCGTGTGGCCAGGCAGTAGTGGTAGACAAAGACGTAATGGCCATGCACAACTGGGCGACGACAACCTTCTGATCATGCCTGGCACGACCGCCGGTGTAATCGAGGTTGAAGCTGACCAGTTCGTAATTGTGAAAGGAAAGTAATTGCTCCATGGTGTGGATGGAGTTCTCCACCCAGATCGGGGCATTGGTGTACACCAATGTGAGGTTCTTGAACCTTATGTGGGTGTCCACGTAGGCACGAATGTCGAAATGCCGATCGTCGTTAGCAGTTGCTAGGAGCTCTGCCAGTGGAGCCGAGGAGGATGTCCTCTCTGTATTTCGAGTCGTGGGTGTGTTTCTTGCGTTGTGGGGAAAGGTTGAAGAGAGACAATAGTTAAATGAGTGGTGGAGTAAATGGGGGTTGGACGGGTTGTAATTGGCACGTCTTGTCACCGCATTCCCGGTGGAGGATTGTTGTGCAAGCTTGACCAGCGCGCGAACAAGCGCTTCATTTGGCCATGCGACGGCTCGAAGTGCCTCCAACGTATTGTCGGTAAGCCCGTTCCCGCGCTACCACGCAGGTTCCCGCATGCAGCCGCACAAATCGTCCCCGTCCGGCTTGGTTGGGCACGCGTCGGCTGGAAACGAAGCTCCCATTATTGTGGGCATTCAATGCCAAATGTATGGCAAAAATGAAGTGTGTGCAATGACTTAAAGCAATGTTGACGTTCAAAACTAAGTATGGGGTGTGACGATGTGAATGATCATTGTTGGTTGCACAATATAGTTCATTCGCGATGAGATTGGGAAGGGGAACAGGGGAACACAAGCAAGAATGGTAGTTAAATCAAGTCGGTTACATGTTAAGGTTTAGATATCAATCGTACATTGCATATTTAAGTCAAAATAGTACTCCAAAATACAAATCTCATATGATGCCAGTTCACTGATTGTATCATGTGGGATCACTAGAAGAGGCATCTAGAGGGGGTGTGTATAGACTATTTGACAAAATTAAAACCTAATCTTTTCCGAAATAAAGTGTAGTGCACCCTACACATGTTAGTCAACAAGTATGGCAGCGGAAATTAAAGTCAAGCATATGTAAGAGAGTTGAGATAGGAAGATCAAATGCAAAGTTGATATGAAGATTTTTCCCGTGGTCCCGATAGGTGGTGCTATCATCCGTCCATGTTTATGGAGACTTCAACACATGGAGGGTAACGGTCGCAACAGTCCACAGAGGTCTCCACCCATGAAGGGTTCACAAAGTAGCAAGCTTGTCTATCCCATGATGGCCTACGTCCATGGAGGACTAGCCTTACTCGGGGTATATCTTCATGAAGTAGGCGAGCTCATTGGCCTTACAATCTTCTTGTTCAAATCCACGACAAGAAGAAGGAGGATCCCAAGCGACACCTAACAAAGCTAGGAGGCACCACCCTCCAAAAGGTAATAGATGTGGTAGTATGATGACCTCCTTGCTCTTGTGCTTCAAAATATAGTCTCCACAACACTCAATCACTTTCTCACAGATTTGGCATGGGTAGAAGGAAAGCAACTTGGGGAGGCTAGAAACCAAGATCTATACGTTTTGAGTGGATGATCTTGATCTCAACACATGAGTAGGTGGCTCTCTCTCAGAAAAATTGGATGGGGCAAGCGTTTGTATGTTCTGAGTGCTTCCTATGCAAGTCAAGGGTGGTGGAGGGGTACATATAGACATCTCGAAATCTCCAACCGTTACAACATTATTGCCGAACTCGGTGAAAGTGAAGTGAAAACTCAGTTGCACCAACTAGTACAAAATGTGGTAACTTTGGCCTTTTCGGTGATACCGATATATAAATCTCGGTGGTACTGATATGGGTATCCAAGGCAGTTACCAAGCCTCGATGTCACTGATTCTTAAAACTCAGAAATTCCAATTTTAAGAAACATGACAACAGAATGTTGGTCACTGGTTTGGATTGCACCGAAGGGAAACATGGTGTCACCGAGATGCTAGGGTTTGGCATAGGATCAGTCTAGGGAAAAACTCGGTGGGACTGAATGGGAAAGTTGGTGTCACCGATTTTGGACTTTAGGCTTTGGACAGAGAATATTTGTGGGAGAATGGTGAGCATTTATGGTGGCTAATATCTAAGCACTTGAGCAAGAAGATCATCATAATTCCTCATCCGCTTTTAATAGTATTGGCTTTCTTATGGAGTCAAAAGTGATTTATCACAACATATGAAATGTAGAGTCTTGTAGCTTGAAGCATGAAGCTTGGCCAATCCTATTCCTTCCCTTCTTCTTCTTCTAGGGAATTCTCCTCACAATCCTTAGCCAGTCCTCTATGTGGAGTAATCCGGAAATAAGCTAGATAAAACTATTAGTCCAAGGGACAATGTATGTTGTCATGAATTATGAAAACCACCAAGGGAGCATATGTGCTTTCAATCTCCCCATTTTTGGTAAATGATGACAACATACAATCAAAGCTTCAAATTAGGATATGCAAACATATAATGAAGGCTCTAGGAGACACATGACTAAGATAGGCTCCACCTAAACTTGTGCACTCCTTTTAAAGGATAGTTGCTTTGGAATGCATCGACACACACATAGTAGGAAGGATATAATAGGGCATGTGTATTTGGCTATATGAATCAAATATATATGAATTATCTGTTTACATGTTCAAGACTTCACTCTTGTAAACAATATGTGCAAGAAGCAAGAGATCATCTTGATCAAGGATATGATCCATATACTTACCTTGAAGTTCTTGAGCATTCTAACAGAAGAAACAAACTTGAGAAAACAATGTTAGGAAACACAAGAGTATTTGTATCATAAAAGGCAAAGAACTTCAAGAGTACCAAGATATGGAAGACATATAGAAGATAATGTTTCTTAAGATTGCTATGTCTCCAACAACATTTAGAGCTTTCTCCCCTGAGTATGAAATTGTAATTCTTCCTCTCCCCCTGAATCTTAGAATGTAGATACTAGGAGAAGGTAGGGTGAGATAAGTCTAGTATATAAGAGATTTGGTCTTCTCTCTCCCCCTTTAGTAGTGTTACCCCACTTTGGGTGATCATGATATTTCTCTCCCTGTGGGTAAGCATAAGCTTTGGTATTCTCCTTCATATTGATATTCTCCTCCTATTTACATTCTCCCCCTATGTACAAGCATAATCTTTGATATTCTCCCCCTTTCACAATAATTTCCAAAAAGGGTTAGAGGGTAAGGGATCCTTGATAATAAGGGTCCTTGAGAGTAAGGATCATATAGACCATTTGAGACTAAAAGATCCTTGAGTTTTATTTCTCCCCCTTTCTGTCATTTGAAAGCTTTTAATATCCCCCCTTTGATATAGGGATCCCTGAAGAAAATGGGATTTTTCCTATCTGACAAAGAACAGAGAAGATAGCAAAATCGGCGGCTCCGAGCCAATATGAGTCGCTGGAACCGATATCTGGTTGTGCAGCCTATTTGAAGTATCAGTGACACCGAGTTACGTGAATTGGAGGGTCAGAAATGCAAAACAGAAACTTGGCAGACATGCAATTTGTCATAGATTTCTAAAGGTCTCACAATATTCAAGGAATTTGCAATAAATTTTTAAAGAGATTTGCAAAGAATTTTCAAAAAGATTTGCAATGAATTTTAATTAGATGCGGATTGAGTGGATCCAAGAAAGCATGCAACTATAATATAAACCAAACAAGATACTTCATCTAGATGATGGTCGGTGACTAGGTCACCTATATTAGAGTATATTGACTTAGGAGCCAAGAAAGAATACTTGATCATAGGTCGTATTCATCATTAAGCTCAAAATGGGGTTACCACATTTCATTTAAGTATTTCAATGTTTTCATATCTCTTGAGTTGTTTTATCTCATGTCTTCAAGTAAAACTATTCAAGGATATGATCACATACCTTTGAGTAATGTAGATGAAGTAGCATGGAGGATAACTTGTTGTGTATGCTCAATGTAGATGAAGATTATCTTGTCTTGAGAGCTATTCGTTATCGATTTGGTTCTATTTTCACCTGCATGGGTAAGTCATGCAAGGAAGAACAAAATATATCCAAATGACAAGAATGAAGTTTGTTTATCAAATGGTTTTCAAGGATATGGTTTGTGTTGTCTTATTCCTTCCATCATCAAAGAAGGGTTGTTGATACTTGGTTATGACAAGATTGCTTATGATTTGAGTTGAAGGCAATCTTGTGGAGTGTGGTTCTTCCAAGTACCAACAAAAGTTTAGATGCAATACAAGGGAGCATATATTTCCAAGGTATATGATTATGTCATATCAAGTGTATTATGGAATATTCAAGTAAGCTCGTGCCCTTGCATGCATCCGAGTGAGTCTAGCTCAATTTTTAAGAATCAATAGTGCTCAACTAACTCCTCAAGTGGCAAAACACTTTCTCATCAAGTGGCTTGGTAAAGATATTGTCCAATTGCTTATTAGTACGAACATGCTTAAGATTGATATATCCTTTGGCAACATGATCATGAATGAAATGGTGTCAAACTTGAATATTCTTAGTTCGAGAGTGTTGCATGGGATTATGAGAAATTTGGTTTGCACTCTCATTGTCACATAACAATGGTACATGTTTCACATGTATGCCATAATCTTTCAGAGTTTGAGTCATCCATAGCAATTGCGCGCAACATGATCTGGCGCCATATGTATTACGCTTTGGCGGTATATAGAGATAACGAGTTTTGTTCTTGGATGACCAAGACACAAGAGATCTACCAAGGAATTGGCAAGTACCAGAGGCAGATTTTCTATCAACCTTATCCCTGGCATAACCCGAGTCAGAATAGATAACGAGGTTTAAAGAAGATCCCTTGGGATACCATATTCCAAAGTTTGGTGTATGTATCAAGTATCTCGCAATTCTTTTCATGGACTTAAGATGACACTCTTTAGGATCTCCTTGATATCTAGCAGACATGCACACACTAAGCATGATATCGGGTCGGGAGGCACATAGATATAGCAATGAACCAATCATTGATCGATAAACCTTTTGATAAACCGGTTTTTCCTCCTTGGTGGGGTCAACATGTCCACTAGTAGGCATCATAGTTTTTATACCTTTACACTCTTGCATGTTGAACTTCTTGATCAATTCCTTGGTTTACTTGGTTTGAGAGATGAAAGTTCACTCTCTCATTTGCTTGATTTGTGAACCAAGGAAAAATTGCAGCTCACACATCATGGACATCTCATACTTCTCGGACATCAACCTTCCAAATTTCTCACTAAATTGTGGGTTAGTAGATCCAAAGATAATATCATCCACACAAATTTGACAAACAAATAATTCACCATTAACTCTTCTAGTGAATAAGGTTGTGTCAATTTTACCAATTTTTAAACCCTTTTCAAGTAGAAACTTTGTTAGACATTTGTACCAAGCTCGTGGGGCTTTCTTAAGTCCATAGGGAGCTTTATGAAGCTTGTAGAGATGATTAGGTTTCTTAGGGTTCACCGAACCTGGAGGTTGTTTAACATAGACCTCTTCCTCAATCCCATCATTTAGAAATGCACTTTTAATGTCCATTTGGTAAAGTGTAATGTCATGGTGATTGGCATAAGCAAGTAATATAAGAATAGCTTCAGGTCTAGTAACGGGGACATAGGTCTCACCATAGTCCATACCTTCGACTTGGTGTAGCCTTCTGCCACGAGACGTGCCTTGTTGCATGTGACTTGACCGTCTTCGTCTTGCTTGTTCTAAAACACTCATTTTGTACCAACGATGTTTTGCTCCTCCTAGGGCTTCTCCACAAGTGTCCACACTTTGTTCCTCTCGAAGTTGTGTAGCTCTTCATGCATAGTATTCACCCAATTCGGGTCTTCAAGTGCTTCTTCCACCTTTGTAGGCTCAATACTAGAGATAAATGAGTAATGCTCAGAAAAGTTAGCTAATTGAGTTTTAGAGCAAGTGATTCTATCACTTTGAATGTCACCGAAGATTTTCTCTAAGGGATGATTCTTGTTCACTCTTGCTCGAACTCGAGGTACCTTTTGCTTGTTGGACGGTGCAGCTTCCTCCTCATCATCGTCTTCTTCACTGTTGTTGTTGAATGTGTTGTCTCCTTGAGGTTGTGATGAAGGAGGTTGAGGTAGATATTCATGATGTACTTCTTCCTCCTCTTCATCTTGTCGTGTACCACTTGTGGATGCTTCCATGCCTTGATGCAAAGTTGGAGCTTCCACTTGTGTTGATGAAGTACTTTCCTTCACCTCCATGGGACGAATCTTGCTAATGGACAAGTCTTGAATGGATTCCGAAGGTTCCATATCTCCTACATTATTTGGCAACTGTTCGACTTACGAACCATTAGACTGATCAAACTTCACATGTACCATCTCTTCAACTTCTTTAGTGAACTTGTTGTAGACACGGTAAGTGTGAGAGTTTGATCGGTAACCTAGTAGGAAACCTTCATGAGATTTAGGAGCAAATTTAGAACAACGATGCTTATCAAGAATGTAACACTTGGAGAAGAATACCCGAAAGTATCCAACTTGGGGCTTGTTACCGATGAGTAGCTCATATGCCGTTTTTCCGAGAAGCTTGTATAGATAGAGTTGGTTTGTTGCATAACAAGTTGTTTCAGTGGCTTCTGCCCAAAATTTTCTTGGGGTCTTGTATTCGTCGAGTATCGTTCTGGCCATCTCTATGAGAGTTCGATTCTTCCTCTCAACAACTCCATTTTGTTGAGGTGTGTAAGTAGCTGAGAACTCATGTGAAATCCCTTCTTCGTCAAAAGGTGTCCAAATTTGTGTTCTTGAACTCTGATCCGTTGTCGCTCCGAACTTTCTTGATCTTCACTTAAAATTGATTTTGCGCTTTGCGAGCGAAGTTCTTGCAGATATTTTGTACATGCGACATATCACTAAGAAAGAATACCCACATAAATTTGGAAAAATCATCAACTATAACTAGATTGAAGGAATTTCCACTCAGGCTCTTGTAAGCATTGGGACCAAAGAGATCTGTATGAAGCAACTCACGTGGTCTCCTAGTAGTCATGGTATTCTTTACGGGGTGACTTAAACCTACTGGCTTTCCAGCTTGACAAGCACTACAAAGTCTATCTTTGTCAAAGCTAACACCTTTATCACCAAGTATATGATCACCTTTGATGAGCTTGTCTAGATTACGCATACCAACATGTCCTAGCCTTCTATGCCAAAGCCAACCTTTAGAAGATTTTGCAATAAGACAAGTACGAGGTTTGGATCTCTTAGTGAAATCAGCAATGTATAGATCACCTCTATGGAAACCGGTAAATACCATGCTATGACTGTCTTGATGAAACACTTGGCAATCTACTTTGGTAAATCGCACATTAAAACTGAAGTTGTTAAGTCTAGATACAAAAATAAGAATGTAGCCAAGGGATTCAACAAGCATGACATTTTGAATAGAACTATGATGATATATGGCCACCTTACCAAGACCGAGTACCTTACCCTTGGAGTTGTCTCCAAAAGTCACATACCTTAGTGGTCCTTGGTTTGGTGTGATCTCTTGAAACATGTCTCTATCTCCAGTCATATGACCGGTGCATCCACTATCAGGAATCCACTCTTTTCCTCCGGACATGTAGACTTTGAAGTTTTCCATGAGACTTGGACTCTTCATAGTTTTCTCACATTCGATGCCAAATATCTCATCTTCATCATAGTAGCCATGTTGCACATTGTCATCATCAATTTGGATATACACGTCATATGAAACAAGAGATTTGTTAGAATTTCAATCATGACAATCTTCAATTTTATGAATGTGCATTGCTTCAACAATGATGTTGTTTATGGTAATGACATCGCCTTTAACACGCATGAGGTCACAAAGCTCAAACAAGCATTTATCAAAGTTGGGATCACTAGGCTTCACCTTATGAAAGGAAATAACTTTATGAACAATTTCATTAAGATTAATCAATGAATAATTTGGATACTGTTTCTCCAAATCATTCCAAAAAGTATAAGCACATTCAAAATTCTTCGTTTGATCAAACAAAATTCTTGGCAATCCTCTAACGATGAGATTAACACTTCTAAGATTGCGAAGCATATCAATTTCCACTTCGTTTGTGGGATGTAAAGAATAAAGGGACGTACATGGGGGATCTTAACATACTTGCTCAAAGGAAATTCATTGAATAACTCAAGTATCTCATATTTCCATTGACTATAGTACTCGCCATCGAGAACGGGCACTCTACAACTAAGACTACCTAAACTAGGCACATCCATCTTCCTCCAACGGTGATAAAACCAAAGCTATGCAGAACAAAGGTGTGATACAAATTACGAGTCACTATAAGAGGCGTCTAGAGGGGGTGAATAGACTGCATGACCGGAGCTTTTCCCAAATTAATTGGTTGGCAGATTTTTGCAATTCTAACAAGTCTAGTGCACCCTACACATGCTAGTCAACAAGTATTGCAGTGGAAACTAAAGACAAGCATATGTAAGATAGTTGAGATAGGAAGATCAAACACAAAGTTGACATGAAGATTTTTCCCATAGTTCCGATAGGTGGTGCTATCGTATGTCCATGTTTATGGAGACTTCAACCCACGGAGTGTAATGGTCGCGAGAGTCCACGGAGGGCTCCACCCACGAAGGTTCCACGAAGTAGCAACCTTGTATATTCCATGATGGCCTACCTCCACGGAGAACTAGCCTTACTCATGGTAGATATTCATGAAGTAGGCGATCTCCTTACCCTTACAAACTTCTTGGTTCAACTCCACAACACGAAGAAGGAGGCTCCCAAGCGACACCTAACCATTCTAGGAGGTACCACCCTCCAAAAGGTAATAGATGTGGTAGTATGATGAACTCCTTGCTCTTGTGCTTTGAAAGATAGTCTCCTCAACACTCAATCACTCTCATAGATTTGGCATGGGTAGAAGAGATTGATTGGATGGAAAGCAACTTGGGGAGGCTAGAAATCAAGATCCATATGGTTTGAGTGGACGATCTTGATCTCAACACATGAGTAGGTGGCTCTCTCTCGGGAAAATTGGATGGGGCAAGTGTTTGTGTGTTCTGAGTGCTTCATGTGCGACTTAGAGGTGGTGGAGGGGTATATATGTCGGGGAATGTTGCATGGGAAACAAAAAAATTCCTACGCACACGCAAGATCTATCCATGGTGATGAGCATCTACGAGAGGGAGAGTGGATCTATGTACCCTTGTAGATCGCTAAGCAGGAAGCGTTAAGAAACGCGGTTGATGTAGTCGAACATCTTCGCGATCCAAATCGCCGAACGTCCCGCGATACAATCACGATCCATCCCGATCTAGCACCGAATGGATGGCACGTCCATGTTTAGCACACGTACGACCTGATGACGATCTCCACCTTCTTGATCCAGCAATAGGGAGCTATACAAGTTCTACGACAGCGTGACGGCGCTGCGGCGATGGTGGTGGAGTAATCTCAGCAGGGCTTTGCCTAAGCACAGCTGAAACCAATCTAGAGGAGAAACTACGGACTAGAGGGTAGGGTTGCACATGGCTGAAAATCTGGTGCAAAAACCCTAAAACCTCTAGTATATATAGGAGGAGAGGAGGAGGAGGCTTGGCGCAAGGGCCAGCCCCTCTTTGGTTCGGCCGAAGTGGATTAGGACTCCTTCCTTATTTCCACCTTTTTGCCTTTTTTCCACTTTTTCCACTTTGGAATTTCTTCCCAGCATCATGGGCCTTGTGTGGGACTTTGGCCAGCCCACTAAGGGCTGGTATTTATCCTCCGACAGCCCATGTAGCCTCTTTGGTCGAAATACACCTCCCGATGGTCACCCGGCACTCCCGGTACACTACCGATGAGCCCGGAACTTTTCCGGTGACAAAAACAGGACTTCCTATATATCGATCTTTACCTCCGGACCATTCCGGAGCTCCTCGTGACGTAAGAGATCTCATCCGTGACTCCGAACAACCTTCGGTTACCACCATGCAGAACTCTACACTACCGAAACGTCACCGAACCTTAAGTGTGCAGACCCTGCGGGTTCGAGAACTATGTAGACATGACCGAGACACCTGTACGGTCAATAACCAATAGCGGGACCTGGATGCCCATATTGGTTCCTACATATTCTACGAAGAACTTTATCGGTCGAACCTCTATGTCAAGGATTCAGTTAATCACGTATGATGTTCCCTTTGTTCTTCAGTATGTTACTGGCCCGAGATTCGATCGTCGGTATCTCCATTCCTAGTTTAACCTCATTACCGGCAAGTCTCTTTACTCGTTCCGTAATACAACATCCCATGGATAACACTTAGTCACATTGCTTGCAAGGCTTATTGTGATGTTGTATTACTGAGTGGGCCCTAAGATACCTTTCCATCACACGGAGTAACAAATCCCAGGGTTGATCCATGCCAACTCAATAGACACCCTCGAAGATACCTGTAGAGTACCTTTATAGTCACCCAGTTACGTTGCGACATTTGATACACACAAGGTATTCCTCTGTTGTCTGTGAGTGGCATGATCTCATGGTCATAGGAACATATACTTGACATGTAGACAACTATAGCAATAAACTGACACGGTCATATGCTACGTTTATAGTTTGGGTCTCGTCCATCCCATCATTCTCCTAATGATGTGATCCCGTTATCAAATGACATCACATGTCAATGGCTAGGAAACCTTGACCATATTTGATCAATGAGCTTGTTCACTAGAGGCATACTAGGGACATAGTGTTGTCTATTCATCCACACATGCAATGTGTTTCCAGTCAATACTATTATAGCATGGATAATAAACAATCATCATGAACAAGGAAATATAATAATAAACACTTTATTTATAGCCTCAAGGGAATATTTCCAACAGTGTCCCACTTGCACTAGAGTCAGTAATCTAGTTCACATCACTATGTGATTTACATTGTAATGAATGGAACACCCATGCAGTTCTGGTGTTGATCATGTTTATCCCTTGGAATAGGTTTAGTCAACAGGTCTGCAACATTCAGATCCGTGTGCACTTTGCAAATATTTATGTCCTTCTCCTCGGTGTAATCGTGGATGGAATTGAAACGTCGCTTTATGTGTCTGGTCCTCTTGTGAAACCTTGGTTCCTTGGCCAGAGCAATGGCACCAGTTGTAGGGTAACGTAGCAGAAAAGAAAAAAAATTGACCTATGCACCAGCCCAAGATCACTATGGAGACTGCATACAAGGTTTGATCATTTTCGTTACCGACTCATAGCGCAGCGGAAGTAGAGTCGATGACGAACGGCGGTGTAGATCCCCGCAGCTAGGATTTTACAACCTCCCAACCACGAGGATGTATACCCTCATCTGCCTTGCGGACAGCCCTCCGGGAGGCAGTCGGACAGTCCCCCGGATGGTGTCGTAGACAGCCCTTCGGGAGGACCTCCGAAACTCGGAGTGTCACTCAGACAGCCCTTCGGGAGGACCTCCAAAACTCGGATGGTCACACGGACAGCCCTTCGGGAGGCACTCTTGAACTAAGACCGAAACTACGATCTCTCTACAGATTTGCACACATACGGTGTCATCTATCCGGCAGGGGTTCGCCATCCAGAACTAGTTCCCACCGGAACCCAAATAGCCTTTCGGCTCTACGAAACTCTTTTCGCGGGAGGGAGAGAAGAAGCCAGATAATGCATGGCATGTGTATGAGAGTTGGAGTGAGGATGGAGATCTCCTCTCCACCTCCTTTTATAGGGGAAGGAGGGGGTGGTGGCGGCTGAAATTTCAGCCACATGACAAGCGCCCACAAAACAAGGAAGCATGTTCCCACCAAACATGGAGAAAATATGTTCCCTTGTCCATGGTGTTCCCCCATGGGGCCCCACCTTCCTCCCAACACTCTCCATCATTTGTGGAGGCTGCCCCCACCATGGGGGGCCCCCAACACCTTTGGTCCAGCCACAAGGGGCTGCCCCACAAAAGGGAGGCGCCCCAAAACAGCCCCACGAAACGTGGGATCTTGTCCCCTCACGCTGGGACAAGATGTTTTCCACGACTATTACTTCAGAAAAATTCTGGAAGGTCCCAGAACATTTTTGGTACCCTCTAAAATTATCTGGACATGCTCTGGAACATTTCCAGTATGGTGTTTTAATTTAAAACCATCTTCGTTTACCTGGTAAACAATTTCGGCAGCTCCGAAAACCTTTTCCGGTTTTTTCTCCGAAAAATTCCAGAAATTACCAGACCGATCTGGCAACCTCCAAAACAATCCCGGTGCTTGCCGAAACCTTTTTGGATCAATGTTTTTATCCGAAACAACTTTTTGGTTTTACCAAAACTTTTTCGGTGTTCTCTCCGGAACCTTTCCGTTGTCTCCGAAACTTTTCCAATGACTTTCTCTCGGACTCCTTGTCTAGTATTCAGCAGATAGATGACCCTTAAGCGTGTGACCCTATAGGTTCAGTGAAGTATAGACATGACCTGGAACCCCTTTTGATCAATGATCAACATCGGAGCCGTGGACACCCATATTGACCCCTATACCCACACGAATGAATATTCGAGTGAACCTCCTGTTGCCGTGTGCTATTCCTGTTGCTTCACGATATGTTACAAATACTCGAGGTGAGACACGTTGGCATCCCCGTGGAACAACAACTTGTCCACTATGCTAGTTACCTCGTTACTGGTATTGTTCTCTTTTCTCGTTCCCGTGTTCCGGCATCCCCATGATCAAATCACAAAGTGTCCGGCCAGACGATGATGGATACCATAACACCGAGAGGGCCCAGAGATATCTCTCCATCATCGGAGGAGCAAATCCCAATCTTGAGCTATCAAGTTACTTGACATACTTTTCCATGAACCCGTAAGCCGCCGTAATAGCCACCCATTTACGGCTGACGTTTAACAAACCCCAAAGTTCATGAAGCAAGCATGAAGAAACTCGATACTCTCATGGTCTAAGGAATTGTGCAAACATTAACTTCTCTGTGTTATTAACCGTTAACTTATGACGAATGTATCTCATAGCATAACATCAATTCGGGTCGATTCAACACAAATGTTCTTCTAACATTGTGCCCTCAAAATTGCCGGCATAGCCATGCCCATGACCAGGAAAACAGGATCATCATACAATACTTGAGCCAGCATTAGAGGCCAGACTAGGAATACAATTTACCATTTATTATTCCACACGTGCATATGAGTCTTCCTTCAAGCCTCGTGGTTATTGTAGACTCGAGAACCATAGCAGTTATAGCATGGACATAAACCTAATTATGAATAGGGAGATAATCAGTAACATTTATTATTGCCTCTAGGGCATATCTCCTATAGACTCCCACTTGCACTGGAGTCAATAATATAGTCAATGCTAATGCACTTTACACCTATGGGATACTGGTGTAAAATATGCTTCTCTTGTGGTATAGCCTGATGTCCAACGGATCTGACAACTTCAGCTCTGTGTGTAACTTTGCATATCCTCGCGTTTTCACGCTATCACAAAATTTGTATTTTGTGTGAACTTGGCTTTGCATATGTGTGAATCATTGGTCAAACCGGATTCCCCAGACTGAGCTATGGAGCAACTATCTACAATAGTGTCTCATAGACCAAAACCATCTTGGAACCATACTAAGTTCATGAATGAACTATATGATTCAACAACTTCTTTGTCGCTTCCAAAGCATCAACATACTTAGCCTTTGTTATAGAATTCACCACAGTATCTTGTTTGGAACAATTTCCAACTACCGTGCCATCATATTGTGTATTACACAAAACACTTAACTTAAATCAAAAATCGCATGGAGCATTGATTGAGACTGTATCGATGTAATTACTTACAACGAGCACTTCATAATCTCTGCTTGCGAGAAAACATGTCATCAGCACTACTCTAGTAATTAATGGCATCTTTCACTGTTGTCCCATGATCAGTGCTTTGATCACTTTGGTATCTATACTCGCAACAATGTGGGAGTATTGGACATATCTTGTTGTTTTTACATACCATGGAATACATGATTAATCCAAACACTAGAGTGTGTGGAATCTCCATCATGTATTTTACTCGTTAGTGTTTTGGGACACTCAGTCTTGCAAAAACTCTTTCCATGTGACTTCGGCAAGAATCACTCCTTGGCGTTTTTAAATGCTAAAAGGTTTTAGCACCTTGTCAATATGTATTCATTGCTTAGCCCCATTAAGTAAATCTATCTCCATAGATCATCATGCCTAATATGGAGGCTATTTAGCCTAAGCACTTCATCGAAAAACTATTTTCAAATGAAGTCCTAATTCTTGTCAAGAAATTTATTTCCAATTAACAATGTGTCAAGCACACAACGTTTTTAGAAATATTATTATGCTCCCACTTACTTTCTTGAATCACAAGCATCTTCATTACCATTGATGAATTCAAAAACCCTTTTGACCATTTCATCAAACCACGAAGATTCCAACTCCATTTTGCTCTCTTCTGTCCATTGCTGGAACTCTAAAGTTTGCATACTTACTAGCATCCTCTGGATCGACAAATTACTTTGGACTGTATCACATACAAGTCCTAGGTTTCATTTCCATCAGATGGAAATCCTTTTGTCATCCAGGTTTCATATCTCATGATTGATATATGTATTAATTGCTAGTTCAACCCGAACCGACCTTAAGCATCGCTACGGTGAAACTACCTCATCGTAGTCAACTCCTTGAACTTGTTATTTCAACAAGTCGAGCTTTATGGATAAAACATTTTTATCCGTACCAGTTTTTAGTTCCATAAATATTCGTTAGACTCTAAGTCCTCTAAAAGGTGTATCAAGGTTTTAATCTTGAATCACTTATATGGAAACTATCTTGGATTGTATTGGCATTTAGCCAACCTCGGAGTCAGGGCCCATCAACGCTTCCTTGTGTATTGTAGGTATACTGTTGTCTAACAACAATATCTCGTTTGCGCACCTGATAGGTTTGCACGAGCTTTGCCTACATGGTTCAGCTGCACGTTCGACCGAAGTCCATACATTTTATTGTAGAGACTTCCGTATCAGTCGTAGTAGGAAACAACAGAATCATTTCCAGGGTTTCTTTCCTTTGAACTGATGACGAAGATACTGGTTATCTCGTCGAGTTGCACTGTCCTCCCACTCACCTTTTGTAAGAACTATTCTCTTTAAAAGCATACCGTTTTGTGGCAAAACCCTTTGCCTCGGCATAGTGGTGGGGGAATACCCAATGACTTGGGATAACCATACAAAGTAGCACTTGTCTGATTTGGAATAGGTTTGTAACCTTTTACACAAGCCCCATATTCCAAATGTTAAGAAAAGATATAACATGGTTGGGCGTACCATACCATGGCGTCATTTCAACAGACCTGATGGATCTCTTTTGAGTGTAAAAGCCGCAGTGTCTAAAGCATCACTCTATAAAAGGGATAATGGCAAATCTATTTATGTCATCTTTGATATTACCATGTCATAAATGGTTCAATTACATCTTCACGGACTTTCCACTTGCAGTGGTGTTCCGAGAGGTGCAAGTTATGAAACTCTTTTCACAACTCATCAGACATTTGCTAAACTTGTAACTCAAATATTCCTTTCCGCAATCAAATTGCAGAAACATAATTTTCTTGGTACAATAACTTCTACTTCATTTTTGAAAACCTTTCGAATGATTTCAAAAGATCCAGACTTACGTCTCATCAAGTAAATATCCATATATCTACTTGAGTCATTTTTGAAGGTAGACAAAATCCACTGTTTGCAACAACATTTATCGGACTACATACATCAAATGTACGATCACCAATAAGTTCTTTGCTCGTTCCTTATGGCCTGTGAACGGTATTTTAGTTAGTTCACCTTTTGGAGGAAAGTTGCAAGTATCAGATGATTCAAAATCAAACGACTTCAAAATCCATCATAATGGAATTTTCCATGCAGGTTTCTCCAATGTGACCAAATGCAGTGCCACACATATGTGGTATTCTTTTAGTCTTGTGACATTTAGTGTTAGTGTTATGGATGTATCATATTTCCATCAATATTCATAACATACATCCCACCTAGGATGGAAGCATGGCCCTTCATGTTATTCATAATACTAAACAACAATTGTTGTTTTTATGAACAACTCTTTTGCAACAAACATTGTGCAATGGGCTAGAGTGTATGAAACTCTAAAATGAATTATAAAAGTAAACCCAGAGGTAATGTATTATTATCAATATTCATAACATACGTCTCATTCATAATGAAAGTATGGCCCTTATGTTATTTATAACACCGAACATGAAAAGTTCTCTTATGAACAACCTTCTTGCAAGATACCTTATGCAAAGGGCTACAGTGTGAAACTCTAAAATGAATTTATGAAACTTAATACATAGGGAATACAACGATGGAAGGCATAGTAACATTTACTATGTTCCCTGCGTGTATCTAAACCTCATCCCTGGCTAGTCTTTCAGGCCATAGTTCTGACATCGAGTTGCAACAGAATGCAATCGAGCGGGTATCTTTGTGACCAACTCACAATACCCAAGAATTAGTGATTAACATGTTTAACCATAATTTCCAAGAACTGTATCTTTGACCAGCCTTCTATACATCAAAAACTTGTATGACATTTATACATGAGCTGGATATTCCAGTCTTCTTTCTTTTTGTCATTATACTTCTAACAGTTTAACTTTTCAGTATTTCTCCTACTCTCAGAAGAAGCACCTAACTTAAGAGTGGCGTTAGCCCCGGACCTCCTAGGCATGTAAGTCTTACTAACACCCTTTGGACACTTCCTTTCTCTTTAAGTTGTTGTTTTATTCACCTTTCATCATATGACAGGCATTCTCCTGGATCCCTCTCTTATCAATCTAATGCATAGTAAACTCCTTTACTAATAGTTTGCAAACAAACATTGCTTTGGATATCTCTTAACTTTTAGCTTTTGTCTGTTTCTGAAAATGATTTTTAGATTCCATGTATATCACATAACTATCCAAACTTTCGAAGTTCCGGTCTCACGGAAGCAAACATATTGCACTTTAACTCAAAAGGAATTCTAGCTTTTGGATCAAAGGACAAGAGTCATATGATCCATAGCATTAGCAGGAGAATACCCAAAGCATGTGATAGGACAAAGTCTTTCTCGGCATTCTTGAGGACAATCCTCACATTACGTAACCAACCGTAAAGTTTTAACCAGATATTTAACAGCTATTCAATTTTAATAGGGAAGGTGGAAACGCAAGCCATTATCCTACAACTATTATGCAATCTACACTTAGACAAAGTTCACAATTAATTGCATTGAGATTGAAAAGAATTAATTCTATAGTGCGCTCCCACTCAAATAAATATCTCTCATAATTGATTGTGAGTGATACAAGACCTGCATTTAAATTGTTCGTCATTGGTGTAACACCACTGATGATGAAAAATCTCAACTGGTAGGCCAACTTGCCAATCACATCTCTATGTCACTCTTGTTCATCTTTTGATGCGTGTGTTCTGAGCTCATGACGGTCATGCCTGAACATCAAGACAACCAAGTGATCTCGCTGCGAGGTCTCAACTCACCCGCCTCACACTTCTCTAATCGTTCATACCCGTGTGACACGGCGCACCCCGAAAAGATAGGTGCCGTGACGGTGCTACCTTGGGAGAACACTAACTACTTGATATTTTGTGAGAGATCACCCTAATAAAAAGCGACTACCGCGCAATCAAGAAGGATGCATCATAAGGGATAAACATCTCAATCAATTCATAATGGCATGATATGGTATAGCCCTTTCTGACGGAGAAGTCTTTCATTTCTTCGTCTTCGGCATTCGCGTCGGTGTTCACCTTCGCGAAGATTGCCACCACCTTGTCGATGCACTAGGTAATATTGCTATCTCTATAGCTAATAAAATAAGTGCATTACTTAAGGTTGACATGCAGGTCATTAAAGTGACAATCATATGGCTCCAGCCATCATGCCGAATCATGACACGCAGGTCATGTTAATATTACATCATATAGTCATCTCATACATAATCAAATTAATATGAGCATTGCTATACCACATCATATGCACATGCAAACCATCCTGCAAAACCAAGTTAGACGCATCTAATCGGTTCATGCAAAAACTTGTTTTACGTGGCTTCTAAGGTTTTGAAACAAACCGAATCTACCATCATCCATCATCAAGTATGATAATTTAAGTTGCTAGATTAACTTTCCAGGGTGTATAAAACACGAGATAATAAAATCTCAAGCCCCATACTAAACTTTGTCATACGTGTGACCCGCGTGCAGATCACATCTGCATTGCCCTTTCGTCTGCGAAACATCCATCTTTCTCAACTATGGTGGAACCCAAAGAACTCTTAGCACTTCGTTGATCTGTCAATCAGTATACTCAGGAGCAGCATGAAAGGATCGCGGATTGCCAGAACTTTGTGAGATTCGACCATTCCGTCAAGATTAGGACTATGCAAATTCAGGGGAAGCAAAAGGAACATCGGGTAACAGATTTAATATGCTACCCGCACAAATAATTTTCAGCAATAGATCTCATCTACAACCAAATTATATTGTGCAACACCCATACATCTCTATGTATTCTAGATCGCAACCTGCATCTACGCATAACACGGCTCTTGATGCCACTATAGGGTAACGTAGCAGAAAACAAAAAAAATTGACCTACGCATCAGCCCAGGACCACTATGGAGACTGCATACAAGGTTTGATCATTTTCGTTACCGACTCGTAGCACAGCGAAAGTAGAGTTGATGACGAATGGCGGTGCAGATCCCTACAGCTAGGATCTTACAACCTCCCAACCGCGAGGATGTATACCCTCATCTGCCCCGCGGATAGCCCTCCGGGAGGCGGTCGGACAGTCCCTCGGATGGTGTCGCGGACAGCCCTTCGGGAGGACCTCCAAAACTTGGACTGTCACTCGGACAGCCCTTCGGGAGGACCTCCAAAACTCGGACAGTCACACGGACAGCCCTTCGGGAGGCACTCTCAAACTAAGACCAAAACTACGATCCCTCTACAGAGCTGCACACATACGGTGTCATCTATCCGGCAGGGCTTCGCCATCCAGAACTAGTTCCCACCGAAACCCAGACAGCCTTTTGGCTCTACGAAACTCTTTTCGTGGGAGGGAGAGAAGAAGCCAGATAATGCATGGCATGTGTATGAGAGTTGGAGTGGGGATGGAGATCTCCTCTCCACCTTCTTTTATAGGGGAAGGAGGGGGTGGGGGTGGCTGAAATTTCAGCCACATGACAAGCACCCACAAAACAAGGAAGCATGTTCCCACCAAACATGGAGAAAACATGTTCCCTTGTCCATGGTGTTCCCCCATGGGGCCCCACCTTCCTCCCAACACTCTCCACCATTTGTGGAGGCTGCCCCCACCATGGGCCCCCCAACACCTTTTGTCCAGCCACAAGGGGCTGCCCCCCAAAAGGGAGGCGTCCCAAAACAGCCGCACGAAACGTGGGATCTTGTCCCCTCACGCTGGGACAAGATGTTTTCCGGGACTATTACTTCAAAAAAATTCTGGAAGGTCCCCAAACATTTCCGGCACCCTCTAAAATTATATGGACACGCTCTGGAACATTTCCCATATGGTGGTTTAATTTAAAACCATCTTCGTTTACCTGGTAAACAATTCCGGCAGCTCCGAAAACCTTTTCCGGTTTTTTCTCCGAAAAATTCCAGAAATTACCAGACCGATCTAGCAACCTCCAAAACATTCCCGGTGCTTGCCGAAACCTTTTTGGATCAATGGTTTTGTCCGAAACAACTTTTCGGTTTTATCGGAACTTTTTCGGTGTTCTCTCCGGAACCTTTCCGTTGTCTCCGAAACTTTTCGAGTCACTTTCTCTCGGACTCCTTGTCTAGTATTCAGCAGATAGATAACCCTTAAGCGTGTGACCCTATAGGTTCGGTGAAGTATAGACATGACCCGGAACCCCTTCCGATCAATGATCAACATCGGAGCCGTGGACACGCATATTGACCCCTATACCCACATGAATGAATATTCGAGTGAACCTCCAGTCGCCGTATGCTATTCCTATTGCTTCACGATATGTTACAAATAACTGAGGTGAGACACGTTGGCATCCCCGTGGAACAACAACTTGTTCACTATGCCAGTTACCTCGTTACCAGTATTGTTCTCTTTTCTCGTTCCCGCGTTCCGACATCCCCGTGATCAAATCACAAAGTGTCTGGCCAGACGATGATGGATACCGTAACACCGAGAGGGCCCAGAGATATCTCTCCATCGTCGGAGGAGCAAATCCCAATCTTGAGCTATCAAGTTACTTGACATACTTTTCCATGAAACCGTAAGCCGCCGTAATAGCCACCTATTTACGGATGATGTTTAACAAACCCCAAAGTTCATGAAGCAAGCATCAAGAAACTCGATACTCTCATGGTCTAAGGAATTATGCAAACATTAACTTCTCTGTGTTATTAACCATTAACTTATGACGAATGTATCTCATAGCATAACATCAATTCGGGTCGATTCAACACAAATGTTCTTCTAACACTGTGCCCTCAAAATTGCCGGCATAGCCATGCCCATGATCAGGAAAACAGGATCATCATACAATACTTGAGCCAGTCTTAGAGGGCAGACTAGGAATACAATTTACCGTTTATTATTCCACATGTGCATATGAGTCTTCCTTCAAGCCACGTGGTTATTTCAGACTCGAGAACCATAGCAGTTATAGCATGGAAAATAAACCTAATTATGAACAGGGAGATAATCAATAACATTTATTATTTCCTCTAGGGCATATCTCCTACACCAGTGTTGTCACAGAATAGGGTCATTGGATTTAGAGCACTAGGCACTACTCCAAGATCTGTCATGAACTGCTTCATCCAGACACCTTCCTGCGCTGCCTTCGAGGCTGCGATGTAATCCGCCTCACATCTAGAATCGGCTACCACGCTTTGCTTGGAACTGCACCAGCTTACCGCTCCCCCGTTTTAGAATAAATACGTATTCGGTTTGCAACTTAGAGTCATCCGGATCAGTGTCAAAGCTTGCATTGACGTAACCCTTTATGACGAGATCTTCATCACCTTCATAAACGAGAAACATTTCCTTAGTCCTTTTCAGGTACTTAAGGATATTCTTGACCGCCGTCCAGTGCTCCATTCTAGGATCACTTTGAAACCTTCCGGACATACTTATGGCAAGGCTGACATCGGGTCTTGTGCACAACATTGCATACATGATAGAGCCTATGGCTGAAGCATAGGGGATGACACTCATCTTTTCTCTATCCTCTGTAGTCACTGGGCATTGAGTCTTACTCAACTTCACACCTTGTAACACAGGCAAGAACCCCTTCTTGGACTGGTCCATTTTGAACTTTTTCAAAACTTTATCAAGGTATGTGCTCTGTGAAAGTGCTATTAAGCGTCTCGATCTATCTCTATAGATCTTAATGCCTAATATGAAAGTAGCTTCTCCTAGGTCCTTCATTGAAAAACTCTTGTTGAAATATTACTTCACGTTTTCCAGCATTTCTATATTGTTTCCAATAAGCAATATGTCATCCACATATAATACTAGAAATGCTATAGAGTTCCCACTCACTTTCTTGTAAATACAAGATTCTCCATAAACTTGTATAAACCGAAACGCTTTGATCACCTCATCAAAGCGCTTATTCCAACTCCGAGATGCTTGCACCAGTCCATAAATGGATCGCTGGAGTGTGCAAACTTTGTCAGCATTCTCTGGATCGACAAAACCTTCCGGTTGCATCATATACAACTCTTCCTCAAGGAAACCGTTGAGGAACGCTGTTTTGACATCCATCTGCCAAATTTCATAGTCGAAATATGCAGCTATTGCTAACATGATTCTGACGGACTTAAGCATCGCTACGGGTGAGAAGGTCTCATTGTAGTGAACTCCTTGAACTTGTGAATAACCCTTTGCCATGAGTCAAGCTTTATAGACAGTGACATTACCGTCTGTGTCTGTCTTCTTCTTAAAGATCCATTTGTTCTTAATGGCCTTTCGCCCTTCAGGTAATACTTCCAAAGTCCATACTTTGTTTTCATACATGGATCCCATCTCGGATTTCATGGCCTCTAACCATTTCTTGGAATCCGTGCCAATCATCGCTCCCCCATAGCTCATAGGTTCATTGTTGTCCAACAACATGACCTCCAAGACAGGGTTGCCATACCACTCAGGAGGAGTACGCGCCCTTGTCGACCTACGAGGTTCAATAGTAACTTGTACCGAAGCTTCATGATCATCATCATTAACTTCCTCTTCAACCGTTGTAGGTTCCACAGAAACATCTTTCTGCGTTGCACTACTTTCTAGTTGAAGTAAATGTTCAATAACCTCATCAACCTCTATTTTCCTCCCACTCAATTCTTTCGAGAGAAACTCTTTCTCAAGAAATGTTCCGTTCTTAGCGACAAACACTTTGCCTTCGGATTTGAGATAGAAGGTATACCTGACTGTCTCTTTCGGGTATCCTATGAAGACACATTTCTCCACTTTGGGTTCCAGATTTTCAGGTTGACGCTTTTTGACATAAGCATCACATCCCCAAACTTTAAGAAACGACAACTTTGGCCTCTTGCCAAACCACAGTTCATATGGCATCGTCTCAATGGATTTAGATGGTGCCCTATTTAAAGTGAATGCAGCTGTTTCTAATGCATAACCCCAAAACGATAGTGGCAAATCGGCAAGAGATATCATAGAACACACCATATCTAATAAGGTTCGATTACGATGTTCGGACACACCATTACGATGTGGTGTCTCGGGCGGTGTGAACTATGAAACAATTCCACGCTGTCTTAAGTGACTGCCAAACTCATAACTCAGATATTCACCTCCTCGATCAGATCGTAGGAATTTGATCTTCTTGTTATGACGATTCTCAACTTCACTTTGAAATTGCTTGAACTTTTCAAATGTTTCAGACTTATGTTTCATTAAGTAAATATACCCATATCTACTTAAGTCAACAGTGAAGGTGTGAAAATAACGATATCCACCACACGTTGCAACATTCATTGGACCGCACACATCAGTATGTATGATTTCCAACAAGTCACTTGCCCGTTCCATTGTTCTAGAGAACGGCGTTTTAGTCATCTTGCCCATGAGGCATGGTTCACATGTGTCAAGTGACTCAAAATCAAGTGACTCCAAAAGTCCATTAGCATGGAGCTTCTTCATGCGTTCTACACCAATATGACCCAAACGGGAGTGCCACAAGAAAGTGGTACTATCATTATCAACTCTACATCTTTTGGCATCAATGTTATGAACGTGTGTATCATCATTATCAAGATTTAATATGAATAAACCCCTCACATTGGGTGCATGACAATAAAAGATATTACTCATATCAATATAACAACCATTATTCTATGATTTAAATGAGTAACCATCTCGCAATAAACAAGATCTAGATATAATGTTCATGCTTAACGCAGTCACTAAATAAAAATTATTCAAGTTCATCACTAATCCCGATGGTAATCGAAGAGAGAGCGTGCCGACGGTGATCACATCAACCTTGGAACCATTTCCCACGTGCATCGTCACTTCGTCCTTAGCCAGCCTCCGTCCATTCCGTAGGTCCTGCTTTGAGTTGCAAATGTGAGCAACCGAACTGGTATCAAATACCCATGCACTACAATGAGAGATAGTAAGGTACACATCAATAACATGTATATCATATATACCTTGTTTGTTGGATGCCTTCTTGTCAGCCAGGTACTTGGGGCAGTTCCGCTTCCAGTGACCAGTTCCCCTGTAATGAAAGCACTCAGTTTCTGGCTTGGGTCCAGCCTTGGGTTTCTTTACAGGAGGAGCAACTGCTTTGCCATCCTTCTTGGATTTACCCTTCTTGCCCTTGCCCTTACCATTCTTCTTGAAACTAGTGGTTTTATTGACCATCAACACTTGATGTTCTTTCTGGATTTCAGACTCAGCGACTTTCAGCATTGTAAACAGCTCGGCAACTGACTTGTCCATCCTGTGCATGTTATAGTTCATCACAAAGCTCTTGTAGCTAGGTGGCAGTGATTGAAGAACTCTGTTAGTGATCGCCTCTAGCGGAAGGGCAATTCCCAACTCCGCCAGATGAGTCGAATACCCAGACATTCTGAGTATATGTTCACTGATAGACCTGTTCTCCTCCATTTTGCAAGCATAGAACTTATCGGATGTCTCATACCTCTCGATACGGGCATTCTTCTGAAAGATAAACTTCAACTCCTAGAACATCTCATATGCTCCATGAAGTTCAAAACATCTTTGAAATCCCGGTTCGAAGCCATACAATATTTCACACTGAACTATTGAGTAATCTCCAGAACGTGCCTCCCAAGCGTTCTTAACGTCTTCGGATGACATGTCTTTGGGTTGGTCACCAAGCGGTGCATCAAGGACATATGATTTCTGGGAAGCCATGAGGATAATCCTCAGATTACGAGCCCAGTCAACAAAGTTACTTCCATCATCTTTCAACTTAGCTTTCTCTAGGAACGCATTAAAATTCAGGGGTGCTACTGCGCGAGCCATTGATCTACAACATAAATATGCAAAGGTTACTTAGACTATTGTTCAAGATAATGAGTTTAGTTAATCAAATTACTAAAATCTCCCACTCAAATTGACATTCCTCTGGTCATCTGAGTGTCACATGATCCAAATTCACCAACTCAAGTCCGATCATCACGTGAGTTGAGGTGGTTTCAATGGTGAAGATCATCGTGTTGATCATATCTACTATATGACTCATGTTCGACCTTTCGATCTCATGTGTTCTGAGGCCATGTCTGTACATGCTAGGCTCGTCAAGTTCAACCCGAGTTTTCTACATGTGCAACACTGGCTTGCACCCGTTGTATGTGAATGTAGAGTCTATCACACCCGATCATTACGTGGTGTCTCCACACGACGAACTTTCGCAACGGTGCACACTCGGGGAGAACACAATTCATCTTGACATTTAAGTGAGGGGTCACCTTATAATTCTACCGTCGTCCTAAGCAAAACAAGGTGCATAAAAGGATTAACATCACATGCAAATCGTAAGTGACATGATATGGCCATGAACTTGTGCTTTTGATCTCCATCTTGAAAGCAGCGGCATGATCTCCATGGTCATTGGAACGACACCATGATCTCCATCAACATGTTGCCATCAGGGTTGTCGTGCCCACCATGCTTCTACTACTATTGCTACCGTTTAGCGATAAAGTAAAGCATTAAGTAGCGCTTAATGTTTGAGACGTAGGTCATACAATAATTAAAGAGAACCCTATGGCTCCTGTCGGTTGCCGTACTCATCGACATGCAAGTCATGATATTCTATACAACACATGATCATCTCATACATCACATATATCTCATCATGTAATTGGCCATATCACATCACAACATACCCTCCAAAAACAAGTTAGACGTCCTCTAATTGTTGTTGCATGTTTTACATGGCTGCTACGGGTATCTAGCAAGAACAACTCTCACCTATGCATAAACCAAACGGTGATACATAAGTTGCTTTTCAACCTTATCAAGGACCACCTTAGTCGAATCCGATCCAACTAAAGTAGTTGAAACAGACACCGCCAGCCATCTTTGTGCAATGGAGTTACACGTCAGTCGATGGAACCGATTTCTCGTAAGCGTACGTGTAAGGTTGGTCCGGGCCGCTTCATCCCACAATACCGCTGAACCAAAACATGACCAAGGGAGGAAGCAATCTAAGCATCAATGCCCACAAACTCTTTGTGTTCTACTCGAGATCTCATCTACACATAGACCTAGCTTTGATACCATTGTTGGGGAACGTTGCATGGGAAACAAAAAAATTCCTATGCACACGAAAGATCTATCCATGGTGATGAGCATCTACGAGAGGGAGAGTGGATCTACGTAGCCTTGTAGATTGCTAAGCGGGAAGTCTTAAGAAACGCGGTTGATGTAGTCGAACGTCCTCACGGTTCAAATTGTCGAATGTCCTGCGATCCAATCACGATCCGTCCCGATCTAGCATCGAACGGACGACACCTCCGTGTTCAGCACAAGTACGGCTTGATGATGATCTCCGCCTTCTTGATCCAGCAAGAGGGAGCGGAGAAGTAGACGAGTTCTTTGGCAGCATGATGGCGTTCCGGCGATAGTGGTGGAGTAATCTCAGCAGGCCTTCGCCTAAGCACAGCTGAAACCGATCTAGAGGAGAAACTACGGACTAGAGGATTGGGTTGCACGTGGCTGAAAATCTGGTGCGAAAACCCTAAAACATCTAGTATATATAGGAGGAGAGGAGGAGGAGGCTTGGCGCAAGGGCCAGCCCCTCTTTGGTTCGGCCGAAGTGGAGAGGAGGAGTCCTCCTCCTCCACTCCTAGTAGGATTAGGACTCCTTCCTTATTTCCACCTTTTTGCCTTTTTCCACCTTTTCCACTTTGGAATTTCTTCCCAGACATATGGGCCTTGTGTGGGACTTTGGTAGCCCACTAAGGGCTGGTATTTATCCTCCCAAAGCCCGTGTAGCTTCTTGGGTCGAAATACACCTCCCGATGGTCACCCGGTACCCTCCCGGCACTCCCGGTACACTATCGATGAGCCCGGAACTTTTCCGGTGACCACAACAGGACTTCCTATATATCGATATTTACCTCCAGGCCATTCTGGAGCTCCTCGTGACGTCCAGGATCTCATCCGGGACTCCGAACAACCTTTGGTTACCACCATGCATAACTCTACACTACCGAAACATCACCAAACCTTAAGTGTGCATACCCTGCGGGTTCGAGAACTATGTACACATGACCGAGACACCTCTACATTCAATAAGCAATAGTGGGACCTGGATGCCCATATTGGTTCCTACATATTCTACGAAGAACTTTATCGGTCAAACCTCTATGCCAAGGATTCAGTTAATCCCGTATGATGTTCCCTTTTTTATTTGGTATGTTACTTGCCCAAGATTCGATCGTCGGTATCTCCATACCCAGTTCAACCTCGTTACCGGCAAGTCTTTTTACTCGTTCTATAATACGAGATCCCATGGCTAACACTTAGTCACATTGCTTGCAAGGCTTATTGTGATGTTGTATTACCGAGTGGGCCCTGAGATACCTCTCTGTCACACGGAGTAACAAATCCTAGTGTTGATCCATGCCAACTCAACAGACACCCTCGGAGATACCTGTAGAGTACCTTTATAGTCACCCAGTTATGTTGCGTCGTTTGATACACACAAGGTATTCCTCCGGTGTCCGTGAGTTGCATGATCTCATGGTCATAGGAACATATACTTGACATGCAGAAAATTGTAGCAATAAGCTGACACGATCATATGTTACGTTTATAGTTTGGGGCTCGTCCATCCCATCATTCTCCTAATGATGTGGTCCCGTTATCAAATGACATCACATGTCAATTACTAGGAAACCTTGACCATCTTTGATCAACGAGCTAGTTCACTAGAGGCATACTAGGGACAAAGTGTTGTCTATTCATCCACACATGCAATGTGTTTCCATTCAATACATTTATAGCATGGATAATAAAAAATCATCATGGACAAGGAAATATAATAATAAACTCTTTATTTATTGCCTCTAGGGCATATTTCCAACAATATATAGGCATCTCCAGAAATCTAACTATTACAACATTGTTGCCCAACTCGGTGAAACCGAAGTGAAAACGCGGTTGCACCGACTAGTGCAAAATCTGGTAACTTTGGTATTTTTGGTGAGACCAATATATAAATATCGGTGGTACCGATATGGTTGTCCTAGGCTGTTACCATGAATCGATTTCACTAATTCTTAAAACTTGGAAATTCCGATTTTAAGAAACAGGACAACAAAATGTTGGTCACTTGTTACGGTGGCACCGAATGGAAACTTAGTGTCACCGAGATGCTAGGGTTTGGCATAGGATCTTTCTAGGGCAAAACTCGGTGGGACGGAATGGGAAAATTGGTGTAACCGATTTTGGACTTTAGGCTTTGGACAGAGAATATTTGTGATAGAATCGGTGAGTATTTTTGGTGGTTGGAGTGGTGATTCATCTTAGACTCGGAATACACATCCAAATCACGTTCTTTAGCTATGGGGCTCCTAAGATGGTAGCCCAGTCATGCACTGTGCATTCATACATGACACCTTCAGTCATCCAGACAATCCTGCCATCTCCATAAAAATGAGAAGTGAAGTAGAATTACATGATCATCTCATCATTCCAAGCAGTGAACTCCCTACCAAGAAGAGCATCAATGGCAATGTCCTTGAATCTTTCTTTGCAGATGGGGAAAATAGTCTTCATTCTCCTGAATTTAGTCCCAGTCTACATGTCTCATATCACTAACAGCTGGGCTCTTGTCTAGAAGAATGGTCTCATAAACATCCTGCTGTTCTATGGTGTAGAATCTGTAATCTACAACAGACCTTCTCGTCTAAGAATATGGATCAATAGCTATCCATTCCCTTAGCCATGAATCCTTCCTCTTCTTCATGTCCTCGACAACATGATGGTTTTCATTGTGCTCTAGAAGGTAAGTTCTGAGCTTCCTCAAAACAGTCATCTCTTGCTCTTCAGCAGCAGTTCTGGAGGTGGGTCTCTTGTTCTTGGGTGCAGCTGAAATGTCTTTCATTGTCTTCTTGCGTCTAGGAGTTGTGGGATTCTTGGGACTAGTTGGCTTGCTCCTGGATGGGGCATGACTGGACATGGCATCAGCAAGCAGCTTCTTCTTCTTCTTGGGAGGAGACTTGGCAGCTGGCTCTTCCTATTCCTCAGCTTCCACTAGGTCTTCATACATGGAAGTACGCCTGCCTACAACATGAACAATTCTCTTTTTGCTCCTCTTCTTCTCATCTGCCTTCTTGGGCAATGACCTCTTTGGGGGATCAATGGTCATGGTTGCCCTAGCACTCTTTGGTGCTCTCATAGCTTCAGAGCTGGTATACTCTTTTCTCACTGGCCTCTTAGCTGAAGTGGCCTCTGTTGCAGACTTCTTTGCATCTCTCTCTGCTTTGTCTTGATTTTTCTTAGAAAGAACCTCTTCTAGCACGAAGTCAGAATCTTCCTCATTTGAGTTCAACTTGTTCTTGGACCTTGTAGCAGCCTTGGGCAACCCATGATAACTTGGGGTGCCTGGATTTTCTAATGAAGAAGAACTGGCCTCAGGACTAGTGCCTGGATCTACATCAACACTGAGCTCTTTAAAATCATTCTAATTGTCAACTGAACCTAACATGTTGATCATGTGAATAGATTATAGAAGAGCAGAAGGGTTGAGCACCACAAAACACAGAAGTTTTTCAAAATTTGAACAAAAACTTCTTAAGTTTAGCTTTCTACATAAGGGAATTCGGTACCACCGAGTCAAAGTTTCCAGATCCACCGAGATTCGTAGTCTTCTTCACAGAAACTTGGCAGCCACTTTGGTGTCACCAAGAGTGGCCGCTCGGTTTCACCGAGACTATCCTTGGGAACCCTAGAACCAAAATCGGTAGAACTGGTTTTTGCGATTCAGAGTCACCGAGATTCTATCTGCGGAGGGCTAGACCCAAAAATTTCTCGTTCGCTAATCTAATGAAGTTTCTGGTGGATTGGGAACATTGAAAACAGTGATTTATCAATAAGAACACCCTAATGCGCATGAATCGGAAAGGGAGCACACAAAGGGCTCTGATTCATACCCTAACTTGGTGAAGAATCCACAAAGGCGACAATGGTGGCAAAGATTTTGTCGACAACAGCGACCCAACGAGAAAGTCGCACGGTAAAACAAGGGCGATGACCAAGGGGATCGATGTGGCAGCTCAGGTTGGGAGAAACAATCTTTTGACGATTGAATTTCAAAAGTCGGGTCCGCCAGATTAGATACCCATGACTGTTGATAACGCTGATCAGAACAATTCGATGCCACCAAGTTTCCTAACCGTCAGGAGACAAAGAAACTTGGTAAGACCGAGAATACCCAATCATTTATACCAAGATCATAAAGCAGATCAACTCAGCGATTTGCTGGAACTGAGTTATTGGGGTTGGTTACACCGAGATTCACAAAGAGGTTTTAGAATGCAGCTCTTGTCGACATGGAACTCCGAGTGCTCCTCACACAATGGGTTCGAGAAGTACTTGTTCAAGTTTTGTGACGTAGCATGAAGAGAACTTGAGAAGAGAAATCATAGATACCTAGAGAGGGGTCCTAGGCTTCTTGTACATCCAATTGGCAAAAGAAAACCAAAAGCCAATTAACAACAATTGGATATCCCTGAATGAGTAACGATATGCAGACCAACATGCTCACACAATAATACGTCAAATGAAATCATGGAAAACATGCACAAACACTCTAGAATCTATCAAGCACTTTGGTGATGACGTAGTCATCTATATATGAATATATTTACTTAGGAGCAAAGTAAGAATACTTGATCATGGGTCATACTCATCGTTTAACACAAGTGGGGTTGCCACTTTTACATAAAGCTTGTTAATGTTGTCACATTTTAAGAGATGCTTTAACTCAAGTCTTAGAGTAAAGCTCCCCCTTGATGTGACATCCCCCCTAAGAGCGATAAACTAACCTTGGGTTTCGTCATAGAAGACTTCATGTGGGTGATGTAGTCATGGATGCTCATAGTTGATGAAGATCATCTTGAGTTGGGAGAAATCCTCTTTGTTTCTTACTCTGCTCACCTACATGGGTTAGTCCGAAACAAGAGACAAATACAAGGATATCTATGGACATGGAGCGCAAAGCATACATGATGATGTCCATGGATTCATTAATTACCTTGTCCCTTGCTTAATATTGAGGGAAAGTGTGACTCCTTGAACTATTGCATAATGTTGATGTTGATTGCAACTAGTCCTTGCCAATAATGAATGTGAGTGAATTTCATTGGTGGAGTCACCCCTCAAGAACTTCTATAGTTCTTCTTCTTTGGGATCCACATCAACTTGATAGGAACCTTTGGAGTTCAAGTAGCACTTGTAGAAATTGATCTTGTAGTAGCCTTGGGAACCCACTTGACCATGTCTTGGGATTCATCTTCATATGAGTCAATCTCCTATTAAAGTTTGTCCTTGCCCTTCAGCTTGTGGCCTTCTGGTGGAAGGTCATCTTGAGCTTTTATTCCCTTGGGAAGAGTATGTTCATACTTCTCCTTTTGAGGAACAAACTTGAGCTTGTGGTATTGACCTTCTTCCCATTCAACTCCATTGGCGTTGAAGTAGCCAATGCCATGGTTCTTCCGGTATCCTGCATGCTTGCATACAATTTCCTCAAATTGCTTACATCTGGCAAGACTTTTGTCGATACCTTTTTCTATAATCCCTTTTAATAGATCATTGTCATGATCAAGTGTAACTTCACTAAGAGAATCGTTAGTGGAATCATTAGAACCACTATAAGCAATATCATTGTATTTATTATTTATACTGCTACTAGTTGAAGAACCTTCCTCGCCTTTGTTACTAGTTTTCTTAGCCTTAACCTGTTGAATGAATGTAGTCAAGAGAAGTCATTTGGCTAGATAAGAGTAAGTCTTCTTTCGGAGATAGTCATTGATAGCTTTAAGGAATTCATTCTCTTGCTCCAAATTGACCTTCCCGAAGCGGAGCTTCTAATGAGTCCTTATAAGTTCTCTATGATCTTCTAGAGTAGACTCGTGGGCTAACTTAAGATTGTTTAGTTCTTTAGTTAGTCGCTCTATTTCCAACTTATCATCATCACACGACATATCTTGACTAGAGTGATTACTAACAAGTTCATTTTGACTAGTATCACTAGATTTGTCAAATAGCAAGTCATCATCTCCTAGTAGGTCATCCTCATCACTATAAAAGTCAAGGTATTCGGGGTGTGATACCTTGGGGCCTTTAGCCATGAAGAAACTTCCACTTCCTTAATTTGGTGAATCAAATATGTCGTAGGTGGTTGAGGAAACAAGTACAAGTCGGCAACACCTTCATATCGACTACAGTCAGAGTGGGAGTGATAGCTTCTCTTGGAGTGGTTGCCAGATTCGGAGCCGGAAACCCATTCACCAGCGTGAGCTTGATTTCTTCTTCTTGATTAGCTCTTTATGTACTTGTCCTTCTTCTCCAAGTCTCTACTTATCGTTGAGGGTCTTCGTTCATAACGATCATCTCTACTTCTTCTCTCTCTTAGAGGTGAGTCATCTCTTGAGATCTTTATTCTAGGTGACTCTTCCCTTCTTTTGTGGGGGTCCATGCACTCATTGGAGTAGTTTCCGGGCCTTCCACAATTGTAAAAATTCTGGTCATGACTAGATGAATGCTTCTCTTCATATATAGAGTTGGAGTTCCTCTTTGCCTCTACTCTTGTAGAACTTTTGAATTTCTTGACCATGAGTCTTATATCTTCATTGGTAATAAGGTTGTCACTTGAAGTAGCGGGATCATCACTTGTGGATTTGTAAGCACTTTTACTTGTTGTGAAGTTCTTCCTTGTCTTTCAGTGACATCTCATGAGCAACAATCCTACCAGTGACTTCTATTGGCTTGAGATCTTTGTATTTTGGCATCATTGGATCAATGTGCATACGATATCATACTTCCCATCCAAATCTCTAAGTATCTTCTTGATGATGAATTTGTTGATCATCTCCTCGCTTCCTAAGCTGGCAATCTCATTGGTGATGAGAGCTAGGCTAGAGTACATCTTCGTGACATCTTCACCACCCTTCATATTGAACTTATCAAGTTTACTTTGAAGCACATCCAACTTAGACTCTCTGACGGAATCTGTACCTTCGTGCATATCAACTAAAGTCTCCCAAATTTCCTTGGCATTCTCAAGACGGCTGATCTTATTGAATTCTTTAGGGCATAGGTAGTTTAATAGAATGTCGCATGCTTGAGCGTTTCATTGTAACATCTTAAATTCTTCTGCGGTCGCTTCACGATCCTGTTCCTTTCCATCACCAAAGAAATCACCTTGCAAGCCAACACGAATAAGATCCCAAACAGCGGGATTATGACCAAGAAATGCATTTTTTATATTATGTTTCCAACAAGCAAAATTTACACCATCAAGGTATGGACCTCTATGGTGATAATTTCCCTCATTAGATACCATACTCTCCTAGGTTGTGAAACGAATTCAATGGATACCAAAGCTCTGATACCACTTGTCAGATCGAAAGTATGTCTAGAGGGCGGGTGATTAGACTACTTGACCAAATAAAAGTTCTACCTTTTCCCGATTGTAGTTGTGGGAAGTTTTTAGCAATGATAGCAAGTCAAGCACACCCTACACATGCATGTCTAAGAGTATAGAGGCGGAAAATAAAGACAAGCACATGTAGTAGAGGGTAGGGTTCGAGAGATCAAACGCAATTGGAGACACAAAGATTTTTCCCGTGGTTATGATAGGTGGTGCTATCACACGTCCACGTTTATGGAGACTTCAACCCACGGAGGGTAATGGTCGTGAGAGTCCACGGAGGACTGCAACCATGAAGGGTTCCACAAAGAATCAACCTTGTCTATACCATGATGGCCTATGTCCACGGAGGAGTAGCCTTACTCGGGGTTGATCTTCACGAAGTAAGCAATCTCCTTGACCTTACAAACTTCTTGGTTCAACTCCACAACACGAAGTATGAGGCCCCCAAGCGACACCTAACCAATCTAGGAAGCACCACCCTCCAAGAGGTAATATATGGTAGTGATGATGAACTCCTTGCTCTTGTGCTTCATGATGATAGACTCCTCAACACTCAATCACTCTATCACAAATTTGGCTTGGTAGAAAAGATTGATCAGGTGGAAAGTAACTTGGGGAGGCTAGAAATCAAGATCCATATGGTTGGAGTGGATGATCTTGACCTCTACACAAGGGTAGGTGGATCTCTCTCAGAAATTTGGATATGGGAAGTGTGTGTCTATTCTAAGGGCTTCTCTTGCGAGTGAGTGGTGGTCGAGGGGTATATATATGCATCTCCAAAAATCCAACTGTTACCCCATTATTGACCAACTTAGTGAAACCGAAGTAAAACTCGATCGTACCAACCAGTTTAGGAATCTCGGTGAGACCCATATATGATTTGATAGTACCGATATGAGTGGCCGAGGGCAGTTTCCAAAATCGGTGACAACAATTGATAAACCTCAGAAATTCCAATTTTATGAAATGGGAGACCGAAATGTTGGTCATCAAAACTCGGTTGCACCTATATAGAACTTGGTGGTATCGAGAAGCTACGGTTTGGCCAGGTTATGTCTGAAATGAAAATCGGTTGGGCTGAGTGGAAAATGTTGGTTGCACCGATTTTCTGTGGTAGCGTTTAGACAGGGTATTTGTGGGAGAGCTTGTGGTTTTTTTTGTTGGATTTCTTATGGACTCAAAGTGATTTTACCAAAATAAACTGTAGAGTCCCCTTGCTTGTAGCTTTGCCAGTCCTACTTCTTGCATCTTGGGGTCTCCTCACAATCCGATAGCCATCCCATTGTTGAACTTTTCCTGAAATATACTTAGTGGAAACATTAGTACAATGAGATATTTGTTGTTATTAATTACCAAAATCACCAAGGTAGCAAATGTGCTTTCACCAGAACACTTGCCAACGCGGGGAAAAGCCCTTGGGCGTATAAAGGGCATCTAAAGCCCCCATTACGGGACTTGATAAGACAATTATGCTTTCCCGCGTAGAACCCCTTGAGATTTTGTTTATTGTACCTCCTCTGGTAATATTTATCGCTATGAGTGTCATCAGAAGCACCTATACATATAATAAAATAAATCATGACATTGATAAATGAAATGCATAAAATGATATCACAAACAACTTATAGTGCAAAAAAATTATTAACTAATGACTATAAATGCACGAAGTGATTATTGTCAAACTAACTAGGAGCAGTAACTTTCAAATACTACTCCCTATGTCACTAAACTAGTGATCTAAATGCTCTTATACATTATTTATGTATGGCCACCACTAGGCATCAGACTACAGATAGGACACATCCATCAGATCAGTCGTGTACACCGTCGGATTAGGAGAAAGATGGATGTTTGATGTGCTGGCTAGGCCCCGCGCATGAGGAGTTTCCGTTAGCTAATTAATTGCCTGCTTCCTATTACTAGAATCGGCCTGGGATTGCTTCCTAAAATCACGTGCATGGTATTGCTTCCGTAAATCATGTCTATGTGTATCCCTGATTGCATTGGATCAACAAACGATACGCGTTGGCCATTTATTTTAGGAAACAACTTATAGACTTTAGGCAGGTAGATTCCTTACTAAGGAAAACTTTCTTCTCTTTGCAAGGAAGGAAGCAAAACTTTAAACAAATGAGATATCAAACTTTGCATCGCATTCATCTAATTTGCGCTTCCATCTTTCTTTCTAATGTTGTGTATCAGTTTGCTTCCTTCCAACAAATTAATTTGTGTTTTTGTTGAAATTTTTTATATGCAATGTGATATTTTGTTTCAGAAGCATCATTACCTTGCTTGCATCAAGGAGAGAATTGCTTTGAACATCCTACCATGAAAAAAGGAAATTATAACACATGTTTGATGCATCACAAATCTTGTTCACATCGACTAGAGAATTGCTTCCAACTAAATATTATCTTGCTTCCACCAGCGAGAAACATATTTTCAATAAAACTTACACCTGTTTCATACAAGTTAGGGATTTGTTTGCAAAGTAATAAGAAAACTACTATCAAATGGAGAGCATGCCTCAATGGGCAGAGTCAAATTTCTTCCACCCATCAAATTTCACTAATTCAAATATGACATAGCCATCATCTAATGATCTTCTTCACTGTAAATCCTTGATCACGGGCAGCCCGGACGTCTTAGTCATGGTGATTGGTGTGTGAACTCGGCTTGTCCTCTCCGAAGTATGGAGTAGATGCAATCAGCCTTGATCTCTAGGCACCTCCTAATCATAGAAACATATGTGAGAAGTGAGAAATCAAAAAGTATGAGGCATGGCTAACACAAAATGAATGATTCGATGCTATCATGCAATAGAAGCATAGAAGTTTGTTTTGAGAACTCTACATGTTTTTTGGGCAAGATTTGCGTGCACAAATTTAATGTCTCGAAACATTGTTGTGGTGTGGCATCATATTGCACATTAGAAGTACATATATGGAAAAAAATTAAGGAAGCATGATTGACTAGAAGAACTAAGTTGCTACCTTTCAACCACTAGTTATTCACCAAGAAGCATAGTCTATGGCCTCAAGGAGCATATGTATAACCATGTAGAAGCCTAGATAAGAAGCATGGAAACAGTGGATAAGAAACATCAAAACTATGTTGTGGGTACATAAGTAGTGTTACTTGGAAACATTCATATTTGAAAAAAAGGATATATGAAACTAAAATTGCAGCCAACACGGGCAACACATTTATGTCTCATACGTACCAAATACGCATGATGATATAGTGATCTACTACATGATGTACAGAACGAAATCAGATCACCAAAAAGGGAATGTGTACACAGACTTATGTACAGAGAGTCAGAGACATCAAACAATACTAGAGATTAGCTAAGAGAAGCATAAAATATTGTCACTAGAAATTAGCAATGAATGTTACCAACATAACTTATACCTAGCAAAAGCATATAATTGTCACTAGAAATTAGCAACGGATGTTACCAACATATGTGTGCAATGCATCAATCATTTTTTATCTACAAACAACTTTCATTCATCTATGCAAACAAACTGGAATGACGAAGCACATATATGATGCTTATGAAGCATGGATAGAGCATAATAAGTTTGTGGAGATAGATGATGATGGAACTCTAGGCGCATGCAATACCTGTGATTCGGAGGTCCTGGGAGTAAGAGAGGAAATGAATCGAAACTACTGGTTCTTCGGCTGGCGGGTGGTACTGGGCGGTGTGCTTGACTGCAGCGTCCGTCATGGATTGCATCTTCCGCGCGAAGTGGGAAGGAAGCAACGGCAAGCGGGAGGTGAAAGCTGGGCGGTTGTAACTAGAGCGGACAGGGGCAGCATGGTTGATGGTGTGCTCGAAGGGAGGTACGACGGGGGATGAGAGAGGAACGGAGGTCTGGGAGAGATGCAAAAGGAGAGTGATTAGGGGGAGTAAAAAAAGGAGAGGGCTCAGGGGATATGCGATGGTGCCTACATCAAATACGGGTGGATAGCAACGACAAGGTGGGATTGCATGTGCTACCTCTCTGGCCGTGGGATTAATGAGGCATCGACGGTTCGTGTGTAGTCTGACATTTGTTTCGTATTAGACTATAGAGAGGGAGCCTTTCCCTTTATGTATAGAGGGGGTACATGTAATAATCTATGTAGGACATTCATATCGATTCTAAAATATTTGTACAAATTATTAGCACAATCAGTAATCATAGACGAATGATAAGCAACATGATCATTTGAACAAATCAACCATTAAATCACTATAACCTTAGACAGAATATTAGCATGCCTAACAAGTTCTCCGCGACGGTGGAGTTGTCGTTGTTGAAGTCATCGGAGTCTTCGTTGCTAGAGTGGTCATCAGAGAGGTCATAGTAGTCTATGTGCAACACCGCCTCCTGCTAGGGAGGGGCGATGGGGCTTGCGGCATCGTTGCCGCGCTTTTGTCCACCCGAGACCTCATTAGCGGGGAGGGCAACCTTGTCACCCAGCATCAACAGATGCTTAGGTGCTTTGCTGGCCCCGGATTCTAACCCCATGTCACCACTCCCTTTGATAGTGTGCTTGGTCGCCATCTAATACACTTCCGAGATCCTTTACGACTGGGAATAGTGGCGAGGATGAAGGTGGTGTGGAGAGAGTGGGGTGTGCGGTCGCCTGCTATAACCAATGCCATAGGAGCGATTAATATGGAGTGGTTGGGAGGCTAGGTGGGAGGCGGTTACTATGGTGCTAGGAGGGAGGCGATTAATATGGAGAGAGGTTGGGAGCTAGCAGGGATGGCTCGCCTCTCGGTGAGCCTGTGCATCAGTCTTCTCACATGCCTCCGCTTATTTCACATGACTGCTCGCATGTCTCTGGGTGAGCCTGCCTAGAGGACTGCTCGCACGCTTCCTGTCAATTCACACACTTATTCGCACATTTCCCGGTGAGCCAGCCTAGTGCCCTGCTTGCACATGTCCCGTCAATTTACACACCTCCTCTCATGCCTCTTGGTCAGCCTAAGCAGCGGACTGCTTGCATGCGTCCCATCAACTCACGTTCGCTGGCACAGCACGCGGGGCTCTTGGTGGTACATAATAAATTGTTCGTCTAATGCACACTGTTTGAATAATTTAATCCTTTGCAATGGTAACGTGACTATTGTGTGTCCCAACCTTTAATATCAAAATCGTGTCTCAAATTTGGCTAAAATTTATCACAGCATGTTGGTGTCGCATATATATCATGAAACAAAATACCAATTTTTGTGAATTTCAGATGAGTTTTGGATTTATTTTAATTTAAAAATTAATATATTCAATGTGTGCGTCCGGGCTATCTAGAACCCAAGATTTTCAATGTTTTCCACGATGCCAATGTGTGCGTCCGGACTAAGCGTGAACCCCATTTTATGGCACATATGATTTCATCTATGAATTCCTAGGAACTCAAATGATGTGCAATTTTTTCGAATATTATATGAACCTTTTCTATTTTTAACACAGACTCATATGTCCCATGTTTACTACATAAAATAGTTTGACGTGCCTTGAAGTGGTGGGTTGGGTGGTGGTTGGGGGGAGTTGCGGCACACTTCGTGGCATGAGCCTATGTGTGTGGGATCGTCCGTTTGGTGAGGTTGTTGCCACACCAAAGTATCAAAGTCATGCAATAAATATTTAAAACAAGACACAACACTAGCGTCATATGCATGTTCGGGACATATATATGCATGTTGTGGTGGTCATCCCTCAAACAATCCCCCATTTGTTGTCAGGTGACGTGCACATTCGTGGGCCCACGTGGTTTATCACATTGAACCACGATGAGAGGGGTTTGACCAAGGTGGATTCATTTTGGTCGGTGTTGCGATAGATCATAGTGAGATTCCACACTAAAGTTTGACATGTGCGTACTCATGACTCCCTCCTTCTACTTAAAGTTGAGGGTGTGGAAGGAGACATGTTGCACGTACTTAACTATTTTGTGGGGACTTTCCAATTTATGAAGGTGGAATCACATCAAAGTCGTGCAGTTGGCATTTTTTCACAAAAAACACACCCATACATATGCTTTGGTCACATATAACTGGTGGCGGTCCCCAGTGGCTCCCTCACATGCATGTTCACTACTGACGTTTCTATCTATGGGGCTCATGTGGTCAATCACTAGTGATCTATTATGGTTTTGACCAAGGTGTATCCTTTTCGGTATGTGTTACGATATGGAAAGACAAAGTTTGATCTCATGCATACCCTTGAACCCATCTTACCATCTCGAAAATGGGGGGTCACATATATATATTTGTGCCTCATGCAGTCGTTGTTTTTTGTGAAAAACCATCTCACATGGTTATCGACATCACACTCATGCGTGCTCACGTCGGCCGTCACTTTGAACGACATGAGTACCAAGATGTTAATTTGACCAAGGTGGATTCTTATTTTTGGTATGTTAATGTATGTAGTTGACATGCATTGGGATTGTGGATAAAAATTCGTATATAAGCGTACACACTGAATCGCTCCCACGGGCTCAAAGTGTGGGTGGGGACATACCATGGGTTGTGAACCTCCGAAACGGGGGACAATCTCATTTGTGAGACACGTGTGAAAAAAGTAGTGTGTTTGGTATTTGAAAACATCGCACAATGCTTTCATACACATATATGGGTGTTTAAAGGCACATGCATGTGTTGACTATGTCTCTCCCTCGTGTGGTTATGGACTACATGCCAATTTGTGGGCCCATGCAGTGTGTAACTTAAACCGGCCCATATTTATGCACTAGGTGTTAATTTAACCATGGTGGATAGTCTTCTTGGTATTTGTTATGATATATTCATGGTAATATTCTGGACCAAAGTTTGAGCGCGCACGTGCGCGTGCGCACACACACACACAAACACACACATACGCACACACACGCACACATACATATAGATGAACCGTCGACCTTCCCACTCAAACAGACGCATAATATGAGTCGTTTACCTATGTACTTGTACTTTCTGGCTTGCGAGGATTTATGTGTGCATGTGTCACATCAAAGTTATGTATATTTGGTATTTAAACAACCCACACCACATTATAAATATGCCCTCTAGATATTTTGAAGTGGAAATGATATGTTGTTATGGACTAAACACCATTTGTGTGCCCAGGTGGTATGTCACTTTAGTTGTCATGAAGAGAGTATATTATACAATATATATCACATATATGTGGCCTCTGATTGATGGCTCGAAGTCTGAGGGGAGGGGGTAATTTGACGAAACTATCTACGTCTTGGTCTGTGTTACGATATAGCTAGATCATGATGATATCGATATGCCCTCCTGGCGGCTCAAAGCGTGTGTGCGTGGGTTGAGGGCAGGGACCAGAGGGGGAAAAACCTTCGTGAGGTCAGGTAATGTCCGAGTTGTAAGAGTGGCATGTGCCACATCAATAAGTTATGCATATGGTATTGAAATATAGTTAGTGCAACTAGTGCCCCTTAGGGATTTTGGTGTATTGAAGACTTATAGGTTAAGGAACTAATGTGTTTGTGAGTATACACAGGTTCTATTTGATATATTCGGAGATTATCGACCCCTAGAAATGTATATCTTCAGCTTAAGACTTTGGTGAAGACTTTGCTGAAGACTTTGGTATTCCCCGAACATTTTGAAAATGAAGAAATCGATGTGACCTTGAAGATATGAACGAGGACTATGAAGCGTGAAGACTTTTGTTTTTGTAGTTTCGTTTCCTTGCTTTGAGTCATAGCAAACACCGTACTATTAAAGGGGGGCGAGGTAATACTAAGGAAAATTTCAAACTGATGCTCAACTCAAAAACCTCAACCTATCCAACCCTTCGAGTGAAGCGTTTGGAAATCTCTTGCAATTCATTCAAGTTCTTTAGTGACAAAGACGATGTTCTTCTGGTCTATGAGGAAATTGGTCTGACTGAGGAGTTAGTATTTTGCCAGTGCGAATTACCTACAAGTGAGGAATATGATAAGTCCTGATGAATTTGACAGTTCAAATTCCAACCGTTGCTGTGCTTAGCGCCAGCTGTCCCCAATCATCTTGTCCACATAACGGTCATATCATTGGGGGCATTTATGTCTTATAATGTCAGGTTGCACCCTGGATATAAATAGCCACCCCACAACCACTAGTTGGTTGGCTGCTCCGAGAGAGAACTGACACTTGTCATTTGAGAGCCACCCATCCTTCGAGGACTTTGAGAGAAAATCATCTGCGAGGAAAAAACCCAAAACTAAACCACCAAACCCAAAACTCTTTTTACCTTCGAAGAGTGTGTATCTTCCAGATGGTTAGGCATCATGGTCTAGTGCATCCTGTAGTCAATTGGGGGATCACAGAGTGACCCTAGTCTAGAGCATCCAGCAGTCGATTGTGGATCGCCAGGTGACCAATTTGTGAGGGTTTTGGAAGTCTAACCTGAAGACTTACCACGAGTGTTGGGCGAGGATTGTGTGACCTTATCTCAAGGAGAATACAGTAAGGACTGTGTGTCCCGGGACTATGGTCCTCTGGTTTAAATACCAGGCCGCTCCAAACGAGACGTATGACTGCCACATCAGTTGGAACTGGGTCATCAAACCATTGTCTTCATCGAGCTACGTAGTTCCATTTCCTCAACCCTTCTATTTCCTCATATACTTGTCGATGAAAATGATCGTTACTGTTTGAAGAATTTGACTGAAGACTTTCTCAATTTCCTCATCTCAAATTCTCCAGTCACCTTGTTCTTCACGTGCTTATCCTGTATCACGCTACCCGTAATCTGTGCATGCTTTATTTCATCATGATAACTATGCTATTGCTATGTTTCTCATGCACTTGAGTACTTATTCCGCTACTAGTTATTCATCACATTTGAAATTCCTCAAGTTGAAATTCCTCAGTGATGAATTTGTAAAAATCACCTATTCACCCCCCTCCAATCGATATAACACACTTTCAATTGGTATCATAGCAGGGTACTCCCTTATTCTGTGTGATTTTGGTTTAACCGCCTGGAGTTCTAGTTATGTTTTATTTTTGAGTTGTAATCAGTAGGAGAGGCTCCTACTGCTTTAGATTAATTAAGTAGTGTTACACTTTACATGTTGTGGGTTTGACCAAATGGTCTCCCTAGGGACAAACTAAAACTAGAGATTAAGTCTAAGGAAAGAGTGAAGATGCTCTGGGTGCAACCAGAGGAATTACAAAGCAAGAGCTAAAAGTGTTAAGTAGTCCCAAAACTTAGGATCAACTCTGTGCTTTAACCAAAGGAGGTCTTCTTTTGTTCTGTCCTTCCAGGTAGAATATTGAGGCGGAATGTGCCTAAAGATAAAGTTATTTCTTTCTTTCTAGATGTTCCAAGCAACAATTCCCACCAATTCAAAAAACAGATGACCTATGAAGGATATGGTAGAAACATATGAATTCCAGGCAATGTCCACTTTGCTCCAGCAATGTACACTAAAAGGACACTCAAAGATATGGTGCTCAATCGTTTCCTCACACCCAGCAGAATAGAGCACACATGAGTAAATATCACCAATGTTGAAATGTCTCCTTTTTAGCATGTTTCTAGTGTCCAGCCGATCAGCTAGAAGAAACCACATGAAAACCTTTAGTTTCATGTGCAGTTTAGATGACCATATCCATAAGAAAGGAGTAGGAGCATCTAAAGTTGAGTGACAATGCATATAAAAATTCTTGGACGTGAATCTGCTGCCCCAACTGTATGTCCATGAATCAGATGCCGATGCATTGTCTGTAAAGAGTGGTCTGAGATTCATTAGAGTTTGGAATTCATCATGGGCCTCAAGAGATAATGGTAAATGGAACTTAGAATATGGGTATGCTTCTTGGAAGAACCTGTGGACAGAGATGTCTTCCTCCATAGCAAATGAGAATAGACATTGAAGTGAGTTGCTAAGCAGATCATCAGTCCAACTGTCATGCCACAGGGAGATATTCTGGCCAGAACCAACAGTGGGTAATGCAATACCGCGAAATATGGGCATAAGCTTGATGAGCTGTCTCCACCAGAATGAACCAATAGGTTTTTTTTTCATGTGGAATAGAGTCACCATAGCATGTATCCCAGATTAGTTGTACCCATGGAAGATCTGCCTTATTATAGAACTTATCCAAGAATTTCAAAAGGAGGGCTTGATTCTAAACTTTAATATTGATGACCCCAAGACCTCCATGCTTCTTAGGGCAACACACTATATTCCATGCAACCATGGAATTACAGGATTCTCCTTGCTCAGTTTTCTTGGTCCAGATGCATCTTCTTCTTACTTTATCAAATACTCTAGAAATTTGGGAGGGAGTTTCAGAGTACTCATGGCATGATTGATCACAGAAGTGACGAGAGAATTGACCAGGGTGATTCTTGATGCATGACAGAGAAGGTAGCACGTGCTGGAGAGCCATCTTTCAACTCTATCCACTAATGGCATTAACTCAGTCATGGTTGGTTTGGTTGTGCCTAGAGGTAAGCCTAAATAGGTGAATGGAAACTTCGCAATTGTACATCCAAAAATGTTGGCAAGAGATTCAGATTTTACAGTCTCAATGTTCAAAGGGATCATGCAGGAATTATGGAAGTTTATGTTCAGACCTATTGAAGCTGCAAACTGCTGAAGTAAATTCTTGAGGTGTGCAATCTGATGTTCACAGGCAGGCATGATCAACAACGTGTCATGCGTGTACTGAATGACTGGAAAATCACCATGCCTTGGGACGGGAAGAGAGAATCTCCCTTCAGAAAATTCTCTATTAATGCTACCCTACAATAGTTCTGCTCCCAAAACAAAAAGTAATGGGGAGAATGGATCTCCTTGGCAAACACCCCGTTTGCAATGGAAGGATTTCCCAGGGATGCCATTTAGCAGGATAGATAAGTGACCAGAGGAGAGAATAAGCTTTACCCAAGTTATCCAACGATCATCAAAACCCAAATGCTGTAGCATTAAAATAATTAAGTCGTGCTCAACATATCGAACGCTTTCTCAAAGTCAAGTTTGATGATCACTATCTCCCTTTTAGATTGAACACACTAATGTATATATTCAAATGACCACGCTAGGCAATCCTGAATCGATCGACCTTTGATGAAACCATATTGATTTTTATGAATAAGCTGGAGAATCACCTTCTGAAGACGATCTGCTAATAACTTTGTCAACAACTTAAGGCAACAATTGAGCAGAGAAATCGGACGATAATCATTAACTTTGGTGGGGGTCGGTTTCTTTGGAATGAGTGTGATCAGTGAAGCATTAAGACTGTCTAAAGAGATATTATACGACCAGAACTGATTACAAAGCTCATAGAAAGTTCTAGTTATGTTGACTGCAGGTATGATCAAGGTTTCCACGGGTTGTCCTTCCTTCGAAGGTCGGACTATCCCTACTGGAAGAACAAGAGGCGCATGCATCTTGAGGCAATTGACAACGATCTCTGGTACGTTGTGGAAAATGGTGTTCCCTCTGTTACTCCCACGGTCAACACTGCTGATGTTAAGAGATTCAAGCAACCCGATTCTCAAGCGAAGAATATCATTTGTGGCCATCTGAGCAAAGGTCAGTATGGCAGGGTGAGTGCTTTGGACTCTAAAAGCTTATCTGGGATAGGCTGTCCAAAGTCAACGAACGTGTTTCCGCTCAACGTGACTCTCGAATTCATGTTCCTCGTAATTTCTTCAACCACTTCAAAAGACTCGACAATGAGAATGTTCAGCAAACTTTTAATCATCTGACTGACATCTCCAACGAGCTTTAAGCACTTGGTGCCATAGACATCACCGACCACGAGATGTTGAAGAAATTATTGAGATCTCTTGATTCCTCATTCGATACACTGGCTTTGATGACTCAAGAGCGTGGAGACTACAAGTCACTTGATCCTCCTGATATACTTGAGAGACTCAATACTCATTAATTCCAACAAGTTGAGAAAAGAGACCTCTATGGATCAAGCTATGAAAGATCTCGTGCACTAAAGGCAAAGACAATTTCCTCATCAGAAGGCGAAGAATCTGATAGTAGCCTTGGCGATCCTGAAGAACTGGGTCAGGAGCTGGCAATGCTCATGAGGAAATTCCAGAAGTTTTCAAGGAGAGTCCGTTTTGGAAAGTCATCAAAAAGTTGTCTGAATAAATCAGATTCCTCATCAAGCGACTACAAGAAGAGAACTTGTCACAATTGCAAGAAATCTGGTCACTTTATCTCTTACTGTCCTCTCTGGGAAAAAGAATCAAAGAAGAAGTACAAGGACCACAATTCTGATGACTCGAAGAAAAACAAGAAATCCTCAAAGTCCTCATATTCAAAGTCATCATCACACAAGAAGAATGGTTGCAGAAAGGTTCAGGCTTTCATTGGCAAGGAAATGGATTCTAAAGAAGAACCTAAAGAATATGAAGAAGAGGAAGAATCGGAGGTGGAATCAGAATCTGGTGTTGCTAGCCTTGCTCTTGCTACTGCCTTTGTCAGCAAGTCCATCTTCAACGATGAAGAAATTGAATACTCCAGCGACTCTGATGTCAGCAATGATGACTATGCTCCCACTTACTGCTTCATCACAATAGGCATCAAGGCATTTACAGAATGTCCTAACCTTGATGACATTAAATACAATAGGTGGAAAGTTCTAATGAATAAGCATCTCATATCAATGAACAATGAGTTATGGACTGTTACTAAACTTGGACTGACTGACCTCTGCAAGATGGCAAATGCTGTGGAAATTCGTAAGTAAACTCAACTTGATGCTCGGGCAAGGAACATCATCTGCTCAAACCTATCAAGCGTCATGTTCAAGGGCATCTGTCATCTCCAAAATCCAAAGCTCATCTGGGATAGGATCATGGACATCAATGAAGGCTATCGCACTCGTCAAGATCCCATGTTCATCGAACTCAAGAAATTCCTCAAAACCCAGTAAACTGATCCTGGTTCATCATCTTCATCACTCTGTCTTATGGCAAAAGGTTCGAAGGTACACAAACATCACTCCTCCTCTAAATCAAGTGAAGGTGAATCTGATGAATATGTGAAACCTAGCTATTCCAGACTTGCTAATATTGCCACTAAGCAACAAAGTGCACTTCAGAAGCTTCAAAATCTATTAGACAAAAGCGATGATCTATTGAATGAAGAAGTGGATCGAACTCAAACTCTGACTGATGTTCTCAAAAGTCTTTAGTCAAAGTATGTTAACCTTCAAAGTCATCATAATGCTCTCTTAGTGGATTGTGAGGAGAATTTTTATGAATTTCTTCAAAGAAAGCAAGATCTTGAGAAACAAAGAGTGTCTCATCAGGATCTCCAAAGGGAAAACGATTCCTTACTAGCTCAACAGATCAGTACCGCTCAGGAAGAATTTGTTCTACCTTGTTAGAAATGCATCGAACATGAAATTGCTAATTCTTCACCTGAATGTTCAAATGCTTTTATTGCTGTAAATTCTTCAACTATCCCCGTGGTCACAAATCCCGCATCTAAGAATACCACAAGTACCACTGACGAAAATGCAGGGTTGAAGGAATTGTATGTGACAGGCATGTACAAAATTCTCAAAGGGCATCAAACCCTTTGCAATGTGCTCAAAAAGCAGATCCTGAACAGGAACCCTAGAAAAGAGGGTATTGCATTTGAGAGGATACTCAATGCTGATGGATCCTACTGGAAACCTGAGCAGTACCCCCAAAACCTCATGTGTTGCTGCAAAAGGACCTCCTGTATATCCATCCACTTTCTCTGGCTTTACTTGTGAAACTTCACATTCATCTGATGAGTCAATTGACTCCAACTACAAATTCTTCAAAAATCAGAATGGTGAAGTATTTGTCAGATTTGTTAGAACTAGCTACAGGAATGGATCACCTATGAAAAAAATCTGGCTTCCCAAGAGCTGCTTGCAAAATATTCAAGTGAATGTCCTCACGACACCACCTATGAAGAAAAGGAACCCTAGATCAAATTCCTCATATGGACCAAAGTCTTCACTTGGACCAAATTCCTCAAATTGTCAAAAGTATCATTCTCATGCTAATGCATCTGTTTCGCAAGGAAAATCTAAGAGTTCTCAATATGTGCATTATTCTTCAATTCATTATGTTCATAAGTGCTCAAAGAATTTCCTTGCTTATTCATATGAGTACTCTAACCCTCGCCCTGTGAAACGAAGTGCACTAGCTTCAATGCATCCTTTCTCATATGGATCTCACAGAATGATGAACTATTTGCCACCCCTTCATATGTGGGTGGTGAAGAAATTGAACTAATCACTTATGTAGGGTCAGGTCTCTAGGCGAACTTGAACGTTTGATGAATTTGCTAGAGACCTGAGGAAATGCTTGAAAGGATGCAAGGTAAACATGTAGAAATGAATTCATCATTTCTCACATCCTCACACTGCCTTACTTACTATGTTGTGTGATGAAATTCTGCTTGATGAATTTGATGTCATATTCTTCACTCTGAAGCATATGAGTTCGTAAGTTGCACTAATTCATCTGCAGGATGAAACTACAAAAGCTACTGAGTGGGTCCTCGACAGTGGATGCACAAACCACATGACTAGTGATAAGTCTCTACTGGTAGATATACTACTTGCTCCATCCCATCTGAAGCGTATAACCTACGCTGACTAAGGAAAAAAGAAAGGTATTGGGTCTAGGTAAGGTTGCAATCTCAAAGTACCGACACATGGATAAGGTGATGCTTGTCGAATCCCTCGGGTTCAACCTCATGTCAGTTTCACTGCTCTGTGATCATGATATGGTTGTCATCTTTGGAAAATATCATTGTGTTGTTATCATGGAATTTGACAAATCCAAAGTCTTCGAAGGCTTTAGGAGAGGAGACTTGTATATTGTTGATTTCTCTACAGGTCCTCAGCCTGCCACGTGCCTACTTGCAAAGTCTTCAGAAGGCTGGTTGTGGGATTGACAACTTAGACACGCTGGTATGAGGAACTTGCACACGCTCATGAAGAAAAAGCACGTCATTGGCATTGAAGGTGCCAAATTACTCAAGGACCATCTCTGTGGTGCTTCTGAGTCTGGAAAGATGACCAGATCCAAGCATCCCTCGAAGACAATCATGACCACTACTCAACCCTTTGAATTGCTTCACATGTATCTGTTTGGTCCCACTCATTATGACACACTAAAAATTACTTCATGTTTGTATGGCTTTGTTATTGTTGATGATTACTCTCGTTACACTTGGGTGCATATTATTATGTACAAGCCTGAGGTGCAGGATGTCTTCAGACAATTTGCTTCAAGGGCCTCAACTAACTTCGGCGTTGGTATTGCGCATGAGCTATCTTACCCATATACTCCTCAGCAGAATGGCATCATGGAGCGCAAGAACAGGACTCTTGTTGAGATGGCTCAGACTATGCTTGATGAATACAAGACTCCTCATCGCTTCTGGCCTGAGGCAATCAACACTGCTTGCCACATCATCAACAGGGTATATTCCCAAATTCTTCAAGAAGACTTCATATGAAATCATCACTGACAAGAAACCCAATGTGAGTTATTTCAAAGTCTTCGGTGCTAAATGCTGGATTATAGATCCTCACCATAGGTCTAAATTTGCACCGAAAGCACATGAAGGTTTTATGCTTGGTTACACAAAGGACTCGCACACCTACAGAGTCTTCAACACCTACAACAACAAGGTTGTTGAAACTGTAGATGTGTGGTTCAATGAAACTAACGGCTCGCAAAGAGAGCACCTGCCTCTTGTGCTAGTTGAAATGTCTCCTGAGGAATCCATTAAGTTGAAGGAAACTGAAGATAACATACCCACTGAAGAACCTCAACCTACTGAGGAAGTCATTCCAACCAATCAAGACATTCATGCTGATACACCTAAAGAGAATGGTGCTGAAGAAGAACCTCAACCTCGTTAACCTGCTCATCCAAGAGTTGCAAATGAAGTGCAGATTGAAAAAATCTTCGATGACATCAATGCACCAGATCCCCTCACTCGCTCCAAAGCTTGACATTTGTCTAACTTTTGTGGGCTGCTTTTTTCTATATCATACAGCCCACCAAATTTTATGAAGGATTCAAGAAGCCTGTGTGGATTCAAGCTATGCAAGAGGAATTACATCAATTCACACTCAACAACGTGTGGGAACTTGTCAAGCAGCATGATCCTCGCAAGCATAAAATCATAGGTACATAGTGGATCTACCTCAACAAGCAAGACGAAAATGGCCTAGTGGTGAGGAATAAGGCTCTTCTTGTAGCTCGGGGCTACTCATGGGTTGAGGGAATTGACTTTGATGAAACTTCTGCACCTATTGCTAGACTTGAAGCTAGTTGCATATTGCTTGCTTATGCTAATCATCATGATATCATCTTATATAAAATGGATGTGAAAAGTGCATTCCTCAATGGTAAGCCTTAGGAAGAAGTATATGTTGCTCAACCCCCAGTTTTGAAGACCCTAAGCATCTTGACAAAGTCTTCAGCCTCAACAAGGCCCTTTATGGCCTCAAGCAGGCCCCTTGGGCGTGGTATGACACTCTGAAGGAATTCCTTATGAAGAAAGGCTTCAAAACCGGTTCACTCGACCCAAATCTTTTCACAAAATCCTAAGACAATGAATTATTCATGGGCCAAATATATGTAGACGATATTATCTTTGGCTATACTGACAAACGTTACAGTGATGAATTTGCTTATACGACGAATGAAGAGTATCAAATGTTTATGATGTGGGAGTTGAAATTCTTCTTAGGTCTTCAAATTCGTCAACAACACAATGGCATCTTCATCTCTCAAGAGAAATACCTCAAAGATGTACTGAGGAAATTCAATATGCAAGACTGCAAGGGCGCCAAAACTCCAATGCCTTCAAAAGGCCACCTCAGCACTGACGAAAATGGTAAAGATTTCGATCAGAACTTATATTTCTCCATGATTGGCTCTTTATTGTATCTATGTGCATCTAGGCCAGATATTATGTTGAGTGTTTGCATGTGTGCCCGATTCCAAGAAACACCGAAGGAATCACACCATAAGGTTATGAAACATATTCTTTGATACTTAGCTCACACACCAACGCTTCGATTATTGTATCCTAAGGGCTCAAATCTTCACCTCATCAGATACTCAGATGATGACTATGATGGAGATCGTGTGGATCGCAAGTCAATGTCAAGCACATGTCATTTCCTCGGATGATCCTTAGTATGCTGGTCCTTGAAGAAGCAGAACTGCGTGTCACTATCTACTATTGAAGCTGAGTACATTGCTGCTGGTTCATGTTGTGCTTAGTTGTTGTGGATGCAAAAAACCCTCAAGGACTACGACTTCAAGATGAAGAATGTGCCTCTGTACTGCGACAATGAGAGCGCTATCAAGATTTCTCACAACCCAGTTCAACACTCCAAGACCAAGCACATCCAGATTCGTCATCATTTTCTTCAAGATCATGTACTCAAGGGCGACATCTCCATCGGCCACGTGGACACAGAAGAACAACTAGCTGATACCTTCACTAAGCTCTTGGATGAAAAGAGATTTTGCAAGTTGTAGTGTGAGCTAAATATCTTAAGAGTCTTCGAATGTTCTTTGAAAACACACACATCCTAACATGTATGAAAAATTGATGACTTAGATGTGCAACACACGAAGTAACGTTTTTCTTCAATAAATGAAGAATAACACTCTAAGTGTGAAGAATTTGATTCTCAGAACCCTACGACAATTGTACGCGGTGTCTGAAATCATCATTCTTATACGGTGGTTCACGCCACCAACCATAGTTCAAATTCTTCAAAGTTGAGGTTTTCGTCATTTTGCAAATTCTTCAATTTTTCCAATTCCTCAAGTTTGCCCTCAAAATTTCCAATTTATTCAAACTATGGAACTGATGTTCTTCACTGACTGGATAGATAGATATTTGAGTTTTCAATGTCCTCAACGGCATTCACTTATTGCTAATTCTTCAAGTTGATTTTCCTGTAAGTGAATGTGATCGGACCCGTTCCCCCTCTATGCTAAACTCAATCCAGTCTATTCTCAAATTCTTCATATGCATTCTACTTTGAAACTCGTTCAAACTCTTCATTGTGTCCTTGTCAGTTGAAGAATTTGTGTACGGAAACTTTAAAATTTTCACTTTCAAAATTTTGGCGCTTCCCGCTCAATCCGTTCTAATTCCCACGACTGGATAACCCATAATCCCCCACTATCTCAACTACACAGTACGTGGGTGACACATGTCGCGTAGAGAGCAAGAGTTAGGGGCAATCTAGTCCAAAATCTTCAGACTAGTCAGTTTTCACTTCAGCTATAAATACCCCTTCCCTTACCACTTGCTCGAGTTACTCCTCACTTCCCTCTCTCTCTCGAGCTTAGACCTAGCACCGCCACTAAAATCATCGTCGCCAGAGAGGAAGAGCTTCACTGCCTCAACATCGCCGTCGTCGTACTCGCATCGGCAGCGGAAGTCTTGATCACGCCGCCGTTGTAGCTTTCTCCCTATGCCAAGCTAGGGTGTGGGATATCTGGACGGACGAACTCCTCAGTTTTCATCTCTCTGATCATGGTAAATAAAATCTAATTGTACTGCCCTACTTTGATCTTCATAATCTTCACACAATGCTCAAAAGGTGTTTATTTTTCAAGATTCCACTTCTTAAAAACCTCACATGTTTCATTCCCTTGATGTGTTTCTCTAAGTCATGATTTTCTTCAGGATTCCTCAATTGTGTGGATCCTCAAAATCTGCACAACTCTGGAACCTAAGACAAGAGCACTTAGTGAAATTCCTCAAGCCATCAATTGTCAAAATCCTTAAACTTTATACTTTTGCATAAAAATCTGAGAACGCATATGACCTCTTCAAATTCTTCGCACCTATACTCTTTTCACATGTACAAAATGTCTGCTGATGAATCTCTAGGTTCTCAGCAACTTAACTCATTTGCAGCGTTCCTTGAAGAAAAGTTGCACACTTCCTCAGAATCCTCAAAAGTTCAAATTCCTTAGTCAAACAAAATGGCTGATGGAAAAAGGCCTCAGAAAGGAGGAAAGAAACCTGAAGTGCAAACTGTGTTTGAGATACGTGATGATTTTTATGAGGAATATTGCACACCTAAAGAAGAAACTCATGGCAAGGAAACCCAAAAGCACCGAAAGATCCGTATATAGAAAATAGAGATGAGATGGGCACGAGAATGGAAAGAATGTCGATATGTCACTCCCAAATATATGAAGAAATTCGCTAATAAACCCCCTTGCAACAGGCCACCCTTGGCTTGAGGCCAACGTGCTACTCCCACTAGTCTCAAAACTGTTGAAGACTTTCCTCGTGAATGGGAAAGGCAACAAGCCAAGCTAGCAAAGAAGGCAAAAGAGGCTGTGAAGAAATTCAATGAAGACTCTATTGCTACCGCTACTGCCGGAGCCTCTACTAGTGCAACTGCTCCAAAGAAATCTGTTGTGAAGAAGTCTACTATGAAGCCGAAGTCCTCAGCTTCCAAGTCCTGAAAGCAGAATCCTCAAGCATCTTTTTCAAACGATGTCCCAATGCCTTCTGTAGTTACACAATACTCAGCCATAGCCACAAAGTCCTCAACTCCAGTGCATCTTGCAACATGTCAGAGGACTATTGGTTATTCAATTGCTTCAGGGGCTTCAGCAAGTTCATCAGCGCAAGCACATTCCTCAACTAGTCCTTGTCCACTGAAGGTGAAGGCTGGTGTTGGACGAGGTGCTCGACCAAGTCCTCATCCAAAGGGAGTTGTGTTCCAAGTTCCATCAAATTTGTAAGATGATGAAGCTGATGATGATGAACTTGAGGAAATCATCAGGAACAAGCAAGAGAGAGTGTCACAAGAAAAGGGAACTCAAATTCGTCTCTTGTTGAACCCAAAGACTGCCAAACTTCATTGATATCTGGCACAAGGACCCCAATACTCCATGTGATGATTTGAAGCTGCCTCGTAGTCTAGATCATGTCCTCACTGCATTTATTGCTGAAGAAAAGGGGAAGTATGAGAAAGCTCGATGAACCAAGAAGTCTCAGTACAAGAAGGAGCACTTCTTGAAGAGTAATGTTCTAAATCTAACTCCAGAACAACTAGTGTCTACGCAAACTGAGATCAAAGGCCCCAGTGATGAATTAATAGCTACTATGCTAATTGGCAAGGTGCCAAGGTCAGATTCGTCAAATTGGCTGATAGAGACATCAAGGACCACAACGAGAGGGTTGCAGCTCGATCGCAACCACAAATTCCTCAAGCTACAACTTCTGCTCAGCCGACTGAAGAAACTGCAAGCACAGCTGAAGAAATTCAGGGTGCTGAAGAACCTGTCAGGGCAACCTCCACTGTTGCACCTGAAGAAATTTGCAGGCCAGCTGAAGCTTTTGTTGCGCCTGAAGGAATTGAGTCAACGAGGGCGACAGCATCAGTCGTGCCTGACGAAATTGCTCCAACTTCACCCCCTCCTCAAACTGCAAATTCTTCAAGGGTGAAGAAAATCAACCTTCCTTCTGCATCACAAGTGAAGAAAACAAAAGGCAGCGGAGAAGAAGGCTACACAGAAAAGAAAAGCATCAACTTCGGATTCCTCAGTTGTGAAGAAGTTGAAGACTATGTCAAGTTCTTCAACCGAACCCATTGATGCAACTCTAATCTCCTTCGTGCCTGGCTATGAGATTGTTCCGTTTGGTGTTGACTATGTCATCCTAAATGAAGAAGACGAAGAAAATCATTATGTTGCTTCCTCTTAGTTGGTTGATGAAGAAATAGAGGTGGAAGCAAATGCTTCAACCGCTCGGGTATCATCGCCCTAGCCTCAGTTAACTACTGAAGAGGCTGGCGTTGAAGAAATTGAAGAGGATATGGAAATTGGAAATACCACTCCACTAATCAATGATGAATATTGGGAAGATGCCCACCCCAATTCACCAATGACCGCTCCCCTCACCCTAATTCCTCAGTCACCTACTTAGACTGAGGAAATTCAAACAGAAACTAAAGGTGAAGGTCTGGCCACACCACTAGCATCAATTCCTGAAGATATTGCAGCTACATCAGCTGAAGAAATTCATGCCCAGACTGCACCTAAGGAAACTGCTACTCATACTCCTCCGTCTAAAGAAGTTCCTGTCATTCAAAAGGAAATTGTGCCCGCTTCAAGCCAAATCTTCAACTGAAGCCGAAATTGCCGTTCAAAGGCACAAAGCGCCCAAAACTCATCAAGGCGAATTACTTCGATGAGCACATATTCTTCATAGGGCCAAATCCATATGCCTCAGCAAGGAGCGGACGCACAAGATTCTGGTCCCCTTTGTAGATGAATTTCTATGCATTAGTACTGTTTGACAAAGAGAAAGTCTTCGAGCATTAGCAACTTCTTCATGTAGATATGGAATCCATTCTGCGCTTCACATCTGTGCTCGTAGATCTTCATGATGTTGGAATTCTTCCCTTCTACATTAACATATGCAACTGGAATGAAGAGCTAATTCTTCAATTCTTTGTAACCTTGCACATCTCAGGTGATGCTTCTGGTGTCAGTTAATGGATTCTAGACTATATGACTAGATCCACTCACTACACTGCCCCAGCCACTAAATTGCTTCATGTTGTGCCAATAGCAATTCCTTCAGAAGGAGCACGATTCATCTATGATGAACCTAAAATGTCCATCCACTTGATGCAAGTGCTGATGAATCCTTTGGCTCCTGGCAAACCTCAAAGGACCACCTTCCTAGTGAAGGATTTGCTCTATGTGCCCAGGACCATATACCGCATATTGACCAAAACCCTCAATCCTATAAAGGGTCAAACTCCAAAGAAGAAGTGGAGGGAATCATGAAGAATGTGCTATTCAACATCATTCATGGGATTACCATCAACTATCACGATTTATTCATGAGGACTTTGTCCAATGCTGCTACGTCACCATCTGAGTTGAAGCCTTACGCTCCCAAGATCATGAAATTCATCAGATCAAGGTCTTCAATTCCCTTCAAGGATTACGTGTCCATCTATGGGGCCCATGTGGTCAATCACTTGTGACCTATTATGGTTGTGACCAAGGTGTATCCTTTTTCGTATGTTGTATGATATGCCAAGAAAGAGGTTGAGCTCATGCATACCCTTGAACCCATTGTCGGTGTCAAAACCGGCGGATCTCGAGTAAGGGGTCCCGAACTATGAGACTAGGATCGACGGTAACAGGAGACGAAGGGGACACGAGTTTACCCAGGTCCGGGCCCTCTCGATGGATGTAATACCCTATGTCCTTCCTGATTGTATTGATGGTGAAGGGGTTACAAAGTTCATCTACCTCGAGATCGTATGTCCAACCTAGATGAGTTGTTCTCTATCTACACCCTAAAACCCTCTGGCTTATATAAATGCCGAGGAGGCCTAGGGTTTACGCATGGTCGGTTACATGCCAAAGAGATAAACATGCCTATTTACTACATCAAACATGGAGCACAAACCGTGCTCCTCGAAGCTTCCATGTTGGAAACTAGGCCTTCAGATCATCTAGTGTTCGGTAAGTAGCCCATATAGTCCGACCCATAAACAACAGGTCGGCTATCTGAGGACCCCTTAATCTGGGACTCCCTTACCCATCCTACCATCTCGAAAATGCGGGATCACATATATATACTTGTGTCTCATGAGGTCATTGTTTTTCATCAAACACCCTCTCACATGGTTATCGACATCACACCCATGCATGTTCATGTCGGTCGTCACTTTGAACGACGTGAGTACCAAGATGTTAATTTGACCAAGGTGGATTCTTCTTGTTGGTATGTTAATGTATGTAGTTTACATGCATTGAAATTCCTGATAAAAATTCGCATGTATGCATACACACTGAATCGCTCCCACAGGATCAAAGTGTGGGTGGGGGCAATATATGGGTTGTGAACCTCCGAAACGGGGGACAATCTCGTTTGTGAGACACATGTGAAAAAAGTAGTGTGTTTGGTATTCGAAAACATCGCACAATGCTTTCATACACATATATGTGTGTTTGGGGGAACATGCATGTGCTGATGATGTATCTCCCTCATGTGGTTATGGACTACATGTGCTGATGATGTATCTCCCGCATGGTCTGTAACTTAAACCGGGCCATATTTATGCACTAGGTGTTAATTTGACCAAGGTGTACATGTTCTTCTTGGTATTTGTTACGATATATTCATGGTGAGATTCTGGACCAAAGTTTGAGCCTGCGCGCATGCACACACACACAAACAAACACAAAGAAGCAAACACACACACACAGATACACGCGAGCGCGCGCACACACACATACATATAGATGATCTGTTGACCCTCCCACTCAAACCCACGCATAATACGAGTCGTTTACCTATCTACTTGTACTTTCTGGCTTGCGAGGATGTATGTGTGCATGTGTCACATCAAAGTTATGTATATTTGGTATTTAAACATCCCACACCACATTATAAATACGCCCTCGAGATATTTTAAAGTGGAAATGATGTCTTCTTATGGACGAAACACCATTTGTGTGCCCACGTGGTATGGCACTTTAGTTCTCATGAAGAGGGTATAGTATACTACATATAGATCACATATATGTGGCCTCTCGATCGATGGCTCGAAGTCTGGGGGGAGGGGTAATTTGACAAAGCTATCTAAGTCTTGGTCTGTGTTATGATATAGCTAGGTTGTGTTTAGATGGACATGCCCTCCCGGTGGCTCAAAGCGTGTGTGTGTGGGGTGAGGGCAGGGACCGGAGGGGACAAAACTTTGTGAGGTCAGGTAATGTCCGAGTTGTGAGAGAGGCATGTGCCACATAAATAAGTTATGCATATGGTATTGAAATAGTGTGAGTGCATCTAGTACCCCTTGGTGATTTTGGTGTATTGAAGACTTATAGGTTAAGGAACTAATGTGTTTGTGAGTATACACAGGTTCTATAAGTCGATGAGGAGTTTGATATATTCGGAGATTATAGACCCCTAAAAATGTATGTCTTCAGCTGAAGACTTTGGTGAAGACTTTGGTATTCCCCGAAGATTTTCAAAATGAAGAAGTTGGTGTGACCTTGAAGATATGAACGAGGACTACGAAGCGTGAAGACTTTTGTTTTCGTAGTTTCATTTCCTTTCTTTGAGTCAGGAAACACCGCACAGTTAAACGGGGCCGAGGTCACACTAAGGAAAATTCCCAACTGATGCTCAACTCAAAAGCCTCAACCTATCCAATCCTTTGAGTGAAGCCTTTGGAAATGTCTTGTAGTTTAGTCAAGTTCTTAAGTGATAGAGACGATGTTCTTCTGGTCTCTAGGGAAATCAGTGTGACTGAGGAGTTAGGATTTTGCCAGTGTGAATTGCCTACAAGTGAGGAATATGATATGCCCTGAGGAATTTGACAGTTCAAATTCCGACCATTGCTGTGCTTAGCACTAGCTATCCCCAATCATCCTGTCTGCACAATGGTCATATCATTAGGGGCATTCATGTCTTATCATGTCAGGTTGCACCCTGGCTTTAAATAGCCACCCCCACAACCACTAGTTGGTTGACTGCTCCAAGAGAGAACTGACACTTGTCATTTGAGAGCAACCCATCCTCCGAGGACTTTGCCAGAAAATCATTAGTGAGGAAAAACCCCAAAACCAAACCACCAAACCCAAAGTGATTGAGCATCACTGAAGAGATTGTTCCTGTGTGGAACCGACGCTTTTTACCTTTGAAGATTGTGTATCTTCCACACGGTTAGGCGTCATGGTCTAGTGAATCCTGCTATCAATTCGGGATCACAGAGTGACCATGGTCTAGAGCATCCAGCGGTCGATTGTGGATCACCGGGTGACCAGTTTGTGAGGGATTTAGAAGTCTACCCTGAATACTTACCACGAGTATTGGGCGAGGACTGTGTGACCTTAGCTCAAGGAGAATAAGGGAAGGACTGTGTGTCCTGGGATTGTGTGTCCTCTGGTTTAAATACTAGGCCACTCCAAAGTAGATGTATGACTGTCACAGCAGTTGGAACTGGTTCATCAAACCATTTTGGATGAAATTAGAGACCTATTGTACCTACAATTACCTCCTGGCGACTCAAACTGGGGTGCACACAGACTGACAATACTGTGTTATCTGCGAGACATGTATGTCACATGGAAGTTGTGCATTGCATTTGAACATCACAATAACCTTTCCATGCATATATTTGAAACTTAAATAGCAAACGAGTCAAATGTGACAGTTGTGTGCGATTGTGGAGCCAGTAGACACGGTTCCCTCGTTCTAACTGTGTGCCATGCCCGTGTACAATCTACTTTTGCACCAACCCTGCCTCGAGAAAACTTAAAAATAGCTACCCACCGTGATCAATATAAAAATTGGTGGTTCCACTGGTTTTTCTCTTTGAATTTGATATGTCTCCAATGTAATTATAATTTTTGCTTGTTTCATGCTGTTATATCAGCAATCTTGGATGTTTTAGACTCATTTTATAGCAACTTTATATCATTTTTTGGGACTAACCTATTGATATAGTGCCAATGTGACAGTTGTTGTTTTTGCTTGTTTCTTAGTTTGCAGAAAATCAGTAGCAAATGAAGCCCAAACGTCCTAAAAAAGTTTGGATATTTTTTTCAACCACAAGACCCCAGATGGGCCAAGCACGTGCCAGAGAGGAGGCCCGAGATGGCGAACACCCAGCAAGGCACGCCGGAGGCCCCTGGCGCGGTCTGTTGTGTGGTTCCCACCTCAGGATCCCCCCCCCCCACCGACTATCGAGCCTATAAATTCACAAATATTCAGAAAACCCTAGGGGAGTCGACGAAACACAATTCCAGCCGCCTCAAGTTCCAGAGCCTTGGTATCCAATCTAACACCATCACACAGGGGGTTCATATTCATCATAGGTGCCTCTCCGATGATGCGTGAGTAGTCCACTATCACAACGCTGCCGAAGGCGAAGATCTGCCCAGGGACGAAAATGTCCATGTTGCAGACCTCCTCGTTGATGACAAGGCGAGGCGTCGATTCCATCTCGCTCATAGAGGAAGTCTCAATGAAGTCACCAATGTCGGAGTCAAAACCGGCAGATCTCTGGTAGGGGGTCCCGAAATGTGAGACTAGGATCGACGGTAATAGGAGACGAAGGAGACACAAGTTTACCCAGGTTCGGTGTAACAGCCCGTGACTGACGCTCCAGAAGATTCCCCTTTTATTTCCTCTCTCGTCTATGATTCATGTGGTTTTTGCATTCATCATCGCATCATCCACATCATCTGCATAGCATCAGCACTCGTTTTCGAAAACTTGCATCCGTTCGTAGTTGTCGGTTCTCTCCGTTCGTGTCGTCGACCGTTTCGAGACCAACCACACATGCATGAGCCCGCGGCATCGATAAAATATTGTTTTTAAAGTGTGTATGAAATATTCTCGGATTGGGTCAAAACATGGCATGCGGTCTTATTATAGTGTAGGTAGACCACCTGCCAAGTTTTGTTGCATTCTGAGTTCGTTTGATACCCCAACGATCAACTGTAGCAGTGCAGGCATCGATTTATTATCGGACGTTTTTCGGTGTTTTAAACTTCGTGTCACGGGCCACCAACCTCCCTCTCATCTCCCCCTAGCCCATCTACACACCCCACTAGCCCACCTAGCTAGCCCACTCCGCTTCCGAGCCATCCGATCAAAGATCGAACGGTCCGAAAACGGATGAAAACTCCAAACCCTAGCCCCAAAATTGAAAATAGACCCCCTCCCCTTTCTAATTTGGACCTAGCCCTAATCCCTCCTTGAATCCCGTGCCAAACCACCCACCAGCCGCCACCCATCCATGTCACTCCTCCCATCTCAGCCGCCAGGCCCGCCCTGCCCGAACCGGGTCGCCACCGCTCGCGAGCGCCCAAGGTGCCCAGCCAGCCCCACAGCCGCACTGGTTCCAGAGTGGGGCAACTCGCCGTGCCGCTAGGCGTCGCCCCGCCTCCCCAGACCTCACCGGAGGTCACCGGAAGCTGCAGCCCACCAGAGTGCACCCTGCCTCGCTGACCCTCTACCCATCGACGCCCGTAGCTCGCCATGTTCGCGTTGAACTCCGGCTGCCGACCCGTAGCTCGCCGTCACCGGGAATGGGACCCTTGCCATGGATCTGGCCAGATCCGCCGTCTGTGCCCATTTCCCCTTGCCACCCTCGCGCCTGGTCGCCGGAGCCCAGTCCGGCCGCCACTAAGACCTCCCGCGTCCTCCTACTCGGGGGGAGGACGACGGGATCGAGCTGTTCGCCCACCCCGCGTTGACCCGCGCATGGGCCACGCGCCTGCACGTGGGTCGCGCAAGCTTAGCCGGCCTGCTTGGCCTCCTCTCTGCCGGCCCAATCTGGCCCATGGTGAGCCTTCCTATCCTGCGCCCAGGCGCTACATTATTAATTGCGCCCATGCTCTTGTTGTGGCCCGTATGCAGATTCGGCCCAGTCGAACTTGACTATGTTGCGCTAGCAGACGTAATTTATTATGTTGCGCCCACTAGCTTCAGCCCGTGTAGGATTTTTCCACATTTTGCGAATTTAGTATTATCCCAGGAATTATGGTTTTGCAGAAAAGACCCTACACTTGATGCATTTAATAACTCACCAACCGGACATCGGATGTAAAAACTTTATATATGAAACTTGACTAGAATTCCGTGTAGATTCACAATTTCTTACTCCCACATGCGATAAAATGATTAACTTGCTGTTTCCATTGTTTTGCATTAATGCCATGTAAAAATGATTTATTTAATAACTTTTAAACGGTAGCTCTGATGCGAATGTTTTATATATGTAACTTGACTAGAAAAACGTGTAGAATCTCATGCCGCACTTTATTTCCATGTTTAATAAATATAAATTGTCTTAGGACAGATCTAGACCAAACTTATAATATGCATATGAGGTCATTCCGAAATTGTTATATGTTGCTTCCGGCCCCATTTAAAATGCCTAGGTGATATAGTCGTTCATGCTTCACCTCTTGCCATGTTTAACAATATTTAATATTGATGAGTACCTAAACGAGACTGAACTAAATAATCAATTGTGGAGTTTCGTCAATATGCAACTCGTTGCATATTGAACTTCACGTAATGTGTAGTAGTTGTTTGTTGTTCTTGCCATGTCATGCCTTGCATAATTAAATGGACATGCATCATATTGGTTTGTGCATCATGTCATGCATATGTTGTGGTGTATAGTGTGTTCATTGTTGCTTTGGATTGTTCCTTCTCAATAGATTTCCGAAAGCGTTCGGAGTGTGAGGATTCGTTCTACTGTGTTGGCTCGTCTTCTTCATGGATTCGTTCTTCTTCCAAGCGGGATCTCTGGCAAGATGACACATTTCCCTGGATACCACTACTACCATTGACATGCTAGATGTCTCGTTTTCGATCGTTATGTGTCGCTACCTACCACTTTTTTGACAAGCCTCCCAATATTGCCATGCAAGCCCCTAAACCCTCCACATCCCAGCAAACCATTGTTTGGCTATGTTACCGCTTGCTCAGCGCTTCTTATAGCGTTTCTAGCTGCAGGTGCAATTGCTTCCATGTGACAACATGGACATTCTTTTGTTATCACAATATTATTGCTATTTAATTTAATACACTTATACAATTGGTAAAAGGTGGAAGGCTTGGCCTTTCGCTCAGTGTTTTGTTCCACTCTTGCTACCCTAGTTACTTGTTAACCTGTGTTATGTTCCATAATTGAGCGCTCCTAACATGATCGGGGTTGTTATGGGGACCCCCTTGATTTTAATTTTGGGATAAAAATTATCCGGCAAGGCACAACATTGGTTTTACCATTTTCCAACCTAATAAAACTTGCATAGGGACTTTTCGAACCCCGTGGATAATTAATCCACAAACCGGGCCAGAGCTCCACACGAGTGTTGGTCCACCTACCTAGCAGTTGGCGGTGCCACCTCAGGGCAACTCGAGGCATTTTCAGGCTACCGTCCACTTCGCATAGATGGATAATGCTTGTGGATAGAGAGCGCATGACTCTAGTTGCGGATCTGGCTCACCAAGAGGCCTTGCTAGATTTGTTTTACCTTTCACGAACGTCTTGAGTGAGGAATTCTTATTTTTCTTTGGGCTATCTCGAGGTGTCAGATTTCCTTTGGGATCACCTAGGATGATCACGCGATCTATGGTCGAGGTTATTCTCACTGCGAGTGGTTAATTTGTGATGTATGAGTTGGAGCACCCCTGTAGGGTTAAATCTTTCGGAAAGCCGTGCCCATGGTTATGTGGCAAACTTGGATATTTTGTTTCACACCCGGTCATAGTAAACTTGAAGTAAACTCAAATAAAATACACCAACCGTGTGCGTAACCGTGATTGTCTCTTCTCATGAGTCCTTATCCGAGAGAGAACATGGTGGGGTTATGATTGACGTAATTAGGTGTTCAGGATCACTTATTGGTCATCACTAAGTTCACCTCCGTTATGCGTAGACCACCATACTTTACTTTCTTTATTTTTAATTTAGCCACTCAATAAATGCTTAGTCTCTTGCTGCAACCTCACCACTTAACCATACCTCACCCATTAAGCTTTAATAGTCTTGATACACTTCGAAATGAGATTGCTGAGTCCATGTGGCTCATAGATTACTACAACAACAGTTGCAGGTACAGGTAATGCGATGATATGACGTGAGCGCGATGCTTTGATTGATTTGGAGTTCTTCTTTTTTGTCGTCGATCTAGGATGGGTTCCAGGCGGCAGCCTGGGATAGCAAGGATGGATGTCATTTTATCATTTGATTTTGTCCGTAGTCGGACCCTGATCTTATGTATGATGTTTGAATATGTTGTTGTATTGATGTGATATTGATGTAGCTTATGGTGAGTGTAAGCCAATTCCATATACTCATCTCTTCTCTACATGTACTTGTAATGATATCCATTCTTGCAACATGACGAGATGCGCTTCTATCCCTATCGAGGACCTCGTGCCGAAATAAGGATAGGATCGCATCTTGGGCGTGACAAGTTGATATCAGAGCCTGTACCGACCTAGGAGCCCCCTTGATTGATCGAACTTGGTCGAGTCGAGTCTAGTTCAAAAAATATTTTGAGTCTAGTTATATCGGAGAGTAGGGTTCTTTGAACTCCTCTTCTATGCTCTGGTGAGGAATTATGACTTAGGAATTTTAATTCTACCCTCTCACTCAAACAAATTTTAGGATCACGCGGATATTTTGGAATCTATATGATGTCAATGTGACGGAGTTATGTACTTGGTGCCTCCTGTTATCGAGAGGTAGAGCTCCAGGGGATTCTGGGCACATCGTTATCGTTCAGTTTCCTTTGTATCTCAGGACGGAGGATGTTCGAAATTGCTTCAATACTAGTGGTGGCAAGAGGAGTCCGGCATCCCCAATACTGGTGGAGAGAGTTCGGATGTACTGCCATTCTTAGTATCATTGTGTTTTCGAGGGTCTGAGATAGATGGAGTTCTGAAGCCTCTGGTTATGTGTTGAAGGATGGATATAGTTGGGGTGTAGGGCTTGTTAGTTGTGTGAGATATTTTCCTCCTTGTATCCCCAACACCAGATTGCATAACCAGAAAGTTTTTGGAAGTTCTTAGGTGGTAATTCAAGTAGTTACCTAGGCTTCTTCCAACAGATCATGATGTGAGGTTGCAGTTCGACATCTAGTGGATTCGTTTGTTCACGGTCTTTCTTACAGAGGATAGTCTCAATTTATGCTTCGTCAAGCCTTGTAGCTCGCTACACCTATGGAGCATATTCGAGCGTCGTTTCAATATGACAATCCAATGTAAGATCGAGCCCGTGCGAACCTTACCACGAAAATATCGAGTGAAATCTTTGTTATGTATTTGTTCTGGCTTGTTTCAAAAGCCTCATCCTTTGTTTTGTTGTGAATATGGTAATTCAAGTTGCTCCGTCGTCAAGTGTTGATCTCATATCTGTCCGAAGCAGTGGTCTCATATTTCGGTGGGAATGCTAATTCTTTTGCCAATCAAGTTGTCATATCAATTCCTTTCAACCGGTGCGCCTCTCTTCAAGTGAATTCAATCCTTTCAGTATTTGCAAGATCAAACCTCTTATTCTTTCCTGGAGTTCATTTTATCTGTCCCAAGTTTTACTTGTTTTCCCCACCCTCCCGCCCTTTTTTTCTCTTCAATGATTAAATTCTCATCCAATTGCCTTTCTATTCATGTGATGCTTCAGCTATCATTTCTTTCGTATTGTATCCGGTGATTTCTTGTGGAGATTCTCATAAGTTTCAATTTCAAGATCTTTCCTCATATCCCTAGTTCTTGTTGTTATCTTCCTAGTGCATTCAATTCAAGCACTCGGTGTTCATCATATCCTTTCTCATTCGTTCAATGGTTTCCATGTTGGAATTTCTTTTCCAAGCCTCTCTTGTTTATTCGTTTCTCTCTGTTCTATCCGGAGGCTGAAGATATCTGAGAAGATTCATGTTTTCTTTCAATCCTTCCAAATTATTTTGAGGTTCTCATCTCATCAAGTTCTTAATTTTTAATGGTGCAATCTCTCTTTTAATCAATCGTTACAACAGAGTTTTCTTTGAGTGGCCCATAACCCACCAGTTTTTTCCCCAGGATCTTACATGGCTCTTCTAATCTTTCCGGAGATGTCCTCATGTTCTTTTTAAATATGACGTAAGAATGATTTTCATTAGTCATATTCCCTCTCCAAGATTGCTTTGAATTATTTTTCTTCATTGGCTCAACTTTTTCTTTATTCTTATTCCAGAGTGGCTCAGTAATTCTTGGTGGTGTTCTCGCCTTCATTCTCATCAATGAAGTCCGAAGGAGAGTTTCTCTTAATCTTGGTCCATTCGCTTGAAGATTATCATCTCATCTTGATGCTTTCCTCTCAAAAAAATTCCATCCATGAGAAATTTCTCCCATATCTATCCGGCGCATTCAGAGTTGTTTTCATTTGTCGATCCTCCGAAGGGCATCGTTTCAGAAGATTTCTTTGTTCTTAGCTTTCAGGTTTCATTCACAGATTCTTCTCAAGTGTTGTTCCTTCATTCATATCTCAATTATTCCGGTGCTTCGTTCAAGTTTTCTATTAGATGGATCATGATCTCTTTATTCTCATGTTATATCATTCATTTGTATTATCATCTCTAGTTTCTAATTCTTATCGGTGTTCTCGTGCAAGACTTCTTCAAGTTTGTGATGTATCTCTCTCTTTCTATTCAATCTTTTCAAGAAGAATAAGTGGTGTGCGAAATCCGTTGCTTGTCATCAATTTAACTTGATGAATGATAAGCATAACGTAATTCTTATTCTAGTTTCATCAAGGTGGTTTCATTCCTTCTTCCGGAGTGTTCATGGCATCAATTCTCGATTATAGTTGCTAATCGTTTCGTTTCTGGAGTTCCAAGTTTTCTCAAGTGTCTCTTCGTGAAGCTTCTTCTAAATCATGGCAAGGCTTCCATCTTATTCTTCCCAACCTTCATTCTTTGATGATCATTTGTTTCCGGAGTTCTTCAAGATGGTTCTTCATGGTGGTTCATCAAGATTTCTTTCAGTTTCAAGTGTTCTTCAAGATTCATGTTGGAGGTGCTCAAGTGTAATTTATCTTGGAATTCTAAGGTCATTTCCTTATCGATTGTCTTTTGAGATGGTATTATTAAATTTTTGATTATGAGGAGTCTCGAAGGAAAATTTGTCAAGAATAAAGATAAGTAAACCCATCTTCTCTTCTTGGAGTTGTCTTGGGTTGAATTTCACCTAAAGCATTTCCTAAGGATTGTTGCTATCATGGTGTCATAAATGATCCAAGTTTTCTCCTCTTCTTGGTGAAAGAAGTTTTCTTCTCTTTTGCTCCCACCCAGTCTTTGTTTCCGTTAGTGGCTGGTTAACACCTCATAATTTTGAGATGTTTTCCATAACCCCATAACAAGCCAATCTTTTCATTGTTGATTCTCCATCAGCTCCGTTCTATCCTTCCTTCCAAGGGTTCTTTCTATTCATTGGTGGTAGAAGTTGTTATTTTCTTCTTAGTTCTCTTCTCTTCAAAGATCTAGCTTCTATTCATTTGTTCCAGAGGCATTGTGGAGTTGCTCTTTTCAACTCACATCTAGTTTGATTCAGATCATGTTCTTCCCTTGCTTGTCCATTTACCAGAGTTGACGGGGGGATGACCCCGAGGTAGCCTCAAGCTCCCCCTTTCCCCAGCCTCCTAACACAACCAGAGGGCGGGCCGCCTCCCCTTGCGGTCCGGCTGCGCCCTGCCGGAAGCGACCCGCCGGCTGCACCCCGCCAGTTACGGCGTATCGGCCGGCTAGGGGGCGTTGCCGCCTGGCCCCCCCCCCCCCCAGCCGGTTGCGCATTGGATACCGTCTACAGGGCATGCTTGGCGACAGTGGCCCCCATCCCATCGGGTGGTCAGCGCCGGTATGGCCACAGCAAAGATGTTAGGGCCACTGACTCTGGCGGATGGTGACCGGGCTTCCAACAGTGTCGGCACGACCCCAACCACTCTGTTACCTGCCCCGACATGGCTACAGGGTGGCCGGCCGTACCGCTGACCCCGGCTGGCCGCCGCAAGACGACGCCTTGAGGGGCGGCTCGTGCCATGATGTGACTGGCATCGGGGCCCGTCACGCGGGTCCCGCCGGTTCCTGACGGGACCTCTTAGCCGGTGGGACCTACTGGCGACAAGACCCCACGGCTGGGCCCCTACAGCCGGCCGGAGAGGCTGCTGGCTGGGGCCCCCTTTGACCTTCTATTTGTATTGTATTCCGGGGGGTTGGCCTATAAAACCCCCCGGGACACCCCCTATGCAAGGGACCAACCAACAAACAAACGACGAACGATCAATCGGCAGCTCCACATCCACTCCACACACACGCACATAGAGAGGTGGAAGAACAAGCTAGCTCCTTCTTCCTCCTCGATCCATACAGCTCAAGGAGCACCATTGTAACCCGACCATTGTCTCAGCTAGACCGAGCAGGACTAGGGGTATTACCTCCCACAGAGGGCCCCGAACCTGGGTACATCGTGTGTCAGGCACCACTTGTGCCTAATCCCGCTCCCGGAGCCCGCCGGCGTCCTTCGACCCCTCTCGATAAGCCTACCTATGGCATCTGCCGTGACGAAACCACGATAGTTGGTGCCCACCGTGGGGCCCTCCGCGGCGCCGGCCGGAGTCACGCTCCGGGCGGGACCCTTCACCACCTCCCCCGACCACCTCGTGTCCGGGCAGAACCGCGTGCTCGTGAGGCTTGCTCCGGCGGGCCTTGCGGGCAGCAAGGCCGGCATCTCTGACGAGTGCCCCGGCTGCGACCTCACGCTCGACATCGCCATGCTCGCCGTGTGGTTTAGCAAGCTGAGCCTCGCCGAAGCACCAGAGGCCGACGGGTACTCTAGTTGGGTGTTCGACTGCACCGACCCGCCCTCGTCCATGGGCACGCTCGCCACGGGCGAGGCCATCGGCCCCCACACCCGTGTGGGAGTGATGGTCACCGTCTCCTCCACCACTTCGGGCCGTGTGCGAGCGGCCAAGGCCGGCACAGCTACCGCTCGCGCCGGCACCTCCGACCCACTCGCCGCCACCCTCCGGGGTCTGGGCACTCCTATCGCTATGACGGCAGACCCGACCACCGGCAGAGCCGAGCTGGAGGCGGCCCGTCGCCTGCTGTTCGAAGACGCCAGCGCCCTCGTTGCCGAGCGACACCGGATGGAGGCCACACAGCGGGAATACAACTCCGCGTACGGTCTCACCGCGACTGGCCCCGGGCCTAGCCGGCGTGGTGCTGTGTGAGAACACGGCCGCGTGGTCGCAGAAATCCTCGGCGGCCGCTTCCCCATCTATGACACCCCCGCGGCCAACCTGCATGCCGCCAAGGTTGCCTACGAGGATTTGGCAACCTTGGAGGGTGAGGAGCGGGCCGCACGCGAGCGGCACATCAAGGACCTCATCGACACCGCCAACGCACAACAGGTCGTCCTCACCCCCGGTGGGGCCGTCTCCGAGTTTCCCCGCCCCGAGGGCTAGGACACTTGGGCTGCTGACCACCGGCCGGCTTAGCACTCCAGCACCCCTCGTCCCTCCGGCCAGAAAGCCCGGGGGAGCAACGTCCAGCGCCCCCCGTCACGCGGAAACGAACAGCCGGCTGTGAACAGCCGCCGCAGCAACAACCCGGCTGGCAGCCACCGCTGCGACGAGGCGCCGGCTGGCGGCAACCGGCACACCCGCGAGCATCGAGAAGGATGCGAGGGAGGAAAGGGAAGACGGTGTCGACCTCCTCGAGGAGGCCCGCGAGCTGGCCTTGAGCTAGACGGCCATCTACCAGCAGAAGCTCCGGCATTACCACAGCAAAGCGGATCCGGCCGCTCTCCTTTCGTGAAGGAGACTTGGTGCTCAGGCGGATCCAGCATACAGCCGGCCAGCACAAGCTGTCCTCCGCATGGGAGGGCCCGTTCATCGTCAGCCGGGCGCTGCACCACAACGTGTACTATCTAATAGACGCCCAGAAGCCGCAGAAGCACAAGAGAGACGCCTCCGACAAGGAGACGGAGCGTCCGTGGAACGCGGCGCTCCTACGTCCATTCTATTGCTGAAAACCATTGTATATATCCTTCCCGTTTTGGGCTTATGAATGCAACAGGGGCCCCAGCTGGCACTAGGGGCACGCCCCTTTTTCGATTCCTCCAAAGTTCTGTTGTTTAAGGCACATCAACTGGGTCCGGCTCCTGGGCCCGGGGGCTCGCCCGACTCCCCACCGAGGCGGACAAATATTGTGAGAAAGCAACCCTTCGCCTCCCCTCCCCTAACCAGCTACAGACTGGCTCCCGGCTGTCCGGCTGAAGGGACCACGGGGTACGAAGGAACTTCTCACACGAAGGTCAGCCGACGCGCGCGGCAGCCGGACCAGCCCGGCCGAGATATGTTAATCCTAGTAACCGGCCTCTGCCAGCTCAACCTAGCCCTAGCCGGTTGACTTTAAGAGCCTGCCATTTTCCCCAAGGGCGAAGCCCCGTCCCTGTCCCAGACCGGCCCCCGGCTGGCTGGCAGGCGGGGCGGAAGCCGGAAGGAATCCCGGCGCGCGAACACAAGTCAAAAGGCAAAAGGTGAAAGAAGAGACAGCACGCACATTCTTTTTAAGATAAATGGCATAAGTCATAACAATAAAAGGCCCACGGCCACAAGTTCATTACATATACACCCCAGTGGGTGGAATTCTAGTCTAAAAACAAAAATGCAAGAAAGAAAGTCCTAAGTTATGGCAGCTTCGGGCCGGCCCCTCCTCCAGTGCTGACGCCTCTGGAGCCGGCGGTGCTGGCGCCTCCGAGGCCGGCACCTTTGGGGCGGCCGAGGTAGAAGCCCTCGCAGCCGCAGCCGGCTCGGACATGGCATAGTTGTCGGTGTCGGACTCTTCGTTGACCGTCTCGGAGGCGCTCCCCTCCGGGTCGTCCAGGGCCAGCCCGTACTGGTCCTCCGGGACCACCACGCCGTCCGCCTCGCGCTTCGGGACATACTCGTCCCATGCGGCGAAGGATGCAAGGTCGCTCGCCCTTGCCAGCATCTCATCGGCCATCGCCTCCAACTCCGAGTCGGTGCCGGCACGCTGGGCCGTGAGCAAGCCCAAGTCCAGCTCGGGGTACCACGACTTGGCAATATGGAGCACCATGCCCACGCCGGCTCATGTTGCGGAGGTCGTCCAAGCGTTCACCCGCACCGTCCCGAACTCCAGCCACCTCGACAGCCGGTTCATGGAGCCCGGCTCTGCCGCGCCGGGCCAAAGCATGCGGACCAGCGTCATGCCGGCCGCCAGGAGCCGCTTCAGGGCGCGGACCACCTCCGACAGGCGCGCCTTGGCGGCGATCCCCACCTCGTCCAAGGTACAGGGGGCCAGAGGCCCGACAGCCTCTCCTTGCGCCCGCCGGGACTCACAGTCGGCCTCCATGGCCACCTCCACAACCTCCCGCGTGCCGGGGAAAAGCCCTAAGAAGAAGATGAGGGTTGAGCGGGGAGGCAAGCCAGAAAACCCAGAAGGCGCGAGAAGAACAAGGCAACGAAAACTTACTATGCAGCATCTGGTCCACCTCGTGCCCTTGCTCCTGCAGCCGCACCTCCCTGGCTGACCACTCCTGGTGCCGGTGCTCGTGCTCATCCTGAGCCGCCTCCGCATCCTCGGCCGCCTTGGCTAGGGCGGCGTCCTTGGCCTCCAGCTTCTCACGGATCGCCTTCTCCCGCTCCTCCGCCTCCCGATGAAGGACCGCCTCTTGGTCTGCCAATGCTTGGCGGTGGGTTGCCTCACAGCCCTCCCGCTCCGCCTTCACCTGGTCCGCCTCCTCACGGAGCCGGTCACGCTCCGTCGTCAAAAGTTTGTGCTCCACATAAAGGCGCACCACCTGGCGCCGGAGGCAGACCGTCTCGGCATGGGTAGCTGCATGAGAAGCCACGGGAGTCAAAAAGGATTCAGCCCGCCTCCGGGGCAGCCGGCCTGATTCCCGGGGGCTACACCCAGTGGGTGCGCTTGCGCGCTCTCACTGGAAGATCGCAAGACGCTAAGATCGCAAGGGCGATGTATCTCGCAGGTCCGCGGACACGACGGCGAGCCGATTCTCAGCTCCCCAGTACAGCCCCAGTAGGGTGTTGTACGTAGCCACCCAGCGGTCATGCGCTGCCTGCAAAACAATAAGAGCTTTAGGCTCGACCCGCCTACGCCCCGGCCGGCTCGAGCCTCGGGGGCTACACCCAGTGGGTGCGTTGGCGCGTCCCCACTGGAAAGGACGGAAAAACGCAAGTAAAGAGAAGAAGGAAAGAAGAAACTCACCGCGACCGCCTACTCCAAGCTCACCAGCCGGTCGTTGGCAGCCTGAGCGTCTTGCGTCGCCTGGGCGCGGCACGCGGCAAACGCTTCGACAGCGGCAGCCACCGCCGCCCCGAGGGCGCTCGACGGTCCGCCAGGGGCCGGGCTCCCGGCCGCCGCCCAGGTCTGCTGCGGCCGGCCTCTGTCTGTGGGTCCTCCCTTGTTCGAGGCCTCGATGGGACCAGCCCTCCTGTCGCCGCCACGTCGGGGGCCGCCATCGACGCACTTGCGGTGGCCGTTTTCCCGGCCACCACGGCTCCCACCTCCGGCACTCCACCTCCGGCTGCTCCGGGCTGACTCACCTTCGGTGCCGGTGCCTCCAGGGCCGGCGCCTCCAAAGCTGGCACGTCCGGTGGCGGCACCTCTGGGGCTGGTACCTCCGACCCCGGTAGCACGTCGCCCGTAACCGGCTGGGCGGCGTCGCGGCCCATTGCCGCCCCGTCCTCTGCGGCCTTCGCGCTCGCCTCCGCCCTTCGCCCGGAGCCGTGGTGGCCCTTCGACCTCTTCTCCCGGCCGCGGGGGAAAGGCTCCCATGCTCCGCCCGCGGACTCCCTGCCTGTTCCTTGGAGGAGGGGGAACGGCTCCCATGCTCCGCCAGCGGCCTCCCCGCTGGCTCCCCTTCGCCTCTTTGCCGCTTCCTCCCAGGGGAGGAGCTCCTGGACACGCCGCTCCCGCTCGGCCGCCTCGAAGTCGAGCCACGCCTGGTGCTCCCTCTCCTTGGCTGCCGTCGACGGCGCCGCCCTCTCTGTCCCGCAACCCGGGGTCCTCCCCAGGGCGCGCGCCTTCCTGGTCACGAAGAAGTGAGGGACTGGGGGGAAGGCAAGACGGACCAAGGTGAGGGAGAAGACAGACTTACCCGGCGACGATGGGGATTGCCTTCCTCATGGGTCCCGCCTGGGCGACCTTCTGCTTCTTGCCTCCGCCTCCGCGACTGTCGCCCGGCTGCGCGGTCGCCGCACGCTTGGGCACCGGCTTGGTGGCAGCCGGCCCCTTCCCCTTGTCGCCCGCGACCGGGCCTCTGCGGCTGGAGCCGCCGCCGACTCGAGGTTGGCGCCTCCGCGGCGCCATGACCTCGTCCTCCGAAGCCTCGGGCTCCTCCGGAGCCTCAGCATAGCGCGTCTGAGGAGGAGACTCTCCCGTCGACTCGGCTTCTTCGGCCCCCTCCGTCTCCGTCTCCGTGTCACCGGCACCAGACGCTCCGGCTCCATGTCGTCGGCGTCCTCGACCTCCTCGGGTCCGACTCTGCCGTGTTGGGGGCCGGCTCCCCGTAGTTCTACAGCAACAGGAAAAGTTGCGGGCAGGCCGGGCAGCGCGCTTTCAGAATAAGGGGGGAGAGGTACTGCCTCTAAAAGAGGATGGAGGGGAGGAGCCGGCTTGACACTTACCCGTGGTGCCGGGCGACTCCGGCTAGATGGGGTTTTCCCCCATTGCCATTCGCCTTGCGCCATCTTCGCTGTCGAGATGGCGTTCACCCTCCTCGCCACATAGGCCGGCTTCATCTCCTTGGTGGAGAGCCGGCAGAGGTCATGGCGTCCCCCCATCTGGCAGATGAGGTGCGGCCGGCACGCCACCATCGTGGCCAGCAGATCTGCGGCCTTCAGCCCCTCCGACCCGGTCATCGCGAGCAGGCGCTCGCAGAGCCGATCCATCATCTCGGGAACCGAAGACGCGCCCGCTCGCCAATTCAGCATCGCGGTCGGCGGATGGTTGGCGAAGTCAGGGAGGTTGATGTAGTCCTCCTCCGTCTTCGCATTCTTCACATAGAAGAACCCCCGCTGCCATCGCTTCACCGACTCGTGCAGCAGGAGCTTTGGGAAGCCGGACCCCTTGCGGATGTGGATCAGGGCGCCTCCGTAGGCGTTCATCACCATCTGCTTCGTCGCCGGGTCCTTCGCCATCTGCCTTTTGAGGAAGAAGAGCCGGCACGAGAGGTCGAGCCTCGGTGCAACCCCCAAGTATCCCTTGTAAAGGGTGACGAATGCCACCAGCTGCAGGACGGCGTTGGGGGTGAGGTGGTGCGGCTACAGGCCGAACCGCGTCAGGAAGTGGCGGAAGAAGGCGCTCGCCGGCAGCCTGAGCCCGCGGAGGAAGTGGTCGGCGAAGACAACCACCTCGCCCTCCCACGGGGCCGGGAGTTCTCCGGCCCGGCTGGGCGTGCCACCAAGTCCTCCTCCGTTGGGAGTTTGCAGTGGTGGCGGAGGTGCTCGATGAAGGTCTCGTCTACGTCACTGCCGTCCCAGACGCCCATGCCCGCCATGGTCACCGAGGGGGCGTGCGGTCGCGACGACAGGCGTGGGTGCTCGGCGGCGGTCCAGGCTCTCTTCGGCGGCGGACGATGGCCCGGCCTGTCCTCGTGCTTTGGTCTCTCTCTCTCTCTCTCTCGTGGCGGGGAGAGGGAGGCGACGAAGGCGATGCAGCAGCAGGAGGGGGAGCGAACGGGCCGTTCTGCCTCCCCCCTCTCGACATTTAAACCCCGCGCGGGCAATCGTGGGGGCCGGATTCATTGCGCACAACCCCCACGATTCCCACGGCGTGCGGGGAGGACATCGTGGCGCTCGAGAATGCCAACCGTCCACCCCACGCCGTAAAGGATCCTTGCGGACGGGCCGAGGCTGCAGTCACGGAGGGCCCCGCCCCGTTGCCTGGTCTTTTCCGCCAAGTGACGCGTCACCTCGACCCAGTGGGGGACCCAAGGCGGCACGCGCAACGTCGGCCAGCTGTGGAGACGGCCATCGCTTGCCGGCTTCGCTCGACTCTCACGGCCGCCCGCGGCACAAGAACGATCTTCAAGCTGGCGAGGACCGCCGCGACTCGTTGGCGGGTCCTCCTCGGCTTCGGGGACTACTGACGGGGGATGACCCCGGGGTAGCCTCAAGCGCCCCCTTTCCCCAGCCTCCTAACACAACCAGAGGGCGGGCCGCCTCCCCCTATGGTCCGGCTGCGCCCTGCCAGAAGCGACCCGCCGGCTGCACCTCGCAGGTTACGGCGTATCGGCCGGCTGGGGGGCGTTGCCGCCTGGCCCCCCCAGCCGGCTGCGCATTGGATACCATCTTCAGGGCGTGCGTGGCGACAGTGGCCCCCATCCCATCGGGGGTCAGCGCCGGTATGGCCACAGCGAAGACGTCAGGGCCTCTGACTCTGGCGGATGGTGACCAGGCTTCCAACAATGCCGACATGCCCCCAACCACTCCGTTACCTGCCCCGGCATGGCTACAGGGTGGCCGGCCGTACTGCTGACCCTAGCCGGCCGCCGAAAGACGACGCCACGAGGGGCGGCCCGTGCCGTGATGTGACCGGCATCGGGCCCTGCCTCGCGGGCCCCGCCAGTTCCTAACGGGACCTCTCAGCCGGCGGGACCTACCGGCAACAAGACCCGACGGCTGGGCCCCCGCAGTCGGCCGGAGAGGCTGCTGGCTAGGCCCCCTTTGACCTTCTATTTGTATTGTATTCTGGGGGGTTGGCCTATAAAAACCCCCGGGCCACCCCCTATGCAAGGGACCGACCAACAAACAAACGAACGACCGACGAACGATCAATCGGCTGCTCCACATCCACTCCACACACACGCACGTAGAGAGGTGGAAGAACAAGCTAGATCCTTATTCCTCCTCGATCCATACAGCTCAAGGAGCACCATTGTAACTCGACCATTGTCTCAGCTAGACCGAGCAGGACTAGGGGTATTACCTCCCACGGAGGGCTCCCAACCTAGGTACATCGTGTGTCAGCCACCGCTTGTGCCTAATCCCGCTCCCGGAGCCCGCCGGCGTACTTCAACCCCGCTCGATAAGCCTACCTATGGCATCTGCCGTGACGAAACCACAATAAGAGGGCTGTGAAATCTTTTCATGATCCTTTTGTCTTCTGAAGATTTGATTCTAATCCAACCAAAGTTTGGTGTCTCTCTTTCAATTTCTTTCCATCATATCAATTTTGTCCCTCTATCCTACCAAAGTGTTGCCGAAATTTCTAGTGAATTCTTGCTTGTTCCTCGTATCTTCTTCATCTCCTTGTATTCTTCAAGGTTTGTGGATTTCATTCGCTTGTCAACGAAGCAATAAAGTTTTACCTCTTCCTCTTGCTCTTTCTCTCCCCCTTCGCATTCTAGATCACGGGATGAGATCCTCGTGTAGTGGAGGAGAGTTGTAACAGCCCGGGACCGACGCTCCAGAAGACTGCGATTCGTGTGGTTGCCGCATTCATCATCGCATCATTCACATCACCTACATATCATCAACACTCATTTTCGAAAACTTGCATCCATTTGTAGTTGTTGGTTCTCTCCGTTCGTGTCGTCGACCGTTTCGACACCAACCACACATGCACGCACCCGCTGCATCGATAAAATATTGTTTTTTAAAGTGCATATGAAATATTCTCGGATTGGGTCGAAACCTGGAATGCGGTCTTATTATAGTGTAGGTAGACCGCTTGCCAAGTTTCGTCGCATTCTGTGTTCGTTTGATACCCCAACGGTCAACCATAGCAGTGCAGTCATCGGTTTACTATCAGACATTTTTCGGTGTTTTAAACTTCGTGTCACGGGCCACCAACCTCCCTCTCATCTCCCCCTATCCCATCTACACACCCCACTATCCCACCTAGCTAGCCCCCTCCGCTTCTGGGCCATCTGATCAAGATCGAACAGTCCAAAAACGGATGAAAACTCCAAACCCTAGCCTCAAAACTATAACTAGACCCCCTCCCCGACCTAATTTGGGCCAAACCCTAATCCCTCCTCGACTCCCATGCTAAACCACCCACCAACCGCCACCCAGCCGCGCCTCTCCTCCCACCTCAGCCGCTAGGCCCGCCGAAGCCCATCAGGGACCGCCCTGGGCCCGAACCGGGTCGCCGCCGCTCGCGAACGCCCGAGGTGCCCAGCCAGCCCCGTAGCCGCGCTGGTTCCCGAGCGGGGCAACTCGCCGTGCCGCCAACATCGCCCTGCCTCCCTGGACCTCACTAGAGGTCACCGGAAGCCTCCGCCTGCTGGAGTGTGCCCCGCCTTGCTGGCCCTCTGCCCATCTACGCCCGCAGTGCCCCGCACCAAACCCGCCATGGCTGCGCTAAACTCCGACCGCCGACCCGTAGCTCGCCGTCGCCGGGAACGGGACCCCCCGCCCAGGATCTGGCCAGATCTGCCACCTCCGCCCGTTTCCCCTGCCGCCTCGCGCCTGGTCACCGAAGCCCAATCCGGCCGCCACCAAGACCTCCCGCCTCCTCCTGCTCGAGGGGAGGACAACGGGATCGAGCCGCTCGCCCACCCTGCGTTAACCCGTGCATGGGCCACGTGCCTGCACGTGGGCTGTGCAAGCTCAGCCGGCCTGCTTGGCCTCCTCTCCGCTGGCCCGATCTGGCCCATGGTGAGCCTGCCTATCCCGCGCTCAGGCGCTACATTACTAATTGCGCCCATGCTCCTGTTGTGGCCCGTATGCAGATTAGGCCCAGTAGAACTTGATTACGTTGTGCTAGTAGGCGGAATTTATTATGTTGCACCCACCAGTTTCGGTCCGTGTAGATTTTTTTCAGATTCTGCGAATTTAGTATTATCCCAGGAATTACGGTTTTGCAGAAAAGACCCTACACTTCATGCATTTAATAACTCACCAACCGGGCATCGTATGTAAAAAATTTATATATGAAACTTGACTAAAATTTCGTGTAGATTCACAATTTCCAACTCCCACATGTGATAAAAATGATTAACTTGCTGTTTCCATTTTTTTGCATTAATGCCATGTAAAAATGATTTATTTAATAACTTTTAAAGCGTCGCTCCGACGGGAATGTTTTAATATGTAACTTGACTAAAAACGTGTAGAATCTCATGCCACACTTTATTTACAAGTTTAATGAATATAAAATGGTGTTAGGACAGATCTAGACCAAACTTATAATATGCATATGAGGTTGTTCCGGAATTGTTATATCTTGCTTCTGGTCCCATTTAAAATGCCTAGATGATATAGTCGTTCATGCTTCACCTCTTGCCATGTTTAGCAACATTTAATATTGATGAGTAGCTAAACGAGAATGAACTAAATAATCAATCATGGAGTTTCGTCAATATACAATTCGTTGCATATTGAACTTCACTTAATGTGTTGTAGTTGTTTATTGTTCTTGCCATACCATGCCTTGCATAATTAAATGGACATGCATCATATTTGTACATCATGTCATGCATTTGTTGTGGTGTATAGTGTGTTGATTGTTGTTTCAGATTGTTCCTTCTTCATAGAGTTCCGAAAGCGTTCGGAGTGTGAGGATTCGTTCGACTACGTTGGCCCGTCTTCTTCATGGATTCGTTCTTCTTCCAAGCGGGATCTCAGGCAAGATGACATATTTCCTTGGATACCACTACTATCATTACCATGCTAGATGTCTCGTTTTCTATCGTTATGTCTCGCTACCTACCACTTGTTTGACAAGCCTCCCAACATTGCCATGAAAGCCTCTAACCCTTCCACATCCCAGCAAACCATTGTTTGGCTATGTTACCGCTTGCTCAGCCCTTCTTATAGCGTTTCTAGCTGCAGGTGCAATTGCTTCCATGTGACAACATGGACAATCTTTTGTTATCACAATATTATTGCTATTTAATTTAATACACTTATACATTTGGTAAAGGGTGAAAGGCTTGGCATTTTGCTTGGCATTTTGTTCCACTCTTGCCGCCCTAGTTACTTGTGAACCGGTGTTATATTTTGTAATTGAGCGCTCCTAACATGCTCGGGGTTGTTCTAGGGACCCCCTTGATTTTCGTTTTGGGATAAAACTTATCTAGCAAGGCCCAACATTGGGTTTATCATTAGCCAACCTAATAAAACTTGCATAGGGACTTTTCGGACCCCATGGATAATTAATAGACAAACTGGGCCAGTGCTCCACATGAGTGTTGGTCCACCTACCTAGCAGTCGGCGGTGCCACCTCGGGGCAACTCGAGGCATTTTCAGGCTACCGTCCACTTCGCATAGACGGATGATACCCGTGGATAGAGAGCGCACAGCTCTAGCTGTGGATCTGGCTCACCGGGAGGCCTTGCTGGATTTGTTTTACCTTTCTCGAACGTCTTGAGTGAGGAATTCCGATTTTTCTGCAGGCTATCTCGAGGTGTCGGATTTCCTTTGGAATTGCCTAGGATGATCACGAGATCCGTGGTCGAGGTTATTCCTCTTGCGTGTGCTTAATTTGTGATGGATGAGTTGGAGCACCCCTGCAGGGTTAAATCTTTCGGAAAGCCGTGCCCGCGGTTATGTGGCAAACTTTGACATTTTGTTTAACACCCGGTCATAGTAAACTTGAAGTAAACTCAAATAAAATAAACCAACCGTGTGCTTAACCGTGACTGTCTCTTCTCATGATTCCTTATCCGGGAGAGAACACGGTGGGGTTATGATTGACGTAAGTAGGTGCTCAGGATCAATTCATGGTCATCACTAAGTTCACGTCCATTATGCGTAGACCACCGTAATTTACTTTCTGTATTCATAAGTTAGCCACTCAATAAATGCTTAGACGCTTGATGCAGCCTCACCACTTAACCATACGTCACCCATTAAGCTTTAATAGTCTTGATACCCTTGGAAATGAGATTGCTGAGTCCCTGTGGCTCACAGATTACTACAACAAAAGTTGAAGGTACAGGTAATGCGATGGTATGATGTGAGCGCGATGCTTTGATTGATTTGGAGTTCTTTATCATCTTCGACGATCTAGGATGGGTTCCAGGCGGCAGCCTGGGATAGCAAGGATGGATGTCATTTTATCGTTTGATTTCATCCGTAGTCGGACCCTGCTCTTCTGTATGATGTTTGAATATGTTGTTGTATTGATGTGATATTGATGTAGCTTGTGGCGAGTGTAAGCCAATTCCATATACTCATCTCTTCTGTACATGTACTTGTAATGATATCCATTCTTGCAACACGGCGAGATGCGCTTCTATCCCTGTCGAGGCCCTCGTGCCGAAATAACGATAGGATCGCATCTTGGGCGTGACATTCGGGCCCTCTCGATGGAGGTAATACCCTACGTCCTGCTTGACTGTATTGATGGTGAAGGGGTTACAAAGTTGATCTACCTCGAGATCGTATGTCTAACCCTAGATGAGGTTTTCTCTATCTACACCCTAAAACCCTCCGGCTTATATAGATGTCGAGGAGGCATAGGGTTTACACATGGTCGGTTACATGCCAAAGAGATAAACATGCCTATTTGCTACATCAAACGTGGAGTGCAAGCTGTGCTCCTCGAAGCTTCCATCCTGGAAACTAGGCCTTCAGATCATCCAGTGTTCGGTAAGTAGCCCTTATAGTCCGGCCCATAAACAACAGGTCGGCTATCCGAGGACCCCCTAATCCGGGATGCCCTTAGTAGCCCCCGAACTAGCATCCAACTCCAAGGATCTTCAGCTCCAATTGCTTCATGAACAGAGTCTTCGGCTTGCGAGGTGTGTTCCTTCCTGCCGAACCATAGTTCGGCCTCCGATGATAAGTAGATTTTCCGCATAGTGACACATCCGAATTCTGTGAATTAAGTTGGATTTGAAGGCCAAGCGCTAGGGAACAAAGGTAAGGTTCCTTGACGACCTTTCTGACGAAAGGTCACCGCCCTCCATGATCGATAAGCCAGTTACTGGTACTCGATGCGCGGTTCGAGGCCGTTCCATCCACACGATCTATGAACATGTCGATTGTGTCCCGTTTTATATGGGATATACTTAATTACGTGCTCACAATGGCTCGCACGCCTCGAGAAGTGGAGGGATTCACGGCGCAGTAGGGGAAGCCCGAATCAGCATACCTCATAAAAGGAGAAACAAAACCCCAAAGGCTTTTCACGCTCTCCATTCGACTTCTCCGCCTCCTATTCCCTTGCGCCTCTAGAGCACTGATCTAGGTTTCTCCACCCCCGTTCCTGAGCTCAGAAATGACGGACTCCAATGGCCAGTGGGAAGCTTCCACGGTCACCAATCAAGACATAATCGACCTCAAGAAGACCGGTTACCTCCCCACCAACATTCCTCATCGCGCGGTGGAGGAGGGAAAAGTGATCCCCACCCCCAAGCCAGACGAGCAGATGGTGTTCATCCCCCACTTCATCAAGAGGTTGAGCTTCCCCCTCCACCCCTTCGTTGGGGGGTTAATGTTCGTCTACGACCTCGACTTCCATGACCTCCCGCCGAACTCCATCATGCACCTCTCAGCTTTCATCCTCGTCTGCGAGGCCTTCCTGCATGTCGAGCCGCACTTCGGGCCCTGGCTGTAGGTTTTCAACATCAAGCCAAAGTGCATCGGTAGCAAGCACACCAACTGTGGCGGGGCCGTCATCGGCAAACTTACTCGCGTCGGGTGGCCGTCGGGCACCCTCATCGACACCATCAAGGGGTGGCAAAAGGAGTGGTTCTATGTCACCGAACCACAAGAAGGAGGTCAGCACCCCGCCATTGCATTCAGATACGGTCCCCCGACCCGATTGGCTTCCTGGCTCGAAGGGCCTCGCTTGGGGGTCGAGCAAGGAGGTGACCGATCTGCAGAAGCGCGGTCGTTCCCTGGTCAAGGATGACACCACGCTACCCGATGTGGTCCAAGTGATGCTCCGAAGACGCATCCTCCCCTGCCAGCGCCGGGACACTCCCCTATGCGCTTGGAAACTCGAAGCCGAGCCCATGATCCGAAACTTCTTTCGCACTACGCGGGAGAAGTTGTGGAAGGCGTTCTTCAAATCAATGAAGAGCTGGTTGGCCAAGGAGGAGGACAAGGGCCTGCATGCCACCAAGCCGGATTCCAAGGTACGATACACCCTAGCTTGGTCGGCCTTATTACATAGAAGATATATAACCATGTGTCTGGTCTGTTTATGCACAGATGGCTGAAGAAAGCAATCAACATCAGCAATCCGGCTCCTCGGCCTGAAGACGAGAGGACCAGGCTGCTAGCCAGGATGCTCGTGGAGAAGCCTTACGAGGCTCCCATGAAGGAGAAGAAGAAGAAACTAGGTAAGGTTGGCCTTCACATCAAGGACCAGCCTGATGCTGCATTCCGAAGACACCCGCGCCTCCTCAAATTAGGAGGAGGCCCAAGAGGAGGAGGAGGTTGAGAGCGAGGGGGAGGCAACTTCCCCCATGCTAAAATGAGAGTGGCGTCTTCGGACGCCTCGGGGCAGGCAGCTTCTCCTGCCCGGAAGAGGGCGCGGCAAGTGCGGATGATCCTGTCCGACGACAGCTCGGACTCGAGCTCCACGTCCAAAGACCCCGAGGAGGTTCCATAAAGGAGCCTAAGGGTCAGTCCCCCTCCATCCAGTTTAGGATCCTAAGACCCTCCTTCCTATAACTAGTAAATTCAGAGTTTGCTAACATGCAGGTTATTGGTCCTGCAGCCCCCGGTGCGTCATCCCCACCGATGTGGTATCAGATGGGGAGACCCCGCCCACCGAACTAGCGGAGAGCGGGAATGCCTCGCACCCCACCACTCCAGGTGCTACAAAGGATGCCGTGGAGGTGTCATCCCAGCCTACTCCAATGGAGGCAGACCCAGGGGAGAGGGAGATATCACTGTAGCCGAGGCTAATGCCTCGGCTACCGAAGACCAGGGGACAATCCCCCGCTCCGACACCAAGGAGATCGGACGGACGGACACTTAGTCCCCTCCGAGGACATCTCTTGAGCACATTGTGCCTCCGGAGGCACCGGTCCAATCCCCGGTGGGTGATCGAGAAATCCGATCATCCCCGACACCGCTAACTAACAAGTGGTCAGCCATGGAGGATGCTCTATCAAGCGCCTCCATCCCCAAGGATCACCGCACCCTTATGGGTGCGGTACTACAAAGCGTCCAGTCCGTTGACAATAGAATGAAGGAGGCCTTCAAAGGTCTCCTTGCGGGCTTTCACGTAAGTTGCCCGATGTTTTCGCTAAGATTTTTATTTATTCATATAGTATACATGGCAGCCCCCGAGCCCTATAGGTGAGATGGACAAGCTCACCTAGGGTTCATATCTATAATTTCGGGAAGTGAGTGCTGATGTGATGTATGCATTGTGTGTGTAATGTAGGCTTCATCATCAGCACTGGCCAAAAACGGTGCCGAGCTGGACGAGCTACATTGGAAGCTCAAGCGCTCATAGGATGAGGTGGAATCCCTCAACAAGAGGTTTGATGAAGCGCAGGGTAAGTCCGATCTAAATCTGGATACTTTCCCCTCGAATACTGTCAATGCAGATTCCTTTTAAATATAAGTTGCATCGTGTTGCAGCTTCGTCGAATGAGATCGAAAAGCTCAAGGCCGAGCTACAACATGCCAAAGATGAAGCGTTCATGGAGAAGGCGGCGTCGAAAGAAGCGGCCACCATGCTCTCCGCCCTACGAGCCACCAGTGATAAACACCAGCCTCGTGTGGCGGAGATACAAGATGAGCTCAAGGACACTAGCAACAAGTGCGAGTCCTTGGAGCAAAAGAATAGGCGATCTCGGCCGAACTTTCCACCATGAAGTCCGATCTCTAGAAGGAGCGGGTGGACAGACGGTTCTTTGAGGAACAGATTCGCCAAGCCAAGGAGATAGCCGATGGTAAGCCGTACTCCCTAAAGTGTGTATTCGGGGATAGCAAATTCGAATAGCTAACCCGGGTGTGGCGATCCTCAGGCGCAACTGCCAATCTCCAGAAGAGCGTGGCGGACGTCAATCAACCGCTTGCCTCGCAGGGAGAGGAAGACAAAATTCGAACGTTCTGGGCACAGTTTGGAGCCCCCGAGCGTCCTCCTCTTCTGGTGGATCAGCTGAAACAGCTGATGGAGATGCACCAGATGGCGGAGCCAGCCATCAAGGACCTGCGCATCCGCTTATGGCCCGGTGAGCTCCTCCCACGTAGTTACTTCGACCTGGTGCAATGACTAATTGCTGCCATGCCCCGCCTCGATACCGTCAAGCGCTCCTCCTGCATCGAAGGCGTCCGGATGGCCCTTACCAAAGATAAAGTGCATTGGCCGAGGCTCAATCCGATGAAGGTCGCTACCGACCCGTTGCCGCCCGGAAAGGAGCACTGACGCCCCAAGCTTTACTTCGATGGAGTGATGGAGAGTGAGCGGGTGATAGCGTCGCAGTGTTCAGGTGCAAAATTATTTGAGTGAGCTTGTAATGTGTCCGAACACTTGTGATAACTTTTAATGATATTAGTATCTGCTCTTATATGGTTTTGCATTCCTTTATAACTCCTGTATGGTTGTTTAATACTGAAAGATGCGAGTCATTGACTTCAGCCCCCACGTAGATACTACATGGGGTGTCTATGCCAGTGCACTGTGTCCCCTAGCCGTAGTATCGAAACCTGAAGGCGGTTTAGTGTGGCAGACTAGGCAATCGGACTATTGTGCTTTACTTCTTTCACTTAACCGAAGGGGCGCGAAAAGGACTGCGAGAAGCGTACGATTGGCCACCGGAGTATTTGCGATGTTCGGACGAACCGGGGCCAAAGCAGACATCATGATATTTGCACAAAGGGCAAATCCATGGTATAACACGGAATAACCGCTTACGAGGGTTGAAGGGTAAAACTTCTAGCTTGGTGTTCACAGATCAGATCGCGCATACTATGACAGTCCGTTTTCGGCTTTCTCCCCTAAGGTGCTTGACCAGACTATCCGGAAGCACAATCGCAGGGTTGTTCCCTTTGCCCTTTTAGCCGAACGAGGGAAAGATAAATGGGCAAGCACAGGAGCCGGGCAACCCAAATTAATGACGAAAGACATAGTTCGGAACCGATGCATATAAAGCGAACGCCAAGACGCCGAACACACAAAGGTTAAGGCGATTTGTGTTTGAAATCGATCTCCCGGTCTATTAGCCAGTGAACTCGAGTCATACCGAAAATGATCACGAGAAGAGGGAGGGAATAAAAAGGTATGCACCAAAAACAGAACAAATGAGGCGTACTTGCGCCATGCAATTTCACATTTCCTCAACAACTCTTATAACTCGGATTGCCGAAGCAACTGTTTATAGGTATGTGAAAGAAAATAAGAAATAAAGTCCTACAAGAGCTGTTGTACTAGGGGTCTTCAATTGGTGACCAGTCTTCGATATGCCCTGTTGCTAGTTGACTCCTTCTTTTAGATGCACCTTGATGGGTGTTAGTGCGGGCGGATATTGTGAACAAAATCTTGAGAGGCCATAGTGTTAAAGGTGATCTTCACAACATGGGCAGGCTCTTTTAGGCGCGGCTGCATCGTGTCCGAAGACGTGTTGATGGTAACAGTTCAGGACAATCGAACACCCATCATAATTTCCCCACCACTACCCATGGAATCTTTAGTGCGAAGTTGTGCCTCCTCAACACGTACTTTGCTGGTCCTGAGGTTCTGCGGTGGGGGCGAGTCCCTATTGAGTGGAGGAGGGAGGGTCGAAGTTTTTGGTCTAAATCCGAACTCGCTTCCCAGCCTTTCATGCCTTCACGTCGAATGTCGAAACTTGTCGGTCATCTTTGTAGCGGAATTCGGCCACCAGTGCCAGTGCATGTTCCTCTGTTCTATGGGACCGCTCTATATTTCCACTAACATTAATGACCCCCTTGGGGCCCGGCATCTTGAGCTTGAGGTATGCGTAATGCAGGACTTCATGGAACTGAGCAAACGCCGTTTGGCCGAGCAGCGCGTGATATCCGCTGCGGAAGGGCACGATGTCAAAGATCAATCCTCACGACGGAAGTTATCGGGCGAGCCAAACACGACCTCTATGGTTATAGAACCCGTACATTGGGCCTCGACACTTGGGATTAGTCCCTTGAAGGTAGTGCTGTTGGGTTTGATCCTTGACGGATCTATACCCATATTTTTCACCGTGTCTGAGTAAATCAGATTGAGGCTACTTCCTTCGTCCATTAGGACTTTAGTGAGGTGATACCCATCTATAATGGGATCTGGGACGAGGGCAGCCGAGCCCCCATGATGGATACTGGTCGGGTGGTCGCGCCGGTCAAAGGTGATCGGGTATGCTGATCATGGGTTATACTTCTGAGCTACGGGCTCCACATCATAGACCTCCCAAAGGGCCCGCTTCCTCTCCTTCTTAGGTATGTGGGTGGCGTATATCATATTCACCGTTTTGACTTTTGGAGGAAATTTCTTTTGACCGCCACCCATTGGACCCTGAGGCTCATCTTTGTCCTCGTTGCGCGAGCTTTTGCCCTGGTCTTCGGGTTATATCTTGCCGGCCTGTTTAAACACCCAGTAGTTGCGGTGTGTGTGATTGGTGGGATTTTCTGAAGTTCCATGGATTTGGCAAGTCCTGTCCATGATCTTCTCGAGCTAAGTGGGTCCATCACGATTGCCTTGAGGGGGCTTCTTCCGCTGCCCAGGTCGGGAGTTGCAGAATCCGACATTAACCGCCATGTCATCGGTGTCGTTGCTATTGTGTCGGTGTTTGTTCTTATTGCGCTTTGGCTTTGAGTTGCCATCCTGGGCTTTATCTGCCACTAGATCTTCAGAATTATGGTTGTGTCTTGCCAGTCAGTTATCTTCGCCCGCACAAAAGCGGGTCATGAGGGAGCTAAGGGTGGACATAGTTTGAGACTTGTCCTGGCCTAGCTGGCAGGCCTGCCATTCGCCCTGAATATTGTGCCGGAATGAGGCTATGGCCTCAGCATACATATAGTCGACGATTTGGTTCTTCTTAGTCAATAACCGATTCCAGAACTGCTGGGCAGACTCGCCAGGCTTCTGGACAATGTTGCTGAGATCGGAAGAGCCCAGCGGGCGGACATAGGTCCCGTGGAAGTTACAGCGAAACGCATCTTCCAAGTCTTCCCGGCATCCTATGGAGTTTTTGGGGAGGCTGTTTAACTAGTGCCGAGCTGGCCCCTTAAGCTTAAGAGGTAGGTATTTGATGGCATGGAGATCATCTCCTCGTGCCATATGGATATGGAGGAGGAAGTTCTTGATCCATACAGTTGGGTCAGTGGTACCGTCATACTGTTCTATATTTACGGGTTTAAACCCTTCGGGGAACTGATGCCGCATTACTTCATCTATGAAGCACACCGGGTGAGCGACGCCTCTGACCCAAGCTATGTCCTGCCTGTACTCGACATCTGTATGGGGCCGGTTGCGTTCCCTGGCTCTATGGTTTTGGTCGAACCATGGTCTATACTCTCCCCGTCTATCCGGTGAGTAATCTCTGGATCCATAGATGGATCTTCTACGGTCTGCTCTGTGATCTAGGTCATCGTGCAGGTCGAACCTGTCGTTGGGTTCGAATGGCTCCTTACCATGTATTCAGGGCATCGCCAATACATAACCGTTGTCATTGGCCACTCTGTCATGCCCACGAGGGGGCGGTCCGGCTTGTCATATGGGGTATGATGCAGAGACGGAGTGTCAATAAGCTCATCGTCGAATTGTGGCAGTAGCCTTCTCCGAGGGTAGCTTTTGGGCTGGTTTGACAGACCAGTGTCGTATACTTCCTCGACCAAGAGGACCTTTGTCCATTGATTAGTAAGGTCGGCTTTGAGGTACCGCTCCTTGGCCTTTAGGCTACGAGCCGTTGCCATGAGCCACTGCCTGATTTCTTCTTGATCGTCGAGATTATCAGGGATGTACAAGTCATCGGCTCTTGGTATGTCTTCCTCCTCGAGGGGGGGGATGTAATCGTCGCCTTCGGGGTCATTGACGGTATCGGGGTCATTTTGGTCCTCAGGCTCATCCAGACCCTCAAACGGGTGCTCGGGGACATCAGGATTGTCATAATTGGCAGGGGCATTACCGTCCCTGCTGCTGATAATAGCTCTTCTTCCCTTTTTGATTTTGGACCGCTTATGCGATTTTCAGCGCCTTGATGGTGCATCGCCCGATTTCTCGCCGTCGTTGTGAGGCGTATTATCGCCATTGGTGGCAGGAGTATCCACCATGTAGACGCCATATGTAGAAGTGGTGGTCCAATTCCCGGTGTTAATGGGAGCAGGAGCACGGTCCTCTTCATCCATGTATTCTGCCTCCCCGGAGGAGTAGTCTAGCATGTCGGTTAAGTCTTCGACTGTGGCTATCAAGTGGGTGGTGGGTGGGTTGAAAAATCCGGCCATGCCCGAACTATAACCAAGCCGGGTGTATATCGGAGCTGGATCATCGGTGATCCTCATCGATGAGAGTTGCTCCAAGGCCTCGTCGACCATTGAGAGCCCAGTCTGATCCAGCTATTCGGGACTCGTGGGGTTCACCCCCATGAAGTACACCCATGGATATTGTTCGGAAGGAATGTATGTCCGGTCGTACGATTTGACAGCCAGACCGGGATGAGAGATCGGAATTTCGCCATGGGTGACCCCATCGTCGTGTCGGAAGAAGGGGCTCGAGGTTAAAGCCTCAGAGCCCTTCGGGGCTACGGGTGAATCCGTGAGCCCGGTTAGTGATAAATCGCCCCGAGAGTCCACGGAAAACTCTAGGTTTCCAAATCTGACCTCTTGATCGGGGATGAAGTTCTCCATGCGGCCTAGATGGTCGACGGAATCAGCATGCAGCACAACACTACCGAAGGTGAAGATCTTCCCAGGGACGAAAATGTCCATGTTGTGGACCTCCTTGTTGATGACAAGGCAAGGCGTCAATTTCATCTCGCTCGCAGAGGAACTCTCAATGAAAGCACCAATGTCGATGTCAAAACCGGTGGAGCTTAGGTAGGGGGTCCCGAACTGTGAGACTAGGATCGACGGTAACAGGAGACGAAGGGGACACAAGTTTACCCAGGTTTGGGCCCTCTCGATGGAGGTAATACCCTATGTCTAGCTTGATTGTATTGATGGTGAAGGGGTTACAAAGTTGATCTACCTCAAGATCGTATGTCTAACCCTAGATGAGTTGTTCTCTATCTACACCCCAAAACCCTCCGGCTTATATAGATGCCGAGGAGGCCTTGGCTTTACACATGGTCGGTTACATGCCAAAGAGATAAACTTGCCTATTTACTACATCAAATGTGGAGTGCAAGCCGTGTTCCTCAAAGCTTCCATCCTGGAAACTGGGCCTTCAGTTCATCCAGTGTTCGGTAAGTAGCCCATACAGTCCAGCCCATAAACAACAGGTTGACTATCCGAGGACCCCCTAATCTGGGACTCCCTCACCCATCCTACCATCTTGAGAATGAGGGATCACATATATATATTTGTGCCTCATGCAGTCATTGTTTTTTGTCAAATAGCCTCTCACATGGTTATCGACATCACACCCATGCATGCTCACGTCGGTCATCACTTTTAACGACATGAGTACCAAGATATTAATTTGACCAAGGTGGATTCTTCTTGTTGGTATGTTAATGTATGTACTTTACATGCATTGAGATTCCTGATAAAAAATCGCATGTATGCGTACAGACTGAATCGCTCCCACAGGCTCAAAGTGTGGGTGGGGGCATACTATGGGTTGTGAACCTTTGAAACGGGGGACAATCTCGTTTGTGAGACATATGTGAAAAAGTAGTGTGTTTGGTATTTGAAAACATCGCACAACACTTTCATGCACATATATGTGTGTTTGGGGGAACATGCATGTGTTGATGATGTCTCTCACTCGTGTGGTTATGGACTACATGCCAATTTTTGGGCCTACATGGTCTGTAACTTAAACCGGACCATATTTATCCACTAGGTGTTAATTTGACTAGGGTGGATATAGTCTTCTTGGTATTTGTTACGATATATTCATGGTGAGATTCTGGACCAAAGTTTGAGCGCACGCGCATGCACGCACGCACACACACGCGCGTGCGCAGGCACGCACACACAAACATACATATAGATGATTTGTCGACCCTCCCACTCAAACCCACGCATAATACGAGTGGTTTACCTATTTACTTGTACTTACTGGCTTGCGAGGATGTATGTGTGCATGTGTCACATCAAAGTTGTGTATATTTGGTATTTAAAGATCCCACACCACATTATAAATACGCCCTCTAGATATTTTGAACTGGAAATAATGTCTTGTTATGGACGAAACACCATTTGTGTGCCTACGTGGTATGTCACTTTAGTTCTCATGAAGAGGGTATAGTGTACTATATATAGATCACATATAGGAGGCCACTCGAAGTCCGGGGTGGAGGGGGTAATTTGATGAAGCTATCTAGGTCTTGGTCTGTGTTACGATATAGCTAGGTCATGCTAATATGGATATGGCCTCTCGGCGGATCAAAGCGAGTGTGTGTGGGGTGAGGGCAGGGACGAGAGGGGACAAAACCTTTGTGAGTTTAGGTAATGTCTGAGTTGTGAGAGAGGCATGTTCCACATAAATGAGTTATGCATGTAGTATTGAAATAGTGTTAGTGCATCTAGTACCCCTTAGTCATTTTGGTGTATTGAAGACTTATAGGTTAAGGAACTAATGTGTTTGTGAGTATACACAGGTTCTACAAGTCAATGAGGAGTTTGATATATTCGTAGATTATCAACCCCTAAAACTGTATCTCTTCAGCTAAAGACTTTGGTTTTCCCCGAAGATTTTGAAAATGAACAGGTTGGTGTGACCTTGAAGATATGAACGAGGAATATGAAGCGTGAAGACTTTTGTTTTCGTAGTTTCATTTCCTTTCTTTGAGTCAGGAAACACCGCACTGTTAAACGGGGCCGACGTCATACTAAGGTAAATTCCCAACTGATGCTCAACTCAAAAGCCTCAACCTATCCAATCCTTCGAGTGAAGCCTTTGGAAATCTCTTGCAGTTCGGTCAAGTTCTTCAGTAACAGAGATGATGTTCTTATGGTCTCTAAGGAAATCTATCTGTCTGAGGAGTTAGGATTTCGCCAGTGCGAATTGCCTACAAGTGAGGAATATGATATGCCCTGAGGAATTTGACAGTTCAAATTTGGACTATTGATGTGCTTAGTACCAGTTGTCCCCAATCATCCTATGCACATAATGGTCATATCATTGGGGGAATTTATGTCTTATCATGTCAGGTTGCACCTTGGCTTTAAATAGCTACCCCCACAACCACTAGTTGGTTGGCTGCTCGAAGAGAGAACTGACACTTGTCATTTGAGAGCAACCCATCCTTTGAGGACTTTGAGAGAAAATCATCAATGAGGAAAAACCGCAAAACAAAACCACCAAACTCAAAGTGATCGAGCATCACTGAAGAGATTGTTCCTGTGTGGAACCGTCGCTTTTTACCTTTGAAGACTATGTATCTTCTAGACGGTTAGGCATCATGGTCTAGTGCATCTTGTAGTCAATTCAGGATCACAGTGTGACCTTGGTTTAGAGCATCCAGCAGTCGATTATGGATTACCAGGTGACCAGTTTGTGAGGGTTTTAGAAGTCTACCACGACTGTTGTGTGAGGACTATGTGACCTTAGCTAAAGGAGAATAAGGTAAGGACTATGTGTCCTGGGATTGTGTGTCCTCTGGTTTAAATACCGGGCTGCTCCAAAGCAGACGTATGACTGTCACAGTAGTTGGAATTGGGTCATCAAACCATTTTGGATGAAATTAGAGACCTATTTTGCATATGTTTATATATATATATATCAAATGTTTCATATGACCGGGTGTAGTTACTCCCACTTTTGTTTGGTATGTTTTATGTAGTATCTATCGCATCGGAGAGTATGTACGCGTAGAATGTAGTATATAAGAATATTTAGATAGTATATATATGCTTTCTTGGTAGTATGTACCATATTTTTTTACCATACTCATTTTTACGTACAAATATATATGTATTTCACAATATGATAAAAACTATGGGTCAACATCAAATTTGTTTCTATAACACGCTTTGAAGTATCTTATATATAGTATGTGAACGTACCCAAAGTGATAAATTAGTATATATACGACCACATGGTAGTATATGAGACATGGGAGTAACTACACCCGGTAGTAGGAGGTATTTTCCCTTATATATATATGTATATATATATATGTATATATATATATATATTGTACCTACCATTACCTCCCGACAACTCAAAGTGGAGTGCGCACGGACCGACAATACCGTGTTCTCTACAAGACATGTGTGTCACATGGAAGTTGTGAATACCATTTGAACATCACAATAACCTTTCCATGCATACATTTGAAACTTAAATAGCAGACGAGTCGAATGAGATAGTTGTGTGCAATTGTGGAGCCAGTAGACATGGTTCCCCCTTTCTAACCGTGTGCCATGCATGTGTACATTCTACCTTTGCACCAACCCTGCCTAGAGAAAACTTAAAAATACCTACCCACCATGATCAATATAAAAATTGGTGGTTCCATGGTTTTTCTCTTTGAATTCGATACGTCTCCAATGTATCTATAATTTTTGCTTGTTTCATGCTGTTATATTATCAATCCTGGATGTTTTAGAATCATTTTATAGCAACTTTATATCATTTTTTGGGACTAACCTATTGATATTGTGCCAAAGTGCCAGTTTTTGTTTTTGCTTGTTTTTTACTTCACAGAAGGTCAGTACCAAATGAAGCCCAAACGTACAGAAAAAGTTTGGATATTTTTTCAACCAGAAGACCCCAGATGGGCCAAACACCTGCCAGCGAGGAGGCCTGAGATGGTGAACACCCAGCAAGGCGCGCCGGAGGCCCCCGGCGCGGCCTGGTCTATGGTGCACACCTCAAGACCCCCCTCCACCGACTATCGAGCCTATAAATTCACAAATATTCAGAAAACCCTAGGGGAGTCGACGAAACACAATTCCAGCCGCCGCAAGTTCTAGAACCTCGGTATCCAATCTAACACCATCACAGAGGGGTTCATCTTCATCATAGGTGCCTCTTCGATGACACGTGAGTAGTCCACCATAGAACTACGGGTCTGTAGGCGGTAGCTATATGTCTTCCTCTCTCTCTCTCTATGATTCGCAATACAATGGTCTCTTGGAGATCTATTTGATGTAATGACTTTTTGTGGTGTGTTTGTTGGCATCCGGTGAATTTTTTGTTCATGATCAGTCTCTATCCATGAATATGATTTGAGTTTTCTTTGATATCTTATTTGCATGATTACTTATAGCCTCTTATTTCTTATTTGAATCTTTGGTTTAGTTAGGCCAACTAGATCAATTTTTCTTACCATGGGAAGAGGTGCTTTGTGATGGTTTTGATCTTCCGGTTTTCTTTCCCAGTAATAGAAGGGGCAGCAAGGCACGCATGTATCGTTGCCATTAAGGATAACAAGATGGGGTCTATTCCTACATGAATAGATCTTGTCTACAACATGTCACTGTTCTTATTGCATTACTCCATTTCTCTGTGAAGTTAATACACAAGATGCATGTTGGATAGTGATCGATGTGTGGAGTAATAGAAGTAGATTCAAAACCGTTTGGGTCTACTTATCCTTGATGTGATGCCTATATAATGCTCATCGCGTGGATATCGTCATGATTATTTGATCTTCTATCAATTTCCCAACAGTAATTTGTTCACCCATCATGCGTTATACTCATGAGAGAAGCCACTAGTGAAACCTACGGCCCCCGGGTCTACTTTTCCAACATATTGCTTTCCGATCTACTATTTTGCCTTTTTGTTTTCAGATCTATTAATCCAAAAAACATATCTTGTTGCACTTTTTGTTTACCTATTTTATTTTGTGTTCTTGCGAGATCTATTTGCCAAAACTCCACTACATAATCTATCTTTTTACTGTTGAGAGGTTGACAACCTCTCTTACGCATCGGGTTGCAAGTATTTGTTATTTCTGTGCAGGTGATGTCCATGTAGGTGCGTGATCTACCTCTACATATTGATACCTTGGTTTCATAACTGAGGGAAATACTTACTGTTGATGTGCTGCATCATCCCTTCCTCTTTGAGAAAATACCGACCCAGTCTCAAACCACGTCAAAGGAATTTCTGCCGCCGTTGCCAGGGAGGAAGCAATCTCATCTACCAGGTTCCTAATCAAAAATCTCATCTCCTAGCAATTTACATTATTTGCCATTTGCCTCTCGTTTTCCTCTCCCCTACTTTACAAATTTTGTCGTTTTATGCACCCTCTCTTTTTCGTTTTCCTTTTTCTCGTCAGATCTCTTGTTTGTGTTGACATGTGCCTTCTATTTTCTTGCATCTTTGCTTGCTAAATAACTATTTAGATGGATCCTCATCCACTTGATAATATTTTCAAAAGACCAAATTATGATGAACCAATTGCTACTGAGTTGAGTGCACTTGATTATCTCTATGAAGTTTTGTTTCAAAATCATGAATCTGAAAGTTTTGATGAAGTGTTGAAAGAAGGAATTTATAAGGTGATTCATGATAGTTCCTTGAATGAAAAGCATGATTATCATGTTGTTCCTATGAATTCTCTGAATATCCATGATGATAATGATATGCAAAACCACAAGCTTGGGGATGCTATGCTTGATGAATATGATATCTTTTGTTCCCCATGCTTTGGTGATGACATGTATACTATAATCGGAAATGATAACCATAAAACTTATCATCATTATTTTATTATTCAATTTGGTTATGGCAATCAATTGTCACATGATAGTTACTTTGTTAAGTTTGCTCCCACTACCATGAATGAAAAGGAGTTTGTTTATGAGAGTGATAGCTTTTCTATGCTTGTAGATCATGAAAAGAATGATTTATGTGATAGTTGTATTGTGAAATTCCTTAATGATGATACTGAAAATTATTATGAGGGAGTAACATATGCTTGTAGGAAATGCAATAATATCAATTTTCCTCTCTATGTGTTCAAAGTTGTGAAGTTATGCTTGTTTTGCCTTCCTATGCTAGTTGATTATTGCTCCCATAAATTGTTTGCCCACAAAATCCCTATGCATAGGAAGTGGGTTAGACCTAAATATTCTCGTCATGAGATTCATGATGCTCTCTTGCATGTTTCAATTACTAGTTTTTATGTGAGCATCATTGAAATTGCCATGCCTAGCTAGGGGCGTAAACTGATAGCGCTTGTTGGGAGGCAACCCAATGAATAAAATATTTTAATATTTTCCTTTATGTTTTGGAGTTTTTGCACAATTATGCATCTGTTGTGATTGTGTTTTGTATGTTTTATTTAGTGTTTGTGCCAAGTAAAGCCTTTAGGATGATTCATAAGATGAGTAGAAACAATGGTGAATCTGAAAGAGAAACTTTGTCTCCAGTGCACGAATTTTTGTTTTTTAATAGAATGTTATAATGATTTGACACTTTCAAACAGTATTTCTATACGAATTCTTTATGTTTTCCTAATTTTTTTGAATTTTTGTAGTTACAGAAGTATGGGTAGAGTAGAGATTACTACAGACTATTTTGTCTGAAACACATTCTGTTTTCGTTGTATTATGTGGTTGTTTTGATGAATCTATGGCTTGTATCGGGGGGGTATAAGTTATGGTAAATTTAGAATACAGTATATACAATGCTATAATAAAATATGAATGGGTTTTCAACAGCACTTAGATAGGTAACATTCTTTATTATACTAAAAGATCTCTCGAGAATTTTGTCAAGTTTTGCATGATTATAGTTTTCAAGTTCTGGGTGAGATCGCGATGGATGAAGGAATAAGGAGTAAGAAGAGCCTAAGATTGGGGATGCTGTAGAACCCCAAGATAATATCCAAAGAGTAACAAGCAACTAAGCTTGGGGATGCCCCGAGTAGCATCCCATCTTTCTTCTAACAACCATCAATATTTTATTTGGAACTATATTTTTATTCGTCACATATCATGAGTTTTGCTTTGAACTTCTTATATATTTTTATTTGTTTGCTTTTTATCCTTTATGCACACACCTATTTGAGACAGCCAAAATTAAGCTATCCTTTTCTAGTATTTATCTATATGCTTCACTTAAATCTATTAAGCTATGAAATTGCTCTAGTGCTTCACTTATATTTTTTTAGCACGGCGTGCTTTTACTTGTTTGAAGAAATGCTCTCATGCTTCACTTATATTAATTTGAGAGTTATTAATTTCGAATAAATCCTCTCATGCTTCACTTATATTATTTTGAGAGATAAAACCATTATGATCATGATCTTCACTTATATCCATGTGAGCTTGTCAAAAGAAATTGCAATATATGAAACTAGTCCCAAAGTGATAGATATTCAAGAGGGATAAAATAAAAAATTCATGAAGATCATTTGACAAATTAAACTTGATTATTTGTAATAGTTTTTGAGACATGACGATAGTAATATGTGAGTTATGTTAGAGAGTAATTATGCTTAGTAAGAATGTTGATGTTAAGGTTTGTGATTCCCTATGCCAGCACAAAAGTCAACAGTTGTGCTACGAAACTACATCCAACTTATGCTGCATTATTCAATGTTACTTATGCTTAATGATCACTTATGTGACTTTTCATTTCTTGGTTTGATGCTTCTCAATCAATTTTCTATCCTTCAGTTGTACTAAGTGGAAATACTACTTGTGCATTCAAAATCCCTAAACCCGGTTTTGCCATATGAGTCCATAATACCTACCTATATACCGTATTTCCATGTTGTTCCAAGAAAATTTGTATGTGCCATCTCTAAATTTCAAAATAAAATTTCCTTTTTGTGTGCTCGTACCGCTCATGAAACGGTAGGGGGTGACCGATAATTTTCCATGCTAGATATGTTATCCTCAAGATGAGTGTTTATTCACTTGTCAATGCATGATAGTACGGCGGTAATAGGGATGCCAGTCCCGAAATGAAAGAAAGAAAAAAAATACTTTATGTTGTCAAATAATAAATTCCTTGGAAAGTGTTGGTATGGGAGGAAACCGTGGATTCGGCTAGCCATGGAAAGTGAAAGTCTGGTGGAAAAAGGAATAACTTTATTTTGTGTTTGGGAACCGCTTATGATGTATCTAGCATGGAAAGATATTGAAATATCTCGATCATTTTCGTTGACAGGAAAGGCATGCCGCCCAAATTATTTTTCTCTATCAATTTAGACCTTGAGCTCTGGCACCTCTACAAATCCCTACTTCCCTCTGTGAAGGGCCTATCTATTTACTTTATCCAATTTTTGTTTTAAATTTGAGTCTCCATCTTCTCTTATAAAGCACCAACTATGAGGCACTATGATCTTACTTGAGCATTAGGTGTAGCTAACATTGAGTGAGTATCATGAATGGATCAATGATTGAGCATGATGGGCTAGGGATAACTTGCTTTATTGTTGATATTTTGAAAGACATGGTTGCTTTTTAATATGCTTGAGTATTAAAGTTTTCATTTCAAAACTAGACTATTGCTTTGAACCTTCTAAAAGTCCAAATGTCCATGCTACAAAGAAAAGAATATGTGGTGAACATGTTAGGCAACATTCCACATCAAAAATTCTGCTTTTATCATTCACCTACTCGAGGATGAGTAGGAATTAAGATTAGGGATGCTAATATGTCTCCAACGTATCTATAATTTTTCCTTGTTCAATGTTGTTATATTATCAATCTTGGATGATTTACGATCATTTTATAGCAACTTTACATCATTTTTTTGGACTAACCTATTGACATAGTGCCAAAGTGTCAGTTGTTGTTTTTGCTTGTTTCTTACTTCACAGAAAATCAGTACCAAACGAAGCCCAAACGTCCTAATAATTTTTGGAGATTTGTTTTGGACCAGAAGACCCCAGATGGGCCAAACACCTGCCAAAGAGGAGGGACGAGGTGGGGAACACCCAGCAGGGCGCGCTAGAGGCCCCCTGCGCGGCCTGGTGGGTCATGCCCACCTCGGTACCCCCCTCCACTGACTATCAAGTCTATAAATAAAAAAAATATTATGAAAACCGTAGGGGAGTCGACAAAACACAATTCCAATTCCAGTCACCACAAGTTCCAGAACCTCGAGATCCCATCTAACACCATCATAGAGGGGTTCATGTTCATCATAGGGGCCTCTCCAATGATGCGTGAGTAGTCCACCGTAGACCTACGGCTCCGTAGGTAGTAGCTAGATGGCTTCCTCTCTCTCTATGATTCTCAGTACAATGGTCTCTTGGAGATCTACTTAATGTAATGACTTTTTGTAGTATGTTTGTTGGGATCCGATGAATTTTGAGTTCATGATCAGTTTCTATGCATGAATATGATTTGAGTCTTCTTTGATCTCTTATTTGCATGATTATCTATAGCCTCGTATTTCTTCTTCAAATCTTTGGTTTAGTTAGGCCAACTTGATCGATTCTTCTTGCCATGGGAAGAGGTGCTTTGTGATTGGTTTGATCTTGCAGTGTTCTTTCCGAGTGACAGAAGGGGCAGCAAGCCACGCATATATCGTTGCCATTAAGGATAACAAGATGGGGTCTATTCCTACATGAATAGATCTTTTCAAAATCATGTCACCGTTCTTATTGCATTACTCTGTTTCTCCATGAACTTAATACACTAGATGCATGCTGGATAGCGGTCGATGTGTGGAGTAATAGAAGTAGATGCAGAATCGTTTCGGTTTACTTATCTTGGATGTGATGCCTATATAATGATCATTTCCTATATATCGTCATGATTATTTGATCTCTATCAATTGTCCAACAGTAATTTGTTCACCTGCCGTGTGCTATACTCATGAGAGAAGCCACTAGTGAAACCTACGCCCCCCGGGTCTACTTTGCCAACATATTGCTTTTTGATCTACTATTTTGCCTTTTTGTTTTCAGATCTATTAATCCAAAAAAACCTTGCTACACTTTTTGCTTACCTATTTTATTCTGTGTTCTTGCGAGATCTGTTTGCCAAAACTATCACTACCTAATCTATCTGTTTACCATTGAGAGCTTGACAACCTCTCTTACGATTTGGGTTGCAAGTATTTGTTATTTGTATACAGGCGCTGTCTACGTAGGTGCATGATCTTCCTCTACGGATTGATATCTTGGTTTCATAACTGAGGGAAATACTTACTGTAGTTGTGTTGCATCATCCCTTCCTCTTTGGGGAAATACCGACGCAGTCTCAAGCCACATCAGAATTGCACACAAGTATTATGTTTGGGCCATGTGCGATGTCCGTTCCTCCGGTGCCACTTCAAACGCTTCATAGAAATTTCAGTTGTCCTGGTTTTTCCCTCCCTCCAAGTAAAATTTACTAGTGGTCGCGGCATTTCCCCAAACACCACCTAGGCCCCTCCTATACCCCCAGCCCCACACACAACTCCTCCCTCACTCGAACACTAGCTAGCTCGTTGCCCCCGCCCCGCTTCCACAGTCAACCTATCTTGCTCTTCCCATGCAAGTTACCAATCCATCTTCGTACCCTTGCGGGTCTAAATTTCTTAGATAGCGCCTGCTAAGCACCCCCTTCCTCATACATCCCCACCCCCACCGCAGACCATCGTAGCCTAATCCCAACTACGCTTCCAGTGGATCTCAAGGAGCGAATGACCAAAAGGAAGTATATCGCGGCCTGGCCACTGGACGATGGCAACATGGCTATTGACGTCGCGGGGGAAGCTGACTACGATGACGAGGTGACCGCCAAGGCCGACTGTAAGCTTCCTACGGTGACAAGGTGGCCTCCGAGGCCTCCGGAGAATCTAACGACATTAAGGCTGCAAGAAGACAGCGAGTTCTCGTATGGATCCATATCGGCGTAGTCGGCTATGACATGGAGCTCGTTGATAGTGACGGATTGACGCGGGCAATATCATAGGTTAACTGAACCATCGACAACCCCTCGGGTTCAACCCCCGTCGACCTCAGGCAAGGCCCGCCCTTGATCTCCTTTGCTTCACTCTCACGAATTTTCCTTCCTTCATCGCCATAGAGCCTCTTTTGTCATTTCTAAAGGACACATTCTATGCTGGTGGCTCGGCATCATCACCTGACAAATTAGGCCTCATCGACTACTCCGACAAGGGCACCATATCCATCTCTTCCTCCAAGTGGAAAGAGCCCATCCGTGACAGGGAGGGCACCCTGTAGTCGTGCTCTTCCAAGGCGAAGGAGGCCATCCGCGACATTAGAGAGGGCACCTTGCATCCATGCTCTTACAAGGGGAAGGAGCACATCTGCGACAACAGGGAGCACACCCAGAATCCATGCTCTTCTAATGGTAAGGAGCCCATCTGTGACATGTGGGGAATCCATGTCAGGTTTAATTATTTCACTCATGCTGAATGTATGGATTGTGCATTTGAATTTCATCAATACATGTTTCAGCAACAATATGTGGTTGTCGTTAAACTTGGTGTAGTTAACATGTGCATTGTTTATTTCAGTTTTATCACATGTGATGTTCAGTTATACAATTTCATGTTTAAGCACTAGCTACGTTCTATGCAATTTCAACATTACATGAAGGCCTATTTTTTTGTTGCTATTAGGCCTGTTGTAGTGAGCACATGTCTTGTTTAACTGTTTTTCCATGCTCGGTAGTTTGTGGTGGGCATATGTCCAGATTCAATTGCTATATAGTATGCCTTGTTTATCTTAGTTATTCACATTGTGAAGTTCTATATGTGCAAGTATGTAATTTCCAGTTCTATTTCATCATACCAGTCTCAACAGTCATATGTGGTTCCTCTTAATCCTGGTGCAATTAACTCCCCCACTGTTTATTTCTGTTTTTCACAATGTGATGTTTAGTTACACAATTTTATGTTTCAGCACCAATGCCCCCATGATTTTAGCTCAGGCTCCGCCACTGCGTGGGAGTACTAGATATTCTCCCCAGCTACGTTATGTCTTCTTATTTTCTTAGGTCGTACTAAACATTCCTTTCGATGTACTTACCCACGACATTGATGGGAAAAAATGTTGTTTTTCATCGAGGTTAGTTTCGTCACATGGCTTATATATAGTCCCTCCACCCCATAGTATAAGATGTTAATACATCAAATACGTCAGTATTTTGGATGTAATAAGATCTTATATACTGGGACATGGAATACTCTACTACGTCATTGTGCAATTTCAGTTTACCTCCTAATGCTAACTTGTTGCTTTTAGGTACATATGACATTGGAAAACATCCATGGGTCGACCCTTTTTGCCTATGGGGCAATGAGATATTCATGAACGAAGATCAAGTGAGAAACTAATAAAGATCAGTAATAAAATGGGACAAAATATGCCAATTAAACTATTTCTTTACACCTTATCCAAGACAACAGTGAACTGCAGGATGGTAACTAAGATCTCTATACCCTTCTTTTACTCTCAATAATGAGTTGTTAGCTTCCAAATTTACAATGTTTGAATCTTTTTTATTTGTAGTGGTTTTGAAAGCAGTTTACTCAAGATTACCTCTCAAGCTACATGATCAATGGATGTGCAAATGTTGAAGTATATCTACCACACAACGATGACTATCTAGATGTCCTCATCAATACAAAGAAGGATGGGCGGTCCGCCATCACAACGGGATGGCCTGGAGTGGTGCGTGCATTCTGCGTTGAGGAGAACACAATATGGGCATTCCGCTTCACCTTGTACAACTCCTGGAATGTCTTTGGCCTCTTTCTTTACCATATTTAATACAATGATGCAACCGAGGTTCATCATTCATTATTTGGTCCTCATGTAGTTATTATTTCTTGATGCAAGTCTTGGATATATGTACCTGTGAATGGAATAATGCATTGGTTGTTGAACCAATATCTATATAAGATGGATACGAAAAATGTTATAGACTCTTTCAGATTCAAATTCTATGGAATTTTAAATTGTGGTGATTAAATTAAAGGAAACATATGATCTGCAGGTTATGACATCGCACATGGTTTAGAAGGAGAAACCGTGTGCGATAACGCACACAATTCTCGTTCGAAAAGCGTGTGTGATGTTAGACAATATCCGAAATGGTTAAACTGACCTAAATGTTTGTGATACTATCCTTATCATACACGCTTTATAATGTTCCACTATTTTTATGTCGTATGCATTGTACACGATTACGACAGCTCAACCGTTTGGGAATCTTGGTAAACGCAAACGACGTCATAGGACAAAATGTGTGTGATAATCTAATTATCATATACGTGTTATAGTTACTAACTGTTTGTGATGTGGTGCACATACTAAATGGTTCACCACAGAGTAGCGCGTGTGATGGTAATGTGATCTTACACGAGTAGCAAAGATGGGCCATATGGGAAATACGACATATCTCAAACGATTGTTGTATAACTCTCGTTTGTGATAGGTGCGGACATCCCATATGCTTAGTTTTGCGAAACGTTTGCATTCATAGATCACCATCGCCAATGATTTTTCCTTGTCGTGTGGGATGACCCCCCCCTATTGCCCACATAGGCAAGGTGATGTTTTAAATCTACGTCACGGCAAGGGGTTAAAAACCGTTTGTATAGCACATCGCTGAAAAAGTATATAGATACTATGAATTTAAACATCATGAAGGTTGCATTTGTTTTGAATCAATTACATGTTTGCAGATGGTCCAAGTCAAGCCGCTATAATTACACAGAGGGAAATACCATGCTACCATACCACATCATAACCATTTTAATGCATGTCGACACATAAGGTAAATCACTATCAAATCCTAGCTTTTTAAGCATGGCATGAGAAACTATAATCTCTAATTGTCATCATAAACATGTTCACTCATGATATACTGAATCAAGATCGAACAAGCTAAACATAATTGCAAAAATGGGAAATAAGAAGAGTTCATACCAGCTTCCTTTGCCACCATTACTTCATCCAATATCTTCATTATTGCCTTTCACTTGCATGACCGAACGATGTGATAATAATAATAGTGCAAGTGTGTCATGGACTAAGTTGGAATCTTCAAGGCATTTGTGCAACGGAGAAGACATGGTAATAGTGGCTCTTGGTTAGATCAACATTAATGCATATGAGAGCCACTCAACATTTTCATCGTGGTCTTCTCCTTCCAAAAACTCAAATAAAATAAAAGAAATCCAGAGAAACACAGTGAAATATTTTTGGAGTTTTCAATTTTTCTAGAAGAAAGCAAAATAAGCAAAGGCAAAAACAAAAACTAGAAAAACTATTTACATGGGAATGCTCCCATCAATAAAGGAAATCTTCTTAGGTTTTCTTTTAATACTACGACTAACTAAAGGGGAAAGAAAACCCAAATATAAATGAGAAATATTTTTTGGTTTTCTGAAGTTTTTTGAACAAACAAGAAGAAAGCGGAAAAACAATACTACATGGATATACAATGAAATAGGATGAACACCAATAGCTTATATGAAATGTGTGAACATGAATGTAATGTCGGTGAGAAATACGTACTCCCCGAAGCTTAGGCATTTTCCTAGCTTGGTGGTCACTGTTGATAATAGTCATCAGGTCCAGGAAAGTATGTTTGCTGAGGCACCTAAGCGTCCCATGCCTGGGCCTCATCCTCTACTGCAGCCAACTCGTTTCGGTAAGCAATTATATCCTCCGGCATGATGGTATATCTGTGCCCATCATGAAAGGTAAACAAATATGGTGCATGCAACACAATAATATTGAGAGACTTCTTGTTGTATACTAAGTTTTAACGAATGTGCTGCCGTGGTTCAGGTTCATCAATGAACTAGTGATCTAACATAGACTAATGATCGAGATAAACCTTATGCAATAACTGATCAGTTGCACGTATGGCAACATTGAAACGCTTTGCTAAGCGGGTGGCATAAATACCACCATGGATTTTTCCCTTAATACACTTAAGATGCAAACGGCGTGCAGCGATAGCTCCTACGCTGTAAGTATTGTCGCCGTAAGTGTGCGGCATAAATTAGGGATGGTGGGAGCACCGAGACCACTACCCTGAGTCATAGCAGTTAAAAGTTTCCCTATAAATAAAGCGAGGTAGTGCATAGAAAGTAAATGTAAACTAGTGGCCCCGACCTTCGACATGCCCCTAGTTTCTCCCACGGTCAAGGTGAGGAGAATTTCCTCGAACTCCTCGGTTCCAGGCTCACGAGTTCCCCTGTCAGAAGGAATCATGCATATTTCACAAAATTCAAAGAGTGGTATTTCATGATGTTCAGCATATAAATAAAAATGAACATTGGAACATCAAGCATATTGTTGAAGTAAAAAACTTGCACAATGAAATCCGTGACGAGATAGTACTGGTCACACTCATCTGCGGGGAAGTTTTTCAACCTGGCATTTGCAATGAATTGCATGAACTCTTGATGAAAACCCAACTCACTCATGAAGGGTTTATGTGGCCATTCACACGGCCTAACCTCCGTGTTGCGATGAATGTTGATATCCTGATTCGGGGTCATCGCAACAACTCCTTTGGAGCTCTCGCTTGAAGAACCTCTCCTAAAGAAACTCATCTTCCTATGAACAAATTTCTGAAACTGCTGGACCACAAAATTATGTCAATAAACTTTGCAAGATTGATAGCAACTACTCATATGGACGCCTAGAGGACAAAAAAAGCATTCCCACTACTTGGAACTCAAAGAATTAGAGATGAAAGCTCGTTTGTAGTGCCACCAAGTGTAGCAAAATATAAAAAATAGAAACCACAAAATCAAACACTAATTGGAGGAATGGGAGAGTCACATACCAAGGAGAAATTCCTCAAAATAGTTTTAGAAATGGGTTCTGAGCAAAGTGATCCAAACTTTTAGTTTCAAGAGGAAGAACACGAGAGAGAGAGAGAGAGAGAGCTAAGGAATTTTATCTACAGGTACGGGATGACATGGGTTGAAGAGATAAGGTAGGGGCCTGTGTGCCCCACCACACAACATGGCGCGTCCAGGGGATGGCCCCGCCCTATTGCCTCATGGTCCATAGATGCCCCTTCCGGATGTGTTTTCAGCACTAACAATTCTTAAATATTCCAGAAAAATTCATGTGAAAATTTTCTGGCATTCTAAGACTTTTTCTTTTTGTGTTAATTTTCTATTGCACAGAAAACTCAGAAGACGGGATAATCATGGCATTCCATTTTATGCAACTAAGAATAACACAAAGCAAACTAAAAATATAGAGAGATATGTCTACTAAATTCATCGACCACATGTCTTTCAAAAATGATCCATTAATAAGGTTGATCAAGTCTTATTAATAACCGTTTCCAGTTGACAGGAAGCCGGAGAATTTTCATATGACACTAAGGTACCTTATTGGGGATTTGCATTTCCCCGACAATGAGATTATAGTATTTCTTCATGGCAATAGGTAGAGAAATTTTGAATTCTTCAATGATCACCATGGCACTAGGCTCAATGATATTGATATTATTAATCAGAATTTGCCTCTTCAGAAAATGAACAGTATGTTGTTTTCCATTGACATGAAAAGTGACCTTGCTTTCGCAATCAATAGTAGTCCCTATAGTATTTAAGAAGGGTCTACCAAGGATAATAGACATGTTGTCATCCTCGGGCATTTCAAGAATAACAAAGTATGTCAAGATAGTAATATTTGCAAAGACAACGGGAACATCTTCACAAATTCCAATAGGTATAGCAGTGGATTTGTCAACCATTTGGAATGATATTTCAGTAGGTGTAAGCTTATTCAATTCAATTCTTTTAGAAAGAGAGAAAGGCATAACACTAACACCGGCTCCTAAATCACATAAAGCAATTCTAATATAGTTTGTTTAATGGAGCATAGTCTTGTGGGTACACTAGGATCTCCCAACTTCTTAGGCACTCCATCATAAAAACAATAATTAGCAAGCATAGTAGCAATTTCAGTTTCAGGTATTCTTCTTTTTTTGCTAATAATATCCTTCATATACTTAGCATACGGAGGCATTTTCAAAACATAAGTCTAGCGATTGCGCAATAAGACGGGCCTAATCATTTCAGCAAAGCGCTCAAAATCTTCCTCGTCCTTACTCTTAGAAGGCTTACAACGGAATGGCCTAGGTTTTTGAACCCATGGATCTCTTTCTTTTCCATACTTTCTAGCAGTAAAAAATTTCTTCTCATAATGTTTATTTTTAGGAGGTGGGTTATCCAGATCCTCGGCAGGTTCTATTTCCACCTCGTTATCAGGTTCTTTATAACTATCTCGTGAAGCATTTATATGAACATTCTTACTCTCATCATCACTAGGTGACTGTTCATTATCAAATTGTGTCTCAGCATCGGAAATAGAAACATCATGATGATTCTCAACAGGTTTCTCTATAATAGATTCACTAGAATCATCCAAAGTCCTGTCATTTTTATTTTTCTTTTTAGAAGGACCAGGTGCATCATCACTAATTATTTGAGAATCATGTTCTATTCTTTTTGGATGACCTTCAGGATAAAGAGGTTCCTGAGTCATGCGACCTCCTCTAGTCGTTACCCTAACAGCATTGTCATTCATGTTATCATTTATCTCAGCAGGCAAATTATTTTGTGACTTAGCAACTTGGTCTAGTTGGGTGTGAACCATAGAAGCATGTTAACCTAGAACCTTTACATCATTAGCAATTCTAAACATTAAATCACTCAAGCGATCTACCATTGTAACATTATGCCTTGATCAATCTGTGACATAATTATTGAAATGCCCTTGCTTAACAATATAATTAGTGAATTCATCCATGAATTGACTATGAGCCTTAGTGTAAGGTATATCACTTTCATTAAAGGTACGGAGAGAATTTAACTCTCCTACTTGTGTCGGGGTGTCAAGTCCAAGTATTTCTTTGATTGGTGGCAATTTCTGGACCTCTCCGGTTTTAATACCTTTTTCTTTAATAGATCTTTTGGCTTCATGCATATCTTCAGGACTGAGGAATAGAATACCTCCCTTATTTTAAATAGGTTCCGGCGGTGGTTTTGGCTTCATTTTTCTTAAGAGGATGATCGGGCAAAGCTCTAAGTAACTGGAGAAGCCTCCCCCAAGCTTGCAGGAGATTCTCTTCTTCAATTTGCACAAAGTTAAATATTTCCTATAAGGTAGCTTGTTCCTTATGAACAGGAAAATATTTTTCAGAGAAGTAATAAAGCATATCCTGAGGACTATGCACACAACCACGAGCAAGAGAAAGCAACCATACTTTAGCCTTGTCTTTTTCCCAGAAAGAAAAAAGCTTAAGGATGTAGTAATAACGTATCTTTTCCTCATAATTAAACAAAGCAGCAATATCATTCGATTTAGTGAGATTTCCGATGACAGTTTCAGTTTCATAACCTTGGAAAGGATCAGATTCTACTATAGGAATCAACTCGTGGTCTACGGGGAACTTATAATCCTTATCAGCAACAATTATAGGAGAATTAGAAAATTCTGGATCACATTTCATTTTCTCCATCATAGATTTTTCTTTTAGTTCTCGTAGTAGTTTCTTCAAGTCATCTCTATTTTCACAAGCAAGAAAATCCCTAGATACTTAACCATCCATAATGTGACATTCAGGTACATAAGGAAATTCATATTTATTGGGAGAGCGAGGTGTAGTAGGTGATAGAGGCGAAGTTGTCCCTGTCTTTCGATGAGATGGTGGCTATCGTTTTTGGTGCAGTAGACTTTGACGATTCGACTACGAACGTGTTATGACGTTGCGCCTTAGCAATCGCTAAACCAACTCCGAGAGGTTATTGACCATGCCGGAGCACGATCAACCTGACCACGAGGGTCTATTTCCTGCACGCAAACGAAGAACAAGCAAGAAACTAAGATTGCAATCTGGATATTGCGAATATCAAAGGAAAGCTTTATTGATGAAGTGGGGTTCTGCGACGCCTTTGTCTGGTCATGGAACACAAACGAAGAAGGTGAAGTTGCAGCTAGGGTGAACTAGTAACCTAAACAAAACCCAAACCTAAAATGACGCCCCCAGGGATGTATATATGGGGGAATAGAGGGGAATTTTGTGGCCCCATGGAGGAGGGGGCCGAAACCGACCCTAACTCAGTTTCCCCATACATACGGACTCTAAAACAGCCTATAATATGGTATTTCGAAATTACATGGGCCTGGCCCAAAAATAAGGTGGCGCAACACCTATATTAGCCTAGGGACGAATTTTATAATGTGGCATCATGCATATTTCGTCCAAGGCTTCTTGCTCCCATTATGGTGGCTTCAAAGTGCAAAAATCATCACTAGAAGCTCCATTGTTCTTTTCGGCGCGCGCACCTTCTTCTCCATGCTTGATCCCGCTCCAATGGTCATCCTTCTTGTCCATGCCAGGTCCTTCATTCATAAGTAAAACAAAAGTATCTAATTTAGGCAGCATCATATGTTCATGAATAGTAGAAGGATTTGCAAGAAACAAAACTACCTAGTAATTCAATTGACGTGTGCGAGCTCTAGTAATTGGTCCTGTATGTATAGCAGTCGGAGTTGTGGGTGTAGCATTAGTAGGGATGTCCTCATCATCCTCCCCTTCTTGAACTGAAGTCGTCCTCGACGGAAGCTCATCTTCCTCACCCAAATAAGGCTTGAAATCTGCAATGTTAAAAGTGGGACTAGCCCCAAACTCTGCAGGCAGCTCAAGTTTATATGCATTATCATTTATTTTCTCTAACACCTTAAAAGGACCATCAGCATGTGGCATTAGCTTTGACTTGTGCAAATCAGGAAATCTATCCTTACGCAAATGTAACCAAACAAGATCTCCAGGTGCAAAGACAACATGTTTTCTACCCTTATCTCCAGCAATTTTGTATTTAGCATTCATACGCTCAATGTTTTCCTTTTTTAACTCATGCATCTTTAATATCAATTCAGCATGTTCTTTAGCATCAAAATTAACCTTCTCCGAAGATGGAAGAGGCACAAAATCAATAGGTGCATGAGGTAAGAAACCATACACAACTTCAAAAGGGCACATCTTAGTGGTAGAATGTAGCAAACGATTATAAGCGAATTCAATATGAGGCAAGCATTCTTCCCACATTTTCAGGTTATTCTTCAAAACAGCCCTAAGCATAGTAGACAATGATCTTTTGACTACTTTAGTTTGGCCATCAGTTTGGGGATGACATGTAGTACTAAAAAGTAGTTTAGTCCCCAACTTAGCCCATAAACATCTCCAAAAGTGGCTAAGAAATTTAGCATCATGATCTTAAACAATTGTATTTGGCACACCATGCAACCGAATAATTTCACGAAAGAACAAATCAGCAACATGAGCAACATCATCACTTTTATGACATGGTATAAAGTGTGCCATTTTGGAAAATTTATCCACGACAAAAAATATGCTATCCCCCCCTTCTTTGTTCGAGGTAAACCTAAAACAAACTCCATAGATATATCCTCCCAAGGAACACTAGGTACAGGCAAAGGCATATATAAACCATGAGGATTCAGTCATGACTTAGCTTTTTGAGATGTAGTGCAGCGAGCAACAAAACGCTCAACATCACGTCTCATCTTTGGCCAAAAGAAATGTGTAGAAAGTACGTCCTCCGTCTTCTTCACGCCAAAGTGTCCCATTAATCCTCCTTCGTGCGCCTCCTGTAACAACAAAAGACGAACAGAGCTAGCTGGAATGCATAGCTTGTTAGCACGGAACACAAATCCATCATTAATAGCGAGCTTGTTCCATGTTCTCCCTTCTTTACAATTCTGCAACACATCTCAAAATTCAGCATCATGCACATATTGATCTTTGATGGTCTCCAAACCAAATATTTTAAAGTCAAGTTGTGAAAGCATAGTATAACGACGAGACAAAGCATCAGCAATAACATTTTCTTTAGCCGTCTTGTGGTTAATAACATAAGGGAAAATCTCAATGAATTTAACGCCTTTAGCATGTCTATGGTTCAGTTTTGCTTGACTTTTAATATGTTTCAAAGATTCATGATCAGAATGTATAACAAACTCTTTAGGCCATAAATAATGTTGCCATGTTTCCAAAGTCTGAACAAGAGAATATAATTCATTATCATAAGTAGAATAATTTAGACTAGTCCCACTTAATTTTTCAGAAAGGTACGCAACAGGTTTACCATCTTGTAATAACACACCTCCTAACCCAATTCCACTAGCATCACATTCAAGCTCGAAAGTCTTATTAAAATCAGGAAGTTGGAGTAAAGGAGCATGTGTTAACTGATCTTTCAAGACCGTGAAGGCATCTTCCTGTGCGGTACCCCAAGAAAAAGGCACGTCCTTCTTTGTAAGCACATTGAGAGGCGCAGCAATGGTGCTGAAATCTCTCACAAAATGCCTATAGAAACCAGGGAGGCCAAGAAAACTCCTCACTTGTGTGACCGTTTTGGGTTGCGGCCAACTCTCAATAGCTTCAATCTTGGCTTTATCAACTTCAATTCCCTATGGAGTAACAACATAGCCAAGAAAAGATACTCTGTCGGTGCAAAAGGTGCACTTCCCAAGGTTACCAAACAAACGTGCATCACGTAGAGCAATAAAAACAGCACGTAAATGTTCCTCCAAAGATCTACTAAAAATCAATATATCATCAAAATAGACTACCAAAAATCGTCCAATGAAACCACGTAAAACCTCGTTCATTAATCTCATGAAAGTGCTAGGTGCATTTGTTAACCCAAAAGACATGACTAACCACTCATATAATCCAAACTTAGTTTTAATTGTTGTTTTCCATTCATCTCCCAATTTCATATGAATTTGATGGTATCCACTACGCAAATCAACTTTGGAGAAAATTGTAGAGCCACTTAATTCATCAAGCATATCATCTAGTCTAGGAATAGGATGACAATAACGAATAGTAATTTTATTAATGCCTCTACAATCCACACACATGCATGATGTACCATTGTTTTTAGGCACTAGAATAATAGGAACAACATAAGGACTAAGGGATTCACGTATATAACCTTTGTCAAGCAGCTCCTATACTTGACGCATAATCTCCTTTGTCTCCTCTGGATAGGTACGGTATGGCACACGGTTGGTTAGGGATGCACTGGGAATTAAGTCAATCTGATGCTCAATCCCGCGAAAAGGTGGTAATCCCGGTGGCACATCTTGTGGAAAGACGTCAGCGAACTCCTGCAAAATGTTAATGACAGCAGGAGGCAAAGAGGGAGGCATGTCCTCGAATGAAAATAATACCTCTTTGCATACAAAAGCATAGCAAACAGATGTAGCAACATCCAAATCATTAATATCAGAATTAGTAGCAAGTAAACATCCACTCTTCAATTTTATTTCGGATGCAACACTACATGGTGGTTTATTATGCTTATGGTGTTGCTCAAATTCCTGTGCTACAATCTGATTTTCACTCTTATTTTTCTCCTATTTTGCTTTACTAGCTCTAGCAATGTCATCTTTCATATTATGTTCAGGAGACATAGGAAGCAAAGTGATATTTAGACCCTTATGAACAAGAGTATACTGATTTGTCCTACCATGGTGTACAGAATTTTTATCAAACTGCCATGGCCTACCAAGTAAAACAGAACATGCTTGCATGGGTACCACATCACAATCCACATACTTAGAATATGTAGCAATGCTAAAATGCACACGAACAGTACGTGTTACCTTAACCTTGCCACTATTGTTGAACCATTGGATGTAATAAGGATGAGGATGTGGTTTGGTGGTTAGAGACAGCTTCTCCACCATCTCCATGCTAGCCAAGTTTTTGCAACTCCCTCCATCAATGATGATGCGAACAAAACGCCCCTTCACAAATCCCTTTGTGTGGAACAAGTTGTGCCTCTGATTTTGCTCAGCCTATGTAACCTGCACACCGAAAACACGTTGAGCAACTAAACTTTCATACTTGTCAGCGTAATCAGCAGCCATGTAGTGTGTCTCTAGTTCTGTATCCTCGCCACCTTGTTCTTCACTTGCAATGAGAGCTAAAGTCTCCTCGTCATAATCAGTAGTGGACGCATATCCACCATCCTCAGTAACAATCATTACACGCTTGGAAGGGCATTCTCTCGCAAAGTGACCTCCACCCTTGCAACGATGGCATACAACCTTATGTGTTTGCCCTGTGGATGCAATAGATGAAGAAGAGCTCTGTGCATGCCCAGAAGGTGTGCTCTTCGTAGAGGGTGGAGTAGGAGTCCGTTTCCCGGTATCGCGGTTGGAGTTGGAGGTTGAACTAGGTGGTGTTGCAGCAGGACGTGCGGAAGTAGAGGAGCTACGTGGCGTCCATGATGAAGTGCGACCTACAAAAAAAGTAGTTCTCGCTATTGCCTGTCGATCCTGTACTTCACGTTAAGCTTTGCAAGCAAGATGAAATAAATGATTGATAGTGTTATACTCCTTATACTCTAGAATAGTGTGAATCTCTCTATTTAATCCACCCATAAAACGTGCAAGCATAGCTTCATTCTCCTCAACAATACCACATCTAATCATGCCAGTTTATAATTCCTGATAATATTCTTCTACAGAATTTTTTCCTTGTCTTAAACGCTGTAAATTTTGAAGCAATTCACGTTGATAATAAGGTGGCACCCAACGATTACGCATAGCAGTTTTCAAAGAAGCCCAAGTAGTTGGAATATTAGCATGGTGTATTCTACAATGTTCTGACCACCAAACACAAGCAAAACTAGTGAAGGAACAAACAGCAGTAGCAACACGTCTATCCTCAAGAAATTGTAAGCATGTACAAACATTGTTCTGTCTCTAACTCCCATGTAAGATATATATCAGGAACATATCTACCCTCAAACGTCGGAATATTCAATTCAAGTTTAGGGAGATGGTCATGATCCCGTACCTGAGGGGGTGGTGCAGCCCTACCGTTATGGTTGTAGCCATGTGGTCGACCTGGTGCGTATGGTGGTGGTTGCCACTGAGGCTGATCTGGAACAAGCTCTTCCTCATCATCGTAATGACCATCATAATCTTCAACCTGCTCAACGACACTAGCAGCAGGAGCCACAGAAGTAACAGCAGTATCAACAGTACCAGTTTGTTGGGCTTGGCCGAGAGGCACACGTCGCGCTCGTTGTTCGAAAGGGATAGGAGCTGCAGCTGGTGGTGGTAGACAGGAAGGCACCTAGTTGAACTTGGCATCCATCTTGGTGTCGAATGTCTTCTCCAAACCATCTAGCTTCTCCATGGCCTCTCCAAAGTTGGTCACGAAGTCTTGTACCTGGTCAGCCATCATTTGCTGAAATTTATCACAGAACGCTTTGTAGGTCATGCTCTCCCAGTCGATCCCGTCGTTGTGTGAACATGGCATGGTTAGCAGAAATTGGAAACACACAAGAATATGAAACCTACAGACTACTGGGACGTGGTGGTGGTGAGTCACAAATCCTTCAAGCGAATCTCAAATTCTTACCAGTTCTTACGTAGTAGCAGGCGGTGATCGGCAACCGTTGTAGTCAAAACTCTCAAAGCTTGGATAGAACGATTGCCAGGTGGTGTCAAACACACGACGTAGATGTATGTGGAACTAGGATGGCTTATAATATGGTAGCAAAAAGGATTAGCAATAATCAATTCAGAGATGCAAGGTTGAATAAACACTCAACGACGGTGATGTGCTGGTCCTAGCCTAGACAGTGCTAGAGACGCGAGCCTAAAACACCAACAAAATCATGACGCTACACGTAATCAAGGGAAGAGCACACTCTAAATTATTATTATTTTCGGCACCTCTTTTTTTGCGCTCTTTTTTTTTGCTCAGAAAAACACTACAATGGCGAATGTCTCAAAACTCTTCCCACGTCGTATAAGCAAGATGGTTACGAAATTTTTTGGACTAATTTTTTTGGAGCAATTCGGGGGCTGCGACGACCAAATATTTCGACAAAAATCACTATGATGGCAAGCGTCTCAAAATGCTCCGGAGAACCTAAAATAGAGATAGGGAAAAAATATTTTCAGCCAAAATTTTTTGGGCCAAAACGTGCTCTGCAAAGCGTGTCAGACTTTTTTTCCCCGACACCTACGCAGATAGCAAAACGCGAATCCGAAATCAAAAGGATCTCGAAACTAAACCTAAAATGAGTTGGACTCGGATTTGTGGCGGATTTGTGGTGGTATATATGGACACCAATGGATAGTGATGGTGGGTGGTGATATCTGGCAGCGGTGATGATGGTGGTGGTATATGGCAACTATGAAGACGATGCGATGGCAGCATGACAACCTGTGAATAGAACTCGAAACTCTAAAGGACTAGACACTAAGACCAGCAACTCAACAGGATGATGTAACCGCAAATTCAACAAAGCAAAATACTGAAAAGACTATGCAAAGGCTTAGATTGGTTTGGATATGATGATCTAACTGTAATTTTTTTGTGGCTTTTTCGTGGACTAAAGGTATGAAGAACAGATGCGATCTAAACTATAAAAACTGGTAAAATCTCACCGAGAAACCAGGAAATCTGATACCACTTGATAGACACGAAGTTGTCCCTGTCTTTCGATGAGATGCTGGCTATCGTTTTTGGTGGAGTAGACTTTGATGATCTGACTACGAACGTGTGATGACGCCGCACCTTAGAAATAGCTAAACCAACTCCGAGAGGTTATTGACCACGCCGGAGCATGATCAACCTGACCATGAGGGTTTATTTCCTGCACACAAACAAAGAACAAGCAAGAAACTAAGATTGCAATCTGGATATTGCGAATATAAGAGGAAAGCTTTATTTATGAAGTGGGGTTCTCTGACGCCTTTGTCTAGTCGTGGAACACAAACGAAGAATGTGAAGTTGCAGCTATGGCGAACTTGTAATCCAAACAAAACCCAAACCTAAAACGACGCCCTAAGGGCTGTATATATGGGGGAATAGAGGGGAATTTCGTGGCCCCTTGGAGGAGGGGTCCGAAATCGACCCTAACTCAGTTTCCCCATACATACGGACTCAAAAAATAGCCTATAATATGGTATTTTGAAATTACATGGGCCTAGCCCAAAAATAAGGTGGCGCGGCACCTATATTTGCCTAGGGACGAATTTTATAAAGTGGCATCATGCATATTTCGTCCAAGGCTTCTTGCTCCCATTATGGTGGCTTCAAAGTGCGAAAATCATCACTAGAAGCTCCATTGTTCTTTCCCGCGTGCGCACCTTCTTCTCCATGCTTGATCCCGCTCCAATGGTCAGCCTTCTTGTCCATGCCAGGTCCTTCATTCATAAGTAAAACAAAAGTATCTAATTTAGGCAACATCATATGTTCATGAACATTAGAAGGATTTGCAAGAAACGAAAGTACCTGGTAATTCAATTGACGTGCGCGAGCTCTAGTAATTGGTCATGTATGTATAGCAGTCGGAGTTGTGGGTGTAGCATTAGTAGGGATGTCCTCATCAGTAGGTGATTCAAAATCTTCATCAATATCAGCATTTTCAAGTTCTCTAGCTTGAGAAATATGATCATCAAATAATTCATTCAGTGGCACAAATTTTAGTTTCATCAGGTGTAGCAGTAGTATCATCGCTAATTTCATAAGTAGTATCACCAAGTTCAAGTGATATATCAGAACCAACAACATGCAGTGGTGTAATAACTTGATTGAAAACTGTAGGTGAATAAAAAGTAGAGCTAGATGGCAGTTCCTTACCTCCTGTCATACAAGAGGGGACGATCTTAGTTCGAGTATCTTTCGGATTCTTCATAGTAGCAACTGGATATCCTCAACTTAACACAATAAATATAGCTATGCTCCCCGGGGCCAGAAAAATGTCTTGAAAACTCACAAGTATAGGGGATCGCAGCAGCCTTCATGGGCAATATTTCACCCTAATTTATTGATTTGATACAAGGGGGGCCAAAGACTATTTATCGGCCTTGACAGTTGAGTTATCAATTCAACCGCACCTGGGATATCTCTATGCAACAAAGGTTTAGTAGCACGGTAAATAATAGTAGTAGCAGTAACAGTGATATCGACAATTTTGTAACAATAGTGATGGTGACAATAGCAATAGTAACTTAGCAAGATTCGATATATGTAAAGTGTAGGCTATGGTGCAGCGATGGAAAGATATGAAGACATCAATCATGTAATAGTTACACATTAGAGCAACACAGAACTAGCTCCAATTCATCAATGTAGTGTAGGCATGTATTTCGTATATAGTCATATGTGCTTGCGATAAGAACTTGCATGACATGTTTGTCCTACCCTCCCGTGGAAGTGAGGTCCTTTTAGTAACCAAGGGATATTAAGGCCTCCTTTTAATAGAGAACCGGAACAAAGCACTAACACATGGTGAATACATGAAGTCCTCAAACTACGACAATCACCAGAAAGAATCCCAATTATCGTCACCTTGGGGTATGCGGATCAAGACACGTAATAGGTGCATACAACTTGCAAGATACGATCCAAATCACTCTTACACTCATGAAAACATAATAGGTTCAGATATGAAATCATGGCACTCGGGCCCTTGAAAAACATTAAGCATAGCAAAGTCATAGCAACATCAGTCTCAGAACTTAGTGGATACTAGGGATCAAGCCCTATCAAATTAACTCCATTACACGATCAATTCCATCCACACCCATCAATGACAAGCAAGTCTACAAATAAATTACTCACTCCCAATGGTGAGCATCAAGGAATAGTTGATGGAGAAGGGTTGCTGATGACGACGGCGACAAATCCCCTCTCCGAAGCCCCAAAGAGACTCCAGATCAGCCCTCCTGGGGAAGAACAGGAGGTGGAGGCAGCTTCCTCTCGTAGATCACGATGAAAACTTATCTCTGATTTTTTTCTCCAGATATGTGAATTTATAGGATTGGAAATAGGGTCGGGGGAGCTTCGTGGGCCCCACCACACAACAAGGCGCGACTAGGGGTGGCCGCGCCATGTTGCCTCGTGGTCCATAGGGACACCCCCTCTAGTGGATGTTTGCATCATACTCCCTATGTTCCTTTATATAAGGTACATTTGTGTTTTGATAAAAATCCACAATGTAAGGTGCATTTGTTGTAATTCCTCATAATTCTGATCTTGGCCCTCCACAAAAAGGAGAGTATCTCTCACCTGATTGCATATATCTCTTCTTGTAGAGAAAAGGGGAAACTATCTATCTTTGGATTACCTGTATCTCTTCTTTTCCTAGCCTAAATGATTTACTTGCCGCTAATCCATGAATTAGACAAGGGTAATTTCGACCTACATTGTCTATTATTATGTGCCTTGGTCACCGCCTGAAATAATACACCTTATATAAAGGAATGTAGGGAGTAATTCCTTATAATTCCCAGAAAAAAATCACAAAAAGTTTTGTCCAATTCCAATAACTTTTATTTTTGCACACAAATAACACCAAGGTAATTTTGCTAAAAACAGCGTCAGTCTAGGTTAGTGCCATTCAAATCATGCAAATTAAAGTCCAAAAAAAGAGCAAAAGTGTTTGGAAAAGTAGATACGTTGGAGACGTATCACACGAGCATGTGCCTCAACTTCGTCTCCCTCAACCAGGATTGCCTCACGAGGCCCTACGTTTCTCCATCTCAAGTCATGCGTGTGTCTGTCGGCTCGGGGAGCACTGCAACTATCTCCGTGCAGCTGGCAAGCTTGGAGTCCCATGCGGCTGGCGTGGTTCACGACCACCAACCATCCCACCACGGCCCAATGAATGAGGGCGGAGGGTGTTTCGGTACAAGACACATGGAACACCCTCCATCATCGTAAGTTATATTCATGCTCCACGGATACGAGCGAGACGGGGTTGTACATGCTCCAGGGCTCTCTCTACCCACGCCGTCGTCGGCACGTGATATCCCCTTCCCACTCTCGTGGCAGCCCCATGCTCAGCGCTGGCGGATAGCCCATGCTTAGACGTGGCGGAATTTTTGACAATGAGGGCGCTTTTCAGGTACATCAACCTCAGGCTGATCCATGTCGGTCACGAAAGTGTAATCCTTCGAGGGCGCTTTTCAACTGCACAAACCTTGCACCGACCCCGTGTCGAATATGGCGACATGTATCATTCTATTATGTAATGAACCTCCTTCATGCATCAGTAAAGTTCATTTCTTCTCTGAATTCCATTCGCATACGACTGAGCATACCACAGTAAGGGTGTGCGCTCATGATCTCCCCTCTGTGTGTCACACGAGTGGGGGATGGCACGTTGTTTGTGCTTGGGTCAGTCCCTATAGCGCTGCAAAAATCCAAGTGACCGAGCTCTGGTTCGCGGGCCTACTACCGTGTATGTCATCCCACCAGGTCATTGGTGCTTGGTTCTCCTCGTGCGACACCCACAGGCAACCTCGCGAGTGCACTCTGCTGAGTCACCAGCAAAACTCATCAGTTTCCCCACTCTAGGACATCGAAAGATTCAGGAGCCCCCCCCCCCCCCGAGGCCTCGCGGGCGGTGCCCCCAAGATGGAAGGCCTCGCGAGGCGACATCCCTAATGAGCCACTCCCTACAGAGGGCATGCTTTAGTGACAAGCTCCTCGAAGAGCTAAGTCTCAAAAACCTCTAGGGTTGCCTCACCCTTGTTTTACCCCGAAGCGTCCTGACTCCATTGGCAGGAGCCGCCTACACGTCAAGGGGGATACCCCGAGCATTGCGCCTTGGCGTCTCCTACTAGAGCTAGGAGCCCTGCATCCTTTGGCCTTGGTGAGCCCTCGCTCGAAGCATGTCAGTGACGGTGCTGCTAACCTCGGGGGCTGAGACCTAGAGACGCAGGCATGGAGGCGGCATCAAAATGAAAAGAGGGATCTCAGGAGGAAAGCACTAATAGATAAAACACTAGGTACTTAATATAGGAGTATCGCAAATATGTCTTCACGCCCCCGCGGGGCCATGCCTACTTTATTACAGGGGTGAGCAAAAGAAGCCTAAGTGCCCGGGTCACAGATATCACCGCTTTTGCCACCGTCACTCAGGGGCTCGTCGTCATCGTCAATGGCCTCGGCCACAAAGGCGTACCGCTTGACAAAGCTATCCGTGTGCTCCTTCACGGCCTCCCCGAGGCCGTCGTGGAGATCCTCTGGGATGGTATTCACCACTCGTGTGAAGTCAAAGTTGATGTCCAGACGAAGGAGGTTGCTGAAGAGTCGCGTCACCGCCTGGGTCAGCAGCTCACGGCATGCACTATCCGTGGCGGCGTCTGATTCCTGTAGCTGCTTGTGGAGATTGTTGACCTTGGCCTAGAGCCGGTCCCTCTGCATGCTGAGCTCATGCTCTTTCACCAGCAGGCACCTCTACTCTACCTCCCGCATGGACACGCAGGATGCAAGCTTGTGTTCCCGGGTCTCGATGTTTGCCTTGCGGGTGGCAACCCCCACCTCTCGCTTTGAGAGCTCAGCTTCACGGGGTGCGAGTTGGACATCGCACGCAGCAGCCAGCTCCTGGAGCATCTTTTCACGGGCGTCGCCCGCCTGCCGCTCCTGCCTGGCCTTCTGAGCTTCTTCGAGAGTGCCCGCGAGGGATGCCTCGATCTCTCCAATGAGACGCTCGCGTAGCACCTAGACCTTCTCGCCCCTCATGCGATCGAGCTCCCTTGCCTCTCGGCGATTGATCCACCCCTCTACGCAGATCCACCACTCCTCTACGCAGAGCTCAACCTCCTTCCTGAGCTCAACCTCGAGGGCGTCGGCCGCCACCCTGATGTTGGCGGGGACCTTGCCCAGCGGACGGCGCCGTCCTCCCCTGGCACGAGGGCGTGTCTCGCCGGGTCCCCCACTTCATTCGCAAGTGCCGCCATGCGGGAGGGCTCGGCCTCGGGCTCTTTTGGTAGCTCATCTGCATCACCCCCAGCCGAGGTCGTGCTCCCCGTATAGTGTGAGGGGATCAAGGTCGCCAACCTAGGGCCGACGCTATCGCCCCATCCCCTGAGATTGCTAGGGACGCCTGGCGGCCCTAGAGCTCAGGCTTGGGGTCAGCACCCTTTGGAACCCCGACAGCATCTTTTGGATGGAAGCAATGGATGGGGGAGGACAGCATGTAGCACCCCTCCATCGTGGCTGGATTCACTACAGGGTGTATCATCGCGTCTAGCCTAGGAAGCATCGCTTCTCTTCGAAGGGTCGTATTTGCTCGCCAATGGGAAGGTGTCCCTGAGCTGCCAATCGCCTTGACCTCAGCCTCGGCCTTCCCCTGCTCCTTCTTGGCCTTACTGCTCACCTTGGTTGTCACCCTCGGTCCCTTACGTATAGACTTATCAAGATTGCGGGCGCGAAGCCATGGAGGCCGAAGGTAGGGTATAGAGGAGCTTACTCGTCCTTGGGTCCCAGGGCCTCCTTTTCTGTTCCATGACAACAGTGTCGCAACTGCCACCTACTTCGTGTAGCGCGCTCGGACGGTCGGACGGTGGCGTGGTGCCGATCTCGCCGAGGCCGGTGGCCTCCTTGGCTCCTTTACTTTTTGCCCCAAAGGCTGGTCAACACCACCAATTCCCCCTTGTCCGACTCCTACCCGCCCTGACTTGGTGGGCTCGATACGGGAGTCGTCCTCGTCATCGTCCACATCTAGCCAGAGCCGACGACGTGTCGGTGGCAACTATGGGGTGGGGACGACTTGCCGTTGCCCTCCTCCTTGGAGCGGGTGGCATCGCTGAGTCTCGAGGCGGATCCCACTCCCGAGTCTTCGAGGGGCTCCACGGTCTCGTCAGGGTTCGCCCGAACCCGTCCTCGCTGGTCGAACCGGGGCATCGCCGCGATGAGCTCTGCCCCGTCACTCTGGTGGTACACCAGACTTGCACGATCAGGTATCTCCACCACCACCCCGGGGAACAAGACTTCCATGGCTTTGGCCACCTCCTCGCCTGAGTGGCTCTCGCGCGCCAGCCGGGTCCGGTCCTCGGCACCGGGGACCTCCCACTCCGAGCGGGAGCGCCTCTGTAGGGGTGTGATGTGTTGGCTGAGGAACTCCCTAGCAACCATGCCTGCCGTAATCCCAGCCTCGCGGAGCTCCGCCATCCTCGCTAGGGTCGATATTAGGTCCGTACTGCCAAGTTTCATGTGCTCCCAGCAAGGGGTCTTCTCTGATAATGCGGTCGGAACCGCTAGGAAGGGGCTGGCCAGTTGGGCGTCGATGAAGACCCAATGCACCCAGAAGTTCTCCACCTTATTCCAGATCTTCATGTCAACAAAGACCTTTCACATCTAATCATCGATGCGGAAGGAAGCGCCCTGGGAGTGGTAGTTTTCCGAGGAAACCCGCAGGCTGTAGAAGGTCTGGAAGAGCGCCACGGATGGCATCACTCCTAGGAAGGCCTCGTAGAGGTACACGAAGTGGGTGAGGACAAGGATTGAGTTGGGTTGCAGCTGGAGGAGCCAGATCTCATAGTGCTCCAATATGCCAAGAAGCAAGTCATAAAAGGGGCGAACCAGCCCCGCATAGAACGGGTGGAAGAAGACGGGAACCTTCATTCTCGTGAGCTCTCCCCGCGAGTGTGTGCCAGACCAGTTCTGGGTGGCGCCCAACTTATTGTGATCAGAGTATAATAGAAGACACACCTTGGAAAGCCCCCTTTTGCTGGTGATCGCGGACACGAGCAAGGTCGGCCCGAGCTCCTCCACCTGGGTGCTCTTACTGGAGGAGGCCCTTGTAGTCACGGTTTTTTTGTAGGGGGCCATGGCGGTGGGGCTAAGGGCAGTAGGAGGAGGATGAAGAAGGCTACGCATGCGTGTAGTGGAGGGGCAAATCACAAGAGGACGAGTAGTGACGTGGTCGTACCTCCCCCCCTCCGCACAGGCTTTATCTTATGGACGACGGTTCCAAGGCATTGTGGGGAATGGGCGTGTTCCGCCCCGCCAATCCCGCCACGCGTTGCCCCTAGGCCTGGCAGTTTGACGGCTCAGCATCGTTTTGTCCCTAGCGGGTGGAACATGCGCTCCATGGGCTGGGGGCTACTATCGGCCCAGTGGGACCCATGGTACCATGGCACATATACCGTTGGTGATGAGGGTGACGATGAGCTGTCCCGGGCAAAGGCGGCATGCCCTGTCCATCCCGAAGTTAGGCACTCCGCGAAGGATGTGACTCTTCAGGCCTTGGTGCCCAATCCAGGCCTTGCCGAGGTCGCTAGGCACCTGGTCGCCTTGTGAGGATCTTCCTGTGGGGCAGCCTCGTGAGGCTTCACGCGCGATGCCAGGCGCATAGCCTTGTGCCCATCACATGGATGACACACCCACTTGGAGGAAGGTGACAAGGGATATACCACCAGCATGGCCAGGCACAGTTTCCTTTCTGGTGATTAGGGGGCAACGTCCATTGCCCTTTATAAACCAAATTACCATTTCGCTTATAGAAGATCGAGACAGATCGACGCTGCAGGACAGAGGTGATCGCTGATCCCATGAAGGCGTCACAAAGACCACTTTACATGGCAAAGACCACCTTTAGTCAAGATAGGATGGCTCGTGTCCCCCTTCGAATTGCCGTCATGTGTCAACCCTTTCCCGTTGATATTTTCGGAGGACCGAGGCACTACAAAGGGGGCAGGGCCACGTCCATGTAAGGGGATCTAGTCATTCTCTCCCCCCAACACCCGTGTATCGGAGCCTCAAGCTCCCTCCTTTCGACGAAAACAACTCAAAAGCAGGAGTAAGGTTTTACACCCCTGGCAGACCGAACCTGGGTAGCTCGTGTGTCTCCGTTGTTTCCTATGAGGAAGAGTGAGCTCGCCCTCGATCTTGTTGTGTTTGTCATTGTGTTGCATGTCGCAAGCCCAGCCCCCAGTGTTCGAACCCTGTTCTAGGAGAAGTTCTTGGACGCAGATTCTAGAATCTGACATAGACAAATTAAAATGATACACAATGAATTTTACAACACCATTGTGTGTACCAAAAAATAATTTTCTCCAATTAATGCTTTGTATATAATTCTATATTATTTTCTTAAGCTTTGCGTGCCTTGCCACAAACCATCTTGTCGAACGAACTCATGCTTAATAGATGGACATCTCGTGTGAGCTAACCATTATATTTCCAAGTTTCCTTTGTGTTTGCTCTTTTTGCATGTATACCATTCCGGTGACACCTTGGAGCACTTGGAGCGCACCATCACATACAGGATGTCCAACTACATGTCCCTTCATTTCTACCATTCCCATTGTGACGAGGTTTAAGATCTAAGGACGGATCTTTCCCAAGGGGAAGGGGCTGATGCGGAGCATCCTACGGTCATCCCCATGGACTCTGCATCCACTCACCAAGTACCAAGTGGACCAATGACAACAACCCACACCCATGCTATCAAACTTGACATTGACTCGATCCTCTATGAACACTCACTTTCTGCATGTGGGACATGAATAATACCTCAAGGGGAAACTCTATGCATCATCAGGTACCAAGAGGAGAGCCATGGAACCACGAGGACCAATGGACAAGACGGCAAAAAGAATAAATGTGAGGAGCAAGAGAAGGAGCTGCTGGCGAGCTACATCGTTTGTAGGACCAGAATACACTGGACGTCCAACACTCTACAATGCCGGGACATCCTGCACCTACCAGAAATCTGGAGCGACCGGACGAGAGCCACATTGTTAGAAGGCCACACATACTAGACGTTCGACGCGTCCCAACCACCGGATGACCAGCGTCCTCCAGAAATCCGATGACGCGCCGCCCGTGCCAAATTACTGGAAGTTCGGACTTCATCGGATGTCTGATCCCTCACGATCCACCAGACGTCCGGAACTACCGATGTGCAGCCACTCAGGTTTCCATCTCTCTCTTTCTCTCTCTCTCTCTCTCTCTCTCTCTCTTTCAAGACTATAAATACCCTTTCACTTGGATAAATTAGGGTTAGCAAAGTGATAGCTCATATGTAGATGAGCTTTGCTCCTTCCTCTACCTTCCCCAATGGAGATCAAGGCCTCCATTTGAGAAGATCCCTAGAGGATGTCAAGGCTCCTCATGAGGGAAGATCCATCTTGGATTCAAGGGCTCATCTCCCCATGGGATTTGGGATGAAATTTACCATGTATCCTTGTTCATGTACTTTGTGGTTCTTGTATGGTTTTGAGCCTAGTGGGTGTGTGATTGGACTTGTTCTTGAGTGTTTCTCTTTTTATTTCTCCACGTTCTTCCCCGTGTTCTTCGTCGAATCCCCCTCCAATTCGTGAAATCTCACTAACAAGGGCTTGTCCCTATATCAGAAGGTTTCCATGAAAATATGTCCCGATTCTCGCAAATAAACTCGATGAGCGAACTTTCCTATTTATGGTTAGGTGGGCCCCCATGGTGAACTTCTTGGAAGAATCGCCAGGGGTGAATTCGACGCGCTTGGTATCCTTAGCTGACAGGAACTTCGGCTTGGACTCCATAGCTGGCTTTTTTAGTGAAGTCATGTCCTCGGGATCAACCTATGATAGCTTCAGCTCTTCCTCTATACAGAAACTCAGACCTGTAGTTTCTGTCGATGTAAAATTCAAGCTCAAATAAATCTATAGAAACTCAGACCTCTAGTTATTGTCGGTGTCAAATGCAAGCTCTTAATAAATCTTGCCAATAGGCTGAACCAACTTTCCAGGAACAATGCAATGAAAGATAGATGATGATGTTTGCAGTTGTTTATCTGTGAGCTTCATCCTCTTGAACGCATCATAGTACAATATATTGATGCTGCTACCACCATCCATGAGCATCTTGGTTAACTTGTAACCACCAACTTGTGGAGTAACGACCAAAGACAAACTCCCAGGATTGTCCATTTGTGGAGGATGACATGTGCGACTCCAGATCATGGGCTCCTTGGACCAATTCAGCCATTGTGGAACTACCGGTACGAGTGTGTTAACAACATGTCATTGCAGCTTCCTATCTCATTACATGTGGTGGTGGTGAAAACATGGTACTATCTGATGTTTAACGGCTTGGCATTGCTCTGAAACCCAAATTGACTGTTGTGACTCTACGATCCTTGGTGGGCTTCATGGTTTTTGTGTCCTTGATTTACAGCACCCATGTTACCACAACCTAAGTTACCCGGGTGTCCACCATTGTTGTTGCCACCATTTCCTTCATTCTGGAAATACCGCATAATATAGTTGTTCTCCCACGAGTGAGTGGAAGGACGTCTTGGCCTGCTATGTTTAAAGCGTGATTCTTTTAAGCTTGATGGTAATTACTCGGACAAAAACGTCTGACTATTTTTGGAAACCTAAGTTGTTGTTCTGCGTCGATCCTTGTATCCAGAGTTAGTATTAGTGACCAAATTGGAATTTCGATCTCTGTTCTTGAAAGCACAACTTCTCCCTAGGTGGTTTTGGTAATTAATAACGACATATATTTCATTGGACTAATGTTTCCACCAAGTGTATCTCAGGAAAAAGTTCAATGATGGGTTGGCTAAAGGATTATGTGGAGAATCTCCCGAAGGAAAGGGAGGAATAGGATTGGCCATGCTTCAAGATTGATGACCGTACATTTTACATTTTGCGATAAATCACTTTTGAGCCCATAGGAAATCCAATACTATTAAAAGGGGATGAAATATTTATGATTATCTGGTTGCTCAAGTGCTTAAGGATTAGCCACTAAAAATACTCACCCACTTTCCCACACAAACCTTCTGTCCAAAGCCAAAAGTCAAAATTCGGTGACACCAACAACTCCCATTCGGATCCACCGAGTTGTAACCTAGATAGAAACCCAGCCAAACCCTAGCATCTCAGTACTACCAAGTATCAGTGCAACCGAGAATCAATGACAAACTTCCTCTTAACCAATTTATTAAAGTTGGGCCCACCGAGTTTGAGGAATCGGTGACACCGATATTTGGAAACTGCCTAGGTCACCCATATCGGTACCATCGAGATTGAGATATCAGTCTCAAAGAAAAGGCCAAAGTTGCCACATTTTGCACTAGTCGGTGCAACCGAGTTTTTACTCCGGTTTCACCGAGTTCGGCAATAATGTTGTAACGGTTGGAGTTTTGGAGATGCCTATATATACCCCCTCCACCACATCCCACTCGCAAGAGAAGCACTCAGGACACACACCCACTTGTTATAACCAATTTTCTGAGAGAGAACCACCTACCCTTGTGTTGAGGTCAAGATCATCCACTCCACCATATGGGTCTTGATTTCTAGCCTTCCCAAGTTGCTTTCAATCCAATCAATCTCTTCTACCCATGCCAAACGTATGAGAGAGTGATTGAGTGTTGAGGAGACTAACTTTTGATGCACAAGAGCAAGGATTTCATAATACTAACACATCTATTACCTATTGGAGGGTGGTGCCTCCTAGATTGGTTAGATGTTTCTTGGGAGCCTCCTTCTTCGTGATTTTGGAGTTGAACCAAGAATTTTGTAAGGACAAGGAGATCGCCTACTTCATGAGGATCTACCCCGAGTAAAGCTAGTCCTCGGTGGACGTAGACTATCATGGAATTGAAAACGTTGCTATTTCGTGGACCCTTCGTGGGTGGATCCCTTCATGGACTCTCGCGAACGTTACCCTCTGTGGGTTGAAGTCTCCATAAATGTGTATGTATGATAGCGCCACCTATCGGAACCACGGGAAAAATCTTCGTGTCTCCAAATTGCATTTGATCTTCCTATCCATATCCTCCTACATATCCTTGTCATTACTTTCCGTTGTAGTACTCATATACATGCATGTGTAGGGTGAACTTGATTTTCTAGAATTGCTAAAATCTGCCAACCAATTAACTTGGTAAAAGGTTAGAATTTTATTTGGTCAACTAGTCTAATCACACGCACCCACCCACCCTCTAGACCTACTTTCGATCCTAAAGTTCTTTCAGTTGCTGTTATTGTTGTTAATACATTATTATTGTGTTGTTGGCCCTTGCCACTGCCCTTCTTATTTTTCCCAGACTTTCATCATCAGGATTTGGGTCCTTAGTCTTATCAGACTCAGCATATTTGGTCATTGTGTTCATAAGCTCACTCATATCCTGCACTGTTCACATGATGCAGCCGAGCTTGTGAGTGAGAGGATCGAACTTGCAATTTTTCTCCAAAACCAGAACAGCTACGTGGGCCATGATAGTTTCTGGAGAGTGGATGATTTCTACAACTTGGCATGCTCAGGGATGGGCTGAATCTCTGTCCTTCTGAACATAGTGCTCCAAATCAACTATTGTTGTTGGACACTTGCATGCTCCCTCAAAGTTCTTGATAAAGCGATCATTCATCTCTTTCCATGTGTGGATTGAATTTGCAGGTAGATTCTTCAACCACATGTGTGTTGGTCCCTCCAACATCATAGTTAGATATCTGGCGCAAACTCCGTCATTAATTCCAACTTATCCATGGCCAGCTCATAACTCTCAATCCAATGTGTTGGCTCCATGTCAACAGTATAATTAAGAACCTTGCGAGGCCCTTCGTAATCTGCGGGAAGATGCTCATTCCTCAAAGCTAGTCCCAAACACTGAGTACTAATAGTCCTTCCAATGAATACTGACCCAGAAGTCATAGAGCTAGGTTATTAGTGGCCGGTGGGTTTGGGACGTTTCCTACCTTGGGGTGAAGGTGCTCTGCCATCAAATCCCTAGTCGTAGTTACGTGTGTTGCACAAGCATTGTCAACAATGGCTTGCGCTTCTGAGACCTCCAACCTTGGTTGTTGATTACACACTTGACATTCCCTCTGGTGTCATGCATTTCTTGATCCTACAGGGACAAGTGACTCTCCATGCCTACTGGAAACTGCCTTCTTGTTGTAAGGCCTGGAGGGCAACATCTTCAGACTGTGTGTGTAATTCACCCATTGTGGGACTGTTGTCTGCAATAGCTGGATCACTTTCCTGACCTCAACTTCGAATGGACTATTGCCCTGGATCGGGTTCATCGACAGGTTGTGCATTGGTGCATACACGTTGTCCAGTGGGTTATAATAGTGACCGACTAGTGTGTAAAAACGTATTGGTCGATGCTAGATCTGCAGCTAGAAAGCCGGCTGCTGCATTGAGTATCGCTGTTGTGGCTGGAATTGCCTTGTAGCCGGTTGTTGCACCTATTCCTGATTGGGGGTATAGAAACGAGACCCGGGTGTTGGGTGTTGTCTCACGTTTGTGTAGTTTCTTCTGTGGGTGGTGCTCCCACAATGCCAACTCCTAGGTTCACACCCAGCGATGTCTGGGCTGAGGCGCCCGATGGTGTCTGGAAAATATTATATGGCTCCAATAGTCCTCCTTGAAGCTGAAGACGGCTCTGACGCCTTCTTTGTTGCACAGTAGCTATCTTCTATTGGTGGATCGTGTGGTGGAGTTGCTCATTCTTCATATGTCGGGTTTCCTCGAGAACATTCTTCTGCATCTCGGTGACATGTGCATTTTCCACTGCTATTTCCTACTGAATCTTGGCGAGTTGCTGATGACACTTTGTGATCTCTGTCTTGCATTCGACAGCGTTCTTTGTTATGAATGGCTCAGCAAGAAGCTTGTCAAGAGATGTGGTTGTGTCGTCTAATCCCTGTGTTCTTGAGCTTCTTGCTATGGATCCAATGTCGTGTGGTGGCGGGTCTTGGCTTGAAGGATTGTCTTGTGTCATGTCGGATTTCCATTGGCATCATGAGCCAATTGTTGTTATTGTGGCCCGGTCATGTAGATAGATGCACGGTGAGGCGGTCTATATGAGGTCGGGTACCTTCCACATCAGAGTATCCTCCCAGCCTTTCCTCAGAAAGAGGAGGGATGGACTCGATGTCATTGAAGTTGTTGTCACCAACATATGACTCGCTGTCTGAGAGGATAATCGTGGCACCTCCCAAGATGGAGTCGCCTCTCAGATCCGGCTCCTGCTCGGACCTGGTGATGTAGCCGATGAAGACGTTGACCTTGCCAAAGGGAACTCTAGAGAGTCGTTTTCAAGTTCCCAGCCCACATCATCGACGAAGTAGAACTTCCTGCATAGGATTTTCTAAGCCGGTCGGTTACTAGGCACTCCATCCCTGGGAGCTCCCGCCAAGATGACAACCCCCTTGTGTGCAGGCCCTACATTGGGCACCAACTGTCATGGGTTATTCACCACAAGTGTCCTCATAGGAGAACTTAGTTGTGAGGCCATAGTGACAAGGGCAAGCCTTGGATGGGTTGATCGGGAATGAGAGAGGCGAGTTTACCTAGGTGCGGGCCCTCATATGAGGTAAAGCCTACTCCTGTTGTTTTGCTTATTGGATGTGTAGATCTCCATTACAAGGGTGTTGTTTCCCTACATATGGCTTGAGATATTCTTGCTTGATTTGTCATTTCGATGACCCAAGAACCTCCTTTATATAATAGGTCAGGTTCTTGGTGTTTACAATGCATTCCGGGTTCTAACCATCTTCGAAATCCTACTCTAAGTCCTAGTCCTTCCCAAGTTAGAAAGTCTCCGACGTGGTTAGGATTCTCCTTGTTGGGTTTCGTCTAGGCCCGCAGGCTTATCACAAAGTCGGTTGAGGCATCTTCTCCTAAAACTTGGTCTTGGGACTTTGGTCCTTCTGATCCCTTTAAGTCTCGTTCACCGTTTCTGCGTGGTAAACTTGGCCATTGGCCTTGTGGTCTCTAAAGACCGCATCATTTCATAAGACGGTTCCTTAAGACCCGACCCTAGTAGGTCGTCTTATGTCAGTGGATAATATCCCCAACATCTGCCCCTTCACTTCACCATCAAGAAATTTCCCACCATTACCACTTCGTTTATGGATGACACGGGAATGGGGCTCGAAGGAGGTTGTGGTGGCGACAAGGTTTGATCCGTTGTGGCATCGGCATCAGTGTTCCTGGAAACCTCAGTTTCTGTTGCCGTGGGCACCACCTCTGCAAAGAAAAGACAAGAAGAAACACCAAGACTTCAAACTTTTGGGCTTGAAGGTCAAAACATCAATATCAAGAAGATGTGGCTATTACCTGCTCAGCGGTGGAAGACAGGGACACCTCATCCCTAGCAACCTCTCTTGCCGCGTCATCCTCGGCGGAATTGGTTCCCTCTTTTGGTCTCCTTGGAGAGGCTTCCAGGGTTTCGCTTCACGTTGATCTTGAAGTATATCATCGGGGCTACCTGTAACAGCCCGGGACCAACGCTCCAGAAGATTCCCCTTTTACTACACTCTCGTTGTGCGATCCATTTGGTTGTCGCATTCATCATAGCATCATTCGCATAATCTGCATAGCATCGTCACTCGTTTTTGAAAACTTGCATCCGTTTGTAGTTGTTATTCTCTCCGTTAGTGTCGTTCGTCGTTCGAGACCAACAACACTCTCACGAGCCCACGGCATCAATGAATTATTGTTTTTAAAAGTGAGTGAAAAATATTCTAGGATTGGGCTGAAAGTTGGCGTGCGGTCTTGTTTTATTGTAGGTAGACCTCCTGTCAAATTTCGTCACAATCGGAGGTTGTATGATACCCGAACGACCAACCATAGCAGCGCAGTCATCGGGTTATTTATCGGACGTTTTTTAGTGTTTAAAACCTTTGTCACGGGGCACCATCTCCCTCTCTCCTCATCCCACATCCCCTCTCCACAGCCCACCTAGCCCATCTACACCACTCCCACGTGTGGAGCCGTCCAATCGAGATCGAACGGCTCGAATCGCGCTAAAAACCCTCAAACCCTAGCCCCCATCTCTATTTAAACACTTCCCTTACCCATTTTGGAAGCCCTAGCCGTCCCTAACCTCCAGCCATAGCCTCCACCTTGAAATCCGTGCGCAGCCAACCCACATCCGCCACTTGGCACCATCGCCGTCGTTGTTTTGGCCAACCGCCGAGTGCCACGTTGCCCTGAGCCGCCCCTCATCCAGCCAAGCCCGTAGCTGGCCCGCCCTGGCCCGCGCATGGCCGCCGCCGCTCGTGAGACCCTACCTGCCCCCGAGCGTCGCCTAGGCCAGGACGACGCCCCGCGCCGGCCCCACCATCACCACAGGCCAGAGCGCCACCGCCCTGCCGCAGCAGAGCTCGGCGGCCGCGCCGCCGGATCCCTAGCGCCACTGCATCCCACATGCATCACCGATGTTGCATGGACGCACAGCTCCCCGCCAGGAGCTCGCTAGCGCCTCGCTTCGGCAGCCTCTGGCTCGCCGTCAGCGTCCATGGCCGGATTAGGGGTCCCAAGGCCCGTATCTGCCCCAAGCCCACCATCCAAACAGGACCCCGAACCGCTTCATCCTAGATCCGCCTCATCCAGCGTCTTGGTAATTTTGACCAAGTCCTTTTTTCAATTGGGAATTAGAGCACCGTTGCATATTTAGGGGGCTATAACTTTGTGCACTTGTCTCCGATGAAAATGTTCTTGATATGAAAAATCATCTACTGAATGTGTACTTCATCATGGATGCATTTGCACACATATTAGGAACCATATACATGCTCAAAACTCTATTGCAAAAGTGCATCGTGTCGTTAGGTGCAAATCTGTCATTTTTTGGATTTTGTGTGGATGATTGCAAGTAAACCGTACCATCTTCGTATATGGTTTCTTCATGAAAGTTGCCCTATAATATGTCTACTTGCATTCCATGCCTCTGGTTGCTTTGTAGAACATTTTTATCATGATCATTTCTTGCTCTCAAGTAGCCTTCACGTTAAAACTAAAATCTGTTAATGTTAAGTTCCATTTTGCGGTCTCGTTTTAAGCAATCCATGCCACCTTATAGTTGAGTATTTGGAGTGCATTGTAGTATGACATGTCTAATTATTGTTGATAGGTTTGCCATGCCATGAATCTTATGTTTAGCTATATATTTAATCATGAGTATATGCTTAACCAATGTTGCTGAATTGAGATGCTGAAATATTTCTATGTCCGGAATTTGCAATATTTAATTGTTGTTTTGCCATGTGTTTGGCTAGTGATCTACAACCCCTTTGGGGTTGGTGTAATGGAGTTATTTGTAGTTTATAATGCCCGTTAGCATGATGTTAAGTTTTATGCCAATATATTCCATGTAGCTTATAGATCTACTGCTGCCAATATGCATTCGTCATAAAACTGCTCTGTTTTAAAAACTTGGATTTTCTCTAAGTCTGGAAACTGCCTAGTTCAATATGTCTTCTTGTGAGCTCATTTCCTAATGATCCATGTTCTAATTAACTTGCTGTGAATAGATAAACTAATGAGCATCATGTAGGCTTCACCACCATGTCCTTGTTGTGTATTATAGTTTGTTGTATGTTGATTTATGAGTTGCAATATGCTATGTTGTTGTTTAGGACATATTTTAGCTATAACTTGTATTGGTGATTGTTGTTGAACCGTAGCTCCGTTTTGGACATGCCATATATGAAACTTGCTTAGAATATCATGTAGTTTCATAATATCTTGCTGCATTCATGATTTGAAATGTTTATGGTTGTCATTTTCATGAATTTCGCATTCATGTCATGTTAATCTTGTGTGTGTCATAACTTTTAGATACCACTACAATCATTGCCATGCTAGTTGTCTCGTTTTCTATCGCTATGTCTCGCTTCCTACCACTTCTTTGTCAAGCCTCCCAAATATGCCATGATAATCCTCTAACCCCTCCACGTCCCACCAAACCTTTGGTTGGCTACGTTACCGCTTACTCAGGCCTTCTTATAGTGTTTCTAGCTGCAGGTGCAATTGCTTCCATGTGACAACATGGACATTCTTTTGTTATCACAATATTATTGCTATTTAATTTAATGCACATATATACTTGGTAAAAGGTGGAAGGCTTGGCCTTTGGCTCGGTGTTTTGTTCCACTTTTGCCGCCCTAGTTACTTGTGTATCAGTGTTATGTTCCATATTGAGTGCTCCTAACATGCTCGGGGTTGTTATGAGGACCCCCTTGATTTTCGCTTTAGGATAAAACTCGTCTGGCAAGGCCCAACATTGGTACTACATTTACCTAATAACTAATAAAATTGCATAGGGACTTTCCGGACCCCGTAGATAATTAATCAACCCCTCGGGCCAGTCCTCCTAATAAGTGTTGGTCCAACCTACCAACCGCCGGTGGCCGCCAGGGGCAAATCTGCGATTGGCCTACCGGAAGTTTGGACAATCCGTCGTGTCCTGAGAACATGATACGCGGCTCCTATCGAGATTGTCGACACGTTGGGCGGCCTTGTTGGATTTGTTTTACCTTTCTCGAATGTCTTGTGCCCGGAATTTCGAATACACTTTAGGCTATCTCGAGGTTGAGATTTTCCTATGCGATACCCAAGGAGATCACGGGTTTCGTGGTCGAGGTTATTCCCACGGGTGTGGTTAGTTTATGATGGATGAGTTGGAGCACCCTTGCAGGATTAAATCTTTCGGAAAGCCATGCCCACGGTTATGTGGCAACTTGGAAACTTTGTTTAACACCCGGTCATAGAAAATTTGAAGTAAACTGAAACAAAAAACACCAACCGTGTGCGTAACCGTGACTGTCTCTACTCGTGAGTCCTTATCCGAGAGAGAACACGATGGGGTTATGTTTGACAAAAGTAGGTGTTCAGGATCACTTAGTGATCATTATTAGTTCACGTCGTTATGCGTAGACCACCATACTTAATTTCTATACTCGTATGTTAGCCACTCAAAAATGCTTAGTTGCTTGCTGCAGCCTCACCACTTAACCATACAGCACCCATTAAGCTTTAATAGTCTTGATACCCTTGGAAATGAGATTGTTGAGTCCTTGTGGCTCACAGATTACTACAACAATAGTTGCAGGTACAGGTAATGTGATGATTTTACGTGAGTGTGTTGCTTGTTTGGTTTGTGGTTCTCCTTCTTCTTCATCGTCGATCTAGGATGGGTTCCTAGCGGCAGCCTGGGATAGCAAGGAAGTCATTTTATCATTTGTTTTCGTCCGTAGTCGGACCCTGCTCTTCTGTATGATGTTTGGTTATGTTGTTGTATTGATGTGATATTGATGTAGCTTGTGGTGAGTGTAATCCAATTCCATATACTCATCTCTTCTGTACATGTAGTTGTAATGATATCCATTCTTGCGAAACGGCGAGATGCGCTTCTATCCCTGTCGAGCCCCTCGAGCCAAAATAAGGATAGGATCACATCTTGGGCGTTACAAGTTGGTATCAGAGCCTGTACGAACCTAGGAGCCCCCTTGATTGATCAAACTTGGCCGAGTCGAGTCTAGTGAAAAACTATTTTGAGTCCAGTTATATCGAAGAGTAGGATTCTTTTATTCCTCTTCTATACTCTGGTGAGGAATTATGAATTAGGAATTTTGATTCTACCCTCTTCTAATTCAAAAAAATATTGGGTCACGCGGGTATTTTGGAATCTCTATGATGCCGATGTGACGGAGTTCTGTACTTGGTGCCTCCTGTTATCGAGGAGTAGAGCTCCAAGTGATTTTTGCCACATCGTTATCGTTCAGTTTCCTTAGTATGTCAGGATGGAGGATGTTCGAAATTGCTTCAATACTAGTAGTGGAGGGAGGAGTCCGGCATCCCCATTACTGGTCGCGAGAGTTCGGATGTACTGTCATACTTAGTATCGTTATGTTTTGAGTGTCTGAGGTAGATGAGTTTCCTAGACCTCTGGTTATGTGTTGACGGATATGTTACATTGGAGCGTAGTATCATTTTAGGAGTTGAGTGATGGTTTTAGCTCCTTGTATTTGTGGAACCGATTGCATAACCGGAAGATTTTGGGAGTTGTTAGGTGGGAATTCAAGTAGTAACCTAGAATTATCCTTTTGGCAAATACAAATGGGTATGTATTTGTTATCAGCTTGCTTCGTAAGCCTCATACTTAGATTTTTTTTGAATATGGTAATTCATGTTGCTTCGATGTCAAGTGGTGATTTATATCTTTCCTAACTAGTGTTCTCGTATTTCTGTGAGAATGCTAATCCTTTTGCTCAATCAAGTTATGATGAAATTATTTTCAACCGGTGTGCTTCTCTTCAAGATATTATATCCTCTTTAATAATTGCAAGATCAATCCTCGTTGTTTCACTGTTCTTTCATCCGTCCTAAGATGTCTTCATTTTTCCCACCCTCCCGCCCTTATTCTTAAGTGATTAAATTCTTATCCAAGTGCCTCTTCTATTCATGTGATGCTTCCGCTATCTTATCTTCTGTTCTCCATCCGGTGATTCATGTGAAGATGCTTAGGAGCTTCAAGTTCATCATTTCTTCTTTTTGTGTTCTTCTCAGCTGGTTTCGATTCAACCTCTTGGTGTTCATCATATCCTTTTTATTCGTTAAATGTTTTCATGTCCGAAATTCTTACTCAAGCATCTCATGTTTATTCCCTCTTTCTATTCTATCTAGAGTGTTGAAGATATGTCAAAAGATTCATGTTTCCGATCAAAATATTTTCAATTATTTTGAGGTTCTCACCTCATCAAGTTTTCGCTTGTACCGGTGCAATCTCTCTTTCTAAGAAATCATTTCAACGGTGGTTTCCTTTTAGTGGGCCCATAACCCATAGGTGTTTCCCCAGGATCTTACCTGGCTCTTCTAATCTTTCTAAAGATTTCCTCAAGTTCTTTTCAAATATGATGTAAGAATGATTTTCATCTATCATATTCCTTCTCCAAGATCGCTTTGAATTATTTTCATCGTTGGCTCAACGTTTCCTTATTCATTGTCCCTGAGTTCTCAGTAATTCTTGGTGGTGTTTCTAGCCATGACTCTTAGCATTGAAGACTGAATAGGAGTTTCTCTTAAATCTTTCTCCATTCTTTGGAAGATTCGTCATCGCATCTTCTGCTGATCCTCTTAATTGTTTCCATTCCTGAGAAATTCCTTCCATATCTATCCGAAGCATTTTAGTGTTGTGTTCATTTCTCTATCCTACGAATGCCATCATTTTAGAAGATTTCTTTGTTCTCAGCTTTCAGCTTTCGTTCTCAGATTCTTCTCAATTGTTGTCTCTCCATTCGTATCTCAATTATTCTGGTGCTTCATTCAAATCTTCTATTAGGTGGATCATCATCTCTACGTTCTCAGGTATCTCCATGCATTCGTGGTGTCCTCATTCGTTTCAATTCTTATCGGTGGTTTGCTCAAGAGTTCTTGAAGTTCGTGGTATTATCTCTTCAATCTTTTCAATAAGAATAAGTGGTATGATAAATCCATTGCATGTCATCAATTTAACATCATGAAGAATAGGCATAACATAATTATTATTCTCGTTGCATCAATGTGATTTAAATCCTTCTCCTGGAGTTGTTCATGATATCAAATTCTCGAATATAGTGCTCATCGTTTCTTTTCCGGAGTGCCAAGCTTTTATCAAGTATCTTGTCACCAAGATTCATCTAAATCATAGGAAGGCCTCAATCTTGTTATTGTTGTTCAATTCTTTTCTATCGTCCTCTCATTTCCGGAGGATCTTCATGGTGGTTCGTCAAGGATTTAATTATTTCTCGAAGTATTCTTCAAGATTGTTGTGGGAGTAACTCAAGTATCCTTTCTCTTGCATTTCAAAGTGCAATTCATTCTCCATTATCTTTTGATATGGTGTTATAGCATTATTGATTCATGAGGAGTTTCAAAGAGAAGTTGTCAAGAATGAGATATTTAAACCCATCTTTTCCTTCTCAGAGGTATCTTGGCATGCATGTCACCTAAAGCTTTTCATAAGGATTGTTGCTATCATGGTGCTCATCAATGACCCAAGTTTTCTCCTTATTCTCTTGGTTAAAGAAGTTTTGCATATCTTGTTGCTTCCAATTAATCTTTGTTTCTGTTTCTGGTCGGTTGTCACCTCATAATTTTGAGGTGTGTTTCATAAGTCCACAACAAGTTGTTTCTTTTTGTGTTGGTTTTTCAACAACTCTGTGCAACCTATGCTTTTCAAATTCATTGGTGGTAGAAGTTGTCATTTTCTTCTCTATTCTTTTCCATCCATCGATCTAGCTTCTATTCTTTTGTTATGGAGGCATTGTATTATTGCTCTCTTTGATCCATCATCTTGCTTTATCAAGATAATGTTCTTTCTTTGCATATCCATTTAACCAGAGTATTTTGTCCTATTTTCAAGTTCTTGTCATTTTATCAAGTTTTGCCTCTCTTTTCTACCGAAGTGCTGCCTAAATTTCTTGTGAATTCTTTCTTGTTCCTCATGTCATTCTTCATATCTTTCCAACCTTCATGTTTCATTTGTTTCACTTGTTTGTCAAAGAAGCAAATAAGTTTTACCTCTTCCTCTTCTATTTCTCTTCCCCTCTTCATTCTAAGATCTCGGGTCGAGATCTCTTGTAAGTGGAGGAGAGATGTAACAGCCAGGGACTAACGCTCTAGAAGATTCCCCATTTATTCCATTCTTGTTGTGTGATCTGTTTGGTTTTCACATTCATCATAGCATCATTCACATCATCTGCGTAGCATCTTCACTCGTTTTTTAAAACTTGCATCTGTTCGTAGTTGTCGTTCTCTCTGTTCGTGTCGTTCGTCGTTCGAGACCAACCACACTCGTTCGCGCCCGCGGCATCAATGAATTTTTTTTTAAAGTAAGTGAAAATATTCTCGGATTGGATTGAAAGTTGGCGTGCGTTCTTGTTTTATTGTATGTAGACCTCTTGCCAAATTTCATGGCAATCGGAGGTCGTTTGATACCCGAACGATACCGTAGCAGTGTAGTCATCGGATTATTTATCAGACGTTTTTAGGTGTTTAAAACTTTTGTATGGGCCACCACCTCCCTCTCTCCTCAGCCCACACCCCCTATCCACAACCCACCTAGACCATCTACACCACTCCCACGTTCGGAGTCGTCCGATCGAGATCGAATGGCTCGAATCGGGCTAAAAACCCTCAAACCCTAGTCCCCATCCCTATTTAAACACCTCCCCTACCCATTTTGGAATCCCTAGTCGTCCATAGCCTCCAGCATAGCCTCCACTTCGAAATCCGCACACAACCAGCCCACATCCGCCACTTGACGTTGCCGCCGCCATCGTTTTGGCCAACTGCAGGGCGCCACATCGCCCTGAGCCGCACCTCATCCAGCCCCCATGCACTGTTTGCCGTGCTAGCCACCCTCCAGCCGCCAGGCCCGCAGCCGGCCCTCTCAGACCCATGCATGGTTGCCTCCACCCGCGAGCCCCTGCCTGCCCCTTAGTATCGCCTAGTCCAGGACCTCACTGTTCGGGAACGTTGCATGGGAAACAAAAAATTTCCTACACTTCACAAAGATCAATCTAGGAGATGAGTATCTACGAGAGGGATAGTGGATCTACATACCCTTTTAGATCGCTAAGCGGGAAGCGTTAATAAACGCGGTTGATGTAGTCGAACGTCTTCGTGATCCAAATAGCTGAGCATCCCGCGATCCAATCACGATCCATCCCGATCTAGAGCCGAACGGACGGCACCTCCGTGTTCAGCACACGTATAGCTCGATAATGATCTCCACCTCCTTGATCCAGCAAGCGAGGTTGGAGAGGTAGATGAGTTCTCCGATAGCACAACAGCGAGGTGGCGGTGGTGGTGGAGCTGATCCTGTAGAGCTTCGCTAAGCTATACCGAACAGATCTAGAGGAGAAGCAATCTAGTGGGAGAGAGGGCAGCACATGGCTTTTCTTGGTTGCGGCTGCCCTCCATATCCTTATCTATATATAGGGGGAAGGGAGCAGGGGTGGCTCCCCTAGGGTTTCCCCTAAGGGGGGCGGCGGCCTAGATGGGAAACCCTAGATGGGTTTTGGCCCTCCAACCCCCTAGGAGCCTTGGCCCCCATGGCAAAGGGGGTGGCTGCCCTAGGGAGGGCGCCCTACCTCCCCTGGTTACGTGAGATGGGATGAGAGGGGTGCATAGCCCCTTAGTGGGCTAGTGTGCCCCCACCCCTTGGCCCATGAGGCCCCCCAACACTTGTCGGGCCCCCCAAACCCCTTTCGGTACTCTCGGTCATAACCCGATACCCCCAGAATGCTTCCGTACTCCGATTCCCTTCGTCCTATATATCGATATTCACCTCTGGACCATTCCGGAGTTCCTCATCATGTCCGGGATCTCATCCGAGACTTCGAAAAAACTTCGGTCACCAACACATATAAATCAATACTACCAAAACGTGACTGAACGTTAAGTGTGTAGACCCTGTGAGTTCGAGAACTATGTAGACATGACCGAGACACCTCCATGGTCAATAGCCAATAGTGGGACCTGGATGCCAATATTTGTTCCTACATATTCTACTAATATATTTATCGGTTGAACCTCTATGTCAAGGATTCAGTTAATCCCGTATGATGTTCCCTTTGTTCCTCGGTATGTTACTTGCCCGAGATTTGATCGTAGTATCTCGATACCTAGTTCAATCTCATTACCGAAAAGTCTCTTTATTTGGTCTGTAATACAAGATGTCGTGTCTAACTCTTTAGTCACATTGCTTGCAAGGCTTATGGTGATGTTGTATTACCGAGTGGGCCTTGAGATACCTCTCCGCCACATGGAGTAACAAATCCCAGTCTTGATCCATGTCAACCTAATAGACACCCTCGAAGATACCTGTGGAGCATATTTATAATCACCCGGCTATTTGCGACGTTCGATACCCACAAGGTACTCCTCCGGTGTCAGTGAGTTGCATGATCTCATGGTCATAGGAACAGATACTTAACATGCAGAAAACTATAGCAATAAACTGACACAATCATATGATATGTTTATAGTCTGGGTCTTTTCCATCACATGATTCTCCTATTGATGTGATCCCATTATCAAATGACAACTCTTGTCCATGACTAGGAAACCATAGCCATCTTTGATCAACGAGCTAATCCAATAGAGGCTTACTAGGGACATGTTGTTGTCTATGTATCCACACATGTATCTGAGTTTCCGATCAATACAATGATAGCATGGATAATAAACAATTATCATGAACAAGGAATATAATAATAACCATTTTATTATTGCCTCTAGGGCATATTTCCAATAGTCTCCCACTTGCACTAGAGTCAATAATCTAGTTCACATCACCATGTGATTTACATTGTTATGAATCTAACACCCAATGAGTTCTGGAGTTCGATCATACTTTGCATGTGAGAGAGGTCTTTAGTCAACGGTCTGCAACATTATAATTCGTGTTTTCTTAAATCTATATGTCATACTGTAGATGCTACCATGCTACCCTTGGAACTATCCCAAATGGCTTCTCCACTATACGTATCTGGATTGCTACTCAGAGTCATCCGGATAGGTGTAAAAGCTTGCATCGATGTAACCCTTTACGACGCACTCTTTATCACCTCCATAACTGAGAAACATTTCCTTAGTCCTCTAGTTACTAAGGATAATTTTGACTGTTGTCCAGTGATCCACTCTTATACCCCTTGACAGACTCATGGCAAGGCACACTTAGGTGCGGTACACAGCATGGCATACTATATAGAGCCTATGGCTAAGGCATAGGGGACAACCTTCATCCTTTCTCTTTCTTCTGCAGTGGTCGAGCTTTGAGTCTTACTCAACATCACACCTTACAAATCAGGCAAGAACTCCTTCTTTGACTGATCCGTGCTGAACTCTTTCAAAATCTTGTCAAGGTATGTACTCATTGAAAACTCTTATCAAGCGTCTTGATCTATATCTATAGATCTCGATGCCAAACAATTAAGTAGATTTATCTAGGTATTCCTTTGAAAAACTCCTTTCAAAAAACCCTTTATGCTTGCTATAAATTATACATCATTTCCTATCAACAATATTTCATCCACATATACTTATTAGAAATTCTATAGTGCTCCCACTCACTTTCTTGTAAACACAAGTTTCTCATAAACTTTGTATAGACTCAAAAACTTTGATCACCTCATCAAAGCGTATATTCCTACTCCGAGATGCTTGCTCCATTCCATAGAAGGATCGCTGGAGCTTGCATACTTTTTAGCATCCTTAGGACTGACAAAAACCTTCTGGTTGTATCACATACAACCTTTCCTCAAGCAAATCGTTAAGGAAACGATGTTTTGACATCCATCTGCCAGATTTCATAATTGAAAAATGCAACAACTGCTAACATAATTCCAATAGACATTAGCATCGCTATGGGTTAGAATGTCTCATCGTAGTCAACTACTTAAACCTGTTGGAAACTACTTTGCGACAAGTTGAGCTTTATAAATGGTGACATTTACCATGAGCGTATGTCTTCTTCTTAAAGGTCCATTTGTACTCAACGGCCTGCCGTTCGGGCAAGTCTACCAAAGTCCATAATTGGTTTTCATACATGGATCATATCTCGGATTTCATGGCTCCTAGCCATTTGTTGGAATCCGGGCCCACCATCGCTTCTTCATAGTCCGTAGGCTCATTATTGTCTAACAACATGATTTCCAAGACAGGATTGTCATACCACTCAGGGCAGTACGTGTCCTTGTCAACCTACGAGGTTTGTTAGTAACTTGATCCTAAGTTTCATGATGATCATCATTAGCGTCCTCTTCAATTTGGTGCAGGCACTGCAGAAACAACCTTCTGTGTCGTGCTCATCCAATTGAAGTGACGGTTCAACAACCGCATCAAGTTCTACTTTCCTCCCACTCAATTCTTTCGAGAGAAACTCTTTCTCGAGAAAGGACCCATTTTAGCAACAAACACTTTGCGCTTGGATCTGAGATAGAAGGTTTACCCAACTGTTTAGGATATTCTACGAAGAAGCAATTGTCCGCTTTGGGTTCGAGCTCATCAGGTTGAAAACCTTTTTCACATAAACGTCGCAGCCCCAAACATTAAGAAATGATAGCTTAGGTATCTTCCAAACCAAAATTCATATGGTGTCATCTCAATGGACTTAGATGGTGCCCTATTTAAAGTGAATGTAGTTGTCTCTAATGCATAACCCAAAAACAATAGTGGCAAATCGATAAGAGACATCATAGTATGCACCATATCCAATAGAGCACAACTATGGCGTTCTGACACACCATCACACTATCGTGTTTTGGGTGGCATGAGTTGTGAAATGACTACCACATTGTCTTAAGTTATATACCAAACTCATAACTTGGATATTTACCTCCACGATCATATCGTAGACATTTTATCATCTTGTCACGATGATCTCAAACTTCACTCTTAATTTGTTTGAACTTTTCAAACGTTTCAGAATTGTGTTTCATTAAGTAAATATCCCCATATCTACTCAAATCATTAGTGAAGGTAAGAAAATAGTGATATCCATGGCATGCTTCAACACTCATCGGACCGCATACATCAACATGTATCATTTCCATAAAGTTACTTACCCGCTCCATCATACTGGAAAACGGGGTCTCAGTCATCTTGCTTAAGAGGCATGGTACTCATGTCTCAACTGATTCGAAACCAAGTGAGTCCAAATATCCATCAGCATGGAGTTTCTTCATGCGCTTTACACCATTATGACCTTTAGCGGCAGTGCCACAAGTATGGGGCACTATTATTATTAACTTTGCATCTTTTGGCATTAATGTTATGAACACGTGTATTACTACGATCGAGATTTCAATAAACCATTCTCATTGGGTGCATGACCATTGAAGGTATTATTCATGTAAACAAAATAACCATTATTCTCTAACTTAAATGAATAACTGTATTGCAATAAATATGATCTAATCACGTTCATGATCAATGTAAACACCAAATAACATTTATTTAGGTTCATCACTAATCCCGAAGGTAGAGAGAGCTTGTGATGGTGATCACATCAACCTTGGAAACACTTACAACACTCATCGTCACCTCACCCTTAGCTAGCCTCCGTTTATTCCGTAGCTTTTATTTTGACTTACTAACATTTAGCAACTGAACCGGTATCTAATACACAGGTGCTACTAGGAGTAATAGCAAGGTACACATCAATAACACGTATATCAAATATACTTCTATTGACGTAGCCAACCTTCTATCTACCAAGTATCTAGGGTTGTTCCGCTTCAGTGACCGTTCTCCTCATAATAGAAGCACTTAGTCTCGGGTTTGGGTTCAACCTTGGGTTTCTTCACTAGAGCGGCAACTGGCTTGCCATTCCTGAAGTTTTTCCCTTCTTGCCCTTCCCTTCTTGAAACTAGTGGTTTTACTTAACCATCAACACTTGATGCTCCTTCTTGATTTCTACCTTCGCGGTGTCAAACATCGCGAACAGCTCAAGGATCATCTTATCCATCCCTGGCATGTTATAGTTCATCATGAAGCTCCAGTAGCTTGGTGGCAGTGGCTTGGAGAACTATATTAATCACTATCTTATCTAGAAGATTAAGTCCCGCTCTATTTAAGTGATTGTAGCACCCAAACAATCCGAGCCATGCTCACTTATTGAGCTATTATCCTTCATCTTGCAGGTAAATAATCTTGCTGGAGGTCTCACACCTCTCAACACGGGCACGAGCCTGAAATCTCAATTCCAGCTCCTGGAACATCTCATATGCTTTGTGACATTCAAAACATCTTTGGATCCTCAATTCTAAGCCATAATACATTACGCATTGAACTATCAAGTAGTCATCACAACATGCATGTCAGATGTTCAGAACATCCACATATGATGCTAGAGGGGGTGCTGCACTGAGCGGTGCATCAAGGACATAAGCCTTCTGTGCAGCAACTAAGGACAATCCTCTAATAATGGACCTAGTCCGTATAATTGCTACCATTAACTTTCAACTCTATTTTCTCTAGGGACATATTAAAAACACAGGGGAGCTACAGCACGAGCTATCGATCTACAACATAACTTTGCAAAGACAACTTTAGACTATGTTCATGACAAATGACCTCAATTAATCATATTACTTAAGAACTCCCACTCAAATTGACATCCTCCAGTCATTCGAGTGATACATGATCCAAATTCACCAACTCAAGTCCGATCATCATGTGAGTTGAGGTGGTTTCAATGGTGAACATCATCATGTTGATCATATCTACTATATGACTCATGTTCGACCTTTCGGTCTCTTGTGTTCTGAGGCCATGTCTGTACATGCTAGGCTCGTCAAGTTTAACCCGAGTGTTCTACATGTGTAACACTGGCTTGCACCCGTTGTATGTGAACATAGAGTCTATCCAACCTGATCATCACGTGGTGTCTCGACACGACGAACTTTTGCATGGTTCACACTCGAGGAGAACACAATTTATCTTGAAATTTAAGTGAGGGATCACCTTATAAATCTATCGTCGTCCTAAGAAAAACAAGGTGCATAAAAGTATTAATAGCACATCCAAATCATAACTGACATGATATGGCCATGATCTTGTGCTTTTCATCTCCATCCTTAACGCATCGCCATGATCTTCATCGCCACCGGCATGACACCATGATCTCCATCATATTGATCTCCATCAACGTGTCGCCATCTGGGTTGTCACGCCCACCATGCTTCTACTACTATTGCTACCGCTTAGCAATAAAGTAAAGCATTACATAGCGCTTAATGATTGATACACAGCTCATACAATAATTAAAGACAGTCCTATGGCTCCTGCCTGATTTCGTACTCATCGACAAGCAAGTCATGATATTCTATGCGAAACATGATCATCTCATACATCACATATATCTCATCATGTAATTGGCCATATCACATCACAACATACCCTGGAAAAACAAGTTAGACGTCCTCTAATTGTTGTTGCATGTTTTACGTGGCTGCTATGAGTATCTAGCAAGAACGATTTTAACCTATCCAAAAACCACAACGTGATACACAAATTGCTATTCAATCTTCTCAAGGACCGCCTTTGTCGAATCTGATCCAATTAGAGTAGGAGAGACAGACACCCGCCAGCCATCTTTACGCAACAAAGTCACATGTCAGTCGATGGAACCGGTCTCTTGTAAATGTACGAGTAAGGTTGGTTCAGGCCGATTCATCCCACAATACCGCTGAATCAAAACATGACCAAGGGAGGAAGCAATCTGAGCATCAACACCCACAAACTTCTTTGTGTTCTACTCGAGATCTCATCAACACATAGACCTAGCTCTGATACCACTGTTGGGGAACGTTGCATGGGAAACAAAAAAATTCCTACGCTTCACCAAGATCAATCTAGGAGATGAGTATCTATGAGAGGGAGAGTGGATCTACATACCCTTGTAGATCGCTAAGCGGGAAGCGTTAAGAAACGCGGTTGATGTAGTCGAACGTCTTCGCGATCCAAAATGCCGAGCGTCCTGCGATCCAATTGATGAGGATATGTACCTAGGATAGGGTCTTAGGCCTGACCTACATGCCCTACCTAAGGACACTACATTGGAGAACTTAAAGATTACAAGATTACAAGGAAGACTCTGACTGAAGTCACGATGACGCATGAGTCACTTGACAGAAAATCCACTCGGAGGTTTCTCCCTCCATTCGATAGTCGCCTTTCACTCGGAAGAACCAAAAGTCAATCGACCACAGAAGACCAGAAGCCACTCCAGGGAGGCCAACATACAAGCATTCGACCGGTCACCATTAGTAGCATTTATTACATACGTTATCACTAACGTATGCCTTTATTACCATGATCGAACCCTTAGTTGCCGGGTATTCATGAGGGGCAGCGCACTCTATATAAGCCCCGCCTCCCCTATGGCACAAGGTTCGCACCCCCTGTAACACATACATTCCACATGACAGAAGCTCCTGAGCACTGAGACGTAGGGTTGTTACCTCCATGAGAGGGGCCTGAACTCATACATTCGTGTGTACAATCTCGCCATAGCTAGGACTCTGCCCTCTCTTACGTATCCATAGACTCTACTATCAGGCTTGTTCCCACGATAGTTGGTGCCACCGTGGGGCAAGTGTGTAAGCGACTTTTGGTGAGTTTGCAATTTTCATCTTCATCATGTCTTCTGGCGGCGGTTGTTCCTTGGCCACGAGATCCATCTTGGTGCACTCACCTTCGTCGCCGACGACTTGGCATGGCTTCAGGAAGCGCCTCTAGACATTGAGGCGCTCCCGATCCGTGGGGCGGCGCACCTCCGTGCAAGCTCCTGCGGTGTTCTTCTTCGTCAGTCGTCGACTCCGTACATGTCGGCCCTCCCTGCCGTTCATCGCCGCTAGTGATCTGGTCGCTCGCGGCTCTACGTTGGGTGAGGCATGCGGTGGCTCACCAACCGTCATCTCCTTGCGGCTATCGAGCACGCCAAATCACTTCACAGCATGTTCAAATCGGCGTCGAATCAGTCTGACGTTCCTTCCGAGTGTGAGAGATGCGATCTAGTGGCTGAGGTTCTTATGGCGTGTTCTCATCAAAGCCCGCCTGGCTTCGGTCGTGGCAGACACGAGGCTGGAGGACCATCGAATGAGAAGCAGCATCGAGATGAGGAGATCCTCCATATGTCCATTGGTGGTGCAACTGCCAAGGCCCGGGCCTTGGAGGCAACACGCCTTCAGCTCGAAGAGATATATAAGGAACTCGACGAGCGTACCCGCCAGCATCCACCAGTTTCCAGTCGATGCCAGCGACAGTTGTTTTCGAGTGTATCTCAGAACAACTTTCAGGTATTCTGTACTCCGGTTCTGAATGTTGCAGCCGCTGCTAGGATTGCGGATTCCATTCAACCATCACGTTCAGAGGTTGGCAGAGGTTTGCAGTAGATCCGAGCGTTGCTTGATGCAGCACAACAGCAGAATTCGGTTGTTTCTCAGTCGCGCAATAGGTTACAAAGTAACTCACCCAAGGCAGACACGGTTCGGTCGGCTCACAGCCTGGGGTCACCTCTGCATCATAGGGGTGGAGGTTACCGTGAAGATCAGTACCGAGATCAGGGCGACATTAGTTTGCTCCTCGTTTTCACCGTGATGACCGCCATCGACTGCCTACTCCTCCGCCGAGTGGTTCATATGTGCCCCAGCACTATGACAATAGGCACCCGTTCGGTGATGAGCGGAATCCTAGGTTAGACGTGAGGGATGTCCTCGCACATAAGTGGATTGGCAGGGGCGGGGCTCACAGGGACGGTTACGATAGAGACTATCCAAGTGGAAGTGGTGCCGTTGTCTCTCGGCCGAGTGTTTCAGCAGAGCCATTCGATGTGCTGAGATTCCCCCCAACTTCAGGCCGGCGACTAGGATAAGCAAGTTCACTTGTGAGTCAAAGCCGGAAAACGTGGTTAGAAAATTACCGAGTGGCAGTGCAGAATGGTGGGGGAAATGACAACATAGCCATGAAGCATTTGTATTTGATGTTCGATGCTTCGGCCCGAGCATAGTTGAATCGCTTGGCTCCTTCTAGCATCTACTGTTGGGAGGATCTTTCCTGAGTGTTCATTAGAACTTTAGAGGGCACATGCAAGCATCCCGCTGGTTTGATTGATTTGTATCATTGTGTTCAGAAACCCAATGAAATTTTGAGGGATTACATTCAGCGTTGGACCACCCTCCATCACACGATGGAAAATATTTTCGAGCACCAAGCCGTCTATGCTTTCAAGGCCGGTGTTAAGTACAGAGAGCTTTATCTGAAGTTTGGTCGGACAGGAGATATTTCCTTGAGCAAGATGGTGGAGATTACCACGCGGTATACCAATGGCAGAGAGGAAGACCGCCTCCGCGGCGGCAAGGGAAAAGCAGTCGACAATAATACCGGCAGCGGCAATTCCAGTCGGAAGCAAAAGCGCAAAGCCGATGGTCCTGCTCAGGCAGAGGCAGCTGCTCTAGCGGTACAAGGAAATAATAAGGGGAAACCCAAAGGGTAGTTTACCCCAAAGAAATTAAAGAATCAGTCAGGAACAGATGTCATTGATTTGTCGTGTGCAATCCACACAAAGAAGGATGAGGAAGGCAATTTGATATTGCCAAAACACACCACTTGACAATGTGGATTGCTGATCCAATAGTTCAAAGAAGGTTAGTCCAATGGGAAATCTCCTGAAAAGGAAGATGATGAAGATAAGGAGGATTTTCCTTGTCACATCCCTAGTTAGCTTACTTAGGTCAGCATGTGTGTGCATCATGTTTTCACTTTTTGCATCAATCTGAAATGGGGATTAATAGAAACCCTAACACCTCACTAGAATCAGGCCAATTCAATAGTTGTGAAAATCCAAAATGCCCATCAAAAATGTCCCCTATGTCTGGTAAATGTGGACATCAATATATCAGGGGTCATACTAAATGATTGAATCTATATAGCATTTCAAAAATAAATATTAAAGCTACTGAAAATGTCAAATGAAGCATTATAATTATTTTAGCATTCAAAATATTTTGAAACTTTTTGTAGAGGTTTAAAATATTCAAACTAAGCTCTATAAAATATTTGGAGCATTTTGTGCTTAGCATTTGTGCCTAAATAAAAAAACAAATCTTAGAAAAGAAAAACAGAAACTGGAATTAAAAGAAAAATAAGGAGGAAGCTCACCTTGGGTCGGCCCATCTGGCCCAGCACCGCCTTCGTCCTCCTGGCGTCCAGGAGGATGAGCGCGTGCCCGCCGTGCGCTCACGCCGGAGCTCCCACGCAGCTCCCTGTGCGCCTGCCTCCCCCGTCACGCTGGCGAACAGATGAGGACGCCGCTGGCTTCCCCGTCGCTCTCTCTTTCTCGCATTCGCCCGTAGCTCTCTCCCCCCTCTGCCTTGCCATGGACGCCGCCTTCTCGCCGTCATAGTTGCTGCTCCCTCTCTCCCCTGAGCCCACCTTTCGCTCCGCCTCGACGTGTTGATCCTCTCCACCGAAGGAATTGATCTCGGAGGCCTCCCAGCGATGCCCTCGTCATCTTCTTCCTCCTCGGTCACCGGAGACCGCCGCCGTCCGTTTGCCACAAGCAAAGCTTCCCCGAGCCCGCTCTCAATGCCGTTGCAACCATTGTGAGCCCCCTGTTCTTTCCCACCTTTTTTCCCCATCTCTAGCGAGCTCTAGCATCGATCCACCTCGGACCCGAGAGCTCCTCGCCGCCAGCGACGACGTGGTCATCGTTGCGGCGGCCCAAGCTCGTGCCTAAGCACGTAGGTGTGCTCAGGAGGGTCCCAGGTAGCCATAGGAGTCGTTAGTTGGCCCGTTCGAGCTCCGGCTTGATGAGCCCGTGGTCGCCCGAGCTCCGGCAGCAGTCGCGCTCATCGTCGGCGCCGACTCCAGCCATCCCAATCCCTGCGAGGTGTCGGGTTCAGCACGCGCGAGCACGCAGGGCCGATCGGTGCCCTCCATCGTCCTTTTGGTCGACGGAGGAGGGTTCTCGATCCCCTCCACCGTCCCTAACGTTGCCACCGGCTCAACGTCGGCGAGTCAACCGGTTTGACCACCGGGGTTTGACCCTAGGGTCAACTGGCAAGTGGGCCCGGCCCTGTTAATCAAGTTTAAGTTAAAAATAATTAGTTAATAAAATTAATTAACCTAATGACCCACTGACAGTGGGCCCTCTGCTAATTAATTAGTGGTTAGTGTTTTAATTAGCCTCTGTTAGTGACTGAGTCACTAACCAGTGGACCCCAGTGGTCAAGCTTGAGCTGTCAACGGCAATTTGACCAACTAACGTCATGCTGATGTCATGCTGATGCATTAAAAGGATTTATGTTTTAAATTAATTCCAGAAAATAGTTAAAACTTAGAAAAATCATAGAAATTAATCTATAACTCAGATTGAAATAATTAATATATGAAAATTTATCAGAAAAATTCAATGAATCCAATGGTGCTGTTATCATGCATGTTAGAGCAACCTATGTAGATGAACATTGACATTTATTAATAGGTCAATATATGGAATATGAAATAGAGAACGATTTTGAACCTATATCCAAAACTACTTCATTTAACTTGGTTCATAGTTGCATTACCTCATCCATCCATGTTGCCATGTCATGATCATGCATCATATTGCTGCACTTGCCGTGTATTGATTGTTACTTATCTCCATTGCGGTAGGCCCTGCTTCTGAGGATACCCCCAAGTATTCCAATGAAGGAGAAAACCTTCCCGCTTCCCGGCAAGGCAAACAACCCCATTGATCATTCTGATAACATCCCATTCTCTCGCTCCTGCTCTTGTTTATTGCATTAGGACAAATGTTCAATTGCATGTCATGTGCGATAGATGAACCCATTCCTTTGCATGACCTGTCATTGTCACAGTAAATAGCTAAACCTTGCAACCTAGCATACTTAGTAAATGCTTGAGCCATGATGTGCTTTACCTACTTTGCCTGCTATGCTTAGAGTTGTGTCAGGTCTGATTCATCTGAGTGATGAACTGGAGTGAAGCAGTATTGTTCTGATGTGATAAGCTTAATGATGAACCTGATTTGGTAAAGGTAGCGATGAGAGCCTATGTAGGAGTACATAGCGGGTTGTCTCATTGGGACCCTTCTTAGGAACTGAGTTCCGTGTTTGTGATCCAAGCCTAGCTACTACCACACATTGGGTTCTAGTAACTCAACCCCTCTCGACTTATTAATCGCTTAGTGCTTGGTCTAGGAGTTGCAAGTAGTTTCTAGTGTTTATAGTATGCTGGAGGCCATGCGTAGCGTTGACCCTAGGGGTGGTTTACGATGCGGTAGGCAATGGCATGATGTACCAAGGGTCACCCGAATGGTGGGCTTGGGAACCCTGTGCACATCGTTTGGCGCCGTAGCGGAAACTTCGGTCGGACTTCCATGCGGGTTCAGTCTCAAATAGGTAATAGCCTGGACTAGAGGTCTTGTGTGATTGACGGTCGTGGTCGACTCCCTCGCTGGGATTCCCCTTGAAGGTTGCCGAGGTGCATGGTTTTATGAGCACACAGTGATAAGTGGCGAGAGCGTGTGTGAAGAAGTACACCCCTGCAGGGTATGAATCTGTTCGAATAGCCGCGTCCTCGGATGTAACATCCCAAATTTTTAATTTGGAATGTTTTACAATTATTAGCTAATCATCTAAGCATTATGATTGAAATGAATGTGGCAAATATATTTCATCTTCTTTGTTTGACTTCTTTTCAATTGGCATTTGAGTTTACTCAATTACCTCACAAAATACTTTGAAAAAAGAGTATGATTGTAAGTAACATGACACCCCAAAGGTCAGAACAAAATAGTGCCAATCTATTTGAAAGTCAAATTTGGCTTCATTTTGGATTTCTTTAAATAATGTTTTTATAAAGTTTTTATTTTGACTCTAAAGAAATGTTCATGCTTTAGGATTTATTGTTCTGATCGTTTTGGTATATAATACGCTATATTTTTGTTTTCTGCCTCACATCTAAAAAGAGAGTTTTCAAAAAAAAGAGAAACACACACACACACTGGCCAGGCCAGGCCCAGCCAGCAGCCCCAGCCACCACAGCCCAAGCCACGCTAGGGTTGGCTAGCGTGCGTGCCAGGAGCGGGCGCTCTTCCTGGCGCCGCCAGGAGCTTTTGCTCTCTCTCCCTCCTCTCTCTCTCTCACGTAACTTCCAGGTGGGGCCCGACCCAAGTCGTCTCCAACCTCCCGCACAGGACGCACAGATGAGACCGCACGAGCGCGTCCGCACCGGCCGGAGCGAAGCTCCAGGGATAAGGCTTATCCTGCGACCCCAGCCCTCCTAGCTGCGCCTATAAAAGCCCCCCGATGCCCTCTCTCCATTCAGCCAACCCGTTGCTCCTCTTGCACCTCGTAGCCACCACCCCGACAGTTTGCATCTCACCGGAGCTGGAGCTTTCCGACGAGGATTTCGACGCCGGTGAGCCGCCATAACCCTTCCCTCCATGAGAAATCGGACCCCCTAGTCCACCCGCATCTCCCTGACCTCTTTGTTGCCCCTAGGACACACCGGAGACGCCGCCCGTCCGACCCTTGTCGCCGGAGTTCGCCGGAGACTGGAGCTCGCCCCGCTCCCTACGGCCGCCGCCGTCGGGTGCCGTCACCACCGCCCGGTGGCCCTCGTCGAGCTGCATCCGCCGGACAACCTTACCCACGCCGGAGATCGCCGGAGCCACCGCCCCATCACCATCGAGCTTCCTGCCCGAACGCACGCACGAGCGTCTCAGTAAGCGCCGCTCCTCTGTAGATTAGTTTTAGTTTTTTTTCCTTTAGATTTTTTTTATTTAGACCGAACCGGTATGCGGTTAACCACGTTTTAATATAAACCGTGTAGTTTATTTAAACTGAACGTCGGTGTTTTTTTAGTTAGACGAACAGGGGATTTGCCTAGTTTGCGAACGTTCGTCATGTAGCAGCTGCAGCGAACATAGTCAACCAATCAGAGCCATTCACTTCGCGCTCTAGTCACGAACGTCCACACTTTAGAGTTTTCAGAAAATGTTCTATACCAACTTTAATGAACTACCTGGGTGGAAATTGGTTTGTAAGGTGGTGAAGTACAGTGGGAGCATTCATGGGAATCCATGGGAGTGCACACTAGTGGTCCGTCCACCCAGGCTCAAAGCGATCAACCGTATTTTCATGTACCCCAGCGAATAAGGTGCGATAGGTCGTTGTTCTGCACTCAGCTTGCTCGTGGAGTTGATGGACTCATTACACTTTTGCTTCCGCATGTTTTTGTTTAACTTGGCCTTAGGCCATATTATTTTATAAATAACTTTGAGGATTCTCAATGTACTAAATGTGTGATTAAACTCTGTTGTAAATCGTCAAGTACTGTGTGTGTCAGCATACCGATCCAGGGATGACACTTAAGCACAAAGACTTCGATCCCTTGAGATCGGGTCGCTACAAGATCGTATCAGAGCACACGTTAACTATAGGACGCGACCCTAGAAAATGGAAAGCCATAGGATAAAAACCAGATTTTTACAACACTTTTATACCCCTATTTTGGTCTCATACTTTTCCCTGCTTCACTACTAATTTCTCCTCTCTTTCAAACTGTAGATGTCAACCCCCATCGTTGAGTTTGCTCAGCCCGACGCAACCATGCCCTTTGGAAGACAGCTCGTGGATATCGCAGGACATCTGCGCATTGCCTTGCCTAGCTTCACCGGTACCTTCACGGACACTCTACCTGAGGAGATGCGCTGGAAGATTGACGTCCACATTCCAGGGCGAACTTTTGGAAATGCCATTGAGCCGATCGACTTCTACATAGAAGTAAGATCATGGGTCATTGGCAAAGCGATCGCTACGCTCTTTGCACTTGGGCAAATCCGCCAGGACTATCGCGAGGATCTCAGGAAGACTAACTACGTCACGTACGAGCGTCGTGATATGGATGGACATGTGGTGCGCACCAGGGAGGACGACACCATCACCTCACACATTGAGGACCTGGAGGAGCTCATCACCAGGATGAAGGAAGAGATGGACGACTACCTCGTCACCACCCACAACCTGACTACCCGCAAGGTCGAGCTGGAAGAAGAGCTTCAGAACGCCAGCGTAGAGCATGAGGCAAAGCTCGATGCGCTGCAGGATAAGCTCGACGACTTGAAGCTTCAGCTAGAGGAAGCTGAGGAAGAGCTTGATAACGGGGAGAATCTCCAAGCGGATCACTCGTATGGGGACTATGTCAGTCAGGACAAAGACTATGAGGATGACGACGAGGAGATACAGAGTGATGTTGCTGGAGCCGACATCAACATGATAGATCTCTCTTCCGATGACGAGTAGATTTAGATCACCATGAGAGATTAGGATTCAATAGTCGATTAGTATTTGATTGATTTTTTTGTGGGACCTTGTCAAATCTTGTGACATGGCTCACCTTAGTTTTTTTTTTGTGTGAACCCTTTGATTGAATTGAATTGGAGTGATTTGGATTTTTATTGACATCATATGCATATGGGTAGTGTTTCTTCCTTAGGCCTAATTCTATCTATACCCCATCTATGCTGACCCAACAGATGCGACCAAGGCGCGACCCTTCCGGGAGTGGCTCAGGGAATGATATCCCACCCGCCTTGGAACAATTGCTTCAGACCTAGAGCCAGATGATATAGTTGATGATGCAGAATATGGCCCAGAACAATAACAACAACCCGCCTCCACCTCCACCTCCACCTCCACCACAAATTGACAGCCTTACCCGTTTTCTGAGGCTGAATCCTCCAATCTTCACAAGCAGCTCGGAGCCGATTGTCGCAGATGACTGGCTTTGCAACATGGGCAGGAAGCTAGCCACAGCAGGATGCACTGATCAGGAGAAGGTGAGGTTTGCCTCTCACCAACTGGATGAACCAACAGCTTCGTGGTGGGACAACTACACCGCCACGTACCCCATGGAGAATGTGACGTGGGCTCAGTTCCAGCAAGCGTTCCGCACTGCTCATGTTTCAGCGGGCGCTATGGCTCTCAAGAAGAGGGAGTTCCACAACTTACGCCAAGGAGGTCGCTCAATGTCTGAGTATGTTGATGACTTCAGCAAGTTGTCCCGTTACGCCCCAGGTGATGTGGCAACCGATGCAGCCAAGCAAGAGAAGTTTTTGGAGGGACTGAATGATGAGCTGGGAATTCAGTTGATGGTAGCGACTTTTGATAACTATCAAGAGTTGGTGGACAAGGCGATCACTCTAGAGGGCAAGCATCAACAGATGGAAAATCACAAGAGGAAATATGGTCAAGGAAAGTTTCAGTCTGGAGCTCAGCAGAAGCCTTGCTCCGCCCCTTTCTCAGGATATTCTGGTGCAGGACAGAGTAAGTTTGGAGGGCACAACCATCATAACCATGGTGGTCATTCTCAGCATGGAGGCAATGGACACAACCACAATGGCCATAAGAATGGCAATGGGAATGGAGGAAACGGCAATCACCATCACCCTACCCCTGCTACACCAATGAGGAAGGATCTGACTCACATCACCTACTTCAAGTGCAAGAAGACATGGCACTACTCCAACGAGTGTCCCAAGCTATAGAATGGGAATGGCAATGGAAGTTTTGGAGGCAAGAAGCCCAATCCTTTCACTAAGGGGCATGTGAATCATGTCAATGTGGAAGAAGTCTATGAACAACCGGATGCGGTGATTGGTAAGTTCTTGGTTAATTCATTTCCAGCACTTATTCTATTTGACACTAGTGCATCACATTCATTCATATCGAGGGGATTTGTGGATAAACATAAGTTGCCTATCGTAGCTCTTAAGTCACCTATCCTAGTGAGTTCCCCAGGAGCAGAGTCTATGACTAGTCAGGCATGTTTTTAGTTGCCTTTGAACATAGGGGGGCATGTTTTTCTCATAGATATGATCGTACTTGAGTCAAAAGGGTTGGATGTAATCCTAGGTATGGATTGGATGTCCAAGTATCAGGGAAGCATTGATTGTGCCAGTAGGTCAATTCTTCTCACCACTCCAAAGAAGACGAGGATCAAGTATGTATCCAGGCTTAAGCCTAAGAGGACTCAAGTGAACTCTCTTACGGGAGTTGTCCAGGAAGAAGTACCAGTGGTCAAGGATTATCCCGATGTATTTCTAGAGGAGTTACCCGGTATGCCACCGGATCGGGAGATTGAGTTTCTCATAGAGTTGCTGCCGGGCACCGGACCTATCTCCAAGAGGCCATACCGGATGCCCGGTAATGGATCTAGGGGAAGTCAAGAAGCAGATTGGGGAGTTACTAGAGAAGGGGTATATTCGCCCGAGTTCATCACCTTGGGGAGCCCCAGTACTCTTAGTGGAGAAGAAGGATGGAACCTTGAGGATGTGTGTGGATTATCGCTCTTTGAACGAGGTGACCATCAAGAATAAGTATCCACTGCCGATGATCAATGACTTGTTCGACCAGCTAGAAGGAGCTAGTGTTTTCTCCAAGTTTGACCTTCGATCGTGTTATCATCAGTTGAAGATCCGTGAGAAAGATATACCTAAGACAGCTTTTACCACGAGGTATGGGCTTTATGAGTATACAGTCATGTCTTTTGGTTTGACTAATGCCCCTGCCTATTTTGTGAGCATGATGAACAAGGTATTCATGGAGTACTTGGATAAGTTTGTGGTGGTACTCAATGATGATATATTGGTTTTCTCCAAGAATGAGGAGGAGCACGCAGAACATCTGCGCTTAGTTCTGGAGAAGCTCAGAGAACACCAACTTTATGACAAGTTTAGCAAGTGTGAGTTTTGGTTGAAGGAAGTCGGATTTCTTAGACATGTTCTGTCAGGAGAAGGAATTGCTGTGGACCCTTCCAAGGTAGAAGAAGTCACAGAATGGAAGGCACCGACCTCAGTTAGTGAGATCCGCAGTTTCCTTGGACTTGTAGGATATTATCGGAGGTTCATTGAGAATTTCTCCAAGATTGCAAACCCATGATGGAGTTGTTGAAGAAGGACACCAAGTATATTTGGACTGAGGAATGTGAAGCCGGTTTCCAAGAGTTGAAGAAGCGTTTGGTTACGGCTCCAGTGCTAATTCTGCCGAACATACACAAGAATTTTCAGGTGTACTGCGACGCTTCACGCCAAGGACTTGGAGGCATGCTTATGCAAGGAGGAAAGCTTGTAGCTTATGCTTCACATCAGCTTCGACCTCATGAGTTGAACTATGCCACGCATGATTTGGAGTTAGCAGTTGTGGTGCATGCACTCAAGACCTGGAGACATTTCCTTATCGGGAACCAATGTGATGTTTACACCGATCACAAGAGTTTGAAGTACATCTTCACGCAGAAGGAGTTGAACCTTAGGCAAAGGAGATGGTTGGAGCTCATCAAGGATTATGACATGAATTTGCATTATCATCCAGGAAAAGCCAACATCGTGGAAGATGTGTTGAGCCGTAAGGGCAATGTCAACACTCTTGTCGCAAGAGGATTACCTCAGGAGTTGTGTGATGAACTTAGAGATCTCGAGTTGGAAATAGTTCCAAGAGGCTATGTTGCCACACTCTAAGTACAATCCACCTTGTTGGGAAAGATCAGAGAAGCTCGGAAGTTGGATCAAGGTATTGCTGAGATAAAGGAGAGGATCAGCAAAGGAAAGGCAGAAGGATTCCGTGAGGATGAACATGGAACCATATGGTTTGAGCAGCGTATTTGTGTGCCTAATGATCTAGAGATCAGGAAGTTGATTCTTCAGGAGGCTCATGATTCGCCTTACTCAATACATCTAGGAAACACCAAGATGTATTTGGACTTGAAGGAATGTTTTTGGTGGACCGGTATGAAGAGAGAAATTGCTGAGTATGTAGCAGTATGTGATGTATGTCAGAGGGTAAAGGCAGAGCATCAGAAACCAGCAGGTTTGCTTCAGCCATTGCCGATACCTGATTGGAAATGTGATAAACTTGGCATGGACTTCATCACGGGATTACCCAGGACCCGTTCAGGTTATGATTCCATTTGGGTAATAGTTGATCGCTTGATCAAGGTTGCTCACTTCATCCCTGTGAAGACTACCTATACAAGTGCTAAGCTGGCGAAGATATATATGACCAGGGTTGTATGTCTGCATGGAGTTCCGAGGACCATTGTATCAGATAGAAGAACATAGTTTACTTCAAAGTTTTGGCATCAACTACACGAAACTTTGGGTACCAGGCTAGAGTTCAGTATAGCCTTCCATCCACAGACAGATGGGCAGACAGAGAGGGTGAATCAGATTCTAGAGGACATGTTGAGAGCTTGTGCGGTAGACTACGAGTCTAGTTGGCATGATAACTTACCTTATGCAGAGTTCTCATACAACAACAGCTATCAAGCCAGTTTGCAGATGGCCCCTTTTGAGGCATTGTATGGGAGGAAGTGCAGAACACCGTTGATGTGGGATGGAGTTGGTGATCGCAAATTGTTTGGATCGGATTTGATTCAAGATTCTGAGGAGAAGGTCAAGTTGATCCATGATAGACTCATGATAGCTCAGTATAGACAGAAGAGTTATGTCGATGCTAAACGCAAGGAAGTGATTTACGAAGTGGGAGATAGAGCATATCTGCGAGTGTCTCCACTTCGAGGTATTAAGAGGTTCGGGGTCAAAGGAAAGTTAGCACCACGATTCATGGGGCCATACCGAGTTCTGGAACGCAGAGGGGAAGTTGCATACAAGTTGGAACAACCAGAGGGTTTGTCAGGAGTTCATGATGTGTTCCATGTTTCTCAACTAAAGAAGTGTCATGCAAAGATGGCAGATATTCCTTTGAGAGACACGGTGCCTCTAGAAGCAATTCAGTTGGATAACGATCTAACTTATGAGGAAAAGCCTGTTAAGATTCTTGACACTGCCGAGAGGATCACACGTACCAAGGTCATCAAGTTCTGCAAGGTTCAATGGAGTCACCACACCGAGGAGGAAGCTACTTGGGATTGAGAAGAAGATCTCAAGTGAGACCATCCACACCTTTTTGCTAGCCAACCCGAATCTCGAGGGCGAGATTCATCTTAACAGGGGTAGGTTTGTAACATCCCAAATTTTCAATCTGGAATGTTTTACAATTATTAGCTAATCATCTATGCATTATGATTGAAATGAATGTGGCAAATATATTTCATCTTCTTTGTTTGACTTCTTTTCAATTGGCATTTGAGTTTACTCACTTACGTGACAAAATACTTTGAAAAAAGAGTATGAGAGGAGGTAACATGACACCCCAAAGGTCAGAAGAAAATAGTGCCAATCTATTTGAAAGTCAAATTTGGTTTCATTTCGGATTTCTTTAAATAATGTTTTTATAAAGTTTTTATTTTGACTCTAAAGAAATGTTCACGCTTTAGGATTTATTGTTCTGATCGTTTTGGTATATAATACCCTATATTTTTGTTTTTTGCCTTAGATCTAAAAAGAGAGTTTCAAAAAAAAAAACACCACACGCTGGCCAGGCCAGGCCCAGCCAGTAGCCCCGGCCACCAGAGCCCAAGCCACACTACGGCTGGCTAGCGTGCGTGCCAGGAGTGGGCGCTCTTCCTGGCGCCGCCAGGAGCTTTCGCTCTCTCTCTCGCTCCTCTCTCTCTCTCTCTCTCACGTAACTTCCAGGTGGGGCCCGACCCAAGTCGTCTCCAACCTCCCGCACAGGATGCACGGATGAGACCGCACGAGCACGTCCGCACTGGCCGGAGCGAAGCTCCAGGGATAAGGCTTATCCCGCGACCCCAGCCCTCCTAGCTGCGCCTATAAAAGCCCCCCGATTCCCTCTCTCCATTCAGCCAACCCGCTCCTCCTCTCGCCGCTCGTAGCCACCGCCCCGTCAGTTTGCATCTCGCCGCAGCCGGAGCTTTTCGACGAGGATTCTGACGCCGGTGAGCTGCCATGACCCTTCCCTCCTTGAGAAATCGGACCCCCTAGTCCACCCGCATCTCCCTGGCAGCTTCGTTGCCCCTAGGACGCACCGGAGACACCGCCCGTCCGATCGTTGTCGCCGGAGTTCACCAGAGACCGGAGCTCGCCCCGCTCCCTACGGTCGTCGCCGTCAGGTGCCGTCACCACCGCCCGGAGGCCCTCGTCGAGCTGCATCCGCCGGACAACCTTGCTCGCGCCGGAGATCGCCGGAGCCGCCGCCCCGTCACCATCGAGCTTCCTGCCCGAACGCACGCACGAGCATCTCCGTAAGCGCCGCTCCTCTGTAGATTAGTTTTAGTTTTTTTTTCTTTTAGTTTTATTTAGACCGAACCGGTACACGGTTAACCGCGTTTTAATATAAACCGTGCGGTTTATTTAAACTGAACGTCGGTGTGTGTTTTTTAGTTAGCCGAACCGGAGATTTGCCTAGTTTGCGAACGTTCGTCGTGTAGCAGACGCAGCGAACATAGTCAACCAATCAGAGCCATTCACTTCGCACTCTAGTCGCGAACGTCCACACTTTAGAGTTTTCAAAAAATGGTCTATAGCAGTTTTTTTTAGATTTTATTCAAAACTTCAAACGGCCTTAACTTTTTAACCGTAGGTCGAAACGAGATGAAACAAGAGGCTAAATTTTCGTCTCGAATAGCCCTAACCGGAAAACCCATAGTTGCAGATTTTAGCAAGTCCAAATTTGAAATTATTTCAGATTTTAATTTAAATTTCATTAGGCCATATCTTTCAAACGGTATACCCGTTTGAAGTGATTCTTTTTGCACCACGTCACACAAATCCTTTGCCATGACATTTTGCCACTAAATATTCTTCACCATTATTTTCTGTTCACCATAATTTTACTAGGATACCTTGTAGGAACACTAGTGCACGTCACGAATTTTTAACACTAGTCACACTTTGAAAATTTTCATGCTAATGACTTGTGTTGGGTTTTTATTTGGTTTTGCAAATATTTTGTTGCATGACTTTGAATTGTATGAATGCATGTTTATGTGTGTTTTATTTACTTTGCGATAGATTGTATGGAGTGCGAAGCAGAGTACTATCATTCGCTAGAACTTCACTCCCAGCACGAAGGCAATTTACATTTTGATCATGTCAGTTTTACCTATGTTTTATTTTTGCACTTAGTCCTTTGATGTAGGAGTGCATGATAGGAGTTTACACTTGTTTGATTTACTATCACCCAGTAGTTCATTTGAGGTAGGTCTGAACCATGCTAACTTTGTCGCCACCGTGTTATGTTACAATGCCTCGCCAAAGTAGATGTGGATTGGGGAGTGCTATCACTTTGAGATGTGAGTGACAAAGTAGTAACTAGGACCAACTTTAATGAACTACTTGGGTGGAAATTGGTTTGTAAGGTGGCGAAGTACAGTGGGAGCATTCATGGGAATCCATGGGAGTGCACACTAGTGGTCCGTCCACCCAGGCTCAAAGGGATCAACTGTATTTTCATGTCTATAAGCTTTCGTGTGCAGCCGCAAGCCAATATGGGCTGGGGCTTAGTTGATTAGATGGTGTGACCTCTTCTGGGATACGCTAGCAGATGTAGATGATGTAGGTGTACCGGCCTATCCGTGGGTTAGGGGAAATGCTATCGAAAGACTATTTCTCGATCTTCCGATCAAGGATGTGGTTGAGTCTTGTGGGGAAAAGTGCATAACCTCTGCAGAGTTAAAATCTAATTGATTAGCCATGTCCCGGTCATGGACAACTTGAGATTTTAGTAGTGGAAATGTAGGGAGATCTCATCACTCTTAATAAATCAATTGGGTATAAAATTTTGGAATGGTTGAAATGGGCATCATCTCAGACTTATGATATTTGTAGAAGTAGAGCAATTATTTCTGATAGAGAAAAACTAGCTTTATGCAAAACTAAACTTATAGCTTTCCACCAGCCAAATTTCATGTACTATGTAGGCTCATTACACTTTATGATGTGACTTGCCAGTACATTCCATGTACTGACCTACACGGCTGCAACTTATCATGTTACAGATTTATCCGACAACGAATAAGGTTCGATAGTTCGTTGTTCTGCACTCAGCTTGCTCGTGGAGTTGATGGACTCGTTACACTTTTGCTTCCGCATGTTTTTGTTTAACTTGGCCTGAGGCCACATTATTGTAATAAATACCCTTTGAGGATTCTCGATGTAATAAATGTGTGATTGAACTCTGTTGTAAATCCTCAAGTACTGTGTGTGTCAGCATACCGATCCAGGGATGACACTTAAGCATAGAGACTCCGATCCCTTGAGATCGAGTCGCTACATCGGATATGGACTACTTGAAGAACTTATGATGTTCATTGATAATTTAATGGATACTCATAAAAATCTCAAGACAAGTGTGAGTACCATGGATGGCACTCTCATAGATGATGGAGATGAATCCATGGTGGTGTATTGATGTGGAGTTAGTGGACTCGTGTGCGATATCTAAAATTTGAACAAAGAATTAATATGTGTAGTATAGGTTAGCCATGAGTCAAAGCTGGCATTGCTTCATGAGCTCCACCACTCCCCTTGTTGATACATGAACATAAATAGACTAGGTATGCTTTAAAGACTTGTTGAGTATGTTTGTACTCATGTTTTCTTAATAAATGTTGCAGATGAGACTCAGGACCCATCAGGTGGGTTCTATCTAGATGTCGATGACGCCGAATAGCTGGTGTCCCAGCTACGACCTTATGCCCTGTGGCGGGCTCTAGATAGTTAGGCCATATGCCTTTTCACCCTTTCAACTGTGTGTATTCAGACAGCTTTACGCTTCTGCTTGGTTTGTATGAACTTGCTTGTATGAGTTGAGTGTCGGGTCATGTGAACCCTACCTGTAAGAACATATTATGCAAGGCTCCTGTGAGCCTCTTAAATAAAAGATGTGTTGTTGTATGGTTACGTTGTGATGCCATAGTTGTATCTATGCATATCGGGCATGTCGTGCATACATGTTACATGCAACGGTATGTATGGGATTCGACACCTAGTCATGTGCCTTTAGTAGTACTCTTTATGGGAAACTGCCTCTTTTTGCTTCCATCGAGCCTTGGTAGCTTGCTACTGCTACGGACACATTGATTGACCGGCATGTATCCTTCTTTGCTGATGTGTCTGTCCCTTCAGGGAAATGTCTCGTAGTGTAATGGAGTCCATGTAGCCTGCTACGACTCGTCTACATGCAGTGATGACATTTATGTCCCACGGCATAATGGAGTCCTTGTAGCTGGCTATGACTCGTCTACACACGCTTGAGGCTGACACCTGCATTGCTGGGTTACGTATGCATGTTTCCGTACGGATGTGCCACTTGGGTTCTATGACTAGTCATGTAGGCCCGGGTTCTTTGTCGTTTGAATGCTAGCGACATATTCACATACGTGAGCCAAAAGACGCAAACGGTCCCGACTAAGGTAAGGCTTCAGCCGTGGGGTTACCGTGCGTGAAGCTGCAAAGTGATGTGATGTGTTACAGGTTGGATTCCTATGACTTAGGATCGGGGTCCCGACAGTGTTGGTATCAGAGCCTGACTGACTGTCGGACTACCAAGCCAAACCGGTCGAAGTTGAGTCTAGAAACACTATAGAAAAGTAAGGGAATTGATTGTGGAGGGGAACGTAAGGCTATTTTTACTTCTCTTCCCAAGTTATTCTATTCTAAGTCACCTCATCTTTTCTATGGGGTTAAGGACTAGGCATCTTATCTATTTCTTAGGATGACTAGTTACTAACCATGGACTATTAGCTAGCTTGTTCGCAAGTGAACTCTGATTCTAGATTATTGTTTGGTGTGACAATCAGTTGAAATAGAAACTTGGGTCTAGAAAGCTGAGTGGTTATGCTATCCAATCTTTGCAGTTATCTCAAAATCTTTTTTCAGCAATTACAGCCGTTATGCTGTCCAATTTCTGCTAGGATCTCTAATGTCTTTGCATCAATCTCTGTTTCAGATGCCCCCTCGTCTTTCCCGTCAGGTGGTCCGTCTGACTAGGTGCATCGATGTACCAGGCCACATGGGCATGTTGGTTAGAGTTATGATGGAGATTGGTTACCGTTGGTACCCATAGTATACAGTGGAGGAGCAGTATCAAGATTTCAACCAGAGCCAGTACCTGTGTACTGTTAGGATATATCCATCATATCCTGGAGCTGTAGAGCCGCTTCATTGGTCTTATGGGTTAGGTGTCACCATAGACATGGCAGTTCAGGAGGCTGCCTATACCATGTTGACTGTCATGAGGTTTCAGCATGGTCTGCTTCAGAACACAGATTTCTATTATGTTCCTGCTTCTCTAGGAGGAGAGGATAGTTATCTTAGTGCAGCCTATTATGATCATTGTCATGAGGACCCTAGGCTTCAGGTGACCACTTAGATGTTGGAGAACAAGGATCGTGACGCACGTACCCTTCGCATGGAGCTATATGCTACCCATGCACATCTTTGGACAGCCCTAACGCAACTAGCACATGTCGTGCAGATAGGCTATGGAGATTTGGAGATGTTGAACCCATCGCGGACTCATCTGCCAGCTCGCGTAGACTAGCCCGATGTTGGAGGCATCACTCCTCTTTGAGGACCATTGTTGCCACCAACGAGGAGACCGAGGCCACATCCGTGTCCTTACGGGTTCCAGGGATCATAGGCCAGGGTGTTTCCAAATCCTCAGGTTCAACTCCCGGGCCATGGGGGTAACCCATATGAGGTGTTCTACGGCGATGCTTGAGTATGTGGATGTTAGTACTAGCATTGTAGTAGTTGTATTGCCACAGTCTTGCGTGTCTTGTGGGATATGACTGAGGTTGAGAGTTGAGTTCCGGAGGTGTAGATAGATAATGTATAGGAAGCTTGTAATGCCTCCGATGAGTTGTATCATCTTTCCGTAGTTTGTAGTTCAGCTTGGGCTTGTACTGAACTATATCATGGTGTGTATGAATCATGGTGTTCATATGGCAGTTTATTTATTACCATGTTGATTGGGTGTTTACCCTTGCATGCCATGTTGTCCAGTACATTCCTCATCTCATGTCTTAGAGATGTTATCTTCCTTGTCTAAGTTGTGGGTTTGTTTTCCCAGGATGGTGTCAACTAGGAATAACCATGTGCCTGTCTTCGAGTAGGGCGAGGGAAGCCAGCCAAGACAAGAGAACCTGCCGCAGGCGCCCTCCTTGGCAGAAGTGATGCTTCAAGCTGAGCGGAATAAAAGGGAGACCAACAGGCTGTTGGAATGTATTGAGAAGAATAAAGCGCATCCTCCCTGCAATGAGCGTAATGATGGTGTGTACCTCAATGACTTCGTCAAGTTGTGCCCACCTAAGTTTCATCATTCGGTCGATCCGCTCGACGCTGATGACTGGCTGACTAGCATGTCCCGCAAAATTCAAGCTGCCAATGTATCTGAGGCCAACAAGGTGACTTTTGCTGCATACTTTCTGGAAGGACCCGCCAATCTGTGGTGGGAAAATTATGAAGCCATGCGTCCCGCAGGCCCTGCAGCGACTTGGGCAGATTTCAGTGAGGCATCTCATACCCATCACGTCCTGGAGGGGCTGATGGATCGCAAGAGAGAGGAGTTCTGTGCTTTTACCTAGGGCAGACTGACAGTGGACGCCTATAGCCGTGAGTTCGGCAATCTTGCTCGTTATGCTCCGGAGGAAGTGTCGATCGATGCCAAGAAATAGGCTAGGTTCCGCAAGGGACTTAACCCTAAGCTCCGTCGAGACCTGCGTCTGCATGAGTGCACCACCTTCCAGGCCCTCGTCAACAAGGCTATCAATGCCAAAACAGGACAGACTGACTACGAGGCAACTAAAGAAGCACACCCGTGACTTCAGCCCCACATCTGGCTCAGGCCCCAACAAAAGAATGCCAAGCCGGCTAGACGTGGGAAGCCGGGAAAAGCCTGCTATGTGAAGCCAGCTCCTGCTCGTGGTCGAGTGAATTATGTTTCTGCTGAAGAAGCCCTTGAGGATCCTGATGTTATCCTAGGTACTCTCCTTGTCAATAGTCATCCAGCATGTGTTTTGTTTGATACTAGAGCATCTCATTCATTCATCTCAAAAAGTTATGGACGGTTGCGTAACATATCTTTTGTGATATGCCTACTCCTTTAGTAGTTCAGACTCCTCGTTCAAAATGGCAAACTTCTAGGGTAAGCCATGACAATGAGATTCTTGTGGATAGGCTGGTCTTCCTAGCATCTTTGATAGCCCTCAAGTCTTCAGACATCAATATCATCTTAGGCATGGATTGGATGAAATCCCACTATGCTAAGATTGATACTCGTACTAGGAATGTTCAGCTTACACATCCATCAGGTGAGATTGTTAATGTCTCCACTCGAGCTTTCAAACGCCAACTCTATTCTCTCAATGCTAGAACTCTTCCAGAATTAGAAGATATTCCGGTAGTCCATGACTTTCCGGATGTCTTTCCAGAAGAACTGCCAGGAATTCCACCCGTCCGAGATGTAGAGTTTCTGATAGAGCTCATTCCAGGGACTATCCAATAGTCAGAAGACCCTATAAGATGGCACCCTAGAGCTAGCCGAACTTAAGAAACAACTCGATGAGGCTTTGAAGAAAGGTTTCATCCGTCCTAGTTCTTTTCCTTGGAATTGCCCCGTCCTGTTCGTCAAGAAGGATGGATCGGATCGGATGGTTGTGGATTATCGGCCAGTGAATCTGGTCACCATAAAGAACAAATATCTGCTCCCTAGGATCAACGATTTGTATGATCAACACGCTGGATCCTTTGTCTTCTCCAAGATGGATTTGCGGTTGGGATACCATCAAATCCGAATTAGAAACGAGACATTCCAAAAACGGCTTTTGTTACTCGTTATGGCCAATACGAGTACACCATCATGTCCTTCGGTTTAACCAATGCCCCAGCCACCTTCTCTTGCTTGATGAATTCGATCTTCATGGAGTATCTGGATAAATTTGTCATGGTTTACCTCGACGATATACTCATCTACTCGAAGAACGAATAGGAACATGTTGAGCATCTAAGGCTGGTATTGATGAAACTTCGAGAGCATCGTCTATATGCCAAATTCTCCAAGTGTGAAATTTGGTTACCAGAAGTGACCTATCTAGGCCACGTGATCTTTGGTAAAGGTATTGTTGTCCATCTCGAGAGAGTTCAGGCCGTCCTTGATTGGACTCAACCTGAATCAGTTAAGCAAGTTCGGAGTTTCCTTGGCTTGGCGAGCTATTGTTGCCGCTTTGTCAAGAACTTCTCCAAGGTCGCGAAGCCTCTGATTGAACTCCTCAAGAAAGATAAAAAGTTTGAGTGGACTCCACAATGTGAGCACAGTTTTCAGGAGCTAAAAAGACGCCTGACCTCTGCTCCCGTTCTGGTGCCACCAGACTTCTCTAAGGACTTTGTTATCTATTGCGACGCCTCGCGACAAGGATTAGGTTGCATTCTCATTAAAGATCGTACCGTGATTGCATACGCATCTTGACAGTTGCATCCACATGAGGATAATTATCCAACACATGATCTTGAGCTCGTAGCTATAGTCCATGCACTGAAAACCTGGCACCATTACCTTCTAGGTAATTGTTGCAAAATTTACACTGATCACCAAAGTCTGAAATATATCTTCACCCAGCCGGATTTGAATCTCAGGCAAAGACAGTGGGTTGAGTTGATTACAGATTACGACTTAGGGATAACTTACACCCCGGGGAAAGCCAATGTCATGGCTGATGCACTAAGTCATAAGTCTTATTGTAACAACCTGATATTACAACAAAGTCAACCACTTCTCTATGAGGAATTTCGGAAGTTGAACCTTCACATTGTTCCTCAAGGATTCCTTTCCAACCTGGTGCCGAGACCTACTCTTACGAATCAAATCATAGAATCCCAGAAGCATGATGCCGGGATATCTCGGATCAAGAAAAGCATTAGGAAGGGTAATGTTAGATGCTTCTTGGAAGATGATCGGGGGTGTTGTCTTCTTTTAGAATCACTTGGTGATCCCGAAGAAGCAACATCTGCGGCAATTGATCCTTAAGGAGTCTCATGAATCTCCTCTCACAATTCATCCTGCGTAGCAAGATGTATCAGGACCTACGCCAGAGGTTTTGGTGGACTAGGATGAAGAGAGAAATAGCTCAGTTCGTTGCTAACTGTGACGTTTGTCGTCGCATTAAAGCAGAACATCAAAGGCATGTTGGCACCCTTCAACCCTTAGTTATTCGTAAATGGAAATGGGATAAGGTCGGTATGGATTTCATCACCAGATTTCCCAGGACTAAGAGAGGGAATAATGCTATCTTTGTGGTCATAGACCGTCTTTGCAAAGTGTTTCATTTTCTTCCTGTTCAGGAGAGTATAACTGCTAGCCAGCTAGCGGAGATATACGTTTCTCGAATAGTTTCTCTTCATGGTGTTCCTTTGGAGATTAACTCAGGCCGCGGAAGTATCTTTACTTTCCAATTCTGGGAAAGCTTCCAAAATTCTATGGAGACTCATCTATCTTTTAGCACTGCTTTCCATCCGCAGTCAAGTGGTCAAGTTGAGCGAGTCAATCAAATCCTCGAAGACATGCTCCGAGCTTGTGTTATATCCTTTGGTATGAATTGGGAGAAATGTCTTCCATTTGTCGAATTTTCTTATAACAATAGTTATCAATCAAGCTTGGGCAAAGCCCCTATTGAAGTTCTCTATGGACGAAGGTGTCGAACACCTCTTAACTGGTCAGAAACTGGAGAGAGGCAACTCTTTGGCCCGGATATGATCCAAGATGCAGAGGAGCAAGTTTGCATTATTCGTGAAAAGTTGAAATTAGCCCAATCTCATCAAAAGAGCCAATATGATCGCCATCATAAGGCTGTGACCTATGAAGTTTACGAGAAGGCTTATCTTCGGTTTACACCTCTGAAGGGTACCCATCGATTCGGTATCAAGGGCAAGTTGGCTCCTCGTTACATTGGACCTTTTCACATTCTTGCTAAACGAGGAGAAGTTGCCTACCAAATGGAACTTCCGCCGCATCTTCCCAAGGTTCATGATGTCTCCCATGCAAGGTTGTCAGAATCATGATTTTGAATCAGATCGGAGCTCCGATGGTAGGATCGCAAATCGTAGAATCTTCACTAGCAGGATCGTAGAAACGTAGATTCTATGAACTAAAATCGTAGAATCATAGGGGTTAGTTTGGATCGTAAAGTCATAGAATCGTATAACAGAATCGCGATTCTGACAACCTTGCTCCCATGTCTCGCAACTCAGGCATTGCTTCTCGGACCCTGTCCGCGAAGTAGACCACGAAGCGCTTGATCTCCAAGATAACCTTACCTATCGGGAATACCCTGTTCATATTCCTGATCAAGCTGAGCGTATCACTCGGCGTCAGAACATCAAGTTTCTCAAGGTTCAGTAGTCACACCATTCCGAGAAGGAAGCCACACGAGAAAGAGAGGATCGTCTTCGACTAGAGTACCCTGCGCTCTTCCCGGCGACTTCCAAATCTCGGGACGAGATTCTGGTGAGTGGGGGTGAGTTGTCACATCCCTAGTTAGCTTACTTAGGTCAGCATGTGTGTGCATCATGTTTTCACTTTTTGCATCAATCTGAAATGGGGATTAACAGAAACCCTAACACCTCACCCGAATCAAACCAATTCAATAGTTGTGAAAAATCAACAAATTCAAAATGCCCAACAAAAATGTCCCCTATGTCTCATAAATGTGGACATCAATATATCAGGGGTCATACTAAATAATTGAATCTATATAGCATTTGAAAAATAAATATTAAAGCTTCTGAAAATGCCAAATAAAGCATTATAATTATTTTAGCACTCAAAATATTCTGAAAGTTTTTGTTGAGGTTTGAAATATTCAAACTAAGCTCTATAAAATATTTGGAGCATTTTGTGCTTAGCATTTGTGCCTAAATAAAAATAAAAAAATGTCAAAAAAGAAAAACAGAAACTAGAATTAAAAGGAAAAGAAGGAGGAATCTCACGTTGGGCCGGCCCATCTGGCCCAGCACCGCCTTCGTCCTCCTGGCGTCCACGAGGACGAGCGTGTGCCCGTTGTGCGATCGCGCCGGAGCTGCCACGCAGCTCCCTGCGCGCCTGCCTCCCCCATCGTGTTGGCGAGCGGATGACGACGTTGTTGCCGTCCACATCGCTCTCTCTCTCTCTTGCATTCACTCGCAGCTTTCTCTCCCCCTGCCTCGCCATGGCCGCCGCCTTCTCCTCGCCGTAGCTGCTGCTCCAGCTGCTCCCCCTCTCCCCTGAGCCCCCTTTTGCTCCGCTTCGACGCGCTGATCCTGCCCACCGAAGGAATCAAGCCTGGAGGCCCCCCAGTGACGCCCCCATCGTCTTCTTCCTCCTCGGTCACCGGAGACCGCCGCCGTCCGTTTGCCGCAAGCAAAGTTCCCCGAGCTTGCTATCGACGTCGTTGCAACAGCTGTGAGCCCTTGGTTATTTCCCCCTTTTTCCCATCTCTAGCGAGCTCTAGCGTCGATCCACCTCGGACCCGAGAGCTCCTCGCCACCGGCGAGGACGTGGTCGTCGCTGTGGCAGCCCAAGCTCGCTCGTGAGCACGTAGGCATGCTTAGGAGGGTCCTAGGTAGCCATAGGAGTCGTTAGTTGGCCCGTTTGAGCTCCGGCTCGACGAGCCCATGCTCGCCCAAGCTCTGGCAGCCGCCACGCTCATCGTCGGCGCCGACTCCACCCATCCCAGCCCCTAGGAGGTGTCAGGTTCGGCGTGCGCGAGCATGCAGGGCCGATCGATGCCCTCCGTCGTCCTTTTGGTCGCCGGAGGAGGGTCTCGATCCCCTCTACCGTCCCTGACGTCACCGGCGGCTCAACGCCGGTGAGTCAACCCATTTGACCACTGGGTTTGACCCCAGGGTCAACTAGCAAGTGGGCTCGGCCCTGTTAATCAAGTTTAAGTTAAAAATAATTAGTTAATAAAATTACTTAACCTAATGACCCACTGATAGTGGGCCCTCTGCTAATTAATTAGTGGTTAGTGTTTTAATTAGCCTCTGTTAGTGACTGAGTCACTAACCAGTGGACCCCACTAGTCAGGTTTGACCTGTCAACAGCAATTTGACCAGCTGATGTCATGTTGATGCATTAAAAGGATTTCTGTTTTAAATTAATTCCATAAAATAGTAAAAACTTAGAAAAATCATAGAAATTAATCTATAACTAAAATTGAAATAATTTATATATGAAAATTTATGAGAATTCAATGAATCCAATGGTGTTGTTATCATGCATGTTAGAGCAACCTATGTAGATGAACATTGACATTTAGTAATAGGTCAATATATGGAATATGAAATGGAGAACAATTTTGAACCTATATCCAAAACTACTTCATTTAACTTGGTTAATAGTTCCATTAGATCATCCATGCATGTTGCCATGTCATGATCATGCATCATATTGCTGCACTTGCCGTGTATTGATTGTTACTTATCTGCATTGCGGTAGGCCCTGCTTCTGAGGATACCCCCGAGTATTCCAATGAAGGAGAAAACTTTCCTGCTTCCCAACAAGGCAAGCAACCCCATTTATCATTCCGATAACATCCCATTCTCCTGCTCCTACTCTTGTTTATTGCATTAGGACAAACGTTCAATTACCTGTCATGTGCGGTAGATGAACCCATTCCTTTGCATGACATGTCATTGTCACAATAAATAGCTAAACCTTGCAACCTAGCATACTTGGTAGATGCTTGAGCCATGATGTGCTTTACCTACTTTGCCTGCTATGCTTAGAGTTGTGTCGGGTCTGATTCATCTGGGTGATGAACTAGAGTGAAACTGTATTGTTCTGATGTGATAAGCTTAATGCTGAACCTGATTTGGTAAAGGTAGCGATGAGAGGCTATGTAGGGGTACATAGCGGGTTGTCTCATTGGGACCGTTCTTAGGAACTGAGTTCCGTGTTTGTGATCCAAGGCTAGCTACTACCACACATTGGGTTCCGGTAACTCGACCCCTCTCGACTTATTAAATCGCTTAGTCCTTGGTCCAGTAGTTGCAAGTAGTTTCTGGTGTTTATAGTATGCTAGAGGCCGTGCGTAGCGCTGACCCTAGGGGTGAGTTATGACACGGTAGGCAGTGGCACAGTGTACCAAGGGTCACCCGAATGGTGGGCTTGGGAACCCTGCGCACATCATTTGGGTCCGTAGCGGAAACTTCGGCCAGACTTCCGTGCGGGTTCAGTCTCAAATAGGCGATAGCATGGACTAGAGGTCTTGTGTGATTGACAGTCATGGCCGACTCCCTCGCTGGGCTTCTGCTTGAAGGTTGCCGAGGTGCATGGTTTTATGAGTACACAACAATAAGTGGCGAAAGCGTGTGTGAAGAAGTACACCCCTGCAGGGTATTAATCTGTTCGAATAGCCGCGTCCTTGGATATGGACTACTTGGAGAACTTATGTTGTTCATAGATAATTTAATGGGTACTCATAAAAATCTCAAGACAAGTGTGAGTATCATGTATGGCACTCTCGTAAATGACGGGGATGAATCCATGGTGGTTTAGTGATGTGGAGTTAGTAGACTCGTGTGCGATATCTAAAATTTGAACAAAGAATTAATATGTGTAGTATAGGTTAGCCATGAGTCAAAGCTGGCATTGCTTCATGAACTCCACCACTCCCCTTGTTGATACATGAGCATAAATAGACTAGGTCTGCTTTAAAGACTTGTTGAGTATGTTTCTACTCATGTTTGCTTAATAAATGTTGCAGATGAGACTCAGGACCCATCAGGTGGGTTCTATCTAGATGTCGACGACGCCGAATAGCTGGTGTCCCAGCTACGACCTTATGCCCTATGGAGGGTTGTAGATAGTCAGGCCATGTGCCTTTTCACCCTTTCAACTGTCTGTTCTCAGACAGCTTTATGCTTCCGCTTGGTTTGTATGAACTTGCTTGTATGACTTGAGTGTCGGGTCATGTGAACTCTACATGTACGAACATATTATGCAAGGCTCCTGTGAGCCTCTTAAATAAAAGATGCGTTGTTGTATGGTTAAGTTGTGATGCCATAGTTGTATCTATGCATATCGGGCATGTCGTGCGTACATGTGACGTGCAACGGTATGTATGGGATCCGACACCTAGTCATGTCCCTTTAGTAGTACTCTTTACGGGAAACTGCCTCTTTGTGCTTCCACCGAGCCTTGGTATCTTGCTACTACTCCGGACACATTGATTGACCGACATGTATCCTTCTTTGCTGCTATGTCTGTCCCTTTGGGGAAATGTCTCATAGTGTAATGAAGTCCCTATAGCCTGCTACGACTCGTCTACGTGCAGTGATGACATTTATGTCCCATGGCGTAATGGAGTCCTTGTAGCTGGCTATGACTCATCTACACACGCTTGAGGCTGACACCTGCATTGCTGGGTTACATATGCCTGTTTCCATACAGATGTGCCACTTGGGTTCTATGACAAGTCATGTTGGCCCGGGTTCTCTGTTGTTTGAATGCTAGCGACATATTCACATACATGAGCCAAAAGACGCAAACGGTCCCAGCTAAGGTAAGGCTGCAGCCATGGGGTTACCGTGTGTGAGGCCGCAAAGTGATGTGATGTGTTACAGGCTGGATTCCTATGACTTAGGATCGGGGTCTCGACATTCCTAAGGTCAATGCCGCTTTGATGATTGTTGCCAATGTAGAAAGCAAAAGTTAACTGAAAGTTATTAACAGGGAGGTCAACATGGCTGTTCTTGCAACCCCCACACACCTCAAGTGGTCTCAGACTCCTATAACATTTGACCAGTCGGACCACCCTGTTCATGTTGCTACCCTTGGTTGGCAAGCTCTGGTGGTGGATCGTCTTGTGGGAGGCACTCGACTCCGCAAGGTTCTCATGGACGGAAGGAGTGGAGTGATCATTTTGTATGTGGATACCCTCAAGGGGATGGGCATTCTGATGTCCCGCCTCAGTGAGAGCAACATGTAGTTCCACGAAGTCATCCCTGAGAAGAAGGCCATCACTCAGTCAGATTTCGTTGGATGTGGTGTTCGGCACCGACACGAATTTTCGCAAGGAAAAGTTGACGTTCGAAGTTGTAGACTTCTAGAGTGCATATCCCACCATCCTTGGTCGACCGGCTTATGCCCGTTTCAGCTCGTCCATGTTACGTGTACCTCAAGTTGAAGATGCCCGGGCCCAAGGCTATGATCACAGTCACAAAGAATCAACAAAGTTATGAGGAGTGCCTACAACAAGGCTCCAAGATTGGTGACCATCAAATGGCTGTGGTCGAGTTGGAAGAATACAAGAAGAATACTGAACCTGTCGATCTGATGCATTCCAAGAGGTCCGCCCCTGAATCTGGTTTTCAGTCAGCAGGTGAAGTGAAGCAAGTGAACATTCACCCGACAGATCCTAATGCTGCCCCAATCAACATCTCAACAACACTTGACAGCAAATAGGAAGCCGCGCTCATCCAGTTCCTCCATGAGAACTAGGACATCTTTGCAGGGAATCCTTCTGACATGCCGGGTGTACCCAAGGAACTAGCTAAGCATCAATTGAGAGTGGACCCGAAGGCCAAGCCTGCCAAAAACACTTGCATCGGTCAGCGATAGAGAAGTGGATGGCAATCGGCAAGGAGGTGGCTCGACTCTTGGCGGCTAAGTTCATAAGTGAGATTTACCACTCCGAGTGGCTCTCAAACGCGTCATGGTCCCCAAGAAAAATAAGTCACTCTGCATGTATATTGACTTTAAACATATCAATCAGGTCTACCCGAAAGATCATTTTTCACTCCCCCGCAACGATCAGATTGTCGACTCAACTGCGGGATGTGAGTGTTTATCTTTTCTCGATGCATACTCTGGCTACCATCATATCCGTCTATTTGGTCCAGATGAAATAAAGACAGCCTTCATCACCCCTTTCGGGTGTTTCTGTTATATCACCATGCCTTTTGGTCTAAAAAATGTTGGCGCTACTTTCATGCGTATGATTCAGAAATTCCTGCTCGAGCAGATCCCTTGGAAGATCGAAGCTTATATGGGTGATATTGTAGTCAAGTCTCACAAAGGTTCCGACCTGCTGACTGACTTGACAGAAACATTCGCCAATTTGACATCAAGTTAAACCTGTCCAAGTGCACTTTTGGAGTTCCCGGTAGCAAGTTGCTCGTCTTCCTAGTTTCCAAATGGGGGATCAATGTCAATCCCGAGAAGATTGGCGCCATGACCCGAATGAAACACCCTGAGCATGTGCATGATGTCCAGAAGCTCACAGGTTGCCTAACGGTGTTGAGTAGATTTATTTCTCGTCTCGGAGAGAAGGCATTGCCTTTATACCGACTGCTGGAGAAATCAGATATGTTCGAGTGGACTCCTGAGGCAGAAGCGGCTTTTGTCGAGGTCAAAGCCCTGCTTTCCACCCAGCCGGTGCTTGCTGCTCTGCACAACAAAGAACCCCTGCTTTTGTACATTGTAGCCACTAATCAAGTCATCAGTACGGATCTCACTGTCGAGCAACAAGAAGAGGGCAAAGCTTATAAAGTCCAATGTCCAGATTACTATATCTCTGAAGTGTTGACTCCTTCAAAGCAAAGGTACCCTCATTACCAGAAGCTCGTCTATGGTATATATCTATCAACAAAGAAGGTGGCACACTACTTCCAAGATCACTCAATCTCAGTCGTCAGTGATGCTCCATTGTCTGAGATCCTCAACAATCGAGATGTGACTGGTCAAGTGGCCAAATGAGCTATTGATCTCCTCTACTTTGATATCAAGTTTGAAGCAAAAAAGGCAATCAAATCTCAAGCACTTGCCGACTTCATGGCCGAGTGGATAGAACAGCAGCAGCCAACTCAAATCCACTCGTCACACTGGACCATGTTCTTTGATGGCTCTAAGATGCTGAATGGGTCTGGTGCTGGTGTAGTATTGGTATCTCCAAAGGGTGACAAGCTCAGTTATGTCCTCCAGATTCACTTTGATTCCTTCAATAATGAAGCTAAATACGAGGCACTCTACGGGTTACGTATGGCCATCTCACTCGGCGTCCGGCGCTTGATGGTACACACTGACTTAGATTTGGTGGTTAATCAGGTGATGAAGGAGTGGGACGTCAGAAACCCTGCCATGATTGGATATTGCCATGCAGTGAGAACGCTTGAGAAGAAATTTGAAGGTTTGGAACTCCACCATATTCCCCGAGTGAAGAATCAAGCAGCTGATGATTTAGCAAATATCGGATCCACTCGAAAGCCTGTACCTAGCAATGTGTTTCTGGAACACCTACATTCTCCTTTGGTGTAAGAAGATCCCTTCGCTGAAGAGCCACCGCAAGCAATAAGTGCCTCTAGTCCGACTGAGGTTGATGTCCCGGTAGTCATAGATCTAGTAATGGAGATTCTGGTGATCACGCCCGATTGGACGGTGCCATATATTGCATACATACTGAGGCAAGAACTCCCAGAATACGAGGTTGAAGCTCGACAGATTGTCCACAGATCCAAGGCCTTTACTGTGATCGATGGATAGCTTTATAGAGAAAGCATAACTGGCGTAACTCAGCAGTGCATCTCTCCTAAGGAAGGTCGACTGATTTTGGAAGAAATTCACTCAGGAACCTATGGTCATCATGCGTCCTCTCGGATGATTGTTGCCAAAGCATACCGAGCTGGTTTCTTCTCGTCGCGCGCCAATGAAATGGATAAGAAGATTGTTGATCGCTGCAAAGGGTGCCAGTTTTACGCAAACTTGTCGCATAAGCCCGCGTCCGCCTTGAAGACTATTCCACTTGCCTGGCCGTTCGCTGCATGGGGTTTGGATATGGTCGGGTCCATTCTGAACGGACTAGAGTGGATTCACGCATCTACTTGTAGCAGTCGACATGTTCACCAAGTGGATTGAGGCTAAGGCCATAAAGAAGCTGAATTCGCACACTACTATCAAGTTCATGAAAGAGATAGTGTTTTGGTATGGACTTCCCCACAGTATCATTACAGACAATGGTTCAAACTTTGACTCGGAAGATTTTGGACACTTTTACTCCTCCCAAGGCACTCGGGTGGATTATGCATCCATTGCGCACCTCAGACTAATGGTCAAGCTGAGCGAGCAAATGGCCTTATCCTTCAAGGGTTGAAGCCTCGACTCATGAGAGATCTTGACATGCAGCTGGAGCTTGGGTTACTGAATTTCCATCTGTTCTGTGGGGCTTGAGGATGACTCCTAATCTGTCGACGAGGCGCACTCTTTTCTTCATGGTGTATGGAGTCGAGGCTGTTTTGCCGAGTGATCTCCTTCACAATTCTCCCCGCGTAGATCTTTACTCAGAGGTTGAGGCTAAACAAGCATGACAAGACGGTGTAGATCTCCTGAAAGAAGAACGTGAAATGGCTCTAATTTGGTCGACTGTGTACCAACAAGATCTGTGTCGCTTCCATGCAAGAAATGTCAGGAGTCGGTCATTCCATGAAGGCGATCTTGTGCTCCGAGTGTATTAGCAGCATCCTCACAAGCTTGCCCCTGCGTGGGAAGGTCCTTTCGTCGTCACCAAAGTACTGAACAATGGATCCTACCACCTCTACAACCTCAAGAAGAATATCAACGAACCGCGTGCCTAGAACACAGATTTACTTTGATGTTTTTATACCTGACGACTGAGTTGTTTGACGTAATAAGAGTACTCTAGACAATGTTGTTTATCAAAGTTATGACTCCTGCAGTCTTTTGTTGATTCCGATCGCACAATCTCATATTCAAAAACACTCCGAGTGATGAGCGACCCTCTCACTCGAGGCCTTAGTTGTGAACCAGTTTTCACCTAACTTAAAAACCCTGCCGAGTGAATAGCATCCTATTCACCCGAAAACTTAGCTGTGAATCAGTCTTCGTCTAAGTTGAAAACTCCTCCGAGTGATGAGCGACCCTCTCACTCGGGGGCTTAGCTGCGAACCAGTTTTTGCCTAAGTTAAAAACCCTGTTGAGTGGATAGCATCCTATTCACTTGGAAACTTAGCTGCGAATCAGTCTTCGTCTAAGTTGAAAACTCCTCCGAGTGACGAGCGACCCTCTCACTCGGGGGCTTAGCTGCGAACCAGTTTTTGCCTAAGTTAAAAACCCTGCCGAGTGAATAGCAACCCATTCACTCGAAAACTTAACTGTGAATCAGTCTTCGTCTAAGTTGAAAACTCCTCCGAGTGGCGAGCGACCCTCTCACTCGGGGGCTTAGCTGCGAATCAGTTTTCACCTAAGTTAAAAATCATGCCGAGTGAATAGTATCCTATTCACTCGGAAACTTAGTTGTGAGTCAGTCTTTGTCTAAGTCAAAAACTCCTCCGAGTGATGAGCGACGCTCTCACTTGGGGGCTTAGCTGTAAACCAGTTTTCGCCCAAGATAAAAATCCTACCAAGTGAATAGCATCCTATTCACTCGGAAACTTAGCTACGAATCAGTCTTCGTCCAAGTTGAAAACTCCTCCGAGTGACGAGCGACCCTCTCACTCGGGGGCTTAGCCGCGAACAAGTTTTCGCCTAAGTTAAAAATCTTGCCAAGTGAATAGCATCCCATTCACTCAGAAACTTAGCTGTGAACCAGTCTTCGTCTAAGTCAAAAACTCTACCGAGTGACGAGCATTCCTCTCACTCAGGGACTTAGCCACGAACCAGTTTTTGCCTAAGTTCAAAATTCTTCCGAGTAATGAGCATCCATTTCACTTGGAAACCAAACAAACTTAGCCAAGCAAAGGATTGGAAAGCAAAATGCAGATAAATCAAGAATTCCTAGCGCGGATAAAAGTTGCCCACACAAACGAAAGTGCTCAGGCTTAAGGCCTGAACGGAGTTTTAAACGGTTACACCATCACTCGGCATACCAAGGCAAATAAAGTCTCAACTACGAGCAAAGTATTTCTCAAGCACCGGTGGGACTCACGGGCTCGACAAAGGTGTACAGGTCAATCACATCAGCTATCCGAGTGGCTGCTTCAATGAAGGTCTCCAAGAAGTCCTCAAATTGAAGGTTCTTCGTGTTGGCCACCTGGAGAGTCATCAGCTTGTCTTGCTTGGCCTCCTTGTAATGGACCCGTACGAGTGAAAGCACCATGTCGGCTCCGTAGTGAGTAGCAGGTATTTTCCATGCCTGCACTCGACCGGGAATCTCATTGAGGCAGGTCATCAACGACTCGAGATCAGTCTGGAGGGTGTCTTCTGGCCACAGTTCTTTGTCAATCTTCTCCAGCACAGCCCTCAGTCGAGTGATATACTCTTGAACGCTTCTAAGATGAATGTCAAGCCGAAACATGTTCATGGACACAGCGTCCCCGATGGGTGACCTGGTGGGATCCAAATTTGGCTCAATCTCCTCAGTCTCCTTTTCAAAGTATTGGCAGAATTCTACACGAAGTGGGGATGAAAAGTTGGTCACGCTACTGTCCTATAAGCATTAAGGAAAATCACTCGACGGAAGAAACTTACCTTCAAGCATGCCGAACATCTTATTCCAGAAGTCTCCCAAGTATTTCCCCAGGCCACTACTTCTCTTGGTGAGTTGTTCAGCCTTTTTGATCCAATCGGCCCGTTCTTGCTTGAGTTTGGTGTTTTATTCTTCCAATTTTCTGGCTGCGGCAAGCTTCTTCTCGACGGCCTCGGTTTTCTCCCACGCCACCTTCTCAACATCAGCGAGTGCCTTGTCTTTATCTTCAAGCACTTTCTTCATGGTATCTAAAGAAATAACATTGTTGAGTCGCGCTTGGAGTCGACGGTTCTCATCACGCACGTCTATTCGAGTGAGGACACTCGGTTCAAAGCATAGAAGATGAAAGTGATAGTGCAGTTGGTCGAGCAGGATTACCTCCCAGGGTCTTCAGCTCGGTCGGTGCACGGTCTAGGTTGTTCTTGGCCACCTCTAGATCTAGTTGAAGCTGGTTTTTCTCCTTCTCCAGGTCGACGTACTGAGTCCGAAGCTCACAAGCTTTCTGAAACTAGCAAAGAAGTAGTTCAGTTGACACTAATATGTCTCCACTCCCGAGAGGAAAAGAGCAAGTTCGGTCGACTGGATGGCGGCCCGTCGCCCCATCCCACACCCCTGCAAAGCGTCATATCATGGTCGATGGAAATGACGTCCATGAAACCTATAGGATAGGTCTTACCAATTCGGAGCTTTCCATCCCTAAGACAAGTATTCAGAGGTGGAGACACTAAGAAAAAGAACTCACTCGACGGACCGAGGGACAAGCATACTCCAAGTACAAAAAAGGGACCGGAGTCCAAGTTCTTAAGACTACTGCCAATCATAAACGATCGACAGTAGTCTCGAGGACTACACCCGGTGGGTGCACTCAGTGTGCCCCCACTGGATACGACACCACTCGACCAGATCCGACTTGTCCGAGTAAAAAAAGGAGCAAACATGCAAAAATTGTCTCTATTAGACCCCCACCGATGCAAGCACTCGACGGCGGTCTCGGGGACTACACCCAGTGGGTGCACTCAGTGTGCCCCCACTGGACCTACTATCACTCGACCAAGTACAGCCTGTCGAATGACAAGTGACTATCAAAACAAATCTAAGACCCCTGCCGGTGTCACCGCCATTCGACAGCGGTCTTGGGGACTACACCCAGTGGGTGCACTCAGCATACCCCCACTGGACTAGAGACCACTCAACTAAGACGTAATCTACTTGAGGGGAAAACAAGCAAATATGTATCAAAAGAAAACACCCAGTGGTTGTATAGTCAAGATGGATAGGAATTCAATCGAAAATGAACTTACAATCGCACTTACTCGGACATTGGCGCGAAGCGCTGAGATGGCATCATAAGCCAACTTGCTGGCCTCGTACGCCTCCTTTGTATGCATCATCATTTGCTCAGCCTAGATCATGGCCTCTTTGCCAGCTCCAGTCTGGTCCTCTGGGACGCGGTATAGAGGGAAGGTGGGCGTCGGATGAGTTAGTGTTGCGGCTGGGGTCACAATTGGCGCTGAGGCCACAAGAGTTGAAGTGGCTGGTGGAGCACTCGACAGCGGAGCTACAAGTTCAGTTCTGCCTCGGGAAGAGTCGCCAACTCCTTGAGACGATGCAGCAGTCGACCTACAAGGCATCTGCCCTGACGATGTCTTCCGAGCGCGTACGCTTGGGGTGCCCAAGGTCACACCTTCACCCCCACACCCTATTGTGGCTCCTCATCGTGTTCCACGTGGATGACGTCTAAAGCTACCAATGGACAATGTTAGCTTATTCCATCAATGAATCGTCTTCAAAAAACAGAACAGAGTGGAGATTTGTTATACCTCGTTGAGAGGTGGCCACGTCAGCTGTGTCCACTTTCAGGTGCTCCTCTTCATCTCGTGGAGGCGACGTCACTAAGGTAGCAGGTCTAGCACACAAATTCCACACGGTCAGCAAAAGCATGAAGTTCAACAACAGAAAAAGGAAAAGGAGAATGAACACTCACGTTGTGGCGATGGGCATGGCGATCTTCATGCAGGGAAGAGCCTTCCGAGGTTTTGGTGCATCGGACCTAGGCTATTTTGCGGCCCTTTCTGTCGACTCAAGTGTTGTAGCCCGACTGTGCTTTGGATTACAGGTGCTCGATGCCAAGTTTTTGCTTGGGGCGGACGCTGGGTCTTGGCGCTGCTTGGAATGATGCTCGGTGCACGGAGGAGACTAAACCTCTTCCTCGCTCTCCTTCGAGTCCTCGTCACTGCCTTCGTTGTTCTCGGCGTAATCAACATCTACGCTATCGTCTAGGATCTCTTCTTCGTCATCAGGCTGCTCACCGTTCGGCACGGGCAAATACATGTTCGTTAACTCCTGCAAGATACAAACAGTAAAGTCAGTCGGCTAAAGACCCAATCACTCGACGAAACATGAAAGCATTCAACAAAGATATAACTCACCAGATTCGGCGGCGGGTTCTCAGCAGAGAAGGGCAAGATTTGCTTGGCTCCCAGAGGGTTGCCACATGCTCCAGTGATGCTTCGAAGCCACTGTGCAACAGTCTTCTTTAACACTTCCTCTGGATGTGTGCGAGTGGTATACCCAGCGCCTGAATAGTGCCACATAGTGGGGTCCCTCGCTTGAAGGGGATGGATTCGTCGACCAAGAAACACCTCCAGTAGGTCCATACCAGTCAGTCCACCACGGACCAACCCTACTACTGTGTTCACTAAAATTCCTACCTGGACTTTCTCCCCCTCTGTCATGCATAATGATCTGGGAACAGTGGGTCGCTCCAATGTGAATAGGGGAAGGCCAGTCGACATGTTGGGGGATGCAACATTGTTGTAGAAAACCAAGTCGACTGCAAGCCCCGAACGGATTCAGGAAAGGTCATCGACAAAAACACACTCCTGGTCCCCTTTTGGAGTCCCGGGACACCACATAGCTAGATGACATGGGTCTTACTATCATCTGGGTTGGCTTTTTTGACCGACTGGGACTGGATAGTGAAGATGTGTTTAAACAAGCCCAGTGAGGGGGACAACCCAAGAAGCATTCACACATTGTTATGAACGCAGCAAGATATGCAATGGCATTCGGTGGGAAATGATGAAGTTGTGCCCCGAAGAAGCTCAAGAACCCACGAATGAATGGATGAGGAGGCAAAGAAAAACCTCGCACGACGTGGGTGAGGAGGAGGACTCGCTCGCCTTCGCGCGGCTCCGGCTCGATCTCTCCCTCCGATAGCCTCCACGACCCATCGGCTATCATCCCGTGGGCGACGAGGTTCTGGACATCTTCCGCCGTGATGGTCGATAGAAGAAAATCCCCTTGGATCCACCACGGCAGCGCCGTCGACCGGGCGACCGACAGCTTCTTCGCTTAGGCTCCCTTCTTGGCGCCCTCGACCTTCTCCATCTTCCCCTTCGTCATCGCGGCAGCGATCGTCGAGGCGGGGCCGAGTGGCGTGCGTGGAGCAGAGGAGGCGGAGGAAAAGACGAGAATGGGAGAGGAGCACTATGTCGGTCTTTGTGCAGTCCCATCTTATAACTGCCCGAGTGAGTCTTTGACCTACGGGCCCACCATATCTCTGTGTATCCCGGTTGCAGAGGAAGCGCGGTACATGGCGTAAAAGACGACGTGAAAATCGAGGTGTCATGCCCGTACTTGCCACATTCATTGTGTCATCATCGTGCAGCGCGCGGCCCAAATTTTCGAATCCCGTGAAATCCGGGCCTGATGAAGCGACCCGTCACATCAAAAGATCCTGCTGATCACTCGGACCTAAGTCCGTGCTCAAGTTCACTCGGACGCATATCAAGACAGAATCGATCAGTGTGAATGATAAAGACTCCAGTCGATGCAGACTTCCGTAAAGCCCAAAAATGCATTCAGAATTTCTATGCCTTATCAGAACTTGCACCGATCCCTTTTTCACTCGAACCCGGATACATTCAGGGGCTAATGATGAGGATATGTACCTAGGGTAGGGTCTGAGTCCTGACCTACATACCCTACCTAAGAAAACTACATTGGAGAACTTAAAGATTACAAGATTACAAGGAAGACTCCGACTGAAGTCATCATGACGCATGAGTCACTCGACAGAAAATCCACTCGGAGGTTTCTCCCTCCATTCGACAGTCGCCTTTCAATCAGAAGAACCAACAGATAGTAGACCGCAAAAGACCAGAAGCCACTCCAGGTAGGCCAATAGATAGGCCTTCGACTAGTCACCATTAATAGCATATATTACATATGTTATCAGTAATGTATGCCTTTATTATCACAATCGAACCATTGGTTGCCGGGTATTCATGAGGGGTAGTGCACTCTATATAAGACGCCCCTCCCCTCTGGCACAAGGGTTCGCACCCCATGTAACACATACATTCCACACGACAAAAGCTCCTGAGCACTGAGACGTAGGATTGTTACCTCCATGAGAGGGGCCTGAACTCATACATCCGTGTGTACAATCTCGTTGTACCTAGGACTCTTCCCTCTCCTTACGTACCCATATCCTCTACTATCAGGCTCGTTCCCACGACACCAATCACGATCCATCCCGATCTAGCGTCTAACGGACAGCACCTCCGCGGTCAGCACACGTATAGCTTGATGACGTCTCCACCTCCTTGATCCAGCAAGCGAGGGTGGAGAGTTAGATGAGTTCTCCGGCAGCACAATGACGTGATGGTGGTGGTGGTGGAGCTGATCCAGTAGAGCTTCGCTAAGCTATAGAGAACAGATCTAGAGGAGAAGCAATCTACAGGGAGAGAGGGCAGCACATGGCTTTTCTTGGTTGTGGCTACCCTCGCTCTCCTCATATATATATAGGGGGGGAAGGGAGGAGGGGTGGCGCCCCTAGGGTTTCCCCTAAGGGGGTCGGTGGCCTAGATGGGCAACCCTAGATGGGTTTTGGCTCTCCCACCCCCTAGAAGCCTTGGCCCCCAAGGCAAAGGGGACGGCTGCCCTAGGGAGGGCGCCCCACCTCCCCTTGTTACGTGAGATGGGATGAGAGGGACGCACATCCCCTTGGTGGGCTGGTGTGCCCCCTCCCCTTGGCCCATGAGGCCCCCCAACACTTGCCACCCCCCCCTCGAAACCCCTATCGGTACTCCCGGTCATAACTCGGTACCCTCGGAACGCTTCCACACTTCGAATCTCTTTGTCCTATATATCGATCTTCACCTCCGGACCATTACGGAGTTCGTCGTCATGTCCGGGATCTCATCTAGGACTCCCAACAACCTTCGGTCACCAACACATATAACTCAATGCTACCAAAACGTCACCGAACGTTAAGTGTGCAGACCCTGCGGGTTCGAGAACTATGTAGACATGACCGAGACACATCTACGGTCAATAACCAATAGCGGGACCTGGATGCCCATATTGGTTCCTACATATTCTACGAATATCTTTATCAGTTGAACCTCTATGTCAAGGATTCAGTTAATCCCGTATGATGTTCCCTTTGTTATTCGGTATGTTACTTGCTCGAGATTCGATCGGCGGTATCTCTATACCGATTTCAATCTCGTTATCGGAAAGTCTCTTTACTCGTTCTGTAATACAAGATCCCGTGGATAAATCTTTAGTCACATTGCTTGCAAGGCTTATAGTGATGTTTTATTACCGAGTAGGCCCTAAGATACCTTTCCGTCACATGGAGTAACAAATCCCAGTCTTGATCCATGTCAACCCAACAGACACCCTCAGAGATACCTGTAGAGCATCTTTATAATCACCAAGTTACGTTGCGACGTTTGATGGTGTCCTGGACTACGGGGTACTCACCACGTCATCTCCCAACAAGTGCGTCCGGCTGAGGACCCCAAGGGCGATTCACTAATGGGCCAGTTCGGAGAGCCCATGATCCATACAAGGGAGATTCCACAAGACTTGTCGCACAATACAAGGGCTCCTCTAAACTCTAGGCCTACGGTGCATTATATAAACCAAGGTCGGGCTAGTCAATACACAATCTCAATCTCATATTCATTACTACAGTCTCGTAGTAGATACATGTACTATGTACTATCCCCCATGTCAACACAATCAAAAGCTGGACGTAGGGTATTATCTTCTTGAGAGAGCCCGAACCTGGGTAAAATCCTGTGTCTATGTTATCATCGTTTCAAGACGCCTAGCTTAGGACCCCTACTACAAGATATGCCGGATTTGAAACCGACATTAGTGCTTTCATTGAGAGCCTGTTGGGTAGTCACTGCAGTGCGATGAGAATCAGATCGGCTCCATTGCGATCTACGCGTCGGAACCGAGCTACATCGTCAACGTCCGCATCTTCGCCGTCGGCTTGACTGGTCACCTCGACTAGGCCGAAGACTGCGCGCCACATCGGATCATCTAGACCGGACGGGATTCCTCGTCAACATCAACTCCAATCTCAACCAAGACAATGGAAGAATCCTCCATAGTGCTCGGGGGCTCAATGTCAACATTGCCCTCACGCGACCCTGCGGTTTTTCTGGACAGCGAATTCATGTTCGTCGTCCCCGCCTCCTCGAGTGTCGCTTTGACGATTGCTTCGGTGGAATTGTGCGGAATTGAGTCTAGAACGATCCTGCAAAATTTGCTCGTGTTCCAATAGAGGAATCTCCGGCGATCTACAATATACCGGAGCCCTATCTAATCTGGACGAAAATCTAGACGATTTTAGGGAGAGGATTCCAGCGTCTAGCTCGGGCGTCTGCTGAAAAATCCCACCGTTCATTGGCTGCGAAATTGCTATACCGATCACCCCTCAAATTTTCAACTCGATCCGACCGTCCAAACTTTGGGAAACATCCGATTAGTACACCGAATTTTGGATCTATTTTCTGCGCGAAAACGAATCCGACCCGAGTTCATCTTTTTCATGAACGGGTTGTCGATGTCCTTTTTGAAGGAAATTTTGTCATCATCTCGGTCAACCGACCAAGAGTTCGGCACCGCGAGGGCCGAATAATCATCAAGCGAACCTCGTCATACGCGGGTTGTACGGGTCGAGCGGTCCATTGTTTCATCAAGCCAGCATCGACCTCGTCACAAATTTCAACCTGCGTCGGCATTACTGCACCATTACTTTTTCAAGCTGACGCCCACCACGCCGACCTGCTCTGACACATCGGCTGGCATGAGACTTCGGCGTCACCAGCCAACCTGCTTCAACACACCGACTCGCATGAGACTTCGGCGTCACCAGCCGACCTGCTTCAACGCACCGGTTGTCATGAGACTTTGGCGTCACCAGCCAACCTGCTTCAACACATCGGGTGGCATGAGACTTTGGCGTCACCAGCCGACCTGTACGAGACTTTGGCATCCGCCGATCATAGCTTCTCCATGTCAACTGGACCGATGACTTCATCTCGCCACATCGATCGTCCGGCGTCGCCACTTCATCAAACCGAACTCTTCATTCAGGCACATTTAAATTAACTAAGTAGAATACAGCTTTGCCATATTCCTTTACTTATTTTCTTCCCTTAAATTAACTAAGTAGAAGAAAAAAATTAAAATATATACATATTATTAGCTTTATTTGTTATTACTCTTGGCTTGCACTATATTGCGTGCACAGGTAATCGGCTTCGACTGTGTCATGCAGTCACCTTGGCATGCCTACGTCATTGTCGCGCCTCCATCAACCAAATTGTGACGTCGACATGGCCGATAGACTAGGGGCTTCGCCATCACGCTGCCGAACTACTCCGTCTGCTCGACTCGTCCAGGGGTTTCTCCTCGTCCTTCGTAAGTGTTGTGTTGTCACTTCATCAAGCCGAGCTCTTCTTCGGCTACCTCGTGACCGGCTTGGGGGCTGGGACCTTGACCCACTACAAGCTCGGCACATGTCACAAGCTCATTAACCAGCTAAGTTGCTTTCATGCTCACTTTTTTCAATTTTTAAATTTTGTTCGGTTCGACCAAGAATTACACATTTTTGACAAAAAGTTGTTTGCGAAAAACTTTCCTTGTCAAAACTTTGTTTTTACAAACAAATTCAAATACCTCGTTTACTTGGGGGGCTTCCTTTATGAAGCTATTCCTCTTGCATATGATTACTAATGTATTGCACCCATCCTTGTTCGTGTTTACGCTGATATATGCATCATCTTGACTTAAGTGTTTCGCAAAGCTGGGTTGCCTTGCTCCTATGCTTGCCCCTACGTTCCCGATTGTTCGGCTAGGGAGTAAAGGGAGCACCTCTGCGATTGTTACGATCGGGTCATCCTAACTCGTACCTCAGATGGGTGAAGGTGAAAGGTAGCGCTCTTGCTATTTTCAACTATGGTCGGCCACGACGGAAGACAAGCATACATATTGCACACCCCTCATGGTAATCATGAGAACCCAAAGAAAGGAACCATTGGCGGAACTATTTTCTTTGAAGATGCTTCTCACGTTAAATAGTAATATAGCATAAGTTCCCTGGGCGCACTTTGTCTGTTATAGCCTAATGGCCTAATTGTCTGGTTATTCGAAACACTTTCGATATCCTCGGATGGCGTAGTAGATAACACTTTTCAGCCCTTGGCCGAAAAGGAAAAGCTGACGGTCGGTTAAGACGCGTTTAAAGTTCGGGCGAACACATATATGATATAAGTAATTTGGTACATACAATCACTATACATAAAATTCTTTTACCCAAGTAACTTGAGGGCTCTTCAATTTATATGAGACATTTTATAATAAATGTTGTTTTCTTCTTGGTCGTTGCAAAGTCTTTTTCTACTACTCCTTTTTTTCAACACGAGTGTTTGGTCAATAGCTGGGTAGCCTAGCTTCTCTCTAAAGCCGCTTGAGTTTAGTTTGCTAAACAGGCCTCGGAGAAACACTCTGCCCTCGGGATATGAAGGCTGAAGCCAAAGGCTGGCCCGCTTGAAGTCTAAGAGATCGGATGTATCATGTTAAAGCACGATCGAAGCACATGCTAATTTTAAGACCAATTTTTTGATTGGCACCAAAACACTTTATTTAGTTCGAACGTAAAAGTTTTTACGTAAGTTTTTTGGTTTTTTGAGCTTATGGCACTTCTAAGCTAGTTGTGTTTTTTTTAGGAGGAGGAACATCATCTTGACTGAGGTGCCCTACGTAATAATTCAGCTCGGGAAATCTTTTTTGACCCGTTGTTTGGCATCTTCCCTGCCGACCTCCACCTCGGCATCTCGGATATTGCCCTATATGCATCAGTTTTGAATTATGTCTTCGGTCAATAGTTGGGTTGCCCCGCTCCAGTGATCACCTCCTACATTCCAATTTGTTCGGCTAGGTGTGCAAAGGGAGGACCACTGCGATTGTACTTCCGATTCTATTGGTTAAGTACCTCAATGGAGAAAGCCGAAAACTGGTTGTCACAATGAGCGCTAACTGGTCAGCAATCCGATGACTCTGTCAAACTATATACCGATAGAGGTTAACCCATGGGCCATTCATAAAATTGCCTGAAGTGTTAACGGCTTGACCTTGGCTAACGCCGAACACTAATCGGGGGCTAGTAACTGGCCTCCTAGACTTTAAGCTCATGTGACTAAGTGAAAGTTATAAATCCTAGATATCTGATTGCCTCGTTTCCGCTAACACAACGGCCTCCGGGCACCGAGACATCGGCTAAGGGTTGTCTCGTTACTGCGGAAACACCTTGCGTAGCATTTACAAAGGGGTAGAAGCCGACGATGGGCCACTCTCAAATGATAAACAATCATAAAGGAGTCAAAATAGCATATAGCATTAAAGAATTTATATTCAATATGCGAGTGCTGCCTTCCATAGTCATCGTTAAAAATCCATAAATGTGCATCAATTTGACTTAAGATTTTAGCCAAGCTGGGTTGCCTGGCTCCTGCGCTTACCCCTACGTTCCCGATTGTTCGGCTAGGAGGTAAAGGGAGCACCTCTGTGATTGTTACTTCCGGGTAATCCGGGTTAGTACCTCAGACTGGGTGAAGCCGAAAGCTATCCATCTTAAGAATATAATTGGTCGGCAACGACAGAAGTGAAAATTTCGGTTCATTAAAGAACATAGAGTTCGGGAACATTCCCCAAACTAAAACATAAATTGTGTCAAACATAACAAAGTTTGTGTCAAACAAATATCGATCCTTAATTCGACCACCCGTGCCCAAGTTAAGTCTCGGGGCCTACTGCATTGCCTATTCAATGCAGCAAGTTTAAAGAGCAATATGGTTTCTGAGGAGATTCGATCCTTAGATTGGTCGACCGCACCCAACCCGAGTCTCAGAAACTAATATGTACCACATTTCTATCCCTAACGTATGCCATTGAGAAAGAACTTGATCCTCACGCCGATTTTGCAAATCGACCTAAGTCTCAGGGGCTACTGGGTTCAGTGGTTTTATTTTCTTTATTATTAATTTTTCCTTCAGGTGCATCTCGGGTTATAGACCGACACAAACCTTGTGGGCTACTGGCTATAATTCTCAGCAGAGAATAAATTGCAGCGATCAGAAATAATTTCCACCAAAAATCAGCCCGCTACTGAGGTGGTGCACTATTTCTAAAGCAGTCCGGTGTAATGCCGGATGCATGTGGTTGGCTCAATAGAGGGCATTGCCGGCATTAAGCTCGGCTGACCTCGTTTAACCTTTTCAAAACCGAAGTAATATATGACACCACGGATGCCAAACAGTGTTAGAGCTCGTCTACGCAAAACACCTCGGAAGTAGTCCGGCATAAAGCTCGGATGCGAATGGCTGGCTCCATAAAAGACTATTCCGGCAGTTAAGCTCGGATAAGGTCCTTCAAATTTTCAGAGACCGAGGTAATTTATGACACCTCGGATGCAATCCGGTGTTGGAGCTTGGACGCAGCCCATCATTAGCGCTCAGATGCTGATCAGCGTCGGAGCTCAGCTGCAAAAGACACCTCAGATGCAGTCCGGCTTTGGAGCTCGGACGCAAGAGGATACCTTGAATGCCGAATAGTGTTGGAGCTCGGCTGTGAAAAGACTCCTCATATGTAGTTCGGCGTTGGAGCTCGGACGCAAGAGGACATCGCCGCATGGGAAACACTTCAAATCCTAGGTGTGGTGTAAAACATTACAAGGCATTGATAAAGGGAGATAACTTAAAGGGGCTCCTAAGATGCCCGACATGTGAACTCTTCACATACACCTCGACGATCCTCAAGATCAGAGATGGAAAGATATGTTGAACCAATTTTCCAGACCGACGGCTGAAGATGGAGAATAGTTCAAAAGAACCGAGGAGCGTCCCCAACTTGAAGACCAGTTCAGGGGGCTACTGATGGTGTCCTGGACTAGGGGGTACTCACCACGTCGTCTCCCAACCAGTGGGTCGGCTGAGGACCCCTAGGGCGATTCACTAATGGGCCAGTTCGGAGAGCCCATGATGCATACAAGGGAGATTCCACAAGACTTGGCGCACAAGACAAGGACTCCTCTAAACCCTAGGCCTACGGTGCATTATATAAACCGAGGCCAGGCTAGTCAATGGACAATCTCAATCTCATATTCATTACTACAATCTCGTAGTAAATACATGTACTATGTATTATCCCCCATATCAATATAATCAAAAGCAGGACGTAGAGTATTATCTCCTTGAGAGAGCCTGAACCTAGGTAAAATCATGTGTCTATGTTACCATCGCTCCAGGACGCCTAGCTTAGGACCCCTACTATGAGATATGCCGGATTTGACACCGACAATGTTTGATACACACAAGGTACTCCTCCGGTGTCAGTGAGTTGCATGATTTCATGGTCATAAGAACAGATACTTGACATGCAGAAAACTATAGCAATAAATTGACACGATCATACGCTATGTTTATAGTTTGGGTCTTGTCCATCACATCATTCTCCTAATGATGTGATATCATTACAAAATGACAACTCTTGTCCATGACTAGGAAACCATAGCCATATTTGATCAACGAGATAGTCCAATAGAGGCTTATTAGGGACATGGTGTTGTCTATGTATCTACACATGTATCTGAGCTTTCGATCAATACAATTATAACATGGATAATAAACGATTATCATGAACAAGGAAATATAATAATAACCATTTTATTATTGCCTCTAGGGCATATTTCCAACACTCGCCCCGCGTCGACCCCATGGTCACCCACTGGTCGAAGCGCCACCGCCCTGCCGCAGCAGAGCTCGGCTACCGCGCCAAGCTTTGCCCCGCCGCCGGATCACTAGCGCCGCCGCTCACCGACGCGTCCCACATGCATCGCCGGCACTGCATGCACGCGCAGCTCCCCACCAGGAGCTCGCCGGCGCCTCGCTCCGACAGCTTTTGGCTCGTCGTCAGCGCCCATGGCCGGATCAGGGGTCCCAAGGCCCGGATCTGCCCTACCCTAGTCACCCCGGCCCTCGCCGGCCCTTGCCCTGGCCGCCCCGACCCTCGCCAGCGCTCGCCTCGGCGACCCAGCCGCCGCCCGTGGCCATGGCCTCGGTCAACCTTCGCTGGGACGGCACCGACCCGAATCTACCCCAAGCCCACCATCCAAACAGGAACCCGAACCGCTCCGTCCCAGATCCGCCTCATCTAGATTTTCGTCCGGGGTATTTTGACTAAGTCCTTTTTTCAGCTAGGAATTATAGCATAGTTGCACATTGGGAGCTGTAACTTTGTGCACGTGTCTCCGATGAAAATGTTCTTGATATGAAAAATCATCAACTGAATGTGTACTTCATCATGGACGCATTTGCACACATATTAGAAACCATATACATGCTCAAAACTTTGTTGCAAAAGTGCATCGTGTCGTTAGGTGCAAATATGTCATTTGGTTCGATTTGGTGTGGGTGATTGCAAGTAAACTCTAGCTCCTTTGTATATGGTTTCTTCATGAGAGTTGCCCTATAATATGTATACTCTGATGCCATGCCTCTGGTTGATAGGTAGTACACCCTTATTGTCGTGGGAATGAACCTGGCAGTATATGGTAGGGGTACAAAGGGAGAGGGCAGAGTCCTAGCTACGGCAAGGGTGTACACACGGATGTATGAGTTCAAGCCCCTCTCGTGGAGGTAACAGCCGTACGTCTCAGTGCTTGGGAGCTTTATGTCGTGTGGAATGTTGAGATTACAATGGTTGCGAACCCTTGTGCAGGAGGGGAGGGGCGGCTTATATAGAGTTTGCTGCCCCTCATAATTATCCCGCATCTAAGGGCCTGGTCGTGGGGTTTAAAGTCTGCCGTTACAGGTAACGTATGTAATAAAAGCTACTAATGACCATTGAACCAGCGTCTGCTCGTTGGGCTCTTGATAATGGCTCTTGGTCTTCTGGCGTCGAGTGAAAGCGAGGTCTTTCGAGTGACACGCGACTGCCGAGTGAGAGCGGGAGTCTCCGAGTAGATTACTGTAGAGTGACTTTGAACGTCTCCAGGGATCCACTCGGAAGTTCATGCTTGATCTTCAAGTCCTCCCATGTCATGTCCTTAGGTAGGGTATGTGGGCCTTGCCTAGGACCCTACCCTAGGTACATATCCTCATCATTAGCCCCTGAATGGATCGGGGTTTGAGTGGTGGAAGGAGGTATCAACGTAGACCTTGAGTTAGTGCATCAAATCCTCCGAATGATATTTGGGATTTCCATGGAACTTGCGTCAATTGAACTCTGAACATTAGCGTTCATTCAGGATCAACATGCAAAATCTTCCGAATTATATTCGGGGCTTCAACAAAACTTGCGTCGATTGAATTCTTCTCCGCTCGCTTGGATCCATTCAGTCTTAAAAGTGCCCGAGTGGATGTTTAGCATTTGTTTTGCTCCGAGTGAACTGATAGTATCTTTGGAGGCGACGGGTCGGTCTGACAGACCCGAATTCTCCGGGATAGAAAAATTTGGGAAGCGTGCGCATGCGCGATGATGGCGCCACGATCAGGGCAAGTGGAGGCACGACGCCTCAATTTTCTCGCCGGTCATATCGCCACGTACCAGGCACCATCAGCGTTTGGCGTGTGCGGTAACCTCGCGGGTCCACTGGTCAGTGAGACACTCGGCAGCGTATAAAGCTTTCCATGCTACGGTTCGCACAGTACTTCCGCCAGTTCTTTCTCTCTTTTCCTCCGCCTCTTCTACTCCCGGCGCCTCACTCCAATCCTCCTCGACGAGAAAAGTCATGTCGACGATGAAGAACATGACGGAGAAGCTGGAGCGTGCGAAGAAGGGGGCGACGAAGCTCAAGGGCAAGAAGCCCTCAACCGCCCGGTTCACCGGGCCGGCGGGTTGGATGCAGGGGGATTTTCTCCCCTCTATAGTCACTCGCGAGGACATGGAGGGCCTCGTCTCCAACGGGCTCGTGGCGGATGGTGCTTGGAGGTTGCCGGGGGAGGAGCGCGAGCCGGATCCACGCGATGGGGAGTGGATTCTTCTTCTCTCCCATGTCGAAAGAGGTTTTTACATGCCTCCCCACCCGTTCTTTAGGGGATTTCTGAACTTCTTCGGTGCTCAACTGCACCACCTCTTGCCAAATACCATCGCCTATCTGTCTGCATTCGTCACTTTATGTGAGTGCTTCCTGGGTTGCTCTCCCCATTGGGGGTTGTTCAAGCACCTCTTCACGGTCAGATCCCAGACCGTGAAGAAAGCCCTCCCCGCCGATGGGAAGACTCACGTATTCTAGCTATGTGGAGGTTTAGGGGTTCAGAAAAGAGCCCGTAGTTCCTTCCCTGCCATGACTTTTCCCGAGTCCGTCAGAGGTTGGCAGTCGACTTGGTTCTACTGCAAAGACGTAGCATCATCCAATATGTCGACTGGCCTTCCCCCCTTTACACCTAACCGCCCCGTTGTTCCCAAATCTCTGAGCGTGACTGAAGAGGAGCATGTCCAAGTGGGTATCATAGTTGAAGCAGTGGTGCAACTGATCCGGGGTGGAGTGACAGGAATGGATTTGCTGGAGACGTTCCTCGGTCGATGCATTCAGCCGCTCCAAGCCAGAGACCACACCACGTGGCACTATGCGGGCCCAGAGGACATGACCAGGACGTATCCAGAGGAGGTTCCACAAAAACCTGTCGAGCAGTGGCTTCGTAGCATCACTGGAGCTTGCGACAATCCTCTGGGAGCCAAGAGGGTCCGACCTTACTCGGCCGAAAACCCACCGAAGAATCTGGTGAGTTGTGTGGTGTCGACTGATGTTGTACTGTCGAGTGATACTTTGACTTATAAACTGACTTACTCCCTTGAATCATGCAGGAATGGACGAACATGCACTCGCCCGTTCCCAACGGGAACCATGTGGAAGACGGCGTGGTGAGCGAGGGCGGTAGCATGGACGGCGACGGTCTTTCCGACATCGAGGACGAATACGAAGACTCCAGCGAAGAGGAAGAGGTCGAGTCGCCTCCCCGGGGCGAAGGTCGCACCAAGGCCCGCCAGGATCCAGTAGCTGTTGAGGACAAGGCTCCGGGCCCTAGTGAGAAGAACCCGAAACGGAGCCGCCCTTCGACCGTTGAGTCGAGTGAAAGACTGGCCAAGCAACCCAAGCAAGCCGTCACCAAGCCTCGCAAAGCTCTGCCTCGCATGAGGGTGGTCGTACCTGCCGTCTCCACGTAAGTTTTTATTTCCGAATTTTTTCTGTCAACTGAAGTCTGGAGTTGTATCTGACCGAATGCCACTCAATCTGTCAGAGCTGCTACATCTATGACCTCGCCTCATCGGGATGGAGGGGAAGCAATGGATGTTGACACTGCTGATGCTGCATAGAGGTAAGAAAGTTGTTGGTTCGTCCGGATGGGACTCGGCACATGTAGATGTTAACACTGTGGGTTGTCATTGCAGAGGTCATTCAGGTGGAGGACGACGAGGAGCAACTGGACACTTCGCGCGCTCGTACCCGGAGGGCCTCATCGGCGCAAGCGCTTCAGCACTCGACTACAGAGTCTTCCCAGGGGAGAGGTGGCTCGACACAACCCAGGGCTGAACCCGCAGCACCTCTGTCGCATGCTCCTCCAGCCGTCTCGACCATTGTGACATCGACTCCAACTCGACCCCCTCGGACTACTTCAGCTGCCCCAGCGATCACGCCGACCCCACCTATGACGGCCTTCTCTCTGCATCGCACCCCGAAAGATCAGACCGGAGCTGCGAAGGAAGCCATGATTCTGGTGGAGTAGCTCATGCTGAGAACCAAGGAGGCATTCGAGGCCAGTAAACTGGCTTTTGACGTCAGCACAGCCCTTCGTACCAATGTCCAAGTAAGTTCGATTGTAAGTCCATTGTCGATTGAATTCCTGTCTTCTCTTGGCTGTTGTATACCCAGTGGGTGGTTGTTGTAGAATGTTTGAACTTTCTCCACTCGAATAGACCGGATCATAGTCGAGTAGGCCTGGGATTGATAGTACGCGTGGTACTAGGTCACTCGACATGTCGAGTATATTTTCTGACAAGTTGCTCGACGGATCGAGAGTTAATTGTCTCAGTGGGGGCACTCTTAGCGCACCCACTGGGTGTAGTCCCCGAGACCGCTATCGAGTGCTTGCATTGGCAGGGGTCTTAGAGTCTATTGTATACAGGATACACTTCGCCTTGAATCACACCACTCCGTATCTACCTTGCAGGTTTCATGGATATTATTGGCAAACCATGATATGACGCTGCATAAGGACAGACTGCACTTCATAGAGTAGGGAGGTGCGTCACTCGACGGGTCGAGTGTCGTGACAGGGCTGACCTTGTCGAGTGTATATTTTTTCTGACGAGTTACTCGACGGATCGAGAATTAACTATCTTAGTGGGTGCGCTCTTAGCGCACCCACTGGGTGTAGTCCCCGAGACCGCTGTCGAGTGCTTGCATCGGCAGGGGTCTTAGAGTCTACTGTATACAGGATACACTTCGCCTTGAATCACACCACTCCGTAGCTACCTTGCAGGTTTCATGGATATTATTGTTAACCATGATATGACACTGCATAAGGATAGACTGCACTTCATAGAGTAGGGAGGCGCATCACTCGACGGGTCGAGTGTCGTGACAGGGCTGACCTTGTCGAATGTTTGAATAACCAGTAGGGGCACACTAAGTGCACCCACTGGGTGTAGTCCCCGAGGCTACTGTTCATCGCAGACGATAAACAGTAGGCTTGAAAACTTGTCGTACGTGTGGTACTAGGGTCACTCGACATGTCAAGTGTTTTTTTCTGATGAGTTACTCGACAGATTGAGAGTTAACCGTCTCAGTGGGGGCGCTCATAGCGCACCCACTAGGTGTAGTCTCCGAGACCACTGTTGAGTGCTTGCATCGTCAAGGGTCTTAATAGAGACAGCTTTTGAATTTGTTTATGGCGTGTGGAGCGCCAGAGCCGCTCGACATGTCGAGTGGACTTTCTGCTTGAATTCTTCTATGATGGTCATTCGCCGGCGTTCGATACCCAGTCGATTGTCCCAAGCGTCACTCGCCGATTGAATTCATGTCTTGTGTTGATTCCAGAGGTCTTGTGAGCCTGGGGCGGAGTACAAGGATGTGGAGGATGAAAGGAACCGGTTGCAGGTGGATCTGTCAGTCACCAACAACGCACTGGAGCGAGTGCGTGCTGAGATGAAGACTTTGGGAGGTAATTACTGCTGATTTTCTGCATTCTCCTCTTCACTCTTCATGTTTTGAACTGAGTTCTCGCACTCGAACAGACGTACGCAATGAAAACCGTCGACTCCAAGCGCGACTCAACAATGTTATTTCTTTAGATTCCATGAAGAAGGCGCTGGAGGAGAAGGACAAGGCGCTTGCTGACGCTCAACGAGCGGCCAAGCAGAAGACTGAAGCCGCGGAACGAAAGCTGGCGGCTGCCAAGGAGCTGGAGGACGAGAACACCAAGCTAAAGCAGGAGCGTGCGGACCTTGTCAAGAAGGCCGAGCACCTAACCAAGAGGGGTAATGGCCTGGAGAAGCATTTGGGCGAATTCTCGAGGAAGATGTATCTTCTGCTCGACGGTGAGTATTTCTTGTCGACTAACATTTGTAAAAAAATTGAGGGTCACAGTTCACCGATTCTCTTCCTATTTCCCCTTCTTCAATAGAATTCTGCCAAGACTTTGAAAAGGAAACAGAAGAGATTGAGCCCATGCTTGACCCTACCAAGTCGCCGGTTGCTGATGCGGTGGCGATGAACATGTTGTGGCCCATACAAAGGTGCTTCATACTCTGCCTCATTGTTGGAGGAATCAAAGTGAATTTGCAAGACATAGCTGAGCTTGTCGCATCTAGGGGATATCAAGACAACACCAGCACCGGACCCATTCAACATTTTGGAGTCGTCGAAGAACATTGCCCAATGCGCCGAGTGAACTTGGATGGGCTGTTGTTGTTCAGTCCACTCGGCCATGAAATCTGCCAATGCTTGGGACTTGATTGCTTTCTTGGCCTCGAATCTGATGTCAAAGTGTCCAAGCTCAATTGCCCATTTAGCCACTTGACCTGATGCGTCGCGATTATTGAAAATCTCGGACAAAGGAGCATCACTGACGACTGAAATCGAATGGTCTTGGAAATAATGCGCCACCTTCTTTGCTGACAGGTAAATACCATATACCAGCTTCTGATAGTGTGGATATCTTTGCTTTGAGGGGGACAATACTTCCGAGACATAATAAACTGGCCGCTGGACTTTATAGGTATTACCCTCCTCTTCTCGCTCCACACTCAGCATTGTACTGACAACCTGATTTGTGGCCGCGATGTATAGGAGCAAGGGCTCTTTGCTAGCAGGAGCGACAAGCACCGGCTGGGTGGAGAGCAGGGCTTTGAGCTCAACAAACGCTGCTTCGGCTTCGGGAGTCCATTCGAACGTGTCGGACTTCTTCATCAACTGATATAAGGGCAGAGCCTTCTCACCAAGACGAGAAATGAATCGACTCAATACTGCCAAGCAACCTGTGAGCTTCTGAACGTCGTGCACTCGCACGAGAGTCTTCATACGGGTAATGGTGCTGATCTTCTTGGGATTGACATCAATTCCTCGCTCGGAAACGAGAAAACCGAGCAACTTGCCGCCAGGGACACCGAAGGTACATTTGGCCGGATTCAGCTTTATGTCGAATCGTCTTTATACAATTGGCGAATGTCTCGGCCAAGTTAGCCAGCAGGTCGGAACCTTTGCGGGACTTGACCACTATATTGTCCATGTACGCCTCGACATTCTGAGGGATCTGGTCGAGTAAACATTTCTGAATCATGCGCATAAAAGTAGCGCTGGCATACTTAAGACCAAAAGGCATGGTGATGTAGCAAAAGCACCCGAATGGGGTGACGAAGGCTGTCTTTATTTCGTCCGGGCCATACAGACGGATCTGATGGTACCCAGAATAAGCGTCCAAAAACGATAAACGCTCGCACCCCGCTGTCGAGTCAACAATTTGATCTATGCGGGGGAGCAGAAAATGGTCTTTTGGGCACACCTTATTGAGATGTTTGAAGTCAATGCACATGCGCAACGACTTATCTTTCTTTGGCACCATCACAACATTCGAGAGCCACTCGGAGTGGTAAATCTCCCGAATGAACTTGGCTTGCAAGAGACGGGCCACTTCTTCTCCGATTGCCTTGCGCTTCTCCGCCGCTGGTTGACGCAAATGCTCCCTAACGGGCTTGGCTTTCGGCCACTTGCAGACGATGCTCAGCCAGCTCCTTGGGAATCCCCGGCATGTTAGAAGGCTTCCATGCAAAGATATCCCAGTTCTCACGGAGGAACTGGATGAGCTCGGCTTCCTATTTACTATCGAGTGTTGTTGAGATATTCGTCGGGGCAGCAGTTGGATCCGTCGGGTGGATGTGCACCTTCTTCACCTCCCCTGCCGACTGAAATGCCGACTCGGAAGCTGGCCTCTTTGCGTGGAGCAAATCAGCATGGTCAGCGGTTTTCTTGTATTCCTCCAGCTCGACCATGGCCATCTGTTGATCGGCGATCTTGGAGCCTTGCTAGAGACACTCTTCGGCCCGCTGTCGATTGCCAATGACCGTGATCACGCCCTTAGTGCCTGGCATTTTCAACTTGAGATACACGTAACATGGTCGGGCCATGAAACGTGCATAAGCGGGTCGACCCAAAATGGCGTGGTAAGCACTCTTGAAATCCATGACTTCAAATGTTAACTTTTCTTTTTGGAAATTTTTGTCATTCCCGAATGTCACATCCAATGCTATCTGGCCGAGTGACTTGGCCTTCTTTCTTGGGATGACCCCGTGAAACTGCATGCAACTCTCGCTCAGACAGGACATCGGAATGCCCATCCCTTTTAGGGTATCCGCATAAAGAATGTTCAGGCCGTTACCGCCATCCATGAGGACCTTTCTGAGTCGAGTCCCTTGCACCACCGGATCAACTACCAGAGCCTGTCGACCGGGAGTGGCCACACAAGCAGGATGGTCTGTCTGGTCGAATGTGATAGCATATTGGGACCATTTGAGCTAGGTGGGGGTGTTTTGCATAGCCATGTTGATTTCTCTATTGATGACTTTCAAACGACTCTTGCTCTCGACATCAGCAAAGATCACCAGTGTAGCAGTGACATCCGGGAATGTTTCATTTTCCTCATCTTCATCTCCCTTTTCAGGAGATTTCTCACGCGACTAGTCTCCCTTGAATTGCTGGATAAGGGTTCGACACTGTCGAGTGGTGTGCTTGGGCAAAATCAGGCGCCAACTGTCGTAGGAACGAGCCTGACAGTAGATGGTAGGGGTACGAAGGGAGAGGGCAGAGTTCTAGCTATGGCGAGGGTGTACACACGGATGTATGAGTTTAGGCCCCTCTCGTGGAGGTAACAGCCCTACGTCTCAGTGCTTGGGAGCTTTATGTCGTGTGGAATGTTGACATTACAATGGTTGCGAACCCTTGTGCAGGAGGGGAGGGGCGCCTTATATAGAGTTCCCTGCCCCTCATAATTATCCCGCATCTAAGGGCCTGGTCATGGGGTTTAAAGTCTGGTGTTACAGGTAACGTACGTAATAAAAGCTACTAATGATCATTGAACCAGTGTCTGCCCGTTGGGCTCTTGATGATGGCTCCTGGTCTTCTGGCGTCGAGTGAAAGCGAGGTCTTCCGAGTGACACGCGACTGCCGAGTGAGAGCGGGAGTCTCCGAGTGGATTACTATCGAGTGACTTTGAACGTCTCCAGGGATCCACTCAGAAGTTCATGCCTGATCTTCAAGTCCTCCCATGTGGTGTCCTTAGGTAGGGTATGTGGGCCTTGCCTAGGACCCTACCCTAGGTACATATCCTCGTCACTTATCATATTCGTTTCTTGCTATAAGGTAGCCTTCACGTTAAAACTAAAATATGTTAACGTTAAGGTCCATTTTGCGGTGCTCGTATTAAGCAATCCATGCCACCTTATAGTTGAGTATTTGGAGTGCGTTGTAGTATGCCATGTCTACCTGTTGTTGATAGGTTTGTCATGCCATGAATATTATGTTTATCTGTAGATTTCATCATGAGTATATGCTTAACCAATGTTGCTGATTTGAGATGCTAAAATATTTCTAAGTCTGGAATCTGCAACATTTTATTGTTGTCTGCCATGTGTTTTGCTAGTGATCTAGAATCCCTTTGGGGTTGGTGTGATGGAGTTATTTATATTTTATAATGTCCTTTAGCAAGTTGTTAAGTTTCATGCCAATATATGCCCTGTAGCCTATAGATATACTTCTGCCAATATGCATTTGTGATAAAAACTGCTTTGTTTTAAAAACTGGGATTTTCACTAAGTCTGGAAACTGCTTAGTTCAATGTCTTCTTGTGAGATCATTTCCTAATGATCCATGCTTCTAATTAACTTGTTGTGAATAGATGAGTTGTTGAGCATCATGTAGGCTTCATCACCATGTCCTTGTTGTGTATTATAGCTTGTTGTAGCTTGTTGATTTGTGAGTTGCAATCTGCTATGTTGTTGTTTAGGACATATTTTAGCTATAACCTGTATTGGTGATTGTGGTTGAACTATAGCTCCGTTTTGGACATGCCATATATGAAACTTGCTTAGAATATCATGTATTTTAATAATATCTTGCTGCATCATGATTTGAAATGTTTATGGTTGTCATTTTCATGCATTTCGCATCCATGTCATGTTAATCTTGTGTGTGTCATAACTTTTAGACCTTAGCTCCGTTTGAAATGTTCCATATATGTAAATCGACTAGAATGACATGTGGAATTTCATGGTACACTTTATTCTGATTTTTAAGAAATATAAAATATGGTTAGTTCAAATCTGGACCAATTTCTAAATTAACATATGGGGTCATTTCGGAAATATTATAAGTTGTCTTCGGCCTCATTTAAGATGTCTAGATAGATAGCTTACTTATGCTTAACCTCTTGCCATGTTTAACAACATTTAACATTGTTGTGTACCTAAACGAGAGTGAACTGAATATTCCAATGTGGAGTTTCGTCAATATGCAACTCGTTGCATATTGAGCTTCACTTAATGTGTAGAAGTTGATTGTTGTGCTTGCCATGTCATGCATAACATGCATCATATTTGATTGTGCATCATGTCATGCATATGTTGTGGTCTTTTTCGTGTGTTGATTGTTGTTTCCGGATTGTTTCTTCTCGTTAGAGTGCCGAAAGCATTCAGAGTGTGAGGATTTGTTCGTCTACTTCACGGATCGTCTTCTTCACGGACTTGTTCCTCTTCCAAGAGGGATCTCACGCAAGATGAACATTTCCTTGGATACCACTACTATCAATGCCATGCTAGTTGTCTTGTTTTCTATCGCTATGTCTCGCTTCCTACCACATGTTTGTCAAGCCTCCTAAATATGCCATGATAAGCCTCTAACCCCTTCACATCCCAACAAACCTTTGTTTGGCTATGTTACCGCTTGCTCAGCCCTTCTTATAGCGTTTCTAGCTGCAATTGCAATTGCTTCCATGTGACAACATGGCCATTCTTTTGTTATCACAATATTATTGCTATTTAATGTAATACACATATATACTTGGTAAAAGGTAGAAGGCTTGGCCTTTAGCTTGGTGTATTGTTCCACTTTTGCCACCGTAGTTACTTGTGTACTGGTGTTATCTTCCATATTGAGTGATCCTAACATGATCGGGGTTGTTATGGGAACCCCTTGATTTTCGTTTTAGGATAAAACTCGTCTGGCAAGGCCCAACATTGGTACTACATTTGCCTAATAACTAAATTGCATAGGGACTTTTCGGACCCCGTAGATAATTAATCAACCCCTAGGCCAGTGTTCCTCATGAGTGTTAGTCCAATCTATCAACCGCCGGTGGCCGCCAGGGGCAACTCTGTGATTGGTCTACTGGAAGTTTGGACAACTCGTCGTGTCCTGAGAACGAGATACGCAGCTCCTATCGAGATCATCGACACGCCGGGCGGCCTTACTGGATTCGTTTTACCTTTCTCGAACATCTTGTGCACGGAATTTGGAATACACTTCGGCCTATCTCGAGGTTGAGATTTTCCTACGGAATACCCAAGGAGATTACGGGTTTCGTGGTCGAGGTTATTCCCGCAGCGTGTGGTTAGTTTATCATGGATGAGTTGGAGCACCCCTGGAGGGTTAAATCTTTCGGAAAGCCATGCCCGCGGTTACGTGTCAACTTGGAAACTTTGTTTAACATCCGGTCATAATAAACTTAAAGTAAACTAAAAAAAATACACCAACCGTGTGCGTAACCGTGACTATCTCTACTCGTGAGTTCTTATCCGAGAGAGAACACGGTGGGGTTATATTTGACGTAAGTAGGTGTTCAGGATCACTTAGTGATCATTAATAGTTCATGTATGTTATGCGTAGACCATCATACTTAATTTCTGTACTCGTAAGTTAGCCACTCAAAAATGCTTAGTTGCTTGTTGCAACCTCATCACTTAACCATACATCACCCATTAAGCTTTAATAGTCTTTATACACTTGGAAATGAGATTGTTGAGTCCCCATGGCTCACAGATTACTACTACAACAGTTGCAGGTACATGTAATGCGATGATTTGACATGAGCACGATGCTTGTTTGATTTGGAGTTCTCCTTCTTCTTCTTCATCGATCTAGGATGGGTTCCAGGCGACAGCCTGTGATAGCAAGGATGGATGTCATTTTATCGTTTGTTTTCGTCCATAGTCGGATCATGCTCTTCTGTATGATGTTTGGTTATGTTGTTGTCTTGATGTGATATTGATGTAGCTTGTGGCGAGTGTAAGCCAATTCCATATACTAATCTCTTCTGTACATATACTTGTAATGTTATCCATTTTTATGAAACGACGAGATGCGCTTCTATCCCTGTCGACGTCCTCGAGCCAAAATAATAATAGAATCGCATCTTGAGCGTTACACTACCCAGGAGTCAAATGGATCCTCCATGCTCCCGTCGGCGCCTGCCTCAGAATCCCTTTTCGGGTCAGTGTGCGCTCTCTTGCTTTCCCTTCTCGGGGCATCTTCCCTGTGAAGTGGTTAGCCCGAAGCATGGTTATAACAAGCATAGTATCAAGTAAAGATGCGAGGGAGGAGTAACAAGGAGTCGAGTACATACCTCTCCTCGTCCTCGTCCTCGTCGTCGAAGCAGCCAACGAAGTCAGTGTTCCATGCCTTCCTCTTTGTTAAGACGTCAACACCTTCAAGTTTGAGGGTTGACCCTATCAAAGAGCCAGTCTCCCTTTGGCGGGCCTCCCCTGCTCGGTGCTCACGAAGGCTTGAACCGTCGTGCTTCTCCAGGATTTGTGCTACTGGAAGGTCTCCGATTCTTTTTCTTCTTCCTCCTCCTAGGTGTTGACAATGACCCGGGCCGCCGCACTTTTACGGGACTAGCGCTGCTGGAGCTCTCTCCCTCCTCTTCTACATCCTCTTCCTCGACAATATTGGTGATGATGATGTAGGAAGTGCGTGTTTTCCTGGTTCTCTTCTTTCCTTGCTTTGGTGTGGTCTTCCTGCTCTCTCGGACGGGCGTCTTGTTGGGATCTTCTTGAGATTGTTGTGCCGTAGTGCTTTGAGAAGTCTATCCAAACACAGACGGTCTACGCTTTATTTGCTCTGTCTCTTGCTGTGTTGTTGGGTACACCATGTTTGGCTCCTCTGCCTGGGGCGCTCGTCCAAATCTCTCCAAGGACAGCCAGTCTGTGCTTTATTTGCTCCGCCTCTTTGTGTCGTTGGGTGCACCATGTTTGGCTCCTCTGCCTGGGGCGTTCATCCAAGGCTTCCCACCCTGCCTCGACAACGGCTGCTTCAGGTACTTGCCATGGATCGACAATCCCGTTGGCATCACACAACGGCATCAGCTAGTTTGGGTAGTATAATGCCTATCGACAGTAAGTAGTTATGGAAAAAACGGCACGAGAAATCTGACAATAAAAACGGCTTAATATTTTCTTTTCAAACCCTAGTAAATACGGGTTCCATAGATAGTGTGGGGACATGGGACCAGATACCTTGCTTTTTGGTGTGATCGGAGAGGACCGGGTGCATTCGGGAAGTCTGCTCGATCCTGCGGAGGAGAGCCAGCTAGCCGGGTTCAAGTTGAAAACCTACGATTCTGCTCCAAACAGGCCCCTCCTCTCCTAAGCTAAGCCTAGATAAGGAAGCAATCGCAACGTCATGGGCCACATTCATCCGCATAGTTGATCTGATCACACAGATGGCTTGGAAATTTAGCTTTTTATATTCAGATCGGTGGGAGTACACACAGTTCTCACTTCCTTTTTGAGGATACACAGTTCTCACATATGCAACAACATAAAAAAACACTGAAATGGCAGGAACAACAAACCCATCCTGCCTCCCTTCTTCCAACAAATTCACCAAAACACACAATGTTTTTGTGGTCAGCTTGCCGTGGCCTTTCCGGCAACTTTCTGGGCTATCCAGCCCATCCCATCATAGAGGCCCTCACCAGTGATCGCGCACGAGGCCTGTATGTGCCAGTCGTGGTTTTTTATGCTGTGGAGGGACAGGGCATCCGTGATCTCAGCCGCCGACATGGCATCCTTGAGATCCTGCTTGTTCGCGAACACAAGGACCACCGTGTTACCAAGGTCTGCATGCTGAATCAACCGGAAGAGCTCATCCTTGATGATGTTGATCCGAGCACGGTCGGTGCTGTCGATCACCACGATGACAGCGTGAGTTCCTCTATAGTATGTCGCCCATGAAGTGCGTAAGCTCTCTTGTCCACCTAGATCCCACACCTACTTCATCAAACATATATTAAATTAAAGTACAAAATATTACAACTGCATCTGCTGAAAAAACAGTGTTTTTTCAGTGAATGTTGCCACATGAATAAACCAAACAACCTCCATGAGTCAAGAAGTAATGTTAAAACAGAATGTGTGACTTCCACAACACAAAGGCATGGTTTTGTTTGTACCCATCTAGTTAAGCATCAAAAATTGGTCATGAACGAAACAGGAGCATGACAAATATTGTACTCCCCCCGGTCCATTTTAGTCTGCATATAAGTTTTGTCCCAAGTCAAAGTATCTCGACTTTGACCAAACTTATAGAAAAAAGTATCAACACTCACAATGCCAAATCAAAATTGTTAGATTCATTATGAAATGTAGCTGCATAGCATATATATTTAATATTGCAGATGTAGCTAACTTTTCATGTAAATTTGGTCAAACTTTGCAGCTTTCACTTGGCAAAAATCTAATACGCGGAGTAAAAAGGACCCGACGGAGTAGTCAAATATGAGATTAGAGTTTGGACTATAGTGAATCCAAACCTGCCAAAAAATGGTGAAGCATTTCGTCATCCACAAATTTAGACTAGCATTTGCAATGTGTTAGTTTTGTGCAAGTTGCTAATTCTGTTTTCATGAAATTTGACAAGCGTGCAAGACGAATTTTGCTACCAGTCCAACTAAGAAAATGTTAGGCACTATAAAGTTTTACTAAGCAGTTGCAGTCAGATGACCGAATCTTTCCAGGAAGCAAGTGAAAATACAGATTGCCGGGATTTGTGGTAAATGGTAAGTATGAACAACTCACCGCATTAAACCTGGTCTAGGAATAAGCAAGTGAAGTCTTATAACTTGAAGAAAGGCGAATGATTAAATGGATAATGGCTTATGACAAGGATAGTTGGGCTTGGAGAACTAAATGAAATTTAGACTGGCAAGTACTCAGTTTGAGCGGAGAAACAAGACAGACTTGATTTGATTTTGGGTGGTATGGATATGTTCGGTTGGTGCCCAGGTCAACCCTGCCAGAACCTGATCGCCATTGTTTTGGTCAATATTGGCACCAAAGTGCAATTGGAAATGGGCATGCCAAAAGTTTGGCAATATCTAAATAAATGCCAATGTTTTGGAGATGGCCGGAAAGCTAGTAGGCAACTAATGAGACGGTTCGATTATTGTGTTACATTTTTGTATATGTACAACAAGCTTGACTTCCTTTTTTCACATCCAATTGGATCATTTCCTTATTGGCCTTTCTGTTCTGAATTTGACCAATTATTAGTTGGGCAAAATATGGGTGCTCAGACATGTTTAGAAACAAACTACGAAAACTATATCAAAAAGTTCCTTCTATAAGTAGAAGGTTCTCTTTTTACTACTAATCTGGATGGAGGTAAGTGGTATGTACCATCCTCAGCAGGTCAGCACAGTGACATGTAAGCTAGGGAAATCTAAGCTACTCAATAGATCTCACAGGAAGGAATTCATTATCTGCAATTTCGCTAAAGAGTTCACGTGCCCATGGAGCTATGAACGATGGTACTTACCCAGATCTACAGAGGCAACCAAGATCGCCTGCTGCTCATCGCTGCTAGAATCTTCTCAAGGAAGAAACAAATATACTCCTAGAGAAGCAAGGGCCTGCTACAATCCATAGGAGTAATTCTTTTGTATCTCCTAACCCTCTTACCGAGACCAGATCTTTACAGCACCGGATGCATGATATGACATGCTTTCTGAGTACACGAATCATGGAGCTAGAAGCAGGATCTGAGTATACTAGCAAGAGCAAATCTAGTCGCGCAAATTCGGATTCTAGCATCCAAACCGGGAGAAGAAAGGGGCTGGAACGCTGACCTCGAAGCGTATATTCTTGAAGAGGACCTCCTCAACGTTACTACCGATGGTGGGCGCGGCGGTGACCGCCTCGCCTAGGTGGAGCTTGTATAGCGTGGTGGTCTTCCCGGCGTTGTCAAGCCCCACGACCACGATCTTGTACTCCTTCGCCGGGAACATGAGAAACCACACCCGGGACATCCACGCCCCCATCCTTTCCCTCCCTCAAATCCGAACTTCGCTGGTGATCGGATCTACGAGGGAACGGATAGGAGATTGGATCGGATTCGTGGAGGAAAGGAAGAAGGAAGGAAGGAAGGAAGAAGGTGTCGTCGCGTCACCAGCCGTCCGTGCGTGCCACAGCCGGGCTGTACCGAACCAGGACAGAAACTCGAGGGACTTCTTTGTTTTGTATGTTTTGGTTGTTAGTTACTCGCTCCGTCCGAAAATACTTCATTAAAATCAATGTATCTAGATATATTTTAGTTCTACATACATCTATTTTTATACATTTGCACGACAAGTAATTTTTCCGAACGGATGGAGTACTCCTTCCGTCCGGAAATAATTGTCCTAGAAGTGGATGTACCTAGACTATTTTAGTTATGGATATATTCATTTTTAAGACAAGTATTTCCGGACGAAGGGAGTGTTATTTAAGGATATAGTATCATCGGGAGCCATGGAACTTACGCTCCATGTTCTGTTTGGTGCTAAAACTTTGAAAATACGGATTTATCATTCAACTTGCGTTCTTATGCAAATACGGTGCTTCCTTTCGTATCCAACCGTATGGCCTGCCTACATGGCGCTCCAGCCTGGTAAAGGCCCACCTGTCAGTGGTTGGGTGCATAGAGCGTTGAGTGACCCTAGTATGTCTTTTTCATAGCAAAATCCCTCATAATAATTTATTTAACTACGCTCAAAATATCTAAATTATAAAGAAGGGCTGAACAGCTGGGTTCAAACCCATAACCTGCTAGTTAAACAAAAATAAATATATAACCGGCTACGATTCCATATTAAGAAGGTCGCAAGTTCAATTCATTGTTGTAGCCCTAGGCTATATTTTTAAAATTGAGCATGAATAACCTAAAACAAACATTTCATAATGCATGGAATAAAACGACAAACCCTATGACTAAGCTAACCGTGTGATTTTGATATTGTATGCATACTTATATTTGACCTGATTTCCGTCCTTTACATTCACAATTATGGGGGCGATAACATTGTTTCCTAGGAACATCGAAATTTCCGGTAACCAATGAAATTTCTGATAACCGAGCAGTTTTCAAAAATTAGGTCGAGGAGATAAAAACATAAATACCAGTAGTTGTCGTGACCCAAAATTGTTGTCGCGCCTAAATATAAAATTTGGTGTTTTTCTTTTAGATACAAACAGGTACTTGTTGTAGTGGTTAGCTCCTGCGCTTGCACGCTCAAGGTCGAAAGCTCGAATCCGTCGGGCCCCTTACTTCCTTAAAATAAAATGAAATTATCCATCGCCTGCATTACAAGCTGTGTTGAACCATTGATCGTGGGCCCTGCATAGATTTGCCTAACCTGTTGTATAACAGCCTGAGACCGACGCTTCAAAAGATTCGTCTTTTATTTCCATTCTCGTCGTATGATTCGTTTGGTTGTCGCATTCATCATTACGTCATTCGCATCATCTGCATGCATCATCACTCGTTTTTAAAAATTTGCATTCGTTCATAGTTGTCGGTTCTCTCCGTTCGTGTCGTTGGCCGTTTTAAGACCAACCACACATGCACGCGCCCGCGACATCGATAAAATGTTGTTTTTTAAAGTGTGTGAAAAATATTCTTCGATTGGGTCAAAAGTCGGCGTGCGGTCTTGTTATATTGTAGGTAGGACGCATGCCAAATTTCATCGCAATCGGAGGTCGTTTGGTACCCGAACGGTCGACCGTAGCGGCACCGTATCAGTTTGTTTGTCGGACGTTTTTGACGTTTTAAAACTTGTCACGGGCCGCAAAGCTTCCCTCTCATCTTGGCCCAACCCCCTCTACACAGCCCAACAGACCAACCCTAGACAAACCTCCGATTGAGGGCATCGGATCGTGATCCTACGGTCCAAATTCGGACAAAAACAGCAAACCCTAGCCCCATTTGCTATAAGTAGACCCCTAGCCTTCCATTTCGGAGAAAACCCTAGCAGACTGCCTCGAAATCCGTGCCAGCCGCCACCTTCTCCCACCTCGAGCCATGTGGGCCTACCCGAGCCCATCTGCAGCCCGCTCGGGCCCGAAGCGCCGTCGCCGCTCCCCGCGCATGGCGCCCGAGCGTCCCTGCTCCACGCCCGAGCCGCATCGGCCGGCCTCGTCGCCTCCCTGCTAGAGGCCCGCCGGAGCCTCCCTACCCAGTCGTCGTCCCGCCTCGCTGGTCGACCCCACCGTCCGCGACCCGCACCTCCTCGGGATGCCGCCTCGCCTCGTCATGGTCGCCCATGAAGCTCATGCCCTGTCGTCGTCGTAGGTGGCCGCTCCCGTCCAGATCCACCCTGGAGCCGCCAGATCCGACGATCCCCGTCGTCATAGCGCCGTCCCCGGCCATCCCTGCCTTTGCCTCGCCCTCCAGTGGTCGGCATCGCTGCCTCTTGTCATGGTCATGCCTCGCTCGAGGAGGAGGACGAGCGACAACCCCAGCTCCTTGATGCGCTTGCCCCCGTGGGCCTTCTACCTGCTCGCCAAGGCCCAGTCCGCCTCGCCAATGCCTACGTTGACCCCCGCGCGTGGGCCAAGGCCCAGCCAGCCGCTCCACCGACTCGGGCAAAAGCCCGCTAGGTGAGCTCCCTTTGCCCTATTCCTCGCTCGTAGGCGCATGATGCTATGTTGCACTCAGTCACTCTACGTAGATTTTGGACTTCAGCCCATTAGCGTTTTTTTAATCTCTACTCCTAAAGGGGGAGTTGGTAGCTTCTTGTCTTGGGTTTTTTTCGTCATCCCTCCCACCACCCACCTGGGGTTTTTTTCGTCCTTCATCCCACTATCTAGAAAAAAAACACCCGACGCACATTATACCTAGCGCTAACAGCAGAAAAATCAGACAAAGGAACTCCCACATACACATCGATGGGAAAACTGGATGAAAATAGATCGATTAAGTCTCCCACCCAACGCTCGGACAAAAAACTCTTTGACCCCCCACCCGACGCTCCCTAGTCGATCCTCCAATCGCTGCGTACGCCAATCTGGTGTGGCCTCCATCGCTGCCATCACCAGTGCCGCATCGCCTCCATCACCAGGCGCCGCCATCGCCTCCATCGCCAGGTGCCGTCACGAACCCCAGATCGCCTACGTGGGAGTGTCGGGACCCCGATCCTAAGTCATATGATTCCATGCTGTAACAAGCCACATCACTTTGCGGCCTCACGCACGGTACCCCACGGCTGCAGCCTTACCTTGGCCAGGACCGTTTGCGTCTTTTGGCTCACGTATGTGAACATGTCGCTGGCAATCGCACAACAAAGAACCCGGGCCGACATAACTAGTCATAGAACCCAAGTGGCACATCCGTACGGAAACAGGCATACATAACCCAGCAATGCAGGTGTCGGTCTCAAGCGTGTGTAGAAGAGTCGTAGCAAGTTACAAGGACTCCATTACGTCGCGAGACGCGAATGTCATCGCTGCACGTAGACGAGTCGTAACAGGCTACAGGGACTCCATTACACCGCGAGACATTTCCCCAAAGGGACAGACACAGCAGCAAAGAAGGATACATGCCGGTCAATCAATGTGTCCGGAGCAGTAGCAAGCTACCAAGGCTCGGTGGAAGCACAAAGAGACAGTTTCCCGTAAGGAGTACTGCTAAAGGCACACAACTAGGTGTCGGATCCCATACATACCGTTGCACGTCACACGTACGCACGACATGCCCGATATGCATAGATACAACTATGGCATCACAACATAACCATACAACAACATGACTTTTATTTAAAAGGCCCAGAGGAGCCTTGCATGATATGTTCATACAGATAGGGGTCACATGACCCGGCACTCAAGTCATACAAACAAGTTCATACAAGCCAGCGGAAACTTAGAACTATCCGAGTACGGATAGTGAAATGAAAAGAGGGCACATGGCCTGACTATCTACAGCACGCCACACGTCACAGGGTCGTAGCTGGGACACCAGCTATTCGGCATCGTCAACGTCTAGATAGAACCCACCTGATGGGTCCTGGTTTTCCTCTGCAACATTAATTAAGCAAGGATGAGTACAATCGTACTCAGCAAGTCTTTAAAACAGACCTAGTCTAGTTATGCTCATGTATCAACAAAGGGGTGGAGGAGTTTATGCAGAAAGCCAGCTTTGACTCATGGCTAACCTACACTACTCAGTTTTACACTCTTTGTTACAATTTTACTTATCGCACACGAGTCCACTAACTCCATCTCAATACACCACCATGGACTCACCTTCCCCTCCCGGAAGAGTGCCATCCACGGTACTCACACTTGTCTTGAGATTTTTAGAAGTATCCATTTGATTATCTATGAACAGCATAAGTTCTCCAAGTAGTCCATATCCGCGGACGCGGCTATTCGAATAGTTTCATAACCCTGTAGGGGTGTACTTCTTCACACACGCTCTCGCCACTTATCGTTGTGTGCCATAAACCATGCACCTCGGCAACCTTCAAGCGGATGCCCAGCGAGGGAGTCGGCCACGACCGTCAATCACATAAGACCTCTAGTCCAGGCTACCGCCTATTTGAGACTGACCCGCATGGAAGTCCGGCCGAAGTTTCCACTACGGTCCCAAACGATGTGCGCAGGGTTCCCAAGCCCACCATTCGGGTGACCCTTGGTACACCGTGCCACTGCCTACCGCGTCGTAACCCACCCCGAGGGTCAACGCTACGCACGGCCTCCAGCATGCTATAAACACCAGAAACTACTTGCAATACCTGGACCAAAGACTAAGCGACTGATAAGTCGAGCGGGGTCATATTTCAGGGCCCAGCATGTGGTAGTATCTCGTCTTGGATCTCAAACACGGAACCCAGTTCCTAAGAACGGTCTCAATGAGACAACCCACTATGTACTCCTACATAGCCTCTCATCGCCACCTTTTACCAAAACGGATTCGTTATGAGCTCAACACATCAGAACATCACAGTTTCACTCTAACTCATCACCCAGATGAATCAGACCTGACACAACTCTAAGCATAGCAGCATGGCATGAAGGTAAGCTAAGCACATCACGGCACAAGCATCTACCAGGTATGCTAGGTTGCAAGGTGTAGCTATTTACTGTGACAAGATTAGGTCATGCATAAGAATAGGATCATCTACCGGGTATGACTGACATGTGATTGTTTGTCCTAATGCAATTATGAGAGCAGGAGCGAGAGAATGGGATGTTATCGGAATGATCAATGGGGTTGCTTGCCTTGCTGAGTTGCGGAAGAGTTCTCTCCTTCGTCGGGGTACGGAGTAGTATCGTCTGGATTCGGACCTACCGCAATGCAGATAAGAACAATCAATACAAGCAAATGCGACAATATGATGCATGATCATGGCATAGTGGTATACATGGGTGAGCTAATGTGAATGGTGATCATGTCTATTTAATTCAGATTTGAATATAGGTTCCAAGTTGTCCTCATTTCAAATTCCATATAATGACCTAATGCTAAAATGTCCAAGTTCACCTATTTGGGTTGCTCTATCATGCATGAGAGTAGCACCATTGGATTCATTGGATTTTTCTGATAAATTTTCATATATAAATTATTTTCATCTGATTTACAGATTAATTTATATGATTTTTCAAAGTTTTAAACATTTTCTGGAATTATTTTAAAATAAGAAAATGAGTTATGACATAAGCATGATGTCATGATGACATCAGCTGGTCAGCTGACTCGGCCCAGAGTCAAACCTGACATGTGGGGTCCACATGTCAGTGTCTGGTTAGTTTAACTAACTAATTAAAATTAATCCTAACTAATTACAGACCGGGGCCCACTTGTCAGTGTCACATTAGTTTAACTAAATGATTTAAAGTAATCCGTGATTAACTTAACTAATCTGGACAGGGGCCCCACCTGTCATTGTCACAGAGTCAAGCTAGGGGTCCACCCGGGTCAAACCCACCGGAGTTGGCCGGTGGCTTGACGCCGGTGACCTCCAGAGACGGCGGCGACCGTCGGGTTTCTTCTATAGGGGGTTATCTAGCGAGCTAAGACCACTGGCGAGTAGCCCGCGCACAACCGCATCCATCCGGAGCCGCAGGAGGTCACGGGGTCGCCGGAGCTCGCCAGAAACGAGCTCGTGGCGGCGGCCGGAGCTAGGGTTCGGACGCAAACGCGACACAGGGCACGAAACGACCGGGCGATGGGTTCTACGAGCTCCTGGGAACTCCAGGAGTTCATTCATGCACACGCGCGTGAGCTTAGGGGTCTGCACGCACGGCGACGACCGACCACGGCGGCGAGGTGGATTCGGGTCCGACGGCTAGGCTAGCTACGGCGCGAGGAAGAGAGGGGGAACGCAGGGGGAAGGAGGAGGAGCTCACTGCGGATCCAGGGAGCTAGTCAGTGGCCTCGGGGGCGGTCGGAATCGACGGCGAGCCTCGAATTCCCCTCCGGCGACCCGAGGAGGAAGAAGACGGCGCGACGGTGATAGAAGCCCTCCGGCGATGCGTGGCTTGTCTGGGAGGTGGAGGAGGTCCGGGCGGAGCGATTGGCTGGCTCAGGAGGACTCGGGGTTGGCTAGAACGACGGCACGTCGGAGAATCGTGGGTCGGTCATGGCGGAGCCGAGAGGAGAAATGCGAGAGAGAGAGAGAGAGAGAGAGAGAGAGAGAGAGAGAGCGACCGCGAGGGAGAGAGGGAGAAGACCTCGGCGACGGCGAGCTGGCGCGCCCTGGGGCCTCCAGGCGGGCGACCAGGCAGGGAGGAGGTGGAGGCCTCCCGGCGCCGCGCGGCACTTCGCCTCTGCCTACTGGCAGAGGTTGAAGATGACCGCTTGGCCCTGGTGGGCTGGGCCATCTCCTTCCTGGGCCAGGTAAGCCCCTTCTGGCCTTTTTTTTAACTTATGTTTTCTGTTTTCTAATATTTATTTATTTCCTTTGCAGGTCCAATGACTTTTATAAAATGACCCACATATTTTCTAGATTGTAGTTTGAATATTCCAAACTTATAATAATAGTTTCAGATTATTTTGGAAATAGTGATAATGATATTTGCTTTATTTGTCATTTTCCAGGGATGTAACCCATTAATTCAAATTATTTTAAATGTTCAAATAATACAAATGCCCCCTGGTATATCCATGTCCCTATTTATCAGACATAGGGGACATTTTTGATGGGCATTTTGGATTTGTTGAAATTTCATTTATCTAGAAATCCTATAATTCATTAAGTGGGTGGGGTTTTCTTCTTCTCCCCATTTCATATTGATGCATAGATGATGATGATGATGCAAACAGATTACTAGCCTATGACTCTTACTAGGGTTGTGACAACTCACCCCCACTCAAAGGAATCTCGTCCTGAGATTTGAAGTCACCGGAAGAGCGCGGGGTACTCTAGTCGGAGACGATCTTCTCTTTCCCATGTCGCCTCTTTGTCCGAATGATGTGACCACTGAACTTTAAGAAACTTGATGTTCCGACGTCGAGTGGTACGCTCGGCCTGGTCGAGAATACGAACAGGATATTCTTGATAAGAAAGGTTATCTTGGAGATCAAGCGCTTCGTGGTCCACTTCTCGGACAGGGTCCGAAAAGCAACGCCTGAGTTGAGAGACGTGGAAGACATCATGAACTTTGGAAAGATGCGGTGGAAGTTCCAATTGGTAGGCAACCTCTCCTCGTTTAGCAAGAATGCGAAAAGGTCCAATGTAACGAGGAGCCAACTTGCCTTTGATACCGAATCGATGGGTACCCTTCAGAGGTGTAACCCGAAGGTAAGCCTTCTCGTCAACTTTGTAAGTCACAGACTTATGATGACGATCATATTGACTCTTTTGACGGGATTGGGCTGTTTTCAACTTTTCACGAATAATGCGAACTTTCTCCTCTGCATCCTGGATCATATCCGGACCAAAGAGTTGCCTTTCTCCGGCTTCTGACCAGTTAAGAGGTGTTCGGCATTTTCGTCCATAGAGAACTTCAAAAGGGGCTTTGCCCAAGCTTGATTGATAACTGTTGTTATAGGTGAATTCAGCAAATGGAAGGCAGTTCTCCCAATTCATACCGAAAGATATAACACAAGCTCGAAGCATATCTTCAAGAATTTGATTGACGCTCAACTTGACCACTTGATTGAGGATGGAAAGCGGTACTAAAAGATAGATGAGTCCCCATGGCAGTTTGAAAACTTTCCCAAAATCGAGAAGTAAAGATACTTCCACGGTCTGAGTTAATCTCCAAGGGAACACCATGAAGAGAAACTATTCGAGAAACATATAACTCCGCTAGCTGACTAGCAGTAATGCTTTCCCGAACAGGAAGAAAATGAGCCACTTTGGAAAGGCGGTCAATGACTACGAATATAGCATTGTTCCCTCTCTTGGTCCTGGGAAAACCGGTGATGAAATCCATACCGACCTTATCCCATTTCCATTCCGGAATAGCTAAGGGTTGAAGGATGCCAGCAGGCCTTTGATGCTCTGCCTTCACAAGACGACAAACGTCGCAGTTAGCAACATACTGAGCAATTTCTCTCTTCATCCTAGTCCACCAGAACCTCTGACGTAGGTCCTGATACATTTTGGTACTACCCGGATGAATTGTGAGAGGAGAATCATGAGCCTCCTTAAGAATCAGCTGCCTGAGATGTTGGCTTTTAGGAACCACTAAACGGCCCTGAAAGAGCACCACACCTTGATCATCTGTAGAGAAGTCCTTAGCGAGACCGCTAACAAGGTTCTCCTTGATCCGGGAAATTCCCTTATCACGCTTTTGGCCAGCTATGATTTGATCCTTAAGAGTAGGTTTCGCCACCAAGTTGGATAGGAATCCTTGAGGAACAATGTGAAGATTTAACTTCCTAAATTCCTCATGGAGAAGCGGTTGACCTTGTTGTAACATCAAATTGTTACAATAAGACTTACGACTTAGCGCATCAGCCATGACATTGGCTTTTCCCGGGGTGTAAGTTATCCCTAAGTCGTAGTCCGAGATCAACTCTACCCACCGTCTTTGCCTGAGATTCAAATCCGGCTGGGTGAAGATATATTTTAGACTTTGGTGATCAGTGTATATCTCGCAACGATTACCCAGAAGATAATGTCGCCATGTTTTCAGTGCATGGACTACAGCTGCAAGCTCAAGATCATGTGTGGGATAATTATCCTCATGTGGACGCAACTGTCGAGATGCGTAAGCAATCACATGACGATCTTGCATGAGAATGCAACCTAATCCTTGTCGCGAGGCGTCGCAATAGATAATAAAGTCCTTAGATAAATCTGGTGGCACCAGAACGGGAGCAGAGGTCAGTCGTCTTTTCAACTCCTGAAAACTATGCTCGCATTGTGGAGTCCACTCGAACCTTTTATCTTTCTTGAGAAGTTCAGTTAGAGGTTTCGCAACCTTGGAGAAATTCTCAACAAAGCGGCGACAATAGCTCGCTAAGCCAAGGAAACTCCTTACTTGCTTAACTGATTCAGGTTGAGTCCAATCAAGGACGGCCTGAACTCTCTCGGGATTGACAGCAATACCTTTGCCAGAGATTACGTGACCCAGATAAGTCACTTCCGGCAACCAGAATTCACACTTGGAGAATTTGGCATATAGACGATGCTCTCGAAGTTTCATCAATACCAACCTTAGATGCTCGGCATGTTCTTGTTCGTTCTTCGAGTAAATGAGTATGTCATCAAGATAAACCACGACGAATTTATCCAAATACTCCATGAAGATCGAATTCATCAGTCGAGAGAAGGTGGCTGAGGCATTAGTTAATCCGAAGGACATAACGGTGTACTCGTATTGGCCATAACGAGTGACAAAAGCCGTTTTAGGAATGTCCCTGTTTCTAATTCTGATTTGATGGTATCCCAACCTCAAATCCATTTTGGAAAAGACAGAGGATCCAGCGAGCTGATCATACAAATCGTTGATCCTGGGGAGCGGATACTTGTTCTTGATAGTGACCAAGTTCACTGGTCGGTAATCCACAACCATCCGTTCCGAGCCATCCTTCTTCTTAACAAAAAGGACGGGGCAAGCCCAAGGAGAAGAACTAGGATGAATGAACCCTTTCTTCAAAGCTTCATTGAGTTGGGTTTTTAGCTCGGCTAGTTCTAAGGGTGCCATCTTATAGGGTCTTCTGGCTATTGGAACTGTCCCTGGAATAAGTTCTATTACAAACTCGACATCTCTGACAGGTGGAATACCTGGCAGTTCTTCTGGAAAGACATCCGGAAAATCATGGACTACCAGAATATCTTCTAGCTCAGGGAGAGGGCTAGCATTTAGAGAATAGAGTTGGCGCTTGGTTGTTCGAGTAGAGACATTAACTACCTCTCCCGAGGGATGTGTAAGTTGAACATTCCTAAAATGAGTATCAATCTTGGCATAGTGGGTTTTCATCCAATCCATACCTAGAATGATATTGATGTCCGAAGACTTAAGAGCTATCAAGGATGCTAGGAATACTAGTCTATCCACCAGAATTTCATTGTCATGGCTCACTCTAGAAGTTTGCCATTTTGATCCAGGAGTCTGAACTACTAAAGGTGTGGGCATGTCACAGAAAGACATGTTATGCAACTGTGCATAACTTTCTGAGATGAATGAATGAGATGCCCCAGTATCAAATAGAACAGATGCTGGATGGCTATTAACAAGAAGCGTACCTAGAATGACATCAGGGTCTTCAAGAGCTTCTTCAGCAGACACATAATTAACTCGCCCACGGGCAGGAGTTGGCTTCACATAGAAGGCTTTCCCTGGTTTTCCGCGTCCAGCGGGCTTGGCATTGTTCTGGGGACATTCACGAGAATAATGTCCCGGTTCTCCACACTTATAGCATACCACTGTAGCACGAGGGGCAACATTTGCTTGCAGTCCTCCAAATGGTCTGGGTGGAGGGTTGGACTGAACTGGACGAGGTGCCTGGAAGGATGGCCTCGCAGTGTACCTTGCCGGCAAAGCTGCATTGGGTACCCATATTCGCCGCTTGTTGGGTCCTGAACCCGATGCAGGGTTGAAGTCACGGTTATGCCTCCTTGTGGCCTCGTAGTCACTCTGTCCGGACTCAACATTGATCGCTTTATTGACGAGAGCTTGAAAGGTGGCGCACTCATGCAGACGAAGATCTCGACGAAGCTCAGCATTTAGTCCCTTGCGGAACCTAGCCTGCTTCTTGGCATTGGTTGAGACCTCCTCTGGAGCATAGCGAGCAAGGTTTCCAAACTCGCGGCTGTATGCATCCACTGACAATCTGCCCTGGGTGAAGGCACAGAATTCCTCTCTCTTGCGGTCCATCAGCCCTTCCGGGATGTGATGGAGACGAAATGCGGCGCTAAACTCTGCCCAGGTTGGCGCGGGTCCTTGAGGACGCATAGCTTCATAGCTTTCCCACCACAGGTTGGCGGGTCCCTCTAGGAAATATGTTGCAAAGGTCACCTTGTTGGCCTCTGAAACATTTGCAGCTCGAATCTTGCGTGACATGCTGGTTAGCCAATCATCCGCATCGAGGGGATCGATCGAGTGATGGTACTTAGGCGGACACAGCTTAATGAAGTCACCAAGTGACACTCCATCATGGTGATCATTGCGGGGAGCACGAGCGGTGTTCTGTTCAATCCTCTCCAACAGCCTGTCGGTCTCCCTCTTATTCCTTTCGGCTTCTAGCATCACCTCTGCTAGAGATGGTGCTCGTGGCAGCTCTTCTTGCCTTGGCTGGCTACTCTCGCCTTGCTCATGAGCATGCACAGGGTTGTTCCTGGTTGACACCATCCTGGGGAAATCAATCCATAGCTTAGACATAGCAAGCAACAACTCTAGGACAAGAATTAGGAAATGCTCTGATCAGCATGGTATGTAGAATAAACACCAATCAACATGGTAAAACAACTACCATATGAACATTAGGTTTCATACACACCATGACTTAGTTCAGTACAAACCCAAGCTGAAAACAACTACGGAGAGATGACACAACTCATCGGAGGCGTTACAAGCATCCTATACATTATCTATCTACACCTCCGGAACTCAACTCTCAACCTTGATCATACCCCACAAGACACACAGGACTGTGGCGATACGTCTACTAGCTTACTAGGTCTAGCATCCTCGCACTCAAACATCACCGTAGAATGCTTCGTACAGGTTACCCCCATGACCTGGAAGCTGAACCTGCGGATCTGGAAACACTCTAGCCTGGAATCCCTGGAAACCATAAGGGCACGGGTGTGGCCTTGGTCCCCTTGTCGGTGGCAACAGCGGTCCTCGAAGAGGGGTGATGCCTCCAACATCAGGCCAGTCTACGTGTGCTGGCAAATGAGTCCGTGATGGAGTCAGCATCTCCATATCTCCATAACCTGTTTGCACAACAGGTGCCAGCTGCGTCAAAGCTGTCCAAAGACGGGCACGGGTAGCATAGAGCTCCATGCGTAGGGCACGTGCATCACGGTCCCTAGTTTCCAACATCTGCGCGGTCACCTGCAGCCTAGGGTCTTCATGGGAATGATCAGAATAGGCTGCACTAAGATATCCATCCTCTCCTCCAATGGAAGCAGGAACATAGCAGAACTCCGTGTTCTGAAGCAGACCATGGTGAAACCTCATAATAGTCAGCATAGTATAGGCGGCTTCCTGAACTGCCATATCTATGGTAACTCCCAATCCATGAGTCCAGTGAAGCGGCTCTGCAGCTCCAGGATATGAAGGGTATATCCTAACAGTACACAGATACTGACTCTGGTTGAAATCTCGGTACTGCTCCTCCACGGTGTACTCCGGGTACCAACGATATCCCGCCTCCATCATCACTCTAACCAACATGGCCGTGTGACCCGGCACATCGATGCACCTGGTCAGACGGACCACCTGACGGAAAGGACGAGACGGCATCTGAAACAGAGAATGATGCAAAGCCATTAGAGATCCTAACGGAAATCGAGCAGCATAACGGCTGTAATTGCTCAACAAAAATTTTGAGACAATTTAAAGGAGATTGGAAAGGCATGACCACTCGACTATCTAGACTCAAATCTCTTCTCCATTTGTTTGTCACATCAACAACACTAAAATAACCACACTTACTCACAAACAAGCTAGTTATTGGTCCATGGCTAGTAACTCGTCATCCTAGGCAATAGATGAGAATCCTAGTACCTATCCTCGTAGATAAGATGAGAATGACCCAGCATAGAATAACTTGGGAAGAGGAGTAAAAAGAGTCTTACGTTCCCTTCCACAATCAATTCCCCTACTTATCTATAGTGTTTCTAGACTCAACTTCGACCGGTTTGGCTTGATAGTCCTACAGTCAGTCAGGCTCTGATACCAACGCTATCGGGGCCCCGATCCTAAGTCATATGATTCCATGCTGTAACAAGCCACATCACTTTGCGGCCTCACGCACGGTACCCCACGGCTGCAGCCTTACCTTGGCCGGGACCGTTTGCGTCTTTTGGCTCACGTATGTGAACATGTCGCTGGCAATCGCACAACAAAGAACCCGGGCCGACATAACTAGTCATAGAACCCAAGTGGCACATCCGTACGTAAACAGGCATACATAACCCAGCAATGCAGGTGTCGGTCTCAAGCGTGTGTAGACGAGTCGTAGCAAGTTACAAGGACTCCATTATGTCGCGAGACACGAATGTCATCGCTGCACGTAGACGAGTCGTAACAGGCTACAGGGACTCCATTACACTGCGAGACATTTCCCCAAAGGGACAGACACAGCAGCAAAGAAGGATACATGCCGGTCAATCAATGTGTCCGGAGCAGTAGCAAGCTACCAAGGCTCGGTGGAAGCACAAAGAGACAGTTTCCCGTAAGGAGTACTGCTAAAGGCACACAACTAGGTGTCGGATCCCATACATACCGTTGCACGTCACACGTACGCACGACATGCCCGATATGCATAGATACAACTATGGCATCACAACATAACCATACAATAACATGACTTTTATTTAAAAGGCCCAGAGGAGCCTTGCATGATATGTTCATACAGATAGGGGTCACATGACCCGGCACTCAAGTCATACAAACAAGTTCATACAAGCCAGCGAAAAACTTAGAACTATCCGAGTACGGACAGTGAAATGAAAAGAGGGCACATGGCCTGACTATCTACAGCACGCCACACGTCACAGGGTTGTAGCTGGGACACCAGCTATTCGGCATCGTCAACGTCTAGATAGAACCCACCTGATGGGTCCTGGTTTTCCTCTGCAACATTAATTAAGCAAGGATGAGTACAATCGTACTCAGCAAGTCTTTAAAACAGACCTAGTCTAGTTATGCTCATGTATCAACAAAGGGGTGGAGGAGTTTATGCAGAAAGCCAGCTTTGACTCATGGCTAACCTACACTACTCAGTTTTACACTCTTTGTTACAATTTTACTTATCGCACACGAGTCCACTAACTCCATCTCAATACACCACCATGGACTCACCTTCCCCTCCTGGAAGAGTGCCATCCACGGTACTCACACTTGTCTTGAGATTTTTAGAAGTATCCATTTGATTATCTATGAACAGCATAAGTTCTCCAAGTAGTCCATATCCGCGGACGCGGCTATTCGAATAGTTTCATAACCCTGCAGGGGTGTACTTCTTCACACACGCTCTCGCCACTTATCGCTGTGTGCCATAAACCATGCACCTCGGCAACCTTCAAGCGGATGCCCAGCGAGGGAGTCGGCCACGACCGTCAATCACATAAGACCTCTAGTCCAGGCTACCGCCTATTTGAGACTGACCCGCATGGAAGTCCGGCAGAAGTTTCCACTACGGTCCCAAACGATGTGCGCAGGGTTCCCAAGCTCACCATTCGGGTGACCCTTGGTACACCGTCCCACTGCCTACCGCGTCGTAACCCACCCCAAGGGTCAGCGCTACGCACGGTCTCCAGCATGCTATAAACACCAGAAACTACTTGCAATACCTGGACCAAAGACTAAGCGACTGATAAGTCGAGCGGGGTCATATTTCAGGGCCCAGCATGTGGTAGTATCTCGTCTTGGATCTCAAACACGGAACCCAGTTCCTAAGAACGGTCTCAATGAGACAACCCACTATGTACTCCTACATAGCCTCTCATCGCCACCTTTTACCAAAACGGATTCGTTATGAGCTCAACACATCAGAACATCACAGTTTCACTCTAACTCATCACCCAGATGAATCAGACCTGACACAACTCTAAGCATAGCAGCATGGCATGAAGGTAAGCTAAGCACATCACGGCACAAGCATCTACCAGGTATGCTAGGTTGCAAGGTGTAGCTATTTACTGTGACAAGATCAGGTCATGCATAAGAATAGGATCATCTACCGGGTATGACTGACATGTGATTGTTTGTCCTAATGCAATTATGAGAGCAGGAGCGAGAGAATGGGATGTTATCGGAATGATCAATGGGGTTGCTTGCCTTGCTGAGTTGCGGAAGAGTTCTCTCCTTCGTCGGGGTACGGAGTAGTATCGTCTGGATTCGGACCTACCGCAATGCAGATAAGAACAATCAATACAAGCAAATGCGACAATATGATGCATGATCATGGCATAGTGGTATACATGGGTGAGCTAATGTGAATGGTGATCATGTCTATTTAATTCAGATTTGAATATAGGTTCCAAGTTGTCCTCATTTCAAATTCCATATAATGACCTAATGCTAAAATGTCCAAGTTCACCTATTTGGGTTGCTCTATCATGCATGAGAGTAGCACCATTGGATTCATTGGATTTTTCTGATAAATTTTCATATATAAATTATTTTCATCTGATTTACAGATTAATTTATATGATTTTTCAAAGTTTTAAACATTTTCTGGAATTATTTTAAAATAAGAAAATGAGTTATGACATAAGCATGATGTCATGATGACATCAGCTGGTCAGGTGACTCGGCCCAGAGTCAAACCTGACATGTGGGGTCCACATGTCAGTGTCTGGTTAGTTTAACTAACTAATTAAAATTAATCCTAACTAATTACAGACCGGGGCCCACTTGTCAGTGTCACATTAGTTTAACTAAATGATTTAAAGTAATCCGTGATTAACTTAACTAATCTGGACAGGGGCCCCACCTGTCATTGACTCACAGAGTCAAGCCAGGGGTCCACCCGGGTGAAACCCACCGGAGTTGGCCGGTGGCTTGACGCCGGTGACCTCCAGAGATGGCGGCGACCATCGGGTTTCTTCTACAGGGGGTTATCTAGCGAGCTAAGACCACTGGCGAGTAGCCCGCGCACAACCGCATCCATCCGGAGCCGCAGGAGGTCACGGGGTCACCGGAGCTCGCCGGAAACGAGCTCGTGGCGGCGGCCGGAGCTCGGGTTCGGACGCAAACGCGACACAGGGCACGGAACGACCAGGCGATGGGTTCTACGAGCTCCTGGGAACTCCAGGAGTTCATTCATGCACACGCGCGTGAGCTTAGGGGTCTGCACGCACGGCGACGACCGACCACGGCGGCGAGGTGGATTCGGGTCCGACGGCTAGGCTAGCTACGGCGCGAGGAAGAGAGGGGGAACGCAGGGGGAAGGAGGAGGAGCTCACTGCGGATCCAGGGAGCTAGTCAGTGGCCTCGGGGGCGGTGGGAATCGACGGCGAGCCTCGAATTCCCCTCCGGCGACCCGAGGAGGAAGAAGACGGCGCGACGGTGATAGAAGCCCTCCGGCGATGCGTGGTTTGTCTGGGAGGTGGAGGAGGTCTGGGCGGAGCGATTGGCTGGCTCAGGAGGACTCGGGGTTGGCTAGAACGACGGCACGTCGGAGAATCGTGGGTCGGTCATGGCGGAGCCGAGAGGAGAAATGCGAGAGAGAGAGAGAGAGAGAGAGAGCGACCGCGAGGGAGAGAGGGAGAAGACCTCGGCGACAGCGAGCTGGCGCGCCCTGGGGCCTCCAGGCGGGCGACCAGGCAGGGAGGAGGTGGAGGCCTCGCGGCGCCGCGCGGCACTTCGCCTCTGCCTACTGGCAGAGGTTGAAGATGACCGCTTGGCCCTGGTGGGCTGGGCCATCTCCTTCCTGGGCCAGGTAAGCCCCTTCTGGCTTTTTTTTAACTTCTGTTTTCTGTTTTCTAATATTTATTTATTTCCTTTGCAGGTCCAATGACTTTTATAAAATGACCCACATATTTTCTAAATTGTAGTTTGAATATTCCAAACTTATAATAATAGTTTCAGATTATTTTGGAAACAATGATAATGATATTTGCTTTATTTGTCATTTTCCAGGGATGTAAACCATTAATTCAAATTATTTTAAATGTTCAAATAATACAAATGCCCCCTGGTATATCCATGTCCCTATTTATCAGACATAGGGGACATTTTTGATGGGCATTTTGGATTTGTTGAAATTTCATTTATCTAGAAATCCTATAATTCATTAAGTGGGTGGGGTTTTCTTCTTCTCCCCATTTCATATTGATGCATAGATGATGATGATGATGCAAACACATTACTAGCCTATGACTCTTACTAGGGTTGTGACAGGGAGGCCTTCCCCGCCATCGCCGCCGTCCAGGATCCGTCGCCGCATTCAGTCTCGCTCTTCTATTAGCCGAGGACCACAATGTCCTCCGTCCAGATCGCTTGATGACCTTTGAGTTGTCATGCTTTGAGTTCACAAGCCGAGGACCATCGCAGGTACATTATGTAGGGTTTACCTGGTGGCATGAGTTAACAAATAGGATTACTTAGCAAACAATTGGCATGTGAAATAACGATAGTTTTGGCATGCATGTGAAATATGAAGTAAACCTACAATCAAACAAACAATAGCTGAAACTTCATACATTCTCTGATATGTCAATCTTCAATATGAATCTTCAATATCTCGAAGACATCCTCATGAAGTTGCTTGAAAGAGTTATTGTGATAAGTAGGTGCACACTAAGCCTGTTGTAAGAGCACATTTCTCCATGTGTGGTTTTGGTAACTGATGACACCCCTATGGACTAATGGTTGCCTTGAGTTATATTCGAAGGATTTGTCCATAAGCACTTCTTGAAGTCCATCTGTTGGTTTTCAAGGAGTTTATATGATGACCAAGGTGGTCTTCACGGTTTATCCAAAGATTGGTCATGTGAGAGTTGAGCTTATTGCAAGCATGTCTTGAAGAAGGAGATTGTGTGAGCATTCATGATTACCTTCAAGACATCATATTTATGAAGAAAGAAGATAAGATAGAAGGTTGATCACGACTAAGTCAAAGAGTGAATCAAGTGATCAACACACAAAGCGTGCATGATGTACCGAGAGGGATCAAGTGATCCCATGGTATGGTAAGCACTGTCCATTACGCTTTTGTGTACTAACCCATGTACCTTGTGAGAGTTCTTTGTGGGGTTAGGCATATTTCCATGGGATTGCATCAAGAGGAAGATCCCATACAACCCATGGAAGATGACATCAAGTGGTGATCGTTATCAAGGTTGCGGTGTGCAAGTTCAAGTGAAGCATCATGGAGAGATCAGGCTTGAAGCTTGCCGTCCATTGTGATGTCAATGGACTTGTGAAGATGTGTCGAAGAGTATCTCACCCATAGTGGAGTATGGGGGAGCAATCATCTAGTCTTCATCAAGCCAACGCAATCAACAAAGGTGGTCCATCTTGAGGAAGTCAAGATCGTCATCATCTAGCTCAAGTGGACTATGCGCAAGGCTAAGGTTTGACCTTGATAGGGTTTTCTATTTTACCGGTCTCATAGTGGTAGTTGGACACTGGGTTATAGGGTAGGTAACCGTGCTATCAAGGGGGATCTCAAGTGAGTAGCTTGATTGTATCGTTCGTTGAGAGCTCAAACCATTGCATTCTTGGCATCATCATATTTCTTGGTTCTTGGTTGGTTTTTCTCATTGAGGTTTCTTGAGCTTATGGTCAACTTCATGACAAGCTCAAGTTCATAGAAAATGGAGTCCATATGCATCTTCAATGATGTTTTCGATGTTGGGGTTATTGCCGATTCTTCATTGAAAGAGGTTTCTCATCTCTATACCTTTGGCATTTTTATACTGCCTCTTCTTAAGAAAACCAGTCGCTGTTGGATAGTCTTGTCAATTCGGAGCTCATTTGCAGAAGTTGTGGCAGTTCTGGTTTTGACTATATTCTTTCGTTTTTCTAGCCGAGTAGTTGTAGGTGTTGTAGTTCAGTGGATTGTGGTAGTACCGCTCCTCGGAGCGGTAGTACCACAAGTGGCACCGAAGTAATTTTTTACTTCCGCCCCGAGGGCGGCAGTACCGCAAGCATGGAAGTAATTTTTTACTTCCGCCCCTCGGGCGGTAGTACCGCAAATGACTTCCGATACTACTGTGTGGACTTTTTCGCAGAGTTTCCCTTTGCGGAGGTTGGCACGGAAGTAATTTTTTACTTCCGTGCACCTCCAGTGGCTGCCTCTGCCGACCGTGCGGTAGTACTGCACGGGCTCGCGGTAGTACCGCTCCGACGGTTCTACCGCTTGTCGCCCCATGCTAACGGCCAGGGCCGGTTAATCCCGTGCTAGCGGTAGTACCGCACAAGGCTGCGGTACTACCGCAAGCCGTCACGATAGTACCGTGACTTTTGCGGTAGTACCGCGATACGCGGGGCTGAGTGAGTGGATAACGGTTGGATTGTTCCCCACCTATAAAAGGGGGTCTTCTTCTCCAATGGACCCAATCCTTGAGCTCGTGTTATTCCCCCATTGTTGACCTTCTTCGAGCTTGCTAACTCTCAATCCCTCCAATGATTCTTTCTAGTTCTTGAGGGAAAAGAGAGAGGAGATCTAGATCCACATTTCCACCAATCACTTTCTCCTCTAAGTGAGGGGAACCCCTTGCATCTAGATCTTGGAGTTCTTCGTGTTCTTCTTTGTTCTTCCTCTCATTTCCCTCCCTAGCATTAGTTGCTTTGGTGGGATTTGGGAGAGAAGGTCTTGGGCACTTCGTGTGCCCTTGCAATCATTTGGTGCATAGGTTTGAGTTCTCCACGGTGATACGTGGAAGTGAGAAGTTGAGAAGCTATTACTCTTGGGTGTTTGAGCACCCTAGAGCTTGTTCCTCTTGGGTGCTTTGGCGCCCTAGACGATTGGTGGTGCCTCGGAGCTCAACCATTGTGGTGCAAAGCTCCGGGCAAACTTCGGGGTCTCCAATTAGGTTGTGGAGATTGCCCCGAGCATTTGAGGTCACCTCGGAGCCACAATCCATTGTGGTGAAGCTTCGTGGTGTCATTGGGAGCCTCCAATCAAGTTGTGGAGATTGCCCGAACCTTGTTTGTACGGGTTCGGTGACCACCCTCAAGGGTCCCTTAGTGGAATCACGACATCTTGCATTATGCGAGGGCGTGAGGAGATTACGGTGGCCCTAGTGGCTTCTTGGGGAGCATTGTGCCTCCTGTTGGGGAACGTTGCATGGGAAACAAAAAATTCCTACGCACACGCAAGATCTATCCATGGTGATGAGCATCTACGAGAGGGAGAGTGGATCTACATACCCTTGTAGATCGCTAAGCGGGAAGCATTAAGAAACGCAGTTGGTGTAGTCGAACATCTTCGCGATCCAAATCGCTGAGCGTCCCGTGATCACATCACGATCCGTCCCGCGATCCAATCACGATCCGTCCCGCGAACTCATCACGATCCGTCCCGCGATCTCATCACGGTCCTTCCGATCTAGCGCCGAACGGACGACACCTCCGCGTTCAGCACACGTGCAGCTTGATGACGATCTCCACCATCTTGATCCATCAAGAGGAAGTGGAGAGGGAGAAGAGTTCACCGGTAGCGTGACGGCGCTCCGATGATGGTGGTGGAGCAATTCCGGCAGGGCTTCGCCTAAGCACTGCGGAACTAGTCTAGTCTAGAGGAACTTGATCTGGAAGTAGGGTTTAGACATGGCTGAAAATCCTTGTCCAAGAAACCCTAAAACCACTCATATATATAGGAGGAGGGGAGAGGAGGCTGCGCCCAAAAGGAGGGCTCTCCTTTGGTTCGGCCGAACCTAGTGGGGAGGAGTCCTCCTCCTAGTAGGACTCCTCCTCCCACAAGAGAGGTGGAGTTTGGGGAGGTTTCCACCCCAATTCGGTTTGCCTCTCTTTCCTCCTGCGCATAGGCCTCCTTGGCCGACCCAACTGGCCCACTATGGGCTGGTGGGTTGCCACATAGGCCCATGGGGTGGGTTGGCCCCACTTGTGGGCCCCCGGGACCCATTCGTCACTCCCGGTACACTACCGAAAATGCCTGAAACTTTCCAGAGTCCAAACACCACCTTCCTATATATCAATCTTTACCTCCGGACCATTCCGGAGCTCCTCGTGATGTCTGGGATCTCATCCGGGACTCCTAACAACCTTCGGTCACCACCATACATAACTCTATACTACTGAAACGTCACCAAACCTTAAGTGTGCAGACCCTGCGGGTTCGAGAACTATGTAGACATGACCGAGACACCTCTTCGGTCAATAACCAATGGCGGAACCTGGATGTCCACATTGGTTCCTACATATTCTACGAATATATTTATCGGTCGAACCTCTATGTCAAGGATTTAGTTAATCCCGTATGACGTTCCCTTTGTTCTTCGGTATGTTACTTGCCCGAGATTTGATCGTCGGTATCTCCATACCTAGTTCAACCTCGTTACCGGCAAGTCTCTTTACTCGTTCCGTAATACAAGATCCCGTGACTAAAACTTAGTCACATTGCTTGCAAGGCTTATTGTGATGTTGTATTACCGAGTGGGCCCTGAGATACCTCTCCGTCACACGGAGTAACAAATCCCAGTCTTGATCCATGCCAACTCAACAGACACCCTCGAAGATACCTGTAGAGCACCTTTATAGTCACCCAGTTACGTTGCGACGTTTGATACACACAAGGTACTCCTCCGATGTCAGTGAGTTGCATGATCTCATGGTCATAGGAACATATACTTGACATCCAGAAAACAGTAGCAATAAACTAACACAATCATAAGCTACGTTTGTAGTTTGGGTCTTGTCCATCACATCATTTTTCTAATGATGTGATCCCGTTATCAAATGACATCACATGTCAATGGCTAGGAAACCTTGACCATTTTTGATCAACGAGCTAGTTCACTAGAGGCATACTAGGGACAAAGTGTTATCTATCTACCCACACATGTAATGTGTTTCCATTTAATAAAATTATAGCATGGATAATAAACGATTATCATGAACAAGGAAATATGATAATAACTAATTTATTATTGCCTCTAGGGCATATTTCCAACAGTCTCCCACTTGCACTAGAGTCAATAATCTAGTTCACATCACCATGTGATTCGCATTGTTATGAATCTAACACCCAATGAGTTCTGGGGCTCGATCATGCTTTGCATGTGAGAGAGGTCTTATAGTCAACGGGTCTGTGACATTCAGATCCGTGTGTACTTTGCAAATTTCTATGTCAAACCGTAAACACTGCTACCACACTCCACTAGGTACTATTCCAAATGGCTGCTCCACTATACGTATCCAGATTGCTACTACGAGTCATCCGGATTGGTGTTAAAGCTTGCATCGACGTGACTCTTTACGACGAACTCTTTATCACCTCCATAATCGAGAAACATCTCCTCAGTCTTTTAGTTACTAAGGATAATCTTGCCTGTTGTCGAGTGCTCCATTCCAGGATCACTTTGAAACCTTTCGGCCATACTTATAGCAAGGCTGACATCGGGTCTTTGTGCACAGCAATTAGGTAGCTTTATGCAGGTCTTCCTTTGAAAAACTCTTTTTCAAACAACCATTTATGCTTTCCAGAAATTCTACATCATTTCCGATCAACAATATGTCAACCACATATGCTTACCAGAAACTTTATAGTGCTCCCACTCACTTTATTGCAAATACAAGTTTCTCATAAACTTTGTATAGACTCAAAAACTTTGATCACCTCATCAAAGTGTATATTCCAACTCCGAGATGCTTGCTTCAGTTCATAGAAGGTTCACTGAAGCTTGCACACCTTTTAGCATCCTTAGGACTGACAAAACCTTTTGGTTGTATCTCATACAACCTTTCCTTAAGGAAGGAAACGATGTTTTGGTATCCATCTGCCAGATTTCATAATTGAAAAATGCAGCAACTGCTAACATAATTCCAATAGACTTTAGCATCGCTATGAGTGAGAAAGTCTCATCGCAGTCAACTCCTTGAACTTGGCGGAAACTTCTTTGCGACAAGTCAAGCTTTATAAATGGTGACATTCACCATCAGTGTCTGTCTTCATCTTAAAGGTCCATTTGTACTTGATGACCTGCCGTCCAACGAGCAAGTCCACCAAAGTCTATACTTAGTTTTCATACATGGATCCTTTCTCGGATTTCATGGCCTCTAACCATTTGTTGGCTTCCGTGCCCATCATTGCTTCTCCATAGTTCGTAGGTTCATCGTTGTCTAACAACATGACCTCCAAGACAGGGTTGTCGTACCGCTCAGTAGCAGTACACGTCCTTGTCGACCTACGAAGTTCGATAGTAACTTGATCCGAAGCTTCATGATCATCATCATTAACTTCCTCTTCAACTGACGTAGGCTTCACAGAAACATCTTTCTGCACCGCGCCACTTTCTGGTTGAAGTAAAGGTTCAATAACCTCATCAAGTTCTATTTTCCTTGTAGGTCGATAGTAACTTGATCCGAAGATTCATGATCATCATCATTAACTTCCTCTTGAACTGACGTAGGCTTCACAGAAACATCTTTCTGCGTTGCGCTACTTTCTGGTTGAAGCAGAGGTTCAAATAACCTCATCAAGTTCTATCCTCCTCCCACTCAATTCTTTCAAGAGAAACCCTTTCTCAAGAAAGGACCCAGTTTTAGCAACAAACATTTCATGCTTGGATCTGAGACAGAAGGTTCACCCAACTGTTCTTAGGGTATTCTATGAAAATGCATTTGTCCGCTTTGGGTTCAAGCTCATTAGGCGAAAACATTTTCCACACAAGCATCGCAGCCCCAAACATTAAGAAATGACAGCTTAGGTTTCTATCAAACCATAGTTCACATGGTGTCATCTCAACGGATTTAGATGGTGCCCTATTTAAAGTGAATGTTGTTGTCTCTAATGCATAACCCCAAAATTATAGTAACAAAACAATAATAGACATCATAGCATGCACCATATCCAATAGAGCACGACTATGACGTTCGGACACACCATCACACTATGGTGTTCCAGGTGGCGTGAGTTGTGAACCAACTTTCACATTGTCTAAAGTTGTATGCCAAACTCGTAACTTAGCTATTCACCTCCACGATCATATCGCAAACATATTTATCTTCTTGTCACGATGATCTTAAACTTCACTCTGAATTTGCTTGAACCTTTCAAACGATTCAGACTTGTGTTTCATTAAGTAAATATACACTATATCTACTCAAATCATCAGTGAAGGTAAGAAAATAACGATATCCACCGCACGCTACAAGACTCATTGGATTGCATACATCAACATGTATCATTTCCAATAAATCACTTGCCCGCTTCATCAAAACAGAAAACAGGGTCCTTAGTCATCTTTGACCAAGAGGCATGGTTCGCATGTCTCAACCGATTCGAAATCGAATGAGTCCAAAGATCCATCAGCATGGAGTTTCTTCATGCGTTTTATACCAATATGACATTTAGCGGCAGTGCCACAAGTATGTGGTACTATCATTATTAACTTTGTATCTTTTTGGCATCAATGTTATGAACATGTGTATTACTACGATCAAGTTTCAACAAACCATTCTTACTAGGTGCATGACCATTGAAGGTATTATTCATGTAAATAGAATAACCATTATTCTCTAACTTAAATGAATAACCATGTTGCAATGAACATGATCTAATCACGTTCATGCTCAACGCAAAAAAAACACCAAATAACATTTATTTTAGGTTCGTCACTAATCTTGAAGGTAGAGAGAGCGTGCGATGTTGATCACATCAACCTCGGAAACATTTCCAACACACATCATCACCTCACACTTAGCTAGTTCTCCGTTTATTTCGTAGCTTTTATTTCAAGTTACTAACATTTAGCAACCGAACCGGTATCCAATACCCAGGTGCTACTAGGAGTACTAGCAAGGTACACATCAATAACACGTATATCAAATATACTTATGTTGACGTTGCCAGCCTTCTTATCTACCAAGTATCTAGGGTTGTTCCGCTTCAGCGACCGCTCTCCTCATAATCGAAGCACTTAGTCTCGGATTTGAGTTCAACTTTGGGTTGCTTCACTGGAGCAGCAACTGACTTGCTATCCATGAAGTTTCCCTCCTTGGTCTTGTCGAAACTAGTGGTTTTAACTAACCATCAACACTTTGATGCTCCTTCTCGATTTCTACCTTTGCGGTGTCAAACATCGCGAATAGCTCAGGGATCATTATTTCTATCCCTGGCGTTTTATAGTTCATCACCAAGTTCTAGTAGCTTTAGTGACAGTGACTTGGAGAACTATATCAACCACTATCTTATCTGGAAGATCAACTCCCACTCGATTCAAGCAATTGTAGCACCCAGACAATCTGAGCACATGCTCAACGATTGAGCTATTCTCTTTCATCTTACAGGCAAAGAATATCTCGCAACACGGGCACGAGCCTGAGATCCTAATTTCAGCTCTTAGAACATCTCATATGTTCCATGACGTTCAAAACGTTTCGGAGCCTCAATTCTAAGTTGTAATGCATGACGCACTAAGCTATCAAGTAGTTATCAAAACGTGCCTGTCAGATGTTTGCAACATCTACAAACAACGCTAGAGGGGTTGGTGCACCGAGCTGTGCATTAAGGACATAAGCCTTCTGTGCAGCAATGAGGACAATCCTCAGATCACGGAGCCAGTCCGCAATATTGCTACCATCATCTTTCAACTCTATTTCTCTAGGAACATATAAAATTCAAGGGAGCTACAACGTGATCTAGTAATCTACAACATAATTTTGCAAAGACACTACTGACTATGTTCATGATAATGAGTTCAATTAATCATATTACTTAAGAACTCCCACTCAAATTGACATCCCTCCGGTCATCCGAGTGATACATGATCCAAATTCACCAACTCAAGTCCGATCATCACGTGAGTTGAGGTGGTTACAATGGTGAACATCATCATGTTGATCATATCTACTATATGACTCATGTTCGACCTTTCGGTCTCTTGTGTTCCGAGGCCATGTCTGTACATGCTAGGCTCATCAAGTTTAACCCGAGTGTTCTGCATATGCAACACTGGCTTGCACCCGTTGTATGTGAATGTAGAGTCTATCACACCCGATCATCACGTGGTGTCTCAACACGACGAACTTTCGCAACGGTGCACACTCGGGGAGAACACAATTTTATCTTGAAATTTAAGTGAGGGATCACCTTATAATGCTACCGCCGTACTAACCAAACAATATGCATAAAAGGATTAACATCACATGCAATTCATAAGTGACATGATATGGCCATGAACTTGTGCTTTAGATCTCCATCTTGAAAGCACCGGCATGATCTCCATCGTCACCGGCACGACACCATGATCTCCATCATCTTGATCTCCATCAACGTGTCGCCATCGGGGTTGTCACGCCCTGCATGCTTCTACTACTATTGCTACCGTTTAGCGATAAAGTAAAGCATTACATAGGGCTTAATGATTGACACGCAGGTCATACAATAATTAAAGACAACCCTATGGCTCCTGCCGGTTGTCGTACTCATCGACATGCAAGTCGTGAAATTCTATACATCACATGATCATCTCATACATCACATATATCACATCATGTAATTGGCCATATCACATCACAACATACCCTGCAAAAACAAGTTAGACGTCCTCTAATTGTTGTTGCATGTTTTACGTGGCTGCTACGGGTATCTAGCAAGAACAATTCTCATCTACGCAAAAACCACAACGGTGATACACTAGTTGCTTTTCAACCTTCTCAAGGACCGCCTTTGTCGAATCCGATCCAACTAAAGTGAGAAAAACTGGCACCCGCAAGCCATCTATGCAACAAGTTGCGGTCGAGGGAACCGGTCTCTTGTAAGCGTACGAGTAATGTTGGTCCGGACCGCTTCATCTCACAATACCGCTGAACCAGAATCCGACCAAGGGAGGAAGCAATCTAAGCATCAATGCCCACAAACTCTTTGTGTTCTACTCGAGATCTCATCTACACATAGACCTAGCTCATGATGCCATTGTTGGGGAACGTCGCATGGGAAACAAAAAATTCCCTACGCACATGCAAGATCTATCCATGGTGATGAGCATCTACGAGAGGGAGAGTGGATCTACATACCCTTGTAGATCGCTAAGCGAGAAGCGTTAAGAAACGCAGTTGGTGTAGTCGAACATCTTCGCGATCCAAATCACCGAGCGTCCCGCGATCACATCACGATCCGTCCAGCGATCCAATCACGATCCGTCCCGCAAACTCATCACGATCCGTCCCGCGATCTCATCACGGTCCTTCCGATCTAGCGCCGAACGGACGGCACCTTCGCGTTCAGCACACGTGCAACTTGATGATGATCTCCACCATCTTGATCCAGCAAGAGGTAGTGGAGAGGGAGAAGATTTCACCAGCAGCGTGACGGCGCTCCGGTGATGGTGGTGGAGCAATTCCGGCAGGGCTTCGCCTAAGCACTGCGGAACTAGTCTAGTCTAGAGGAACTTGATCTGGAAGTAGGGTTTAGACGTTGCTGAAAATCCTTATCCAAAAAACCCTAAAACCACTCATATATATAGGAGGAGGGGAGAGGAGGCTGCGCCCAAAAGGAGGGCTCTCCTTTGGTTCGGCCGAACCTAGTGGGGAGGAGTCCTCCTCCTAGTAGGACTCCTCCTCCCACAAGAGAGGTGGAGTTTGGGGAGGTTTCCACCCCAATTCGGTTTGCCTCTCTTTCCTCCTGCGCATAGGCCTCCTTGGCCGACCCAACTGGCCCACTATGGGCTGGTGGGTTGCCACATAGGCCCATGGGGTGGGTTGGCCCCACTGGTGGGCCCCCGGGACCCATTCGTCACTCCCGGTACACTACCGAAAATGCCTGAAACTTTCCAGAGTCCAAACACCACCTTCCTATATATCAATCTTTACCTCCGAACCATTCCGGAGCTCCTCGTGACATCCAGGATTTCATCTGAGACTCCAAACAACCTTCGGTCACCACCATACATAACTCTATACTACCGAAACGTCACCAAACCTTAAGTGTGCAGACCCTGCGGGTTCGAGAACTATGTAGACATGACCGAGACACCTCTTCGGTCAATAACCAATGGCGGGACCTGGATGTCCACATTGGTTCCTACATATTCTACGAATATCTTTATCGGTCGAACCTCTATGTCAAGGATTTAGTTAATCCCGTATGACGTTCCCTTTGTTCTTCGGTATGTTACTTGCCCGAGATTCGATCGTCGGTATCTCCATACCTAGTTCAACCTCATTACCGGCAAGTCTCTTTACTCGTTCCATAATACAAGATCCCGTGACTAACACTTAGTCACATTGCTTGCAAGGCTTATTGTGGTGTTGTATTACCGAGTGGGCCCTGAGATACCTCTCCGTCACACGTAGTAACAAATCCCAGTCTTGATCCATGCCAACTCAAGAGACACCCTCGGAGATACCTGTAGAGCACCTTTATAGTCACCCAGTTACGTTGAAACATTTGATACACACAAGGTACTCCTCCGATGTCAGTGAGTTGCATGATCTCATGGTCATAGGAACATATACTTGACATGCAGAAAACAGTAGCAATAAACTGACACGATCATAAGCTACGTTTGTAGTTTGGGTCTTGTCCATCACATCATTTTTCTAATGATGTGGTCCCGTTATCAAATGACATCACATGTCAATGGCTAGGAAACCTTGACCATATTTGATCAACGAGCTAGTTCACTAGAGGCATACTAGGGACAGAGTGTTGTCTATTTACCCACACATGTAATGTGTTTCCATTTAATACAATTATAGCATGGATAATAAACGATTATCATGAACAAGGAAATATGATAATAACTAATTTATTATTGCCTCTAGGGCATATTTCCAATACCTCCACACCGCTTCGAACGGAGATTAGCATCCGCAAGTGTGTGAACTTCGGGATACATCGCCGTCTCCGCGTGCCTCGGTTATCTCTTCCCGAGCCCCTTTACATATGCACTTTACTTTGTGATAGCCATATTGTTTCTTGTTATATATCTTGCTATCACTTAGTTGTCTATCTTGTTTGGCATAAGTTGTTGGTGCACATAGGTGAGCCTGGTTTTTTTAGGTTTTGTGCTTGACTAATTAAACGATAGTTTTATTCCGCATTTGTTCAAGCCTAAATCGTAATTATTTTAAAGCGCCTATTCACCCCCCCTTCTAGGCGACATCCACGTCCTTTCAATTGGTATAAAAGCCAGGTTTCTCATTGTTAGGTTTAACCACCTAGAGAGTAAGGATGTCGACTAGGGGATTAGGATTCTTTGACACTCTTAGTTTCGATGGCACAAATTTTGATGTTTGGATAATTCGCATGCTTAATATCTTTAGGGTCATGGACCCAAATTTAGAGCGAATTGTAGATATGGGTTTTTCTCCTCCAAAGGATTCTAAACACATATCTTTAGAGGATGAGAAAAACTCTTATATCAATGCTCAAGCTTCTAATGTGCTTTTTTATGCTTTGAGCAATGTAGTTATATTTGAACTCATGTTATTCCGGGATGCTCATGAGTTGTGGACAAAGCTTCAAGATAAATATGGTGTGTCCAACATTTGTGGGGATGATTGTTCTCCCTCCACCTCCAGTCGTGTTGTCTTCTCAACTTCTTCTACTTCACCTACATGTGGATTGCCACAAGGTAATTATATGGTGAGTAGTGATGATCACTGTAATGATGATAGTGGGCTTATTGTTGATAATTCTTCTTCACTATCTTATTGCAATGCTTCATCTTTGGACTTTAACACCTCGAGCACTTTAAATGTTTCACATGCTTGTGTTGATAGTCCTTGCATATCATGTACAAATCGCTTGACTAAATCTCATGATGATATGCTTGCTATATCTTGTTGCCATGATAACAATGTATCTATGTCCTCGAGTTGTTGTGCTAACAATGTAGAGGACACCCAACACTCCATGGAACAAGATGTGGTCTTGAATGGTGCTTCAAGGGATCCTACATCAACATCTGTTGTTTCTCACTTTTGCCTTATGGCTAAGGCTTCAAAGGTATCTCCTACTTTGAATCAAAATATATCTCATGATGATGATGTTGATGATAATGATGAAGAGAGTGATAATATAGCTTCCTTAAAACTTAAGGGAGAAATGGTTTTTAAAGCTCTTCATAAGAATAATATTGCTCGTTCCAACTTCATGGAAATCATGTCTATTGTCATTGAGGGAAAGAAATATATTGAGGAGTTGGAATCTCATCTCGAGGAGCATGAGGCCACCATTGAGAAAATGGAAGGTCATGAACGTGATTACGCTAATGAGATCGCAGAGCTATCTCAAGCTCTTGAAAATGAACAAACCACCAAGGAATCTCTTGAGGAGACCTTTGCTCTAGAATTATCTAGATTAAAGGAATCCCATGAAAGAGCTCTCAAGGTGGCTAATGATTTTAGAACTAAAAATGATAAGCTTGAAGGTGCACATGCTAAACTCCTTAAGGACTTTGAGCACCTCGAAAATGGTTCAAGGGTCGTTAAGAGTTCGCTCATTGAACTCACCGAGTCTCATGCTCAACTTAAAATTTAATATGCTAAAGAGCTTGCCAAGTTGCCTTCTCCTCTTGTTGTTAATGATGATGCTTGTGCTACTAACTCTATTTCTTGTGAAGCATCCATATTAAAGGAGAATGTTGAGCTAAGGGCTCAACTTGAGCTGCTATCTAGCAATTATGGGAAATTGGAAGGAAGTCATGAAAAGCTTTCTAGCTCTCATGGCGATCTTATAGTATCACATAATGTGCTAAAGATAGCTCATGAGGCTAGTACTACTAAGGTAACATCTAGTGAGCCTCATGTGGAAATTAGCACTACATCTAGTAGAAATGCTTTATTGCCATGTGCTAGTCCTCGTAGTTCATCTACTCATAATGTTGGTACATCTTGTGATGAATTACTTTCGTTGCCTTGTTGCTCTAACGATGAAGCATATACTTCCTCTAGTAGTTGTATTGATACTAACCATGTAGAGAAAATCTAAGAGCTCAAGGCCCAAGTCACTTCTTTGAAGAAAGACTTGGAAAAGAGTTATGAAGGGAAGTCCACACTCAACAATATCTTGTGTGGGCAAAAATCCCCAAATGACAAAGGTGGATTTGGATTCAACTGCAATAAGAAGAAGTCCAAGAGAAACAACAAGAAGGGCCAAGAACAAGTCAAGAACTCGGCCAAGATTGTTTGCTTCAAGTGCAAAATAGAAGGGCACCATGTTAGATCTTGCCCATTGAAGAAGAAGCCCCATAGTGACAAGCAACAAGGGAAGTGGCCACAAGTTCAATCTCATGCTCAACGCCAAGTTGAAGAAAGGCCACTTGCCAAGAAGACCCAAGTCAACGCTCCTCAAGTTGAGAAATCAATTGAGAAGAAAGTAAAGGGTAAATGTTGCTACTTATGTCGTGAGAAGGGTCACTTTGCTTCTTCATGCACTAATGGTAACTTATCCAACCCAATCATTATTGATGATATCTATTCTCTTGGGAAGGATAAGGTTGGCAATGTGTTTGCCAAGTTGGTTGGTACTCAAAGTGGTGTCAAGAAAAGAACCATTTGGGTAGCCAAGCCTATTGTGACTAACCTCTTAGGACCCAACTTGGTTGGGGACCAACAAGCTCAAACTTGATCAATAGGTACTGTTGGAGGGCATTGGTGACTTGGCTACATCATGAAGAATTAAGGGATCTTCATCATTCATATTATCTCAAGCCAAGTCATGTGGATTATCAAGTTTCTATCTTATATCCAATGTTCCTTCTTGCGGTAACTTGTACTTAAATTGAATACATTGTTAGTTACTTTCCCCTTTGCATGTTGTGGTTTTGTACCTTGCATGTGTTTGTATATGTTGTGCTTCATATTTGTTTATCTTGAGAAATCAAATATGTATGATGGGTTGCACATCATGTATGTGTGAGTCTTGTGTAGAGCCTTTTGCATCATGTTTGTATCTTAGTTGGCTCTTTGTGAGAGATTAATGGATTATCCCATTTTGGGGGAGTGATGTGCCTTATGCACTTCACGACCCTAAAAATGTGTGTTCATGAGGAATACCACTTAGTATTGATATTACAAGATTATCTAGCCTCTATTTGGTATGTCTTCTCATGAGAAATTCAAATTCTAAATGGTCCATTAATTATCTCTTGTTGGATTTCATTTGCCACTTGTTATTAACGTTGGGTTACCACATTATGGGAGAGTAATATTCTATGTGCATATTACAAGCCCAAAGAATGTGTACATTTGAGATATTGCCACTTAGATTTGATATTACAATTTATCTTGTTCCTAGGTGGCATGCTAGCTCTACAAGTGTCACTTGCTTATGATTGAGGAGCAAAGATGATGTTGGATCTATTTTCAATCTACCAATGGGAATTATTTCCAAATACTTCTTGTCCTTGACAATTGGTATTCCTTTTAAGTGGTTGAGATTGATAATCATCTTTACATAGGATTTTATTTATCGTTTGTCTTCCTTGCCTCTTGTGGATCTTTTTGAGCATGCCTAGTGTTTCTATAGATATAGGTAAAGTGATGATCCCATCATGTGCATTTTGTATTCAAATGCAAATTCTATATAATGCACATCTCTTGGGGGAGCTATCATATTTTCTGTAGAACACTCTCTCTATGTGTTCATCATAAAATCTTTTGGTGTGTGTTGGTGGGAGGCAAGCCTTCTTTCTATGGTGCTTTGTGCCATCATGAAAATTTGCGGAGGGTTTGGTTTGTTTGGAACCTAGCTCTCTTTTGGGAACTTGATACCTCTTGTTTTCCTTCAATTGGTATCTTGTTTCCTTCTATTTGGCATGTGTCAATGAATATCTCATTCCTTGATGTATCTTTTAGTTGGTATTCGTCAAGTGATATGTTTTCGTTTGGTATCTTATTTTCACTTGATACCTTTTCTTTCGGTATCTTATCAACTGTGTGTTGAGTTGATTCTTGAAAACTTTGAGCATGCGTATTTACTACATGTACTTTCATCGGCATGTTCTCTTTCCTTGACCCTATATATAGGGGAAACTCCATTATACATAAATTGGCTAAAGTGTGCATGAAATTCAATTTCATATCTATATGCACATATTTATGTGGAGGTTGTCCTATATATATTGTTGGTCCACTAATCTTTTGGTCCCCATAAGTTTGGGTACCACTTTGTTTGTGGTGTTGTTCTAGGAACAATTGGAGATACATTAGACACCCGGCTCACATACAAGGAAGGTGTTGACACCATGTGCTTATTGGACCATGCTAGGATGATCGAAGAACCACTGTCTACTACATCAATCCAATGCTATCTCGGTAACAAGTATCTTCTTCATGCATACATTTCTCACATTCAACCTTGTATAGGTTGCATCATGGCATGGATTTCTTGATTCATTCTTGTGGTACTTGTTTCCTTTCTCAAAGCGTCTCAACGATGATGTCATATTGCTAGTTGTGATGTCTTTGATGTTCGTGTATTGGGAGTTCATTTATGTACAATTAGAGAATATTAGGCTATGTGCTATGCTTTCAAGCAAAGATCTTATTGGTATATTTATGACTTTCTTTTGGATATCTTGTTTGTTCCTTCTTGTAACTATTTCGTGTGTACATTATTCTTTGTGGATATATCATCATGATTGCCCTCTACCTAGAATCTTATACACATGAGAGAAGTTACATCTCTAGTTGATATCCTCTTTTCTTTCACGTCCACCATTGCATTTACTTTTTATTTACTTGGGGGTTTCATGAAAGAATCTGTCTTGAGTGTGGATCTTATATCCTAGCATCTTGATGCACTTGTTGGTGGTGAAGATTTTTTTTCTCTTGCTTGTCTTAACGACGGTTTTTCCATTTCGATTGGTATCCCTCCTCTTGACAAGGCTATCATTTCCTATCTTCACTAGGGTTTGTCACAAGATTTGTTTTTAGTCTTCCTATTAGTAAGCTTGTGAACCCTTTTGCAAGTGGTTTGTGTGTGGGAAGGATATGGTTTGCACTTTGTGTCTCATTTCATCAAGACTATGTTGATGCTTTATGCTCATCCTTATACTAGTCTTCTCAAGTGCTTTGCCATGACTCACAGACATCATTTTCGTTGAGCCTATTCTTAATATTTCCTCTTTTACATGTTGCTCAACCATATGTTTAGTGCAAGTACTATGCTCATTGTCTTATCTACTTGCTTGCACTTGTGATGTGTTTATATTGATTTTGGGGGAGTCATGATCCTATTTTGTGCACTTGTATTCAAATACAAAAAATTCTTATCACAAATCATGGGGAGCTCCTCTAGTTTCTTTATAAACATTTTTTTGCCCATATCATAATATCTTTTATTCATGTGGCTCGTTGGCCCATGTGATTGATTGTTCCAATTAGTATCTTTTGATTGTTTGCTTCAGTCCGGTGTATGTCTTTGTGCCATACGATCCTTTTTGCAATCTTTGGATTCTCAATATAGTTTGTCTTCCTCCAGCTACTTATCATTGGATATGTGGATTTCGTTGCACACGTATTTTAAGATATACAAACTTTTTGGAGGAACACCTATTATATTGGCTTTATAAACTTTTTGGCCATTTTGGCAATCGATGCCAATGGGGGAAAGTTTAGAGAGTTCAATTTGGAATGCTTTTAGAGTTTTGCTTTTGTTGTTTAAGCATTTGCATCTCACATTCATGCATTGCATTTGTGTGTGTTTGGTTGTGCCTATTTTCCTTATATAAACTCTCTTGAAAGTGGTTGTCATCAATTACCAAAATGGGGGAGATTGTAAGAGCACATTTCTCCATGTGTGGTTTTGGTAATTGATGACACCCCTATGGACTAATGGTTGCCTTGAGTTATATTCGATGGATTTGTCCATAAGCACTTCTTGAAGTCCATCTGTTGGTTTTCAAGGAGTTTATATGATGACCAATGTGGTATTCAAGGTTTATCCAAAGATTGGTCATGTGAGAGTTGAGCTTATTGCAAGCATGTCTTGAAGGAGATTGTGTGAGCATTCATGATTACCTTCAAGACATCATCTTTATGAAGAAAGAAGATAAGATACAATGTCGATCAATACTAAGTCAAAGAGTGAATCAAGTGATCAACACACAAAGCATGCCAGATGTACCGAGAGGGATCAAGTGATCCCATGGTATGGTAAGCATTGTCCATTACGCTTTGTGTACTAACCCATGTTATTTGTGAGAGTTCTTTGTGGGGTTAGGCATATTTCCATGGGATTGCATCAAGAGGAAGATCCCATACAACCCATGGAAGATGACATCAAGTGGTGATCGTTATCAAGGTTGCGGTGTGCAAGTTCAAGTGAAGCATCACGGAGAGATCATGCTTGAAGCTTGCCATCCATTGTGATGTCAATGGACTTGTGAAGATGTGCCGAAGAGTATCTCACCCATAGTGGAGTATGGGAGAGCAATCATCTAGTCTTCATCAAGCCAACGCAATCAACAAAGGTGGTCCATCTTGAGGAAGTCAAGATCGTCATCATCTAGCTCAAGTGGACTATGCGCAAGGCTAAGGTTTAACCTTGATAGGGTTTTCTATTTTACTGGTCTCATAGTGGTAGTTGGGAGACAGGGTTATAGGGTAGGTAACCGTGCTATCAAGGGGGATCTCAAGTGAGTAGCTTGATCATATCATTCGTTGAGAGCTCAAACCATTGCATTCTTGGCATCATCATATTTCTTGGTTCTTGGTTGGTTTTTTTCATTGAGGTTTCTTGAGCTTATGGTCAACTTCATGACAAGCTCAAGTTCATCGAAAACGGAGTCCATATGCATCTTCAATGATGTTTTCGATGTTGGGGTTATTGCCGATTCTTCATTGAAAGAGGTTTCTCATCTCTATACCTTTGGCATTTTTTATACTGCCTCTTCTTAAGAAACCAATCGCTGTTGGATAGCTCTTGTCAATTCGGAGCTCATTTGCAGAAGTTGTGGCAGTTCGTGTTTTGACTGTATTCTTTCGTTTTTCTAGCGGAGTAGTTGTAGGTGTTGCTGTTCAGTGGATTGCGGTAGTACCGCTCCTCGGAGCGGTAGTACCACAAGTGGCACGGAAGTAAATTTTTTACTTCCGCCCCGAGGGCGGTAGTACCGCAAGCATGGAAGTAATTTTTTACTTCCACCCCTCGGGCGATAGTACCGCAAATGACTTCCGGTACTACCGTGCGGACTTTTTCGTAGAGTTTCCCTCTGCGGAGGTTGGCACATAAGTAATTTTTTTACTTCCGTGCACCTCCAGTGGCTGCCTCTGTCGACCGTGCGGTAGTACTGCACGGGCTCACGGTAGTACCGCTCCAGCGGTTCTACCGCTTGTGGCCCCGTGCTAACGGCCAGGGCCGGTTACTCCCATGCTAGCGGTAGTACCGCACAAGGGTGCGGTAGTACCGCGATACGCGGGGCTGAGTGAGTGGATAACGGTTGGATTTTCCCCCAACTATAAAAGGGGGTCTTCTTCTCCAATGGACCCAATCCTTTGAGCTCGTGTTCTTCCTCCATTGTTGACCTTCTTCAAGCTTGCTAACTCTCAATCCCTCTAATGATTATTGCTAGTTCTTGAGGGAAAAGAGAGAGGAGATCTAGATCCACATTTCCACCAATCACTTTCTCCTCTAAGTGAGGGGAACCCCTTGGATCTAGATCTTGGAGTTCTTTGTCTTCTTCTTTGTTCTTCCTCTCATTTCCCTCCCTAGCATTAGTTGCTTTGGTGGGATTTGGGAGAGAAGGTCTTGGGCACTCCGTGTGCCCTTGCCATTGCATTTGGTGCATAGGTTTGAATTCTCCACGGTGATACGTGAAAGTGAGAAGTTGAGAAGCTATTACTCTTGGGTGTTTGAGCACCCTAGAGCTTGTTCCTCTTGGGTGCTTTGGCGCCCTAGACGGTTGGTGGTGCCTCGAAGCTCAATCATTGTGGTGCAAAGCTCCGGGCAAGCTTCGGGGTCTCCAATTAGGTTGTGGAGATTGCCCCGAGCACTGAGGTCACCTCAGAGCCACAATCCATTGTGGTGAAGCTTCGTGGTGTTGTTGGGAGCCTTCAATCAAGTTGTGGAGATTGCCCCAACCTTGTTTGTACGGGTTCGGTGACCACCCTTAAGGGTCCCTTAGTGGAATCACGACATCTTGCGTTGTGCGAGGGCGTGAGGAGATTACGGTGGCCCTAGTGGCTTCTTGGGGAGCATTGTGCCTCCACACCGCTCCGAACGGAGATTAGCATCCGCAAGTGTGTGAACTTCGGGATACATCGTCGTCTCCGCGTGCCTCGATTACCTCTTCCCGATCCCCTTTACTTATGCACTTTACTTTGTGATAGCCATATTGTTTCTTGTTATATATCTTGCTATCACTTAGTTGTCTATATTGTTTAGCATAAGTTGTTGGTGCACATAGGTTAGCCTAGTTGTTTTAGGTTTTGTGCTTTACTAATTAAACGATAGCTTTATTCCGCATTTGTTCAAGCCTAAATCGTAATTATTTTAAAGCGCCTATTCACCCCCCCTCTAGGCGATATCCACATCCTTTCACCTGTTTTCCATGTTAGAACAAGTGAAATTATGCAAATGGAGGTGGTGTGTAACCTGTGAGAAAATTTAGGAGTTATGGAGTGTGTTGCTACGCGGGGGATCAGGCACCATGACTAGGAGTGCTGAGAGGGATTGCAACTATGACCACGCGCAAGATGTCCCTCTAAATGTATGGTAGAATGCAGACTGTATCCGAACAAAACAACAAAACAATGCATAAACACCCGGCGGGGGATCAGGCACCATGACTAGGAGTGTTGAGAGGGATTGCAACTATGACCACACAATGCTTTACCATCAAGTCTGCGACTTTTGCCATCCCATAGTCTAGAGAATCAATTATCTGCATATCCAACAACAGAAAGGTATGACAAAGTGGTTCATTTATTACCCAAGCGTTTTTTACAAAGACATATGACCAAGCTCACTGAACAATTTATTGGTACAGATAATAACATATGACCACAAGATTTGATAGAGCTTCCTAATAAATATAGAGAAGTACCCCCTGCACACACTAAACTGGTTTCGTTTGTTTAGTCTATATGTAACATATGGCCAATCACAACGTTCTATGGGTTATTAGGAAGACAGCATGAGAAATTAAAAAATTGGTTCAGTGCAGCGAAGAATTAGCAGCTAATCTTTGGTGGGGTATGAGAAGGCTAAATGATAAATTTGTGATGCCGCATAGGATGAACGTACTGATGTGGTAAGCATATTTAAGAACTGCAAGGGCCTTTAGCTGCTGAATGTGTTATATCGGGACTCTCAAAGTGTCCGTCATATCCTTTAGTTCATAAATCCTTGGCCAGTGATTCTTAGCGATAGTTTTGTAACTATTTAACAATCATAAGACAAATGTCCATATAGACCAACTAAAAAGTTCAAGGCACAGAATATGTAAGGCGATAAATTTATGTTGATCACTAAATTTTGCCTAATCAATCTCATGTATTCCAAAATACTTTAGGATCAAAATTTGTTGATCCAAAGACAAGTAAACCTTACTTCCAATGCCCAGTGCCACATGAAGCTCGACACCGGGTGTTCCACTTGAACTGCCGCTCGGTCCAGCCCTCACCACTACCTTCCCTCCCTCGGGTGCAAACTCCACGCACACTCCTCCACATTCTTCGAAGGCCCTGCTTGCAGCTGCATCATCACCGGAAACAAACAGCGCAGCAGTTAGCACAAACACAAATCCTAGCATGCAAAGGCACCACGAACCAGCACACTCCTCACCTCGTTGACGAGCTGGTCCCATTCGCCCCAAAGAAGGCCAAACACGACTGGCTCATCCCCATCGGATCCAGATCCCTCAGGGTTCATCGGGAGGGGCTTGAGCTCGACGACGGCAGCGGCAGCGTAAAGGGGGTTGGCTGAGGCACGAGCGGCGCGAAGCCGTGTAGAGAGGGAGGCTACGAAGTATGTGGGGTGGGGGCGCAGGCCGGCGGCTGTGGGGTGGGGGCGACCGGCGGCTGCGCGGGTGTGGACGGGGGTCGGCGACTGGTGGCTGCGTAGGTGGGGGCTGGGGCCGTCGAATGCGCGGGTGAGGGGCGGGGGCTGGCGAGCGGCGACTACGCGGGTGGTGTCGGGGGCCGACGACCAGCGACTGCGCGGGAGGGGGCGGGGGCCAGCGACCGGCGGCTAAGCGGGTGGGGTGAGGGACGGCAACGGGAGGTGATGCGGGGGAGAGGAGGATTGGGGATTTTTGGGGGACAGGGAGAGGAGTGGAGACCGTAGAGTGTAGTGGTAAGTTTTTTTATATGATGGAGTGAGAAGGGGGAGGGGGCTGGCAACGCCCCTCGCGCTCCTCAACAAACATCGGTCTAATGGCACGCATCCCATTCTCTTAATTTTCAGTTTTGAAAAAAAGATTAGGATTTCCGGTCTGATGGAGGGGTGTCGGCTTTGGTCTCGTGGCTGACAGTGTCATTGACCAGCCTGGTGCGCGGCCTCGGGGTCGGCGTGGATGTCGGAACTGCGGCACTGAATATGGTTGTGTGGTGTCGGCTTTGATTGCTCGGGTAATGAAGTTGGCAGCTAGCCTGGTGCGCGGTCTCGGGGTCGGCGTGTGTGGTCACCGTCTGTACGTCGGAGCGGCGGCTCCGGAGATAGATGTAGGGCATCGGCTCCGGTTGCTTGGGCAGAAGGGCAGGCGACTCACCAGGTGCGCGGCCTCGGGGTCGGCATGGAAGCTGGAGCGGCGGCTTCGGGTTTGGTTGTAGGGTGTCGTCTATGGGTTGCTCAGGTGATGGAGCCGACAGCTCGCCTGGTGTGCGGCCTCGGGGCCGACGTGTGTTGTTGGTGCTATGTGGGGCGTGTTGTAACGGTTTTCACCCGGGTTTCCATTAATTAACTGGACAACTCTCTTCTATCATAATAAATGAATAGGACCCTAAGAGACCGTCTTACAAAAAACATTTTTTTTTAAAAAATCAGTCTTTTTAGGTGTTTCGAATTTTCACCTGAGTTTTGGTTCTATGGCCTGTACACGGCTATTATCATGCTCATTTTGCTTTTGAGGCCTGAGTTTCTTTCTTGTCATGTGGTTCATCAGTTTAGAGTTTTTGCTCCATAACTGTTATATGTGAGCTCTATTCAGCTTCTCAAAACAGGGGTGTTGTAGTGATAATGTTTTTTAAGGTTGTAGTGATAACGTTAGGTGAAATTATTTCAGATAAAAAAGTTAGGTCAAAAATAAAAGGAAATTAAAACAGTTGTGTTATTTTTATTTTTATTTTTATTAGATATTATACATATTTATATGATGGAGTATAAAATATTCTTTATATTTTAAATCGTTCACTTTTGTTCGTTAAAGAAGAAAAGAGATGGGTCCGTACATACCGACTGATGTAACAATGACAGATATGACTGAGACAACACGGGAAGAGGTGTATATAGCTAATCCTTCTTTCTATGTATGTTAGACATGATAATAAAAAATTGTATTTTTATATATTGTTGTTTTCATAGTATATTGGAGACATGGATATGGATTTGGGAGATGTTCATAAAGAATCCATTAACAAGGGTTGTGAGCTGACGTTGCTCAAAGGGGCCGAATATTCATCGAGTTTAATATAAGATGATATCTACTAATAAACCAAAAAGGGACGCTAATTTGAATGTTGTCGCACAAGGTATTTTATCAGTGTTATTATCGATCATTCCTTCGTCGTATTCCTTTTTTATTCAATTAATTTGGCTCATATTTTACATTGATTTGAATTTATTTATCGAGACGACAGACTATGTTTGTACCCTTAGAGATATTACAGTCATTCGATCAATCATGTCGCCCCCAAGAAAACCAAGTTTGTGGACATTGAAGATGCCTTGTTATAAAATGATGATTTGGAATGCCTTCTGAAAGCTGATACTTTCTTGCACGATGGTGTAAGACCAATTGCATCATTTTGATATAAATCATATATTATATGCACTAACATAATAAATTCTATACTTGGACTTATAGGTGATAAATGCTTATATATATTGTATGCTTGCTCATGACCATCTACGAAACAGGGCGGGTGAAAAGGTACAGATCATTAGCACGTTTATGTCTGGCAGATGAAGGAAGACGGGGAAAAGACATAGACCCATCAAAATATGTCGCATTGTACAACATGTTAATAATTATCTACAATAAGATATGGTTAATCTGGCATTATTATCCATGCATATAATGATGTATTGTTTTTAACTAATATTATGATCTATATCTAATTATGCCTGCAACTTATATGATGTTTACACTAGCTATTTATTCCGATTAACATTCCAAATGTACCATTGGTATCTAGCAGTCGTCAATGCCAAAAAAGTTAGATTCAAGTATTGGACTCACTTGGTGTTCAGGGAAAACGGAGTGAACTTGCCATTACGGTAACTATCTGTTGTTTTTGGTACTCTTGACATATGTTTTGTTTGACTTAATCCCTAATGTCTTTTCACATATAAAGTCGTTACTAGGTCTTGAGAAATGTCTGAAATTTGGAGAACGGAGTCCGGAGTTTAACAAAGATAATAAGTGGATCGATCTCAATGTTACAAAATGGAAGGTCGTGGAAAAAGATGGGTAAGCACCTGTTACAAACTGAGAATTATTATGTTTGGTACTCATGAACACAGAGATATCATGTAACGAAAAATATTGATAGTAAAATGACGCATCATATCTATTAGTTGATACAATCTCATTTGATTCATATGGGTGATATTCTAAAACATTATTTTATAATATTATAGCGCGTCATGTGGACTATTTATGCTAAATTGTATGGAATATTGGATGCACTATCTGATGAGTTCACCCAGGTATTTCATTGTCATATATTATCTCATTATTTAATCTCAAAATATTATATCAAAAAATTGATTTTTAAATATTTTTCAGGAGGACATGAAACACTTTTGACCGAAGTTGGCTGTCATCTTGCTGGATTCAGAACTTAATAAGCTAAAAGGATGCCCGTTATACTCTCAATCTGACGATGAAGCAATCTTACCTAATTCCGATCTTGAATCCTGGATAATCTACCTGACGGATGCAAAGACAAACGTCCTATCCCAATCCCCATCATGCCCACTGATCAACGGGATTTACTTGTCGGCCTATGCAACTACATCATGCCGATCGATGACATTGAATGTTTGGAGTAAGCATCATTTACATTTATAACTATGTAATATTCAGGTATACATTATTATTATTCTTGCCATCCATTTTTCAGGAATGAATGGGTCCGAATCTCGACACTACATCCAATGTGTTTAAGTCCCAAAAAACTTCAGGGCATACTTAACATGAATCAAGGTATGGACAATGATTGTTTCAACATTGCCATGCGTATACTCGCATGTGACGAGGGAGTATTATTCACAGACCCTCATATACACTACATGGATCTGCGTTTTTGTGTAAGTTATCATAATTCTTCATTCAGTGTCATTTGTATCAATATGTTGAAACAATAGTTCTTTTCTTACTCAGTCCATGATGCAAGAGTCAACACGAAATCAAAACTTTTGCGAGAAGGAAACTATTCAGACTTTGGCAACATTGTTTGATGGCTGGCCTGGGATAGACAACAACATTTAATTGTACAACATGGTATGTAAGGTATGTTGGCGGTTGTTTTCATGGTTTATTATTGTTGCTAATTGCTACCATTTGTAGATTTATCTTTTGTACGCATCCATCGGCCGATACATCTTGTATGTCATCGACAAGGAGGAACATCGTGTATACATTATGGACTCTATTCATACGCCACAATCGTCAGAGATGAAAAATCTGAGACATGTAGTGAATTTAAAAGATTTTGCAAGGGAATTCAAAGAAGCACTCAAAATAAACCAACACGACTGGAACTCTGATATATCTAAATGTCAATGTTTATTTTCGTCTAATATTCCAACGAGCACAGACGGGCAATAAATTCATAATACAAATATTTATTTTATTATCACTATATTGTATATAATGTAAAATTAGGAAATTGTAGGCATGTGTCGGGATTTTTTGTTTTTTGTTTTATGCTCTGGTGGAACGGTAAAAAACTGGTCAAGCCGGTTTGCACGGTGAGAATTGTCCATTACACGTTTTAAGACATTCGACGTGGAATATTCTCGCTAACTACATATATTGCTTGTGCAGGATGGGTATGAGTTGAGAAAGCAATTCTTATTATATTATCAAAACATCATGGGAATGAAGCTAAAGACAACTTCCCTGATATTGTGCAAGAATTTCTTAAACGCATCAACTAGATCTTAATAATTTATACTGGATTTAGTTGGATCATTGCTCAATTTGTTACATGGACACGTTGTCAATTGGTTTTTTTGTTACAGATTTACATTGCAAGTGAAGTGGACTTCAATTATTAAGCAATTGTGCCCATGTTATATCGTCTCTACGTGTGAAAATGCACATGCATTGTAATTGTATAACTCGCAAAGATATTTCAAGAGCCCATGGCAACGCACAGGCATTCTCCTAGTTGTAGTAAGTGCATGATTTTAAAATGCTCATATTTAATAAATCGTGCATCGTATCAACATGTTTTATATATATAAAACGGGTAGAATTTCGTGTAGATTCGCAATATCCCGATATCTCAAATGATAAAAATGTTTAACATGCCATTTTCTGTCAATTTGCATAAAATCCATGTTTTGCATGTCACATATTTATTAAATGGTGCATCGGTTACAACACTTGTGTATGTAAAATGTGTAGCATCTTTCTATGCCTTTTTCATGCATGCTAAAAATAGTTGATGTGTTGGTTGCATTTATTTTGCATACATAAATTGATAAAACGGTTTATGTCCTAATCTTGCATAAATGTTGTGTCATTTGTTCTATAGTAAAAAACCACATATTATATACTCCCTCCGTCCGGAAATACTTGTTGTCGAAATGAATAAAATGGATGTATTTATAACTAAAAAAGTCTAGATACATCCATTTCTAGGTCAAGTATTTCCAGACGAAGGGAGTATGATTTTGGGATAGAAAAAATCCATAGAATTTATCTATGCATTTAGTTTGTCATTTGAGTAAGTTTGTGTGCATGCCATTTTTGCCATGATGTCCTTTTGTTTATTTCGTGTGATGTAATCCATGCATATTTTAGAATAGTTGCGAACATGAGATATGCCCTTTGACATGTGCACTAGACCCTGGTCATTTTGTTTTCCATGATAATCCATGTTTAGGTTTTATTTTCTTGTTGCCAACATGCTATAAAAATACTGTTGTTTTGAGGGTCCAAAATATTTCTAAGTCTGGAATCTGTAATATTTTGTTGTTGTCTTGCCATGTGTTTTGCTAGTGATCTACAACCCATTTGGGGGTGGTGCAATGGAGTTATTTGTAGTTTATAATATCCTCTAGCACGTTGTTAAGTTTCGTGCCATAATATGACCTGTAGCATATAGTGATACTGCTGTCAATATGCCTTCGTGATAAAAACTGCACTGTCAAAAACTGTTATTTTCGCCAAGTCTGAAACTGTTTCCAGGTAGACATGTTGTGAGCTTCCTACCATGTGATCCATGCCTTTTTTGAGTATGATAGGTGAAGATGAAATGAAGTGTGTTCTATATGCTACTTCCCCGTGCTTAGTTTGTGCCTTTTAGGATCTTATAGCTTTTGTTTCATGTGTGCAAAATGCCAAGTTGTTGTTTTGGACAGATTTACACTAAACCTTGTATGGGTGTTTGTGGTGGAACCGTAGCTCAGTTTTGGGCATGCCATATATGAAACTTGCTTAGAATTTCATGCAGTATCATATTATCATGTTGCACGCATGTTTTGAAGTGCTTGTGGTTGTCTTTTTCATGCATTTTGCATTCATGTCATGTTCATCTTGTGCGTGTCATAACTTTTAGACCGTAGCTCCGTTTGAGATGTTCCATATATGTAAGTCGACTAGAATGATGCGTAGAATTGCATGGTATACTTTATTATCTTGTTTAACAGTTATAAAATATGGTTAGTTCAGATATGGACCAATTTTGAAATTTACATATGAAGTCATTTCGGAAATGCTATAAGTTGTTTCCGGCCTCATTTAAGATGCCTAGATAGATAGCTTACTTATGCTTCACCTCTTGCCATGTTTAAAAACATTTAATATTGTTGTGCGCCTAAACGAGAGTTTACTAAATATTCGAATGTGGAGTTTCATCAATATGCAACCGTTGCATATTGAGCTTCACTTAATGTGTAGAAGTTGATTGTTGTGCTTGCCATGTCATGCATAACATGCATCATATTTGTTTGCGCATCATGTCATGCATATATTATGGTGTATCATGTGTTGATTGTTGTTTATAGATTGCTTCTTCTCGATAGAGTTTCGAAAGCATTCGGAGTGTGAGGATTCGTTCATCTACTTCACGGATCGTCTTCTTCATGGACTCGTTCTTCTTCCAAGCGGTATCTCAAGCAAGATGACACATTTCCCTGGATACCACTACTATCATTGCTATGATAGTTTTCTAGCTTCCATTGTTATGTCTCGCTACCTACCATTTGTTTGCCGAGCGTCCAAACATTGCCATGATAAACCTCTAACCCCTCCACATCCCAGCAAACTATTGTTTGGCTATGTTACTGCTTGCTCGGCCCTTCTTATAGCATTTCTAGCTGCAAGTGCAATTGCTTCCATGTGTCAACATGGACCCTCTTTTCTTATCGCAATATTATTGCTATTTAATTTAATGCATATATATACTTGGTAAAGGGTGGAAGGCTTGGCCTTTTGCTCGGTGTTTTGTTCCACTCTTGCCTCCCTAGTTACTTGTGAACCGGTGTTATGTTCCGTAATTGAGCGCTCCTAACATGCTCGGGGTTGTTATGAGGACCCCCTTGATTTTTGTTTTAGGATAAAACTTGTTTGGCAAGGCCCAACTCTTTTACTACATTTGCCCAACATAATAATACTGATAACCTTATTAAAGCATAGAGAGCCACCCCCTCATAGATTAATTTAATATAATGCAGGGAGGGCCAGTGCTGGTCCAAAACAGAGTCATGTGCGGGGCCAACCCAGGGCAACTCGGGTGATTTCTATCAGGCCATTGTACGCTGCGCTTATCTGGCTGTGCCCTGAGAATGAGATACACGGCTCCTATCGGGATTGTCCGCGCGTCGGGCGGCCTTGCTGGACTTGTTTTACCTTTCTCGAACGTCTTGCACGTGGGATTTCGATGACACTTCAAGCTATCTCGAAGTTGAGATTTTCCATTGGGATTCTGAAAATACTACGGATGATTCCGTGGTTGAGGAATTCCAACGCGGCGTGTGGTTAATTTGTGATGGACGAGTTGCAGCACCCTTGCCGGGTTAAATCTTTCGGAAAGCCTTGCCCATGGTTATGTGGCAACTTGGAAACTTTGTTTAACACCCAGTCATAGCAAACTTGAAGTAAACTCAAATAAAATACAACAACTGTGTGTGTAACCGTGACTGTCTCTTCTCGTGAGACCTTATCCGAGAGAGGACACAGTGGTGTTATATTTGACGTAAGTAGGTGTTCAGGATCCCTTAGCGATCATTACTAGTTCACGTCCGTTATGCATAGACCATCATACTTTACTTTTTGTATTCGTAAGTTAGCCACTCAAATAAATGCTTAGTCGCTTGCTGCAGCCTCACCACTTAACCATACCTCACCCATTAAGCTTTAATAGTCTTGGTACCCTTGGAAATGAGATTGCTGAGTCCCTGTTGCTCACAGATTACTACAACAATAGTTGTAGGTACAGGTAATGCGATGATTTGACGTGAGAGCGATGCTTGTTTTGATTTGAAGTTCTTCTTCTTCTTCTTCTACATCGATCTAGGATGGGTTCCAGGTGGCAGCCTGGGATAGCAAGGATGGATGTCATTTTATCGTTTGGTTTCGTCCGTAGTTGGACCCTGCTCATATGTATGATCTTTGAATATGTCATTGTATTGATGTGATATTGATGTAGCTTGTGGCGAGTGTAAGCCAATTTCATATACTCATCTCTTCTGTACATGTACTTGTATGATATACATTCTTGCAAAACGACGAGATGCGCTTCTATCACTGTCGAGGCCCTCGTGTCAAAATAAGGATAGGATCGCATCTTGGGCATTACAAGTTGGTATCAGAGCTTGTACCGACCTAGGAGCCCCCTTGATTGATCGAACTTGGTCGAGTCGAGTCTAGAGAAAAACTATTTTGAGTCTAGGTATATATCGGAGAGTAGGTTTCTTTTACTCCTCTTCTATACTCTCGTGAGGTATTCGACTTAGGAATTTTATTCTCCTCCTCTTCTCGCTCAAAAAAATTTAGGATCACGCGGATATTTTGGAATCTATATGATGTCAATGTGATGGAGTTCTATACTTGGTGCCTCCTATTATCGAGGAGTAGAGCTTCGAGGGATTTTTGCACATCGTTATCATTTAGTTTCCTTAGTATCTTAGGACGGAGGATGTTCGAAATTACTTCAATACTTTTTGTGGCGAGATAAGGTTGGAGTCACCCAGTACTGGGGAGGCATCTGGGGTACTGCCATATTTGGTATCGTTGTGTTTTCTGAGGTCTGAGATAGATGGAGTTCCGAAGCCTCTGGTTATGTGTTGACAGATGGATACAGTTGGAATGTAGGGCTTCTTAATTGTGTGAGATATTTTTCCTCCCTATATCCCCAACACCAGATTGCATAAGCAAAAAGTTTCGGGAGTTCTTAGGTGGGAATTCAAGTAGGTACCTAGGATTATCTTTCCAACAATTGCATAGTGGGTATGTATTTGTTCTGGCTTTGTTGGGGATATAACCCCATGGTGAGACCCGCCCCAGAGGCTCCGGGTCACATTGGGCGGATCGTACACCAACCCAAGAGTGGGCTATGAAGACGTAAGCCCAAGACGTTTGGCGGCTTGACAAGATGGGCCGGAACATGGCCCGGACAGAGAAGACTCGGGCGAGTAAGCCGCCCGGAGACAACTTGGTCAGGGAGGCAAGATAAGGTAGAGATAGACTCAGACACGTAGTGAGAGTCGGTTACAACTTGTATGACCCGTGGTATTGACCTCCTATATGAAGGCGAGACCCAGGACGACTTAGAGATCAGACTATCGAGAACTAGGTCAAGCAATAGCTCCCTTGTAATCGATACGCCAAGCAATACAAACACAAGCAGGACATAGGCTATTACCTTGACTTGAGGGGCCGAACTTAGGTAAACTCGTGTCCTTCGTCCCAACCAACCCCTTTGAGTCCATCACCTTAGCGATGGCCTCGAATCCAAGTCCGTTCACCCGGACATCTGCCGTGATGAAACCACGACAGTTGGCGCCCACCGTGGGGCTCGTGCTCGGTGGTGTTGAGTTCTCAAAGGGCTCTCTCCCAGGGCTCGAGGGATACGTGGTCGGAAGGATGAACAAAAGTCGCTGCGGTCGACTCTACATCGACGATGCCGGATGGGGTCCTGATGCCGGCTTTGTCGAATATGGATTCCGGATTCCCTTCGGCAGGATCCATGTCTTCATCGGCAAGATCAACGGATCTACACCCGGGCCGGACGTCTGCACCAACATCGTCGAGCCGGCTCGGCGTGCGCAACCCGCCTGTGATATGCGGCCCGCCCATGTTAGCCCGGGCCGGAAGCACGTCTTTGTGGGCTTAACTCAAGGTATGGATCTTGAAGCTTCTGCGTCGCAGGAGACTCTTGGTTGTTCGGAGGACGGATCTTCGAGCGGGGAGGCAGAGTCGATCTACCTGCTTCACAATGGTGGGCTCGGAGGCTACGGCGAGCTTTACCCTGAGTCACAGCGGTCTGAGCCGGATGATTTCGGGCCACCGGTTCATGTGGCCGTGTTCATGGCGGGATCGGGCCCAGGTGTGGGCAGCACGGCTGCCGGAGCAGCAACCTCGGGGGCTGAGCCGCCACCGCCGGCTTAAGTTCTTCTGGATCTGATGAATGAGCTCGCGGCCCTGATGGCCACTGAAGTCATGCCAGATAATCAAGCCACTCGGAACTTGGAGATTGTGAGACTCAAGGACAGGATGGCGGAGGAGCAACAAAGGATAGCTGAGCTAAAAGTTCAGATGAAGGCAGAGGCAGAACACATTAAGGCGGAATGAGGCATCAATCCCGCTTACCAGAACATTATGAGTCTAGGAATCTCTTCAATACGCCAGGAACGGGACGGGCAGCGGATGCACCTGGAAGTTGGCTAACGGCTCGACCGCAGCTTAACCCGCCCCGACGAAACCAGGCCTCACCAGTGGTCTTTCCAACGCCGGCGGGTCATTATTCCAACCTGGCAGAGATCATGGTGGCTGCGGCCACTCGGCTTGAAACGATCCCTATCCCGGATGAGGCACCCTTTGTAGAAGAGGTACAAAATGCCATCGGGTACCTTCAGACAACGATGGCCTAGCAGGAGAAATATGCTTACAGTCGGAGCCGCATTCATTCAATCCCCTCCCCAGTCGTAGCTTTAGCCGGCGCTATGAATCGCCAGCGGTCTCCAGTAGCGATCGACACAGAGGGCCTCCAGGGGATGATCAGGCGGCTCTAGATGCACAAGCTCTCATAAACCGGGCGAGAAACAAACAAGAGGCGACAGCTTTGGCCACGGCGGCTCACCAAGAGCCTGCGCCCTCCGCATCAATAGGAGTGGGAGTGACCACCAGGGCCGTGGGAGTGCCATGCTTAGCACTGGCTCTGCAGAGCGAGCGGTTGTCGAAGGATTTCAAAGGACCTCGCAAGGTCCCAAATTACACTACTGACTTACCTCCATAGGCCTGGATTGAAAGTAATGAGCTGGCTATGGAGATGTTGGATGTCAGTAAGGCAGTGTGTGCTAAGTAATTCATCATGATGCTTGAAGGACCAGCTCGCACATGATTAAAGGGTTTGCCACCCAATACCATCAATTCATGGGCTGAGCTGAGGGCAAGGTTTATCAAAAACTTTCAAGGGACTTTCAAACAGCCTATGACTATTGTGGATCTCGATCATTGTGTCTAGTAGGAGAATGAGTCGGCTCATCATTGGGTCCGACGGGTGTCGACCATCATCCACTCATCTGAACAGATCACGGCAGCTCAAGTGGTGTTGATCCTAGAAAAGAACTGTCACTTTGTCCCTCTCAAGCAGAAGCTCGGCCGGCTCAAGCGTACGTGTCAGGACATGGGAGAACTCATGGCGTCTCTCACAAAGTATGCTGACTCCGATAACACGAAGGATCCAGGCTCTAATGAGGAGAAGGCCGGCCAAGGTAAGAGGAACAACCAGGGCAAGGGTGTGGCGAACAATGGTAACCAGAGTAAGGGGAAAAACCCGGATGGCGGGTCAGAACTGGTGGCCAGTGCAAGCACCGGCCAGAATCATCCTAAAGGCAATGGGAAGTTCAGGCCGCCTTTTAACAAAAATAGGACTCCTTTCAATTTGGAGGAAATGCTCAAAAAACCCTGTCCGGAGCATAGCCGGCCCGATAAACCTTCAGCGCACACATGGGGTGATTGCCATATCATGCAGAAGTTCAAGAATTACGACATGCAACAACGCAACAACCATGGCGGTGGCCCACCCGGCGGCTCAGGACCAGGCGGGTGAGGAGCCGGATTTGGATCCGGCGGCTTAGGGTTTGGTCATCATGGTCAGGGCAATCAAGGAGGACATCCTCAGCACTCTGGTAACAACAATCAGCAGCAGCATAACCAGTCTGGGTATCAGAGTAATCCAAAGCAGCTCAGTTCGGGCCAGTATCATGTTTTCACAACTAGCCTTAACAAGCGAGATCAGAAATTGCGTAAGCGAGCGGTTAATGCAGTTGTGCCGGCTCTGCCGCAATACTTGAAGTGGTCTGAGTATGACATAACGTGGAGCCGGGAGGATCACCCTCCGCGTGTTGATGACCCGGGGCGGCTGGCCTTGGTAGTTGCCCCCAAGTGGGAGGATATATGGTGAATAAGGTACTTATGGATGGTGGCAGTAGCATCAACATCCTATATTATGATACCTTCCGGCGGATGAAGCTGCTTGATAAAGACCTTAAGCCCTCATCAACCGTTTTTCATGGTGTGGTCCGGGCAAGTCAGCTTACTCGGTGGGCAGGATTTCTTAGGAAGTCACCTTTGGTGACGAATACAACTACAGGGTGGAGTCCTTGTGGTTTGAAGTGGTCAAGATCAAGAGCCCTTATCATGCATTGTTTGGGCGACCGGCTTATGCTAAGTTCATGGCTAGGCCCTGTTATGTCTACTTACAGCTCAAGATGCCCGGATTAAAAGGCATGATTACTGTTCATGGTGATCAGAATACAGCTATTGAGTGCGAGGAAGGAGACGCGTCTTACGCGGAATCCAGTTGTGCTGAGGCGAAACTCAAGTTCTATAAGGAAATGTTGACCCGGAGGATATGACCCCGCTGAAGAAGCCTACGACGGAGGTTGAGCCGCCCCTCAAATTTTCGGCGGACGATACCAAGGCGGTAGGTTTCACCCCGGGAGACTCATCCAAACAGTTCATCATTGGGGCCAACATGGATCCCAAATAGGAAAGCGCGCTCATCGAATACATCCGTGAGAATCGGGACATCTTCGCATGGAAACCTTTTGACATGCCGGGTGTACCGAGAGAGTTCGCTGAGCATAACTTAATGTGGATCCTAAGTTTAAATCTGTCAAGCAGTTTCTAAGGCGGTTCAATGAGGAGAGACGCAAGGCCATTGGGGAAGAGGTCGCCCGGCTCTTAGCGGCAGGTTTCATCGTCGAGGTCTTTCACCCGGAGTGGCTTGCTAACCCAGTGCCTGTGCTCAAGAAGAACGACATGTAGCGTATGTGTGTGGATTATACAGATCTTAACAAGGCTTGTCTGGCTGATCCTTTTGCTCTCCCTCGTATTGATCAAATCATTGATGCTACGCGGGTTGTGAAAGCTTATGCTTCCTGGATGCTTATTCGGGATATCATCAGATCAAGATGGCAGTTAAGGACCAAGAGAAGACGGCTTTCATCATGCCTTTTGGAGCCTTCTGCTATGTGTCTATGCCTTTTGGGCTCAGGAGTGCCCAGGCGACTTATCAGCGCTGTGTGTAGAATTGTCTTCACAGTCAGATTGGACGCAACGTTTATGCTTACGTGGATGATATTGTGATCAAATCAAGGAAGAAGGAGACCCTGCTTGATGACTTAAGGGAAACTTTTGACAATCTGCGGATCTATAAGATGATGCTTAATCCGGCAAAGTGTGTCTTTGGTGTTCCGGCTGGTAAGCTCTTGGGATTTCTGGTTTTTGAGCGTGGCATTGAAGCTAACCCGGATAAGATCAAGGCTATCACCTCCTTGGCTGAGCCGGCTTGTATTAATGATGTCCAACGCCTGGCAAGGCAAATCACCGTGTTGAGCCGATTCATAAGCCGCCTTGGTGAGAAAGCCATCCCTCTATATCAGATGATGGAAAAGACATACAATTTTGTGTGGAGTACGACGGCGGGTGAAGCGTTTGAGGCGCTCAAGAAGCAGCTCACTGAGCCGCCAATATTAGCTGCTCCGGCTAAGAAAGAGCCTTTGCTCCTGTACGTGGCGGCTAACAACCGGGCTGTTAGCGCTGCAATTGTGGTCGAGCGCAAGGAAGCAGGGAAGGAATATCCAGTTCAGAGGTCGGTTTATTATATCAGTGAGGTCCTGACAGAGTCCAAGCAGAGATATCCACATTGGCAGAAGCTAGTGTATGGGGTGTTCATGGCCAACCACAAATTAAAGCATTACTTCTTAGGGCACCAGATCACCGTGGTCAGCTCTGCTCCGTTGGGGGACATAATTCAAAATAGAGAAGCCACTCGTAGGATTGCTAAGTGGGCATTGGAGCTGGGACCTCTCAATCTGAAATATGTACCTCGTACGGCTATCAAGTCTCAAGCCCTTGTGGATTTCATAAACGACTGGCCAGAGTGTCAAGCGCCCGAAGAATAGCCGGATAACACGTACTGGACTATACACTTTGATGGATCTAAGCAGCTAGAAGGATCACGGGCAGGAGTTGTTTTAACATCTCCCAAAGGTGATAAGTTCGGTTATGTGCTCCGGCTGATGTTCCATTGCACCAACAATGCGGATGAATACGAAGCCCTGCTTCATGGCCTCAAAGTAGCTAAGGATATGAATTTAAGCCGGGTAAGGTGTTTTGGCGACTCAGTTCTTGTGGCTCAGCAAGTTTCAGGCACTTGGGATTCCAGGGACCCGTGGATGGCGGCTTATCGTCAGGCGGTGGATGTCATTGCTGGTCACTTCAAAGGTTACCAGGTGGATCACATTGATCGTCGCATGAATGAGGCGGCTGATGCCCTGTCAAGGTTAGGCTCTCAGCAAAAGCCTATGTCGCCCAACATCTTTCTGGACGTTTTACATCACCCGACTGTCAAGTTACCCTTAGAGGAAGATTTGGTTGTTCCTGAACCGGAAGGGCAATTGGTGGCGGCTCTACATGCTATTCCGGATTGGACTGTGCCTTACTTAGCGTATTTGACTCAAGGCAAGTTACCTGATGATGAAAATCTGGCCAGACAGATCACCCGCCGGTCTAAGTCTATGACAATAGTTAATGGTGAGCTACACAAGTGCAGTGTTACCGGGTGTTTCCACGTTGTGTCTCACCAGAGGAGGGTAAGGAAATACTGAATGAAATTCACGATGGAGATTCTGGACATCATGCCGGTTCAAAATCTCTAGTGGCCAAGGCTTTCCGGCACGGTTTCTTCTGGTTGACGGCTCACAAGGATGCAGAGGATCTTGTCCGCAAGTGTGACGGCTGTCAAAAATTCGGTCGGCGTGCTCATGTTCTGGCTCAAGAATTGCACATGATACCAATTACTTGGCCGTTTGCAGTCTGGGGGCTTGATATGGTCGGGCCTTTCAAGAGATCCAAGGATAAGAAAACGCACCTCTTGGTGGCGGTTGATAAGTTCACCAAGTGGGTAGAGGCTGAGCCGGTCAATAAGTGTGACGTGGCTATGATGGTTCAGTTTATTAAAAAGCTGATCTATCATTTTGGTTACCCTCACAGCATCATCATGGACAATGGCACAAACTTGTCCAAGGGGGCCATGAAAAAATTCTGCGACCTGGAGCACATCCGGCTTGACGTTTCGGCAGTTGCTCATCCACAGTCCAACGGTTAGGCGGAGCGTGCTAATCAAGAAATCTTGAGAGGTATCAAGCCACGGCTTATGGTTCCTTTACTGCGGACGTCGGGTTGTTGGGTGGAAGAGTTGCCATCCATCTTATGGAGCATCAGAACTACCCCCAACAGATCCACGGGTTATACACCTTTCTTCATGGTTTATGGTGCAGAGGTCATGTTACCAAGTGACATCCGGCATGACTCGCCATGAGTGTCGGCTTACGTTGAGACAGACAATGAGACGGCGTGTCCAGACACGTTGGATGCTTTGGAGGAGGAAGGAGAACTGGTGGCTGCCCGTTCGGCAATCTATCAGCAAGACCTGCGCCGCTATCATAGCCGCAGAGTCAAGACCCGGACATTTCAAGAAGGCGACTTGGTGCTGCGACTGATTCAAGATCAAACAAATATGCATAAGCTATCTCCTCCATGGGAAGGACCTTTCGTGGTCTGCAAAAATCTCAACAACGGGTCATATTATCTCATTGACATTTGGGACGACTCAGATACCTCGGGGCAGGAGACCCGCCGGCCGTGGAACATAGCGCATCTGCGGCCTTATTATACCTGAGTTGTTGAGACTCGACATTGTACATTATCATTGTACATATCATATTTATATACGAATAAAGTAGCATCCCTGCAAGCCGGGGCCTCTGCTATTTCGCATATCTTCATCCGTGCCAAAAAAGTTGACAAGTCAACTTGGTTGTCGAAGGGGGCTTCCCACCTCCGGGTGTAGCTTATCTGACCCCTAACAACTGGCTTTCAAGCCAAAAAATGTTGACAAGTCAACATAGCTGTCGAATGGGGCTTCCCACCTATGGGTGTAGCTTATCTAACCCTAATAGCCGGCTCTTATGCCAAAAAAGTTGACAAGTCAACTTGGTTGTCGAAGGGAGCTTCCCACCTTTGGGTGTAGCTTATCTAACCCTAACAACCGGCTCTTACGCCAAAAATGTTGACAAGTCAACATAGCCGTCCAGGGGGCTTCCTTCCCTATGGGTGTAGCTTATCAAACCCTACCGGCCGGCTCTTACGCCAAGCAGTTGTCCATCAACACGTTAGGAAGATACAACATCTTCGGGCTATGCTTTTAAGCCGCCCTCCTAACGGTATAAAGATACATCTATTCTTGCAGGAAATTAAGCTGCCAAGAGCCGGTAAAACATACAATGAGAAGCACAGGGAAGATGACATATATATGTTAAGCCGGACTTTTCATATGTGCGCGATGGCACAATTCCAAGAAAGGCAAAAGTTACTACCAGTCTATTACATATGCTCTCTATGGAGCCCAAAAATATCATAAAGTTTCTTACACCGCTCACGGCGGGTCACAAAGAGCTGGCTATCAACAGGTGGTTATAACGCGATCAGCTAGCTGACAGGTCACCCTGCTCCGGGTCTTCGGCTGCCTTGATCTGGAGATTTTCCAAGTCCCAGTTGCAGTTGGTTAAAGCCGCAAAAGTTCCTTCTTCAAAGAAGGGGGACAGGTCAAGTTCAAAGGCGAAAAGATTCTTACTGCGGGCAGGTGTCAGATCCCTGGACTTAAAGAGAGGGCCGCAGATTCTTTTCTGGTCGGCGCTGTAAGCCGCCTGGTATGTCTCCAGGTTGACTTCTTCTGCTAACACGGAGGCAAGGACTTTGGAAGCCTTTACGCACCGTGCATAGTCAATTTCTGTAAACTCGGAGCCATCATCCTTTTTGGAAGGGAATCCATCCATCATATCAGCCGGAGTTAGCTCTGGAGCAAAAGCCAATGCCCGGCTTATGGCTGCGATCACCCCCTGGCGGGCGGCTGATCTCTTCAATTGGAAAATCTACTTCGGCAGCATCGACAGAAGCTCTAAGACCCCTTTGATAGTTGAAGGGGTATTATCCTTGTACAGTACAGCTTTGATTGTACACACGGCACCGCAGTAAAGTTGTTCTGTCAAAGTATACATGGCCTTTAGGGGCAGCAAGCCGTCGGAGGCAAGTTGGCGGCTCCTAGGACCTGCATAAGACGGGCGCGTCATCATAAGTTGCTAGCACAAGTACAATACACAAATTGAGTTAAGTTATCAAATACTTACCAAAGATGGCTGCTGTCATCTTCGTGATGTGGCACTTCAAGGACTGCAACTCATCAGACACGATCATAAGTCGCTGATCAGCATCATCCGCTCGTTTAGTCAAGGCGGCTTGTTCAGTCTTAGAGGATTCCTTGAAGATTGCAAAGTCGGCCTTGATTTTGGTCAATTCTTCAGCAAGGCACCGACATTTCTCATCAGCTTCACTCCGGCGGCTTGCTGCATGGATAGATTGTTTTTTAAGCCGGCCACTTCTGACCCAGCTTCGTTTAAAGCTTCCTACGACATATCAAAGCATGGAATGAGCTGACAGGAGGATAAGTTTAAAAAATTCAGCAAGCCTCAAACATATTCCAAGCAATATGTATGACACTTGGGGGCTAATGTCTATTTGATCTCCTAGATTAAAGGCAGTCCCGAATCATCTTTATCAAGTTAACCCGGAACTTGGGGGCTATATACTGGTTTTTCAGGCTATTCAGAATGAAAGTCCCAACTCAACTTCGACAAGATTGAGCCGGCCCTTGGGGGCTACAATTGGCTCTATTACCCATTCTCAATAAAGACCCAACTCAACTTTGGAAAATATTGAGCCGGCCCTTGGGGGCTACAACTGGCTCTATTATCTATCTTCTATAAAGCTTCGGTTCAATGTTATCAACTTTGAGCCGGCCCTTGGGGGCTAACAACGATGATTTGAGATTACCACTAAGTAAGTTGAGACCTACACGCTAAATATTTCTACTTATACCAAGATTGAAGAGCCGGATTATCATGAGCCAATATTAACCCGGCTCTTGGGGGCTACGTAAGGGTATAAGGAGAATAAAGAATACCTCCATTTCTTCTTCATTAAGTTAACAAGCTTGAGTTCCAGATCCAGGCTTGTAGACGGCCGGCTCATATAGCTAGCATGAAGTTCGTCAGCTGTCGTTTTCTCGAGGGCGGGGAGCTCAAACTCCAGCTTCCTGGAAGCTTCAGCCATCTCACTATGCTTTGTCAGCACGTGAGTCTAGTGTAACGCAACAAAAAAACAAAAAAATTCCCGACCTACGCACGAGCCCAGGACCACTATGGAGACTGCATACAAGGTTTGATCATTTTCGTTACCGACTCGTAGCACAGCGGAAGTAGAGTCGATGACGATCGGCGGTGCAGATCCCCACAGCTAGGATTTACAACCTCCCAACCGCGAGGATGTATACCCTCATCTGCCCCTCGGACAGCCCTCCGGGAGGCGGTCAGACAGTCCCCCGGACGGTGTCGCGGACAGCCCTTCGGGAGACCTCCAAAACTTGGACTGTCACTTGGACAGCCCTTCGGGAGGACCTTCGAAACTCGGACGGTCACACGGACAGCCCTTCGGGAGGCACTCTCAAACTATGACCGAAACTACGATCTCTCTACAGAGTTGCACACATATGGTGTCATCTATCCGGCAGGGCTTCGCCGTCCAGAACTAGTTCCTACCGGAACCAAGACAGCCTTTTGGCTCTACGAAACTATTTCGCTGGGAGGGAGAGAAGAAGCCAGATCATTGCAATGGCACTTGTATGTGAGAAGGAGTGAGTTTTGTGGGCAGCCCATTCACCTCTATTTATAGGAAAACCAAGGGGGAGGATGGGACTTGGAATTACCAAAATGCCCATGAGGTGAGCACACCACAAGGGCATAAAGGGAAAGCCTCCAAATAGTGTTGCATGCATCACCATGCCTGCATCACTATGCCTGCATCACCATGCCTGCATCATCCCTAATAGTGTTTCCACTATTCACAAATAGTGTTTCCACTATTTGCAATAGTGTTTCCAATAAAGTAATCCAAAAAGCACTTTCACTATTCATGACGACATTTTTTAGTGTCCGTTTGAACTGAAAATATTTATGTGGGCTTAGAACATTTCCAACACCCACTAAAATAATTTTCAATGCGATCCGGAACAATTCTGGATTAGTGATTTTCATCTGCGAAAAGCATCTGAAGCGGTTCCGGCAGCTCCGGAACATTTCCGGTTTTTCTTCCGGAAAATTCCCAAAAGTTTCCAGAATGATTCTGGCACCCTCCAAGAATTATCACGCATGTGCCGAAACCAATTTGACTTAATGGTATCCCCTGAAACAACTTTTCAGTTTTACCGCAACTGTTCTAGTGTTCTCTCTGCGGAACTTTTCCGCTGTCCGAAACTTTTCCGGTGTCCGAAACTTTTTTGGTGATTTTCTCTTAGACTCCCTATCTAGTATTCAGTAGATAGATGACCCTTAAGCGTGTGACCCTATAGGTTCGGTGAAGCATAGTCATGACCCGGAACCCCCTTCCGATCAATGATCAATATCGGAGCCGTGGACACACATATTTGTTGGGGAACGTCGCATGGGAAACAAAAATTTTCCTACGCACACGCAAACCTATCCATGGTGATGAGCATCTACGAGAGGGAGAGTGGATCTACGTACCCTTGTAGATCGCTAAGCGGGAAGCGTTAAGAAACGCGGTTGGTGTAGTCGAACTTCTTCGCGATCCAAATCGCCGAGCGTCCCGCGATCCAATCACGAACCGTCCCGCGAACACATCATGATCCGTCCCGTGAACTCATCACGATCCGTCTCACGATCTTGATCACGATCTGTCCCGCGAACTCATCACGATCCGTTCCGTGATCACATCACGAACCGTCTCGCGATCTCGATCACGGTCCTTCCGATCTAGCGCCGAACGGACGGCACCTCCGCGTTCAGCACACGTGCAGCTTGATGACGATCTCCACCATCTTGATCCAGCAAGAGGAGGTGGAGATGAGAGAGAGTTCACCGGTAGCATGACAGCGCTCCGGTGATGGTGGTGGTGGAGCAATTCCGGCAGGGCTTCGCCTAAGCGCTGCAGAAATCCGATCTAGAGGAGAAACTGTGCACCGGTGAAACGGGTAGCACGTGGCCGGAAATTCTGTCCAAAAACCACCCAATCCACTAGTATATATAGGAGGAGAGGAGAGGAGAGGCAGCCAAGGCCTTTGGGTCGGCCGAAATAGGAGGTGGGAAGAAATCCTACTTCACCTCCAATCCTAGTTGGAGTAGGATTGCCTCCTATTGGCTGATTTTCCACTTTTTGCTTTAGGACTTTCTCTCCTGCGCCATGGGCCTTTGTGGCTGTTTTCCCAGCCCACTAAGGGCTGGTTATTATTCTCCCACAGCCCATGGACCTCTTGGGGTCGAAATACCCCTCCCGGAGGCCTCCCGGTACACTACCGGCACTCCCGGTACACTACCGGCACTCCCGGTACACTACCGATGAGCCCGAAACTTTTCCGGAAACCAAACTGGGACTTCCTATATATGAATCTTTACCTCCGGACCATTCCGGAGCTCCTCGTGATGTCCGGGATCTCATCCGGGACTCCGAACAAACTTCGGTCACCACCATACATAACTCTACACTACCGAAACGTCACCGAACCTTAAGTGTGCAGACCCTGCGGGTTCGAGAACTATGTAGACATGACCGAGACACCTCTACGGTCAATAACCAATGGAGGGACCTGGACATCCACATTGGTTCCTACATATTCTACGAAGATCTTTTTCGGTCGAACCTCTATGTCAAGGATTTAGTTAATCCCGTATAACGTCCCCTTTGTTCTTCGGTATGTTACTTGCCCGAGATTCGATCGTCGGTATCTCCATACCTAGTTCAACCTCGTTACTGGCAAGTCTCTTTACTCGTTCCGTAATACAAGATCCCGTGACTAACACTTAGCCACATTGCTTGCAAGGCTTGTTGTGATGTTGTATTACCGAGTGGGCCCTGAGATACCTCTCCGTCACACGGAGTAACAAATCCCAGTCTCGATCCATGCCAACTCAACAAACACCATCGGAGATACCTGTAGAGCACCTTTATAGTCACCCAGTTACGTTGCGACGTTTGATACACACAAGGCACTCCTCCGATATCCGTGAGTTGCATGATCTCATGGTCATAGGAACATATACTTGACATGCAGAAAACAGTAGCAATAAACTGACACGATCATATGCTATGTTTGTAGTTTGGGTCTTATCCATCACATCATTCTCCTAATGATGTGATCCCGTTATCAAATGACATCTCATGTCCATGGCTAGGAAACCTTAACCATCCTTTGATCAACGAGCTAGTCCATTAGAGGCATACTAGGGACATGGTTTTGTCTATGTATCCACACATGCATTTAAGTCTCCGATCAATACAGTTATAGCATGGATAATAAACGATTATCATGAACAAGGAAATATGATAATAACTAATTTATTATTGCCTCTAGGGCATATTTCCAACAGTCTCCCACTTGCACTAGAGTCAATAATCTAGTTCACATCACCATGTGATTCGCATTGTTATGAATCTAACACCCAATGAGTTTTGGGGCTCGATCATGCTTTGCATGTGAGAGAGGTCTTATAGTCAACGGGTCTGCGATATTAAGATCCGTGTGTACTTTGCAAATCTCTATGTCAAACCGTAATCACTGCTACCACACTCCACTTGGTACTATTTCCAAATGGCTGCTCCACTATACGTATCCAGATTGCTACTACTAGTCATCCGGATAGGTGTTAAAGCTTGCATCGACGTAACTCTTTACGACGAACTCTTTATCACCTCCATAATCAAGAAACATTTCCTTAGTCCTCTAGTTACTAAGGATAATTCCGACCGCTGTCCAGTGATCCACTCCTGGACCACTCTTGTACCCCTTGACAGACTCGTGGCAAGGCACACATAGGTGCGGTACACAGCATGGCATAATATAGAGCCTATGGCTAAGGCATAGGGGACGACATTCATCCTTTCTCTTTCTTCTGCCGTTGTTGAGCTTTGAGTCTCACTCAACTTCACACCTTACAAATCAGACGAGAACTATTTCTCTGGCTGATCCATTTTGAACTCTTTCAAAATCTTGTCAAGGTATGCACTCATTGAAAATCTCATCAAGCATCTTGATCTATCTCTATAGATTTTGATGCTCAACAATTAGGTAGCTTTATCCAGGTCTTCCTTAGAAAAACACTTTTCAAACAACCTTTTATGCCTTCCAGAAATTCTACATTATTTCCGATCAACAATATGTCAACCACATATACTTATCAGAAACTCTATAGTGCTCCCACTCACTTTATTGCAAATACAAGTTTCTCGTAAACTTTGTATAAACATCAAAAACTTTGATCACCTCATCAAAGTGTATATTCCAACTCCGAGATGCTTGCTTCAGTCCATGGAAGGATCACCAAAGCTTGCACACCTTTTAGCATCCTTAGGACTGACAAAACCTTCTGGTTGTATCACATACAACCTTTCCTCAAGTAAACCGTTAAGGAAATGATGTTTTGACATCCATCTGTCAGATTTCATAATTGAAAACGCAGCAACTGCTAACATAATTCCAACAGACTTTAGCACCACTACGAGTGAGAAAATCTCATCGTAGTCAACTCCTTGAACTTGTCACAAACAACTTTGCAACAAGTCGAGCTTTACAAATGGTGATATTTACCATCAGCGTCTGTCTTCATTTTTAAAGATCCATTTGTACTCAACGACCTGCCGTCCAACGAGCAAGTCTACCAAAGTCTATACTTGGTTTTCATACATGGATCCTATCTCGGATTTCATGGTCTCATCCATTTGTCGGAATCCGGGCCCATCATCGCTTCTCCATAGCTCGTAGGTTCATCGCTGTCCAACAACATGACCTTTAAGACAGGGTTGTTGTACCACTCAAGAGCAGTACACGTCCTTGTCGACCTACGAGGTTCGATAGTAACTTGATCCGAAGCTTCATGATCATCATCATTAACTTCTTTCTTCAACTAACATAGGCTTCACAGAAACAACTTTCTGCGCTGCGCTACTCTGATTGAAACAAGGTTCAATAACCTCATCAAGTTCTATCTTCCTCCCACTCAATTCTTTCGAGGGAAACCTTTTCTCAGGAAAGGATCCATTCCAGCAACAAACACTTTGCACTCGGATCTGAGATAGAAGGTATACCCAACTGTTCTTGGCGTATTCTATGAAGATGCATTTGTCCGCTTTGGGTTTGAGCTCATTAGGTGAAAACATTTTCCACACAAGCTTCGCAGCCCCAAACATCAAGAAATGACAGCTTTAGGTTTCTATCAAACCATAATTCACACGGTGTCATCTCAACGGATTTAGATGGTGCCCTATTTTAAAGTGAATGCGGTTGTCTCTAATGCATAACCCTAAAACGATAGTATTAAAACGATAAGAGACATCATAGTATGTGCTATATCAAATAAGGCATGACTACGACGTTCGGACACACCATCACACTATGGTGTTCCAGGTGGCGTGAGTTGTGAAACAACTTTCACATTGTCTAAATTTGTATGCCAAACTCGTAACCCAGATATTCACCTCCACGATCATATCGCAGAAATTTTTATCTTCTTGTCACGATGATCTTTAAACTTCACTCTGAACTTTGCTTTGAACCTTTCAAACAATTCAGACTTGTGTTTCATTAAGTAAATATACACTATATCTACTCAAATCATCAGTGAAGGTAAGAAAACAATGATATTCACTGCAAGCTATAAACACTCATTGGATCGTATACATCAACATGCATTGTTTCCAATAAGTCACTTGCCCGTTTCATCAAGCCAGAAAACGGGGTTTAGTCATCTTACCAAAAGGCATGGTCCGCATGTCTCAACCGATTCAAAATCGAATGAGTCCAAAGATCCATCAACATGGAGTTTCTTCATGCGCTTTATACCAATATGACATTTAGCGGCAGTGCCACAAGTATGTGGTACTATCATTATTAACTTTGCATCCTTTGGCATCATTGTTATGAACATGTGTATTACTATGATCAAGATTCAATGAACCACACTTACTAGGTGCATGACCATTGAAGGTATTTATTCATGTAAGCAGAATAACCATTATTCTCTAACTTGAATGAATAACCGTGTTGCAATAAACATGATCTAATCACGTTCATGCTTCAATGCAAAACACCAAATAAAATTTAGGTTCGTCACTAATCCCGAAGGTAGAGAGAGCGTGCGATGTTTGATCATATCAACCTTGGAAACATTTCCAACACACATCGTCACCTCACACTTAGCTAGTTCTCCATTTATTCCGTAGCTTTTATTTCGAGCAACCGAACCGGTATCCAATACCCAGGTGCTACTAGGAGTACTAGCAAGGTACACATCAATAACATGCATATCAAATATACTTCTGTCGACTTAGCCAGCCTTCTTATCTACCATGTATCCAGGGTTGTTCCGCTTCAGTGACCGTTCTCCTCATAATGGAAGCACTCAGTCTCGGGTTTAGGTTCAACTTTGGGCTGCTTCACTGGAGCAGCAACTGACTTGCCATCCATGAAGTTTCCCTACTTGCCCTTGCCCTTCTCGAAACTAGTGGTTTTTACTAACCATCAACACTTTGATGCTCCTTTTTGACTTCTACCTTCGCGGTGTCAAAACATCGCGAGAAGCTCAGGAATCATTTCTATCCCTGGCAATTTATAGTTTATCACCAAGTTCTAGTAGCTTAGTGATAGTGACTTGGAGAACTATATCAATCACTATCTTATCTGGAAGATCAACTCCCACTCGATTCAAGCGATTGTGGCACCTAGACAATCTAAGCACATGCTCAACTATTGAGCTATTCTCTTTCGTCTTGCAAGCAAAGAATCTTTGTTTGAGATCTCATATCTCATAACACGGGCACGAGCCTGAGATCACAATCTCAGCTCTTAGAACATCTCGTATGTTCCGTGACGTTCAAAACGTCTTGGAGCCTCAATTCTAAGTCGTAATGCATGACGCACTAAACTATCAAGTAGTCATCAGAACGTGCCTGTCAGATGTTCACAACATCTACAGACGACGCTAGAGGGGGTGGCGTACCGAACGGTGCATTAAGGACATAAGCCTTCTGTGCAGCAATGAGGACAATCCTCATATCACGGACCCAGTCCGCAATATTGCTACCATCATCTTTCAACTCTATTTCTCTAGGAACATATAAAAACACACGGGAGCTACAGTGCGAGCTAGTAATCTACAACATAATTTGCAAAGACACTACTGACTATGTTCATGATAATGAGTTCAATTAATCATATTACTTAAGAACTCCCACTCAAATTGACATCCCTCAGGTCATCTGAGTGTCACATGATCCAAATTCACCAACTCGAGTCCGATCATCACGTGAGTTGAGGTGGCTTCAATGGTGAACATCATTATGTTGATCATATCTACTATATGACTCATGCTCGACCTTTCGGTCTCTTGTGTTCCGAGGCCATGTCTGTACATGCTAGGCTCGTCAAGTTTAACCCGAGTGTTCCGCATGTGCAAATCTGTCTTGCACCCGTTGTATGTGAACGTAGAGTCTATCACACCCGATCATCACGTGGTGTCTCAACACGACGAACTTTCGCAACGGTGCACACTTGGGGAGAACACAATTTATCTTGAAATTAAGTGAGGGATCACCTTATAATGCTACCGTCGTCCTAAGCAAAACAAGGTGCATAAAAGGATTAACATCTCATGCAATTCATAAGTGACATGATATGGCCATCAACTTGTGTTTAAGATCTCCATCTTCGAAACACCGGCATGATCTCCATCGTCACCGGCACGACACCATGATCTCCATCAACGTGTCGCCATCGGGGTTGTCACGCCCTGCATGCTTCTACTACTATTGCTACCGTAGCGATAAAGTAAAGCATTACATAGCGCTTTAATGATTGACACGCAGGTCATACAATAATTAAAGACAACCCTATGGCTCCTGCCGGTTGCCGTAATCACCGACATGCAAGTCGTGATAATCTATACATCACATGATCATCTCATACATCACATATATCTCATCATGTAATTGGCCATATCATATCACAACATACCCTGCAAAAACAAGTTAGACGTCCTCTAATTGTTGTTGCATGTTTTACGTGGCTGCTACGGGTATCTAGCAAGAACAATTCTCACCTACGCAAAACCACAACGGTGATACACTAGTTTGCTTTTCAACCTTCTCAAGGACCGCCTTTGTCGGATCCGATCCAACTAGAGTAAGAGAAACTGTCACCCGCAAGCCAGCTAAGCAACAAGTTGCATCGCGGGAACCGGTCTCTCGTAAGCGTACGAGTAATGTTGGTCCGGGCCGCTTCATCTCACAATACCGCTGAACCAAAATCCGACCAAGGGAGGAAGCAATCTAAGCATCAACGCCCACAAACCTTTTGTGTTCTACTCGAGATCTCATCGAACCATCAACCTAGCTCTGATACCACTGTTGGGGAACGTCGCATGGGAAACAAAAATTTTCCTACGCACACGCAAACCTATCCATGGTGATGAGCATCTACGAGAGGGAGAGTGGATCTACGTACCCTTGTAGATCGCTAAGCGGGAAGCGTTAAGAAACGCGGTTGGTGTAGTCGAACTTCTTCGCGATCCAAATCGCCGAGCGTCCCGCGATCCAATCACGAACCGTCCCGCGAACACATCATGATCCGTCCCGTGAACTCATCACGATCCGTCTCACGATCTTGATCACGATCTGTCCCGCGAACTCATCACGATCCGTTCCGTGATCACATCACGAACCGTCTCGCGATCTCGATCACGGTCCTTCCGATCTAGCGCCGAACGGACGGCACCTCCGCGTTCAGCACACGTGCAGCTTGATGACGATCTCCACCATCTTGATCCAGCAAGAGGAGGTGGAGATGAGAGAGAGTTCACCGGTAGCATGACAGCGCTCCGGTGATGGTGGTGGTGGAGCAATTCCGGCAGGGCTTCGCCTAAGCGCTGCAGAAATCCGATCTAGAGGAGAAACTGTGCACCGGTGAAACGGGTAGCACGTGGCCGGAAATTCTGTCCAAAAACCACCCAATCCACTAGTATATATAGGAGGAGAGGAGAGGAGAGGCAGCCAAGGCCTTTGGGTCGGCCGAAATAGGAGGTGGGAAGAAATCCTACTTCACCTCCAATCCTAGTTGGAGTAGGATTGCCTCCTATTGGCTGATTTTCCACTTTTTGCTTTAGGACTTTCTCTCCTGCGCCATGGGCCTTTGTGGCTGTTTTCCCAGCCCACTAAGGGCTGGTTATTATTCTCCCACAGCCCATGGACCTCTTGGGGTCGAAATACCCCTCCCGGAGGCCTCCCGGTACACTACCGGCACTCCCGGTACACTACCGGCACTCCCGGTACACTACCGATGAGCCCGAAACTTTTCCGGAAACCAAACTGGGACTTCCTATATATGAATCTTTACCTCCGGACCATTCCGGAGCTCCTCGTGATGTCCGGGATCTCATCCGGGACTCCGAACAAACTTCGGTCACCACCATACATAACTCTACACTACCGAAACGTCACCGAACCTTAAGTGTGCAGACCCTGCGGGTTCGAGAACTATGTAGACATGACCGAGACACCTCTACGGTCAATAACCAATGGAGGGACCTGGACATCCACATTGGTTCCTACATATTCTACGAAGATCTTTTTCGGTCGAACCTCTATGTCAAGGATTTAGTTAATCCCGTATAACGTCCCCTTTGTTCTTCGGTATGTTACTTGCCCGAGATTCGATCGTCGGTATCTCCATACCTAGTTCAACCTCGTTACTGGCAAGTCTCTTTACTCGTTCCGTAATACAAGATCCCGTGACTAACACTTAGCCACATTGCTTGCAAGGCTTGTTGTGATGTTGTATTACCGAGTGGGCCCTGAGATACCTCTCCGTCACACGGAGTAACAAATCCCAGTCTCGATCCATGCCAACTCAACAAACACCATCGGAGATACCTGTAGAGCACCTTTATAGTCACCCAGTTACGTTGCGACGTTTGATACACACAAGGCACTCCTCCGATATCCGTGAGTTGCATGATCTCATGGTCATAGGAACATATACTTGACATGCAGAAAACAGTAGCAATAAACTGACACGATCATATGCTATGTTTGTAGTTTGGGTCTTATCCATCACATCATTCTCCTAATGATGTGATCCCGTTATCAAATGACATCTCATGTCCATGGCTAGGAAACCTTAACCATCCTTTGATCAACGAGCTAGTCCATTAGAGGCATACTAGGGACATGGTTTTGTCTATGTATCCACACATGCATTTAAGTCTCCGATCAATACAGTTATAGCATGGATAATAAACGATTATCATGAACAAGGAAATATGATAATAACTAATTTATTATTGCCTCTAGGGCATATTTCCAACAATATTGACCCCTATACCCACACGAATGAATATTCGAGTGAACCTCCAGTTGCGTGTGCTATTCCTGTTGCTTCACGATATGTTACAAATACCCAAGGCGAGACATGTTGGCATCCCCGTGGATCAACAACTTGTCCACTATGCCAGTTACCTCGTTACCGGTATTGTTCTCTTTTCTCGTTCCCGTGTTCCGGCATCCCCGTGATCAAATCACAAAATGTTTGGCCAGACGATGATGGATACCGTAACACCGAGAGGGCCTAGAGATATCTCTCCATCGTCGGAGGAGCAAATCCCAATCCTGATCTATCAAGTTACTTGACATACTTTTCCATGAACCCGCAAGCCGCCGTAATAGCCACCCATTTACGGATGACGTTTAACAAACCCCAAAGTTCATGAAGCAAGCATGAAGAAACTCGATACTCTCATGGTCTAAGGAATTATGCAAACATTAACTTCTCTGTGTTATTTACCATTAACTTATGACGAATGTATCTCATAGCATAACATCAATTCGGGTCGATTAAACACAAATGTTCTTCTAACATTGTGCCCTCAAAATTGCCGGCATAGCCATGCCCATGATCAGGAAAACAGGATCATCATGCAATACTTGAGCCAGTCTTAGAGGCCAGACTAGGAATACAATTTACTGTTTATTATTCCACACGTGCATATGAGTCTTCCTTCAAGCCTCGTGGTTATTGTAGACTCAAGAACCATAGCAGTTATAGCATGGAACATAAACTTAATTATGAACAGGGAGATAATCAATAACATTTATTATTGCCTCTAGGGCATATCTCCTACAGACTCCCACTTGCACTAAGTCAATAATCTTGTCAATGCTAATGCACTTTACACCTATGGCATACTGGTGTTAAATATGCTTCGCTTGTGGTATAGCCTGATGTCCAATGGATCTGACAACTTCAGCTCCGTGTGTAACTATGCATATCCTCGCGTTTTCACGCTATCACAAAATTTGTATTTTGTGTGAACTTGGCTTTGCATATGTGTGAATCATTGGTCGAAACCTGATTCCTCAGACTGAGCTATGGAGCAACTATCTGCAATAGTGTCTCATAGACCAAAGCCATCTTGGAACCATACTAAGTTCATGAATGAACTATATGATTCAACAACTTCTTTGTCGCTTCCAAAGCGTCAACATACTTAGCCTTTGTTACAGAATTCGCCACAGTATCTTGTTTGGAACAATATCCAACTACCGTGCCACCATATTGTGTATTACACAAAAACCTTAACTTAAATCGAAAATCGCATGGAGCATTGATGAAGACTGTATCGATGTAATTACTTACAATGAGCACTTCATAATCTCTTCTTGCGAGAAACCATGTCATCAGTACTACTCTAGCACTTAATGACATCTTTCACTGTTGTCCTATGATCAGTACTTTGATACTTTGGTATCCATACTAGCAACAACTTTGGAGTACCGGACATATCTGGTTGTTTTACATACCATGGAATACATGATTAATCCAAACACAAGAGGGTGTGGAATCTCCATCATGTATTTTACTCATCAGTGTTTTAGGACACTGAGTCTTGCAAAAACTCTTTCCATGTGACTTCGGCAAGACTCCTTGGCGTTTTAAATGCTAAAAAGTTTTAGCATCTTGTCAATATGTATTCATAGCTTAGCCCCATTAGGTAAATCTATCTGCATAGATCATCATGCCTAATATTGAGGCTATTTAGCCTAAGCACTTCATCGAAAAACTATTTTCAAATGAAGTCTTAATTTGTTTCAAGAAATTCATTTCCAATTAACAATGTGTCAAGCACACAACATTTTAGAAATATTATTATGCTCCCACTTACTTTCTTGAATCACAAGCATCTTCGTTACCCATTGATGAAGTCAAAAACCCTTTTTGACCATTTCATCAAACCACGAAGATTCCAACTCCATTTTGCTCTCTTCTGTCCATTGTTGGAACTCTGAAGTTTGCATACTTACTAGCATCCTCTGGATCGACAAATTACTTTGGACTATATCACATACAAGTCCTAGGTTTCATTTCCATCAGATGGAAATCCTTTTGTCATTCATGTTTCATATCTCATGATTGATATATGTATTAATTGCTAGTTCAACCCGAACCGACCTTAAGCATCGCTACGGTGAAACAACCTCATCGTAGTCAACTCCTTGAACTTGTTATTTCAACAAGTCGAGCTTTATGGATAAAACAATTTTTATCCGTATTAGTTTTTAGTTCCATAAATATTTGTCAGACTCTAAGTCCTCTGAAAGGTGTATCAAGGTTTTAATCTTGAGTCACTTATATGGAAACTATCTCGGATTGTATTGGCATTTAGCCAATCCCGGAGTTAGGGCCCATCAACGCTTCCTTGTGTATTGTAGGTATACTATTGTCTAACAACAATATCTCGTTTGCGCACCTGATAGGTTTGCACGAGCTTTGCCTACGTGGTTCAGCTGCACGTTCGACCGAAGTCCATACATTTTATTGTAGAGACTTCCGTATCAGTCGTAGTAGGAAACAACAGAATCACTTCCAAGGTTTCTTTCCTTTGAACTGATGACGAAGATACTGGTTATCTCGTCGAGTTGCACTATCCTCCCACTCACCTTTTGTAAGAACTATTCTCTTTAAAAGCATACCATTTTGTGGCAAAACCCTTTGCCTCGGTATAGTGGTGGGGGAATACCCAATGACTTGGGATAACCATACAAAGTAGCACTTGTCTGATTTGGAATATGTTTGTAACCTTTTACACAAGCCCCATATTCCAAATGTTAAGAAAATATATAACATGGTTGGGCGTACCATACCATGGCATCATTTCAACAGACCTGATGGATCTCTTTTCAGTGTAAAAGTCGCAGTCTCTAAAGCATCACTCTATAAAAGGGGTAATGGAAAATCTATTTATGTCATCTTTGATCTTACCATGTTATAAATGGTTTGATTACATCTTCACGGACTTTCCACCTGTAGTGGTGTTCCAGGAGGTGCAAGTTATGAAACTCTTTTCACAACTCATCAGACATTCGCTAAACTTGTGACTCAAATATTCCTTTCCGCAATCAAATTGCAGAAACATAATTTTCTTGGTACAATAACTTCTACTTCATTTTTCAAAACCTTTCGAATGATTTAGAAAGATCCAGACTTACGTCTCATCAAGTAAATATCCATATATCTACTTGAGTCATTTTTGAAGGTAGACAAATCCACTGTTTGCAACAACATTTATCGGACTACATACATCAAATGTATGATCACCAATAAGTTCTTTGCTCGTTCCTTATGGCCTGTTAACGGTATTTTAGTTAGTTCACCTTTTGGAGGAAAGTTGCAAGTGTCAGATGATTCAAAATCAAACGACTTCAAAATCCATCATAATGGAATTTTCCATGCGGGTTTCTCCAATGTGACCAAATGCAGTGCCACACATATGTGGTATTCTTTTAGTCTTGCAACATTTAGCGTCAGTGTTATGGATGTATCATATTTCCATCAATATTCATAACATACATCTCATCTAGGATGGAAGCATGGCCCTTCATGTTATTCATAATACTGAACAACAATTGTTGTTTTTATGAACAACTCTTTTGCAGCAAACATTGTGCAATGGGATAGAGTGTATGAAACTCTAAAATGAATTATAAAAGTAAACCCAGAGGTAATGTAATATTATCAATATTCATAACATACATCTCATTCATAATGAAAGTATGACTCTTATGTTATTCATAACACCGAACATGAAAAGTTCTCTTATGAACAACCTTCTTGCAAGATACCTTATGCAAAGGGCTAGAGTGTGAAACTCTAAAATGAATTATGAAACTTAATACATAGGAATACACCGATGGAAGGCATAGAAACATTTACCATGTTCCCTGCGTGTATCTAAACCTCATCCCTAGCTAGTCTTTCAGGCCATAGTAGTTCTTACATCGAGTTGCAATAGAATGCAATCGAGCGGGTATCTTTGTGATTAACTCACAATACCCAAGAATTAGTGATTAACATGTTTAACCATAATTCGCAAGAACTATATCTTTGACCAGCCTTCTATACATCGAAAACTTTGTATGACATTCATACATGAGTTGGATATTCCAGTCTTCTTTCCTTTTGCCATTATACTTCTAACAGTTTAACTTTTAGTATTTCTCCTACTCTCAGAAGAAGCACCCAACTTAAGAGTGGCGTTAGCCCCGGACTTCCTAGGTGTGAAAGTCTCACTAACACCCTTCAGACACTTTCTTTCTCTTTAAGTTGTTGTTTTATTCACCTTTCATCATATGACAGGCGTTCTCCTAGATCCCTCTCTTATCAGTCTAATGCATAGTAAACTTCTTTACCAGTAGTTTGCAAACAAACATTGCTTTGGATATCTCATATCTTTTAGCCTTTGTCTGTCTCTAAAAATGATTTTCACATTCCATGAATATCACATAACTATCCAAACTTTCGAAGTTCGGGTCTCATGGAAGCAAACATATTGCACTTTGACTGAAAAGGAATTCTAGCTTTTGGATCGAAGGACGAGAGTCATATGATCCATAGCATTAGCGGGAGAATACCAAAAGCATGCGATAGGACAAAGTCCTTCTCGGCACTCTTGAGGACAATCCTCACATTACGTTACCAACCGTAAAGTTTTAACCAGATATTTAACAACTATTTAATTTTAATAGGGAAGGTGGAAACACGAGCCATTATTCTACAACTATTATGCAAATCACACTTAGACATTGTTCAAAATTAATTGCACTGAGAATTAAAAAAGTTTAATTCTATAGTGCGCTCCCACTCAAATCAATATCTCTCATAATTGATTGTGAGTGATTCAAGATCCAAATTACAATTCAACGCCAAGGATGTATCCATCTCAAGTGACGAGAATTGCAATCGGTAGGCCAACTTGCCAAACACATCTCTATGTGACTCTTGTTCATCTTTCGATGCGTGTGTTCCGAGCTCATGACTTTCATGTCTGAACGTCAAGACAACCAAGTGATCTCGCTGCGAGGTCTCAACTCACCCGCCTCACACTTCTCTAATCGTTCGTACCCATGTAACCATGTGATACCCCGAAGAGATAGGTGTCGTGACGGTGCTACACTTGGGAGAACACTAACTACTTGATATTTTGTGAGAGATCACCCTAATAAAAAGCGACTACCGCGCAATCAAGAAGGGTGCATCAAGAGGGATAAACATCTCAGGCAATTCATAATAGCATGATATGGTATAGCCCTTTCTGACGGAGAAGTCTTTCATTCCTTCATCTTTGGCATTTGCGTCGGTGTTCACCTTCGCGAAGATTGCCACCACCTTGTCGATGCACCAGATAATATGGCTATCTCTATAGCTAATAAAATAAGTGCATTACTTAAGGTTGACACGCAGGTCATTAAAGTGGCAATCATATGGCTCCAACCATCATGCCGAATCATGACACACAGGTCATGTTAATATTACATCATATAGTCATCTCATACATAATCAAATTAATATGAGCATTGCTATACCACATCATATGCACATGCAAACCATCCTGCAAAACCAAGTTAGACGCCTCTAATCGGTTCATGCAAAAACTTGTTTTACGTGGCTTCTAAGGTTTTGAAACAAACCGAATATACCAACGTCCATCATCAAGTATGATAATTCAAGTTGCTAGATTAACTTTCCAGGGTGTATAAAACACGAGATAATAAAATCTCGAGCCCCATACTAAACTTTGTCATACGCGTGACCCCCGTGCAGATCACATCTGCATTGCCCATTCATCTGCAAAACATCCATCTTTCTCAACTATGGTGGAACCCAAAGAACTGTTAGCACTTTGTTGATCTGTCAATCAGCATACTCAGGAGCAGCATGAAAGGATCGTGGATTGCCAGCACTTTGTGAGATTCGACCATTCTGTCAAGATCAGGACTATGCAAATTCAGGGGAAGCAAAAGGAACATCGGGTAACAGATTTCATATGCTACCCGCACAAATAATTTTCAGCAATAGATCTCATCTACTACCTAATTATATTATGCAACACCCATACATCTCTATGTATTCTAGATCGCAACCTGCATCTACGCATAGCACGGCTCTTGATGCCACTATAGGGTAACGCAGCAGGAAAAAAAATTCCTGACCTACGCACCAGCCCAGGACCACTATGGAGACTGCATACAAGGTTTGATCATTTCCGTTACCGACTCGTAGCGCAGCGGAAGTAGAGTCGACGACGATCGACGGTGCAGATCCCCGCAACTAGGATTTACAACCTCCCAACCGCGAGGATGTATACCCTCATCTGCCCCTCGGACAGCCCTCCGGGAGGCGGTCAAACAGTCCCCCGGACGGTGTCGCGGACAGCCCTTCGGGAGGACCTCCAAAACTTGGACTGTCACTCGGACAGCCCTTCGGGAGGACCTTCGAAACTCGGACGGTCACACGGACAGCCCTTCGGGAGGCACTCTCGAACTAAGACCGAAACTACGATCTCTCTATAGAGTTGCACACATACGGTGTCATCTATCCGACAGGGCTTCGCCGTCCAGAACTAGTTCCTGCCAGAACCCAAACAGCCTTTCGGCTCTACGAAACTATTTCGCTGGGAGGGAGAGAAGAAGCCAGATCATTGCAATGGCACTTGTATGTGAGAAGGAGTGAGTTTTGTGGGCAGCCCATTCACCTCTATTTATAGGAAAAACAAGGGGGAGGATGGTGTTGGTGAACGTCGCATGGGAAACAAAAAAAATCCTATGCGCACGCAAACCTATCCATGGTGATGAGCATCTATGAGAGGGAGAGTGGATCTACGTAGCCTTGTAGATTGCTAATCGGGAAGCGTTAAGAAACGCGGTTGGTGTAGTCGTACTTCTTCGCGATCCAAACCGCTGAGCGTGCCGTGATCTAATCACGGACCGTCCCGCGATCTCGTCACGATCTGTCCCGCGATTCGATCACGAACGTCCCGTGGCCTTGATCACGATCCTTCCGATCTAGTACCGAACAGATGGCACCTCCGCGTTCAACACACGTGCAGCTTGATGACAATCTCCACCGTCTTGATCCAGCAAGAGGAGGCGGAGAGGAGGAAGAGTTCACCGGCAGCGTGACGGCGCTCCGGTGATGGTGGTGGAGTTATTCCTGCAGGGCTTCGCCTAAGCACCGCAGAAAACTGATCTAGAGGAGAAACTATGCACTGGAGGTTAGGGTTGCACGTGGAAGAAAGAACTTGTGCAAAACCCATTAAACCCTCTAGTATATATAGGAGGAGAGGAGGAGGAGAGGCAGCCTTGGCCTCCAAAACTAGCTGGTTCGACCGGCTAGGAGGGAGGAGTCCTCCTCCTTCTACTCCAAGTAGGATTAGGACTCCTTCCTTATATAGCCCCTTTTTGCCTTTTTCCACCTTTTTCCTTTTGGTATTTTCCCCTCCTGGCGCCATGGGCCTTTGTGGCTATTCCACCAACCCACTAAGTTCTGGTTATTATTCTCCCACAGCCCATGGATCCTCTAGGGTCGAAATACCTCTCCCGGAGACCTCCCGGTACACTACCGATGAGCCCGAAACCTTTCCGGCGACCAAACTGGGAGTTCCTATATATGAATATTTACCTCCTGACCATTACGGAGCTCCTCGTGACGTCCAGGATCTCATCTGGGACTCCGAACAATCTTCGGTCACCACTATACATAACTCTACACTACCGAAACGTCATCGAACCTTAAGTGTGCAGACCCTGCGGGTTCGAGAACTATGTAGACATGACCGAGACACCTCTTCGGCCAATAACCAATGGTGGGACCTGGATGTCCACATTGGTTCCTACATATTCTACGAAGATCTTCATCGGTCGAACCTCTATGTCAAGGATTCAGTCAATCCCGTATAACGTTCCCTTTGTTCTTCGGTATGTTACTTGCCCGAGATTCGATCGTCGGTATCTCCATACCTAGTTCAACCTCGTTACCGGCAATTCTCTTTACTCATTCCGTAATGCAAGATCATGTGGCTAACATATTAGTCACATTGCTTGCAAGGCTTGTTGTGATGTTGCATTACCGAGTGGGCCCTGAGATACCTCTCCGTCACACGGAGTAACAAATCCCAGTCTCGATCCATGCCAACTCAACAGACACCATCAGAGAAACCTATAGATCACCTTTATAGTCACCCAGTTACGTTGCGACGTTTGATACACACAAGGCACTCCTCCGATATCCGTGAGTTGCATGATCTCATGGTCATAGGAACATGTACATTGACAAGCAGAAAACAGTAGCAATAAACTGACACGATCATACGCTACTTTTGTAGTTTGGGTCTTGTCCATCACATCATTCTCCTAATGATGTGATCCCGTTATCAAATGACATCACATGTTAATGGCTAGGAAACCTTGACCATCTTTGATTAATGAGCTAGTTCACTAGAGGCATACTAGGGACACAGTGTTGTCTATTTACCCACACATGCAATGTGTTTCCAATCAATACAATTATAGCATGGATAATAAACGATTATCATGAACAAGGAAATATAATAATAAACACTTTATTTATTGCCTCTAGGGCATATTTCCAACAGTCTGCCACTTGCACTAGAGCCAATAATCTAGTTCACATCACCATGTGATTTACATGGTAATGAATCGAACACCCATGCAGTTCTGGTGTTGATCATGTTTAGCCCTTGGAAGAGGTTTAGTCAGCGGGTCTGCAACATTCAGATCCGTGTGCACTTTGCAAATATTTATGTCCTTCTCCTCGATGTAGAACCGGATGGAGTTGAAGCGTCGCTTTATGTGTCTGGTCCTTTGTTGAAACCTTGGTTCCTTGGCTAGAGCAATGGCACGAGTGTTGTCACAGAACAGGTTTATTGGATTTAGTGCACTAGGCACTACTCCAAGATCTGTCATGAACTGCTTCATCCAGACACCTTCCTTCGCTGCCGCCGAGGCTGCGATGTACTCTGCTTCGCACGTAGAATCAGCTACCACGCTCTGCTTGGAACTGCACCAGCTTACCGCTCCCCCGTTAAGAATAAATATGTATCCGGTTTGCGACTTAGAGTCGTCCGGATCAGTGTCAAAGCTTGCATCGACGTAACCCTTTACGATGAGCTCTTCATCACCTCCATAAACGAGAAACATATCCTTTGTCCTTTTTAGGTACTTGAGGATATTCTTGACCGCTTGCCAGTGCTCCACTCCAGGATCACTTTGAAACCTTCCGGCCATACTTATGGCAAGGCTGACATCGGGTCTTGTGCACAGCATTGCATACATGATAGAGCCTATGGCTGAAGCATAGGGGATGACACTCATCTTTTCTTTATCTTCTGTAGTCACTGGGCATTGAGTCTTACTCAACTTCACACCTTGTAACACAAGCAAGAACCCTTTCTTGGACTGCTCCATTTTGAACTTCTTCAAAACTTTATCAAGGTATGTGCTCTGTGAAAGTGCTATTAAGCATCTCGATCTATCTCTATAGATCTTAATGCCTAATATGAAAGCAGCTTCTCCTAGGTCCTTCATTGAAAAATTCTTATTCAAATATTCCTTCACGCTTTCCAGCATTTCTATATTGTTTCCAATCAGCAATATGTCATCCACATATAACACTAGAAACGCTATAGAGCTCCCGCTCACTTTCTTGTAAATACAAGCTTCTCCATAAACTTGTATAAACCCAAACGCTTTGATCACTTCATAAAAAAGCTTATTCCAGCTCCGAGATGCTTGCACCAGTCCATAAATGGATCGCTTGAGTTTGCAAACTTTGTCAGCATTCTCTGGATCGACAAAACCTTCGGGTTGCATCATATACAACTCTTCCTCAAGGAAACCGTTGAGGAATGCCGTTTTGACATCCATCTGCCAAATTTCATAGTCGAAATAAGCAGCTATTGCCAACATGATTCTGACAGACTTAAGCATCGCTACGGGTGAGAAAGTCTCATCGTAGTCAACTCCTTGAACTTGTGAAAAACCCTTTGCCACAAGTCGAGCTTTATAGACGGTGACATTACCGTCCGCGTCCGTCTTCTTCTTAAAGATCCATTTGTTCTGAATGGCCTTTTGCCCTTCAGGTAGTACTTCCAAAGCCCATACTTTATTTTCATACATGGATCCCATCTCGGATTTCATGGCCTCTAACCATTTCTCGGAATCCGGGCCCATCACTGCTCCTCCATAGCTCGTAGGTTCATTGTTGTCTAACAACATGACCTCCAAGACAGGGTTGCCGTACCACTCGGGCGTAGTACGCGTCCTTGTCGACCTACGAGGTTCAATAGTAGCTTGATCCGAAGCTTCATGATCATCATCATTAACTTCCTCTTCTATCGTCGTAGGTTCCACAGAAACATCTTTCTGCGCTGCGCTACTTTCTGGTTGAAGTAAAGGTTCAATAACCTCATCAAGCTCTATTTTCCTCCCACTCAATTCTTTCGAGAGAAACTCTTTCTCAAGAAATGTTCCGTTCTTTGCGACAAACACTTTGCCTTCGGATCTGAGATAGAAGGTATACCCGACTGTCTCTTTTGGGTATCCTATGAAGACACATTTCTCCGCTTTGGGTTCCAGCTTTTCAGGCTGAAGCTATTTGACATAAGCATCACATCCCCAAACTTTGAGAAAAGACAACTTTGGCCTTTTGCCAAACCACAGTTCATATGGCGTCGTCTCAACGGATTTTGATGGTGCCCTATTTAAAGTGAATGCAGTTGTCTCTAATGCATAACCCCAAAACGATAGTGGCAAATCGGCAAGAGACATCATAGAACGCACCATATCTAATAAGGTTCGATTACGACGTTCAGACACACCATTACGCTGTGGTGTTCCGGGCGGTGTCAACTGTGAAACAATTCCACATTGTCTTAAGTGACTGCCAAACTCATAACTCAGATATTCACCTCCTCGATCAGATCGTAGAAATTTAATCTTCTTGTTACGATGATTTTCAACTTCACTCTGAAATTGCTTGAATTTTTCAAACGTTTCAGACTTGTGTTTCATCAAGTAAATATACCCATATCTACTCAAGTCATCAGTGAAGGTGAGAAAGTAACGATGTCCACCGCGCGCTGCAACATTCATTGGACCGCACACATCAGTATGTATGATTTCCAATAAGTCACTTACCCGTTCCATTGTTCCAGAGAACAGCATTTTAGTCATCCTGCCCATGAGGCATGGTTCACATGTGTCAAGTGATTCAAAATCAAGTGACTCCAAAAGTCCATCAGTGTGGAGCTTCCTCATGCGTTTTACACCAATATGACCTAAATGGCAGTGCCACAAGAAAGTGGTACTATCATTATCAACTCTACATCTTTTGGCATCAATGTTATGAACATGTGTGTCATCACTATCAAGATTCAATATGAATAAACCCCTAACATTGGGTGCATGACCATAAAAGATATCACTCATATAAATAGAACAACCTTTATTCTCTGATTTAAATGAGTAACCATCTCGCAATAAACAAGATCAGATATAATGTTCATGCTTAACGCAGGCACTAAATAACAATTATTCAGGTTCATCACAAATCCTGATGGTAATCGAAGAGAGAGCGTGCCGACGGTGATCACATCAACCTTGGAACCATTTCCCACGCGCATCATCACTTCGTCCTTTGCCAGTCTTCGTTTATTCCGTAGTTCCTATTTTGAGTTGCAAATGTGAGCAACCGAACTGGTATCAAATACCCAGGCACTACTACGAGAACTAGTAAGGTACACATCAATAACATGTATATCATATATACCTTGTTTGTCTTTGGCCGCCTTCTTGTCAGTCAGGTACTTGGGGCAGTTCCGCTTCCAGTGACGAGTTCCTTTGCAATGAAAGCACTCAGTTTCTGGCTTAGGTCCATGCTTAGGCTTCTTTGTAGGAGTAGCAACTGCTTTGCCATCCTTCTTGGTTTTACCCTTCTTGCCTTTGCCCTTGCCATTTTTCTTGAAACTAGTGGTTTTATTGACCATCAACACTTGATGTTCTTTCTGGATTTCAGACTCAGCGACTTTCAGCATCGCAAACAGCTCGGATGATGACTTGTTCATCCCGTGCATGTTATAGTTCATCACAAAGCTCTCGTAACTAGGTGGCAGTGATTGAAGAACTCTGTCAATGATCGCCTCTTGCGGAAGGGTAATTCCCAACTCAGCTAGACGGTTTGAATACCCAGACATTCTGAGTATATGCTCACTGATAGACCCGTTCTCCTCCATCTTGCAAGCATAGAACTTATCGGAGGTCTCATACCTCTCGATCCGAGCATTCTTCTGAAAAATAAACTTCAACTCCTGGAACATCTCATATGCTCCATGACGTTCAAAACGTCTTTGAAGTCCCGATTATAAGCCATACAATATTGCACACTGAACTATTGAGTAGTCTCCAGCATGAGCCTCCCAAGCATTCTTAACGTCTTCGGAGGTCATGTCTTCTGCTTGGTCACCAAGCGGTGCATCAAGGACATATTGTTTCTGGGAAGCCGTGAGGATAATCCTCAGATTACGGGCCCAATCAACAAAGTTACTTCCATCATCTTTCAACTTAACTTTCTCTAGGAACGCATTAAAATTCAGGGGTGCTACTGCGCCAGCCATTGATCTACAACATAAATATGCAAAGGTTACTTAGATCATTGCAATGGCACTTGTATGTGAGAAGGAGTGAGTTTTGTGGGCAGCCCATTCACCTCTATTTATAGGAAAACCAAGGGGGAGGATGGTGTTGGTGAACGTCGCATGGGAAACAAAAAAAATTCTATGCGCACGCAAACCTATCCATGGTGATGAGCATCTACGAGAGGGAGAGTGGATCTACGTACCCTTGTAGATCGCTAAGCGGGAAGCGTTAAGAAACGCGGTTGGTGTAGTCGTACTTCTTCGCGATCCAAATCGCCGAGCGTCCCGCGATCTAATCACGGACCGTCCCGCAATCTCGTCACGATCCGTCCCGCGATCCGATCACGAACGTCCCGTGGCCTTGATCACGATCCTTCCGATCTAGTACCGAACAGACGGCACCTCCGCGTTCAACACATGTGCAGCTTGATGACAATCTCCACCGTCTTGATCCAGCAAGAGGAGGCGGAGAGGAGGAAGAGTTCACCGGCAGCGTGACGGCGCTCCGGTGATGGTGGTGGAGTTATTCCTGCAGGGCTTCGCCTAAGCACCGCAGAAAACTGATCTAGAGGAGAAACTATGCATTGGAGGTTAGGGTTGCACGTGGAAGAAAGAACTTGTGCAAAACCCTAGAAACCCTCTAGTATATATAGGAGGAGAGGAGGAGGAGAGGCAGCCTTGGCCTCCAAGGCTAGCTGGTTCGGCCGGCTAGGAGGGAGGAGTCCTCCTCCTTCTACTCCAAGTAGGATTAGGACTCCTTCCTTATATAGCCCCTTTTTGCCTTTTTCCACCTTTTTCCTTTTGGTATTTTCCCCTCCTGGCGCCATGGGCCTTTGTGGCTGTTCCACCAGACCACTAAGGGCTGGTTGTTATTCTCCCATAGCCCATGGATCCTCTAGGGTCGAAATACCTCTCCCGGAGACCTCCCGGTACACTACCGGCACTCCTGGTACACTACCGATGAGCCCGAAACCTTTCGGGCGACCAAACTCGGACTTCCTATATATGAATCTTTACCTCCGGACCATTCCGGAGCTCCTCGTGATGTCCGGGATCTCATCCGTGACTCCGAACAATCTTCGGTCACCACCATACATAACTCTACACTACCAAAACGTCACCGAACCTTAAGTGTGCAGACCCTGCGGGTTCGAGAACTATGTAGACATGACCGAGACACCTCTCCGGCCAATAACCAATGGCGGGACCTGGATGTCCACATTGGTTCCTACATATTCTACGAAGATCTTCATCGGTCGAACCTCTATGTCAAGGATTCAGTCAATCCCGTATAACGTTCCCTTTGTTCTTCGGTATGTTACTTGCCCGAGATTCGATCGTCGGTATCTGCATACCTAGTTCAACCTCGTTACCGGCAAGTCTCTTTACTCGTTCCGTAATGCAAGATCCTATGGCTAACATATTATTCACATTGCTTGCAAGGCTTGTTGTGATGTTGCATTATCGAGTGGGCCCTGAGATACCTCTCCGTCACACGGAGTAACTAATCCCAGTCTCGATCCATGCCAACTAAACAGACACCATCGGAGAAACCTGTAGAGCACCTTTATAGTCACCCAGTTACGTTGCGACGTTTGATACACACAAGGCACTCCTCCGATATCCGTGAGTTGCATGATCTCATGGTCATAGAAACATATACATTGACATGCAGAAAACAGTAACAATAAACTGACACGATCATACGCTACGTTTGTAGTTTGGGTCTTGTCCATCACATCATTCTCCTAATGATGTGATCCCGTTATCAAATGACATCACATGTCAATGGCTAGGAAACCCTGGCCATCTTTGATCAACGAGCTAGTTCACTAGAGGCATACTAGGGACACAGTGTTGTCTATTTACCCACACATGCAATGTGTTTCCTATCAATACAATTATAGCATGGATAATAAACGATTATCATGAACAAGGAAATATAATAATAAACACTTTATTTATTGCCTCTAGGGCATATTTCCAACAGACGGGACTTGGAATTACCAAAATGCCCATGAGGTGAGCACACCACAAGGGCATAAAGGGAAAGCCTCCAAATAGTGTTGCCTGCATCACCATGCCTGCATCACTATGCCTGCATCACCATGCCTGCATCATCCCCTAATAGTGTTTCCACTATTCACAAATAGTGTTTCCACTATTTGCAATAGTGTTTCCAATAAAGTAATCCAAAAAGCACTTTCACTATTCATGACGACATTTTCATTGTCCGTTTGAGCTGAAAATATTTATGTGGGCTTAGAACATTTCCAGCACCCACTAAAATAATTTTCAATGCGATCCGGAACAATTCTGGATTAGTGATTTTCATCTGCGAAAAGCATCTGAAGCGGTTCCGGCAGCTCCGGAACATTTCCGGTTTTTCTTCCGGAAAATTCCCAAAAGTTTCCAGAATGATTCTGGCACCCTCCAAGAATTATCAGGCATGTGCCGAAACCAATTTGACTTAATGGTATCCCCTGAAACAACTTTTCAGTTTTACCGAAACTGTTCCAGTGTTCTCTCTGCGGAACTTTTCTGCAGTTCGAAACTTTTCCGGTGTCCGAAACTTTTTCGGTGATTTTCTCTCAGACTCCGTGTCTAGTATTCAGTAGATAGATGACCCTTAAGCGTGTGACCCTATAGGTTCGGTGAAGCATAGACATGACTCGGAACCCCCTTCCGATCAATGATCAACATTGGAGTCATGGACACCCATATTGACCCCTATACCCACACGAATGAATATTCGAGTGAACCTCCAGTTGCGTGTGCTATTCCTGTTGCTTCACGATATGTTACAAATACCCAAGGTGAGACATGTTGGCATCACCGTGGATCAACAACTTGTCCACTATGCCAGTTACCTCGTTACCGGTATTGTTCTCTTTTCTCGTTCCCGTGTTCCGGCATCCCCGTGATCAAATCACAAAATGTTTGGCCAGACGATGATGGATACCGTAACACCAAGAGGGCCCAGAGATATCTCTCCATTGTCAGAGGAGCAAATCCCAATCTTGAGCTATCAAGTTACTTGACATACTTTTCCATGAACCCGCAAGCCGCCGTAATAGCCACCCATTTACGAATGACGTTTAACAAACCCCAAAGTTCATGAAGCAAGCATGAAGAAACTCGATACTCTCATGGTCTAAGGAATTATGCAAACATTAACTTCTCTGTGTTATTTACCATTAACTTATGACGAATGTATCTCATAGCATAACATCAATTCGGGTCGATTCAACACAAATGTTCTTCTAACATTGTGCCCTCAAAATTGCCGGCATAGCCATGCCCATGATCAGGAAAACAGGATCATCATGCAATACTTGAGCCAGTCTTAGAGGCCAGACTAGGAATACAATTTATTGTTTATTATTCCACACATGCATATGATTCTTCCTTCAAGCCTCGTGGTTATTGTAGACTCAAGAACCATAGCAGTTATAGCATGGAACATAAACTTAATTATGAACAGGGAGATAATCAATAACATTTATTATTGCCTCTAGGGCATATCTCCTACAGTGAGGTGGAGGAGAGTGGAAGCCGGCGCCGGTAATCAGGACGTCCGGAGCAGTGGTGTCATTAGCAGCCTTGGCAGCGCTCGGCGGCTTGGAATGCTCCTTCTGCGGACTCTCTGGAGTAATATGAGCTGCCGGATCTGCCGAAGTCGCTGAGGGATTTGCATCCGGCATAGGAGCGTCCGGCTTGGCAAGCTCCGGTTCTTGAGCGATAGGGCCAGGGGAGGACTTGTTGGTCTTCCTTCGCTTGGCTTGAGCCCTGGATAAGCATAAAGTTAGAGCCCGAGGTTTACAACCGCCAAAGAGTCGGATGTAAGGCTTGAAAAACATGTACAACGGGCTAATCTTTGGAGGCGGCAGAGCAGTGGCCATAGAGTCACCAGATGAAGGCAATGATCCCTGAAAGACAGTTCAGATAATGTAAGGCAATGTTGGAATTACAAAGGAAGAGCTAGTAAAATCAAGTAGAGAAGGAATACATACCTCTGCGGGGCGCTTCTTCTGAACCGGGGAGTTAGGTAATCCGGACATGAGATCGGTAGAGCCGGCGCTCTGGGTCTGGCATCGGTCGGCTTGCTGTTGCTTTTTCGAAAGAAACTGGGATCCAAGTAAGCAAGAGGATGAGAAAGGGGAACTTTTCAAATGACCCACCGTATCTTCGGGGGTACAAAATATTCTGAGTCGGACGAAACATAAGTTATCCCAGGGGCATTGGCGCGGCTCGTCTCTGCCTCGTCCTGTGAATGGTTGTTATCAGTAAGGTGAAGAAAGAGGTGGCAAAAAGTAGTCAAATTATACCCCTGAGCTGAATGATTCCGACGGTTCAAACCATTCTTCTTGAGGAGTGGTCTTCTTCGTCCTTTTGGCTGCAGACTTCTTCTTGGTTTTCTTCAGAGGAGGAACATATTTCTTCTTCCAAAAGTCAGATGCAGCCTGAAAAGATAAGCCGGCAAGTAGTGAGGAATTGCTAAGACATAGCTAAATAAAGAGAAGAGACTATGAAGAGTCACCTTACATATGGGGCCGGGTTAATGACACAGAAAGGTGACAGCCCAATGGCGCTGCAAGCTCCTGAAGTCTCGTGGACAAGACTCCGGATGACAGTTGTAATATCATCTTCTGTTAGAGTCATCCGACTGAAGTAGAGGGAATCATCGTACTGGCCCGGATATTCGCACATAAGGCGATTTCTCCGGCTCAAGGGCATAATCCCCCAAGAGATCCAGCAGCGGATCAAGTCCAATCCCGTCAGTCCGTTGGCCATGAGGGCTTTAATCTTGGCGTGAGCTGGCTCGTGCTTCGCCCGTTCAGCAGTTGACAGCCGGCCAGGAAGCTCGGAGGTCGTCTTGAGCCGGGATGGGTGGTAACCCGGCAGTAAACGCTCACCCTCTAGGGAGGTATATTTACAATAAAACCAAGTCTTATTCCAATCTTTTGTCTGACTCGGCATCTGAACAGCCGGAAAAGTTATGTCCCGGGGCCTCTGAATTGGAATCCGGCCGAGTTCTAAGCTTGGGCCGGCCTTCACTTCGGTCTGGAAGTTTGCGTAAAAGAACTCTCGGAAGAGACCAACAGATGGCTCAGCTTGTAGATAGACATCACTGAGCACTTGGAAGTTACATATGTTGGAGACAGAATTGGGGGCAAGGTCTTGAGGGTACAACTTGTAAAAGTGAAGAACATCCCGGAAGAATTTTGAGCCGGGGGGTACGAACCCACGTTCGATGTGATCTGAAAATACCACTACTTCGCCCTCCTGAGGAACGGGCTTCAGTTCATTGCCCGGAACTCGCCAATGGATGACATCCTTGGCGGGAAGGGTGCCTGCGTGTACAAAATCCATCAGGAACTCTTTAGTGATCCAAGAGCCAACCCAATTGCATGAGTTGGATGCACGAGACATGGCGGCGGTTTAAAACTACGCAAGGTAACAATGTATGGCGAGTCAGGGAACGACAGACATCTACGGGCAGTTAAAATCTTAAGATCTTAAGATTGAGCTTCCAGGATCCGTTTGGTGAGAGCCGGAACTACATGGCGGGTCAAGTTTATGAGAAGACAAAGCAAAATTTGGCTAAGTGCGGAAGACAGGTTTCACAAAGTATCTTTGAGATTACGGATCTAGAAAACAGAGGGAAATAGTTTTATTTCAAACCTAGAGACAAACAGTCAAAACAGCGAAAGTTTGAAAACAGCAGGCGGAGCCGTTACAGATCTGCGCTGTGCTACTATCGATTTCCTACAGAACGCCGCATGGGGGACAGGATATTACCGAATTCGTATGGACTAACATGGCCGGCATTGAAAGAGGCTCGTGTTCTAAGCGGCGGGAGAGCTCCATGAAACCCTACCAAAATGGCTACGGATCCAGGGGAAGAAGAACTCACCGGAGATGGCACGGCGGACGCGGTCAAAACTTTGGAATGAACAAGTCGATGCAACGGCCTCGACGACTACGGCATGGAGGCGGCACCGGAGCGAAGTGTGCTAGAGCGGCGGCGCTGGAAGGAGGAAGATGAAGAGTGAGCGGGAAGGAAGGCAAGAGCCACCCCTCATGGTCCTATTTAATAGGAAAAGGTGGAAACAGGCGCGAAAATCCAGGCGACGAATGTCATTTGACCAAGGTGGACGCCTCGATTCCCGGACCATCCATTTAATAAGGGAAAAGATTCGTTGCGGACATCAGAGGATCTTTCTGACAGATTTGACATGACGTCACGGCGGGTCATTATTTTCAGGTAGACTCGCCGATGATGGAGAAGGAGGCTGAAGTGAGCGAGCTCAAATCAACCTAGGGCCTAATGTTGGGGATATAACCCCACGGTGAGACCCGCCCCAGAGGCTCCGGGTCACACTGGGCGGCTCGTACACCAACCGAAGAGTGGGTTGTGAAGACGTAAGCCCAAGACATTTGGCGGCTTGACAAGATGGGCCGGAACGTGGCCCGGACTGAGAAGACCCGGGCGAGTAAGCCGCCCGGAGACAATTTGGTCAAGGAGGCAAGATAAGGTAGAGATAGACTCAGACACGTAGTGAGAGTCGGTTACAACTTGTATGACCCGTGGTCTTGACCTCCTATATGAAGGCGAGACCCGGGGCGACTTAGAGATCAGACTATCGAGAACTAGGTCAAGCAATAGCTCCCTTGTAATCGATACGCCAAGCAATACAAACACAAGAAGGATGTAGGCTATTACCTCGACTTGAGGGGCCGAACCTGGGTAAAATCGTGCCCTTCGTCCCAACCAACCCCTTTGAGTCCATCACGTTAGCGATGGCCTCGAATCCAAGTTCGTTCACCCGGACATCTGCCGTGATAAAACCACGACAGGCTTGTTTCGTAAGCCTCGTCCCTTGTTTGTTTTTGAATATGGTATTCGAGTTGCTTCGATGTCAAGTGGTGATCTCATATCTTTCCAAAGTAGTTTTCTCATATTTCTGTGGGATTGCTAATTCTTGTGCTCAATCAAGTTATCATATCAATTATTTTCAACCGGTGTGGTCCTCTCAAGATATTCAATCTTCTCTAATATTTGCAAGATCAATCCTCATGTTTCTTTTTGGAGTTCTTTTCATCCGTCCTAAATTGTCTTTGTTTTCCCCACCCTCCCGCCTTTTTTCTTTAATGATTAAATTCTCATCCAAATGCCTTTCTTTTCATCGATGCTTCCACTATATTTTCTTTTGTACCGTATCCAGTGATTCATTTTGAAGATCCTCAAGTGATTCAAATTCACCATTTCTTTATTCTTGTTTTCCTTCCCGGTGCATTCAATTCAAGATATCGGTGTTCTTCAAATCCTTTTCAATCGCTAAATGCTTCCCCATGTCGGAAATTCTGTCCAAATATCTCTTGTTTTTCATCTCTCTCTATTCTATCCGGAGTGTTGAAGATATCTCAGAAGACTTTCATTCCCATTCATATCCTTAACTCGATGAAGGATAAGCATAACATAATTCTTATTCTTGTTTCAAGAAGATGATTTCAAGCATTCTTCCAGAGGTTGTTCCTGATATCAAATTCTCTATTCTAGTGGTCCATCCTTTTCTTTTCGAAGTTCCAAATTTTCTCAAATAGCTCATCACGAAGCTTCATCTAAATCATGGCAAAGGCATCAATCTTGTTCTTTTGCAACCTTCACTTCTTTTCTATCATCCTTTCATTCTAGTGTTCTTCAAGAGGTCCTTTATGGTGGTTTGTTAAGGATGTAATTCTTGTCGAAGTGTTCTTCAAGATTCTTGTTGGAGGTGCTCAAGTGTTCTTTATCTTGGATTTCTAAGTTCAATTCCTTCCTTGTCCATTGTCTTTCGAGATGGTGTTATTAAATTCTTGATTATGAGGAGTCTCGAAGGAAAATTGTCGAGTATGAGATAAGTAAACACATCATGTCTTCTCGGAGTTATCTTGGATGGGATTTCACTTAAAGCATTTCTTAAAGATTGCTACTATCATGGTGTTATAAATGATTCAAGTTTCTCCTCCACCTCTTGGTGAAAGAATTTTTGCATATATTGTTGCTCTCAAGCAATCAATTGTTTATGTTGTGGCAGGTTGTCACCTCATAATTTTGAGATGTTTTTCATAAGCCCATAACAAGCTATTCTTTTCGTTGTTGATTCTCCATCAACTCCCTTCAACCATGCTTTTCAAATTCAATGGTGGTAGAAGTGTCATTTACTTCTCCGTTCTCTTATCTCCAAAGATCTAGTTTCTATTCTCTTGTTACGGAGGCCTTGTGATGTTGCTCTCTTCAATCTATCATCTTACTTTGTCAAGATCATGTTCTTTATTTGCTTATTCATTTATCCAGAGTGCTGTAAAATCTTTTCACAATCCTTCCATCTTATGAAGTTTTGATTCTAATACAACCGAAGTTTGGTGTCTCTCTTTCAATTTCTTTCCATCATATCAAATTTTGCCTCTCTTTCCTACTGAAGTGTTGCCCAAATTTCTTGTGAATTTTTCCTTGTTCCTTGTGTCATCTTTCATCTCATTGAAACCTTCAATGATCATTGGTTTCACTCGTTTGTCAAAGAAGCAACTAAGTTTACCTCTTGATCTTTCTCTTCCCCTTCTCATTCTTAGATCTCACGACGAGATCCTCGTCTAGTGTGGGAGAGCTGTAACAGCCCAAGACCGACACTCCAGAAGATTCCCCTTTATTTCCATTCTCGTCATGTGATTCATTTGGTTGCCACATTCATCATTGCATCATTCGCATCATGTGCATGGCATCATCACTCATTTTTGAAAACTTGCATCCGTTCATAGTTCCCGGTTCTCTCTGTTCGTGTCGTCAAACGTTTCGAGACCAAGCACACATGCACGCGCCCGCAGCATCGATAAAATGTTGTTTTTTAAGTGCATGAAAAATATTCTTGGATTGGGTCGAAAGTCGGTGTGCGGTCTTGTTATATTGTAGGTAGGCTGCATGCCAAATTTCATTGCAATCGGAGGTTGTTTGGTACCCGAACGGTCGATCATAGCAGCACCATATCGGTTTATTTGTCGGACGTTTCGGCGTTTTAAAACTTGTCACGGGCCGCAAAACTTCCCTCTCATCTTGACCTAACCCCCTCTACACATCCCAACAAACCACCCCTAGACAAACCTCCGATCGGGGGCGTCGGATCGTGATCCTACGGTCCAAATTCGGACAAAAACAGCAAACCCTAACCCTGTTTGCTATAAGTAGACCTCTAGCCTTCCATATTAGACAAAACCCTAGCCGACTGCCTCGAAATCCGCGCCAGCCACCACCTTCTCCCACCTCCAGCCACGTGGGCTCGTCCCGAGCCCATCTGCAGCCCGCTCGGGCCCGAAGCGCCATAGCCGCTCCTCGCGCATGGCGCCCGAGAGCCCCTGCTCCGCGCCACAGCTGCACCGTCTAGCCTCGTCGCCTCCCTACTGGAGGTCCGCCGGAGCCCCCCTGCCTAGCCGTCGTCCCGCCTCGCCGACCGACCCCATCGTCTGTGACCCGCACCTCCTCGGGCTGCCGCCTCGCCTCACCATGGTCGCCCATGAAGCTCCTGCCCCATCGTTGTCGCAGGTGGCCACTCCCGTCCACATCCGCCCTGGAGCCGCTAGATCCGGCAATCCCCATCGTCACAGCGCCATCCCCGGCCATCCCCGCCTCTGCCTCGCCCTCCACCGACCGGCGTCGCCGCCTTCTGTCGCGGTCATGCCTCGCTCGAGGAGGAGGACAAGCGGCATCCCCAGCTCCTTACTGCGCTTGCTCCCGTGGGCCTTCTACCGGCTCGCCAAGGCCCAGTCCACCTCGCCAATGCTTTTGTTGCCCCCCGCGCATGGGCCAAGGCCCAGCCAGCCGCTCCACCGACTCGGGCCAAAGCTTGCTAGGTGAGCTCCCCTTTGCCCTATTCCTCGCCCGTGGGCGCACGATGCTATGTTGCGCTCAGTCACCCTAGGCAGATTCTGAAATTTGGCCCATTAGCGTTTTTTTAATTGCAGTAAGTGTGTGATTTTAAAATGCTCATATTTAATAACTCGTGCATCGTATCAACATGTTTTATATATGTAAAATGGGTAGAATTTCGTGTATATTCGCAATATCCTGATATCTGTGGGGACCCCGACTCATTAGTCGTGATCACCGAATGCACGTGTACAGTGATCCCAAAGATCAATGCTCACTAAACACAGAGAAGCTGAATAACAAGAGTCTTACATCCACACTTAACGTCTTACACAAATAAAGACCATGAAGGTCAAGTCTTACATAGAGAGGGGCACACGAGACAAACACTTAAAATAGAACAAGCAGCGGAAATCTTGATCGAAAGCATGAACCCATGCCATCTGCCTTAACCTACAGGCATTCTGACCGGGAAGCATCCTAGTTCGCAGGTTCGTCTCCAACGAACTCTTCAACATACTCCTGTTCTTCCATGCCTGGCCAATTAAATAACCAGTGACAAGCCAATAAGTACTTTGAATGTACTCGCAAGCAACCCAAGTTGTGGAACAAGGTAACAATGATGCATGATATATCACTAAGTAGGTAAATTTGTGGAAAGCTAATTTTGTATGCAAATGACATGATCAAGTAACTAGTGAGCATGCACGAACAACTAGCAGATATCCATGTGAACAAATTGCAGATATCATCATAAGTATTGGTTGAACATCTCATGTTCACTCTTCACGCTAAGTCATCGGACTTAGTTCAATCCTCACGCTAAGTCATCGGACTTAGCTCATGTGACCTCTTGTCACCACCACCCCCATACTCACACCAAGGTTTATGAAAACTTCCGAACATATTCTAAGAAGGACCTCCAACTGTCCATGACCACGGACGTGGCTATTCGAATAGTTTTACACTCTGCAGAGGTTGCACAATTTACCCACAAGACTCGAAGAACTTTCATGTCACCCACGACTCGCGGTATATAACATACCCGAGCTAAGCACCCGAACAATGCCTTTTGCATGGTGATACTAAACAAAGAATCCACTCATTGGTGCCATCCCTCATGATATACATCACTCGTATCATCCATGAGGGAACGCAACGGTGTGCCCGGTGCCTGTAAAGACAGCGCATGACCTTCCACTCTGGGACGACCCTGTATCAAGAGTGACCACTTCACTCTTGTCACTAGTAATGCGGGCTCCTTGCTAGTACCAACCATAGTAATCAACAAAGCCCCATCCCATAAGGGGTATCGTGGTTGCGCATGTAAGGTTGGGATGGTCAGCAGACCTTAGAACTCTCCTTATTTGAAGACACACACTCACTTGTTCCGGCATACCACTTCTTTCTCAAGTGGTTACCCAACTCATCATCATCTCCCTCGGGCATTAGTGGCACCTGATGGGGTTTTCGAAAGAGTCTTTGAAATCATTTCTTTCCTTCCATCACTATTCATAGATCCCAATCCCACTTGCGTAGCTTCTTCTAGCATCCTATCTACACCCACCTGCATAACCCTCATAAGGTGGTAGGGTCATGCACGATGTAAGTGTCAATGGAAAAGTACCGAAGTCATCCCACAGAAAGGGGAACACCACATCAGATGATCAAATATAATGAGAGTAAGGTGTTGTATGACATGCAATAAAATGGTTTCTCATCATGGTCAAAGGGCTGCTTGCCAAGCTCAGCAAAGTCTCCGGGGTCTTCGAAGTCTTCGGGTCCAACTTCTTCGTCAACAGCGCAATCTATCGTCACGATAAAATAACGATAGAAATAAGCAACACACAAAACAGAGCACTCAAACTACTACCAAAAATGTTAACCTACTCTGATAAATACTAAATGTCCTATTAAAAATACTCTCCTAGGTTTTTGTTGTGAAAAACATTTTAGCAATTAAATAACAGAGGCAAAAAGGTGCCTAAATATAGGTTTTAAAATAAAACAGTGATAAAAACATTTTCAAACATTTTTACAAATGGCATTAATATATCCTATGGAATATTCTAAGAATTTAGGTGCAAAAATTATTGTTATAGGATTTTATTTGGGATCTGTGGGATTTTTGCAAAATCCCACAGAAAAGAAAAAGAGAAAGAAAAGAATAAGAAAAGAAAAAGGCTAGTGGGACCTGGGACAAAGGCGGCCAGAGGCTGGGCCGGCCCAGCTCGCCAGCTAGCCGGCCTCACGCGCGGTCAAGTTCAAACCTGACGCGCGGAGCCCGGTCGTCAGCGACACGAGGGGGAAGAGAGAGAGCGCGGGAGGGAGGAAGAGAGGACGATAGGTGGGCCCCACCTGTCGGGTCCTTCTCCCACCTCGGGACAGGAAGGGGGGAGAGCTCACCGGCGGCGAGGGGAGGCGCGGCGAGGGGATCTGGAGGCGGGAACGGGTTTGGCGTCAACCCGCTGGTCCTCTTGAGGTGGAAGGGTGGCCAGAGATGGCCGGAGTCACCAACGGGGAGATGGCCGTGGCGGAGGAGGTTCGGGAGGGGGTCGGAGTCGGTGTTTCTTGCCTCAAAATGAGCGGGGGAGAGGGGGGAACAAGCCAGGGGTGAGCTACGGGCTCAAATGAGGAGAAAGGAAGGCCGGAGCGGGCCGGTAGCCCGATATCAACGAAGCCCCGACGCGGCGGTGCCTCGGTCGATCCCGAGCACAGGGGCTCTGGGCGGTCTCTAGGGTGTCTTAGGGGGGGATTGGGAGTGTAAGGAGGCCAGGGAAAGAGAGAGGGGGTGCTCGGGCCCCCTTTAAATAGGCGAGGCGGAGGCAGGGGGAGTGGCGAGCGTGGGAGAGCTGGGCGCTCACCATCGAGCCACGGTAGGGAAAGGAGGGGCGACGGCAAGGCTGGGGGCCCACGGGAGATGCCCTGGAGAGCGCGGACAGCCAGAGGGGGGCCGAGGGTGTCGCGCATGTGAGCGCAGCCACTCGCCGGTTCGGGCGGTGCCGTGCGTGCGCGAGGGAGGAGAGGAGAGAGAGGGGAGAGAGGGGGTCGTTGCCCTCGAGTGCTCCGGACGTCGAGGTGCATCGAGTGGCGTGAGGGGAAGGCCTGAGGTGGTCAGGCATGGGCAGGAGAGGGAGGTCAACCCTCTAGAGAGCGGCTGCGCACTCCAGAGCGCGACTTTGGTCGGCATGCCAGTGCTTTTGATGCGCTCTGGAATGTCCACTTGTGTCCCGTAGCTGAAGGGGGAATAAAGAAAGTGGGAAAGAGCCTTGGATGCTCTGGATTAGCCATGAGTGAGAGGGAGAAGTAAGAGAAGAGAGAAAAGATGTTGTCCAGAGAGGGAAATGGAGCTTTTACCCCATGCACTCATGCTCTCTAGCGCTAGGGACTTTACTGGAGGTGGGGAGGGACTGCATGATGTTGTGGTAAAAATTTGGGGCCAAGGGTAAAAGGATAAGGTGGGGAGATGATGGTTTTACCAATTCACCAGAAGGTGTTTGGTAATGATTTAGGCAAGAAAACTCTACCACCTTACTGAGATACTTACTAGGCTAAAAGGCTAGGTAAAAATGAGGGCATTCACCAAGTCTGAGCTCAAGGGGAAAAAGTTGATAATGGAGATTTGATGAACCCTAGAAATTAGCAGAATCAGATTTCTATAGATCCATTGATGCTTGGCTTTTACCCGTGATGCACCACGTACTGTATCAACTATTTGGCCAATAGAGCATGCCCACAAAGTTTGAGGCCAAGGGGAGACACTTCACAATGTAAAGTTGCTCAAATTTGATTCTGGACAGGAATGGTTTTGGGATGGTTTGATGAACCAAACCAACTTGGATTGAGATGAAACTTTGCAAGATCATCACTCATAATAGTGTTGAATTGCTGGAATTTTCCTGAAATTTACTTAGAACATTTTTTATAGAAATATTTCAAAAGTTTGATCTACACTGAAAGGGTTTTGAGAGATTCTCCCTATGATCTGACCATGCCCTTGTGTTGAAACTCATATATATGGAGAATATATGTCCACTGAGTTTCTCTAAATTTTCTCAAATATTTTCAAAGCATTTAAATAATTTTTCCCTAGGAAAAACCATCTTTGACCTTAAGAAAAAGCCTTTAAATAAAATACGAAAATAATCTTTAAAAAATAATATTTGGTGGTTTTGGGAAGTCTTATATATAGTGGGTTTGAAATAAAGATTTTGGGAAAGAAGGGTCCACCTAATTTGAGGACTTGTAGTGCAAAGCTCAATCCAGGGTTTTTTGTAAACCTCATTTGAATAAATCATTTTTTGTTAAAACTAAATTTGATAAAAATATTTTTGGGCACTATTCACATGGCATGATCATTAGGCAAGAGGTTTGAGGACATGGAAGATGAATTTGAAGTGGAATAGAACCAAGTAGTGACATATAACACAATCATCAAACAAGCAAACAACATAGCAAACAAGCACAAGCACCTTGAAAAGTTTTAGTTGGCTCCAAATTTTATAAACCCAAACATAACAATGTGATACAAACACAGGGTGTGACAGACCTTCTCCCTTACAAGAATCTCATCCCCGAGATTCCTAGGCTAAGCGCTAAAAAGATACGGGAACTCCGATCTAAGAAAATCTTCACGCTCCCAGGTTGCTTCAACTTTAGTGTGGTTGCCCCATTGAACCTTGAAGTACTTGATGGTGCGGCTACGGGTGTAGCACTCGGCTTCATCCAAAATGTGAACCGGCCTCTCACAATAAGTGAGATCTGGTTGAAGATCGATGGCTTGATGGTCGATATCCTTGTAGAGGTTGGGACGGTTGGGAACTTGCAGACACTTCCGGAGTTGTGACACATGGAAGACGTTGTGCACATCTGATAGTTCGGGAGGTAACTCCAGTTGATAGGCAACTTCTCCTCGTATTGCGGTGATCTTGAAGGGGCCAATGTATCTAGGCGCGAGCTTTCCTTACGTGGAAACGTTTGGTTCCTTTGAGAGGCGTGACACAGAGGTAGACATAATCTCCGAGGTTGAGGTTTAGTTCTTGGTGGTGAGAGTTGGCGTGGTTCTTCTGTCTTGACTTGGCGGTCTCAAGGTGCTCTCGGACAAGTTGAACTTGCTCTTCGGCTTCGCGGAGGATGTTCAGTCCAAAAGTTAATCCTTCTCCGGTCTCTGACTAGTTGAGGGGAGTACGACACTTGCATCCATACAACACCTCAAATGGTGCCATCTGAATACTTGACTGATAGTTGTTGTTGTAGGAGAACTTAGCAAATGGTAGGCAATCTTCCCACTTGACTCCATACACCAAAACACAAGCGCGGAGCATATCCTCGAGTATCTGATTCACTCGTTCTGTTTGCCCACCGGTCTGGGATGAAAAGCAGTGCTGAAGGAGAGCTTGGTTCCCATAGCTTCTTGAAACTTCTTCCAGAATCTTGAGGTGAATTGGGTTCCTCGATCAGACACAATCTCCTTTGGAACTCCATGAAGACTCACGATGCGGTTGATGTAGAGGCTCGCGAGCTGGCGTGCATCATAGGTGGTTTTGACGGGGATGAAGTGGGCTACCTTGGTCAGGTGATCAATAATGACCCAAATGGAGTCATGTCCTTTGTTTGACCTCGGTAAACTGATGATGAAATCCATCCCGACTTTATCCCACTTCCATTCAGGCACTTTGAGAGGTTGTAATAGTCCAGCGGGTCGTTGATGCTCAACTTTAACTCTCTCGCATATGTCACACTTAGCAACAAACGTGCCTATCTCCCGCTTCATGCCATGCCACCAGAATCTTGCCTTGAGGTCTTGATACATCTTGGTTCCTCTAGGATGGATGTAGTAGGGAGTGTCATGAGCTTCTTGCAAAATCAAGTTCTTGAGCTCTTCTTTGTTGGGTACGCAAATGCGATTCCCGAACCATACAACTCCTTGTTCGTCCATCGAGAATCCTGGGGCCTTGCCTGCCTTGATCTTCCTCTTGATGCCTTCAATGCTCTCGTGTCCCTTCTAGGCCTCCTTGATATCATCCATCAAGGTAGCGAGGAATCCTGGTGCAACCAGTTCCAGGCCGAAGCTTTCAAGTTCTTTATACAAGGCGGGTAGCCTTTCCTTAATCATAGCATTCAAGGAACAAGCCTTTCTACATAAGGCATCTGCTACCACATTGGCCTTTCCGGGGTGGTACTGAACACTGAGGTCGTAATCCTTGATCAATTCCAACCATCTTCGCTGCCTCATGTTCAATTCCCTTTGAGTGAAGATATACTTCAAACTCTTGTGGTCTGTGAATATCTCACATCGCTTCCCGAGAATGTAATGCCGCCATGTCTTCAAGGCATGAACCACGACTGCCAACTTGAGATCATGAGCTGCATAGTTCTCTTCATGAGGACGTAGCTATCTGGATAGATATGCTATGACTCTACCTTCTTGCATCAGAACACCTCCAAGCCCGGTTCTTAATGCATCACAATAAATTACAAACTCCTTGTGAATATCGGGGGTGGACAAAACAGGGGTTGTGGTTAATCTCTTCTTGAGCTCCTGGAAGCTTTCCTCGCACTTAGCAGTCCGTTTTAACTTCTTGTCCTTCTTCAAAAGATGGGCCATGGGTCAGGCAATGCTTGAGAACCCTTCCACGAACTTGCGGTAATAACCTGCGAGTCCAAGGAAGCTCCTGACTTCCATCATGGTGGTTCGGGTTTGCCATTCAGTCACGGCTTCAATCTTGGCAGGATCCAGTGACAATCCTTCTGTAGTCAACACATGACCCAAGAATCCAACTTCATGCAGCCAAAATTCACACTTGCTAAACTTGACATAAAGCTAGTGCTCTCGAAGCTTCTCTAGGACCAATCTCAAGTGCTCCTCATTTTCTTCTTCAGACTTGGAGAAGACAAGTATGTCATCAATAAAGACAACAACGAACTTGTCCAAGTACTCCATGAAGACTTTAATCATGAGGTACATGAAGTAGGCAGGGGCATTAGTTAACCCGGACGACATGACCGTGTATTCATACAGGCCATACCGGCTTATGAATGTTGTCTTTGAAAGCACATTTACTCCCTTGGTGGTTTTGGTAATTAATAACAACATATAAGTCATTGAACTAATGTTTCCACCAAGTACATTTCAGGAAATGTTCAATGATAGGATTGGCAATAGGAGATTGTGGACATACCCCAAGATGCAAGGAAATAGATTGGCCAAGCTTCAAGCAAGAGGACTCTACATTTTATATTTGTGAGAAATCACTTTGAGTCCATAGGAAAGCCAATACTATTAAAAGGCGATAAGGTTTTGTTGGTGAACAATATGCTCAAAAGTGCACAAGTGATAGTCGCCAAAAACATCCACAAACTCTCCCACCAAAGTCTGGTCTATACCTAACACTCAAAATCGGCGCAACCAACTTTCCCATACTGGTGCCACCGATTCCAGAACCTAGACAGACTCAGCCAAACCCTAGCCACTTCGGTGCAACCGATTCCATACTGGTGCCACCAAGTTTAGGTTGCCAACTTTCTGTTACGCAAATTCACATTTTCGGTCCCACTGAGAATGTTGGATCGGCATCACCGAGATTGGAAATCTGACCATTGGTCACCTTATCGGTGCAACCGAGTTTCCTATATGGGTCTCATCGAGATTCAAAAGTTGCCACCTTTTGATCACTTCGGTACCACCGAGATTAACACATCGGTGTCACCGAGTTGGTCATTTTGTGTGTAACGGTTGGATTTTTGGGGATGCCTATATATACCCCTTCACCACCACCTACTCGAGAGAGAAGCACTCAGAACTATTCCATACCTATCCTATCAGATTTTCTGAGAGAGAACCACCTACCCTTGTGTTGAGGTCAAGATCTTCCACTCAAATCATATGGATCTTGATCTCTAGCCTGCCCAAGTAGCTTTCCACCAATCCCATCTCTTCCACCATGCCAAATCTGTGAGAGAGTGATTGGGTGCTGAGGAGTATATCATCTTGAAGCACAAGAGCAAGGAGTTCATCGTCGTTACTGAGCCTATTACCTTTTGGAGGGTGGTGCCTCCTAGATTGGTTAGGTGTCGCTTGGGAGCCTCCTACTTCATGTTGTGGAGTGAACCAAGAAGTTTGTAAGGGCAAGGAGATCGCCTACTTCGTGAATATCTACCCATAGTGAGGCTAGTCCTTCGTGGACAGAAGCCGTTATGGAATAGTCAAGGTTGCTACTTCGTTGACCCTTTTGGGTGGAGCCCTCCGTGGACTCTCGCGACCGTTACCCTTCGTGGGTTGAAGACTCCATAAACATGGATGTACGATAGCGCCACCTATCGGAACCACGGGAAAAATCATTGTGTCTACAAATGCGTTTTATCTTCCTACCCTATCCCTTCTATACATGCTTGTTGTTACTTTCCGCTACTATATACTCTTAGACTTGCATGTGTAGGGTGTACTTGACTTGCCATGAAATGCTAAAAACTGTCAACCCTAAAACTTGGTATAGGCAAAACTTTTATTTGGTCAAGTAGTCTAATCACCCCCCTCTAGACATACTTTCGGTCCTACAAGTGGTATCAGAGCTTTGGTATCCATTGCTTAGGTCTCATAACCTAGGAGAGTATGGCGTCTAGTGAGGGAAGTTATGACCATAGAGGTCCGTACTTTGATGGCACTAATTTTGCTTGTTGGAAGCACAAAATGAAAATGCATATTCTTGGTCATAACCCCGTCGTTTGGGATGTTGTTCATGTTGGCTTGCAAGGTGAGTTCTTTGCAGATGGATGGGAACCGGATCGTGAAGCGACCGTGGATGAGTTAAAGATGTTGCAACTCAATGCTCAAGCATGCGACATTCTCTTCAACTGCTTATGCCCCGAAGAATTCAACAAAATCAGCCGTCTTGAGAATGCAAAAGAGATTTGGGATACTTTAGTTGATATGCACGAAGGAACCGAGTCCGTGAGAGAATCCAAGTTAGATGTTCTTCAAGGTCAGCTTGACAAGTTCAAGATGAAGGATGGTGAAGGAGTCGCAGAGATGTACCCTAGGCTAGCACTCATCACCAATGAGATTACCGGCTTAGGAAGCGAAGAAATGACCGACAAATTCATCATCTTTGGATGAGAGATACGAGACCGTGTGCACATTGATCCAAATGATGCCAAAATACAAAGATCTCAAGCCTATGGAAGTCATTGGAAGGATTGTTGCTCATGAGATGACACTCCAAGATAAGGAAGAACTTCATCACAAGTCTAGCGGTGCTTACAAAGCCACAATTGATGCTCCCACAACTTCAAGCAACAACCTTGTCACCAATGAAGAGATAAGCCTCATGGTCAAGAATTTCAACAAGTTCTACAAGAATAGAGGCAAAGAAAGAAACTCCAACTCAATATATGAAGAGAAGCGTTCGTCAAGTCGTGACCGCAATTGCTACAATTGTGGGAAGCCCAAACACTACTCAAATGAGTGCACGGCTCCCTACAAAAGAAGAGAAGAGTCACCTCGAAGACGAAGCTCAAGGAATGAATCACCACAAAGAGAGAGGAGTAGAGATGATCGTTATGAACGAAGACACTCAAGGAGAAGTAGAGATTCAGAGAAGAAGGCCAAGTACACCAAGAGCTACACAAGAAGAAAACATCAAGCTCATGTTAGTGAATGGGTTTCTGGCTCCGACTCCGACAACAACTCTGAGAGAAGCTATCACTCCAACTCCGACTATAGTCAAGATGATGGTGTTGCCGGAATTGCTCTAGTGACTACCAACTCCTACGATCTATTTGATTCACCAAACGAAGGGAGTGTAAGTTGCTTCATGTCTAAAGGCCCCAAGGTACCACACCCCGAGTATCTTGATTTTGATAGTGATGAAGATGATTTGCTTTGTGAAGATGATTTGCTTTGTGATGATAACTTGCTTTGTGATAAAACTAGTGATGTTGATCAAAATGAACTTGATAATTCTCATGCTAGTCAAGATGAGTCATTTGGTGATGATAAGATGAAAATAGAACAACTAACTAAAGAACTAAACACTCTTAAGTTAGCTCATGAACCTACTCTCGAAGATCATAGAGAGCTTGTGAGAACTCATGAGAAGCTACGCTTCGAGAAGCTCAACTTGGAGCAAGAGCATGAGTTTCTCATAGCTATCAATGACGATCTTCGAAAGAAGACTTCATCTTATCTAGCCAAATGACTACTCTTGTCTACTTTCATGCGTCAAGTTAAAACTAAGCAATCTAGTAACAAAGGCAAGAAAAGTTCTTCATCTAGTAGCAACAATAAAAATGCTAAACCCAATGATGTTGCTTCTAGTAGTTCTATTGATTCCACTAATGATGATTCTCTTAGCCAAGTTACACTTGAGCAAGAAAATTCTTTATTGAAAGGAATTATAGAAAAAGGTATCTACAAGAGTCTTGCCGGATGTAAACAATTTGAGGAAATTGTACGCAAGCACGGAGGATACTAGAAGAATCGTGGTGTTGGCTACTTCAACGCAAATGGAGTTGAGTGCAAAGAAGGTTAATATCCCAAGCCCAAGTTTGTTCCTAAAAAGGAGAAGTATTAAAATACTCTTCCCAAGGGGGCAAACACTCAAGATGACCTTCCACCACAAGACCACAAGCTCAAGGGCAAGAACAAGCTTCAAGAGGACACTGACTCATATGAAGATGAACCCTTAGCTTTGGTGGAGTGGGTTCCCAAGGCTACTTCAAGCTCAACTACTACAAAGGCTACTTCAACACCAAGGATCCCCATCAACTTGATGTGGGTCCCCAAGAAGAAGAACTATTAAGTTCTTGAGGGGTGACTCCGCCAATGAAATTCACTCACATTCATTATTGGCAAGGACTTTTTGCACTCAACATCAACTCAATGCAATAGTTCAAGGAGTCACACATTCCCCCAAAGGTAAGCAAGGGACAAGGTAATCAACTAATCAATGGACATCATAACATATGCTTTGCACTCCATGTCCATAGATATCCTTGTATTTGTCTCTTGTGTGTTGGGACTAACCCATGTAGGTGAGTGGAGTAAGGAAACAACAAGGATGCTCCAAACTCTTGGTGATCTTCATCAACATTGAGCATCCACAACTACCTCACCAACATGGAGTCTTCATCGACAAAACCCAAGGTTAGTTTATCCCTCTTATGAGGGGATGTCACATTAAGGGGGATCTTTACTCTAAGACTTGAGTCAAAGCATCTCTCAGTATGTGACAACATTAAATGCTTTATGTAAAAGTGGTAACCCCACTTGTGCTTAAACGATGAGTATGACCTATGATCAAGTACTCTTACTTGGCTCCTAAGTCAAATACTCATATATAGATGACTTCGTCATCGCCCAAGTGCTTGTTAGATGCTAGTGTGTTTGTGCATGTTTGTCATGATTTCTTTTGACATCTTATTGTGAGAGCATGTTGGTCTGCATTTATTTTCTCATTCGAGGACATCCAATTGTTGCTATTTGGTTATTGATTTTATCTTTTGCCAATTGGATGGACAAGAATGCCTAGGACCACTCTTTAGCTATCTATGATTTCTCACCTCATATTCCATTCATGTTGCATCACAAAATTTGAACAAGTGCTTTTCGATCCCTCTGTGTGTGGAGCACTCGAAGTTCCGTATCGACAAGGACTGACCATTAAAACCTCCCAAGTGCATCTCGGTGGAACCAACCCCATAATCTCGGTCTCACCGAATGCCTAGGGTTGATCTATATTTCAATCTCGGTACTGCCGATTTCATATTCTCGGTTACACCGAGTTTCCCTGTCAGCTCACAGTTGTGGAACTCAGTGACACCGAAAACATAAATTCGGTATCATCGACAATGGAGGGTATATATGTTGTGGACCCCGACGCTTTGAAATTCTATCTTCAAACGTCGTGCCTCAGAACCCTAAGCTGCCGCCTCGAGACCCTTGGTCGCCGCCCTTGTCTTCCTGCGCTCCTCCACCATTGGGAATCGCCGTCGTCGACGAAATCTGCTCCATCGTCACCGCCGTAGCGGATCTGCACCAAGTTAGGGTATGGATTCGACCTTCTTTGTGCTCCCCTCTGATTCTTGCGCATTGGATCTACTTTTCTTCTTATGCCACTCATTGCATGTATTCCTATCCATCAAGAAATCCCATAGGCTAGCGAACCATTGATTTTCTAGGTTTTGCCTTCCGCCCGATGCAACTCGATAGAACTAAATCAAGAAAATTGATACCACCGTTTTTCATTTCTGTGTTGCCGAGAACTGTCTTGGTGAAACCGAGCACTCCTTTTTGGTCTCACTGAAAAGGGTGCCAAGTTTCTGTTAAAAGAGATAGTCAGTCTAGGTGTCACCAAAAACTTTGCTTGGGCCTTACCGATTTGTTTCTGACAGAATGCAAAACTTTGAAAATCTTTTGTTCAAAATTTCAAAAACCAGCTGATAATTTTGTGATGACTCATCTACTTCTGCTCATCTATATTCCATTCACAGGGTCAGTATGTCAGATGCAGAGGACAGTCAGAACATGCTAGAGCAGGGTGCTGACATGAGTTCACGCACAACCCCAGAGACCAGCTCATTTTCAGATCTAGGCACCCCTAGTTCCCATGGGTTGCCCAAAGCTGCTACAAGGACCAAAAGAAGCTGAATTCTGATGAAGAAGATTCAGACTTCGTTCTAGAAGAGATTCTTGCTAAGAAGCAAGAGAAAGCTGCTAAGAAGTCTGCTACTGAAGCCACTTCTTCCAGGAGAGTTGTCAGCAAGATCTATGCACCTGCTTCAACCTTCAAGGCTCATGAGACTGCCAGAGCAACTATTTCATTTGAGGTCCCCAAGAAAGCTATGCCTAAGAAGGCAGGGGAGAAAAAGTCTAGGAAGAGGATTATTCATGTGACTGGCAGGCCTACTTCCATGTATGAAGATCCAGAGGAAGCAACTGGTGCTGCTGCTGAGGAAGAGGAGGATGAGCTAGCTACAAAGGCTCCTCCCAAGAAGAAGGCCAAGAAGCTTATGGCTGATGCTATGCCAAAGACTGGCACATCCAAGAAGCCTGTTGCTGAGAAGCCTAAGAGGACATTCAGGCAGATTCCGACTTCTAAGAAGAACAAAGGGACTGCCTCCAGAGTTGAAGTTGATGATGACTTGACAACTTTGATGAAGCTCAGACCGCTCCTTCCGGTACACAATGCCAGCTACCCACTAGCTGAAGATATGAAGAAGAGGAAGGATTCGGGATTGAGAGCTTGGAGAGCTATAGATCCATATGCCCAGAGGAAGAAGATAGCTGTGGACTACGTATTTTATACCAAGGAGCAACAAGATTTCTATGAGGCTATGCTTTTTGACAAGAGTCCAGCTATGAGTGACATGCGGTATGTTGACTGGAAATTCATTAAGGGGAATGAGGACTACTTTCCAAGTGTCCAAGACAATTTCCACTGCATAGGTTTGGATGAGTTTGTTGGCAGAGAATTCACTGCTTGGAACGATGAGATGATCATGCAATTCTACTCCACTGCACATTTCTATGGAGATGGTAGAATTGTATGGATGACTGAAGGTGCAAGGTATGAATCGACTGTTGAAGAATGGGCTGCTATCTTAGGAGTTCCTGAAGCACAGGATGGTGACTTGGATGTATACTCAGAGTCCAAGGTGAGCCACAATGCTATGACAAATATGTACAAGGAGATCCCTGCTGCCAATGTGAAGTCTCACAGGCTAGGATCTATCTACTTTCTTCAGGTTGGCCTCCGCACAATGAACACCATTCCGAGGCATACTTTGATGCCCAAGTCAGGAGATGTCAAGATGATCCGAGGCCACTCCATCAATATGTTGATCCACCTTGACAGACATACCAGGATCAGAGTCATGGATTTGATTGTTGAGACAATCAAGAGGGTTGCTGCTGACCAGATGCGCTCTTGCTATTATGCACCCTACATCCAGATGCTTATCAATTCAAAGTTGGAGAAGCACATTTTTGCTCTAGATCATCCAGATTTACCCCTACAGCCAGATCTCGAGGACAATGTTGTGGTGATGGATGCTAATCATCCCACTTCAGCTGCAGCTCAGGCAGAAGCAGAGGCAGTTAGAGCCACTAGTGCCCAAGTCCCTAGATCTAGGAATGAGCAAATGGATTTGTTGATATCATCAGTTCAGGGTATGCAAAAGGACATTAAGGGGATTCTGGACAACTAGAACAGTCTTGTTAGGATCTTTGAAACTAGGATCAAGACCCTTAATGATAAGGTGGACAGGCTGACTAAGACAGTCACAGAGCTCCAGAAGGAAGTTGACTTAGTGCCACTTCCTCACACCACTTCTTCAGACGATGATGATGATGAGGATGAATCACCTCTCAGGACATGCACATAGTTTCCTACCTATGCCAGATTAGCCACTGTTCCAGCTTCAGACTTGAGGCCCTCTTCATCAGCTCCTGCTGCTGTCACCTCAGCTCCTACTCCATATGTTCCAGTTCCTCCAGCTGCCACTCCAACTCCATCCACGACATCTGCTAAGATCTTTGCCGATGTTGTTCTCTTGACTCCTTCATCAACAAATGGAGGAGATCAGCCCAAGAACGTTTAGATGTATGCCTTTGAACTTTTTGGTAACTTGTTGCCAAAGGGGGAGAAGTGTATATAGATCTTTAGGCTTCGAGCGAGAGAGCGTTTTGGTGTTTGTTCCTTTTCAAAACATTTGGTTCTTTTGGTTTGACATGAGATACTTTTGTGTTTATGTGTGATCATATGTTGTCATGTGTGATGCTACTATTTCCTATCATCTTAATGCTTATGAGATGATCATACACCTTTGCTTGATTGTGTTGTGCGTTGTTATTCATTCTAATTATTGTCGCACACCACTAAGTTGTATGTGACATGGAAGAAGTGCCCCACATACCTAATCGATTGTGCATTTGCATTCAAACGCAAATTCAAAATAATGCACAAATTTAGGGGGAGCTCTTGCTTATCACATACCTCTCAAAGCGACGATTATATTCATTGATTTTATCATATGTCGAAGCTTTGATCTATATGTTGTCATCAATTACCAAAAAGGGGGAGATTGAAAGCACATTTGCTCCCTTGGTGGTTTTGGTAATTAATAACAAGATATATGTCATTGAACTAATGTTTCCATCAAGTATATTTCAGGAAATGTTCAATGATAGGATTGGCAAAAGGAGATTGTGGACATACCCCAAGATGCAAGGAAATAGATTGGCCAAGATTCAAGCAAGAGGACTCTATATTTTATATTTGTGATAAATCACTTTGAGTCCATAGGAAATTCAATACTATTAAAAGGGGGTAAGGTTTTGTTGGTGAACAATATGCTCAAAAGTGCACAAGTGATAGTCGCCAAAAACATCCACAAATTCTCCCACCAAAGTTTGTTCTATACCTAACACTCAAAATCGGTGCAACCAACTTTCCCATACCGGTGCCACCGATTCCAGAACCTAGAAAGACTCAGCCAAACCCTAGCCACTTCGGTGCAACCGATTCCATACCGGTGCCATCGAGTTTAGGTTGCCAACTTTCTGTTATGCAAATTCACATTTTCTGTCCCATCGAGAATGTTGGGATCGGCGTCACCGAGATTGGAAATCTGACCGTTGGTCACCTTATCGGTGCAACCGAGTTTCCTATATCGGCTCACCGAGATTCAAAAGTTGCCACCTTTTGGTCACTTCGGTACCACCGAGATTAACACATCGGTGTCACCGAGTTGGTCATTTTGTGTGTAACGGTTGGATTTTTGGGGATGCCTATATATACCCCTTCACCACCACCTACTCGAGAGAGAACCACTCAGAACTATTCCATACCTATCCTATCAGATTTTCTGAGAGAGAACCACCTACCCTTGTGTTGAGGTCAAGATCTTCCACTCAAATCATATGGATCTTGATCTCTACCCTCCCCAAGTATCTTTCCACCAATCCCATATCTTCCACCATGCCAAATCTGTGAGAGAGTGATTGGGTGCTAAGGAGTCTATCATCTTGAAACACAAGAGCAAGGAGTTCATCATCGTTACGGAGCCTATTACCTTTTGGAGGGTGATGCCTCCTAGATTGGTTAGGTGTCGCTTGGGAGCCTCCTACTTCGTGTTGTGGAGTGAACCAAGAAGTTTGTAAGGCAAGGAGATCGCCTACTTCGTGAAGATCTACCCATAGTGAGGCTAGTCCTTCGTGGATGGAAGCCATTATGGAATAGTCAAGGTTGCTACTTTGTGGGCCCTTTTGGGTGGAGCCCTCCGTGGACTCTCGCGACCGTTACCCTTTGTGGGTTGAAGACTCCATAAACGTGGATGTACGATAGCGCCACCTATCGGAACCACGGGGAAAATCATCGTGTCTACAACTGCGTTTGATCTTCCTACCCTATCCCTCCTATACATGCTTGTTGTTACTTTTCGCTACTATATACTCTTAGACTTGCATGTGTAGGGTGTACTTGACTTGCCATGAAATGCTAAAACTATCAACCCTAAAACTTGGTATAGGCAAAACTTTTATTTGGTCAAGTAGTCTAATCACCCCCCCTCTAGACATACTTTCGGTCCTACAGTCTTCGGGATATCTTGGGGTCTGATCTTCAGCTGATAGTACCCAGACCTAAGGTCGATCTTGGAGAACACCTTGGCTCCACTCAACTGATCAAACATGTCTTCAATCTTGGGGAGTGGGTACTTGTTCTTTATTGTGACTTCATTGAGAGAACGGTAATCGACACAAAGTTTGATAGTCCCGTCCCTCTTTGACACAAACAGAATAGGTGATCCCCAAGGAGAGGCACTTGGGCGAATAAATCCTTTTCTGAGCTGCTCTGCTAGTTGCTTCTTCAACTCAGCCAACTCTTCGGATCCCATCCTATAGGCCTTCTTATAGATGGGCCTTGATCCGGGCATAAGCTCAATGATGAACTCGATGTCGTGGTTAGGAGGCATTTCGGGCAGCTCATCAGGAAACACATCCGGGTACTCACATACCACTGGCACTTGATCCAACTCAACTCCCGATAGTCAGTTAGCTTGAGGGGCTTGAGTGGAGGCAGGGTTGGGAACATACTTGACTTCCACTCCTTGGCTGTTGGTCATGGTGACAATTCTCTTGGCACAGTGTAATATGCCTTGGTGCTTAGTCAACCAATTCATGCCAAGGATGACATCCAAGCCGGGTGAGTCTAGAACTATAAGGTCTGCTAGGAAGTCTACCCCATTGATGTCAATCTTCACTCCCTTACACCCTATCCCGGACTTCATAACTGATCCCGGGGTTTGTATCAACATAGGACTACCCAGGGGTGTAGGTCTCATGCCACTCTCTAGTGCAAACTTTTGGGTGACAAAAGAATGCGAAGCTCTACAATCAAACAATATTGTTGCTGGGGTTGAGTTGACGAGGAACATACCAAGTATGACGTCCAGGTCTTCGTGAGATTCCTCTACGGTGACGTGATTCACATGACCCTTGCCATTGTTTGGCTAGTTGCGGGGAGCTGAGTTCCTTGGTGGTGCTCCACGAGCCTGACCTTGATTTGGCACATTGGGGCGCGGTGCATCTGGCTTCCTGTTGGGGCATAGCTTAGAGATGTGCCCAGACTGACCACATCCAAAGCAAGTGACTTGCCCAGGGTTGTTGTTGAAGTTCCTGCCACCGTTGTTGTTACTGGGATTGTTGTTGTAAGCTGGCCTAGGGTTGGCATACTGCTGAGGTTGGTAGCTCGGACGAGGTGCAGGAGGTCTGGCCTGCTGCGACTGATAGGTCGGCTTGGCTGGGGCTGGCTGCCAGGGGTGAGGCTTCTGGTTGCTAGGGCTACCCTTGCTGATCATCTTGCGCTTGCGAGTGTCGTCGATGGCACGATGCTTGTCTTCCAGCATGAGGGCCTTGTTCACCAAGTCAAAGAAAGTGCGACAATCGCAGATGATGAGCTGATACTGCAGGACCTGTTGGAGTCCTTCCATGAAGCGCTCCTTCTTGGCAGCCTCCGTGCTGACATCTTCAGGTGCATACCTTGATAGCAGGTTGAACTTCTGCAGGTACTCCTTGACAGAGCCACTTCCTTGCTTCAGCGCTTGGAATTCTCTCTTCTTGATAGCCATGATCCCAGAAGGAATATGGGTAGTGCGGAAGCCTTCCTTGAAGTCATTCCACGTGATCACATGTTCCCCTTGCATGACCTTGAATCCATCCCACCAAGCTCGGGCGGTACCTCCGAGGCAGTGAGAGGCATAAAGCACCTTCTCACGATCCTCATTGCAATTGACCAGTGCAAGGAGGTCCTCGATGGTGCGGATCCAGTCATCAGCATCCAATGGTTTAGCAGTCTAGGTGAAGGTTGGGGGCGAGTTCCTCATGAACTCAGACAGCGTGGAGCGCCCATTGCTGTTCCTGCCTTGCTGCTGGTTGTTCACAAGGGCCCGAGCCATCTGCTGGATAGCAGCATTGTTTGCTTGGAGCTCCTCCCGTAGAACTTGGAGAAACTATGCTATGGTCATGTTCTCCGACAGAGGTGGTGGCAGGGGAATGTCTCCTTGTGGCTGCTCCTGGTGTCCTCCAGCGTGAGCAGCCCCACCAGCTCCCTGTTGCTGGCTTGAGTTGCCGGCTTTAGGGTTGGTCAAGGAGCTCTTGCGGGTAGCAGTCACCATCCTGTTTGGAGCAGCCAAGTCAAACGACTGGGATTGACAAGAGGATAAACAATACGGAAAAGCGCACCTAAGGGGATCGGTCAAGTGCAAGTGTGCTAAAACAAAGGTCGAAAGACCAACATATATTAAGATAGACGATGTACTCGCTTACATGTTGCCTAAGGCAAAAGCGCGACTTGCATCGGAACACAAACAACAAAACAAACAACAAGCTCACATGGTTTCATATGAACCATTACATGGACTCGACTTCGCATGAGGGGTACATGACTAATCCTACCCTAGGGGTTCTCGGACTCAGGTGGTGGAGTGATCGGTCTCGTAGTCACGCTCCTCTGGGTCTTCCTCCGGTTCATCATTTGAACGGGCATCGTTCCCGGTCGAAGGGGTGGGGGAACTAGGAGGTCCATCCCGACGACGCTTTGCTGGCGTGTCGGTGAAGAGCTCACGGTACTCCTTCGCACTCATGCGATGACGACGGGTGGGTGCATCACTAGCTGGGGGTACTCCTCCCCTGTAAGCGACAGCTGGTCGTCCCTCAGGGCCTCCATCCTTCTTGATCTTATCTGGCTTCGTCTTGGCTTGTCGAAGTAGCTCCCGGGTGTGGTGAAGTTCCTCGCGGAGCTTCATGAACTCCTTAACCAAGTGGTGAACCAGGATATTGGCGGAGAGGCTGAAGTAGGTATGGAACCTAAGTGGCGTGCCATCCTCATTGGTTGGAATCAGCGTCCAACTCTCTCCAAAGTCATCCTTCCTGAAAGGAAGGTAGCGAGTAGCTGGCTCGTCATCCATCTCTAGAATGATGTCTCGAAGGTGTAGGAGTGCCTTGCGTGCAGCTGTCTCGACTAAGAACATCACGGTCTCCATCCGTGGTCCTTCAAAGTACCAACTGGTCGGGGAGTTATTTTCCTTCACGACCACATCTACGTGGTACTCCTTTGTGACGGCATCGACCTAGTGCTTGTGGTAGAGGAAAATGGGTGGTTGGCGAAACTGGCACTTCTCCAGGCTATCCCCAAGGAGTAAGGGAAAGCCGGATGTCAGGAAGGCTTCGGGTACGATGGCCATCTACAAAGGTTTGAAAGGAGGAGAGTCAACAGAGGGTTGTGTGAAGATGAGAAGAGGTAAATAGTGCAGATTTCCTAAGTACAAATGCTAGGTGTAGTTTTGAAAGTCGATTTTATCCTAACTAACGTCCATGCTAACTAAGGGCTTCCTACAGTCAAGATGGCTCTGATACTAGCTCTGTGGGGACCCCGACTCATAAGTCGTGATCACCGAATGCACGCGTATAGTGATCCCAGAGATCAATGCTCACTAAACACACAGAAGCTGAATAACAAGAGTCTTACATCCACACTTAACGTCTTACACAAATAAAGACCATGAAGGTCAAGTCTTACATAGATAGGGCCACACGGGCCAAACACTTAAAATAGAACAAGCAGCGGAAATCTTGATCGAAAGCGTGAACCCATGCCATCTGCCTTAACCTACAGCCATTCTGACCGGGAAGCGTCCTAGTTCGCAGGTTCGTCTCCAACGAACTCTTTAACATACTCCTGTTCTTCCATGCCTGGCCAATTAAATAACCAGTGGCAAGCCAATGAGTACTTTGAATGTACTCGCAAGCAACCCAAGTTGTGGAACAAGGTAACAATGATGCATGATATAGCACTAAGCAGGTAAATTTGCGGAAAGCTAATTTTGTATGCAAATGACATGATCAAGTAACTAGTGAGCATGCATCAACAACTAGCAGATATCCATGTGAACAAATTGCAGATATCATCATAAGTATTGCTTGAACATCTCATCTTCACTCTTCACGCTAAGTCATCGGACTTAGTTCAATCCTTACGCTAAGTCATCGGACTTAGCTCATGTGACCTCTTGTCACCATCACACCCATACTCACGCCAAGTTTTATGAAAACTTCCGGACGTAGTCTAATAAAGACCTCCAATTGTCCATGACCACGGACGCGGCTATTCGAATAGTTTTACACTTTGTAGAGGTTGCACACTTTACCCACAAGACTCGGGGAACTTTCGTGTCATCCACGACTCGCGGTATATAACATACCCGAGGTAAGCACTCGAACAATGCCTTTCCCATGGTGATACTAAACAAAGAGTCCACTCGTTGGTGCCATCCCTCATGATATACATCACTCGTATCATCCATGAGGGCACACAACGGTGTGCCCGGTGCCTGTAAAGACAACACATGAGCTTCCACTCTGGGATGACCCCGTCTCAAGAGTGACCACTTCACTCTTTCCACTAGTAATGCGGGCTCCTTGCTAGTACCAACCATAGTAATAAACAAAGCCCCGTCCCATAAGGGGTATCGTGGTTGTGCATGTAAGGTTGGGATGGTCAGCAGATCTTAGACCTCTCCTTTTTTGAAGACACACACTCACTTGTTCCGGCATACCACTTCTTTCTCAAGTGGTTACCCAACTCATCATCATCTCCCTCGGGCATTAGTGGCACCCAACGTGGTTTTCGAAAGAGTCTTTGAAATCATTTATTTCCTTCCATCGCTATGCATAGATCCCAATCCCACTTGCGTAGCTTCTACTAGCACCCTATCTACACCCACCCGCATAACCCTCATAAGGTGGTAGGGTCATGCACGATGCAAGTGTCAATGGAAAAGTACCAGAGGCATCCCACCGAAAGGGGAACACCACATCACATGATCAAATATAATGAGAGTAAGGTGTTGTATGACATGCAATAAAATGGTTTCTCATCATGGTCAAAGGGCTGCTTTCCTGGCTCAGCAAAGTCTTCGGGGTCTTCGAAGTCTTCGGGTCCAACTTCTTCGTCAATAGCGCAATCTATCGTCGCGATAAAATAACCCTAAATATAGGTTTTAAAATAAAACAGTGATAAAAACATTTTCAAACATTTTTACAACTGGCACAAATATATTCTATGGAATATTCTAAGAATTTAGGTGCAAAAATTATAGTTATATGATTTTATTTGGGATCTGTGGGATTTTTTGCAAAATCCCATAGAAAAGAAAAATAAAAAGAAAAGAAAAAGGCCACTGGGACCTGGGACAGAGGCGGCCAGAGGCTGGGCCGGCCGAGCTGGCCAGCCGGCCGGCCTCGCGCGGGGTCAAGTTCAAACCTGACGCACGGGGCCCGGTCGTTAGCGACAAGAGGAGGAAGAGAGAGAGCACGGGAGGGAGGAAGAGAGGCCGACAGGTGGGCCCCACTGTTGGGAGACGTAGTAGTAAATCAAAATTTTCCTACGTTCACCAAGATCTATCTATGGAGAAACCAGCAACGAGAGGGGAGAGATTGCATCTTCATACCTTTGAAGATCGCTAAGCGGAAGCGTTACAAGAACGCGGTTGATGGAGTCGTACTTGCAGCGATTCAGATCGCGGTAGATCCGATCAAGTGCCGAACGGACGGCACCTCCGCGTTCAACACACGTGCAGCCCGGTGACGTCTCCAACACCTTGATCTAGCAAGGAGGAAGGAGAGGTTGGGGAAGGGCTCCAACAGCAGCACGACGGCGTGGTGGTGGTGGAGTAGCAAGGTAATCCGACAGGGCTTCGCCTAAGCGCTGCGGAGGAGGAAGAAGAGAGGTAGGGCTTTGCCGTGAGAGAGAGAGATCAAATCTTATCTCAAAACATCCAAAACCTCAAGTATATATAGGAGGAGGGACGTGGAGGGCTGGCTTGGCCTCTACTCCAAAGAGGAGATGGCCGGCCGAATTAAAGGGAGAGTCCACCTCCCACAAGGGAGGTGGATCTCCTCCTTTTAAATCCTTTTTGCCTTATCTCCTTATCTCCAGCCGCATGGGCCTTTAGCAAAAGTCTTGCCCAGCCCAATAAGGGCTGGCACACTTTATCTAACAGCCCATGTGGTCCTTTGGTCGTCACACCCCTCCCGGGGGTCCTCCGGCACCCTCCCGGCACTCCCGGTACAATACCGATGAGCCCGAAAACTTTCCGGTGACCGAAACTGGACTTCCTATATATCAATCTTTACCTCCGGACCATTCCGGAGCTCCTCGTGACGTCCAGGATCTCATCCGGGACTCCGAACAACCTTCGGTAATCACGTATACCTTTTCCCTATAACCCTAGCGTCATCGAACCTTAAGTGTGTAGACCCTACGAGTTCGGGAGACACGTAGACATGACCGAGACACTTCTCCGGCCAATAACCAACAGCGGGATCTGGATACCCATGTTGGCTCCCATGTACTCCACGATGATCTCATCGGATGAACCACGATGTCGGGGATTCAATCAATCCCGTATTCAATTCCCTTTGTCTATCGGTATGATACTTGCCCGAGATTCGATCGTCGGTATCCCCATACCTTGTTCAATCTCGTTACTGGCAAGTCTCTTTACTCGTTCCGTAATACATCATCCCGTGGCTAACTCCTTAGTCACATTGAGCTCATTATGATGATGTCTTACCGAGTGGGCCCAGAGATACCTCTCCGTCACACGGAGTGACAAATCCCAGTCTCGATTCGTGCCAACCCAACAGATACTTTCGGAGATACCCGTAGTGCACCTTTATAGCCACCCAGTTACGTTGTGACGTTTGGCACACCCAAAGCATTCCTACGGTATCCGGGAGTTGCACAATCTCATGGTCTAAGGAAACGACACTTGACATTGAAAAGCTTTAGCAAATGAACTACACGATCTAGTGCTATGCTTAGGATTGGGTCTTGTCCATCACATCATTCTCCTAATGATGTGATCCCGTTATCAATGACATCCAATGTCCATGGCCATGAAACCGTGACCATCTATTGATCAACGAGCTAGTCAACTAGAGGCTCACTAGGGACATGTTGTGGTCTATGTATTCACACATGTATTATGGTTTCCGGTTAACACAATTATAGCATGAACAATAGACAATTATCATGAACAAGGAAATACAATAATAACCATTTTATTATTGCCTCTAGGGCATATTTCCAACAGTCTCCCACTTGCACTAGAGTCAATAATCTAGTTCACATCACCATGTGATTAACACTTACATCACCATGTGATCATATCATCATGTGATTAACACCCAATAAGTTCTGGGGTTTGTTCATGTCCTGCTCGTGAAAGAGGTTTTAGTCAACGGGTCTGCGACATTCAGATCCGTGTGTACCTTACAAACTTTCCATGTCATATTTGTAGATACTACTCCCATGCTCCACTTGGAGCTATTCCAAATGGCTGCTCCACTATACGTAGCTGGATTTCTACTAAGAGTCATCCGGATTGGTTTTAAAGCTTGCATCATCGTAACACTTTACGATGAACTCTTTATCACCTCCATAATCGAGAAATATTTCCTTAGTTCTCAAGTTACTAAGGCTAACTTTGACCGCTGTCTAGTGATCCACTCTTGGATTACTCTTGTACCCCTTGACAGACTCATGGCAAGGCACACACAGGTGCGGTACACAGCATGGCATACTATATAGAGCCTATGGCTAAAGCATAGGAGATGACACTCATCTCTTCTTTATCTTCTGCCGTGGTCGGGTATTGAGTCTTACTCAATTTCACACCTTACAATACAGTCAAGAACTCCTTCTTTGACCCATCTATTTTGAACTCCTTCAAAAACTTGTCGCGGTATGTCTTCGTCGAAAAAACTTATCAAGCGAATAGATCTATCCCTGTATATCTTGATGCTCAATAAAATAGTAGCTTTATCTGGGTCTTCCTTTGAAAAAAACTTTTCAAACAACCCTTCATGCTCTTCCAGAAATTCTACATCATTTCCGATCAATAATATGTCAACTACATATTCTTATAAGAAATTCTATAGTGCTCCCACTCACTTTCTTGCAAATACAAGTTTCTCATAAACTTTGTATAAACTTAAACACTTTGATCACCTCATCAAAGCATATATTCCAACTCCGAGATGCTTGCTCCAGTCCATAGAAGGATCGCTGGAGTTTGCATATTATTAGCATCCTTAGGATTGACAAAACCTTCTGGTTGTATCACACACAACTCTTCCTCACAGAAACCATTACGGAAACCTTGTTTTGTCATCCATCTGCCAGATTTCATAATCGAAAAATGCAGCAACTGCTAACAAAACTTTAATAGACTTTTAGCATCGCTACAGATGAGACAATCTCATTGCAGTCAACTCCTTGAACTTGGCGGAAACTTCTTTGCGACAAGTCGAGCTTTATAAACGGTGACATTTCACCATTAGTGTCTATGTTTATCTCAAAGGTCCATTTGTACTCAATGACCCGCCATTCAACAGGCAAGTCTACCAAAGTCCATACTTGGTTTTCATACATGGATCCTTTCTCGGATTTCATGGCTCCTAGCCATTTGTTGGAATCCGGGCCCACCATCGCTTCTCCATAGTTCGTAGGTTCATCGTTGTCCAACAACATGATTTCCAAGACAGGGTTGTCGTACTACTCAGGAGCAGTACGCGTCCTTGTCGACCTACGAGGTTCGATAGTGACTTGATCCGAAGCTTCATGATCATCATCATTAACTTCCTTTTCAACTGAGTAGGCTCTACAGAAACAACTTTCTGTGTTGCGCTATTCTCTGGTTGAAACAAAGGTTCAACAACCTCATCAAGTTCTATCTTCCTCCCACTCAATTCTTTCGAGAGAAACTCTTTCTCAAGAAAGGACCCGTTCTTAGCAACAAACACCTTTTGCGCTTGGATCTGAGATAGAATGTATACCCAATGTCTCATTAGGGTATTCTATGAAGATGCATTTGTCTGCTTTGAGTTCGAGCTCGCTAGGTGAAAAACCCATTTTCACATAAGCGTTGCAGCCCCAAACATTAAGAAATGACAGCTTAGGCTTCTGTCAAACCATAATTCTCACGGTGTCATCTCAACAGACTTAGATGGTGCCCTGTTAAAGTGAATGGATTTGTCTTTAATGCATAACCCCATAATGATAGTGGTAAAACGATAAGAGACATCATAGTACTCACTATATCCAATAGAGCACGACTATGACGTTCGAACACACCATCACACTATGGTGTTCCAGGAGGCGTGAGCTGTGAAACAATTTCCACATTGTCTAAAATTGCATACCAAACTCGTAACTTAGATATCACCTCCATGATCATATCATAGACATTTATCTTCTTGTCACGATGATCTTTAACTTCACTCTGAAACTCCTTGAACCTTTCAAACATTTCAGATTCGTGTTTCATTAAGTAAATATCCCCATATTTACTCAAATCATCAGTGAAGGTAAAGAAAAACAACGATATCCACTGTGTGTTTCAACACTCATTGGACCACATACATCAACATGTATTAATTCCAATAAGCCACTTGCCCGCTCCATCATATTGGATGACGGGGTCTCAGTCATCTTGCCCAAGAGGCATGGCTCGCATGTCTCAACCGATTCGAAATCGAGTGAGTCAAAAAACATCCATCATCATGGAGTTTCTTCATGCGATTTATACCAATATGACATTACGTGGCAGTGCCACAAGCATGTGGTACTATCATTATTAACTTTGTATCTTTTGGTACCAATGTTATGAATATGTGTACTACTACGATCATGATTCGATAAACCATTTCGAGTGGGTGCATGACCATTGAAGGCATTATCCATGTAAACAGAATAACCATTATTCTCTAACTTATATGAATAACCGTATCGCACTAATCATGATCTAATCACGTTTATGCTCAACGCAAACACCAAATAACATTTATTTAGGTTTATCACAAATCCTGAAGGTAGAGAGAGCGTGCGATGGTGATCACATCAATCTTGGAAATACTTCCAACACACATCGTCACCTTTCACCTAGCTAGTCTCCATTTACTCCGTAGCTTTTATTTCGAGTTGCTAACACTTAGAAACCGAACCGGTATCTAATACCCAGGTGCTACTAGGAGTACCAGCAAGGTACACATCACTAACACGTATATCAAATATACTTCCATTGACATTACCAGCCTTCTTATCTACCAATCATCTAGGGTTTTTCCGCTTCAGCGAACATTCTCCTCATAACAGAAGCACTTAGTCTCGGGTTCGGGCTCAACCTTGGGTTTCTTCACTAGAGCAACAACTGGCTTGCCATTCCTGAAGTTTTTCCCTTCTTGCCCTTGCCCCTTTTGAAACTAGTGGTTTTTACTTAACCATCAACACTTGATGCTCCTTATTGATTTCTACCTTCGTGGTGTCAAACATCACGAACAACTCAGGGATCATCTTATCCATCCCTGGCATGTTATAGTTCATCACGAAGCTCTAGTAGCTTGGTGGCAGTGACTTGGAGAACTGCATTAATCACTATCTCATCTGGAAGATTAACTCCCACTTGATTCAAGTGATTGTAGCACCCAGACAATCTGAGAACACGCTCACCGATTAAGCTATTCTCCTTTATCTTGCAGGCAAAGAATCTTGTTGGAGGTCTCATACCTCTCAACATAGGCACGAGCTTGAGATCACAATCTCAGCTCCTAGAACATCTCATATGTTCTGTGACGTTCAAAACATTTTGAAGCCTCAATTCTAAGCCGTAATGCATGACGCACTGAACTATCACGTAGTCATCAAAAAGTGCCTGTCATATGTTCACAACATCTACAGACAACGCTTGAGGGAGTGATGCAGTTAGCGGTACATCAAAAACATAAGCTTTCTGTGCAGCAATGAGGACAATCCTCAGATCACGGACCCAGTCCGCATTATTGCTACCATCAACTTTCAACTTACTTTTCTCTAGGATTGTATCAATAAAACTGGGGAGCTACAGCGCGAGCTATCTACGACATAATTTGCAAGGACATTTTTAGACTAAGTTCATGATAATTAAGTTCATTTAATCAAATTATTAATGAACTCCCACTTAGATAGACATCTCTCTAGTCTTCCAAGTGATACATGATCCATGTCAACTAGCCCGTGTCCGATCATCACGTGAGACGGACTAGTCATCCATGGTGAACATCTCTATGTTGATCGTATCTTCTATACGACTCATGTTCGACCTTTCGGTCTTCCGTGTTCCGAGGCCATGTCTGTACATGCTAGGCTCGTCAAGTCAACCTAAGTGTTTCGCATGTGTAAATCTGGCTTACACCCGTTGTATGCGAACGTTAGAACCTATCACACCCGATCATCACGTGGTGCTTCGGAACGACGATCCTTAGCAACGGTGCACAGTTAGGGTGAACACCTTTCTTGAAATTTTATTGAGAGATCATCTTATTTACTACCGTCGTTCTATGCAAATAAGATGTAAACATGATAAACATCACATGCAATCAATATAGTGACATGATATGGCCAATATCATTTTGCTCCTATGATCTCCATCTTCGGGGCACCATGATCATCACTGTCACCGGCACGACACCATGATCTCCATCATCATGATCTCCATCATTGTGTCTTCATGAAGTTGTCTCGCCAACTATTACTTCTACTACTATGGCTAACGCTTAGCAATAAAGTAAAGTAATTACATGGCGTTTATGATTGACACGCAGGTCATACAATAAATAAGACAACTCCTATGGCTCCTGCCGGTTGTCATAATCATCGACATGCAAGTCGTGAATCCTATTACAAGAACATGATCAATTCATACATCACAATGCATCACATCACATCCTTTGGCCATATCACATCACAAGGCACATGCTGCAAAAACAAGTTAGACGTCCTCTAATTTGTAGTTGCAAGTTTTTACGTGGCTGCTATAGGTTACTAGCAAGAACGTTTCTTACCTACGTCAACACCACAACGTGATTTGCCAATTGCTATTTACCCTTCATAAGGACCCTTTTCATCGAATCCGATCCGACTAAGGTAGGAGAGACAGACACCCGCTAGCCACCTTATGCATCTAGTGCATGTCAGGCGGTGGAACCGGTCTCACGTAAGCGTACGTGTAAAGTTGGTCCGGGCCGCTTCATCCCACAATACCGCCGAATCAAGATAAGACTAGTAGCGGCAAGCAAATTAACAAACTCGACGCCCACAACTGCTTTGTGTTCTACTCGTGCATAGATTCTACGCATAGACCTAGCTCATGATGCCACTGTTGGGAGACGTAGTAGTAAATCAAAATTTTCCTACGTTCACCAAGATCTATCTATGGAGAAACCAGCAACGAGAGGGGAGAGATTGCATCTTCATACCTTTGAAGATCGCTAAGCGGAAGCGTTACAAGAACGCGGTTGATGGAGTCGTACTTGCAGCGATTCAGATCGCGGTAGATCCGATCAAGTGCCGAACGGACGGCACCTCCGCGTTCAACACACGTGCAGCCCGGTGACGTCTCCAACACCTTGATCCAGCAAGGAGGAAGGAGAGGTTGGGGAAGGGCTCCAACAGCAGCACGACGGCGTGGTGGTGGTGGAGTAGCAAGGTAATCCGACAGGGCTTCGCCTAAGCGCTGCGGAGGAGGAAGAAGAGAGGTAGGGCTTTGCCGTGAGAGAGAGAGATCAAATCTTATCTCAAAACATCCAAAACCTCAAGTATATATAGGAGGAGGGACGTGGAGGGCTGGCTTGGCCTCTACTCCAAAGAGGAGATGGCCGGCCGAATTAAAGGGAGAGTCCACCTCCCACAAGGGAGGTGGATCTCCTCCTTTTAAATCCTTTTTGCCTTATCTCCTTATCTCCAGCCGCATGGGCCTTTAGCAAAAGTCTTGCCCAGCCCAATAAGGGCTGTCACACTTTATCTAACAGCCCATGTGGTCCTTTGGTCGTCACACCCCTCCCGGGGGTCCTCCGGCACCCTCCCGGCACTCCCGGTACAATACCGATGAGCCCGAAAACTTTCCGGTGACCGAAACTGGACTTCCTATATATCAATCTTTACCTCCGGACCATTCCGGAGCTCCTCGTGACGTCCAGGATCTCATCCGGGACTCCGAACAACCTTCGGTAATCACGTATACCTTTTCCCTATAACCCTAGCGTCATCGAACCTTAAGTGTGTAGACCCTACGGGTTCGGGAGACACGTAGACATGACCGAGACACTTCTCCGGCCAATAACCAACAGCGGGATCTGGATACCCATGTTGGCTCCCACGTACTCCACGATGATCTCATCGGATGAACCACGATGTCGGGGATTCAATCAATCCCGTATTCAATTCCCTTTGTCTATCGGTATGATACTTGCCCGAGATTCGATCGTCGGTATCCCCATACCTTGTTCAATCTCGTTACTGGCAAGTCTCTTTACTCGTTCCGTAATACATCATCCCGTGGCTAACTCCTTAGTCACATTGAGCTCATTATGATGATGTCTTACCGAGTGGGCCCAGAGATACCTCTCCGTCACACGGAGTGACAAATCCCAGTCTCGATTCGTGCCAACCCAACAGATACTTTCGGAGATACCCGTAGTGCACCTTTATAGCCACCCAGTTACGTTGTGACGTTTGGCACACCCAAAGCATTCCTACGGTATCCGGGAGTTGCACAATCTCATGGTCTAAGGAAACGATACTTGACATTGAAAAGCTTTAGCAAATGAACTACACGATCTAGTGCTATGCTTAGGATTGGGTCTTGTCCATCACATCATTCTCCTAATGATGTGATCCCGTTATCAATGACATCCAATGTCCATGGCCATGAAACCGTGACCATCTATTGATCAACGAGCTAGTCAACTAGAGGCTCACTAGGGACATGTTGTGGTCTATGTATTCACACATGTATTATGGTTTCCGGTTAACACAATTATAGCATGAACAATAGACAATTATCATGAACAAGGAAATACAATAATAACCATTTTATTATTGCCTCTAGGGCATATTTCCAACACCCACCTGTCGGGTCCTTCTCCCACCTCGGTACAGGGAGGGGAGAGAGCTCACCGGTGGAGAGGGGAGGCACGGCGAGGGGATCTGGAGGTGGGAACGGGTTCGGCGTCGACCCGCTGGTCCTCTTGAGGTGGAAGGGTGGCCGGAGATGGCCGGAGTCGTCGGCGGGGAGATGGCCACGGCGGAGGAGGTTCGGGAGGGGGTCAGAGCCGGTGTTTCTTGCCTCAAAATGAGTGGGGGAGAGGGGGAAACGAGCCAGGGGTGAACTGCGGGCTCAAAGGAGGAGAAAGGAAGGCCGGAGCGGGCCGGTAGCCCGAGATCGACGAAGCCCTGACGCGGCGGTGCCTCGGTCGATCCCGAGCACAGGGGCTCCGGGCGGTCTCTAGGGTGGCTTAGGGGGGATTGGGAGTGGAAGGAGGCCAGGGAAAGAGAGAGGGGGTGCTCGGGCACCCTTTAAATAGGTGAGGCGGAGGCAGGGGAGTGGCGAGCGCGGGAGAGCTCGGGTGCTCACCGTCGAGCCACGACAGGGAAAGGAGGGGGCGACGGCAGGGCTAGGGGCCCACGGGAGATGCCCTAGAGAGCGCGGACAGGTAGAGGGGGGTCGAGGGCTTCGCGCATGTGAGCACGGCCATTGGCCAGTTCGGGCGGTGCCGTGCACGCGCGAGGGAGGAGAGGAGAGAGAGGGGAGAGAGGGGGTCGTTGCCCTAGTGTGCTGCGGAGGTCGAGGTGCATCGACTGGCGCGAGGGGAAGGCCCGAGGTGGTCGGGTATGGGCAGGAGAGGGAGGTCAACCCTCTGGAGCGCAGCTACGCACTCTAGAGCGCGACTTTGGACGGAATGCCAGTGCTTTTGACGCGCTCTAGCATGTCCACTTGTGTCCCGTAGCTGAAGGGGGAATAAAGAAAGTGGGAAAGAGCCTTGGATGCTCTGGATTAGCCATGAGTGAGAGGGAGAAGTAAGAGAAGAGAGAAAAGATGTTGTCCAGAGAGGAAAATGGAGCTTTTACCCCATGCACTCATGCTCTCTGGCACCAGGGACTTTACTAGAGGTGGGGAGGGACTGCATGATGTTGTGGTAAAAATTTGGGGCCAAGGGTAAAAGGATAAGGTGGGGAGATCATGGTTTTACCAATTCACCAGAAGGTGTTTGGTAATGATTTAGGCAAGAAAACTCTACCACCTTACTGAGATACTTACCAAGGTGAAAGGATAGGTAAAAATGAGGGGATTCACCAAGTTTGAGCTCAAGGGAAAAAAGTTGACAATGGAGATTTGATGAACCCTAGAAATTAGCAGAATCAGATTTCTGTAGATCCATTGATGTTAGGCTTTTACCCTTGATGCACCACTTAGTGTATCATCACTATTTGGCCATTAGATCATTCCCACAAAGTTTGAGGCCAAGGGGAGACACTTCACAATGTAAAGTTGCTCAAATTTGATTCTGGACAGGAATAGTTTTGGGATGGTTTGATGAACTAAACAAACTTGGATTGAGATGAAACTTTGCAAGATCATCACTCATGATAGTGTTGAATTTCTGGAATTTTCCTAGAATTTACTCAGTACATTTCTTATAGAAATATTTCAAAAGTTTGATCTGAACAGAAAGGGTTTTGAGAGGTTGTGCCTATGATCTGATCATGCCCTTGTGTTGAAACTCATATATATGGAGAATATATGTCCACTGAGTTTCTCTAAATTTTCTCAAAATATTTTCAAAGCATTTAAATAATTTTTCCCTAGGAAAAACCATTTCTGACCTTAAGAAAAAGCCTTTAAATAAAATATGAAAATAATCTTTAAAAAATAATATTTTTTGGCTTTGGGAAGTCTTATATATGGTGGGTTTGAAATAAAGCTTTTGGGAAAGAAGGGTCCACCTAATTTGAGGACTTGTAATGCAAACCTCAATTCAGGGTTTTTTGTAAACCTCATTTGAATAAATCATTTTTGGTTAAAACTAAATTTGATAAAAATAGTTTTGGGCACTATTCACATGTCATGATCATTATGCAAGAGGTTTGAGGACATGGAAGATGAATTTGAAGTGGAATAGAACCTAGTAGTGCCATTTAACACAATCATCAAACAAGCAAACAACATAGTAAACAAGAACAAGCATCTTGAACAAGCACACTCATCCAAATTTTATAAACCCAAACATAAAAATATGATACAAACACAGGGTGTGACATATCTCAAATGATAAAAATGTTTAACATGCCATTTTCTGTGAATTTGCATAAAAGCCATTTTTTGCATGGCACATATTTATTAAATGGTGCATCGGCTGCAACACTTGTGTATGTAAAATGTGTAGCATATTTATATGACTTTTTCATGCATGCTAAAAATAGTTGATGTGTTGGTTGCATTTATTTTGCATACATAACTTGATAAAACGGTTTATGTCCCAATCTTGCATAAATGTTGTGTCATTTGTTCTGAGTAAAAACCCTCATATTATATATGATTTTGGGGGGGGGGGATCCATAGAATTTATCTATGCATTTAGTTTTTCATTTGAGTAAGTTTGTGTGCATGTCATTTTTGTCATGATGCCCTTTTGTTTATTTCGTGTGATTTAATCCATGTATATTTTGGAATAGTTGCGAACATGAGATATGCCCTTTGACATGTGCACTAGAACCTGGTCATTTTGTTTTCCATGATAATCCATGTTTAAGTGTTATTTTCTTGTTGCCAAGCTATAAAAATACTGCTGTTTTGAGGGTCCAAAATATTTTCAAGTCTGGAATTAGTAATATTTTGTTGCTGTCTTGCCATGTGTTTTGCTAATGATCTACAACCCATTTGGTGTTGGTGCAATGGCGTTATTTGTAGTTTATAATGTCCTCTACCATGCTGTTAAGTTTCATGCCATAATATGACCTGTAAAATATAGTTTTACTGCTGTCAATATGCCTTCGTGATAAAAACTGCACTGTCAAAAACTGATATTTTCACTAAGTCTGAAACTGTTTCCAAGTAGACATGTTGTGAGCTTCCTACCATGTGATCCATGCCTCTTTTGAGTATGATAGGTGAAGTTGAAATGAAGTGTGTGCTATATGCTACTGCCCCATGTATAGTTTGTGTATTTTAGGATGTTATAGCTTTTGTTTTTATGTGCAATATGCCATGTTGCTGTTTTGGAGAGATTTGCACTAAACCTTGTATGGGTGTTTGTGGTGGAACCGTAGCTTTGTTTTGCGCATTCCATATATGAAACTTGCTTAGAATTTCATGAAGTATCATATTATCATGTTGCATCCATGTTTTGAAGTGCTTGTGGTTGTCTTTTTTCATGCGCATTCATGTCATGTTCATCTTGTGCGTGTCATAACTTTTAGACCGTAGTTCCGTTCGAGATGTTCCATATATGTAAGTCGACTAGAATGACGCATAGAATTGCATGGTATAATTTATTATGTTGTTTAAAAATTATAAAATATGGTTAGTTTAAATCTGGACCAATTTTGAAATTTACATATGAGGTCATTTTGGAAATGCTATAAGTTGTTTCCGGCCTCATTTAAGATGCCTAGATAGATAGCTTACTTATGCTTCACCTCTTGCCATGTTTAACAACATTTAATATTGTTGTGTACCTAAATGAGGGTGAACTAAATATTAGAAGGTGGAGTTTCATCAATATGCAACCGTTGCATATTGAGCTTCACTTAATGTGTAGAAGTTGATTGTTGTGCTTGCCATGTCATGCATAACATCCATCATATTTGTTTGCGCATCATGTCATGCATATATTATGGTGTATCGTGTGTTGATTGTTGTTTTCGGATTGCTTCTTCTCGATAGAGTTCCAAAAGCGTTCGGAGTGTGAGGATTCGTTCATCTACTTCACGGATCGTCTTCTCATGGACTCGTTCTTCTTCCAAGCGGGATCTCGGGCAAGATGGCACATTTCCCTGGATACCACTACTATCATTGCTATGCTAGTTGTTTCGCTTCCATCGTTACGTATCGCTACCTACCACTTGTTTTTCAAGCCTCCCAACATTGCCATGATAAATCTCTAACCCCTCCACATCCCAGCAAACCATTGTTTGGCTATGTTACCGCTTGTTCAGCCCTTCTTATAGCATTTCTAGCTGCAAGTGCAATTTCTTCCATGTGTCAACATGACCCCTCTTTTGTTATCGCAATATTATTGCTATTTAATTTAATGCACACATATACTTGGTAAAGGGTGGAAGGCTTGGCCTTTTGCTCGGTGTTTTGTTCCACTCTTGCCGCCCTAGTTACTTGTGAATCAGTGTTATGTTCCGTAATTGAGCGCTCCTAACATGCTCGGGGTTGTTATGGGGACCCCCTTGATTTTGGACCCCCTTGATTTTTGTTTTAGGATAAAACTTGTCTGGCAAGGCTCAACTTTGGTACTACATTTGCCCAACATAATAATGCTGATCACCTTATTAAAGCATAGAGGGTCGCCCCCTCATAGATTAATTTAACATAATACAGGGAGGGCCAGTGCTGATGGTGCTGGTCCAAAACAGAGTCGTGTGTGGGGCCAACCCGGTGCAACTCGGGTGATTTCTATCAGGCCACTGTACGCTGCGCTCATTCGTTTGTGCCCTGAGAACGAGATACGTGGCTCCTATCGGGATTGTCGGCACGTCGGGTGGCCTTGCTGGACTTGTTTTACCTTTGTCGAACGTCTTGCGCGTGGAATTTCGATGACACTTCAGGTTATCTCGAATTTGAGATTTTCCATCGGGATTCCGCAAATACTACTAGTGATTCCGTGGTTGAGGAATTCGAACGCGACGTGTGGTTAATTTGTGATGAACAAGTTGGAGCGCCCCTGCAGGGTTAAATCTTTCGGAAAGCCGTCCCCGCGGTTATGTGGCAACTTGGAAACTTTGTTTAACACCCGATCATAGCAAACTTGAAGTAAACTCAAATAAAATACACCTACTGTGTGTGTAACCGTGACTGTCTCTTCTCGTGAGACCTTATCCGGGAGAGAACACGATGGTGTTATGTTTGACGTAAGTAGGTGTTCAGGATCACTTAGTGATCATTACTAGTTCACGTCCGTTAAGCGTAGACCATCATAATTTACTTTTTGTATTCGTAAGTTAGCTGATCAAATAAATGGTTAGTCGCCTGCTGCAGCCTCACCACTTAATCATACCTCACCCATTAAACTTTAATAGTCTTGATACCCATGGAAATGAGATTGCTGAGTTCCTATGGCTCACAGATCACTACAACAACAGTTGCAGGTGCAGGTAATGCGATGATTTGACGTGAGAGCGATGCTTGTTTAGATTTGGAGTTCTTCTTCTTCATCGATCTAGGATGAGTTCCAGGCGGCAACCTGGGATAGCAAGGATGGATGCCATTTTATCATTTGGTTTCGTCCGTAGTCGGACCCTGCTCTTATGTATAATGTTTGAATATGTCGTTGTATCGATGTGATATTATTGTACCTTGTGGCGAGTGTAAGCCAATTCTATATACTCATCTTTTCTGTACATGTACTTGTATGATATCCATTCTTGCAAAACGACGAGATGCGCTTCTATCCCCGCCGAGGCCCTTGAACCAAAATAAGGATAGGATCGCATCTTGAGTGTTACACGTTGTTAGTATCTCACTGACTAGTGGCCCCACCCCTAAATTACCCACTTAGACATGTGGGCCTATTTAACTGATTAACGTGGAAAAACTTTACAGACTTTTGTTTGTAAATAAATAACTTTTACTTTGCATTATCAACATCTACCGGCATTGGTGGGATGGGTTCGAACCCAGCTGTTCGCCCCTTTTTCTTTACATTTTAGGTATTTTGAACATGGTTAAATAAATTATTATGAGGGATTTTGCTGCAAAAAGGTGTACTAGGGTCACATAATGCTCTGTGCACCCAGCCACTGACAGGTGGGCCTCTGCCAAGCCGACGTGCCATGTAGACAGGCCAGGATACTAGAGAAAGCACCGTATTTGCACGAGAATGCAAGTTGAATAATCACAAATCCGTATTTTCATAATTTTAACACCAAACTGAACATCAAACGCAACTCCCACTCATATTACCTCTTATTTAAGACTACTCATGTATACTACTACTATTAAACAAACAAACATATTTTTCTTTAAACGTATCCGTAAACACGTACATAGACAATCCAGATAAATACCACCTCACGATTCGGCCCACCTAATTAGATCTAATCTTTCACATAAAAATTAACTCCCACCCCTGTGCGCTTAGCAATTTACGCGAGCGGATGAAACTATGCAATCCGCGCATCTTATCTGGTCAACAAAAAATTCCCCCTCCCACGCACATCTCGCAGAAAGCACCCGTTCTCACGCGTCTCCCACCCGACCCCCGGCCACCGCCCCGCCGTCGGCTGTCGGGCCCTCGCTCGGATGCCCGCCCCGCACAAGTCGTCGTCTCTCCTCAGGCCCTCCCACGATGGCTCCGCACCGGCTCCTTGTCGGTCGTCGCGCCCCAGCGCGGCCTCTCTCGGCAGTGCCCCAGTCTCGTGCCTCCCACCGCGTCCCAGGGCGGTGTCCCTCGATAGCACCCCCGCCTCCGTGCCACATGTCATGACCCAGCCCGCCCTCCCTCGGCGGCGGCCCCGGCCAGCACACCCTCCCTCGGTGGCGTCCAATCCGAAATACACCGCCGAGCCAAGGTAGCACTTCTTTTTCTTCTTTTGTTACCCAACCAAAACAATATTCTCGAGAACAATCTCGCCAGGGGAATTGGAAATCAGTGTAGACCATTGTTGTAGATGTTAGAGTGAAAAATCAAAAACAGAGACATGTTCGTTTTTATTTGTATTGTACAAGAGACTAAGGTTCCTAATAACTTCGATAATCTTTCAGGGTCAGAACTTAAGGTGGAGGTGATGGAAAGCTGTTACGAGACTCGACTCGTGAAGTTTGTTCTATACTCAACAATGGACTTCCATTTTTAGAACAATTTGAAACTCACAACAAGACTGCTTCTTCTTTTAAACGTCTCGAATCATTTACTTCCAGCTTTCTTATTGGGTACCAGAAAAGTTTCCTGTCGGATATGTGTGTTTACCTTAGTTCTTAAATTTCATCAAGTAAAAGCTCAACAAATGAACAATGACTGACTGGTACTAATTATTTGCAGATTTCTTATGCTTAATGTTGGCACTTCCATAACTGCTTTGAGAATAACTGTTGAAGTGTTCATTTTGATAGATAGTGAAGAATTGACTAAAGTAATACACTTTTGTGGTGCATTGATCCACCTTGCTGTTGCAACAAACCAGGCTGAGTTGAGGCAGTTTGTTAGAAATGATCTATTTTCTTCTATAACACAAGACTTATTTGTTGAGTTGAATGTCATTGTTAGAGCTAAGCTTATTGGACTTTGTTGAGAAATATATCTTAATTTGTCAGCCAAAGATCCTGCACCTAAACAGGTATTCTTTTTTCTGAGATCATCACAGTATATTTGTATTTGCAAATTCTGTAATCTGTGGTTATACCAACGCACTGAATTATTGTGCCAAAATAATGTTGTGAATCTGTTGTCCCAAACTATTGTAGTATCACTTGTTGTTCAGGCTGAAGGATTTAAGGCATTGGCAAGCACTGTTCCTTGTACACAAGCGTGCTCTTTCTTTTATTCTTTTTTCTATATCTAGACTGTCCAAAAGGGAAAATGATTGGCTAATACGAACATAAGTTTGTCGTACCTTAGTGTCTACATAAGCTCTCAGCAACCTTTGGAGCCTTGTTATTCACAATTGATGTTGTTGCGATTCACCCTCAAATTTGATGTTAAATTGTGAATCATGCATGTCTAGTCAGGCTTTCTCTCCGGTTGGTGTTGAAATAGCAGGGAGCCCACTTCCCTTTTTTTTCATATAACATTTCACACCGTAACACACCCATTTCTTTTTCAGCCTTATTATGTGAGTTCCTTTAAATGCTATGCACACAGCTCAAATGTATAGTGCAGAGACTGCTCGAAGTTGGGTTGGAGGAGTGCTCATTTTCTCAAAATTATTTATTTATTGTGGGGTGCTTTCAAGTGCAAAATATATAGATTTACGAAGTTTGTATCTTCCTTCACTTATCTCTGATACTACTTGTTTCCATTTTATTTTATAGTTGATTGTAGCCTCGAAAGATGATAACTATTTTCCTCCTGATGCATGCATTCAGGTTCTATCTTGCTAAAGGAGGAGATGAACAGTAAGATGCTCTGAGTTAACAAAAGGACAACATTGTCTGCATACTTACAAGTTGAGACAAAATTACTTAGAAATGTTTGGGTTTTTCAAATGAAGATCTCATTCAAGCAATAATAAATGTACTGCAACTATTGGAGAACATTTACGAGAGGGAGCAAAATGCCAAAGAAGTTGCGATATCACATTATCCCTACTGCTCCCGCCGCCTCACCTTGGCCGTCTTGGAAGATGTCGCTCCCTCCACCGTCATGTAGATCCACTGTCAATTCTTGGTTCTCCTTGCTGGCCGGTTAATGTAGACTGTACACTGGCTGATCTTTGTATGTCCTTAACAGTATACATACAGTGGTATACTTCATGTGTCGACGAACTGGGAGTTGCACGTGTGTAGTTTGATAGGTGTTGAGATTTGCTGCGATTTGTATCAGTTTGAACCAGGTTTTTGATCTGTGGCAGCATATCCATCCTTTCATCTTTGATGGTATGTCTATTGTCTATCATTGAATTTACGTTTTGCTTCATGCAATAGCAGTAGGCCAAGCCGTTGTAAGGTTTTATGCTAAATACAAAGCAGGCTAACTGTAGCAAAATGCAGTCAAAGAAAGATGCACTTTTATAGTACTATATCATTTGTAGTCGGATAGGCGCTAACATTGGCCACGGTTACCTTGTCCTAAGTTGTTGCTTTATGGCTATCATGTCATGTTTGCTCTGTGTGCTATCTTCTGTCTTTGATTGAATTTCATTTTACTTGCTCAATAGCAGTAGACCAAGTTGTTCTCTGTTATGAGGTTAGGCTGATTAAAGCAAGATGCGGTTAAAAGAAAGAAATAGTTTTAATCGCTTAAACTGAACGTTGTTCTTTTGAAGAGACATGCCTTCTCGATCAATAAACAGGTTATCCATGTTCATATAAATAGAGGTGGATCATCCATGACCTGTGGACTGTGGTCATCCGTATTTGTGGGATCACTAGAAGTGTATGTTTAGATGGGGTGAATAAACTACTAGCACAAATTAAAATCTACACAATATCCAAAGTTAATGGTTGGCAGATTTTAGCAATTATAGCAATTATAGCAAGTTTAGCACACCCTACACATGCAAGTCATCAAGTATAGCAGCGGAAAGTAAAGATATTGCACATGGAAGTAAAGAGTTAAGATAGGGAGATCAAACGCATGAGGGACATGAAGATTTTCCCGTGGTTCCGATAGGTGGTGCTATCGTACGTCCAAGTTTATGGAAACTTCAACCCACAGAGGATAAGAATCGTGAGAGTCCACGAAGGGCTCTACCCACGGAGGGTTCCACGAAAAAGAAACCTTGTCTATACCATGATGGCCTACGTCCACAGAGGACTAGCCTAACTCGGGATAGATCTTCACGAAGTAGGCGATCCCTTGCCTTTACAAACTTCTTGGTTCATTCCACAACACGAAGTAGGAGGCTTCCAAGCGACACCTAACCAATCTAGGAGGCACCACCCTTCAAAAGGTAATAGGCTCGATAATGTTGATGAACTCCTTGCACTTGTGCTTCAAGATGATAGACTCCTCAACACTCAGTCACTCTCTTGTAGATTTGGCTTTGGTGAAAGAGATTGATTGTGTGGAAAGCAACTTAGGGAGGATAGAGATCAAGATTCATATGGATGGAGTGGAATGGCTTGATCTCAACACATGAGAGGTGGCTCTTGTTGGGGAACGTTGCATGGAAAACAAAATTTTTCCTACGCACATGCAGATCTATCCATGGTGATGAGCATCTATGAGAGGGAGAGTGTATCTACGTACCCTTGTAGATCGCTAAGCAGGAAGCGTTAAGAAACGCGGTTAGTGTAGTCGAACGTCTTCGCGATCCAAATCGCCGTGCGTCCCGCGATCCAATCACGATCCGTCCCGCGATCCAATCACGATCCGTCCCGCGAACTTGATCACGATCCTTCCGATCTAGCGCCAAACGAACGACACCTCCGCGTTCAGCACACGTACAGCTTGATGACGATCTCTGCCGTCTTGATCCAGCAAGAAGGAGCGGAGAGGAAGAAGAGTTCTCCGGCAGCGTGACGGCGCTCCGGCGATGGTGGTGGAGCTATTCCGGCAGGGCTTCGCCTAAGCACTGCAGAAATCCGATCTAGAGGAGAAACTATGGACTAGAGGGTAGGGTTGCACGTGGCTGAAAATTCTGTGCAAAATCCCTAAAACCCGATTTTTTTCCAGAACTAGTACGGATTTTATAGCAATTTTGAAAACAGGTGTCTGAGTTGAAAAATATCAAAACTAGTGCCCTGTCGGCCAGTAGAAGGCCGAACAGGGACCTGTCGGCCACCACCAGGCCGACCAGTGACCAGTCGGCCACCTGTAGGCCGAAGAGCCCCTGTCGGCCAATCAGAGGCCAGGGGAGAGGCCTGTCGGCCAGGTGTAGGACAAAATGCACCTGTCGGCCAGTGGGAGGCCGATGGGCCCCTGGATAAGGCCCGGCCCTCTTTTCTTCCTCCTCTGACCACTCGTTTCACCCTCCCCCGTCTACTAGCCTTCCCCTCTTCCCCTCTCACCCCCGTTGCTCTCCGGTGGTTCCACCTCCTCGTCGATCTCCTCGCTGGACCACCCATTTTGTTATCCTACCCGCGTAAACAATAGATCAGGGCGTTCTCCACCGGCGTACGGTATATTTTTTTGCTTCCAACTCAATCGAATGAGAACTGTCTAGTCGGTAGTGGATTTAGTTCATATTTGTCACCGTCCGTCTGCAGGTAATGGATTGCCCATTTTGCCGAGCTCCAGGTGGCCCTTGTGCTGCAGTTGATTCCGGTGCGTCTGTATTTATTGTGGTGCTGGATCGTCGTTGTGCAAGACGTGTTGTAAGATTCTATGTCTTGATTATCTAATTGTGGCATATTCGAATGCCTTTGTTTATAAGTTTATGATCCTTGCTTCCATTTTTGTTATAGTATGTTCCGTGCAGTGTTAGATCACATCTTGCTCGGTACATTGAGGAGTGCAGAGCTTTAGCTATTCGGAGAGGTGACACAGATATTGATCTTGCTCTGCACAATAGTGAGGGTAACTTATACCATGTTATATTTACACATGATAGGATGAGCAGTAAATTCCATGGTCCTTCATGGGAGGAACTCGTGAATGATTGTGGTCTCCGCCACAGTGACATGATGACTGTTATGCTTGAGCACTATGGAACTTATATTAGTGTCGAATTCCATCGGGATGGTGTTATGTTGTTTCCTTTACCCCATGTTGGTAAGATATTTGTTTGACTGATTTTCAGAATATGATTCAGCTTATACGTTTTGCGGTTCATCTCAGTTACTGAAATCATTTTTTTGTAGCTCTTGAGGATCTGAGTGAAACTCAGAGGGAACTTGTTGACAGCTGTTTTTATAGTCGTGGTGTCACTCTGAATTATCATCAAATGTATGTCATGTCGCGCCAGCTCTTTGATGACAACTACATACTGTGTACTCCTTTTGTTCATAGGATGGATCGCATGAACGTTAGTTCCCAACATATGGTAAGCTTTGGCCTCTGGTTTTTATTATTTGCTTGTTCTTTGCTGGTTCATAGGATGGATCATATAACTTGCTTGTTTTTGTCAGGTTATTCCTACCATGGTTGTGAGGAGTTTGATGGAATTTGTGGCTATTCCTAGGACTGGTTCTTTACTTCTTGAAATTACTTTGGATTCAGAAGATGATGATATATTTGTGATCATTCCTTGTTCCTACTTCATTGGCTTGGGTGATCGAATGGTGTTGAAGAAGGAAGGTTTCGGTAACTTTCTGCTGGCATCGTCTATGGAAGTCAACAATTTGGTGCTCATAACATTCAAACAGCGTGAACAGGAGCTTGCTGTTGTTTTCAGCTATCTGCCACAGTGATAATGAAAGAACGGGATCGTGCAGCCTAGGTAGGAGAAGAAGCTGAAGATGGAAAAGGAAAATATCCACGTTGGACTCAGTAGATTTATATTCTTGTAACTCCAATTTAAGCAAGTTGTATCTTAATTTCTACAAGCTGTATCTTAGTTTCAGCAAGTTGTACTTAACTTTGGCAAGATGTATCTTAATTTTAGCTATCCGTAGTATTCCCGTTTATATTTGCCGTCATACTGTGCCGCGACCTGTGTCGCACCATTATCTTTCCCGCCATTCTCTTTCCCGCCATTCTCTCCCGCCATTCTCTCCCGCCATTCTGTCCTGCCATTCTCTCCCGCCCAATTTCCCGCCATTGCGGTTGTCATCTGCTTATAAAAGGAGGCATTGTATGTGCCTTCCTCCATCGGCAACCAATACCTGAAAAAACCAGCGCGGTAGTCATTATGAGTTTGCCTTGTTCTGATCAAAGCATTAAACCTAGCAAATGGAAGAGTGCGAAGTTGTCTCGGGGGGTGGAAGCAGTTCGTTGTTGGTGCGGGAATGTCTGCAAGGTGAAGGAGCTGACGGATTTTTCAGATTGGTTGGGCATGAAATTTTTCATGTGCCCTAATTATGAGGAAGATCCACCCGTTGGTCCTTCACCATACATCATGCCTCCGGTATGTTTTAGTCACACAGATTAAACACGTTGTTCGTATTGTTGTTTATTTGATTTTCATATTTCTGTTTATTTTGTAGTCTCCTCCGCCCTTGTGCCAGTACTATCGTTGGATAGACACGAAAATGCCAGACTGGGCGGTGACTGAGATTCATGAAAGAAGTCGTCATGCATGGGCAAGTTTGGACTTGGAGGAGCTCTGCGAGAAGGCGGTAGCAGAGGAGAAAGCAGAGTAGGAGAGAGCTTGGCAAGAGCACTGTGTGGAGCAGAGGGCTTTTCTTGCTGAGATGAAGAAGAAAAACCAAGAAAACCAAATTCGACTGGCGGAGGTCTACCGGCAGCGAGAGGAGGCCCGTGAAGCTGAGAGGCAGAGAAAGAAAGAAAGGGCTCGTGCAGCCGAGGCAGCAGAAGAAGGTGGAGATGGATAAGGAAAATATCCACGTTGGACTCAGTAGATTTAGATTGCCGTAACTCAATTTCAACAAGTTGTATCTTAATTTCAGCAAGATGTATCTTAATTTCAGCACATTGTATCTTAATTTCAGTGAGAAACGTGATACTTGCCTCTTGTGCAAGTGCATTGATTCTCTCCCGCCACTTTCTCTCCCGCCAGTTCCTCTCCCGCCACTTCCTCTCCCGCCAGTTCCTCTCCCGCCAGTTCCTCTCCCGCCAGTCTCTCCCGCCACTTTGATTCCCGCCACTTCCTCTCCTCGCCATTTTCTCCCGCCACTTTGATTCCCGCCACTTTCTCTCCTCACCATTCGTTCCCGCCATTGTCTTTCCCGCCTTTATCTCCCGCCACTTTGTCTCCCGCCTATATAACCACATTCACAGTAAGGAGGGTGAGCAGGCCCTTCCTTTCCCTGTCGCTCCCGCATCCTTCCTTCCGCTCTCGCCATTCTTTCGTGGAGATGTCTCATCCTCCTCATCCTCACTATCCTTTTGATCGTAGTTTTCACAAGAGTATGTCCGACCGTCTTCTTCGTCTAGCTGCCAATTTCAAGATGAATGATAGAGTAGTACCATGGGAGGAACTCATTAGTAGTGACTTCATGATGAATGAGTTGTCTCACCAATTAGCTAGGTCTGGGTGGCCTCCCAGGACTTTTGAGGAGATACAGAAAGAACTACTGAGGTTGCACGCCAGATGGCAGAAGCAACTGCACAAGGGTGATGCTTATCTCAGGATTGCTGTTAACAATTCAAGTTTATGGTCAGCAGAAAGTGAGGACGAGGACGACCTCTTCATGCCGAGCAGCAAGGTGAAGAGTTTTGCATCGAAGGGCAAGAATTCTACATCGACAAAGGGCAAGAGTTGTACATCGACGAAGGGGAATAGTTCTGCAACGACGGAGGATGAAGACGACGTATTCATGCCGAGTACCTAGGTGAAGACCAGCGCATCATCGAAGGGCAATAGTTTTGCAACGACAAAGGGGAAGAGATCTGCATCGACGGAGGATGACGATGATGCATTCATGTAATACGTTTTTCATGTAGTACTATGCTCTGTAGTGCTGTAATACATAGTGCGGTTTAATTAAGTTGTAACGTTTAATCCAGTTGTAATGTGCAATTGATGTCGATGGATTTGGTTTGCGTTACTATTGTTCTGTCTCCAAATAAGTCTCAAACATGAATATGTCCAATACATAAAGGCTACATATGTCTCATACATAAATAGATAGTCATGTCTCGTACGTAGATGACAATATCAATCCCGGGGCTTGCGACGAATCTTCGGCTTCCTCGGACATGGACCGGAAGGCGATAAGCGCTGAGGCGGTGGACGAGTGTCATGATGACCACGACCATAGAACACCTCATCCGTCGGTGTCTGTGTCTCCTGTGTCGACGGTGGTGGTGGAGTGGCAAGAACCGTCTCCGAGATACCTGTGCAAAAACCCTAAAACTCTCTAGTATATATAGGAGGAGAGGAGGAGAGGAGGCAGCCTTGGCTTCCAAGCCAATCTGGTTTGGCTGAACTAGGAGGGAGGAGTCCTCCTCCTCCACTCCTAGTAGGATTAGGACTCCTTCCTTATTTTGCCTTTTTTGCCTTTTTCCACCTTTTTCCTTTTGGGTTTTTCTTCCTAGCCGCATGGGCCTTGTGTGGGACTTCCACCAGACCACTAAGGGCTGGTATTCACTCTCCCACAGCCCATGAAGCCTCTTGGCTCGAAATACCCTTCCCGGTGGTATCCCGGTACACTACCGGCACTCCCGGTACATTACCGATTAGCCCGAAACTTTTCCGTCGACCAAAACATGACTTCCTATATATCAATCTTTATCTCCGGACCATTCCGGAGCTCCTCGTGACGTCCGGGATCTCATCCGGGACTCCGAACAACCTTCGGTCACCACCATACATAACTCTATACTACTGAAACGTCACCAAACCATAAGTGTGCAGACCCTACGGGTTCGAGAACTATGTAGACATGACCGAGATACCTCTACGGTCAATAACCAATAGCAGGACCTGGATGCCCATATTGGTTCCTACATATTCTACGAAGATCTTTATCGTTCGAACCTCTATGTCAAGGATTTAGTTAATCCCGTATGATGTTCCCTTTGTTCTTCGATATGTTACTTGCCCGAGATTCGATCGTTGGTATCTCCATACCTAGTTCAACCTCGTTATTAGCAAGTCTCTTTACTCGTTCCGTAATACAAGATCCCGCAACTAACACTTAGTCACATTGCTTGCAAGGCTTATTGTGATGTTGTATTACCGAGTGGGCCCTGAGATACCTCTCCGTCACACAGAGTAACAAATCCCAGTCTTGATCCATGCCAACTCAACAGACACCCTCGGAGATACCTGTAGAGCACCTTTATAGTCACCCAGTTATGTTGTGACATTTGATACACACAAGGCACTCCTCTGATGTTCATGAGTTGCATGATCTCATGGTCATAGGAACATATACTTGACATGCAGAAAACAGTAGCAATAAACTAACACGATCACATGCTACGTTTGTAGTTTGGGTCTTGTCCATAACATCATTCTCCCAATGATGTGATCCCGTTATCAAATGACATCTCATGTCAATGGCCAGGAAACCTTGACCATCTTTGATCAACGAGCTAGTTCACTAGAGGCATACTAGGGACAGTGTGTTGTCTATTTACCCACACATGTAATGTGTTTCCAATCAATACAATTATAGCATGGATAATAAACGATTATCATGAACAAGGAAATAATAATAATAAACACTTTATTCATTGCCTCTAGGGCATATTTCCAACAGCTCTCTCTCAGAAAAACTGATGGGATAAGTGGGGATCTGTTCTGAGTGCTTCTCTTACGAGTGAATGGTGGTGGAGGGGTATATATAGGCATCTCCAAAAATCCAACCGTTACACCTAAAGTGACCAACTTGGTGACACCAAAGTATGAGTCTCGGTGGTACCGAGTTGCTCCAAAGGTAAAAAATTTTGAATCTCGGTGAGACCAATACAAAGATCTTGGCGGTGCCAACAAGGTGTACAACGGTCAGAATCCACAACTCGATGACGCCGATCGAAAATCTCGGAAATGCCGATTTTATAAATCAAGGTAACAGAATGTTGGCAAGCTGAACTCGGTGGCACCAAAGCAGAATCGGTTGCACCAAAGATCTAGGGTTTGGCAGGGTTCTGTGTGAGTGGGGAATCGATGGGACCGAGTGGGAATTGTTGGTTGCACCGGTTTTCATGATAGGCTTGGACAAACTTTTGTGGAAGAGTTTGTGGGTGTTTTTGGTGACTATCACTGGTGCACGTGGATCATTTTGTTCACCAAGAGCACCTTACCCCCTTTTAATAGTATTGGCTTTCCTATGGACTCAAAGTGATTTCTCACAAAGTAAAATGTAGAGTTCTCTTGCTTGAAGCTTTGCCAATGCTATTCCTTCTCCTTCTCCTTCTTGTAAATACTCTTCACACACCTTAGCCAACCTTCTCTGTGGAATTTATCTGAAATCCACTAGATAAAAGTATTAGTCCAAGAGACAATGTATGTTGTCATGAATTATCAAAACCACCAAGGGAGCATGTGTGCTTTCAATCTCCACCTTGTTGGTAATTGATGACAACATACAATCAAAGCTTCAATTTTAAGACATGCAGAAATATGTGAAGACTTTAAATGATACATGACTAATACAAGCTCCCCCTAGATGTGTGAAATCCATTTTAAGGATAGTTGATTTTGAATGCATGAACACACACATAGTAGGAAGGACATGAGAAGTCATGTATATCCTAGCAATATGCATCAAATATATGTTAATGAGATAATTTCATGTTCAAGGTTCACTCTTGTAAACAATATGTACAAGAAGAAAGAGGTCATCTTGAACAAGAATATGATACATATACTTACCTTGAGGTCCTTAAGCATTTAACACTAGGAACACACTTGAGAAAACAGTGTTAGTGAACACAAGTGTATTCTAATAGAGAAAATGCAAATGAAACTAAGAGTATCAAGATATGGAAGACATATAAGAAATGGTTTCTTGAGAATGATATGTCTCCAAATAAGTTTAGAGTTTTCCCCTAGATATGGATTTGAAAGTTTTGCTGCTCTCCATGAATCATAACATGTAGATATTGAGAGTAGGTAGGGCTAAGAAAAGTCTAAAACATATGAAAATCAAATTTAATCAAATTCATTCTTTCCCTAAGAAGTGTTTCAGTGATAAGGGATCCTTGTTATTTCTCCCCCTTTATCTTGTTAAGTTTACACTTCCTTCTTTTCGTGATTATCTCTCCCCCTAAAGCATGAATGCTTAGATATTTCACTATTTAGTATAATATCTCTTCCTTTGGTATTATCTCTCCTTTTTAGTATAAGCTTTGACACACTGATATCCCCCTTTGGCATTAATTTCCAAAAAGGCTCACACAAGGGACAGATAAAAGGAATCAAGTAGTGGGTAGGGATCCTGGAGATTAAGGGTCATTAAGAGCATTTGAGGCAAGGGTTCCTTGAAAACAATTTTCTCCCCCTTAAGATCTGAAAACCTTTAAGATTTATCCTCCTTTCATGTACAAATACCTGATTATTTGAGATTATACCTCTTGATGTTTCTCCCCCTACATCATTGGAATCATTGAACTAACCATAAGATCAAATCAGACAAAATGCATAGGGTCGGTGGCTCCGAGGCAAAAGGTGTCGGCAGCACCAATATGTGATTTTGTAGTTTGACTGCAATATCGGTGAGACCAAGTTTTTGAGATCGAAGACTCCGAGATGAAAACCAGAAACTTGTCAAAATGATTTTCGGCTATTTTGTCAAATGCAATTTTCAGAAGGTCTCAAAAGTAGTCACAAAGATTTGCAATAAAATTCTTGAAAGATTTGCAATGAATTTTCGGCAAAATTTGCAATGAATTTTCATCTAGGCTAGAGTTGAATGGAAGTGTCAATGAGCAACAAACCAGAAAATCTTGATTCCAGTCTTATAACTAGATGATGGGCGGTGACTAGGTCACCTATATTAGAGTATATTGACTTAATGAGTCAAGCAAGAATACTTGATCATAGGTCATACTCATCCTTAAGTTCGAAATGGGGTTACCATTTTTGTTTAAGCATTTTGATGTATTCATATCGCTTGAGTTGCTTTATCTCATGACTTGGAGTAAAGCTATATCAAGGATATGATTACTTACATTTGAGTGATGGTGATGACGTGGCTTGTAGGTGAACTTGATGAGGATGCTCAAGGTTGATGAAGTTCATCTTGAGTTGGGAGCAATCCTTTTTGTTTTGGTTCACTTATAACCTACATAGGTTAGTCATGCAAGGAAGAATATGATATATTCAAATGACATGATATCAATTGTGAGTTGATTTCAATTGAGAAATTCAAATACATGTCAAGGATATGTTTTGTTGTCTTCTTCCTTTCATCACCAAAGAGAGGTGTGGATACTTGGTCATGACAAGATTGCTTAAGATATGAGTTGATGGAAATCTTGTGGAGTGTTGCTCTTCCAAGTACCTAAAAAAGGGTTAGAAGCAATACAAGGGAGCATAGAATTCCAAGATACATGATATTCATGGTAATAATAGCATGGAATGGTTGAGTAAGCTCGTCCCCTTGCATGCATCCATGTGAGCTTAGCTCAAGTTTGAAGCATCAATGATGTTCAACTCACTCCTCAAGTGACAAAACGCTTTTTCATCAAGTGGCTTAGTAAATATATCGGCCGATTGCTTGTTAGTCTGAACATGCTTAAGATTAATGTCTCCTTTGGCAACAAGATCACGAATGAAATGATGTCGAACTTGAATATGTTTAGTTCGAGAATGTTGCACTGGATTATGACCAATCTTAATAGCACTTTTTCATCAAGTGGCTTAGTAAAGATATTGTCATAGAGTAATGGAACATTTTTTACATGGATTCCATAATCCTTAAGCATTTGTGTCAGCCATAGCAATTGCGCACAACATGATCCGGCGACAATATAGTCAGCTTCGACGGTAGATAGAGATACCGATTTTTGTTTCTTGGAGGACCAAGACACAAGATATCTACCAAGAAATTGACATGTACCCGAGGTGGATTTTCTACCAACCTTGTCACCAGCATAGTCCGAATCATAGTAGCCAACAAGATTAAAGGAAGATCCCCTGGGATACCAAATGCCAAAGTTTGGTGTATATATCAAGTATCTCACAATACGTTTCACGGCCAAAAGATGACTCTTTAGGTGCAGCTTGATATCGGGCATAGATGCACACACTAAGCATAATATCAGGACAGGAGGCAGATAGATATAACAGTGAACCAATCATAGATCAATAAACTTTTTGATCAACCGGTTCGTCCTCCTTAGTGAGATCAACATGTCCACTGGTAGGCATGGGAGTTTTCATACCTTTGCATTCTTGCATGTTGAACTTCTTGATCAAGTCCTTGGTGTACTTGGTTTGAGAGATAAATGTACCTTATCTCATTTGCTTGATTTGTAGACCAATGAAGAATTTCAGCTCACACATCATAGACATCTTATATTTCTCTGACATCAACCTTCCAAATTTATCACTAAATTGTGGGTTAGTAGATCAAAAGATTATACCATCAACACAAATTTGGCACACAAATAATTCACCATTAACTTTCTTTGTGAATAAGGTTGCGTCAATTTTACCAATTTCAAAATCTTTTTCAATAAGAAACTATTTAGGCATTTGTACCAAGCACGAGGAGCTTGCTTAAGTCCGTATAAAGCTTTGCGAAGTTTGTAGACATGGTCAAGTTTCTTAGGATTCAAAACTCCAGAAGGTTGTTTGACATAGACTTCCTCCTCTATTTCTCCATTTAAAAAGGCACTTTTGATATCCATTTGATAAAGAGTGTCGTCATGGTGATTGGCATAAGCAAGAAGAATTCGAATAGTTTCAAGTCTAGAAACGGGGGCATAGGTCTCACCATAGTCCATACCTTCGACTTGTGTATATCCTTGGGCTACGATACGTGCCTTGTTGTATACAACTTGACCTTCTTCATCTTGCTTGTTCCGAAACACCAATTTGTACTGATGATATTTTGCTCGTCCTTGGGCTTCTCCACGAGTGTCCATACTTCGTTCCTCTCGAAGTTGTGAAGCTCTTCATGCATAACGTTCACCCAATCCGGGTCTTCAAGAGCTCGTTCAACCTTGAAGGGTTCAATGCTAGAGAAGAAATAATAATACTCACACAAATTAGCTAAGCGAGTTTTAGAGCGAGTGATTCTCCCGGTTTGTATGTCACCGAAGATTTGGATTAGAGGATGGTTCTTGGTCACTTGTGCTCGAACTCAGGGTAGCTTTGTCTTGTTGGATGGTGGAGCTTCTTCTTCATCATCTCCTTCATCTTAGTTGTTGTCGAAGGTGTCATCTCCTTGAGGTGGTGGTGAAGGAGGTTGTGGTGGATCTTCATGGCGTACTTCCTCCTCCTCTTATGCCGTGTACCACTTGTGGATGCTTTCATGTCTTTTTGTCGATAGCCTTGATGCGAAGCAGGAGCTTCCACTTGGGTTGATGAAGTACTTTCCTTCACCTCCTTGGGACGAATCTTGCCGATGGGCAAGTCTTGGATAGCTTCCGAAGGATCTTTATCTCCTACATCATTTGGCAATTGTTCGACTTGCGAACCATTATATTCATAAAACTTCACATCTACCGTCTCTTCAACTTTTCGGGTGAATTTTTTGTAGACACAGTAAGTGTGAGAGTTCGATACGTAACCAAGTAGGAAACCTTCATGAGATTTAGGGGAAAATTTAGCACGATGATGCTTATCAAGAATGTAGCACGTAGAGCCGAATACCCGAAACTATCCAACTTGGGGTTTGTTACCGGTGAGTAGCTCACGTGCCATTTTACCGAGAAGCTTGTGCAAGTAGAGTCGGTTTGTGGCATGACATGTTGTTTCCATGACTTCTGCCCAAAAGTGTCTTGGCGTCCTGTATTCTTCAAGCACCGTTCTTGCCATCTCAATGAGTGTTCGGTTCTTTCTCTCAACAAATCCATTTTGTGGAGGCGTGTACGTAGCCGAGAACTCATGTGAAATACCTTGTTTGTCAATAAAGGTATCCACATGGGTGTTCTTGAACTCTGATCCGTTATCGCTTCGAACCTCCTTAATATTCACTTCAAATTGATTTTGCACTTTGCTTGCAAAGTTCTTGAAGATCTTTTGTACCTGTGACTTATCATCAAGAAAGAATACCCATGTAAATCTGGAAAAATCATCAACTGTAACTAGACCATAAGAGTTTCCACCGAGACTCTTGTAAGCATTGGGACCAAAAAGATCCATATGAAGTAACTCGAGTGGTCTCCTAGTAGTCATGATGTTCTTGACCAGATGACTTCCACCTACTTGCTTTCCAGCTTGCCAAGCGCTACAAAGCCTATATATCTCAAAGATAACATCTTTAACACCAAGAATGCATTCGCCCTTGATAAGCTTATCTAGATTGCGCATGCCTACATGTCCTAGCATTTTATGCCATAGCCAACCTTTATATGATTTTGCAATGAGACAAGTACAAGGTTGGGCCTTTTTAGTGAAATCGACAATGTATAGATCACCTCTACGAATACCAGTAAATACAATGTTATGATTGTCATGATGAAATACTTGGCAATCTACTTTAGTAAATAGCACATTGAAACCGAAGTCTGCTAGTCTAGATATGGAAAGAACATTATAGCCAAGGGATTCAACAAGCATGACATTTTGAATAGAGCTATCATGAGATATGGACACCTTACCAAGACCAAGTACCTTACCCTTAGAGTTGTCTCCAAAGTTCACGTACCTCCAAGGTTCTTGATTAGGTGTGATCTCTTGGAACATGTCTTTATCTCCAGTCATATGATCGGTGCATCCACTTCGAGAATAAACTCTTTTCCACCAGACATGTAATCCTTGAAGTTTGCCTTGAGACTTAGGCACTTCATCGGCTTGGCACATTCGATGTCAAACATCTAATCATCATCATAGTAGCCATGTTCTTCATTGTCATCATTAGATAGAATCTGCTCGTCATAGAAACCAATAGATTCGTTGGAATTTTGACTAAGACAATGTTCAAGCTTATGTATGTGAATGGCTTCTACAACAATGTTGCTAATGGTAGTGACATCTCCTTTAGCTCGCATAAGATCATGAAGCTCAAATAAGCATTTATCAAAGTTTGGTCACTAGACTTCATTTCATGAAAAGCAACAGTCTTATGAATAATTTCATCAAGATTACTTAATGAATAATTTGGACATCGTTTCTTCGAATCATTCCACAAAGTATAAGCACATTCAAAATTCTTCAATTGAGTAAGCACAAATCTTCCTACACCTCTAATGATAAGATTGACAGTTCTAAGGTTACCAAAAATGACAATTTCCTCTTCGTATGTGGGGTGTAGGGGATCAATGGGGGAACACATAGGGATTTTGAATATACTTTCTCAAATGGAATTTGTCAAATAGATCAGTCATAACATCTTTCCATTGACTATAGTACTCCCCATCAAGAATAGGCACTCTACAACTCGAACTCTCCAAACTAGAAACGTCCATCTTCCTCCAAAGGTGATTAAACCAAGGTTATGAAGACCTTGCTCTGATACCAATTGTGGGATCACTAGAAGTGAATGTCTAGAGGGGGTGTGTGTGGTGGTAAATAGACTACTAGCACAAATTAAAATCTACACAATATCCAAAGTTAATGGTTGTAGATTTTAGCAATTATAGCAAGTCTAGCACACTCTACACACGCAAGTCATCAAGTATAGCAGCAAAAAGTAAAGACATTGCACATGGAAGTAAGGAGTTGAGATAGGGAGATCAAACACATGAGGGACATGAAGATTTGTCCCGTGGTTCCAATAGGTGGTGCTATCGTACATCCATGTTTATGGAGACTTCAACCCACGGAGGGTAACGGTTGATGGGAGTCGTAGTAGTAAATCAAAAAATTTCCTACGTGTTCACCAAGATCTATCTATGGAGAAACCAACAACGATTAAGGGGAGAGTGCATATTCATACCTTTGAACATCGCTAAGTGGAAGCATTACAAGAATGCGGTTGGTGGAGTCGTACTCGTAGCAATTCAGATCGCGGTGGACTCCGATCTTAGCACCGAACAACGGCGCCTTCGCGTTCAACACGTGCAACCCAGTGACGTCTCCTACACCTTGATCCAGCAAGGAGGAAGGAGAGGTTGAGGGAGAGCTCCGGTAGCACGACGGCATGGTGACGGTGTAGCTGCGCGGTCTCCGGTAGGGCTTCGCCAAGCACTACGGAGAACGAGGAGTAGGAGGAGTAGGGCTGCGCCGAGAGGGAGAGAGAGAGTCGTGTCTCAAACAACCCTAAGGGCTCCACTATATATAGGAGGAGAGGGAGGAGGGTGCCCACCCCTAGGGTTCCCACCCTAGGTGGTGCGACAGCCCCTAGATGGGATCTGGCCGGCGGCCAAGAGGGAGGGGATAGGGGTGCAGCCGCCCTAGCCGCCCTAGGGTGGGCCTAGGGCCCATCTAGGCTAGGGTTTGCCCCCCTCTCTACTTTGCTCCGCCTTGGGCCAGGAGGGAGGGGCGCACCAGCCCACCTAGGGGCTGGTTCCCTCCAACCTCGGCCCATGCAGCCCTCCGGGGCCCGTGGCCCCTCCCGGTGGACCCCCGGAACCCTTCCGGTGGTCCCGGTACGTTACCGGTGACACCCGAAACATTTCCGGTAACCAAAACCTCACTTCCTATATATCAATCTTTGTCTTCGGACCATTCCGTAACTCCTAGTGACGTCCAGGATCTCATCCGGGACTCCGAACAACCTTCGGTAACCACGTACACTATTTCCCTATAACCCTAGCGTCATCGAACCTTAAGTGTGTAGACCCTACGGGTTCGGGAGACACGTAGACATGACCGAGACACCTCTCCGGTCAATAACCAGCAGCGGGATGTGGATGCCCATGTTGGCTCCCACATGATCCACGATGATCTCATTGGATGAACCATGATGTTGGGGATTCAATCAATCCCGTATGCAATTCCCTTTGTCTACTGGTATGATACTTGCCCGAGATTCGATCGTCGGTATCCCTATACCTTGTTCAATCTCATTACCGGCAAGTCTCTTTACTCGTTCCGTAACACATCATCCCATGGCTAACTCCTTATTCACTTTGAGCTCATTATGATGATGTCTTACCGAGTGGGCACAGAGATACCTCTCCGTCACATAGAGTGACAAATCCCAGTCTCGATTCGTGCCAACCCGACAGACACTTTCATAGATACTCGTAGTGCACCTTTATAGCCACCTAGTTACGTTGTGACGTTTGGCACACCCAAAACATTCCTATGGTATCTGGGAGTTTCACAAGCTCATGGTCTAAGGAAATGATACTTGACATTGGAAAAGCTTTAGCAGACGAACTACACGATCTTGTGCTATGCTTAGGATTGGGTCTTGTCCATCACATCATTCTCCTAATGATTTGATCCCGTTATCAACGACATCCAATGTCCATGGTCATGAAACCGTGACCATGTATTAATAAACGAGCTAGCCAACTAGAGGCTCACTAGGGACACGTTGTGGTCTATGTATTCACACATGCATTATGGTTTCTGGTTAACACAATTATAGCATGAACAATAGACAATTATCATGAACAACGAAATACAATAATAACCATTTTATTATTGCCTCTAGGGCATGTTTCCAACAGTCTCCCACTTGCACTAGAGTCAATAATCTAGTTACATTGTGATGAATCGAACACCTATATCATTCTGGTGTTGATCATGTTTTGCTCGTGAGAGAGGTTTAGTCAACGGATCTGCGACATTCAGATCCGTATGCACTATACAAATATCTATATCTCCCTCCTGAATGTAATCACGGATGGAGTTGAAGCGGCGCTTGATGTGTCTTGTCTTCTTGTGAAACCTGGGCTCCTTCGCAAGGGCAATAGCTCCAGTGTTGTAACAGAATAGAGTCATCGGGCCCGACGCATTTGGAATCACTCCTAGGTCGGTGATGAACTCCTTCATCCAGACTCCTTCCTTTGCTGCTTTCGAAGCAGCTATGTACTCCCCTTCACATGTAGATGCCGCCATGATGCTTTGCTTGCTACTGCACCAGTTGACTGCCCCTCCGTTCAAAATATACACATATCCGGTTTGCGACTTGGAGTCGTCTGGATCTGTGTCGAAGCTAGCATCGATGTAACCCTTTACGATGAGCTCTTTGGCACCTCCATATACGAGAAACATGTCCTTTGTCCTTTTCAGGTACTTCAGGATATTCTTGACCGCTGTCCAGTGTTCCGCTCCGGGATCGCTTTGGTACCTCCCTACCAAACTTATGGCAAGTTTCACATCAGGTCTTTCACACAACATGGCATACATAATAGAGCCTATGGCTGAAGCATAGGGGATGACACTCATCTCTTCTCTATCCTTTGCCGTGGTCGGGCATTGAGTCATACTCAATCTCACACCCTGTAACACAGGCAAGAACCCCTTCTTGGACTGATCCATATTGAACTTCTTCAATATCTTTTCAAGGTATGTGCTTTGTGAAAGACCTATGAGGCATTTCGATCTATCTCTATAGATCTTAATACCTAATATGTAAGAAGTTTATCCAAGGTCCTTCACTGAAAAACATTTATTCAAGTAGGCCTTTACACTTTCCAAAAGTTCTATATCATTTCCCATCAACAATATGTCGTCCACATATAATATGAGAAATGCTACAGAGCTCCCACTCACTTTGTTGTAAATACAGGGTTCTCCATAAACCTGTATAAATCCAAACGCTTTAATTACCTGATTAAAGCGAATGTTCCAACTCCAAGATGCTTGCACCAGCCCATAGATGGAGCGCTGGAGCTTGCATACCTTGTTAGCATCTTTAGGATCGACAAAACCTTCCGGCTCCATCATATATAGTTCTTCCTTAAGGAAACTATTAAGGAATGCTGTTTTGACGGCCATTTGCCAGATCTCATAATCATAAAATGCAGCAATTGCTAACATGATTCGGACAGACTTCAGCATCGCTACGGGTGAGAAAGTCTCATCGTAGTCAACTCCTTGAACTTGTCGATAACCCTTAGCGACAAGCCGAGCCTTATAGACTGCCACATTACCATCCGCGTCAGTCTTCTTCTTAAAGATCCATTTACTTTCAATGGCTCGCTTATCATCAAGAAAGTCCACCAAAGTCCACACTTTGTTCTCATACATGGATCCTATCTCGGATTTCATGGCTTCAAGCCATTTGTTGGAATCCGGGCCCGCCATTGCTTCTTCATAGTTCGAAGGTTCACCGTTGTCCAACAACATGATCTCCAGGATAGGGTTGCCGTACCACTCTGGTGCGGAACGTGTCCTAGTGGACCTTCAACGTTCAGTAGTAACTTGATCTGAAGTTTCATGATCATCATCATTAACTTCCTCTCTAGCCGGTGCAGGCTCCACAGAAACAACTTTCTATGCTGCGCTACTCTCTGGTTCGAGTGCAGGTACAATTACCTCATTAAGTTCTATTTTCCTCCCACTTACTTCTTTCGAGAGAAACTCTTTCTCGAGAAAGGATCCATTCTTGGCAACAAAGACTTTGCCTTTAGATCTGAGGTAGAAGGTATACCCAATAGTCTCTTTGGGATATCCTATGAAGATGCACTTTTCCGCTTTGGGTTCAAGCTTCTCAGGTTGAAGTTTCTTAACATAAGCATCGCATCCCCAAACTTTTAGAAACGACAGCTTAGGTTTCTTTCCAAACCATAATTCATATGGTGTCGTCTCAACGGACTTTGACGGTGCCCTATTTAAAGTGAATGCGACAGTCTCTAATGCATATCCCCAAAACGATAGTGGTAAGTCGGTAAGAGACATCATAAATCACACCATATCCAATAGAGTGCGGTTACAATGTTCAGACACACCATTTCGCTGAGGTGTGCCAGGCGGCATGAGTTGTGAAACAATTCCACATTTCCTTAGGTGCGTGCCAAACTCGTGACTTAAATATTCTCCGCCACGATCAGATCGTCGGCACTTTATTTTCCTGTCATGTTGATTCTCTACCTCACTCTGAAATTCCTTGAACCTTTGAAAGTTTTTAAACTTGTGTTTCATTAAGTAGACATACCCATATCTGCTCAAGTCATCAGTGAGAGTGAGAACATAACGGTAGCCACCACGAGCCTCGACGCTCATTGGACGGCATACATCGGTATGTATTATTCCCAACAAGTCAGTTGGTCGCTCCATTGTTCCGGAGAATGGAGTCTTGGTCATCTTGCCCATGAGGCATGGTTCGCACGTGTCAAATGATTCAAAATCAAGAGACTCCAAAAGTCCATCAGCATGGAGCTTCTTCATGCGTTTGACACCAATATGACCAAGGCGGTAGTGCCACATGTAAGTGGGACTATCGTTATCAACCTTACACTTTTTTGGTACTCACACTATGAACATGTGTAACATCATGTTCGAGATTCATCAAAAATAAACCATTGACCAGCGGAGCATGACCATAAAACATTTCTCTCATATAAATAGAACAACCATTATTCTCAGATTTAAATGAGTAGCCATCTCGCATCAAGCGAGATCCAGATACAATGTTCATGCTCAAAACTGATACTAAATAACAATTATTGAGGTTTAAAACTAATCCCGAAGGTAGATGTAGAGGTAGCGTGCCGACGGCGATCACATCGACCTTGGAACCATTCCCGACGCGCATCGTGACCTCGTCCTTTGCCAGCCTCCGCTTATTCCGCAGCTCCTGCTTGGAGTTACAAATGTGAGCAACTGCACCGGTATCAAATACCCAGGAGCTACTACGAGCGCTGATTAGGTACACATCAATAACAAGTATATCACATATACCTTTAACATTGCCGGCCTTCTTATCTGCTAAGTACTTGGGGCAGTTCCGCTTCCAGTGACCGGTACCCTTGCAATAAAAGCACTCAGTCTCAGGCTTGGGTCCATTCTTGTTCTTCTTCCTGGCAACTTGCTTACCGGGCGTGGCAACAGCTTTGCTGTCCTTCTTGAAGTTCTTCTTACCCTTGCCTTTCTTGCAACTAGTGGTCTTATTCACCATCAACACTTGATGCTCCTTTTTGATCTCGATCTCTGCTAATTTCAGCATCAAGTACAACTCAGGAATGGACTTCTCCATACCCTGCATGTTGTAGTTCATCACAAAGCTCTTGTAGCTAGGTGGTAGCGACTAGAGGATTCTGTCAATGACCGAGTTATCCGGGAGATTAACTCCCAGATGAGTCAAGCGGTTGTGCAACCCAGACATTTTGAGTATGTGCCCACTGACAGAACTATTCTCCTCCATCTTACAGCTGAAGAACTTGTCGGAGACGTCATATCTCTCGACCCGGGCATGAGCTTGGAAAACCAGTTTCAGCTCTTGGAACATCTCCTATGCTCCGTGTTGCTCAAAACGCTTTTGGAGCCCCGGTTCTAAAATGTAAAGCATGGCACACTGAACCAGGGAGTAATCATCACAGCGTGACTGCCAAGCGTTCGTAACGTCTTGGTCCGCTGGGAAAATGGGTGGGTCACCTAGCGGTGCATCAAGGACATACAATCACTTGGAATCTATGAGGATGATCCTCAAGCTATGGACCCAGTCCGCATAGTTGCTTCCATCATCTTTCAGCTTGGTTTTCTCTAGGAACACGTTGAAGTTGGGGGTGACATTAGCGTTGGCCACTGGATGTACAATATAGATTGTAAAGACAATTTTAGACTAAGTTCATGATAATTAAGGTCACATAATCAAATTATTTAATGAACTCCCACTTAGATAGACATCTCTCTAGTCATCCAAGTGATACATGATCCATGTCAACTAGCCCGTGTCCGATCATCACGTGGGACGGACTAGTCATCCATGATGAACATCTCCATGTTGATCGTATCTTCTATATGACTCATGTTCGACCTTTCGGTCTTCCGTGTTCCGAGGCCATGTCTGTACATGCTAGGCTCGTCAAGTCAACCTAAGTGTTTCGCATGTGTAAATCTGGCTTACACCCATTGTATGCGAACGTTAGAACCTATCACACCCGATCATCACGTGGTGCTTCGGAACAACGATCCTTAGCAACGATGCATAGTTAGGGTGAACACATTTCTTGAAATTTTATTGAGAGATCATCTTATTTACTACCGTCGTTCTAAGCAAATAAGATGTAAACATGATAAACATCACATGCAATCAATATAGTGACATGATATGGCCAATATCATCTTGCTCCTTTGATCTCCATCTTCGGGGCACCATGATCATCACTGTCACCGGCACGACACCATGATCTCCATCATCGTGTCTTCATGAAGTTATCTCGCCAACTATTACTTATACTACTATGGCTAACGTTTAGCAATAAAGTAAAGTAATTACATGGTGTTTATGATTGACACGCAGGTTACAATAAAATAAGACAACTCCTATGGCTCCTGCCGATCGTCATACTCATCGGCATGCAAGTCGTGAATCCTATTACAAGAACATGATCAATCTCATACATCACAATACATCACATCACATCCTTTGGCCATATCACATCTCAAGGCATATGCTGCAAAAACAAGTTAGACGTCCTCTAATTTGTAGTTGCAAGTTTTTACGTGGCTCCTATAGGTTTCTAGCAAGAACGTTTCTTACCTATGCCAAAACCACAATGTGATATGCCAATTGCTATTTACCCTTCATAAGGACCCTTTTCATCGAATCCAATCCGACTAAGGTGGGAGAGACAGACACCCGCTAGCCACCTTATGCAAAAAGTGCATGTCAGGCGGTGGAACTGGTCTCACGTAAGCGTACGTGTAAAGTTGGTCCGGGCCGCTTCATCCCACAATACCGCCGAATCAAGATAAGACTAGTAGTGGTAAGAAAATGACAAGATCAACACCCACAAAAACTTTGTGTTCTACTTGTGCATAGATTCTACGCATAGACCTAGCTCATGATGCCACTGATGGGAGACGTAGTAGTAAATATTTTTTTCCTACGTGTTCACCAAGATCTATCTATGGAGAAACCAACAACGAGTAAGGGGAGAGTGCATATTCATACCTTTGAAGATTGCTAAGAGGAAGCATTACAAGAACGCGGTTGGTGGAGTCATACTCATAGCGATTCAGACCATGGTCGACTCCGATCTTAGCGCCGAACAACGTCGCCTCCGCGTTCAACACACGTGTAGCCCAGTGATGTCTCCTACGCCTTGATGCAGCAAGGAGAAGGACAGGTTGAGGGAGAGCTCCGACAGCACGACGACATGGTGACGGTAGAGCTGCATGGTCTCCGGCAGGGCTTCGTCAAGCACTATGGAGAACAAGGAGTAGGAGGAGTAGGGCTGCGCCGAGAGGGAGAGAGAGTCGTGTCTCAAACAGCCCCAAGGGCTCCACTATATATAGGAGGAGAGGGAGGAGGGTGCCCACCCCCAGGGTTCCCACCCTAGGTGGTGCGGAAGCCCCTATATGGGATCTGGCCGGCAGCCAAGAGGGAGGGGAGAGGGGTGCGACTGCCCTAGCCGCCCTAGGGTGGGCCTAGGGCCCATCTGGGCTAGGGTTTGACCCCCTCTCTCCTTTGCTGCGCCTTGGGCCAGGTGGGAGGGGTGCACCAGCCCACCTAGGGGCTGGTTCCCTCCATCTTCAGCCCATGCAGCCCTCCGGGGCCTGTGGCCCCTCCCGGTGGACCCTCAGAACCCTTCCGGTGGTCCCGGTACGTTATCGGTGACGCCTAAAACATTTCCGGTAACCAAAACCTCACTTCCTATATATCAATCTTTGTCTCCAGACCATTTCGAAACTCCTCGTGACGTCCAAGATCTCATCCGGGACTCCGAACAACCTTCGGTAAGCACGTACACTATTTCCCTATAACCCTAGCGTCATCGAAACTTAAGTGTGTAGACCCTACGGGTTCGGGAGACACGTAGACATGACCGACACACCTCTTTGGTCAATAACCAACAACACGATCTGGATACCCATGTTGGCTCCCACATGCTCCATGATGATCTCATCAGATGAACCATGATGTCAGGGATTCAATCAATCCCGTATGCAATTCCCTTTGTCTACCTGTATGATACTTGCCCGAGATTCGATCGTCGGTATCCCTATACCTTGTTCAATCTTGTTACCGGCAAGTCTCTTTAATCGTTCCGTAACACATCATCTCGTGGCTAACTCCTTAGTCACTTTGAGCTCATTATGATGATGTCTTACCGAGTGGGCCTAGAGATACCTCTCCGTCACACGGAGTGACAAATCCCAGTCTCGATTCGTGCCAACGCAATAGACACTTTCAGTGATACCCATAGTGCACCTTTATAGCCACCCAGTTACGTTGTGACGTTTGGCACACCCAAAGAATTCCTACGGTATTCGGGAGTTGCACAATCTCATGGTCTAAGGAAATGATACTTGACATTGGAAAAGCTGTAGCAGACGAACTACACGATCTTGTGCTATGCTTAGGATTGGGTCTTGTCCATCGCATCATTCTCCTAATGATGTGATGCCGTTATCAATGACATCCAATGTCCATGGTCATGAAACCGTGACCATCTATTGATCAACGAGCTAGCCAACTAGAGGCTCACTAGGGACATGTTGAGGTCTATGTATTCACACATGCATTATGGTTTCCCGTTAACACAATTATAACATGAACAATAGACAATTATCATGAACAAGGAAATACAATAATAACCATTTTATTATTGCCTCTAGGGCATATTTCCAACAACGGTCACGAGAGTCCATGGAGAGCTCTACCCACGGAGGGTTCCACGAAGAAGCAACCTTATCTATACCATGATGGCCTACGTCCATGGAGGACTAGCCTAACTCGGGGTAGATCTTCATGAAGTGGGTGATCTCCTTGCCTTTACAAACTTCTTGGTTCACTCCACAACAGGAAGTAGGAGGCCCCCAAGCGACACCTAACCAATCTAGGAGGCAACACCCTCCAAAAGGTAATAGGCTCGATAATGTTGATGAACTCCTTGATCTTGTGCTTCAAGATGATAGACTCCTCATAACTCAACCACTCTCGCATAGATTTGGCTTTGGTGGAAGAGATCGGTTGGGTGGAAAGCAACTTGTGGAGGCTAGAGATCAAGATTCATACGGATGGGGTGGAATGGCTTGATCTCAACACATGAGTAGGTGGCTCTCTCTCAGAAAAACTGATGGGATAAGTGGGGATCTGTTCTGAGTGCATCTCTTACGAGTGAGTTGTGGTGGAGGGTTATATGTAGGCATCTCCAAAAATCGAACCATTACACCTAAAGTGACCAACTCGGTGACACCGAAGTATGAATCTCGGTGGTACCGAGTTGCTCCAAAGGTAGCAACTTTTGAATCTCGTGAGACCAATACAAAGATCTCAGCGGTACCGACAAGGTCACCAACGGTCAGAATCCACAACTCCGTGACGCCAATCCAAAATCTTGGAATTTCTGATTTTATAAATCGAGGTAACAGAATGTCGGCAAGCTGGACTCGGTGGCACCGAAGCAGAATCAGTTGCATCAAAGATTGAAGGTTTGGCAGGGTTCTATCTGAGTGGGAAATCGGTGGGACCGAGTGGGAATTTTTGGTTGCACCGGTTTTCATGATAGGCTTGGAAAGACTTTTGTGGAAGAGTTTGTGGGTGTTTTTTGTGACTACCACTTGTGTGCGTTGAGCATTTTGTTCACCAACAATACCTTACCCCCTTTTAATAGTATTGGCTTTCCTATGGACTCAAAGTGATTTCTCACAAAGTAAAATTTAGAGTCCTCTTGCTTGAAGCTTTGCCAATGCTATTCCTTCTCCTTGTTCTTCTTGTAGATACTCTTCACACACCTGAGCCAACCTTCTTTGTGGACTTTATCTGAAATACACTAGATAAAAGTATTAGTCCAAGAGACAATGTATGTTGTCATGTATTATCAAAACCACCAAGGGAGCATATGTGCTTTTAGTATTCTCCATTCTACTGATGCTACCTACCCGCCAATGTGTCTCTTGTAAACATTGTGGTCCACATCCACGATTCAGATACTATTGTGGGTTATCGTAGTGATCTACTATTCATCTACTACCTCTACAAATGCACCAAGTTTAGATCTTATATTGTTGCCATAAAGTTGAACCACAAAATGATCTACCAAGTTGAACCACAAAGATCTACCAATATCACATCCAAGACTATGAATTATAACATGACGCAAAGTTAATAGGATATTTGGGTGAAAATTGTCCCGATATTAACATGATTACAAGTGCCGGGGAGGGAAATTGTTTTTAGTCTTTCGGAAACAAAACAAGTATTATCTGTAAGCCTACCATACATAGCTAGATTAATTGGTTATGTCTTACCAATGATTTTTTTCCAACCTATAAGGGACTGGATGGATGAGCAAATACATTATTGTCTCTATGATGAAACAAGACTAATGGTGTCTCAATTTGAAAATACAACTTTAGCAACATAAAAACATCATGTACCTGTTTAATTTTATACATGTATGCATTTCATTTGGTCAATATTTAAGACGTGTGTTGCACGTGCAAGGTTACTAGTTGATTAAGAATAGTAAAGCTACATTTAATTCATGCCCTCTCACCAAATAAATGTTTCTAACCATTTAATTTTGTTTGTTAAACATTACTGGTCATCAAAGTAAACACTACGTTTGTTGGGCCCGAAGTCATGAGGGTAGCTACTCCCATAGCTATTTTGCAGCTTAGAGGCGAGGGTCCCGATGTTTTGATGAGATGATAACTATATATTTGGTGGAGACGACTTTTGATGATTTGACTACAAACATGAACAACGTTGCGCCTTAGCAATCACCAAACCAATCTCCAAGAGGTTATTGACCATGCCAGAGCACGATCAACCTGATCACGAAGGACTATTCCTGTAAGCAATCGAAGAACAAACAAGAATATGATAATGCAATCTGAATATTGCGAATATAAATGAAGTATTGATAAGGGTGGAGATCCGAAAGCGGTCTTGGTCTGGTCATTGGACACAAATGAAGTACGCAAAGTTGCAATGGCTAAATTTAACTAAACAAATCCCAAGAAAAAAGCTAATAGATTGATCTACTTATATAGGAGCAAGGGGTGGAGGCCATGGTGGTGGGAGGACGTACCAAGGCACACTAAAACCAACCCTAGGTCGTACAAGTACCATGGGCCCAGGTGGAGGTGATGCAACACGTTTGGACTTGTAGTTTGACTCGAATTCTGGTGCGGCGTCACATTGTTTTGTCAATATCTCCACGCTCCAGACGAATTTTAAGGTGAATCCATTTGGGATGGAAAGCACATAAAATCTACTTTCCAACAAAAAACAACCCAACTCAGAGTTCATATGCAAAAGTTGTTTGTGTTTTGGTACATGTACGTGTGTGTAGTCCGAATCTGAGTCCAGAACGTGGGAGACTTCGACTCTATATTCTCTTGGGATAAAAGTGACATGGGCAAACTTCTTGAGCAACACCTAAACATCTCTTTTCCCCTTATCTTCATATGTGGATTGTACAAGTGTCCTGTAGTTCTGCAATTAGGCATGAAACAAAAACACGTGAAGTACTTTTGTTCTGTTTAGTATAAATGAATTATTGCATAACTTTTGTAAGAAATAACCTAATACGCGTATACAATATTTGTGATCATATCCAAGGTAGCCATGTCCTCATCATCCTCCCCTTCTTGAAAACAAACCTGTCCTCGACGTTTCTTAATCTGAAATGTGGCTAACAAACAAGGTGTACATGTTGTATATGTATATGTCATCCATTTTTTGCTTCCCTTGTGTTTTGCACAAATGACACATGTATAAACGAGTAACTACTATATATTATCCAATATAAAGCCAAAATATTATCAGAAGAAGTGGAAGGCATGAAAATATTGCAACTCAGTTTGCATATATAAGTGAAGCCCTTATTCATATCAAACGATTGACAATGTTCATCATTAAACCATCCCAACATTGGTAATTAAACTTGAATTGTTTCAAATTTACATGCTACAACATGCTTAAATAAGTAAGCATGCAACATGGCATTTGACAAAGAATCATCACAAATACTGGAGGACATATCAAAATGATTAAACAGGGACACAATAATTTTCAAACATATTTGATCCAAGTTTGATTTATTTCCTGATTCACATGGTTCTTTTTTATCAACAATTAATTTAATGGGTGCACTAAAAATTGTTTATATTGTAGTTAGTTGATCACATGGCGAAGTCAAATCATGAACATATTCCTCTAAAATAGGTGATGTGATCAAAATAATGTGTAGCTTTGCACATGGTACATTGGGATTGACAAGGCATTCATCATACTCATGTGGAGGAGGAAGATCATCACCTTTGTCATTACCTTTTATGATCAACTCAAATGATGTAGGCACTCTCGGTGGTGACACTCACATGGAGAAAGTGATGTAGCCCACACAAAAATTGATGTGGTTGTCATAGTATGCCTAGTAGTTGAAGGAACAATCATATCAACTCTTGGAATGTGCACCTTGCACTCGTTCTCCTTGTGGGCAACACATTGTTTTATTACCTGTTCAGCTTTGAAAGCAAGATGAAACAAACAATCCATACGATAACAATTTTTCATGAATTAGTATCTCCTGCATATCACGGTTTAATCCTTCAGAAAATCTATAAACAAAATCTTCTTCACTTTCTTCAAATGAGGAATGCAACAAGGTCATTTGTAAATCATCATAATATTTTATTACGATGCCACCACCTTGTTTTAGATGTAGTAACTTTTTAATCATGTCACAAGTATAATAAGAAGGGACAAATGTGTGTTTCATGGCAAGTTTTAAATAATCCCAAGTGGTAGGTATATAATCAGGGTGTAACCGACAATATCCGCTCCACCGAAGAGAAGCATAAGAAGTGAAAGAACGAACTGTGACCTTAACTTTCTTATGTTCAGCAAAATTATGGGAAGCAAATATATCATTTATTTCAAACTCCCATTCAATATATAAAGCAGGTCTAAGACGAACATTAAATGGAGGTATAGAAACATTAACCTGATCATGTGCATTTGGATCTCTGTTGACTTCTCGTAACGGTTGCTATGGTAGCACGTCTCCCACGATCGAAGAAGCCCATGAACTGAGAACTCTACATCCTGTCATGACTAGTAGAAACAAGAAACAAAAATCCAACAATATTGTTCCTATGAACTATTGGGATGTGGTGGTAAAACATTAACAATAAATCAAATAACAATGTCTTACAATTTCTTACCATGCAGCAGGTGGTGACCGGCAACCGACATTGTCATATCTCCAAAGATTGAGTAAAGCGATTACGAGGTGAACATATGCAAACACGAGGTAGAAATATGTGGAGCTTGAAAGGCTTAATATATGGTAGAAAATATTAGCAATAATCAATTCAGATATGCAATGTTGAATAAATGCTCAACGATGGTACTGTGCTGGTCCTAGGCTAGACCGTACTAGAGACGTGAGCCTAGATCACTAACGAAGTCACAACAAAGCACAAATAGCACCAATGTATTATATGAAGTAGCTCTAGATAAAAAGATATAAGTGAAGATCACAATGGGAGTAAAGATAATGATGACAAATCACTGCCAAGCAGGATATACCAAAACTCTCTTTGCATCCTTCCTTTGAAAAATATTATGTATTTTTGTTGATATTTTTTCAAGCATTCTACTGACTCAATCTTTCCAATGCAAAAATAATCACTCAATTTCGAGTTCGTTTGAGGAGTCAAAAAATTCGAGAATAGAACTGAAAAATATTGACTAACTGTGTTTGCGACCTTAGGAGGGCAAAAAGTCCTATTTATATGTCGATTTAGAGGTGACAATAATTAACTAGCTTCATGAACTATTCATATGCGGCTCGTCGATAGCTCGAATTTGTGTACTCGTGGAGCCAAAACGGTCTTCGGATGAGGAAGATATGCCTGTTTTACAGAACCCTACGCAAAACAGATTTTAATCCGAATTCAAATACGAGATGGAGTCTAGGTAGATCCAAAATTTGATCTTTTTACTCTTTTTTCCTCTTTTTTCGGTCTCTTACATTTTTTCTTTCACTTTTTTCCTCTCTCAACCAAATAAGATGCAGATTGGATCAAGTGTGGATGCAAACGACCTCAAGTATTATAATTACAATGAACAATGGTAGCACGTGTGGAAAATTGATGGATGGTGGTGGGCGACAACAGAATGAATGATGATGCAGCGGTGGCGTGACTGATGTGAACAGAACTCGAAACTCTGAAGGACGAGACACTAAGACCAGCAACTTGACACAACGGTACAACCGATAATTCAATAGTGCAAGCACGGATAAGAAAATAGCAAAGGCTCTGACTGGCTTCGACAAAGGATGAATAGATCAAACTTTTTTTGGTGGCTTTTTCTTTGGTAATAGTTAAGAAAAATAAATCTAATCTAGGGATAACAAGAAATTCTCACCGAGCAACGTGAAAACTGATACCACTTGATAGAGCCGAGGGTCCCGATCTTTCGATGAGATGATAATTATCGATTTGCTGGAGACGACTTTGACGATTCGACTATAAACATGCACGACGTTGCACCTTAGCAATCGCTAAACCAATCTCCAAGATTTTATTGACAACGCCGGAGCACGATCAACCTCACCACGAAGGTCTATTCCTGCAAGCAATTGAAGAACAAGAAAGAATATGATAATGCAATCTGAATATTGCGAATATAAATGAAGTATTGATAAGGGTGGGGATCCGAAAGCGGTCTTGGTCTATTCGTTGGACACAAACGAAGTACACAAAGTTGCAATGGCAAACTTTTGACTACACAAATCCCAAGCAAAAGGCTACTAGATTGATCTACTTATATAGGAGCAAGGTGTGGCGGCCAAGGAGATGGGTGGATGTCTCAAGGCACCCTAAAACCAACACCAGGTCGTACAAGGCCAATGGGCCCAAGTGGAGGTGATGCAACATCTTTGGTCTTGTAGTTTGACTCGAATTCTGGTGTAGCGTCAGATTGTTTCATCAATATCTCCACGATCCGAACGAGTTTTAAGGTGAGTCCATTTGGAATGGAAATCACAGAAAATCTAGTTTCCAACGAAAAAAGAACCACCAAATTATCAGTCTGTATGCAAAAGTTGTTGGCGCATTGATACAGGTATGTCTGTGCAGCCCGAATCTAAGTCCAAAATGTGAGAGACTTGGACTCTATCTTCTCATGGGCTAAAAGTGACGTGGGAGAACTTGAACATCACCTAAACATCTTTTTTCCCCTTATCTTCATATGTGGATTGTACAAGTGTCTGGTAATTCTGCAATTAGGCATGAAACAAAAACAGGTGAAGTACTTTTGCTTTGTATAGCATAAATAAATTATTGCATAACTTTTATAAGAAATCAACTTAAGTAAATACGAGTATGCAATATTTGTGATGATATCCAAGGTATCCATGTCCTCCTCCTCCTCCCCTTGTTGAAAACAAAACTGTCCTCGGTGTTGCTTAATCTGAAATGTGGCTAACAAACAAGGTGTACATGTTGTATATGTATATGTCATTATTTTTCTACTTCTCTTGGTTTTTACACATATGACACATGTATACATGAGTAACTATTATATATTATGGAAATATAAAGCATAAATATTATCACAAGAAGTAGAAGGCATGAAAATATTGCAACTCAGTTTGCATATATAAGTGAAGCCCTTATTCATATCAAAAGTAAACCATCCCAATATTGGTAAATAAACTTGAATTGTTCCAAGTTTACATGCTACAACATGCTTAAATAAGTAAGCATGCAACATGGCATTTGACAAAGAATCATCACCAATATTGGAGGTCATACCAAAATGATTAAACAGTGACACAATTATTTTAAAACATATTTGATCCAAGTTTGATTTATTTCCTGATTCACATGCTTCTTTCTCATCAATAGTTAATTCAATGGTGCACTAAAAATTGTTGAAATTGTAGTTATTTGATCACATGGCAAAGTCAAATCGTGAACATAGTCCTCTAAAATAGGTGGTGTGATCAAAACAATGGGTAGCTTATCACTGGGTACATTAGAATTGACAGGGCATTCATCATACTCATTTGGAGGTGGAAGATCAGCACCTTTGTCATTACCTATTATGATCAACTCAGATGATGTAGACACTCTCGGTGGTGACGCGTCACATGGTGAAGGAGATGTATCCCTCACAACAGTTGATGTGGTGGTCATAGTATGCCTAATAGTTTAAGGAACAACCGTATAAACTCTTGTAATGTGCACCTTTCCTTCGTTCTCCTTGTGGGCAACACGTTGTTTTATTACCTGTTCAGCTTTGCAAGCAAGATGAAAAAAACAATCCATACGATAACACTTTTCATGAATTAGTATCTCCTGAATATCACAGTTTAATCCTCCCCAAAATCTATCCATAAAATCTTCTTCACTTTCTCCAAATGATGAATGCAACAAGGTCGTTTGTAAATCATCACAAGATTTCATTACGATGTCACTACCTTGTTTTAAATGTTGTAACTTTTTAATCATGTCACGAGTATAATAAGCAGTGATGAATGTGTGTATCATGGCAAGTTTCAAATAATCCCAAGTAGTAGGTATATAATCAGGGTGTAACCAACAATATTTGCTCCACCAAACAGAAGCATAACCAGTGAAAGAACGAACTGCGACCTTAACTTTCTTATGTTCAGCAAAATTATGGGAAGCAAATTTATCATTTATTTCAAACTCCCATTCGATATATAAAGAAGGTCTAAAATGGCCATTAAATGGTGGTATCGAAACATTAACGTGATCATGTGCATTTGGATCTCTTTGCACCTCTCATAATGGTTGCTGTGATGGTATGTCTCCCATGATCGAAGAAGCCCATGAACTGAGAACTCTGGATCCTGTCATAGTAGAAATAGGAAACAAAAATCCAAGTATATTGTTCCTATGACCTACTGGGATGTGGTGGTAAAATGCTGACAGTAAAGCAAATATCAATGTCGTACAAATTCTTATCATCCAGCAGGTGGTGACCGGCAACGGACATTGTCAATATCTCCAAAGATTGAGTAAAGAAATTACCAAGTGAATACACGATGTAAAAATATGTGGAGCTTGGAAGACTTAATATATGGTAGAAAAATATTAGCAATAATCAATTAAGAGATATAATGTTGAATAAACGCTGAATGATAGTACTGATACAAATGGAGTCAAGACAAAGCACAAATAGCACTAATGATTTATGAAGTAGCTCTGGATAGAAATATATAAGTGAAGATCACAATGGGAGTAAAGATAATGATGACAAATCACTGCCAAGCAGGATATACCAAAACACTCTCTTCAACCTTTCTCTGAAAAATATTCTGTCAATTTTTTGATATTTTTTCAAGCATCCTACCGACTCAAGCTTTCCAAGGCAAAAAGAATCACTCAATTCCAAGTTCGTATGAGGAGTCAAAAAATTTAAGAACGAACCTGAAAATATGGACTAACTTTGTTTGCGACCTTAGGAGGGCAAAAGTCATATTTATAAATCGATTTGGATGTGATAATAGTGAACTTGCTTGATAAATTATTAAGATGCCTCTCGTCGATAGCTTGAATTTGAGTACTCGTGGAGCCCAAACGGAATTCAGATGAGGAAGATATGCCTGTTTTACTGAACCCTGCGCAAAACAGATTTCAATCCGAATTCAATACGAGATTGAGTCTAGGTAGATCCAAAATTTGTTCTTTTTTCTCTTCTCTCTATTTTTTCACTAACTTTTCTCTCTCTCCTTTTTTCTCTTTTTTTCTCTCTCTCACTTTTTTCTTTTTTATCTCTCACTTTTTCCTCTCTCAACCAAATAAGATGCAGATTGGATCAAGCATAGATGCGAACGACCTCAAGTATGATAATTACAATGAACAATGGTAGCACATGCTGAAAATTGATGGATGGTGGTTGGCAACAACGGAAGGGATGATGATGCAGCGGTGGCGTGACTAATGTGAAAAGAACTTGAAACTCTAAAGGACTAGACATTAAGACCACCAACTTGACACGACGATGCAACCGATAATTCAACAATGCAATCATGGAAAAGAAAATAACAAAGGTTCAAACTGGCTTGGAAAAGGACGGATAGATCTAATTTTTCTGTGGCTTTCTCTTGGGTAGTAGGGAAGAAAAATAAATCTAATCCGGGGTTAACTAGAAATTCTCATCGAGCAACCTGAAAACTGATACCACTTTATAGAGGCGAGGTTCCGATCTTTTGATAAGATGATAACTATCGATTTAGTGGAGAAAACTTTGACGATCCGACTACAAACATGCATGACGTTGCGTCTTAGCATCGCTAAACCAATCTCCATGAGGTTATTGACCACATCGGAGCATGATCAACCTGACCACGAAGGTCTATTCCTGCAAGCAATTGAACAACAAGAAAGAATATGATAATGCAATCTGAATATTGTGAATATGAACGAAGTATTGATAAGGGTGGGGATCCGAAAGTGGTCTTGGTATGGTCGTTGGACACAAACAAAGTACACAAAGTTGCAATGACTAACTTTTAACTAAACAAATCCCAAGCAAAAAGCTACTAGATTGATCTACTTATATAGGAGCAATGGGTGGCGGCCAAGGAGGTGGGAGGACGTCCCAGGGCAACCTAAAACCAACCCTACGGCGTACAAGGGCCATGGGACCAAGTGGAGGTGATGCAACACCTTTGGACTTGTAGTTTGACTCGGATTCTGGTGCAGCGTCAGATTGTTTCATGAATATCTCCATGTTTGGAACCAATTTTATGATGAATCGAATAGGGATGAAAATCACATAAAATCTACTTTCCAAGAATAAAAGAATGACCCAATTCTGAGTCCGGATGCAAAAGTTGTTGGCATTTTGATACAAGTATGTGTGTGCAGTCCGAATCTGAATACAAAACGTGAGAGACTTGGACTCTATCTTCTCTTGGGCTAAAAGTGACGTGGGAGAACTTCTTGAACAACACCTAAACTTCTCTTTATCCCTTATCTTCATATGTGGGTTGTACAAGTGTCCAGTAGTTCTGAAATTTGGCATTAAACGAAAATAGGTGATCATAAATTATTGCAAAACTTTTATAAGAAATCACCTCAAGTAAATACGTGTATGCAAAATTTGTGATCATATCCAAGATAGCCATGTCCTCATCAGTAGCCCTATGGTTAAGTGGGCCACTTTGCCTGCTCAGCCCAAGACAACTAAGCCCGGTCTAGCCTTGTAGAAAACAAGTATTGGCCAAGTACCTCCCTCCCTTCCCTGCTCACGCCGCCCCCACCTATCCTTGCCGCCACCCACGACAGCATCTCCTCCATCCTCTCTTCCTTGCATGGTGATGTCACCATCGTCACCACAGTCATCGACTATGCCTCCACATCCCTCGCCCGTCTCATCGCCACCTATGCTACCCCTCTTGCATGTGACAACGGCGTATCCTGCCCTCCCCAACATCTCTTGTGACCTAGGTGAATCCTCCAAACACTGTAGCCGGCAAATGGAGCAGCAGGGCATCACAACTTGCCCGGTGAATCTAGAGAGAGACAACGATGATTTGGCATGACGTGTTGCAGATTTTCCCGGTGGAGCTGAGGAGAGGAGAAGAAGATGGTGGGCATGAGGCTCCTGCGCGTGGAGCTCCTATACACCATCCATGTTCTTTTAGCCCAAGCCGGGAAGAATATTTTGGCCTCCATCTTGCGTAGTCAGTCTGTCGGACCCTGGGAATGGGGGTACCTAGGCCTGTCTGCTCGCAGCCCACGACGTGTCGCGTATAGAGAGCCCATGGTGGCCCACCTTGGGACTTCACTAGCAAGACCCTCACGAGCCCCCCCGCCTCGCGAGGCACACAACAGCAAGCGCCGCCGGTGACCTCGTGGAACCCCTTCGCGAGGTTGCCTCCCGAGATCGCCGCCAAAGCCATCACAGGGTGGACTGGTCGAGAACGGCTCGGCGGGGCCGTCTGGTCCTACGCCTTCATGTGGGTGATGCGGGTCATGCCCGGAGCCGTGCCAGCAGGCGTCGATGGATAAGATGTACTCTTGTGTGCTAACGGAGCAAGGATAGCTTGCCAGTTCCCAAGGAGATCCCCAAAAGTTTCCCCTTTGGAGAAAGAACACCACGACTGGGGGCTCGCCAAGATTAAGGTCATCCCCGAGCCTACCGACGCGTCACGACAGTGAGATTTCACAGGCAGAGACTGCTTTTGTCTAGATAGACTGCGACCTTGTGCTCCTTCAAACAGTCCGCTGTGGCAACCCTTCCCACCTTGTCATTCCCGTGGAAGAGGACCAGGGCCAGTATACGACAGGGCATGCCTCCGCCGTAACAAAGGGAGAAGAAAGAACACACCCTTGTAACTCCTCATCTCCCCAAGAAATCCACACAAGCAGGAGTAGGGTCTTACACCGCAATGTGGCCTGAACCTGGGTAACCACCATGTCCATGTTCTTCCTCCTTAGCTCATGCTCGCCGCAGCACCGCCATAGGCTTGTGAGGTAGAATAGGGCTGGTGAGCAAGAGCAACCTAGAGTTCAAACCTTCTTGGGTCCCCGGAGCCTCGATTCCGACATTTGTGCGCCGTTGTTCTCCAGCTCTTTCGATCTCCGTCCATGTTGGCCCCATGACTGAAGCCCCTCATCTGCGTGCCGAGCACTAGACAACCCGCATCGTCCAAACCACACCCATGGGCCACAGCGGTCGCCGCCACTCCGACGACACGGAAGTTGCCGCTGCTACTAACCCCGCTTCCCACGAGCAGCAGGACTCCTCTACGCACCCCTCTGTGCGACAGGATGGCCACACTGGCATGGCTTCCTCTTCCCACGCTCGCCTTGGGCATGTAAACGCATAGGCGCGCTGCTCATGGCGCGCGAGATGCTTCGCTACCGCCTAGCGGACGCTTGTTACCACGCGTGGCTGGGCCGCACCATCGAGCTCGTCACCTCTGTCGGAGAAGTGCCGACGCCCTTCCGCTTTCTCCACCCTCCATCGCCCCGCGTCGGGGACATTGTGCATGGAGCACCTCCGCAGCCTCCCCCACGCGACGACCCAGTGGAGCCCCGTTGCGAGGCAAACCCGCGTGATACATCGCCAACGTATCTATGATTTTTGATTGTTCGATGCTAGTATATTATCATTCTAGGATACTTTTTGGGTATTTATTTACCAGTTTATAATATTTTTGAGCACTAACCTATTGAACCAGTGCCAGTTACTATTTTCTGCGCATTTTTGCCTTTTCATAGTTACAGTACCAAATGAAGTCCAATTACCACGAAACTTTTTGACGGGTTTTTTAGGTCAAACAAGACCTAGAAGCTTTGGAAGGAGTCCAAGAGGTGCACTAGTGTGACTCCCCCAATTTCGACCGTACACTAATCATGCACGCAAATGCGTACGACCAAGATCAGGGACTCACGGATTGATATCACAACACAACTCTAGACACAAATTAAAGTCATAGAACTTCATATTACAAGCCAGGGGCCTCGAGGGCTCGAATAAAAAGCTCGACAAGCACGAGTCAATAGAAGCAAATAATATCTGAGTACAGACATAAGTTAAACAAGTTTTGCCTTAAGAAGGCTAGCACAAACATAACACTGATCGAAACAGGCGAGGCCTCCTGCCTGGGAACCTCCTATCCTACTACTGGTCGGGGGCAGCCTCACGTAGTTGAAGGCTCCGACTATGGTGTAGTACTCATCTCCGGCATACTCCAGCTTCGGGTCTCCATCATCTGAACATAACAATCGTATCGAGGGGGAAAGAGAAAGCAAAGTAACGGTGAGTACTCATCCAAAGTCCTCGCAAGACTAACATCAGAACTATGCTAAGTATGCATCAGTATCAAGGAATGGGGTTATATCTGGACTGACTGCAGATGGCAAGAATGAGGGGGGAGGCCTAGTACTATCGAAGACTAGCATCTTCAACATCTGCAACATTAGAAGAGAGTAGTTTGGTATCTCATATACAACAATATTATTGTAGCAAATTTTACTAAGGAACCACGCCCACAGATTCTTCCTCGACTCCCTACGAGAAAGCAATCTCGGAGCTAACATTCATTTCAAATTAAATCCCAGTTTTGGTTATATTAGGTCAATGTACAACTCCAAGTCGACCTGTTACCGTGGACACGGCTATTCGAATAGTTGAATTCATCCCTGCAGGGGTGCACCACATTGCCAACACGCTTGAGCACCTCCGGCCAGACACACTTTCCTGGGTCATGCCCGGCCTCGGGATATCAACACATTGTCGCCGCACCTAGGCTTAACAAAGAGGCCAGTCCGCTGGTCTAAATCCTAAGTGCACAAGGGTCATGGGTCCACTCACCCTTTGCACTCCTGCATGATGTGTATGCGGCCGGTGTTAGTCGTGGCATCCCTTAATACAAGACAGTGCTTACGCGGGCCACCCAGGATCGCGCCGCTACATTGCCGACGTCCAAAGAACTTCGGATGATACAATGATGCTGAGTACCGATAACTTATCCCACATGAAGGTTTAGTGCGTAAAACGTGAAACGACCAACTCAGATCAAATACCCATCCCATTAGAATTTTATTAATGCGGGACGAGCGCGACCCATGATGTGCGGTCTCGTCGCCCCGCTCGAGGATGTGTGGCAATGGCCTCACTTGCCCGGCCACACCTCATCATCATCAAACCATGGGTACCCTTTAGGGCCGACCCATCACCAACATCTGTGTGTAACCAAGTCATAGTACCCGTGTGTATAAAACATCAAGGCAGGAACTGAGGAATCACCCTCAATGGTTCCCGCTCGATGTAATCGTGAAGGTGGATGATACGTGTTCAATGTATCTATAATTTTTGATTGTTCCATGCTATTATATTATCTGTTTTGGATGTTTTATATGCATTAACATGCTATTTTATACTATTTTTGGGACTAACCTATTAATCTAGAGCCTAGTGTAAGTTTCTGTTTTTTCCTTGTTTTTGAATATTGCAGATAAGGAATATTAAACGGAGTCCAAACGGAATAAAATCTTTGAAATAATTTTTCTTGGACCAGAAGCAACCCAGGAGACTTGGAGATGAGGTTGGGAGAGCCGCCGTGTGGCCACAAGCCATAGGGGCACGTCTAGGGGATAGGGTACGCCCCCAGGGCTTGTGGGCCCATGGTAGCTCCCCTAACCCTATTTCTTGGCCTATAAATTCACAAATATTCCTTGTATACTACAGGGAGCCACTAAAACACTTTTCCGTCGCCGGAAGCCTCCGTTCCCGAGAGATCCAATCTTGGAGCCTTTTTCGGTAATCTGCCGGAGGGGGATTCGATCACGGAGGGCATCTACATCAACTCCATTACCCCTCCGATGATGCGTGAGTAGTTCACCATAGACCTTCGGGTCCATAGCTAGTAGATAGATGGCTTCTTCTCTCTCTTTGCTCTTCAATACAATGTTCTTCATGATCTTCATGGAGATCTATCTGATGTAATACTCTTTTGCGGTGTGTTTGTCGAGATCCGATGAATTGTGGGTTTATGTTCGGATTATCTATGAATATTAATTGAGTATTTTCTGAATTATTATATGCATGATTTCATATCTTTGCAAGTCTCTTCGAGTTATTGGTTTGTTTTGGCCAACTAGATTGGTAATTCTTGCAATTGGAGAAGTGCTTAGTTTTGGGTTCAATCTTGCGGTGTCCTCACCCAATGACAAAGTAGGGGTAGCGAGGCACGTATTGTATTGTTGCCATCAAGGATAAAAAGATGGGGTTTTCATCATATTGCTTGATTTTATCCCTCTACATCATGTCATCTTACCTAATGCGTTACTCTATTCTTCATGAACTTAATATTCTAGATGCAGGCAGGAGTCTGTCAATGTGTGGAGTAATAGTAGTAGATGCAGAATTGTTTCGGTCTACTTGATATAGACATGATGCCTATATGCCTAATCATTACCTTGGATATCTTCATAATTATTCGCTTTTCTATCAGTTGCTCGACAGTAATTTGTTCACCCACCGTAATACTTGCCATCATGAGAGAAGCCTCTAGTGAAACCTATGCCCCCCGGTCTACTTTCCATAATTTATTTTCAGATCTATAAACAAAAAATAGCAAAAATACTTTGCTGCAATTTAATTAACTTTTACTTTCCGTTCTCGTTTACATCTATCTCTATTAGATCTTATCCTTGCAAGTAACCGTGAAGGGATTGACAACCCCTTTACAGTGTTGGGTGCAAGTGTTTGATTCTTTTTGTAGGTACATATATTGGGGACTTGCTTGTATCTCCTATTGGATTGATACCTTGGTTCTCAACAACTGAGGGAAATACTTATCTACTTTGCTGCATCAACTGTTCCTCTTCACGAAAACCAATGCATGCTCGAGAAGTAGCAAGAAGGATTTCTGGCGCCGTTGCCGGGGAGAAACATAGCAAGTCAGGATAAGAACTCTCCCATCAACTTGCCAATTTTTGGCACTGTTATCGGGGAGATATACATCAAGCCTATCAAGTACCCATCACAAACTCATCTCTTGTATTCACATTATTTTCCATTTGCCTCTCGTTTTCCTCTCCCCCACTTCAAAGACGATTTTCAAAAAATACCAAAAAGATTTGCCTATTTATTCGCCCTTCTTCTGTTCACCTTTTCATTGCTATGTTTGCTTGTGTTGCCATGTGCTTTCTATTTTCTTGCATCTTCGCTTGCTAAAAATCTATTGATATGGATCCTCATCCACTTGCTAATCTTTTCAAAAGACCAAATTATGATGAACCAATTGCTAGTGAGTTGAGTGCACTTGATTATCTCTATGAAGTTTTATTTGAAAATCATGAATCTGAAAACTTTGATGAAGTGTTGAAAGAAGAAATTTGTAAGGAGATACATGATAGTTCCTTGAATGAAAAGCATGGTTGCCATGTTGTTAGTATTAATTATCTGAATATCCATAATGCTAATCATATGCAAAATCACAAGCTTGGGGATGCTATGCTTGATGAAGATGATATTTTTTTGTACCCCAAGTTTTTTGATGACACATATGCTATAATTGATCATGAAAAGAATTCTTTGTGTGGTAGTTATATTGTGAGATTCCTTGATGATGTTACTGAAAATTACTATGAGAGAGGAACATATGCTTTTACATATTGCAATAATATCAAGTTTCCTCTCTATGTGTTGAATGTTTGGAAGTTATGCTTGTTTTTCCTTCCGATGGTAGTTGATTTTTGTTCCCATAATTTGTTTGCTCACAAAATCCCTATGCATAGGAAGTAGGTTAGACTTAAATATACTTGCCATGTGATTCATGATGTTCCTATTGTTGCAAATAGGAATTGTGTGCCCGTAGATTTCATTGTTTTTGATATAAAATGCAACCCTACATGTCCTATTATTCTTGGTAGACCTTTCTTAGAACGATTGGTGCAATTATTGACATGAAAGAAGGAAATATTAGATTCCAATCTCCATTAAGGAAACGAATGGAACACTTTCCTAGAAAGAAAATAAGATTGCCTTATGAATCTATTATGAGATCTACTTTTGTATTACATACCAAAGATTACAATACCTAGATCTATTGCGTTTTACCTAGATAGGGGCGTTAAACAATAACACTTGTTGGGAGGCAACCCGATTTTATTTTCCTTTCTGTTTTTTGTTTCTGTTTTGGTGTGTTTTGCACATTATTACTTATGTTATAATTGTGTTTTGGTGTTTTAATTAGTTCTTGAGCCAAGTAAAACCTTTGGGGTGATCTATGGTAGTTGTTGATTTGATCTTGCTGAAAAACAGAAACTTTTGCGCTCAGTCCAGGAATTTTCTATTTTTTCAGGGCGTCGAATTGATCTAAAATTTTAACACAAGATTGATATACAAATTTCCCCGATTTTCCTAATGTTTGATAATTTGTAGAGTTTTAGAAGTATTCAAAGCCTACAGATTGCTAAAGACTGTTCTATTTTTGACAGATTCTATTTTCTTTGTGTTGTTTTCTTATTTTGATGTATCTATGGGTTGTATCGGGGGGTATGCACCATGGAGAAGTTAGAATACAGTAGGTATTACACAAATATAAATAAATAATGAGTTCACAACATTACCGAAAGTGGCGATTTTTTATACTAACGGATCTCATGAGTTTTCTGTTGAGTTTTGTGTTGTGAAGTTTTCATGTTTTGGGTGAAGATTAGATGGACTATGGAATAAGGAGTGGCAAGATCCTAAACTTGGGGATGCCCAAGGCACCCCAAGCCATATTCAAGGATACCAAAAAGCCTAAGCTTGGGGATGCCCCGGAAGGCATCCCGTCTTTCGTCTTCAATCCATCGGTAAATTTACTTGAGGCTATATTTTTATTCACCACATGATATGTGTTTTGCTTGGAGCGTCTTGTATGATATGAGTCTTTGCTTTTTAGTTTGCCACAATCATCCTTGCTGCACACATATTTTGAGAGAGACACACTGAATCATGAATTTTGTAAAATACTTTATGTGCTTCACTTATATCTTTTGAGCTAGGCAATGTTGCTCTAGTGCTTCACTTATATCTCTTTAGAGCATGGTGGTGTTGTATTTTATAGAAATTATTGAACTCTCGTACCTCATTTATATTATTTTGAGAGTTTCTTAAAACAGCATGGTAATTTGTTTAGGTTATGAATTTAGTTCTAATATAATGGGCATCCAAGAGGGATAATAAAAACTTTCATATTTAGTGCATTGAATACTATGAGAAGTTTGATTACTTGCGTATAGTTTTGAGATAATAGAGATGGTAATATTGAGTCATGCTAGTGAGTAGTTTTGAATTGAAAGAGATACTTGTGTTACAGTTTGTGATTCCCGTAGCATGCACGTATGGTGAACCGTTATGTAACGAAGTCGGAGCATGATTTGTTTAATGATTTTCAACCTTTGTGTGAGGGTCGGGAGCGCGTGATGGTTAACTCCTACCAACCTCTCCCCTAGGAGCATGCGTCTAGTGCTTTGTTTGATAACTAATAGACTTTTGCAATAAGTATGTGAGTTCTTTATAACTAATGTTGAGTCCATGGATTATATGCAATCTCACCTATCCACCTTTGCTAGCCTCTCTAGTACCGCACAACTTTCGCCGGTACATCAAACCCACCTTCCTCAAAACAGCCACCATATATTTTCCTCAAAACAGCCACCATATCTACCTATTATGGAATTTCCATAGCCATTTGGAGATATATTGCCATGCAACTTCCACCATTCAGTTTTTCATGACATGCACCATCACTTCATCTTGCATATAGAGTCATATTTTGTTTTAGGTATCGAGTTGTAAGTAAATAGAAGTGTGATGATTTTCATTAATAGAGCATTGTCCCGTGTGAGAAAAGGATGATGGAATCCATGACTCCCTCACAAGTTGGGATGAGTATCCGGACTTTACAAAAAATAAAAGAGGCAAGCGAAGAACAAATAAAAAAAGAGGCCAAAGATGCCCACCAAAATATAAAAAAATAAAAAAAATAAAAAAATGAGAGAAAGAGAGAAGGTACAATTGCTACTATCTTTTCCACACTTGTGCTTCAAAGTAGCACCATGATCTTCATGATAGAGAGTCTCCTATTTTGTCACCTTCACATAACTAGTGGATATTCATCTTGCATGACCTATTAGTTTTCTTTTTGAGCTTTCATACACTTATAGCTCTAATGCATTTGTTGCATGGCAATCCCTACTCACTCACATTGATATCTATCGATGGGCATCTCCATAGCATGTTGATACGCCTAGTTGATGTGAGACTATCTTCTCCCTTTTTCCCTGCACCTCGTCCATATTCTATTCCACCTATACTGCTATATCCATGGCTCACGCTCATGTATTGCGTGAGAGTTGAAAAGGTTTGAGAACACCAAAAGTGTGAAACAATTGCTTGACTTGTTCATTGGTGTTGTGCGTGATTTAGATACTTTGTGTGGGGAAGATGGAGCATAGCCAGACCATATGATTTTGAAGGGATAACTTTCTAAGGCCATGTTATTTTGAAAGGACACGATTGCCTTGTTGGTGTGCTCGAAGTATTACTGTTTTTATGTCAATATTAGACTATTTTTTTGAATCTGACGGATCTGAATATTCATGCCACAATAAAGAATATTACATGGATAAAATGTTAGGTAGCATTCCACATCAAAAATTCTGTTTTTATGATTTACCTACACAAGGTCGAGCAGGAATTAAGCTTGGGGATGCTTGATACGTCTTCAATGTATCTATAATTTTTGATTGTTCCATGCTATTATATTATCTGTTTTGGATGTTTTATATGCATTAATATGCTATTTTATACTATTTTTGGGACTAACCTATTAAACTAGAGCCTAGTGCCAGTTTATGTTTTTTCCATGTTTTTGAGTATTGCAGATAAGGAATATTAAACGGAGTCCAAACGGAATAAAATCTTCAGAATAATTTTTCTTGGACAAGAAGCAACCCAGGAGACTTGGAGATGAAGTCGGGGGAGCTGCTGTGTGGCCACAAGCCACAGGGGCATGCCCAGGGGGTAGGGCACGCCCCCAGGCTTGTGGGCCCATGGCAGCTCCCCTAACCGTATTTCTCGGCCTATAAATTCACAAATATTCCCTGTATACCAGAGGGAGCCATAAAAACACTTTTCCGTCGCCGGAAGCCTCCATTCCTGAGAGATCCAATCTTGGAGCCTTTTCCAGTAATCTGCCAAAGGGGGATTCGATCGTGAAGGGCATCTACATCAACTCCATTGCCCCTCCGATGATGCGTGAGTAGTTCACCACAGACCTTCGGGTCCATAGCTAGTAGCTAGATGGCTTCTTCTTTCTCTTTTCTCTTCAATACCATGTTCTTCATGATCTTCATGGAGATCTATCCGATGTAATACTCTTTTGCGGTGTGTTTGTCGAGATCCGATGAATTGTGGGTTTATGTTCAGATTATCTATGAATATTATTTGAGTCTTTTCTGAATTCTTATATGCATGATTTCATATCTTTGCATGTCTCTTTGAGTTATTAGTTTGGTTTGGCCAACTACATTGGTAATTCTTGCAATAGGAGAAGTGCTTAGTTTTGGGTTCAATCTTGCGGTGTCCTTACCCAGTGATAAAGTAGGGGTAGCGAGGCATGTATTGTATAGTTGCCATCAAGGATAAAAAGATGGGTTTTTCATCATATTGCTTAAGTTTATCCCTCTACATCATGTCATCTTATCTAATGCGTTACTCTGTTCTTCATGAACTTAACTCTAGATGCAGGCAGGAGTCGGTCGATGTGTGGAGTAATAGTAGTAGATGCATAATCGTTTCGATCTACTTGATACAAACGTGATGCATATGTGCATAATCATTGCCTTGGATATCTTCATAATTATTCGCTTTTCTATCAATTGCTCGACAGTAATTTGTTCACCCACCATAATACTTGCCATCATGAGAGAAGCCTCTAATGAAACCTATGGCCCCCGGGTCTACTTTCCATAATTTATTTTCAGATCTATAAACCAAAAATACCAAAAATACTTTGCTGCAATTTATTTACCTTTTACTTTTCGTTCTTGTTTACATCTATCTCTATCAGATCTAATCCTTGCAAGTAACCGTGAAGGGATTGACAACCCCTTTATAGCGTTGGGTGCAAGTGTTTGATTCTTTGTGTAGGTACATCTATTGGGGAGTTGCTTGTATCTCCCACTGGATTAATACCTTGGTTCTCAAGAACTGAGAGAAATACTTATCTACTTTGCTGCATCAACCTTGCTTCACGAAAACCAATGCATGCTCAAGAAGTAGAAGTGAAATTAGAGGAATCACCCTTGGGGATCCCACACTTGAGGGGGGTTGCACGAAAGAGTCGAAATCAGGAGTGGCTGAGAGGTATCACCCTCTATTTGCCACGACCGACTAGCTACACTGCAGAGCTAGCATCATGATTACTTTACGAGGTGTCACCCTTGGTACTTGATGGTAGTTCCGCAGAGTCGTACAACTAAGGGGGTGTGCAGTGATGTGAAGGGCCTAGCTCGTCGATCACGAAGATCGAGTATCTGATTGTTAAAGCGGGGCAACTAAGACTAGAGGTCATAGGGGATTCATTGATCAACCTATACTAAGAAGTTGATATGACATTAGGTACAATAGAAATTTATCAAAAACAGGCTATGCATCAGAATAGGAGACAACTAATACAATAGCAAAATCTAATTCAAGAACGAGAGGGAAAGAAATGGGCGATATTTGAATGCTTAAGAGGGGGTTGCTTGCCTTGCTGCCCTGCTACAAGGGCCTGATCATCAGTGTCATAGTCGTACCCGACAGCAGCGTCAGTCTCAGGGTATACCGGTAAGAAGAGGGGGGGAGAAACAATAAATATAAATCATATAGATGCAACACGATGCATGACATGGCAATATGCGGAGCTAGGCATGCACTAAGGAAGTACTACACGTCGTGGATGAATCGGAGGAATATCTAACGATATTTTCCGGGTCTCGAGCTACTACCTGACATACGAATTCGATGGAAAGGTTCAATGTTCATTATGATAGGAGCACACAAGAGACGAACAAACTGCGTATTCGGATTCGTGGGATTTGTGTGATCAACTTTCATGTAAAAAATATTTGCATCCGAGTTATGGCTTATTTTACATTAATTTTTAAAGTTTTATTAATATTCAGAAATTAAATTGATTAAATTTAATTCAATAAACAGAATTATGACATCAGATGATGCCATCCTCACATGAGCAGTCAACATGGGGTTGACTGGTCAAACTGACTAGTGGGCCCTTGTTGTCAGTGAAACAGGTTAAATAAAGTTTAATTAATATTAATCAGAATTAATTATAGGGGGTGGGACCCACCTGTCTTTGAGATTAGTTTCAGTAATTAGCAAAATTAAATAAAAAGTTTAATTAGCTGTTAAAGGGGCTCGGGCCCACATGTCATCCTAACAGAGTAAATTTACTAATCTAACTAATCTTTAATTCATTAATAAACATTTTTATTTTTATTAAAAACATTTAGGGGGTGGTGGGCCCTCTTTGTCATTGGGTCAGGGAAGGGGTTAGGGGGTTATTCCCCCATGAACCAAAATCGACCAAGGGGCGCCGTAGGGCCTCGCCGGAGCAAGCACCGGCGGACATTGCGCCAGCAAGGGCGCGAGCACACGATGGCGGTGGCGATGGGAGTGCGGTGAGCACGCGCAGCGAAGCTAGCGGCCAACAAGGCGACACTGGGACGCAGGCGCGCACGGGCGACAGACGGGGTCGTGCCCGGACGCGTGGGGCGGCACGGTGAGCGCGTGGGTGCGGAGCGGCAGCGCGACCAGGGGCGTGGGTGAGCAATGGGGGCTGGAGCGAGGTCGCAGCGGTGTAGTACGGCCACGGCGCCGCACGAGGGGGGCGTGGGTGTAGGCCAGAGGCGGGTGGGGGCCGACGAGCGGAGCGTAGTGGCTAGAGAGGGGGAGAGGAAGAGGGGAGGAGCCCCGAGGGCTCACAGCGACGCGACAGGGAGGGACAGCGGGCTCGATGTAGGGCGACGCGATGGAGATGGCGGCGAGGAGGCTGCGGCACCGGGGAGGAGGAGGCGTGGTGCAGCGGGGGGTTGGAGGAAGCAGGGCAGTGATGTGGCGACGACGGGGGAGCTGGCGGCGGCGGGAAGGGCGTCGGTTGCCCAATCCACCAGATCGGGGGGGAGAGTGGATCGGGGGGAGAGGGAGTGGGGAGAGTGGGGGTGGTGATTAGGGTTGCGGGGGTGGGGGTCGTGTAGGCACCGGGTGGGCCGGCGGGGTAGGGAGGGCCGGTTGGTCCGGCCAGATGGCCTGGTCTAGGGGGAAGGGGGGTTGTTGTTGTCTCCTTTTTGATTTTAGTTTTATTCTTTTAAAACGGTATCTTTATTACCTATCACTATTTGACTTATGTGAAATCATGTGACCTGGCCCATAAATCCTATTTCAATACTAGGCAGTGTCACAAAAGGTTTGACGACTTTTGAAATGTTTGGAAATTTAGCTAATTCAAAAAGGGCATTTAAACAATAAATTGGCCTCTGTTTTAATTGTTTTGTGGAACTCAAATGCTTAACAAAAAGTTGGTGCTAGAATTATAAATGCTTAGGGAATATATGAAACCCATCCATGAATTTAGTTTTCATATTTGCCAAAATATCAAAACCACTTTTTACATGATTTTTTAAATCATTAGGGAATTCAAATGAGATAGGATTTCATTGTGATCAAACGTGTTTTTGCAAAAATAATTTGGCTTAAACCTCATGGTTATTGTAGCTTAAACACTAGCATCACTGTAGTTGAATCCAGGGGTGTCACAACTCTCCCCTACTAAAATAAATTCTGATCCCTAGAATTAAGACGTACAGGAAAGGGGAAAAGTTTGGTTACAAAATTCTAACATAACTTCTTGTTCTTGGTTGCTCTTCTCGAAGAAGTTGATTCCTTTCGTCGAGGTCTTCAATTCTCTTATTCAGGTCCTCCTGATGAAAACGTCATCCTCTCTTCGGAAAGTCATCGTCCTATGAATGCGATATGAGGGAAAACTCTGGAGGACGTAGCTACACAAGGTTGGGCACCTGACAGTGAACTCAACGAACAAGACATGAATTAATCCTCGAGTTGTAACCCAGGGAAAGCACCGAGAGAAAAATGCGATGGTACAAAAGTTTCAAACGGGTAGGCAAACATTTATGCCTAGCCAGAAGGTGAAAAGGAAGGGGGGGGGGTTAAGAGCAACGGGAAAAAATAATTTGCATCTGATACTAGAATAGATCATCCTCTGGACGGTGAGTCAGGAATTACATACGAAACCAAGTGCAAAGGATACCTAGAATCAAGGTTGTACATGAGAGTCAGGTTTTGATCCTGTGGAACTGTGGGCTATGGGCCCGCCATGCGGGTAAGAGCAGAAAGAGCGGTGACATATTGCACGGTCATGGTTGCAAGACCTGCCAGAGGATAGCTTTTCAGTTAAGTTGGCAACAACATCAGTACCAAGGGCTGGGGACGAATAGAACCATTTTCCTGCTCGTTGAAATGAGGCGAACCAATAGGCAAAGTTCTCGTCCACCAGTGGCTACCGGAATGTTATCAACAATAGTAACAGGGTCTTACCGACACTGTTGTTCACCGAGGTGTTTCCCTAAGCATGGAATTATTAATTTTTAGATCATATAATATCAAGAAAGGTTAAACATGCCAATGGAAAGGAAATGTGATTATTAGATTAACCAGACCAATGGAAAGAAAAATGTGTTTATACCCCAAGTGTTAGAGTATAACTTTCCCAGAGACAACAGAACATGATATACATGAGAGGACAACAAGTATATACCCAGTTAGAAAAATGGAGAAAGGAGAATCATGATGTTTACCCATTCAAAGACGTTTGGAAGAGAAAAAAAAGATCAAGAAACATTTAGCATTGAGCTTCGAATTTTCTTGCTTGAGGATCGGAGTACCACGGTCATGCTTCGGGGAAACATCGACATGGTCACTAGGTAAATGTTAGACTTCCAGAACACAAAGGGTCCATCAGGAACAACTTATAAAATAAGTCTTACAATTTCCTCATGGGAGAAAGGTGAATTTTGCTGAGCAAGATACTATAACAATAAGTCTTCGGGGCAGGTGTGCTAGCCACAACATCACCTTACCGAGTAACATACAGACCAATGTTATCGTTCTTAGGAAAAGTTCCAACCATCATATCCGCTGAGATTCAGATCTGGTTGGTGTAAGGATACTTCAAACTTAGCCGGCTTGAGAAGAAAACGATGCAACACACACCTAGGAGATGATGCTGTAAGAATCTTAGAATGAATGACAAAGGCAGGCCTTGCATCATGAGTCGGATTGCAAGCCTTATGAACACAATGTCAATACATTTGTGTCCACATGGATGTCTTTACAAAGGAAATCAATCAAGTTTTGGTTGGGAATCATCATAGAGGAGATCAAAGTTCCATGTGTAAGTCTGTATTAGTTCTTACGAGGAACTTCTTTTCCCATATCAAATCAATCAATGGCTTGGCATGCTAGGAAATACATATGGAGTGAAGGTAGCAAATCTATCAACCCATAGAATACTTAGCACATGCATGAATGAATTGGAAAGATTCCAGAGGAAGCAAAAAAAAACCCTTCTCATAATCATGGCAGTAAAATACACGTGAACTTAGATAAAATCAATTCTTCTATAAAACATACCCTTCATGATCTAGGCACAAAGATAATGCTTTCAAGGTTTCCAACAGTAGCTGAAATGTTCGTCATGGGACATGAAGAAGAAGTGGATGCGGCTGATGGGCTCAGCAACAATTCATCGATCATTACACAAAGATGGATTTCCATGATTGTGTGAACAAGGTGATAGCATTGGTCAAGCCAGATGATATATTGAGGTATGCCCGAGGGAAACATCCACAATTAAACATTAATCGAAAGGTGTACCCAAAATCAGAACTGAGTAGCACGACCAATGTTAGAATGTTGATTCAATAGCCAACACACTAAGAATGGACTTAATGTTCATTAACTCCAAGGTAATAGAGTTGCTATGCGATAAGTGTTGAATTTACACATCACAGCTCCTTGTCGGTATTCCGGGTAGAAACATCATGGGAACCAAGAAATCAAAGGTGATGGCAAGCAGTATCACTATATCAAGAATTCTTAGGACATGTGCAATTATCACAACATTCTCGACAAAAGGAGTTAATACTCTAGATAGAACATAACACCAGATGGTTTGCAAGGAACTTAAGGTTCAACCAAATCAAGACCAAGTGTGCGATTGGAAGGAAGGTAAGGGGTTCGGCACTGACAACAACAATTACCAAGGGCAAGTACATAACTCCTCATCATGAATTCAAATGATATTCCGGAAGAGCTCAGAATGTTGATGATGATCACGAAACAAATGCCGAGAAGTGTCTTGAAGATGTAATCGATCAGTGGCAACATCGAACAAGGAAAAGACTAAGTGAAGGGTGGTCGGGACCACACATTAAAGTGCTAGCTCAGAATCGAAATTGCCTATCAAGACAACCAACATGACGTTGAAAGCTCGTGCAAGCTTAGAGCAATGTTGGAATTATGTTCCAGCGATGAAGGGCATAGATAGCATGGTCAAGCTTTAGCATGACAATGATGATGTAGCCTAATAGCTTGGAATGACAGGATTGAGTACAAACTCGTAAGCAATAAAGATTACTAAGAGTTGTTGAATCACAATGCGTACTCGATTCAGTTATCCTTGAGTGTACAACAACTCAGAACACGAGGAAACCGGCATCAGTGAAGTATCATAGTTGATGAGGAGCTTATAAGAAGTTATATAGCTCGATGATATTCTTGAGATACAAGAGGTAATATTCAGAAGTAGATCAGAATAGAGGTTAGACTAGTGTATTGATCTGTGGAAGACAAGCACTTTAACTTGTTTGAGAATGAAATCAAAGCAGAACAAAATGGTCGAACCACGATATGCAAGGGAGAAGATCATAGATACCAGATCAAATTATACCAAGCGAATTTTATTGTTACAAGAAGCTTCCATGATAAGTCATACATCAGGTCCATGGGCATGAACACAAGTTCAAGGTCGACTCCCACTTCTTCAAGGCATAACCTTTCATTCACTCCTCACTTCCGATGATTTTTTAGCATTGCAAAGTTTAGCTGGCAAGCACCAGTAGAGTATGACCCATAGAAGTTTTCGGGCTCACAAAGATTAGGGAGTGCATTTTTCCAACCCTTTAGGGCATCTTAGGAACATATACCACAAACTTCAAGAGTAATTGACACATGCTTGAAAATAAAGCATGGCTGACAAAAGCATAGGATACAACTTATTAGAGGGAGAAGACACAATTTACCAATGGTATCATCTATCAAGGGAAGAACATCACAAGAATTTTGAATGTGAAGGATGCTATCGGATAATAGCCTAACAATGGGTGTGGTGGTCGACAAAGGACCTGATGTGAGTACCGGTACTCCATCAAAGGAAGATAGAATGCAAGGTATTGGATTATAGAACATCCAAATAATTTGGATGCTTAAATACCAAAGGAATTATGATTTCCAGGTTGGGTATTAGAATTAGATGCTCCGATAAAATTGAAGTAAGTTGAATGGACTTAGATGGACTATCAATCAAGGTTGATTTGTTGAGAACCAATTCATGTTTGGAAAGATGTCTGAACCGGAAAGAGAATTTATGAGAAATAACTGATGACTACGTGCATTCACACACATGTGGAATTACTAAAATCAAATGAAAATTAGAAAGGATTTAAACAATATTGCTAGACATATGGAATTAACCATAATGCAAGCATATGAGAAAGGTCAAGAATCAAAGGCTATTGAGGATTTAGGAAGATCGGATAGAAATTCGAAGGATTTTTTTGAAAGCAATGACAACTGAGGAAGAACAAATCCCCGGTAAGTATAGGTGAGGTGGGGGTTGATGGTAGAAGGGAATCGCAAGAGCGATGAACACAAGTTCTCAGGAGAACATCAGAGTGTATCTTCAGAGTCTTCTGATGAATCAAGTCGTCATATGGAATGAGGGGCTCTCTGGGGGAAGTAGTTACGAGAACCTAGAGTTAGAGTTAATAAATTATTTAACCCAAAAGAGGAGAGAGATCAGAACCCACAGTATAGATGAGGAATAAAAGATCCTAACACGACTCTATTGAGATGTGGGCCCATAACCAACACAACAATGTTAGTAAAAGTTTTTCAAGTACTAGACTCAACTTTGGCCAAGGAGTTGGAATGGGGGCTACCTACAGGCATTCGGCTCTAACACCAACTTGTGACGCCCCCAATTTGGACCAGACACTAATCATACACGCAAATGCATACGACCAAGATTAGGGACTCACGGATCAATATCACAACACAATTCTAGACACAAATTAAAGTCATACAACTTCATATTACAAGCTAGGGGCCTCGAGGGCTCAAATACAAAGCTTGACAAGCACGAGTCAGCGGAAGCAAATAATATCTAAGTACAAACATAAGTTAAACAAGTTTTTCCTTAAGAAGTCTAGCACAAACATAACACTGATCAAAAGACGCGAGTCCTACTGCTGGTCGAGGGGAGGCTCCACGTGGTACAAGGCTCCGGCGGTGGTGTAGTAGTCGTCTCCGGCGTACTCCATCTCTGGGGCTCCGCCGTCTGACTACAGCAATCGTATCGAGGGGGAAGAGAAAGCAAAACAATGGTGAGTACTCATCCAAAGTACTCGCAAGACTGACATCAGAGCTATGCTAAGTATGCATTAGTATCAAGGAATGGGGTTATATCTGGACTGCCTGCAGCAGGCAAGAATGAGGGGGAAGGCCTAGTCCTATTGAAGACTAGCATCTTCAACATCTTGCAGGATTAGAAGAGAGTAGTTTGGTATCTCATATTGGTAGTATACCAATATTATTATAGAAAATTTTATTAAGCAACCACGCCCATAGATTCTTCCTCGGCTCTCTATGAGAAAGCAGTCTCGGAGCCAACATTCATTTCAAATTAAATCACAATTGTAGTTATATCAGGTCAAGGTACAACTCCAAGTCGTCCTATTACCATGGACATGGCTATTCGAATAGTTGAATTCATCCATAGAGGGGTGCACCACATTTCCAACACGCTTGATCACCTCCGGTTGGACACACTTTCATGGGTCATGCCCGACCTCGGGATATAACCACGTCGTCGCCCCACCTAGGCTCAACAGAGAGGCCAGCCCGCTGGTCTAAATCCTAAGCATGCAGGGGGTCATGGGCCCACTCATCCTTTGCACTCATTTACGATGCGTACACGGCCAGTGTCAGTCTTGGCACCGCTTAATACAAGACAGTGCTTACACGGGCCACCTAGGCATGCGCCCTCCATTGCTGATGTCCGAAGAGCTTTGGCAGATACAACGATTCTGAGTACCCATAACTTATCCCACGTGAGGGTTTAGTGCGTAAAAGGTTAAACGACCAACTCAGATCAAATACCCAACCCATTAGCATTTTATTAATGCGGGACGAGCATGACCCATGATGTGCGGTCCCGTCGCCCCGTCTCGAGGATGTGTGGCAAGCGCCTCACCTGCCCGACCACACCTCGTCATCATCAAACCGTGGGTACCCTTCAGGTCTGACCTATAACCAACATCTGTCTATAACCAAGTCATAGTACCCCTATGTATAAAACATCAAGGCGGGAACTGAGGAATCACCCTCAATGGTCGCCGCTCGATGTAACCGTCAAGGTGGACTTAGAGGAATCACCCTCGGGGGTCCAACACTTGAGGGGGGTTGCACGACAGAGTCGAAATCAAGAGTGGCAGAGAGGTATCACCCTCTGTTTGCCACGATCGACTAGCTACTCTACAGAGCTAGCATTATGAGTACTTTACGAGGTGTCACCCTTGGTACTCGATGGTAGTTCTATGGAACCGTACAACTAAGGGGGTGTGCGGTGATGTGAAGGGCCTGGCTTGTCGATCATGAAGATTGAGTATCTGATTGTTAAAGCGGGGAAATTGACACTAAGGGTCACAGGGGATTCATTGATCAACCTATACTAAGCAGTTGGTATGACATCAGGTACAATAGCAGTTTATCAAAAACAGGCTATACATCAGAATAGGAGCCAACTAATACAGTAGCAAAATCTAATGCAAGAATGATATGGAAAGAAATGGGCGATATCGGAATGCTCAAGGGGGGGGGGGTTGCTTGCCTTGCTGCTCTGCTGCAAGGGCCCGATCGTCAGTGGTGTAGTCGTACCCGGCAGCAACGTCAATGTCGGGGTCTACCGGTAAGAAGAGGTGGGAGAAACAATAATTATAAAGTATACAGATGCAACATGATGCATGACATGGCAATATGCAGAGCTAGGCATGCACTAACAAAGTACTACATCTCGCGGACAGATCAGAAGAATGTCTAACGATATTTTTCGGGTGTCGGGCTACTACCGGACAGACGAATTTGACGGAAAGGTTCCATGTTCGCTATAATAGGATCACGCGACAAACGAACAAACTGCGTATTCGGATTCATGGTATTTTTTTGATCAACTTTCATGTATAAAATATTTTGATTTTTTTTGAAAACTACGACCGAGTTTGGACCAAGTTTGGAAACTGTATGCCCAAATTCAAAAAACCCAGAAACGGTACCCCGCTGGCCTCTGGTGGGCCGAAGAGGGGCCTTTCGGCCTGCGGGAGGCCGAAGAGGTGCCCGTCGGCTTGTGGGCGGCTGAAGAGGGCCCGTCTGCCCGCCAGGTGGCCGAAAAGAGGCTCGTCGGCCTCCGGGCAGCCAAAGAGCCCCTGGCTAAGGACGACCGGGACCTTCTTCATCCTCTGGTCGCTGGCTCCTCTCTCTCTCTCTCTCTCTCTCTCTCTCTCTCTCTCTTTCTCTCTCTCTCGTTTCTCTCAGCCATTTTCCACCCCGAGCCGATCTCCTCCCTCCTCCACCCAGTTTCCTATCCAACCCGCAGAAACAATAGATCATAGCCTTCTCCACCGCCCTATGATATCTTTTTGTGCCATGGGGTTGTTTTTTATGCATTTGGAGGAGCCATGGTGGGGTGGCGGAGGTGTGGCTGGTGAGGAGGTGGTGGGGTGGAGAGGAAGAAGAAGCTGGAGAGGAAGGAGACACATGCGTCGAAGGGATACCATTGTCGTCACTAATTTTCTATGAGTTGTACATTTTATTTAGTGTACGTAGTCATTTTAGTGTACGTTTATTTAGTTTATTCAGTATAGTCATTTTAGTGTACGTTTTTGTAGTGTACATTTATTTAGTTTATTTAGTGTAGTCATTTTAGTGTACATTTATTTAGTTTATTTAGTGTAGTCATTTTAGTGTATGTTTATTTAGTGTACGTTTATTTAGTGTACGTAGCTCTGGGAATAATTTTGTTCGTTGTGATTGATGAGAAGGTGGCAATGTGTGACAGGTGAAAATGTCGGAATCAGTAAATTTGACTGTTTATTACGGCCCTGGTAATATTCGATATAATGAGTTGGGGGTTGATCCTAGAGAGTTGAAAAAAGGTGTCATGACACTTTCAGACCCGGACAGACTGGACATTAGATGGTTGAAGCACTGGTTGACTACTAGTTTTGGGCTGGATCCTGAAGTATGTTCCGTCAGTATTCATGCATTGTGGACCAAATCCCGTAAAAATGTCAAGTGGGAGTTGACACAGATAAATAGGAGCCAACATTGGTTGACCCTATTAAGTCGTTGTCGAGACCGAAGAATCCACCCATATGCCCTAGTGCAACCAGTGGCGAAGGAAGATAATATCATACAAGTCCACGTGGGGTATGAATCAGGCCAGTGTAGTCAAGTGGCTAGCAAGATTTATTTATTTGGTTCACAGCCACCGGATGTGGATGCTAGACAAGCCGAGAAAGAGTCAGACTATGTGCCACACATTGTTTGCGGTCATGATACTGGGCAAAGTATTCAGTCGATAGTATTAGCTGGTTCTGGTGTTACTGATGAGGATGAGGAAGGCGATGAAATGCACAAGGTGATGGAGGAAGAGGACGAGGATGGCTTTGCGGATGATCTGGATTCTAAAAATTCAGAGGATGAAGTGGAGGTACCGATTCCTTCTACATGGGATCAGGACATATCCACCAGCATTACTATCAACGATGGCCATGAGTGTCGGGACCCCGATTCTAAGTCATATGAATCCAGACTGTAACATATCACATCACTTTGCCGCCTCACGCATGGTAAGCTCCACGGCTGCAGCCATACCTTAGCCGGGACCGTTTGTTTCTTTTGGCTCAAGGAGAAGAACTAGGACGGATGAACCCTTTCTTCAAAGCTTCATCGAGTTGGATCTTAAGTTCGCCTAGTTCTAAGGGTGCCATCTTATAGGGTCTTCTGGCTATTGGGACAGTCCCTGGGATGAGCTCTATCACAAACTCAACATCTTTGACAGGTGGAATTCCTAGCAGTTCTTCTGGAAAGACATCCGGAAAATCACGGACTATCGGAATATCTTCTAATTCTGGAAGACGGCTAGCATTGAGGGAATAGAGTTGGCGCTTGGCTGTTCAAGTGGAGACATTAACTATCTCACCCGATGGATGTGTAAGTTGAACATTCCTAGTATGAGTATCAATCTTAGCATAGTGGGCTTTCATCCAGTCCATGCCTAAGATGATATTGATGTCCGAAGACTTGAGGGCTATCAAAGATGCCTAGAAGACTAGCCTATCCACTAGAATCTCATTATCATGGCTCACTCTAGAAGTTTGCCACTTTGAACCAGGAGTTTGAACTACTAAAGGAGTAGGCATATCACAAAAAGACATGTTATGAAACTATACATAACTTTCTACGATGAAAGAATGAGATGCCCCAGTATCAAATAGAACAGATGCTGGATGGCTATTGACAAGGAGCGTACCTAGGATAAGATCAGGATCCTCAAGGGCTTCCTGAGCAGAAACATAATTCACTCATCCATGAGCAGGAGCTGGCTTCACATAGAAAGCTTTTCCCGGCTTCCCACGTCCAGCCGGCTTGGCATTGTTCTGAGGACACTCACGGGAGTAGTGTCCTGGTTCCCCACATTTGTAGCAGACCATGGTGGCATTGGGAGCAGCATTGGCAGGCGAACCTCCAAATGTCCTGGCTGGAGGGTTGGGCTGAGCTGGGCGAGGCGCCTGGAAGGATGGCCTCGCGGTGTACCTTGGCGGTAGAGCCGCGTTGGGCACCCACACCCGGCGTTTGTTGGAGCCTAAGCCAGATGCGGGGCTGAAATCACGGTTGTGCTTCCTCGTGGCCTCATAGCCAGTTTGTCCAGACTCGGCATTGATAGCCTTGTTGACGAGAGCCTGGATGGTTGTGCACTCATTTAGGCGCGGATCTCGACGAAGGTGAGGATTAAGTCCCTTGTGGAACCTAGCCTGTTTCTTGGCATCGGTTGGAACTACTTCCCGAGCATAACAAGCAAGATTGCCAAACTCACGGCTATACGCATCCACTGACAGTCTGCCCTGGGTGAAAGCACAAAATTCCTCTCTCTTGTGATCCATCAGCCCTTCCGGTATGTGATGGGTACGGAATGCCGCGTTGAATTCTGCCCAAGTTGGTGCGGGGCCTGCGGGACGCATGGCTTCATAATTTTTCCACCAAAGATTGGCGGGTCCTTCCAGAAAGTAGGTAGCAGAGGTCACCTTGTTGGCCTCGGATACATTGGCAGCTCGGATCTTACGGAACATGTTGGTCAGCCAATTATCCGCGTCGAGTGGGTCGACCGAATGATGATACTTGGGTGGGCACAACTTGACGAAATCACCGAGGGACACGCCATCATTGTGATCATTGCAGGGAGCACGTGCTGTGTTCTGCTCAATTCGTTCCAGCAGCCTATTGGTCTCCCTTTTGTTCCGCTCAGCTTCAAGCATCACTTCCGCCAAAGAGGGCGCATGTGGCAGGTTCTCTTGCCTTGGCTGCCTTCCCTCGCCCTGCTCTGGGGCAGGCATGGGGTTATTCCTAGTTGCCACCATCCTGGGAAAACAAATCCACAACTTAGCGATAGAGGACATCAACTCTAAGACATGAGATAAGGAATGTACTGGACAACATGGCATGTAGGGTAAACACCCAAACAACATGGTAATAACAACTTCCCTATGAACACCATGATTCATGCACACCATGACATAGTTCAGTACAAGCTCAAGCTGAAATACAAACTACGGAGAGATGACACAACTCATCGGAGGCATTACAAGCTTCCTATACATTATCTATCTACACCTCCGGAACTCAACTCTCAACCTTAATCATATCCCACAAGACACGCAGGACTGTGGCGATACGACTACTACCATACTAGAGCTAACATCCACGTACTCAAGCATCACCGTAGAATGCCTCATACAGGTTACCCCCGTGACCCGGGAGCTGAACCTGAGGATCCGGAAACACTCTAGCCTGTGATCCCTAGAAACCGTAAGGACACGGATGTGGCCTCGGTCCCCTTGTTGCCGGCAACAGCGGTCCTCGAAGAGGCGTGATGCCCCCAACATCGAGCCAGTCTACGCGTGGCGGCAGATGAGTCTGCGATGGGTTCAACATCTCCGAATCTCCATAGCCTGTCTGCACGACAGGTGCCAACTATGTCAGGGCTGTCCAAAGACGTGCATGGGTAGCATAAAGCTCCATGCGAAGGGCACGTGCATCACGATCCCTGTTCTCCTACATCTGAGCGGTCACCTGTAGCCTAGGGTCCTCATGAGAATGATCATAGTAGGCTGCGCTAAGATAGCCATCCTCTCCTCCCATGGAAGCAGGAACATAACAGAACTCTGTGTTCTGAAGCAGACCATGGTGAAACCTCATGATAGTCAACATGGTGTAGGCGGCCTCCTAAACTGCCATGTCTATGGTGACACCTAGTCCATAAGTCCAGTGAAGCGGCTCTATAGCTCCAGGATATGGGATATATCTTAACAGTACACAGATACCGGCTCTGGTTGAAATCTCGATACTGTTCCTCCACTATGTACTCTGGGTACCAACGGTAGCCAGCCTCCATCATAACTCTAACCAACATGGCCGTGTGACCCGGTACATCGATGCACCTGGTCAGACGGACCACCTGACGGGAAGGACGAGGGGGCATCTGAAATAGAGAATGATGCAAAGACATTAGAGACTCTAGCAGAAATTGGACAACATAACGTCTGTAATTGCTCAAAAAAGATTTTGAGACAACTGCAAAAGATTGGAAAGCATAACCACTCGACTTTCTAGATTCAAATCTCTTCTCCATCTGTTTGTCACACCAACAACACTCAAGTACTGACATTCACTTGCAAACAAGCTAGCTAGTAGTACATGGTTAGTAACTCATCATCCTAAGCAATAGATGAGAAGCCTAGTTCTTATCCCCGTAGAAAAGATGAGAAAGACTCAACATAGAATAACTTGGGAAGAGGAGTAAAAAGAGCCTTACGTTCCCTTCCACAATCAATTCCCCTACTTTTCTATAGTGTTTCTAGACTCAACTTCAACCGGTTTGGCTTGGTAGTCCTACAGTCAGTCAGGCTCTGATACCAACTCTGTCGGGACCCCGATTCTAAGTCATATGAATCCAGACTGTAACATATCACATCACTTTGCGGCCTCACACACGGTCAGCTCCACGGCTGCAGCCTTACCTTAGTCGAGACCGTTTGCGTCTTTTGGCTCACATATGTGAACATGTCGCTGGCAATCAGACGACAGAGAACCCGGGCCAACATGACTAGTCATAGGGCCCAAGTGGCATATCCGTACGGAAACAGGCATACGTAACCCAACAATGCAGGTGTCGGCCTCAAGCGTGTGTAGACGAGTCATAGCAAGCTACAAGGACTCCATTACGTCGTGAGACATAAATGCCATCACCGCACGTAGATGAGTCATAGCAGGCTATAGGGACTCCATTACACTGCGAGACATCTCCCCAAAGGGACAGACACAACAGCAAAGAAGGATACATGCCGGTCAATCAATGTGTCCGGAGCAGTAGCAAGCTACCAAGGCTCGATGCAAGCACAAAGAGGCAGTTTCCCGTAAAGAGTACTACTAAAGGCACATGACTAGGTGTCAGATCCCATACATACTGTTGCACGTCACACGTACGCACGACATGCCCGATATGCATAGATACAACTATGGCATCACAACATAACCATACAACAACACAACTTTTATTTAAGAGGCTCAGACGAGCCTTGCATAATATGTTCTTACAGATAGGGGTAACATGACCTGACACTCAAGTTATACAAACAAGTTAATAGAAACAAAGCGGAAGCATAAGCTGTCTGAGTTTAGACAGATGAAAGGGTAAAAAGGCACACAGCCTGACTATCTACAGCCCACCACAGGGCATAAGGTCGTTGCTGGGACACCAGCTATTCGACATCGTCGACATCTAGAAAGAACCCACCTGATGGGTCTTGGGTCTCATCTGCAACATTTATTAAGCAAGCGTGAGTACAAATGTACTCAGCAAGTCTTTAAAACAGACCTAGTCTTTTCATGCTCATGTATCAACAAGGGGAGTGGTGGAGTTTATGCAGCAATGCCACCTTTGACTCATGGCTAACCTACACTACACAATTTTAACTCTTTGTTTAAATTTTAGATATCACACACGAGTCCACTAACTCCATGAAAATACACCACCATGGATTCACTTCCCTCTCCTGGGAGAGTGCCATCCACGGTACTCACACTTGTCTTGATATTTTTATGAGTATCCATTTGATTATCTATGAACAACATAAGTTTTCCAAGTAGTCCATATGTGAGGACGCGACTATTCGAATAGTTTCATACCCTGCAGGGGTGTACTTATTCACACACGCTCTCGCCACTTATCGCCGTGTGCTCTTAAAACCATGCACCTCGGCAACCTGCAAGCGGAAGCCCAGCAAGGGAGTCGACCACGACCGTCAATCGCATAAGACCTCTAGTCCAGGCTATCGCCTATTTGAGACTGAACCTGCACGGAAGTCCGGCCGAAGTTTCCGCTACGGCCCCAAACGATGTGCGCAGGGTTCCCAAGCCCACCATTCGGATGACCCTTGGTACACCGTGCCACTACCTACCGCGTCGTAACCCCCCTAGGGTCAGCACTACGCATGGCCTCCAGCATGCTATAAACACCAGAAACTACATGCAAATCCTGGACTAAGGACTAAGCGACTAATAAGTCGAGAGGGTCAATTAAGTATCCCAATGTGTGGTAGTAACTAGTCTTGGATCACAAACACGGAACTCAATTCCTATGAACGGTCCCAATGAGACAACTCGCTATGTACTCCTACATAGCCCCTCATCGCTACCTTTACCAAATCGAGTTCATCATAAGCTTATCACATCAGAACAACATGGTTTCACTCCAGTTCATCACCCAGATGAATCAGACCTGACACAACTCTAAGCATAGCAAGCATAGCAGGCTAAGTAAGCTAAGCACATCATGGCACAAGCATCTACTAGGTATGCTAGGTTGCAAGGTTTAGCTATTTACTATGACAATGACAGGTCATGCAAAAGAATAGGTTCATCTATCGTGTATGACAGACAAGTGAACGTTTGTTCTAATGCAATAAACAAGAGCAGGAGCGAGAGAGTGGGATGTTATCGGAATGATCAAAGGGGGTTGCTTGCGTTGCTGGGTAGCGGAAAGGTTCTCTCCTTCATTGGAATACTCGGGGGTATCCTCAGAAGCAGGGCCTACCGCAATGCAGATAAATAACAATCAATACACGCAAGTGCAACAATATGATGCATGATCATGACATGGTAGCATATAAGGATGGGCTAGTGCAACTATTGTCCAAGTTAGTTTGAAGTGAGTTTGAATATAGGTTCAAAATCAATCTCCATTTCATATTCCGTATATTAACATATTAGTAAATGTCAATGTTCATCTACATAGGTTGCTCTAACATTCATGATAATAGCACCATTAGATTCATTGGATTTTTCTGATAAATTTTCATATATAAATTATTTTCATGTGAGTTACAGATTAATTTATATGAATTTTTGAAGTTTTAAACATTTTCTGGAATTATTTTAAAACTAGAAATTCCTTTATTACATCACCCTGACGTCATCATGGCGTCAGCAGGTAAGCTTACCAGGCCAGGTCAAACCTGACTAGTGGGACCCACTAGTCATGACCCAGTCACTAACAGGGTTAAATAATTAGCTAATTACTAATTAGATTAGGTTAGGGCCCACTGGACAGTGGGCCATTAACTTAATTAAGTTAGTTTAATTATTTTTTTAAACTAATTCTAATTAGAAAGGGGGCGGGCCCCACTTGCCAGTTGACCTGGGGTCAAACCCCGTGGTCAGCGCCGGTTGACTCGCCGGCGTTGAGCCGCCGGCGACGTCAGGGATGGCGGAGGGGGTCGGATCCCCTCCTCCGGTGACCAAAAGGACGGCGGAGGGCATTGGGAGGGCCTGCGCTCGAGCGCGCGTCGATCTAGCCCCAAGCCAGAGGCTGGGGTGGTCGGGATCGACGCCGACGATGAGCTTAGCGGCGGTGGCGGCTCTGGCAGGACCGGCTACGACGCTAAAGGGCACGGTAGGAGGAGCTAGAGGCGGCTATGGGCCCCTGGACGCACCACGAGCACGAACCCGCGGTCAGGTGCGAGCTGTGGCCGCTGTGGCCACGGCTACGCCATGACCGGGGCGAGCTTTTTGAGTTTGGCATATTGAGTTTGTTGAGTTTTCACAAACTTTTAATTAATTTGATTCCAATGTGAGCTTGGGGTTTCTTTTAATCCCCATTTCATGTTGATGCAAAATTGAAACATGATGCACACACATGCTATCCTATGACATCTAGCTAGGGATGTGACAATGAGACTCCATGGCAATATAATCTGAACGAAGTGCAGATAGGGGCTATAATTGACACAAAGAAAAAACCGAAGTATGCGGTGATAAAGTGGGCTATGTCTACGCAGAGGGTACTCGGGACACACATATCGAGTCCAACAAAATATACCGTAAAGTGTGTTGAAACAGGTTGTCCTGCGAAGGTGCACAGTCACGTGCCGAAGTACCTGAACAAAGACGATGCTTTCACATTGACGAGTGCTTCGACATCGACAACTACGACAAAGTAGCAAGAGGCGGACGCGGTCATGGCAGTCATGGTGGTCTTGGCAGTCAAGGCCGAAGGGGCGGACGAGGAATAAATAACTCACAAGCTATATAATGTGTCGAGCTATGTTTTAATTTGTAATATGTGGGACTCTGTTTTATTATGTAATATGTCTGGACTATATTATAATGTGTAATATGTCGGACTATGTTTTAATGTGTAATATGTTGGACTATGTTTTAATGTGTAATATGTTAGACCAAGGCCAAGTTGGTGTTCGATGTGACGGTTGAGGAGATGACTCTTCATAGGGTGATGAGACAGTTCGGTCTATGCCAAGAGCCTAACATTCCTGTTATTCCACACTTACCAGATCATGTGGACAAGTATGTAATACTACTTTAGTTCACATGTCTGCATTCAGAATATAACTAATCATGTAACGTGCATTTCAATTTCTGGTACACTCGCGTAGGAGGAAACAAGTCCCAGGTTTCTTGGCTTCATGACATTAGCCCTTACGTCGATGAATGGACTATTGCGCCAACAAATATCTAGGATGAAGTTCGGGCCTTTGACTGGGACAATTTCGGGTTGTATCTGCAGCGTTACCGGCATAGCACGAGGATCTACTTGGTTCCATCATCTGCTGTTGATCATATTGAAGCCCCTCTCACCAGCGATCTATTCCCATCTGCCTCAGTTGTGGGAACCAGACACCACGCGGTACGTGCTATGGTTCTCAAATGTTGAGTTTTTCCTTAACCTAAACATACACAATTGGTTAACTCTCCGTGTACAGGGTGAATTGACATCTGAGGCCCTAGAGGAGGTTTCCGCTTTAATGCAATGCTTTCAGAGAGGAGATAATACCCCACTGTGAGAGCACGTCTCATGGTTGAAGGGTCTTCAAGGGAAGCTACACATGATTTATGCAGCCGTTACATGTAGACGATCTTCGGATGTTGCTAACCCTCGTCCAGCACATCGTCCGCCATGCCCCTCTCTGCAGCATTCAGGACCTTGAACCTTTGTGCATCGTTCGAAACCTCGACCCTCTGTGTAGCGTTCAGAACCACGACCTTCACTACCAGGGAGCTCTTCCTGGCAGCAGACACCTCCTTCACAACCAGGGAGCTCCTCCTGGAAGCAGACACCTCCTTCACAACCAGGGAGCTATTTCTACCAGCAGCCAGCTCCTTCACAACCCGAGGGCTCTTCTTGGCTTAATCATATGGACCTAGGTAACACTACTTTCTACATTCTTTTAAACATTGTAGGCTCATAAATCAATTTTACATGTTTTACTTTAGCGCAGTCGGCAACCAGTCGCAACCGTTCATGACTTCAGTCCAGTCACCGATGTTTACTGGTCCTGGATCGTTCTTAGACGGCGACGGCGACAATGATGACCGAGCTGCAAACACCTATGATTTCCCGGAGAAAGTTCTTGTCACTCCACCACCACCATGGACGCAGGAGACACAGAAACCGACAGGCGAGGTGGTCTATGGTCGTGGTCATCGTGAGACTCGTCCACCACCTGAGCGCTTATCGCCTTCCGGTCCTCGTCCGAGGAAGCCCAAGATTTGTCATCGTCCCCAGCAGTGCTATGGTTATCTATGTATGAGACATGACTATCTAATTATGTATGAGCCATATGTCTATTTTATGTATGGGACAAATTACTATGTACTTATGTATGAAACATATCCATATTCTATTTCAGTGGTCAATTGGTTTAGAGGGAGAACACTTGTACTGCAAACTAAATGCATCTGATTGAAGTTAAACAGTACAGCTGAATTAAACAGTACAACTGAATTAAACAGTACAACTAAAATTAAACAGTACTACATAAAATAGTACAACTGAAATTAAAAATCATAGTTAAAAACTACATGAGTGCATCATCATCATCCTCCATCGATGCAGATCTCTTGCCCTTTGTCGATGCAGAACTCTTGCCCTTCGATGATGTGGTAGTCTTGACCTTGGCGCTCGGCATGAAGACGTCCTCTTCGTCCTCCGTCGATGCAGATCTCTTGCCCTTCGTCGACGTAGAACTCCTGCCCTTCGACGATGCGGTAGTCTTGACCTTGGTGCTCGGCATGAACAGGTCATCTTCATCCTCACTATTTGCTGACCATAAATCTAAATTATTTACATCAATCCCGAGGTAAGCTTCACCCTTATGCAGTTGCTTCTGCCATCTACCATGCAACCTGAGAAGTTCTTTCTGTATCTCCTTAAATGTCCTGGGAGACCACCCACTCCTAGCTAATGAGTGAGCCAACTCATTCATTATGGTGTCACTACTGATGAGTTCCTCCCATGGAACTAGTCTATCATCCATCTTGAAATTGGTGGCTAGACATAGAAGATGATCGAACATACCAGAGTTAAAACTACGATCAAAAGGATAATGAGGATGAGACATCTCCACGAAAGGATGGCGGGAGTGAAAGGAGTGAGATAAAGGGGGAAAGAAGGGCCTGCTCACCCACCTTACTGCGGATGTGGTAATATAGGTTCACAAGAGAAGATTGCGGGAGAGAAAGGCGGGAAAGAAAATGGCAGGAGAGAAAGGTGGGAAGGAAAATGTCGAGAGAGAATGGCGTGAAAGAAAGTGGCGGGCGAGTATGGCAGAAAGAAAATTGCGGGATAGTAGGGTGGGAAAAGAAAAGGGGGGAGAAGGGCGAGATAATACGATCACTGTGGCAAATGGATGAAAACAATAACTAGCTCCTGATCACGCTCTTTGAAGGTTATGAACACCAAATTGTTGACTTCAATAGACGGTGCCCGAAGAAAATTACCGAAGCCTTCCTTCTTGAACACCATTCTACCACCAAAGCCAATAAAGTAGGAACAAGGAATGCTCACAGATATATCTTTATCTTCAAAATCCAAAGTAATTCCAAGAGTTAAAGAACCAGTCCTAGGAATTGACAAAAAAATCCTTCAAACTCCTCACAACCATGCTCGAAATAACCTGGCAAAAACATCAAGTTATATGATATTCAACTTACAAATTTAAAACAGTATACTAGAGCAAAGAACAAATAAATAAACAATATCCAAAAACAAAGCTCACCATATGTTAAGAAATAACATTCATGGAATCAATCCTATGAACAAAAGGAGTACACAATATGTAGTTGTCATCAAAGAGCTGTCGCAACATGACATACATTTGCTGATAATTCAGACTGACACCACGACTATAAAAACAACTGTCAACAAGTTCCCTCTGAGTTACACTCAGATCCTCAAGAGCTACAAAAAAATAATTTCACAAATTGAGCAGAACAGCAAAACATATATGCTTAAACAAAACTTAAAATTGGTCAAACAAAAAACTTACCAACACAAGTTAAAGGGAACAACATAACACCATCCCGATGAAAATCAACACCAATCATAGTTCCATAGTGCTCAAGCCTAACAGTCATCATGTCACGATGACGGAGACCATAATCATTCACACGTTCCTCGTATGAAGGACCATGGAATTTACTGCTCACCCGACCATGTCTAAACAGAACATGGTATAAGTTACCTTCACTATTCTGAAGAGCAAGATCAATATCTGTGTCACCCCTCCAAATAGCTAGAGCTCTGCACTCCTCCATGTACCGAGCAAGATGTGATCTAACACTGCATGGAACATACTACAACAAGAATGGAAGCAAACATCATAATCATATAAACAAAGGCATTAGAATACATTACAACCAAAACAACATCAACCATATGCTACAATCAGATAAACAAGATATAGAATATTACAACACGCCTTGAACATCGACGATCCAACACCAAAGTGAATACTGACGAACCAAAATCAAAGGAAGAACAAGGGCCACCTAGAGCTCGACAAAAGGGGCAAGCCATTACCTACAAAGAAACGGTGACCAATAAGAACTGAATCCACAACTGAGTTGAAAGTTGACATTCGATTGTGTTGGAAGCAAAAAAAAAATACCGTAGGCCGGTGGAGAATGCTATGATCTATTGTTTACACGGGTTGGATATGAAAATGGGTGGACGAGCAAAGAGATCGGCGCGGGGGTGGAAGCACTAGAGATCAACGGGAAAGGGAGGTGGAGCTAGCGAGAAGAGGAGGAAGAAATGAGTGGCTCGGCCTTATCCAGGGGTTTTTCGGCCGCCCGGTGGCCGACTAGGACTCTTCGGCCAGCTAGAGGCCGATAGGCCCCTCTTCGGCCTGCCAATAGCCGATCGGCTTCTCTTCGGCCAGCCATAGCCCGACAAGCCCCTCTTTGGCCTGACAAGGGCCGAAGGGCCTCTCTTTGGCCAACCAGGGGCCGATAGGCCCCTCTTCGGCGTGCCAAAGGCCGACGGGGTCCCATTTTAGTTTTTTTTGAATTTAGGCATACAATTCCTGAATTTGGTACAAATTTGGTCGTAGTTTTGAAAAAATCAAATATTTTCATCCGACTTACGAATTATTTTATATTAATTTTAAAACTTTTATTCATATTCAGAAATTAGTTTGATTAAATTTAATTCAAGAAAGAGAATTACGACATCAGCATGATGTGATGCTCACATCAACAGTCAATAGGTGGTTGACTGGTAAAACTGAGCAGTGGGCCCCTGTTGTTAGTGACACAGGTTAAACAAAGTTTAATTAAGATTAATCAGAATTAATTAGAGGGGGTGGGACCCACCTCTCATTGAGATTCGTTTAAGTAATTAACATAATTAAATAACAAGTTCAATTAGCTGTTAAAGGCGCTGGGCCCCACAAGTCAGCCTAACAGAGTAAATTAACTATTATAATTAATCTTTAATTTATTAATCAACATTTTATTATTTTTTATTGAAAATGATCAGGGGGCGGTGGGCCCCCTCTGTCATTGGGTCACGGGAGGGGTTAGTAGGGGAGTTATTCCCCATTAACCCGAATCGGCCAGGGGGCGCCACACGGCCTCGCCGGAGCCGGCACCGGTGACCAGGGCGCTCGCACGGGGGTGAGCGCACGGTGTCGGTGCCGATGGGAGGTGCCATGCCAGGGGCGATGGGGAGTGCGGCGAGCGCGCGTGGCGGAGCTAGCGGCGAGCTGGGCGACAAGGGTACGCGTGTGTCGTGGAGAACGAACACCTATGGGATCATGGGGATCCCTTTCGGTTCAGTGAGGGGGCAGATTGTGCGAAGAGCCGGTCTGATGAAAAGCATGCGGGGATCTTTACCCAGGTTCGGGCCGCACAGATGCGTAAAACCCTACTCCTGCTTGGTGGTATTGAGAGTGTTCTTAGGTTTCTTGTTACAGGGATGCTGCGAGCCACTGCCACGCGTGTGCGCTAGAGAGCCCCTGAAAGTGCAAAAGTCCCAGAGCTCAAAAGTCCAAAAGTCCTCTACCGTATCGCCCTGGGCCTCCTTTTATACTCTAAGGGGATCCCAACATTGGCGTACAGTGCGTACGCGGGGTGTATAGAGCTACAATGCTATCATACCTAACATTGACGGAGTAGGACATGTGCATTTAATGCACGGTCAGGCATCTCTTTCCGTAAGTGGGATGGGACGGGAGCCCGTCCCATCAGCGCCGCTTAGCTCCCTCCAACGTCAACGCCGTGACACACGTCCAGGTGGATTGACATCTGCCCTGTGCGCTGGCGGGGTCTTGCCAGGGCCTTGCCTTGCCAGGGCCGGGCTCCCTCTCTGGTGGGTCGATAGCCCTCCCGGCATGGCCTTTCCAGTGATATTGATTCTCCTGTGCTGGTATCTGGTAAGTCTTCACTAGGCTTTGCCTCCAGGGTGGCTGCCATTGACCGTGCACGAGTAAGGGGCATTGGAGAGCCCAAAACTCTAGTCCACCGATAGGAGCCCTCGGGCCTGGGCCACACACGTCACGAGGCGCTGTTGGGCTTGGCCAAATTAGTGCACGGGCATGTGTGTAAGGGCCCTGTGGTTGTGATGATTGCACTTGCTGCACTTCCCCACGATGCCCATTGAATGCGGGACGTGGGAAACGTGCACAGCGTAGCCGTTACAACAATGCGCCCGCGAAACGTTTCTCTGTTAGCTTATTTTAGCAAAGAGACCGCCCCATGCCTTCCCCATAAAATAGGAAATTGCAGAGGCGCTGCTCATTTACCTCTCGCTTTCCCCAATCTGAGAACCGCTGTCATCTTCTTCCTCAAGCTCGAAACAGAGCCCCTCCGTCCCATCCACGCCATCGCTCTCTCTTCGATCTCAGCCCCCGCGTCTGCCACCCCCATGCCGCCCAAAGCTAGCAAGGGCAAGAAAAAAGAGGCCATCTCAGAGAACAAGACGGTGAGGATGCGAAAGGAGCAGGCTGTCTTTCTGCCACGGCTAAGTTTGGATGTCCTGAAGAAGCAATACCGGTGGATGTGGGCGACAAGGACGACGGCACATCCTGCCACCTGCATGGGTCCGGGCCCTTCCGGGGATGGCCCAGGCAAATACCCTTTCTTTGACGATTACTTTTACTGCGGGCTCTGTCCCCCCTTTTTGGACTTCTTCATCGACCTCATGTTCACCTACGACTTCCATCTCTTGGATTTCATGCCGAATACCATGATGTCCATCTCAGTTTTCGCCACCTCCACAAAAACTTTGCCAGAGTAGTCCCCAGTAACGCTCTTTTCCGCCACTACTTTTCCCCCGCATCCAACCAGGCAGAGCCCTTTCCGGTGCCATCACTTGGATTCCAAGGCCAGGAACCAAGGAGGTCTACCCTGATGGTGCCTACGGTCATAGGTGGGACAAGTGGCGGGGCAGATGGTGCTGGATTCAGGAGGAGAAGCTCCTGCCCTTATGCTTGCCGCGTCAGCCCAAAATGGTGCACGACAAGGACTAGGGTGAAGTCGACCCTGATGACGAGAAACTTACAGTCGCGACCACCAGGATCCTCCACCTTAGGGATGCCATCCTTTCTATAGAGATGATAGGCACCGACTTCCTTCGCCGGCGGATCGCTCCTCTGCAGAATAGGGGGAGGCCTGCTTGGGATTTCCGGAACATGGTGGATATCATGAGATTGTGCCCTGGGATGAACCAGAACCTAACCGTTATGCAGTACGGGGCCCTCTGCCAGAAGCTTTTCAAGAGCGCCCCGGTACCTGAGCTGCCGGCAGGCATAGTTCCCCTATGCAACAACACCGCCCTAGGGAGAATCATTGCCATGATGCCGGTGTTCGACGCCCATAGCCTCGACGCATCTTGGATCGAGCCGCCTGCTAGGTAGGTGCAAGAATTCTTTGATACTCTGGTGGAAAGGGCCATCCATGGGGAAGAGGGCCTCGTTCATGACACCACCGAGGAGGAGTTGGCGTACGTCGCCGGAAGGGCGGAGGAAGCAAATCTTGTCGCGGAGGCCGGGAGCGCTGGCTTCTTCGAAGACGAAGCCGGCGAAGAGGAAACATTGCCGAATGAAGGGCTTGCCGAATAGGGCGGGACCATCGGGGAGCAAGGCGGCACGTCCGCCCGGGGCTGCTCTACCGAAGACGCAGCTAAGGAGGAGCAGTCCAAGGAGGCTCCATCCCTCGTGCAAGAAAAAAGGCGCGTCCTCCGGAGCGCTTCCATCGGGCTCCCCGTCCACCAAGCTTCTTCGAACATCACAACCTCCGGCAAGGTGGCGGACGGCAAGGCTATGTGGCGGCAAGAAATCCACCAGCAACCCGCGCGTGCCGTGGCCAAACGACCAAGGAGTACCCCTCCTCCTCCTTCCATGGGCACCACGGTAGAGGTCGCCTTCGACTTTCCGCCCATAGCTCGGGGGAAGAAATGAGGAGTAAGAGTCCTGCTGCATCTTTCACTTTTTCCAAGTTCTAGATTTTACTTTACTCATTTCGTTCGCTTTGGTTTGCTTCTGCAGGGATGCAGAAACACTGGCACAATGGGTAGCAAAGAGGGTGAGGATCTCGACGGCCGAGGAGTCGTCGGCAAGCGCCTTAGGCGCACCAAGGACGACCGCCGTCAGCCTAGAGGCTAGCCCATGACACAGCCCTCGACTCAGTCCCCGGAGGATCCCCCAGTGTGATCCCATCACTCTCGTCCCGCTGGCGAGTGCTGGGGTGTGCATCTTTACTGCTGACATCACCAGACATGCAGGCGGAGGACGACAACAGAGAGAACCACCGGCAACCGTCCCGGACACGCCGCCCCATCATCTATGCCACCCAGGGATGTGTCCCCGGTAAGGACCTCCTCCAGCGCGCTTTACCGTGACGAGGGGGAGCCAGCAAGCACATGCACCGGCAGGTCTTCGCCGGCGACCGTTGTTGGTGCAGGTATTCTTTGTTATTTTCGTCTCCCTCTCACTTTTTGTCTTCTTGAACTTCGACCTAAACTTTCTTTGGCTTGTTTACTTGGCCTCCAGACGTTCCCTCGACGGAGGGCATGGATGTCGACACTGTCATAGAGGAGACCGCCAGGGACGCCGCCACGATGCCGACATGAATGCTGCCAAGGATTCCACCAAGGGCGCTACCGTTGAGGCTGTCGAAGTCGCCAAGAATGCTGCCGCTAAGGCTGCTAGCACCGAGACCGCCGAGGCTATGTAGAAGGAGGAGGCCGCCAAGAAGTCTGCCGAGAAGGTCAGTGGGGAGACCAGTGGTTGTACTGACGGCATCCCTGTCGCAGGAGTACACCGGCCACTAAGCCACCAGCTACCAGGGAGGCGGTCATCAAGGACCAGACGCTTCCTCCTGAAGCCCCTTCATCAAGCAAATACTTCAAGGTCAGCGACAACCTGTTCGTCAGCATCCCCAGCACGACAAGCACTAGGGTGCCACCTGAAGGGGGAGATCTTGTTGAGGAAGCCATCATTGCTTCCGGGCTCAACATCATTGAAGAGCCAAGCTCTGGCAGCAAATCTCAAGAGGAGCAGCTCCTCCAGACTATGGGCGACAGCTTCCAGAAGCTTTGAGCGCTCCACCTTGCCCAGAAGGAGAAGCTGGACTCCAGGGCGGCAGTCATGGAAGCGGCAGAGGCCAACTTCCAGGAGGGCGTCAAGGAAACCGAGGCCTCATTCGCCCAAGCCTCCCACGACCTGAAGACTAGAGACACATAGTGAGTCAGGCCTGGAGCCAACTCTTCATGCAGCAGTCTGATGCCGAGCAGGCACAGGAAGAGGCCAAACAACGGGGCCGCCGCAAAGGATGCTCGCTTGACGAAGCGACGTGTCTTGGTTGACGCCCATGAGGAGGACCTCACCGCTCGCGAGAAGGTGCTTGCCGAGAAGCTCCGCGGCAAGGAAGTGGATCTCGAGGATCTCGTCGCATGAGGGGCCCAGGAGCTGGAGCAGAAGCATAAGGAGGCGCTCGAGGCCCTAACCGAGGACCACGCCATCAAGCTAAAAGGGGCCGCCAAGGCCGCCAAGAACTTAAAGGAGGAGCGAGTGAGGAAAATGGAGGCCGATCTTGCAAATCTCGACAAGGAGGTCTCGTTGCTTGAGGCTGAAAGGGACAAGGTCATCACCAGCTTGATGGAGACACAGGTTGCCATTTCTGATAGGACCAAGCAGCTCTCTTTGGCCAAGGAGTCCATCAGCGACCTGATTCTGAAGCTGGCCACGTTGACCGGGACCCTCGAGATTGCCTAGGCCTAGGAGAGGTCCCTGGTCAGGGATCTCAACGACGAGAAGGAGCGGGTCAAGAGCGCCACCATCGCCCACAATGACTATGTGCATGGAGTGGAGATCTGGACCGAAAAGCTCGTCGATGTTGCTAAGAGGCCTGCTGAGCAGCTGACCGCCATGGGCCTAGAAGGACCCACATATTATCTTGACGCCGGGTTGTCCGCGAGCGCCAAGGTGACCATATTCTTTGATAGCCTGCTTGGAGCCTTGGAGTAGCTCCACTCCAACTGCGTGTCCCACTTGGCCAGCGAATCGCGTAAGCTCTGCCAGGTCGTCCTCTGCAAGGTGCTCATCAAGGTGGCGTATAAGAACCCCAACCTCAAACTCACCAATGTCCTCGACCACTTGCCGAAGGACGCAGATGTCAAGGTGCTCGAGGAACTCATCGTGCCCATCAAGCGGGTAAGCCAGGTCAAGGAGGTCGAAGGCGATCATCGGGATTAGTTGCCTCACTCCTCGCTGCCGCATATGTCAAAAACAATTTATTTTATGTTAGAACCTCGGCCAGGCCGATGTAATATTGCTCGTTATGTTTTGAAAAATCATTATGTTATCTCCCTTGCTTGATTTCTCCCTGTATGTGTTCACCCTACGCTTGATTGGAAACATGCCAGCGTGCATATCTCTACCACGAGCGCTAGGTGTGGGACTTTAGCAGCATGCTGGCGAAATTGCCTCCGGCAAGGGACCCTGGTGCTTCCAGTGTAGTCACCTAGGCTGTTGAGCAGACTCGAAACAGAATAGGGGTGCAATTAATCGCAACAAGGTTCCTCCGCGTGTAGGTTTTCCATACAGAAGTCGAGATCGCCCAAGGAAAATAATCTTACGGCAAGGATTCACTTGGTTTTTTTGCAACTTATCTTTAGTTGTCGTGCTCCCTCTGGCAAATTATTTTTTGGGACGTCGCTCATAGGTATCCATACCATTATTCCCCCCGGCAAAGCTGCACGCGACAGGTCCTTCTGTCCTTTGAGAAAAAGAAAGAAGAGAAAATATGGATATGGAACCTTGGCGGTCCGTTAGTCCTTACCGGGATTAAGTGCAATGCAACACCTCAAACAAACATGCACATAAGTAAATATGAGAATCGAATAGGATTGTAGAACACTTATCTTTATTTAACTATGCATGGGGTCTGAGCCTAGCTTTGTATCAAGGATTACATGCTTCAACGGCAAGACTTGTACAAAAGGTGGTTGCCAGGGGGCCTGACAACCGCGCCTCATGGTTAGAACTTGCAAAGATGTTCGATATTCCAAGAGTTGATCAATGGGATGCCATCTTCGGTCTCTAGGCGGACTGCGCTAGGCCTGGTGACTCGTACTACCCAATAAGGGCCTTCCAACTTTGCTGTCAACTTGTTGGAATTCTTGGCGGACTGAACTCGCCAAAGAACAAGGTCGCCTTCCTCAAGACTTCTGGCATTAACTTTGCGGCTATGGTAGCGGCGCAAAGCTTGCTGGTAGCGTGCAACTCTCACAATAGCTTGAAGACGGTCTTCCTCAAGGAGCATCGTGTTGTCTTGCCACAACTGCTCTTGCTCGAGCTCATCATAAGCGAGCACTCGAGGCGACTCATATATGAGTTCCGTGGGGAGAACTGCCTCCCCCCATAAACGAGGGAGAAGGGTGTCTGGCCAGTAGCTCGATTTGGTGTCAATCTGATTGACCAAAGAACCACCGGCAACTCATCAATCCAGTTCCTTCCGCACTTGTGCAGCCTATCAAAAGTTCTTGTCTTGAGACCTCGCAACACTTAAACATTAGCCCTCTCTTCTTGGCCGTTGCTCCTTGGGTGGGCATAATAACCAAAAGATATTTTGCTACCAAGGTCTTGGACATACTGCATGAAGGTGCGGCTCGTGAACTATGTGCCGTTGTCAGTGATGATCCTGTTGGGGACACCAAAGCGGCAAACTAGTCCCTTAAAGAACTTGACGGCTGACTATGTTGTCACCTTTCTCACTGCTTCCACTTCCGACCACTTCGTGAACTTGCCGATCGCAACATACATGTACTCAAAGCCCCCGGCAGCACGGGGAAAGGGTCCCAAGATGTCAAGCCCCTAGATCTAAAATGGCCAGGAGGGAGGGATCGTTTCAAGTACTTGAGCTGGTTGATGTAGCATCTTTGAATGAAACTGGCATGCCTCACACTTGGTTACCAATGCCGTTGCATCCTGGAGGGCGGTGGGCCAAAACAAGCCTTGCCAGAATGCTTTCTTGGCAAGGTGTCTTGACCCTATGTGGGAGCCACATATGCCTCAATGTATCTCTACCTAGAGCTCCAGTCCATCTTCCCAGGAAATGCATTCGAGTTTCACACCGTTCGGTCTTTTTCTGTACAGGACGTTGTCTACGACCTGATACATATTCGACCGGCAGGCTACTCTCTCTTCTTCTTCTTGTTCTCCGGGAAGTTCTCCTATCTGAAGGAAATGGACGATGTGTTGCACTCATGCCAGAGCCTGTGGCTCGACAGCAAGGACCAAGGGCGTATGCTATGCCGGGGTAGCATTTGTCTCAGTGGCAAGGGCCCGAGGGCCTGCCGTAGTCTACTGCACCCCGGCAAGCCTAGCGGGAGCGTATGCTTCCACGACAAGAGCTGGGGGCCCTGCCAGAGCATAGTACTCACCGACAAGCCTATCGTTCTTTTTGGCAACCTTCTCGTCGACGGCTTCGGGGAGCTCTGCTGGGGAAATACTTGCCAGAACTTAACTTTCTTCTATTCTCTTGTCTAGTTGATGGTGTCACGGAGTGTTGAGTTAGTTGGAGCACGAAAGTTCCTGGTTCCACTGGTAACTTAAGGGCAGCACACTTTGACAAGCCATCGGCAACGCTGTTCTCTGCACGTGGAAAATGCTCCATTTACAGGCCGTCAAAACGCTCTTCCAAGTTCCTCACTTCATCTACATAGGCTTGCACCAACGGGCTCTGGTCATCTTTGTTCACTTGCCTAGCGACAAGTTGAGAATCACCCCTGACAATAAGTTTCTTGATCCCAAGGTCTACCGCGATCCTAAGACCGGCAGGCAACCCTTCATACTCAACAGTGTTGTTCGTTGATCTCTCCCAGGGAAAGTGCATCTGGACCACATATCTGAGGTGCTCTCTGGTGGGTGCGACAAGCAGCACTCTGGCACCAGCGCCTTACAGCGAGAAAGCTCCTTCAAAATACATGATCCATTCTCGATCAGTTTCCTTGCTGGGGAGAGTTGACTCTGGAATTTCTTCATCGGGCGTTGGGGTCCATTCTGCAATGAACTCCACCAAGGCCCTGCTCTGAATGGTCGAAGTGCTCTCAAACTTAAGACCAAAGCTTGATAGTTCCAAAGCCCACTCCACAACCCTGCCGGTAGCTTCTGGGTTCCGCAATATCCGCCGTAGCAGGATGCGGGTGACAACGGTGATCTCATGTACTTGGAAGTAATGGCGCAACTTCCTCGAGGACATAAGAAGGTCGAAGAGCAATTTTTGTATGCCAGAATATCTCGACCGAGCCCCCCTGCAACAAGGAACTGACAAAATAGACTGGTCGCTCCACCACTTTCTTCTTCTGGACTATCTCTTTCAACTGCGCAGATCCTTCTTTGCCAGCACCAGATCCTGCCGTGGACTGTCCCGGTTCGTCACATGGCGGTCCTGCCATTGTGCCGCTCTTCGTCAACTTCTCTTTCAGCCACTAGTGCAACACTCACCACTTGATTTGTTGCCGCCAGATACAGGAACAACGGCTCTTGTGGTTTTGGCGCGACTAGGACTGCCATAGAGGAAAGTTACTTCTTAAAATCCTGCAGCGCTGCCTCCGCTTTTGGAGTCCATTTCATTGGACCTACCTTCTTCAAGATTTTGAAAAAGGGCAGGGCGTGCTCAGCAGATTTTGAGATGAACCTACTCAGAGCAGCAACACAACCGGCAAGGCGGCGCACGTCTTTGACTCGTCTTGGTGCTTCAATTTGCTCAATTGCTTTGATCTTGTTGGGATTTGCCTCTATTTCTCGTTGAGATACAAAGAACCCGAGAAGCTTCCCGGATTGGACGCCGAACACACATTTCTAAGGGTTGAGCTTCATGTTGATCTTACACAGATTTGCAAATATTTCTTCTAGGTCTGATATGAGCGTGGCCTTATCCTTGGTTTTGACCACTATATTGTCCATGTAAGCTTCCATATTTCTATCTAGCTGGGGCTCAAAACCAATCTAGACCACTCTTGCAAAGGTAGAACCAACACTTTCCAACACAAAAGGCATACACAGAAAGCAATACGTACCACATGGGGTGATAAATGTGGTCTTCTCCTTGTCTTCCTAGGTCATGAAAATCTGATGATAGCCTGAATAGGCGTCAAGGAAAGACAATAAGTCGCAGCCGACAGTGGAGTCCACAATCTGGTCGATGCGCGGAAAGGGAAAAGGATCTTTGGGGCAGGCCTTGTTGATGTGTGTGAAATCAATGCATATCCTCCACTTCCCATTCGCCTAGCGCACTACGACTGGATTGGCCAACCACGTAGGATGGAGTATTCCTCTGATCAGGCCAGCCGCTTCTAACTTCTTGATTTCTTTGACAATAAACTGTTGCCGCTCCAAAGCTTGCTTCCAAACCTTCTGCTTGATGGGACGCACATGTGGACAGACGGCGAGGTGGTGCTCAATAAACTTCCTGGGAATGCCGGGGATATCAGACGGTTGCCATGCAAACACGTTGACATTCACCCGCAGGAAGGCGACGAGCGCACTTTCCTATTTATCGTCAAGGCTGGAACTTATGGTGAAAGTTCCCCCCGTTCCATCCTCCTTGGCTGGCACCTTCTTGGTCTCCGGTGGAGCTGCCTTGGACCTCTTGCTCTTGCCGGTGGATCTCTCTAGCACATCTTCGACGGGAGCGCAGCACCCCGAGGGGCCCGCTTGCCGGAATGTGCACGAGAGGCGTTGTAGGTCTTCTTTCCCCCGGGAGCTTCAGCGGCAGGAGCAAGTGCTTTGGCGGAAGGTGCTGCAGTTGCCCCCTGGTAGAGTTGGTCGGCACAGATAAGTGCGCTTTTCTTGTCGGAGTTAATGGTGATGACGCTCATTGGCCCAGGCATCTTCAGCACGTTGTAAGCCAAATGAGTGGACGCCATGAACTTGGCCAGTGCCGGGTGGCCAAGAATGCCATTGTATGGCAATGAGATCTTGGCAACGTAAAAAAAGATCTTCTCCGTTCTGAAATTGATATCGCTGCCAAACGTCACCGGCAGCGTGAACTTGCCTTTCGGCTGAGTCCTTCCTGAATTGACCCCTTGGAAAGCGCCTGTCGGCTCAAGATCTTCGTTAGGAATTTGCAGCCTTTGAATGACATCGGACGAGATCAGGTTCAGGATGGCCCCACCATCGACTAAGATCTTCGTCACCTTGAGGTTGCGGATTGTTGGCGAGACCAACAACGGCAAGCACCCGACCGTAGTTATTCGATCAGGGTGATCCTCGGTGTAGAATATGATAGGAGTGTTGGACCACTTCAGAGGTCTCTGTGCGCTGATAGAGGTCTCTGCCGCATTAACCTTGTGCACCCACTGTTTAAGTTGGCGGTGAGAGGAATGTGACGAGGCTCTTTCTTCTATGCACATCATCTTTGTAGCCTTCTGAAACTCATGCTCACTGGACTCGTCGTTCTCTTCGACATCATCATCATCATCATCATCTCCCTGTTGCTTGTCGCGGCCACGGGCTGGCCGGTCTTTTTGTTGCTTGGGCTTGCGGTGGTGACCTCCTCGGCCAACACGCTTCTTGCCAGACACCTCGGCATCGTCCTGGCCCTTCTCCTTGTCTCGCCTCTCGTACTGGGCCTTCTACTTCTCGGCAAGCTGCTCAACTTGCTGACAGTCTTGGAGATCGTGGCCCTTGGTGCGATGGATCTTGCAATACTTCTTTCCAGAGTCTTCTGGCTTGCCGGCAGCTGCCAGGGCGTGGCAGGAGGCGCACCCAGCAATATCATTGCCAGGGTCATCAACGTTTCCCTTCTTGGCGGTGTCAGGGTTGTCGGATCCTTTGACAGCTAGCACGGTCTTGCCCTTGCGCTTCTTGTTCTGCCGCTGGCCCTTCTTTGCTGGGGAAGTGGTGTCTTCGTCTTCGGAGTCGACCCCTGCACCGACGTCTTTGCCGGGGAGCCTCCTCCCTTGTTCAGCCCGAGCACATTTGTCTGCCAAAGACTAAATCTCGGCGATGTCCCTGACTCTCTTCATCGCCAGCTCTTCCGCATCCTGCGGTGGCGCACGTTCTGATGGAACGCGCTGATAACACCGGCAAGATGAATGTCTGGCATGTTGTGATGCACATGGCTGAACCTTTGTACTTGCGTAAAGTTTTGCCCACCTTCTGAGGGATGATGTGTAGGTCACTTTCTTGGCGAGGAGCTTGATGACCTCCTGTGAAGGCGCCAACAAACTTGTGGCACAATTCTGCCCAAGAGGCGATTGACCCCTCTGCCAAGTGCATCAACCACGACCCGACGGTTGGCTTAAGCACCAATGGGAAGTAGTTGGCAAGTATCTTGTCGCCACGACCCTCGGCAGCTTGCACCGCAATGGTGTAGATGCTCAGGAATTCTGACGGATGAGTCTTGCCGTCATACTTCTCCGGGACTTCTAGCTTAAACATGCGAGAGTTAGGCCACTGTACTGGCCGCAGATCATAGGTAAACGTTGGACAACCCACCTCGTAAGGTTGGCTGACAGGATACCCTAGTGCAGACTTGTCTACAGTGGGCCTCACACGTCTATCTGGCTAGAGGAACACTTGCCACCGCCGCTCGATTGCAGTTCGAGCATCTTCCTTGCCACGTTCTCGAAGAACTTGACTTTGATCGCTGTGCGTCCGTGGGTCGGACAACGCCGTCGAGTAGCCATCATGAGCGTCAGTCCGCCGAGTCGGCGACCGGCACAGTTGTCGTGGAGGAGAATGTGGTGAGGTCGCGCCGCCTCCAGTGTTCTCTCCACTAGCACGAGGCGGCTCAGTGGACCGAAACTTATCCGTGAGGCTGAGGAGGCTCTGAATGGTGGCTCTCCATTCATCGAGCTTCTCCGCAGCCGGTAGGAAGTTTAGGAGTAGTTGTGCCCGTGCCATCGCTTCCTCCAACATGGTCGGTAATGAAGGGCGCAAGGAGCGCGAGGTGGTCTGACTCCTAACCGTGTTAGAAGGAGCATCGCCGCGGTCCCGCGTCGGTACACCACTCCTGCCTGCATGTTGGTGAGCAAGCTGGTCTCGTGCATCTTGGGAAGGATGTGCAAGAGCTTTCTCGTGGGGTCACTAAGAATTGCGGGCGCCTTGGCACGACCCTCCGCGCGCGTCATGGGAAGGGCGCGGCATAGGGGCTGGCGTGGGTGCCCTGGAGGATACCCTTCCATCACCAGAGTTTGTCGTACCACCCGCAGGCGGTACCGCTACGTCTTGAGACCCAAGGGCCCGGGGGTTCCCGCTGCTGTCATGGGTGTCTCCACGGCGAGTATCGCCGCTAGTTTGGCATTGATCACCAGAGCGACACGGAAGTTCCGAACCTCCGTCTCCTCCTCCTCCACCCACGTCTACGCCCTCTTCTGACTGTGCAGATACAGGGATGGCGGACGTGGATGGACCAGCTGCTGTCGGGCCCCTCTTCTTGGGACCCCTGGCGATGATGAGCGCAAAGGAATTGGCACGCTGATTCCCAGAACGGGTTCACACAACCTAATCTCACCTACCTGGCGCACCAAAGATGTCGTGGAGAACAAACACCTATGGGATCACGGGGATCCCTTTCGTGTCGTCGAGGGGCAGATTATGCGAAGAGCCGGTCTGATGAAAAGAACGCGGGGATCTTTACCCAGGTTCCAGCTGCACGGATGGGTAAAACCCTACTCCTGCTTGGTGGTATTGAGATTGTTCTTAGGGTTCTTGCTACAGGGATGGTGCGAGCCACTGCCACGCGTGTGCACTAGAGGCCCCCTGAAAGTGCAAAAGTCCCATAGCTCAAAAGTCCAAAAGTCCTCTACCGTATCGCCATGGGCCTTCTTTTATACTCTAAGGGGATCCCAACAGTGGCATACAATGCGTACCCCTAGTGTACAGAGCTGCAGAGCTACCATACCGAACACTGACAGAGTAGGATAGGCGCATTTAATGCACCGTCAGGCATCTCTGTCCGTCAGTGGGATGGGATGGGAGCCCATCCCGTCGGCACCGCTTAGCTCCCTCTAATGTTGACACCGCGACACGCATCGAGGTGGATTGACACCTGCCCTTGCGGTGGCGGGGTCTTGCTAAGGTTTCGCCTTGCTGGGGCCTTGCCTTGCCGGGGCTGGGTTCCCTCTCTGGTGGGTCAATAGCCCTCCTGGCAAGGCCTTGTCGGTGATCTTGATTCTCCTGTGTTGGTATCTGGTAAGTCTTCGTTGGGCTTTGCCGCCAGGGCGGCTACCACTTCCCGTACATGAGTAAGGGGCACTGGGAGGGACAACGGGCTCGATGTAGGGCGACGCGGTGGAGACTGTAGCGAGGAGGCTGCTACACCAGGGAGGAGGAGGCACGGTGTGGCGGCGAGGGGGGGGTTGGACGAAGCAGGGCGGCGATGTGGCAACGGCGGGGGAGCCGGCAGCGGCGGGAAGGGCGTCGGTTGCTCGATCCACTAGATCGAGTGGAGGAAGAGAGTGGATCGGGGGGAGAGGAAGTGGGGCGAGTGGGTGGTGGTGATTAGGGTTGCAGGGGTGGGGTCGTGTAGGCATCAGGTGGGCCGGTGGGTTAGGGATGGCCGGTTGGTCCGGCTAGATGGCCTGGTCCATTGGGAAGGGGGTTGTTTTCTCCTATTGGATTTTAGTTTTATTCTTTTAAAACTTTTTTGTATTACCTATCACTATTTGACTTATGCGAAATCATGTGACCTGGTCCACAATTCCTAGTTCAATACTAGGCAGTGTCACAAAAGGTTTGTGGACTTTTTAAATGTTTGGAAATTTACCTAATTCAAAAAGGGCATTTAAACAATAAATTGTCCTCTGTTTTAATTGTTTTGTGGCACTCAAATGCTTGACAAAAAGTTGGTGCCAGAATTATAAATGCTTATAGAATATATGAAAACCATCCCTGAATTTTGTTTTCATATTTGCCAAAATATTAAAACCACTTTTTAAATGATTTTTTTAAATCATCAGGGAATTCAAATGAGATATGATTTCATTGTGATTAATCATGTTTTAGCAAAAAAATTGGCTTAAACCTCATGCTTACAGTAGGTTAAACACTAGCATCACTGTAGTTGAATCCAAGGGAGTCACAACTAGGGGCCCACCATGCAACAGGGCGTGCCACTAGGGGGGGGCTGATATGAGGTGCCCCCCTTGGCTGCCTCCCTACATCCCTCTCTAGCCTATAAATTCACAAATACACTAAATCCTTCGAGAGCACTCCTGAATCTCTTTTTCCGCCACGACAAGTCTCTGTTTCGACGCGAGGCCATCTACACCTCCATTTCGGCACCCTGCCGGAGGGGACATCGATCACAGAGGGCTTCTTCATCAAACTTGCTACCCACACCATGATATGTGAGTACTTCTCCATAGACCTATGGGTTCATAGGTAGTACCTAGATAACAATCTCTCTCTCTCGATCTTCAATGCAATGTTCATCGCATCTTTGTGTTGATCTGTACGGTGTAATCCCTTTGTATGGTGTGTTTGTTCGGATCCGATGAATTGCAAGTTTATGTTCAGATTATTCATGAAAATTATTTGAGTCAAATCCGAATACTATGATTCTTATTTGCATGATGATCATAGCTTCGTAATGCTATCCGATCTATTGAGATAGTTTGGCCAACTAGATTGATATTTCTTCGGTGGGAGTGGTGCATTATAGTAGGTTCAACCTGACGAGTTTCTATATCCCAGTGACAGAAGGGGACAAGTTGCATCTTTGTGTTGCTTCTACTAAGGATAAAATGACGGGCTTCATTCATATTGATTGAGTTTACTTTGTCTACATCATGTCAATGTTCTCCAAGCATTGCTTTGTTTTACTTAATACTCTAGATGCATGCTGGATAGCGATCGATGGGTGGAGTAATAGTAATAGGTGCAGGTAGGAGTCAGCCTATTTGTGTATGGACGTGATGCCTATACAGACATGATCAATGTAGTGAAAATCGCATAACTATTCGCTTTTCTATCAATTTCCCAACAATAATTTATTTACCCACCGTATGCTTTGCTGATGAGAGATGCCACTAGAGAACTCTATGCCCCCGGGTCTATTCACTTATATATATATTCATAAACACGGTCAATACCATGTTTTTATTTTTTTATTTTATTTTATTTCACACTTTAACATTATCCACAAGTATCTCCACAACTCACTTGCTTGCAAATAACAAGATCAAGGGGATTGACAACCCTCTTGCTGGCGTTGGGTGCAAGTTGTTTGTTCTTTTGTGTGCAACCGCTGACGAAGGTTGAGGATTGGTATTACTATTGGTTCAATAAACCTTGGTTTCATAACTATGGGAAATACTTACCCACTTTGTGCTACGATGAGCCGTTCCTCTTCATAGAAAACCCAACGCAGATCACGAGTATCAGGAAGGATTTCTGGTAGCGTTGCCGGGAAATACCATCACCAACTATCAAGTAACTTAGCACTGAATTTCATTCACTTGTTCTTATTTTTATTTGTTGATATATTTATTTTGTCTCATAAAAATCAAAAATACAAAAATATTTATCTTTGCTTGTTACTAGTTTCCTTGTTTGAAGTCATGGCTAGTTCTTCTTTTGTTCGTGCTACTCCCAATAATGATGTTATCAAATTTACACAAAGGGGAGGAGCAAGTTTGAAGGATGCATGGTATAGGATTTTCCATGCTCAAAATAAACAAAATAATAAGCTACCCACCACCAATTTTCTTCATAATTTCTATGTTGGTGTGACAACCTGGTATAGGTTTGTCCTTGACACCATCACCGGTGGGAACTTCTTAATGTGTCATACATTGGATTCTTATAATGCAATTAAAAATCTTGTTGGAACACCACCTCTTATCGTTAATGAAACCAATTTGACATTGGAACATGTTATTCAAAGGCTTGATGTTGTTGAAAAGAAAATGATCACTAGTGAACCCATTGAGGAGTTAGATAAAAAACTTGATAATTAGATCACTCAATTTGGGTCACGGGTAGGAATAACTTTGAAAATATTAAATGAAAAAGACCCTATTATTGATAAGGGGTAGAACAAGGATTGAGTACAAATGATAAAATGGAGGAGGTCATTAACAAAGTGATCTCCGCTTTCACGCCATCCAAAACTAGTGCTAGTACCTCACAAGACAAAAATCCCAAGTTCATATTTATTCCTAAGAGCATTAGTACACCTCCTTCGAATGGAAACAAAGACCTCAAAATGATTAGTGTTCACCACAAATTTTTGAACTTGATAAAGGATACTTTAGCCAAGCCTTCCATTGTTCCTATTGATCATAGTTGTATTATTGAGGAGCTTGATGTCAAAGATGACAACCCTTGAAACTATGCATTATGCCTAGCTAGGGGCATAAAACAATAGCGCTTGTTGGGAGGAAACCCAATATGTATATTTATTTTTGTTTTTTACTTTCTGTTATTTTGTGATAAAATGATTGTTGCCTCTGTAATTATTACGTTCTTATGTTCTAATTAGTGCTTGTGCCAAGTAAAGCCTTTGAGATGACTCATAAGATGAGTAGAAACGATCCTGAAACATAACAAATACTTTGACTCGAGTGCAGGAATTTTCATTTTTTACTGGAGAGTGATACTGATCTGAAATGTTTACACAACATTTCTATACATATTCTTTACATTGTCCTGCTTTTTCCGAATTTTTAGAGTTACAGAAGTATGGCTGTTTATAGTTTCCTATAGATTGTTCTGTTTTAAACAGATTATGTTTTTGCTTGCATAGTGTGCTTGTTTTGGTTATGCCATGGACTACATCGGGGGGTGTAAGCCATGGAGAAGTAAGAATACAGTACCTTTTATGCAAAACTGAATTAATAATCAATTTATCACAGTACCTAAAGTATGCAATATGTTTCTTATACTAACGAATCTCACGAAGTTTTGTTGAGTTTTGTGTGATTGAAGTTTTCAAGTTTTGGGTGTGATCATGATGGACTATAGAATAAGCAGTAGCAAGAGCCTAAGCTTGGGGATTCCCAAGGCACCCCAAGTATAATTTTAAGGAGACTCAAGAATCTAAGCTTGGAGATGCCCAGGAAGGTATCCCCTCTTTCATCTCAATCCATCGATATGTCACTTTGAGCTATATATTTTTATTTATCACTGTTTTGCTTGGAGCGTCGTTTGCTTTTGTTTGCTTTTACTTTCAGTTTGTCACATTAATCATTTGCTGGACACATATATTTGAGAGAGACGCACCTTCATAACAATTTGCTAGAATAATCTATGTGCTTCACTTATATCTTTTGAGCTTGGCAGTTGCTCTAGTACTTCACTTATATCTTTTTGAGCACGATGGCATGTAGATTTTATAGAAATAATATGATCTCGTTATTCACTTATATTTGTTTGTGATCTAAATAAATTGTGATGGTAATTTGCATGGGTCATAAGACTAGTCCATAAATATTAGGTATTCAATGAATGATAATCAAAACCATCATGTAGCACATATAAAGAAGTTGTGGGTTAATGACATTGATGTAGTAATATGAAAAAAGTGTGAGTCTAAAATTATTGATTTGTAAAAGTGTCGATATTAAGAGGTGTTAACTTGTTATTCCTCTAAATATTAAAGAGGCATGGTGATGATGTGTGAGCATTTATATTCCTCGTTGAAATCCTAGTGTTGTTCCGAGTCGGGGGCGCGTGATGGTTAACTCCTACCAACGTCCTCCCTCGGGGCATGCGAGGAGTACTTTGATTTATGATAAAACTAAAAAACTTTGCAATAAGTATGTGACTTATTTATGACTAATGTGACACCATGGACATACACATCTTCACCTTCTCATATTCGCTAGCCTCTTCGGTACCGTGCATAGCCCATTCTCACCTCGAGGATCTGTGCAACTTTCGTCGGTGCATCCAAACCCCGTGACATGATACACTCTGTTGCGCATAAGCCTCATTATATCTTCCTCAAAACAGCCACCATACCTACCTATTATGGCATTTCCATAGCCATTTTGAGATATATTGCCATGCAAATTCCATCGTCACTTCACATGAATAGTTCGTTCATCATCATAATGCTTTGCATGATCATATAGAGATGACATAGTATTTGTGGCAAAGCCACCATTCTTCATGTTTTTACACCTGTCACGCTAGATCATTGCACATCCTGGTACATTGCCAAAGACATTCATATTGAGTCATATCTTCCTATTAGTTCTTCATGTTGAGTTGTAAGTAAATAAAAGTGTGATGATCATCATTATTAGAGCATTGTCCTAGTGAGGAAAGGATGATGGGGATTATGATTCCCCCACAAGTTGGGATGAGACTCTGGACGAAAAATGAAATAAAAATGGGGGAGGCCAAATGACCCCGCCATATAAAAAATGAATGGGGGAGGCAAAAAAAGAGAAAAGCCCACCATAAAAAATGAGATAAAAGAGAGAAGGGACTTTGCTACTATCCGTTACCACACTTGTGCCTCAAAGTGGCACCATGTTCTTCATATAAAGAGTCTCCTTTGTTGACACTTCCATATGCTAGTGGGAATTACCTTTTCATATAATAAGCTAGGCTTATATATTCCGATGGCGGGCTTCCTCAAATTCCCGAGGTCTTCATGAGCAAGCAAGTTTGATGCACACCCCACTTAACTTGAATTGTTCTTTCATACACTTATAGATCTAGTGTATCATTTGCATGGCAATCCCTACTACTTGCATTGACATCTATCGATGAGCATCTTCAGAGCTCGTTGGTATGCCTAGTTGATGTGAGACTATCTTCTACACTTTTTACCCATTTGATATCTACCATCATATTCTATACCACCTATATGCTATGTCAAATATTCACGCTCATGTATCATGTGAAGAATAAAAGTTGATGCATTTTGAAAAAGTATGATCCAATTGCATGACTTGGACACCGTGGTGCTTAACATTTGTATCTATGTGGTGAAGACGAAGTCATGCCTTGCTAATATAATAAGATGAGTAGGGGTAAACATTCTTTTAGGATTGTATACTTTGAAAAATCAATGATTTTGTTTCCTATACTTATAAATATCACTATGTTGCTGTTTGTTAATTCATCATTTCTCAATGAGCATAAATATGGACATAATGCGTAGCACGTCAAATCAAAAGTCTTTTTTTATAATTTACCTACTCGAGGACGAGCAGGATGAGTAGGGGATGCTGATACGTGTCCAACAAATCTATAATTTTTGATTGTTCCATGCTAATATATTATCATTCTAGGATACTTTTTGGGTATTTATTTACCAATTTATAATATTTTTGAGCACAAACCCATTGACCCAGTGCCCAATGCCAGTTGATGTTTTTTTGTGTTTTTTGCCTTTTTAGAGTTACAGTACCAAACGAAGTCCAATTGCCATGAAACGTTTTGACGATTTTTTCTCGACAAATACAAGACCTAGATGCTTCAGAAGAAGGCCAGGAGGTGCACGAGGGGCACACCACTAGGGGGCGTCGTAATATGTGGTGCGCCCCTCGGCTGCCTCCCGATGTCTCTCTGTGGCCTGTAAATTCACTAATACACTAAATCCTTCGAGAGAGCTCTCAAAACACCTTTTCCAGCGCCGCAAGTCTCTCTTTCTTATGGGAGGCTATCTACACCTCCATTCCGACACCCTGTCGGAGGGGAGATCAATCACAGATGGCTTCTTCATCAACCTTGCCGCCCTCACCATGATGTGAGAGTAGTTCACCATAGACCTACGGGTCCGTAGGTAGTACCTAGATGGCAATCTCTCTCTCTCTCTTCAATACAATGTTCATCGCATCTTTACCTTGATCTATCTGATGTAATCCCTTTGTATGGTGTGTTTGTTGGGATCCGATGAATTGTGAGTTTATGTTCAGATTAACCATGAAAAGTATTTGAGTCAAATCCAAAGACTATGATTCTTATTTGCACGATCATCATACATTCATAATGCTACCCAATCTATTGAGATAGCTTGGCCAACTAGATTGAGATTTATTCGGTGCGAGTGGTGCATTGTAGTAGTTCAACCTAACAAGTTTCTATATCCCGGCGATAGAAGGGGACAAGTTGCATATTTGTGTTGCTTCTACTAAGGATAAAACGACGGGGTTCATTCATATTGATTGAGTTTACTTTTTATACATCATTTCAATGTTCTCCAAGCATTACTCTGTTTTACTTAATACTCTAGATGCATGCTGGATAGCGGTTGACGGGTGGAGTAATAGTAATAGGTGCAGGCAGGAGTTGGCCTATTTTCTTATGGACGTGATGCCTATATACACATGATCATTGCCGTGAAAATCGCATAACTATTAGCTTTTCTATCAATTGCCTAACAGTAATTTGTTTACCCACCGTATCCTTTACTTATGAGAGATGACACTAGAGAACTCTAAGGCCCCCAGGTCTATTCACTTATATATTCACAAATGCTATCATTACCTTACTGTTATTTTTTGCTTTTATTTTATTTTGCACTTTACGATTATCCACCATTATCTACACAACTCACTTGCTTCCAAAGAACGAGATCTAGGGGATTGATAACCCTCTTGCCAGCGTTGGGTGCAAGTTGTTTGTTCTTTTGTGTGCAGCCGCTGAAGACAGTTGAGGATTGGTATTCCTATTGGTTCAATTAACCTTGGTTTCATAACTGAGGGAAATACTTACCCACTTTGTGCTGCTATAACCCGTTTGTTGTGACGGAAAACCCAACGCTTATCACTAGTATCACCGCGTTACCAGCCTAAGGAAGTGCCTCCGCAGTTCTAAGATGAAGCCAGCTGCCAGATCGTTTGCTGTGCGCCACCTGATGCGTGAGTGATACTCAAGAAGCACCACCAGCTTCAGGATCAGGATGTCTAGGACGTCATAGCTCCCGGGAGCCAGAACACAGCCGCCCTTGCGCGTGGTGTCCCACGAGCAGTGTGGGATGCCAGGCCTTCACTCGCAAGCTACGCCGAGTGGTCTGGCCCGTTAAGTGCCAGATGGAGTTAACCCCATGCTATGATGGTGCTCCCGACCCCACAAAGTTTCTCCAGCTCTACGCGCTCAATATTGAGGCGGGGGGCGGTGACGACAAGGTCATGGCAAACTGGCTCCCCATGGCTGTCAATGATGGTGCACGCTCCTGGCTCTTGAAACTGCCCAAGGAGTCGGTCTCTTCGTGTAATGATCTCTGTGAGCTATTCATTGCCAACTTCAAAGGCACTCATGATTGCCCCCTCTACGTCAACGACCTATGACACATGAAGCAGCGCTCGGGGAGACCCTATGCAACTAGATTCAATGCTTCAGCCAGGTGGTAACATTATCTTGTGCGCCTCTGACGAAGCCATTATCAAGGTGTTCACCAACAACGTCAAGGATGTCCGGATGTGCGAGAAACTCCCCATCAACAATGGCTTAAGCTTAGCCATGGAGCTATTCAACATCGCTAACAAGTGCGCCAAGGCAGAAGAGGGCCGCCTGTTCATCTACGACCACCGCGACACCGCACCCGATGATGGCAAGGCCGAGTGCAAGGAGCCTAAGCGAAAGGGCTGAGCGATCACTAGAAGAGTATGTCTAGGGGGGTGAATAGACTACTAGCAGGAATTTAAAATCTACACAAGGTGCAAAGTTATGTGTTGGCAGATTTTAGCGTATATAGCAAGTCTAGCACACCCTACACATGAAAGTCATGAAGTATGGCAGAGAAATGTAAATACATTGCACATGGAAGTAAGGAGTAGAGATAGAGAGATCAAATGCATGAAGGACACGAAGATTTTTCCGGTCGTTCCGATAGGTCGTGCCATCGTACGTCCATGTTTATGGAGTCTTCAACCCACGGAGGGTAACAGTCGCGAGAGTCCATGGAGGGCTCCACCCATAAGGGTCCACAAAGTAGCAACCTTGACTATTCCATAATGGCTTCCGTCCACGAAGAACTAGCCTCGCTATGGGTAGATCTTCACGAAGTAGGCAATCTCCTTGCCCGTACAAACTTATTGGTTCACTCCACAACACGAAGTAGGAGGTCCCAAGTTACACCTAACCAATCTAGGAGGCACCACCCTCCAAAAGGTAATAGGCTCAATAATGTCGATGAACTCCTTGCTCTTGTTCTTCAAGATGATAGGCTCCTCAACACACAATCACTCTCTCATAGATGTAGCTTTGATGGAAGAGATTGATTGGGTGGAAAGCAACTTGGGGAGGCTAGAGATCAAGATTCATATGCTTGGAATGGAATGGCATGATCTCAACACATGAGTAGGTGGCTCTCTCTCAGAAAATCTGTTGGTATGAGTAGGGATCTGTTGTGAGTGCTTCCCTTCCGAGTGAGTGGTGGTGGAGGGGTATATATAGGCAATTCCAAAAATCCAACCATTACACCTAATAAGTCAGACTCGGTGACACCGATGTGTTAATCTCGATGGTACCGAGTTGCCTCCAAGGTAGCAACTTTTGAATCTCGATGAGACCGATACATAAAACTCGGTTGCACTAATAAGATGACCAACGGTCAGTTTGCCACACTCGGTGACGCCGATTCAACAAACTCGGTGGAACCGATTTTGTGAATTTGCATAATAGAAAGTTGGCAACCCAACCTCGGTGGCACTGAAGCAGAATCAGTTGAATTGAAGGGATAGGGTTTGGTTGAGTCCGTCTGAGGCAGAGAATTGGTGGCACCGAGTGGAAAGTGTTGGTTGCACAGATTTTGGATATCTGACTTTGGATAGAGTTTTGTGGAAGAGCTTGTGGGTGTATGTGGTTACTATCACTTGAGCACGTATGAGCATTTTGTTCACCAATAGTACCTTATCGCCTTTTGATAGTATTGGCTTTCCTATGGACTCAAAGTGATTTCTCACAAAGTAAAATGTAGAATCCTCTTGCTTGAAGCTTTGCCAATGCTATTCCTTCTCCTTCTTCTTCATGGGGACACTCTCCACACTCCTTTTTTCCAACCCATGTCTCTTAATGGACTTTATCTGAAATACACTAGATGAAAGTATTAGTCCAAGAGACAATGTTGTTGTCATGAATTATCAAAAGCACCAAGGGATCATATTGTGCTTTCAATCTCCCCCTTTTTGTAATTGATGACAACATACAATCAAAGATTCAAATAAAAATATGCACGGATATAATGAAGACTTTGAAAGACACATGACTTAGACTTGCTCCCCCTAAATGTGTGCAATCCTTTTAAAGGGTAGTTGCTTTGGAATGCATGGACACACACATGGTAGAAAGGATGCAATAAGTCATGTGTATCATGGCTATATGCATCAAATGTATATGAATGAGGTGTATCCTTGTTCAAGACTTCACTCTTGCAAACAATATGTGCAAGAAGAAAGAGATCATCTTGATCAAGGATATGATGCATATACTTACCTTGAGTTCTTGAGCATTCTAGTAGTAGAGATACACTTTAGAAAACAATGTTAGGAAACACAAGAGTATTCTACCAATCAAAAGTAATAGAACTCAAAAGTAGACACCAAATCTTGGTACTTTCTCCCCTTTAGATATGAAAATGGTACGACATCCTCTCCCCCTGAATCTTAGCATGTAGATATTGGGATTGGATAGGGTGAGGAAATTCTTCTCCAAGATATATTTTTCTCCCCCTACTTTGGTATTCTACCCTTGTTTATATAGGTATAAACTTTGATATTCTCCTCCCCCTTAAATTATATCTCCCCCTTTGCATAAGCATGTGTCACAGCCCTAGAAATTGCTTGAAATTGTTTGCATCAACATCAGCATGTGCATCATGGTATCATGTTTAAATTCAAATGAAACCTGAAATGGGGATGATCAAAGCCCAACTCAAATAAAATTCAAATAGGTTAAACTTTAAAAAATAATATTAATTTCAAGAACCAAAAATGTCTTCAAAAATGTTCCCCCTCTTTGATAAATGTTGGCAACAACATATCAGGGGTGAATTATATATTAACAACTATTTTGGTAAATTAAATAAAATAGGGAAGTTCCTGAAATCACTAATAAAGCACTATAAATGTTTTAGTTTCTTCAAATTTTCTCAAACTTTTTGTGTAGTTTGTAAATATTCTAAAAATACCATATAAATAATTTCCGGAATTTTGGCATTATAGTTTTGCCCAAACAAAATTAAATTTAAAGCAGGAATTAGAAAAAAACAGAATCTAAAAATGAAAGAAAGGAAAAGAGGGAGATGTCTTACCTGGCCAACAGACCGGCCTAGCCCACCAGAGCCCAAGCGCCAGTCGTCTTCCTCCTTGCCAGGAGGACGATGGCGTGTCGCCCGCACAGGAGGTGCGGCCACCTCCTGCTTGCCACCTCCCGGCCTCCCCTCAGTCTATCTCCTTGCCTGGAGACGCCCAGAGGCTCCCTCTCTTCCCCCCGAGCTCATTCTCCCTCCTCCGGCTCTTTGCTCTCTCCCCATCGTTGCCCGAAATCCGCCGGCCGCTGCAGATCTTTGCTGCCAATTCGCCAGCCTTCGCCGTCCCCGAGCCTGATGAGGTTGCTGGCTGATTCGCAGTGAGATTCTCCCCCTTTCCCCTAACCTCTCACCCTCGCGCACGCCCTCTAGCTAGCCCCCCTGCCATGGCCGAACTCCGGCCGCCGCAGTTGCCATTGTTGTCGTTGCTGTGGCTTGCCACCGATGTGTACGAGCTTGGGAACGAGCTCATGGAGCTCCATAGGCGCCATAGAGGTCCCGAACCAGCTCGCTCATGCCCTGTAGCCTCACGTTCATGCATGACCGAGTCATCGCCGTCGCGTACCTTGTCATCGGCCACAAATCCGGCGACCTCACAACCTCCTCTATGCTTTGCTGGTTGCGCGCGAGCCTGAGCGTCCCGTAGGTGGCCTTTGCTACTCGAATGACCACCGGAGGGCCATTTCCGAGCCGCTCCGTCGTCTCGGACCTCGCCGGCGTTGAGCCACCAGCGGGTTTGACCCCTTTGACCGGTTTTGTCCACCCCTAGAGACATTGACAGGTGGGCCCATCCCCTGTTTAAACTTTGGGTTACATTAAAATAACTAATTTGTTTAATTAACTTTAAACTCTATTATTAATAGTTAGATATATGGGCCCGACCCTTTTAATTTAATAGTTAGATTAATTTTAAACTCTATTATTAACTATGTCATTGATAGGTGGGACCCAGCTACCAGGTTTGACCTGAGCTGACACCTTTGACCTGGTGATGTCACTATGACATCATGCTGATGCAATAAAGAATCTCTAGAATTAAAATAAATCAATAAATGATTTAATATTTTCAGAAAATTTATAAAATTTCTAAAAATCATAGAAAATAATCTATAAGTCACATGAAAATAATTTATATATGAAAAATGATCAGAAAAATCCAATGAATATTTTTATGCCATGATCATGCATGTTTGAGCAAGCTAACATCACCAAGTAGGAAATTTCATCATTAGGATAATTTAATAAATAGTGTTGGAGTTGGAATTTAGTATATATTTGAATTCCACTTCACTTAATATGACTACCTATAGCACTAGGTCGATTCAATACCTTAACATGCCATTTCATGCATCATGGTTGTTGCATTGCATTGAATGCGTTCCTTCTTCCTGATTGTCGGTGCTTATTCCCTCTCGGTAGACGATGGTTCCGACGATGTGACCGCTGACACTAGTGAAGAGAAGTTTTATCTTCAGGACTGTCAGGCAAGCAAATCCCCTTGAGCATACCGATATGAACCCACTCTCTCGCTCCTGCTCTCTTTTATTGCATTTGGACAACAATGATTCAATTGTTTCCTGTTCTCGGTAGTTGAACCCATTCCTTTGCATGACCTGTCTTTGCCACAATAAATAGTTGAAACCACTTAGCATGAGTAGAAACTTCTTGAGCCTTGTTGTGCTTACTCATCCATGCTTGCTTACTTGATGTGCCTGCTATGCTTAGAGTTGTGTCGTGTCGGGTCTGATCCATCTGGGTGATGAATCGGAATGGATGTGTTCATGTCCTACCGTATGTGAGCTAAGTGTGTGAACACGATTTGGTAAAGGTAGCGATGAGAGGCCATGTAGGAGTACATGGTGGGTTGTCTCATTGGGACCGTCCTTAAGAACCGAGTTTTGTGTATGTTATCCAAGACAAGATACTACCGCACATTGTGATACTTAATTGACCCTCTCGGCTTATTAATCGCCTAGAACTATGTCCAGGAGTTGCAACTAGTTTCTGGTGTTTGTAGGAAAAGTGTTGGCGGCCGTGCATAGCGCTTCCCGATGGGGTGGACTGTGATGCGGTATAGGCACAGTGGCACGGTGTACCAAGTGGCACCCGAACGGTGGGCTTGGGAACCCTGCACACATCGTTTGGGGCCATAGCAGAAACTTCGGCCAGACTTCTGTGCGGGTTCAGTCTCAAATAGGCGATAAACCTGGACTATGGTCTTGTGTGGTTGACTGTCATGGCTGACTCCCTCATTGGGCTTCCGCTTGAAGGTTGCCGAGGTGCCTTTTTACGTGCACATGGCGATAAGTGGCGGGAGCATGTGTGAAGAAGTATACCCCTGCAGGGTTAATTAAACTATTTGAATAGCCGCGTCCTCGGATATGGACTAGTTGGAGAACTTATGTGGTTCATAGGTAAGTGAAATGGATACTTCTAAAATATGCAAGATAAGCGTGAGTGCTATGGATGGCCTTCTCGTAGGGAGACGGGAGTGGATCCATAGTAGTGTATTGATTGGAGAATATGTGGACTCGTGTGCGTTATTCCACCTAAATGATACTACTTGTAGTCGTAGTATAGGTTAGCCAAGAGTCAAAGCTGGCTTGCTGCAATAAACTCCACAAACCCCCTTCATTGATACTGATGCATATGTAGATAGTTCTGTGCAAGTCTTGCTGAGTACCCTTGTACTCACGTTTGCTTAATTTATGTTTTTGCAGAGGAGACGTCAGTATCATTAGTGATATTTATGACGTGAAGTTTGATGTTGACCGGATTAGCTTGGGAATCCCAGACAAAGGTCTGGTTCCTTTGGTAGGTCGTTGTAGCTTCTCAGGCTCCTCCAGCCACTTTTGTAGATGTCTGTACCCAGACATGTTTAACTTCCGCTTGCTTGTTTGAATTCTCTGAATGTTGGGTCTTGTGACCCCTGTTTGTAACATCTTATTGTATTGGCTCTTTCGAGCCTTCTGAATAAATGTTGTAATGTTGTATGGTTATGTTGTGATGCCATAGTTGTATCTATGCATATCGGGCATGTCGTGCGTACGTGTGACGTGCAATGGTATGTATGGGATTCGACACCTAGTTGTGTGCCTTTAGCAGTACTCTTTACGGGGAACTGCCTCTTTGTGCTTCCACCGAGCCTTGGTAGCTTGCTACTGCTCCGGACACATTGATTGACCTACATGTATCCTTCTTTGCTGCTATGTCTTTCCTTGCGGGGAAATGTCTCGCAGTGTAATGGAGTACCTATAGCCCGCTACGACTCGTCTACGTGCAGTGATGACATTTATGTCCCACGGCGTAATGGAGTCCTTGTAGCTTGCTATGACTTGTCTACACACGCTAGAGATCGACACCTGCATTGCTAGGTTACGTATGCTTGTCCCTATACAGATGCGCCACTTGGGTTCTACGACTAGTCATGTCGGCCCGGGTTCTTTGACATTTGAATGCTAGCGACACATTCACATACGTGAGTCAAAAGACGCAAACGGTCCCGACCCAGGTAAGGCGGCAACCATGGAGATAACCATGCATGAGACCGCAAAGTGATGTAATTTGTTACAGGCTAGATTCTTATGGCTTAGGATCGGGGTCCCGACAGCATGTATCGCCCTCTTTAGCTTTGAAGCTTTGTATATTTCTCCCCCTTTGGCATTAATTGCCCAAAAGGTCAGATATAGGGTCAGATAAAGGGATCATTGATTAACAAGGGATCCTTGAGAACAAGGGTCATAGAATGTAGGATTCATTGAAAATAATTTTTCTTCCTTTGGCTAAATTGAGAATTTGTAGAACTTCTCCTCCTTTGAGTAAGGGATCATTGAATGCATTTCTCCCCCTTTCCTTCTGTTTTAATAAAAGGGATCATCGAAGAGTTAAGAAATCACAAAAGTAACACAAAGTTTCACAAAAATAAACACAAACTGAATTATGATAGAAAGTCGGTGGCTCCGAGACAAATTTTTCGGTGGTACTGATATGATGTTATGCAGCTCATCTGTTGAATCAATAGAACCGAGTCCTTTGTATTGAAGGCTCCGATGCATAAAACTGAAACTAGGCAACGTTTGAGTAACTTGCAAATTTGTGAAAATGAACTTCAAATCATTTACAAGAGATATCAACTAGAGAAGGTTTGAGTGATTCCAAGAAATTGTGCAGTAGAGAATGAACCAACCAAGATTCTTAACTAGATGATGGCAAGTGACTATGTCACCTATATTAGAGTATATTGACTTAAGAGCCAAGCAAGAATACTTGAACATAGGTCATACTCATTGTTAAGCTCAAAATGGGGTTACCATTTTTTCGATTAAGCATTTTAATATCTTCATATAACTTGTGTTGGTCTATCTCATGACTTGGAGTAAAGCTATATCAAGGATATGAGTACATACCTTTGAGTGATGTTGATGACGTAGCTTGTAGGTGAACTTGATGAGGATGCTCAAAGTTGATGAAGTTCATCTTGAGTTGGGAGCAATCCTTGTTGTTTTCGTTCACTTTTCACCTACATGGGTTAGTCATGCAAGGAAAAACATGATATATCCAAATGACATGATACCAATTTTGAGTTGATATCAATTGAGAAATATATGTCAAGGATATGTTTTGTTTTCTTCTTCCTTTCATCATCAAAGCGAGGTTGTGGATACTTTTTCATGACAAGATTTCTTAAGATATGAGTTGATGGCAATCTTGTGGAGTGTTGTTCTTCCAAGTACCTACAAAAGGGTTAGATGCACGACAAGGGAGCATAGAATTCCAAGATATATGACATTCAAGATAGTAATAGCATGGAATGGTTAATAAAGCTCATCCCCTCGCATGCATCCGAGTGAGCTTAGCTCAAGTTTGAAGCATCAATGATGTTCAACTCACTCCGGAAATGACAAAACACTTTTTCATCAAGTAGCTTAGTAAAGATATCGGCCAATTGCTTGTTAGTACGAACATGCTTAAGATTAATATCTCCTTTGGCAACATGTCCACGAATGAAATGATGTCGAACTTGAATATGCTTGGTTCAAGAGTGTTGCACATGATTATGACCAATCTTAATAGAACTTTCATTGTCATAAAGTAATGGCACATTTTTAACATAGATTCCTTAATCTTTAAGCGTTTGTGTCATCCATAATAATTGCGCACAACATGATCCACCAGCAATATAGTCAGCTTCGGCAGTATATAGTGATACCGAGTTTTGTTTCTTGGAGGACCAAGACACAAGAGATCTACCAAGAAATTGACATCTACCCAAGGTGGATTTTCTATCAACCTTGTCACCGGCATAGTTTGAGTCGGAGTAGCCAACAAGATTAAAAGAAGATCCCTTGGGATACCAAATGCCAAAGTTTGGTGTATGTATAAAGTATCTCACAATGAATTTCACAGCCTTAAGATGACATTCTTTGGGTGCAGCTTGATATCTAGCACACATGCAAACACTAAGCATAATATCTGGACGAGAGGTACATAGATAAAGCAATGAACCAATCATTGATCGATAAATGTTTTGATGAATCGGTTCACCCTCCTTAGTAAGATCATTGTGTCCGCTAGTGGGCATTGGAGTTTTCATACCTTTGCAGTTTTGCATATTGAACTTCCTGATTAAGTCCTTGGTGTACTTAGTTTGAGAGATGAACGTACCTTATCTCGTTTTCTTGATTTGTAGACCAAGAAAGATTTTCATCTCACACATCATACACATCTCATACTTCTCTGACATCAACCTTCCAAATTTCTCACTAAATTGTGGGTTAGTAGATCCAAATATAATATCATCCACATAAATTTGGCACACACGTAATTCACCATTAACTCTGTTTGTGAATAAGGTTGCATCAATTTTACCAATTTCAAATCCTTTTTCAATAAGAAACTTTGTTAGGTTTTGTTAGGGTTTTATACCAAGCACACGGAGCTTGCTTAAGACCATATAAAGCTTTGCGAAGTTTGTAAATGTGGTGAGGTTTCTTAGGATTTACAAAACCAGGTGGTTGCTTAACAAAGACCTCCTCTTCAATCTCACCATTTAATATTATGATATCATGCTGATCAGGATATCATGCTGATCAGGATAAGCAAGAAGAATCTGAATAGATTCTAATCTAGCAACAGGGGCGTAGGTCTCATCATAGTCCATACCTTCGACTTGCATATATCCTTGGGATACGAGGCGGGCCTTTTTGTGAACGACTTGACCGTCTTCATCTTGCTTGTTATGAAATACCCATTTCATGTTGATGATGTTCTGCTCGTCCTTGGGCTTCTCCACGAGTGTCCACACTTTGTTCCTCTCGAAGTTGTGAAGTTCTTCATGCATAGCATTCACCCAATCTGCGTCTTCAAGAGCTTGTTCAACCTTCAAGGGTTCAATGCTAGAGATGAAATAATAATGCTCACAAAAGTTAGCCAAGCGAGTTTTAGAGCGAGTGATCCTCCCTGCTTATATGTCACCAAATATTTGGTTTAGGGGATGGTTCTTGGTCACTTGTGATCAAACTCGGGGTAGCTTTGGCTTGTTAGTTGGAGGAGCTTCTTCGTCTTCATCATCTCCTTCATCTCCATTGTTTTCGAAGTGGTCATCTCCTTGACGTGGTGGTGAAGGAAGTTGTGGTGGATCTTCATGATGTACTTCCTCCTCCTCTTCATCTTGTCGTGTACCACTTGCGGATGCTTCCATGTCGTTTTGTCGGTAGCCTTGATCCAAAGTGGGAGCTTCCACTTGGGTTGATGAAGTACTTTCCTTCACCTCCATGGGACGAATCTTGCCGATGGGAAAATATCGGATAGCTTCTGAAGGATCTTTATCACCTACATCATTTGGCAATTGTTCCACTTGCGAACCATTAGACACATCAAACTTTTAAAGTGAAGTTGTTGTAGACACAGTAGGTGTGAGAGTTCAATCCATAACCAAGTAGGAAACCTTCATGAGACTTGGGAGAAAATTTAGCATGGTGGTGCTTATCAAGAATGTAACACTTTGAGCCGAATACCCGAAAGTATCCAACTTGGGGCTTGTTATCCGTGAGAAGATCGTATGCTGTTTTACCGAGAAGCTTGTGCAAGTATAGTCGGTTTGTGGAATGACATGCTGTTTCCATGGCTTCTGCCAAAAAGTGCCTTGGCGTCTCGTATTCGTCAAGCATCGTTCTTGTCATATCAAAGAGGGTTTGGTTCTTTCTCTCAACAACTCCATTTTGCCGACGCGTGCATGTAGCCGAGAACTCATGTGAGATACGCTCTTTGTCAATAAAGGTATCCACATGGGTGTTCTTGAACTCTGATCCGTTATCGTTTCGAACCTTCTTAATCTTCACTTCAAATTGATTTTTCGCTTTGCGTGGGAAGTTCTTGAACATCTTTTGTACCTGTGACATATCATCAAGAAAGAATAACCACATAAATCTGGAAAAATCATCAACTATAACTATACCATAAGAGTTTCCACCGATACTCTTGTAAGCATTGGGACCAAAAAGATCCATATGAAGTAACTCGAGCGGTCTTCTAGTGGTCATGATGTTCTTGACCGGGTGACTTCCACCTCCTTTCTTTCCTGCTTGACAAGCGCTAAAAGCCTATCTTTATCAATGATAACATCTTTAACACCAAGAATGTGATCGCCCTTGATAAGGTTATCTAGATTGCGGATGCCAACATGTCCTAACCTTCTATGCCATAGCCAACCTTTAGATGATTTTGCAACAAGACACGTATGAGGTTGGGCCTTTTAAGTGAAATCGACAATGTATAGACCACCTCTACGAATACTTGGCAATCTACTTTGGTAACTAGCACATTCAAACCGAAGTCTACTAGTCTAGATACGGAAAGAAGATTGTAGCCAAGGGATTCAACAAGCATCACATTTTGAATGGAGCTATCATGAGATATGGCCACCTTACCAAGGTCAAGTACCTTACACTTAGAGTTGTCTCCAAAGGTCACGTACCTTCAAGGACCTTGATTAGGCGTGATCTCTTGGAACATGTCTTTATCATCAGTCATGTGATCTGTGCATCCACTGTCGAGAATCCACTCTTTTCCTCCGGACATGTAATCCTTGAAGTTTTCCATTAGACTTAGATTCTTCATGATCTTTTCATGCTCGATGTTGAACAACTCATCTCCATCATAGTAGCCATTTTCTTCATTGTCATCATTTGGTGGAATGTCCTTGTCATAGAAACCAAGAGACTCGTTAGAATCGTAACCATGATAATCTTCAAGTTTATGAACATGAATGGCTTGAATAATAATGTTTTTGATAGTAGTGACATCTCCTTTAGCACGCATAAGATTATGAAGCTCAAATAGGCATTTATCAAAGTTTGGATTACTATGCTTCATTTTGTGAAAAGCAACAGTTTATGAGGAATTTCATCAAGATTACTTAATGTAAGATTTGGATTTCGTTTCTGCAAATCAGTCCACAAAGTAAAAGCACGTGCAAAGTTCTTCAATTGAGAAAGCACAAATCTTGGTAAGCCTCTAACAATAAGATTGACAATCCTAAGGTTACCAAGCATGTTAATTTCATCTTCGTGTCTGGGATGCAATTAATCACTGGGGAGCACATAGGGATTTTCAATATGTTTTCTCAAATGGAATTTTTCAAATAGATCAATCATGGCATTCTTCCATTGACTATAGTACTCTCCATGAAGAATGGACACTCTACAATACAAACTCTCCACACTAGACACATCCATCTTTCTCCACGGTGGTGAAACCGAAGCAATGGAGATGAATGCTCTGATACCAATTTAGGGATCACTAGAAGAGTATGTCTGGAGAGGGGTGAATAGACTACTAGCAGGAATTTAAAATCTACACAAGGTGCAAAGTTATGTGTTGGTAGATTTTAGCATATATAGCAAGTCTACCACACCCTACACATGCAAGTCATCAAGTATAGCAGCGGAATGTAAAGACATTGCACATGGAAGTAAGGAGTAGAGATAGACAGATCAAACACATGAAGGACACGAAGATTTTTCCTGTGGTTGCGATAGGTGGTGCTATTGTACGTCCATGTTTATGGAGTCTTCAACCCACGGAGGGTAATGGTCGTGAGAGTCCACGGAGGGCTCCACTCATAAGGGTCCATGAAGTAGCAACATTGATTATTCCATAACGACTTCCATCCACGAAGGACTAGCCTCACTATGGGTAGATCATCACGAACTAGGCAATCTCCTTGCTGTACAAACTTCTTGGTTCAGTCCACAACACAAAGTAGGAGGCTCCCAAGTGACACCTAACCAATCTAGGAGGCACCACCCTCCAAAAGGTAATAGGCTTGACAATGTCGATGAACTCCTAGCTCTTGTGCTTCAAGATGATAGACTCCTCAACACACAATCACTCTCTCACAAATTTGGCTTTAATGTAAGAGATTGCTTGGGTGGAAAGCAACTTGGGGAGGCTAGAGATCAAGATACATATGGATGGAATGGAATTGCATGATCTTAACACATGAGAAGGTGGCTCTCTATGAGAAAATCAGTTCGTATGAGTGGGGATCTATTTTGAGTGTTTCTCTTGCGAGGGAGTGGTGGTGGAGGGGTATATACAGGCATCTCCAAAAATCCAACCTTTACACCTAATAAGTCAGACTCGGTGACACCGACGTGTTAATCTCGGTCGTACCGAGTTACCTCAAAGGTAGCTACTTTTGAATCTCGGTGAGACCGATACATAAAACTCGGTTGCGCCGATAACGTGACCAAAGGTCAGATTGCCAAACTCAGTGACGTCGGTTCAACAAACTCGGTGGAGCCGATTTTGTGAATTTGCATAACAGAAAGTTGGCAACCCAAACTCAATGGCACCAAAGCAGAATCGGTTGAATTGAGGGGATAGGGTTTGGCTGAGTCTGTTTGAGGCCGAGAATTGGTGGTACCGAGTGGAAAGTGTCGGTTGCACCGATTTTGGATATCTGCCTTTGGACAGAGTTTTGTGGAAGAGCTTGTGGGTGTATGTGGTGACTATCACTTGTGGACGTATGAGCATTTTGTTCACCAACAGTACCTTACCCCCTTTTGATAGTATTAGCTTTCTTATGGACTCAAAGTGATTTCTCACAAAGTCAAATGTAGAATCCTCTTGCTTGAAGCTTTGCCAATGCCATTCCTTCTCCTTCTTCTTTATGGGGATACTCTCCACACTCCTTTTTGCCAACCTATCTCTCTTAATGGACTTTATCTGAAATACACTAGATGAAAGTATTAGTCCAAGAGACAATGCATGTTGTCATGAATTATCAAAACCACCAAGGGAGCATATTGCGCTTTGAAGGGCCATGCCATGCTCACAACGGAACCTGAAAAGAAGCATGTCCGCAACCATGATGCTCCCAAGAAGGACCGTTGTCTATTCTACATCTACCACGACATGCACACTCACAACACATAAGACTACTAGGAGCTCAAGTCCCTCCGTGATGAGTGCATCGACCGACGTCTGGACTGTAACGACTACAGCTCTGGTCATGGAGGTGACCGAATTGGAGGCATGTGGGATGGCCGAAGTGCCAACCCGCGCCAAGGCTGGCAAGGTCAGCCTCGCGAGGACGGCTGGCACAACCAGCCTCACGAGGGCGCAAGATTGCAAAGGCGTCAAAACTCCAATGCCTCCGAAAGGCCACCTCTGCATTGACGAAAATGGTAAAGATTTTGATCAGAAGGCATATCGCTCCATGATTCTCTCATTATTGTATCTATGTGCATCTAGGCCTGATATTATGCTGAGTGTTTGCATGTGTGCCTGATTCCAAGCAAATTCTTCAAAGTTGAGTTTTTCGTCATTTTGCAAATTATTCAATTTTTCAAATTCCTCAAATTTGCAAATTCTTCAATTTTTTCAAATTCCTCAACCTTTTAAATTCTTCAAACTATGAAACTCATGTTCTTCATTGACTATATATATATATATATATATATATATATATATATATATATTTGAGTTTTCAATGTCCTCAACAGCATTCACTTATTTCTAATTCTTCAAGTTGATTTTCATCTAAGTGAATGTGATCGGATCCTTTCCCCCTCTATGTTAAACACAATCCAGTCTGTTCACAAATTCTTCATATGCGTTCTAGTTTGGAACTCGTTCAAAGTCTTCACTGTGTCCTTGACAGCTGAAGAATTTGCGGACGGAAACTTAAAAAAATCACTATAAAATTGTCGGCATTTCTAGCTCAAATGGTTCTGATTCCCACGACTGGATAACCCATGACCCCCACTATCGCCACTAATCAGAACATGGGTGACACATGTTGCGTGGAGAGCAAGGGTCAGGGGAAATCTGGTCCAAATTCTTTGGACGGATTGGTTTTCACCTCCACTATAAATACCCCTCCCCTTTCAGTGTGCTCGGTTACTCCTCTCACTCCTACTCTCTCCCGAACTCCGACCTAGCACCGCCGCTAAAATCATCGCCGCCGGTATGGAAGAGCTTCACTGCCTCGACCTCGCTGTCGCCGTACTCGCCTCGGCCACGGAAGTCTTCATCCCGCCGCCGCTGTAGTTGTCTCCCTCTGCCAAGCTAGGGCGTGGGAGATCTGGACTGACGAACTTCCTCAATCTCATCTCACAGTTCGCCTTGTTCTTCACCAGGGTAAATAAAATCTATGTTTACTACCCTTGTTTGATCTTCAAGTTTTCATAAATCTTCACAAAGGTGTTTATTCTTCAAGAATCTCATTCTATAGGACCTTACATGTTCATACGCTTGATGTCTTTCCCTAAGTTATGATTTTCTTCAAGATTCCTCAATTGTGTGCCTCAAAATTTGCACAACTCTGGAACCTAAGACAAAGAACACTTAGTGAAATTCCTCAAGACACCAATGGTCAAATTTCTCACACCTGATTTTATTGAAAATTTTCTGAGAACACATATGACCTCTTCAAATTCCTCGCACCTATACTCTGTTCACAGTTACAAACATGTCTGCTAATGAATCACTAGGTTCTCATCAACTTAACTCATTTGCAACTTTTCTTAAGGAAAAACCGTGCACTTCTTCAGAATCTTTAAGAGTTCAAAATCCCCAGCTAAAGAAAATGCCTGATGGGAAGAAGCCACAAAAAGGTGGAAAGAAAGCTGAACAGAACACTACTTTTGAGATACCTGAACATTTGTATGCTGGTTACTGTACCCAAGATGAGTCCATACACGACAATGAGACAAAAGAATAAAGGAAAATCAGAATTCAGAGGATTGAACGGAGGTGGGTGAGGGAGTGGGAAGAATATCGCTATGTCACTCCCAAATATATGAAGAAATTCACACTCAAACCCCCTTGCAATAGGGCTCCTCCTGCTGATGATCAAGAGGTTGATCCCACAAGTGTTTCTCGCGGTGAAGACTTTCTCGCTAAGTGGCCAAGCGTCATCTCAAACTTCCGAGGACTGCCGAAACTGCAGTGAAGAAATTCAATGAAGACTCTGCTACTGCTGCCACCGCTGGACCTTTGCTAGTGCTCCGAAGAAAAAGTTGATGAAGGAATCTGCTGTGAAGTCAAATCCTTCATCATCAAAGTCATCAGAGCAGATTCCTCAAGCTCAGCCCTCAAATGCCTCAACTATTGGGTCAGTAGCTGCTCAGTCCTTAGCTGTTGCTGCTGCTAAGTCCTCAACTCCTGTGCATCTTGCCTCATGCCAAAGGAGTGATAGATTGTCAATTGCTTCTAGGGCATCATCAAGTTCTTCAGCCCAAGCACATTCCTCAAGCGGTCCTTCTCTGAGGAAAATGAAAGCAACTGCTGGACGAGGCATTCGACCATATCCCCAACCTAAGAAATTGGCATTCACAATACCACAGATTCCTCAGATGAAGCTGATGATGACGAACTGGCTAAAATCATCAGAAACAAGCAACAACGAGTGGCTGAAGCAAAGGGCTCTCAAATTCCTCTTTTGCTTGATCCAAAAATTGTGCTGAACTTCATTGACATCTCGCACAAGGATCCCAAAATGCCCATTGATGACTTGAAGCTGCCCCCTGGTCCTGATCATGTCCTCACAACTTTCAAAGCTGAAGAAAAATGGAAGTATGAAAAGGCCAAACAAACCAAGAAGGCTCAGTACAAGAAAAAGCATTTCTTGAAGAAAAATGTTCTGAATCTGTCTCCTCAGGAACATGTAAAGGTGCGGTCTGAGATGAAAGGCCTCACTAAGGAATTCAATTCATACTATGCTGATTGGCAAGGAGCCAAGGTTCGCTTCGTCAACATTGCTGATAAAGTCATCAATGATCACAACTCAAGGGTTGCATCTCGCTCCCAACCACAAATTCCTCAGGCTGAGGAAACTGCTCAGCCTACTGAGGAAACTGCCAGCACTGCTGAAGAAAGTCAGACCGCTGAAGAACCTGCCAGGGCACCCTCCACTAGTGCACCGAATGAAACTGAACCTACAAGGACGGTTGCATTAGTCATGCCTGAAGAAACAACTGCCCCTTCAGCCTCCTCTGAAACCCCCAAATCATCAAAGATGAAGCAAATCAACCTTCCTTCTGCATCAGAAGTGAAGAAAACTAAGGTTGATTAAAAGAAGGGTCTAAAGAGAAAAGCTTCAACTTCAGACTCCTCAACTGTGAAGAAGTTGAAGACTCTGCCAAAATCTCCAACTGAACCATTAGATGCCACTCCAATCTCCTCACCACCAGCCTATGAGATAATTCCATTTGGCATTGACTATGTCATCCCAGATGTTGAAGATCCAGAAGATCATTATGCTGCTTTGATAAAGCAGATTGATGAAGACATTGAAGTGGAAGCAAATGCTTCAACTCCACAGGCATCATCGCCCCAGCCTTAGTTTACTGCTGAAGAGGCCGACGTTGAAGACATTGATGAGGATGTGGACATTGGCAACACAACTCCTGTCATCAATGACGAATATTGGGAAACTGCTCACCCAAATTCCCCAATGACCATTCCTCTGTCACAGATTCCTCAACCCCCTGCCCAGACTCAAGAAATTCACAAAGGATCTAATGACATGGCTGCTCCAGCCATTGAAGAAAATCCAGCTACACTAGCTGATGACTTTGCTGCTTCAACTGCTACTGAGGAAAATGCTCTGCAAATTCCTCAGTCTTAAGAAATTCCTCCTATGCCTAAGGAGATCTAGGGCCGCTTCAAGCCAAAGCCAAGAATGCCATTCAAAGGCTCAAAGCGCCTCAAATTCCTCAAGTCAAAATTCTTTGATGAGCACATATTCTTCACTAGTCCTAATCCACATGACTCAGCCAAGGCAGGTCGAACCAGATTCTGGACTCCAACTCAGATGAACTACTATGCATCAGTTCTGTTTGACAAAAAGAAAGTCTTCGAGCACTATCACATTCATCATGCTGATATGGAAACAATTCCATCCTTCACGCCGGTGCTCGCAGTTCTTCATGATGCAGGACTTCTTCCCTTCTGTGTGGACATCTACGATTAGAATGAAGAGCTAATTCTTCAATTCTATGCCACACTGCATATCACAGGTGATGCCTTTGACATCAACTCCTAGGTCTTGGACTGGATGACCGGATCTACTCACCTCACTGCTCCAGCATCTGAATTGCTTTGGTCAATCCCTGTCCCAATTCCTTCAGAAGAAGCACGCTGCCTGTTTGATGAACCCGCACTACCCAACAAATGATGCAAGTTCTGATGAAACCGTTGGCTCCAGGAAAACCTCACTGGACAACCTTCCTAGTGAAGGATTTGCTCTATGTGCCCAGGACGGTCTACCGCATTCTCACCAATACCCTATGTCCTCAGAAGGGCCACAACTCTGAAGAAGAAGAAGTGGAGGGAGTCATGAAGAATATGTTATTCAACATTATTCATGGGATTCCCATCAACTTCCATGATTTCTTCATGAGGACATTGGCGAATGCAACACTAGCCCTGTTTGAACTGAAGCCTTATGCTCCCTGGATCATGAAGTTCATCACATCAAGGTCTTCAGTTCCCTTCAAGGCTGACTTCCAGAATCACTTAGGCTTCTTGCCGCCAATTGGAGCCCTCAAGAGCACAATTGCCTCAGTTGAAGGAAAAGGTAAGGCTGTCATTGATGAAGGCACTCGTCCATTGGATGGTTAGTTTCACAAAGCTGCATCCTTCCCCACCAATGATGACAGTGCAGCCTAGGATTCTTATGCAAAGGCCTCAGCACAAAAACTTCAAGAGTCTACCCCTCGTTTGATGATTGATCGTGAGCTTCTCATAAGTCTTCATCAGAAGGTCGATCGCAATCACAAGTGGGTAAAGCGTCAGTTGGCTTCCATTGTTCAGAACGACAGTGACGCAGAACTCTGTGAGGAAAAATCACTACTATGTGCATGAAATCTTCGATCGCGCATGGGCCATTCTCGCACACCTCAAGACCCCCGAGGAACTCAAGGACATGGACTTTCAGCAAAACTTTGACTGGTCTCATCCTCATCAGAAGAAATTCAATAAGGTTCAAGTTCCTCTGATGGTCACAAGTTCATATTCTTCATCGCGTGAGACGGATGAAGTTGAGGACATTGACGACACTGTGGTAGGCCCTGCATCAACAAATGACCCCGACAATGCTGGTGCTCCTTCCTCACCAACAAGATGAAATTCTTCACGGGGCGTTAGTCCTCATTTTTTCATCCCTTTTGGTCTTCGATGACAAAGGGGGAGAAAATTTGAGTTAGTCTTCAAGTGGGTCTCTATATATGGGCTGTGTTTTTGTTTAAGTTACAACTCTCGCTCTTCTGAAGCTTTTGTTGGTTGAGTTGTAAACATAAGTCTACAACTCAACCAACAAGCACCTTAATGCATGACTCTTTTGAACTGCTTTCTACATGCTTATTTCCTCAAGCACCTTAATGCATGAATGCTGAATTTCGTTAGACACCATTTTCATCATGCATTTTAAATTCTTCATATCATGTGTTAAATGCGTGTATGAATTACAAGATATAGGGGGAGTTCTCCATGTTTTAAACCTGCCATGTGCAATTGCAGTCCAAAGCAAATTCCTCAAATATGCACATCTTCAGGGGGAGTTCTTTTATATCTTGCAATCAAATTCCTCAAACTCACTATTTACACTTCATAGTATTATCCCCATTGAAAACTTAACCTATTTGTCATCAATCACCATAAAGGGGGAGATTGTAAGTGCATCTAGTGCCCTGTAGTGATTTTGGTGTATTGAAGACTTATAGGTTAAGGAACAAATGTGTCTATGAGTGTACACAGGCTCTATAAGTCGATGAGGAGTTTGATATATTTGGAGATCATCGACCCCTAAAAATGCATGTCTACAACTGATGACTTTGGTGAAGACTTTGGTGAAGACTTTGGTATTCCCTGAAGACTATGAAAATGAAGAAGTTGGTGTGACCTTGAAGATATGAATGAGGATTATGAAGCGTGAAGACTTTTGTTTTTGTAGTTTCATTTCCTTTCTTTGAGTCATAGGAAACACAGTACTGTTAAGGGGGCCGAGGTAATACTAAGGAAAATTTCCAACTGATGCTCAACTCCAAAAACCTCAACCTATCCAATCCTTCGAGTCAAGCCTTTGGAAATATCTTGTAGTTTAGTCAAGTTCTTCAGTGACAGAGATGAAGTGCTTCTGGTCTCTGATGAAATTGATCTGATTGAGGAGTTAGGATTTCGCAAATGCGAATTGCCTACAAGTGAGGAAGATAAGCCTGAGGACTTTCATAGTTCGAAATTCCGACCGTTGCTGTGCTTAGCGCCAACTGTCCCCAATCATTCTTATCCACATGACGGTCATATCATTGGGGGCATTTTTGTGTTATCATGTGAGGTTGCACCCTGGCTATAAATATCCACCCCACAACCACTAGTTGGTTGGCTGTTTTGAGAGAGAACTAACACTTGTCATTTGAGAGCATCCCATCCTCCGAGGACTTTGAGAGAAAATCATCAGCGAGGAAAAACCCACAACCAAACCACCAAACCCAAAGTGATTGAGCATCACTGAAGAAATTCCTGTGTGGAACCGACGTTTGTTACCTTTGAGGACTGAGTATCCTCCAGACGGTTAGGCATCATGGTCTAGTGCATCCTGCAGTCAATTGGGGATCACGGAGTGACTGTGGTCTAGAGCATCCAGCAGTCAATTGTGGATCGTCGGGTGACCAGTTTGTGAGGGTTTTGGAAGTTTACCTTGAAGACTTACCACGAGTGTTGGGCGAGGACTTTGTGACCTTAGCTCAAGGAGAATACGGTAAGGACCGTGTGTCCTGGGACTGTGTGTCCTCTGGTTTAAATACCAGGCCGTTCCAAACCAGACGTACGACTGTCACAACAGTTGGAACCGGGTCATCAAACCTTTCTCTTCATCGAGCTACCTGGTTCTATTTCCTCAACCCCTCTATTCCTCATTTGCTAGTTGATGAAATTGATCTTTATAGTTTGAAGAATTTGTTTGAAGACTTTCACAATTTCCTCACCTTAATTTCTTCAAGTTACCTTGTTCCTCACCTGCTTATCCTATATCATGCTACCTATAATCTGTGCTTGTTTAATTTCATCATGATGACTATGTTCTTGATGTGTTTCTCATGCACTTGAGTACTTAATCCTCGAATTGTTATTCATCACATTTCAAATTCCTCAAGTTCAAATTCCTCAAGTGATGAATTTGTAAAAATCGCCTATTCACCCCCCTCTAGTCAATATAATGCACTTTCAGCCCCCGAGAGACACCTTGACCTTGGAGGCCTCAGTGGACTCCCTCTTGCCCTCAGCAATGGCGAACGCGACCCATTCCAGGGCCTCTATCATGGCGAATCGAGCTGACGCGACCCCGTTACGATCTTTAGTCACTCCTTGGCAAGTCGGGTTTCGGCACCTCGAAGGCCTTTCCCGAGCTGGACGAGTGCATCTTAGGCCTCGGTCAAGGCCCCGTGCTTGACCCAAGTACCGCAATCCGCAAGAGCCTGGTCCTAGCAGGGGAGCAGCACTTCAGTGCTCATTGTCGCCACGATTGAAAGGGCCTCGAGGACTTTTGTGTGCGGTACAGACGACACCAGGTTTCCCCCGCAGGCGGCTCTTGTGGCACGCTCGGGGGGACGCTCACGTCAGCTTCCTGGGCCCCGGGAGCGGGCGCACCCAAGGGGGGTCTCGAGGTGCACCCTGCATTGTGCCCTACTGCAAGGGTGAGAGTTGTCGGTGGACGCTGAGGAGCCTGTCCTTTCCCCGTGGGTAGTGCCGATGTCGCCTCGGTAGGCGGCACTAGGGGCTGGTCCGTCATGACATTGGCAAGCAAAGTGGGCGAATCGACCGTCGTGTCTTTAGCAATAGGGCTCCCTCACCGCACTGGGGAAACACTTGGCGTTATCCCAGTGCTTGCGAAGATGCTGTGGAGAAAGAAGGGGTAGAAGGATTCCCAAGGCCACTCCGTGCCGCCGAGCCCGACCGGATATCGGTCAGCTGCCCTTCATTCAGGTCGCCCGCTATCATCGGGCAAACTGAGATCAAGACATCCTCCAAGGCTACAAAGGAGGGTGAGAGAGTCGGCGCGAGGGTAGGGGAGCTCATGACCGGCGACACGGGTTTCACCTTCTTGTTCACCGACACCATCAACTTGTTATGGGCACGGAGGAGCTCGGGAGGTGTCGTGCCTGTAACCAGATCCGGAGGACGTGACACGAGGTGGATGCAAAGTAAGGAGAAGCAATGATGGCACCGCGCTGCGCATAGGCTTTATGTTAACAGGGACAGTTGCCGAGGCATCATGGGGAGGTGGAGCCATCGTGTGATCCAATGTGTGCGACACGTCACGCCTGTTCCGCGGGCGGTTTTGGCCTGCACCATTTTCCCTTTCCCCTAACGGGGGGAGCAGAGCACGCCACGTGCCCAGGGGTACTATCGGGTCCTGGGACTTGTGGTACCCAGGCCCGTCTGCCTGCGGCCAAGGACACGTCGCATATTTCGGGCCCATGGTGGCCCACCCTGGGACTTCACTAGAAGACCCTCGCGAGGCACACAACAACGAGCATCACTAGCGACCTCGCGGAATCCCCTAGCAAGGTTGCCTCCCGATACCATCGCGGAAGCCTTCGCGGGGTAGACCAGTCGAGAACGGCTCGGCGGGGCGGTCAGGTCCTACAATTCATGTGGGTGATGCGAGCTGCGCCAGCTGGCGCGAATGGAGAAGCTTTACTCTTTTGTGCTAAGCGAGCAAGGTTAGCTTGCCGGTTCCCTAAGCGATCCCCGAAGGTTTCCCTTTGGCAAAATAAGACCAAGTCCGGGGGCTCACCAGGACGGAGGTCATCCCCAAGCCCACGGGCGCATCACGGCAGCGAGCTTTCGCAGGCAGAGGCTGCTTTTGTCATGATAGACTGCGACCTTGTACTCCATCAAACGGTCCGCTCTGGTAACCCTTCCCGCCTTGTGGTTTCGGGGGAAGAGGACTAGGTCTAGTATAAGACAGGGCATGCCTCTGTCATAACAAAGGGAGAAGGAAGAACACACCCTTGTAACTCCTCATCTCCTCAAGCAATCCAGACCAGTGGGAGTAGGGTCTTACACTGCAAGGTGGCCTGAACCTGGGTAACCACCGCGTCCTTGTTCTTCCTCCTTAGCTTGTGCTCATCGCAGCACCAACATAGGCTCGCGAGGTAGAACAAGGCTTGTGAAGAAGCATGCCCCAGAGTTCGAACCTTCTTCGGTCCTCGGAGCCTCGATTCCAACACAGTCACCCTCGATTTGGGTCATTTTTAGCGAGATAATGTTATATGCTAGGAGACTTGATTATGACAGACCTGAATACATTCTTAGCCTATATTTATTTAGTATAACCATCGCTGAATTTACTTGCTCTCCCTCTTCTCTTCCTTACATGCCGATGTCGCCGTAGTCTCTGACTTTGCCTCTGTGTCCCTCACCCGTCCCGTGGCCACCGGCGCCAACCCTCTTCCCCTGACAACAGCGTATCCTCCCCTCCCCAACATCTCTTGGAACCTACGTGAATCCTCCAAACACCGTAGCCGGCAATGGAACATCAACGCATGGCGACTTGCCCGGTTAATCTAGAGAGAGACAACGATGACTTGGCATGACGTGTTGCAGATTTTCCCGGCGGAGCTAAGGAGAGGCGAAGTGAGGCTCCTGCGCATGGAGATCCTCTGCAACATACATGTTCTTTTCACCGCAAGTCAGTAACAATATTTTAGCCTCCATCTTGTGTAGTCAGTCACCCTCGATTAGGGTCATTTTCGGTGAGAAATGTTATATGCTGGGAGACTTGATTCTGACAGACCTTAATACATTCTTAGCATATAGTTATTTAGTATAACCATCACAAAATTGACTTGTTCATAAATATATTGGCTGGGGAATGAAAAAAAATCTCATTGTAAATTGCCCGATGCTGCTGCATTTTGCATTATTAATGGTGAGTTTGATAAGAGTACACATATAACTCTACATTTGTTATGGAAGTACTTTGCTTCCCCAGAGAAGAACATTCCTGAAGAAGTCACATGATAGTGTGGACGGAAGATTTTAGTAATAATGCGATCACGAAAACAGAGGATGTCTAATATTACGATATCATATAAAATATTCACACGGTGATAATTGTGGCTCGACCTACTCGTAAAATCAATTGTCAGCATCCTGCAGTAGGATGCAACAACGTCTACACCCCCATTGATATCATTCTGCAATCAACACACATCATTCAGAAACTGAACAAAACCGTACTTGTTGCCACGAACACGTTTAGAAATTTGTTCATTTATCTAAACGATTACTCATGGTTATGACCCATCTCCATAAAACTAAATCCTCCTGCTCGTCAAATTGAGTAAGGTACAGCTAGACCCATGCTTCAGTTTAGTACGTACTATAGTGTGCATCTAATTTCAACATATACTTCACATAAGTGTACTGAACCATTGAGCATGATTAGCTTAGTTACTAACTGAACATGTCTATTTCAATGAGTCAATTCATTCAACCAACTCATATAGTATGAACTACAAACTTGCAGGCTACAGTTTCTTAATTTTGAATTGCTAGCCCCCTTCTTCTCTCGATTACCTGTAGTTGCCGGCACAGTACAACTATGCAGGTATGATGTGTTTTGCAGGAACTTGTGACGCCAAGTTGATCAATCGTTACCTCTGGTTCATATTCTATAGGAAAAGAAAGGAAAAATTGGGACAACTTGAAGAGTTCTGCCCCCACACTCCCACCCTCATTTTCATTTCTTTGCTGTTACTCTTCAATTATCTCTCAAGTGAATATTATTATTAGTGCATGTCAATTTTTTGTGGTATAAAAATCAGGTTTACACTAAAATGTCTTCTGCCTTGGTCTAGTCACATATGCAAATTTCATGTAATGTTACCAATCGTCTGGGACATATTTAAAGTAATTTCTAAAACGAGGCAGAACAGTTTGTATGGTTGGACTTGTGTATTTACTATTTTATTTTTTAAAACATGCCACATGCAATGCAGGTACTGAAGATTTTATTGTTTGGCCTTATAAAGCCGACACATATATCATATTCTTATTTGTAAACATGTCTTTTATGTTTTAATTACAAATAAAGAAGGAAAGTAGTGGACTTGTTGCTCACCTCTTTGCAACTCTTCCTATCCATGCCAAGGCACTACTTGCTCCTAGATGACGAATCATATATGGAATAATTCACCTCCTATTTTGTATATGACCACACACAACCGAGACCACCAATGGGTACAAACAACAAGTATGGTCAATTGACATACAAACATGTTTGCAGTCACATAATAAGATGTGAAAATGGTTAAGCAACCGCACATGTCTAGAAGCCATGATTGTAGTTGTTGGTCAGGCATACCTTCCAAGCAATTTGAACACATAAACCTAAATGATTAAGCATGTCAACACCTCAAATGAGGTATATTACGTCACTATATGGGGTCACTTATGACATCCCATGGAAGACGTGTTTAAAATTATTTCTAACAGGTGTGAGAATATTTTGTTTGGTTAGACTTGTGTGTTAAAAAACATGTCATATGAAATGTAGGTACTGAAGATTGCACTGTTACACCTTATAATGCAGATGCACAGATGATATTCCTATCCATAAACAAGTTTTTTATGTTATAATTGTGGGGAATATAAATTCATATTGGCAATCATGTGCTACTCCAGATTAAGTGTACTGGTACACCATTTTTCTCTACCCTCAACATGTTCCATGATCTTACTTTCTTTCCGCAATTCAATATCAAGTGGACTAGATTTGACACTTCTCTCATTTTTATGAATCTTGCGGTAGTGTGCAAATTATAGAGTGGTGTTCAATTCTAGATTTCATGAATAGAACAAAATAGGGATCCAGACTGTAATGGATTATAAGGGTAGCTCAGTGCATGTAGCTCCTGCTTACAAAGGATCTGGTGAAGGACAGATAATATTTGTGCGAGAATGGGTGTGTATTTTTGGTTGCTAATATTTAAGCACTTGGGAAACCAGATCATCATAATTCCTCATCCACTTTTAATAGTATTGTCTTTTGTAAGGGTATCCGTCCCCTAAGTGTGGTTTTGGTAATAAATGATAATCTCTATGGACTAATGATTTCACTTAGATGTATTTGAAGGTATATTACATAGGTGGAGGCTTAAGGATGATTGTCATAGAGATGAAGATTTTCTCTTAGCTTTGGTACTGAATGATAATCGCTATGGAACATCAAGGGGATTGTATCTTATACGAAGGAATGTTCCATAGTGATGCATGAAGCATGTTGAATTTATGTGGGAAGAGCTCTATCAAAAGACTCTCCAAGAAGTCCTCATGGTGGAGTTCATTGCAGGATGTCAAAGGTTGACACATTTGGTGCTTATAAGAATCATGGTATTGAGAGTATAATTAAAGAGTATAATTCAAGTTATGGTATGATCAAGAGAAGATCATGATGAGCTCATCTGTTCGGTTTTGATTGATCATATCTTGAAGCAAGAAACTAGAGTGAAGAATTCATTGTGTCTCTCAAGAGTTTGTGATGGGGCATTTAGTAGAGCAAGTGATGACCAATATGATATTAATGGTAAATCTTGATATGGTCATGAAATAGCTTTGGTGATATAGTCTTGAAGAAATGAAGTATAATGAAAAGTTCATTGTGGGTTTCAAGAAACCATTATATAGTTTGAAGTAAATATGTTGGTTGACCAAGACGAAGGTCAAAATTGTATCTGGATGGTCAACAGACATGCACAAACAATGTACCATGGGGGTTCAAGTGATCTAGTTGTAAGGTAAGTAATTGTGAATTGTGTTTTGCGCACTAACCCATTTTATGTGTTTTCTATGTCTATATTGGTTAGGTGTCTCTCATGGCCTTGCATCAAAATAAAGATTAAAGATTTCGAGTGGCCTATGTGAGGATGACATCAAGTCGTGATGATCATTGAGTTCAAAGATCCCAAGTGCAAGAGGAGAAGTCAGAGGTTATATGCTTTGAAGCTTGGAGTCCACATCATGATAATGTGCATGTGAAGATGGGAGTAAATCAAGGCTTCCCTCATTACAATATGAGGAAGCATCTCAAGTATCTTCACCAAGTGATCATGGACAAGAAAAAGATTACAACTTGAGGCAAGCATTAAAGTTAACAAGAAGCTGAAGTGGAATGTGCAAGTCAAAGGTATACCTTAGCTAGGTTTTCCTAGTTTTATAGGTCTCACGGTTCTTGGTGGGAGACGGATTCTAGGTTTGATAGTCGTACTACCAAGAGGGACTTTCGGGCTAGTAGCTTGATCACGTCGCATGTAGAGAGCTCAAACCTTTTAATCATTTGCATAATTATTTATTGTTGATATTGGGTGGTTCTCTATGTAGGGACCTTGGGATTGTCCATAGCTTTAAAACGAGCCCATGATCACCGAATTAGGAGTCCGTATGCCGAAGTTATGCATGTTTCAGTTTTCTTCCTTGCGATGTTTCTCGGTACCTCGTGCGCATGTTTTTTTGACCCCATGGGCACGAGGCCCCGTTCCTATAGGCTTCCACCATGCACATCGGACCCCATGGAGACGGAGTGCCCAGAAAGTGTCTGTTGGAGCCTCAACGGCTAGTATTGGAGGTTGGCTATAAAAGAGCCCCTCCGCCCCTCAGGTTTGGGGGTTGTTCATACACTTTCTAAATATCATTTTGGGCATCATACCACCTCTCACAAACCCCTATATCCCGTCGATGTGAAGTGGGTTTTGTGGATGGATCTTGGATCCATTTGTTGATTTCCTCCATTGCATCCCCTTTCTTCAGTCTCCTACTTTCAAGAGTGCATATTGTGAGATTGAGAGAGCGAGTTGAGCATTTGTTGCTTGACCTTGCATTGCATTTGTTGCATTGGTTTGATTTGTTCGAGTGAGATCCCACGAGTTTATTACTCTTAGAGGCTTCCGCCTCCTAGACGGTTTGGTGATATATTGAGAAGATTCTCGAGAGGCCTAGGTGGCCATGGTTTTCCCGAAAGCTCCCTTTTGTGGTGTGCTACGGGGAAGGGTGTGAAGTGGCCTAGGTGGTCAAGTTCCCCCGGAAGCTTCTGTGTTTGTGGTGTGCTCCAGAGAAGTTGTATAGGTGTGGTGGTCACCTTGAAGACCAACTCGGAGTGAATCGAGGCTCATCCGTTGGGGTTGATTCGAAAATGAGAATATGGTGAGCCACCTTGTGGCACTCTGAAGCTTTGGCTTCAGAACCGCTCCAACAGAGATTATCACTCTCACAAGTGTGAACTTTGGGATAAATCTGCATCCCCGACTCACTGGTGGTTATCTCATTCCAACACCTTTTACTTTCCGCTATTCATACTTGCTCATATTGATATATCTTGTGCTAGTTGAATTTCTTAGTTGCTCCTACATTTCCATATCTTGTGATATAGTTTGTACTTGATAGTTTCTTTAAGTGACTATCTTGTTTAGCATAAGTTGTTGGTGCACTTAGTTGAGCCTAGCATAATTAGGATTTGTGCTTGAAAAGTATACGTTTAGTTTAATTTCGCATTAGGATAAAGCAAAATCCGTACAAGTTTCAAAACGTCTATTCACCCCATCTAGTCGTCATCCTAGTCCTTTCGATTAGTACTAGAGCTTTGGTTTCTCCTTGGTAGGCTTCACCCCCTAGGGAGTAAAGATGTCTACTAGTGGTATTGTGCACGATGACACTTTTTGTTTTAGTGGCACAAACTATCACTTGTGGAAAATTCACATGCTTTGTCATTTTTGGACCATGGGTTCAAATTTTGTGTGAATTGTTCTTGTAGGGGCTTCTTCGTGGAAGGATGAACTTTTTCCAACTATTGAGGAAAGTAATGACATGATTTGTGCGTATGGTGATAAGAATGCCATAATCCGGTCTATATCCCTCGAAGTGTTTGAGTCAATGATGACTTGTGTTACGCCTCCTGAGATGTGGACCAAACTCGAAGAAATATATGGTGGGCCTAATCTCGATGAGGTTCATCATCTTGTGGGGGAGTTAATTTAGGAGTTCCCCACATCTTCGAATCATGAAGAACTCCATTTTGCTTCTTCCTTCGCGTGCTTGGACATTTCAACTTCTTCCACCTCACCATCATATGGAAGGTAATGACATGGTGAGTGGAAATGTCATTTGTGATGATGATGTTGTGCTCAACATTGATGATATTTCATACAAAAATTCTATTGTTGTAGCTTCTTTGGACTTGAACATATGTAGCAAAAATGACATAATTCTTGTATTTATAGTCCATGCATATCATTTAGAGATTACATGAATGCCGTTTGTGATGATATGCTTTATACTCCTTGTTTCTATGATCTCTATGCTTCCATTTCCTCTATTTGTTGTATGACTAACCGTGTAGAAGAAATAAGAGAAGTTAGTGCACACATCACTAATGGAGAAATTGCTAGAAGATCAAAGAAGGAAATCACCATTTTGGAGAGGAAATTTTATGAGTGTCAAGAGGGTGAACATGAATTTCCTACTCTTATTGATGAAGAATCTTCCTCTCCAAAATAATCATCATCAACCTCCAATGCTCATATGTGCCTCATGGCGAGAGGTATCACCAAGGTATCATCTACTCTTATTAATGATAATGATGATAGTGATAATGTATGTGATAGGGATATGAGTCAAGTAATATATGATATTGGAAATTCTCTTCGTGGTGTAAATAAGAACACTTATATGATGTTTAAAGATCTTATTACTCATTTTGGAAAGTGTAATGATTTACTTTACGAAGATCAAGAACTAAATTGAAAACTTGATCGTAATCTTCTTGATGCTCTATAAACTCTTAGAGACTTAGAATCTTCCAAAGAAGAGATTGACATTGCTCATGGGAAACTTAAAGAGGATTTTGACCACCTTGACATTGGATACAAGAATGTCAAAGGAGAGATCACGAAACTCCCTAAGTCTTATGAAGAACTTCAAGCTACTCATGTGAAGTCTCTAATTGCTACTAGATCCGCTCATATTGTCAATGATGCTTTTGCTACTAACTCTATTTATCGTGAGGCATCTCTCTTGAAGGAGAATGTTGAGCTAAGAGCTCAACTTGCTTTGCTAAATAGAAATTATGGAAAATTAGAAGAAAGTCATGAAAAGCTCTCGGGCTCTCATGATGACCTTCTAATCTCCCATGAAAGGATAAAGTTAGCTCATTAGGCCATTATGACTAAGGTAACATCTTGTGAGCCTCATGTGGACATTAGCACTAGTTATACTAAAAATGCTTTATTGACATGTGCTAGTCCTAGTGATTCATCTAGACATATTATTGCCAATTATTGTGATGAATTGCCCTCCTTGCCTTGTTGATCTAACAATGAAGCTTCTATTTCCTCTAGTACTTTTGTTGATACTAACCTTGTATAGCAAAAGAAAGAGCTCAAGGCCCAACTCACTATTTTTAAGAAAGACTTGGAAAAGTGTCATGAAGGGAACTCCACTCTCGAAAATATATTGAATGTTCAAAAATCCCTTCATGACAAAGGTGGACTTGGTTTCATCTCCAACAACAAGAAGTCCAAGAACAAGAAGAAGGGACAAGACCAAGTCAAGAATGAGGCCAACATTACATGCTTCAAGTGCAAAAATGTTGGACAACATGTGAGATCTTGTCCATTAAAGAAGATGGCTTGAAGTTAAATCTCAAAGTCAACCTTAAGTTGAAGAAAGGCCACTACCAATTATGAACCAAGATAATTCTCCCCAAGTTGAGAAAATTAATAAAAAGAGAAGGGGGAGAACATGTTGCTAGATTTGTCGTGAGAAGGGACACATATCCTCATCTTGCCCCAACAGTAACATTCCTAAGCCTCCTATAATCGATAATCATTATTCGCTTAGAAAGGATGTTGTTGGCAATTTGTTTGGCAAGTCTGTTGGTGCCAAAAGTGGTTTGGGAATGGAAAAGACCATTCGGCTTGCCAAGCCTATTGTGACTAACATCTTAGGACCCAACTTGGTTCAGGACCATCAAGCTCAAACTTGATCAATATGTGTGTGGATGACATTTGAGATTTGGATAGTTTATGAAGAAATAGAGTATCCACCATTTAGTTGTTCGAGACAAGTCATGTGGATTATCTTGATATTATCTATCCAATGTTCCTCTTTGTGGTAACTTCTATTTTAATCGCACACATTGGAAGTTATTCGCCCCTTGCATGTTTAGGTTTTGCATCGAGCATGTGTATGTATATGTTGTGGTTCCTAGTATGCTTGATTTATGTTATCTAGCATGTGTAGGTTGCATTGCACATCATATAGTTGTGTTTGTAGTGTTGATCCCTTAGTGTTCCATATTGGAATATTGTTTGGATCTTGTGAGATATTAGTGGATCATCACATTATGGGGGAGTGTTATGTTGAGTGCACATCACAAACCCAAAATGTAAAAAAATAAGAAATGCCACCTAGTATTGATTTTCAATATTATCTAGTCACCATGTGGTATGTCAAGCTCATTCGAAATTCAGATCCCAAAGCATCCATTAATTATCTCTTGTTAGTTTTATTTGCCTTTGTAGCGTGCTTCATTGTGGGGTCCTTAGAGTTTCACAGAAACTTTCTAGACAACCCTTGTGCATGGGGTGCCACTAAACTCTTTGGGTAGCCCATGTGCACATGGGCTTTTGACCCCGTGTGCACGGGGTACTGCGAAACTCTCTGAGTATCCTGTGTGCACGGGGTATTTTGACCCCCGTCCACACGGAGTCCAACTGGCAGAAATGCCCACCCGACGATGGTCACTATGAAACTCTCTTATTTTACTTGGAGTATGTTTTTGATCTTGTGCATCTTGAGAATCTACCATCGAGTGTTAATTCCAAATACCTCTTTTATTTTCTTAAAATTGGTATTTCTTCATTGGGTAGAACTTTACGATCATACTCCTCTCGTCTTGTGTTTCAACGTGCCTTAGCTCACTACTTGCACTATCTATTATCTACTTCAGTGACATAAGCCGTTGAGCATGTGGGTAGTGTATATCCTATGCTCATTGGTGTTTTTCTTAGTTCATACCTTTGATATAATTTGGACAACTTGCATGTTTTTGCGATATTATTGGTGCATTCACCATGTGTGTGCTCTTTTTCCAAATTGTATCTCTTTGGACAGTGGTAGGCTTGTGCATGCATATCTATTTATATACGTACTCATGCCTTGCTCCGCTTCATCCTCTGTATTGTGTAAACTCCATAATATTCATAATGGTTAGAGATGTGCATGAATTTCGAGTTCATATCCATTTGCACTTTTTTAAATGTGGAGTTTGCCCTATGTATTGTAGTTATGCTAACTACTTTGGACCCAATAAGTTTGGGGACCAAATTGTACCTTGATGTGTTCTAGGTACTTTGGAGAAGCATTGGACGCTTGGCTTATTCATGAGGAATGTGTAGACATCATGGGAAAGTATTAGTTCCAAGCTTGGGTGATTCCTTAATTTGAGGGAAAAGATAAATGAAATCTAGGTTTGGTTGTAAGCATTTAATCTCTTCATGAAAATCAGGTTAACCAAAATTTGGGTCAATTTACTGGATTTGCATCAAACTCCCACTTACTGTATTCTCAATAAATCCACGAGATGAATTGAGGGAACGTTGAATGTGGAGTGTTCTTAAAATAATGGCTTCCATGTACAGAAATTTGTTTCAAGTGTTTTAGGTGATGAGGCTCCTTCCCAAGCTACAAGTAAAATTGGGAATGATCATATTTTTTCCACAAGAAAATCCCCTCTTGTGGATCTTCCACAAGGGAAGTCATCACCCCCAATTCAAGGGCGAGATGCTATGGGAGATCATGTACCTATCCAAGAACAAGACCAAGTTCCTCATGTTCCCAAGCTAGATCAAGGGCACCTTAAACAATTGCTCCCTCTGTAACAAGTACTTACACCATGCATTTATTTGAAGTAGAATCAACATTATATATGTTGCATCATGGCATGCTTAGTACTTGTTGAGTTTGTGTTCCTTGCAAAAGTTTAAACCTCTTTTTTTGCATATATGAGACATTTGAGAAAAAGCATATCATGGGGGACCTATAAACCATGCTCATGGTTCACTTATCCCAAACATGCCGCTTAAGCAATTTGTTGCATGTCAAATGCTCAATATTCTCTTATGTGCAATATTGATAAAATTGCAAAAATACACTTTTTCTTTTGGTATTTGCGTGCTAGCTTAACAATTCATTTTTACTCAAAGAAGATCAATTTACGCCATGTGCCTTGTGCCATGTGCGAGCCGTCAGAGCTCTTATGATAAGATCAAGTTTGTATAATAATGGATTCATTCATGGATATCATGTTCTTATTTTTTTATATTTTTGTGTGTGGAAGTTTCTTTATGGATGCTCATCTTGATGATTATTTGCCCCGTCAGACACTTATACACATGAGAAAGTGCATATCCCTATTTGATATCCATTTTTACCACCAGTCCTTGGGATTGTCTCTTCATTGATTCTTTGATGGAATTGGTAAGAGGTTGAGAAGTGAGTGCTTGTACGTATTTCTTATATATTTGCACTCATGCGTTTTTGGACAATTTTTTCTCATATTTTATCTTCTTGTTTCATTCCATGGAGCCCTAATGTAGGTTGAGCTCCTCTATTTATTCATCAATGGGTATGTGCATTTGATTCCAGTCACCTATGGGGAATACACAAATTAAGGAGGAGCTCAACCTCTTACTATATTGGCCTTCTAGATTTCTTCCATTTTGGCATTTGATGCCAATGGGGGAGAAGTTTAGAGGATTTATGAAAAGTGGGTTGGTTCTTGTCATTCAAGCATATCTACATTTGTTGTGTATGCTTGTTGCTTGTATATAGATAAAACTCCACCAAGGTTATTTCATACAATATATGCAATAAATTCAAGTTGATTCACACATGCATATGTTATGGGGTAGTTTGCTCTATAAAGTGCGGTTCTACTAACATCAAAATCTTGTGTGGTATTGTGATGCTAGTTTAGCCGATTTTGATAACATCAACTATCTTTGTGATATTTGAGGCTATCAAAACCACCACAAGTATTCAGTTTATTCTCGGATAAATTGAATACTTGTGTTGAAATTCGTTATAGAAACCATCTTATTTAGATTGTCATCAATTACCTAAGTGTGGGCATCTAGCCCCTAAGTGTGGTATTGGTAATTAATGACAATCTCTATGGAGTAATGTTTTCACTTAGATGTATTTGAATGGGATATTACATAGGTGGAGGCTTAAGGATGATTGCCATAGAGATGAAGATTTGCTCTTAGCTTTGGTATTGAATGACAATCGCTATAGAGCATCAAGGGTATTGTATCTTATACAAAGAAATGTTCCATAGTGATGCATGAAGCATGTTGAATTTATGTGGGAAGAGCTCCATCGAAAGCTTCTCCAAGAAGTCCTCATGGTGGAGTTCATTGGAGGATGTCAAAGGTTGACACATTTGGGGCCTATAAGAATCATGTTCTTGAGAGTATAATTAAAGGGAAGAATTCAAGCTATGGTATGATGAAGAGAAGATCATGATGAGGTCATGTGTTGGGTTTTGGTTGATCATATATTCAAGCAAGAAACTAGAGTGAATAATTCATTGTGTCTCTCAAGAGTTTGTGATGGGGCATTTAAAAGAGCAAGTGATGACCAATATGATATTCATGGTAAATCTTGATATGGTCATGAAAGAGCTTTGGTTATATAGTCTTGAAGCAATGAAGTAAAATGAAGAGTTCAATATTGCTTTAAAGAAACCATTATATAGCTGGAAGGAAAGATGCTGGTTGACCAACATGAAGCTCAAAGATTGTATCTAGATGGTCAACACACAAGCGCAAATAATGTACCGCGGGGGATCAAGTGATCTAGTGGTATGGCAAGTAAGTGTGAATTGTGTTTTGTGCACTAACCCATTTTATGTGTTTTCTATGTCTATATTGGATAGGTGTTTCTCATGGGCTTGCATCAAAAAATATATTTTGAGTGGCCTATGTGAGGATGACATCAAGTGGTGATGATCGTCGAGTTCGGGCAGTTCAAGTGCAAGATAAGAATCCGGTCCAGATCATGATAATGTGCATGTGAAGATTGGAGTAAGTCAAGGCTTCCCTCATTGCAATATGACGAAGCATCTCGAGTATCTTCACCAAGTGATCCTGGAGAAGAAAAAGATTATGACTTGAGGCAAGAATTAAAGTCAACAAGAAGCTCAAGTGTAATGTGCAAGTCAAAGGTATACCTTAGCTAGGTTTTCCTAGTTTTAGCGGTCTCATGGTGCGTGGTGGGAGACTGGATTATAGGTTTGATAGCTGTACTATCAAGAGGGACTTTCGGGATAGTAGCTTGATCACGTTGCATGTAGAGGGCTCAAAAATTTTCATGACTTACATCTTCCTTTATTGTTTATATTGGGTGGTTCTCTATGTGATGACCTTGGGCTTGTCCATAGCTTTAAAACGAGCCCAAGATCATCGAATTCGGAGGTCGTATGCCCAAGTTATGCATGTTTCAGTTTCCTGCCGTGAGCTGTCTCTGGTTACCTTGTGTGCACGGTTTTTTTGACCCCGTGGGCACGTGGTCTCAACCCTCGTGGGCACGTGGTCTCAACCCCTGTGGACACGGGGTGCGTAGGAAGTGTCCGGTGGAGCCCCAACGACCTTTCTTAGAGGTTGGCTATAAAAGAGCCCCTCCCCCTCTCTGGTTTGGGGGTTGTTCATACACTTTATAAACATCATATTGAGCATCATACCACCTCTGCGAAAACCCTATCTCCCCCCCCTCTATGTGAAGGGGTATTTTTGGATGGATCTTGGAGCCATTTTTTGATTTCCTCCATTGCATCCCCTCTCTTCAATCTCCTACTTTCAGGAGTGCATCTTGTGAGATTGAGAGAGTGAGTTGAGAATTTGTTGCTTGACCTTGCCTTGCATTTGGTCCATTTGTTTGAGATCCCCGCATCGATTTGTTCGAGTGAGAGCCCGTGAGTTTATTACTCTTGGAGGCTTCCGCCCCCTAGACAGTTTTGTGATATATTGAGAAGATTGTCAAGAGGCCTAGGTGGCCTAGGTTCCCCCGGAAGCTTCCTTTTGTAGTATGCCCCGGGGAAGGGTGTGAAGTGGTCTAGGTGGTCAAGTTCCTCCAGAATCTTCCATGTTTGTGGTGTGCTCCGAAGAAGTTGTAAAGGTGTGGTGGACTGGTGGTCGCCTTCAAGACCAACCCCGAGTGAATCGAGGCTCATCCATTGGGGGTGACTCTAAAGTGAGAATACGATGAGCCACTTCGTGGCGCTCCAAAGCTTTGGCTTTGGCACCGCTCCAATGGAGATTAGCACTCTCATGAGTGTGAACTTCAGGATAAATCCGCATCCCCGACTCACTTGTGGTTATCTCATTCCCACACCTTTTACTTTCCTCTATTCATACTTGCTCATATTGATATATCTTGTGCTAGTTGAATTACTTAGTTGCTCCTACATTTCCATATCTTGTGATATAGTTTGTGCTTACTAGTTTCTTTAAGTGCCTATCTTGTTTAGCATAAGTTATTGGTGCACCTAGTTGAGCATAGCATATTTAGAATTTGTGCTTGAAAAGTATCCATTTAGTTTAATTCCGTGTTAGGATAAAGCCAAATTCATAAAAGTTTCAAAACGCCTATTCACCCCCCCTCTAGTCGTCATCTCGGTCCTTTCAGCTTTCTTGTGGACTCAAAAGTGATTTCTCACAAAATATGAAACATAGAGTCTTTTAGCTTGAAGCGTGGCCAATCATATTCCTTCCTTTCCTTGGGGAGTTTCTCCACACAATACTTTAGGCATCCCATCACTGAGCTTTTTTCTTGAGATACACTTGGTGGAAACATTAGTCCAATGAAATATGTGTTGTTATTAAATACCAAAACCACCTACGGATATGTTTTGCTTTTAGTGGGCAATGCACGGTACCGTGGAGGCTAGTAACAAAATATGAAGGAAAGTTCAAAGCTTCGAACTTGTTTTAGTCATAAAGAACACTACACAACACAAGAGTATCGCGCGGTGTTATGTTGCATGAGACTCAATAGCTAAGTACCCCAAGGGTATAGTTTGGCAGGGATAGACCCTATTACGCATCCCATATCAACCAAAGATGATGTGTTCATTACCAAAAAGCCTCTACAATCATTCGATAGCTAATAAAATCACCACTATAGTCCCCGACTTATGTTATATGGTGAAATAAAGGCAATAGTAAAATGGACTCCTTTATTGGGTTTTTGATAAAATAACATGGCAATGTCTTTCAGGAGATAACAAGATTTCTGCAAGCTCAATTAAACAAAGGCAAGGCAAGCATGTCCGAACAGGGGGAGACACAATTGCACAAAAACCTTACGATAAAGAGCATTGCACATGACACTACACATGCAAAAGGAACCTCCCCACTCTTAGAACTTTGCAACACTAAACTAATGGAAATTACGAAAGTAAGAAGAAAATGCAGTTATTAGAATAGAGCTTAGAAATGGGTTAGACACTAGTGCCATCGAGGTGCATATAACCTCTCTTCTAATATTCGCGGACCTTGCTTCATGTGATCTACTTGCTATGGTCCAATGGATGCCCTCCAAAAGAACCTACTGAAAACAAACCTAAAAAGAAACAAAGTATTTTTTGTGTTTTGTGTTTTTTCCTTTTTTATAGCATAAAGGATTAGCAACACGGGTGATCAACACACGCCTCACAAGATCGGTTCATCTACTTAAGCACCTCGCTTAAGAAGATAAACTATTTCTTAGAGTACCAAAAACTCCTAGTTTTGGAATGAAGTGCGTGAGAGACAAAATACAAATATGAGTGTGTTGATCCTAAGTGACAAATTAAAAAGTGAGATACTCAATTAAGGTGAGCAAGTTTTATTTGAGCAAGGTTCATACTGGAAAATATTATCGAGCACTCGTTGCTAAAGTTCATCATGATGAAAAAACCAAGTGGCTTGTGTGGGTCTTTTATACGGTTGGCACCATATCTTACATGTGACCACATAAGGTCGAAGCCCCTGCGAAAATAACAAACTAAATAAAATCATTGGTTCAATATACGAACAAACCAAACCGGTAAAAGAAATGACGGAAAACATAGTTGCCACAGATATTGGCTATGGAGTTTCATAGGTAATTAAAATTTATTAGGAAGCAAATAATTTGTTTGAAAATACCTTGGTGACCTCAAATATTTATTGGCTACAGATATTGGAGGCATGTTTTCCCTCATGCGCGCGCGTACAAGCAGGAGCGGTCATATTATACGTCGGCGTTCGTTCTGATGATGTACGTCTAGCATCGCCCTTTGATATGGGTGCTTGCATGAGCGTAAGTGGTCGTATGAAGCGCCATTTTTGAATCTGGAAATTCTGATTTTCGGGGTCAACCTGGCATACGGGCGCACGTAAGAGTGCAAGCGCTTGCATTATGGCACACCGTCGTTTGCTATAAGAAGGTGCTCATGTGTGGATGCAAATCATACGATCGCGCGCACGAGCGCTAGTGGTCATACATTTACCCAAAAAAATTTGATCGAATTTTTGCTGCGGCCACGAGCTCATATGGGCATTTATCCGACCCGGGTCATCGCATACTACGTCGTCTTTACTTCTAGAGACACAAAACTATGATAGGAGGCATGCAAAAATATAGGCTACCGACATGCTATGTATTTTACCAACAAAAACTACTTTGAAACCAACTCAAATATCAACTACTCAAAATAAAATAAAAGTGCCAATACAACATGAATGTAATCTTGACTCAAGACACAAAACTATGAAAGACACCTATGGACTTCCGGGTGACCTCCTAGGCAGTACTTTCTTTGTAGCCATATGGCTAGGCTTCGATGCTGCGATCGGTCATCTACCCAGATCCCAAGGTATGGCAAACCCGAGTGTTAGATCATACTCCGATCGAGAACCTCATAGTAGGGCTCGGTCGGTGTTGCAATCTCTTTCTATGCATTGGCGTCATGTATGTAAATTCATACTCGCTTCTTGGCGAGTACCGACCCGTCCGGTTAAATGGAGGTGCATGCATCATCATTAGTTGCAATTTGACAATACCTTTATAACCGAGAGGATATGGCGCTATTAGAAAATCATAACCATCTTCTTCGGTGTCCGTGGGAATGTTAATATCCAAATTTGCAAATTCAATATTAAGGCTATTATCATATTTAAGACTTTGCAATTTACTCTTCAACGGAGGTCTATGGACAGCCTGTAGAAAATAAGCCCATATATCATCAAGATCAATTTTAGAATATGAAATTTGGTGTTTGGCCAATATCAACAAGTCCACATGTAAAGAGGACTAATAAGGCATCACCATAGTTCCATCACTCTCTGATAGATCTTTTAATGCAAGAAAATCACCCTGCTTTTGTTTTGTCTCATACATAAGATGAATTCCAATTGATGTTTGATCAAAAGGAGTAATTGGAGGCACATGGGGAACAATGCAAATATATAGTTAATCTATAAAAATAAACTTTGAAACATCATCCCTCATAATATCGTCTGGTGGAGAATATTCAAGCATCGTTTCGGTAGGTTCCATGAAAGTTCTAATAGAACATTGAAATGATAAATGATCATTGAGCTAGGAATTAATGCTTTCTAGAAATTTACCTTGATTAGGAGGAGTTGTTCGAAGGCCGTCTTTCACCCCTTCATCTCCATGTTTCTTCTCTCTCTTAAATCCTAGATACACTTCTTGGACAGTGGTTCCCCGGATTTTCTCCCATATCTAGATCATCTCCTTAGATTCTTTTATGAAGTTATGTTTCTAAAACATAGAGGCTTGGGAAGTGACAGTCCACCTCTCAAAATATTTAATTAAAGGCGCATTATGGAGCTTGTTAGTAATGAACCATTTAATTAAAGGGGCATTATGGAGCTTGTTAGTGATACACCATTTATGGATACTCACCGAAACACAGATGACCTATCATTGTGTCTCATAGTTGGGTCTGTCCAACTCAGACCTTATCTCGACTCGGATCCAACTTCGTCGAATTTGACCATATCTTTCTGAGTCCATATTATCCGGCTAGCATCCAATGCCACATGGTTAGTGAGACCGAACAACCCACCATGTCATATGCTAGTCTGATTGGCTGGGCATCCACACAACCCTTTTGACTAGGGACCATTTTAGGACAGTCATCATATAGTGCATAGTCTCACAAACAAGTCACATATTTGTTAATACACATCATTGATAATGTCCAAGGACTATATTTATTCATAAACACATAGGAAATATCATCATACATGATTACCTCTTCGGCATATCTCCAACAGTCTCCCACTTGCACAAGAGTCAATCAAATAGACATCAAATGTCATAGCTGTAACGTGCCCCTCATGCTTGGGTTGTGGAAGCAACTTAGTCAACGGATCTGCAACATTTGCATCCATATGAATCTTGCATAAATTGGTATCACCTTTCTCTACGAGCTTTCGTATCAGGTGATATTTTGAGTCTATGTGCCTGGTCTTGTGGTGTTGTCTCGGCTCCTTGGCCTATGCGATGGCACCTGAATTATCGCAATAAACGTCCAACGGTTTTGACCAGACTGGGAACACACCAACATCTTCTAGGAACTTCCAAATCCAAACACCTTCCTTTGCGGCTTCACAAGCCGCAATGTATTTGGCCTCTGTTGTAGAGTCAGCCACTTTATCTTGCTTGGAACTCGTCTAGTTCACCGCTCCTCCATTCATGACATACACAAATCCATTTTGGGATCGACAATCATCACTATCGGTTTGGAAACTAGCATCAGTGTAACCCTTTATGCAGAGCTCCTCCTCAGCTCCATAAACTAGGAACATCTCTTTAGTCCTTTTTAGGTACTTCAAGATAGTTTTCACCGCTTCCCAGCGACTCTCACCCGGGCCAGCCTCGTATCTACTTGTTAAGATTATTGCATAGGCAACATTAGGCCGTATACATAGCATGGTATACATGACGGATCATATTGCCGAGGCATATAGAATCCTAGTCATCCGGTTTCGCTCATCATAAGTTGTAGGACTCCAAGTCTTGCTTAGCCTTATACCATATGATGCAGGAAACAACCCCTTCTTAGCCTCACTCATGTTGAACCTCTTAAACACTTTGTCTATGCACGTGCTCTAGCTCAGGCCGAGCAGCCTTCTCGATCTATCTCTATAGATCTTGATGCCTAAAATGTACACCACCTCTACAAGGTCTTTCATCAAAAACTTGCCATTCAATGATTCCTTGACTGAGTTAAGCATCGAAACATCATTTCCGATCCACAGTATATCATCCACATACAAGATCAAAAATACTATCGAGCACCCAGTAGACTTCTTGTATAAACAATAGTCCTCTTCGTTCTTGATGAAACCAAGGTCAACGATGACTTCATCAAAACAAATATTCCAACTCTAAGCTTCTTGCCTCAATCCATAAATGGATCTCTTGAGTTTGCATATTTTACCAGTGTTAGTTGGATCGACAAAATCTTCGTGTTGTATCTATTGGGCAACGTTGCATGGGAAACAAAAAATTTCCTACGCACACGCAAGATCTATCCATGGAGATGCATAGTTCAAGAGGGGGAGTGTGTCTACATACCCTTGTAGATTGCTAAGCGGGAAAAGTTAATAAATGCGGTTGATGTAGTCGAACGTCTTCGTGACCCAAATCACAATCCGTCCCGCGGTCCAATCATGATCGGTCCCGATCAAGCGCCAAACGGACAACACCTCGGCGTTCAACAGACGGACAACTTGATGAAGTCTCTGCCTCCTTGATCCAGCGAGCGAGGGCGGGGTATTAGATGAGTTCTCCGGCAACACGACAGCATGGTGGCGGCGGTGGTGGTGCTATCTCGGTAGGGCTACACCTAGCGCTACCAAAACCACAAACGGAGGAGAAAATGATGTTGGGAGAGAGAGGGGCGCCAAGGGCTTCGTGTGTCCTCTTGGGGTGCCCCCTCTCCTCCATATATAGGTGGAGGGGTGTGGGTAACAGGCCCTACAAGCCCTAGGGCACAGCCAAGGGGGGATGAGGTCGAATCCTAGCCCCCCTCCTTCCTTTCCATACAAAGGTGGACTTTCCACCTTTCCCTACTACATGGACCTTGAGGGACTTGTGCACTTGGCCCAACAAGGCCACTGTGTCTCCCCTCAGCCATTCCAAACCCTTGGGACGTGGAGGAACCCTTGGTGGACTTCCGGACTCTTCCAAAAGTTTCCATAACCTTCTAGAAGCTTCCCAGTACAATACCGGAAAAGCCCGAAACTTTTCCGGTAGCCAAAATATGACTTACCATATATAAATCTTTACATCCGGACCATTTCGGAGCTCCTCGTGACGTACGAGATCTCATCCGGGACTCCGAACAACATTCGGTAACCAACATATATAACTCATCAACACGATATCGTCACTGAACATTAAATCTGCAGACCCTACGGGCTCAAGAACTATGCAAGCATTACCGAGACACCTCTGTCGACGTTCTGGGAACGGGGGTACCTAGACCTATATGCCTGCGGCCCAGGACATGGCCCACCTCGTCAGCCAAGCACGACAGGCGTGACCTCACTAAAGACAAGGCCCTCTCCAGAACCCTAAGCTCGTGACGGAAGGCAGCTCCAAGATCTACGAGGGGAGGGCCTCCTCAGGCCCCCTCAGGAGCGGCAGAGATCTATATGTAGTGCTTGGCATCGGGAGGCCAAGGATGATGCCAGGTGTGACAGGCGGGCACCATCACACCAGGCGGTGAAGTTTCCCCTTTGGTGCGAAGGGCAGGCAAGGACGTACGCTGGTTCCCAAAGCGTCCCCGAAAGGGTTCCATTCCGATGCATTACCAAGCTTACCTCTGCATCATCAACAACTACTATAACAGTCCGGGATCGACGCTCCAGAAAATTCTCCCATTATTCCATTCTTGTCGTGCAATTTGTTTGGTTGTCGCATTCATAATCGCATTATTCACATCATCTGCATAGCATCATCACTCATTTTTGAAAACTTGCATCTGTTCGTAGCTGCCGGTTCACTCCATTCGTGTCGTCGACCGTTTTGAGACCAACCACACATGCACGCACCCATCGCCAAGCCCAGCCAGCTCCGCGTCCCCGCAAGGCCTAGCTCCCAGTCGGCCTGCCTCAGCCTCCTCACCGCATGGGCTAAGCCCACTATGGTGAGGGCACCCCACCGCTATTCTTCGCCATGGGCGACTCGTTGTTATTCTATGCACAACCTGTTCGGGCCCTATTGCGATTCGGCCTGTAGACCTTTTTTTCTAGAGTAAACTATTTTGTAGAAAAAGCCATTAAATTGCTTTGCTCATATAAAAATAACCATGCATCGGATTAATATGATTTACATATGTAAAATGCTTAGAATTCCATGTAGATTCATTATATCCAACTCTCACATGTGTTTAAAATATTTAGCATGTTGTTTCCTTGGTATTCGCATCATTGTCATGTTTTGGATTGCGCATATTTTATTTAAGCGTGCATTCGAATTAACCAAACGGTATAGGTAAAATGTGTACATTATTTATATCGATTTTTCTTGCATGATATAAATATTTCATGTGATGTTGGCATTTAATTTTCCTAAATTACTTGCTAATAGGTTTATGGCATACAACTTGCATAATTTTTCCTACATGAACATATGCATATTATATATGATTTTGGGGTAGAAAAATCCATAGGATTTAACGGTGCATGTAGTTTTGTCATTAGAGTAAATTTGTGTGCATGTCATTTTTCTTGTGATGCCCATTTGTCATTTTTGTGTGATTAAATCCATGCCTGATATGAAATAATTTTGAACATGAGTTATGCCCTTTGACATGTGCACTAGCACTTGGTCATTTTTCTTGCCATAGAAATGCATGTTGAGGTGTTATTTTCTTGTTGCCAACATGCTATAAAATATTGCTGTTTTGAGGGGTCTAAATATTTCTAAATCTGGAATATGTGACATTTTGTTGTTGTCTTGCCATGTGTTTTGCTAGTGATCTAGAACCCCTTTGGGGTTGGTGTAGTGGAGTTATTTGTAGCTTATAATGTCTCTACCATGCTGTTAAATTTCATGCCAATATATGCCCTATAGAATGTAGTTTTACTGCTGTCAATATGCCTTAGTGATAAAAATTGCACTGTCAAAGCTGCTATTTTCACCAAGCCTGAAACTGTTTTCAATTAGCAATGTTCCGAGCTTCCTACCATGTGATCCATGACTATTTTGAGCATGATATGTGAAGTTGAAATGAAGTGTGTGTGCAATATGTTTTGTTTGTGCATTTTAGAATCTTGTATCATGTTGTTATCATGTGTGCAATATGCTATGTTGTTGTTTTGTGAAGATTTCATATAAAACTTGTGTTGGTTGTTGTGGTTGAATTGTAGCTCCGTTTTAGGCATGCCTTATATGAAACTTGCTTAGAATGTTATGTAGCATCATAATATCTTTCTGCATTCATGATTCGAAATGTTTGTGGTTTTCATTTGCATGTATTTTGCATTCATGGCATATAATCTTGTGATTGTCATAACTTTTGGACCACAACTCCGTTTGAGATGTTCCACACATGTAAATCGACTAGAATAACGTGTAGAATTGCATGGTATACTTTATTATGTTGTTTAACAAATATAAAATATGGTTAGTTCAGATCTAGACGAATTTTGAATTTAACATATGGGATCATTTCAGAAATGCTATATGTTGTTTCCGGCCTCATTTAAACTTGCCTAGGTATGTAGTTTACTTATGCTTCACCTCTTTCCATGTTTAACAACATTTAATTGTGTTTTTTTCCTAAACGAGAGTGAACTAAATATTCGAATGTGGAGTTTCATCAATATGCAACCTGTTGCATATTGAGCTTCACTTAATGTGCAGAAGTTGATTGTTGTGCTTGCCATGTCATGCATAACATGCATCATATTTGATTGCACATCATGTCATGAATATGTTGTGGTGTATCATGTGTTGATTGTTGTTTTCAGATTGTTCCTTCTCAATAGAGTTTCGAAAGCATTCAAAGTGTGAGGATTCATTTGACTATGTTGGCTCGACTTCTTCATGGACTCGTTCTTCTTCCAAGCGAGATCTCAGGCAAGATGACACATTTCCCTGGATACCACTACTATCATTGCTATGCTAGTTGTCCCTCTTTTATCATTATGTCTCGCTACCTACCACTTGTTTGTGAGGCCTCCCAACATTCCCATGAAAAGCCTCTAACCCACCACCTTCCCAGCAAACCTTTGTTTGGCTATGTACCGCTTCCTCAGCCCTTGTTATAGCGTTTCTAGCTGCAGGTGCAATTGCTTCTATGTGACAACATGGATATTTTATCATATCACAATATTATTATTATGTAATTTAATGCACTTATATACTTGGCAAAAGTTGGAAGGCTTGGCCTTTTGCTCGGTGTTTTGTTCCACTTTTGCTGCCCCTAGTTACTTGTGTATCAGTGTTATGTTCCATATTGAGCGCTCCTAACATGCTCGGGGTTGTTATGGGGACCCCCTTGATTTTCGTTTTGGGATAAAACTCGTATGGCAAGGCCCAACATTGGTACTACTTTTTCCTAATAACTAATAAAAATGCATAGGGACCCGCCGGCACCCGCAGATAATTTAATCAACAACCCGGGCCAATGCTCCTCATGAGTGTTGGTCCAACCTAGAGCAGCTTATTAACGCTACCCGGGGCAACTCGGTTTATTGGCGTGGTAACCATAACGCATCCATCGTGTCCTGAGAACGACGCACCGGGCGACCTTGCTAGATTTGTTTTACCTTTCTTGAATGTCCTGCGCGAGGAATTCTGTTTTACTTCGGGCTATCTCGAGGTGTGGTCTTCCTGTGGAATTGCCTATGAAGATCAAGAGATCCGTGGTCGAGGATATTCTCGTGGCTCTAGGCTTGCTAGAAGAGTGTCTAGAGGGGGGGTGACTACTAGCAGGAATTTAAAACCTAAGCTTTTCCCAAGTTAATTGGTTGGCAGATTTTAACAGTTTTAGCAAGTCTAGCAAGTCTAACATCCCTACACATGAATGTATACAAATATGGCAGCGGAAAGTAAAGACATTGCATATGAAGTAAGGAGATGAGATAGGAAGATCAAATGCAATAGGAGACGCAAAGATTTTTCCCGTGGTTCAGATAGGTGGTGCTATCGTACGTCCATGTTTATGGAGTCTTCAACCCACGGAGGGTAACGGTCGCGAGATTCCACGGAGGGCTCCACCCATAAGGGTCCACGAAGTAGCAACCTTGACTATACCATACGGCTTCCGTCCACGAAGGACTAGCCTCACTATGGGTAGGTATTTATGAAGTAGGCGATCTCCTTGCCCTTACAAACTTCCTTGTTCACTCCACAAGACAAAGTAGGAGGCTCCCAAGCGACACCTAACCAATATAGGAGGCACCACCCTCCAAAAGGTAATAGGCTCGGTAATGAAGATGAACTCCTTGCTCTTGTCCTTCAAGATGATAAACTCCTTAACATACATTCACTCTCTCACAGATTTGGCTTGGTGGAAGAGATGGGATTGGTGGAAAGCAACTTGGGGAGGCTAGAAATCAAGATCCATATGGTTGGAGTGGAAGATCTTGATCTCAACACAAGGGTAGGTGGTTCTCTCTCAGAAAATCTGATAGGATTGGTATGGAATAGTTCCGAGTGCTTATCTATCAAGTAGGTGGTGATGAAGGGGTATATATAGGCATCCCAAAAAATCCAACCGTTACACACAAAATGACGAACTCGGTGACACCGATGTGTTAATCTCGGTGGTACCGAAGTGACCAAAAGGTGGCAACTTTTGAATCTCGGAGGGACCGATATACGAATCTCGGTTGCATCGACAAGGTGACCAACGGTCAGAATTGTAAACTCGGTGACACCGATTCAACATTCTTGGACGAACCAAAAACGTGAACTTGCATAACAGAAACTTGGCAGCCCAACTCGGTGGCACTGAAAGCAGTGCCGGCTGCACCGATGGGTTAGGGTTTGGCTGAGTCTGTCTAGGGTTTGGAATCGGGGGTAGTGGGATGGGAATGTTGGTTGCACCGATTTTGAATGTTCGGCTATAGACAAACTTTGGTGGGAGAGCTTGTGGATGTTCTTGGTGACTATCACTTGTGCACGTAAGAGCATTTTGTTCACCAACAAAACCTTACCCCGTTTTAATAGTATTGGTTTTCCTATGGACTCAAAGTGATTTCTGACAAATGTAAAATGTAGAGTCCTCTTGCTTCAAGCTTGGTCAACCTATTTCCTTGCATCTTGGGGTAATTCCACAATCTCCACAATCATTTTGCCAACCCAAATCTCCATGGACTATTATCTGAAATACACTAGATAGAGGTGTTAGTCCAAGAGACAATGTATGTTTCCATGAATTATCAAAACCACCAAGGGAGCATGTAGTGCTTTCAATCTCCCACTTTTTGGTAATTGATGACAACATACAATCAAAGCTTCAAAGAAAGATATGCATGGATGTAATGAAGACTTTGAGAAAGAAATGAGCTCCCCCTAAATGTGTGCAGTCCTTTAAAGGATAGTTGCTTTGGAATGCATCGACACATATATAGATGAAGGGATATAGGAAGTCATGTGTATCTTGGCTATATGCATCAATATATATGACTGAAATGTATATCCTTGTTCAAGACTTCACTCTTGCAAACAATATGTGCAAGAAGGAGGAGATAATTTGATCGATGATATGACGCATATACTTACCTTGAGTTCTTCAGTATTCTAGTAGTAGAGACTCACTTGAGAAAACAATGTTAGGATACACAAGAGTATTCTACTAAACAAAAGCAATAGAACTCAAAGGATACCAAGATATGGAGAACATATAAAATATGACAATCCTTAAGATTGGTATGTCTCCTCCTTTGGCATTAATCTTTTATAGCTTTTCTCCCCTTAGATATGAAAGTGGTAGTTCATCCTCTCCCCCTGAATCTCAGCATGTAGATATTGGGATTGGATAGGGTGAGAAAAAGTCTAAAGTGAACAAGAATATTATTGAGAGCTTGTTGATTGTTCACATGGAATTTTCTCCCCCTTACTTTGGTATTCTCCCCTTGTTTATATAAGTGTGAACTTTTGAACTTTTGATATTGTCCTCTCCCCATAAATCATATCTCCCCCATTGCATAAGCATGTAACTCTCCCTTTAGCATGAAGCTTTGATATTCTCCCCCTTTGGCATAAATTACCAAAAAGATTAAACTTGGGAGTAGTGACAAGGATCATTGTCAAGGAAGGGATCCTCGAGAACAAGGGTCATTGAAAGTAGGGTTCATAGAAAAGAACTAAGGGAATCATTGAATGTAACTTCTCTCCCTTTGGCAAATTTGTGTTTTCTTCTCCTTGTAGCTAGGGATCCTTGAATAAAGAATTTCCCCCCTAAGACTAGCTTGTTATTATCTTGCCATTTTTTTATTAAAGGGGTCATCGAAGGAACAATAATATCACAAGAACAGATACCAATAAAAATATTAGAAACACAGATTTAGAAAACAAAGAAAATTGGTGACTCCAAGATAAATAAATCGATGGTAACGAGATTTTGTAGTGCAGCTCATCTATAATTTCAGTAGAACCGAGTTATTTATATCGATGGCTCCGAATGAGTGACAACGTTTCTGTTTTCACAGCAACAAAAGAAATAGTTTCAAAAAAAAAGAGTGCGATTTTTTACAAAGGACTTCAATTAGATAATATTTGAGTGGTTACGAGAGATCGTGCAAATAGAGAGCAAACCACACAAGATTCTTAACTAGATGATGGGCGGTGACTAGGTCACCTATATTGGAGTATATTGACTTAGGAGCCAAGCAAGAATACTTTATCATACATCATACTCTACATTAAGCTGATAATGGGGTTACCATTTTTTGATTAAGCATTTTAATGTCTTCATATCACTTGAGTTGCTTTAGCCCATGACTTGGAGTAAAGCCTTGTCAAGGATATGAGTACATACCTTTGAGTGATGTTGACGACATTGCTCGTAGGTGAACTTGTTGAGGATGCTCGAGGTTGGTGAAGATAATCTTGAATTGGGAGCAATCCTTATCGTTCTAGCACACTAGTCACCTACAAAGGTTAGTCATGAAAGGAAGAACAATGGATATATCCAATTGACATGGTACCACTTAAGATTTTGCATCTTAGATCAAGTATATGTCAAGGATATGTTTTTGTTGTCTTCTTCCTTCCATCATCAAGAGGGGTTGTAGATACTTGGTAATGACAAGATCGCTTATAATTGGAGTTGATGGCAATCTTGTGGAATGAAGTTCTTCCAAGTACCTACAAAAGGTTAGATGCCATACAAGGGAGCATAGAATTCCATGGCATATGATAACGAGTTATGGGAACATGGAAATAACAAGAAAGCTCATGCCCTTTCTTGCAACCGAGTGAGTCTAGCTCAAGTTTGAAGCATCAATGATGTTCAACTCACTTCTCAAGTGAATTTTTTTCTCATCAAGTGTCTTGGTAAAGATATCAAATAATTGCATGTTGGTGCGAACATGCTTAAGATTAATATCTCCTTTGGCAACATGATCACGAATGAAATGATGTTGAAATTGAATATGCTTAGTTCGAGAATGTTGCATAGGATTATGACCAATTTTAATAGCACTTTCATTGTCACAAAGTAATGGAACATTTTTAACATAAATTCCATAGTCCTTCAGCGTTTGTGTCATCCATAGTAATTGCGCACAACAAGATCCAGCAGCAATATACTCAGCTTCGGTAATAGATAGAGATACTGAGTTTTGTTTCTTGGAGGACCAAGACACAAGAGATCTACCCAAAAATTGACAAGTACCTGAGGTGGACTTTCTATCAACCTTCTCATCAGCATAGTCCGAATCGAAATAGCCAACAAGGTTAAAAGAAGATCCCTTGGGATACCAAATGCCAAAGTTTGGTGTTTGTATAAAGTATCTCACAATACGTTTCACAGCCAAAAGATGACACTGTTTAGGTGCAGCTTGATATCTAGCACACATGCAAACACAAAGCATAATATCGGGATGAGATGCACATAGATATAGCAATGAACCAATCATAGATCGATAAACCTTTTGTTCAACCAGTTCATCCTCCCTAGTAAGATCAGCGTGTCCACTAGTGGACATGGGAGTTTTCATACCTTTGCACTCCTGCATGCTGAATTTTTTGATCAAGTCTTTGGTATACTTAGTTTGAGAGATGAAAGTTCCTTCTCTTGATTTCTTGATTTGCAAACCAAGAGAGAATTTCAGCTCACACATCATAGACATCTCATACTTCTCGGACATCAACCTTCCAAATCTTATACTAAATTGAGGGTTAGTGGAACCAAAGATAATATCATCCACATAGATTTGGCACACAAATAATTCACCATTAACTCTCTTAGTGAACAAGATTGCATAAATTTTACCAATTTTAAAACCTTTTTCGATGAGAAACTTCGTTAAACATTTATACCAAGCACGAGGGGCTTGCTTAAGACCATAAAGAGCTTTACGAAGCTTGTAAACATGCTTAGGTTTCTTAGGATTCACAAAACCAGGTGGTTGGTTAACATAAACCTCTTCTTCAATTTCACCATTTAAAATTTTATATGCATTTGATAAAGCGTGATATCATGGTGATTATCATAAGCAAGAAGAATACGAATAGCTTCAAGTCTAGCGACGGGGGCATAAGTCTCACTGTAGTCCATACCTTCGACTTGCGTATATCCTTGGGCTACGAGACGAGCCTTGTTGCGCACGACTTGACCGTCTTCGTCTTGTTTGTTCCGAAACACTCATTTGGTTCCGATGATGTTGTGCTCATCTTCGGGCTTCTCCAAAAGTGTCCACACTTTGTTCCTTTCGAAGTTGTGAAGCTCTTCATGCATAGAGTTCACCCAATCCGCGTCTTCAAGAGCTTGTTCTACCTTCAAAGGCTCAATGGTAGAGATGAAATAATAATGCTCACAAAAGTTAGCTAGACGGGTTTTAGAGCGAGTGATTCTCCCTGTTTGTATATCACCAAAGATTTGGTTTAGGGGATGGTTCTTGGTCAATTGAGCTCGAACTCGGGTCAGCTTCCGATTGTTAGATGGTGGAGCTTCTTCTTCTTCATCATCATCTCCTTCATCTTCGTTGTTGTTGGTGGTGTCATTCCCTTGAGGTGGTGGTGAAGGTGGTTGTGGTGGATCTTCATGATGCACTTCTTCCTCTTCATCATCTCATCGTGTACCGCTTGTGGATGCCTCCATGTCGTGTTAAGGTTCACCTTGACGTCAAGTAGTGGCTTCCACTTGAGTTGATGAAGTACTTTCCTTCACCTCCATGGGATGAATCTTGCCGATGGGTTGATCTAGAATAGCTTACGAAGGGTCCTTATCACCTACATCATTTGGCAGTTGTTCGACTTGTGAACCATTAGATTCATCAAACTTCACATTTACCGTCTCTTCAACTTTTTGAGTGAAGTTGTTGTAGACACGGTAAGTGTGATAGTTTGATCCATAACCAAGTAGGAATCCTTCATGAGATTTAGGAGCAAATTTGTACGACGATGCTTATCAAGAATGTAGCACTTTGAGCCAAATACCCGAAAGTATCCGAGTTGGGGTTTGTTACCGGTAAGCAGCTCGTATGCCATTTTACCGAGAAGCTTGTGCAAGTAAAGTCGGTTTGTGGCATGACATGTGTTTCAATGGCTTCTGCCCAAAAGTGTCTTGGCATCTTGTATTCGTCAAGCATCGTTCTTGTCATCTCAATAAGTGTCCGGTTCTTACTCTCAACAACTCCATTTTGTTGAGGTGTGTACGTAGACGAGAACTCATGTGAGACACCTTCTTCGTCAAGAAAGGTATCCACATGGGTGTTCTTGAACTCCTATCTGTTATCTCTCTGAACCTTCTTGATCTTCACTTCAAACTGATTTTGCGCTTTGCGAGTGAAGTTCTTGAAGATCTTTTGAACCTATGACTTATCATCAAGAAAGAATACCCACGTAAATCTGGAAAAATCATCAACTATAACTAGACCATAGGAATTTCCACCGAGACTCTTGTAAGCATTAGGACCAAAAAGATCCATGTGAAGTAACTCGAGTGGTCTCCTAATAATCATGATATTCTTAACGAGATGACTTCCACCTACTTGATTTCCAGCTTGACAAGCACTACAAAGTCTATCTTTGTCAAAGATAACATCTTTAACACCAAGTATAAGATTGCCTTTGATTAGCTTATCTAGATTGAGCATGCCAATATGTCCTAGTCTTTTATGCCAAAGCCAACCTTTAGAAGATTTTGCAATTAAACAAGTGCAAGGCTTTGATCTCTTGGTGAAATCAACAATGTATAGATCACCTCTACGAAAACCGGTAAAGACCATTTTATGATTATCTTGACGTAACACTTGGCAATCTACTTTCGTGAATAACACATTGAAACCGAAGTTGGCAAGTCTAGATACAAAAAGAAGATTGTAGCCAAGAGATTCAACAAGCATAACATTTTCAATAGAGCTATCATGGGATATGGCCACCTTACCAAGACCAAGTATCTTACCTTTGGAGTTATACCCAAACGTTACGTACCTTCACGGTCCATGGTTTGGTGTGATCTCTTCGAACATCTCTCTATCTCTGGTCATATGATCGGTACATCCTCTATCGAGAATCCACTCTTTTCCTCCGGACATCTAATCTTTAAGGTTTGCCATTAGACTTAGATTCTTCATGATCTTGTCATACTCGATGTCGAACAACTCATCTTCTCCAACATAGTCATGGTCCACATTGTCATCATCAAGTGGGAAATCCTCGTCATAAAGAACAAGAGATTCGTTAGAATTGTGATCATGACAATGTTCAAGTTTATGAATGAGAATGGCTTCAAAGATAATGTTGTTGATTGTGGTGACATCTCCTTTAGCACGGATAAGATCGCAGAGCTCAAATAGGCATTTATCAAAGTTTGCGTTACTAGGCTTCATTTTGTGAAAAGCAACAGTTTTATGAAGAATTTCATCAAGATTTCCTAATGAAAGATTTGGATATCGTTTCTCCAAATTAGTCCACAAGGTATAGGCACATGCAAAGTTCTTCGATTGAGAAAGCACGAATCTTGGTAAACCTCTAACAATAAGATTGACAGTTCTTAGGTTACCAAGCATGTTAATTTCCTCTTCGTGTGTGGGATGCAATTCTTCAATGGGAGGCTCATAGGGGCACATAACATATTTTCTCAATTGAAATTGATTAAACAGTTCAAGCATCAAAGTTTTCCATTGACTATAGTACTCTCCATGATGAATGGGCACTCTACAACTCAAACTCCCTATACTAGACACATCCATCTTCCTCCACAGTGATTAAACCGAAGAAATGGAGACCAAAGCTCTGATACCACTTGTAGGATTGCTAGGAGAGTGTCTAGAGGGGGGTGAATAGACTACTAGCAGGAATTTAAAACCTAAGCTTTTCCCAAGTTAATTGGTTGGCAGATTTTAACAGTTTTAGCAAGTTTGGCAAGTCTAACAGCCCTACACATGCATGTCTACAAATATGGCAGCGGAAAGTAAAGACATTGCTTATGAAGTAAGGAGATGAGATAAGAAGATCAAATGCAATAGGAGATGTAAATATTTTTCCCGTGGTTCTGATAGGTGGTGCTATCGTACGTCCACTTTTATGGAGTCTTCAACCCATGGAAGGTAATGGTTGCAAGAGTCCACGGAGGGCTCCACCCATAAGGGTCCACGAAGTAGAAACCTTGACTATTCCATGCGGCTTTCGTCCATGAAGGACTAGCCTCATGATGGCTAGATCTTCACGAAGTAGGAAATCTCCTTTCCCTTACAAACTTCTTGGTTCACTCCACAACACGAAGTAGGAGGCTCCCAAGCGACACCTAACAATCTAGGAGGGACCACCCTTCAAAAGGTAATAGGCTCGGTAATGACGATGAACTCCTTGCTCTTGTGCTTCAAGATGATAGACTCCTCAACACACAATAACTCTCTCACAGATTTGGCTTGGTGGAAGAGATGGGATTGGTGGAAAACAACTTGGGGAGGCTGGAAATCAAGATCCATATGGTTGGAGTGGAAGATCTTGATCTCAACACAAGGGTAGGTGGTTCTCTCTCAGAACATCTAATAGGATAGTTATGGAATAGTTCTGAGTGCTTCTCTATCGAGTAGGTGGTGGTGAACGGGTATAAATAGGCATCCCCAAAAATCCAACCGTTACACACAAAATGACAAACTCGGTGACACGGATGTCTTAATCTCGGTGGTACCGAAGTGACCAAAAGGTGGCAACTTTTGAATCTCAGAGGGACCGATATACGAATCTCGGTTGCACCAACAAGCTGACCAACGATTAGAATTTCCAAACTTGGTGACACCGATTCAACATTCTCAGACGAACCAAAAATGTGAACTTGCGTAACAGAAACTTGACAGCCCAACTCGGTGGCACCGAAAGCAGTGTCGGCTGCACCGAAGGGTTAGGGTTTGGCTAAGTCTATCTAGGGTTTGGAATTGGTGGCACCGGGATGGGAATGTTGGTTGCATCGATTTTGAATGTTTGTCTGTAGACACACTTTGGTGGGAGAGCTTGTGGATGTTTTTGATGACTATCACTTGTGCACGTATGAGAATTTTGTTCACCCACAAAACCTTACCCCCTTTTAATAGTATTGGCTTTCCGATGGACTCAAAGTGATTTCTCACAAATGTAAAATGTAGAGTCCTCTTGCTTGAAGCTTGACCAGCCTATTTCCTTACATCTTGGGGTAATTCCACAATCTCCACAATCCTTTGCCAGCCCCACTCTCCATGGACTATTATCTGAAATACACTAGATAGAGGTGTTAGTCCAAGAGACAATGTATGTTCTCATGAATTATCAAAACCACCAAGGGAGCATGTTGTGCTTTCAGCGGCGTGTGGTTAATTTGTGATGGATGAGTTGGAGCACCCTTGCAGGGTTAAATCTTTCGGAAAGCCGTGCCCGCGGTTATGTGGCAACTTGGAAACTTTGTTTAACACCCAGTCATAGCAAACTTGAAGTAAACTCGAATAAAATACACCAACTGTGTGTGTAACAGTGACTGTCTCTTCTCGTGAGTCCTTATCCAAGAGATAACACGGTGGGGTTAGTTTTGACGTAAGTAGTTCTTCAGGATTACTTAGTCATCATTACTAGTTCACGTCCGTTATGCATAGACCACCAGACTTTAGTTTCTGTATTCGTAAGTTACCCACTCAATTAAATGCTTAATTTCTTTCTGCAGCCTCACCACTTAACCATACCTCACCCATTAAGCTTTAATAGTATTGATACCCTTGGAAATGAGATTGCTGAGTCGATGTGGCTCACAGATTACTACAACAATAGTTGCAGGTATAGGTAATGCGATGCTTTGACGTGAGCCTGATGTTTGTTTGTTTGGAGTTCTTCTTCTTCTTCATCGATCTAGGATGGGTTCCAGGCAGCAACCTGGGATAGCAAGGATGGATGTCATTTTATTGTTTGATTTCGTCTAGAGATGGACACTGCTCTTCTGTATGAAGTTTAAATATGTTGTTGAATTGATGTGAACCTGATGTAGCTTGTGGCGAGTGTTAGCCAATTCCATATACTCATATCTTTGTACATATAGTTGTAATGATATCCATTCTTGCGAAACAACAAGATGCGCTTCTATCCTTGTCGAGGCCCTCGTGCCAAAAAGGATAGGATCGTATATTGGACGTGACAACTACTTTGCACGCGATGACCACCATTCGTTAGGATAAAGATGGACTCTTGTCCCCCTTCGAATTTAGCCTTTGTGGGATCTTTTCCCGCCATAGGGATAAGGGAAGAGGACCCGGGGCACTACAAATAGAGGAGGCTGTGCCGTTGAGGAGGACAACAAAATAGAGAGGCAATAGAAGAGGGGCAACACTGCTAAAGCGACCTCGCGAGGCAAGGCACCATTGTACTAGTTCATCCACCAACCTCCTCGTGAGGAAATCCACCAAACCAGGAGTAGGGTATTACGCTTTGTAGTGACCCAAACCTGAGTAAATCATCGTGTGCATCTGCTTCCTCGTCAGCGTGCGAGTCCGTCATAGAACCATAGAGTAGCGAGCTAGGTAGGGCGAGGCTACCGGGGATCTTTGTACACGCCCCTGTGTTCGAACTTCTTAGGGTTTTGTGGAGCCTGAAATCCGATATTTGGCATGGCTGGTAGGGGGCAGGTCAAAGTCTTCCTCAAGCCATGCTCTTTCTCCGCCTCGCCGCTCTGATGTATGACACTCGCCGGCCTCACACCGAGCGCCGAGCTGCCGGTGTCGCTCAGACGACGCCTGTGGACCACGCCGCCGCGCGCCGGTCCCCCTCTCCCGTGGCCAATGCCGCCATGGGCCCGGAGGCCCATGAACAACGAGACTCCTCTCAGCCAGTCACCGCGTGGTGCGATGGCCGTAGCACCACTTTGTCGATCGTTCCAGCTACCGAGTTCTCCTCCCGCACTCGTCCTGGACCGGCGCCTGGGATGGGCACGCTCGCTATGGCACGCGAGCTGTGGCACTACTGCCCTGCTCCCGAATGCCATGACGACAGGCTCAGGCGCATCGCAGAGCTCGTCAGTGCCGCCGGTGATGCCTTGGTACTCTCCTACTCGTTCCGGCTCTAGCCCTCTCTGGCGAACGATGGGGCCCATGATGCGACACCCCCTCCTGCACAGCGCGACATCGACCTCGAGCCAAGGCGTGAAGCATGCCCCCGTGACCCGCCCCACGACCCGCAGGCGAGAGAAAGAGATGAATTAAGCTGCCAGGTGGTGCCCAGGCCCATGTGCCGACGTGCATGCACTCCCTGTGCCGCTGAAACAATGCCATGACCGAGCACCCCTCGAAGCGGCCACCCAGGAGCGCCAAGACCAGGCCCCCGCCATGCGCACGGCACTCACTGGTCTGGTGGGGTGTCGTGCCATTGCCCTAGAGCTCCATCCGGCCGTGTGGCCCTGCAAATTCAAGCCTGACTTACCCCCATGTGACGACGGCACCCCGAACCCTGCTAAGTTCCTACGTCTCTACTCGCTGAGTATCTAGGCGGAAGGTGGTGACGACAAGGTCATGGCAAGCTAGTTCCCCATGGCTCAAGGGAGGAGCGCTCTCCTGGATCCTCAACCTCCCAGAGGGGTCCATCACCTCCTGGGACGACCTGCGCAGGCGCTTCATCGCCAACTTCCAAGGTAGCCGAAACCGTGCGCTCACCGGGAACGACCTGCGGCTTGTGAAGCAGCAGGAGGGAGAGACCCTTCACAAATTCATACAAGGCTTCACAATCACCCGCCTCAAGACCCCGAGGGCGTCAGATGAGGCGTTTATCTCCGCGTTCACCAACGGCGTCAGGGACCTCAAGATGAAGGAAGAGCTCGGCATCCATGAGGAACTGTGCTCAGCCCTGGAGATGTTCAACCTAGCGAACAAATGTGCCAAGGCCGAGGAGGGCCGCCTATCGCTCCGCGAGCTTCCGGTGGTGGAGGCAGAGGACAAGAAGACCAAGGCCACGGAGGCGAAGTGCAAGGCCCCCGCGGTGCTTGCGGGCAAGTCTGAGGTGAAGCACAGCCGAGACAAGGAACCACACTCACGAGGGCGACCATCCTGCATCTTCCATGGCACCAACAACCACAAAACCATCGACTGTCAGGAGCTCAGGCTGGTTCGCGATCAGCACTTCGGCCGGTGCCCTGGACACAGTGACCGTGGCTTCGACCGCGGAAGAGGCCGCGGTGGAGGCCGCGGTGGAGGCTGTTGGGACAATCGGGATAAGCGGCAGGAGTGGTGAAACCGGCCTTGGGAGCACCGTTGGCGCGATCATGCTCGGGAGGACCGCTGGCGTGATGACCCTCCGGAGGGGTCACGTCATTTCCAGCCTCGCGAGGTCTGTCCTCGTGAGGACGACCTAACCCCACTACCGCCACCACCCAAAAGGAAGGAAGAGGGCAGATAGGATGACGGGGCTGGGGGCTTCCAGGACGTAAGGGCGATAACCTGTATCCTGGGCGGCGCCCAGGCCCGGGCATCAAACCGCATCTTCAAGCAGTTCTCTCTCGAGGTCAATGCAGCCCTCCCGAAGATTGAAGCCATGCGTCCCCTCAAGTGGTCCCAGACTATGATCACCTTCGACTCGAGGGATTAGCTCAGGTGCTCAGCCATGGCAGGCACACTCCCCATGCTTTGCATGCCGACCATCAGCAATATCCTCGTCACCAAGACCCTCATCGACATCGGAGAAGGGCTCAACGTCCTCTCCATTGACACCTTCGAGACGCTCCAAGTGCCGTACGACCAGCTTATGTCGACTAAACCATTCTCAGGAGTCACTGACGGGTCCATTGTCCCCATTGGGCAAGTGCGCCTGCCCGTCACCTTCGGTGGGCGCAAGAACTACCACACCGAGATCATCGTCTTCGACGTCGCCCACATCCACCTCCCTTACAACGCGATCCTTGGGTACCCAGACCTCGCCAAAATCATGGCGGTGACCCATCATGGCTACAACGTCCTCAAGATGCCGAGGAGCGGTGGTGTCATCATCGTCACCTATGATAAGAAGGACGATGTCTGCTCCCTCGAGCGTGCCTACCGACCAGCAGTAGCCGAACACCCGGATGACAAAGGAGATGCCCTTCCTCGTGGTGGTGCCCCTAGAAAGATGAAGCACATCCTCCCCACAGGGCACCAGCGGGCTGGAACCTCCATGGATGGTGCCTCAGGCTCAGCACCCAAGACAGGTGCCCCTCCCTCCATCACATAGGAAGGCGTGCTCGGCGCCCCTCTTGGGTCGGGCTCGGGGGCTTCCGTCCGGGAAGCTACCGACCTGACTGGTGAGACGAGAGAGGCGTCCGGGCATAACTTGCAGGTGCGTTCTGGCGCATGTCTACCCAAACCGGGATCACGGTGCAAGGTGCCAAGCTCGCAGGAATTCGTCACCAGAATGATTGAGGAGCTTCACGAGGCATAGGCCACGCGTGGCAGGAGTTGCCCCGCACCGCCAAGTGCAGCTATCATCGTCAGTTCAACCGACAAGCCGTGCGTCTACGTCAGCATGCTCACGATCAACAGGGCCGCTTCCCAAGGCGTCTTCAGGCTGACTCATACCGACCATGGTGGATTCTACTGTGCAACTATGTCTGCATGCCTTTCGGCCTGTCAAACTCGGGCATCAGGTTCGAGAGCCTTGCTCATGCCATGCTCATGCCTTATCATGCAAGGCATACTAAGGAGTTGGAGGATACGCCTGGGCTGAGCGGAGGTCCTGAACCCCGGGAGGCGACGGGCTCATGAGGATCACGCCCATAGAGACGCAAGGTCAGGCTACGTCGACCGCTTCGATTCTTTAGTGGCATGGCCGCCAGGTGATTTTCTGGTTGTGCCAGGTAACTTTTTGGTTTACCCCGTTTGAGGGCGCCCACTGGGCCGCATTATCCTTAGGTGACCAGGGCACACCCCTGCCGTCGCCGCATTTATGCATATTTCAGTAACTTTTCATGCATGTGATCTATTTCCTAACATTTCACCTTTCCTGCAAGGCTCTTCGCCGACATGAATGTTGTCACGCCCAAACGATTCTGCCTTCGTCCACCTCATGAGAGAACTGGGCACGACGTCTGTGCTCGGGTCTGTCCCTAAAGTGTCGATAAATCTAGTGGATGAGCTCTATGTGGCAGGCAGGCCTTGTTCATGTCACCTCCTGGGGTCACTGGTGCTTGGACTTCTCATGCGATGGCCCTTGGGAACACATTCAGCGCAGGCTTCTCAAAATTTACAGGACCCCGGATGACGCTCTCCATAGGAAGATTCAGGCGCAAGCCCCCTTTGAGGTAGGGCCATCGCGCGGCCAAAGCGCCCTCACGAGCACCCAGATATACCTCCCAGTTCTACCATGCAAGCCACGAATACGAACTTAATGGGCTGTACACATCCGGGGGCTTAGGAGCCAGGGCCCCATTCCCACACCCAAGTGAAAGCCCCATGCTCCGTGCTGGCGGACGACACGGTCCACCAATGACTATGCCTACACAACATGGAAGCCCTATGCTTCACGTTGGGGATAAACAACTGAGGGTGCCCCCCGTGGATGCATCCAACCTCAAGAAGGCTCCTCGCGGCCCCGTCTCACTGCATTCCCCTGGGATGTGCGCGTGAGGGGGCTGCATAGGGCTGCTACCTGGGCAAGCTTGTACATGCCACCTTCCCAGGTCCATGAAACCTGGTCTTCACGCGCTCTTCTTAGGAAAAGCTGGCGAGGAAAGGTATGGGAGCTGCTCATACGTCAAGGGGGACTCGTGAGCATCGCGACTCAGGAGCCTCACTTGCCCTATAGCCCCTAACCCCTTGGTACCCTTCTGGTGATCCGGATGGCCCAACGGCGGCTAAGGTATGCATAGGGCCAGGCCCTGCCAACGTAGAGCTCAAAAGCGCTAAAAATCCCTAAGGAGACGGCAATGCTCGTACATCAAGGGGGACTCCTGAGCATCGTGCCTCGGGAGCCTCATTGGTCCTGTAGCCCCTCACCCCTTGGCACCGTCCTGGCGATCGGGATGACCCAACAATGGCTGAGGTATGTGCGGGGCCAGGCCATACTGATAGAGGCGAAGTTGTCCCTGTCTTTCGATGAGATGGTGGCTATCGTTTTTGGTGGAGTAGACTTTGACGATCCGACTACGAACGTGTGAGACGTCGCGCCTTAGCAATCGCTAAACCAACTCTGAGAGGTTATTGACCACGCCGGAGCACGATCAACCTGACCACGAGGGTCTATTTCCTGCACGCAAACGAAGAACAAGCAAGAAACTAAGATTGCAATCTGGATATTGCGAATATAAGAGGAAAGCTTTATTGATGAAGTGGGGTTCTGTGACGCCTTTGTCTGGTCGTGGAACACAAACCAAGAACGCGAAGTTGCTGCTATGGCGAACTTGTAATCTAAACAAAACCCCCAAACCTAAAACGAAGCCCTAAGGGCTGTATATATGGGGGAATAGAAGGGAATTTCGTGGCCCCATGGAGGACGGGTCCGAAACCGACCCTAAGTCAGTTTCCCCATACATACGGACTCTAAAAACAGCCTATAATATGGTATTTCGAAGTTACATGGGCCTGGCCCAAAATTAAGGTGGCGCAGCACCTATATTAGCCTATGGACGAATTTTATAAAGTGGCATCATGCATATTTCGTCCAAAGCTTCCCACTCCCATTATGGTGGCTTCAATGTGCGAAAATCATCACTGGAAGCTCCATTGTTCTTCCTCGCGCGCGCACCTTCTCCTCCATGCTTGATCCCGCTCCAATGGTCATCCTTTTTATCCATGATAGGTCCTTCATTCATAAGTAAAACAAAAGTATCTAATTTAGGCAGCATCATATGTTCATGAATATTAGAAGGATTTCCAAGAAACGAAAGTACCTAGTAATTCAATTGACGTGCGCGAGCTCTAGTAATTGGTCCTGTATGTATAGCAGTCGGGGTGGGTGTAACATTAGTAGGGATGTCCTCATCATCCTCCCCTTCTTGAACTGAAGTCGTCCTCGACAGAAGCTCATCTTCCTCACCCAAATAAGGCTTCAAATCTGCAATGTTAAAAGTGGGGCTAACCCCAAACTCTGCAGGCAGCTCAAGTTTATATGCATTATCATTTATTTTCTCTAACACCTTAAAAGGACCATCAGCACGGGGCATTAGCTTTGACTTGCGCAAATCAGGAAATCTATCCTTACGCAAATGTAACCAAACAAGATCACTAGGTGCAAAGACAACATGTTTTCTACCCTTATCTCCAGCAAGTTTGTATTTAGCATTCATACACTCAATGTTTTCCTTCGTTAACTCATGCATCTTTAATATCAATTCAGCACGTTCTTTAGCATCAAAATTAACCTTCTCCGAAGATGGAAGAGGCAACAAATCAATAGGTGCACGAGGTAAGAAACCATACACAACTTGAAAAGGGCACATCTTAGTGGTAGAATGTAGCGAACGATTATAAGCAAATTCAATATGAGGCAAGCATTCTTCCCACATTTTCAGGTTATTCTTCAAAACAGCCCTAAGCATAGTAGACAATGATCTATTGACTACTTCAGTTTGTCCATCAGTTTGGGGATGACATGTAGTACTAAAAAGTAGTTTAGTCCCCAACTTAGCCCATAAACATCTCCAAAAATGGCTAAGAAATTTAGCATCACGATCTGAAACAATTGTATTTGGTACACCATGCAATCGAATAATTTCACGAAAGAACAAATCAGCAACATGAGCAGCATCATCACTTTTATTACATGGTATAAAGTGTGCCATTTTGGAAAATCTATCCACGACAACAAATATGCTATCCCTCCCCTTCTTTCTTCGAGGTAAACCTAAAACAAAGTCCATAGATATATCCTCCCAAGGAACACTAGGTACAGGCAAAGGCATATATAAACCATGAGCATTGAGTCGTGACTTAGCTTTTTGACATGTAGTGCAGCGAGCAACAAAACGCTCAACATCCCGTCTCATCTTTGGCCAAAAGAAATGTGTAGAAAGTACGTCCTCCGTCTTCTTCACGCCAAAGTGTCCCATTAATCCTCCTCCGTGCGCCTCCTGTAACAACAAAAGACGAATGGAGCTAGCTGGAATGCATAGCTTGTTAGCACGGAACACAAATCCATCATTAATAACGAACTTGTTCCATGTTCTCCCTTCTTTACAATTCTGCAACACGTCTCTAAAGTCAGCATCATGCACATATTGATCTTTGATGGTCTCCAAACCAAATATTTTAAAGTCAAGTTGTGAAAGCATAGTATAACGACGGGACAAAGCATCAGCAATAACATTGTCTTTACCCTTCTTGTGTTTAATGACATAAGGGAAAGTCTCAATGAATTCAACCCATTTAGCATGTCTATGGTTCAGTTTTGCTTGACTTTTAATATGTTTCAAAGATTCATGATCAGAATGTATAACAAATTCTTTGGGCCATAAATAATGTTGCCATGTTTCCAAAGTCCGAACAAGAGCATATAATTCCTTATCATAAGTAGAATAATTCAGACTAGGCCCACTTAATTTTTCAGAAAAGTACGCAACAGGTTTACCATCTTGTAATAACACACCTCCTAACCCAATACCACTAGCATCACATTCAAGCTCGAAAGTCTTATTAAAATCAGGAAGTTGGAGTAAAGGAGCATGTGTTAACTTATCTTTCAAGACCGTGAAGGCTTCTTCCTGTGCGGTACCCCAAGAAAAAGGCACGTCCTTCTTTGTAAGCTCATTGAGAGGCGCAGCAATGGTGCTGAAATCTCTGACAAAACGCCTATAGAAACCAGCGAGGCCAAGAAAACTCCTTACTTGTGTGACCGTTTTGGGCTGCGGCCAACTCTCAATAGCTGCAATCTTGGCTTTATCAACTTCAATTCCCTGTGGAGTAACAACATAGCCAAGAAAAGATACTCGGTCGGTGCAAAAGGTGCACTTCCCAAGGTTACCAAACAAACGGGCATCACGGAGCGCAGTAAAAACAACACGTAAATGTTCCAAATGTTCCTCCAAAGATCTACTAAAAATCAATATATCATCAAAATAGACTACCACAAATCGTCCAATGAAAGCACGTAAAACCTCGTTCATTAATCTCATGAAAGTGCTAGGTGCATTAGTTAACCCAAAAGGCATGACTAGCCACTCATATAATCCAAACTTAGTTTTAAATGCTGTTTTCCATTCATCTCCCAATTTCATACGAATTTGATGGTATCCACTACGCAAATCAACTTTGGAGAAAATTGTAGAGCCACTTAATTCATCAAGCATATCATCTAGTCTAGGAATAGGATGACGATAACGAATAGTAATATTATTAATGCCTCTACAATCCACACACATGCGCGATGTACCATCCTTTTTAGGCACTAGAATAATAGGAACAGCACAAGGACTAAGGGATTCACGTATATAACCTTTGTCAAGCAGCTCTTGTACTTGACGCATAATCTCCTTTGTCTCCTCTGGATTGGTACGGTAGGGCGCACGGTTGGGTAGGGATGCACCGGGAATTAAGTCAATCTGATGCTCAATCCCACGAATAGGCGGTAATCCCGGTGGCACGTCTTGTGGAAAGACGTCAGCGAACTCCTGCAAAATGTTAATGACAGCAGGAGGCAAAGAGGGAGGCATGTCCTCGAATGAAAATAATACCTCTTTGCATACAAAAGCATAGCAAACAGATGTAGCAACATCCAAATCATTAATATCAGGTTTAGTAGCAAGTAAACATCCACTCTGCAATTTTATTTCGGATGCAACAGTAGATGATGGTTTATTATGCTTATGGTGTTGCTCAAATTCATGTGCTACAATCTGATTTTCACTCTTATTTTTCTCCTGTTTTGCTTTACTAGCTCTAGCAATGTCATCTTTCATAATATGTTCGGGAGACATAGGAAGCAACGTGATATTATGATCCTTATGAACAAGAGTATACTGATTTGTCCTACCATGGTGTACAGAATTTTTATCAAACTGCCATGGTCTACCAAGTAAAACAGAACATGCTTGCATGGGTACCACATCACAATCCACATAATCAGAATATGTAGCAATGCTAAAATGCACACGAACAGTACGTGTTACCTTAACCTTGCCACTATTGTTGAACCATTGGATGTAATGAGGATGAGGATGTGGTCTGGTGGTTAGAGACAGCTTCTCCACCATCTCCATGCTAGCCAAGTTATTGCAACTCCCTCCATCGATGATGATGCGAATAGAACGCTCCTTCACAACTCCCTTTGTGTGGAACAAGTTGTGCCTCTGATTTTGCTCAGCCTGTGTAACCTGCACACTGAGAACACGTTGAGCAACTAAACTTTCATACCTGTCAGCGTAATCAGCAGCCATGTAGTGTGTTTCTGGTTCTGCATCGTCGCCATTGTGTTCTTCACTTGCAATGAGAGCCAAAGTCTCCTCATCATAATCACTAGCAGACGCATATCCACCATCCTCAGTAACAATCATGACACGCTTGGAAGGGCATTCTCTCGCAAAGTGACCTCCACCCTTGCAACGACGGCATATAACCTCATGTGTTTGCCCTGTGGATGCAATAGATGAAGAAGAGCTCGGTGCAGGCCCAGAAGGTGTGCTCTTGGTAGAGGGTGGAGGAGGAGCCTGTTTCCTGGTATCGCGGTTGGAGTTGGAGGTAGAAGTAGGTGGTGTTGCAGCAGGACGTGTGGAAGTAGAGGAGGTACGTGGCGTCCATGATGAAGTGCGACCTGCAGAAAAAGTAGTTCTCGCCATTGCCTGTCGATCCTGCACTTCACGTTCAGCTTTGCAAGCAAGATGAAATAAACGAGTGATAGTGTTATACTCCTTATACTCCAGAATAGTCTGAATCTCTCTATTCAATCCACCCATAAAACGTGCAAGCATAGCTTCATTCTCCTCAACAATACCACATCTAATCATACCAGTTTGTAATTCCTGATAATATTCTTCTACAGAATTTCTTCCTTGTCTTAAACGCTGCAAATTTTGAAGCAACTCACGTTGATAATAAGGTGGCACCCAACGATTACGCATAGCAGTTTTCAAAGCAGCCCAAGTAGTTGGAATATTAGCATGGTGTATTCTACAATGTTCTGACCACCAAACACAAGCAAAACTAGTGAATGAACAAACAGCAGCGGCAACACGTCTATCCTCGGGAAATTGTAAGCATGTAAAACGTTGTTCTGTTTCTAACTCCCATGTAAGATATATATCAGGAACATATCTACCCTCAAACGTCGGAATATTCAATTTAAGTTTAGGGAGATGGTCATGATCCCGTACCTGCGGGGGTGGTGCAGCCCTACCGTTACGGTTGTAGCCATGTGGTCGACCTGGTGCGTATGGTGGTGGTTGCCCCTGGGGCGGATCTGGAGCAACCTCTCCCTCATCATCGAAATCACCATCATAATCTTCAACCTGCTCAACGACAGTAGCCGCACGAGCCACCGAAGTAGCAGTAGTATCAACAGTACCAGGATGTTGGGCGTGGCCGAGAGGCACACGTCGCGCTCGTCGTTCAAAAGGAAGAGGAGCTGCCGCTGGTGGAGGTAGACGGGCAAGCACCTCATTGAACTTGGCGTCCATCTTGGTGTCGAATGTCTTCTCCAAACCATCTAGCTTCTCCATGGCCACTCCAAAGTTGTTCACGAAGTCTTGTACCTGCTCAGCCATCATTTGCTGAAATTTATCATAGAGCGCTTTGTTGGTCATGCTCTCCCAGTCGATCTCGTCATCGTGGGATCCTGGCATGGTTAGCAGAAATAGGAAACACACAATATGAAACCTACAGACTACTGGGACGTGGTGGTGGTGGTGGTGTGGCACAAATCCTTTAAGCGAATCTCAATTTCTTACCAGTTCTTACCCAGTAGCAGGCGGTGATCGGCAACCGTTGTAGCCAAAACTCTCAAAGCTTGGATAGAGCGATTGCCAGGTGGTGTCAAGCACACGGCGTAGAAGTATGTGGAGCTGGGATGGCTTATAATATGGTAGCAAAAAAGGTCAGCAATAATCAATTCAGAGATGCAAGGTTGAATAAACGCTCAACGACGGTACTGTGCTGGTCCTAGGCTAGACCGTGCTAGAGACGCGAGCCTAAAACACCAACAAAAGCACGACGATACACGTAATCAAGGGAAGAGCACACTCTGTTTTTTTTCGTTTTTTTTTGCGCCTCTTTTTTTTTGCTCAGAAAAACACTATAATTGCGAGTGTCTCAAAACCCTTCCCAAGTCGTATAAGCAGGATAGACACGAAAAAAAAATTTGAATTTTTTTTTTCTGGAGCGATGCGGGGGCTGCGACGACCAAAAAATTTCGACAAAACTCACTATGATAGCAAGTGTCTCAAAACGCTCCGGAGAACCTAAAATCAAGATAGGGAAAAAATATTTTCGGCCAAATTTTTTTTGGGCCGAAACGTGCTCTGCAAAGCGTGCCAGACTCTTTTTTTTTCGACACCTACACAGGTAGCAAAACGCGAATCCGAAATCAAAAAGATCTCGAAACTAAATTTAAAACGAGCTGGACTCGGATTGGTGGTGGTATATATGGACACCAATGGATAACTGGCAGCGGGGATGATGGTGGTGGTATATGGCGACTATGAAGACGATGCGTTGGCGGCGTGACAACTTGTGAATAGAACTCGAAACTCTAAAGAACTAGGCACTAAGACCAGCAACTCGACACGACGATGTAACCGCAAATTCAACAAAGCAAAATACTGAAAAGACTATGCAAAGGCACAGATTGGTTCGGATATGATGATCTAACCCTAATTTTTTTTGTGGCTTTTTCGTGGACTAAAGGTATGAAGAACAGATGCGATCTAAACTACGAAAACTGGTAAAATCTCACCGAGCAACCTGGAAATCTGATACCACTTGATAGAGGCGAAGTTGTCCCTGTCTTTTGATGAGATGGTGGCTATCATTTTTGGTGGAGTAGACTTTGACGATCCGACTACGAACGTGTGAGACGTCGCGCCTTAGCAATCGCTAAACCAACTCTGAGAGGTTATTGACCACGCCGGAGCACGATCAACCTGACCACGAGGGTCTATTTCCTGCACGCAAACGAAGAACAAGCAAGAAACTAAGATTGCAATCTGGATATTGCGAATATAAGAGGAAAGCTTTATTGATGAAGTGGGGTTCTGTGACGCCTTTGTCTGGTCGTGGAACACAAACGAAGAACGCGAAGTTGCTGCTATGGCGAACTTGTAATCTAAACAAAACCCAAACCTAAAACGAAGCCCTAAGGGCTGTATATATGGGGGAATAGAAGGGAATTTCGTGGCCCCTTGGAGGAGGGGTCCGAAACCGACCCTAAGTCAGTTTCCCCATACATACGGACTCTAAAAACAGCCTATAATATGGTATTTCGAAATTACATGGGCCTGGCCCAAAATTAAGGTGGCGCAACACCTATATTAGCCTATGGACGAATTTTATAAAGTGGCATCATGCATATTTCGTCCAAAGCTTCCCACTCCCATTATGGTGGCTTCAATGTGCGAAAATCATCACTGGAAGCTCCATTGTTCTTCCCCGCGCGCGCACCTTCTCCTCCATGCTTTTTCCCGCTCCAATGGTCATCCTTCTTATCCATGATAGGTCCTTCATTCATAAGTAAAACAAAAGTATCTAATTTAGGCAGCATCATATGTTCATGAATATTAGAAGGATTTCCAAGAAACGAAAGTACCTGGTAATTCAATTGACGTGCGCGAGCTCTAGTAATTGGTCCTGTATGTATAGCAGTCGGGGTGGGTGTAACATTAGTAGGGATGTCCTCATCACATACCGACGGAGAACTCAGGGTGTTCAAAATCTTCAAATCAATCCCATCTTCATCATGTTCCCTTCATGAGGGATGCTTGTACGTCAATGGGGACTCCTGAGCATCGCGACTCAGGCACCTCACTGGTCCCGTAGCCCCTCACCCCTTGGCACCGTCGTGGTGATCCGGACGGCCCAACGACAACTGAGGTATGCGCGGGACCGGGCCCTACCGACGCAGAGCATCACAACAAGCAATAAGGAAACAAGGCGAAGAAAACAACCACATAATTCAATAGTTATTACAAGGCTTGAGTGTTTCGGAAATGCAAACAAGTCTAACACCTCCGCGAGGTACGATGAACAGTGTAGGAAAGAAACCAGAAGGAGGAATTAGGAGGAACGGTCGCCGCCACTCTTTTCGGCCACTGGGAACTCATCGTCGATGTCACTGACATCGTATTCTTTGCCGCTAACCCTTGCACCTTCAGGAGGCTAAGAAACAGCGACGCAGGTGCTTCTTCATCAGCGCTTCCACGAAGCACTTTATGACCGCTGCCGCGGTGACACGAGCACTGGGATCGACCAGGCAAATCATGGAGCTGAAGTCAAACCCTGACTCGTGAAGGTGGAGGTGGCTGAAGACGCGCGTTGCGGCCCCGAAAAAGTGGTAGCGGCACTCACTCTCCAGGACTCCCTCCACCTTGACAACGACACCCTCCAGCACCTCGGCAAGCTTTGAAGAGAGCCCCGTGAAGCTTTTCTCCGGAGCCACCAGGGGCTCCGTAAACCCATCTCGACAGAGGGAGCGGAGCGCTCGGCGGAGTCGAAGCTCGACAGAGGGGAAGGCACTAAGCTCCGCAGCCTTTTCCTCCTCAGCCGCGGCAAGGGCTTTCTCCCGGGCGTCGAGCCGAGCCATCTCTGAAGAAACTTCCTCCACCCGCGTGTCCAGATGCTGGTGCTCTGCGGCTTGGGTGGCTGTAGCTTTGGGCAGCGCGGAGTATCGATCAGCGAGATCGTCTTTGCATGTGTCCATGGCTTCTTCTTGCTGACATAGCTGCACCGCAAGCGCGGACTTCTCCTCCTCGAGAGCCTTCAGGCGGGCCTCCACGTCTTCATAATGCCTGGCAGCAGACTCCGCGTTGGTCAGTGCTACCTCATGGTCTAACCTGGTTGACGTAGCCTCCTTCTCGCTCTCCGCCATGGTGACCTTGGCTTAGCCCCAAACAGCCGCGACAGAGGCGTTGTCCTGGAGGTGATCGTCAGCCCCTTCGAGGGCGTCCCAAACTTGACCTAGAGCGGTGTAGGCATCACCCAGGACACCAAGGCATGGAGGTGCCTGCGTCAAGGCCTCGTCTGGAGGAGTCACCTAGGGGATCATAGGAGACGCCCGCAGGGAGGCAGAAGCACAAGGAGCGGGAGGCTACAGAGGCTGCACCACGATCGCGGGCAAGGTGGGTACAGATGGATCGGCGGGCAGCTGGCCCTCGGGGGCTGGCCCACCAGACAGCGGTGCCGACACGCCCTTGAGGGCAGGAGCGGCCATGCCAATAGGCATCGGGGGCTCGGGAGGCTCCGCGGCAGCGACCAGGAGGGTCGCCTCACGAGCCCCCACACCCATGGCGTTCGGTGCCTCGTCTTGCGATGACAAGGCGAGACGAGTAGGGAATACCTCGAAAAGCACCCTCTGTCTTGACACCCTTTTTCTTCTTCCTCATCTTCCACATGGCGGCATTTCTGGATACCAAGAAAAGAGGGGATCATCAGCATGCGAGCCATCGACATGCGGCAAAGGTTAGGCAGGACTACTTACTCTTCGATGCCGACCCTTTCCTCTTCCTCTCCACCTTGGTGATAGCAGGAGCGCCCATGCTTCTCTCCAAGAGGGCACCACCAAATGGGGAGGCAGGGGCTCTATCCGCAAGGGCAGTGGCTGGAGAAGCCGCTCTGGTCCTGGACCCGTCTGCCTCGCTAGTTATCTATGATTTTGGCAGAGGCGAGACGGGCACTTTGACCGCCTTGCCGGCAAAAGCAGGACCCACTAGAGGGGACTCCGGCCCATGCTTCCTGGGGGTAGCCAGGCAGACAAACCGTGCGTCACGAGGGGCTAGTCCCGGCCCCCTGATGACCTTGGCGGGATGCGAAGAACCTGCAGCGGAAGCTTCACCAACATCGTCGTTGTCCTCAAGGTCACACAAGAGCATGCTCTATGATAGGGGAGATGCCTTCGCCAGGTCATTGTTGTGAGAGCCTGGCTTAATAGGAATGATAGACTACTCATATCAACAAGGAATTCCTTCTTTTCCGGGAGCCCATTTGAAAAGAACTCCAAAGTTAAGCATGCTTGGCTTGGTGCAATTCTAGGATGGGTGACCAATCGGGAAGTTGGTCCCGGGTGCGCACGAGTGAGGACAAAGTGCGGAGGGAAGACTAGTGTTGGTCTGTGGGGCCAGTCTACATCCCGCCACGCGTAATGGGGTGTTACAATTGTCCCCTGTCTTCTCCGAATCCTCCCCCCGTGGTGTCGCTGGAGGACACCATCACCTGGGAGCCAAGGCCCTCAGCTGGGGAGAGCCACAATTCATTGAAGACAGGCATCATGACGACCAGATCAGCTCCGTCACCGCGGCAGTACAAAGGGGCGCAGTCGTCGGGAGAATCTCTAGGTCGTTGCTGAGCAGGGTCGTTACTACTCTGCTCAGCTCCCCAAAGGGCATGGGAGCAGATCGAAGCCTGAGGTCGTCGCGGCTGCCTCGGTATTCCCATAAGGGCCTCAAATGCGACTAGAGGGGTGCCAGGCACTGCTTGGGGATGAGAGGAATTAAGGAGACAATGGAGATCAAGCTTGGGGATGCCCAAGGCATCCCTAATTAATATTGTATGGAGTCTCAAGAATCTAAGCTTGGGGGTTCCCCGGTTGGCATCCCACCTTTCTTCTTCAACAATTATCAGTTAGCCTATGTTGAGCCTAAATTTTAATTCGTTCACATGATGCGTGCTATTCTTGGAGTGCTAATTTTCTTTTGAGTGTTGTTGAATAAAATGCTCAGATATGAAAATATTTATTGAGAGAGAGAGCCCTCACATATGTACTTGATTGTTTACCTACTCATTGATCTTCACTTATATCTATTTGGAGTAGTTTGTCAATTTGCTCTAGTGCTTCACTTATATCTTTGTAGAGAACGGCGGTGGTTTCAGTTTATAGAAATTGATGAACTCTCATTCTTCACTTATATTATTTTGAGAGTCTCTAAACAACATGGTAATTTTCTTAGGTAATGAATAGTCCTAATATAATGGGCTCCCAACAGGGATATAATAAAAAACTTTCATATAAAGTGCATTGAATACTATGAGAAGTTTGATTCCTTATGATTGTTTTAAGATATAAAGATGGTAATATTAGAGACATGCTAGTGAGTAATTGTGGAATGGTAGAAATACTTGTGTTAAAGGTTGTGATTGCCGTAGTTTCCATGTATGGTGAACCGTTATGTGACGAAGTCGGAACATGAAGTATTTATCGATTGCCTTCCTTTGTGTGGAGGTCGGGATCGCGCGATGGTTAACTCCTACCAACCCTTCCCCTAGGAGCATGCGTGTAGTACTTTGTTTTGATGACTAATAGACTTATGCAATAAGTATGTGAGTTCTTTATGACTAATGTTGAGTCCACGGACTATACGCACTCTCACCCTTCCACCCTTGCTAGCCTATCAAGTACCGCGCAACTTTCGCCGGTGCATTAAACCCACCATATACCTTCCTCAAAATGGCCACCATACCTACATATTAAGGTATTTCCATAGCCATTCCAAGATATATTGCCATGCAACTTCCACCGTTCTATCTATGACACACATCATCACTGTCATATTGCTTTGCACGATCATGTAGTTGACATCGTATTTGTGGCAAAGACACCGTTCATATTCTTTATACATATCACTCTTGACTCATTGCACATCCTGGTACACCACCAGAGGCATTGATATAAAGTCACATTTTTATCTAAGTATCGAGTTGTAATTCTTGAGTTGTAAGTAAATAAAAGTTTGATGATCATCATTAATAGAGCATTGTCCCATGCGAGGAAAGGATTACGGAAGCTATGATTCCCTCACAAGTTGGGATGAGTTTGTGTCCAAAAGGGGCCAGAGAAGCCCAATTAAAAAAAAGAGGCCAAACATTCCCACCAAAAAAAGAAAAAATGAAAGAAAAAATGAGAGAAAAGAGAGAAGGGGCAATGCTACTATCCTTTACCACACTTCTGCTTCAGAGTAGCACCATGTTTTTCATATCGAGAGTCTCCTATATTGTCAATTTCATATAATAGTGGGACTTTTTCATTATAGAACTTGGTTTGTATATTCCAATGATGGGCTTCCTCAAATTGCCCTAGGTCTTCACGAGCAAGCGAGTTGGATGCATAACAACTTAGTTTCTTTTTGAGATTTCATAGATTTATAGCTCTAGTGCATCCATTGCATGGCCATCCCTACTCAATCACATTGATATCTGTTGATGGGCATCTCCATAGCCCGTTGATAGGCTTAGTTGGTGTGAGACTATCTTCTTGTTTTTGTCTTCTGCTCAACCACCATATTCTATTCTACCTATATTGCTATGCCCATGGCACACGCTCATGTATTGCGTGAAAGCTGAATTTTTTTGACAAAATTAAATTATGAAACAATGGCTTGGCTAAAACCGGGGTTGTGCATGATTTAATACTTTGTGTGATGAAGATGGAGCATAGCCACACTATATGATTTTGTAGGGATAACTTTATTTGGCCATGTTATTTTGAGAAGATATGATTGCTTTATTAGTATGCTTGAAGCATTATTGTTTTTATGTCAATATTAAACTCTTGTTTTGAATCCTATGGATCTGAACATTCTTGCCATAATAAAGAAGATTGCATTGATAAATATGTTAGGTAGCATTCACACTTCATAAATTATTTCTTTTGTTATTTACCTACTCGAGGATGAGCACGAATTAAGCTTGGGGATGCTGATATGTCTCCAACGTATCTATAATTTATGAAGTATTCATGCCATGTTTACAATAATTCTATATGATTTTGGTACAATTTTTCTAGAACCAACCCGGATTGACGTTGTTTTCAGCAGTACTACCATGGTGTTGTTTTTTGTGCAGAAATAAAAGTTCTCGGAATGGGCTGAAAATTTATGAAGAATATTTCTAGAAAATGTAAAAAATACTGGAGCCAAAAGATACCGGAGAGGATTCCCGAGGCAACCAAAAGCCTAGGGGCGCGCCCCCTAGGGCGCGACCCCTGGCTTGTGGGCCCCTCGGGAGTGCCCTTGACATTAGACCGGCGCAAAAAATTCCTATAAATACCAAAACCCCCAGAAAGAAACCTAGATCAAGAGGTCCGCCGCCGCAAGCTTCTGTAGACACGAAAAACCAAAAGGGAGCACTCGCCAGTACCCTGCGAGAGGGGCTCATCATCACCGGAGGCCATCTTCATCATCCCGACAGTCTCCATGATGAGGAGGGAGTAGTTCAACCTTGGGGCTGAGGGTATGTACCAGTAGCGATGTGTTTGATCTCTCTCTCATGTTCTTGTGATGGCACGATCTTGATGTACCGCAAGCTTTATTAATATAGATGAATCATATGGAGTTTTCCCCTGTCTATCTTCTTGTGATGAATTGAGTTTTCCCTTTGAAGTTTTCTTCTCGGGTTGAGTCTTTAAGGGTTTGAGAACACCTGATGTATGTCTTGTGATGGGATATCCGTGGTGACAATGGGATATTCAATTGATCCACTTGATGTATGTTTTGGTGATCAACTTGCGGGTTCCATTACCTTGGGAATCTATGCATAGGGGTTGGCACATGTTTTCGTTTTGACACTCCGATAGAAACTTTGGGCACTCTTTGAAGTTCTTTGTGTTGGATTGAATATGATGAATCTGAAATTGTGTGATGCATATCGTATAATCAAGACCATGGGTGCTCGTGGTGACACTAGAGTATCTAGGTGACATTAGGGTTTTGGTTGATGTGTATCTTAAGGTGTTATTTTAGTACGAATTCTAGGGCTGTTCGTGACACTTATAGGGATAGATCATAAGTTGATCGAAAAAGATAACTTTGAAGTGGTTTCGTACCCTACAATAATTTCTTCGTTTGTTCTCCACTGTGACTTTGGAGTGAACTCTTTGCTGCACGTGAGGGATTTACATATCATTCAACTCTGTAAGTGTTGTTGAGAGTACTTGCACTAGTGAAAGTATGAACCCTAGGCCTTGTTTTAAGCATTGCAAAACCGTTTGTGCTCACTTTTATCATTAGTTACCTTGCTGTTTTTATATATTCAGATTACAAAAACCTATATCCACCATCCATATTACACTTGTATCACCATCTCTTCGCCGAACTAGTGCACCTATACAATTTACCATTGTACTGGGTGTGTTGGGGACACAAGAGACTCTTTGTTATTTGGTTGCAGGGTTGTTTGAGAGAGACCATATTCATCCTAAGCCTCCCATGGATTGATAAACCTTAGGGCATCCATTTGAGGGAAATTTTCTACTGTCCTGCAAAACTCTGCGCTTGGAGGCCCAACAGGAGTCTACAAGAAGAAGGTTGCGTAGTAGACATCAATCTCTTTTTTGGCGTCGTTGCCGTGAAGGTGAGTGCTTGAAGGTATATCTTTAGATATTGCAATCAAATCTTTTAGGTTGTTGTTTGTCACTAGTTTGGTTTTATAAAAGAAAACTACAAAAAAATGGAGTTTAGGTTGCATCAATTGTTTTGTCTCTTTAATGTCTTTCATAAAAATGATGGTTCGAAAAATTGTGCTCAATCGGTAGAGGAAGAATTTATGATAATACTTGATGAGAATTCCTTGAAATGATGACCATGATTGAAATATTGCTAGTATGAATTGTCTGAATATCAATGATGCTAATGATATGCAAAGCAACAAGCTTGGGGATGCTATGTTTGATGAAGAGGATATTTTTAGTCCCCCAAGTTTTGATGAGCAAATTTGTTATGATACTGACATGCCTCCTATCTATGATGATTACGATGATGACATGTATTATATAAAGAGTGATAGTAACCATGAAACTTGTTATCATGATTTTAATATTCAAAGTGGTTATGTCTATCAAGTACCTCATGATAGTTATTTTGTTGAGTTTGCTCCCACTATTATGAATGAGAAGAAATTTGCTTATGTGGAGAGTGATAAAAATTCTATGCTTGTGCATCATGAAGAGAATGTTGTATGTGATAGTTATATTGTTGAATTCCTTCATGACTCTTCTGAAATTATTATGATGGAGGAACATATGCTTGTAGGAATTTCAATAATATCAAGTTTCCTCCCTATGCGTTCAAATTTTTGAAGATATGCTTGTTTTGCCTTCCTATGATAGTTGATTATTCCTCCCATAAAGTGTTTGATCACAAAATACCTATGCATAGGAAGTTGGTTAGACTTAAATGTTCTTGTCATATGCTTCATGATGCTCCCGTTTTGTTTCAATTCTTTACTTTTATGCGAGCATCATTGAAATAACCATGCCTAGCTAAAAGGCATTAAAGAAAAGCGCTTGTTCGGAGACAACCCAACTCTTTTACCTTCTGTTTTTATTTGTTCACATTATTAAGCTACTGTAGTAATCATGTTTTGTGTCTTTTATTTCAATAAAGTGCCAAGTAAAGCCTTTGGGATGGTGTGGATACTTGCTTGTTTGATTCTGTGCAAAAACAGAGAGTTTTGCGTCCAGTATATGAATTATCTGATTTTACTGGAGAATCAAAAAACTCTGAAATTTGTACACGACATGGCTATGAAAATTCGATGATATGTTGTAATTTGGAAGAATTATTAGAGACAGGTAAGTATGGTGATCATTCAGATCTTTACAGACTATTGAGTTTTTGACAGATTCTGTTTTGCATGCATATTTTGCTTGTTTCAAGTGTTTCCATAGATTATATGGGGTAATATAAAGTTTGGTAATAATTTAATATAGTAGGTTTCATGTTAGAACAATTATTAATCTTGTCTTGATAGCACCTAAGTGAATGATCTATATTTACTACAGTAACCCATCTCACGAAGTTTCGTTAAGTTTTGTGTGATTGAAGTTTTCAAGTTTTGGGTGAGACACCGATATGAGGAGAAGGAGTGACCAAAAACAAAGCTTGGGTATTCTGAAGGCACCCCCAAGGTAATATCCAAGTAATACTCAAGCGCCTAAGCTTGGGGATGCCCCATAAGGCATCCCCTCTTTCGTCTTCAACATTATTGGTATATCATACTTAGAGCTATATTTTTATTCATCACATAATATGTGTTTTGCTTGGAGCATAATTATATTTTATTATTTTCTATTAGGTGTTATTTTAAATCTTGTTTTTCAATAAAAAGTTCCAAAAATTGCCTTTCAAATGCTCGAATTGCATGTTTGATATGTGTTGTGTCAAAACAGAAACTTTTGTTGTAGTATTTGAATTTTCATATTTTACTGGAACATAGAAAGTTTCTAAAATTTGAAAAAGTATTGTAATATAAATTATTTAGTATGCACTATATTATCATAATTTGTTTGAGTTATAGAAGTACACTCTTTTCAGAAATTGCTACAGATTGTTCTGTTTGGACAGATTGCTGTCATAGTTTTGTTATCGACTTATCCTATAGTTTCCGTAGCCTATATTGGTAGATATAAATTGTGGAAATGATAGTAAATAGTTAATGATGTTTGAAAATTATTGTGAAACTTATCTTGGCAATACATGAAGTGTTGATTTTTTCTTATGTGTACTAACCTATCTCACGAGTTCTTGTTGAGTTTTGTGTGGATGAAGTTTATAAGAATTAGGGAAACCATGATATGAGCTGAATTAAGGAGACACAAGAGCTCAAGCTTGGGGATGCCCAAGGCATACATAATTAATATTTCAAGGAGTCTCAAGCATCTAAGCTTGGGGATGCCCGGTTAACATCCCACCTTTCTTCTTTAACAATTATTGGTTAGCCTATGTTGAGCCTAAATTTTAATTCGTTCACATGATGCATGATATTCTTGGAGTGCTATTTTCATTTTGCTTTCCATTGAATAAAATACTCAGATCTGAAAATATTTATAGATAGAGCGAGCCCTCACATAGCTACTTGATTGTTTACCTACTCATTGATCTTCACTTGTATCTATTTGGACTAGTTTGTCAATTTGCTCTAGTGCTTCACTTATATCTTTGTAGAGCACGGCGGTGGTTTCATTTTATAGAAATTGATGAACTCTCATGCTTCACTTATATTATATCGAGAGTCTCTAAATAGCATGGTTATTTGCTTAGGTTATGAATAGTGCTAATATAATGGGCATGCAAGAGGGATATAATAAAAACTTTCATATAAATGCATTGAATACTATGAGAAGTTTGATTCCTTATGATTGTTTCGAGATATAAAGATGGTAATATTAGAGACATGCTAGTGAGTAATTGTGGATAGGTAGCAATGCTTGTGTTAAAGTTTGTGATTCCCGTTGCATGCACGCATGGTGAACCGTTATGTGACGAAGACGGAACATGATTTATTTATTGATTGCCTTCGTTTGTGTGGAGGTCGGGATCATGCGATGGTCAACTCCTACCAACCCTTCCCCTAGGAGCATGCGTAGACTTATGCAATAAGTATCTGAGTTCTTTATGACTAATGTTGAGTCCACGGACTATACGCACTCTCACCCTTCCACCCTTTCTAGCCTCTCTACTACCGCACAACTTTCGCCGCTGCATTAAACCCACCATATACCTTCCTCAAAACAGCCACCATACCTACCTATTATGGCATTTCCATAGCCATTCCGAGATATATTGCCATGCAACTTCCACTGTTCCGTTTATGACACACATCATCATTGTCATATTGCTTTGCATGATCATGTAGTTGACATCGTATTTGTGGCGAAGCCACTGTTCATATTCTTTATACATGTCACTCATGAATTATTGCACATCCCGAGACACTGCTGGAGGCATTCATATAGATTAATATTTTTTTCTAAGTATCGACTTGTAATTCTTGAGTTGTATGTAAATAAAAGTGTGATAATCATCATTATTAGAGCATTGTCCCATGTGAGGAAAGGATGAAGGAAGCTATGATTCCCTCACAAGTTGGGACGAGTCTCCGGAATTTACAAAAAATAAAAGAGGCTGGAGAAGCTCAAATAAAAAAGAGAGGCCGAAGATACCCACCAGAAAAGAAAAAAAATGAAAAAAATATAAAAATGAGAGAAAAGAGAGAAGGGGCAATGCTACGATCCTTTAACACACTTATGCTTCAGAGTAGCACCATGTTTTTCATATAGAGAGTCTCCTATATTGTCACTTTCATATACTAGTGGGACATTTTCATTATAGAACATGGCTTGTATATTCCAATGATTGGCTTCCTCAAATTTCCCTAGGTCTTCATGAGCAAGCTAGTTGTATTCACACCCACTTAGTTTCTTTTTGAGCTTTCATACACTTATAGCTCTAGTGCATCCCTTGCATGCAAATCCCTACTCACTCACATTGATATATATTGATGGGCATCTCCATAGCCTGTTGATACCCCTAGTTGGTGTGGGACTATCTCCTTTTTGTTTTCTCCACAACCACCATATTCTATTCCACCTATAGTGCTATGTCCACGGCTCACGCTCATATATTGTATGAAAGTTGAAAAAGTTTGAAAACAATAAAGTATGAAACAATTGCTTGGCTAAAACCAGGGTTGTGCATGATTTAATACTTTATGTGATGAAGATGGAGCATAGCCAGACTATATGATTTTGTAGGGATAACTTTATTTGGCCATGTTATTTTGAGAAGACATGATTGCTTTATTAGTATGCTTGAAGTATTATTGTTTTTATGTCAATATTAAACTATTTTTTTGAATCTTATGGATCTGAACATTCTTGCCACAATAAAGAAGATTGCATTTATAAATATATTAGGTAGCATTCACACTTCATAAATTATTTCTTTTATCATTTACCTACTCGAGGACGAGCATGAATTAAGCTTGGGGATGCTGATACGTCTCCAACGTATCTATAATTTATGAAGTATTCATGTCATGTTTACTATAATTCTATATGATTTTGGTATGATTTTATTAGAACTAACCCTGACTGACGTTGTTTTCAGCAGAACTACTATTGTGTCGTTTTTTGTGTAGAAATAGAAGTTCTCGGAATGGGCTGAAAATTTATGGAGAATATTTTTGGAAAATATTAGAAATATTGGAGAAAAAAGATACCGGAGAGGAGTCCCCTAGGGCGCGCCCCTAGCTTGTGGGCCCCTAGAGAGTCCCCTTGACGTGAGACCGATGACAAAAATTCCTATAAATACCAAAAACCCCAGAAATAAACCTAGATTGGGAGTTCCGCCTCCACAAGCTTCTCTAGCTATGAAAAAAAATTTGGAGCTCTCTCAGGCACCTTGCCGGAGGGGGCCATCATCATCGGAGGACATATTCATCATCCCGGCAGTCTCCATGACGAGGAGGGAGTAGTTCACCCTCGGGGCTAAGGGTATGTACCAGTAGCTCTGTGTTTGATCTCTCTCTCTCTCGTGTTCTTCATATGGCACGATCTGGATGTAGCACGAGCTTTATTAATATAGATGAATCATATGGATTTTTCTCCTCTTTATCTTCTTGTTATGAATTGAGTTTTCCCTTTGAAATTTTCTTATCGGATTGAGTCTTTAAGGATTTGAGAACACTTGATGTATGTCTTGCAATGGGATATCGATGGTGACAATGGGATGTTCTATTGATCCACTTGATGTATGTTTTGGTGACCAACTTGTGGGTTCCGTGGCCTTGGGAATCTATGCATAGGGGTTGGCACATGTTTTCGTCCTGACTCTCTGGCAGGAACTTTGGGGCACTCTTTGAAGTTCTTTGTGTTGGATTGGACATGATGAATCTGAAATTGTGTGATGCCTATCATATAGTCAAGCCCATGGGTACTCGTGGTGACATTGGAGTATCTAGGTGACATTAGGGTTTTGGTTGATGTGTATCTTAAGGTGTTATTTTAGTACGAACTCTAGGGCTGTTCGTGACACTTATAGGGATAGCTCATAAGATGGATCGGAAAAGATAAGTTTCAGGTCGTTTTGTACCCTACAATTTTTTCTTCGTTTGTTCTCCGCTATTTGTGAGTTTGGAGTGAAGTCTTTGTCGCACGTGTGGGATTTACATATGGCTCAACTATGTTTGTATTATTGAGGGAACTTGCACTAGTTAAAGTATGAACCCTAGGCCTTGTTTCTAAGCATTGTAGTACCGTTTGTGGTTACTTTTATCATTATTTACATTTCTATTTCTATATTTTCAGATTACAAAAACCTATATCTACCATCTATATTACACTTGTATCACCATCTCTTTGCCGAACTAGTGCCCCTATACAATTTATGATTGTATTGGGTGTGTTGGGGGCACAAGAGACTCTTTGTTATTTGGTTGCGGGATTGTTCGAGAGAGACCATCTTCGTCCTACACCTCCTGTGGATTGATAAACCTTAGGTCATCCACATGAGGGAAATTTGCTACCGTCCTACAAAACTCTGCGCTTGGAGGCCCAACAAGAGTCTACAACAAGAAGGTTGCATAGTAGACATCACTAACGTGGCAAGGAGGAGGACGGAGTGGTGTCGGGATTTGGAGAGGTCTCTGCTAAGGTTGGAGATCTGGGAGTAAGAGCAAGTGCGCAAAAGAGGAAAGCAATAATGGCTCAGTGTTGGAAGCCGGGCTTTTGTCGATTCGAGCGGTGGTCGAGGAGGCGTTGGACGCCCGACACCAACCGCACGATGTGCACCAGTCCTGGCCCATAGGCGTTTGGGGCCCGTGGCACTTCGGGCCGTCCCCAGCAGCTTCGCCAATAAGCCGGATCGAGCACGCCTTGGGCCCGGGGTCTACTATCGAAGTTCTTGGAACGAGGGTATCGAGACCTGCCTACGGCCCAGGGCATGGCCCACCTCGTTAACCAAGCTTGGCTGGGGCAACCCAACTCAAGACAAGGCCCTCACGAGAACCCTAAGCTCGTGAGGGAAGGCAACACCAAGACCTACGAGGGGAGGGCCTCCTCAGGCCCCCTCAGGAGCGGCGGAGATCTCTATGCAGTGCTTGGCCTCGAGAGGCCAAGGATGACGCCAGCTGGGATAGGCAGGCGCTGGCATGCTAGGCGGTGCAGTTTCCCCTTTGGTGCAAAGGGGGGCAAGGATGTACGCGGGTTCCCAAAGAGTCCCCCAAAGATTTCCATTCTGGTGCAAAAAGACCATGACCACGAGCCCAGCAGCAAGGATGTCATCGCCAAGCCCACGTCTGCATCATCAGCAACTACTTTGCAGGCGAAGACCACCTTTCGTCACGATAGATATGTACTCCTGTCCCCCTTTGAATTTTTCTGTTGTGGGATCCCTGCGCGCCATAGCGATAAGGGAAGAGGACCCGGGGCACTAAAAATAGAGGCTAGGCTGCACCGTAGAGGAGGACACCAAAACAGAGAGGCAACAGAAGAGGGGCAACACCGCCAGAACGCCCTCGCGAGGCAAGGCACCACTGTACTAGTCCATCCACCAGCCTCCTCGTGAGGCAATCCACCAAAGCAGGAGTAGGGTATTACGCTTCACAGTGGCCCAAACCTGGGTAAATCATCGTGTGCATATGCTTCCTCGTCATTGTGCGAGTTCGTAGTAGAAATCATCGATTAGCAAGGCAGGTAGGGCGATGCTGCAGGGGATCCTCGCACACACCCGTGTGTTCGAACTTCTTAGGGTTTTGCGGAGCCCGAAATCCGATAACCTCTACGGTCAATAACCAATAGCGGGACCTGGATGCCCACATTGGCTCCTACATATTCTACGAAGATCTTTATCGGTCGTATGACGATGTCAAGGATTCAATCAATCCTGTATGTTGTTCCCTTTGAACATCGGTGTGTTACTTGCCCGAGATTCGATCGTCGGTATGTCCATACCTAGTTCAATCTCGTTACCGGCAAGTGTCTTTACTCATTCCGTAATACTGGATCGCATGACTAACTCCTTAGTCACATTGGTTGCAAGATTCTTGTGATGTTGTATTACCGAGTGGGCCGAGAGATACCTCTCCCACATGGGGAATGACAAATCTCAGTCTTGATCCACGCCAACCCAATGGACACCCACGGAGATACCTATAGATCACCTTTATACTCACCTAGTAAAGTTGTGGCATGTGATACACACAAGCCATTCCTACGGTGTCAGGGAGTTGCGTGATCACATGGTCGTAGGAACAGATACTTGGCATGGATAAAGCAGTACCAATAAACTGACACAATCATATGCTATGCTTACGGTGGGGTCTTGTCCATCACATCATTCTCTTAATGATGTGATCCCATTATCAAATGACATCTCATGTCTATGGCTTGGAAACCTTTACCATCTTTGATCAACGAGCTAGTTTGGTAGAGGCTTACTAGGGACACTTTGTTGTCTATGTATCCACACATGTATTTGAGTTTCCAATCAATACAATTATAGCATGGATAATAAACGATTATCATGAACAAGGAAATATGATAATAACTAATTTATTATTGCCTCTAGGTCATATTTACAATAGTATCCCACTTGCACTAGAGTTAATAATCTATTTCACATCACCATGTGATTTACACTCAATGAGTTATGTGGTTTGATCATGTTTTGCTTGTGAGAGAGGTTTTAGTCAACGAGTCTGTAACATTTAGATCCATGTATTCTTTGCAACTCTCTATATTTTAGATGCTTCTACCATGCTCCACTTGGAGCTATTCCAAATGGCTGCTCCACTATACCTATCTAGTTTGCTACTCAGAGTCATCCAGATCGGTGTCAAAGCTTGCACCAACGTAACCCTTTACGACAAACTCTTTTTCACCTCCATAATTGAGAAGCATTTCCTTAGTCCTCTAGTTACTAAGGACAATTTTGTCCACTGATCAGTAATCCACTCCTGGATCACTCTTGTACCCCTTGCCAGACTAATGGCAAGGCACACATCACATGCGGTTTACAGTATGTCATACTGTATAGAGCCTATCGCTAAGGCACCTGGGACGACCTTTGTCCTTTCTCTTTCTTCTTCCGTGCTCGAGTTTTGAGTCTTACTCAACTTCACACCTTGCAAATCAGGCAAGAACTACTTCTTTGACTGATCCATTTTCAACTCTTTCAAAATCTTTTCAAGATATGTACTCATTGAAGGTCTTATCAAGTGAGTGGGAGCTTTATCCGGGTCTTCCTTCGAAAAGCATTTTTCAAACAACCCTTTATGCTTTCCAAAAATTCTACATTATTTCCAATCAACAATATGTCAACCACATATACATATAAGAAATCCTATAGTGCTCCCACTCACTTTCTTGTAAATACAAATTTCTCATAAAATTTGTATAAACCCAAAAGCTTTGATCACCTCATCAAAGCGCATATTCCAACTCCGAGATGCTTGCTCCAGTCCATAGAAGGATTGCTAGAGCTTGCACAACTTTTAACATCCTTAGGACCGACAAAATCTTCTGGTTATATCACATACAACCTTTCCTCACGGAAATAGTTAAGGAAACTTTGTTTTGACATCCATCTGCCAGATTTCATAATCAAAAAATGCAGGAACTGCTAACTAATTCCAACAGACTTTAGCATCACTACGGGTGAGACAGTCTCATCGTAGTCAACTCCTTGAACTTGTCGGAAACCTCTTTGTGACAAGTCGAGCTTTATCAATGGTGACATTTACTATCATCGTCTGCATTCCTCTTAATTAAAGATCCATTTGTACTTAACGACCTGCCATTCAACGGGAAAGTCTACCAAAGTCCATACTTGGTTTTCATACTTGGATCCAATCTTGGATTTCATGGCTCCTAGCCATTTCTTGGAATCTGGGCCCACCGTCGCTTCTTCATAGTTTGTGGGCTCATTGTTGTCTAACAACATGATTTCCAAGACAGGATCACTGCACTACTCAGGGGCAGTATGTATCCTTATCATCCTACGTGGTTCGGTAGTAACTTGATCCGAAGTTCCATTATCATCATCATTAGCTTCCTATTCATTTGGCGTAGGCACCACAGAAACATCTTTTTGCGTTGTGTTACCATCCAACTGAAGTGACGGTTCAATAACCTCATCAAGTTCTACTTTCCTCCCACTCAATTATTTTGAGAGAAACTCTTTATCGAGAAAGGACCCGTTTTTAGCAACAAACACTTTGTCCTCGGATCTGAGATAGAAGGTATACCCAACTGTTTACTTAGGTATTCCATGAATATGCCTTTGTCCACTTTGGTTTTGAGCTTATCATGTTGAAATGTTTTCACATAAGCATCGCATTCCCAAACTCTAGGAAATGACAACTTAGGTTTCTGCAAAACGGTGTCATCTCAACGGATTTAGATGGTGCCCTCTTTAAAGGGAATGTGATTGTATCTAATGCATAACCACAAAATGATAGTGGCAAGTCGGTAAGAGACATCATAGTACTCACCATATCCAATAGAGCACGACTATGATGTACAGACACACCATCACACTATGGTGTTCCAGGCGGCGTGAGCTGTGAGACAACTTCCACATTTGTCTTAAGTTGCATAGCAAACTCGTAACTCAGATGTTTACATTCATGATCATATCATAGACATTTTACCTTCTTGTCACGATGATTTCAACTTCACTCTGAAATTGCTTGAACTTTTTAAACATTTCAGACTTGTGTTTCATTTAGCAAATATAGCCATATCCACTCAGATCATTAGTGAAGGTAAGAAAATAACAATATCCACCACACGTTTCAACACTCATTGGACATGAGACATCAACATGTATCATTTCCAATAAGTCAGTTACCCGCTCCATTATACTGGAAAATGGGGTCTTAGTCATCTTGCCCGTGAGGCATGGTCCGCATGTCTCAGCCGATTTGAAATCGAGTGAGTCAAAAGATCCATCATCATGGAGTTTCTTCATGCGCTTTACACTAATATGACCTTGGTGGCAGTGCCACAAGTATGTGGTACTATCATTATTAACTTTGCATATTTTGGCATCAATATTATGAACATGTGTATCACTATGATCAAGATTCAATAAACCATTCACATTGTGTGCATTACCATTGAAGGTATTATTCATGTAAATAGAATAGCCATTATTATCTAACTTAAATGAATAATCGTATTGCAATAAACATGATCTAATCATGTTCATGCTCAACACAAACACCAAATAACATTTATTTAGGTTCATGCCAATCCAGAAGGTAGAGAGAGCGTGCGATGGTGATCACATCAACCTTGGAAACACTTCCAACACACATCGTCACCTTGCCCTTATCTAGTCTCCTTTTATTCTGTAGCTTTTATTTCGAGTTACCAACATTTAGCAACTGAACCGGTATCTAATACCCAAGTGCTACTAGCAGTAACAATAAGGTACACATCAATAACACGTATATAAAATATACCTCTATTGATGTTGCAAGCCTTCTTATTTACCAAGCATCTAGGGCAGTTCTTCTCCAGTGATCGTTCTCCTCATAATAGAAGCACTTAGTCTCGGGTTTGGGATCAACCTTGGGTTTCTTCACTCGAGCAGCAAATGGCTTGCCATTCATGGAGTTTCCCTTCTTGCCCTTGCCCTTCTCAAAACTAGTGGTTTTACTAACCATCAAATTTTGATGCTCCTTCTTGATTTCTACCTTCGCGATGTCGAATATCACCACTAGATCATAGGATCATCCATCCCTAGCATGTTATAGTTCATCACAAAGCTTAAGAAGCTTGGTGGCAGTGACTTGGAGAACTATGTCAATCACTATCTTATTTGGAAGATCAACACCCGCTCGATTTAAGCGATTTGCACCACCCAAACAATCTAAGTACATGCTCACTGATTGAGCTATTATCCTTCATCTTGAAGGCAAAGAATCTTGTTGGAGGTCTCATACCTCTTAACACGGGCACTAGCCTGAAATCTCAATTCCTACTCTTGCAATAACTCATATGCTCTGTGACGTTCAAAACCTCTTTGGAGCCTCAATTCTAAGTCGTAATGCATGACGCACTAAACTATCAAGTAGTCATCACAATGTGCCTGTCATATGTTCACAACATCCGCAGACGACGCTAGAGGGGATGGCGCACCGAGCGGTGCATCAAGGACATAAGCCTTCTGTGTAGGAATGAGGACAGTCCTCAGTTTACGGACCCAGTCCACAAAATTTCTACCATCATCTTTCAACTTACTTTTTCTCTAAGAACGTATCAAAATTCAGGGGAGCTACAACATGAGCTATTGATCTACAACATAATTTGCAAAGACAATTTGACTATTCACGATAATGAGTTCAATTAATCATATTACTTAAGAACACCCACTTAAATTAACAACCCTCAGGTTGTCTAAGTGTAACATGATCCAAATCTACCAACACAAGTCTGATCATCATGTGAGATGAGGTGGTTTCAATGGTGAAGATCTCCATGTTGATCGTATCTACTATATGACTCATGTTTGACTGTTTGGTCTCCTGTGTTCCGAGGCCATGTCTGTACATGCTAGGCTTGTCAAGTTTAACCCAAGTGTTCCGCATGTGCAACATTGGCTTGCACCCGTTGTATGTGAACGTAGAGTTTATCACAACCGTTTATCACGTGGTGCTTCAAAACGACGAACTTTCGCAACGGTGCACACTCGGGGAGAAAACAATTGTATCCTGAAATTTTTGTGAGGGATCACCTTATAATGCTACCATTGTCCTAAGCAAAACAAGGTGCATAAAAGGAGCAACATCACATGCAAATCATAAGAGACATGATATGGCCATGAACTTGTGCTTCTGATCTCCATCTCCAAAGCACCGACATGATCTCCATCATCACCGGCATAACACCATGATCTCCGTATTTGTGTCGCCATAAGGGTCGGCGTGCCAACCATGCTTCTACTACCATTGCTACTGTTTAGTGATAAAGTAAAACATTACATAATGCTTAATGATTGACAGATAGGTCATACAATAATTAGAGACAACCCTATGGCTCCTGCCGGTTGTCGTACTCAACGACATGCAAGTCGTGATAATCTATACAAAACGTGATCATCTCATACATCACATATATATCATCATGTCTTTGGCCATATCATATCACAACATACCCTGCAAAAACAAGTTAGACATCCTGTAATTGTTGTTGGATGTTTTACGTGGCTGCTACGGGTATCTAGCAAGAACGATTCTTACCTACGCAAAAACCACAACAGTGATACACAAATTTCTGTTCAACCTTCTTAGAGCAACTCCAATGGGGTGACAATTTCGTCTACCGTCGTCCGTTTGGATCGGCACGGACAAAAGTGGCGGCCCAACGCGCCAACCCAAACCCAAATCACGTTCGCTTCACGTTCGCGTCCACGCATTTGCAGCCCAAATTTGCGCCCTAAATGCGTCGGCTCGAACGTGGAACGGACGCCACACGCGCCTTCTCGGTGTCCGCCACGTCCCCACCTGGCGGTTGTCCAACTTCCCGCTGTCCATGCGGTCAGCTTAATTTATGACCACGGGCCCACGCATCAGCGACGGTGGTCGTCCTTTTTTAAGCCGACTGTGTGGCGGGGCCGTCCTCATCCAAACTCGTCGTCCACATCTAGCAAGCTCTACTCCCCCGTCGCCCGCAAACCCCAGGCACCACCACCACAGTGAGATGGGGCTCTTCTCCAGCGCCAGCAGCAGCAAGGCCAAGGGCAAGGCCCCTGCCATCCCTTTCCCCTCGCAGTTCCTCCTGCCTTCGCCGACGTCGGTGCCTCGCCGGCAGAGGCAGCGCATGAACGTGCCAGTGCACCAGGCGGAGTTGCACTGGCAGCACCGCGTGCCTCTCCCGTACCCCGATGCCACCCTACCGCACGACTAGCATCTGGATCCGGATAAGATCCCAGTGCCGGCGGAGCCGCGGTCGGCTTGGGCTCACACGGAGGAGGTGCAGCACCGGCGGGCGCTGCTGACGCCGGAGCAGCGCCGTGACCCCGCCTATGCAACCGACTCGCCCAACCGGGCAAGGTGGTTCGCCTTCGAGCACGAGGAGGCGAGGTGACGAGGCGTGTGCGAGGTTGACCGCAGCGTGCCGCCGCTGCCGCTCGTCGTCCACGAGGAGGACCAGGCGGCCCTTGCAGCTGTCTACCGGGAGAGCGAGGAGGACGAGTGGCGCAGGGTGGCGGCGGTGGAGGAAGAGGAGGCTTGGTACGAGGGGGCAATGGCGTCAGACATTGCCCTCTCCACGGCGGGCGACTGCATGCCGCCGCCGGCGGCCCCGCCGACCCCTCCCTGATGCCGCGTCAAAGGCAAGCCGGAGCCGCAGACGGAGCCCAAGCCAGAGCCGTCCCCCATCGAGAGCTACACCTAGAAGGGAGTAGTGCGCGAGTGGGTCTCCGCGTCACCGTTTTGGATGGGCGTGACTCTGGTGCAGGAGGTGGCGTACCTCGAGCACTGATGCCAGATCCGGCTGGCTGAAGAGCATGAAGAGGGCAAGCACCTCGAGATGCTCGAGCGCGACGCCGAGGACTCCCAAAGCGAAGCCGAGGAGGAGGCGCACCAGGCCGCGGCAGCCCAGGAGGCGGCACAGCTCGTGGCGGCACTGCCCGCGCCCGACGTGAACATGCTCTCGAACACGGCGTTCCCCTAGGCCTGTCCGGCACCGACGCTCATCGACCTCACGGACCCAAAGGACGACGACGACGACGCCTAGTGCAGCGCGCCGTCTCGTAGTGTAGGTTGTTTTTTGTTTTTCTTAAATGCAAATGTGGATGCATGGACTCTTGCCAACTTTCGTGGCCGGCTTTAATGTTTAATTAATGTTTTTTTAAATATGCATGCGTTCTTCTTCTTTAGCGCCCTCAAAATGGGTCGAGCCAGTGTTGGGCGCATGCGTCGACCCAAAAGAGGAAGTGGACATCCGTGTCCGCCTGGCCGACCCAAACGGACAAAAAGCGGACAAAATTGCCGTCCGTTTGGGTCGGCCTGTTGGACTTGCTCTTAAGGACCGCCTATGTCAAATCCTATCCAACTAGAGTAGGAGGGATAGACACCCGCTAGCCATGTTTATGCAACAAAGTCACATGTCAGTCGATGGAACCGGTCTCTCTTAAGTGTACGAGTAAGGTTGGTTCGGGCCGCTTCATTCCACAATACTGCTGAATAAAGAAAAGACCAAAGGAGGAAGAACTCTGAGTATCAACGCCCACAAACTCCTTTGTGTTCTACTCGTGATCTCATCTACACATGGACCTAGCTCATGATGCTACTGTTGGGGAACGTTGCATCGGAAACAAATATTTCCTACGCACATGCAAGATCTATCCATGGAGATGCATATCTACGAGAGGGGGAGTGTGTATACATACCCTTGTAGATCTCTAAGTGGGAAGCGTTAATAAACACAGTTGATGTAGTCAAACGTCTTCACGATACAAATCACAATCCGTCCTGTGATCCAATCACGATCCGCCCCTATCTAGCGCTGAACGGACGACACCTCCGCATTCAGCACATGTACAGCTCGAAAACGTCTCCGCCTCCTTGATCCAGAATGCGAGAGCGGAGTAGTACAAGAGTTCTCTAGCAACACGATGATGTGGTGGCGGCGGTGGTGGTGCTATCCCAGTAGGGCTATGCCTAGCGCTACCGAAACCATGAATGGAGGAGAAAACAATCTAGGGAGAGAGAGGTGCGCCAAGGGCTTCGTGTGTCCTCTTCGGGCGCCCCTCCCCTCTATAAATAGGTTGAGGGTGTGGGTAACAGCCCCTCCAAGCCATAGGACGCATCCAAGGTGGGAGGAGGTGAAATCCTAGCCCCCTCCTCCCCTTCTATACAAAGGTGGACTTTCCACCTTTCCAAACTACATGGGCCTTGAGGGACTTGTTCACTTGGCTCAATAAGGCCATGGTGTCTCCCCTCAGCCCATGCAAACCCTTGGGACATGGTCGAACCCTTCATGGACTTCCGGACTCCTCTATAAGTTTCTAGAACCTTCTAGAAGCTTCTGGGTACAATACCGAAAAAACCCAAAACTTTTCCAATATCAAAAATATGAATTCCCATATATAATTGTTTATCCCTAGACCATTCCAGAGCTTCTCATGACATCCAAGATCTCATCTGGGACTCCGACCACTTTTGGTCACCAACATATATAACTCATCAACACTATATCATCACCGAACATTGAGTGTGCAGACCCTGCGGGTTTGAGAACTATGCAGACATGACCGAGATACATATACGGTCAATAACCAATAGAAGGACCTAGATGCCCATATTGTCTCCTACATATTATACAAAGATCTTTATTGGTCATACCGCGATGTCAAGGATTCAATTAATCCCGCATGCAGTTCCCTTTGTCCATCGGTATCTTACTTGCCCAAGATTCGATCGTTGGTATGTCCATACCTAGTTCAATCTCGTTACCTGCAAGTCTCTTTACTCGTTCTGTTATAAAAGATCACGTGACTAACTCCTTAGTCACATTGTTTGAAAGCTTCTTGTGATGATGTATTACCGACTAGGCCGAGAGATACCTCTCCGTCATATGGAGTGACAAATCCCACTCTTGATCCACGCCAACCACATAGATACCCTCGGAGATACCTGTAGAGAACCTTTATAGTAACCCATTTACGTTGTGGAGTTTGATACACACAAGGCATTCCTCCGGTGTCAGGGAGTTGTGTGATCTCATGGTCGTGGGAACGGATACTTGACATGGATAAAGAAGTAGCAATAAACTGACATGATCATATGCTATGCTTACGGTTGGGTCTTGTCCATCACATCGTTCTCCAAATGATATGATCCCTTTATCAAATGACATATCATGTCTATGGCTAGGACACCTTAACCATCTTTGATCAACGAGCTAGTTTAGTAGAGGCTTACTAGGGACACTTTGTTGTCTATGTATCTACACATGTATTTGAGTTTCCAATCAATACAATTATAGCATGGATAATAAACGATTATCACGAACAAGGAAATATGATAATAACTAATTTATTATTGCCTCTAAGGCATATTTCCAACAGTATCATGTATAAATCCTCTTTTAAATTTCCATGAAGGAAAGCCATTTTGACATCCATCTATCATATCTCATAATCGAAATATGCAGCTATAACTAGTATGATCCTTAATGATTTTAGCATCTCTACCGGCGAGTAGGTCTCGTTGTAGTAAATTCCTTGAACTTGTCCATAACCTTTAGCAACAAGCCGAGCTTTGTGGATCTGAACATTTCCATCCACATCGGTTTTCTTCTTAAAGACCCAGGTGGCGAATCACCCAAGTCCTAGACTTGATTTTCATCCATGGACTTTAACTCGGATCTCATGGTATCTAGCCATACCTCAGATCCACATACGTGTCTGGCCCACCACTATCTAGCAACAAAACGCCGCGCACTCTACGCAATCTTTCCGACCTCCGTGGTTCTGATGCTGACTCCACTATGAGTTCTCTCACCGAGTATGGTGTGATCTCATAACCAACCAAGTTGTCCCCAAGTGGCTCTCGAATTTGTTCGATTCGCACTTGGGGACAACTTGGTTGGTTATGAGATCACACCGTAGTCGGTGAGAGAACTCATAGTGGAAACTCACGTTATGAGATCACACCGTAGTTTCACACGAATTTGGGAGTCCATCATCATGGAGCTTTTATGCGTTTCAGACTAATGTGTCCAAGACGGCAATGCAAGAAGTATGTTGGATTTATCACATTAGGCTTATGCCTCTTGAAATTCACGTTATAGACTGGTTCGACTTCTATATTCAAAGTAAATAGCCCATCTACAATGGGTGCATAGCCGTGGAACATTCCAATCAAATAAAATGAACAACCATTGTGCTTTAAATTGAATTCATACCCTTGACTCATCAAGCATGAGGTAGAAATACTAAGTGCGAGAATGTAATGAAAATAATTCAATTCCGAAATAAATCCAGAAGGAAGCTAGAGCTGCATCGTGCTGACCTCCAACGCAGCAATTCTTGCTTTGTTGTCGACCCAGATGTCAATCTCCCCTTGCGGCACATGCGTAGTTCTTACCAGCCCCTACATCAAGTTGCCAATATGAACAACCCATAGGGAATCAAAATACCCAAGAGCTACTAGGTATGTTAGCAAGGTAAATGCCTATAACATATGTAACAACTGTACCTTTGCCTGAAGAAGCATCTCCAACCCTCTTGCCATGCTCGGCAAGCCACTTTCTATAGTTCCCGTTCGAGTAACCAGCTTCCTTGCAATCAAAGCAAATGATCTTTGAGTTCAGTTCGGACTTTGGCTCAACGGCAGAGACAACCTTTTCCGTGCCCTTTGCCTTACCCTTTTTCTTGGACCAACTCTTCTTGAGCTTAGCCGAGTTCTACACCATCAACACTTGATGCGTGCCTTTCTTAATATCTTGATCTGCCACCCTGAGCATCCAATGCAATATAGTGAGCTAATTATCCATGCCGTGCATATGATAGTTCGAGATGAACATCCCATAGCTAGGTTGAAGAGAACCCATAATTGCATCCGTGGACAGCTCATCCCAAAGTGGGAAGCCTAACCGATCCCAAGCTTGCATGTACCAATCATCTTGATCACATGCGGGCTTAGTGGATCACCCTTTTTGAGCTTACAATGCGTCAAGGATTGCCGAGCGTTGAACATTTCGGTCCTAGCCTACACATGAAACATGCTCTTGAGACTTTTGATCGTATCGAATGACCGAATGGTTTTGAAATGATGTTGCAAATCGGGATCCATACAAGCCAACACGAGGCAACTGATCTCGTTTTATTCATCAACGTGTTTCTGGTGGGCATCCTTGGTTTTGTCACTAGCATTCTCGACAGGGTCCTCTCTACGTGGATCCTCTAGAACATGTTCCTTTTTATCGTGCTTGAGAACAATTCTCAAATTTCTATACCAGGTGGTAAAGTTTGTTCTAGTCAGTTTATCCTTTTCCAAAATTGATTTCAATGCTAAGTTGGGTTGAGCAGGTGGTGCCATTGATCTACGACAGAAAATATGCAATCACCAAGAAATGTGTTTATGTAGAATAATTCAAGCCTTAAACAGAACTACTCCCACTGAACTTAGCATCCCTCCGCAAACTCTCAGCGATTCAAGGCCTGTCTAGCGCGAGCAACTAGTGAACTTTAGCATAACTGCTAGCCAACTTGCCTATTCGGTAAGCAACTCCTTGCTAATCGTATATCTATAAGACTCCCGTCCGTCGGGTAGGTATCTTATACCCTGACTCCCGACCCTCTTTGCCACAAGGCCCGAAACCGTTTTGATAGCCTTGTCAAGTTAATCACATGCAGTGCATGTCCATGTTCAACACGAACCCTCCAATTCAAGGACACCTAGTAGCACCTCAATTTTATGAGCCCACTACTAGACGTACTTGACGTGCGAAGGTGCAACATCCAAAATGGTAATGTTCTTGATATTTGAGGGATCTTTCTACCATTATAACATGCATAGAAATAAGAAGAAATATCAATCACATATAAACATAAATATGTGAAATAGTATGGCCACTTCATGTGCGCCCTTCCATGGCCGGCTCCAACTCCGATGACCAAGGCGGAACTCCATCTTGTTCGTCACACTGGGACGCCAAAACCTTGAGCTTGACCTCTGTCCTCCAAGTACTACAACTAGTAATGAATTTACAGAGAATCACAAGTCGACAGGCAGGTCATTATACAATATAATGACAACACCTTGGCTCCTGCTGGCTGACAATCATGACACGCATGTCATGTTAAGTTACACACGTGCATCACATACACATGTGCCATGCTATTCACATCAAACCTACAAAACAAAGTTTTGCATAGAATCTTCTATAGGTTTGTGTGATCGTGTACAAAATACAAGGCGCTACGCACACGGCGGTCTCGATTAGGATTTACGTTTCATAGTTAACCCCGATGGTGGAAACCGATCTGTAGGGGTAGGTTGTGTCATGACCTCTTTGATTCCGATTGGCAGAAAACATAGCCTCAACATTACCGATATGAAGTTGATCTCATCAACCATGCACATAGCCGATCTCATCAACCATGCACATAGTCGATCTCATGAACGACAATGGATCTCATCCACCGCCTCCACATACCAAATTTGCAGCCGATCTGAATCCAAATCCTATAACAGAGGCTCTAATAGCACGGTTGGGTTCTACCGTAGGTGCATCAGATGCAAATTAAAAAAAATCTATGCGTAGAACATCCAAGAACATGCTACGGAGATGGATAATAGATCGTTACCACTAGACGTGCAGTGCTGTGTAGCAGAAGTAGAGTTGGGGCAGCGCATCCGCAAGGTCCTTCTCCTCCTCGCTCGATCTCCCTCGAATGACCGATACGATCTCCCTCGAACAGCCGGTCGCCGATCTACCTCATACAGGTTTGTCGTAGTGGCACAACTGCACCGCCTCTAATAGTATCCGCGTGTAGGAGGAACATTGTGCGACGGACTGCTAGGTCCAATCACACAGTCGGCTGCAGCAATTGGAAGTGTCTAGTTGCAAATCATGCAAAGTCCTAATGACGGTGCTGAAGCAATCAACCGGATGGGTGTGTCGCACCTCCACTATAGATAGGCATCCGGCATGGGCTCAACTCTTGGGCCTTGCATAGAATCTAAAGCTCATGTGTTCCTTCCCTTAAGCGCGCGACCCCCCAGGTTCTCATTCACTTGGTCGCGAGCCAGATCACATCTGGTTTAACCAGTCGGTAGCGGCCTCTAGCAAAGCTTGCCAACTCCACGTGTCCGATGAAGCTGGTTAGGCGAACCTGTACTACACACTTCTATTCCCTTTGCCACACGATATATGTTGTCGTGCTCAAGGCATCATGGTCATCCTTGTTGCAGCATGACCTCTTTCTCATTCCGGTGAACCTGACCAACACTTCGGATTATCTTGTAATCCTCGTCGCATGGCCATGCTTATCCAGGTCGGATCACCCGAGGGCCCAGAGTATATCTCTCTTGATCGGAGGGGCAAATCCCATCTTGTTCAACCATGTCTCACAGCATGGGTCTGGACAAACCCGAAACCTACCTTTGTAACTACCCAGTCACGGAGTAGCGTTTGGTCGGCCCAAAGCAAGTCTGTCACCATCCCGAGTATATGCACCAGCTCAGGTCTTAGGACATAGAACATATGTTGTACCAGAGACTCACAGATGACCTATTGCTGTGTCTCATAGTTGGGTCTGTCCAACTCATACCTTATCTCAACTCGGATCCGACTTCGTCGGATCCGACCAGATCTTTCTGAGTCCATGTTATCTGGCTAGCATCCAATGCGACATGGTCAGTGACACCGAACCATCCATCATGTCATATGCTAGTCTGATTGGCTGCGCGTCCACATAACCCTTTTGACTAGGGTCCATTTTAGGACAATCATCATACAATCCATAGTCGCACAAACAAGTCACGTATTTGTTAATACACATCATCGATAATGTCCAAGGACTATATTTATTCAGAAATACATAGGAAATATCATCATTCATGATTGCTTCTTGGGCATATCTCCAACATAGACTCTCCCCTTCTCTTCTGGCAGTCCCGGAGTGACGCCAGGGGTGCCATCGCCGCGATGATCATATTCATCAACATCACCATCTTCATCACCTTCCTCATATCTTTTCAGCGGTCCAATCTCCCACATCCCGCTATAATCCCCTACTAGAACATGGTGTTTCGTGCCACATATTATTAGTCAATGATGTGTTGTCGTCCTATGATGTTTGAGTAGATCTATGTTGTCCATTGGGTTGATTGATGATCTTAATTGGTTTGAGTGTATGTTTTATTTTGTTTTTTTCCAAAGGTGCCTTCCGTGAGGTGCACACATGAAGGATCCACACTAGAGGGTGTGGCAATATGTCCATGATTCGCTTATAGTGGGTGGCTAGAGTGATAGAAGCTCACAACCAAGCAAGGGGGTTGTTTACATATGGGAGTAACAGGGACTTGATGTTTAATGCTATGGTGGGTTTACCTTAATGATTTCTAGTAGTTGCGGATGCTTGCTAGAGATCCAATCATAAGTTCATATGATCCAAGTATGGAAAGTATGTTAGCTCATGCCTCTCCCTCATATAAAATTGCAAGAATGATTACCAATTTTGTTATCAATTGCCTAGGATGATTCTGCACCATACAACCATTATTCCACACTTGCTATTTGTAATAAATTGTGATATATTCTAACTTTATTTAGTGCAGAAACTATTTTTCATATTTTAGTTCTCCAATATTGTGCAAAGGTATCCTCTTTATACCCACAACGCGGTTTTATTTCTTGTTACTAGATAGAACTCGGTGTATGTAGAGTCGTATCGGTGGCGGATAGGACTTGAGATAATATTGATCGTGCCTTTAGCTCCTTGTGGGTTTGACACTCCATATTTACCACTTCCATCTTTGGAAAGTGCTACCATGATTCCTTGCACTTGGGGTTTATTAGCCCGCATTGTAATTGGCACCCAACCGGAGTACTGACAACCTCGAGAGGCAGGGTCGAGTTCCCTGGTTTCCCCTCGACATCCACAAGGCGACATGTGGTAGGCCCCCTCTTCCCTCTCTCTTCTGTGATCGTTGTCACGCTATGGGATCACTAGAAGGGATGTCTAGAGGGGTGATGAATAGACTAGTTGACAAAATTAAAACCCAAATTAATTGGTTGGCAGATTTTAGCAATTCTAACGAGTCTAGTGCACCCTACACATGCTAGTCAACAAGTATGGCAGCGGAAAGTAAAGGCAAGCATATGTAAAAGAGTTGAGATAGGAAGATCAAACACAATTGGAGAAATAGAGAATTTTTCCGTGGTCCCGATGGGTGGTGCTATCGTACATCCATGTTTATGGAGACTTCAACCCACGGAGGGTAACAACCGTGAGAGTCCACGAAGGGATCCACCCATAAGGGGTCCACGAAGTAGCAACCTTGTCTATTCCAGGATGGCCTACGTCCACGGAGGACTAGCCTTACTCGGGGTAGATCTTCATGAAGTAGGCGATCTCCTTGCCTTTACAAACTTCTTGGTTCAACTTCAAAATCACGAAGAAGGAGGCTCCCAAGCGAGACCTAACCAATCTAGGAGGCACCACCCTCCAAAAGGTAATAGATGTGGTAGTATAATGAACTCCTTGCTCCTGTGCTTCAAAAGATAGTCTCCTCAACAATCAATCACTCTGTCAGAGATTAGCCATGGGTAGAAGAGATTGATTTGATGGAAAACAACTTGGGGAGTCTAGAAATCAAAATCCATATGGTTGGAGTTGATCATATTGATCTCAACACATGAGTAGGTGGTCTTCTTTAAGAAAATTACATATGGAAAGTGGGTGTATGTTCTGAGTGCTTCTCTTGTGAGTGTGAGATTGTGGAGGGGTATATATCGGCATCACCAAAAATCCAACCGTTACAACATTATTGCCTAACTCGGTGAAACTAAAGTGAAAACTCGGTTGCACCGACTAGTGCAAAATGTGGCATGTTAGTGCATGTAGTGCCCCTTAGTGATTTAGGTGTATTGAAGAATTATAGGTTAAGGAACTAATGTGTTTGTGAGTATACATAGGTTCTATAAGTCGATGAGGAGTTTGATATATTCGGAGATTATCGACCCTAAAAATGAATGTCTTTAGTTGAAGAGTTTGGTGAAGCTTTGGTGAAGACTTGGTGAAGACTTCGGTATTCCGTGAAGACTTTGAAAATGAAGAAGTCGGTGTGAGCTTGAAGATATGAATGAGGACTATGAAGTGTGAAGACTTTTGTTTTCGTAGTTTCATTTCCGTTCTTTGAGTCATAGGAAACACCATACTATTAAATGGGACCGAGGTAATACTAAGGAAAATTTCCAACTGATGCTCAAACTCAGACGCCTTAACCTATCCAATCCTTCGGGTGAAGCCTTTGGAAATCTCTCATGGTTCATTCAAGTTCATCACTGACAGAGATGATTTTCTTCTGGTTTCTGAGAAAATTGGTCTAACTGAGGAGTTATGATTTCCCGAGTGCAAATTGCCTACAGTGAGGAATATGATAAGCCGCAAGGAATTTGACAGTTCAAATTCACACCATTGCTGTGCTTAGCGCCAGCTGTCCCCAATCTTCTTATCCACATAACAGTCATATCATTGGTGGCATTTATGTCTTATCATGTCAGGTTGCACCCTGGCTATAACTAGCCACCCCCCACAACCACTAGTGGGTTGGCTGCTCCGAGAGAGAACTGACATTTGTCATTGGAGAGCAACCCATCCTCTGAGAACTTTGGGAGAAAATCATAAGTGAGGAAAAACCCCAAAACCAAACCACCAAACCCAAAGTGATTGAGCATCACTAAAGAGATTTTTCCAGTGTTGAATGGAGGCTTTTTAGCTGTGAAGACTGTGTATCTTCAAGACGGTTAGTGTGTCATGGTCTAGAGCATCCAACGGTAAATTGTGGATCGCCGGGTGACCAGTTTGTGAGGGTTCTGGAAGTCTACCCTGAAGACTTACCACGAGTGTTGGGCAAGGACTGTGTGACCTTAGCTCAAGCAGTATATGGCAGACACTGTTTGTCTTGGGACTGGGTGTCCTCTGGTTTAAATACCATGCCGCACCAAACCAGACGTACGACTGTCACAGGACTTGGAACTAGGTCATCAAGCTACCTGGTTCCATTTCCTCAACCCTTCTATTTATTCATATATTGTTGATGAAATTGATCTTGACTGTTTGAAGAATTTGATAGAAAACTTTCACAATTTTCTCATCCCAAATTCTTTAGTCACCTTGTTCTTCACCTACTTATCATGTAACCCACTACTTGTAACCTGTGCATGTTATATTTCATCATGATGACTATGCTATTGCTTTGTTTCTCATGCACTTGAGTACTTATTCCACTGCTAGAAGTTCGTCACATTTCAAATTCCACAAGTTGAAATTCCTCAAAGATGAATTTGTAAAAATCGCCTATACACCCCCCCTGTACTCAATATAACACACTTTAAACTGGTATCAGAGCAAGGTACTCCCTTGTTCTATGTGATTTTGGTTTAACCGCCTGGATTTGTAGTTATGTCGACTACACGTATGATCAAAGTTTTAGCGGGCTACCCTACCTTCGATGGGACAGACTAGCCCTACTGGAAGAACAAGATGCACATGCATCTTGAGGCAATTGACAACAATCTTTGGTACGTTGTGGAAAATGGTGTTCCCTTTGTTACTCCCATGGTCACTGTCGCTGATGTGAAGAGATTCAATCAAATCGATTCTCAAGCGAAGAATATCATCTATGGCCATCTGAGCAAAGGTCAGTATGGTAAAGTGAGTGCTTTGGAGTCTACTATGCTTATCTGGGATAGGCAGTCCAAAGTCAACGAAGGTGTTTCGGCTCAACTTGACTCCCGAGTTGATGTTCTTTGCAATCGCTTCAACCGCTTCAAAACACTTAACAATGAGAATGTTCAACAAAATTTTGATCGTCTCATTGATATCTCCAACGAGCTTCAAGCACTTGGTTCCATTGACATCACCGACCACGAGGTGGTGAAGAAACTTCTTAGATCTCTTGATTCCTCATTCGATACACTGGCTTTGATGATTCAAGACCATGGAGACTACAAGCCACTTGATCCTGCTGATATACTTGAGAGACTCATACTCATGAATTCCAACAAGCTGAGAAAAAGAGACCTCTACGGTCCAAGCTATGGAAGATCTCGTGCACTGAAGGCAAAGGCAATTTCCTCATCCGAAGGCGAAGAATCTGATAGTAGCCTTGGTGATCCTGAAGAACTAAGTCAGGAGCTGGCAATGCTCGTGAGAAAATTCCAGAAGTTCTCAAGGAGAGATGGCTTGGGAAGTCATCAAAAAGTGCCTTGAAGAAATCAGATTCCTCATCAAGTGACTACAAGAAGAGAACTTGTCACAAATGGAAGAAATCTGGTCACTTTATCTTTGACTGTCCTCTCTAGGAAAAAGAATCAAATAAGAGAAATACAAGGATGACAGTTCTGATGACTCTAAGAAAAATAAGAAACCTTCAAAGTCCTCATCGCACAAGAAGAATGGTTCCAAAAAGGCTCGGGCTTTCATTAGCAGGGAAATGGATTTTGAAGAAGAATCTGAAGAATATGAAGAAGAAGAAGAATCTGAGGTGGAGTCCGAATCTGGTGTTGCTAGCCTTGCTCTCGTTACTACTTTGGTCCACAAGTCCATATTCAACAATGAATAAAATTACTACTCCAACGATTCTGACATCAGCAATGATGACTATGCTCCCACTTACTCTTTCATGGCAAAAGGCATCAAGGCGTCCACAAAATGTCCTAACCTTGATGACACTAAATACCCTACCTGGAAAGTTCTGATTAAGAAGCATCTCATATCAATGAACAGTGAGTTATGGACTGTTACTGAATTTGGACTGACTGACCTCTACAAGATGACAAATGCTGAGGACATTCGTAAGTACACTCAACTTGATGCTCAGGTGAGGAACATCATTTGGTGAAGCCTATCAAGCATCATGTTCAAGGGCATCTGTCATGTCCAAAATGCAATGCTTATCTCAGATAGGATCTAGGGAATCGATGAAGGCTATCATACTCGTCAAGACCCCATGTAAATTGAACTCAAGAAATTGCTCAAAACACAGGAAACTGATCCTGGTTCATCTTCTTCATCATTGTGCCTTATGGCAAAAGGTTCCAAGGTACATAAACATCATTCCTCCTCTGAAACAAGTGAAGGTGAATCTGATGAATATGTTAAACCTAGATATTCCAAACTTGCTAATATTGACACTAAGCAACAAAATGCACATGAAAAGCTTCATAAATTGCTAGACAAAATTGATGATTTGTTGAATGAGGAAGCGGATCGGACTCAAACTCTGACTGATGGTCTCAAAAGTCTCCAGTCAAAGTATGATAACCTTCAAAGTCATCATAATACCCTCTTAGTCGATCATGGGAAGCTTTCCTATGAATTTCTTCAAAGAAAGCAAGATCTTGAGAAACTCAGAGTGTCTCATGAGGATCTTCAAAGGGACAACGATTCCTTACTTGCTCAACAGATCAGTACCGCTCAAAAAGAATTTGTTCCACCTTGTTTGACATGCATCGAACGTGAAACTGCTAATTCTTCACCTGAATGTTCTAATGCTTCTATTGCTGTAAATTCTTCAACTATCCATGTGGTCACAAATTCCTCATCTAAGGATTCCACAAGTATCACTAACAAAAATACAGGGTTGAAGGAATTGTATGTGACAGGCATATACAAAAGTCTCAAGGGACATCAAACCCTTTGAGACGTGCTCAGAAAGCAGATCCTGAACAGGAACCCTAGGAAATAGGGTATTGCATTTGAGAGGAAACTCAATGCTTATGGATCCTACTGGAAACTAGAGCAGTACCCCAAAACGTCGTGGGTTGTTGTAAAAGGACCTCCTATAGATCCATCCACTTTCTTTGGCTTTACATGTGAAACTTCATATTCCTCTGATGAGACTATTGACTCAACTACAAATTCTTCAAAAATAAGAACGGTGAAGTATTTGCTAGGTTTGTTGGAACTAATTGCAGGAACGGTTCACCAATGAGGAAAATCTGGGTTCCCAAGAGCTGCTTGGAAAATCTTCAAGTGAATGTTTTCACGACACCAGCTATGAAGAAACGGAACCCCAGACCAAATTCCTCATATGGACCAAATTCTTCACTTGGACCAAATTACTCAAATGGTTAAAAGTCTAATTCTCGTGCTAATTCATCTGTTTCGCGGGGAAAATCTAAGAGCTCTGAATATGTGCAATATTCTTCAAATCATTATGTTCATGAGTCCTCCAAGATTTTCTTTGCTTATTCATATGAGTACTCTCACCCTCGACACGTGCAACGGAGTGCACTAGCTCCAATGCCTCGTTTCTCATATGGAGCTCGCAAAATGATGAACTCTTTGCCACCCCTCCAAATATGCATGGTGAAGAAATTGATCTAATCTCTTATGCAGGGTCATGTCTCCAGACAAACTTAAATTTCTGATGAATTTGCTAGAGACCTAAGGAAATGCTTGAAAGGACGCAAGCTATTCATGTAGAAATGAATTACTCATTTCTCACGTCCTCACACTAACTTACTTACTATGTTGTATGATTCAATTCTGCCTGTCGATCTCATATTCTTCACACTGAAGCATCTGAGTTCATAAGTTGTACTAATTCATTTGCAGGATGAAACTCCGAAAGCTACAGAGTGTGTCCTCGAAAGTGGATGCACCAACCACATGACTGGTGATAAGACTCTACTGATGAATATACCACTTGACCCATCTCATCTGAAGCATATCACCTACGTAGACAAAGGAAAAAGAAAGGTATTGGGTCTAGGTAAGGTTGCAATCTCAAAGGACCGACACATGGATAAAGTGATGCTTGTCGAATCCCTCGGGTTCAACCTCATGTCCGTCTCAATGCTTTGTGATCTTGATATGGTTGTCATCTTTAGAAAATATCGTTGTTTTGTCATCATGGAATCCGAAAAATCCAAAGTATTCGAAGGGTTTAGGATAGGATACTTGTATATTGTTGATTTCTCTACAGGCCCTCATCCTGCCACGTGCCTACTTGCAAAGTCTTTAGAAGGCTGGTTGTGGCATCGACGACTTGGGCACGCTGGTATGAGGAACTTGCACACTCTCGTGAAGAAAAAGCACGTCATTAGGATTGAAGGTGTCAAATTCCTCAGGGACCATCTCTATGGTGATTGTGAGTCTAGAAAGATGACCATATCCAAGCATCCCTCGAAGCCTATCATGACCACTACTCGACCCTTTGAATTGCTTCACATGGATCTGCTTGGCCCCACTCATTATTCCACAATAACAAATACTTCATGTTTGTATGGCTTTGTTATTGTTGATGATTACTATCATTACACTTGGGTGCATATTATTGTGTACAAGTCTGAGGTGCAGGATGTCTTCGGAAGATTTGCTTCAAGGGCCTCAACGAACGTCGGTGTCAAGATCAAGAACATCAGGAGTGACAATGGGACTGAGTTCAAGAACACTGGTCTTGATGAATATCTTGATGAAATTGGTATTACGCATGATCTATCTTCCTCATATACTCCTCAGCAGAATGGCGTCGTGAAGCACAAGAACATGACTCTTGTTGAGATGGCTTGCACTATGTTTGATGAATACAAGACTCTTCGTCGTTTCTGGCCTGAGGAAATCAATACTGCTTGCCACATCATCAATAGGGTATATCTTCACAAATTCTTCAAGAAGACTTCATATGAATTCATCATTGACAAGAAACCCAATGTGAGTTATTTCAAAGTCTTCGGTGCTAAATGCTGGATTAGATATCCTCACCATAGTTCAAAATTTGCACCGAAAGCACATGAAGGTTTTGTGCTTGGTTACGAAAAGGACTCGCACACCTACAGAGTCTTCAACACCAACCACAATAAAGTTGTTGAAACTATAGATGTGCGGTTCGATGAAACTAACAGCTCACAAAGAGAGCACCTTCCTCCTATGCTAGATGAAATGTCTCCTGAGGAATCCATTAAGTCGAAGGCGACTGAAGATATCATACCCACTAAAGAACCTCAACCTACTGAGGAAGTCATTCCAACCAATGAAGAAATTCATGTTGATACACCTGAATAAAATGGTGTTGAAGAAAATCCCCAGCATCGTCACCCTGCTCATCCAAGAGTGGCAAATGAAGTGCAAATTGACAAAATCCTAGATGACATCAACACACCAGGTCCCCTCACATGCTCAAAAGCTTCACATTTGTCCAGGTTTTGTGGGCACTTTGGTTTTGTCTATATCATAGAGCCCACCAAAGTTGATGAAGCATTCATGGAGCCTGAGTGGATTCAAGCTATGCAAAAGGAATTGCATCAATTCATGCTCAATAACATGTGGGAACTTGTCAAGCGGCCAGATCCTTGCAACCATAACATCATAGGTACCAAGTGGATCTACCACAACAAGAAAGACGAAAATGCCCTAGTGGTTAGGAATAAGGCTCGTCTTGTAGCTGATGGATACACCCAGGTTGAGGGAATTGACTTTGATGAAACTTTTGCACTTGTTGCTAGACTTGAAGCTATTCGCATACTGCTTGCTTATGCTAACCATAATGATATCATCTTATATAAAATTGATGTGAAAAGTGCATTCCTCAATGGTAAGCTTGAGGAAGAAGTATATGTTTCTCAAACCATCGGTTTTGAAGATCCTAAGCATCCTAAGCATCCTGACAAAGAATTCAGACTCAACAAGGCCCTCTATGGCCTCAAGCAGGCCCCTCGGGCATGGTATGACACACTGAGGGAATTCCTCATGAAGAAAGCCTTCAAACCCGGTTCAATCGACCCAACTCTTTTCACAAAATCCCATGGCAATGAATTATTTGTCTGCCAAATATATGAAGATGATATTATCTTTGGTTGTACTGACAAACGTCACAGTGATGAATTTGCTTATGTGATGAGTGAAGAATATGATTTGTCTATGATGGGGGAGTTGAAATTCTTCTTAGGTCTTCAAATTCGTCAACAACACAGTGGCATCTTCATCTCTCAAGAGAAATACCTCAAGGATGTACAGAGGAAATTCAACATGCAAGACTGCAAAAGGCGCCAAAACTGCAATGCCTTCAAAAGGACACATCTACACTGACAAAAATGGTAAAGATTTTGATCAGAAGGTATATCGCTCCATGATTGTCTCCTTATTATATCTATGTGCATCTGGGCCAGATATGATACTTAGTGTTTGCATGTGTGCCTGGTTCCAAGCAACACCGAAGCAATCACACCATAAGGTTGTGAAACATATTCTTCGATACTTAGCTCACACACCAATGCTTGGATTATGGTATCACCAGGGCTCAAATCTTCACCTCGTCGGATACTCAGATGCTGACTATGCTGGAGATCATGTAGATTACAAGTCAACCTCAGGCACATGCCATTTCCTCGGATGATCCTTAGTCTGTTGGTCATTGAACAAGCACAACTGTGTGTCATTGTCTACTGCTGAAGCTGCATACATTGTTCTAGTTCATGTTGCTCTCAATTGTCGTGGATGAAGCAAACCCTCAAGGACTATGGCATCAAGGTGAAGAATGTGCCTCTCTACTGTGACAACGATAACGCTATCAAGATTGCTTACAACCCAGTTTAGCATTCCAAGACCAAGCACATCCAGATTTGTCATCACTTTCTTCACGATCATGTACTCGAGGGTGACATCTCTATCGACCATGTGGACACTGAAGAACAACTAGCTGATATCTTCACTAAGACCATGGATGAAAAGAGATTTTGCAAGTTGTGGTGTGAGCCAAATATCTTAGGATTTTCGAATGTTCTTTGAAAAGACACACATTCTAACACTTATGCAAAATTGATGACTTAGATGTGCAACACACAAAGTAACATTTTTCTTCAATCAATGAAGAATAACCCTCTAAGTGTGAAGAAATTAATGAAGAATTTAATTCTCAGAACCCTATGACAATTGTACGCGGTGTTTGAAATCATCATTCTTATATGGTGGGTCACGCCACCAACCACAGTTGAAATTCTTCAAAGTTGAGGTTTTCGTCATTTTGCAAATTCTTCAATTTTTTAAATTCCTCAAGTTTGCAAATTCCTCATATTTTCAAATTCTTTAAACTAAGAACTTGGTGTTCTTCATTACATATATATATACATTTGAGTTTTTCAATGTCCTGAACAACATTCACTTATAGCTAATTCTTCAAGTTGATTTTCTTCTAAGTGAATGTGATCCGACCCGTTCCCCCTCTATGCTAAACTCAACCCAGTCTGTTCATAAATGCTTCATATGTGTTCTACTTTTAAACTTGTTCAATGCTTCATATGCGTTCTACTACAAATACCCCTTTCCTTCCCCCCTTCCTCGAGTTAGTCATTACTTCCCTCTCTCCCGAGCTAAGACCTAGCGTTGCCGCTAACTTCATCATCGCCAGAGAGGAAAAGCTTCACTGCCATGACCTCCCTATCACTGTACTCACGCTGGCCGCAGAAATCTTCACTCTGCCGCTGTCGTTGCTGTCTTCCATCGCCAAGTTAGGGTGCGGGAGATCTTCACTCCTTAGTTTTTCACTTCTCTGTTCGTCGTGTTATTCATTAGGGTAATTAAAATCTAATTTTACTTCCCTTCTTTGATGTTCATGATTTTCACAAAATCATCAAAAGATGTCTATTCTTCAAGAATCATCTTCTTAAACACCTCATATGGTACATTCCCTTGATGTGTTTCTCTAAGTTATGATTTTCTTTGAGATTCCTCAATTGTGTGGATCCTCAAATCTTCACAATTAGAACGTAAGACAATAACACTTAGTGAATTTCCTCAAGCCATCTAGGTTAATATCCTCAATTTGATATATTTTCAAAAATTTCTAAGAACGCATATGACTTGTTCAAATTCTTCGCACCTATACTCTGTTCACACGTAAGAAATGTCTGCTGATGAATCACTAGGTTCTCATCAACTTAAATCATTTGCAGCGATTCTTGAAGAAAAATTGCATACATCTTCAGAATCTTCAAAAGTTCAAAGTTATCAAGTGATGAAAATGGCAGATGGCAAAAGACCTCAGAAGGGTGGAATGAAGGCTGAACAAAATAGTGTATTTGAAATCCCCGAGGATATATATGTTGAGTACTACACTCCTGATGAAGCTATTCATGGGAAGGAAACAAGAGATTAGAGGAAAATTAGAATTTAGAGGATTGAAAGAAGGTGGGTGAAGGAATGGAAAGAATACCGATATGTCACCCCCAAATACATGAAGAAGTTTGACCTCAAACCTCCTTGCAGAATGGCACATCCTGCTGCTGATCAAGAAGTTGATCCCACTAGAGGTGGTCGTGGTGAGGACTTGAAAGTGCGTTATATCGACTAGAGGGGGGTGAATAGGCGATGTATACAAATTCATCACTTGAGGAATTTCAAGTTTGAGGAATTTGAAATGTGATGAATAACTAGTAGCGGAATAAGTACTCAAGTGCATGAGGAACATAGTAACAGCATAGTCATCATGGTGAAATGAAACATGCACAAATAGTAAGTAGCGTCACACGGGTAAGCAGTGATGACCAAGGTAACTTGAAGAATTTGAGGTGAGGAAATTGTGAAAGTATTCAATCAAATTCTTCAAACAGTAACAATCAATTTCATCAACAAATTTATGAGGAATAGGGGTGTTAAGGAAATAGAACAAGGTAGCTTGATGAAGACAATGGTTTGATGACCCAGTTCCAACTGTTGTGACAGTCATACGTCTGGTTTGGAGCGGCCTAGTATTTAAACCAGAGGACACACAGTCCTAGGACACATAGTCCTTACCGTGTTCTCCTTAAGCTAACGTCACACAGTCCTCGCCCAACACTCGTGGTAAGTCTTCAGGGTAGACTTCCAAAGCCCTCACAACTTGGTCACCCGTCGATCCACAATTTACTGCTGGATACTCTAGACCAAGGTCACTTTGTGATCCCCAATTGACTGCAGGATGCAGTAGACCATGATGCCTAACCGTTTGGAGGATGCACAGTCCTAAAAGGTAACAAGCGTCGGTTCCACACGGGAATTTCTTCAATGATGCACAATCACTTTGGGTTTGGTGGTTTGGTTGTGGGTTTTTCCTCACTGATGATTTTCTCTCAATGTCCTTGGAGGATGGGATGCTCTCAAATGACAAATGTCAGTTCTCTCTCGGAGCAACCAACCAACTAGTGGTTGTGGGGGTGGCTATTTATAGCCAGGGTGCAACCTGACATGATAAGACATAAATGCCCCCAATGATATGACAGTTATGTGGATGTTATGATTGGGGACAGCTGGCGCTAAGCACAGCAACGGTCGGAATTTTGAACTATGGAAGTCCTTAGACATATTATGTTCCTCACTTGTAGGCAATTTGCACTAGCGAAATCCTAACTCCTCAGTCAGATCAATTTCCTTAGAGACCAGAAGAACTTCGTCTCTGTCACTGAAGAACTTGACTGAACCATAAGAGATTTCCAAAGGCTTCACTCGAAGGAATGTATAGGTTGAGGATTTTGGAGTTGAGCATCAGTTGGAAATTTTCCTTAGTATTACCTCGGCCCCCTTTAATAGTACGGTGTTTCCTATGACTCAAAGAAAGGAAATGAAACTATGAAAACAAAGTCTTCATGCTTCATAGTCTTTGTTCATATTTTCATGGTCACACCAACTTCTTCATGTTCAAAGTCTTCAGGGAATACCAAAGTCTTCACCAAAGTCTTCAGTTGAAGACATACATTTTTAGGGGTCGGTAAACTTTGGATGTATCAAACTCCTCATCGACTTATAGAGCATGTGTACACTTCACAAACACATTAGTACCTTAACCTATAAGTCTTCAATACACCAAAATCACTAAGGGGCACTAGATGCACTAACAATCTCCCCCTTTTTGGTGATTTATGACAAATAGGTTAAGTTTTCAATGGGGATAATACTATGAAGTGTAAATATTGAGATTGAGGAATTTGATTGCAAGATATAGAAGAACTCCCCCTGAAGATGTGCATATTTGAGGAATTTGCTTTGGACTGCAAATGCACATAGCAGGTTAATACATGGAGAACTCCCCCTATATCTTGTAATTCATACACGAATTTGAACATATGATATGAAGAATTTGAAATGCATGATGCAAATGGTGTCTGACAAAATTTAGCATGTATGCATTTAGGTACTTAAGGAAATAAACATGCGGGGAAATAGTTCAAAAGTGTCAGACCACCATCGGACTTAAGTTTACAACTCAACCAACAAAAGCTTCAAAAGAGAGAGAGTTGTAACTTAAACAAAAATAGCCCATATATAGAGACCCGCTTGAAGACGAAAAAGTGAGGACTAACGCCCCTTTGAATAATTTCATCATGTTGGTGAGGAAGGAGCACCAGCGTTATCGGGGTCGTTTGTCGATGCAGGGCCTGCCGTAGTGTCTTCAATGTCTTCATCTTCATCTCTCACACGTGATGAAGAATATGAACTTGTGACCATTAGAGGAACTTGGACTTTCTTGAATTTCTTGTTTGGTTGATGAGCCCAGTCAGGATTTTCCTCAAGATCTAGCTCCTTCAGTTCTTCAAGAGTCTTGAGGTGAAACATTACGGCCCAAGTGCGGTTGAGGTTTTCATGCTCATAGTAGTGATTCCTCTTCACAGTGTTCTGCGTCACAGTCATGTTTTGCACAATGTAACCAAGTTGACGCTTCACCCACTTGTGATTGCGATCGACCTTACGATGAAGACTTATTAGAAGCTCGTGATCAGTCATCACACAAGGGGTAGACTCTTGAGGTTTTTGAGCTGAGGCTTTTGCTTCTGAGTCCTGAGTTGTAGTGTCATCATTGGTGGAGAAGGAAGCAGCTTTGCGAAACTGTCCATCCAATGGACGAGTGCCTTCATCAATGACCGCCTTGCCTTTTCGTTCCACTGAGTCAATTGTGTTGTTGATGACTTCGATCGGAGGTAGGAAGCCAAAGTGATTCTAGAAATCAGCCTTGAAGGGAACTGAGGACTTTGCCCTGATGAATTTCATGATCCAAGGTGCATAAGGCTTCATTTCAAATGGAGCTAAAGCAGCACTAGCCAATGTCCTCATGAAGAAATTGTGGAAGTTGATGGGAATCCCATGAATGATGTTGAACAACATATTCTTCATGACTCCCTCAATTTCCTCTTCTTCAGAATTGTGGCCCTTCTGAGGACACAGAGTATTCGTGAGAATGCGGTAGACCGTCCTTGGCACATACAAAATATCCTTCACAAGGAAGATTTTCCGTTGAGGCTTTCTAGGAGCCAATGGCTTCATCAGCACTTGCATCAGTTGATTTGGAAGAGCAGGTTCATCAAACAGACGACGAGCTTCATTTGAAGGAATTGGAACTGGGACAGTCTGAAGTAATTCAGAAGCTTGAGCAGTGAAATGAGTTGATCCCGTCATCTAGTCCAAAACCCAGGAGTTGATGTCTGAAGAATTATCACTGATGTGCAGAGTAGCATAAAATTGAAGAATGAGTTCTTCATTCTAGTCGCAGATGTCTACGCAAAAAGGAAGAATGCCTGCATCGTGAAGAACTTGGAGCACCAGCGTGAATGATGGAAGTGTTTTCATATCTGCATGAGGAATTTGATGGTGCTCGAAAACTTTCTCCTTTTCGAACAAGATTGATGCATAGTAGTTCATCTGAGTTGCAGTCCAGAATCTGCTTCGTCTGACCCTTGTTGAGTCATAAGGATTGGGACCTGTGAAGAACATGCGCTCATTGAAGAAATTGCTTCTGATGAATTTGGGGCGCGCTGAGCCTTTGAACGGCATTCCGGGCTTTGGTAGAAGACTTGGCTTGAAGCGGCCCTTGATCTCTTTTGGCATGGGAGGAACTTCTTCAGTTTGAGGAAATTGAAGTGCAGGTTCCTCAATGACAGTTGGACCAGCAAAATCATCAGCTGATGCAGCTAGAATTTCTTTAGCGGCTTTGATGGCCAAGTCAGCAGATTCTTCATGAATTTCTTTAGTCTAGGCTGGGGACTGAGGAATTAGTGAGACAGGTGTGGTCATTGGGGAATTTGGGTGAGGAGATTCCCAATATTCAGGATTGAGGATTGGAGTTGTATTGCCAATATCCACATCCTCATCAATTTCTTCAACACCTGCCTCTTCAGCAGTGAACTGAGGCTGGGGCGATGATACTTGAGGAGTTGGAGCATTTTCTTCAACTTCAATTTCTTCATCAATCTGCTCTATCGAAGTAGCAGAATGATCTTCATCTTCTTCATCTCGGATGACATAGTCAACCCCAAAAGGAATAATTTCATAGGCAGGTGCACAGGATATTGGAGTAGCATCAATGGGTCCAATTGAAGAACTTTTCACGGTCTTCAACTTCTTCACAGCTGAGGAATCTGAACCTGATGCTTTTCTCTTTAGAGTCTTTTCCTCAGCAGCTTTAGCTTGTTCAGGCATGACTAATGCAGTCGTCCTGGTGGGTTCAGTATCTTCAGGCGCAGCAAAAGCTTCAGCTGGCCTCACAGTTTCTTTAGGCATAGCAAAATCTTCAGCTGGCCTGTCAGTTTCTTCAGGCACAACAGCGGAGGTTGTCCTGGCATGCTCATCAGCGGTCTAAATTTCTTTAGTAGCGCTGGTTGTTTCTTCAGGTGCAGGAGCATTTTCATCAGTAGGCTGAGCTTCTTCTGCCGCAGGAACATTTTCATCAGCAGGCTGAGCAGTTTCATCAGCCTGAGGAATTTGAGGTTGCGATCAAGCTGCAACCCTGGTGTTGTGGTCCTTAACAGCAGCTTGAGCTGCTCTAACAAATCTGACCTTGGTGCCCTTCCACTTAGCACCATAACTTTCTTGTTCCTTAGTGGGGGAGCGAACTTCAGATTGAAGTGTGATGAGTTGATTTGGAGTCAAATTAATCATGTTGTTCCTTAGAAATTTTTCTTTCCGACCTTTGTTCCTCTTAGCTCTCTAAGCTTGATCTCGTTTCCAGTTTTCCTCAGTGATAAAGTGAGTGAGGACATGGTCCACACCAAGAGGCAGATTCAGTGAGGAAAGTGGGGTGCTTGGATCCTCATGCCATATATAAATGAAGTTGAGGATCATCCTGGGATCCAGCATGAGAGTAACAGAGCTGCCTTTGGCTATAGCAGCCTTTTGCTAACTTTGTCTGATGACTTCTTCCAATTCTTCATCGTCAGCTTCATCATCATCCTCAGATCCTAAGGGTACAATTACCACTGCTTTTCTTGTGTAAGGACTTGGTCTTTGACCTTGTCCAGCAGTTTCCTTTAGTTTCAACACAGTTGGGCTTGTTGAAGACTTAGCTTGTGCCGAGGAACTTGCTGAGGCCTTTGAAACATGTGAGAATCCTTCAATCCTCTTACATGAAGCAAGGTGCATAGGAGTTGAGGACTTTGCAATAGCAGCAAAGGACTGAGTAGCAACAGTACCAACATCTGAGGCCTTTGAAGGTTGAGGCCTTTGGACTTGAGGAATTTGCTATGATGGTTTTGAGGTTGAAGAACTTGTCTTCACAGCAGATTTCTTCATCATTGATTTCTTCGGAGCACTTGCAGAGGCTCCGGCAGAGGTGGCAGCAGCAGAGTCTTCATTGAATTTCTTCACTGCCTCTTCAGCTTTCCTCGCCAGCTTGGCTTGTTGTTTCTCCCATATATGAGGAAAGTCTTCACCAGTCTTGAGACTAGTGGGATCAGCAATTTGATTTTGAGCCAAAGGAGGCCTGCTGCATTGAGGTTTCACACAGAATTTCATCATGTATTTTGGAGTTACATAACGATATTCCCTCCATTCCTTTGCCCATCTCCTCTCAATTTTCTGCAGACAAATCTTTCTCTGCTTAGTTGTCTCTTTGCCATGAGTTTCTTCATCGGGTGTACAGTATTCCTCATACAAGTCATTTGGAATCTCAAAAGCAGTGTGCACATCTGGCTTCTTTCCACCTTTCTGTGGCTTCTTCCCGTCAGCCATTTTCTTCAGCAGAGGATTTTGAACTCTTGAGGAATCTGAAGAAGTACACATTTTTTCCTCAAGAAAGGCTGCAAATGAGTTAAGTTGATGAGAACCTAGTGATTCATCAGCGGACATGTTGTACCTGTTAACAGAGTATAGGTGCGAGGAATTTGAAGAGGTCATATGTGTTCTCAGAAAATTTTAAATAAAAATAGGTGTGAGGAATTTGACCATTGGTGTCTTGAGGAATTTCACTAAGTGTTTTTTGTCTTAGGTTCCAGATTTGTGCAAATTTTGAGGATTCACACAATTGAGGAATCTTGAAGAAAATCATATCTTAGAGAAAGTCATCAAGTGTATGAACATGTAAGGTGCTTTAGAATGAGATTCTTGAAGAATAAACACCTTTCTGAAGATTTGGGAAATCTTGAAGATCAAATAAGGGCAGTAAAAATAAATTTTATTTACCCTGATTAAGAACACAACGAACTATGAGATGGGATTGAGGAAGTTCGTCAGTCCAGATCTCCCACGCCCTAGCTTGGCAGAGGGAGACGGCTACATCGGCGACGTGATGAAGACTTCCGCGGCCGATGCGAGTACGGCGATGGCGAGGTCGAGGCAGTGAAGCTCTTCCACACCCGCGTCGATGACTTTAGCAGCGACACTAGGTTGCAGCTCGGGAGAGAGAGTAGAGACGAGGAGTAACCGAGCATAGTGGAAGGGGAGGGGGTATTTATAGTGGAGGTGAAAACCAATCCGTCTGAAGATTTTGGACCAGATTGCCCCTAACCCTTGCTCTCCACGCGACAGGTGTCACCCCCGTTCTGAGTGGTGGCGATAGTGGGGAATCGTCAGTTATCCAGTCCCGGGAATTGGAACTGTTTGAGCGGGAACTGCCAAAATTTTTAAAGTTTCCATTCGCAAATTCTTCAACTATCAAGGACACAGTGAAGACTTTCAAGGAGTTTCAAAGTATTACGCATATGAAGAATTTGTGAATAGACTAGGTTGAGTTTAGCATAGAGGGGAAAGGGTCCGATCACATTCACTTAGCTGAAAATCAACTTGAAGAATTAGCTATAAGTGAATGCTGTTGAGGACATTGAAAACTCAAATATATAAGTATATAATCAATGAAGAACATGAGTTTCATAGTTTGAAAAATTTGAAAATTTGATGAATTTGAAAAGTTGAGGAATTTGAAGAATTTGCAAAATGACGGAAAAACTCAACTTGAAGAATTTCAACTATTGTTGGTGGCGTGACCCACCGTATAAGAAAGATGATTTCAGACACTACGTACAATTGTCGTAGGGTTCAGAGAATCAAATTCTTCATTAATTTTTTCACACTCAGAGAGTTATTCTTCATTGATTGAAGATAAACGTTACTTCGTGTGTTGCACATCTAAGTCATCAATTTTGCATAAGTGTTAGGATATGTGTCCTTTTTCAAAAACCATTCGAAGACTCTAAGATATTTAGCTCACACCGCAATTTGCAAAATCTCTTTTCATCCAAGGGCTTTGTGAAGATATCGGCCAGTTGTTCTTCAGTGGAAATGTGGTTGATGGAGATGTCACCCTTGAGTACATGATCTCGAAGAAAGTGATGGCAAATCTGGATGTGCTTGGTCTTGGAATGTTGAACTGGGTTGTAAGTAATCTTGATGGCACTCTCATTGTCGCAGTAGAGAGGCACATTCTACAACTTGATGCCATAGTCCTTGAGGGTTTGCTTCATCCACAGCAACTAAGCGCAGCATGAACCAGCAGCAATGTACTCAGCTTCAGCAGTAGACAGTGAGACGCAGTTCTGCTTCTTTGAGGACCAACAGACTAAGGATCATCCGAGGAAATGACATGTGCCTAAGGTGGACTTGCGATCCACATGATCTCCAGCATAGTCAGCATCAAAGTATCCGATGAGGTGAAGATTTGAGCCCTTGGGATACCATAATCCAAGCGTTGGTGTGTGAGCTAAGTATCGAAGAATATGTTTCACAGCCTTGTGGTGTGATTCCTTCGGTGTTGCTTGGAATCGGGCACACATGCAAACACTCAGCATAATATAAGGCCTAGACGCATATAGATACAATAATGAGCCAATCATGGAGCGATATATCTTCTGATCAAAATCTTTACCATTTTCGTTAGTGTAGAGGTGGCCTTTTGCATGTCGAATTTCCTCAGAACATCCTTGAGGTATTTCTCTTGTGAGATGAAGATGTCGTTCTCTTGCTGACGAATTTGAATACCACACCCGAGGGGCCTGCTTGAGGCCATAGAGGGCCTTGTTGAGTCTAAAGACTTTGTCAGGATGCTTAGGGTCTTCAAAACCTGGGGGTTGAGCAACATATACTTCTTCCTCAAGCTTACCATTGAGGAATGCACTTTTCACATCCATTTGATATAATATGATATCATGATGGTTAGCATAAGCAAGCAATATGCGAATAGCTTCAAGTCTAGCAACATGTGCAAAAGTTTCATCAAAGTCAATTCCCTCAACCTGTGTGTAGCCTTGAGCTACAAGCCGAGCCTTATTACTTACCACAAGGCCATTTTCATCTTGCTTGTTGCGATAGATCCACTTGGTACCTATGATGTTATGCTTGCGAGGATCTGGCCACTTGACAAGTTCCCACAAGTTGTTGAGCTTGAATTGATGCAATTCATCTTGCATAGCTTGAATCCACTCACGCTCCTTGAATGCTTCATCAACTTTGGTGGGCTCTATGATAGATACAAAGGCAAAGTGCCCACAAAAGTTAGTCAAATGTGATGCTTTTGAGCGAGTGAGGGGACCTAGTGTGTTGATGTCATCGATGATTTTGTCAATCTGCACTTCATTTGCAACTCTTGGGTGAGCAGGTTGACGTGGCTGAGGATTTTCATTAGCACCATTTTCTTCAGGTGTACCAGCATGAATGTCTTCATTCATTGGAATGACTTCCTCAGTGGGTATGATATCTTCAGTAGCCTTCAACTTAATGGATTCCTCAGGAGACTGTTCATCTATCACAGAAGGTAGGTTCTCTCTTTGCGAGCCATCAGTTTCATTGAACCACACATCTACCGTTTCAACAACCTTGTGGTGGTAGGTGTTGAAGACTCTGTAGGTGTGCGAGTCCTTTCCGTAACCAAGCATAAAACCTTCATGTGCTTTCGATGCAAATTTTGAACTGTGGTGAGGATCTCTAATCCAGCATTTTGCACCGAAGACTTTGAGATAACTTACATTTGGTTTCTTGCCAGTGATAAGTTCATACGAAGTCTTCTTAAAGAATTTGTGAAGATATACCCTATTGATGTTGTGGCATGCAGTATCAATTGCTTCAGGCCAGAAGCGATGAGGAGTCTTGTATTCATCAAGAATGGTGTGAGCCATCTCAACAAGGGTCCTGTTCTTGCACTCCATGATGACATTCTACTAAGGAGTATAAGGGACAGATAACTCATGATTAATACCAAATTCATCAAGGTATTCATCGATATTAGTGTTCTTGAACTCAGTCCCATTATCACTCCTGATATGCTTGATCTTGATGCCGAAGTTGGTGGAGGTCCTTGAAGCAAATCGTCTGAAGACATCCTGCACTTCAGTCTTGTATAGAATAATATGCACCCAAGTGTATCGAGAGTAATCATCAACAATGACAAAGCCATACAAACTTGAAAAATTTGTTAGTGTGGAGTAATAAGTGGGACCAAAGAGATCCATGTGAAGCAATTCAAAAGTTCGTCTCGTGGTCAAGATTGTTTTCGAGGGATGCTTGGATCTGGTCACCTTTCCAGACTCACATGCACCATAGTGGTGGTCCTTGAGGAATTTGACACCTTCGATGCCAATGACGTGCTTTTTCTTCACGAGCGTGTGCAAGTTCCTCATAGCAGCATGTCCAAGTCGTCGATGCCACAGCCAGCCTTCTGAGGACTTTGCAAGTAGACATGTGGTAGGCTGATGACCTGTAGAGAAATCAACAATATAAAAGTCTCCTCTACTAAATCCTTTGAAGACTTTGGACTTGTCAGATTCCATGATGACAACACAACGATATTTTCCAAATATGACAATCATATCAAGATCACAAAGCATTGAGACAGACATAAGGTTGAACCCAAGGGATTCGACAATCATCACCTTATACATGGTTTGGTCCTTTGAGATTGCAACCTTACCTAGACCCAATACCTTGCTTTTTTCCTTTGTTTACGTATGTGATATGCTTCAGATGAGATGGAGCAAGTGGCAAATTCATCAATAGATTCTTGTCACCAATCATGTGGTTTGTGCATCCATTGTCGACGACCCACTCAGTAGCTTTTGGAGTATCATCCTGCATATGAATTAGTACAACTTATGAACTCATATGCTTTAGAGTGAAGAATATGACATCAATTTCATCACACAAGATATTAAGCAAGTAGTGTGAGGACGTGAGAAATGAAGAATTCATTTCTACAAGGTTAGCTTGTGTCCTTTCAAGCATTTCCTCACGTCTCCAGCAAATTCATCATATGTTCAAGTTCATATGGAGACCTGACCCTGCATAAGAAATTAATTCAATTTCTTCACCACCCACATCTAGAGGGGTGTCAAAGAGTTCATGATTCTGCGAGCACCATATGAGAAGGGAGGCATTGAAGCAAGCGCGCTTTGTTTCACAGCGCGAGGGTTAGAGTACTCAAATGAATAAGGAGAGAAATTCTTCAAGGACTTGTGAACATAATGGTTTGAAGAATAATGCACATATTCATAACTCTTATATTTTCCTTGCGAAATAGAGGCATTAGCACGAGAATAATATTTTTGACCATTTGAGGAATTAGGTCCAAGTGAAGACTTTGGTCCATATGAGGAATTTGATCTGGGGTTCCTATTCTTCATAAGTGGTGTCGTGAGGACATTCACTTGAAGATTTTGTAGGTAGCTCTTGGGAACCCAGATTTTCATCATAGGTGAACCGTTCCTGCAGTTAGTTCCAACAAATATAGCAAATACTTCACCTTTCTAATTTCTGAAGAATTTGTAGTTTGAGTCTAGTGACTCATGAGATGAATATTAAGTTTCACAAGTAAAGCCAGATAAAGTGGATGGATCTACAGGAGGTCCTTTTGCAGCAATCCATGAGGTTTTGGGGTACTGCTCAGGTGTCTAGTAGGATCCATCAGCATTGAGTTTACTCACAAAAGCAATACCCTCTTTCCTAGGGTTCCTATTCAGAATCTCCTTTTTGAGGACATCACAAAGGGTTCGATGCCCTTTGAGACTTTTGTACATGCCTGTCACATACAATTCCTTCAACCCTGCATTTTCGTCAGTGATACTTGTGGTATCCTCAGATGAGGAATTTGAGACCACTGGAATAGTTGAAGAATTTGCAGCAATAGAAGAATTTGAACATTCACGTGAAGATAGCAGTTTCACATTCGATGCATTTCAAACAAGGTGGAACAAATTCTTCCTGAGCGGTATTGATCTGTTGAGCTAGTAAGGAATCGTTTTCTTTTGGAGATCCTCATGTGACACCCTCAGTTTCTCAAGATCTTGCTTTCTTTGAAGAAATTCATAAGAAAGCTTCTCATGATCGTCTAAGAGGTCATTATGATGACTCTGAAGGTTATCATACTTTGTCTGAAGACTTTTGAGATCGTCAGACAGAGTTTGAGTCCGATCCACTTCATCGTTCAACAGATCATCGCTTTTGTCTAGCTTTTTCTTAAGCTTTTAAAGTGCACTTTGTTGCTTAGTGGCAAGTTTAACACGTTTAGCATAGCTAGGTTTCACATATTCATCAGATTCACCTTCACTTGATTCAGAAGAGGAATGGTGTTTGTGTACCTTTGAGCCTTTTGCCATGAAGCAATAGGTGGGAGCATAATCATCATTGCTGACATCAGAGTCATTGGAGTAGTCATACTCTTCATCGTTGAAGATGGACTTGCTGACGTAAGCAGTAGCGAGAGCAAGGCTAGGGACACCAGATTCAGATTCCACCTCAGATTCTTCCTCTTCTTAAGATTCTTCAAATTCTTCCTCAAAATCCATTTCCTTGCCAATGAATGCTCGAGCCTTTCTGGAACCATTCTTCTTGTGCTTTGAGGACTTTGAAGATGAGGACTTTGCAGATGAGGACTTTGAAGATTTCTTCTTTTTCTTTGAGTCATCAGAACTATCATCCTTGTATTTGTTCTTCTTCTTTGAATCTTTTTCCCAGAGAGGACAGTCAGAAATAAAGTGACCAGGCTTCTTGCAACGATGATAGGTTCTTTTCTTGTAGTCTTCTGAGGAATCTGATTTCCTCAAGCCACTTTTTGATGACTTTCCAAATCCACCTCTTCTTGAGAACTTCTGGAATTTCCTCACGAGGATTGCTAGCTCCTGACTTAGATCTTCAGGATCACCAAGGTTGCTGTCAGAATCTTCTTCTTCGACTGAGGAAATTGCTTCTGTCTTCACACCACGAGATCTTTCATAGCTTGGCCCGTAGAGGTCTCTTCCCAGATAAGCTTAGCAGTCTCCAAAGCACTCACTCTGCCATACTGACCTTTGCTCAGATGGCCACAGATGATATTCCTCGCTTGAGAGTCAAGTTGCTTGAATCTCTTCACAACACCAGCAGTAACTGTGGGAGTGAGAGAGGGTACACCGTTTTCTACAACTTACCAGAGATCGTTGTCAATAGCTTCAAGGTGCATACACATCTTGTTCTTCTAGTAGGGGTAGTCCATCCCATCGAAGGTAGGACATCCTGCGAAAACCTTGATCATACCTGCAGTCGACATAACTAGAACTCCAGGTGGTTAAACCAAAATCACACAAAACAAGGGAGTACCTTGCTCTGATACCAATTGAAAGTGTGTTATATCGACTAGAGGGGGGGTGAATAGGCAACTTTTACAAATTCATCACTTAAGGAATTTCAACTTTGAGGAATTTGAAATGTGATGAATAACTAGCAGCATGTAGCGACCCGACTCAAAACGAGTCAAGCCTCTGTGCTTCCTGTGCCATCCCTGGATCAGTATGCTGGCACACACAGTACATCAATGTATATATCAAAGTGCAATCACATGTAATTAACGTAAAACTGATATATACCTTAAAATAGCAGTGGATACAGTCAACGGGAGTGGAGTCCCAATAACACCAATGGCAAGTTGAGTGCGGACCATAACCTTGAATCGTACTCTTACCCGTCGTAGAAGAGTATCTGCAACATAAGACGTTGCAGCCATGTAGGTCAGTACATGGAATGTACTGGCAAGATCACCATAGAGGAACAGAAGAATAAAGCCTATTCTATATGCAAAGGCTTTGTGGCTCTGTGTCTAAGTTTTTGCATAAAAGCTGATTTTATTTTTCCTACAACAAAGGAATAACAGGAATTTCACTATGGAGTTACCTATCATGACATGGTTCCGCCAACCAATGTCTCAATGCCCATAAGTATCATTAAGTTGCCCACAATTAATTATCAGTCCAGTGTTGAGAGTTCAGAGATAGATCCAAGTCTAGAAGCTCAAATTGTCCGTAACCGGGGACACGGCTAATCGGTTAGGTTTTAACTCTGCAGAGTGTTGTGTACTTTACCCACAAGATTTGGTCGCCTCCGTTTGATTTCTCGCACTTCAGGGTGTTTGAGAAACGGATGACCAAAACATGGTCTTCCAAAGGGTTTCCCTGCGACTCTGTCGGTGCCCATCCTTTCCTACCGTTCTTCTACATCTCGTAGCACCGCCTGACCAGGGTCACCACGATATCCAACCAAGCCAGAGCCCATAATGACTTGTGGCTACACAGGTAAGCTTCCGGGCATGAAGTATTCATCCTTCCCTTTGAGTCTGGGTGAGGCTTTCTGCGTGAATACTGGCCATCTCCAGCAACACCTAGGCTAATCCACTGGCTTCTCCAGGGTACCGTTCCAACCATCCCTCACCTAGTAGTGTGTATTGAAAAACTTGTTTCTCGAGTCTCGAAGTCTTGAGGTCTTGAATATGCAGTCTTGAAGAAGCCTTCATGAAGTCGTCATTTTGACGTGGAGTCCTTCTTCACACCACTCACGAACACTCATACCATACCCCGTCTACTTTAGCATAGCATTGCACTAACTAGCGTTCCCGGGGCTTTAGTAACAAGTGGTGGGTTCCTACCTCATGCATTCTACTCAACTACAAGAATTTCAATAACACTACGGGAGGGATTTGTTGAATGATGTCACTACATGCAATAAAACATAGGTATGAAAAGATGGTCAAAGTGAACTTGCCTGATTAATGATCTTCGTACGTGAGTGGCTCTAAGTAATAAGCTTCGCACTCCGGATAATCTAACGAAGCAAACAAGAGCACTCAATAAGCATACAACGAAATATTGTAACTCACAAACATCAACAATGAACTAGTAAACAATCAAGACAAAACAATGCACTAATCACAAGCCAGAAAACACACAAAGTTTTGTTAAGAAAATTCTTAGTATGGTACTAAAAGTTTTAGTAAACAATGTTATATGAAGCAACTATAGTTTACTAACGAAAGAGAAAAACAAAACTTATTATTTATTCATAAAACATTATCTTAACAGAAAAGAAATTTACTAAAAAAATTGTCTTAGAAAACAGAATTTAATTATTTAAACTGTGTTAAAAAGAATCTATTACTAAACTAGTTGGTTTTATCAAACTAACCTAATAGAAAAAGGAGTTGTGATTCCTAACAATAAAGGAAATAAACTAATCAATTTTATATTTTTATTAACAGTAAGTAAAACACTAAATGTTTAAGCAACAGAACCTACTAAATAAAATAAAACTAAATCTAATTGAAACTAACTAAAAACTAAATAAGTAAAACTATACTAACTAATAGGCAGAATCTGTTTATAGCTAGAACACTAATCAAAATCATCCTAAAAATCCTCAAACTAAGCAACCAGATAGTCCTAACTAATACCAAGCAGTAGCAAAAAGATTCATATCAAAATCTATTTTTAAACTATAGTTATTCAGATTTGAGTGATTTGAATTTTTTTGATTCAATTCAAATTTTAGAGTTCAAATTTAAAATTTAAAGGTACAGGGTGAAACTACATGAAAAATGTGAGCTATTACAAAAAGAATCAACTCAAAACATTAAACATATTAAAAGATATAGCTAAAACAAAATTTGAAAAGTTTCTGTTAACTGAAACAAAACAGAAAATAAAAAAAACACTATCGACCGGTCAGTGCTACGTGGCAAGATTCTATTGGCTGCTAGCGCATGCGAGCGGGCATTTCGGGCGGTCAACCGAGCTTAAGAGGAAAATGCTTCGGGACTTTAATGAGTCTAATCTAGATCGTCAGATCCAGATCGGACGGGTGGGGTGCTCATAGTGCAAATGGTCGCCGGCGAGGGAGGTCTCCAGCGGATCCGAGGCGGCGAGATCGTCGGCGAGGAGCTCCGGTGGTCGAGGGGGCGATGGAGGGGCTCAGACGACGGCAGCGGATGTCCGGAGTCGGATGGTGGGTTCGGAGGGGCGAGGGGGCAACCGAGGCGACGTGCACGGTGGTGGGGAGGTTTGGTGGCGGAGCAACTCTGGCAAGGGATTGGCAGCGTCTTAGGCGAGGATAGAGGGGGCTTCGGGGGGGAAAGAGCACGGCGAGGGGCTGCTCTTATATAGGGCCGAAGAGGGGTCGGGGAAGGAAAGGGGCACGGATCCGGCGAGGAGGGGATCACGGCAGTGGCGGCGCGTGCGGGAGGAGGGAGATGGCCGGCGCGAAGTTTGCGGTGGTCGGGTGGGGCCCGGGTGTCAGCGAGAGCGGAAGCGGCGACAGCGCATCGGTCGGCCGAAAATCAAGCGATTCGGCATTGATTGAGGTGGGCCGGCCCGATCCGTTATAAAAACTTTCCTTTTAATAAACAGAGACAATCAAAAGCCTTTAATGCAAATGATCTAGTTCCAAAAATAGGAGTATTATATATCAAAATTAATATAATAAAATATGCCATTTAATGAACATTTTTATTCTGTTATTTGAACACTTTGAAAAAAATAATATTTTTCAGAATTGGCCTATTTGCTTTTTAAATCCTTTTGCAAATATTTTCAAAACAACCCTATGGGTTTTATGATTCAAAACTTCACAAAATACCCCTTGTTTTGGAGTGTCGTATTACTCCTCTCAAAATATTTGGCAAGGGGTTTTGCATATGTTGAAATTTGAATAGGATCCAATATGAAATAATTCCAAAAGAAAAATCTAAAGGTTTTCATATTCACTTTTCAAAGCTTTATTTTAAACTTGCAACTCATATTTCATACAATTTGGAGAAGTCATATTATCCTCTCTCATGAAAATCATTGAGTTGCATAAAGTTCCTTTCTGAAGATATTTTCAAATGGAACTCAAACCATTTTCAAATCCCTTTTCATTTTCTCAAATGGAAGAAGTCATGTCATCTTCACTCTAGGGTTTTGTGGTGAAATGGATTTTGAATTTCCTGAGGATCAAAATGCAGAGTGAAAGTTTTGGGAAAGTCATTTCATTCCCTCTCATCAAACTTTCAAAAGTTTCAAATTTCACTCACTTTCAATCACTCAAACAAAACAAACAATCATTCTAATAATTATTATAACATTCCAAAATTTGGGATGTTACACAGCAGGATAAGTACTCAAGTGCATGAGGAACATAGTAACAACATAGTCATCATGATGAAATGAAACATGCACAAATAGTAAGTAGCGTGACACAGGATAAGCAGTGATGAACAACGTAACTTGAAGAATTTGAGGTGAGGAAATTGTGAAAGTCTTCAGTCAAATTCTTCAAACAGTAACAATCAATTTCATCAACAAGTTTATGAGGAATTGGGGGGTTCAGGAAATAGACCCAGGTAGCTTGATGAAGACAATTGTTTTATTGACCTAGTTCCAACTGCTGTGACAGTCGCACGTCTGGTTTGGAGTGGCCTGGTATTTAAACCAGAGGACAGACAGTCCCAGGACACATAATCCTTACCGTATTCTCCTTGAGCTAAGGTCACACATTCCTCGCCCAACACTCATGGTAAGTCTTTAGGGTAGACCTCCAAAACCCTCACAAACTGGTCACCCAGCGATCCACAATTTACTGCTGGATGCTCTAGACCAAGGTCACTTTGTGATCCCCAATTAACTACAGTATGCACTAGACCATGATGCCTGACCATCTGGAGGATGCACAATCCTCAATGGTAACTAGTGTCGGTTCCACACAGGAATTTCTTTAGTTATGCTCAATCACTTTGGTTTTGGTGGTTTGGTTGTGGGGTTTTCCTCACTCATGATTTTCTCTCAAAGTCCTCAGAGGATGGGTTGCTCTCAAATGACATATGTCAGTTCTCTCTCGGAGCAGCCAACCAACTAGTGGTTGTGGGGGGTGGCTATTTATAGCCACGGTGCAACCTGACATGATAAGACATAAATGCCCCGAATGATATGACCGTTAGGTGGATGTTATGATTGGGGACAGCTAGCGCTAAGGACATCAACGGTCGGAATTTCAAACTATGAAAGTCCTCAGACATATCATGTTCCTCACTTGTAGGCAATTCGCACTGGAAAAATCCTAACTCCTTAGTCAGATCAATTTCCTCAGAGACCAGAAGAACTTCGTCTCTGTCACTCAAGAACTTGCCTGAACCGTGTGACATTTCCAAAGGCTTCACTCGAAGGATTGTATAGGTTAAGGATTTTGGAGTTGAGCATCACTTGGAAAATTTCCTTAGTATTACCTCGGTCCCCATTAACAGTACGGTGTTTCCTATGACTCAAATAAAGAAAATGAAACTACGAAAACAAAGTATTCATGCTTCATAGTCTTCATTCAAATCTTCAAGTTCAGACCAACTTCTTCTTGTTCAAAGTCTTCAGGGAATACCAAAGTCTTCAACAAAGTCTTCACCAAAGTCTTCAGTTGAAGACATACATTTTTAGGGGTTGGTAATCTCCAGATATATCAAACTCCTCATTGACTTATAGAGCCTATGTACACTTCACAAACAGATTAGTACCTTAACCTATAAGTCTTCAATACACCAAAATCACTAAGGGGCACTAGATGCACTAACAGGACATTTCTCCCGAATGGGCTAAATATCAGAAAGAGCTTCAGAGGATTTCCAAAGCAGTTGTGAGGAAATTCAGTGAAGACCCTGCTACCGCTGCATCTGCTTCCTCTGGTGCAGCCTCTGCCTCTGGAAATGTTGTGCATAAGAAGTCAACATCAAAGGCAAAGTCCTCAACCTCAATGCCCTCATGGCCAAGTTCTTCAAAGTCATCACAACAAAAACCTCAAGCAACTTCCTCAAAGGTTGCCGCAAAACCTTCAGTAGTTGCACAATCATCAGTTGCTGCCACAAAGTCCTCAACTCCTGTACATCCTGGAACATGTCAGAGGAATACTGGCTTCTCAATTGCTTCAGGGGCTTCTGCAAGTTCATTAGCCCAAGCATATTCATCAACCAGTCCTTCTATGTTGAAGCTGAAGTCTACTACTAGACGGGGTACTCGCCAAAGTCCTTATCCACGGAAAGTTGTGTTCCAAGTACCTTCAAATTCTTCAAATGATGAAGCTGATAATGAGGAACTTGAGGAAATCATCAGAAACAAGCAAGAGAGAGTGTCTCAAGCATAGGCACTCAAATTCCTCTCCTACCGGACCCGAAAACTGTGTTGAACTTCATTGATATCTGGCACAAGGTTCGTGACACTCCACTTGATGATTTGAAACCGCCTCCTAGTCTGGATTATGTCGTCACCGCTTTCATCGCTGAAGAAAACTGGAAGTAGGAACAAGCAAGGAATGTCAAGAAAACTCATTACAAGAAGGAGCACTTCTTGAAAAGCACTTCCAGAATAACCGGTGTCTATGCAAACTAAGATTAAAGGCCTCAACGATGAATTTGATCACTATTATGCTGATTGGCAAGGAGCCAAGGTCTTTTTTGTCAAAGAGGCTAACAGAGCCATCAAGGACCACAATAGGAGGGTTGCAGCTCGATCATAACCACAAATGCCTAAGGTTGGAACATCTAGTGAGCCTGTTAAAGAAACTACAACTATAGCTGAAGAAATTCAGGCTGCTAAAGATTCTGCTAGGGCAACCTCCACTGTTGCGCGTGAAAAAAAATCCGGTCCAGGTGAAACTTTTGCCACGCCTGGAGAAATTGAGTCAACTAGGGCGACTGCATGAGTCGTGCCTGAAGAAGCTGCTCCAACTTTCCCCCTTTCTCAAACAGCTAAGTCTTCAAGGGTGAATAATATCTACCTTCCTTCTGCATCAGAAATGAAGAAAACAAAGGCAATGGAGAAGAAGGCTACAAAGAAACGAAAAGCATCAACTTGAGATTCCACAGATGTGAAGAAGTTGAAGACTATGCCAAGTTCTGCAACTGAGCCCATTGATGCTACTCCAATCTCCTCTATGCCTCCTGATGAAATTGTCCCATTCGATGTTGACTATGGCATCCCAAATTGGGAAGATAAAGGAAATCATTCTGCTGCTTCCTTAGAGAAGATTGATGAAGAAATAGAGGTGGAAGCAAATTCTCCAACCCCTCTGGTATAATCGCCCCAACCTTAGTTAACTGCTGAAGAGGCCGACGTTGAACAAATTGAAGAGGATGTGGATATTGGAAATACCACTCCACTGATTAATGATGAATACTGGGAAGCCGCACACCCCAATTCACCAATCACCACTCCCCTTACCCAAATTCCTCAATCACCATCTCAGACTGAGGAAATTCAAACAGGATATGATGGTTTGGCCACACCTCTCGCATCAATTCATGAAGAAATTCTAGCTGCATCAGCTAAAGAAGTTCATGCCCCGACATCACCTAAGGAAATTGCTTCTCATATTCCTCAGTCTGGAGAAGTTCCTGCCATGCCAAAGGAGATTGTGGACCACTTCAAGCCAAATCTTCAGCCGAAGCCGAAATTGCCATTTAGAGGCTCAAAGCGCCCCAAATTCATCAAGGCGAATTTCTTCAATGAGCACATATTCTTCATAGGGCCAAATCCATATGCCTCAGCAAGGGCTGGATGCATAAGATTATGGACACCTTCACAGATGAATTTCTATGCATCAATTATGTTTTACAAAGAGAAAGTCTTCGAGCATAGGCAAATTCCTCATGTGGATATGGAGTCCATTCCATGCTTCACTCCTATTCTCGTAGTTCTTCATGATCCTGGAATTCTTTCCTTCTGCGTTGGCATATGCGACTGGACGTAAGAGCTAATTCTTCAATTCTATGCAACCGTGCACATCTCAGGTGATGCTTCTGATGTCAGTTCATGGATTCTGGACTGGATGACTGGATCTACTCACAACACTGCCACAGACAGTGAATTGCTTCGGTCTGTGCCAAAAGCAATTCCTTCAGAAGGAGCAAGATGCATATATGATGAACCTGAATTGCCCAATCACATGATGGAAGTGCTGATGAACCCTTTGGCTCCTGACAAACCTCAAAGGACCACCTTCCTAGTGAAGGATTTTCTCTATGTGTCGAGGACCATATACAACATATTGACTAAAACCCTCAATCCTATCAAGGGTCACAACTCGAAAGAACAGGAAGTTGTGGGAATCATGAAGAATATGTTATTCAACATCATTCATGGGATTCCCATCAATTACCATGATTTCTTCATGAGGACTTTGCCAATGCAGCCATGTCACCATTTGAGTTGAAGACTTATGCTCCCTGGATCATGAGATTCTTCAGATCAAGGTCTTCAATTCCCTTCAATCCTGACTTTCAGAATCACTTCAGTTTTTTGCCTCCGATTGAAGTCCTCAAGAATACATCTTCTTCAGTTGAAGGAAAAGGCAAAGTTTTTGTTAATGAAGGCACTAGGCCATTGGATGGTCAACTCCGCAAAGCTGCATCATATTCCACCAATAATGACTCTGCCACACAAGATTCTACTGCAAAAGCCTCAGCGCAAAATCCTCAAGCCGCTAACCCTCGTGTGATGACCGATCACGAGCTTCTTATTAGTGTTCATCAGAAGGTTGATCCCAATCACAAGTGGGTTAAGCACCGGTTTGGTTCACTTATTCAAGACATGACTGTCATGCCTAATTGTGTGAGGAAGAACCACTATTATCTTCTTGAAGTATTTGATCGCACATGGGCCACACTATCCGACCTCAAGACTCCTGAAGAACTCAAGGAGATGAGATTTCAGCAGGACATTGACTGGTCCATCCCTCCAAGGAAGAAATGGAAGAAAGTTCAAGTTCCTTAGCTGGTTACTAGTTCATATTCTTCATCGCGCGAGGTGGCTGAAGCGGAGGAAATTGATGACACCGGTGTGGGCACTGCATTGACAAACGACCCTGACAACGCTGGTGCTCCTGCACCACCTTTAAGGTGAAACTCTTTAGGGGCGTTAGTCCTCATTTATCGTCCCTTTTGTCTTTGATGACAAAGGGGTTGAAATTTGAGTTAGTCTTCAAGCGGGTCTCTATACATGGGTTGTATTTGTTTAAGTTACAACTCCCTCTCTCTCTCTCTCTCTTCTGAAGCTTTTGTTGGTTGAGTTGTAAACTTAAGTCTAATGGTGGTCTGACGTTTTTGAACTGCTTTCCGCATGCTTATTTTCTCAAGTACCTTAATGCATGCATGCTGAATTTCGCCAGACACCATTTTCATCATGAATTTCAAATTCTTCATATCATATGTTAAATGCTTGTATGAATTACAAGATACATGGGGAGTTCTGCATGATTTTAACTTGCCATGTGCACTTGCAGTCCAAAGAAAATTCCTCAAATATGCACATCTTCAAGGGGAGTTCTTCTCTATCTTGCAATCAAATTCCTCAAACTCAGTACTTATACTTCATATGTTTATCCTCGTTGAAAACTTAACCTATTTGTCATCAGTCACCAAAAAGGGGGAGATTGTTAGTGAATCTAGTGCCCCTTAGTGATTTTCATGTATTGAAGACTTATAGGTGAAGGAACTAGTGTGTTTGTGAGTATACACAACTTCTACAAGTCGATAAGCAGTTTGATATATTCAGAGATTATCGACCCTAAAAATGAATGTCTGTAGGTGAAGACTTTGGTGAAGACTTTGAAGAAAATTTTGTTGAAGACTTTGGTATTCCTGAAGAGTTTCAAAATGAAGAAGTCTGTATGACCTTGAAGATAGGAACAAGGACTATCAAGTGTGAAGACTTTTGTTTTCGTAGTTTCATTTCCTTTCTTCGAGTCATAAGAGCCGAGGTAATACTAAGGAAAATTTCCACCTGATGCTCAAAGTCAAAAGGCTCAACCTATCGAAATCCTTCGAGTGAAGCCTTTGGAAATCTCTTACGGTTTATTCAAGTTCTTCACTGATAGAGCCGATGTTCTTCAGGTCTCTACGGAAACTGGCCTGACTAAGGAGTTAGGATTTCGCAAGTGCGAATTGCCTATAGTGAGGAATACGATAAGCCTTGAGGAATTTGACAATTCAAATTCCGACCGTTGCTGTGCTTAGTGCTAGTTGTCCCCAATCATCTTATCCACATAACGGTCATATCATTGGGGGCATTTATGTCTTATCATGTCAGGTTGCACGCTGGCTATAAATAGCCACCCCCACAACCACTACTGGGTTGGCTGCTCCGAGAGAGAACTAACACTTGTCATTTGAGAGCAACCCATCCTCCAAGGACTTTGAGAGAAAATCATTAGTGAGGAAAAACCCCAAAACCAAATCACCAAACCCAAAGTGATTGAACATCATTGAAGAGATTGTTCCTACATGGAACCAACACTTTTTACCTTTGAAGACTATGTATCTTCCAGACGGTTAGTGCGTCATGGTCTAGAGCATCTAGCAGTAAATTGTGGATCGCCAGGTGACCAGTTTATGAGGGTTTTGGAAGTCTACCCTGAAGACTTACCACGAGTGTTGGGCAAGGACTGTGTGACCTTAGATCAAGGAGAATACGATAAGGACTATATGTCCTGGGAATGGGTGTCCTTTGGTTTAAATACTAGGCCTTTCCAAACCAGACATATGACTATCACAGAAGTTTGATTTGGGTCATCAGACCATTTTCTTCATCAAGCTAACTAGTTCCATTTCCTCATTCTTTCTATTTCCTCATACAATGTTGATGAAATTGATCTTTACTGTTTGAAGAATTTCACTGAAGACTTTCACAATTTCCTTATCTCAAATTCTTGAGTCACCTTGTTCTTCACCTGCTTATCCTATATCACGCTACTTGTAATTTGTGCATGTTATATTTCATCATGATGACTATGCTATTGCTCTTTTTCTCATGCACTTGAGTACTTATTCCGCTACTAGTAGTTCATCACATTTCAAATTCCTCAAGTTGAATTTCATCATGATGACCATGCTATTGCTCTTTTTCTCACGCACTTGAGTACTTACTCCGTCGCTAGTAGTTCATCACATTTCAAATTCCTCAAGTCGAAATTCCTCAGTGATGAATTTGTAAAAATCACCTATTCACCCCCTCTAGTCGATATAACTCACTTTCATGGCAACTTTGGCCTTTTCGGTGAGAATGATATATAATTCTTAGTGGTACCGATAAGGGTGACCTAGGTAGTTACAAGTCTTGGTGTCACCAATTCCTCAAACTCGGTGGGACCGATTTTAAGAAATTGGTTAACAGAAAGATGGTCACTATTTTTGGTTGCACCGAATGGAATGTTGGTAATATCGAGATGCTATGGCTTGGTTGAGTTTTGTCTATGGTAAACTTGGTGGATCCAAATGGGAATTGTTGATGTCACCGGATTTTTACTTTTCGCTTTGTACAGATGATATTTGTGGGAAAGTGGGTTAGTATTTTTGGTGGCTGATCTCTAAGCACTTGAGCAACTAGATCATCATAATTCCTCATCCCCTTTTAATAGTATTGGCTTTCCTATGTACTCAAAAGTGATTTCTCAAAAATATATAATATAGAGTCCTCAGCCTTGAAATAAGCCAATTCTGTTCCTTTCTTTCCCTGGGGAGGTTATCCCTACAATCCTTAGCCAATCCTCTCTGTGGACTAAACCTGAAATAATCTAGGTAGAACTATTAGAGAGACAATGTATGTTGTCATGAATTATCAAAACCACCAAGGGATCATGTGTGCTTTCAGTCTCCCCATTTTTGGTACTTTATGACAACATACAATCAAAGCTTCAAATTAATATATGCAAGGATATAATGAAGACTTTGAGGGTCACAAGACTAGGATATGCCCCCCCCCCCCCGAAATGTGTGCAATCGTTTTAAGGGATAGTTGTTTTGGAATGCATGAAGACACACTTAGTAGAAAGGATATGATAGGTCATGTGTACCTTGGCTATATGCATCAAATCTATGTGAAAGAGGTGTTTCCATGTTTAAGACTTCACTATAGCAAACAAGATGTGCAAGAAGCAAGAGATCATTTTGACAAGGGATATGATGCATATACTTACCTTGAAGTTCATGAGAATTCTCATAGTAGAAACACACTTGAGAAAACAATGTGAGCAACCACAAGAGTATTCTACTCATCCAAATGCAAAATAATTTAAAAGAACCAAGATATGGAGGACAGATAGAAGATAAAGACCATAAAACTTGATATGTATCCAAAAGTATTTAGAGCTTTCTCCCCTGAGTATGAAGTTGAAATTCTTCCTCTCCCCCTGAATCTTAGCATGTAGATATTGGGAGTAGGTCGGGTGAGATAAGTCTAACATATGAGTGGGAAAATTCAAAACTCATTTTCTTTCCTTAAATGATAGAATAAGCTTGGTCTCCTCTCTCCCCCTTAAGTACTATTTCTCTAGTTTGGGTGATCACGATATTTTCTCCCCCTACGGATAAGCATAAGCTTAGGTATTCTCCCCATTTATTGGTATTCTCCCCCTTGATATTGTCCCCTTGATACAAGAATATGATTTGATATTATGCCCCTTTGGCATCAATTTCCATAAAGGGTCAGAGGGTAAGGGATCCTTGAGAGTAATGGTCATAGAAAGAATGAATCACAGAAAGCATTTGAGACTAAGTAACCTTGTGTACAATTTCTCCCCCTTTGCCATAGGTATCTTTGAAGGAATTTTGATTTTTCAAAGTTTGACAACAAAGACAGAAGGTAGCCATATCGGTGGCTCGGAGGCAAAGTGGGTCGGTGGTACCGATATGTGGTTGTGCAGCCTATCTGCAGTATCGGTGAAACTGAGTTAGTTGGATCAAAGAGAGCGAAAAGCATGACCAAAACTTGGTAGAGTTTGTCAAAAGTAATTTTCCAGAAAGTCTCAATAAAATAAAATGATTTGCAGTGAATTTTCAATAGGATTTGCAATGAATTTTCAAAAGATTTGCAAGGAAATTTTAGCTATATGGAGATTGAGTGGTCCCATGTAAACATGTAACTATAAGATGAACCAATCAAGATAGTCCATCTAGATGATGGTCACTGACTATGTCACCTATATTAGAGTATATTGACTTAGGAGCCAAGCAAGAATACTTGATCATAGGTCATACTCATTGTTAAGCATAAAATAGAGTTACCAATTTTCGTTTAAGCATTTTCATATTTTCATATCACTTGAGTTTCTTTAGCTCATGTCTTGGAGTAAAGCTTCTTCAAGGATATGATCACATACATTTGAGTGATGTTGATGACGTAGCATGTAGGGGAACTTGTTGTGGATGCTCAAAGTTGATGAAGATCATCTTGAGTTGAGAGCTAACCTTGATCGTTTTGGTTCTCTTTTCACCTACATGGGTTAGTCATGTAAGGAGGAAGAATATATATCCAAATGACAAGAATGAAATTTGTTTATCAAATGGTTTTCAAGGATATGGTTTGTGTTGTCTTCTTCTTTCCATCATCATATGATGGTTGTGGATACTTGGCCATGACAATATTTCTTGTGATATGAGTTGATGTCAATCTTGTTGAGTGTAGTTCTTCCAAGTACCTACAAAAGGTTAGATGCAGTACAAGATAGCATATATTTCCAAGGTATATGATAATATCATATCAAGTGTATCATGGAATAGTCACATAATCTCATGCCCTTGCATGCATCCCAGTGAGTCTAGCTCAAGTTTGAAGCATCATGATGTTCAACTCACTCCTCAAGTGGAGAAACACTTTCTCATCAACTAGCTTAGTAAAGATATCGGCCAATTGTTTGTTAGTACGAACATGCTTAAGATTGATATCTCCTTTTGGCAACATGATCACGAATGAAATGGTGTCAAACTTGAATATGTCCAGTTCGAGAATGTTGCATGGGATTATGAGCAATTTTTATTGCACTCTCATTGTCACATAACAATGGTACATGTTTGACATGTATTCCATAATCCTTAAGAGTTTGAGTCATCCATAGCAATTGCACACAACATGATCCGACGACAATGTATTCCGCTTCGACGATAGATAGAGGTAGCGAGTTTTGTTTCTTTGATGGCCCAGAAATTGACATGTACTCGAGGTGGACTTTTTGTCAATCCGGAATAGTCTAAGTTGGAATAGCCAACGAGGTTAAAAGAAGAGTCCTTTGGATACCAAATGCCAAAGTTTGGTGTGTGTATCAAGTATCTCACAATTCTTTTCATGGCCTTAAGATGACACTCTTTAGGAGAAGCTTGATATCTAGCACACATGCACACACTAACCATGATATCGGGATGGGAGGCACATAGATATAGAAATGAACCGATCATTGATTTATAAACCTTCTGATCAATAGGTTTGTCATCCTTCGTAAGATCAACATGTCCAATAGTAGGCATAGGAGTTTTCATACCTTTACACTCTTGCATGTTGAACTTATTTATCAAGTCCTTGGTGTACTTGGTTTGAGAGATGAAAGTTCCTTCTCTCATTTGCTTCATTTGCAAACCAAGGAAAAAAATTCAGCTCACACATCATGGTCATCTCATATTTCTCGGACATCAACTTGCCAAATTTCTCACTAAATTGTGCGTCAGTAGATCCAAAGATAATATCATCCACATGAATTTGGCACACAAATAATGCGCAATTAACTCTCTTAGTGAATAAGGCTGTGTCAATTTTTGCAATTTCAAAACCCTTTTCAAGAAAAACTTCAAAAGACATTTGTACCAAGCTCGTGGATCTTGCTTAAGTCCATAAAGAGGTTTACGAAGCTTTTAAACATGGTTGGGTTTCTTAGGGTTCACACAACCGGGGGATTGCTTAACATATATTTCTTCCTCAATCTCCACATTTAGAAATGCACTTTTAATGTCCATTTGGTAAAGTGTGATGTCATGGTGATTAGCATAAAAAGTAATTTTCGAATAGCTTCAAGTCTAGCAACGGGGTCATAGGTCCCACTGTAGTCCATATCTTTCAATAGCGTGTAGCCTTGTGCCATGAGACGTGCGTTGTTGCGAATGACTTGACAATCTTCGTCTTGCTTGTTCCGAAACACCCATTTGGTTTTGTTGATATTTTCTATTCTTTGGGCTTCTCCACAAGTGTCCACACATCGTTCCTCTCGAAGTTGTGTAGCTCTTCATTCATAGTGTTCGCCCAATCCGAGTCTTCAAGCGCTTCTTCCACCTTGATAGGCTCAATACTACTCATGAATGAGTAGTGCTCACAAAAATTAGCTAAGCTAGTCTTAGAGTTAGTGATTCTCCCCGTTTGAATGTCACCGAAGATTTGCTCTAGGGGACGATTCTTGTTCACTCTTGCTCGAACTCGAGGTAGCTTCTTCTTGTTGGACGGTGGAGCTTCCTCATCATCATCGTCTTCTTCATTGTTGTTGTTGATGGTGTTGTGTCCTTAAGGTGGTGGTGAAGGAGGTTGAGGTGGATCATTGTGATGTACTTCTTCCTCCTCTTCATATTGTCATGTACCTCATGTGGATGCTTCCATGTCGTTTTGTGGTTCGCCTTGATACGAAGTAGGAGCTTCCACTTGGGTCAATGAAGTACTTTCCTTCACCTCCATGGGACGAATCTAGTCGATTGATAAGTCTTGTATGGCTTCCGAAGTTTCCTTATATCCTACATCAATTGGTAATTGTTTGACTTGCGAACCATTAAATCCATCAAACTTCACATCTATCGTCTCTTCAACTTTTTGAATGAAGTTGTTGTAGACACGGTAAGTGTGAGAGTTTGATCCATAACCGAGTAGGAAACCTTCATGAGATTTAGGAGCAAATTTAGAATGATGATGCTTATCAGGAATGTAACACTTCGAGCCGAATACCCGAAAGTACCGAACTAGGGGCTTGTTATCGGTGAGTAGCTCGTATGCCGTTTTACCAAGAGGCTTGTGAAGGTAGAGTCGGTTCATAGCATGACAAGCTATTTCCACGGCTTCTGCCCAAAAGTGTCTTGGCGTCTTGTATTGATTGAGCATCATTCTAGCCATCTCAGTAAGAGCTCGGTTCTTCCTCTCAACAACTCCATATTGTTGAGGCATGTACGTAGCTAAGAGCGCATGTGAAATCCCTTCTTCATCAAGAAAGGTGTCCACATTGGTGTTATTGAACTCCAATCTTTTTTGATCTTCACTTAAACTTGATTTTGCACTTTGCGAGCGAAGCTCTTGAAGATCTTTTGCACTTGTGACTTATCATCAAGAAAGAATACCCACATAAATATGGAAAATTTATAAACTATAAAGACTAAAGGAATTTGCACTGAGGCTCTTGTAAGCATTGGGACCAAAAAGATCCATATGAAACAACTCGAGTGGCCTAGTAGTTATGATATTCTTTATGGGATGACTTCCACCTACTTTTTTTCTAGTTTGACAAGAACTACACAGGAAATCTTTGTAGAAGATAACATCTTTAACACCAAGTATATGATCACCTTTGATGAGCTTTTCTAGATTACGCATACCAACATGTCCTAGCCTTCTATGCCAAAGCCAACCTTTAGAAGATTTTGCAATGAGACAAGTACGAGGTTTGGATCTCTTAGTGAAATCAACAATGCATAGATCACCTTTATGGAAAGCGGTAAAGACCATGCTATGATTGTCTTGACAAAACACTTGGTAATCTACTTTGGTAAATAGCACATTAAAACCGAAGTCGACAAGTCTAGATACGGAAAGAAGATTGTAGCCAAGATATTCAACAAGCATGACATTTTGAATAGAGCTATCATGAGATATGGCCACCTTGTCGAGGCTGAGTATCTTACCCTTGAAGTTGTCACCAAAAGTAAAATACCTTCGTGATCCATTGTTTGGTGTGATCTCTTAAAACATGTCTCTATCTCCAGTCATATGATCGGTGCATCCACTATTGAGAATCCATTCCTTTCCTCTGGACATGTAGACATTGAAGTTTGCGATGAGGCTTAATCTGTTCATAGTCTTCTCACACTCGATGTCGAACAACTCATCGTCATCATAGTACCCATGTTCCATATTGTCATCATCAAGTGTGATATCCTCGTCATAAGAGACAAGAAATTTGTCAGGGTTGTGATCATGACATGTTCAAGTTTATGAATTCGAATGGCTTCAACAATGATCTTATTGATGGTAATGACATCTTGTTTATCACGCATGAGGTCACGAAGCTCAAAAAAGAATTTATCAAAGTTGGGACCACTAGGCTTCATCTTATGGAAGGCAATAGCTTTATGAAGAATTTCATCAAGGTTACTCAATGAATAATTTGGATATCATTTCTCCAAATCATTCCACAAAGTATAAGCACATTAAAAATTATTTATTTGATCAAAGACCATTCTTGGCAACACTACTAGGAAAAGGGCTATAGCTAATATAGACATTAGTGGCGCACTATGTATGCGGAGCAGTGGCGCACCAGATACTGGTGCATCATTAATGGCCATATGACTAATGGCGCACCTGGTGTGTAGTGCGCCATTACTAGTTGTGTCCTGGCCCCACACCCCTCCCTAGACTTAGCAGTGGCGCGCCAGGTGGAAGTGCGCCATTACTAGTTTCAACTATTAATGGTGCACCACACATATGGTGCGCCACTACTAACAAATTTTTTTCAATTTTTTTTCAAAACTAGTAATGGCGCACCATGCACCAGGTACGCCATTAGTAACCCTGGTTACCAATGGTGCATTCTTAGGAGGTGCGCCATTGGTAACCTGAGAGCAGCTAGATATTTAATTTTTTACAGCCACCTACCACACTCACTTTCCCCACTTCATTCTCTCCACCTCTAGCTACCAAGCTTGGTCTCGGCTGCCTCCTCCTCCTCACCTCATTTGCACCATAGAGATTCACCCAAATTAAGTGGTTAAATTTCCTTTTTTGATAGGTAAGTAAGGGGAAATCTTTCTTTATGTTCTAGATCTACTTTTTTCACCCTCCAACGTACGCACATTTTATGGCCTAGATCTACGTATGTTTGTGTTGTGCCATTGTTTGTGGTGATGACCGTCCCCTAAATGTTACCAATATTTTTCCGGAATGTTGATTCATTTCCGTTTCAGCGAGAATTTGGCACTATGCATTCTTTTTGGTCCTATTTTTAGGCAAAGTCATGCCAAAAAAAATTTTGGTTCTAAAATATCGTTTTGCTCTACCCCGCAGGCGACCATGGTCTGCACGATGACCGAAGGCATCGTGAATAGGTTTTTGAGCTCCGCGAAGGCCGAGATGCTTCAAAAGAACGAGATGGAGATAAGATGTCCATGTCAAAGATGCAAGCTGAAGAGCCTTATGGACCCGGATTCCAGACAGGTGCGGGACCACCTGCCCGTGCAAGGTTTCATGGATGGCTATCGGTGGCAAGGTGATGAATATGATTATGATGTCATCCATGGGGGTCGGGCAAGAAATAAGGAAGGGCATCAAGATAATAGCGGTGAGGGCGGGCGAGAAGACGAAGAATCTCCAGGACATGATCATGAAGTAGATGCAGGACACAGTCATCATATAGAAGATGACAGACATGATGATGAGGAAGATCAAGACGAAGGGCATGATCATGAAGATGAAGATGCCGGAGCAGACGACGATGGACCGTCGATGGGTTGGGTGCAGGACCCTCATATTCAAGAGCTTCTTCTCAATCAGACGGGTAACGCAAGAGCTGCTGCCCAAGAGAAAGCCAAGCTAGATCAACTGGAGATAGACGCGGTTACTCCATTGTATGAAGGATGTAGGCCCAAGAATACCCGCCTGAAAGTAACACTCATGGCTCGGGAGATGAAGGTAAAACACAAAATGACCGACGCATGCTTCGACGAGAACATGTCATTCTGGCACGAACGTCTTCCCAATGGGAACAAGTGCCCGACCAGTTTGGAGGAGGCAAAGAAAATCGTGTGTCCTCTGGATTTACCGCACGTGAAATACCACATGTGCATGAACGATTACATCATTTATCGGGACGAGCATGCGGAGTCTACCATATGTCCGGTGTGCGGCGTCACTCGATACAAGAAGAGGAAGAAAGCTCCTCGAAAAGTGGTGTGGTACTTTCCGATCACTCCTCGTCTGCAACGGTATTTCGCGGACCCTAAGCTAGCAAAGCTCCTGCGTTGGCACGCGGATAGGGAGGAGAAGAAGCGAGAAGATGACAGAAATGATCCGGAGATAAATAAAAAAGACAAGATGCCGAGTCACCCTAAGGATGCGAGCCAGTGGCAAGCGTTGAACTTCGAACACCCAGAATTTGGGGACGATCCAAGGAAGATCGTGCTGGGCGCGAGCACCGATGGAGTCAATCCGTTTGGCAGCCAAAGAAGCACACATAGCACCTGGCCTGTGTTTGTGTGGATGTACAACCTTCCCCCTGGATGTGCATGAAGAGGAAGTACATTCACATGAGTGTGCTAATTGAAGGGCCGAAACAACCAGGGAACGACATCAATCTGTATCTGAGGCTGCTGAAAGAGGAGCTAGACACGCTGTGGAAAACGCCAGCCAATACGTGGGACGCCATAGCGAAACAATATTTCCCTATGAGAGCCGCACTGCTGACGATGGTGCACGACTTTCTCGGTTATGGATATGTCGCGGGGCAGGTGGTCCACGGATTTAGTGCATGCGTCAGGTGCATGGATGACACAACGTATCACCAGCTAGATAGAGATCCCGGGTCTTTGAAAACCATGTTCATGGGACATCGAAGGTGGCTTCGCGACGATGACGCATGGAGAAAACGCAAGGATCTGTTCGATGGTGAAATCGAACCCCGAAGACCCCCACGTACAAGGAGCGGCGAGGAAATAGACGAGTTGTTGAAAAATTGGAAAGAGTGCCCACCGCCGAGAAAGAAGTGAAAGGCGCCAGAGCCGCTGCTGAAGGTATGGAAAACGAGGTCTGTTTTCTGGGACTTGCCGTACTGGAAGATCCTCCGTGTGCCTCACAGCCTTGATGTCATGCATATCACGAAGGACGTGTGCGAGAGTCTGCTTGGTACCCTGCTCAACATGCCAGAGAGGACCAAAGATGGGCCGAAAGCAAGGGCAGACTTGCAATCAATGGGCATCAGGGAAGAGCTTCACGGAAAACTCCCTAATGATGATGATGATGATGATGATGAGTTGAAGGACACGGAAAGTCGTCGCAACAAAGGCAAAAATGCCAAGAAGATTGAATATGAATGCCCTCCCGCATGCTTCACTCTAAGTCAGAAGGAGATCGAGCTGTTTTTCACATGCCTCATAGGAGTAAACTTCCTTACGGTTACGCGGGGAAGATAAGCAGATACCTAGACTCAGCGAAGCAGAAGTTCAGCGGGATGAAGTCTCACGACTATCACGTGCTGATGACGCAGATACTTCCAGTTGCAATCCGTGGGATCATGGACGCGCACGTCCATGAAACACTATTTGGCCTATGCAACTTTTTCGACGTCATCTCTCGGAAGTCGGTTGGCGTGAAGCAACTGAGAAGGCTACTGGAAGAGATCGTGGTGATACTATGCGAGCTTGAGATGTACTTCCCGCCCACATTCTTCGACGTTATGGTGCATCTGCTGGTCCATATCGTGGAGGATATCATCAACTCGGGCCGACGTTCCTGCACAGCATGATGCCGTTCGAAAGGATGAATGGTGTCATCAAAGGATACGTTCGCAACAGGGCACGTCCAGATGGAAGCATAGCCAAGGGCTTTCTGACCGAAGAGTGCATCTCCTTCTACACGAATTATCTAGTCATCGAGAACCCCGTTGGTCTGCCCGTCAACAGGCACCTCGGCAGGCTCGCTGGATGGGGTCACCACGAGGGTCGCCGCGAAATGCATGTCGACTTCAAGGGTCGACTCGCTGACTTTGAAAGAGCAAACCTAGTCGCGCTACAACACATAGATGTGGTCGATCCTTGGGTCGTAGAGCACAAAACCTTTATTGAGAAGACGTACAATGACCGAGGCCAACAGAGGACGGATGGAGATATAATCAAAGAGCACAACTCATGTTTCACGCGTTGGTTCAAGGACACGCTTCTGTCGTACCCTTTACATGAGGATTCTTCTGCGGAAGAAAAACTCATATTCGCCTTGTCACAAGGCGCCGAGCATAACCTGATGACCTATGAGGCGTACGATATCAACGGCTACACATTCTACACTGAGGAAAAGGACATGAAGAGTGATTATCAGAACTCCGGGGCAAGGATGGAATCCTACACAGGTAACGACAAGGACAGATACTATGAAAGGACCGAGGAGATCTGGGAGCTGAGCTACGCTAGAGAGAAGGTCCTGATGTTCCGTGTAGGATGGGCCAAGAGCGTCCTAAAAGAAGACCAGTATTTCACCACCATGGTTATACCCGAAGCCAAATCCAAGACCGCGGGCGCAAACGTCACCGTGAAAAATGAGTCATGGGTACTGGCTTGCCAAGTGGACCAATGATTCTTCATTACCGACCCTTCAAAGCCTAGTCGTGTTGTCGTGAGGAGAGGCAAAAGGAATATCATCAGAATGGATGGAGTCACCAAGGAGAAAGACTTCGACAAGTACGGCGACCCGAAGATGGAAGATGACGACGACGATGAAGTACCATACACCACAAGAAGAAGCAAGACCACCCTACCTAAAGGACATCCGTTCAAAAGAAGAACTCAAGGGGTTCCGGGGCTAAATTATTCAACCGCGAGAAAGAAGGGCAAGAAGATTGTGAAAATATAGCAAAGATCGAATCACAATGCTTTTGCATGTGTGCAAAAAACCCTACTCTTTTTAACTAAGTAGCACCTGACCATAAGGATTCTACATGTGGTTCCTACGCAATAGATAACTTTGTATCATAGTGAACCAACTACACAACAACCACCAACATACACACTTTGTATCATACCATGTCATATAATTCTAAACTATTACATGCAAACTAAAATCCAAAAAAATAAAAAAAAAGTTAGTAATGGCGCACCAGGAGAAGGTGCGCCATTGCTATCACTGTTTCTATGGCGCACCCCTAAAAGGTGCGGCATTGATATACCAATAAAAAAATGTTAGTAATGGCGCACCAGGAGGAGCTGCGCCATTGCTATCACTGTTTTTATGGCGCACCCTTGAAAGGTGTGCCATTGCTAACCCTCCCCCACTACAGCCTTTTCCCTCCCTCCCCTTCCTATCACTGTTTCACAACCGGCCCTCCCACCCCGCTCCGCCGTCGCCTCTCACCCCCGCCTCGCCGCCTACCTACCTGCTCCCTCCCCCTGCGGTAAGCGCCTCTCTACCTACTCCCTCCCCCCTTCCAGCGTGCTCTTCCCCCCCAAAACACCACCAGCCCATGCTTTTTGAGCCGCCGAGGAAAAACACTAAGCTACGGTTAAATAATGTGGGATAGACAAGCCGTGCTAGATTTCAGTGGATCAGCAGGTGATAGTTTTCCCCATTAGAAAGGTGCCTGAACTGTAGCGAAGCTTATACCTGGGAATGTCTAGTGAAATTTGTTCACCCCTTATTCTAGTTCAGTTGAAATGATTGAGTGTGGTACCATTTGTATCTTAGTTTTTATTAGTATTCTAAATGTTCTAAATCATTTCCTTATTTTAATTTTTTTATATCTAGATTCTTCCGCACTTATAGGAATTCAACTAGCCGCGGGTGCTTTTGAGCTTTTAATATGGTATAAATGATAAGAGAACAGTGACCTACTTGACACAATTGAGCAAAGTATAGTTTTTTTTGCTAATATCTAAGCCAAGTATAGTGACCAGTGTGTAATTTACTCTGCAAAGTATAGCAAACCAAAGCTCGTGCTGTTTTCGGTTCTTCCTTGTGAACTTGTGGCACGGTCCTTAGGAGTGCGCGGTCGCTTATTGTGGCTATCTGACTTACTTTTTGCGGGAGGTCTCTGACTTTGTTGATTGTCCATTCCAATTTAAGAGATGTTTTCCTAGTCAGGAGGCAGATCCTCTATTTTACATCAGTGGCATGGAGCATCCTTCCACAATCAACAAAAACAATAAGACTGGTGGCCTATATTAAGTGGGATCTGACGTCGTTGATGGGCCTGGCGCATGCTTCGGCCGGCGTCCTGGCTGAAACGTTTATACCATACTAAAAGCTCAAAAGCTGTCATTATGGAAAACTATCACCTGCTGATCCACCTGAACTAGAACTAGGGAGTCAGAATTCTGCTCTCTGAAGAATAATGTGGGATGTTGTAAAAGTTTATTTTAAGTTTGGAACCAGGGAAACATTGTGGTCGTATATTATCAAAATTGGAGTAACTAGGATTTAACTAGCTAAGAAACTTGGCTTATTTCCATGTGCACTTCACACTGATTATAAAATTATAATCATCATAGAACTACAATCTATTTACACACAGAAAACTGAAAAGGATACATGAACTATCCATTAATTCCAGGCATTAAGTTTTTGGTCTTCGTATGATAGTATCCCATTAGCCTGTGAGTCTGGAATTATATAGGCTGTAATTTTTAAATGCAATCGTTAACTAACTAGGGCATGATCTAATTTGGATTTAGTAGTATTCTTGCTGTCAATCCACACTCATTAGGTATCATCATTAGGCTAATTGACAATTGCTTATAAAGTTACATGTCTTGTCCGAAGATGATTATAATTTCTTCCTGTTATGAACATTTTCTCGGAGGTGCTGATAGCTGCTGATTAAAATAGTCTTGCGATTCCTAAGCACATGGGGCTGCTGATAGCTGCTTGAGACTGAAGCCCATTCAAAATATCACACATCTGCTTGTATTCTTTTTTATGTAACTTTATATAGAAGTGGTTTAAGTCATGGGAAGTTAATAGCCGAAAGTGATTCTAGATATCCCCCGTGGGTTTGCATAAGTAACCTCCTATCAGATCCGATAATGTATCAGGATCAGACCCCCTCTCTGCTGGTTGCCAATCCATGGGTTTGCGAAGCATCGGAAGATTTAGTTTGATAGGGAGCAGATTTATGCTCAAATTGCACATAACATAACAAGAATTCTCTATATACCCTTGACCTTTCTTAAGAACCAGCACTGTGGTCGTGAGTCTGTAGTAGAAGACTAGAAATATAATTGCATTGTGGTCATTTTTGTCCAAATTTAAGCATTATGGTCATTTTTGTCCAAATTTAATTGTTATTTGTAATGTTATTTGCAAACTGTTGTAATAGGAAGAAGAACAAACATAATATCAATAATCTCACTACATGACCTCTCACCTTTTGGGAAGCTATCAAACCTCAAGGACCTCTATTTGAAGAAAATTTCTGGAATGCTCTGTGGGGGAACGTTGCATGGGAAACAAAAAAATTCCTACGCACACGCAGATCTATCCATGGTGATGAAAATCTACGAGAGGGAGAGTGAATCTACATACCCTTGTAGATCGCTAAGCAGGAAGCGTTAAGAAACGCGGTTGGTGTCGTCGAACGTCTTCACGATCCAAATTGCCATGTGTCCCGCAATCCAATCATGATCCATCCCGCAAACCAATCACGATCCATCCCGCGATCCGATCACGATCCGTCCCACGAACTTGATCACGATCCGTCCCACGAACTTGATCACGATCCTTCCGATCTAGCACCGAACGGACGGCACCTCCGCGTTCAGCACACATGCAGCTTGATGACGATCTCCACCGTCTTGATCCAGCAAGAAGGAGTGGAGAGGAAGAATAGTTCTCCATCAGCCTGATGGCGCTCCGGCGATGGTGGTGGAGCAATTCCGGCAGGGCTTCGCCTAAGCACTGTAGAAAACCGATCTAGAGGAGAAACTATGCACTGGAGGAACGGGTAGCACGTGGCTGAAAATCTAGTGCAAAAACCCTAAAACCTCCAGTATATATAAGAGGATAGGAGGAGAGGCCTTGTCACAAGGGCCAAGGCCTCCTTGCTTCGTCCGAAGGAGAGAGGGAGAGGTGGAGTCCACCTCCAATCCTAGTAGGACTAGGATTCACCCTATTTTGCCTTTTTTCCACTTTTTATCTTAGGCCTTTTTTCCTCCAGCCGCATGGGCCTCTTGTGGATGTTCCACCATCCCACTAAGGGCTGGTTTACACCATCCTACAGCCCATGTAGCCTCTTGGGTCGAAATACCCCTCCCGATGGCCTCCCGGTACACTCCCGGCACTCCCGACACACTACCGATGAGCCCGAAACTTTTCCGGCGACCAAAACAGGACTTCCTATATATGAATCTTTACCTCCGGACCATTCCGGGGCTCCTCGTGATGTCCGGGATCTCATCCGGGGCTTCGAACAAACTTCGGTCACCACCATACATAACTCTATACTACCGAAACGTCACCAAACCTTAAGTGTGCAGACCCTGCGGGTTCGAGAACTATGTAGACATGACCGAGAGACCTCTACGGTCAATAACCAATGGCGGGACCTGGATGTCCACATTGGTTCCTACATATTCTACAAAGATCTTTATCGGTCGAACCTCTATGTCAAGGATTCAGTTAATCCCGTATGATGTTCCCTTTGTTCTTCCGTATGTTACTTGCCCGAGATTCGATCGTCGGTATCTCCATACCTAGTTTAACCTCGTTACTGGCAAGTCTTTTTACTCATTCCGTAATACAAGATCTTGCAACTAACACTTAGTCACATTGCTTGCAAGGCTTATTGTGATGTTGTATTACCGAGTGGGCCCTGAGAGACCTCTCCGTCACACGGAGTAACAAATCCCAGTCTTGATCCATGCCAACTCAACAGACACCCTCGGAGATACCTGTAGAGCACCTTTATAGTCACCCAGTTATGTTGCGACGTTTGATACACACAAGGTAGTCCTCCGATATCTGTGAGTTGCATGATCTCATGGTCATAGGAACATATACTTGACAAGCAGAAAACAGTAGCAATAAACTGACACGATCATAAGCTATGTTTGTAGTTTGGGTCTTGTCCATCACATCATTCTCCTAATGATGTTATCCCATTATCAAATGACATCTCATGTCCATGGCTAGGAAACCTTAACAATCTTTCGATCAATGAGCTAGTTCACTAGAGGCATACTAGGGACATTGTGTTTGTCTATGTATCCACACATGTATCCATGTTTCCAATTAATACAATTATAGCATGGAAAATAAAGGATTATCATGAACAAGGAAATACAATAATAAACACTTTATTTATTGTCTCTAGGGCATATTTCCAACATGCTCCAGTTTGGGCCTATATGTTGGTTATGCCTATATGTAGGCCTTTTTTTGTGCAGGGACAAATAGTTACCCCTTTCTCCTGAAATGTTGATTAATTTCCGTTTCAGTTGAGAATGGGGCACTCCTAGGTCAATAAAATTAGCAAAGGTCATGCCCCATTTTCTTGACCTAGAAGGTGCCCGATTCTCAACCGAAACAAAAATTAATCAACATTTTGCATGTTTTATTCTCAATTTTCCACTAAATCTGAGAAAAATAGATACTACCCTGATCTCATCCAATAACTCTAGTAGCCTTTTTTCCTATTTAGAGCGAACAAGGCCGACAATGATGAGGCCGGCGGTTCGGGCAAGCCATTCTAGGAGCTGTGCCAAGAGATGGAGGAAGAACCTCACCGCTATGAGGACGCCGCGGAAGACACCGATCCTGACTACACAACCCCTAGTGGCGTCGGGGATGACACCACTTATGGTGCCGCCGGGGATGCCACCATTGAAGATGGGAGCGAACGCACAGATGGTAGCCAACCGAAGAGGCAACGGAAGGACCGGCGCCCGAACGTGCTCGGCACCGTCAGGGAGGAATTTACTGAAGTGTCCTCCAGTGGGCATCCAACGGCGCCCAAAGAATTAGTGCGTGGGTACGCGGGACAACTCGGGTGCATTCTCCAGAGCACCGTCTCGATCAACACCGAGAACCTAAGGCATCCTGACCGAGGGAATTTGCGCAACCTCCTCTTCATGAAGTTGCACGAACGATACAAGTCCCCGGTGACTTCGCACACACACGCCTCTCAGGGAATAAAGTGAACAGTGCCGCACTCACGAAGATGAGCACGGCCCTGGCTACTTGGAGAGCCGCGGTGAAGAGAAGGATTCTAAGTGGTGATAGTTATGAGAAGATCAAGGCGACAAATCCTTCGATTAGCGAAGAGGAGTACCTGGAGTTCAAGATCAAGTGCAAGAGCAACGCATCCGCGGAATCAAGTCAGTGGGGGAAAGATATGCGGGACTTGAACTTAGGGGTCCACAAACTCGGTCCCGGCGGTTACAGAGTGGCGGAATCTAAATGGGACAAGGAGGACGCGGAGCGTACCGCGCAAGGCCTACCGCCCCTCTTCGATAAATACCATGAAAAGCAGACCAGGAACTATGTCAGGGCCCGGTACAAGGTGGACCCGGTAACAGGGGAGCTTACCACGGATCCGAAGGTGAAGGAGCTTGAGCGTGTTCTAGTAAGGAATACACCCCCGCGTAATTACCTCCATATGGTTGCATTCTAATTAATGAAGCCAAATTTCTAAATGGTTCACGTTCCTTCCGCAGGAAACTGAAAGCAGTAGCGTAGGGTCTCAGAGCTCCCCGCCTGCTGCCCCTTGGGACACCTCTTTAAATAGGGTGTTGAACATTCTGAAACAAAGGGATAAGTTCAGTAAGCCGTCATCAGCTGGTCATGTGGCCAGTGAAGGCTTGTCCACGAAATGGTCGGAATGCTATAAGGCTGGGCGAAAGGAGAGAAAGACTAGCTCGGAAAGCCAGGAGCGCGAGGTTAAAGAACTCAAGGCACAAGTGGCACGGATTGCGGAGATAGTCGAAGAGCAAGTGCGAGACCAATTGGGAGCGACGATCACCGCCATTATGCCTTCCTTGCTTGAGGTGCTGTGGGGGTGGATTGCGGGTGGCCAACAGGGGCCGCCCCAGATTCCCAGCTTCACGGGTAGCAACTCGCACAATGCGCCGACAATGGTGTCTTCGGCGGAGGCGGCATTGGTGTCTCCGGCGTCGGCGCCGGTATTGGACCTTAATGCACCCGGTTGTGGGAAGAATATGCCGGCCGGCACCTCGGCAGCAAGCGGCCCCTCCGTCACTTGCACACTCGTCGTTGGCGGTGCCTCGACATTAGCCGAGCTCGATGCCATCACGGTAACTAAGCCTCGGCTGATGACTACTTCATCTCCTTGCCATTGACTGGGCATCCCTAACACCCTACATGTTTTCGCAGGGCGCCGCCAACATTCCATGCACTCTCCTGCACTTCTTTGATGGCGAGTTGATCGATGCCGCCAAGGCCAAAATCGTTGAATCGGGTAACCGCATGTTCCACGGTAATCCGATGCCACCCACCGTGTATAGGGTTCAACTGGTTCGGGTGCTACAGGGCTGTGACGACTTGTTACCTCCGTATCGACCCCTTGGGGCCGACGAAGATGATGTGATGACCCTCAGCACCTGCTTAAACTGGTCCATGCTTTGTCCAAAGAGCCAGATTCGTTTGGGGGCGGGGGACACCACCCCACAGACAACACCGCCAGTCGTGCCGGCGCCAAGCCATGGCAAGACCGCCGCAACGCTACCGCCATCAGCTGATCCAGACATGCTATTGGCACAGGATCTGGACGACGACGACGGTACAGTTTCCAACATCGATAAGTACATCAACGAAGATGGGTACGGTGATGAATTCTTGGCGCCTCCTTCTCAAGAACCCAACCCTGCAAAAGACGATCGAGATCTAGCTGGTACCGCGGAGAAACCCAATTGCAACAGGCGTCGTCTGTTCAGTTCTCTGGAGACGCCTCCAGCTACCGCCTTCACCGAGACTCAAACAGCCGAGGTGCGAAATATTATCAGCCCCAACACACTCAAGAAGGTGGTCTCTGAGCAGAACTCAATCCCATTACAGCAGAAGAAGCAGAAGGCACGGAAAAGAAAAAATAACAAGGGTGCGAGCCAGCCGGCACCGAGTATGATCCGTTCTTAGGACGGGCCACCAATACCTAAGGATATCTCGAGGAGGGTGCATGTGGCGGGTAGGCCGATGCTACCGACTAATCTGCTCAATGCTACAACCGGTGCTATGCGGAGTCTGCATGACGGTGTTCTTACTATGGAGAAGCGGCATCTCACTAAGAATGATGTGGCATACCCGGTTTTCGTGGCCAAGGTGCCAGAGGGCAAGGGCTTTGTCGAGAGCACCATCGGGCGTATGATCGTCCTACAGTTTGATGACATCTTCGCTATTTTTAACCTTTATCCGCTGCACTACACCTTCGTTTGGCTATTTTCGCTCAGTATGGAGATGCGGATCATTAGAGACAAGCCCCTGGACATCGTGATAGTCGACCCCTTCTACATGTGTGCCAAGATCTTGGGCAACGCTGGGGACCGGCAAGTCACGAGTTCATACCTCGAAGGCGTCATTTTGGCGAACCCAGATAAGGATAACTTCCTCGTGCCTTACATTCCCGAGTAAGTCATCCCCTCACCGCCCCGTAACATATGATTTCTTAGATTTTGATCGTTCTTTTTTTTCTAACATTCCATGTTTTGTGCAGTGACACACATTGCACACTCATCCTCTTAAGCCCGAAATATTCCATGGCCACGTATTTCGACTAGGACCGTCAGTCGAAGAAAGACTACACAAATATCAAGAAAGTTCTTGATGATGCTCTCCCTGGCTACACCAAATCTGGAGGCACCTTCAGGAGGCCAATTTATAGGTACGATAAGCATGTGTTCACCCACGTAACGACGTTCCCCTGCGTCAAGCAGCCTCCTGGCAGTCAGAAGGATGCCTACTACACCCTCCATCACATGTGGGCGATCAGACGGGACCTTCATCACCTTATGCTACCAAGTAATCTCAAAGATTGGGCCGCCGCACGCTTGTCGGAAATCCAAGATGCGGACATCAGACAAGAATTCTTTCGCATCCGGTCGGATATTGCGGAAATCATCTATCAAGATGTCCTTCGTACCTCGGGGTAGTTCTACCTCAGATATCAACCGTCCAACAGTGAAATAGAAACAACGCTACAAATGCAGGCTGACAACGACCGCACATTCATGACCATCACGAAAGACGGCGGCTTCATCCATGCTCCGGTCCCTGAGCAGAGTCAAAAGTATTGATGCTATGTAGTTCTGGAAGAAGAGTTTAGCTCATGTTGTAATTAAACTTTAATGAACTTGTATGTCTCTTTAGTTTGGACAGTCGTTTAACTTATATGGAATTGATGCTATTTATTAGTAGGACCATGAATCGTGCTATTAATGTGTTTCTTTTCTCTTCCGATCCTTTTGTTGCATACTTATATATTGCTTATATATTATCTGTGAATTGCTACTAACATTTTGTTTGTCTAGTGCATAGAGATGCCGTCGTATGTCGTGTACAAGGGTAAGGTTCCCGGAGTCTACGACGACTGGGAGGAGTGTCGGAGACAGGTTCACCGTTTTAGCGGTAACAGTTACAAAGGGTACACCACTAGGGCAGAGGCGGAAGCTAGATACGCGCACTATCTAGCAGGAGAGAGGAGGGAGCGGAGGAGGAACCAAATGAAGACCAGTTTCATCGCGATGATGCTCATCGTGACCGCAACTCTATTCTATGTGAGTAGTTTAGATGATGAACTTTGCTAATGTCTCGAGACCTAAACTTGGCTAATGTTTGAACTTTGTTCGCTATTTTGAATTTGGAGACTAATATGATGAATTCTATCGTGTGATGTTTATATTCTATGATGTAACGTATTTTGTAACCTGTGGAAATACCAGAAAAGCAAAAAATAATAATTCCTAATATTCATAGTAGTGGCGCACCATATTGAGCATTAGTGGCGCACCAGGGCCAAATACCAGTGGCACATTATGGGGCATAGTAATGGCGCACCTGGGGGCATAGGTGGAGGCAAATATGGCCCCCTAGGAGGCATAGTAATGGCGCACTATTGGACATAGTAATGGCGCACTCTGTGGTGCACCACTATTATCTGGGATATTAATGGCGCACCAGAGGTGCGCCATTACTATTTGTTACTAGTGGCGTGTTAATAGTGGCACACCCATAGTGTGCCATTAATAGCAAAACCGGGTGTGCCACTAACAGCCTATTTTGTAGTAGTGCAATCCTCTAATGATAAGATTAACAGTTCTAGGATGGCAAAGCATGTCGATTTCCTCTTCATGCGTGGGATGTAAGGGATCAATGGGAGGTACATAGTGGTTCTTAACATACTTGCTCTAATGGAATTCATTGAATAGCTCAAGCATCTCATATTTCCAATTATTATAGTACTTCCCGTCGATAATAGGCACTCTACAACGAAGACCCCCAAACTAGACACATTCATCTTGCTCCAATGGTGATTAAACCAAGGCCAAGGAGACCAAAGCTCTAATACCAATTGTAGGATCACAAGAAGGAACGTCTAGAGGGGGGCGAGTGAATAGACTACTTGACAAAATTAAAACCTATTTTTTTCAAAATTAATTGGTTGGTAGATTTTAGAAATTCTAACAAGTCTAGTGCACCCTACACATGCTAGTCAACAAGTATGGCAGCGGAAAGTAAAGACAAACATATGTAAGACAGTTGAGATAGGAAGATCAAATGCAATTTGGGACACAAAGATTTTTTCAAGTGGTTAAGATAGGTGGTTCTATCATACATCCACATTTATGCAGACTTCAACCCGCGAAGGGTAGGAGTCGCGAGAGTCGACGGAGGGCTCCACCCACAAGGGGTCCATGAAGTTGTAACCTTGTTTAGTACATAATGGCCTACGTCCATGGAGGACTAGCTTTACTCAGGGTAGATCTTCACGAAGTAGGGGATCTGCTTACCCTTACAAACTTCTCGGTTCAACTCCACAGTCACGAAGCAGGAGGCTCCCAAGCGATACCTAACAAATCTAGGAGGCACAACCCTCCAAAATGTAATAGATGTGGTAGTATGATGAACTCATTGCTCTTGTGCTTCAAAAGATAGTCTCCTCAACACTGAATCACTCTCAAAAAATTTGCATGGGTAGAAGAGATTAATTGGATGGAAAGCAACTAGGGGAGGCTAGAAATGAAGATCCGAGGCTAGAAATTCAAATCCATCTGGTTGGAGTGGATGATATTGATCTCAACAGATGGCAAGTGGGTGTATGTTCTGAGTGCTTTTCTTGGGAGTGAGATACGGTGGAGGAGTATATATAGGCATCTCCACAATTCCAACCATTACAAAATTATTGCCCAACTTGGTGAAACTGAAGTGAAAACTCAGTTGCACTGACTAGTGCAAAATGTGGCAACTTTGGCATTTTTAGTGAGACTGATATAAAATTCTCGGTGGTAACAATAAGGGTGACCTAGGAAGTTACGAAGTGTCGGTGTCATCGATTCCTCAAATCGCTGGGACCAATTATAGGAAATTGGTTAACAGAAAGTTGGTCACTCTTTTTGGTTGCACCAAATGGTGTTGGTAGTATCGACATGCTAGGGTTCTGTCTCGGGTAATGCTCGGAGGATCTGAATGGGAATTGATGGTGTCACCGAATTATGACTTATGGCTTTGGACAGAAGATATTTGTGGGAAAGTGGGTGAGTATTTTGGTGGCTAATATCTAAGCACTTGAGCAACCAGATCATCATAATTCCTCATCCCCTTTGAATAGTATTGGCTTTCCTATTGACTCAAAAGTGATTTCTCACAAAATATAAAATTTAGAGTCCTCAAGCTTGAAGCATGGACAATATTATTCCTTCCTTCCCTTGGGGAGGTTCTCAACAAAATTCTTAGCCAATCCTCTCTGTAGACTAAACCAGAAATAAACTAGGTAGAGATATTAGTCCAAGAGACAATGTATGTTGTCATAAATTATCAAAACCACAAGTCCCTGACCCCCTTCCGTGGCCATCCAAGTCGATCCGGCAGATGGTTGTGGAATCCATCCATGGTGGACATTGGCCAACCTATTTAAATCAGCTTCGGGCTTCCCTCTACACCTCCCTCACCCTCTCGCACTGCCAATTGTACTCCCTTCCACCCACCCCTCTCCAGGAGCTCCTGAGCTTGAGATCGAGCTCGGAGTCTGCCGTCTCAGGCCCGTCGTCGTTCACCCGAAGTAAGCCTCCTCTGCCTCTATTGTTGCTCGATATGGAACCACAGAGGCCTTCTGATGCGATTACCTCTTCCTCCCATGCATTTTGCAGCTTTCTTCGACCAGAGGGATGATTTCTCGAAGCACGGCCAACGTGACTCCTCCTCGCTCATGAACCGCTGCACCCTGGGGAACCCTTCACCTCTACCTGACCAACAGCATTGCCCGAAGTCCATTCCTACCTCCGTATTGTCTCCCATGTTACGAGTCGCCGCCTATGAGCTCCTTACTTCCCTGGTTAAGAGGATAGTTATGACAGGTGGGGCCAGCCTATCATCCGCTCCTCTCTCTCCCTCCCTCTCTGGGATACTCGTTGATGGGCCCTGCCTCTCGTGTTTGAACCCGAGTGGCGTGTGCACCTAGCTCGGTTGGGTCATTGTGGCTCCAGACCGGCCCATCTATGGGTAGTTCGAGCCCAGCCACTTCTGACAGCAAGGATTTTCCAAAAATCCCAAAAGTTCAAATACTTGTCCAAATCCGGTTATTAAATTTTCTAAATTCTTCTAATATTCCAACCTATTTAATGGTGTCACTTGCACTCCTTTTGGTCAACCTTTTCTCTACTATCCTTAATTAAATCCATGTTTACGTATTTACAATCACAATATAAAAGTAATATCTCCATTTCTGTGATTCCAACTCCAAAAATAGCACATGTAGTATTTTTAGTTTAAAATCTAGTACTCCCTCCATTTTAGAATACAAGTCAATCATTTGAATGTTTGACCAAGATTATAGAATAACCTAACAAATTTGTAATATCATATAGATAAAATATGAAACTACTTTTTATGATGTATCAAGTGATATAAATTTTGTATTGTGAGTATTGATATATTTTTTCTAAAAACTCGGTCAAACACGACCCCGTTTCACTTTTGCAAAAACAAATACTCCTTAGATAAAGGAACGGAAGGAGTATTTAATAAAAATTGGTTGAAATTTTTGTGAGTGCTTTATTTTTCATGCTTTCGCTATGCTCTAATTTTTGCTCGTTAATTTGCGATGATATATTACATTGTCGACAAAGAGTTTGGACCAGAAGCTTTCAAAAACCAAGCAACCTTTTGACCATGTCAATGAAACTATTCATTGCATGGCATTATAGCACTTTTAAATATTGCATCAAAGGCATGATGATGTGGTGACAACCTTACTGTGTTGTCTCCACTTTGTTTCCTCATTGATATTTGCATATCATGAGTCTATATTACGTTTAGAGTTATGTGGGAAGGAAGTATATATGATACTAGTAGATTCTATGCAAGTGGGACAGGAATGTGCATAGTGATGGAAACAAAAGTGTTTTCCAATACTTTTCAAAAAAACATCGAACTAATGTGCGAGGGAGAAGTTGATCTAGGTAACCGCTTCATAAAGAAGTGGTGTACCTAGGAAAGTGAGTGTGTTGTTTTCAAAAAGGGACTAGTTTAAGTTGCACCGATACTCCAACCTTACATGTACGACCATGATACCCCTTATGGGATGGGGCTTTGTGGATTACTTTGATCGATGCTAGCAGAGAGCCCGCTTTACTAGTGGCGAGAAGGACAGAGTCACTCTCTTGATGTGGGGTCATGCTTGGGCACATCGTTGTGTCCCCTCTTGGATGGTACTTGTGATGTACATCATGAGGACGTGGCCGAATGAGTGGACCCTTTCTTTAGTGTTGTCAAAGGAAATTCATTGTTCATGTGCTTACCTCGGGTATGTAATATACAATGAGTCGTGGATGGCACAGAAGTTCCCCGAGTCTTGTGGGTAAAGTGTGCAACCTTTACAGAGTGTAAAACTATTCAAATAGCCATGTCCATGGTCAAGGACAATTGGATGACCGCTCTTGGACTATGCCCATTGTTTTCCCAAACCCGGTGTGTGTGGGTGAAAAGAGGTACTTGAACTAGCCCTAGTGACTTGATGAGATGATTAAACTAGAGTTGAGATACTTCGTTTATATTGATATATGCAACCTATTCATATGTATATTTATAACGTGTTGATGCATGCTTTACAAAATGGTAGGACATGATATTGCATTCAAAACTAGCTTTCCGCAAAAGTACCGACTTACAACTATTCCATGCATTGTTTATCTTGTTCCAAACATGGGTTGCTTATGAGTACATTCAAAAGTACTCATTGGCTTGCCACTCCTTATTTAATTGTCCAGGCATGGAAGAGTAGGCGTATGGTGAATAGTACCTTGATGAAGAACATGTGAATTAGGTTGCTTCCCAGTGAGAATGCCTTTAGGGTTAAGGCAGATGGCATGGGTCCACGATTTCGATCAAGATTTCTGTTCTGAGTTTATGTTTGAAGTTTGGCCCTATCTACGTAAGAATTGACCACAATGGTCATAATTTGTGTAAGACGGTATGTAATGTATGTAATACTTTTGGTAATCATCTTCTGTGTGGCGAGTGATCATTGATCTCTAGGCTCACTATACACATGCATTCGGTGACTTCAACTTATAAGTCAGGGTCCCCACAGAGTTGGTAGCAGAGCAAGGTTGAATGCAAGAACCTTAGTTGGTATGGACATTAGGTAGGGTAAAACTATTTTCAAAACTATGCCTAGTTGCTAAGTGCAACATTTTCTATACTTTTCATCTCTTCTAGTCTCTTTCAAAACCATAGTGACCCTCCTCCCTTCAAACCTTGTAGATGGCTGTCATACTAGAGGAACTCCTTGCCTCCGGCTTTCCCCCACTCCTTGAGGACAGCCTGGAGAAGTGCTAGTTTCTCCGACCTCCCATTTTCCTCTACCACGAGCGCTGGGTCGATGCCACCAGAAAGGAGTACCATGTTGGCATGGTCGTGAAGGAAAATGACTCCCGGTGAATTGGTTCTTTGAAGGACCAGGTGATCAAAGTCGAGACGGCAGCACGAAAGGAACTTATCCACCTTCAAGACAATACTCGAGAGATGGCTGACGAGTTAGCTACTCGCCACCTAACTTCCAAGAAAGATGACGTTAGTCCCTGTTGGAAATATGCCCTAGAGGCAATAAATAAAGTGTTTATTATTATATTTCCTTGTTCATGATAATCATTTATTATCCATGCTATAATTATATTGATTGGAAACACATTACATGTGTGGGTAAATAGACAAACACTTTGCCCCTAGTATGCCTCTAGTGAACTAGCTCGTTGATCAAACATGGTCAAGGTTTCCTAGCCATTGGCATGTGATGTCATTTGTTAACGGGATCACATCATTAGGAGAATGATATGATGGACAAGACCCAAACTACAAACGTAGCATATGATCGTGTCAGTTTATTGCTACAGTTTTCTGCATGTCAAGTTTATGTTCCTATGACCATGAGATCATGTAACTCATGGACACCGGAGGAGTTCCTTGTGTGTATCAAACGTCGCAGCGTAACCGGTGACTATAAAGTTGCTCTACAGGTATCTCCGAGGGTGTCTGTTGAGTTGGCATGGATCAAGACTGGGATTTGTTACTCCGTGTGACGGAGAGGTATCTCAGGTCCCACTCGGTAATACAACATTGCAATAAGCCTTGCAAGCAATGTGACTAAGTGTTAGTCACGGTATCTTGTATTACGGAACGAGTAAACAGACTTTCCGGTAACGAGGTTGAACTAGGTATGGAGATACCGACGATCGAATCTCGGGCAAGTAACATACCGAAGAACAAAGGGAACATCATACGGTATTAACTGAATCCTTGACATAGAGGTTCGACCGATAAAGATCTTCATAGAATATGTAGGAACCAATATGGGCATGCAGGTCCCGCTATTAGTTATTGACCATAGAGGTGTCTCGGTCCTGTCTACATAGTTCTCGAACCCACAGGGTCTGCACACTTCAGGTTTGGTGACGTTTCGATAGTATAGAGTTATGTATGGTGGTGACGTAAGGTTGTTTGGAGTCCCGGATAAGATCCCGGATGTCACGAGGAGCTCCGGAATGGTCCGGAGGTAAAGATTCATATATAGGAAGTCCTATTTTGCTCGCCGCAAAAGTTTCGGGCTAATCGGTAGTGTACCGGGAGTGCCGGTAGTGTACCGGGAGACTACCGGGAGGGGTATTTCGACCCAAGAGGCTTCATGGGCTGTGGTAGAGTAAATACCATCCCTTAGTGGGCTGTTGGAAGTCCCACACAAGGCCCATGCATCTTGGGAATAAAATCCCAAAGGGAAAAGGTGGAAAAAGGCAAAAAAGGAGGAATCCTAGTCCTACTAGGATTGGAGGAGGAGTCCTCCTCTCCTCCCCACTTCAGCCGAACCAAGGAGGCTTGGCCCTTGCACCAAGGCCTCTACTCCCTCCCTCTTATATATACTAGAGGTTTTAGGGGTTTTGCACTAGATTTTCAGCCACGTGCTACCCGTTCCTCCAGTGCATAGTTTCTCCTCTAGATCGGATTTCTGCAGTGCTTAGGCGAAGCCTTGCCGGAATAGCTCCACCACCATCGCCGGAGCATCGTCACGCTGCCAGAGAAATCTTCTTCCTCTCCGCTCCCTCTTGCTGGATCAAGAAGGCAGAGATCGTCATCAAGTTGTACGTGTGCTGAACGCGGAGTTGCCCTCCATTCGGTGCTTGATCGGGACGGATCGTGATTGGATCGCAGGACGCTTGGCGATTTGGATCGCGACGACGTTCGATTTGGATCTTAACGCTTCCCTCTTAGTGATGTACAAGGGTACGTAGATCCACTCTCCCTCTCATAGATGCTCATCACCATGGATAGGTCTTGCGTGAACATAGGAAATTTTTTGTTTCCCATGCAACGTTCCCCAACAGTCCCATCTAAGGAGGATGGAACACCGCTTAGGTTGCAGACCTACTTCAGCCTCTCCTCCGATAGTCTGGCTTACAACCTGATTAAGGATTCTATGAAGCTCCGCAGCGAACTTCACCACACCCGAGAGCTATTTCGCCAATCCAAGATGAAGCCAAACAGGATCAAGAAGAATGGAGCCCCCGATGGACGACCAACTATTGCTTACAGAGGAGGAGTACTCCTTAGCTAGCGAGGCACCCACTCAGGGCACATCTCGTTGTTGTTGCATGAGTGCGAAGGAGTACCATGAGCTCTTCATCAGACCATCGATGAACCATAGTCAGAGTGGACCTCCCTGTTATCCAACCGCTTTGACGGGAGATGACCCGTATAGATGATGAAAAGGAGGAAGACATGGAGGAGAGTGAGTACGAGACCGAGTATTCCACCTCCTAAGTCCAAGAACCCCTAGGGTATGAGAAGTTATGTATCCCCCATGCGAAGTCGAGTCCGTGTAACGGATCATATGAAACCATGTGTGCTTCTTATTTGTTTCTGCTGTTTGTGTCTCGATGCAAGTCATTCTTTTGCCTTAGGCGACATGTAAGCGACTACATCACCTATGTGTCTAGTCTTTCGACCTTTGTTTCATCAGGCTTGCACTATTATTGCTTTTCCCTCTCCAACCCCTTAGACGCGCTTCCTCTATTATTGCTTTTCCCTCTCGACCAACCCAATCATTTGACTCCGGCTGTTCCAAATAGGATGGTGACTGCAACCCGCACCAGGACCTTTTCCAACCCAAACGCCAATGACTCAAACCAGCAACAATGAGCTGGTGGGCCCGCTCAGGCTAGAGATCTCCAGGAGCAACCACATGGAGACATTCCTCCACCATAACCTCCACTAGTGAACACGACCATAGATCAGTTCCTCCAAGTTCTCCGGCTAGAACGTCAAGCCAACTCTGTTGCTATCCAACAACTAGGTCAAGCTCTCATCAACAACACGTAGCAAGGAAGGAATGACAATGGCCGCACCGCCATAACCTCCACCGGTGAACATGACCATAGATCAGTTTCTCCAAGTTCTCCGTGTGGAATGCCAAGACAACTCTGTAGCTATCTAACAGATGGGTCAAGCTCTCATCAACAACCCGTATTAAGTAACGAACGACAATAGCCGCTCCATTCTGTCGGAGTTTTTGGGGATTTCGCTCCCAACATTCACCATGATCGCTGAACCCTAGTTTTTGATGACTAGATCCACACCACCGAGGATCTCCTTGCCCTGGTGAACTGCAATGAGGATTGTGAGAAGGTGCTCTATGCCTCTAACTACCTCAGAGGTACCACCAGAGCTTGGTGGCACAGATTTAAGGTCATGCAAGGCAACCATGTTAACACTAGGGATGAATTGAAGGATGGATTATGCAAGGCCCACATTCCATGTAGAATTATTGCTATGGTTTCGAGCGCTGAAGCAAGGAATTGGTTTTGTCAAGGAGTACTTCTAGAAATTTAGCCTGTTGTCAAGGTCTGCCCCTGAAGATGTCAATACCCAGGAAGCCAAGATCGAATGCTTCATGGAAGTACTTCAGCAAGCCCTGTAACATCAGCTGATTGTCTGCGACTGTCGGACCTTCTTAGACTTGGTGAAGAAGGATCTCATGCTCAAAGAAAAGCATCATGTTGTGGAAGACAGCCGCAAGCACAAGATGATCAGCATGGGTAGTTCAAGCAACTAGAAACCTCGCCCATGGCAGCCAACCCCAGCTAGGCCAACCTATCAGCCTTCCCAAGCTAGACTGTCGGCCCAGCGGGATCTAGGGTACCACAACCCGTCCGCCACTGGATCTGAGGGTGATATAGGCGAAGTTGTCCCTGTCTTTCGATGAGATGGTGGCTATCGTTTTTGGTGGAGTAGACTTTGACGATCCGACTACGAACGTGTGAGACGTCGCGCCTTAGCAATCGCTAAACCAACTCTGAGAGGTTATTGACCACGCCGGAGCACGATCAACCTGACCACGAGGGTCTATTTCCTGCACGCAAACGAAGAACAAGCAAGAAACTAAGATTGCAATCTGGATATTGCGAATATAAGAGGAAAGCTTTATTGATGAAGTGGGGTTCTGTGACGCCTTTGTCTGGTCGCGGAACACAAACGAAGAACGCGAAGTTGCTGCTATGGCGAACTTGTAATCTAAACAAAACCCAAACCTAAAACGAAGCCCTAAGGGCTGTATATATGGGGGAATAGAAGGGAATTTCGTGGCCCCTTGGAGGAGGGGTCCGAAACCGACCCTAAGTCAGTTTCCCCATACATACGGACTCTAAAAACAGCCTATAATATGGTATTTCGAAATTACATGGGCCTGGCCCAAAATTAAGGTGGCGCAGCACCTATATTAGCCTATGGACGAATTTTATAAAGTGGCATCATGCATATTTCGTCCACAGCTTCCCACTCCCATTATGGTGGCTTCAATGTGCGAAAATCATCACTGGAAGCTCCAATGTTCTTCCCCGCGCGCGCACCTTCTCCTCCATGCTTGATCCCGCTCCAATGGTCATCCTTCTTATCCATGATAGGTCCTTCATTCATAAGTAAAACAAAAGTATCTAATTTAGGCAGCATCATATGTTCATGAATATTAGAAGGATTTCCAAGAAACGAAAGTACCTGGTAATTCAATTGACGTGCGCGAGCTCTAGTAATTGGTCCTGTATGTATAGCAGTCGGGGTGGGTGTAACATTAGTAGGGATGTCCTCATCATCCTCCCCTTCTTGAACTGACGTCGTCCTCGACGGAAGCTCATCTTCCTCACCCAAATAAGGCTTCAAATCTGCAATGTTAAAAGTGGGGCTAACCCCAAACTCTGCAGGCAGCTCAAGTTTATATGCATTATCATTTACTTTCTCTAACACCTTAAAAGGACCATCAGCACGTGGCATTAGCTTTGACTTGCGCAAATCAGGAAATCTATCCTTACGCAAATGTAACCAAACAAGATCTCCAGGTGCAAAGACAACATGTTTTCTACCCTTATCTCCAGCAAGTTTGTATTTAGCATTCATACGCTCAATGTTTTCCTTAGTTAACTCATGAATCTTTAATATCAATTCAGCACGTTCTTTAGCATCAAAATTAACCTTCTCCGAAGACGGAAGAGGCAACAAATCAATAGGTGCACGAGGTAAGAAACCATACACAACTTCAAAAGGGCACATCTTAGTGGTAGAATGTAGCGAACGATTATAAGCAAATTCAATATGAGGCAAGCATTCTTCCCACATTTTCAGGTTATTCTTCAAAACAGCCCTAAGCATAGTAGACAATGATCTATTGACTACTTCAGTTTGGCCATCAGTTTGGGGGTGACATGTAGTACTAAAAAGCAGTTTAGTCCCCAACTTAGCCCATAAACATCTCCAAAAGTGGCTAAGAAATTTAGCATCACGATCGGAAACAATTGTATTTGGCACACCATGCAACCGAATAATTTCACGAAAGAACAAATCAGCAACATGAGCAGCATCATCACTTTTATGACATGGTATAAAGTGTGCCATTTTAGAAAATCTATCCACGACAACAAATATGCTATCCCTCCCCTTCTTTGTTCGAGGTAAACCTAAAACAAAGTCCATAGATATATCCTCCCAAGGAACACTAGGTACAGGTAAAGGCATATATAAACCATGAGGATTGAGTCGTGACTTAGCTTTTTGACATGTAGTGCAGCGAGCAACAAAACGCTCAACATCCCGTCTCATCTTTGGCCAAAAGAAATGTGTAGCAAGTACGTCCTCCGTCTTCTTCACGCCAAAGTGTCCCATTAATCCTCCTCCGTGCGCCTCCTGTAACAACAAAAGACGAACGGAGCTAGCTGGAATGCATAGCTTGTTAGCACGAAACACAAATCCATTATTAATAACGAACTTGTTCCATGTTCTCCCTTCTTTACAATTCTGCAACACGTCGCTAAATTCAGCATCATGCACATATTGATCTTTGATGGTCTCCAAACCAAATATTTTAAAGTCAAGTTGTGAAAGCATAGTATAACGACGAGACAAAGCATCAGCAATAACATTGTCTTTACCCTTCTTGTGTTTAATGACATAAGGGAAAGTCTCAATGAATTCAACCCATTTAGCATGTCTACGGTTCAGTTTTGCTTGACTTTTAATATGTTTCAAAGATTCATGATCAGAATGTATAACAAATTCTTTGGGCCATAAATAATGTTGCCATGTTTCCAAAGTCCGAACAAGAGCATATAATTCCTTATCATAAGTAGAATAATTCAGACTAGGCCCACTTAATTTTTCAGAAAAGTACGCAACAGGTTTACCATCTTGTAGTAACACACCTCCTAACCCAATTCCACTAGCATCACATTCAAGCTCGAAAGTCTTATTAAAATCAGGAAGTTGGAGTAAAGGAGCATGTGTTAACTTATCTTTCAAGACCGTGAAGGCTTCTTCCTGTGCGGTACCCCAAGAAAAAGGCACGTCCTTCTTTGTAAGCTCATTGAGAGGCGCAGCAATGGTGCTGAAATTTCTCACAAAACGCCTATAGAAACCAGCGAGGCCAAGAAAACTCCTTACTTGTGTGACCGTTTTGGGCTGCGGCCAACTCTCAATAGCTTCGATCTTGGCTGTATCAACTTCAATTCCCTGTGGAGTAACAACATAGCCAAGAAAAGATACTCGGTCGGTGCAAAAGGTGCACTTCCCAAGGTTACCAAACAAACGTGCATCACGTAGCGCAGTAAAAACAGCACGTAAATGTTCCAAATGTTCCTCCAAAGATCTACTAAAAATCAATATATCATCAAAATAGACTACCACAAATCGTCCAATGAAAGCACGTAAAACCTCGTTCATTAATCTCATGAAAGTGCTAGGTGCATTAGTTAACCCAAAAGGCATGACTAGCCACTCATATAATCCAAACTTAGTTTTAAATGCTGTTTTCCATTCATCGCCCAATTTCATACGAATTTGATGGTATCCACTACGCAAATCAACTTTGGAGAAAATTGTAGAGCCACTTAATTCATCAAGCATATCATCTAGTCTAGGAATAGGATGACGATAACGAATAGTAATATTATTAATGCCTCTACAATCCACACACATGCGCGATGTACCATCCTTTTTAGGCACTAGAATAATAGGAACAGCACAAGGACTAAGGGATTCACGTATATAACCTTTGTCAAGCAGCTCCTGTACTTGACGCATAATCTCCTTTGTCTCCTCTGGATTGGTACGGTAGGGCGCACGGTTGGGTAGGGATGCACCGGGAATTAAGTCAATCTGATGCTCAATCCCGCGAATAGGCGGTAATCCCGGTGGCACGTCTTGTGGAAAGACGTCAGCGAACTCCTGCAAAATGTTAATGACAGTAGGAGGCAAAGAGGGAGGCATGTCCTCGAATGAAAATAATACCTCTTTACATACAAAAGCATAGCAAACATATGTAGCAACATCCAAATCATTAATATCAGATTTAGTAGCAAGTAAACATCCACTCTTCAATTTTATTTCAGATGCAACACTAGATGATGGTTTATTATGCTTATGGTGTTGCTCAAATTCCTGTGCTACAATCTGATTTTCACTCTTATTTTTCTCCTGTTTTGCTTTACTAGCTCTAGCAATGTCATCTTTCATAATATGTTCGGGAGACATAGGAAGCAAAGTGATATTATGATCCTTATGAACAAGAGTATACTGATTTGTCCTACCATGGTGTACAGAATTTTTATCAAACTGCCATGGTCTACCAAGTAAAACAGAACATGCTTGCATGGGTACCACATCACAATCCACATAATCAGAATATGTAGCAATGCTAAAATGCACACGAACAGTACGTGTTACCTTAACCTTGCCACTATTGTTGAACCATTGGATGTAATAAGGATGAGGATGTGGTCTGGTGGATAGAGACAGCTTCTCCACCATCTCCATGCTAGCCAAGTTATTGCAACTCCCTCCATCGATGATGATGCGAACAGAACGCTCTTTCACAACTCCCTTTGTGTGGAACAAGTTGTGCCTCTGATTTTGCTCAGCGTGTGTAACCTGCACACTGAGAACACGTTGAGCAACTAAACTTTCATACCTGTCAGCGTAATCAGCAGCCATGTATTGTGTTTCTGGTTCTGCATCCTCGCCACCCTGTTCGTCACTTGCAATAAGTGCCAAAGTCTCCTCATCATAATCACTAGCGGACGCATATCCACCATCCTGAGTAACAATCATTACACGCTTGGAAGGGCATTCTCTCGCATAGTGACCTCCACCCTTGCAACGACGACATATAACCTCATGTGTTTGCCCTGTGGATGCAATAGATGAAGAAGAACTCTGTGCAGGCCCAAAAGGTGTGCTCTTCGTAGAGGGTGCAGTAGGAGCCTGTTGCCTGGTATCGCGATTAGAGTTGGAGGTTGAAGGAGGTGGTGTTGCAGCAGGACGTGCGGAAGCAGAGGAGGTACGTGGCGTCCATGATGAAGTACGGCCTGCAAAATTAGTAGTTCTCGCCATTGCCTGTCGATCCTGCACTTCACGTTCAGCTTTGCAAGCAAGATGAAATAAACGAGTGATAGTGTTATACTCCTTATACTCTAGAATAGTCTGAATCTCTCTATTTAATCCACCCATAAAACGTGCAAGCATAGCTTCATTCTCCTCAACAATACCACATCTAATCATACCAGTTTGTAATTCCTGATAATATTCTTCTACAGAATTTTTTCCTTGTCTTAAACGCTGCAAATTTTGAAGCAATTCACGTTGATAATAAGGTGGCACCCAACGATTTCGCATAGCAGTTTTCAAAGCAGCCCAAGTAGTTGGAATATTATTAGGGTGTATTCTACAATGTTCTGACCACCAAACACAAGCAAAACTAGTGAATGAACAAACAGCAGCAGCAACACGTCGATCCTCTGGAAATTGTAAGCATGTAAAACGTTGTTCTGTTTCTAACTCCCATGTAAGATATATATCAGGAACATATCTACCCTCAAACGTCGGAATATTCAATTTAAGTTTAGGGAGATGGTCATGATCCCGTACCTGCGGGGGTGGTGCAGCCCTACCGTTACGGTTGTAGCCATGTGGTCGACCTGGTGCGTATGGTGGTGGTTGCCCATGGGGCGGATCTGGAGCAACCTCTCCCTCATCATCGAAATCACCATCATAATCTTCAACCTGCTCAACGACAGTAGCCGCACGAGCCACCGAAGTAGCAGCAGTATCAACAGTACCAGGATGTTGGGCGTGGCCGAGAGGCACACGTCGCGCTCGTCGTTCGAAAGGAATAGGAACTGCAGCTGGTGGAGGTAGACGCGCAAGCACCTCATTGAACTTGGCGTCCATCTTGGAGTCGAATGTCTTCTCCAAACCATCTAGCTTCTCCATGGCAACTCCAAAGTTGTTCACGAAGTCCTGTACCTGCTCAGCCATCATTTGCTGAAATTTATCATAGAGCGCTTTGTTGGTCATGCTCTCCCAGTCGATCTCGTCATTGTGTGATCCTGGCATGGTTAGCAGAAATAGGAAACACACAATATGAAGCCTACAGACTGCTGGGACGTGGTGGTGGTGGTGGTGTGGCACAAATCCTTTAAGCGAATCTCAATTTCTTACCAGTTCTTACCCAGTAGCAGGCGGTGATCGGCAACCGTTGTAGCCAAAACTCTCAAAGCTTGGATAGAGCGATTGCCAGGTGGTGTCAAGCACACGGCGTAGGAGTATGTGGAGCTGGGATGGCTTATAATATGGTAGCAAAAAGGGTCAGCAATAATCAATTCAGAGATGCAAGGTTGAATAAACGCTCAACGACGGTACTGTGCTGGTCCTAGGCTAGACCGTGCTAGAGACGCGAGCCTAAAACACCAACAAAAACACGACGATACACCTAAGCAAGGGAAAAGCACAATCAGATTTTTTTTTTTTCGTTTTTTTTTTTTTTTTTTTTTCAAAAACTCACTACAATGGCGAGTGTCTCAAAACTCGTGCCACGTCGTATAAGCAAGATGGGCACGAATTTTTCTTTTGGACTATTTTTTTTTTTTTCTGGAGCAATCCGGGGGCTGCGACGACCCAAAAATTTCGACAAAAATCACTATGATAGCAAGTGTCTCAAAACGCTCCGGGGAACCGAAAATCAAGATAGGGAAAAAATATTTTCAGCCGAAATTTTTTTGGGCCAAAACGTGCTCTGCAAAGCGTGCCAGACTCTTTTTTTTTTTTTTTTTTTTTTTTTTTCCGACACCTGCGCAGGGAGCAAAACACGGATCCGAAATCAAAAGGATCTCGAAACTAAACCTAAAACGAACTGGACTTGGATTGGTGGAGGATTTGTGGTGGTATATATGGACACCAATGGAGAGTGATGATGGATGATGAGATATGGCAGCGGCGATGATGGTGGTGGTATATGGCAACTATGAAGATGATGCGGTGGCGGCGTGACAACCTGTGAAAAGAACTCGAAACTCTAAAGGACTAGACACTAAGACCAGCAACTCGACACAACGATGTAACCGCCAATTCAACAAAGCAAAATACTGAAAAGACTATGCAAAGGCTCAGATTGGTTCGGATATGATGATCTAACCCTAATTTGTTTTTTGGCTTTTTCGTGGACTAAAGGTATGAAGAACAGATGCGATCTAAACTACGAAAACTGGTAAAATCTCACCGAGCAACCTGGAAATCTGATACCACTTGATATAGGCGAAGTTGTCCCTGTCTTTCGATGAGATGGTGGCTATCGTTTTTGGTGGAGTAGACTTTGACGATCCGACTACGAACGTGTGAGACGTCGCGCCTTAGCAATCGCTAAACCAACTCTGAGAGGTTATTGACCACGCCGGAGCACGATCAACCTGACCACGAGGGTCTATTTCCTGCACGCAAACGAAGAACAAGCAAGAAACTAAGATTGCAATCTGGATATTGCGAATATAAGAGGAAAGCTTTATTGATGAAGTGGGGTTCTGTGACGCCTTTGTCTGGTCGCGGAACACAAACGAAGAACGCGAAGTTGCTGCTATGGCGAACTTGTAATCTAAACAAAACCCAAACCTAAAACGAAGCCCTAAGGGCTGTATATATGGGGGAATAGAAGGGAATTTCGTGGCCCCTTGGAGGAGGGGTCCGAAACCGACCCTAAGTCAGTTTCCCCATACATACGGACTCTAAAAACAGCCTATAATATGGTATTTCGAAATTACATGGGCCTGGCCCAAAATTAAGGTGGCGCAGCACCTATATTAGCCTATGGACGAATTTTATAAAGTGGCATCATGCATATTTCGTCCACAGCTTCCCACTCCCATTATGGTGGCTTCAATGTGCGAAAATCATCACTGGAAGCTCCAATGTTCTTCCCCGCGCGCGCACCTTCTCCTCCATGCTTGATCCCGCTCCAATGGTCATCCTTCTTATCCATGATAGGTCCTTCATTCATAAGTAAAACAAAAGTATCTAATTTAGGCAGCATCATATGTTCATGAATATTAGAAGGATTTCCAAGAAACGAAAGTACCTGGTAATTCAATTGACGTGCGCGAGCTCTAGTAATTGGTCCTGTATGTATAGCAGTCGGGGTGGGTGTAACATTAGTAGGGATGTCCTCATCAGAGGGTGACATTGAGTAGGCCCGAGTAAGATGGCCTTATGTCGGCAGCTCTGGAGGAAGCTACCACATGAGGGGTATGTCTCCCAAGGCCCCTTGCCGCAAGTCCAAGCCTTGTCGAGGCCACCATGCGCTAGGTCGCCATGCGAGTCCCCTCTCACAAGGAGACCTCATGAGGCTTGGCGCACAGGGCTAGACGCGCTCGAAGGAAGATGATAGAGGCCCAACGAGTAGGTGCGACCAGGTAAAATTTCCCTTCTTGTGAATAGGGGGCAACTTCCACAGGCCCTCCAAAAGTAAGTTCCCCAAAGCTTGCCATTTCGTTGGTAGAGAATCAGATCGGATCGGTGCTGCAGGACAGAGGTCAATGTCGAGGCCACAAATGCATCATGAAGACTACTTTACCACGTGAAGACCACCTTTAGTCAGGATAGGCCTAACTCATGTCGCCCTTAGAATTTCTGCCCTATGGCAACCCTTTCATAGCAATATTTGTGGGGAGAGGACAAAAGCAGTACAAAGGCGGAAGGACCATCACCATGTAAGGAGATCGAGCCATTATCTTCCCTAACACCTCGTGTACTTGAGCCTCAAGTTATTTCTTTTCCAAGTCAACTAAATCACAAGCAGGAGTAGGATTTTATGTCGCAAGGCGGCCCGAACCTGGGTAGCTCGTGTGTCCCCGTCGTTTCCAGTGAGAAGGAATTTGTTCGCCACCAACCTTGTTGTGTTTGTCGTCGTGTCGCAGGTCGCAAGACAAGCCCACCCAGTGTTCGAACCTTGTTCTTGGAGAAATTCTTGGACGCAGATCCTAGACTCCGACATTTAGCATGCTAGGTAGGGGGACTCGTCGTCTTCGTGCCTTCGATCTTGACATCAACATCAACATGGACGAAGCCGCTGCCTGTCGGGAACGAGCCGTGCATTGAACATCCTCCAGGGCACCCGTGCCGGCCTCCGCCCTTGGGGCCCTGGGGCAGCGACCCCGGGCAGCCACCGAGCCTGTTGGGGAGTATGTGGCCTCCTATAGCCACCCATCGGTGAACGAGCATGCACGCGACTGCTCCGCCATCGTCTCCTCGCTCTTGCGCCATGATCCTCCCGCTCTACGCTGCTCATGGCTCGGGAGCTTCTACACTACCACCCACCAAAGATGGCTACGAAGTTTGGCTCGAGCACAACACTGAGCTCATCGACACTACGCGTACCACTGTGAGTAACGGCAGTAAGGAGCCCTCTCCCTCCCCGCTCCCCCGCCATCACGCACCAACCAAGCCGAGAATGATGCTCCTCCTCCTGCTCTGGCCTATGATGCGCTTGAGTGACACCACGTGGCACGGGCGACGGAGCCACTCCATGGGTTGTTGGGGCCAGTATATGATGGTGACAGTTGTCTGATCGTCTATCGCTTGTCCCAGGATACGCGCGTGACCCTCGAGAAGGCACACAACCGCGAGGATCACGTTCTCCAAGGCGTCAAAATGGTCGGGCGCTAGAATCGCACAACCCTCAATACAGGTGTCGCCACCATTGGGGGCTACCTGGCCCTCGTTCCCGTGCCGCGCCACATGGTGTGGCCCGACAAGTTCATGCCAGAACTTCCTCCTCACAACAATGTCAGCACCAAACCCATGGAGTTCCTCCTGCTCTACACCATCAGCATCCAAGCTGCAAGGGGGGCAACTGGGTCATGGAAAACTAGTTTCCGTGGCCCTCAAGGGCGTTGTGCACGCATGGATCTTAACTTCCCCGATGCCTCTATCTCTTCATGGGAGGACTTGTGCAAGCAGTTTGTCGCATACTTCACGGGCACGAACGACTGCCCGTCACCCTCAATGACCCACGGGTCATGCACCAGCGCCTTGACGAGCCCAATGCAAGTTCGTCCAGCGCTTCAGCCAGGTGCGCAACAAGATCCTAAGGGCCTTCGATCCTGCAATCATCTCTGCAGTCACCAGCAGCATCATCGATCTGAAGATGCGTGAGAAGCTCTCCGTCATAGATGAGCTCGACTCTGCAGCGGAGCTTTTCGTCCTCGTTGAGCTATGCGGCAAGGTCGAAGAGAGACGCTTGTTTCTCCAACGCGACCCTAAAGCTGACCTGGTATGGCGAAGTCCAAGGACAAGGAGCCCAAGTGCAAGGGTCCCGCCATGCTCGCAGAGGGGACGGACTACAAGCGCAGGCGCCACCGCGACGAAGCCAAGAAGGATGATCGCCTCTCTGCGCCTACCACGGCATGAACTCCCACAACACCGAGGACTACTACGAGCTCAGGAAACTTCGCGAGGGACGCACCATGATAGAGGCAAAGGTGTTCCATCTTTTGTTGAGATGGTGGTTATCTTTTTTGGTGGAGTAGGCTTTGATGATCAGACTACGAAAATGCGAGGACGTTGCGCCTTAGCAATCACTAAACCAACACCGAGAGGTTATTGACCATGCTCAAGCATGATCAACCTAACCACGAAGGTCTATTTCCTGCACATAAATGAAGAACAAGAAAAAAATTAAAATTGCAATCGGATATTGCGAATATAAGAGGAAAGCTTTATTGATGAAAGTGGGGTTCCGTGACGTCTTGGTCTGGTCGTGGAACACAAACAAAGGACGCAAAGTTGCATGTATGGCGAACTTGTAATCTAAACAAAACCCAAGTCTAAACGACCCCTAAGGGTTGTATATATGGGGGAAGATAGAGGGATTTTTGTGACCCCTTGGAATAGGGGTCCGAAAACAACCCTAACTTGGTTTCCCCACAAATACGAACTCTAAAAACATTCTATAGTGTAGTATTTCGAAATTACATGGGCCTGGCCCAAAAATAAGGTAACGCATCACCTATAATATCCTATGGATGAAATTTATGAAGTGTCATATTTTATATTTCGTCCAATCCTTCATGCTCTCCTTGTAGTGGCTATGAAGTGCAAAAATCACCACTAGAAACTCCATTGTTCTTTCCTGCATGCACACCTTCTTCTCTATGTTTGATCCCGCTCCAATAACCATCCTTCTTGTCCACGCTAGGTCCTTCATTCATAAGTAAAAAAAAGTATCGAATTTAGATAGCATCATATGTTCATGAACATTAGAAAGATTTCCAAGAAACGAAAGTACCTTGTAATTCAATTTGCGTGCGCAAGCTCTAGTGATTGGTCTTGTAAGTATAGCAACAGGGGTTGTGGGTTTAAGAATGGTATTGATGTCCTCATCACACCGACCGCCACGACAGCCGTAAGGAGAGCGGCGACATGGGTCGCGGCGTCGTCAGCGGAGGCGGTCGCTGGGACGACAACAACAACAACATCGATGGCAACAATAAGGCCTGGTAGAACCAGCTACGGCAGGAAGACCCTCAGGCCAACGATGCACCAACGCACGCTAGTGACCTCCCTCCCACTGAGAACGTTGGGGCCTACCAGGAGCCCCGTAGGGTGGCCTGCATCCTCGGCGGGACCTAGGAACCTCCAACCAACCGCCACTTCAAGCAGTTATCTCGTGAGGTGAACGCAGCCCTCCCAGCTTGAGTCTGTCGGTCGCCTCAAGTGGTCCGAGCTCCCGATCACCTTCGACACCAATGACAATCCCAAGTCCATGAAGGTTATGGGTGTCGTCCCTCTGCTATGCACACCTACTATCAGCAATATAGCTATCACCAAGATGCTCATTGACGGTGGGGTGGGGTTCAACGTTCTCTCTATGGAGACATTCGAGTGCTTCATGTCTTGAAGAGCGCGTGATGCCCACCAGCCCTTTCTCAGGTGTCACCGATGGCTCCAACATTCCCATAGGGCAAGTGCGCCTTCCCGTCACCTTTGGCTCCCGCAAGAACTAGCACATAGAGACCATCGACTTTGATGTGGCGCATATCGGCCTGCCCTAAAATGCCATCTTGGGCTACCCGACGCTCTCCAAGTTCATGGCTCTGATCCACCATGCCTACGGCCTCGTCAAGATGCCCGGCGGCAGCGACACCATCACTATTGGCTCCGACGAGAAGGAAGTGGTGAACACCTCGAGCATGCCTATAAGGCCACTACCTCCGCATACCCCACTGGTGAGGACATCCTTGGGCATGCAAAGGAAGCAGCCGCGAAGAAGAATCCCCTGCTCCCTTAGGAGTGGGCCGGGCACAAGGGGGCATCACCGGATGGGTGCAGCGGCGTCAGCAACGCCCCCTCCTCCAAATGGGAAAGCTCGCTCGTCACCTTCCGCCGAGAAAGCTCTGGTGCGATGACATGGATAGCAGCAGGCATGCCCGACCTGCCGAGGGAGGTGAACAAGCACCACTGAGCCACGCGCCAGGGCGCATGACCCGTTAGCAAGCCCTAGGATGTAGGAATTCCCATGAAGCTCCCCACCGCAGGTGGATGGTCAGCCCCACCCCATCTCCAAGCCGCACAGGAACAAGCGCATGTGCATTGACTTAATCTCCATCAACCAGGCTCACCCCACGAGGCCCTTCTCTCCTCCATCTCTGCCCATGCATGTGGCCTTTGGCATGTAGAACATTGTAGCCACCTTCGTGAGGCTGATGAGCATGAGCCTAGAGTCCCGCATCACAGATGTTGTTAACAATCACCGACTAGCCCACCGTAGCTCCACGAATGACGGTGGAGGGTGTTCTGATACGAAACACATGGAAAGCTCTCTAACACTAGAAGTTCTATCAACGCTCCACGGATACGAGCGAGACGGAGTTGTACACGCTCCAGGGATCTCTCTACCCACACAACCCTCAGCATGTGACAGCCCCTTCCCACTCTCATGGAAGCCCCATGCTCAGCACTGGCGGATACCCCATGCCATGACATGGCGGGCGTTTTGACAGTGAGGGCGCTTTTCAGCGGAACCAACCTCAGGCTGACCCGTGTCCATCACGGTAGTGTTTCTGTCATCATTTGAGGGGCCGCATTCAGCCACGGCCTCAAGCCGACCCATTTCGAACACGGGAGCATGCATATTTATGTCATGTAACGAAGTTTCTTCACGCATCAGTAAAGCTTGTTTCTGTCACACTCCCTGTATGTCTGCAGCTGGCTATGCCTCAATAGGGGTGCGCGCTCATGATCTCCCTCGTGTCTGTTACGCGTGTAGGGGATGGGCACAACACTTGTGCTCAGGTCAGTCCATGTAGTGCTGCAAAAACCAAGCGACTAAGCTCTTGCTCATGGGCCTGCTCCCATGTACGTCACCTCGCAAGGTCCTTGGTTCCTTATCTCCTCATGTGATACCCATAGGCAACCCAGCGGGTGCACCTCGCGACATCACTTGTTAGTTTTTCCCCGATGCAAAACTTCGGAGGCCTCAGGAGCCTCCCTCGGGAGGCCTCGCAAGAGGCGTCCCGTGGACAGAAGGTTTCATGAGGGACCGCACCTCACGAGTCACTCCCTTTATAGGGCTCGCTCCAAGCCGCTCACCCTCAAGGAGCTAAGTATAAACACACCCCTTAGGCTTTCTTCCTCTCAATCCCTCCTGAGGCTTCCCGATTTCCTAGGCACTTGCCGTCTGTGCATCAAGGGGGGACCCCGAGCATTGTGTGTCGGGGTCTCCTACTAGCCCTAAGATATCTAAACCCTCTAGACTAGTTGATCCCTTGCTTCAGGCATACCAGCGACGGTGTAACCCGCCTCAGGGGCTGGGTCCTGGCGACATAGGAAACAAAGGCAATGAAAAAAGAAGAAGGCCACCCTAGAGGGAAAACGAAAGCGCATTAAACACATCAAGCATTGAGTACTTAAAGCAAAAGTTACCTACAAATGTACTTAAAGCATTGAGGGCCGGGTGGTTCACGATGCAACAGGAAAAGAAAGATAGCATCTCAAGCGGAGGAGGCGCTGCCCTCGTCGTCGTCGCTCGCGAGATCCCCTCCAAGGCTGTTGCCCTTTTCGGAGGGCTTGACCAATACAAACCGCTCAATCAGGGAGTACACATGTTCGCACACCTCATCCCTGACCGGTCCTTGGAGCTTCACATGCTCTAGCTCCACCACAAGGGAGAAGTCGAAGGCGGGGTCATGGTGGCGAAGGTTGGAGAAGACACGCGAGCCACACAGTCTAGAAGGTCGCGAGCGCCTCCCTCAATGGATTCATCCACCTTGGAGAATTCTGCCTTCAGCCCCTCCATCACCTTGATGATGAAGTCGAGGTAGCCGCCATTGGAGTTCAGGTGGGGCAACACCGGGACGTCAACAACAAAGCGGCCGAGCGCACCGCTAGCATGCATGGTGAGGCCCAACAACACCTTGGTGTAGTGCGCTTGTATTGTTCGTGCCTGCGCCTCATCATCCTAGGCCCTCTGCACGGAGTCGACAGCCTTGCGAACCTACACCAAGAGCGACAACAACTCCACCTCGACATCCTCTTTTCCCTCGAGGGCGACATCGAGGTCACTCTCAGTGTCCTGGAGGTTGGTCTTGATCTCGTTGACATCCTCCTGGATCTCATTATGCTTAAGCTGGAGTTGGCTTCCTGCAACGCCAGCTTGCCGCGGTACTCCTGCAGAGCGGCTTCTCGCTCCCTGCCAACCCTCACATCAGCCTCAGTATTGGCCATGGCCTCCCTCCTCTCAAGCTAGGTGCACGCCTCGGTGCGCGTCACCTCAAAGGAAGCCTCGTCAACGTGAACCTGACCTTCCAGGGTCAAGAGGCGCTCGCACTCCGCCTCCTGGCCGGCGGTAGTCCAAGCGGCCTCAAGCTCCATGAGGGCCATGTCGGCCTCTTTGTCGGCGATGCCCTCCTGCCACTGAGCTAGTTCCCCCTCGTGGGCGGTGTGTTTCTGCTTCCGTGCGGCGGCAGTGTGATCGCATGCCCCGAGATCCTGCTCGCAAAGGGCATTCCGATCCTCCCTTGGTGGGTGCCGGATTTGGCCTCCTCGTGTCATTTGCCCTCCCCCCGAACGTCCACCTCAAGCGCGTCACGAGCAACATCGGCGCTCCCGAAGGGCCCGTGCATGAGCAAGGCACCGCTCCCTATGGCAGCCATCCACGAGGTCCTCGTGAGGGTCTTCCCTTCCGCAGGGCTCTTGCCCTTGGCCAAGTCAGCATGGAGTGGGGGCTTGCCCAACGAGTTGCACTGGTGAGGGTGCCATGGGTGAGACAACCCTCTGCCTCTTCCGCGCGGGTGCCCTACCGGGGTCAGCAATTTAGTCCACCATCCTCATCGGCAGCAAGCAGTGATGGACGAAGGATGCTGGAAAAATTACTCATTGGCAGTGGCCCAACGCCTATGTGTCATAAGGGGCCTTGGGAGTTGGCTGCCACCACTTTCGTGGGAGGAGGGAAGCATCGCGGGCTCTGTCTGCGCTCCGATCGCGGAGGTGGCACTCCTCTTCGGTGTCATGGTGATGGGAAACAACAGTGGAGGCAGATAAGAAGGCGGACAGAAAACAATGAGGGGAGCGCGCGTAAAGAAGGGGGTGACATGTAAGGAAGAGGGAGCAGTGCGTAACGGAGACGAACAGGGGAAGGCGAGTTATGATGGGATTTCCTGATGTGCACAACAGTTTTCTAGGCGGGCGCGCGGTTCCCAGGGCGTCATGGGGGAGCAGGAACATCCCATCCCATCGTGGATGACCCACATCACCTTTGCACCCAGTAGTCTGTCGGGGCCCGTGGCAATTTGGCCCTCGCCGTTTCATGCTTCACAGGAAGAACATGCGCACCACGGGCCTGGGCGCTACCATCGACACGATGGGACCCATAGTACCACAACCCGTCGATAGCTGGACTTGAGGGTGATGCTAAGTTGGCCCGAGTAAGATGGCCTTGACCCGGCCGCTTCAAAGGAAACTGCGACCTTAGGGGTATGTCTCATCCGGCCCCTTGCCGCTGGTCCAAGCCTTGTCGAGGCCACCAAGCGCCAGGTCGCCTCGTGAGGCCCGTCCCACAGGGCGTCCACATGAGGCTTGCGTGCGGTGCCAGCCGTTGGACTTCTTGCCCACCACGTGGCTAACGCACCCGGTTGGACAAAGATGATAGAGGCCGAGCCAGTAGGCATGGCCAGGTACAATTTCCCTTCTTGTGATTAGGGGTAGTGTCCTTTTCCCGTCCAAAATCAAGTTCCCCAAAGCTTACCGTTTTGGAGATAGAGGATCAGCATGGATCAGTGCTGCAGGATGGAGGCCATCGCCGAGTCCACGAACGTGTCATCAAGACTACTTTACCAGTCGAAGACCACCTTTAGTCAGGATAGTCCTGGCTCCTGTCCCCCTTCGAATTGCTGCCCTTTGTGAACCCTTTCCTGTTAATATTTTCGAGGAAGAGGACCAAGGCTCTACAAAGTGGGAAGGGCCATGTCGATGTAAGGGGATCAAGACATTCTGTCCCATAACATCCCATGTATTGGAGCCTCAAGCTCCTCCTTTTCCAAGGCAAGTAAATCACAAGCAAGAGTAGGGTTTTATGCCACATGGTGGCCCGAACCTTGGTAGCTTGTGTGCCCCCATCATTTCTGTTGAGAATGGGTGAGTTCGCCACCAACCTTGTTGTATTTGTCGTTGTGTCACAGATCGCAAGCCAAGCCCCCAGTGTTCGAACCTTGTTCTTGGAGAAGTTCTTGGACACAGATCCTAGACTCCGATATAAACCTCCTGCACCTGACCCGAGCTACCAGCCTCAGCAATGTGCTAATCCCAGACCTGCCTATAACAACGCCAATAACAACAATGGTGGAAAGAACAATAACAACACATGCCAAGTCACTTGATTTGGACGTGGACAACAAGGGGACTACTCAAGACAATGCCCCAACAAGAAGCCAGATGAACTGCACCCTAATGTGCAAAACCAAGGTCAAGGTTGTAGAGTGCAGCCAAGGAACCAAGCTGCCCACAACCAACCCAACAACGGGAAGGGTCGTGTCATCAACACTGAGGAAGCCCGGGACGACCTGGATGTCATACTATGTATCTTCCTTGTCAACTCAACCCCATCTACTGTCTTGTTTGATTGTGGATCTTCGCATTCTTTTGTCACCCAAAGGTTTGCTACAGTAAGCGGTTTCAGCCCTACACCGTTGAGTAGTCCCATGATGGTGCAAACGCCGGGATCAATTTTGAGAACCAAGATAGGGTGTAGAGAAGATGAGACTAACATCAACAAGGTTGATTTGCTAGCAGACCTCATCATCTTGGATTAACAAGGCTTGGATTTGATCCTTGTCATGAATTGGTTAACCAGGCACCAAGGCTTGTAGATTGCGCCAAAGGAATAGATACTCTAGCAAATAGCCAATGAGTTGAAGTCAAGTACATCCTTAATCCCTCCTCGGCTCAAGCCTCTCAGGTCAATTGTTTGTCGAGGATTGGGTTGGATAAAGTACCAGTGCTATATGAATACCCTGATGTCTTTCCTGATGAGCTGCCCAGAATGCCTCCTGACTGTGACATCGAGTTCATCATTGAGATGATGCCCGGAGAATGGGATCGGAAGAATTAGCCGAGTTGAAGAAGCAACTGGCTGAGCAACAAGAAAAGGATTTATCCGCCCTATTAAATATCCTTGGGGATCACCTATTCTATTTATGTCAAATAGGATGGTACTATCCGACTCTGTGTCTATTACCAATCTCTCAATGAAGTCACAATAAAGAACGAGTACCCACTTCCCAAGATTGAAAACTTGTTCTATCAGATGAATGTTGCCAAGGAGTTTCCAAGATTGATCAGAGGTCTCGCTACTATCAACTGAATATCAAACCCCAAGACATTCCAAAAATGGCATTTGTAACCCGGTATGACCTGTATGAGTACACGGTCATGTCATTTGGGTTAACCAATGCCCCAACCTACTTCATGTACCACATGAACAAAGTTTTCATGGAGTACTTGGACAATTTTGATGTTGTCCTCATTGATGACATACTCATCTTTTCCAAGTATAAATAAGAGCACGGGAAACACTTGAGAATGGTCCTAGATAAGCTTCAAGAACACCAGATTTTTGGGTCTTGTGTTGACTGCATAAGGATTGTCAGTGGATCCTGCCAAGATTGAAGCCCGGACTAAATTTCAGTCCCCAAGCAATTTGAAGGAAGTCAGAAGCTTCCTCGGACTAGGGGAGGGTACTACCGTAATTTCGTTGAACAATTCTCAAGCATTGCATGACTCATGACTCAACTCTTGAGCAAGGACAAGAAGTTCAAATGGAAGCCGAAGTGTGAAGATAGCTTCCAAGAACTCTGGAATAGATTGGCGATGGCCCTAGTTTTTCCACTCCTGATATTCACATGGATTTTGTGATATATTGTGATGCATCGAGAACCAGGCTTGGAGGTGTTCTGATGGAAGAATTAAGAGGCGTAGTATATCTATCCAGACATCTATACCCTCACGAAGAGAAATACGCCACTCATGATCTGGAGTTGACAACTGTAGTTCATGCCTAGAAGACATGGCGACATTACCTCCTATGGAAACAATGTGGGATATACACAGACGAGAAGTGTTTAAAGTATATTTTCACTTGAAAGTAACTGAAGATGAGGCACCGAAGATGGTTGGAGTTGATAAAGGACTATGACCTTAGTGTTTAATACAACCCTAGAAAGGCTAACGTGGTAGCGAATGCCTTAAGCAGAAAGGCTTGTTCCTTCAATTCTATGATTAAGTAAAGGCTACCTTCCTTGTATGAAGATCTTCAAAGATTTGGCTTGGAACTGGTTACATCAGGATTATAGGCCAAGCTCGAAGCAAAGCCTACCCTTATGAATGATATTAAGGAAGCTCAAATGGGACACCAAAGCATGGAAGGCAACAAGAGGAAGATCAAGGAAAGCAAGGCCCCAAGATTCTCGGTGGATGGACAAGGATTCGTATGGTTTGAGAATTGCATTTGCATACCCAAAAAAGTTGAGCTCAAGAACTTCATATTGCAAGAAAATCATGACACTGCATATTCCATCCATCCTGGAGGAACCAAAATGTATCAGGACCTCAAAGCAAGATTCTAGTAGCATGGCATGAAGAGAGAGATTGCCACTTTCATTGCCAAGTGTGACATATGCTAAAGAGTCAAAGCTGAGCATCAGCGACCCCCTGGATTGCTTCAACCTCTCAAAGTGCTTGAATGGAAGTTTGACAAAGTCAGGATGGATTTCGTCACCGGATTGCCTAGGTCAAGAAATGGACGTGACTCCATTTGGGTCATTGTTGATCACCTGACCAAGGTAGCCCACTTCATTCCCGTCAACCCAACCTACAGTAGAAAAAAGCTAGCCAGTATTTAAATCGACCGAGTTGTGAGCCTCCACGGAGTAGGATATTGTGTCAGAAAAGGGTACCCAATTTACCTCGAGATTGTAGAAACAATTCCAAGAAGCCTTGGGAACCAAACTATCTTTCAGCGCTGCTTGTCACACTCAGTCCGGAGGACAAACGGAACGAGTAAACCAGATACTCGAACACATAGTTAGTGCTTGTGTTCTAGCATATGTAGCCAAGTAGGAAGATTGCTTACCTTTCGCCAAGTTCTCCTACAACAACGAATGTTTGTCCAGTCTTCACATAGCGCCGTTTGAGGTTTTGGACGAACGTAAGTGCTATACTCCCCTCAATTGGTCAAAAACTGAAGAAGGACTAGTCTTTGGACCAGGCATCCTCCGCAAAGAAGAATAGCAGGTTCAACTCGTCAGAGAACATCTAGAGACCGCCAGGTCAAGACAGAAGAGCTATGCCAACTCCCACCATCGTGAAGTGAGATTCAACAATGGGTATCATGTCTATATCCGAGTCACCCCTCTTAAAGGAACCAAAGTGTTTCCACGTGAAAGGAAAGCTTGCACCAAAATACATTGGCCCTTTCAGGATCATCGAAATATGAGGAGAAGTTGCGTACCAGCTAGAGCTACCTTCTGAGCTATCTGATGTGCACACCGTGTTCCACGTGTCACAACTCTAGAAGTGCCTCCAAGTTCCCAGCTGTTGAGACCTCTACAAGGACATCGATCACCAAGCCATCGACCTTCAGCCAGACCTCACTTATCATGAGAGATCAATTCACGTCTTGGATGAAGCCGAGAGTTGCACTCGAAGCCGCACCATCAAATACTTCAAGGTCCAATGGAGCAACCACACTAAAGCAGAAGCAACCCGGGAGCCTAAAGACTACCTTAGATCCGAATTGCGTTATCTTTTTAGCACCTAGCTTAGGAATATCGGGGAAGAGATTCTTGAAAGGGGGGTAGGTCTGTCACACCCTGTGTTCTGTATCACATCACTATGTTAATAAAGTTTAAAATTTCGGGCCAAATACAATTTGTGTGTGCTTGTAAATGCTTGATTGCTTTGCCTATGCTTGTTTGATTGTGTGTGCTTTTATTCACAAAAAATCCTCCTATTCTCTAGACTTATCTCCTTGACACAAATCTTTGCCCAATGATCATTAGATGTGTATAGGACATAAAACTATTTTTATAAAATATTATTTTGTCCAAAAAGAATTTATTTGATTTAGGTCTTCAAAAATCCCATGAACTAAGGTTTGTACTACAAGTCCTCAAATTAGGGTAAATGTTTTGTCCCAAAGATTTTATTGGGATCACATTATCTAAATACTTCCAAAAACCACACAAATATTCTTTTTAAAGTTATTTATGTATTTTATTAACATGCCCTTTTCTAAGGCCATAAATAGTCATTTATAGGGAAAAATTATGTTTCAAATTTTTTTTGAGAAAATTTAGGGAAACTGAATGGACATGTATTTTCCATATATGTGAGTTTCAACACATGGTCATGTTTAAAATATTGGACAAAACCCTACAAAACCCTTTTTGAATATTTCAAGTATTTGACAATAAATATTGTCAAACAAATCCAGGAAAATTCTAGCAAGTCACATATGCCTCTTGTGATGATCTTCTGATAATTCATCTCAATCAAAATAGTCTTGGTTCACAAAAGTGCCTGAAAACCCTGTGTGTCCAGATTCAAATTTGATCAAACTTATATTGCCAAGTATTTACTTAGTCAAAAACTTTGTGGGCATGATCAAATCCCCTAATGATGCAAATACACCAAGTCCAGGAGGCATCAAGGAAAATAGTGTAGCTTAGCTAGATCTAAGCAAGTCCATTTCTGCCTATTTCCAGGTTTGCCGGGTACTTTCTTAAAATAAGCTTAAACCATGTGATTCACCTCATTTGTACTTAGTACTCACCCATGTTAAGTCCTATGTCTAGTAGAGCAAATTAGCTAGCCCAAACTCTAATTAAACACCTTTGGTATATTTTTTGGAACCAATGATTGAACCACCAGAATTATTCTCCTTGACCTCATCTTTTTACCACATCTCCTACTAGTCCTCTTCTGTAAAAATGTTTGGTCCACTGCTCAATTAGTTGGGGGGGGGGTAAAACCCACATTTTCTCACTGTTCTACCAAGCCAGCACTCACCCCCCCTCCATTTCCTTTCACCTCTAGCCTTGCCTTAGGTCTTAAAACTCCAAGGGCATCTACAGAACCTCCAGGCACTACAAGACACAAGTGGCTGCACCTAGAGCGTGTGGACCATGCATGGCATGCCAAAACGGTGCTCTGGAGCATGCTATGGTCCAGCCCGCACTCTAGTCTGCCACCATCCCGAGCCCCGACAGCCACACAAGGCCGGGCCGTGTCCCCTGGATTCCCCGCAAGGCACCAGGTGCTTGGCACCCATTCCCCCTCTCTCCAGCGACGTGTGCTGTGCCTGCTCGAGCGCCGCCTGCATCTGCCAACCCCTGCTCGCAACTCTGGAACACCTCGAGCGCGCCTTCATCTCTATCTCTCCCATGCGTCCTCATCGAGCCCCGCTAGCACCTCAGACGCGCCCTGACACCCTCCCGTGGCCATCTGAGCCGATCCCGTAGACAACCGTGGACTCTGTCCATGGCGAACCTCGAAATAGCTATTTAAGCCACCCTTAGCCTTCCTTCCGCACCTCCCTCACCCTGTGACACTGCCAATCGTATTCCCTTCCACGCAGTCCTCCCAAGAGACCTCGAGATCGAGATCGAGCTCGGAGTCCGTCATGTTGGGTCCTCCATCGTTCGCTAGGATTAAGCCTCCTCGACTTCTATTTTCGCTCTATTTGGAACCGCAGAGGCCTCCTGGCGTGATTCCGTCTTCGTCCCATGCATTTCAAATCTTGGTTCGTCCGCAGGGACGACCTCCATAAGCTTCGTAGCTGTGACTCATGAGCACCGATGAACCACTGCACCCTGGCGAACCCCTCCTCCTCCATCCAACCAACAACATTGCCCTGAGTCCATTCCTGCCTCCAGCTTATCCGCCCGTGCCTAGATTTGCCACAGGTGAGCTCCTGACCTCCCTAGTCACGAGGTTAGGGATGATAGGCGGGCCCACCTATCATCCTCTACTCTCTCCATCCCTCTCCGGATGCTGGCCCCTGGGCCCCATCTGTCGAGTTTGAACCCGACTAGCGCGCCCGCCTTGCTTGTATGGGCGATTGTGGCTCCAATCTGGCCCATCTACGGGTTGTTTTGGCCCAGCCACTTATGGTAGCTTTTTATTTTCCTTCTTATCAGGATTTTACAAATTTTGCACAAGTTCAAATACTTATCCAAATCCAGTGATTCAAATTTCTAAATTATTGAAATATTCCAACCTATTTAATGGTGTCACTTGCACTTCATTTGGTATACCTTTTTAGTACTATCCTTAATTAAATCCATGGTAGGTATTTAAAATCATAGTCTAAAACCAATATCTCTATTTTTGTGATTCCAACTCCAAAACTAGCACATGTAGTATTTTTAGTTCTAATTCTAGTATTTAATAAAAATAGGTTAACATTTTTGTGATTGCTTTATATTTCCTAATTTTTCTATGCTCTTATTTTTGCCTGTTAATTTGCGATGATGGATTACGTTGTGTACAGAGAGGTTGGACCAGAAGCTTTTGAAGACCTTGAAGACTTCGTTGATCCAGGCAAGCAACCCTTTGACCATGTCGACGAAACTATTCTTGCATGTCATTATAGCACTTTTAATTATTGCATGAAAGGCATGACTGTCTCTGTTGCAATCCCTTGTTGATACTCACATATCAAGACTCTATCTTCCATTTAGGGTTATGTGGACAGGAAGTAGATAGGATACTCGTAGACTCTATGCAAGTCGGATGGGAATATGCATATTGATGGAAACAAAAGCGTTTTGAAAGACTTCTCGAAATCCATCGGGTCCCACCAATGTCCGAGGAAGAAGTTGACCTAGGTAACGCTTGATAAAGAAGTGGTGTACCGAGGCAAGTGAGTGTGTTATTTTCAAAAAGGGACTGGTTTAAGTTGCGACCGTTATGCCATGCTTACACGTACAACCCCGATAACCCTTATGGGACGGGACTTTCTTGATTACTTTGTTTGATGCTAGCAGAGAGCCCACGGTACTAGTGGCGAGAGGGCCAGATTCACTCTCTCGATATGGGGTCGTGCCTGGTGTCGGTGTCAAAACCGGCGGATCTCGGGTAGGGGTTCCTGAGCTATGGATCTTTGGATCAATGGGGAACAGGAAACATAGGGACAATATTTACCTAGGTTTGGGCCCTCTTGAAGAGGTAAAGCCCTATGTCCTGTTTGATTATATTGATGTGTGTGATGATTACTGAGTCGATCTACCATGAGATCAGATGAACTAAACCATAGGTGAGTAAGGTGATGGTTCTCCCCCTACAAACTAGGCCCTCTTGTTTATATAGACACCAGGGGTACCTAGGGTTACACATGGTCAACTGCAATCAGGTTTCCTTTTTGAATGCAGAATCACCTTATATCTTGGCCTTCAAGTAATAGCCACAAACCAGCCCACCTGTCCGGCCCATAAGAGATAGCTGGTGGTCCGAGTACCCCTTAGTCCCGGACTCCCTAACCTGGATGGACGACTATGGACGCTTTTACAGACTCCGGGTAGACTGTTGTGTCCCTTCTAGGATGGTACTTTTGACAACGAGTGGATTCTTTTTTAGTGTTGTCAAGGGAAAGACATTTTTTAGGTGCTTACCTAGGGTATGTAATATACCGCGAGTCGTCGATGATACGAAAGTTCCCCGAGTCTTGTGGGTAAAGTTTGCAACCTCTATAGAGTGTAAAACTATCGGAATAGACATGTACACGGTCAAGGATAGTTTGATAACGGCTCTTGGGCTACGCCCATTGTTTTACAAAACCTGTTGTGTGTGGGTGAAAAGAGGTACTTGAACTACGTCAGGTGACTTGATGAGATGATGAAACTAGAGTTGAGATACTCTATTTATATTGATATTTGTAACCTGTTTATATGGATATCTATAACCTGTTGATGCATGCTTTAAATATGCTAGTACATGATATTGCATTCAAAACTAGCTTTCCTCAAAAGTACCTATTTAGATCTATTCCATCCATTGTTTATCTTGTTCAAAACACGTCCTCACTGTGAGTACACTCAAAAGTACTCATTGGCTTGTCAATGGGTATTTAATTGGCTAGGCATGGAACAGCAGGAATATGGTAAAGAGTCCTTGTTGACAAACATGCGAATTAGGCTGCTTCCCCACCAGAATGCCTTAGGCAGATGGCATGGGTCCACCCTTTCCTTCAAGATTTCCGCTGCAAGTTTACGTTTGATGTTTTGCCTTCATGGCTCTATCTATCTAAGACTTGACCATAATGTTCATAATTTGTGTAAGAAGGTATATAATGGGTGTAAGACTCTTGTTAATCGGTTTATATGTGTTTTGTGTGCAATGATCCCTATGGTCACTATACACATGCATTCGTGACTTATACTTTTAAGTGGGGGTCCCCCAGACGCTCATGCTAATTGTAAGTTGTAGTGCATCAATTGTGATGGAAGGATCAGCAAACCATTTATCAATGAAGTTATGAGGAATTTCAGGATCAAACAAAGACAAATCTTGAAGCCGTTTAGCCTGTTCTTCCTTGTCCTTGATGATGTTCACACGAGTGTTACAGTCAAATTCATCTAGGAGACATCACACTACTAGGAAACAACATATAGCTGGAGATTTAGCAGTAGCATGTGCCAGGAAAACTCGCTACTACTACATAGTAGTAGCACGGTAGAGTAAAACATGCTACGGGTCCAGACTTATCAATAGAGCGGGAGAATAAAACTCACTGCTGGTATGGTTACCCACCCGACCATCCAGGGTAGTAGCGCACGATCTGGAAGTGCGCTACTGCTACTTAGTTTAGTAGTAGAGCGTTTTGGAAAGACACACTACAAGTACGGTTGCGTTGTGCCACCCGATCGGCCCTGCTAAGCGGCAGCGTGACTTTAGTAAATGCGCTACTATTAATGGTGATAGAAATAGCACAGTCTGTAGAAGCTCGCTACTACTAAGGCACACAACCATCACCTTCACTTCACCCCTCCCCCTCCCCCTTCCTCGCTCCCTCCCTCTCTCTCACTTTCTTCTCACCCACTACTACTACCTCAGATTTCTTTACTCTTCCTTCTCCTACCTATCTTCTCTCTACGTTAATGCCCCCTCCACCATCTCCATTAATGCACCCAACTATATCTATTCCCTCCTCCCTCCACTTTAATACTTCACTTTTGTCTCCTCCTCTGACTAGTTAGAGCTAGCCATGCACCCCCTTCCCCTACTAGGTAGATCTATCCATTTACTAAGTGGAACCTATCAACTCCACAAATAGATCTCTATTCTATAATGAAGTAAAGTCATCATCTAGTCACCACGCTTCGGAAGAAATAATGTAAAATATGTGTGTGATATGACCGATAATAATGGCGGCGAAAAGTTTTGTGTCAATAGGTGTATTTTCTGAATATATGTGTATTTTATGGATTGTATGTGATATGAGAGTTGCTTATGTTTTGTCAAAATGTCGATTTATTTCCGTTTCGGCAAATTTTGGGCAAACTCCATATGTCCTTTTTTATGGAAGGTCATGCTGAATTTTTGTTTGACTTTGATGCATGCATGCATGGATGTGTTTATAATCGTTTGAATTATACCGCACAAGCGATCATGAAGGTCACTGGAATGATGGTGGAAAGATGGTTCGTATCTGCGGTGCACGACATGTATGAAAATAACCGGAAGGAGATTTTATGTTTGTCTCGAAGATGCAAAGGAGGAGTCTTGCACAACCACTTTAAGGTAGGCCGTTTGAAAGTGCACCTACTCATGACCCGTTTCATGGATGGCTATACTCAGTGGATAAGTGAAGATGATGATGTCGATGTTGAATCCAATGAGGACATTGGACCTAATGAAGAGATGGCCAATGAAGGAAGTAGACACGAGGACGAACATGGCAAGGGAGAAGAGGTCGGATATGGCAGCGAAGAACAGGTTCGACATGGCATCGTAGAAGAGGCCGGACATGGCGTCGATTCATATCTCTTTATCATATCAATAATTTATGATTGTTTCATGCCAATATTATGCAACGTTCACTTACTTTTGGCAAAAAATTATATGTTTTATTGGACTAACCTATTGATCCAGTGCCCAGTGGCAGTTCCTGTTTTTTGTATGTGTTTTGTTCCGCTGAAATTCCATAACAAACGAAGTCCAAACGCGATAAAATTTTACGTAGATTTGTTTTGGAATAGTTGTGAATTTTGATAAGTGGAATTAATGCAAACGGAGGCTCAACCCCCCCCCACTAGGGTGCGGCCGAGGGCACAGGCACAAGGTGGTGGGTGGTGCTCACCTTGTATGTATATTGAATATTTCCTTTGACTTCAAGAAAGCTGATTTTTGGATAAAAATCACCTCAAAATTTCAGCCAATTCGGAGTTGCGGATCTCGGGGAATATAAGAAACGGTTATCAGCCAGAAAACAGGAAGGCGAAATAGAAGAGAAGAGAGAGGAAGATCCAATCTAGGAGGGGCTCCTACCCATCCACTACCATGGAGGCCATGGACCATAGGGGGAACTCTCCTCCCATCTAGGGGTAATCCAAGGAAGAAGAACGAGGGGGGAACTCTCCCCTATCTCCCGGTGGCGCCGGAACGCTGCTAGGGACATCATTATGATGGCAATCTACATCAACAATCTTGCCTCCGTCAACACCAAATCTCTCCCCCTCTATGCAGCATTGTAACACCTCTCGTCCATGCTGTAATCTCTACCTAAACATGGTTCTCAACTCCATATATTATTTCCCAATGATATTTGGCTATCCTATGATGTTTGAGTAGATCTCTTTTGTCCAACGGGTTAATAGTGGTATGATGTTATGGATGTGAGTTGTATGTTCATATGGTGTTGTCCTATGGTGCCCTCCATGTCATGCAAACGTGAGGGATCCCCGTTGTAGGGTGTTGCAATATGTTCATGATTTGCCTATGGTGGGTTGCTTGAGTGACGGAAGCATAGACCCAAGTAGGTGGGTTGTTGTGTATGGGAGTAAAGAGGACTTGATACTTAAGGCTATGGTTAGGTTTTACTTTAATGATATTTAGTAGTTGCGGATGCTTGCTAGAGTTCCAATCATAACTGCATATGATCCAAGTAGGGAAAGTGTGTTAGCGTATGCCTCTCCCTAATTGCATATAACAAGTATCTATCGTATAATATGCAATTGCCTATGGATAATATTTCTTTTGAGTTATACAAAAAGCTTTCGACGAAACAATTTACTTTTAGTGTTCTTTTATCAAAACAACACCTAACTTTTATTTCCATGTTATTTATTATCTTGCAAAGTACTTCTAGTTTTATTCCCACAAAGTAGTTTCATACTTGTTCTAGGTAAAGCAAGCATTAGCAATTTAGCATGCGTAGAGTTGTATCAGTGGTCGATAGAAGTTGAGAGAATATAAATTCTACCTTTATCTCCTCACTAGGTTCACACTCTTACTTATCGAAAAAGGCTACAAATGACCCCCTACACTTGTTGGTTATCAACACCTTTTTCTAGCGCCGTTGCCGGGGAGCAATAGCGTGGGGTGAATATTCTCGTGTGTGCTTGTTGGTCTCCCTCTCCATCATGGTGATCATTGCGGGGAGCACGAACGGTGTTCTATTAAATCCTCTCCAACAGCCTATTGGTCTCCCTCTTATTCCTTTCGGCTTCTAGTATCACCTCTGCTAGAGATGGTGCTCGTGGCAGCTCTTCTTGCCTTGGCTGGCTACTCTCGCCTTGCTCATGAGCATGCACAGGGTTGTTCCTGGTTGACACCATCCTGGGGAAATCAATCCATAGCTTAGACATAGCAAGCAACAACTCTAGGACAAGAATTAGGAAATGCTCTGATCAGAATGGCATGTAGAATAAACACCAATCAACATGGTAAAACAACTACCATATGAACATTAGGTTTCATACGCACCATGACTTAGTTCAGTACAAACCCAAGCTGAAAACAACTACGGAGAGATGACACAACTCATCGGAGGCGTTACAAGCATCCTATACATTATCTATCTACACCTCCGAAACTCAACTCTCAACCTTGATCATACCCCCACAAGACACACAGGACTATGGCGATACGTCTACTAGCTTACTAGGTCTAGCATCCTCGCACTCAAACATCACCGTAGAATGCTTCGTACAGGTTACCCCCATGACCTGGAAGCTGAACCTGCGGATCTGGAAACACTCTAGCCTGGAATCCCTGGAAACCATAAGGGCACGGGTGTGGCCTTGGTCCCCTTGTCGGTGGCAACAGCGGTCCTCGAAGAGGGGTGATGCCTCCAACATCAGGCCAGTCTACGTGTGCTGGCAAATGAGTCCGTGATGGAGTCAGCATCTCCATATCTCCACAACCTGTTTGCACAACAGGTGCCAGCTGCGTCAAAGCTGTCCAAAGATGGGCACGGGTAGCATAGAGCTCCATGCGTAGGGCACGTGCATCACGGTCCCTAGTTTCCAACATCTGCGCGGTCACCTGCAGCCTAGGGTCTTCATGGGAATGATCAGAATAGGCTGCACTGAGATATCCATCCTCTCCTCCAATGGAAGCAGGAACATAGCAGAACTCCGTGTTCTGAAGCAGACCATGGTGAAACCTCATAATAGTCAGCATAGTATAGGCGGCTTCCTGAACTGCCATATCTATGGTAACTCCCAATCCATGAGTCCAGTGAAGCGGCTCTGCAGCTCCAGGATATGAAGGGTATATCCTAACAGTACACAGATACTGACTCTGGTTGAAATCTCGGTACTGCTCCTCCACGGTGTACTCCGGGTACCAACGATATCCTGCCTCCATCATCACTCTAACCAACATGGCCGTGTGACCCGGCACATCGATGCACCTGGTCAGACGGACCACCTGACGGAAAGGACGAGACGGCATCTGAAACAGAGAATGATGCAAAGACATTAGAGATCCTAACGGAAATCGAGCAGCATAACGGCTGTAATTGCTCAACAAAATTTTTGAGACAATTTAAAGGAGATTGGAAAGGCATGACCACTCGACTATCTAGACTCAAATCTCTTCTCCATTTGTTTGTCACATCAACAACACTAAAATAACCACACTTACTCACAAACAAGCTAGTTATTGGTCCATGGCTAGTAACTCGTCATCCTAGGCAATAGATGAGAATCCTAGTACCTATCCTCGTAGATAAGATGAGAATGACCCAGCATAGAATAACTTGGGAAGAGGAGTAAAAAGAGTCTTACGTTCCCTTCCACAATCAATTCCCCTACTTATCTATAGTGTTTATAGACTCAACTTCGACCGGTTTGGCTTGATAGTCCTACAGTCAGTCAGGCTCTGATACCAACGCTGTCGGGACTCCGATCCTAAGTCATATGATTCCATACTGTAACAAGCCACATCACTTTGCGGCCTCACGCACGGTACCCCACGGCTGCAGCCTTACCTTGGCCGGGACCGTTTGCGTCTTTTGGCTCACGTATGTGAACATGTCGCTGGCAATCGCACAACAAAGAACCCGGGCCGACATAACTAGTCATAGAACCCAAGTGGCACATCCGTACGGAAACAGGCATACATAACCCAGCAATGCAGGTGTCGGTCTCAAGCGTGTGTAGACGAGTCGTAGCAAGTTACAAGGACTCCATTACGTCGCGAGACACGAATGTCATCGCTGCACGTAGACGAGTCGTAACAGGCTACAGGGACTCCATTACACTGCGAGACATTTCCCCAAAGGGACAGACACAGCAGCAAAGAAGGATACATGCCGGTCAATCAATGTGTCCGGAGCAGTAGCAAGCTACCAAGGCTCGGTGGAAGCACAAAGAGACAGTTTCCCGTAAGGAGTATTGCTAAAGGCACACAACTAGGTGTCGGATCCCATACATACCGTTGCACGTCACACGTACGCACGACATGCCCGATATGCATAGATACAACTATGGCATCACAACATAACCATACAACAACATGACTTTTATTTAAAAGGCCCAGAGGAGCCTTGCATGATATGTTCATACAGATAGGGGTCACATGACCCGGCACTCAAGTCATACAAACAAGTTCATACAAGCCAGCGGAAACTTAGAACTATCCGAGTACGGACAGTGAAATGAAAAGAGGGCACATGGTCTGACTATCTACAGCACGCCACACGTCACAGGGTCGTAGCTGGGACACCAGCTATTCGGCATCGTCAACGTCTAGATAGAACCCACCTGATGGGTCCTGGTTTTCCTCTGCAACATTAATTAAGCAAGGATGAGTACAATCGTACTCAGCAAGTCTTTAAAACATACCTAGTCTAGTTATGCTCATGTATCAACAAAGGGGTGGAGGAGTTTATGCAGAAAGCCAGCTTTGACTCATGGCTAACCTACACTACTCAGTTTTACACTCTTTGTTACAATTTTACTTATCGCACACGAGTCCACTAACTCCATCTCAATACACCACCATGGACTCACCTTCCCCTCCCGGAAGAGTGCCATCCACGGTACTCACACTTGTCTTGAGATTTTTAGAAGTATCCATTTGATTATCTATGAACAGCATAAGTTTTCCAAGTAGTCCATATCCGCGGACGCGGCTATTCGAATAGTTTCATAACCCTGCAGGGGTGTACTTCTTCACACACGCTCTCGCCACTTATCGTTGTGTGCCATAAACCATGCACCTCGGCAACCTTCAAGCGGATGCCCAGCGAGGGAGTCGGCCACGACCGTCAATCACATAAGACCTCTAGTCCAGGCTACCGCCTATTTGAGACTGACCCGCATGGAAGTCCGGCCGAAGTTTCCACTACGGTCCCAAACGATGTGCGCAGGGTTCCCAAGCCCACCATTCGGGTGACCCTTGGTACACCGTGCCACTGCCTACCGCGTCGTAACCCACCCCGAGGGTCAGCGCTACGCACGGCCTCCAGCATGCTATAAACACCAGAAACTACTTGCAATACCTGGACCAAAGACTAAGCGACTGATAAGTCGAGCGGGGTCATATTTCAGGGCCCAGCATGTGGTAGTATCTCGTCTTGGATCTCAAACACGGAACCCAGTTCCTAAGAACGGTCTCAATGAGACAACCCACTATGTACTCCTACATAGCCTCTCATCGCCACCTTTTACCAAAACGGATTCGTTATGAGCTCAACACATCAGAACATCACAGTTTCACTCTAACTCATCACCCAGATGAATCAGACCTGACACAACTCTAAGCATAGCAGCATGGCATGAAGGTAAGCTAAGCACATCACGGCACAAGCATCTACCAGGTATGCTAGGTTGCAAGGTGTAGCTATTTACTGTGACAAGATCAGGTCATGCATAAGAATAGGATCATCTACCGGGTATGACTGACATGTGATTGTTTGTCCTAATGCAATAATGAGAGCAGGAGCGAGAGAATGGGATGTTATCGGAATGATCAATGGGGTTGCTTGCCTTGCTGAGTTGCGGAAGAGTTCTCTCCTTCGTCGGGGTATGGAGTAGTATCGTCTGGATTCGGACCTACCGCAATGCAGATAAGAACAATCAATACAAGCAAATGCGACAATATGATGCATGATCATGGCATAGTGGTATACATGGGTGAGCTAATGTGAATGGTGATCATGTCTATTTAATTCAGATTTGAATATAGGTTCCAAGTTGTCCTCATTTCAAATTCCATATAATGACCTAATGCTAAAATGTCCAAGTTCACCTATTTGGGTTTCCCTATCATGCATGAGAGTAGCACCATTGGATTCATTGGATTTTTCTGATAAATTTTCATATATAAATTATTTTCATCTGATTTACTGATTAATTTATATGATTTTTCAAAGTTTTAAACATTTTCTGGAATTATTTTAAAATAAGAAAATGAGTTATGACATAAGCATGATGTCATGATGACATCAGCTGGTCAGCTGACTCGGCCCAGAGTCAAACCTGACATGTGGGGTCCACATGCCAGTGTCTGGTTAGTTTAACTAACTAATTAAAATTAATCCTAACTAATTAGCAGACCGGGGCCCACTTGTCAGTGTCACATTAGTTTAACTAAATGATTTAAAGTAATCCGTGATTAACTTAACTAATCTGGACAGGGGCCCCACCTGTCATTGACTCACAGAGTCAAGCCAGGGGTCCACCCGGGTCAAACCCACCGGAGTTGGCCGGCGGCTTGACGCCGGTGACCTCCAGAGACGGCGGCGACCGTCGGGTTTCTTCTACAGGGGGTTATCTAGCGAGCTAAGACCACTAGCGCGTAGCCCGCGCACAACCGCATCCATCCGGAGCCGCAGGAGGTCACGGGGTCGCCGGAGCTCGCCAGAAACGAGCTCGTGGCGGCGGCCGGAGCTCGGGCTCGGACGCAAACGCGACAGAGGGCACGGAACGACCGGGTGATGGGTTCTACGAGCTCCTGGGAACTCCAGGAGTTCATTCATGCACACGCGCGTGAGCTTAGGGGTCTGCACGCACGGCGACGACCGACCACGGCGGCGAGGTGGATTCGGGTCCGACGGCTAGGCTAGCTACGGCGCGAGGAAGAGAGGGGGAACGCAGGGGGAAGGAGGAGGAGCTCACTGCGGATCCAGGGAGCTAGTCAGTGGCCTCGGGGGCGGTCGGAATCGACGGCGAGCCTCGAATTCCCCTCCGGCGACCCGAGGAGGAAGAAGATGGGGCGACGGTGATAGAAGCCCTCCGGCGATGCGTGGCTTGTCTGGGAGGTGGAGGAGGTCCGGGCGGAGCGATTGGCTGGCTCAGGAGGACTCGGGGTTGGCTAGAACGACGGCACGTCGGAGAATCATGGGTCGGTCATGGCGGAGCCGAGAGGAGAAAGGCGAGAGAGAGAGAGAGAGAGAGAGAGAGAGAGAGAGAGAGCGCGACCGCGAGGGAGAGAGAGAGAAGACCTCGGCGACGGCGAGCTGGCGCGCCCTGGGGCCTCCAGGCGGGCGACCAGGCAGGGAGGAGGTGGAGGCCTCCCGGCGCCGCGCGGCACTTCGCCTCTGCCTACTGGCAGAGGTTGAAGATGACCGCTTGGCCCTGGTGGGCTGGGCCATCTCCTTCCTGGGCCAGGTAAGCCCCTTCTGGCTTTTTTTTTAACTTTTGTTTTCTGTTTTCTAATATTTATTTATTTCCTTTGCAGGTCCAATGACTTTTATAAAATGACCCACATATTTTCTAAATTGTAGTTTGAATATTCCAAACTTATAATAATAGTTTCAGATTATTTTGGAAACAGTGATAATGATATTTGCTTTATTTGTCATTTTCCAGGGATGTAAACCATTAATTCAAATTATTTTAAATGTTCAAATAATACAAATGCCCCCTGGTATATCCATGTCCCTATTTATCAGACATAGGGGACATTTTTGATGGGCATTTTGGATTTGTTGAAATTTCATTTATCTAGAAATCCTATAATTCATTAAGTGGGTGGGGTTTTCTTCTTCTCCCCATTTCATATTGATGCATAGATGATGATGATGATGCAAACACATTACTATCCTATGACTCTTACTAGGGTTGTGACATCACATCAGAACAATATTGTTTCACTCTAGTTCATCACCCAAATGAATCAGACCTGACACAACTCTAAGCATAGCAAGCATAGCGGGCATAGCAGGTAAGCACATCACGGCTCAAGCATCTACCAGGTATGCTAGGTTGTAGGGTTTAGCTATTTACTGTGACAATGACAAGTCATGCAGAGGAATGGGTTCAACTACCGCAAATGATGGATAAATAAACGTTTGTCCTAATGCAATAAACAAGAGCAGGAGCGAGAGAATGGGATGATATCGGAATTATCAATGGGGTTGCTTGCCTTGTTGGGAAGCGAGAAGGTACTCTCCTTTGTTGGGATACTCGGAGGTATCCTCGGAAGCAGGGCCTACCGCAATGTAGATAGGTAACGACCAATACACGACAAGTGCAGCAATATGATTCATGATCATGAGATGGCAACATGAATGGATGAGCTAATGCAACTACTATTAAAGTTAGATGGAGTGTATTTGAATATAGGTTCAAAATCGTTCTCCATTTAATATTCTACATATTGACCTATAGCTAAATGTCCATGTTCATCTACATAGGTTGCTCTAACATGCATGATAATAGCACCATTGGATTCATTGGATTTTTCTGATACATTTTTATATATAATTGATTTCAATCTGAGTTACACATTAATTCCTATGATTTTTCTAAGTTTTAAGTATTTTTTGGAATTGAATTAAATTAGAATTTCCTTTAATGCATCAGCATGACATCAACATGATGTCAGCAGGTCAACAGCCCGTTGATAGGTCAAACCTGACAAGTGGGGTCCACTAGTCAGTGACCCAGACCCTAATTAGGTTTAATTAAATTCCAAATTCCAAATTATTTAGGATGGGCCCACCTGTCAGTGGGTGTTTAAGTTAATTAAATTAATTAATTAATTTTCTAAACTAATCTTTAAACTAACAGGGCCGAGCCCACTTGACAGTTGACCCAGGGGTCAACCCCGTGGTCAAATGGGTTGACTCGCCGGCGTTGAGTCACCGGCAACGTCAGGGACGGCGTCGGAAAACCTAATTTGGTTGCCGAAAGGCACCGGACGGGCCTGTGTGCTCGCGCACGTCCAACCCGACACACCCCAGGGGTTGGGATGGCCGGAGTCGACGTCGGCATTGAGCCGGGCGGCTGCCAGAGCTCGGGCGAGCACGGGCTCGTCGAAACAGGGCACAAGAGGACTGGCCTTGGGCTCCTACGACCTCTATGCGGCCCCACGAGCTCAATGGTGGCCTCGGAGGGACCACCTAGTCATCGGAGCGGCGTCGGTGTCAAGCTCGTGTGGCAGAGCTCTCCCGGTGTCGACGGAGTCGGGGCCTACGGCGCTCTAACGATGGGAGGAAGAGGGGGAATGGGGCCATGAGCTCACTGCGGTTGCAGCGGCGTCGAAAGGGGGCTCGGGGAAGGTCTGGAGTGGTGGCGAGCTTCAGGTTCCTGCAAGCGGTCGGAGGTTGAAGACGACGGCGATGCGGTGATGGAGGGATTCCGGCGGTGCGTGGCTCGGTGAGGAGGAAGAGGGTGAGGAGGCGGAGCTTATGGGCGGCTTGGAGGCGAGGGGGAGCGGTTGGAGCGGCGAGACTACGACGGCGGGGCTTCGGCGGCCATGGCAAAGCAGAGGAGAGGGGAGCACAAGGGAGAGAGGGGGGAGACTGAGAAAGAGAGGGAAGCGGTCGAGGGCGGCCTCGGGAGCTTCAGGAGCCCTCCACGGCTGCCAGGCAGGCAGGAGGTGGCCACGAGCGGCGTCAGCGTGCTGGCCACGTAGTTGCCTGTCCTCCTAGCAGAGGAGGAAGAAGACCCCCCTACCGCTAGTGAGCTGGGCCGGCTTCTCTCCTGGGCGAGGCACAGGTAAGCCTCTCCTTTTTTTCATTTTTGTTTTCTCTTTCTTTTTTGACATTTGTTTTATTTTTGTCATGACCTCAAAACCTATTTCAACTTATATTGAAATATTTTGCAAGCTTAGTTTGAATATTTCAAACCTCCACAAAAAGTTTCAATGTTTTTGAATGACTAAAATATTTATATTTCTTTATTTGACATTTTCATAAGCTTTATTATTTATTTTAAAAATACATATATGTTCTGAAAATTAAATGTCCCCTGATATATTGATTTCAATATTTATTAGACATGGGGGGCTTTTGATGGGCATTTTGGATTTTTTGATTTTTCACAACATTTGAATTGGATGATTCAGGTGAGGTGTTAGGGTTTCTCTTGATCCCCATTTCATATTGATGCAAACATCAAAACATGATGCACACCACATGCTAACCAGAGCAATGCTAACTAGGGATGTGACAAAATTCATATGTTGCATTGGTATGCTCGGGAGCTATGCTTGAGATATGATATTACTTTTTTCTCCCGGATGAACACTCCACACCGTACCTTTTCATGCAAATTTAATGAAAATGAAACATTAGATTCTTATGCTAATGGTATATATGATTACGACGACGTGTCACAAATAGAATAATTTGTTGCTTTTAAGAGTTCTTATGAAAGTGCTTTTTTGATTGAAAAGTATGGTGATGTTTCTTACAAATCTGAAATTTTTGCCATACTTAAATATTGTTTTGATAATTATGAATAAAATGCTGATATTATTGAATTTATTGAGTGAATGTACGCTGCCTCGGAAGGGACTAATAACTTGCTGAAACTGTGAGCTCATTAGATGAAAGAGATGAGGAGGAGAGTGAAGAAAAAAAGGAAGCAGAGCGGATTGATCACCTGTGCCCACCTTCTAATGAGAGTAACTCTTCAACTCATATATTTTTTAATTAGCCTTCACACATACTGAAGAATGAATTCTATGAGGATCGATATGATCCCTTGAATTTTGAAATATCCATTTTTTATGAACTTAATACTTTCTATGCTTTTGGCCAATATGCCAATATGAATTATGCTTATGGTTATGAACTTGCTATAGTTCCACATGTTAAGCATGAAATTGTTGCTTTTGCACCCAGAGAGGATAGCCCTATTATCTTCTTGAATTCTCCCAGCTACACTATATCGGAAAAGTTTGCACTTATTAAGGATTACATTGACGGGTTGTGTTTTACCAATATACATGATGATTTTGATGAGTATAATATGCATGTGCTTGCTGCTACTACTTCCAATTATTGTGAGAGAGGAACCAAATCTTCACCTCTCTATGTTTCCAATATGATAAAATTTCAAGAAACTACTTATGCTATTTATTGGCCTTTACTTGATGTGCATGAATTGTTCTTGTATGACATGCCGATGCATAGGAAGAGAGTTAGACTTCGTAGTCAGATGATATATATCACTTTGCGCTCACTACTTAATTACAAATCATTGTTAATTAAAATTGGCTTTGATATACCTTGGGATCCAGGTGGATCCATTACTTGAGCACTTTATGTCTATCTTAATGGCTTTAAAGAAAGCACTTCCAGGGACACAACCCGGAAGTTTTAGAGTATTTTATTCTGTTGAGTTCTTTTATAAAGTTTAAAAACAAAAAATATAGAGGGGAACCTAAAACTTCAAAAAAGTAAAGGTGAAAGTGAGAGAGATGATGAGCATCGTTGAAGTGGGGGACGTTCTTGAACTTTTGTTCATGCCCATGGAAACTTTGTGAGTCTTGACTCACCGAAACTTTTACAACAAAAATAATTATCCCCTTGTACGAATCCATTGTATTATAACATTATTGTTCAAAGATTTTACTTTAGGATGATTAGATTGCTTGTTGGTATGTGTGGTGTAAAAATAGAAACTTTGGCTCTAGTGCGTGAATTTTCATTTTTTACTGGAACATCGAAAGTTTCTGAATTTGTTACAAAATATTGATTTACAAAATTTTTATTTCTTCCAAATGTTTCAGAATTCTTTTTGTTAAGTAAGTATGGTTAAAGTTCAGATTACTACAGACTGTCCTATTTCAGACAGATTCTGTTTTTGATGCATTGTTTTGCTTGTTTTCATGAAACTATCTATTTTATCAGTGGTATAAGCAACGGAAAAGTTATAATACAGCAGGGATAATGCAAATATAAAATATGAATAGGTTTTCAATAGTACTTAAAGTAGAAATTTGCTTTAGTATACTAACGGATCTCACCAGTCTCCTGTTAAGTTTTGTGTGGACGAAGTGTTCAAACATCGAGGAGGTGTCGATATGAGGATAAGGATCAGAGGCAATAGTTCAAGCTTGGGGATGCCCAAGGCACTCCAAGTAAATATCCAAGGAGACTCAAGCGTCTAAGCTTGGGGATGCCCCGAAAGGCATCCCGTCTTTCTTCAACAAGTATTGGCATGTCTTCGTTATCGTTTCATCCGTGTGATATGTGTATATCTTGGATCGCCTTTTGTGTTTATTTTTCACTTTTATTTTATAGACCATGCTGGTATGATATAGTCAATGGATTATTTATATAATTCTCATTGCACTTCACTTATATATTATGAGTATGGCTTTATAGAATGCTTCATGTGCTTCACTTATATCATTTGAAGTTTGGATTGCCTGTTTCTCTTCACATAGAAAACCATTAATTGTAGAATTATCTTTTGCTTCTCTTATATTTATTAGAGCATGGTATTTTGTAGAAATAAGTAAAATCTCATGCTTCACTTATATCTATTTAGAGAGTCAATAGGAATTGGTCATTTGCACGGTTAGTCATAAAATCCGACATAAAACATATGGAAGACTGAATATAGTATGTTTGATTCCTTGCAATAGTTTTGCGATATAGGGATGATAATATGCGGGAGGTACTAGTGGATGATTGTGTTTAGTAAGATATTGATTTTGCAATAAGTATGTGAGTTCTTTATAACTAATGTGTGTCCATGGATTATACGCACTCTCACCTTTCCGCAATTTCCTAGCCTCTATGGTATCGTGCATTGCCCTTTCTCACCTCGACAGTCGGTGCATCCAAACCCTATGATATGATACACTCTATCACACATAAGCCTTATTATATCTTCCTCAAAACAACCACCACACCTACCTATTATGGCATTTCCATAGCTATTCGGAGTTATATTGGCATGCAACTTCCACCGCTTCCATTTTGATGACTTCAGCATTCATTGTCATATTGCTTTACATGATCGTAAGATAGCTAGCATGACGTTTCCATGGCTTTTATGTTTTTTTGATATCTTTGCTATGCTAGATCATTGCACAACATTCATATAGAGTCATATTTTGTTCTAGGTATCGAGTTGTAATCTTGAGTTATATGTAAATAGAAGTGTGATGATCATCATTATTCATTATTAGAGCATGTCCTAGTGAGGAAAGGATGATGGAAACTATGATTCCCCCAGAATTCGGGTTGAGACTCCGGACAACAGAAAGAAAAAAAGACAAAAGGAGAAAAAAGAAAAAAATGAGAGACAAAGAGAGAAGGGGCGTGCTAATTCCACACTTGTGCTTCAAAGTAGCACCATGTTTTTCATATAGAGAGTCTCCAATGTTGTCACTTTTCATATACTAGTGAGAATTTTTCATTTAGGGTTAGATGCATACCCACATAGTTTACATACTGAGCTTTCATACACTTATAGCTCTTAATGCATCTGTTGCATGTCAATCCCTACTCCTCACATTGATATCTATTGATGGGCATCTCCATAGCCCGCTGATAAGCTGAGTTGATGCGAGACTTTCTTCTCCACTTTTACCCCTTTGGAAATCTATTCCACCCATAATACTATATACATGGCTTGCGCTCATGTATTGCATGATAGTTGGAAATCACGAAGCGCATTAAAAAGTATGAACCAATTGCTTGGTTGTCAGCGTGGTAGTACATGATTTATACTTTCTGTTAAGAAGACAGAGCATGACAAGGCTATATGATTTTATAGGGATAGCGTTCTTTAGCCTTGATATATTGAAAGACATGATTTTTTGTTGGGATGCTTGAGTATTAATGTCTTTATCTCAAATGATAGATTATTGCCTTGAATCACTCATGCCTTAATATTCATGCCATGATTAGATATATGATCAAGATTATCCTAGGTAGCATTCCACATCAAGAAATATTTTTTTATCGTTTACCTACTCGAGGACGAGTAGGAATTAAGCTTGGCGATGCTGATACGTCTCCATGGTATCTACATTTTTTATTGTTTCGTGCCAATATTATACAACTCTCACACACTTTTGGCAATAATTTATATGATTTATTGGACTAACCTATTGATCCAGTGCCCAGTGCCAGTTTTTTTTGTGTGTTTTTTGTTTCACAGAAATTCCATATCAAACGAAGTCCAAACGCGATAAAAATTTACAGAGATTTGTTTTAGAATATTTGTGAATTTTGAGAAGTAAAATCAGTGCAAACGGAGACTCACACCCCCCACCCACCAGTGCACGTCCTAGGGCCAAAGCACGGGGTGGTGGATGGTGCTCACCTCATATGTCGGTTGGGGCTTTCCTTTGGCCACAAGAAAGCAAATGTTTGGATAAAAACCCCTCAAAATTTCAGCCCGATCGGAGTTACTGCAGCGACCCGACTCGAAATGAGTCAAGCCTCTTTGTGTTCTATGCCATCCCTGGATCAGTATGCTGGCACACACAGTACATCAATGCATATATCAAAGGGCAATCACATGTATTTAACGTAAAACTAATATATATATATACCTCAAAATCTCAGCGGAAAGAGTTAACGGGAGTGGGGTCCCAATAAACACCAACGGCGGGTTGAGTGTAGATCATAACCCTGAATCGTACTCTAACTCGTAGTAGAGAAGTATCTGCAACATAAGACGTTGCAGACATGTAGGTTAGCATATTGAATATGCCGGAAGTCACAAAAGAGAGGTGAAAGTATCATCTACACTATATGAACATACGACAGGTGGGGCTGAAAGTCTGAGTTTTGCGTAAGGCAATTTTTCTTCCTACAACAAGAGGGCGTAAAGCAAAATTTTATTACTACAATGTTGGTTGTTAATGATATAGTTCCACCAATCAATTCTCATACCCAAGTTAACAATAATACCCTCATCATTATAATTATTTGTGTTGAGAGTTCCAGATAGTTTTAGTTCCTTTGGCTCAAGTTGTCCATGACCGTGGACACGGATAATCGATTAGGTTTGAGTACTCTGTAGTGTTTTGCACACGTTCCCCACAAGATTTGATCGCCTTCGTTGAAGTCCTCGCACTTCAGGGTGTTTGAGAACATGATGATCAAACCAGGGTATTCCAAAGGGTTCCTCTGAGCCACTGTCGGTGCCCATCCATTCCTATTGTTCTTCTACATCTCGTAGCACCTCCCGTCAAGAGTCACCACGATGTCCAACCCAGTCAGAGCCCATAATGACTTGTGGCTGTGTAGGTAAGCCTCGGGTCTTGAAGTATCCATCCATCTCTTCGTTCCTGGGTGGACCTTTCCGAGTGAATACTGGTGCTTCTCCAGAAACACCTAGGCTAACCACTGGTTTCTCCAGGGCGTCGTTCATACCGTCATCCACCTAGAGGTATGTTGAAAACTTGAAGTCTTGAAGTCTTGATCATCATGTCGGTCTTGTAACAGTTTATCTCACAACTCTCATGAATCACACAACCAACCCCGTCTACTAAAATCATAGCAAAATAACGTTTCCCGGGTCCAAGGTGTCAAGGGTTTGAGGGGTGCCTACAACATGATACTACTCAAGAAACCAAGTTTACAAGTACCTAGTTTACATGCAATGGGTGGAGATGTTAGAACTAATAAAAAACATAGGTAAAATATGATCAATGTTAACTTGCCTGGTATTACTTGATGAAGATAGTCGCACTCACAATCTTGATAATTCTACTCGTCACACTCCAAGAAATCTATTGTATGCAAATAATATTCAATAAACATTCATGCCAAAACAAAGAGCCGAAAGAACGCAAGAACAAAACATGTCTTGGTGCGAAAATAACAACATACTAAGGTTAAATAAGAAAAGATAGGTTCTAACTGTGTTGTAAAGTGAAAGTGGAGGAATCAACTCAAAAGAGTTAATTGATGTTGAACTATTGCTATATAAGCTTAGGTTGGAGAAACTACGGAAGATGATCCAAAGTATGGGAGAATAACATGAATGTTGTTTGACAAATAGTATAAGACATAAGAATTTATTTGTAGAAAGAATTTAATTGAAATGGAGCACTACAACAAGTTATAGCGAATTGAAGTATTAAATGAATTGTGAATTCAAGTATGAATTGAATTTTAATTCACAAATGTCAAAAGAAGTTGAGCCGAAGTACGATGGTTATGAATAGAAATAGATGACACGAGTATTTAGGGGCAAAAGGAATCAATTGACAAGGTGTTAGAGTTTGCAAGATATGATCAAATGAAGGTTTGGATTAAATTTGAATCGCTCAAATTTGAAAGGTTCAAAGATTGAAACTAATGATGTTACTATATATGGGAAGTCAATATGAATGTGTAGAAAAAAGAATTACTAGGTTCAAAATGACGGATCAAAAGTTATAAGCAATTCAATATGGCATTGAATTAGCTTAGTACGGTGTGTGAACACATTTTTGGGACTAATAGATAAGTGTGAGCAAGATCAAAATTATGGAAAATTACTTTGATACGAATCCGACGCAATTGAATTCATCGGAAAGATTACTTCAATGACAATAACACTAATGATGTGAATGGAAAGATTACTTCGACACGAATCCGACGCAATTGAATTCATCAGAAACAGAGCTACAGAAAAAAAGATATGATCAAAAGAAGTTTGAATATAAATCTGAATAAATTTCGAAATTTGAAAATTTGAAAAAGTTGACGTGATAGGTTGATTGGATAGTGAGGTCAAGACAAAAATCTAGGCGTTGGTTTCATCTAATTTGAGTGAATGAGTACAAAGTTATGTCCATTTGAAAAATCAGGACCAAGCTGTTTTACGGAAGAAAAAGTGTTATGTCTAAAAGAATACTAATACTAAGGTGTAAATACACAAACTAACTAATAATCTAATTACTCTAGCGTATACTAGTATAGAAATACTAGTCTAGGGATATTAAACTACAGGAGTATAAAATAAAATACGAAGAGAATACCTTTAGAATGCAGAGAAGATATAAATCCAAAGAGGAGACGACTTCCAGAAATCCCATCGGAGAGAAAACATATTTTTATTTTAATAAACCTATATACCTAGTCAAACCGAAAAGATTCGATTCAACCCAAAGTGGATGATTTTTGGTTTCAGCTATGGGTATATATTTATAGGTAGAAGGGAGGTTTAAAGGTTTAAAGCTAAGCGAGGTGGGACTAAATAAATAGACTACGAATAGATGAAACTTAAAAGGAAGGAGAGAAGCCACCGGATGGGCCTAATAATTTCGGTCGGCGCCAGCGCAAGGCTGCAGATTTTTTTATAAGAGGGTTTTGAAAATAATCGAACTCAAAATTGAATAAGGATTCAAAATAGAAAATTTTGGGAAAGTCATTTTATTCCCTCTCATTAAAATTTCAAAAGTTTCAAATTCCACTCAATTTCACAAAATCAATCACACAACATTGAAGCAAATAATCCTACTTATTTATTTAATATAACATTCCAAAATTTAGAATGTTGGGATTTTACAAACTACCACACTTAAAATGAATCTCCTCCCCGAGATTCAAAGAGGCTAGAAAGAAGGTTAGGTTTCATGGGGGGGGGCTTCTTGAAGATCCATGTGGCATCACACGGTCTTGGTGCTACCACCCTAGAAATATGGTTATAGATTCCAACAAAACTCTTGTACTCCATCCTTTGGGTTGGCAATGTCGGTCTTCTCACATCTTCGGTATGAATCCTTCACTAATGCTCTTTTGGTATTGGCATAATGTTTCCCTTGCATTCTTGAGTCCTCTCATCAAAATAAAGTTTTCTGAGACTAGGTCTTCTTAAGCGACAAGTCTTATGACAATGCTAAACAACCTATCAGTAATCTCATGGTGGTCTACCATTTGTGATTATCCTACAGTGAAATTATTCTTGGCTTCATCCTCACTGTAGAATTCCTACGTTTGGCCACAACTTCCATGTACAAGGGTTCATCATCCTACCATTCCAAGGCTTAGAACAAGGGCTTCAATGATCGTCATCACTTTACTACAGGTAAGTCATTCAGATTTACCATTCCAAATAACAAGAGCGAATGACAAGACTAGGTCATCATGGTGATCAATTCGTTCCATACCCAAAGCACTACTCTGTATAAGGTTTAGCGAATCTCGTATTCTAACACTTGGGCATCCTCACAAGCATTGTAGAATTTCTCTTGTCCATGAACGAAGTTTGGATAAACCCATTCATTCTGCAAGCTGAACAAAACATATATCATTCCTTCACATATCTCGGGTTTTCGTATCCTCCTACGAAAAAACGTTTGCTGATGATATCACTGTTTCTTCCAGATCCTTATTAATTCCTGGGTCCCTAGATTATGGGTCCAATTCAATACTTGACAACTTTAACGAGTCCTTGTAGTTACCACTTTTCCATATTCCGTCATTACACCTCTTTTAAATCCAATACTCTTGGGGTAGCCAACATATTGAGATAAAATGCAAACTTATTTTTATCCAAAATCCACTTCGTGGAATGCATTTTCTGTTCCATTGGTCACGTGTTGTCACAGAGTACTACCGTCCTTAAAATGCACAAATTCATCCATAGACTATATTTCTCATATCCTCGAAAATGGTCAAAAACAGAGCAACAACTCATACAATTGAACATATGAAATCATGACACATCAATTTTATTGATTCATGAATTCTTAAGAATCTCTGTAATTTCTGTTACATAACTCAACTCCAAATCCTCTTGGAAATAAGAGTGCTTCCTACTACACTTATTAGCAATATTAAGATCTCAACTAATCAGCTCCAGCTTTCTTCGGGTCCAGACAGTCAATGACATAATGTCATGCTTCCTTGCAATGAAAAAAATGACTTCAGATAAGTCTTGGGGTATCTTGATGACTTTGTAAGCTTCGTGGGTTCTTGGATTATTTTCTAGGGAGTGATTGGAGTAGTGACCAGAGTCCTTGCATTTGAAACACCTGATATGACTAATGTTCTTCTTTACAGGAATTGGGCGATTTCGTGGTATTCTTTCTCTTCTTCTTCGTGGGTGTCTTCGTATTGATGAGGACTTCTATTTATCGTGGGTCAAACTTCACTTCTACTATCGAGAACTCTCCGAGACACTCTTTTCCTTTCTACGTCCAGGACTTGAAAAATGTCCTTCCTCTCCACATGAGTAGCAGGCATTGGAAAAAAATGTTGTCAAGCCTTTTCCATCAGGGTCTTCAATATCTTCCTTCATCACAAGTTCTTCTGAAATCTTCTTGAAGGAGTCCTTCATTGCTTTTGCTTCTAGAAAACTTCTTGCACCTTCGATAAATGTGGAAGTGAGGTGGGTAGTGGGTGGTTCCTTCACACAAGAAACAAGTCACCTAACTAGTCGGGCATTCCTCAGTTGGCTGATTTTCTTCACAATGAGGGCATCCATCCTCGTGTTCTTCCTGGGTGTGTCCTATTTCTCCACATATCTTGAATTCACAAGGCTTCTTCATTTTACGATAACATGGCTTCTAGATGAGATGAGATCCTAACCAAGTCTTGTTGAATTCTTCCCAAGTTCTTGCTCAATTCCATCCTTGGATAGTTTGATGCACCTTCCACCATGTTAAGGCACCTCTGATGAAGTGTCATAGAGTGTATGGAACCATATGTGCGCTTCCAACAACATGTTCCTTAATGTGGTCCTCCATGTTCTGTATCCATTTTTCAACCTCCAGCTGAATCATTGGTTTTGAGAATACAAGTCCTTCTTCATTCATCATCTATTGTGTCTAAGGGTTTGGGATAACATACAAGAGAGGGATAGGGAGAGATACACAAAATACTAATGATAGTTTTGAAAATAGGTTTATTTGTGGTTGTCGGAAAACACACACAAATGACAACTCACAAATCATCGTGTCTAACGCGAGTATATAACAGGGGTTTGGTCGTCTAAAGGTCATATAAATCTTGTAATTCTTCAGGGTCTTCGAATTCTTCGGGTCTTCATAGTCTTCAACTCGTGTAGCTTCAATTCTTCTAATGCATGGTGAAATCTTCTTTACTCTGAAGTGGCCATCAATTGTTTCGATATCTTGTCCTTCTCGAAGTGGTCTCATTTGATCCTTAGTGTGACCAAAGGGGAAAGGGTATTGTCTAACTATTTGAGGTAAGGGAGAGCATTTGATAAAGCTCAAATAAGATGAGAAGTAAAGTATCTTTTGAAAACAAAGTTTTTCCAGAAATCCTTTCCTAAGGGCTTTCCAGCTTTTAGGGTCATGTCCTACAGTTAACATGTGCTCTGATACCATTTCTGTAGCGACCCAACTCGAAATGAGTCAAGCCTCTGTGTGTTCTGTGCCATCCTTGGATCGGTACTCTGGCACACACAGTACATGAATTCATATATCAAAGGGAAATCACATGTGTTTAACGTAAAACAGATATATACCTCAAAATCTCCGCGGAAATAGACAACGGGAGTGGAGTCCCAATAAACATCAACGGTGGGTTGAGTGTAGATCGTAACCGTGAATCGTACGCTTACTCGTAGTAGAGAAGTATCTGCAACATAAGACATTGTAGCCATGTAGGTCAGCATATTGAAAATGTCGGGAAGTCACAAAAGAGAGGTGAAAGTATCATCTATACTATATGCATATATGGCAGGTGGGGCTGAAAGTTTGAGTTTTGCATAAAGCAATTTTTCTTCCTATAACAAGACGACGTAAAGCAAAAATTTATTACTACAATGTTGGTTGTTAATGAGATGGTTCCACCAACCAATTCTCATACCCAAGTTAACAATAATACCCTCATCATTATAATTATTTGTATTGAGAGTTGCAAATAGTTTCTTTTCCTTTGGCTCAAGTTGTCCATGACCAAGGACACGGATAATCGATTAGGTTTGAGTACTCTTTAGAGTTTTGCACACGTTTCCCTCAAGATTTGATCGCCTCCGTTGAAGTCCTCGCACTTCAGGGTGTTCGAGAACCGGATGATCAAAACAGGGTATTCCAAAGGGTTCCTTTGAGCCACTATCAGTGCCCATCCATTCCTACCGTTCTTCTACATCTCGTAGCACCTCCCGTCCAGAGGCACCGCGATGTCCAACCCAGCCAAAGCCCATAATGACTTGTGGCTGTGCACGTAAGCCTCTGGTCTTGAAGTATCCATCCATCTCTTCGTGCTTGGGTGGACCTTTCCGCGTGAATACTGTAACTTCTCCAGCAACACCTAGTCTAACCACTAGTTTCTCTAGGGTGCCGTTCATATCGTCATCCACCCAGAGGTATGTTGAAAACTTGAAGTCTTGAAGTCTTGATCATCATGTATGTCTTGTAACAATTTATCTCACAACTCTCATGAATCACACAACCAAACCCGTCTACTAAAAGCATAGCAAAATAATGTTTCATGGGTCCTAGGTGTCAAGGGTTTAAGGGGTGCCTACCACATGATACTACTCAAGTAACCAAGTTTCCAAGTACCTACTTTGCATGCAATGGGTGGAGATGGTAGAACTAATGCAATAAAAACATCGGTAAAATATGATCAATGTGAACTTGCCTGGTATTACTTGATGAAGATAGTCGCACTCACAATCTGGATAATTCTACTCGTCACACTCCGAGAAATCTATCATAAGCAAATAACATTCAATAAACATTCATGCCAAAACAAAGAACCGAAAGAATGCAAGAACAAAACATGTCTTGGTGCGAAAATAACAACACACTAAGGTTAAATAAGAGAAGATAGATTGTAACTGTGTTGTAAAGTGAAAGTGGAGGAATCAACTCAAAAGAGTTAGTGGATGCTGAACTATTGCTATATAAGCTTAGGTTGGAGAGACTACGGAAGATGATCCAAAGTATGGGAGAACGACATGAATATTGTTTGACAAATAGTATAAGACATAAGAATTTATTTGTAGAAAGAATTTAATTGAAATGGAGAACTACAACAAGTTATAGCGAATTGAAGTATGAAATGAATTGTGAATTCAAGTATGAATTGAATTTGAGTTCAGAAATGTCAAAAGAAGTGTGACCGAAGTACGATGGTTATGGATAGAAATATAAGACACGAGTATTTAGCGGCAAAAGGAATCAATTGAAAAGGAGTTACAGTTTGCAAGATATGATCAAATGAAGGTTTGGATTAAAAATTGAATCGCTCAAATTTGAAAGGTTCAAAGATTGAAACTAATGATGTTACTTTATATGGGAAGTCAATATGAATGTGTAGAAAAAAGAATTAATAGGTTCAAAATGACGGATCAAAAGTTATAAGCAATTCAATATGGCATTGAATTAGCTTAGTACGGTGTGTGAACACATTTTTGGGACTAATAGATAAGTATGAGCAAGATCAAAATTATATGTTGAAACGATAACACTAATTATGTGAATGAAAAGATTACTTCGATACGAATCTGACCCAATTGAATTTATCGGAAACAGAGCTACGGATAAAAAGATATGATCAAAAGAAGTTTGAATATAAATCTGAATAAATTTCGAAATTTGAAAATTTGAAAAAGTTTACGTGATAGGTTGATTGGATAGGTGAGGTCAAGACGAAAATCTAAGCATTGGTTTCATCTAATTTGAGTGAATGAGTAAATAGTTATTGAGTGAATGGGTAAAACATTATGGCAATTTGAAAAATCAGGACCAAGCTGTTTTACGAAAGAAAAAGTGTTATGTATAAAAGAATTCTAATAATAATGTGTAAATATGAGGACTCACTAATAATCTAATTACTCTACCTTATACTAGTATAGAAATACTAGTCTATGGATATTAAACTACAGGAGTATAAAAGAAAATACGAAGAGAATACCTTTAGAATGCAAAGAAGATATAAATCCAAAGAGGAGACGACTTCCAGAAATCTCATCAGAGAGAAAAAATATTTTTATTTTAATAAACCTATATACCTAGTCGAACCGAAAAGATTCGATTGAACCCGTAGTGGATGATTTTTGGTTTCACCTATGGGTCTATATTTATAGGTACAAGGGAGGTCTAAAGCTCTAAAGCTAAGCGAGGTGGGACTAAACCAATAGACTAGGAATAGATGAAACTTAAAAGGAAGGAGAGAAGCCACCGGATGGGCCTAATGATTTTGGCCGGCGCCAGCGCTAGGCTGCAGATTTTTCTTTCAAGAAAAAAATAATCCTGAATGAATAGTGTTTTCTTGTTTTTCTAAAAGATACAACAAATAAAAGAAAATAAAAAAATAGAAAAACATTTTATATAGGCATATTATATATCAAATTTTTTAGAAAAATATTTCGTAAAACATGAACATATTTTCAATGCCGAATAGAATACTCTTAAAAATATATATTTTTGCAATAACTCCAAATTGAAAAAGGAATTTGAATTTCAAATAAATGGCGAATAGTATTTATTTGAAAATTTGAATCAAAACAATGTCTCTGATTTTTTTATTGTCATTTACCTCCTCTATTTTTTTATAAGAGGGTTTTGAAAATATTCGAACTCAAAATTGAATAAGGATTCGAAATAGAAAAATTTGGGAAAGTCATTTTATTCCCTCTCATTAAAATTTCAAAAGTTTCAAATCCCACTCAATTTCACACAATCAAGCACACAACATTGAAGCAAACAATCGTACTTATTTATTTAATATAACATTCCAAAATTTAGAATTTTGGGATGTTACAGTTACGGATCTCCGGGAATATAAGAAACGGTTTTGGCCAGAAAACAGGAAGGCGAAACAAAAGAGAACAGAGAGGGAGATCCAATCTAGGAGGGGCTCTTGCCCCTCCGCCTCCATGGAGGACATGGACCAGAGGGGGAACTCTCCTCCTGTCGGTGCACGGATGCTAACGATCACCTATGGGATCAGAAATCCCTTGTGGTTCGACAGGGGGTCACGTTGCATGAAGAGCAGAGATCATGAGATGGGACGACGATTAGGACACATACATTTTACCCAGGTTTGGGCCATTTCTAAGCGTAAAAACCCTACTCCTACTGTTTGGTGGGTTGATTGGGGGAACACGAAGAATAGAGAGTACCTAGCCTTGGAAAGGACTGTTGTCGGGAAACGAACAACTGCGTGAGGACAAGTGTTCGGAGGTATGAATTGCCAACCTTTAGGTAGGTTGCCTTGGGCCTCCTTTTATAGTGCAAGGGGTCACCACAATGGCAACACATACATTATCTATCGATTAGATAGCTAAGCAGAGGTATCATACCTAACTCTGGCATTTAGGACAAAAAGGTGGCGCTTGAGGGTGCATCCCCTGCAAGCGGTGGACACCACTTGGCCGGTTGTTGCTTAAGAAGTTGACACACTCCAGGGCGGGTGTTGATCAAGCACAACTCTGCTTCGATGTGTCGCCACGTGCTTAGCGAGAGCTGATTAGCTGCTTGAGGGCTCGACACCGCATCGATAAGTGACAGACATAGTGATCCGATGGAGCGGTTGCTGGCTGGCTCATGCCTGCCGGAGAATGGCCTGCCGGATCTTCTAGGAAGCATGTGCGTCTTGGTCCCAGGAAAGCATCGGGGGGGGGGGGGTGTGGGAACCCCGACTCATAAGTCACGATCACTGAATGAACGTGTACAGTGATCCCAGAGATCAATGCTCACTTAACACACAAAAGCTGAATAACAAGTCTTACATCCATACTTATCGTCTTACACAAATACTGACCCCGAGGACCTTAGTCTTACATAGATAGGGCCATACGGGCCAAACACTTAAATAGAACAAGCAGCGGAAATCTTGGTCGAAAGCGTGAATCCATGCCATCTGCCTTAACCTATAGGCATTCTGACTAGGAAGCATCCTAGTTCGTCTGTTCGTCTCCAACGAACTCTTCAACATACTCCTGTTCTTCCATGCCTGGCCAATTAAATAACCAGTGGCAAGCCATTGAGTACTTTGAATGTACTCGCAAGCAACCCAAGTTGTAGAACAAGGTAACAATGATGCATGGTATAGCACTAAGTAGGTAAATTTGTGCAAAGCTAATTTTGTATGCAAATGACATGATCAAGTAACTAGTGAGCATGCATCGACAACTAGTAGGTATCCATGTGAACAAATTACAGATACCTTCATAAGTATCGGTTGAACATCTCATGTTCACGCTAAGTCATCGGACTTAGTTCAATCCTCACGCTAAGTCATCGGACTTAGATCATGTGACCTCTTGTCACCACCACACCCATACTCACACCAAGGTTTATGAAAACATCCGGACGTAGTCTAAGAAAAACCTCCAACAGCCCATGACCGCAGACGTAGCTATTCGAATAGTTTTACACTCTGCAGAGGTTGCACGCTTTACCCACAAGACTTGGGGAACTTCCGTGTCATCCACGACTCGCGGTATATAACATACCCGAGGTAAGCACCCGGACAATGACTTTCCCCCAGAGATACTAAACAAGGAATCCACTCGATTGGTACCCAGCCCTCATGATGTACATCACACGACTCTCGCTCTAATCGTACCATCCTCGAGGGGACCAACGGTGTGCCCTGTGCCTGTGAAGACAGTGCATGATCGTACATACCGGTACGACCCCATATCGAGAGTGACCATGCCACTCCCTCCACTAGTAATGCGGGCTCCTTGCCAGTACCCACCAAGGTAATGAACAAAGCCCTGTCCCATAAGGGGTATCGTGGTTACGCATGTAATGTTGGGACGGTCAGCAGACCTTAGAACTCTCCATTTTCAAAAACACATACTCACTTGCTCCGGCACACCACTTCTTCCTCAAGTGGTTACCCAACTCATCATCATCTCCCTTGGGCATTAGTGGCACCCGACAGGGTTTTCGAAAGAGTCTTTGAAATCATTTATTTCTTTCCATCACTATGCATAAGTCCCATCCCATATGCGTAGCATCTATTAGCAACCTAACTACTCCCACCCGCACAACCCTCATAAGGTGGTAGGGTCATGCACATTGCAAGTCTCAACGGTAAAGGTAACGGAGGTATCCCACCGAAGGGGGAACACCTCATCATGATCATTTCATCGAATCAACAAGTGTTATATGACATGCATGAAAAGTTTCTTAACATGGTCGAAGGGCTGCTTACTTGGCTCAACAAAGTCTCCGAGGTCTTCGAAGTCTTCGGGTCCAACTTCTTCGTCAACCACACAACCTATCATCGCGAAATAAAGCGATAAAAATAAGCAATCACACAAAATAGAGCACACAACCTACTACCAAAAATGTTAACCTACTCTGATAAATACTAAATGTCATACTAAAAATATTCTCCTAGAGTTTTGTTGTGACAAACATTTTAGAAATTAAATAACAAAGGTAAAAAGGTGCCTAAATATAGGTTTTAAAATAAAACAGTACTAAAAATATTTTCAAACATTTTTATAAATGGCACTATTTAATTCTATAGAATATTCTAAGATTTTTGGTGGAAGAAATATTATCATTGGATTAATATATAAGTTTGTGGGATTTTTACAAAGTCCATAGAAAATAAAAAGGAAAAGGAAAGAAAAAGCCCACTGGGACCTGGTCCAAAGGCGGCCAGAGGCTGGGCCAGCCCAGCTGGCCTCACGTGCGGTCACGTGCGGTCAGCCCACCTATCGGGTCCGTCTCCCACCTCGGACAGGGAGGGGGGAGAGCTCACCGATGGCGAGAGGAGGCACGGTGAGGGGATCTGGAGGCGGGAACGGGCTTGGCATCGACCCGCTTGTCCTCTGGAGGTGGAAGGGTGGCCGGAGTTGCTGGCGGGGAGGTGGCTGCAGCGGAGGAGATTCGGGAGGGGGTCGCCGACATTGCTCCTAGTAGCAAATTGGCCGGGGAGGAAGGGGGAAGGATGCAGGAGCTCACTGGGGGCTCGAAGGAAGAGAAAGCGAGGCCGGGGCGGGCTGGTAGCCCGAGATCAACGAAGCCCCGACACGGCGGTGCCTCGGTCGATCCCGAGCACAGGGGCTCCGGGCGGTCTCTAGGGTGGCTTAGGGGGGAATTGGGAGTGGAAGGAGGCCAGGGAAAGAGAGAGGGGGTGCTCGGGTCCCCTTTAAATAGGCAAGGCAGAGGCAGGGGGAGTGGCGAGCGCGGGAGAGTTCGGGCGCTCGCCGTCGAGCCACGGCAGGGAAAGTAGGGGGCAATGGCAGCGTTGGGGTCTCACGGGGGATGCCCTAGAGAGCGCGGACAGGCAGAGGGGGGCCGAGGGCGTCGCGCGTGCGAGCGCAGCCACTGGCCGGTTCGGGCAGTGTCGTGCGCGCGTGAGGGAGGAGAGGAGAGGGAAGGGAGAGAGGGGGTCGTTGCCTGGCGTGTTGCGGATGCCGAGGTGCATCGACTGGCGCGAGGGGAAGGCCCAAGGTGGTCGGTTACGAGCAGGAGAGGGAGGCCAACCCTCTGGAGCGCAGTTGCGCACTCCAGAGCTCGACTTTGGCCGGCATGCCAGAGGTTTTGACGTGCTTTGGCGTGTCCACCTATGTCCTGTAGCTGAAGGGGGAATAAAGAAAGTGGGAAAGAGCCTTGGATGCTCTGGAGTAGCCAGGAGTGAGAGAGGGAAGTGAGAAAGGAGAGAAAGATGCTATCCAGGGGGGTGCAAGTAGGGTTTTTGCCCCCTCAATCATGGATCTAGCCGTTGGTCTTCCTCCTAGAGGTGCTGGGGGTCTGGGTGGAGCTGTGGTAAAAATTTAAGACCAAGGGGAAAAGTAGAAGTGGTGGAAACAGTAACTTTTAGAAATGGCTAGAAGGTGTTTGTGTTGTATTTGGGTTAGTAGATGGAGTTTGCTTGCCATGATTTTTAACAGGGTCAAATGGTGATTAGAATTAGTCTTGATAACCAAGTTTGAGCTTGATTGAAGAAAGTTTACAATGTAACTTTGTGAAACCCTAGAAATCAACAAAATTTGGTTTCTGTAGATCCATTGATGGTAGACCTTTACCCTGGATGCACCACTTAGTGTATCATCACTATTTGGCCATTAGAGCATGCCCACAAAGTTTGAGGCCAAGGGGGAACACTTCACAATGTAAAGTTGCTCAAATTTGATTCTGGACAGGAATGGTTTTGGAATGGTTTGATGAACCAAATCAACTTGGATTGAGATGAAACTTTGCAATATCAGCACCTATGATAGTGTGGACTTGCTGAATTTTTTTGGAATTTATTGAGAATATTTCTTATAGAAATATTTTTCAAAAGTTTGATCTGAACAGAAAGGGTTTTTAGGGGTTTTGCCCATGATTTGATCATGTCCTTCTGTTGAAACTCATATATATGGAAAATATATGTCCACTAAGTTTCTCTAAATTTTTTCAAATATTTTCAAAGCATCGAAATAATTTTTCCCTAGGAAAAATCATTTCTGGCCTTAAGAAAACGCCTTTAGATAAAATATAAAAATAATATTTGGTGGTTTTGGGAATTCATATATATAGTAGGTTTGAAATAAAGCTTTTGGGAAGGAAAGATCCACCTAACTTGAGGACTTTTGAAAACCTAATTTAAATAAATAATTTTAGGTTAAAAAAATATTTGATAAAAAATAGTTTTGGCCACTATTCACATGGCATGATCATTGGGCAAGGGTTTTGGGACATGGAAGATGAATATGAAGTGGAATAGAACCTAGTAGTGCCATAAAACACAATCATCAAGTAAGAAAACAATATAGAAAACAAGCACAAGCACTTAGAAAAAAAATAGTTGGCTCCAAATTTTATGAACCCAAACATAACAATGTGCTACAAACATAGGGTGTGATAGGGGGGCGCTTGGAGCGTCATGGCCCAGGCTTGGGCTGTCGCGTCAAGCTCGCTGGAGTCTTGTCTTGATTGCTAGCAGGGTTCTTTGTTTCTACCACCTGTGCATGTGTCAGGGGCACTGGGTACCCCTGTACTAGTGCACCAAGAGGAGTCCCTGGGACAGGCCCACACGTGCTCGCCAAGTGCCATTGGGTTAGGCACAAATTTCATGCACAGGCACACAATGTGAGGGGGTAACTGCCAATTTATTGGTCAGCATTGACCCAACACCTCAGGCCGTTTCCGCCATGCATGCCTCATGCATAGCGGAGAGTTAGCGACAGGCGCGTATGACTTAAAGTCCTAATCATGACAGGAAACCGCAACGCCACGGATTGGAGCAATGGGGCGGTTACCTGTTCGCTCGTGACCGTGGGTGATGGCATTGGTGGAGATGGGCAGCGACCCTTAGAGTGGAGAAGAGCCAGCCCCTATGCTCTCCCCACAAATAGGGAGGTTTGCGAGAGGTGATGCTCATCCGCCCTTCCTTCCTCTTTGATTTCGGGCTTGTAGCCTTGTCCTTTGCCTCTTTGCTTCGACCTGCGCTCGCTGCTACCATGCATAGCGGACGAGGGAGGCCTTCGGCCTCCGCGTCGATAGAGAGGGGTTCCCGTCGGGATCATGCTACCGCTTTAGCCGTGGACATGGACAGTGGCCTGAATGCACGTGGTGGAGGAGCTAGGAGGGGTCGTGATTGATGCGGGGCCTGTGGTCGGCGGAGGCAAAGCGCAGCTGCACTCCCTCCTCCAACACCAGATCCTCCCCTAGAGGAGACCCATGCCGAGGGGACGGCATTGGAGTTCTTCATCAAGCTGCCTGGTCCCCTCCGAAGCCACCTTCGCCTTCCTCATCCCTTCACTAGGGTGATGGAGGTTGACAAGCCGCCTACCCTATGGCTGCGGGCGCATTGTTGTTGTAATGGCGCCGTGCGGGTGGATGTCGAGTACCCGGAGCATCACGTCATGTTACTCAAGCGAGGGTGAAAAACCTTCGCCCGCGCGCACAACCTCATGGATAGGCACATCCTCCGCTTCAAGATGACGGAGGCTGACCCGCTCCCCGTCAAGGTTTACGGGTGTTCTAGCGCCCGCCTTGGATGCTGCGAGGAGAGATCGAGTGATGTCGAAAGCTCCTCCTCGATCGACTGCAACGACGACGAGAGTGTCGATGAAGACGACGACGATGAGTCCCAGGCCCTGAAGTCAGAATATGACGACCTAGGCTCTAGCCGATCGTCGGTTACACCATCACCGTCATCGTGCTCCTTCTCGTCCTCCTGGCACAGCGATTTGCCGGGGGTCCTAGACTTGGGCGCTGCCTCTTCTTCTCAACTCAACCCCGGTAGGCTCGTGGATTTCGGCTTCGCCCTCCATGCAGTGCTGGTCCTGATGGGGTCAGAATGGGCTTCTGTCGGGGGTCTCCGTCTGCTCTTTTTCTTTTCGTAATCTGCCCCTAGGGGAGAAAGCCAAATAAAGAGTTTGTCAGAAAGAGGTGTCCTCCCATGTAATTTTCATCCCATTTTTGTATCGAAATTGAATGAGAATAGAATGTTATTTTTCTCCAGCAAGTACTATCCTTTTCCTTTCCTTATTTGTTCTGTATTGGCACATTTTTTCGTTGTCGCACGGGGCTGCTTGCTGGGTCGTCGTTCAAACCACGAGTGCCAGAGTGGGGGAGGGGATCAGCCCCCGGTAACAGGTTGCCATTGTTCCCCGGCAGAGCTCCGTGTTAGTTTTGGTGTTGTCACCTCTATAGGCAAGGATAGGGGGATGGCTCATCCCAACAAGGGTTGTCATAGCGCAGATGACTCCACATCCCATAGTAAGGAAGATACTAATGGTTTCCTTGTGAAGTACTGAATTGGGAATATATTTTACACTTATCTTTTCCAAGCAGTGTTTCCTTTTCAAGCGGGATGGATCGCCATCTTTGTTCCCTTGTCTTCCTACCCTGTTTCCTTGATGATAAGATATGTAAGGTGAGGAAAGTAACAAAGATTATGAGCATGTAGTGATGACAATATGATGTAGTGCCTAGCTTTTATTACTGGTGCACAGGGTCTGTGCCTGGCTTTGTAGAAAGGGTTACATGCAACATTGGCAAGGCTTGTACATAAGGTGGCTCTCGGGGACTTAGCCCAATAGCCGCACCTAACCGGTAGAACTCTTGAGTTCTGCAACTTGGTGCCATCTTCGGTCTACAAATGGACTGCGCCAGGTCTGGTGACGGGGGCATAACCCCGGTGCATCCTCAGCCGGCTCTTTACTCCATGTTTTCGAAATGACTTCAGGGCGTGTCGCCTCCCCCTACAGTTCGTCTCCACGTTGCCAGCCGTGAAGGGCTCGACGGCTAGAGGCGGAGACGACCGACTCTCTAGCTGGCGATGCATTGGATACCGTGGCCAGGGCATGCATGGCTACAATGCCCCCCATCGCATTGGGGGTTAGCGCCCACATGGCTACAGTGAGGGCGACAGTGCCTCTGACTCTGGTCGACTGCGACTGGCCTTACGACACAGTGCGTGCACGTACTCAACCACTCCAGTACCTGCCCCAGCGTTGCTACAATGCGGCCAGCCATACCGCTGACCGTGGTCGGCTGCCACTAGACAATGCCCCGAAGGACAACTCGTCTCTCGACGCGACGGGCAAGGGGGCCTACCTGGTGGGGCCCCTCCAGCTCCTGACAGGACCCCGTAGCCGATGGGCCCACCAGCGACAAGACCCCTCCGCTAGGGGCCCCATAGTCAGCTAGAGAGACCGCCAGGTGGGGACCTCCGGCATCCTCTACCCATATTGTATTCCAGGGGGTTGGCCTATAAAACCCCCCGAAGCTTCCCCATGCACGGGCGATCACTTCCCTAGCATCACACACACACACACATACACACATGTAGAGAGGCAGCAAAGGCAAGCTAGCTCCTTCTTCCTCCTCTACCCATACAGCTCAAGGAGCACCACTATAGCCCCCCTTGGTTCATCAACTAGACTAGTAGGACTAGGGGTATTACCTCCCACGGAGGGCCCTGAACCTGGGTACATCATGTGTCCTGCACCATTTTTCCCCGATCCCACTCCCGGTGTCCACCGGCGTCCATCGGCCCCAACCACTCTCGATAAGCCTACCCATGGCATCTGTCATGAGAAAAGGACAATAGTTGGTGCCCACGTGGGGCCGAACGCGGCGCGAGCCATAGTCATACTCCGAGCGGGAACCCTGGCCAACTCCGTCGGGCGTCTCATCTCCGGACTGATCAGCATGCCCATGGGGTCAGCCCTCGCGGAAGCTCCCGCGGCTCCTGACAGCGGTTCCACCCGCCTCGCGGGCGGAACCGTTGTCTCCTCCCCTAAGCCGAAGTGTGTCAATGCTCCGCTCAACATCATCGGCCTCTGTGCTCATCGCCAAGTTGCGCCTCGATGACGTGCCAGCACTGGATGAATACCCCATCACGATGCTCGACTACTGCAACCCGCCCCCGTGCGTAGACGGAACGCCCGCGGGTGGCACGCGCAACTCCTACATCGTCGCGGAGGTGTTGATCATCGGCTCCTCCACGACTTCAAGCCGCGTCTCCCACCCCATCGCCTTCGCCCTTCGAGGCCTTGAGAACCCCCATCGCGGCCGACAACCAACGCGGACACGCCTACGAACGAGTTGGAGGTCGCGCACCAATTGTTGTTCGCGCAGGCCACCTCCCATGCTACAGCCAGGCGTCAGATGGAATCAGTTCATTGGGAGTATAACTCCGCCTATGGCTTCACAACGGCTAGCACCGAGCCGAGCCGGCGAAACAACGTCTGCGACCACGGCCGCGTGGTCACGGAAATCCTCGGTGGCCGCCTGCCCACTTAAGATACGTCGGCGGCCAACATGAGGGCCGCCTAGGTGGCTTACATTGACTTGGCCAGTTTGGAGGGCGAGGAGCGCACCCTGCAGGACCTACACATCTAGGACCTCATCAACACCGCCAACGCGCAGCAGGCCTGGCTCGACCACCTCAACCTCATCTCCGAGGTCCCGCCTCCAGAGGGAGACTGTGCACCGGCTGTCGGCCTATAGAGGCTGGTCCAACAAGACTCTTCCCCCGTGGCTTCGCCAAACATGGCGGGGCTCCCGCGGCACGTGCTCTCAGCATGCAAGCGAGCCGTCGGCTGTCACCACCTGGCGCGCCAATGGGTCGGATGAGGACGATCGGTGCCCGCACGCCTATAGCCCACCCCCGAGGCAAGAACACGTGCCTTCTCCTGCTCTAACGGTCTGCCCGTAGCTCGCGGCTTGCCTTGGCCCGCGCATCCCTCCAAGCGAGAATGACGCCCGGACATGCATCGACTGGCTAGCACAGTCGGCCCACCTCGAGGAGGAGGTCTCGATCAGCCCGGCATGTATCTGTCCTGGATCTGCAATGAGTTGTTCCCATCCGGCTTCACTCTCCCTCGTGACACCCCAAAATACAATGGCACCGCCAAGACAGAGGACTGGTTGATCGACGACACCACCGCAGTCGGCATCGCTAGGGGAAACAAGCGCGTAGCCCTGCGCTACGCCCCCCTTAGGTTGATCGGCTCGGCACGGATGTGGCTCAACAGCCTATCCGCTGGCAGCATCAACACTTGGACGGACTTCAAGGAGGCTTTCATCCACAACTTCATGGGCACCTACAAGCCACCCGGCCGTCCCCACGAGCTGGCCATGTGCGTCCAAGGCCCGGATGAGGCCCTCCGCGACTACCTCACCCGATGGACCGAGATCCGCAACTCCTGCGAGGGTGTGCATGAGGTGCAGGCCATTCAGTATTTCATCAAGAGCTCTCGCGATGGCACCCACCTAAAGCACAAGCTCTAGTGCTCCAAGCCGGCTACTCAGGCGGACAAGTACACCACGGCCGACTCCGCCATGCGGGTAAAGGCCGCCACGCCTGCCAAACTGACCCCGCCGTCCACCGCACCGGGCCCGGTTGCTGACAATCAACAGTAGCAGAACAACAAGCACAAATCCGACCAGCCCGATCCCCGCTATGGGACCCGGCAGGTAGCCACCATAGAAGAGGAGCAGCCGGCTGCCCAGGCCCCCAACCAGCGTCAGCATGCTAGCAAGGCCGCCTAGCAGCCCAAGCTCACCTTCGAGCAGATGCTCGACCTACCCTGCAAGCACCGTTAGGGGCCAAGCCGTCAACGCACACGCTCCTACAGTGCAGCTTCTCGCAGCGGCTGTCCTGAGGCGAGGGCCTCCGAGCTTCTCTGCCGCCGCCGCCCCAAGCTCCGGCTTCGGCTCCGGTGCTGGCCCCAACATCGTCTCAGGCCCCGCGCGACGGCCACCTCCACCACTAGTTCCCTGATGAAGACGGGGCCTACATCATCTTCACCAGTGAGGAGACATACAAGCATACCCAGTGCAAGCTCCAGGGCGAGGTGAATGCCACCATGCCTTCGACCCCTCAGTTCATGCACTGGGCCGAGAAGCCAGTCACCTGGAGCCGGGCGGACCACTCGGTAGTGATGCCAAACCCGGGCAGCTACGCCCTCGTCCTCGATCCCACCATCGTATCCGCAACACGCACCTGCCGCTTCTCGCGGGTGCTGATCGACGGTTGCAGTAGCGTCAACATTCTCTACCGCAACACAATGATGAAGCTGGGGCTCAAGGAGACGGACTTGCAGCCCAGCCGGACGGTCTTCAATGGCATCGTGTAGGGGCGGTTCTGACCCCCCATCGGGAAGATCCGGCTCTACATCCTCTTCGGTGACAAGCATCACTTCTGCCGTGAACCGATATCGTTCGAGGTGGTGGACCTCAGCAACCCTTGCCACGCGCTGCTGGGGCGATCAGCGCTAGTCAAGTTCTTGGCGGTTCCCCATCATGCCTACCTCAAGCTCAAGATTTCAGGCCTCAAAGGCATCATCACCATCACTAGCGACTACAAGACATCTATTGAGTGTGCCATCAGTGGCAGTCGGCTGGCCAAAGCCCTGGTGATAGGGGAAGAGACGCGGCAACCCGACCGGCTCGTGGCTCAAACCACCGAGCAACCGACGAGGCATCTTTCTAGCCGTCCAAGGACACCAAACAGGTGCCACTCGACCTGGCTAACCCCAAGCAGTGCGTCACCATTGGCGCCAACCTCAGCAGGAAATAGGAAGGCGAGCTCGTCGACTTCCTATGTGAGGATCGGGACATCTTTGCATGGTCTCCCAAGGATATTTCGGGTGTTCTGAGGAAGTACGCGAGCACAAACTTCATGTGCGGTCAGACGCGAAGCCGATCAAGCAACCCCTACGCCATTTCTACGAGGAGAAGCGGCGCACTATAGGCGACGAGATAGCCCGGCTGATCGCAATCGGCTTCATCATGGAAGTGTTCCACCCAGAATGGCTGGCCTACCCAGTCCTAGTGCTAAAGAAAAACAAGACTTGGCGCATGTGTATCGACTACACGAGCCTGACCAAGGCATGTCCCAAGGACCCGTTCGCCTTGCCATGGATCGATCAAGTCATCGACTACACGAACGGCTGCGATCTCATGTCCTTCCTGGATGCCAACTCAGGCTACCACCAGATCAAGCTGGATCCTGCCGACCGGTTAAACACTTCCTTCATCACCCCTTTCGGGGCCTACTGCTACATCACCATGTCCTTCGTCTTGAAGAATGTAGGCACGACCTTCCATTGTTGCATGTACAAGTGCCTCCTGACCCAGATCGACATGAATGTCCACGTCTACGTTGACGACATCATCGTCAAGACCAAGAACTATTTCAACCTCCTCGACAACCTCCGGAAGACCTTCGCCAACCTGCACGAGTACAAGGTCAACCTCAACCCGGAGAAGTGTGTTTTCGGTGTTCCACCCGGCCAACTCCTGGGTTTCTTCATGTACGCTCGCGGCATCGAAGCTAACCTAGAGAAGATCAGGGCGATCGAGCATACGCCCAAGCCGACCCAGCTCCGCGATGTCCAGAAGTTCACTGGCTGCCTCGCCTCCCTCAGCCGGTTCGTTAGCCGGCTGGGGAGAACGCCATGCCTCTCTACCAGCTCATGAGGAAGATGGCACTTATTGAGCCAGCCGCCGAATCCGTCTAGAAGCCGGCCAAGTTCGAGTGGACCGACCAGGCGAATGAGGCATTCCGCGACCTCAAGCGAGTCCTCACCAGCATGCCTATCTTGGCCGCACCGGCTACGAAGGAACCCCTGCTCGAGTACATCACGAAAACCACACGCGTCATCAGTGTCGTCCTAGTAGTGGAGCGGACGAAGGAGGGCAGGGCGCTGCCGGTCCAGGGCCCCATCTACTACCTCACTTAGGTCCTCTCCGCCTCCAAGTAGAACTACCCCACTACCAGAAGATGTGCTATGCCATATACTTCCCCGCCCAGAAGATCAAGCAGTACTTCCAAGAACACACCATCACCGCCGTGAGCACGTCACCGCTAGCGAGATCATGAGCGACCGGGACGCCACCGGCTGGATCGCCAAGTGGCAATCGCCCTCGCCGACTACGAGATCCAGTACGAGCCGAGTACCGCCATCAAATCGCAGGTCATGGACGACTTCCTCATCGACTGGGCTGAGACCTAGCTCCTGCCGCCTCCCCCGGACTCGACACACTATCGCAGGCACTTCGATGGCTCGAAGATGCGGTCCGTCTTGGGAGCTGGCATCATCCTGTCATTACCAAAGGCAAACCAGCTCAAGTACACACTCCAGATCCACTTCGCCACCTCAAACAACATGGCCGAGTACGAGGCGCTCGTCCATGGCCTCCGTCTCCCCAAAGAAATTGGCATCAGGCGCATCTTATGCTTCGGCGACTCCGACCTCTTGGTACAGCAAGTTTCTAGCGAATGGAATGCCAGGGACGCCAACATGGCCAGCAACCGCATCCTCCTCCAGCAGCTCGCCGGCTCGTTCGAGGGCTATGAGTTCCATCACATCTCCCGGGCGGACAATGAGGCTGTGGACACCTTGGCGAAAATCGGCTCCACCCGCCAGGCCATCCTGGCTGGCGTCTCCGTCGAGCAGCTGCGCAAGCCATAGATGAAACCCTTTGCCGAGTCAGAGTCCATCTACGTGCCCACGGATCCTGCCGTCCCCTCGACTAACCGGGGGCTCTGTCGGCTCCACCTAATCTGTCGGCTCCACCTGTTCCACAGACTCTGCCCGCCGTGCCGGTTCCGTTGCGGTCGTTCTGTTGGCAAGTCGCTCCGAGCATGCAACCGTCATGATGGTTGTTGACCAATCTGGCCCGGGGACTAACGTGTCTGGGGGGAGCTTCGGGGACGGACCCGGGGGCTCCGGCTGCCCAGATTCCCTAGCCTGTGCCGGAGCCAACCCTGATCTTGGCTTCGTCATGGGCCGAGCAAATCTTGGCTTTTCTCTTGCACGGTGAGCTCGCCCCCGACAAGGATAAGGCCCGGTGGATCCAAAACCGTGCTCCCGCCTACATCATCTTCAACCATGAGCTGGTTCGTCGCAGCACAACCGGCATGAGCCCATGCCGCGTCAAGCCGGAGAAGGGCCAAGAGATCCTCCGGGATATCCACCAGGGCGAGCGCGGGCATCACGCCGCCTCGAGGACCCTGGTGGCCAAGGCTTTCCACCACGGCTTTTACTGCTCGACTGGTTTTGAGGAGGCGATGCAGCTTGTCGACAGGTGTGAAGGGTGCGAACAATTCCGCGCACAAAGCCACCTCTGGCTACGGCGCTCAAGACCATCCCACTTTCATGGCCCTTTGCCGTTTGGGGGCTCAACATGGTGGGACCATTCAAGACTGTTTGAGGAGGTATGACGCATCTGTTGGTAGCCATCAACAAGTTCACCAAGTGGATCGAGGCTAGACACATCAAGAAGCTGGATGGCCCCACAACCGTCCAGTTCATCGAGGACATCACAGTCCGCAATGGCGTCTCGCCCAACATCATCACCGACAACGGCACCAACTTCGCCAAGGGCGCGCTAGCACGTTTCGGCACCAAGCAAGGCATCCGGCTCGACCTGGCCTCCGTCGCCCACCTGCAATCGAATGGCCAGGCCGAGAGGGCAAATGGCCTGATCCTGGCAGCATCAAGCCCCAACTCGTGGCACCACTTGTTCGGTCAGCCGGCTGCTATATCAAAGAGCTGCCAGCTATCTTGTGGAGCCTTAGAACCACGCCCAACCGGTCAACCGACTTCACACCCTTCTTCCTCGTGTACGGGTCCAAGGTTGTCATCCACATAGACATTGAGTTTGACTCGCCTCAAAGGAGGCAAGAGAAGAAGACGTCGACCTTCTCGAGGAGGCCCGCGAGCTGGCGCTGAGCCGAATGGCTAACTACTACTAGAATCTCCGGCACTACCACAACAAGCGGATCCAGCCCCTCTCCTTTTGCGAGGGGGACCTATTGCTTAAGGGGATCCAGTGAATAGCCAACGAGCGCAAGCTGTCCTCCCCATGGGAGGGCCCGTTCATCATCAGCAAGGCGCTACACAACAACATGTACTATCTAATAGACACCGAGAATCCGTAGAAGCGCAAGAGAGATGTCTCCGGCGAGGAGACGGAGCGCCCATGGAATGTGGCGCTCCTCCGTCCGTTTACTTCTAAAGACCAGTATGTATGTACCATCCCCTTTTGGGCTTACGAATGAAATGGGTTCCCCAAGCTAGCTTTTGGGACACGCCCTTTCCGTTTCCATCTAAAGAATTTCGCCCCACTCATCGGCTCTAGGACCCGGTCCCACGGTCCTAGGGGCTCGCCGTCTAGCCTTGACGTCGCTCCTCGAAGCCGGTCGAGTAGTGTGCACTAGAGAAAAACCCTCCCACCCCCCAGCTACAGACCCGCCCCCGGCTGTTCGGTTGGTGGGTCCTCGGGACGGCACACTTAGCACGCATGAAAAATGGTCATAAGGGGTCGCCGGCTAGGGGTAGCCAAAACACTTTTTCTTAGCCTCTGCCACTCACCTTAGCCAAAACACCCTTGCGGTTTCCAAACTCTTGACCGACTCCCGTCCCAGCTACAGACCGGCTCCCGGTCGTCCGGCTGGCGGGGCCGATACCAAAGGGGACAAGGCTTTGGGCATACGAAACCAAAAGGGCAAAAAAGGGTAAGGCCAAGACGTCACGCACAAACATTTTGGTAACCAAAAGCATAACTTATATACAAAAAGAGCGTAAACAGCCCATGGCCACAAGTTCATTACATACAACCCTAGTGGATAGAAATGCAGTCTAATCAAACGCAGCAAAATAAAAGAAGGCCCTAAATAGGGGCGGCGCCGTTTTCTCCTCTGGCATTCCCCGCAACGGTTGAGGTAGAGGCCCTGTCCTTGGCCGCGACACGACCCGCGTCGGCCCTCGCGTCCAAGTCCCAAGACGGCTCGGAGTTGGCATAATCGTCGGTGCTGGACCCGGCGTCTTCGTCATCCGTTTCCACAGCGCTGCCCTCTGGGTCGTCAAGGGTGAGCATGTACAGGTCCTCCGGGATCACCTCGCCATCTGCCGTGCGCTCCAGGACGTACTTGTCCCACATGGAGAAAGAAGGAAGGTCCCTGGCTCGCACGGCTAGCGCATCGGTACGGATGCACTAAGCCATGAGAAACCCTAAGTCCATCTCGGGGTATCATGACCTTGCAATACGCAATGCAATTGCCGCTTCGGCGCGCGCAGCAGAGGCCCTCCAGGCATTCACCCGCGGGTTCCCGAACTCAAGACACCTCGACAGTCGGCTCATGTAGTCCGGCTCCATCATAGTCGCCAGAGGGTGCAAAACAGCATAGTGTCGGCCACCTGGAGCCGCTTCAGGGCCCGGGCCACCTCGGTCAGGCGCACCTTGGCGGTGATCCCCGCCTCATCCAGGGTCCAGGCGGCGTGCTTCTCAATGTCAATCCCCTACGCCTGCTGTTCCTCGCGGTGTGCCTCCATGGCCGCATCCGCCACTCCCTGCGTGTCTGGGAAAAGCTCTAAGGGGAAAGAAGGATGAAAAATGAGAGACAAAGACAACAAGACTTACCGGTCAACAGCCGATCCACCTCTTGCCCCTACTCCTACATATCGAGCTCTTGGACTGACCACTCCTTCAACCGGCGCTCGTGCTCGGCCTGGACCATCCACGCCTCCTCGGCCGCCTTCACCAGCTCGGCGTCCTTGGCCTCTAGCTCCCGACGGAGAGCTGCCTCCCGCTCCTCCCACTCACAGCTAAGGGTCGCCTCCCGCTCCTCCATGTCACATCCCTAGCTAGATGTCATAGGACAACATGTGTGTGCATCATGTTTCAATTTTGCATCAACATGAAATGGGGATTAAAAGAAACCCCAACCTCACATTGGAATCAAATTAATTAAAAGTTGGTGAAAACTCAACAAACTCAAAATGCCCATACAAAATGTTCCCTATGTTTGATAAATATGGACATGAATATATCAGGGGCCATTTTAAATATTTGAAAAACTATAGCAATTTCAAAATAAATAACAAAGCCTCTGAAAATGCCAAATAAAGCATTATCAATACTTTATATTTCAAAATATCCTGAAACTTTTTATTGGAGTTTGAAATATTCAAACTTGATATTATAAAATATTTGGGATATTTAATCAAAGCATTTGTACCTAAAAAAGAAATAAAACAAATGTCAGAAATAGAAAATCAGACAGAAAAGAAAAGAAAAAGGGTAGAGGCCCAGGGGGAACCGGCCCACTGGCCCATGGCCAGTCATCCCTGTCCTCTCACGAGGAGGATAGGGGCGTGCGCTCGCCGTGCGCACGCACACGCCGGCAACCTCCTCCCTGCCTAGCTGCTGGTCTGGAGGGCTTGGAGAGCGCTAGCGCGAGGACTCCTCGTGATGGCCTGTTTCTCCTCGCCATCTCCCCCTCGCGAGCTCTCTCTCTCTCTCGCTCTCCCCCTCTCTGCCCGCCATGGCCGAGCTCGTCGCCGCCGCACCGCCGTAGTTCTAGCCACCCCCGCGCCCTTTAGAGCCCCCCAAGAGCCCCGCAGCGACCCCCTCGTCCTCCCCGTGAAGCCAGTCGACGTTGGGAGACCTCCATGACGTGCCACCGCCGTTTCTTCCCCGCTGGCCACCGGAGCTCCACCTCGACGATTCGCCCCGCCCGGACCTCCCCCAACCTCCCCGTTGCCTCTGCTGGAACCGTGGTGAGCCGCTGGTGCTCCTCCCCTCTCCCCCTGCTTCCCCGTGCCCTCTAGAGCAGTAGTCGGTCCTGCCCGAGCCGCTGCCGCCGCCAAGCTCGACGTGGCGGTCGTCTTCGGCGACCCCGAGCCCCCTCTGCTGCTTCGTTAGACGGGCGCGTGCGTGGGCTACCTTCTGGTGCCCTCCACATGCCAAATGGCCACCGGATGCGCAAGTCCGGTGAGTCGCCGCCATCTTTTTGGTCGTTGCCGGCTGGCCTCCAGCGTGCTGACGTGGAAGGCCATCAGGGGCTAATCCCCCTGCTAATTATCCCCCAGCCACTGACAAGTGGGCCCCAGATCCGGGTCAAACCCTGGTCAGTGCGTGGATTAGTCCTGTGTCGCTGACGTGCGGGCCCCACACGTCAGGTTTGACCTGGACCGGTCAGCTGACCTGCTGACGTCATGATGATGTTAGGCTGATGTAATAAAGGAATTTCTAGTGTTAAAATAATTCCAGAAAATGTTTAAAACTTCAAAAATTCTTATAAATTAATCTGTAGCTCAGATGAAAATAATTTATATATGAAAATTTATCACAAAAACCCAGTGAATCTAATGGTGCTATTATCATGCATGTTAGAGCAACCTATGTACATGAACATTGACATTTACTAATAGGTTAATATATGGAATATGAAATGGAGATTGATTTTGAACCTATATTCTAACTCACTTCAAACTAACTTGGACAATAGTTGCACTAGCCCATCCTTATATGCTACCATGTCATGCTCATGCATCATATTGTTGCACTTGCATGTATTGATTGCTATTTATCCGCATTACGGTAGGCCCTGCTTCTGAGGATACCCTTGAGTATTCCAACGAAGGAAAGAACCTTTCCGCTACCCAGCAAGGCAAGCAACTCCCTTTGATCATTCTGATAACATGCAACTCTCTCGCTCCTGCTCTTGTTTATTGCATTAGGACAAACGTTCACTTGTCTGTCATACACGGTACATGAACCTATTCTTTTGCATGACCTGTCATTGTCACAGTAAATAGCTAAACCTTGCAACCTAGCATACCTGGTAGATGTTTGTGCCATGATGTGCTTAGCTTACTTTGCCTGCTATGCTTGCTATGCTTAGAGTTGTGTCAGGTCCGATTCATCTGGGTGATGAACTGGAGTGAAATAATGATGTTCTGATGTGATAGGCTTAAGATGAAACCGAGTTGGTAAAGGTTGCGATGAGAGGCTATGTCAGAGTACATAGCGGGTTTTCTCATTGGGACCGTTCTTAGGAACTGAGTTCCGTGTTTGTAAACCAAGACTAGTTACTACCACATGTTGGGATACTTAATTGACCCTCTTGACTTTTCAATCGCTTAGTCCTTAGTCCAGGAGTTGCAAGAAGTTTCTGGTGTTTATAGCATGCTGGAGGCCGTGCGTAGAGCTGACCCTAGGGGTGGGTTACGACGCGATAGGCAGTGGCACAGTGTACCAACAGTCACCCGAGTGGTGGGCTTGGGAACCCTGCGCACATCGTTTGGGGTCATAGCGGAAACTTTGCCCGGACTTCCGTGCGGGTTCAGTCTCAAATAGGCAATAGCCTGGACTAGAGGTCTTATGTGATTTACAGTTGTGGCCGACTCCCTCGCTAGGCTTCCGCTCGAAGGTTGCCGAGATGCATGGTTTTAAGAGCACACGATGATAAGTGGCGAGAGCGTGTGTGAAGAAGTACACCCCTGCAGGGTATGAAACTATTCAAATAGTCGCGTCCTCGAATATGGACTACTTGGAAAACTTATGTTGTTCATAGATAATCAAATGGATACTCATAAAAATATCAATACAAGTGTGAGTACCGTGGATGGCACTCTCCCAGGAGACGGAATTGAATCCATGGTGGTGTATCGTCATGGAGTTAGTGGACTCGTGTGTGATGACTAAAATCTAAACAAAGAGCTAAAATGGTATAGTGTAGGTTAGCCATGAGTCAAAGCTGGAATTGCTACATAAACTCCACCACTCCCCGTGTTGATACATGAGCATGAATAGACTAGGTATGTTTTAAAGACTTGGTGAGTATGTTACTCACGTTCGCTTAGTAAATGTTGTAGATGAGACCCAGGACCCATCAGGTGGGTTCTATCTAGATGTCGACGATGCTGAATAGCTGGTGTCCCATGTGGCGGGCTGTAGATAGTTAGGCCATGTGCCTTTTTACCCTTTCATTTGTCTGTACTTAGACAGCTTATGCTTTCGCTTGGTTTGTATGACTTGTTTGTATGACTTGAGTGTCAGGTCATGTGACCCCTATCTGTAAGAACATGTTATGCATGGCTCGTTTGAGCCCCTTAAATAAAAGTTTTTGTATGGTTATGTTGTGATGCCATGGTTGTATCTATGCACATCGGGCATGTCGTGTGTACGTGTGACGTGCAACGGTATGTATGGGAACCGACACCTAGCCGTGTGCCCTTAGTAGTAGTGTTTACGGGAAACTGACTCTTTGTGCTTCCCTCGGGCCTTGGTAGCTTGCTACTGCTCCGAACACATTGATTGAGCGGCATGTATCCTTCCTTGCTGCTGTGTCTGTCCCTTCGGGGAAATGTCTCGCAGTATAATGGAGTCCCTATAGCCTGCTACGACTCGTCTACGTGCGGTGATGGCATTTATGCCTCACAACGTAATGGAGTCCTTGTAGCTTGCTATGACTCGTCTACACGCGCTTGAGGCCAACACCTGCATTGTTGGGTTACATATGCCTATTTCCGTACGGATGTGCCACTTGGGTTCTATGACTATTCATGTCGGCCGGGGTTCTCTGTCGTTTGATTGCCAGTGACATGTTCACATATGTGAGACAAAAGATGCAAACGGTCCCGGCTAACGTAAGGCTGCAGCCGGGGAGCTTACCGTGCGTGAGGCCACAAAGTGATGTGATATGTTACAGTCTGGATTCATATGACTTTGGATCGGGGTCCCGACAGTGTTGGTATAAGAGCCTGACTGACTGTAGGACTACGAAGCCAAACCGGTTGAAGTTGAGTCCAGAAACACTATAGCAAAGTAGGGGAATTGATTGTGGAAGGGAACATAAGGATCTTTTTACTCCTCTTCCCAAGTTATTCTATTCTGAGTCATTCTCATCTTTTCTACGGAGATAAGAACTAGGCTTCTCATCTATTGCTTAGGATGACGAGTTACTAACCATGGACTAATAGCTAGCTTGTTTGCAAGTGTATGTCGGTACTTGAGTATTGTTGGTGTGACAAGCAGATGGAGAAGAGATTTGAGTCTAGAAAGTCGAGTGGTTATGTTTTTCCATTCTTTTGCAGTTGTCTCAAAATCCTTTTTGAGCAATTACGGTCGTTATGCTGTCCAATTTCTGCTAGAGTCTCTAATGTCTTTGCATCATTCTCTGTTTCAGATGCTCCCTCGTCCTTCCCATCAGGTGGTCCGTCTGACTAGGTGCATCGATGTATCGGGTCACACGGCCATGTTGGTTAGAGTTATGTTGGAGGCTAGCTACCGTTGGTACCCAAAGTACACAGTGGAGGAAAAGTATCGAGATTTCAACCAGAGCCAGTATCTGTGTATTGTTAAGATTTATCCCTCATATCCTGGAGCTGCAGAGCCGCTTCACTGGACTTATGGACTAGGTGTCACCATAGACATGGCAGTTCTGGAGGCCGCCTACACCATGTTGACTATCATGAGGTTTCACCATGGTCTGCTTCAGAACACAGAGTTTTGTTATGTTCCTGCTTCCATGGGAGGAGAGGATGGCTATCTTAGCGCAGCCTACTATGATCATTCTCATGAGGACCCTAGGCTGCAGGTGATCGCTCAGATGTTGGAGAACAAGGATCGCGATGCACGTGCCCTTCGCATGGAGCTTTATGCTACCCGTGCACGTCTTTGGACAACCCCGACACAGTTGGCACCTGTCGTGCAGACAGGCTATGGAGATTTGGAGATGCTGAACCCATCACGGACTCATCTGCCAGCACGTGTAGACTGGCCCGATGTTGGAGGCATCACCCCTCTTTGAGGACCGCTGTTGCCGCCAACAAGGGGACTAAGGCCACATCCGTGTCCTTACGGTTTCCAGGGATCACAAGCTAGAGTGTTTCTGGATCCTCAGGTTCAGCTCCCAGGTCACGGGGGTAACCTGTATGAGGCATTCTACGGTTATGCTTGAGTGCATGGATGTTAGTACTAGTATGGTAGTAGTCGTATCGCCACAGTCCTACGTGTCTTGTGGGATATGACTGAGGTTGAGAGTTGAGTTCTGGAGGTGTAGATAGATAATGTATAGGAAGCTTGTAATGCCTCCGATGAGTTGTGTCATCTCTCCGTATTTTGTATTCAGCTTGGGCTTGTACTGAACTTTGTCATGGTGTGTATGAATCATGGTGTTCATATGGCAGTTGTTATTACCATGTTGTTTGGGTGTTACCCTGCATGCCATGTTGTCCAGTACATTCCTTATCTCATGTATTAGAGTTGATGTCCTCCATGGCTAAGCTGTGGGTTTCTTTTCCCAGGATGGTGGCAACTAGGAATACCCCCGTGCCTGCCCCTGAGTAGGGCGAGGGAAGCCAGCCAAGGCAAGAGAACCTGCCACATGCGCCCTCTTTGGCAGAAGTGATGCTTGAAGCTGAGCGGAACAAAAGGGACACCAACAGGCTGCTGGAACGAATTGAGCAGAACATAGCGCGTGCTCCCCGCAATGATCACAATGATGGTGTGTCCCTCGGTGACTTCGTCAAGCTGTGCCCACCCAAGTATCATCATTCGATCGACCCACTCGATGCGGATGATTGGCTGACCAGCATGTTCCGTAAGATCTGAGCTGCCAATGTATCCGAGGCCAACAAGGTGACCTCTGCTACATACTTTCTGGAAGGACCCACCAATCTGTGGTAGAAACATTATGAAGCCATGCGTCCTGCAGGCCCCGCACCAACTTGGGCAGAATTCAGCGTGACATTCCGTACCCATCACATCCTGGAAGGTCTGATGGATCGCAAGAGAGAGGAATTTTGTGCTTTCACCCAGGGCAGACTGTCAGTGGATGCCTATAGCCGTGAGTTTGGCAATCTTGCTCGTTATGCTCCAGAGGAAGTTTCAACCGATGCCAAGAAACAGTCTAGGTTCTGCAAGGGACTTAATCCTGAGCTCCGTCGAGATCTGCGCCTGCATGAGTGCACAACCTTCCAGGCTCTCGTCAACATGGCTATCAATGCCGAGTCTGGATAGACTAACTATGAGGCCACAAGGAAGCACAACCGTGACTTCAGCCCCGCATTTGGCTCGGGCTCCAACAAACGCCGGGAGTGGGTGCCCAACGTAGCTCTGCCGCCAAGGTACACCGCGAGGCCATCCTTCCAGGCGCCTCGCCCAGCTCAGCCCAACCCTCCAGCCAGGACATTTGGAGATCCTCCTACCAATGTTTCTTCCCGTGCCACCATGGTCTGCTACAAATGTGGGGAACCAGGACACTACTCCCGTGAGTGTCCTCAGAACAATGCCATGCCGGCTGGACGTGGGAAGCCGGGAAAAGCTTTCTATGTGAAGCCAGCTCCTGCTCGTGGACGAGTGAACTATGTTTCTGCTGAGGAAGCCCTTGAGGATCCTGATGTTATCCTAGGTACGCTCCTTGTCAATAGCCATTCAGCATCTATTCTATTTGATACTGGGGCATCTCATTCTTTCATCTCAGAAAGTTATGCACAGTTGCATAACATGTCTTTTTGTGATATGCCTACTCCTTTAGTAGTTCAGACTCCTGGTTCAAAGTGGCAAACTTCTAGAGTGAGCCACGATAATGAGATTCTGGTGGATAGGTTAGTCTTCCTAGCATCTTTGATAGCCCTCAAGTCTTCGGACATCAATATCATCTTAGGCATGGACTGGATGAAAGCCCACTATGCTAAGATTGATACTCATACTAGGAATGTTCAACTTACACATCCATCCGGTGAGATAGTTAATGTCTCCACTCGAACAGCCAAGCGCCAACTCTATTCCCTCAATACTAGCCCTCTTCCATAATTAGAAGATATCCAGTAGTCCGTGATTTTCCGGATGTCTTTACACAAGAACTGGCAGGAATTCCACTTGTCAGAGATGTTGAGTTTGTGATAGAGCTCGTCCCAGGGACTGTCCCAATAGCCAGAAGACCCTATAAGATGGCACCCTTAGAACTAGCCAAACTTAAGATCCAAATCGATGAAGCTTTGAAGAAAGGTTTCATCCGTCCTAGTTCTTCTCCTTGGGCTTGTCCCGTCCTCTTTGTCAAGAGAAGGATGGATCAGATCGGATGGTTGTGGATTATCGGCCAGTGAATCTGGTCACCATAAAGAACAAATATCCGCTCCCAGGATCAACGATTTGTATGATCAACTCACTGGATCCTCTATCTTTTCCAAAATGGAATTGAGGTTGTGATACCATCAAATCAGAATTAGAAACGGGGACATTCCAAAAACGGCTTTTGTTACTCATTATGGCCAATATGAGTACACCGTTATGTCCTTCGGTTTAACCAATGCCCCAGCCACATTCTCTCGCTTGATGAATTCGATCTTCATGGAGTATTTGGACAAATTCGTCGTGGTTTACCTTGATGACATACTCATCTACTTGAATAACAAACAAGAACATGTCGAGCATCTAAGGCTGGTATTGATGAAACTTCGAGAGCATCGTCTGTATGCCAAATTCTCCAAGTGTGAATTTTGATTGCTAGAAGTGACCTATCTAGGCCACGTGATCTCTAGTAAAGGTATTGCTATCAATCCCGAGAGAGTTCAGGCAGTCCTACATTGGACTCAACCTGAATCGGTTAAGAAAGTTTGGAGTTTCCTTGGAATAGCTAGCTATTGTCGCCGCTTTGTCGAGAATTTCTCCAAGGTTGCGAAACCTCTGACTGACCTCCTCAAGAAGGATAAAAAGTTTGAGAGGACTGCACAACGTGAGCATAGTTTTTAGGAGTTGAAAAGACGTTTGACCTCTGCTCCCGTTCTGGTGCCACCAGATTTCTCTAAGGACTTTGTTATCTATTGCGACGCCTCGCGACGAGGACTAGGTTGCATTCTCATGCAAGATCAACTTGTGATTGCCTACGCATCTCGACAGTTGCGTCCACATGAGGATAATTATCCAACACATGATCTTGAGCTTGCAGTTGTGGTCCATGCACTGAAAACCTGGCGACATTACCTTCTAGGTAATTGTTGCGAAATTTACACTAATCACCAAAGTCTAAAATATATTTTCACCCAGCCGGATTTGAATCTCAGGCAAAGACGGTGGGTTGAGTTGATTACAGATTACGACTTAGGGATAACTTACACCCCGGGGAAAGCCAATGTTATGGCTGATGCACTAAGTCGTAAGTCTTATTGTAACAACCTAATGATACAACAAGGTCAACCACTTTTCCATGAGGAATTTCGGAAGTTAAACCTTCACATTGTTCCTCAAGGATTCCTATCCAACTTGGTGGCGAAACCTAATCTTAAGGATCAATAGTAGCTATGCAGAAGTATGATAAGGGTATATCCCAGATCAAGGAGAATATTGCTAGCGGAAACGCTAAAGATTTCTCCAAGGACGATGAGGGTGTTGTGTTCTTCCAAAACGGGTTGGTAGTTCCCAAGAGGACACGCTTAAGACAGTTGATCCTTAAGGAGGCTCATGATTCTCCTCTCACAATTCATCCGGGTAGTACCAAGATGTATCAGGACCTACGCCAGAGGTTCTGGTGGACTAGGATGAAGAGAGAAATTGCCCAGTTTGTTGCTAATTGCGATGTTTGTCATCGCGTGAAAGCAAAACATCAAAGGCCTGCTGGCACCGTTCAACCTTTAGCTATTCCCGAATGGAAATGGGATAAGGTCGGTATGGATTTCATTACCGGATTTCCCAGGACCAAGACAGGGAATAATGCTATCTTTGTGGTCATTGACCGCCTTTCCAAAGTGGCTCATTTTCCTCCTGTGCGGGAGAGTATAACTGCTAGTCAGCTAGCGGAGTTATATGTTTCTCAAATAGTCTCTCTTCATGGTGTTCCATTGGAGATTAACTCAGATCGTGTAAGTATCTTTACTTCCCGATTTTGGTAAAGTTTTCAAACCGCTATGGGGACTCATCTATCCTTTAGCATTGCTTTCCACCCGCAATCAAGTGGTCAAGTTGAGTGAGTCAATCAAATCCTCGAAGACATGCTCCGAGCTTGTGTTATATCCTTCGGTATGAACTGGGAGAAATGTCTTCCATTTGCCGAATTTTCTTATAACAATAGTCATCAATCAAGCTTGGGCAAAGCCCCTTTTGAAGTTCTCTATGGACGAAGGTGTCGAACACCTCTTAACTGGTCAGAAACTAGAGAGAGGCAACTCTTTGGCCCGCATATGATCCAGGATGCAAAGGAGCAAGTTCGCATTATTCGTGAAAAGTTGAAAACAGCCTAATCTCGTCAAAAGAGCCAATATGATCGCATTCATAAGGCTGTGACCTATGAAGTTGACGAGAAGGCTTACCTTCGGGTTACACCTCTGTACTCATCGATTTGGTATCAAGGGCAAGTTGGCTCCTCATTACATTGGACCTTTTCGCATTGTTGCTAAACGAGGAGAGGTTGCCTACCAATTGGAACTTCCACCGCATCTTTCCAAGGTTCATGATGTCTTCCATATCTCTCAACTCAGGCGTTGCTTCTCGGACCTTGTCCGTGAAGTAGACCACGAAGCGCTTGATCTCCAAGATAACCTTACATATTGAGAATACCCTATTCGTATTCTCAATCAAGCTGAGCGTACCACTCGGTGTTGGAACATCAAGTTTCTCAAGGTTCAGTGGTCACACCATTCCGAAAAGGAGGCCACATGGGAAAGAGAAGATAGTCTTCGACTAGAGTACCCCATGCTCTTCCCGACCACTTCAAATCTCGGGACGAGATTCTTTTGAGTGGGGGTGAGTTGTCACATCCCTAGCTAGATGTCATAGGACAGCATGTGTGTGCATCATGTTTCAATTTTGCATCAACATGAAATGGGGATTAAAAGAAACCCCAAGCTCACATTGGAATCAAGTTAATTAAAAGTTGGTGAAAACTCAACAAACTCAAAATGCCCAAACAAAATGTTCCCTATGTCTGATAAATATGGACATGAATATATCAGGGGCCATTTTAAATATTTGAATAACTATAGCAATTTAAAAATAAATAACAAAGCCTCTGAAAATGCCAAATAAAGCATTATCAATACTTTATATTTCAAAATATCCTCAAACTTTTTATTGGAGTTTGAAATATTCAAACTTGATCTTATAAAATATTTGGGATATTTTATCAAAGCATTTGTACCTGAAAAAGAAATAAAACAAATGTCAGAAATAGAAAATCAAAAAGAAAAGAAAATAAAAAGGGTAGAGGCCCAGGGGGAACCGGCCCACTGGCCCATGGCCAGTCATCCCTGTCCTCTCGCCAGGAGGACAGGGGCGTGCGCTCGCCGCGCGCGGGCACACGCCGGCCATCTCCTCCGTGCCTGGATACTGGCCTGGAGGGCTCGGAGAGCGCCAGCGCGAGGCCTCCTCGCCGTGGACTCTTTCTCCTCTCCCTCTCCCCCTCGTGAGCTCTCTCTCTCGCTCTCCTCCTCTCTGCCCACCATGTTTGAGCTCGTCGCTGCCACGCCGCCGTAGTTCTAGCCACCCCCATGCCCTTTTGAGCCCCCCAACAGCCCCGCACGACCCCCTCGTCCTCCTCGTGAAGCCAGTCGATGCAAGGAGCCCTCCACAACATGCCACCGCCGTTTCTTCCCCGCCGGCCACCGGAGCTCCACCTCGACGATTCGCCCCGTCCGAACCTCCCCTGACCTTGCCGTCGCCTCTGCTGGAACCACGGCGAGCCGCTGGTGCTCCCCCTCTCCCCCTGCTTCCCCATGCCTTCTAGCGCAGTAGCCGGTCCTACCCGAGCCGCCGCCACCGCCAAGCTCGACGTGGCCGTCGTCTTCGGTGAACCCGAGCCCCCTATGCTGCTTCATTAGACGTGCGCGTGCATGGGCTACCTTCTGGTGCCCTCCACGTTCCAAATGGCCACCGGATGCGCAAGTCCGGCAAGTCGCCGCCGTGTTTCTGGTCGCCGCTGGCTGGCCTCCGGCGTGCTAACATGGAAGGCCATCAAGGGCTAATCCCCTGCTAATTAGCCCCCCAGCCACTGACGAGTGGGCCCCAGATGCGGGTCAAACCCTGGTTAGTGCATGGATTAGTCTTGTGTCGCTGACGTGCAGGCCCCGCACGTCAGGTTTGACCTGGACCGGTTAGCTGACCTGCTGACGCCATGATGACGTCAGGCTGGTGTAATAAACGAATTTCTAGTGTTAAAATAATTCCAGAAAATGTTTAAAACTTAAAAATTCAGATAAATTAATCTGTAACTCAGATGAAAATAATTTATATATGAAAATTTATCAGAAAAAACCAATGAATCTAATGGTGCTATTATCATGCATGTTAGAGTAACCTATGTACATGAACATTGACATTTACTAATAGGTTAATATATGGAATATGAAATGGAGATTGATTTTGAACCTGTATTCAAACTCACTTCAAATTAACTTGGATAATAGTTGCACTAGCCCATCCTTATATGCTACCATGTCATGATCATGCATCATATTGTTGCACTTGCATGTATTGATTGCTATTTATCCGCATTACGATAGGCCCTACTTCCGAGGATACCCCCGAGTATTCCAACGAAGGAGAGAACCTTTCCGCTACCCAGCAAGGCAAGCAACCCCCTTTGATCATTCCGATAACATCCCACTCTCGCGCTCCTGCTCTTGTTTATTGCATTAGGACAAACATTCACTTGTCTGTCATACACGGTAGATGAACCTATTCTTTTGCATGACCTGTCATTGTCACAGTAAATAACTAAACCTTGCAACCTAGCATACCTGGTAGATGCTTGTGCCATGATGTGCTTAGCTTACTTTGCCTGCTATGCTTGCTATGCTTAGAGTTGTGTCAGGTCCGATTCATCTGGGTGATGAACTAGAGTGAAATAATGATGTTGTGATGTGATAGGCTTAAGATGAAACCGAGTTGGTAAAGGTTGCGATGAGAGGCTATGTAGGAGTACATAGCGGGTTGTCTCATTGGGACCGTTCTTAGGAACTGAGTTCCGTGTTTGTAATCCAAGACTAGTTACTACCACTCATTGGGATACATAATTGACCCTGTCGACTTTTCAATCACTTAGTCCTTAGTCCAGGAGTTGTAAGTAGTTTCTGGTGTTTATAGCATGCTGGAGGCCGTGCGTAGCGCTGTTCCTAGGGGTTGGTTACGACGCGGTAGGCAGTGGCACGGTGTACCAACAGTCACCCGAGTGGTGGGCTTGGGAACCCTGCGCACATCGTTTGGGGCTGTAGCGGAAACTTCGGCCGGACTTCCATGCAGGTTCAGTCTCAAATAGGCGATAGCCTGGACTAGAGGTCTTATGTGATTGATGGTCGTGGCCGACTCCCTCACTAGGCTTCCGCTTGAAGGTTGCCGAGGTGCATGGTTTTAAGAGCACACGGCAATAAGTGGCGAGAGCGTGTGTGAAGAAGTACACCCCTGCAGGGTATGAAACTATTTGAATAGTCGCGTCCTCGGATATGGACTACTTGAAAAACTTATGTTGTTCATAGATAATCAAATGGATACTCATAAAAATATCAAGACAAGTGTGAGTACCGTGGATGGCACTCTCCCAGGAGAGGGAAGTGAATCCATGGTGGTGTATCGTCATGGAGTTAGTGGACTCGTGTGCGATAACTAAAATCTAAACAAAGAGCTAAAAATGGTGTAGTGTAGGTTAGCCATGAGTCAAAGCTGGCATTCGTGCATAAACTCCACCACTCCCCTTGTTGATACATGAGCATGAATAGACTAGGTCTATTTTAAAGACTTGCTGACTACGTTTGTACTCACGTTTGCTTAATAAATGTTGCAGATGAGACCCAGGACCCATCAGATGGGTTCTTTCTAGATGTCGACGATGCTGAATAGGTAGTGTCCCAGCTACGACCTTATGCCGTGTTGCGAGCTGTAGATAGTCAGGCCATGTGCCTTTATACCATTTCATCTGTCTGTACTCAGACAGCTTATGCTTCCGCTTGGTTTGTATGAATTGTTTGTATGACTTGAGTGTCGGGTCATGTGACCCCTATCTGCAAGAACATGTTATGCAAGGCTCGTCTGAGCCCCTTCAATAAAAGTTGTTGTATGGTTATGTTGTGATGCCACGGTTGTATCTATGCATATCGGGCATGTCATGCATACATGTGACGTGTAACGGTATGTACGGGATCCGACACCTAGTCATGTGCCTTTAGTATTACTCTTTACGGGAAAGTGCCTCTCTGTGTTTCCATCGGGCCTTGGTAGCTAGCTACTGCTCCAGACACATTGATTGACGGACATGTATCCTTCCTTGCTGTTGTGTCTGTCCCTTCCGGGAAATGTCTCGCAGTGTAATGAAGTCCCTGTAGCCTGCTATGACTCGTCTACGTGCGGTGATGGCATTTATGTCTCACGACGTAATGGAGTCCTTGTAGCTTTCTATGACTCGTCTACACGCGCTTGAGGCCAACACCTGCATTGTTGGGTTACGTATGCCTGTTTTCGTACGGATGTGCCACTTGGGTTCTATCACTAGTCATGTCGGCCCGGGTTCTCTATCATTTGATTGCCTGCGACATGTTCACATACGTGAGCCAAAAGGCGCAAACGGTCCTGGCTAAGGTAAGGCTGCAGCCGTGGAGCTTACCGTGCATGAGGCCGCAAAGTGATGTGATATGTTATAGTGTGGATTCATATGACTTAGGATCGGGGTCCCGACACTCCAGCTCTCCGCGGTGGGCCGCCTTGCGCTCATCCTTGTATGCCTGTGCCCGATCCGTCTCCTGGTGGAGCCGGTCGCACTCCATGGTCAGGAAGTCCCGCCATTCGCTGAGCTGCACCACCTCGCGCCGGAGGTCAACCATGTCGGCGTGGGTGGCTGCCCGGGACAAAGAAGTCTTTGTCAGAAATCAAAGAAGAGAGCAATTCATCCCACCCTCGAAGCAACCGGCCTGAATCTTGGGGGCTACACCCAGTGGGTGCGCTCGCGCTCCCTCACTGGAGATTCAGAAGAACATTACCTTGCAGGTCCGTGGAAAGGAGGGACAACCAGCTTTTGGCTCCACAGTACAAGGCTAGCAGCATGTTGTATGCGGCCACCCGATGGTCGTCTGCGGCCGGCACAAGACATGACGGCAAAATGCCGTTAGACTCGACCCGCCTACATCCTAGCCGGCCTGAGTCTCGGGACTACACCTAGTGGGTGCGCTGGTGCGCCCCCACTATAAAAAGTCAAAGCAAAGTAAAAGGCCTCAAACCCTTACCTCGACGGACTGCTCGAGGTGCACCAGCCAGTTGCTGGCAGCCTGAGAATCTTGCGCCGTTTGGGCGCGATAGGCGGCAAATTCCGCGATGGCGGGTCGTCGATGGTCGCGCCTCCGACTGTGACCCAAGTCTTTTGCAGACGGCCCCCGTCGTCGGGTCCGCCCTTCGCCATGGTCACCAAGGGACCACCTCCTCCCGACGCCGTGGTGCCGGGTGCCCCTGCTGATGACCCCAGGGCGTCTGCCCCACCCCCCAAAATTGCGTTCTCAATTTCCGGCACTCCACCTCCGGCAGTGCCTCCGTGGCTCGCGTCCGAAGCCAGAGCCTCAGGAGCTGGAGCCTCAGGATTTGTAACCTCCGAAGCCTAACCCGGAATGAAGGCCTCCGAGGGCTCCTTCGCACCTGGTGGCACATCGTCCGACCCTGGTGGGGCCGAGTTGTTGCCTAGCTTCGCCCCTTTGGCGGCACCCACCGGACTCGCGGCCACGTGGGCCTCCTCCTCGGCCTGCGCATCTATCTTCGCCCTCCGCGCGGGGTCATGCTTGTGCATTGACCTCCTCTCCCGGCCAAGGGGGAAATGCTTCCATGACTGGCCGGACGCCTCCCGCGCTGACCTCCCCGACGGCTGCCTCTGCGCTAGCCCACCCTGGGGGCTACCTCTGCGCCGCCTCCTCCCACGGGCAGCACTCCTCCTCGTGTCGCTCCCTCTCTGCCGCCTCGAGTTCCTACCATGCCTTGCGCTCCGTCTCCTCGGCGTTCTTGGCGGCGCTGTGCCTGCCGTCTCAGTGGTCGTAGCCCTCCCTAGGGCGCACAGCTCCCTAGATGAACAGATGAGAAGGGGGAGTTGACTCAAAAACAAGCAAGCACAGAAGGAAAACAAACTTACCCGATGATAACGGCGCCTGCCCGCCTAGTGGGGCCTGTCCGACCGACCCGTTGTTTCTTCCTGCCGCCTCCGTGGCTGCCGCCCGGCTGCCCGCTGGTCGCCCGTTTTGGGGCCGACATGGAGCTGGCCGGCTGCTTCCCCTTGTCGCCTGCCACCACATCAGCTTGACTGGGATCGCAGTCGATGCGGCAAACGGGCCTCCTCGGCATTGTGGTGTCATCCCCCAAATCTTCGGGGTCCTCCGGGTCCGCTGCATTGCATGTCCCTTCCGATTCAGCATCATCATCGGTCCAATCTCGCAAAAGCGATTCGGGAAGGAACTCACCCGCCAACTTGGTGGCCTCCGTCTCCGTCTCCGCCCCACCGTCTTCGGATGCACCGGCTCGCTCCGAATCCGCTGGCTCCACGTTGTTGGTGTCCTTGACCTCCTCGTGGTCCGACTCCACCTTGTCGGCAGCCGACTCCCCGTAGTTTTGCAGCTGTGGGAAGATCTGCACGCAAGAGAAGCCCTCCGCCGTCAGGCCGACAAAAGGCGTCGGCTTCAGAAAAAAAGAAAGGCTGGGGACATCCCATCACGTACCCACGAAGCCGGACGGTCCCGGCTGTACGGGGCCTTCCCCCATTGCCAACGAACGTCGTCCATCTTGGCAACCAAAATGTTGTTCACCCTCCTCGCCACCTGCATCGTCTTCAGCTCTTTGATGGAGAGCCAGCAAGGGTCTTGCCGCCCTCCCATGTGGCAGATGAGGTGCGGCCGACTCTGCATCGGTTGTATCCGGCGTGCCACCATCATGGCCAGGAGGTCCACGGTCATCAGCCCCTCCATCCTGGTCATCACCACCAGGCGCTCGTAGAGCCGGTCTGCCGTCTCGGGTGACTGGGGTAGAGTCACCCTCCAGTTCAGGATCGCGACCGGCAGCTAGTTGACGAAGTCGGGGAGGTTGATGTAGTCCTCCTCCGGCTTCACGTTCTTCACGTAGAAGAACCCTTTTCGCTAGTTTTTCACTGAATCCTGCAAGGGAAGTTGTGGGAATCCGGCTCCGGCACAAAAGTGGATCAGGGGGCTGCACAGGTGGTCATGACCTTTTGACCGGTTGCCGAATTCGGCACCGTCTGGCTCTTGAGGTAGAAGAGCTGACACCAGAGATTGATGCGTGGCTCCACTCACAAGAAACCCTCGCAGAGGGTGACGAACACCTCCAGCTGCAAGACGGCGTTGGTGGCGAGATGGTACGGCTACAGGCCGAACCGCGTGAGGAACCGCCGGAAGAATATGCTCGTCGGCAGCCCGAGCCAGCGGAGGAAGTGCTCTACGAAAAAACCACTTCGCCCTCACGTGGGGCCGGAGCGCTCTCCGCCCCGACGACATGCGTCTCTAGGTGCTCTTCCGATGGCAACTTGCGGTAGTGACGGAGGTGCTCGATGAAGTGCTTGTCGACGCCGCTGTCGTAGCAAGCTCCCTTGCTCGCATGGGCTCTCAGAGGCTCTCGTGGTCGTGGCGGCGGGCGCAAGGGATCGATCGTAGTGCGGCCCCCCAATGGCGACGGATGGCGGAGCGGCGAATGTGTGGCCTTTTCTCTTCCTCTGTCTCTCTCTCGAAGTGGGAAGGGGAGAAGTGACGAAGACGATGCGCTCGAGGCAGAGGGAGCGAATGTACCGTTCTGCTCCTCTCCCCCTCCATTTAAACCCCGCATAGTGGGTGGTGGGGAGCGGATCCATCGCACATGATTCCTACCACATCCACCACGTGTGGGAAGGGCGTTAATGCGCTCATGAATGCCAGCGGATGGCTCGAGCCACAGAAGATCTACACGCATGGGCCGAGGCTGCGATCGAAGTGCAGCCCGCCCCATGGCCCGGTCTTGTCCTCCGTGTGGCTTGTCAGGCCATGGCCCATTGCGCTCCCCATGTGGCACATCTCCTCTGCCCGTCGGGGAATACAAGGCGTCTACGAAGCGTCGGCCGGCTACGGAGCCGACTGTCGTGAACCCATGCCTTCCGGCTCCTGTATCGTGTAGCAATACAAGAACACCGTCAAGACACAAGCCGACGAGGTCCACCGCAGCTCACCGGCGGGCCTCCCCTGCTTCGGGGACTACTGATGGGGGAATAACCCCGGGGTAGCCTCAGCTGACTCTTTACTTCAAGTTTTGGAAATGACTGCAGGGTGAGTCGCCTCCCCCTGCAGTCCGGCTTCGCGTTTCCGGTCGTGACGGGCTGGCCAGCTAAAGGCGGAGATGGTTGTCTCTCTAGCCGGCGACGTATTGGATACTATGGCCGAGGCATGCGTGGCTATAGTGGCCCCCCATTGCATCGGGGGTTAGCGCCTGCATGACTATAGTGAGGGCAACAGTGCCTCTGACTCTGGCCGACTGCGACCGGCCTTACGACACAATGCCGACACACCCTCAACCACTCCATTACCTGCCCCGGCGTGACTACAATGCGGCCGTCCATACCACTGACTGCGACCGGTTGCCACTAGATGACTCCCCGAAGGATGACCCATGCCTCGACGCGACGGGCACGGGGGCCTACCTGGTGGATCCCCTCCGGCTCCCGACGGGACCCCGTAGCCGACGGGCCCTACCAGCGACAAGACCCCTTAGCTGGGGCCCCATGGCCGGCTAGAGAGAATGCCAACTAGGGCCCTCTGGCATCCTCTACCATATTGTATTCCAGGGGGTTGGCCTATAAAAAAACCCGGAGCTTCCCCATGCACAGGCGATCACTTCCCTAGCATCACACACAGACTCGCACATAGAGAGGCAACGAAGGCAAGCCAGCCTTCTTCATCCTCTACCCGTACAGCGAAAGGACCACCTTTATAGCCCCCTTTGGTTCATTAACCAGACTAGTAGGACTAAGGGTATTACCTCCAATGGAGGGCCCCGAACCTAGGTAAATCGTGTGTCTCGCATCGTTTGTCCCCGATCCCGCTCCCGGAGTCCAGCGGCATCCATAGGCCCCAACCACTCTCGATAAGCCTACCCATGGCATCTATCATGACAAAAACAACAACATTTGGTGACACGTACTACCCGCTAAGGGCCTTTCCACTTTGGCGTCAACTTGTTTGTACCCTTAGCAGACTGAACATGCCGAAGGACAAGGTCTCCTTCCCCAAGGCTCTGGGCATGAACTTTGTAGCTATGGTAGAGGCGTAGAGCTTCCTGGTAATGTGCAGCATGCACAGCATCATGGAGATGGTCTTCCTCGAGGAGTGTGGCATTGTCATGCCGAAACTTCTGTACTTCGTCTTAGGCAAGCACTTGAGGTGACCCGTATATGAGTTCTGTGGGGAGCACTACTTTTACCCTGTACACTAGGGAGAAGGGTGTCTAGCTGGTAGCTCGATTCGGTGTTGTTGTGAGGGGCCAAAGAACCACCGGCAGATCATCTATCCAGCGCCTGCCGCTTTTCTCTAAATTATCGAAAGTCCTTGTCTTGAGCCCTCACAACACTTCTGCATTTGTCCTCTTGACTTGCCCGTTGATCCTTGCGTGAGCAACAGAGGCGAAGCAGACCTTTCTTCCAAGGTTTTAGATATACTGCATGAAGGCGCATCTTGTGAACTGTGTGCCATTGTTGGTGATCACTCTGTTAGGTACTCCAAAACGGCACACCATCCCTTTCATGAATATGATAGCTGCTTGTGTGGTCACCTTTCTCACTGGTTCCACCTCTGACCACTTTGTGAACTTGTCAGTTGCCATGAAGAACTCAAATCCCCCAACAGCATGAGCGAAGGGGCCCAAGATATCGAGCCCCCGGACCGAGAATGGCTAGGATAGAGGGATTGTTTGCAGGGCTTGCGCTGGTTGATGGTTCTTCTCGGAATGGAACTAGCAGGCTTCACACTTGGTGACTAGCTCAGTAGCATCCTGGAGGGCAGTGGGCCAATATAAACCCCGTCGGAATGCTTTCCCAACAAGGCTCCTTGATCCAATGTGGGAACCACATACTCCTCCATGAATCTCCACCAACAGCTTTAGTCCGACCTCCCGACAGATACACCTCAATTTCATGCCATTCGATCGCCTTCTATACAAGGTGTCATCGACAAACTGGTACATACTTGACCAACGGGCTACTCTTTCGGCTTATTGTTGCTCTTCGGGGAGTTGTCCTGTTTGCAGGAAATGGACTATATGCTATGCCCAGGTTGGAGCCCGTGGCTCGACGACAAGGACTAAAGGCATCTCCTCGTCTCCGATAGCACTCGCCTCAACCGCAAAGCCCCGAGGTCTTGTGGGAGGGAGCTTCTTGCCGACCGGAACGGGATTTCCCACAATAGACTCTCTACCAGCGGCTTTGGGAAGCTTTGTCGGGAAATTCTTGCTGGAGTTTAGCCTCCTTCTCTTCTTAGACATCACATATGGGGACACCAATGGTTGGGTGAGGCAGAGAACAAAAGTCCCTGGTTCCACAAGGAACTTCTGCGCAACATACTTTGATAGGTGATCACCAATTCTGTTTTCTGCTCATGGCACATGTTCTGCTTGCATCCCATCGAAGTGCTCCTCCAATTACCACACTTCCCCCACGTAGGCTTCCATCAGCGGGCTTTGGTAATCCTTGTTGACTTTCTTTACCACAAGTTGAGAATCTCCTCGGATGATCAGCCTTTTTATTCTCAACTCTACCGCAGTTTTGAGTCCGGCAAGGAGTCCCTCGTACTCAGCGGTGTTGTTGGTGGCCTCGTTCCTGGGAAAGTGCATTTGTATGACATACTTGAGGTGCTCTCCTGTCGGGGCAACAAGGAGCATGCCTGCTCTAGGCCCCCAGAGTGAGAAAGCACCATCAAAGTACATGATACAATACTTTAGTGCCTCTTTGCCGGGGAGGATTGTCTCCGGAGCTTCATCATCTGGTGTGGGTGTCCATTCTGCAATGAACACTGCTAAGGCTCTGCTTTGAATAGTGGAGGTGCTCTCATACTTTAATACAAAACTTGACAACTCCAGCGCCCACTCAACTATCCTTCGGGTGGCTTCAGGGTTTCTCAGTATGCGTGGCAATGGGAAACAGGTCACAACTGTTATCTCATGGGCTTGGAAGTAGTGTCGCAGCTTTCTCGAGGCCATGATGAGGCCGAAGATCAACTTTTGTACCCTAGAGTTCCTTGACCGAGCACCCTTTAGTAGGGAACTGACAAAATACACGGGTCGCCGCGCCATTTTCTTCTTCGCTACTCTCCTGGATCCGTGGTAAACCACTTGATGAGACCCCTCTTGACCAGCGTTCAGCCCTGCCGCGGATGTTTCTTCCTCGCCCCCGGCAGCATCAGCAGGGTCGTCGAATCTTCATCCACCCCTGTTGTGCCACCAGTGCTGCACTAACCACTTGATTACTTGCTGGTAAATATAGCGACAACGGCTCTTGAAGCTTAGGAGCAACCAAGGTGGGAGCAGAGGACAAATATTTCTCTAGGTCTTGCAACGCTGCATCTGCCTCCAGGGTCAACTTCATCGGGCCAGCCTTCTTCAGGATTTTGAAGAACGGTAAGGCACGCTCAGCAGACTTGGAGATGAACCTACTCAATGCGGCAATGCATCCGGTCAGGCGTGTGATATGCTTGATGTTTTTGGGCGCTTGTATCTGCTTGATCACCTTGATCTTGTCAGGATTAGCTTCTATTCCTCGCTGAGATACGAAGAACCCAAGCAACTTGCCGGATGGGACACCGAACACACACTTTTCTGGGTTGATCGACAGGTTGATCTTACACAAGATTGCGAAAGTTTCCTCCAGATCTTGTATGAGAGTGGCTTCATCCTTGGTTTTGACCATGATTTCATCCATATAGGATTCCACATTTCCGTGCAGCTGAAGTCCAAAACCGATTTGGACAGCCCTGGCGAAAGTTGAACCAACACTTTTTAACCCGAAGGGCATACGCACAAAGGAGTACGTGCCACAAGGAGTTATAAATGTGGTCTTCTCCTCATCTTCCTTGTTCATAAATATCTGGTGGTAGCTAGAGTAAGCATCCAAAAAGGATAGAAAGTCACATTCGGAGGTGGAATCAACAATTTGATCTAGGCGTGGCAAGGGGAAAGGATCCTTTGGGAAAGCTTTGTTCAAGTCGGTGAAGTATATACAAAGCCTCTATCTCCCATTTTCCTTCCGCACCACCACCGGGTTTGCCAACCAAGTTGGATGCAGCCCTCCTATAACCAAACCAGCTGCTTCAAGCTTCTTAATTTCCTCGGCAATGAACTGATGCCGCTCCAAGGCCTGTTTCGTAACCTTTTGCTTGACGGGCCGGGCAGGAGGGCAGATAGCAAGGTGGTGATCGATTACGTCCTTGGGAACACCAGGGATGTCATATGGTTACCAGACAAACACATAGACATTCTCCCACAGCAAGGCAACGAGTGTGCTTTCCTATTTGTCAGTAAGGGTAGCACTGCTGGTAAAGGTACCACTAGTGTCGTCCTCCCTTGCCGAGAATTTCTTCATCTCAGGATAGGTGGCATTGGTCTTCCTGCTGGCGGAACTCTCCGGCAGGTCATCGTCAGGCACGGCCCGCTCCGAAGAGGTGCAGTTCCCGGATTCCTTGCTGATGTTCTCGTCATCCATCTTCATTTTCTTTGCATCCTCGGCGGATGTTGGGATTTCTGTGGCTTCAGCTGCTACCGCATCGTGATACATCTGGTCCATGCCAATAAATGCATTCTTCTTGTCGGATGGAATTGAAATGACTCCAATGGGACCAAGCATCTTCAAAGTATTGTAGGCACAGTGGGATGTCGCCATGAACTTTGGAAGAGCTGGGCGACCGAGGATTCCGTTGTAAGGTAGTGGGATCTCGGCGACATCAAACACTATCCTTTTTGTTCGGCAGTTCAACTCCACGCCAAATGTCACGGGAAGAGTGACATTTCCCTTAGGTTGGCTCCTACTGGGGTTGATCCCTTGTAATGTACCCGTGGTTTCGAGCTCTTCGTCAAGGATCTGAAGTTTCTCATCCACTTTAGGATAGATCAAGTTCAATCCGGCCCCATCATCAACTAACATCTTCGATACCTTGAGGTTGCGGATTGTTGGGGAAACCAACAATTGCAAACATCCGACCATAGTGGTACGGTCAGGATGATCCTCTTTGTCAAAGATGATAGGCGTGGGGGACCATCTCAGTGGCTTCCTAGATTCTACAGATGGTTCTGCAACATTTACTTCGCGTGGCCACTGCTTGAGCTGGTGGTGAGAGGAGTGCAAGGACGCACCCCCGTCGACGCACATGGCATCAGTTGATTTCTAGGACTCCCTGTCACTGGAATCCTCATCACGATCCTCATCTTCACTCGCATCGTCTATTTCCTTCTTCTCTCGGTCTCTTCCGGGCTTTTTGTTTTGCTGAGGTGTTTTGCCGCGGCGACCACTCCTGCATCCATGGCCTTTCTCGGCAACACCGTCCTAGCCTATTTCCTTGTCGTGTTTCTCATACTCGGCCATCCGTTTCTCAAGAAGTTGCTCGACCTGTCGGCATTCTTGGAGATCGTGGCCTTTGGTACGGTGAATTTTGCTGTACGGCCCGCCGGACTTCCCGGCCTTCTAAGCGGCAGTAGCCTCGTGGCAATCAGCGCACGCGACAGGTACCTTGCCATGGGTTTCGTCTCTTTCCTTTTTTCCTATACTGGGGTCTCCGGAGCTCTCGACAGCCAGCACAACTTTTCCCTTGCTCTTCCTGTTGCGCTTCCTGTTCCTTCCCTTCGGGTCAGAGTGAAAGCACAACATGCTCCCTTGGTGGTTTTGATAATTCATGACAACATACATTGTCTCTTGGACTAACACCTCTATCTAGTGTATTTCAGATAAGTCCATGGAGAGTTGAGCTGGCAAAAGGATTGAGGAGATTGTGGAATTACCCCAAGATTCAAGGAAATAGGTTATCCAAGCTTCAAACAAGAGGACTCTACATTTTACATTTGTGAGAAATCACTTTGAGTCCATATGAAAGCCAATACTATTAAAAGGGGTAAGGTTTTGTTGGTGAACAATATGCTCATACGTGCACAAGTAATAGACACCAAAAACATCCACAAACTCTCTCACCAAAGTCTGTCTCTAGCCAAACATGCAAAATCGGTACAACCAACTTTCCTATCCCGGTGCCCCCGATTCAAAACCCTGGATAGACTCAGCCAAACCCTAGCCACTTTGGTGCAGCCCACACTGCTTTCGGTGCCACCGAGTTGGGTTGCGAACTTTCTGTTACGCAAGTTCACACTTTCGGTCCGACCGACAATGTTGAATTGGCGTCACCGAGTTTGGCAATTCTGACCGTTGGTCACCTTGTCGGTGCAACCCAGTTTCCTATATCGGTCTCACCCACATTCAAAAGTTGCCACCTTTTGGACACTTCGGTATAACTAATATTACACATCGGTTTCACCGAGTTGGTCATTTTGTGTGTAACAGTTGGATTTTTGGGGATGCCTATATATACCCATTCACCACCACCCACTCGAAAGAGAAGCACTCAGAACAGTTCCCCACTCATACCTACTGATCTTTTGGGACAGAACCACCTACCCTTGTGTTGAGGTCAAGATCTTCCACTCCAACCATATGGATCTTGATTTCCGGCCTCCCCAAGTTGCTTTCCACCAATCACATCTCTTCTACCAAGCCAAATCGGTGAGAGAGTGATTGTGTGTTGAGGAGCCTATTATCTTGAAGCACAAGAGCAAGGAATTCATCGAAACTATAGAGCCTATTACCTTTTGGAGGGTGGTTCCTCCTAGATTGGTTAGGTGTCGCTTGGGAGCCTCCTACTTCGTGTTGTGGAGTGAACCAAGAAGTTTGTAAGGGCAAGGAGATCGCCTACTTAGATCTACCCCGAGTAAGGCTAGTCCTACGTGGACATAGGCTATCATGGTATAGTCAAGGTTGCTTCTTCATGGAACCCTCCGTGGGTAGAGCCCTACGTGGACTCTCACGACTGTTACCATCCGTGGGTTGAATACTCCATGAACGTGGACGTACAATAGCACCACCTATCGGAACCACGGGAAAAATCCTTGCGTCTCCTATTCCGTTTGATCTTCCTATCCCATCTCTTTACTTACATGTGCAATGTCTTTACTTTCCACTGCCATACTTGTAGACATGCATGTGTAGGGCTTTTAGATTTGCTAGACTTGCTAAAATAGTTAAAATCTGCCAACCAATTAACTTGGGAAAAGGTTAGGTTTGAAATTCTTGCTAGTAGTCTATTCACACCCTCTCTAGACGCTCTTCTATAGATCCCACAAGTGGTATTAGAGCTTTGGTCTCCATTTCTTTGGTTTAATCACCGTAGAGGAAGATGGATGTGTCTAGAGTAGAGAGTTTTCGTTGTAGGGTGCCCATTCTTGATGGAGAGTACTATAGTCAATGTAAGAATGCCATGATTGATCTATTTTATAAATTCCATTTGCCAAAATATATTGAAAACCCCTATGTTCTCCCCATTAATGAATTGCATCCCACACACGAAGAGGAAATTAACATGCTTGGTAACCTAAGAACTGTCAATCTTATTGTCAGAGGTTTACCAAGATTCGTGTTTTCTCAATTGAAGAACTTTGCATGCACCTATACCATATGGACTGATTTGGAGAAACGATATCCAAATCTTTTCTTAGGAAATCTTGATTAAATTCTTCATAAAATTGTTGCCTTTCACAAAATAAAGCCTAGTGATCCAAACTTTGGTAAATGCCTATTTAAGCTCCGTGATCTTATGTGTGCTAAACGAGATGTCACCACTATCAACAACATTATGTTTGAAGCCATTCGCATTCATAAGCTTGAATAATTGTCTTGATTACTATTCTAACAAATCCCTTGTTCTTTATGACGAGGATTTCCCACTTGATGATGACCATGTGGAACATGGCTACTATGAAGAAGCTTAATTGTTCAACATTGAGCATGAGAACATCATAAAGAATCTGAGTCTTATGACAAACTTTAAGGATTACATGTCAGGAGGAAAAGAGTGGATTCTCGACAGTGGATGTACGGATCATATAACTATTGATAAAGACATGTTTCAAGAGATCACGCCTAATCAAGGTCCTCGACGGTACACGACCTTTGGAGAAAACTCTAAGGGTAAGGTACTTGGCCTTTGTAAGGTGGACATATCCCATGATATCTCTATTCAAAATTTTATGCTTGTTGAATCCCTTGGCTACAATCTTCTTTCCGTATCTAGACTTGCCGACTTTGGTTTCAATGTGTTATTCACGAAAGTAGATTGCCAAGTGTTTCGTCAAGATAATCATCAAATGTTCTTTACCGGTTTCCGTAGAGGTGATCTATACATTGTTGATTTCTCTAAAAGATCCAAACCTCGCACTTGCTTAATTGCAAAATCCTCTAAAGGTTGGCTTTGGCATGGAAGACTTGGACATGTAGGCATGCGCAATCTAGATAGCTAATCAAAGGTGATCATATACTTGGTGTTAAAGATGTTATCTTTGACAAAGATAAACTTTGTAGTGCTTGTCAAGCTAGAAAGCAAGTTGGTGGAAGTCATCCAGTTAAGAATGTCATGACTACTAGGAGACCACTCGAGTTACTTCACATGGATCTTTTTGGTCCCAATGCTTACATGAGTCTCAGTGGAAATTCCTATGGTCTAGTTATAGTTGATGATTTTTCCTGATTTACGTGGGTATTCTTTCGTGATGATAAGTCACAGATTCAAAAGATCTTCAAGAAATTTGCTTGCAAAGCGCAAAATTAGTTTGAAGTGAAGATCAAGAAGGTTCGGAGCGATAACAGATCGAAGTTCAAGAACACCCATGTGGATACCTTTCTTGAAAAAGAAGGTGTCTCACATGAGTTCTCGGCTATGTACACACCTCAACAAAACGGAGTTGTTGAGAGGAAGAACCGGACTCTCATTCAAATGGCAAGAAGAATGCTTGACGAATATAAGACGCGAAGACACTTTTGGGAAGAAGCCGTTGAGACATCATGTCATGCCACAAACCGACTTTACCTGCAGAAGCTTCTCGGTAAAACGACATATGAGCTACTCACCGGTAACAAACCCCAAGTCGGATACTTTGGGGTATTTGGCTCAAAGTGCTACATTCTTGATAAGCATCGTCGTACTACATTTGCTCCAAAATCTCATGAAGGATTCCTACTTGGTTACGGGTCTAACTCTCACACTTACCGTGTCTACAACAACTTCACTCGAAAAGTTGAAGAGACGGTAGATTCGTCCCATGGAGGTGAAGGAAAGTACTTGATAAACTCAAGTGGAATCCCCTACTTAACATCAAGGTGAACCTCAACACGACATGGAGGCATCCACGAATGATTCACGACAAGATGATGAAGAGGAGGAAGTGCATCATGAAGATCCACCACAACCACCTTCACCACTACCTCAAGGGAATGACACCGCCAACAACAACGAAGATGAAGGAGATGATGAAGAAGAAGAAGAAGCTCCACCATCTAACAATCGAAAGCTGACCCGAGTTCGAGCACAATTGACCAAGAACCATCCGCTAAACTATGAGAGATTGGAAAGATTGATGCAATCTTGTTCACTAAGAGAGTTAATGGAGAATTATTTGTGTGCCAAATCTGTGTGGATGATATTATGTTTGGTTCCACTAACCCTCAATTTAGTTAAAGGTTTGGAAGGTTGATGTCTGAGAAGTATGAGATGTCTATGATGTGTGAGCTGAAATTCTTTCTTGGATATCAAATCAAGCAATCAAGAGAAGGAACTTTCATCTCTCATACTAAGTATACCAAGGACTTGATCAAGAAGTTCAACATGTAGGATTGCAAAGGTATGAAAACTCCTATGCCAACCAGTGGAAATGTTGACCTTACTAGGGAGGACAAACCGGTTGATCAAAAGGTTTAGAGATCTATGATTGGTTCATTGCTATAACTATGTGCATCTCGTCCCGATATTAAGCTTAGTGTTTGCATGTGTGCCAGATATCAAGCAGCAGCTAAAGAATGTCATCTTTTGGCTGTGAAACGTATTGTGGGATATTTGATACAAACATCAAACTTTGGCATTTGGTATCCCAAGGGATCTTCTTTTATTCTTGTTGGCTATTCCAATTCGGACTATGCCGGTGACAAGGTTGATAGAAAGTCCACCTCGGGTACTTGTCAATTTTTAGGTAGATCTCTTGTGTCTTGGTCCTCTAAGAAACAAAACTCACTATCCCTATCTACTGCCGAAGCTGAGTATATTCTTGCTGGATCTTGTTGTGCACAATTACTATGGATGACACAAACACTTAAGGATTAAGGAATTTATGTCAAAATGTTCCATTACTTTGTGACAATGAAAGTTCTATTAAAATTGTACATGATCCTGTGCAACATTCTCGAACCAAGCATATTCAAGTTCGACATCATTTTATTCATGATCATGTTGCCCAAGGAGATATCAATCTTAAGCATGTTCGCACTAACAAGCAATTGGCTAATATCTTCACCAAGCCACTTGATGAGAAAACATTTTGTCATTTGAGGAGTGAGTTGAACATCATTGATGCTTCAAACTTGAGTTAGACTCACTCGGTTGTAAGCAAGGGCATGAGATTTCTTGTTATCTCCTTGTGCTTGTAACTCGTTATCATATGCCATGGAATTCTATGCTCCCTTGTATTGCATCTAACCTTTTGTAGGTACTTGGAACAACTTCATTCCACAAGATTGCCATCACCTCCAATCATAAGCAATCTTGTCATTACCAAGTATCCACAACCCCTCTTATTGATGTTAGGAACAAGACAACAAAAACATATCCTTGACATATACTTGATCTTAGATGCAAAAACATAAGCAATATCATGTCAATTGGATATATCCATTGTTCTTCCTTGCATGACTAACCTTTGTAGGTGACTAGTGTACTAGAACGCGAAGGATAGCTTGGAATTCAAGATGATCGTCATCAACCCCGAGCAGCCTCAACAAGTTCACCTACGAGCAACGTCATCAACATCACTCAAAGGTATGTACTCATATCCTGAAAAGGCTTTACTCCAAGTCATGGGCTAGAGAAACTCAAGTGATACGAAGACATTAAAATGCTTAATCAAAAAATGGTAACCCCATTTTAGCTTAAATGATGAGTATGACCTATGACCAAGTATTCTTTCTTGGCTCCTAAGTCAATATACTCTAATATAGGTGACCTAGTCACCGCCCATCATCTAGGTAAGAATCTTGTGTGGTATGCCTTCTATATGCATGATCTCTCGAAACCACTCAAATCTTATCTATTTGATGACCTTTGTAAAAAAATCTTATCTTCTTTTTGAAACTATTTCTTTTATCTCTGTGAAAACAGAAACTTGGTCTCTCATTTGGAGCCACCAATATAAATTACTCGGTCCTACCGAATTTTCAGATGAGCTGCACTACACAATCTCGGTACCATCGATTTATTTATCCCGGTGTCACTGATTTTTCTTTGTTTTCTAAATCTATGTTTGTTTTTGTTCTTGTGATATTCTTGTTCCTTCGATGACCCCTTCATTAAAAATAATTAGGGGGAGAATAACAAACAATACTTTGGGGGAGTAATAATTTATTCAAGGATCCCTATCTCCAAGGAGAAGAAAACTAAAATTTGTAAAAGGGAGAGAAGCTACATTCAATGATTCCCTTAGTTTTTCTATGAACCCTACTTTCAATGGCCCTTGTTCTCAAGGATCCCTTCCTTGGCAATGACCCCTGTCTTACTCCTAAGCTTAACCTTTTTGGTATTTTATGCCAAAGGGGGAGAGTATCAAAGCTTCATGCTAAAGGGAGAGTTACATTCTTATACAAAGGGGGAGATATGATTTAGGGGGAGAGGAAAATATCAAAAGTTCACACTTATATAAACAAGGGGAGAACAACAATGTAGGGGGAGAAAACTATTTTTTTATAAAAGTCTAAAGTGAACAAAGGAATCTTTTTCTCACCCTATCCAATCCCATTATCTACATGCTGATATTCGGAGGGAGAGGATAAACTACTACTTTCATATCTAAGGGAGAAAAGCTATAAAAGTTTTATGCTAAAGGTGGAGACATATCAATCTTAATAATTATCGTATCTTATATGTTCTCCATATCTTGGTATCCGTTGAGTCCTATTGCTTTTTTTAGTAGAATACTCTTGTGTTTCCTAACATTGTTTTCTCAAGTGCGTATTTACTACTAGAATGCTCAAGAACTCAAGGTAAGTATATGCATCATATCCATGATCAAGATGATCTCTTGCATCTTGCACATATTGTTTGCAAGAGTGAAGTCTTGAACAAGGATACAACTCATTCATATATTTTGATGCATATATCCAAGATACACATGACTTCCTATATCCCTTTCATCCATATGTGTGTCCATGCATTCCAACGCAACAATCCTTTAAAGGACTGCACACATTTAGGGGGAGAAAATATAGGTCATGTGTTTATCAAAGTATTCATTGCATCCATGTATATATTTATTTGAAGCTTTGATTGTATGTTGTCATCAATTACCAAAAAGGGGGAGATTGAAAGCACAAAATGCTCCCTTGGTGGTTTTGATAATTCATGATAACATACATTGTCTCTTGGACTAACACCTCTATCTACTGTATTTAAAATAATAGTCCATGGAGAGTTGAGATGGCAAAAGGATTGAGGATATTGTGGAATTACCCCAAGATTTAGGGAAATAGGTTGGCCAAACTTCAAGCAAGAGGACTCTACATTTTACATTTGTGAGAAATCACTTTGAGTCCATAGGAAAGCCAATACTATTAAAAGGGGTAAGGTTTTGTTGGTGAAAAATATGCTCATACGTGCACAAGTAATATACACCAAAAACATCCACAAACTCTCCCACCAAAGTATGTCTCTAGCCAAACATGCAAAATCGGTGCAAGCAACTTTCCTATCCCGGTGCCACCGATTCCAAACCCTAGACAGACTTAGCCAAATCCTAGCCACTTCGGTGGAGCCGACACTACTTTCAGTGCCACCAAGTTGGGTTGCCAACTTTATCTTATGCAAGTTCACACTTTTGGACCGACCGAGAATGTTGAATCCGCATCACCGAGTTTGGCAATTCTGACCGTTGGTCACCTTGTCGGTGCAACCGAGTTTCCTATATCGGTCTCACCGAGATCAAATGTTGCCACCTTTTGGTCACTTCGGTACAACCGAGATTAACACATCGGTGTTGGTCATTTTTTGTGTAACGGTTGGATTTTTGGGAATGCCTATATATACCCCTTCACCACCACCCACTCAAAAGAGAAGCACTCAGAACAGTTCCCCACACATACCTACTGATCATTTGGGACAGAACCACCTACCCTTGTGTTGAGGTCAAGATCTTCCACTCCAACCATATGGATCTTGATTTCTGGCCTCCCCAAGTTGCTTTCCACCAATCCCATCTCTTCTACCAAGCCAAATCGGTGAGAGAGTGATTGTGTGTTGAGGAGCCTATCATCTTCAAGCACAAGAGCAAGAAGTTCATCGACACTATAGAGCCTATTAACTTTTGGAGGGTGGTGCCTCCTAGATTGGTTAGGTGTCGCTTGGGAGCCTCCAACTTCATGTTGTGGAGTGAACCAAGAAGTTTGTAAGGGCAAGGAGATTGCCTACTTCGTGAAGATCTACATCTAGTAAGGCTAGTCCTCCATGGACGTAGGCCGTCATAGTATAGTCAAGGTTGCTTCTCGTGGAACCCTCCATGGGTAGAGCCCTTCGTGGACTCTCCCGACCGTTATCCTCCATGGTTTGAAGACTCCATGAACGTGGTCATACAATATCACCACCTATCGGAACCACGGGAAAAATCCTTGCGTCTCCTATTGTGTTTGATCTTCCTATCCCATCTCTTTACTTACATGTGCAATGTCTTTACTTTCCGCTGCCATACTTGTAGACATTCATGTGTAGGGCTTCTAGATTTTCTAGACTTGCTAAAATAGTTAAAATTTTCGAACCAATTAACTTGGTAAAAGGTTAGGTTTTAAATTCTTGCTAGTAGTCTATTCACCCCCCTCTAGACGCTCTTGTATCGATCCCACACGGGGGGGCGTCGTTGTCATCATCAGAGTCCATTTCGACGCTCACCTCTTCCCCGGGGAGTCGCCTCCCTTCCTCAGGTCAAGCACACTTATATGCCAAGGTGCAACGTTCGTTGACAGTCTTGGGGAGCTTGACATTCATCTTGGATCGCATCCTCCTATTGCACACCTTTGAGTGGAACGCGACAATCACCGCTGCCGGATGGATCTCTGGAATGTTGCGGTGCACTCCGCTGAATCTCTGGATATACTTCCTCAAGGTCTCACCCTCCTTTTGTGGGAGGACATGGAGGTCGCTGGGCTGGCCTGGTTCTTGATGGCCACCGGTGAAGGTACCAACAAACTCGTTGCACAGATCAGCCTAAGAGGAAATGGAGTTCTCTGGTAGGTGCATCAGCCATGACTCACGTTTGTCTTGAGCGCCAAAGGGAAATAATTGGTGAGCACCTTTTCATTTCTTCCTCCCGCAGCTTGAACAACTATTGTGTAAATGCACAAGAACTCCGCGGGGTTCAACTTCCCATCGTATATCTCCGGTAGCTCAGGCTTGAAAGCTCGGGTCGATGGCCATCGGTCTCGTCGCAGCTTGCCTGTCCGATTGATGGTGTGCTTCCTAGCGTCGCTCTATAGTGATGTGTGCGTCTTCCCTCCGCCTGTCTTCAAAAACACGTGGTTCATACTGGCAGTCGTGCGGGCCAGACGAAACTATGGATGCCTCATCACGGTCGTCAGCACATGAAATTTGTTGTGGTACCATATGGGGACCCCGACTCATAAGTCGAGATCACCGAATGCACGTGTAGAGTGATCCCAGAGATCAATGCTCACTGAAAACACAGAAGCTGAATAACAAGAGTCTTACATCCATACTTAACATCTTACACAAATAATGACCACAAGGGTCTTAGTCTTACATAGATAGGGCCACATAGGCCAAACACTTAAAATAGAACAAGCAGCGGAAATCTTGGTCGAAAGCATGAACCCATGCCATCTGCCTTAACCTACATGCATTCTGACTGGGAAGCGTCCTAGTTCGCATGTTCGTCTAAAACGAACTCGTCAACATACTCCTGTTCTTCCATGCCTGGCCAATTAAATAACCAGTGGCAAGCCAATGAGTACTTTGAATGTACTCGCAAGCAACCCAAGTTATGGAACAATATAATAATGATGCATGGTATAACACTAAGTAGGTAACTTTGCGGAAAGCTAATTTTGAATACAAATGTCATGATCAAGTAACTTGTAACATGCATCAACAATAAGTAAGTGTCCATATGATCAAGATACCGATATCATCATAAGTATCGGTTGAACATCTCATGTTCACTCATCACACTATGTCATCGGACTTAGTCCAATCCTCACACCAAGTCATCGGACATAGCTCATGTGACCTCTTGTCACCATCACACCCATACTCACACCAAGTTTCTCAAAAACATCCAGATGTAGTTTAAGCAGCACCACCCAACTGTCCTTGACCATGGACACGGCTATTCGAATAGTTTTACACTCCACAGAGGTTGCACACTTCACCCACAAGACTCGGGGACCTTCAGTGTCATCCACGACTCACGATATATAACATACCCGAGGTAAGCACCCGAACAATGCCTTTCCCATGGTGATACTATACAAAGAGTCCACTCGTTGGTGCCATCCCTCATGATATACATCACTCGTATCATCCATGAGGGCACGCAACAGTGTGCCTGGTGCCTGTAAAGACAACGCATGACCTTCCTCTTTAGGACGACCCCGTCTCAAGAGTGACCACTTCACTCTTGCCACTAGTAATGCGGGCTCCTTGCTAGTACCAACCATAGTAATCAACAAAGCCCCGTCCCATAAGGGGTATCGTGGTGGTGCATGTAAGGTTGGGACGGTCGAAAATCTTAAATCTAACCCGTTTTTGAAAACATAATCTCAACTTGCTCCGGCACACCACTTCTTTCTCAAGTGGTCACCCACCATCTCATCATCTCCCTCGAGCATTAGTGGCACCCGACGGGGTTTTCGAAAAGTCCTTGAAATCACCTCCTTCTTGTCATCACTATGCATAAGCCCCATCCCATTTGCGTAGCATCTATTAGCAACCTAACTACTCCCACCAGCACAACCCTCATAAGGTGGTAGGGTCATGCATGATGCAAGTGTCAACGGAGAAGTACCGGAGGCATCCCACCGAAAGGGGAACACCACAGCACATGATCAAATATGATGAAAGTAAAATGCTATATGATATGCAATAAAATGGTTTCTTATCATGGTTAAATGGCTTCTTGCCTAGCGCAACAATGTCTCCGGGGTCTTCGAAGTCTTTAGGTCCAACTTCTCCGTCAACAGCGCAATCTATCGTCACGATAAAATAACGATAAAAAATAAGCAATCACACAAAATAGAGCACTCAAACTACTACATAAAATGTCCACCTACTCAGATAAATACTAAAAGTCATACTAAAAATATTCTCTTAGGGTTTTGTTGTGAAAAAGATTTTGGAAATAAAATACTAAATATAGGTTTTAAAATAAACTAGTATTAAAACATATTCAAACATTTTTACAAATGACACTATTAAATTCTAGAGATTATTTTACGAATTTAGGTGGAAGAAAAATTGGCATTGGGTAAATATTTCACCCTGTGGGATTTTTGGAAATCTACAGAAAAAAAGAAAAAAGAAAAGTCTATTGTGCCCTTTCAGGCCAGAATGCCTGGCCGAAGCCGGCCCAAGAGAGAAGCCAGCCCAAGCGAGGAGTCGTGCGCTGCAGGTTTGTTTTTAAACATGCCCGTGGGCCCGGCCTGCCAGCGAGAGAGAGAGGGAGCAAGGGGATGATAGGTGGGCCCCACCTGTCATCCCTCTCCTCACGATAGCAGCGGAGGAGGGGCTCACCGGAGGGCTTCAGGCCACGACGGAGGGAACGGAGGGCACAGGCGGGTTCCTGGGGGCGTCGCGCGTCGGAGGGGGGTCGCGGGGTCACTAGGGAGAGAGGGGAACGCCGGCGAGGAGGAAACCCGATGGCGGCGGCGAGGGTTTGGGTCGGGAGGAGGCTCCCGACCACGGGGGAGAGAGCTCTGGGCATGGGGAGAACGCGGAGAGAGAGGGAGAGCGAGGAGAGAGAGGGTCAGGGGGAGCGGGGCTGCCTATTTATAGGCGACTGCCGGTCCACCGAGGGTGTTGTGCGCCGGCGAGCATGGGGTTATCTCCAGAGGCCACGAGGGAGGGAACAAGTGTGTCTGGGGGCTTCGTGGGTGAGGTCTAGGCCGGGGGTAGAGGAGAGAGGTGGGGCACGCACGCGTGCGAGCCCGCTGGTTAGCCGAGCTGCACGGCGTCGAGCACGCACGCAGGAGCCATCGGAGAGAGAGGAAGGAGGGGCTGACCAGGCGGCGTGTTGCGGACGCTGAGGGGGGCAGAGGGGACAAGCTGGGGCGGCCCGAGGTGGTCAGGGGCAGCCATTGGGCGCGGCCACATTGCGGGAGCGCACTGTAGTGCGCTCCAGAGCGTGCGTATGGCTGGCATTGTGTCACAACCCTAGCAAGTTGTCCTAGGTTAGCATTGTGTTTGCATCATCATTCATCATCAATGCATTAACTTGAAATGGGGAGAAGGAAAAAGAAACCTCAAGCACTTAATGAATTAAAGAAATTCAAGTTTAATGAAATTTCAACAAATCCAAAATGCCCATAAAAAATGTTCCCTATGTCTGATAATTAAGGACATGGATATACCAGGGACCATTCTAATTATTTGAACAATTTAAATAATTTAAATTAATGATTTAAGCCTCTGAAAATGATAAGTAAAGAAAATATCATTAATTATGTTATCCAATTATTTTGGAACATTTTCAGAAAAGTTTGAGATAATCAAACTATAGTCTATAAAATACTTGGAGTATTTTTCAACTAGACTTTTATACCTAAAAGAAATAAACCAATGTTAGAAAAGAAAACAGAAAACAGAATAAAAAGAAAAGGAAGAAGAGCACCTGGCCCAAGTGGGAGGCCCAACCCAGCCCGTCAGGGGTGGGGAGGTCATCTCCCACCTCCCGCTAGTAGGCAGCGAGGTGTCGACCGCGCGCTCGCCGGCCTCCACCTCCTGCTTGCCACGGAGCTAGCTGCTCCCCTGCCTTCTCCTGCACCTGGAAGATACGAGGAGCCTCCCCCGAGCCCATTCCCTCTCCTCCCTTCTTCCCCGTCTCTCTCTCTCGTTTCCCCTGCCAAGAGCCTCCACCGCCAGCCATCGATTCGCTGCCGTCGCTGCCTCCCCGAGCCCACTGACCAGCTCCCCGGAGTCCCCATGAGCTCCTCTTCCTCCTCCCCGTGCTTCCCCTCTTTCTAGCACTCCCTAGCTAGCTCCGATCTCCGCCACGAGCTCGTTTTGGGCGAGCTCCGGTGACCCCGCAGCCTCCTGTGGCCCCTGTTGGATGCGGGCGAGCACGAGTTGCTCGCCAGTGGCCTCAGCTCGTCGAATGGGCGCGTGAGGGCAAAACCTGATGGTCGCCGCCGTCTCTGTTGGTCACCGGCGACGAGCCGTTGGCTAACTCCGGCGGGTTTGACCCCAGTGGGCCCTGGCTTGACCCTATGGGTCAATGACAGGTGGGCCCTGGTCCTGTTTAGTTTTAGGTTAATCAGTAATTAGTTTAATCATTTTTGTTAGTTAATTGTGTCACTGACAGTGGGCCCTACTAGATTAATTAGTCAAGATAATTAATTAAAACAAAATTGTTTAGTAACGAGTCAATGACAGACGGGCCCCACCGGTCAAATTTGACCTGGAGCGGGTCTGTTGACCAGCTAACGTCAGGATGACGTCAGGCTGATGTCATAATCCCATTTTCTTATTTAAAAATAATTCTAGAAAATGTTTAAAACCTTCAAAAATCATATAAAATAATCTGTAAGTCAGATGAAAATAATTTATATATGAAAATTTATCAGAAAAATCCAATGAATCCAATGGTGTTATTACCCTGCATGTTAGAGCAACCTAAATAGGTGAACATGGACATTTATCATTAGGTTAATATATGGAATTTGAAAGGAGAACAACTTTGAACCTATATTCAAATCTATTTTAAATTGACATGATCACTAGTTACATTAGCTCACCCATGCATATTACTATGCCATGATCATGCATCATATTGTTGCACTTGCTTGTATTGAATGATCTTATCGGCTTGCGGTAGGCACTAATCCGGAAGATACTACCCCGTATCCCGACGAAGGAGAGAACTCCTCCGCAACTCAGCAAGGCAAGCAACCCCTTTGATCATTCCGATAAGATCCCACTCTCTTGCTCCTGCTCTGGTTTATTGCATTAGGACAAACAATCACATGTTAGTCATACACGGTAGATGATCCTATTCTTATGCATGACCTGACCTTGTCACAGTAAATAGCTAAACCTTGCAACCTAGGATACCTAGTAGATGCTTGTGCCATGATGTGCTTGGCTTACTTGCCTGCTATGCTTGCTATGCTTAGAGTTGTGTCAGGTCTGATTCATGTGGGTGATGAACTAAGTGAAACAGTGTTGTTCAATGTGATGAGCATATGATGAATACGATTTGATAAAGGTAGCGACGAGAGGCTATGTAGGAGTACATAGTGGGTTGTCTCATTGGGACACTTAGGAACTGGGTTCCGTGTTTGTGATCCAAGACTAGATACTACCACATGCTGGGCCCTGAAATATGACCCCGCTCGACCATCAGTCGCTTAGTCCTTGGTCCAGGTATTGCAAGTAGTTTCTGGTGTTTATAGCATGCTGGAGGCCGTGCGTAGCGCTGACCCTAGGGGTGGGTTACGACGCGGTAGGCAGTGGCACGGTGTACCAAGGGTCACCCGAATGGTGGGCTTGGGAACCCTGTGCACATCATTTGGGGCCGTAGCAGAAACTTCGGCCGGACTTCCGTGCGGGTTCAGTCTCAAATAGGCGATAGCCTCGACTAGAGGTCTTATGTGATTGACGGTCGTGGCCGACGCCCTCGTTGGGCATCCGCTTGAAGGTTGCCGAGGTGCATGGTTTATGGCACCACAACGATAAGTGGCGAGAGCGTGTGTGAAGAAGTACACCCCTGCAAGGTATGAAACTATTCGAATATCCGCGTCCTCGGATATGGACTACTTGGAGAACTTATGTTGTTCATAGATAATCAAATGGATACTTCTAAAAATATCAAGACAAGTGTGAGTACCGTGGATGGCACTCTTCTGGAAGGGGAAGGTGAATCCATGGTAGTGTATTGTGATGGAGATAGTGGACTCGTGTGCGATAACTAAAATTGTAACAAAGAGTTTAAAACTGAGTAGTGTAGGTTAGCCATGAGTCAAAGCTGGCATTGCTGCTTAAACTCCACCACTCCCCCTTGTTGATACATGAGCATAAATAGACTAGGTATGTTTTAAAGACTTGCTGAGTATGTTTGTACTCATCCTTGCTTAATTAATGTTGCAGAAGAGAGCCAGGACCCATCAGGTGGGTTCTATCTAGACGTTGACGATGCCGAATAGCTGGTGTCCCAGCTACGATCATGCCCGTGTGGTGGGATGTAGATAGTCAGGCCGTGTGCCTCTTTTCTATTTTCGCCGTCTGTCCTCAGACAGCTTAAGTTTCCGCTAGCTTGTATGACTTTGTTTGTATGACTTGAGTGTCGGGTCATGTGACCCCTATCTGTAAGAACATATTATGCAAGGCTCGTCTGAGCCTCTTAAATAAAAGTCATGTTGTTGTATGGTTATGTTGTGATGCCATGGTTGTATCAATGCATATCGGGCATGTCGTGCATACGTGTGACGTGCAATGGTATGTATGGGATCCGACACCTAGTCGTGTGCCTTTAGTAGTACTCTTTACGGGAAACTACCTCTTGGTGGTTCCACCGAGCGATGGTAGCTTGCTACTGCTCCGAACACATTGATTGACCGGCATGTATCCTTCTTTGCTGCTGTGTCTGTCCCTTCGGGGAAATGTCTCGCGGTGTAATGGAGTCCCAGTAGCCTGCTACGACTCGTCTACGTGCAGTGATGGCATTCGTGTCTCGCGATGTAATGGAGTCCTTGTAGCTTGCTATGACTCGTCTACACACGCTTGAGGCCGACACCTGCATTGCACGGTTATGTATGCCTGTTTCCGTACGGATGTGCCACTTGGGTCCTATGACTAGTCATGTCGGCCCGGGTTCTATGTTGCATGATTGCCAGCGACATGTTCACATACGTGAGCCAAAAGACGCAAACGGTCCCGGCCAAGGTAAGGCTGCAGCTGAGGAGTTTACCGTGCGTGAGGCCGCAAAGTGATGTGACTTGTTACAGTATGGAATCATATGACTTAGGATCGGGGTCCCGACACATTGCTGCTGCCCGCGCGCTCTGGGGTGCCCCACCTTGTCTACTAGCACCTAGAGGACCTGGAGATGCTCTTTGGATGCTTGGAGGCTAAGGGAAGCTAGGGGAGAAAAGTAATGGGCAGGGGAAGATACAAAAGATGTTGCCAGGGGTGAAAATGGGGGGTTCACCCCACCTCCTGGTGACCTGGGGTCTTGGGGTTCTTATTGGAGGTAAAAATCACCTATGTGAGACTGTGGTAGAAAGTTGGGGGCAAGGGTAAAAGGTTAAGAGGTAGAAATAGGGGTTTTACCAAATCACCAGAAGGTATTTGGTGAAGATTTGGGCAAGAAAGAATTACCATCTTACTGAGATTTTTACCAAGGTCAAAGGCTAGGTAAAAATGAGATGCTCCACCAAATTTGAGCTCAAGGGGAAAAAGTTGATAATGGAAACTTGATGAACCCTAGAAAATGGCAGAAATTGATTTCCATAGATCCAATGATGCTAGGCTTGAACCCTTGATGCACCAATTAGTGTATCATCACTATTTGGCCATTAGAGCATGCCCACAAAGTTTGAGGCCAAGGGGAGACACTTCACAATGTAAAGTTGCTCAAATTTGATTCTGGACAGGAATGGTTTTGGGATGATTTGATGAACCAAACCAACTTGGATTGGGATGAAACTTTGCAAGATCATCACCCATGACAGTGTTGAATTACTCGAATTTTCCTGGAATTTATTGAGAATATTTCTTATAGAAATATTTAAAAAGTTTGATCTGAACAGAAAGGGTTTTGAGGGGTTTTGCCTATGATCTGATCATGCCCTTGTGTTGAAACTCATATGGAAAATATATGTCCACTGAGTTCCTCTAAATTTTCTCAAATATTTTTAAAGCATTTAAATATTTTTGCCTTAGGAAAAACCATTTCTAGCCAAAAAAAGCCTTTAAATAAAATGTGAAAATAATCTTTAAAAATAATGTTTGGTGGTTTTGAGGAGTCATAAATATAGTAGGTTTGGAATAAAGCCTTTGGGAAAGAAGGGTCCAACTGGTTTGAGGACTTGTAGTGAAAACCTCATTTCAGGGGGGTTTCGAAACTTAAATTAAATAAATCATTTTTGGTTAAAACAAAATTTGATAAAAATAGTTTTGGCCACTATTCACATGGCATGATCATTGGGCAAGGATTTTTGATCAAGTTAGATGATTATGAAGTGGAATAGAACCTAGTAGTGCCATAAAACTCAATCAACAAGCAAGCAAACAACATAGCAAGCAAGCACAACCACATAGAAAAAGTTTTAGTTGGCTCCAAATTTTATAAACCCAAACATAACAATGTGCTACAAACACAGGGTGTGACAGACCTTCCCCCCTTACAAGAATCTCGTCCTTGAGATTCCTAGGCTAAGCGCTAAAAAGATAAGGGAACTCTGATCTAAGATAATCTTCACGCTCCCAGGTTGCTTCTGCTTCAGTGTGGTTGCTCCACTCGACCTTGAAGTACTCGGCTTCATCCAAAATGCGAACTGGCCTCTCACGATAACTGAGATATGGCTGAAGATCGATGGCTTGATGGTTGATGTCCTTGTAGAGGTCGGGGCGGTTGGGAACTTGCGGACACTTCCGGAGTTGTGACACATGAAAGACGTTGTGCGCATTTGACAGCTCGAAAGGTAACTCTAGCTGATATGAAACTTCTCCTCGCCTTGCGGTGATTTTGAAGGGGCCAATGTATCTGGGTGCAAGCTTCCCTTTGACGTGGAAATGCTTGCTTCCTTTGAGAGGCGTGACACGAAGGTAGATATAATCTTCGACATTGAGGTTTAGTTCTGGGCAGTGAGAATCGCCGTGGCTCTTCTATCTTGACTTGGCGGTCTAAAGGCGCTCTTGGACAAGTTGAACTTGCTCTTCAACTTCGCGGAGGATGTCTGGTCCAAAAGTTAACCCTTCTCCGGTCTCCGACCAGTTGAGGGGAGTACGGCACTTGCGTCCATACAACACCTCAAATGGTGCCATCTTAAGACTCGACTGATAGCTGTTGTTGTAGGAGAACTCGGCGAATGGTAGGAAATCTTCCGATTTGGCTCCATATGCCAAAACACAAGCATGGAGCATATCTCCGAGTATCTGATTTACTCGTTCCGTTTGCCCACCGGTCTGGGGGTGAAATGCAGTGCTGAAGGAGAGCTTGGTTCCCATAGCTTCTTGAAACTTCTTTCGGAATCTTGAGGTGAACTGGGTTCCTCGATCTGACATGATCTCCTTTGGATCTCTGTGAAGACTCACAATGAGGTTGATGTAGAGATTTGCGAGCTGGCTTCCATCATAGCTGGTTCTAACGGGGATGAAGTGGGCTACCTTGGTCAGGTGATCAACAATGACCCGGATGGAGTCATGTCCCTCGTTTGACATTGGTAAACCGGTGATGAAATCCATCCCAAATTTATCCCACTTCCATTCAGGAACTTTGAGAGGTTGCAATAGTCCAACGGGTCGCTGATGCTCATCTTTAACTCTCTGGATTATGTCACACTTAGCAACAAAAGTGCCTATTTCCCGTTTCATGCCATGCCACCAGAATCTTGCCTTGAGGTCCTGATACATCTTGGTTCCTCTAGGATGGATGGAGTAGGGAGTGTCATGAGCTTCTTTCAAGATCAGGTTCTTGAGCTCTTCTTTGTTGGGCACACAGATGCAATTCCCGAACCACACAACTCCTTGTTCATCCACTGAGAATCCTGGGGCCTTGCATGCCTTGATGTTCCTCTTGATGCCTTAAATGCTCTCGTGTCCCTTTTGGGCTTCTTTGATGTCATCCATCAAGGAAGGCTTTGCTTCAAGGTTGGCAAGGAATCCTGGTGTGACCAGTTCCAAGCCGAAGCTTTCAATTTCTTCATACAAGGCGGGTAGCCTTTCCTTAATCATAGCATTCAAGGAACAAGCCTTTCTACTTAAGGCATCTGCTACCACGTTGGCCTTTCCGGGGTGGTATTGAACTAAGGTTGTAATCCTTGATCAACTCCAACCATCTCCGCTGCCTCATGTTCAACTCCCTTTGAGTGAAGATATACTTCAAACTCTTGTGGTCTGTGAATATCTAACATCGCGTCCCCAGAATGTAATGTCGCCATGTCTTCAAGGCATGAACGACGGCCGCCAACTCTAGATCGTGAGTTGCGTAGTTCTCTTCATGAAGACGTAGCTCTATAGATAGATATGCTACGACTCTGCCTTCTTGCATCAAAACACCTCCAAGTCCGGTTCTTGATGCATCACAATAAATCACCAACTCCTTGTGAATATCAGGGGTGGCCAAAACTGGGGTTGTGGTCAATCTCTTCTTGAGAGCCTGGAAGCTTTCCTCGCACTTAGCTGTCCACTCAAACTTCTTGTCTTTCTTCCAAAGCTGGGTCATAGGTCGGGCAATGCTTGAGAACCCTTCCACGAACTTGCGGTAATATCCTGCGAGTCCGAGGAAGCTCCCGACTTCCTTCACGGTGGTTGGGGTTTGCCATTTAGTCACGGCTTCAATCTTGGCAGGATCCACTCATAATCCTTCTGCAGTCAACACATGACCCAAGAATCCAACTTCATGCAACCAAAATTTGCACTTGCTAAACTTGGCATAAAGCTGGTGCTCTCGAAGCTTTTCTAGGACCAATCTCAAGTGTTCCTCATGTTCTTCTTCAGACTTGGAGAAGACGAGTATTTCATCAATGAAGACAATAACGAACTTGTCCAAGTACTCCATGAAGACTTTATTCATGAGGTACATGAAGTAGGCAGGGGCATTGGTTAACCCGAATGACATGACCGTGTACTCATACAGGCCATACCGGGTTACAAAGGCCGTCTTCGGAATGTCTTGGGGTCTGATCTTCAGCTGAGAGTACCCAGACCCGAGGTCGATCTTGGAGAACACCTTGGATCCGTTCAACTGATCAAACAGGTCTTCAATCTTGGGGAGTGGGTACTTGTTCTTTATCGTGACCTCATTGAGAGAACGGTAATCGACACAAAGTCTGATAATTTCGTCCCTCTTTGACACAAATAGAACAGGCGATCCCCAAGGAGAGGCACTAGGGCGAATAAATCCTTTTCTGAGCTGCTCTGCTAGTTGCTTCTTCAACTCAGCCAACTCTTCGGATCCCATCCTGTAAGCCTTCTTATAGATGGGCCTTGATCCGGGCATAAGCTCAATGATGAACTCAATGTCACGGTCAGGAGGCATTCTGGGCAGCTCATCAGGAAACACATCCGAGTATTCACATACCACTGGCACTTGATCTAACTCAACTCCCGATAGGCAGTTAGCCTGAGGGGCTTGGGTGGAGGCAGGGTTGGGGACATACTTGACTTCCACTCCTTGGCTATTAGTCATGGTGACAATCCTCTTGGCACAGTCTAGCATGCCTTGGTGCTTGGTCAACCAATTCATGCCAAGAATAACATCCAAGCTAGGTGAATCCAGAACTATAAGGTCTGCTAGGAAGTCTCCCCCGTTGATGTCAATCTTCACTCCCTTACACCCTATCCCAGACTTCATAACTGAACCGGGGGTTTGTATCAACATACAACTACCCAGGGGTGTAGGTTTCATGCCACTCTCTAGTGCAAACGTTTGGGTGACAAAAGAATGTGAAGCTCCACAATCAAACAATAATGCTGCTGGGGTTGAGTTGACGAGGAACGTACCTAGTATGACGTCCGGGTCTTCCTAGGCTTCCTCTGCGGTAACGTGATTCACATGACCCTTGCCATTGTTGGGCTGGTTGCGGGGAGCTAGGTTCCTTGGTGGTGCTCCACGGGCTTGACCTTGGTTTGGCACACTGCGGCGCGGTGCATCTGGCTTCCTGTTGGGGCAAAGCTTAGAGATGTGTCCAGACTGACCACATCCAAAGCAAGTGACCTGCCTAGGGTTGTTGTTGAAGTTTCTGCCACCGTTATTGTTATTGGGGTTGTTGTTGTAGGCTGGCTTGGGATTGGCATATTGCTGAGGCTGGTAGCTCGGACGAGGTGTAGGAGTTCTAGCCTGCTGCGGTTGATGGGTTGGCCTGGCTGGGGCTGGCTGCCATGGGCGAGGCTTCTGGTTGCTTGAGCTTCCCTTGATGATCATCTTGCGCTTGCGAGTGTCATCGATGGCATGATGCTGGTCTTACAGCATGAGGGCCTTGCTCACTAAGTCGAAGAAGGTACGGCAGTCGCAGATGATGATCTGATACTGCGAGACCTGTTGAAGTCCTTCGATGAAGCGTTCCTTCTTGGCATCCTCCATGCTGACATCTTCAGGTGCATACCTTGACAGCAGGTTGAACTTCTGCAGATACTCCTTGACAGAGCCACTTCCTTGCCTCAACGCTCGGAATTCCCTCTTCTTGATAGCCATGATCCCAGAAGGAATGTGGGTAGTGCGGAATCCTTCCTTGAAATCATTCCACGTGATCACACGTTCTCCTTGCATGACCTTAAATCCATCCCACCAAGCTTGGGCGGTACCTCCGAGGCAGTGAGAGGCATAAAGCACCTTCTCACGATCCTCATTGTAGTTGACCAATGCAAGGAGGTCCTCGATGGTGCGGATCTAGTCATTAGCTTCCAACGGTTCAGCAGTCTCGATGAAGGTTGGGGGCGAGTTCCTCATGAACTCAGACAGCATGGAGCAGCCATTGCCGTTCCTGCCTTGCTGCTGGTTGTTCACAAGGGCCCGAGCCATCTGCTGGATAGCAGCATTGTTGGCTTGGCGCTCCTCCCGGAGAACTTGGAGAAACTAAGCTATGGTGATGTTCTTCGGTGGAGGTGGTGGTGGGGGAATGTCGCCTTGTGGCTGCTCCTGGTGTCCTCCGACATGAGCAGCCCCACCAGCTCCCTATTGCTGGCTCGAGTTGCCGGCTTCAGGGTTGGTGAAGGAGCTATTGCGGGTAGCAATCATCATCCTGTTTGGAGCATCCAAGTCAAACAACTAGGATTGGCAAGAGGATAAGCAATAACGGCAAAGCGCGCCTAAGGGGGTCGATCAAGTGCAAGTGTGTTGAAACAAAGGTCGAAATACCAACAACATATATTAAGGTAGGTGATGGAGTCGCTTACATGTTACCTGAGGCAAAAGCATGACTTGCATCGGAACACAAACAACAAAACAAACAACAAGCACACATGGTTTCATATGAACCATTTACATGGACTCGACTTCGCATGAGGGATACATGACTGATCCTACCCTAGGGGTTCTTGGACTCAGGTGGTGGAGTGCTCGGTCTCGTAGTCACGCTCCTCTGGGTCTTCCTCATGTTCATCATCTGAACGGGCATCGTTTCCGGTCAAAGGGGTCGGGGAACGAGGAGGTCCATCCCGACGACGCTTTGCAGGCGGGTCGGTGAAGAGCTCCCGGTACTCCTTCGCACTCATGCGACAACTACGCGTAGGTGCATCACTAGCTGGGGGTACTCCTCCTCGATAAGCGATAGCTGGTCATCCCTTAGGGGCTCCATCCTTCTTGATCTTGTCTGGCTTCGTCTTGGCTTGTCGAAGTATCTTCGGGTATGGTGAAGTTCCTCGCGGAGCTTCACGGACTCCTTTATCAAGTTGTGAACCAGACTATCAGCGGAGAGGCTGGAGTAGGTCTGGAACCTGAGTGGTGCGCCATCTTCCTTGGTCGGAATTAGCATCCAACTCTCGCCAAAGTCATCCTTCTTGAAGGGAAGGTAGCGAGTAGCTGGCTTGTCAGCCATCTCTGGAATGATGTCTCGAAGGTGTAGGAGTGCCTTGCGTGCAGCTCTCTCGACTGCGAGTATCATGGTTTCCGTTCATGGTCGTTCAAAGAACCAACTAGTCAGGGAGTCATTTGCCTTCATGACCACATCTACCTGGTATTCCTTCGTGACGGCATCGACCCAATGCTCGTGGTAGAGGAAAATGGGTGGTTGGCAAAACTGGCACTTCTCTAGGCTATCCCCAAGGAGTAAGGGAAAGCTGGATGTCAGGAAGGCTTCAGGTACGACGGTCATCTACAAAGGTTGGAAAGGAGGAGAGTCAGCAAAGTGTTGTGTGAAGCATAGTAGAGGTGAATAGTGCAGAATTCCTAAGTTCCAATGCTAGGTGTAGTTTTGAAAACGACTTTTATCCTGTCTAATGTCCATTCTAACTAAGGGCTTCCTATAGTCAGGATGTCTCTGATACCAGCTCTGTGGGGACCCCGACTCATAAGTCGAGATCACCGAATGCACGTATACAGTGATCCCAGAGATCAATGCTCACTAAACACACAGAAGCTGAATAACAAGAGTCCTACATCCATACTTAAGGTCTTACACAAATAATGACCACAAGGGTCTTAGTCTTACATAGATAGGGCCACATGGGCCAAACACTTAAAATAGAACAAGCAAGGAAATCTTGGTCGAAAGCGTGAACCCATGCCATCTGCCTTAACCTACAGGCATTCTAACTGGGAAGCGTCCTAGTTCGCATGTTCGTCACCAACGAACTCGTCAACATACTCCTGTTCTTCCATGCCTGGACAATTAAATAACCAGTGGCAAGCCAATGAGTACTTTGAATGTATTCGCAAGCAACCCAAGTTGTGGAACAATATAATAATGATGCATGGTATAGCACTAACTAGGTAACTTTGTGGAAAGCTAATTTTGAATGCAAATGTCATGATCAAGTAACTTCTAACATGCATCAACAATAAGCAAGTGTCCATATGATCAAGATACCGATGTCATCATAAGTAACGGTTGAACATCTCATGTTCACTCATCACGCTATGTCATCAGACTTGGTCCAATCCTCACACCAAGTCATCGGACTTAGCTCATGTGACCTCTTATCACCATCACACCCATACTCACACCAAGTTTCTCAAAAACATCCGGACGCAGTTTAAGCAGCATCACCCAACTGTCCTTGACCGTGGGCACGACTATTCAAATAGTTTTACACTCTGTAGAGGTTGCACAGTTTACCCACAAGACTCGGGGAACGTCCATGTCATCCATGACTCGCGGTATATAACATACCCGAGGTAAGCACCCGAACAATGCCTTTCCCATGGTGATACTATACAAAGAGTCCACTCGTTGGTGCCATCCCTCATGATATACATCACTCGTATCATCCATGAGGGCACGCAATGGTGTGCCCGGTGCCTGTAAAGACATCGCATGACCTTCCTCTCTGGGACGATCCTGTCTCAAGAGTGACCACTTCACTCTTGCCACTAGTAATGCGGGCTCCTTGCTAGTACCAACCATAGTAATCAAAAAAGCCCCGTCCCATAAGGGGTATCGTGGTCATGCATGTAAGGTTGGGACGGTCGACAAATCTTAAATCTAACCCGTTTTTGAAAACACAATCTCAACTTGCTCCAGCACACCACTTCTTTCTAAAGTGGTCACCCACCATCTCATCATCTCCCTCGGGCATTAGTGGCACCCGACGTTTTTTTTGAAAAGTCCTTGAAATCACCTCTTTCTTGTCATCATTATGCATAAGCCCCATCCCATTTGCGTAGCATCTATTATGAACCTAACTACTCTCACCCACACAACCCTCAAAAGGTGGTAGGGTCCTGCACGATGCAAGTGTCAACGGAGAAGTACCAGAGGCATCCCATCGAAAGGGGAACACCACAACACATGATCAAATATGATGAAAGTAAAGTGCTAGATGACATGCAATAAAATGGGTTCTTATCATGGTCAAAGGGTTGCTTGCCAGGCTCAACCAAGTCTCAGGGGTCTTCGAATTCTTCGGGTCCAACTTCTTTGTCGACAGCGCAATCTATCATCGCGATAAAATGACGATAAAAAATAAGCAATTACACAAAACAGAGCACTCAAACTACTACCAAAAATGTCCACCTAATCTGATAAATACTAAAAGTCATACTAAAAATGTTCTCTTAGGGTTTTGTTGCGAAAAAGATTTTGGAAATAAAATAATAGAGGCAAAAAGGTGCCCAAATATAGGTTTTAAAATAAACTAGTACAAAAAACATATTCAAACATTTTTACAAATGGCACTATTAAATTCTAGGGATTATTTGACGAATTTAGGTGGAAGAAAAACTGGCATTGGGTAAATATTTCACCCTGTCGGATTTTTGGAAATCTACAGAAAAAAAGAAAAAAGAAAAGGGTAATGTGCCCTTTCGGGCCAGAATGCGTGGCCGAAGCCGGCCCAAGAGAGAAGCCGGCCCAAGCAAGGAGCCGCGCGCGGCAGGTTTGTTTTTAAACCTGCCCACGGGCCCGGCCTGCCAGCAAGAGGGAGAGGGAGCAAGGCGATGACAGGTGGGCCCCACCTATCATCCCTCTCCTCACAATAGCAGCGGAGGAGGGGCTCCCCGGAGGGCTTCAGGCCATGGCAGAGGGAACGGAGGGCACAGGAGGGTTCCTGGGGGCGTCACACGTCGGAGGGGGGTCACGGGGTCTCCGGCAAGAGAGGGGAACGCCGGCGAGGAGGAAACCCGATGGCGGTGGCGAGGGTTTGGGTCGAGAGAAGGCTCCCGACCACGGGGGAGAGAGCTCTGGGCACGGGGAGAATGCGGAGAGAGAGGGAGAGGAAGGAGAGAGGGTCAGGGGGAGCGGGGCGTCCTATTTATAGGCGACCGCCGGACCACCGAGGGAACTGTGCGCTGGGTGCTCGCCACAGGCCACGGGGGAGGGAGCAGGTGTGTCTAGGGGCTTCGTGGGTGAGGTCTAGGCCAGGGGGAGAGGAGAGAGAGGTGGGGGTGCATGCGCGTGCGAGCCCGCTGGTTCGCCGAGCTCCACGGCGCTAGGCACGCGTGCAGGAGCCGCCGGAGAGAGAGGCGGGAGGGGGCCGACCAGGGGGCGTGTTGCGGACGCCAAGGGGGGTAGAGGGGACAAGCTGGGGCGGCCTGAGGTGGTCAAGGGTATCCATTGGGCTGCGTCTACAATGCGGGAGCAAACTGTAGCGCTCCAGAGCGTGCATATGGCTGGCATTGCTGCTGCCTGCACGCTCTAGGGTGCCCCACCTTGTCTACTAGCACCTAGAGGGCCTGGAGATGCTCTTTGGATGCTGGGAGGCTAGGGGAAGCTAGGGGAGAAAAGTAATTGGTAGGGAAAGATAGAAAAAGATGATGCGAGGGGTGAAAATGGGGGTTTCACCCCACCTCCTGGTCACCTGGGGTCTTCGGGTTCTTACTGGAGGTAAAAAGCACCTACGTGAGACTGTGGAAGAAAGTTGGGGGCAAGGGTAAAAGGTTAAGAGGTAGGAATAGGGGTTTATCAAATCACCAGAAGGTGTTTGGTGAAGTTTTGGGCAAGAAAGAATTACTATCTTACTGAGATTTTTACCAAGGTCAAAGGCTAGGTAAAAATGAGATGCTCCACCAAATTTGAGCTCAAGGGGAAAAGTTGATAATGGAAACTTGATGAACCCTAGAAAATGGCAGAAACTGATTTCTGTAGATCCAATGATGCTAGTCTTTAATCCTTCATGCACCAGTTAGTGTATCATCACTATTTGGCCATTAGAGTATGCCCGCAAAGTTTGAGGCCAAGGGGAGACACTTCACAATATAAAGTTGCTCAAATTTGATTCTGGACAGGAATGGTTTTGGGATGATTTGATGAACCAACCCAACTTGGATTGGGATGAAACTTTGCAAGATCATCACCCATGACAGTGTTGACTTGCTACAATTTTCCTGGAATTTATTGAGAATAATTTTATACAAATATTTCAAAAGTTTGATCTGAAAAAAAGGGTTTTGAGGGGTTTTGCCTATGATCTGATCATGCCCTTGTGTTGAAACTCATATATATGGAAAATATATGTCCACTAAGTTCCTCTAAATTTTCTCAAAAAAATTTAAAGCATTTAAATAATTTTTCCTTAGGAAAACCATTCCTGGCCAAAAAAGCCTTTAAATGAAATTTGAAAATAATCTTTAAAAATAATGTTTGGTGGTTTTGGGGAGTCATAAATATAGTAGGTTTGAAATAAAGCCTTTGGGAAAGAAGCGTCCAACTGATTTGAGGACTTGTAGTGCAAACCTCATTTCAGGGGGTTTAAGAAACTTAAATTAGATAAATCATTTTTGGTTAAAACAAAATTTGGTAAAAAAATAGTTTTGGGCACTATTCACATGGCATGATCATTGGGCAAGGATTTTGGATCAAGGAAGATGATTATGAAGTGGAATAGAACCTAGTAGTGCCATAAAACTCAATCAACAAGCAAGCAAACAACATAGCAAGCAAGCACAACCACATAGAAAAAGTTTTAGTTGGCTCCAAATTTTATAAACCGAAACATAACAATGTGCTACAAACACAGGGTGTGACATACCCTCTGGGCCTATGGTCGCTGAGGGGATTGCACCATTGGGATGGCCCCTTCAACATGCTCACCGCCCCGGGTCACATTAGCTGTTCTCGTACGTCATGATGGCTCCGCATACTAGGTCTTGTTGGCCTCAATGAAGGAAATCAAACTCTGAATGGTGGCTCTCCATTCATCCATCTTGTCTGTCGCTGGCATGAAATTGAGCAGCATCTAGACCCACGCCATGGGCTCCTCTGTCGTGCCTGGCATGGCGAAAGATGAGGAACATGACATCGCTCGACTCTTAGTATGAGCCGTGCGCAATTCGCTGGAGATTCCTGGTGGGCAGCGGGCCAATCCGGCGGGGCTGTGGCTCCGCTGGTGCTCCGTCTCACTCCGCATGGGGCACATGCCCAACGATTTCACTGGAGACGAGTGGGACCGAAGGGTCACGGCTCACACTAGACTAGATGTTGTTGAGGCGGCCTCGGCCATTGGCTCAGTGGGGAGGCCATGAACAGACGTTCCCTTCACCCGTAACGGCGAGACCGAGCCTGCCATGCTGCTTTTGTTCCTCTGCGGTGCCTATTGCTCCATCCCCGTCTGTGATGGGGTGGGCGGGCGTGTTGCCTACGCCGATCGCGTTGTCCATGATACCCGCCTCACCTGCAACCGATGCGGTTCCTACGACAATGGTGGCCATGTGTGAGGGAGCCTTTGAAGCGGAAGGGTGCGTGGTTGCGCCGGGCTTCTTCTTTGGATCCATTGTTGAAGAAGATGATGATGAAGATCGACTTGTCGTCTGCAAACTCGGGTTCGCGCAAATGATGCACGCCCCCTACCTGGTGTGCCAAAGATGTCGGGGCACGGATGCTCACGATCACCTCTGTGATCAGAAGTCCCTTGTTGTTCGGCAGGGGGGTCACATTACACGAAGGCCGGAGATCATGAGATGGCGCGATGATCAGGACACATGTATTTTACCCAGGTTCGGGGCGCTGCTAAGCGTAACACCCTACTCCTTATTTTTTGTGGATTGATCGGGGGAACACGAAGAACAAAGAGCACCTAGCCCCGGCGAGGACTGCTGCCAGGGAAGGAACGACTATGTGAGTACAAGTGTTCGGGGGTATGAATTGCCAACCTTGAGATAGGTTGCCTTGGGCCTCCCTTTATAGTGCAAGGGGTCACCACAATTGCAAAACAGTCATTGTCTATCGATTAGATAGCTAAGCAGAGCTATCATACCCTCTGTCATTTAGGACAAAATACCATGATTACATGCCTAGGTGGCGCTTGGGGTGCATCCCCAGCAAGCTTGGGCCACCGCTTGGCCGGTCGTTGCTTAAGAACTTGACACGGCGCAGGGTAGGTTTCGATCGGGCGTAGTTCCCTTCGATGTGTCACCACGTGCTTAGAGAGAGTTGATTAGCTGCCTGAGCGCTCGACACCGCATCGATAAGTGACGGGCGTAGCGATGCATTGGAGTTGTGGCTGGCTGGCTCATGCCTGTCGGGGAATGGCATGCCGAGTCTTCTGGGAAGCGTGTGCGTCTTGGTCCCTGACAAGTGTTTGGGGCGCGCTAGGCGCGTCGCAGCCCATGCTTGGGCTGTCGCATTGAGCTCGCTGGAGTCTTGTCTTGATAGCTAGCGGGTTATTTGTTTCTATTGGATGTGCATAATTCAGGGGTACTGGGTACCCCTATACTAGTGCACCGACACCTCCCATCTAGGGCGGAGGCCAAGGAAGAAGAAGAAGGAGGGCTCTCTCTCCTCCACTCTCCGATGGTGCCGGAATGCCGCTGGGGCAATCATCATGGCAGCGATCTACATCAACAATCACTACAGGAATCTGAGAATTTGCCGTCTGCTATGGCTGACGGCCAAGGGGGAAACCCCGGATGGCAAAGGCTTTGCCATCAGTCAGCTGACGGCAAACTGGACGGCAAAAATATATCCGGTGAAGAGCTTCTTTGCTTTCCTACGACGGACGGCAAAGAATCTTTGCCATGAGGGGGGCGACGGCAAATACACTGGGACGACAGATCCCCAAACGGTCCCGTCAAGTGCTAACGGTCCTTTGTCGTCTGCCGTACCACCCTTTGCCGTCCGCCGTATGTGGGCCGACGGCAAAGGGAGCACTGCCAGCCCTCCCCCCCGCCACCTTTGCCGTTAGCCATATGGGGCTTTCCTTTGCCGTCTGCCGACCCTCCTTTGCCGTCAGCCCATGTACTAGGCCGACGTCAAAGGGGCGCTCCCAGCGTGGCTCAGCCGGGCTGCTTGAGCCTTTGCCGTCTGCCCTACGGCCTTTGCCGTCTGCCCTATGGCCTTTGTCGTCGGTGGGCGGACGACAAAGACTCAAACAGCCCCCCTTTATTTTTATTCCTATTATATCCACCAATTTTCACAATAATCAGGATATATATATATTTGACAGGAATAAATTTGTTTCCGTACTCATAACCATATTAAAATAACTTTCATCCATAGTACATACATATTATTCAAGTTGCATCCGTACCAAACCATATATTACACCAGTTTCATCCATATGCATACAAAGTTTCATATATATCCATATACTACAATAGTTTCAATACAAGCTTCCGTGAAGCCATGGTACAAGAAATCATATTCAAGCATTCCATCAATATAATCCAAGCTTCCCGTGAAGTGAATGTAATCTGCAAAATGACAAATAAGAAAGTTAGAAGAAGAATACTAGATGAAGAAGAGAAGTATATATAGGTTATTTCAGAGAGAACTTAGCTAAGTTAGGTGGAATAGGTCATCTTGGAGCTACATAGCCTTATTATGTCATTTAGATAGAACTTAGCTAGGTATAGGTCATTCTAGAGCTAACTTGGATAAAATATGTCATTTTGTAGCCAACTATGATTATTAAATCCATTTTGAGCTTATTATGTCATTTTGGAGCTAAATTAGTCATTTTAATGAGCTAACCAAGGTTCTTATGATGTTTTTACCTAACTATGCTAATAATGTCATTTTGGAGGATAATTAGCTAAGTATGTCTTTGTTGGGGAAAATAACCTACGTAGAAGAAGAAAGAGAAGAAGCAAGAAGAGAAGAAGCAAGAAGAGAAGAAGCCAGAAGAGAAGAAGGAGAAGGAGAAGGAGAAGGAAGAGGAGAAGAAGAAGAAAAGAAGAAGGTCAAGAATAAGGAGAAGAAGGAGAAGAAGAAGGAGAAGGAGCTTCTCTCCTCCTTCTCCTTCTTCTCCTTCTTCTTCCTCCTTATCCTTCTCCTTCTTCTTCTCTTCTTCTTCTTCCTTCTTTTCATTTTTCCTCTTTCTTCTCCTCTTGTCCCCTTCTTCGGGCTAAATTAGCTAATTATGCATTTTTGGAGCTAATTATGTCATTTTGGAGGATAATTAGCTAAGTATAGGTCATTTTTTATTAAATAGGCCATTTTGGAGCTAACTAAGCTAATTATGTCATTTTGTTGGATAATTAGCCAATTTGGTCTTTTTTTGATGAGTCTAAGCTACGTAGAAGTAGAGAAAGAGAAGAAGCAAGAAGAGAAGAAGAAGGACAAGTAAAAGAAGGAGGAGGAGGAGGAGGAGAAGAAGCAGGAGAAGGAAGAGGAGAAGAAGAAGAAAGGAAGAAGGAGAAGAAGAAGGAGAAGAAGCTTCTCTCCTCCTTCTTCTCCTTCTTCTCCTTCTTCTTCCTCCTTCTCCTTCTCCTTCTTCTCTTCTTCTTTTTCTTCCTTTTTTTCATTTCTCCTCTTGTCCTCTTCTTCGGGCTTACTTGGCTAATTATGCCTTTTTGGAGCTAATTATTTCATTTTGGAGGATAAATAGCTAAGTATAGGTCATTTATTATTAAATAGGCCATTTTGGAGCTAACTAAGCTAATTATGTCATTTAGGTGGAAGCCAAGCTAAGTATAGGCCATTCTAGAGCTAACTTGGGTAAAATATGTCATTTTGAAGCCAACTATGATTATTAAATCCATTTTGACCTTATTATGTCATTTTGGAGCTAAATTAGTCATTGTAATGAGCTAACCAAGGTTCTTATGCTGTTTTTACCTAACTATGCTAACTATGTCATTTTGGAGGATAATTAGCTAAGTGTAGGTCATTTTTTATTAAATAGGCCATTTCGGAGCTAACTAAGCTAATTATGTCATTTTGCTGGATAATTAGCCAATTTAGTCTTTTTTGGATGAGTCTAAGCTACGTAGAAGTAGAGAAAGAGAAGAAGCAAGAAGAGAAGAAGAAGGAGAAGTAAAAGAAGAAGAAGGAGGAGGAGGAGAAGGAGAAGGAGAAGGAGAAGGAGAAGGAAGAGGAGAAGAAGAAGAAGAGAAGAAGAAGGACAAGAAGGAGAAGAAGCTTCTCTCCTCCTTCTTCTCCTTCTTCTCCTTCTCCTTCTTCTTCTCTTCTTCTTCTTCCTTTTTTTTCATTTCTCCTCTTTCTTCTCCTCTTGTCCTCTTCTTCGGGCTTAATTAGCTAATTATGCCTTTTTGGAGCTAATTATTTCATTTTGGAGGATAAATAGCTAAGTATAGGTCATTTATTATTAAATAGGCCATTTTGGAGCTAACTAAGCTAATTCTGTCATTTAGGTGGAAGCCAAGCTAAGTATAGGCCATTCTAGAGATAACTTGTGTAAAATATGTCATTTTGGAGCCAACTATGATTATTAAATCCATTTTGACCTTATTATGTCATTTTGGAGCTAAATTAGTCATTGTAATGAGCTAACCAAGGTTCTTATGATGTTTTAACCTAACTATGCTAATTATGTCATTTTGGAGGATAATTAGCTAAGTATAGGTCATTTTTATTAAATAGGCCATTTCAGAGCTAACTAAGCTAATTATGTCATTTTGTTGGATAATTAGCCAATTAAGTCTTTTTTGGATGAGTCTAAGCTACATAGAAGTAGAGAAAGAGAAGAAGTAAGAAGAGAAGAAGAAGGAGAAGTAAAAGAAGGAGGAGGAGGAGGAGAAGGAGAAGGAGAAGGAGAAGGAAGAGGAGAAGAAGAAGAAAAGAAGAAGGACAAGAAGAAGCTTCTCTCCTCCTTCTTCTCCTTCTTCTCCCTCTTCTTCCTCCTTCTCCTTCTCCTTCTTCTTCTCTTCTTCTTCTCTTCTTCTTCTTCTTCCTTCTTTTCATTTTTCCTCTTTCTTCTCCTCCTTCTCCTTCTTCTCCTTCTTCTCACCAAACATACCATTATCGTCATCACGACGGTGAAGCACGGTCGCTCTGGCTTGTTTCACCTGGAGAAGGCTGCCCTGGAGAACGCTCCATTGTAGAAGGGTCGTGCGATGCGTTTCGGGAGATATTCTGCACCAAACATCGTTTGCAATGTATCGTTAGCATGATGACACTCTTAAGATCACAACATTGAAATGAAACTCACCGTCCCCGCCATGTTAATGACTGGCATCGCCGGAGGGACTTGGCTGGTCTTCTCGCACATAGACTGTACATTTGGTTTCGACAAGTCAAACTTTTTAGTTATTAATGAAACGGACATTAAAATGCAAGATTTGAAATAATATGAAGAAGAAAGTCACCACGAAGAGCTCGTACATGGCCCTGTTAGACGCATCATTCCGTGCCCTCTTCGCCTCCAGCAATGCAGTCGTCCTCTCCTCCAGCTCCTTCATCTCCTTATCCTTCTCCGCCAAAGCCGCCTTCATTGCATCTCTCTCCTTCAGAATAGCAGCCTGCAACAGAACTCATTGTTAGCATTGTAATCATATTGGTTCCCACGCACAACATAATGCGGAAAGATAGTTGAGTCTAGTAAACTAACCTCGATGGCGAGCTCGACTGGCCGTGGACGAGGTGTTATCTCAGGACAGGAGCTCGTTTGGCGTGCCTTTATCTGCCGGAGAGTGCTAGGACAACGTATAAGGCCGTCTCCAAAGGCGACCGAGCCATGGGGCCTCCCGTTGCCAGCTATCATCACCAGCTCTGCATCAACAGGCCCCTCGCTCGGGTTAAAGTCCTCCCCTTTCCTCGCCTTCCTTTGATCTCTGTACTTCACGAGCTTCTGGTGGGAGGAGATGTTGGTGAAGTTTTCTGGATGCTCGAGGTCAGACTCAGAGAATGCCTTGACCTTCTTGTACGAGGCAGTATGGGCCATCGCATACAGGTCATACATTTGTGGCACCTCCGTCTTATTTAGATGCGCCTAAAAGAGAGAGAGAGAGAGGGGAAAATTGTATTAGTAAAGGGCTCAAGATAGCATTAAGAATGAATTGCATGAGGCATGAAACAAACCACATACCCAGTTCTCACCAAATTGGATTAAGTTGACGCTCCCTTGATGGTGTGGCACACCAACCATTTTTCCATGCCTCTCCTTGGCGTTGTTGTGGCTGGCCTCCCACGTTTCGAAGCACCACTGATCCACCAAGGCCTCCCAACAATCCAACTTATCCACACACCATCTTGGGGGCACCTAAGTTAATAAAGAGAAATTTGAGCGCGTAAGAACCAAATCAAGGAAACTAACTACAAAGCCTTAATAATATGTAATTACCTTCATGTAATGCTCCTTCTCCATCTTAGAATCGTGGCACTTCGCCTTGTCCTTCCTAATATGACGCGAGGCATAGTAATCTCGAACAGCCTGCACCCGAGCCTCGTGCCGAAAGTTTCGAAGTAGGCGGCGACATTGGGTATCGATAACCTTTCCCGCGTCCTCCTCGTATCCCTCCTCACACCTGTAGTAGGTCTGCAAACGATACAACACCGATTAGTACAATAACTAGCTACGGTTGATTTATAATTGTGTAAAGGAGAAATTACCCAGAACTGTCGGATCACCATGTCGGCCCTCGTGTGGCACGAAACACCGTCGATCTCCACCTCCGGCGGGGCCGGGGCACCCAAGTAGTGCTCCCAGGTCATTCCTACCTCTCGCTCCCGACCGGGCAATGTAACAAACCCCGGGAAGTTTTTACGGCAAAGCACACCAAGGACGCTATTGGGCTTGCGGACACCCTTGGCAACAATCCAACCCCTGCAGTATGACAAATTAAAGCCAAAACAATAAATATTTGAGAAAACATGAAGGCAAAAGGTTAAATAAGAGTAAATTAACTTACTTCTCCCCATTTGGCTTAATCGACCACCTCTGCTCGCGGGTCGCCAGCATGAGCGGGAGCCCTGAACTACCACGCTGGTAGACGGTAGCCCCCTCACCCAGCTCCTCGTCGCTATCAGCATGGTCACTTGGCTCAGGCTGACCCTGATCAGCCCAGGTATCCCACTGGGTCTCTGGGGCCGTACCCTCATCCCTGCTTTGCTTCGGAGTCGCCTAGAACGAAGCCTGTGGTACACGAGTCTCGTGGGTCGAAGGCACATCGACCTGAGGCGCGTCGACCTGAGGCTCGTCGACCTGAGGCTCGTCCACCCTAGAAGTCATGTGCTCAGGTGAATCAACTTGGGGTGGCGGCGAGGAAGGCGTGGCAGCCACCGCCCTACCTCTCCCACGGGCACGTGTACCTTTACTACAACATAAATACCAACATGAGTAATAAAATGTATATAAATACCAACATGAGTACAACATAAATACCAACATGAGTACAACATAAATACCAACATGAGTAATACCTTTAGTACCTCTCGCCTTCACGGGGAGTCGACCTCCTCTCACGGGGGCCGCGAGAGTCGAAGAAGCGGCCACTCCATGCAGAGTAGAGAGCAACGCTCTCCGAAGAGGCGACCCAGGAATGGAAGTACCCATCCCATGACCCGCCGACGAAGAAGGAGCCGCGGAGTGCTTTCGACCCTTTCCCACCATCTTTCAACACCTGTCATGACAAAGAGTAAATGAAATTAGTACAACATAAATACCAACATGAGTAATAAAATGTATATAATTTAAGTGTATCATCATCATAAATACCAACATGACTAATAAAAATTGAATACCTAACATGAACTCAAAATTTATATATAGTAATAGTTGAATACCTGACATGAACTAATCGTGCTCGTCTATATATGCTTCGGGGTCAATAAATGCATCATGATCATCACTATCATCAAGAAATGCATCATCATCATCACTATCAGGAAGAACATGTGGAAGGCCACCATTATGTAATTGGTCAAGAAGTGGCAGGTCATCCGCAGCAGTAACCTCTTCTTCTTCCTACTCTTCCTGTTCGGGCTCAGGTGTTAAGACCGCCACTCTTCAACATCCAAAGATTTCCCTTTCGAAACACCGGATGGTGCGAGCTTCCCTTTGAATAGGCTGAGGTTGGATCAACCTTTTTTTGGATTGTCATCATTGTACCGAGGCTTCGGGTTATGCAAATGATGATTTTTGGCTTCGTAGTGTGCTGTCACGAAGTTTGTCACCTCCTCGGTAATGAATGCCCCAGACATCGATGCTTCAATTCTACGTTTATTTTTACACTTAGCTCGAAGTGTCTTCTGCATCCTCTCGGTTGAGAAGCACCATCGATTTTGAACGAGCCCCCCAATCTTGCCTCGGTCGGGAGATGCAAAATCAAATGCTGCATTGGATTAAAGAAGCCCGGTGGAAAGATCTTTTCTAATTTGCAGATCAACTCCGGTGCCAACTCTTCCATTTCATATAGCACGCCAGGCGATAGTTCTTTCGCACAAAGAGAACAGAAGAAATAGCTCAGCTCTGCCAGTACTAGCCATTCATCCTTAGGGATAAAGCCGCGCAACATCACCGGCATTACCCGCTCAATCCATATGTGCCAATCATGACTCTTGAGACCAAATATTTTCAATTTCTCAAGACTCGCTCCCCTCTTTAGATTTGCAGCATACCCATCGGGGAACATCAACCGCATTTTCACCCACAATAGCATTTCCCTCATAGCTGGCCTTTTAAGATTGAACCATGCCTTTGGCTTCGCTATGCTTTGCTTTCCTTTCCGTTGTCGCAAGTTTTGTAACGGTCTATCACATAGAGCCTCCAGGTCGATTCTAGCCTTAGGATTATCTTTTGACTTCCCCTCTATATTCTTTTCAGTGTGCATCATGTCGATGTTGTGTGGGCAAAGGAGGTCTTTAAAGTAAGGCAGATCCCACAAACATGACTTGTGAGTCCAGGCGTGTTCCGTATTATACCCTTTGAAATACCCTGGACGTTTAGGATCCGGCTCGAGAGCGTTTATCTGATCCAGGATTTGTTGGCCTATCAATGTAGCTGGTGCAGTGTTTTTGACAACTCTACCTTTGATGAAATTCTTCTTGTCTTTTCTGAACTTATGGTCAGGATCCAGGTATTGTCTATGCATGTCGAAGCAAGAATACTTGCGACCAGCCTGCAGCCAACGGAACTGAAGAGCTTCCTTGCATGTGATGCATGGGAACCTTCCATGCACACACCACCCAGAGAATAGCGCATACGCCGGATAATCATGCGTCGAGTACATGTACCACACATGCATTTTGAAATTTGTTTTGGTAGCGGCGTCGTAGGTCTTGAACCCATTATCCTAGGCTTCTTGCAACTCATCCTTAAGCGGCTGCATGTACACATTCATATTCTTCCCCGGATAGATGGGCCCTGGAATTATCAACGTCAGGAAAATGTTCTTTCTTTTCATAATCTCTCCGGGTGGGAAATTGAGTGGAATGACAAATACAGGCCAACAACTGTATTGTGTTGCCGTCATACCATACACATTGAACCCATCCATGCTGATGGCAACTCTTGGATGCCTTGGATCTTCTGATTTATCCTTATGTAATGCATCGAAGTGCCTCCACGCAAAACCATCTGAAGTGTGTACCAGCATCTTGTTCCCATCCACATCTAGTTCGGTTCTTTTGCCCAATTTGTGCCATGTCATCTGTCTGGCCGTCTCTTCGACCATGAAAAGACATTGAAGTCTTGGTACGACTGGCAGATACCGAAAAACACTAATGGGGATTTTGGTCTGATTCTTCTCACCCATACCGTTGCCTACCACAATATACCTGGAAGAATTGCAAATGGGGCAATAGTTCAAGGCCGCATACTCAAGCCTAAATAAGGCACATCCATTCTCATAGGCATGTATCTTCTCATAGGGCATCTTAAGTACACGAAGGATTTTCTCTGACTGGTACAGGTTTGCACGTAGTACATGGCCTTCGGGTGGAAAGCGTCCAAATATCGTCATCATCGCGTCGTAGCATTCTCTGCCTAGGTTGAATTGAGCCTTTAGAGCCATTACTTGCGCGATGGCATCCAACTGACAAAGCTCAGTCTGCTCGTGGAGAGGATGTTTTGAAGACTCCAACATTTCATAGAAGGCCTTTGCAGATTCCTCCATCTCATCATCTGAATCTCGAGCATCATCAAAGTCTTGCACCATGTCTTCGATCCCCGTACCATGCTCGAAGGTGCGACGATGAATCACCTCAGCTCTGGCACGTTGGTCAGACTCGCCATGAAAAGTCCAAACCGTATAATTAGGCGTAAAACCCCACTTCTGCAGGTGTTTACCCATTTCAAACTCTGTCTTCTTTTTCTAGTTGTCGCAGTTGGGACAGGGGCACCATGTTTTTTGTTGGCCATTTGCAAATGCAGCTCTCGCAAACCCCCTAGTTTTTGTTAACCATTCATTGGTCATGTCTTTCTGACTAGGGTGACCAGTGTACATCCAAGCACGATCACTCATGTTGCCTAGATACCTATGGGCGCAGAAGAAATAAATTAATATATAACTCATCACCTATATTCATCCGCTAATCAAGTTTGTCAGTTTTATTACGTCCATGCAACATACACGCTAATAGGTAAAGATAGGTCCTAATCCCACCCGAGTATGTGTAGATTGGGTTCGTTTTCCCATGCTCTGCTCCAGATGCGATGCAGAATTTCGGCAGCACCTCCCCGCTATTCTCCTGATACACGTCTCGGCAATAAGCAGAGAGGATGTGTACCCGGAGAACAACAGGGAGGCACTGACGAAATTCCGCATTGGATCCGGAGCGCAGCATACGGGAAAACGAACCCAATTTACACATACTCGGGCTGCCCATGGATAACGTTGGACAATTCAAAAGGATGGTGGTTATAAATATGAAAAGACATGCATATTTATAGATGTCGCCCTTTCGAACGGGAGACGCATACTGGTCACGCATACTCATGATTGAAGAAACCTATAGCCAGCAAGTTTCATTGGCACAAAGACCGGAACAGAGCAAATTAAGGGGGTAGGAGGAGAAGTCATTTGTGCTCACCAACAAACGCAGGGGCGAAGCTCGTGCAGGTCGTCGAACAACTGCACATTGAAATTCACCCGATCAACACAAATATGATGTTTTTCTAATTAACATAATCGAAAAATATGTGACCTAACTCATAATTTACAAAACTACGACCCCGTCGGCTTAGTGGCGTCGATGGTCGGTGGTGTCGGGTGTCGGTGGCGTCGATGGTCGGTGGTGTCGGGTGTCGGTGGCGTTGGGGGTCGAGGGTTAGTTGTGTCGGTGGTCGGGGGTCAGTGTCGTCGGGGGTCGAGGGTCACTGGCGTCGGGGGTCGGGGGTCGGGGGTTGGGGGTCAGTGGCGTCGGGGGTCGGGGGTAGGGGGTCGGGGGTCGAGGGTGAGTGGCGTTGGGGGTCGGGGATCGAGGGTCAGTGGCGTCGGGGGTCGGCAGTCGGGTGTCAGTGGCGTCGGAGGTCGAGAGTCGAGGGTCGGGGGTTGGTGGCGTCGGTAGTCGGGTGTCGGTGTTGTTGGGGGTCGAAGGTCACTGTCGTCGGGGGTCGGGGGTCTTTTCGGTCAACAAGATCCCGAAGAGGTGTCGGGGGCCGGGGGTTGGGGGTCAGTGGCGTCGGGGGTCAGGGGTAGGGGGTCGGGGGTCGAGGGTCGAGGGTCAGTGGCGTCGGGGGTCGGGGGTCGAGGGTCAGTGTCGTCGGGGGTCGAGGGTCAGTGGCGTCGGGGGTCGGGGGTCAGTGCCGTCCGGGGTCGGGGTCAGTGCCGTCCGGGGTCGGGGGTCAGTGCCGTCGGGGGTCGGGGGTCGGGGGTCAGTGGCGTCGGGGGTCGGCCACTAGTTATTCTACTTTTTCTTCTTCTCCTTCATCTTCTTCTTCCTCCTTCTACTTATTCTTCCTAGCACTAAACCTAGCACTAAACTAATCTAGCACTAAACCTAACACTAACCTAATCTTATCTAACACTAAACTACATACATAATATAATCTAACAATTAAACAGCAAAAAGAAGAAAACGAAACAAAAACAAAAATAAAAAAACATACCGGAGGGCGCTAGGGTGCCGGGGCGGCAGGGTGCGAAGGAGGGCGGCGGCCGGAGGGAGCACGTGGGAGGGGGCGGCGACCGAGAGGGGGTCGGAGGAGGGAGGCGGCCAGGAGGGAGGTGGGAGGAGGGAGGCGGCCGGGAGGGAGGTGCGAGAAGGGCGGCGGCCGGGAGGGCGGTGGGAGGGGGCATCCGCCGGGAGGGACGGCGCGGCGGCGAGCGGGAGGGGGAGGGGCGGCGCGGCGGCGAGCGGGAGGGGGAGGGGTGGCGCGGCAGCGAGCGGGAAGGGGAGGGGCGACGCAGCGACGAGCGGGAGGGGGAGGGGCGGTGCGGTGGCGAGCGGGAGGGGAAGGGGCGGCACGGCGGTGAGCAGGAGGGGAAGGGGCGGCGCGGCGGCGAGCGGGAGGGGGAGGGGCGGCACGGCGGCGAGCTGGAAGGGGTGGGGCGGTGCCGCGGCGAGTGGGAGGGGGAGGGGCGGCGCGGCGGCGAGCGGGAGGGGGAGGGGCGGTGCGGCGGCCAGCGGGAAGGGGCGGGAGAGAGGGAGGGAGGGAGAGGGTGAGAGAGAGGGGTGTAACGGCCGTTAGTAGGACCGGGTCTTTGCCGTCTGCCCCACGACGGCAAAGAGGGACACGGCAGACGGCAAAGGCGTCCCGGACGGCAAAGACCCCCCCCCCACTTGTACCTGGCAAGGGCCAAGGCCCGATGGGGCCCACCTTAGCTCTTTGTTGTCTGCCCTGGCCTTCTTTGCCGTGAGTGGGCAGACGGCAAAGAACTGGCACATGGCAAAGACACTGTTTGCCATGTGCCAGTTCTTCGCCGTCTGCTTTGGGACAGCAGACGGCAAAGAGCATCTTTGCCATGTGTCAACAGACGGCAAAGGCCTGGCACATGGCAAATAACTGAATTCCAGTAGTGAATCTTGCCACCGTCAACACCAACTCTCTCCCCCTCTATGCAGCGGTGTAACACCTCTCTTCCCCACTACAATCTCTGCTTAAAATGGTGCTCAACTCCATATATTATGTCCCAATGATATTTGGCTATCCTATGATGTTTGAGTAGATCTCTTTTGTCCGACAGGTTAATTGTGGTATTATGTTATGGATGTGAGCTCTATGTTGATATGGTGCTGACCTATGGTGCCCTCCGTGTCGCGCAAATGTGAGGGATCCCCGGTGTAGGGTGTTACAATATGTTCATGATTTGCCTATGGTGGGTTGCTTGAGTGACAGCAGCATAAACCCAAGTAGGTGGGTTGTTGCGTATGGGAGTAAAGAGGACTTGATACTTAATGATATGGTTGGGTTTTACCTTAATGTGTTAGGTAGTTGCGGATGCCTCTCCCTCATTGCAAATAACAAGTGTCTATCGCATCAAATTCAATTGCATATGGACAATCTTTCTCTTGACTTACACAAAAAGTTTCTACGAAACAATTTACTTTTATTGTTCTTTTAATAAAACAGCACCAAACTTTTATTTCCATGTTCTTTATTATCTTGCAAAGTACTTCTAGTTTTATTCCGGCAAAGTAGTTTCATACTTGTTCTAGGTAAAGCAAGCATTAGCATGCGTAGAGTTGTATTAGTGGTCAATAGAACTTGAGAGAATATTAATTCTACCTTTAACTCCTCATTGGGTTCAACACTCTTACTTATCGAAAAAGGCTACAAACGATCCCCTACAATTGTGGGTTATTAGTGATGTACATGGTAGTGTTGGGGAATGTTGCATGGGAAACAAAAAAATTCCTACACACACGCAAGATCTATCCATGGTGATGAGCATCTACGAGAGGAAGGAGTGGATCTATGTACCCTTGTAGATCGCTAAGCGGGAAGTGTTAAGAAAGACGGTTGATGTAGTCGAACATCTTCGCGATCCAAATCGCCGAGCGTCCTGCGATCCAATCACGATCCGTCCCGATCTAGCACCGAACGGACGACACCTCCTCGTTCAGCACACGTACGGCTTGATGACGATCTCCGCCTTCTTGATCTAGCAAGAGGGAGCGGAGAGGTGGATGAGTTCTCCGGCCGCATGACGGCGCCGGGACAATGGTGGTGGAGTGATCTCAGGAGGACTTTGCCTAAGCACAGCTAAAACCGATCTAGAGGAGAAACTACAAACTAGAGGGTAGGGTTGCACGTGGCTGAAAATCTTGTGCCAAAACCCTAAAACCCTCTAGTATATATAGGAGGAGAGGAGGAGGATGCTTTGCGCAAGGGCCATCCCCTCTAGGCTTCAGCCGAAGTGGAGAGGAGGAGTCCTCCTCCTCCACTCCTAGTAGAATTAGGACTCCTTCCTTATTTCCACCTTTTTTTGCCTTTTTCCACCTTTTCCACTTAGGAATCTCTTCCTAGCCGCATGGGCCTTGTGTGGGACTTTGGCCAGCCCACTAAGGGCTGGTATTAGCCCTCCCATAGCCCATGTAGCCTCTTGGGTCGAAATACCTCTTCCGATGGTCCCCCGGTACACTACCGGCACTCTCGGTATAGTACCGATGAGCCCGAAACTTTTCCGGCGACCAAAATAGGACATCCTATATATCAATATTTACCTCCAAACCATTCCGGAGCTCCTCGTGACGTTCGGGATCTCATCCAGGACTCTGAACAACCTTTGGTCAGCACCATGCATAACTCTATACTACCAAAACGTCACCGAACCTTAAGTGTGCAGGCCCTACGAGTTCAAGACTATGTAGACATGACCGAGACACCTCTACGGTAAATAACCAATAGCTGGACCTAGATGCCCATATTGGTTCCTACATATTCTATGAAGATCTTCATCGGTCGAACCTCTATGTCAAGGATTCAGTTAATCCTGTATGATGTTCCCTTTGTTCTTCGGTCTGTTACTTGCCCGAGATACGATCGTCGGTATCTCCATACCTAGTTCAACCTCATTACCGGCAAGTCTCTTTACTCGTTCCGTAATACAAGATCCCGTGACTAACACTTAGTCACATTGCTTGCAAGGCTTATTATGATGTTGTATTACCGAGTGGGCCCTGAGATACCTCTCCATCACACGGAGTAACAAATCCCAGTCTTGATCCATGCCAACCCAACAAACACCCTCGAAGACACCTATAGAGCACCTTTATAGTCACCCAGTTATGTTGCGACATTTGATACACACAAGGCACTCCTCCGGTGTCTGTGAGTTGCATGATCTCTTGGTCATAGGAACATATACTTGACATGCAGGAAACTATAGCAATAAACTGACACGATCATATGCTATGTTTATAGTTTGGGTCTTGTCCATCCCATCATTCTCCTAATGATGTGATCCCGTTCTCAAATGACATCACATGTCAATGGCTACGAAACCTTGACCATCTTTGATCAACGAGCTAGTTCACTAGAGGCATACTAGGGACAAAGTGTTGTCCATTTATCCACACATGCAATGTGTTTCCAATCAATACAATTATAGCATGTATAATAAACAATTATCATGAACAAGGAAATATAATAATAAACACTTTATTTATTGCCTCTAGGGCATATTTCCGACAGTCTCCCACTTGCACTAGAGTCAATAATCTAGTTCACATCACTATATGATTTACATTGTAATGAATTGAACACCCATGCAGTTCTAGGGTTGATCATGTTTAGCCCTTGGAAGAGGTTTAGTCAATGGGTCTGCAACATTCAGATCCGTGTGCACTTTGCAAATATTTATGTCCTTCTCCTCAATGTAATCGCAGATGGAATTGAAGCGTCGCTTTATGTGTCTGGTCCTATTGTGAAACCTTGGTTCCTTGGCCAGAGCAATGGCACCAGTGTTGTCACAGAACAGAGTCATTGGATTCAGTGTACTGGGCACTACTCCAAGATTTGTCATGAACTGCTTCATCTAGACACCTTTCTTCGCTGCCTCCGAGGCTGTGATGTACACCGCCTCGCATGTAAAATCGGCTACCACGCTTTGCTTGGAACTGCACTAGCTTACCGCTCCCCCGTTGAGAATAAATACGTATCTGGTTTGCGACTTAGAGTCATCCGGATCAGTGTCAAAGCTTGCATCGACGTAACCCTTTACGACAAGCTCTTCATCACCTCCATAAACAAGAAACATCTCCTTATTCCTTTTCAGGAACTTAAGGATATTCTTGACCGTCGTCCAGTGCTCCATTCCAGGATCACTTTAAAACCTTTCGGCCATACTTATGGCAACGCTGGCATCAGGTCTTGTGCACAGCATTGCGTACAGGATAGAGCCTATGGCTGAAGCATAGGGGATGACACTCATCTTCTCTCTATCTTATGCAGTCACTAGGCATTGAGTCTTACTCATCTTCACACCTTGTAACACAGGCAAGAACCCCTTCTTGCACTTATCCACTTTGAACTTCTTCAAAACTTTATAAAGGTATGTGCTCTATGAAAGTGCTATTAAGCGTCTCGATCTATCTCTATAGATCTTAATGCTTAATACGAAAGCAACTTCTCCTAGATCCTTCATTGAAAAACTCTTGTTCAAATATTCCTTCACGCTTTCCAGCATTTCTATATTGTTTCCAATCAGCAATATGACATCTACATATAATATTAGAAATGCTATAGAGCTCCCACTCACTTTCTTGTAAATACAAGCTTCTCCATAAACTTTTATAAACCAAAACGCTTTGACCACCTCATCAAAGCGCTTATTCCAACTCCGAGATGCTTGCACCAGTCCATAAATGGATCACTGGAGTTGGCAAACTTTGTCAGCATTCTATGGGTTGACAAAACCTTCCGGTTGCATCATATACAACTCTTCCTGAAGGAAACCATTGAGGAACGATCTTTTGACATCCATCTGCCAAATTTCATACTCAAAATATACAGCTATTGCTAACATGATTCTGGCAGACTTAAGCATCGCTATGGGTGAGAAGGTCTCATCATAGTCAACTCCTTGAACTTGTGAAAAACCCTTTGCCACAAGTCGAGCTTTATAGACGGTGACATTACCGCCCGCGTCCGTCTTCTTCTTAAAGATCCATTTGTTCTGAATGACCTTTCGCCCTTCAGGTAATACTTCCAAAGTCCATACTTTGTTTTCATACATGGATCCCATCTCGAATTTCATGGCCTCTAGCCATTTCTTGGAATCCGGGCCCATCATCGCTCCTCCATAGCTCGTAGGTTCATTGTTGTCCAACAACATGACCTCCAAGATAGGGTTGCCGTACCACTAAAGAGCAGTATGTGCCCTTGTCGACTACGAGGTTCAATAGTAACTTGATCCGAAGCTTCTTGATCATCATCATTAACTTCCTCTTCAACTATTGTAGGCTCCACAGAAACATGTTTCTGCGCTGCGCTACTTTCTGGTTGAAGTAAAGGTTAAACAACCTCATCAAGCTCTATTTTCCTCCTACTCAATTCTTTCGAGAGAAACTCTTTCTCAAGAAATGTTCCATTCTTAGCGACAAATACTTTGCCTTCGGATCTGAGATAGAAGGTATACCCAACTATCTCTTTCGGGTATCCTATGAAGACGCATTTCTCCACTTTGGGTTCCAGCTTTTCAGGCTGAAGCTTTTTGACATAAGCATCACATCCCCAAACTTTACGAAACGACAACTTTGGGCTCTTGCCAAACCATAGTTCATATGGCGTTGTCTCAACGGATTTCGATGGTGCGCTATTTAAAGTGAATGCAACTGTCTCTAATGCATAACCCCAAAACGCTAGTGGCATTTCAACAAGAGACATCATAGAATCCACCATATGTAATAAGGTTCGATTACGACGTTCAGACACACCATTGCGCTGTGGTGTTCCGGGCGGTATCAACTGTGAAACAATTCCACACTATCTTAAGTGACTGCCAAACTCATAACTCAGATATTCACCTCCTCGATCAGATTGCAGGAATTTAATCTTCTTGTTACGATGATTCTCAACTTCACTCTGAAATTGCTTGAAATTTTCAAACGTTTCAGACTTGTGTTTCATTAAGTAAATATATCCATATCTACTTAAGTCATCAGTGAAGGTGAGAAAATAACGATATCCACCGCGTGCTGCAACATTCATTGGACCGCACACATCAGTATGTATTATTTCAAACAAGTCACTTGCCTGTTCCATTGTTCCAGAGAACGGCGTTTTAGTCATCTTGCCCATGAGGCATGGTTCACATGTGTCAAGCGATTCAAAATCAAGTGACTCCAAAAGTCCATCAGCATGGAGCTTCCTCATGCGTTTTACACCATTATGACCCAAACGATAGTGCCACAAGAAAGTGGTACTATCATTATAAACTCTACATCTTTTGGCATCAATGTTATGAACATGTGTATCATCACTATCAAGATTCAATGTGAATAAACCCCTCACATTGGGTGCATGACCATAAAAGATATTACTCATATAAATATAACAACCATTATTCTTTGATTTAAATGAGTAACCGTCTCGCAATAAACAAGATCCAGATATAATGTTCATGCTTAACGCAGACACTAAATAACAATTATTCAGGTTCATCACTAATCCCAATGGTAATCGAAGAGAGAGCATGCTGACAGCGATCACATCAACCTTGGAACCATTTCCCACGCGCATCGTCACTTCGTCCTTCGCCAGCCTTCGTCTATTCTGTAGTTCCTGTTTTGAGTTGCAAATGTAAGCAACCGAACCGGTATCAAATACCCAGGCACTACAATGAGAGCTAGTAAGGTACACATCAATAACATGTATATCATATATACCTTGTTTGTTGTTAGCCGCCTTCTTGTCAGCCAGGTACTTGGGTCAGTTCCGTTTCAAGTGACCAGTTCCCTTGCAATGAAAGCACTCAGTTTCTGGCTTGGGTCCAGCCTTGGGCTTCTTTACACGAGTAGCAACTGCTTTGCCATCCTTCTTGGATTTAACCTTCTTGCCCTTGCCCTTGCCATTCTTCTTGAAACTAGTGGTTTTATTGACCATCAACACCTGATGTTCTTTCTAGATTTCAGACTCAGCAACTTTCAGCATCGCAAATAGCTCGACGACTGACTTGTTCATCCCGTGCATGTTATAGTTCATCACAAAGCTCTTGTAGCTAGGTGGCAGTGATTGAAGAACTCTATCAGTGATCGCCTTTGCCGGATGGGGCATTCCCAACTCCGCTAGATGAGTCGAATACCCAGACATTCTGAGTATATGTTCACTGATAGACCCGTTCTCCTCCATTTTGCAAGCATAGAACTTATCGGAGGTCTCATACCTATCGATTCGGGCATTCTTCTGAAAGATAAACTTCAACTCCTCGAACATCTCATATTCTCCATGACATTCAAAACGTCTTTGAAGTCCCGGTTATAAGCCATACAACATTGCACACTGAACTATTGAGAAATCCCCAGAACGTGCCTCCTAAGCGTTCTTAACGTCTTCGGATGACATGTCTTCGGGTTGGTCACCAAGCGGTGCATCAAGGACATATGATTTCTGGGAAGTCGTGAGGATAATCCTTAGATTACGGGACTAGTCAACAAAGTTACTTGCATCATCTTTCAACTTAGCTTTCTCTAGGAACGCATTAAAATTCAGGGGTGCTACTGCACGGGCCATTGATCTACAACATAAATATGCAAAGGTTTACTTAGACTATTGTTCAAGATAATGAGTTTAGTTAATCAAATTACTAAAGCTCCCACTCAAATTGACATCCCTCGGGTCATCTGAGTATCACATGAGCCAAATTCACCAACTCAAGTCTGATCATCACGTGAGTTGAGGTGGTTTCAATGGTGAACATCATCATGTTGATCATATCTACTATATGACTCATGTTCGACCTTTCGGTCTCTTGTGTTCCGAGGCCATGTCTGTACATGCTAGGCTCGTCAAGTTTAACCCGAGTGTTCTGGATGTGCAACACTGGCTTGCACCCATTGTATGTGAACATAGAGTCTATCACACCCGTTCATCACGTGGTGTCTCAAACGACGAAATTTCGCAACGGTGCACACTCGGGGAGAACACAATTCATCTTGAAATTTAAGTGAGGGATCACCTTATAATCCTACCGTCGTCCTAAGCAAAACAAGGTGCATAAAAGGATTAACATCACATGCAAATCATAAGTGATATGATATGGCCATGAACTTGTGCTTTTGATCTCCATCTTGAAAGCACCGGCATGATCTCCGTCGTCACCGGCATGACACCATGATCTCCATCATCTTGATCTCCATTAACATGTCGCCATCGTGGTTGTCGCGCCCACCATGATTCTACTACTATTGCTACCGTTTAGCGATAAAGTAAAGCATTACATAGCGCTTAATGATTGACACGCAGGTCATACAATAATTAAAGACAACCCTATGGCTCCTACCGGTTGCCATACTCATCGACATGCAAGTCATGATATTCTATACAACACATGATCATCTCATACATCACACATATATCATCATGTAATTGGCCATATCATATCACAACATACCCTGCAAAAACAAGTTAGACGTCCTCTAATTGTTGTTGCATGTTTTATGTGGCTGCTATGGGTATCTAGCAAGAACAATTCTCACCTACGCATAAACCACAACGGTGATACATAAGTTGCTTTTCCACCTTCTCAAGGACCGCCTTAGTCGAATCCGATCCAACTAAAGTAGGAGAAACAGACACCCGCCAGCCATCTTTGTGCAACAAAGTTACACGTCAGTCGATGGAACCGGTCTCTCGTAAGCGTACGAGTAAGGTTGGTCTGGGTCGCTTCATCCCACAATACCGCTGAACCAAAACATGACCAAGGGAGGAATCAATCTAATCATCAACGCCCACAAACTCTTTGTGTTCTACTCGAGACCTCATCTATACATAGACCTAGCTTTGATACCACTTTTGGGGAATGTTGCATGGGAAACAAAAAAATTCCTATGCACATGTAAGACAACCATGGTGATGAGCATCTACGAGAAGGAGAGTGGATCTATGTACATTTGTAGATCGCTAAGCGGGAAGTGTTAAGAAACACGGTTGATGTAGTCGAATGTCTTCGCGATCCAAATCGCCGAGCGTCCCGTGATCCAATCACGATCCGTCCCGATCTAGCACCGAACGGACGACACCTCCGCGTTCAGCACACGTATGGCTTGATGACGATCTCCGCCTTCTTGATCCAACAAGAGGGAGAGGAGAGGTAGACGAGTTCTCCAGCAGCATGACGGCACTGCGGTGATGGTGGTGGAGTGATCTCAGCAAGGCTTTGCCTAAGCACTGCTGAAACCAATCTAGAGGAGAAACTTCGAACTAGAGGGTAGGGTTGCACGTGGCTTAAATCTTGTGCCAAAACCCTAAAACCGTCTAGTATATGTAGGAGAAGAGGAGGAGATGGCTTGGTGCAAGGGCCAGCCCCTCTAGGCTTCGGCCCAAGTGGAGAGGAGGAGTCCTCTTCCTCCACTCCTAGTAGGATTAGGACTCCTTCCTTATTTCCACCATTTTTGCCTTTTTCCACCTTTTCCACTTAGGAATCTCTTCCCAGCCGCATCGTACTTGTGTGGGACTTTGGCCAGCCAGCTAAGGGCTAGTATTAGTCCTCCCACAGCCCATGTAGAATCTTGGGTCGAAATACCTCTCTCGATGGTCCCCTGGTACACTACCGGCACTCCCGGTACACTACCGATGAGCCCGAAACTTTTCCGGCAACCAAAATAGGACTTATTATATATATTTCTTTACCTCCAGACCATTCCGGAGCTCCTTGTGATGTCCGAGATATCATCCGGGACTCCGAACAACCTTCAGTCACCACCATGCATAACTCTATACTACCGAAACATCACCGAACCTTAAGTGTGCAGACCGAGCGGGTTCGAGAACTATGTAGACATGACCGAGACACCTCTACGGTCAATAACCAATAGCAGGACCTGGATGCCCATATTGATTCCTACATACTCTATGAAGATCTTTATTTTTCGAACCTCTATGTCAAGGATTCAGTTAATCCCGTATGATGTTCCCTTTGTTCTTCGGTATGTTACTTGCCCGAGATTCGATCGTCGGTGTCTCCATACCTAGTTCAACCTCTTTGCTGGCAAGTCTCTTTACTCGTTCCCTAACACAAGATCCCATGACTAACACTTAGTCACATTGCTTGCAAGGCTTATTATGATGTTGTATTACCGAGTGGGCCCTGAGATACCTCTCTGTCACACGGAGTAACAAATCCTAGTCTTGATCCATGCCAAGCCAACAAACACCCTCGGAGATACCTGTAGAGCACCTTTATAGTCACCCAGTTACGTTGCAATGTTTGATACACACAAGGCACTCCTCCAGTGTTCGTGAGTTGCATGATCTCATGGTCATAGGAACATATACTTGACATGCAGAAAATTGTTGCAATAAACTGACACGATCATATGCTACGTTTATAGTTTGGCTCTTGTCCATCCCATTATTCTCCTAATGATGTGATCTCGCTACCAAATGACATCTCATGTCCATGACGAGGAAACCACATCCATCTTTGATCAACGAGCTAGTCTATTAGATGCATACCAGGGACATGGTGTTGTCTATGTATCCACACATGTATCTGAGTTTGTGATCAACACAATGGCTAGGAGAACCAATGTATAACTCGTTATCAAATGATATTACATGTCAATGGCTAGGAGACCTTGAGCATATTTGATCAACGAGCTAGTTCACTAGAGGCATACTATCGACAAAGTGTTGTCTATTTATCCACACATGTAATGTGTTTTCAATCAATACAATTATAGCATAGATAATAAACAATTATCATGAACAAGGAAATATAATAATAAACACTTTATTTACTGCCTCTAGGGCATATTTCCAACAGGTAGGGGAGAAGAGGCCAGGGTTAAGTTCTGGACACGTCGCAGTATTCTTTGCTACTAGGATTGATCCTACAGGATGATCATGCTCGAGAACTACTTCGCAAGAAGTCGACTAGCGACAATGTTGCTTCTAGATCTATACAGGGGTGCAAGCTAGAGCAACTGGAGGTATGCTCGAAGACTCCATTGTATGGTAGTTGCGATCGAGAGGTGGCCCGGTGCTACTTCTTGAGCTTCTGTTGGTTTTCCCTTGACGAGGAAAGGGTAATGCAGCAAACTAGATAAGTATTTCCCTCGGCTATTGAGAACCAATGTATAACTCCAGTAGGAGGAACAAGCAATTCACCAATTTATGCACCTACACAAACAATCAAACACTTGCACCCAACGTTATAAAGGGGTTGTCAATCCCTTCACGATTACTTGCAAGGATTAGATCTGATAGAGATAGATATGGAAGATTGCGAGAAGTAAAAGGTAAATAAAATTGCTGCAAGGTATTTTTGGTATATACATCTGAAAGTATAATATGAAGAAAACCTCCTACCTGCATCTAGAGTATTAAGTTCATGATGAACAGAGTAACACATTAAGTAAGATGACATGATGTAGCGGGATAAACTCAAGCAATATGATGAAAATCCCATCTTTTTATCCTTGATGGTAACAATACAATATGTGCCTCGCTACCCCTACTATGTCACTGGGTGAGGACACCACAAGATTGAACCCAAAACTAAGCACTTCTCCCATTGCAAGAATTACCAATCTAGTTGGCCAAACCAAACCAATAAATCGAAGAGACTTGCAAAGATATGAATTCATGCATATAAGAATTCATAGAAGAACCAAATAATATTCATAGATAAGCTGATCATAAACCCACAATTCATCGGATCTCGACAAACGCACCGTGAAAGAGTATTACATCGGATAGATCCCCATGAAGCTCATGGAGAACATGGTATTGAAGAGAAAAGAGAGAGAAGAAGCCATCTAGCTAATAGCTATGGACCCAGAGATCTGTGGTGGACTACTCACGCATCATTAGAGGGGCAATGGAATTGATGTAGATGCCCTCCATGGTCCAATCCCCCTTCGTCGGATTACCGAAAAAGGCTACAAGATTGGATCTCTCGGGAACGGGGGCTTTCGGTGGTGGAGAAGTATTATCGTGGATCTTTTTGGTATTGAAGAAATATTTGGGAATTTATAGGCCGAATATTAGGGTTGGAGGACCTCCAGGGGGCACAAGCTAGGGGTGTACCCGCCCTGGCCACACAAGAGTGGCTTGTGACCTCTTGGCAGGTCTCCTGCCCTCCTCTCCAAGTCTGGTAAATGTCTTCTGGTCCAAGAAAAATTGTCGCAAAGACTTTATTTCGTTTGGACTCCATTTAATATTCCTTATCTACAATACTCAAAAATAAGGAAAAAACAGAAACTGGCACTCGGCTCTAGGTTAATAGATTAGTCGCAAAAATAATATGAAATTGCATATTAATGCATATAAAATGTCCAAACATATAATATAATAGCATGGAACAATCAAAATTATAGATATGTTGGAGATGTATCAGCATCCCCAAGCTCAATTCCTGCTCGTCCTCGAGTAGGTAAATGATAAAAACAATTTTTTGATGTGGAATTGTACCTACCATATTTATCCATGTAATATTCTTTATTCTGACATGAATGTTCATATCCTATAAGACTCAAAACAAAAGCTTAATGTTGACATACAAACAATAATATTTCAAGCATACTAACAAAGCAATCGTGTATCTTCAAAATATAATGGCAAAAGAAATTTATCCCTACAAAATCATATAGTCTGGCTATGCTCCATCTACCCCACACAAAGTATTTGTATCATACACAACCCCGATGACAAGTCAGGAAATTGTTTCACACATTTTATGTTCTCAAACATTTTCAACTCTCACGCAATACATGAGCGTGAGCCATGGATAGGTGGAATAGATTATGGTGGAGGTTGTGAAGAAAAAGGAGAAGATAGTCTCACATCAACTAGGCGTATCAATGGGATATGGAGATGCCCATTAATAGATATTAATGTGAGTGAGTAGGGATTGCCATGCAACGGATGCACTAGAGCTATAAGTGAATGAAAGCTCAAAAAGAAACTAAATGGGTGTGCATCCAACTTGCTTGCTCATGAAGACCTAGGGCAATTTGAGGAAGCCCACCACTGGAATATACATGCCAAGTTATATAATGAAAAATTCCCACTAGTACATGAAAATGACAAAATAGGAGACTCCCTATCATGAAGATCATGGTGCCACATTGAAGCACAAGTGTGGAAAAAAGATAGTAGCATTGTCCCTTCTCTCTTTTCTCTAATTTTTTTATTTTGGTTGGCATCTTTGGCCTCTCTTTTTTATTTGAGCTTCATTGACCTCTTTTATTTTTCATGAAGTCTGGAGTCTCATCCCAACTTGTGAGGGAATCATAGTTTCCATCATCATTTCCTCACATGGGAAAATACTTTAATAATGATGATCATCACACTTTTATTTACTTACAACTCAAGAATTACAACTCGATATGTAGAAAACAATATGACTCTATATGAATGCCTCCGGCGGTGTACCGGTATGTGCAATGATCTAGCATAGCAAATGACATCAGAAAATGGACAAGCCATGAAAACATCATGCTAGCTATCTTACGATCATGCAAAGGAATATAAAATGATGGTGTGTGTCATAACAAACGGAACGGTGGAAGTTGCATGGACATATATCTCGGAATGGCTATGGAAATGCCATAATAGGCAGGTATGGTGGCTGTTTTGAGGAGGGATATATGGTGGGTTTAATGCAACGACGAAAGTTGCACGGTACTGGAGAGGATAGCAAAGGTGGAAGGGTGAGAGTGCGTATAATCCATGGATTCACATTAGTCATAAAGAACACATACTTATGGCAAAAGTCTATTAGTCATCAAAGCAAAGTATTAGACGCCTGCTCCTAGGGGAGAGGTTGGTAGGGGTTCACCATCGCGCGCTCCCGACCTTCACACAAAGGTTGACAATGAATAAACAAATCATGCTCCGACTTCCTTACATAACAATTCACCATACGTGCATGCTACGGGAATAACAAACCTTTACACAAGTATTTATACCAATCCACAATTACTTCCTAGCATGACTCTAATATCACCATTTTTATATCTCAAAACTTTACGCAAGGAATCAAACTTCTCATAATCTTCAATGCAATTTTATATGAAAGTTTTTATTATATCCCTCTTGGATGCCCATTATATTAGGACTAAATTCATAACCTAAACCAATTACCATGCTGTTTCAAGACTCAAAAAACAATATAAGTGAGGTACGAGAGTTCAGTTATTTCTATAAAACAAAACACCAGCGTGCTCTAAAAAGATATAACTGAAGCACTAGAGCAAATTGCCTAGCTCAAAAGATATAAGTGAAGCACATAAAGTATTCTAATAAATTCACGAGTCATGCGTGTCTCTCTCAAAATATGTGTGTAGAAAGGATGATTGTGGAAAACTAAAAAGCAAAGACACATATCATAGAAGACGCTCCAAGCAAAACACAATCATGTGGTGAATAAAAATATAGCCTCATGTAAATTTACCGATGGCTGGAAGACGAAACAGGGGATGCCTTCCAGGGCATCCCCAAGCTTAGGATTTTTGGCATCCTTCATTCCGAGGTGTGCCTTGGGCATCCCCAAGCTTGGGCTCTCGCCAATCCTTATTCCATAGTCCATCAAATCTCTACCCAAAACTTGAAAACTTCACAACATAAAACTCAACAAAAAAACTCATGAGATCTGTTAGTATAAGAAAATAAATCACCACTTTAGGTACTGTTGTGAACTCATTCTTTATTTATATTGTTGTAATATCTACTATACTCCAACTTCCCCATGGTTCATACCCCCCGATACGACCCATCGATACATCAAAATAGGTAAACAACACAAAGAAAACAGAATCTTTCAAAAACAGAACAGTCTGTAGCAATATGGAAAATTCGTATACTTATGTAACTCCAAAAATGCTGAAACATTTGTACAACCTGGGAAATGTGTATATCAATCATTTGTAAAACTTTCAGACTCATTAGGCGTTCTAATAAATTTATAAAATTCCTTGGTCGGGCGTAAAAGTTTTTGTTTTTCAACAAGATCAAATCTACAATCACCATAGACCATCCCAAAGGTCTTACTTGGCTCAAACACTAATTAAAACACCAAAACAAAATTACTACAAAGGTAATAATGTGTGAAACACTCAAAAATAGAAGCAAAAAACAGAACATAAAAATAGAATTGGGTTGCCTCCCAACAATCGCTATTGTTTAACGCCTCTAGCTAGGCAAAACGCAATAGATCTAGGCATTGTCATATTTGGTATGCAATCCAAAAGTAGCTATCATAATAGATTAATAAGGCAATATTATTTTCTTTCTAGGAAAGTGTTCCATGACTTCCCTTAATGGAAATTGGAATCTGATGTTTCCTTCTTTCATATCAATAATTGCACCAATCGTTCTAAGGAAAGATCTACCAAGAATAATATGACATGCAGGATTGCAATATTTATCAAGAACAATGAAATCTATAGGCACATAATTCATATTTGCAACAATAAGAACATCCCTAATCCTTCCCATAGGTTTCTTAATAGTGGAATCCAGAAGATGCAAATTCAAAGAGCAATCATCAAGTTCATGGAAACCTAGCACATCACATAAAGTTTTCGGAATCGTGGAAACGCTAGCACCCCAATAACACAAAGCATGAAACTCATAATATTTAGTTTTAACATGAATAGTAGGTTCACACTCATCATGAAGCTTTCGAGGGATAGGAACTTCCAACTCAAGTTTTTCTTCAAAAGATTTCATCATAGCATCAACAATATGTTTAGTAAAAGTCTCATTTTGATTATAAGCATGCAGAGAATTCAACATGGATTGCAAAAAGGAAATACAATCAATCAAATAACAACTATCATAATTTAAGTCCTTGAAATCCAAAAGATTGGGTTCATTGCTATTTACATTTTTGACCTCTTCAATCCCACTTTAATCAAATTTAGCATTAAGATCTATAACCTCCGAATCACTGGATGACTTTTAACTAAAGTTTACTTATCTCCAGTCCAATCTTTATCAATATTTGAATTAGAAAACAAATATTAAATAGGAGTCACATCAATCACTTTAAGATCTTCATCATTATTATCACGAGAACACACCTTTTCAAGCCATTCACGCTTAGCACGTATTCTAGCAGTTCTTTCCTTACACTCATCAATAGAAATTCTCATAGATTTTAAAGACTCACTAATTTCATGCTTGAGTGGAGAAGATCTAATTTTCAAAGAATCAATCTCAAGCGAAATTCTATCAACGTTCCCAGCCAAATCATCAATCTTGAGCAATTTTTCTTCAATCGAAGCATTGAAAACCTTTTGAGAACTAATAAATTCTTTAATATTATTCTCAAGATAAGAAGGAATCTTATTATAATTTCCATAATAATTGTTGTAGGAATTACCATATTTATTATAGGAATTACTAGGAAACGACATAGGGTTGAAATTACCTCTATACGCATTATTACCAAAATTGTTCCTACCAACAAAATTCACATCCATAGATTCATTATTATTCCCAATCAAAGAAGACAAAGGAATATTATTAGGATCAATAGGAGCACTCTTACTAGAAAACAATTTCATTAAATCATCCATCTCTTTAATAGCGTGCACTTTTTTACTAGTAGGAGATATGTCGGTATGCCATTGAGAGTAATTTGACATAATATTATCTAGGAGTTTAGTAGCTTCTTCTAATGTTATTTCCATAAAAGTACCACCCATGGCGGAATCTAGAAGATTCCTAGATGCAAAATTCAATCCCGCATAAAACATTTGTATAATCACCCATAAACTCAAACCATGTGCGGGGAAATTTCTAATCATTAGTTTCATCCTATCGCAAGATTGTGCAACATGCTCATGATCAAGTTGCTTAAAATTTATCATATAGTTCCTAAGGGAGATGGAAATAAAAGCATCTTTACACTTATTCCATTAATCAATACTATTTTTAGGCAAAGATGAAAACCAAGTTTTAGCACGATCTTGTAGTGAGAATGGAAATAGCTTCAATTTAACAATATCATTATCCACATCTTTCTTATTTTGCATGTCACAAAACTCAATGAAAGTATTTAGATGGGATGCGGCATGTTCACTAGGAACGCCAGAAAATTGTTCTTTCATAACAAGATTAAGCAAAATGGCATTAATTTCATAAGATTCCATACTAATGGCAGGAGAAATTGGAGTACTAATAAAATCATTATTATTAGTATTGTAGAAATCACACAATTTGGTATTCTAAGACATCATGACAAAGCAAGCAATGTAGCACACAAGAAAACAAAAAGCAAAGAAAAGGCGAACGAAAGAAGGGCAAAGAAAAGCAAAGAAAAAGCAAAAAAAACTCACCTTCTCCTGATGAGTGCATCCTGTTGTGGCTAGCTTCCTACCCATGTTGCGAAGCCAGTCATCTGTGACAATCGACTCCGGGCTGCTTGTGAAGATTGGAGGATTTAGCCTCAGAAAACGGGTAAGGCTGTCAATTTGTGGTGGAGGTGGAGGTGGAGGCAGGTTGTTGTAGTTTTTCTGGGCCATATTTTGCATCATCAACTGTATCATCTGGTTCTGGGTCTGAAGCAATTGTTCCAAGGCGGGTGTGATATCATTCCCTGAGCCACTCCCGGAAGGGTCGCACCTTGGTCGCATCTGCTAGGTCAGCATAGATGAGGTATAGATAGAATTAGGCCTAAGGGAGAAACACTACCCATATACAAATGATGTCAATAAAAATCCAAATCACTCCAATTCAATTCAATCAAAGAGTTCACACAAAACAAATCTAAGGTGAGCCATGTCACAAGGTTTGACAAGGTCCCACAAATAAATAAATCAAATACTAATCGACTATCGAATCCTAGTCTCTCATGGTGGTCTGAGTCTACTCCTCATCGGAAGAGAGATCTATCATGTTGATGTCGGCTCCAGTGGCATCACTCTGAATCTCCTCGTCGTCGTCCTCATAGTCTTTGTCCTGACTGACATAGTCCCCGTAAGAGTGATCCTCTTGGAGATTCTCCCCGTTATCAAGCTCTTCCTCAGCTTCCTCCAACTGAAGCTTCAAGTCGTCGAGCTTATCCTGCAGCGCATCGAGCTCCGCCTCATGCTCTACGCGGGTGTTCTGAAGCTCTTCTTCCAGCTCGACCTTGCGGGTAGTCAGGTTGTGGGTGGTGACGAGGTAGTCATCCATCTCTTCCTTCATCCTGGTGATGAGCTCCTCCAGGTCCTCAATGTGTGAGGTGATGGTGTCATCCTCCCTGGTGCGCACCACATCTCCATCCGAGTCACGGCGCGGGTACCAGACATAGTTAGTCTTCCTGAGATCCTCGCGGTAGTCCTGGCGAATGCGCCCGAGTGCAAAGAGTGCAGCTATCCCTTTGCCAATGCCCCATGATCTTACTTCTATGTAGAAGTCGATAGGCTCAATGGCATTTCCAAAAGTTCGCCCTGGAATGTGGACGTCAATCTTCTAGTGCATCTCCTCAGGTAGAGTGGCCGTGAAGGTACCGGTGAAGCTGGGCAGGGCAATGCGCAGATGTCCTGCGATATCCACGAGTTGTCTTCCAAAGGGCATGGTTGCGTCGGGCTGAGAAAACTCAACGATGGGGGTCGACATCTACAGTTTGAAAGAGAGGAGAAATTAGTAGTGAAGCAGGGAGAAGTATGAGACCAAAACAGGGGTATAAAAGTGTTGTAAAATATGGTTTTTATCCTATGGCTTTCCATTTTGTAGGGTCACGTCCTACAGTCAACGTGTGCTCTGATACCATCTTGTAGCGACCCGATCTCAAGGAATCGGAGTCTCTATGCTTAAGTGTCATCCCTGGATCGGTATGCTGACACACACAGTACTTGAGGATTTACAACAGAGCGCAATCACACATTTATTACATCGAGAATCCTCAAAGAGTATTTATTACAATAATGTGACCTAAGGCCAAGTAAAACAAAAACATGCAGAAGCAAAAGTGCAATGAGTCCATCAACTCCACGAGCAAGCTGAGTGTAAAACAACGACATATCGCACCTCATTCGTCGTTAGATAAATCTGCAACATGATAAGTTGCAGCCGCGTAGGTCAGTACATGGAATGTACTAGCAAGTCACATCATAAAGTGTAATGAACCTACATAGTACATGCAATTTGGCTGGTGGAAAGCTCTAAGTTTAGTTTTGCATAAAGCTAGTTTTTCCCTATCAGAAATGATTGCTCTACTTCTACAAATATCATAAGTCTGAGATGATGCCCATCTCAACCATTCCAAAATTTCATACCCAATTGATTAATTAAGAGTGATGAGATCTCCCTACATTTCCAATACTAAAAGCTCAAGTTGTCCATGACCGGGGACACGGCTAATCGATTAGGTTTTAACTCTGTAGAGGTTGTGCACTTTTCCCCACAAGACTCGACCACCTCCTTGATCGGAAGATCGAGACATAGTCTTTCAATAGCATTTCCCCTAACCCAGGGATAGGCCGGTACACCTACATCATCTACATATGCTAGCCTATCCCGGAAGAGGTCACACCACCTACTCAACTAAGCCAGAGCCCATATTGGCTTGCGGCTGCACACGGAAGCTTATAGACATGAAAATACGGTTGATCCCTTTGAGCCTGGGTGGCCGGACCACTAGTGTGCACTCCCATGGATTCCCATGAATGCTCCCACTATACTTCGCCACCATACAAACCAGTTTCCACCTAGGTAGTTCATTAAAGTTGGTCCTAGTTACTACTTTGTCACTCACAACTCAAAATGATAGCGCTCCCCAATCCACGTCTACTTTGGCGAGGCATTGTAACATAACACGGTGGCGACAAAGTTTGCATGGTTTAGACCTACCTCAAATGAACTACCGGGTGATAGAAAATCCAACAAGTATAAACTCCTATCATGCATTCCTACATAAAAGGACTAAGTGCAAAAATAAAACATAGGTAAAAACTGACATGATCAAAATGTAACTTGCCTTCTTGCTGGGAGTGAAGTTCTAGCGAATGGTAGTACTCTGCTTCGCACTGCGGACAATCTGTCGCAAAGTAAATAAAAACACACATAAACAAGCAATCACACAACTCAAAGTAGACATGCACAAAATATTTGCAAAATCCAAATAAAAATCCAACACAAGTCATTAACATGAAAAATTTCAAAGTATGACTAGTGTTAAAAATATGTGACGTGCACTAGTGCTCCTAGAAGGCATCCTAATAAAATTATGGTGAACAGAAAATAATGGTGTAGAATATATAGTGGCAAAGAATCATGGCAAAGGATTTAGTTCGTGTGACGTGGTGCAAAAAAGAATTGCTTCAAACGGGTATACCGTTTGAAAGATATGGCCTAATGAAATTTAAATTCAAATCTGAAAGAATCTTAAATTTGAACTTGCAAAAATCTGCAACTATGGGTTTTCTGGTTAGGGCTATTCGAGACGAAAGTTTAGCCGCTTGTTTCACCTCGTTTCGACGTACGGTTAAAAAGTTACGGGTGTTTGAAGATTTGAATTAAATCTGAAAAAAAACTGCTATAAAATATTTTCTGAAAACTCTAAATTGTGGACGTTCGCGGCTAGAGCGCGAAGTGAAAGGCTCTGATTGGTTGACTATGTTCACTGCGGCTGCTACGCGACGAACGTTCACGAATTAAGCAAATCACTGGTTCGGCTAAAACTATAACCAAAACCGACGTTCGGTTTAAAATAAATCATACGGTTTATATTAAAATGCGGTTAACCGGTGCCTCTTTGGTCTAAAAAAACAACATAAAAAAACTAAACTAATCTATGTACAGGCGAGCGCTTATACAGAACATGTGCGTGTGTCTGGCAGGGAACTCGACGGTGATGGGCCGGCGGCTCCGGCGTTCGCCGGCGCGGGCGAGGACGTCTTGTGGGTGCAGCTCGGAGAGGGCCTTCGATCGGTGGTGACGGCACCCGACGACGACGACCATAGGGAGCGGGGTGAGCTCCGGTCTCCGGCGAACTCCGGTGACGACGGTCGGACGGGCGGCGTCTCCGGTGCATCCTAGGGGCAACGAAGATGTTAGGGAGATGCGGGTGGACTAGAGGGTCCGATTCCCTTGAAGAAAATAGGCCATGGTGGCTCACCGGCATCGCAGTTTTCCGGTGAACTGACTCGGCTCCGGCGAGATGCGAACGGCGACTGCGGCGGCTATGAGCGGCGAGAGGAGGAGCAGGTTGGCTGAATGGAGAGAGGGGGTCAAGGGGCTTTTATAGGTGCAGCTAGGAGGGCTGGGGTTGCGGGATAAGTGTTATCTCAAGAGCTTCGCCGACGGTTGTGGGAGTGCGAGCGCTATCTTGTGCGTGCCGAGCGGGAGGTTGGAGAAGACCCGGGGTCGTCCCTACCTGCAGTCACGTGAGAGAGAGAGGAAGGAGAGATCGTGCGAGAGAGGGAGAGACGAGCGAGCGCTTCCTTTTTTCCTTCACTGTCTCTGGCGGCGCTAGCGAGGAGCCCTCATTCCTGGCATCGCTCGATGGCTTGCCCTAGCGCTGGCTTGGGCTGGCTGGGCCTGGCCAGCGATGCCTACCTTTTTTTTGAAACTTTTTTTTTTGAAAACAGTTTTTTTTATCAAAAGTGGAAATAAAATATATAGGGTATTATATATAAAAACGATCAGAAAAATAGATCCTCAAGTGTGAACATTTCTTTAGAGTTAAAATAAAAACCTTATAAAAACATTATTTAAAGAAAATTCAAACTGAAACCAAATTTGACTTTCAAATAAATTTGCACTATTTTCTTCTGACCTTTGGGGGTGTCATGTTACCTCCTCTCGTACTTTTTTCCAAAGTATTTTGTCACGTAGTTGAGTAAACTTAAATGCCAAATTGAAAAGAAATCAGATAAAGAATATGAAATATAATTACCACATTCATTTCAATCATAATGCATATATGATTAGCTAATAATTGTAAAACATTCCAAATTGAAATTTTGGGATGTTACAAGACCAAAATGATTCTGCATCTACTACTATTACTCCACACATCGACCGACTCCTGCCTGCATCTAGAGTATTAAGTTCATGAAGAACAGAGTAACACATTAAGTAAGATGATGTCATGTAGAGGGATAAACTCCAGCAATATGATGAAAACCCTATCTTTTTATCCGTGATGGCAACAATACAATATGTGCCTCGCTACCCCTACTATGTCACTGGGTGAGGACACCGCAAGATTGAACCCAAAACTAAGCACTTCTCCCATTGCAGGAATTACCAATCTAGTTGGCCAAACCAAACCAATAACTCGAAGAGACTTGCAAAGATATGAAATCATGCATATAAGAATTTAGAGAAGAACCAAATAATATTCATAGATAAGTTGATCATAAACCCACAATTCATCAGATCTCGACAAACACACCGCAAAAGAGTATTACATCAGATAGATCCCCATGAAGATCATGGAGAACATGGTATTGAAGAGCAAAGAGAGAGATGAAGCCATCTAGCTACTAGCTATGGACCCATGGGTCTGTGGTGGACTACTCACGCATCATCATAGGGGCAATGGAGTTGATGTAGATGCCTTGCAAGATCGAATCCCCCTCTGGAAGATTAACAGGAAAGGCTCCAAGATTGGATCTCTCGGGAACGGAGGCTTACGGAGGCGGAAAAGTATTATCATGGCTCTTTTCGTATTGGGGGAATATTTGAGAATTTATAGGCCGAAGATAAGGGTTGGAGTATGTGCAGGCGGGGCCACAAGGCAAGGGCTCCCCCTGGCGCGCCAGGGTGTCTTGTGACCTCCTGGCAGGTCTCCTTCCCTCCTCTCCAAGTCTGGTAGATGTCTTCTGGTCCAAGAAAAATCATCGCGAAGATGTTATTCCGTTTGGACTCCGTTTAATATTCCTTATCTACAATACTCAAAAAAAGGAAAGAACAGAAACTCGCACTAGGCTCTAGGTTAATAGATTAGTCCCAAAAATAGTATAAAATAACTTATTAATGCATATAAAACATCCAAAATAGATAATATAATAGCATGGAACAATAAAAAATTATAGATACGTTGGAGACGTATCACTCGCTGAAGTTTCATGCTGAAACTTCTAAACACGAAGGCCAAAAACAAATGGACCGACAGAAGCCTCGATGAGGTTCTCAATTATCTAAAAGAAGGTTCTCCCCATAGGGAACCTTTGTCCTACTAGTGTCGATGAGGCCAGCAAAATCGTGTGCCCTTTTGATCTGTCGCACATTAAATACCACACACGCATCAATGATTGCATCATTATCGGAAGGAGCATGCAGTAAAAACCAATTGTCCTGTGGGCAATGCTTCTCGATGCAAGAAGGTTGGAAGTAAGTATCCTCAAAAACTTGTATGGTACTTACCGCTCACTCCCCATCTGCAACGCTCATTCGTAGAACCTAAGGAAGCAAACCTCTTGCGTTGGCATGCGAAGAGGGTGGAGCCCGACGATGAAGATGATACAAAGCTGAGACATCTCATGGATGGAAGCCCGTGGAGAGTGTTGAACACCGAATATCCATATTTTGCAGCACATCCCAGGAACATCATGCTTGGCGCGAGTACCCATGGCATGAATGCGTTTGGCAACCAGAACAACCACCATAACACATGGCCCTTATTGGTATGGATGTATAACCTCCCCCTTGTTGTCTAAGAAGTCAAAGTACATACACATGAGCATGCTGATTCAAGGGCTGAAACAACCAGGAAATAGTATTAATCTTTATCGGGGCTATGGAAGGAGGAGTTATACACGTTATAGAAAACACCAATCAAGACATGGGATGCCAGCAAAGGAGAGTATTTCTATATAAAAGCGGCTCTGATGACGACGGGCATGACTATCTCGGTTATGGAAATGTCGAAGGACAGGTGTGCCATAGACATTGTGGATGCACCCGGTGCATTGATGATACAACATCTTGATAGCTAACGTCAACGAAAGATGGCAGGTCTGGGTAAATCCTGTACATGGGGCATCGAAGATGGATCGAGAAGGTTACCCGTGGAGAAATCATGGAGATCGATTCAATGGTGAGGCTAAGCATCAAGGATCTCCATGAAAGAGGAGCAATGCCGAAATCTATGATTTGTTGAAAAACTGGGAAGAGTGCTCTGCGTCGGGAAAGATGAAAAAGTACCAGAGCCGTTGCAGAAGGTATGGAAAATAAGGTCAATTTTCTTGGACTTAGAGTACTAGCACAAACTCACGAAGAATGTCCTCGAGCATTTTCTTGCGACACTGTTGAACATGGCGGACAAGACCAAGGATGGGATGAAGGCAAGAAAAGACTTGGAAAATTTGGAAATCAGGGCAAACCCACACATGCTCCATAAAAAGTCACTGGAGGACACGGAGACGAAGACAGAGGAGGGGGGCAGGCGAAAAAAGTCAACAAGAAGGAAGACAAATATTGCGGCCTTGTTTCTTCACCTTAAGTATAAAGCAGCTGGATTGATTCTTCACGTTCCTTACTAGAATCAAAGTTATTTCCGATTACTGTGGGAAGATAAGAAGATTTCTAGACACGAAGAAGAAAAGGTTTAGCGGGATGAAGTCTCATGACTATCACTTGATGATGACATAGATATTACCTGTTATAGTTCAAGGCATGATGAACCAGCACATCCGTGACACTGACTGCTCTTTGAAATTTTTTCGATGATATCTCCCGAAAGTCAATCAGTGTGGAGCAACTCTGAAGGCTATAGGAACAGATCGTGGTCATACTAAATGAGCTTGAGATATACTTCCTGCCCGCATTCTTTGAGTTCATGGTGCATCTGTGTGTCCACATTGTGGACGACATCATTGACCTCGGGCCGACATTCCTGGATAGTATAATGCCGTTCGAGAGGATGAATGGGGTCATCAAAGGATTTGTTCATAACATGTCTCGTCCGAATGGAAGCATCACATAGGGCTTTCTGACCGAAGAGTGCATCTCCTTCTCTGAGAATTATCTAGGCATCACTAGAGACCCTGTTGTTGGTTTGCCCACCAACGAGAACCTTGGGAGGGTCGAAGGTGAAGGTCACACCGACGGCCAGAGGGAAATGCATGTGGACCGTTCGGATCGACACAAAGACTTTGACATAGCAAACTTAGTAGTGTTACAACACCTAAACGTGGTAGATCCTTTTGTGACATTGCACAAAGAAGCCATCGCAAATAAATACCGTGACCGAGGGTTGTGCAAGACGGATGCCGAAGTTATTAGAGAGTACAACCTCACTCTATTGCCTTCGTTCAAGCAACATGTTCTTGCTAATCCCCCGTAAGAGGGCTCTACTGACAGATTGCTCATATATGCCTTAGCACATGGCCCCATGCCCAACCTCACGACCTATCAGGCATATGATACCAACGTATACACAAACTACACGGAGGCTAAAGATTTAGCGAGTGAGTACTAGAATGCAGGGACCACAATGGAACACATGGCCGGCAACAACAGCTCAACTGAAAGATTTTATGGAAGAGTCGAAGAAATCTGGGAGCTTGACTACTCAGGACTGCAAAGTTTGATGATGTTTTGTGTCAGACGGGCTAAGTCCGTCCAGAGAGAAAACCGCTTTTTCACTACCATGTCCATACTCGATGCCAACACCGCTACCGTGAACGTCACCGCCATAAATGAGGCATGGGTAGATGCTAAGCACCTGACACAATGCATCTTCCTAACCAAACCAACAAATCAGAGCCGTGTTGTTGTGAGGAGAGGCAAAAGGAGTATTGTCGAAATGGATGGAGTCGCCAACATGGAAGACTATGAATAGTATGGCAACCAAATGAGGGAGGATGACGATGATGATGAGGCGTACATCAAAAGAAGAATGAAGACTACATTAAAGAAGAAAAATCATACTCCATGGAAAAGAATAAGTCACAACGAGGGGCTCAGTAATTTGACACCAAACAAGAAAGGAAAGAATCTCACTCAGAAACGAAAACCTCAACACTGAGAAACTATCATTTATATATATAAATATATATTTTGTATACATAGTTAACTTTTATTGGTCAAATGATGTAATATATATCGCATTATTTATATATACATTAATGTATCCCCTTCTCTTCTACCCACCATGCACATGGTTCTGGTTCGGTCGTCATCTTTCCAAAAAGAAAAAAGAAAAAGAAAAAGAAAAAGGAGACAAGAAAAAAGAAAATAAAAATAAAAAATAATAGAAGAAAAGGAAAAACATGTAAAGAGAAAGTAATGTCCTAGCAAGGTTGAATGCAAGAATTCTCTCTTCACGCGGTTCTCACGGGACAGGCCTCCAGATGTCGCCTCAGCGTAGGGTCAACTAGCCAAGGGTCATATACTACTTAGTTCGATAAAACAGGTGGTGGGAGTAAGGAAGGGTCAAGAAGGTGAACCCAAGAAAAAAGGAGAGGTAGAGACCACCGAAGAGAAGTTGTGCTGCCACCAAAGTCGCTGCCAAAGCTTCTAGTAGTAAGTCTGCTCCGCCGACCGATTTTGAAGACCGTGTACCAGTCAAAAGTTCAAAGTTAATCCATGTCGCGGGCCAGACGATCCTACTAGATAAACCACTAAAGGGCATATCAGGGGATCTCAGGAGACTGCACGACCATGTGTTGTCGCCTAAGAAAAGCCTTCTCGCCTTAGAAGATCCACGATACCCGCTTTACGCGGTTAGTTTGACTTAGAGAAAGTGCTTGTTGGAAATATGCCCTAGAGGCAATAAATAAAGTGTTTATTATTATATTCCCTTATTCATTATAATCGTTTATTATCCATGCTATAATTGTATTGATTGGAAACACATTACATGTGTGGGTAAATAGACAAAACTTTGTCCCTACTATGCCTCTAGTAAACTAGCTCGTTGATCAAAGATGGTCAAGGTTTCCTAGCCATTGACATGTAATGTCATTTGATAACGGGATCACATCATTAGGAGAATGATGTGATGGACAAGACCCAAACTACAAAGGTAGCATATGATCGTGTCAGTTTATTGCTATTGTTTTCTACATGTCAAATATATGTTCCTATGACCATGAGATCATGCAACTCATGGACATCGGAGGAGTGACTTGTGTGTATAAAATGTCGCAACATAACTGGGTGACTATAAAGGTGCTCTACAGGTATCTCTGAGGGTGTCTATTGAGTTGGCCTGGATCAAGACTGGGATTTGTTACTCCGTGTGACGGAGAGGTATCTCAGGGCCCACTCGGTAATACAACATCACAATAAGCCTTGCAAGCAATGTGACTAAGTGTTAGTCACGGGATATTATATTACGGAATGAGTAAAGAGACTTGCCAGTAATGAGGTTGAACTAGGTATGGAGATACCGACGATCGAATCTCGGGCAAGTAACATACCGAAGAACAAAGGGAACATCATACGGGATTAACTGAATCCTTGACATAAAGGTTCGACCGATAAAGATCTTCATAGAATATGTAGGAACCAATATAGTCATCCAGGTCCCGCTATTGGTTATTGGCCGTAGAGGTGTCTCGGTCATGTCTACATAGTTCTCGAACCCGCAGGGTCTGCACACTTAAGGTTCGGTAACATTTCGGTAGTATAGAGTTATGTATACTGGTGACTGAAGGTTGTTCAGAGTCCCGGATGAGATCCAGGACATCATGAGGAGCTCCGGAATGGTCCGTAGGTAAAGATTGATATATACGAAGTCCTGTTTCGGTCGCCAGAAAAGTTTTGGGCTAATCGGTAATGTACCGGGAGTGCCGGTAGTGTACCGGGAGACCATCGGGAGGGGTATTTCGACCCAAGAGGCATCATGGGCTGTGGGAGAATAATTACCAGCCCTTAGTGGGCTGGTGGAAGTCCCACACAAAGTCCATGCTGCTAGGGAGAAAAAACCCAAAGAGAAAAAGTGGGAAAAGGCAAAAATAGGGTGAATCCTAGTCCAACTAGGATTGGAGGTGGATTCCACCTCTCCCACCTGGTTCAGCCGACTCCTAGAGGCTTGGCCCTTGGGACAAGCCTCCTCCTCTCTTCCTCTTATATATACTAGAGGTTTTAGGGGTTTTTTGCACAGAATTTTTAGCCACGTGCTGCCTGTTCCTCCAGTGCATAGTTTCTCCTCTAGATCGGTTTTCTACAGCGCTTAGGCGAAGCCCTGCCGGAATAGCTCCACCACCATCGCCGGAGTGCCATCACGCCGGAGAACTCTTCTTCCCCTCCACTCCTTCTTGCTAGATCAAGATGGCGGAGATCGTCATCAAGCCGTACGTGTGCTGAACGTGGAGGTGTCGTCCGTTCGACGCTAGATCGGAAGGACCGTGATCAAGTTCGCGGGACGGATCGTGATTGGATCGCGGGACGCTCGGCGATTTGGATCACGAAGATGTTCGACTACACCAACCGCATTTCTTAATGCTTCCTTCTTAGCGATCTATAAGGGTACGTAGATCCACTCTCCTTCTCGTAGATGCTCATCACCATGGATAGGTCTTGCGTGAACATAGGAAATTTTTTGTTTCCCATGCAATGTTCCCCAACATTGGCATCATGAGCTAGGTCTATGTGTAGATGAGATCTCAAGTAGAACACAAAAGGCGTGTGGGCGTTGATGCTTAGATTCCTTCCTCCCTTGGTCGGATTTTGGTTTAGCGGTATTATGAGATGAAGCGGCCCGGACCAACATTACTCGTACGCTTACGAGAGACCGGTTCCCTCGACTGCAACTTGTTGCATAGATGGCTTGCGGGTGCCAGTTTCTCTCACTTTAGTTGGATCGGATTCGACAAAGGCGGTCCTTGAGAAGGTTGAAAATCAACTACTGTATCACTGTTGTGGTTTTTGCGTAGATGAGAATTGTTCTTGCTAGATACCCGTAGCAGCCACGTAAAACATGCAACAACAATTAGAGGACGTCTAACTTGTTTTTGCAGGGTATGTTGTGATGTGATATGGCCAATTACATGATGTGATATATGTGATGTATGATATGATCATGTGATGTATAGATTATCACGACTTGCATGTCGATGAGTACGGCAACCGGCAGGAGCCATAGGGTTGTCTTTAATTATTGTATGACCTGCGTGTCAATCATTAAGCGCTATGTAATGCTTTACTTTATCGCTAAACGGTAGCAATAGTAGTAGAAGCATGTTGGGTGTGAAAACCCTGATGGCGCCACGTTGATGGAGATCAAGATGATGAAGATCATGGTGTCATGCCGATGACGATGGAGATCATGTCGGTGCTTTGTAGATGGAGATCAAAAGCACAAGTTCATGGCCATATCATGTCACTTATGAATTGCATGTGATGTTAATCCTTTTATGCACCTTATTTTGCTTAGGACGACGATAGCATTATAAGGTGATCCCTCACTTAAATTTCAAGATGAATTGTGTTCTCCCCGAGTGTGCACCGTTGTGAAAGTTCGTCGTTTCAAGACACCACGTGATGATCGGGTGTGATAGACTCTACGTTCACATACAACCGGTGCAAGCCAGTGTTGCACACGCAGAACACTCGGGTTAAACTTGACGAGCCTAGCATGTACAGACATGGCCTCGGAACACAAGAGACTGAAAGGTCGAACATGAGTCATATAGTAGATATGATCAACATGAGATGTTCACCATTGAAGCCACCTCAACTCACGTGATAATCAGACTTGAGTTGGTGAATTTGGATCATGTGACACTCAGATGACCTGAGGGATGTCGATTTGAGTGGGAGCTTTAGTAAATTTGATTAATTAAACTCATTGTCTTGAACAATAGTCTAAGTAAACTTTGCATATTTATGTTGTAGATCAATGGCTCGCGCAGTAGCACCCCTGAATTTTAATACGTTCCTAGAGAAAGCTAAGTTGAAAGATGATGGAAGTAACTTTGTTTATTGGGCCCGTAATCTAAGGATTATCCTCACGGCTTCCCAGAAATCATATGTCCTTGATTCACTGCTTGGTGACCAACCAGAAGACATGACCTCCGAAGACGCTAAGAATGCTTGGGAAGCACGTACTGGAGATTACTCAATAGTTTAGTGTGCAATATTGTATGGCTTAGAACTAGGACTTCAAAGACGTTTTGAACGTCATGGAGCATATGAGATGTTCCAGGAGTTGAAGTTTATCTTTCAGAAGAATGCCCGGATCGAGAGGTATGAGACCTCTGATAAGTTCTATGCTTGCAAGATGGAGGAAAACGGGTCTATCAGTGAACATATACTCAGAATGTCTGGGTATTCGACTCGTCTAGCGGAGTTGGGAATTGCCCTTCCGCCAGAGGCGATCACTTATAGAGTTCTTCAATCACTGCCACCTAGTTACAAGAGCTTTGTGATGAACTATAACATGCACGGGGTGAACAAGTCAGTCGCCGAGCTGTTTGCGATGCTAAAAGTTGCTGAGTCTGAAATCCAAAAAGAACATCAAGTGTTGATGGTCAATAAAACCACTAGTTTCAAGAAAAATGGCAAGGTCAAGGGCAAGGTCAAGAAGGGTAAAACCAAGAAGGATGGCAAAGCAGTTGCTACTCCTGTAAAGAAGCCTAAGCATGGCTAAGCCAGAAACTGAGTGCTTACATTGCAAGGGAACTGGTCATTGGAAGCGGAACTACCCCAAGTACCTGGCGGACAAGAAGGCGGCCAACGACAAACATGGTATATATGATATACATGTTATTGATGTGTACCTTACTAGCTCTCGTAGTAGTGCCTGGGTATTTGATACCGGTTCGGTTGCTCGCATTTGCAACTCAAAGCAGGAACTACGAAATAAACGAAGGCTGGCAAAGGACGAAGTGACGATGCGCGTGGGAAATGGTTCCAAGGTTGATGTGATCGCCGTCGGCACGCTCTCTCTTTGATTACCATCGGGATTAGTGATGAACCTGAATAATTGTTGTTTAGTGCTTGCGTTAAGCATGAACATTATATCTGGATCTTGTTTATTGCGAGACGGTTACTCATTTAAATCAGAGACTAAAGGTTGTTCTATTTATATGAGTAATATCTTTTATGGTCATGCACCCAATGTTAGGGGTTTATTCATATTGAATCTTGATAGTGATGACACACATGTTCATACCATTGATGCCAAAAGATGTAGAGTTGATAATGATAGTACCACTTTCTTGTGGCACTCCCGTTTAGGTCATATTGGTGTAAAACGCATGAGGAAGCTAGATGCTGATGGACTTTTGGAGTCACTTGATTTTGAATCACTTGACACATGTGAACCATGCCTCATGGACAAGATGACTAAAATGTCATTCTCTAGAACAATGGAACGGGCAAGTGACTTATTGGAAATCATACATACTGATGTGTGCGGTCCAATGAATGTTACAGCGCGTGGTGGATATCGTTATTTTCTCACCTTCACTGATGACTTAAGTAGATATGGGTATATTTACTTAATGAAACACAAGTATGAAACGTTTGAAAAGTTCAAGCAATTTCAGAGTGAAGTTGAGAATCATCGTAACAAGAAGATTAAGTTCCTACGATCTGATCGAGGAGGTGAATATCTGAGTTATGAGTTTGGCAGTCACTTAAGAAAGTGTGGAATTGTTTCACAGTTGACACCGCCCGGAACACCATAGAGTAATGGTGTGTCCGAACATCATAATCGAACCTTATTAGATATGGTGCGTTCTATGATGTCTCTTGCTGATTTGCCACTATCGTTTGGGGTTATGCATTAGAGACAGCTGCATTCACTTTAAATAGGGCACCATCGAAATCAGTTGAGATGACGTCATATGAACTGTGGTTTGGCAAGAGGCCAAAGTTGTCGTTTCTTAATGTTTGGGGATGTGATGCTTATGTCAAAAAGCTTTAGCCTAAAAAGTTAGAACCCAAAGCGGAGAAATGCGTCTTCATAGGATATCAAAAAGAGACAGTCGGGTATACCTTCTATCTCAGATCCAAAGGCAAAGTGTTTGTCGCTAAGAACAGAACATTTCTTGAGAAAGAGTTTCTCTCGAAAGAATTGAGTGGGAGGAAAATAGAGCTCGATGAGGTTATTGAACCTTTACTTCAACCAGAAAGTAGCGCAGCGCAGAAAGATGTTTCTCTGGAACCTACGATGGTAGAAGAGGAAGTTAATGATGATGATCATGAAGCTTCGGATCAAGCTACTATTGAACCTCGTAGGTCGACAAGGCCACGTACTACTCCTGAGTGGTATGGCAACCCTGTCTTGGAGGTCATGTTGTTGGACAACAATGAACCTATGAGCTATGGAGGAGCAGTGATGGGCCCGGATTCCGAAAAATGGTTAGAGGCCATGAAATCCGAGATGGGATCCATGTATGAAAACAAAGTATGGACTTTGGAAGTATTACCTAAAGGGCAAAAGACCATTTAGAGCAAATGGATCTTTAAGAAGAAGACAGACGTTAATGTCATCGTCTATAAAGCTCAACTTGTGGCAAAGGGTTTTTCACAAGTTCAAGGAGTTGACTACGATAAGACCTTCTCACCCGTCGCGATGCTTAAGTCCATTAGAATCATGTTAGCAATAGCTGCATATTTCGACTATGAAATTTGGCAGATGGATGTCAAAACAGCATTCCTCAACGGTTTCCTTGAGGAAGAGTTGTATATGATGCAACTTGAAGGTTTTGTCGATCCAGAGAATGCTGACAAAGTTTGCAAACTCCAGCGATCCATTTATGAGCTGGTGCAAGCATCTCGGAGTTGGAATAAGCGCTTTGATGATGTGATCAAAGCGTTTGGTTTTATACAAGTTTATGGAGAAGCTTGTATTTACAAGAATGTGAGTGGTAGCTCTATAGCGTTTCTAATATTATATGTGGATGACATATTGCTGATTGGAAACAATATAGAAATGCTGGAAAGCGTGAAGGAATATTTGAACAAGAGTTTTTCAATGAAGGACCTAGGAGAAGCTGCTTTCATATTAGGCATTAAGATCTATAGAGATAGATCAAAACGCTTGATAATGCTTTCACAGAGCACATACCTTGATAAAGTTTTGAAGAAGTTCAAAATGGATCAGTCCAAGAAGGGGTTCTTGCCTGTGTTACAAGGTGTGAAGTTGAGTAAGACTCAATGCCTAGTGACTGCAGAGGATAGAGAAAAGATGAGTGTCATCCCCTATGCTTCAGCCGTAGGATCTATCATTTATGCAATGTTGTGCACAAGACCCGATGTCAGCCTTGCCATAAGTATGGCCGGAAGGTTTCAAAGTGATCCTGGAATGGAACACTGGGCAGCGGTCAAGAATATCCTTAAGTACCTGAAAAGGACTAAGGAAATGTTTCTTGTTTATGGAGGTGATGAAGAGCTCATCGTAAAGGGTTACGTTGATGCAAGCTTTGACACTGATCCGGATGACTCTAAGTCACAAACCGGATACGTATTTATTCTCAACGGGGGAGCGGTAAGCTGGTGCAGTTCCAAGCAAAGCGTGGTAGCCGATTCTACGTGCGAAGCGGAATACATCGCAGCCTCGGAAGTAGCGAAGGAAGGTGTGTGGATGAAGCAGTTCATGACAGATCTTGGAGTAGTGCCCAGTGCACTGAATCCAATGAACCTGTTTTGTGACAACACTGGTGCCATTGCTCTGGCCAAGGAACCAAGGTTTCACAAGAGGACCAGACACATAAAGCGATGCTTCAACTCCATCCGCGATTACATTGAGGAAAAGGACATAAATATTTGCAAAGTGCACACGGATCTGAATGTTCCAGACCCGTTGACTAAACCTCTTCCAAGGGATAAACATAATCAACACCAGAACTGCATGCGTGTTCGATTCATTACAATGTAAATCACATAGTGATGTGAGCTAGATTATTGACTCTAGTGCAAGTGGGAGACTGTTGGACATATGCCCTAGAGGCAATAAATAAAGTGTTTATTATTATATTTCCTTGTTCATGATAATCGTTTATTATCCATGCTATAATTGTATTGATTGGAAACACATTACATGTGTGGGTAAATAGACAACACTTTGTCCCTAGTATGCCTCTAGTAAACTAGCTCATTGATCAAAGATGGTCAAGGCTTCCTAGCCATTGACATGTGATGTCATTTGATAACGGGATCACATCATTAGGAGAATGATGTGATGGACAAGACTCAAACTACAAACGTAGCATATGATCGTGTCAGTTTATTGCTACTGTTTTCTGCATGTCAAGTATATGTTCCTATGACCATGAGATCATCCAACTCACGGACATCGGAGGAGTGCCTTGCGTGTATCAAATGTCGCAACGTAATTGGGTGACTACAAAGGTTCTCTACAGGTATCTCCGAGGGTGTGTGTTGAGTTGGCATGGATGAAGACTGGGATTTGTTACTCCGTGTGACGGAGAGGTATCTCAGGGCCCACTCGGTAATACAACATCACAATAAGCCTTGCAAGCAATGTGACTAAGTGTTAGTCACGAGATCTTGTATTACAGAATGAGTAACGAGACTTTCCGGTAACGAGGTTGAACTAGGTGTGGAGATACCGATGATCGAATCTCGGGCAAGTAACATACCGAAGAACAAAGGGAACATCATACGGGATTAACTGAATCCTTGACATAGAGGTTCGACCGATAAAGATCTTCGTAGAATATGTAGGAACCAATATGGGCATCCAGGTCCCGCTATTGGTTATTGGCCGTAGAGCTGTCTCGGTCATGTCTACATAGTTCTCGAACCCGCAGGGTCTGCACACTTAAGGTTCGGTGACGTTTCGGTAGTATAGAATTATGTATGATGGTGACTGAAGGTTGTTCGGAGTATCGGATGAGATCCCAGACGTCACGAGGAGCTCCGGAATGGTCCGGAGGTAAAGATTGATATATAGGAAGTTCTGTTTTGGTCGCCGGAAAAGTTTCGGGCTAATCGATAATGTACCGGGAGTGCCAGTAGTGTACCGGGAGACCACCGGGAGTGGTATTTCGACCCAAGAGGCTTCATGGGCTGTGGGAGAATAATTACCAGCCCTTAGTGGGCTGGTGGAAGTCCCACACAAAGTCCATGCGGCTAGGGAGAAAAAACCCAAAGTGAAAAAGTGGAAAAAGGCAAAATAAGGGTGAATCCTAGTCCTACTAGGATTAGAGGTGGATTCCACCTCTCCCACCTGGTTCAGCAGACTCCTAGAGGCTTGGCCCTTGGGCCAATCCTCCTCCTCTCTTCCTCTTATATATACTGGAGGTTTTAGGGTTGTTTTGCATAGAATATTTAGCCACGTGCTGCCCGTTCCTCCAGTGCATAGTTTCTCCTCTAGATCGGTTTTCTGCAGCGCTTAGGCGAAGCCCTGCTGGAATAGGTCCACCACCATTGCCGGAGCACCGTCATGCTGCCGGAGAACTCTTCTTCCTCTTTGCTCCTTCTTGCTGGATCAAGACGGCGGAGATCATCATCAAGCCGTACGTGTGCTGAACGCGGAGGTGCCGTCCGTTCGGCGCTAGATCGGAAGGATCGTGATCAATTTCGCGGGACGGATCGTGATCAAGTTCGCGGGACAGATCGTGATTGGATCGTGGGACGGATCATGATTGGATCACAGGACGCTCGACGATTTGGATCGCGAAGACGTTCGACTACACCAACCACGTTTCTTAACACTTCCCGCTTAGCGATCTACAAGGGTACGTAGATCCACTCTCCCTCTCGTAGATGCTCATCACCATGGATAGATCTGCGTGTGCGTACGAAATTTTTTGTTTCCCATGCAATGTTCCCCAACAGTGCTATGTCGACAGCCCTTGAGGATGTGTTCATCGTGCGGTTCAATCACATCTTTGAGATATTTCTCACGAGACGGCTCAATTTTATGATCGTCCGCCTTTTTGCGCTGCATATGAGCTTCGTCATGAGGAGAGACCAAGTCGAGCATATCTCGATGGCGGATCCGTACTACATGCATGAGTCCTTCTTGAGTCTCAGCGATTATGAGCGGGCTACTTCTTGGAATTGCATCGAAGAGTTTGTTATAATGTATAAGGACAAGGAATGGGTGGTCCTGCCTTGTCATCCTAGGTAAGGCATTGCCTGATAGCCCTTTTGTACATTTCAATCATTCCTTCACTCATATGAAGGCTAATTTGAGGTCTATTTATACTGCACGGCGAGGACAATGCCATCCTTATTGCTCTTTTCCCGCAAGACTCCCATGTTGTGTATTTTGACTCATCTAGAAACTTCAATCAGAATGACTATACCGACATAATGACAATTCCGGACAGTGCTCTCCGTGGCTTCAGTCTGAGGGGTGGCCACATCGAGATAAGGAAAACAAGGAAGGGCTCCAAAGGTTTCGGGCATAAACCTAACTTCTGTTGTGTCCATCATCCAATAGAAAGTAAGAACTGTGGATTCTACGTCAACTACCTCATGATGGAGTTCAAAAGGGATTGCCAACAACTTCGCATGACAAGCAAAAACGATGGCCACATCAGCAAATGGGCGGAAGCATTAGGAGTCGAAGCAAATTATAAACTCAATATGACTTCTTTCTCATCCAGAGGGACATTGCAGCAATCATCATGAAAGATGTCATCGAGGAGAACGGGTTGTTCCATGGCCCTATATCACGAGCTGATGTTCGAACTTGCATAGCCATGCAACGTCTCGATATAACACCGTCCACAAAGCTAGGTTGCATCCTCCCGGATTAGGATGGATGGAACATGAAGTGATTGACCATGCCGACGATGATGGGTGGATTGAATTTGTACTTTGTGTATCGATGAAACTCCATGATGTAAACTGTCCAGATGAACTTGCGGTACGCTAGAAAGTTTGTTAGTTTGGGTAGGATAACCATGCGTACATCTAGTTAACTGGTTTGGGTACGATGAACCTACATTGATTAATTATGTTTACTATATGTTGCATCTATTTTCTAACTCTTTCTTTTCATCTTTCTCAAGTATATTATGTTGCATATTATTTGTAGAATTCGCTTGATGAATATGCATCCCTAACAAGTACATAGGTCCTTGATGGCAAAGAAGTAGTTCTATGTCATGTACATACGGAGGGCCTGGGAGTGTACGACGAGTGGCCAGACTGTCAGGACCAAGTGTATCGCTTCCAGGGTGGCAGCTAGAAAGGGTTTGACAACAGAAGAGAGGCGGAAGCTAGTTACTTGAGGTGGACGCTAGTGCGAGAGACGAATCAGAACCGGCGCCTTGTAAGTGCATCTAGTGCCCCTTAGTGATTTTGGTTTATTGAAGACTTATAGGTTAAGGAACTAATGTGTTTGTGAGTGTACGAAGGCTCTAAAGTCGATGAGGAGTTTGATATATTTGGAGATAATCGACCCCTAAAAATGTATGTCTTCAGCTGAAGACTTTGCTGAAGACTTTTCTGAAGACTTTGGTATTCCCTGAAGACTTTGAAAATGAAGAAGTTGGTGTGATCTTGAAGATATGAACGAGGACTATGAAGCGTGAATACTTTTGTTTTCTTAGTTTCCTTTCCTTTCTTTGAGTCATAGGAAACACCATACTGTTAAAGGGGGCTGAGGTAATACTAAGGAAAATTTCCAACTGATGCTCAACTCCAAAAGCCTTAACCTATCCAATCCTTCGAGTGAAGCCTTTTGGAAATCTCTTGCGGTTCACTCAAGTTCTTCAGTGACAAACACGAAGTTCTTCTGGTCTCTGAGGAAACTGATCTGACTAAGGAGTTAGGATTTTGCTAGTGTGAATTGCCTACAAGTGAGGAACATGATAAACCTGAGGACTTTCATAGTTCAAAATTCCGACCGTTGCTGTGCTTAGAGCCAGCTGTCCCCAATCATCTTATCCACATAACGGTCATATCATTGGGGGCATTTATGTCTTATCATGTCAGGTTGCACCCTGGCTATAAATAGCCACCCCCCACAACCACTAGTTGGTTGGCTGCTCCAAGAGAGAACCGACACTTGTCATTTGAGAGCAACCCATCCTCCAAGGACTTTGAGAGAAAATCATCAGTGAGGAAAAACCCAAATCCAAACCACCAAACCCAAAGGGATTGAGCATCACTGAAGAGATTGTTCTTGTGTGGAACCGACGCTTGATACCTTTGAGGACTGTGTATCCTCCAGACGGTTAGGCGGCATGGTCTAGTGCATTCTGCAGTCCATTGGGGATTATGGAGTGACCTTGGGCTAGAGCATCTAGCAGTAAATTGTGGATCGCCGGGTGACTAGTTTGTGAGGGTTTTGGAAGTCTACCCTAAAGACTTACCACAAGTGTTCGGCAAGGACTTTGTGACCTTAGCTCAAGGAGAATAAGGTAAGGACTGTGTGTCCTGGGACTGTATGCCCTCTGGTTTAAATACCAGGCCGCTCCAAACTAGACGTACGACTGTCACAACAGTTGGAACTGGGTCATCAAACCATTGTCTTCATCTAGCTACCTGGTTCTATTTCCTCAACCCCTCTATTTCCTCGTATACTTGTTGATGAAATTGATTGTTCCTATTTGAAGAATTTGACTGAAGACTTTCACAATTTCCTCACCTCAAATTCTTCAAGTTACCTTGTTCCTCACCTGCTTATCATGTATCACGCTACCTATAATCTGTGCATGTCCATTTCATCATCATGACTATTTTGTTGCTATGTTTCTCAAACCCTCTAGTCGATATAACGCAGTTTCAATTGGTATCAGATCAAGGTACTCTCTTGTTCTGTGTGATTTTGGTTTAACCACCTAGAGTTCTAGTTATGTCGACTGCAGATTTGATCAAGGTTTCCGCAGGGTGTCCTACCTTCGATGGGACGGATTACCCCTACTAGAAGAACAAGATGCGCATGCATCTTGAGGCTATTAACAATGATCTTTGGTACGTAGTGGAAAATGGTGTTCCCCGCATTTCTCCGACTGTCACTGCTACTGATACGAAGAAATTCAAGCAACTCGATTCTCAAGCGAAGAATATCATTTGTGGCCATCTGAGCAAAGTTCAGTATGGTAGAGTGAGTGCTTTGGAGTCTGCTAAGCTTATCCGGGATAGGCTGTCCAAACTCAACAAAGGTGTTTCCACTCAACGTCACTCTCATGTTGATGTTCTTCGCAATCTCTTCAACCACTTCAAGAGACTCGACAATGAAAATGTTCAGCAAACTTTTGATGGTCTCACTGATATCTCCAATGAGCTTCAAGCACTGGGTGCTACTGATATCACCGACTATGAGGTGGTGAAGAAACTTCTAAGATCTCTTGATTCCTCATTCAATACTCTGGCTTTGATGATTCCAGAACATGGAGACTACAAGTCACTTAATCCTGTTGATATTCTTGAGAGACTTAATACTCATGAATTCCAACAAGCTGAGAAGAGAGACCTATACGGGCCAAGCTATGGAAGATCTTGTGCTCCAAAAGCAAAAAGAAATTTCCTCATCCAAAGGCGAAGATTCTGATAGTAGCCTTGGTGATCATGAAGAACTAAGTCAGGAGCTAGCAATGCTCATGAGAAAATTCCAGAAGTTCTCAAGGAAAGGTGGATTTGGAAAGTCATCAAAAGGTGGCTTGAGGAAATCAGATTCCTCAGACGACTACAAGAAAAGAACTTGTCACAAATGCAAGAAATCTGGTCACTTCTTCTCTGACTGTCCTCTCTGGGAAAAAGAATCAAACAAGAAGAAGAAGAAGAAGTACAAGGACGACAATTCTAATGACTCGAAGAAAAAGAAGAAATCTTAAAAGTCCTCATCTGCAAAGTCCTCATCTTCAAAGTTCTCAATGCAGAAGAAAAATAGTTTCGGAAAGGCTCGGGCTTTCATTGGCAAGGAAGTGATCTCAGAAGAAGAGTCTGAAGAATATGAAGAAGAGGAAGAATCTGAAGTGGAATCTGTATCTGGTGCCACTAGCCTTGCTCTCGCTACTGCATTCGTTAGCAAGTCCATCTTCAACGATGAAGAAAATGACTACTCCAATGACTCTGACGGAGTCAATGATGACTATGCTCCTACTTACTGTTTCATGGCAAAAGGCGTCAAGTCGGTCATAGAATATCCCAATCTTGATGACATTGAATATCCTAGGTGGAAGGTTCTGATGAAGAAGCATCTGATGTCTATGAATAGAGAGCTATGGACTGTTACATAACTTGGACTGACTAAACTTTGCAAGATGGCAAATGCTGAGGAAATTCATAAGTACACAAAACTTGATGCTCAGGCAAGGAACATTATCGGCTCAAGCCTGTCAAGTGTCATATTCAAAGGCATCTGTCATGTTCAAAATGCCAAGCTCATCTGGGATAGGATCTTGGACATCAGTGAAGGCTATCCCACTCGTCAAGACCCCATGTTCATTGAACTCAAGAAAATCCTCAAAACCCAGGAATCAGATCCTGGTTCATCTTCCTCACTTTGTCTTATGGCAAAAGGTGCCAAGGTACATAAGCATCACTCCTCCTCTGAATCAAGTGAATGTGAATTTGATGAATATGTCAAACCTAGCTATGCGAAACTTGCTAATATTGTCACTAAGCAACAAAATGCAATTGAAAAGCTTCAAAAAATGCTAGACAAAAGCGATGATGTATTGAATGAGGAAGTGGATCAGACTCAAACTCTGTCTGACAATCTCAGAAGTCTTCAGACAAAGTATGATAACCTTCAGAGTCATCATAATGCTCTCTTAGCCAATCATGAGAAGCTTTCTTATGAATTTCTTCAAAGAAAGCAAGATCTTGAGAAACTAAGGGTGTCACATGAGGATCTCCAAAGGGAAAACAATTCCTTACTGGCTCAACAGATCAGTACCGCCCAGGAAGAATTTGTTCCACCTTGTTTGAAATGCATCGAACGTGAAACTACTAATTCTTCACCCCAAATGTTCAAATCCTTCTATTGCTGCAAATTCTTCAACTTTTCCAGTGGTCACAAATTCCTCATCTGAGGATACCACAAGTATCACTGACAAAAATGCAGGGTTGAAGGAATTATATGTGATGGGCATGTCCAAAAGTCTCAAAGGGCGTTAAACCCTTTGTGATGTCCTCAAAAAGCAGATTCTAAACAGGAACCCTAGGAAAGAGGGTATTGCATTTGAGAGGAAAATCAATGCTGATGGATCCTACTGGACTCCTGAGCAATACCCCAAAACCTCATGGGTTGCTGCGAAAGGACCTCCTGTAGATCCATCCACTTTATCTGGATTTACTTATGAAACTTCATATTCCTCTGATGAGTCACTTGACTCCAACTACAAATTCTTCAAAAATCAGAAAGGTGAAGTATTTGCCAGATTTGTTGGAACTAACTACAGCAACGGTTCTCCTCTGAAGAAAATATGGGTTCCTGATGAGGACATCCCTACTAATGTTACACCCACCCCGACTGCTATACATACAGGACCAATTACTAGAGCTCGCGCACGTCAATTGAATTACCAGGTACTTTCGTTTCTTGGAAATCCTTCTAATATTCATGAACATATGATGCTGCCTAAATTAGATACTTTTGTTTTACTTATGAATGAAGGACCTATCATGGATAAGAAGGATGACCATTGGAGCGGGATCAAGCATGGAGGAGAAGGTGCGCGCGCGGGGAAGAACATTGGAGCTTCCAGTGATGATTTTCGCACATTGAAGCCACCATAATGGGAGTGGGAAGCTTTGGACGAAATATGCATGATGCCACTTTATAAAATTCGTCCATAGGCTAATATAGGTGCTGCGCCACCTTAATTTTGGGCCAGGCCCATGTAATTTCGAAATACCATATTATAGGCTGTTTTTAGAGTCCGTATGTATGGGGAAACTGACTTAGGGTCGGTTTCGGACCCCTCCTCCAAGGGGCCACGAAATTCCCTTCTATTCCCCCATATATACAGCCCTTAGGGCTTCGTTTTAGGTTTGGGTTTTGTTTAGATTACAAGTTCGCCATAGCAGCAACTTCGCGTTCTTCGTTTGTGTTCCGCGACCAGACAAAGGCGTCACAGAACCCCACTTCATCAATAAAGCTTTCCTCTTATATTCGCAATATCCAGATTGCAATCTTAGTTTCTTGCTTGTTCTTCGTTTGCGTGCAGGAAATAGACCCTCGTGGTCAGGTTGATCGTGCTCCGGCGTGGTCAATAACCTCTCAGAGTTGGTTTAGCGATTGCTAAGGCGCGACGTCTCACACGTTCGTAGTCGGATCGTCAAAGTCTACTCCACCAAAAACGATAGCCACCATCTCATCGAAAGACAGGGACAACTTCGCCTATATCAAGTGGTATCAGATTTCCAGGTTGCTCGGTGAGATTTTACCAGTTTTCGTAGTTTAGATCGCATCTGTTCTTCATACCTTTAGTCCACGAAAAAGCCAAAAAAAATTAGGGTTAGATCATCATATCCGAACCAATCTGAGCCTTTGCATAGTCTTTTCAGTATTTTGCTTTGTTGAATTGGCGGTTACATCGTTGTGTCGAGTTGCTGGTCTTAGTGTCTAGTCCTTTAGAGTTTCGAGTTCTTTTCACAGGTTGTCACGCCGCCACCGCATCATCTTCATAGTTGCCATATACCACCACCATCATCGCCACTGCCATATCTCATCATCCATCATCACTCTCCATTGGTGTCCATATATACCACCACAAATCCTCCACCAATCCAAGTCCAGTTCGTTTTAGGTTTAGTTTCGAGATCCTTTTGATTTCGGATCCGTGTTTTGCTACCTGCGCAGGTGTCGGAAAAAAAAAAGTCTGGCACGCTTTGCAGAGCACGTTTTGGCCCAAAAAAAATTTCGGCTGAAAATATTTTTTCCCTATCTTGATTTTAGGTTCCCCGGAGCATTTTGAGACACTTGCTATCATAGTGATTTTTGTCGAAATTTTTGGCTCGTCGCAGCCCCCGGATTGCTCCAGAAAAAAAAAATAGTCCAAAAGAAAAATTCGTGCCCATCTTGCTTATACGACGTGGCAAGAGTTTTGAGACACTCGCCATTGTAGTGAGTTTTCGAAAAAAAAACGAAAAAAAAATCCGATTGTGCTTTTCCCTTGCATAGGTGTATCGTCGTGTTTTTGTTGGTGTTTTAGGCTCGCGTCTCTAGCACGGTCTAGCCTAGGACCAGCACAGTACCGTCGTTGAGCGTTTATTCAACCTTGCATCTCTGAATTGATTATTGCTGACCCTTTTTGCTACCATATTATAAGCCATCCCAGCTCCACATACTCCTACGCCGTGTGCTTGACACCACCTGGCAATCGCTCTATCCAAGCTTTGAGAGTTTTGGCTACAACGGTTGCCGATCACCGCCTGCTACTAGGTAAGAACTGGTAAGAAATTGAGATTCGCTTAAAGGATTTGTGCCACACCACCACCACCACCACGTCCCAGCAGTCTGTAGGTTTCATATTGTGTGTTTCCTATTTCTGCTAACCATGCCAGGATCACACAATGACGAGATCGACTGGGAGAGCATGACCAACAAAGCGCTCTATGATAAATTTCAGCAAATGATGGCTGAGCAGGTACAGGACTTCGTGAACAACTTTGGAGTTGCCATGGAGAAGCTAGATGGTTTGGAGAAGACATTCGACTCCAAGATGGACGCCAAGTTCAATGAGGTGCTTGCCCGTCTACCTCCACCAGCTGCAGTTCCTATTCCTTTCGAACGACGAGCGCGACGTGTGCCTCTCGGCCACGCCCAACATCCTGGTACTGTTGATACTGCTGCTACTTCGGTGGCTCGTGCGGCTACTGTCGTTGAGCAGGTTGAAGATTATGATGGTGATTTCGATGATGAGGGAGAGGTTGCTCCAGATCCGCCCCATGGGCAACCACCACCATACGCACCAGGTCGACCACATGGCTACAACCGTAACGGTAGGGCTGCACCACCCCCGCAGGTACGGGATCATGACCATCTCCCTAAACTTAAATTGAATATTCCGACGTTTGAGGGTAGATATGTTCCTGATATATATCTTACATGGGAGTTAGAAACAGAACAACGTTTTACATGCTTACAATTTCCAGAGGATCGACGTGTTGCTGCTGCTGTTTGTTCATTCACTAGTTTTGCTTGTGTTTGGTGGTCAGAACATTGTAGAATACACCCTAATAATATTCCAACTACTTGGGCTGCTTTGAAAACTGCTATGCGAAATCGTTGGGTGCCACCTTATTATCAACGTGAATTGCTTCAAAATTTGCAGCGTTTAAGACAAGGAAAAAATTCTGTAGAAGAATATTATCAGGAATTACAAACTGGTATGATTAGATGTGGTATTGTTGAGGAGAATGAAGCTATGCTTGCACGTTTTATGGGTGGATTAAATAGAGAGATTCAGACTATTCTAGAGTATAAGGAGTATAACACTATCACTCGTTTATTTCATCTTGCTTGCAAAGCTGAACGTGAAGTGCAGGATCGACAGGCAATGGCGAGAACTACTAATTTTGCAGGCCGTACTTCATCATGGACGCCACGTACCTCCTCTGCTTCCGCACGTCCTGCTGCAACACCACCTCCTTCAACCTCCAACTCTAATCGCGATACCAGGCAACAGGCTCCTACTGCACCCTCTGCGAAGAGCACACCTTTTGGGCCTGCACAGAGTTCTTCTTCATCTATTGCATCCACAGGGCAAACACATGAGGTTATATGTCGTCGTTGCAAGGGTGGAGGTCACTATGCGAGAGAATGCCCTTCCAAGCGTGTAATGATTGTTACTCAGGATGGTGGATATGCGTCCGCTAGTGATTATGATGAGGAGACTTTGGCACTTATTGCAAGTGACGAACAGGGTGGCGAGGATGCAGAACCAGAAACACAATACATGGCTGCTGATTACGCTGACAGGTATGAAAGTTTAGTTGCTCAACGTGTTCTCAGTGTGCAGGTTACACACGCTGAGCAAAATCAGAGGCACAACTTGTTCCACACAAAGGGAGTTGTGAAAGAGCGTTCTGTTCGCATCATCATCGATGGAGGGAGTTGCAATAACTTGGCTAGCATGGAGATGGTGGAGAAGCTGTCTCTATCCACCAGACCACATCCTCATCCTTATTACATCCAATGGTTCAACAATAGTGGCAAGGTTAAGGTAACACGTACTGTTCGTGTGCATTTTAGCATTGCTACATATTCTGATTATGTGGATTGTGATGTGGTACCCATGCAAGCATGTTCTGTTTTACTTGGTAGACCATGGCAGTTTGATAAAAATTCTGTACACCATGGTAGGACAAATCAGTATACTCTTGTTCATAAGGATCATAATATCACTTTGCTTCCTATGTCTCCCGAACATATTATGAAAGATGACATTGCTAGAGCTAGTAAAGCAAAACAGGAGAAAAATAAGAGTGAAAATCAGATTGTAGCACAGGAATTTGAGCAACACCATAAGCATAATAAACCATCATCTACTGTTGCATCTGAAATAAAATTGAAGAGTGGATGTTTACTTGCTACTAAATCTGATATTAATGATTTGGATGTTGGTACATATGTTTGCTATGCTTTTGTATGTAAAGAGGTATTATTTTCATTCGAGGACATGCCTCCCTCTTTGCCTCCTGCTGTCATTAACATTTTGCAGGAGTTCGCTGACGTCTTTCCACAAGACGTGCCACCGGGATTACCGCCTATTCGCGGGATTGAGCATCAGATTGACTTAATTCCCGGTGCATCCCTACCCAACCGTGCGCCCTACCGTACCAATCCAGAGGAGACAAAGGAGATTATGCGTCAAGTACAGGAGCTGCTTGACAAAGGTTATATACGTGAATCCCTTAGTCCTTGTGCTGTTCCTATTATTCTCGTGCCTAAAAAGGATGGTACATCGCGCATGTGTGTGGATTGTAGAGGCATTAATAATATTACTATTCGTTATCGTCATCCTATTCCTAGACTAGATGATATGCTTGATGAATTAAGTGGCTCTACAATTTTCTCCAAAGTTGATTTGCGTAGTGGATACCATCAAATTCGTATGAAATTGGGCGATGAATGGAAAACAGCATTTAAAACTAAGTTTGGATTATATGAGTGGCTAGTCATGCCTTTTGGGTTAACTAATGCACCTAGCACTTTCATGAGATTAATGAACGAGGTTTTACGTGCTTTCATTGGACGATTTGTGGTAGTCTATTTTGATGATATATTGATTTTTAGTAGATCTTTGGAGGAACATTTGGAACATTTACGTGCTGTTTTTACTGCGCTACGTGATGCACGTTTGTTTGGTAACCTTGGGAAGTGCACCTTTTGCACCGACCGAGTATCTTTTCTTGGCTATGTTGTTACTCCACAGGGAATTGAAGTTGATACAGCCAAGATCGAAGCTATTGAGAGTTGGCCGCAGCCCAAAACGGTCACACAAGTAAGGAGTTTTCTTGGCCTCGCTGGTTTCTATAGGCGTTTTGTGAGAAATTTCAGCACCATTGCTGCGCCTCTCAATGAGCTTACAAAGAAGGACGTGCCTTTTTCTTGGGGTACCGCACAGGAAGAAGCCTTCACGGTCTTGAAAGATAAGTTAACACATGCTCCTTTACTCCAACTTCCTGATTTTAATAAGACTTTCGAGCTTGAATGTGATGCTAGTGGAATTGGGTTAGGAGGTGTGTTACTACAAGATGGTAAACCTGTTGCGTACTTTTCTGAAAAATTAAGTGGGCCTAGTCTGAATTATTCTACTTATGATAAGGAATTATATGCTCTTGTTCGGACTTTGGAAACATGGCAACATTATTTATGGCCCAAAGAATTTGTTATACATTCTGATCATGAATCTTTGAAACATATTAAAAGTCAAGCAAAACTGAACCGTAGACATGCTAAATGGGTTGAATTCATTGAGACTTTCCCTTATGTCATTAAACACAAGAAGGGTAAAGACAATGTTATTGCTGATGCTTTGTCTCGTCGTTATACTATGCTTTCACAACTTGACTTTAAAATATTTGGTTTGGAGACCATCAAAGATCAATATGTGCATGATGCTGAATTTAGAGACGTGTTGCAGAATTGTAAAGAAGGGAGAACATGGAACAAGTTCGTTATTAATAATGGATTTGTGTTTCGTGCTAACAAGCTATGCATTCCAGCTAGCTCCGTTCGTCTTTTGTTGTTACAGGAGGCGCACGGAGGAGGATTAATGGGACACTTTGGCGTGAAGAAGACGGAGGACGTACTTGCTACACATTTCTTTTGGCCAAAGATGAGACGGGATGTTGAGCGTTTTGTTGCTCGCTGCACTACATGTCAAAAAGCTAAGTCACGACTCAATCCTCATGGTTTATATATGCCTTTACCTGTACCTAGTGTTCCTTGGGAGGATATATCTATGGACTTTGTTTTAGGTTTACCTCGAACAAAGAAGGGGAGGGATAGCATATTTGTTGTCGTGGATAGATTTTCTAAAATGGCACACTTTATACCATGTCATAAAAGTGATGATGCTGCTCATGTTGCTGATTTGTTCTTTCGTGAAATTATTCGGTTGCATGGTGTGCCAAATACAATTGTTTCCGATCGTGATGCTAAATTTCTTAGCCACTTTTGGAGATGTTTATGGGCTAAGTTGGGGACTAAACTGCTTTTTAGTACTACATGTCACCCCCAAACTGATGGCCAAACTGAAGTAGTCAATAGATCATTGTCTACTATGCTTAGGGCTGTTTTGAAGAATAACCTGAAAATGTGGGAAGAATGCTTGCCTCATATTGAATTTGCTTATAATCGTTCGCTACATTCTACCACTAAGATGTGCCCTTTTGAAGTTGTGTATGGTTTCTTACCTCGTGCACCTATTGATTTGTTGCCTCTTCCGTCTTCGGAGAAGGTTAATTTTGATGCTAAAGAACGTGCTGAATTGATATTAAAGATTCATGAGTTAACTAAGGAAAACATTGAGCGTATGAATGCTAAATACAAACTTGCTGGAGATAAGGGTAGAAAACATGTTGTCTTTGCACCTGGAGATCTTGTTTGGTTACATTTGCGTAAGGATAGATTTCCTGATTTGCGCAAGTCAAAGCTAATGCCACGTGCTGATGGTCCTTTTAAGGTGTTAGAGAAAGTAAATGATAATGCATATAAACTTGAGCTGCCTGCAGAGTTTGGGGTTAGCCCCACTTTTAACATTGCAGATTTGAAGCCTTATTTGGGTGAGGAAGATGAGCTTCCGTCGAGGACGACGTCAGTTCAAGAAGGGGAGGATGATGAGGACATCCCTACTAATGTTACACCACCCCGACTGCTATACATACAGGACCAATTACTAGAGCTCGCGCACGTCAATTGAATTACCAGGTACTTTCGTTTCTTGGAAATCCTTCTAATATTCATGAACATATGATGCTGCCTAAATTAGATACTTTTGTTTTACTTATGAATGAAGGACCTATCATGGATAAGAAGGATGACCATTGGAGCGGGATCAAGCATGGAGGAGAAGGTGCGCGCGCGGGGAAGAACATTGGAGCTTCCAGTGATGATTTTCGCACATTGAAGCCACCATAATGGGAGTGGGAAGCTTTGGACGAAATATGCATGATGCCACTTTATAAAATTCGTCCATAGGCTAATATAGGTGCTGCGCCACCTTAATTTTGGGCCAGGCCCATGTAATTTCGAAATACCATATTATAGGCTGTTTTTAGAGTCCGTATGTATGGGGAAACTGACTTAGGGTCGGTTTCGGACCCCTCCTCCAAGGGGCCACGAAATTCCCTTCTATTCCCCCATATATACAGCCCTTAGGGCTTCGTTTTAGGTTTGGGTTTTGTTTAGATTACAAGTTCGCCATAGCAGCAACTTCGCGTTCTTCGTTTGTGTTCCGCGACCAGACAAAGGCGTCACAGAACCCCACTTCATCAATAAAGCTTTCCTCTTATATTCGCAATATCCAGATTGCAATCTTAGTTTCTTGCTTGTTCTTCGTTTGCGTGCAGGAAATAGACCCTCGTGGTCAGGTTGATCGTGCTTCGGCGTGGTCAATAACCTCTCAGAGTTGGTTTAGCGATTGCTAAGGCGCGACGTCTCACACGTTCGTAGTCGGATCGTCAAAGTCTACTCCACCAAAAACGATAGCCACCATCTCATCGAAAGACAGGGACAACTTCGCCTATATCAGTTCCCAAGAGCTACCTACAAAATCTTCAAGTGAATGTCCTCATGACACCACTCATGAACAACAGGAACCCAGATCAAATTCCTCATATGGACCAAAGTCTTCACTTGGACCAAATTCCTCAAATGGTCAAAAGTATCATTATCATGCTAATGCATCTGTTTCGTAGGGAAAATCTAAGAGTTTTGAATATGTGCATTATTCTTCAAATCATTATGTTCATAAGTCCTCGAAGAATTTCTCTGCTTATTCATATGAGTACTCTAACCCTCATCCTGTGAAACGAAGCGCACATTCTTCAATCCTCCCTTCTCATATGGTGCTCTCTTTGCCACCCCTCCAAATGTGGGTGGTGAAGAAATTGAACTAATTTCTTATGCAGGGTCAGGTCTCCAGATGAACTTGAATGTCTGATGAATTTGCTGGAGACTTGAGGAAATGCTTGAAAGGACGCAAGATAACCATGTAGAAATGAATTCCTCATTTCTCACGTCCTCACACTACTTGCTTACTATCTTGTGTGATGAAATTCTGTCTGATGAAATTGATGTCATATTCTTCACTCTGAAGCATATGAGTTCGTAAGTTGTATTAATTCATCTGTAGGGTGAACCTCCAAAAGCTACTGAGGGGTCCTCGATAGTGGATGTACAAACCACATGACTGGTGACAAGAATCTACTGATGAATTTGCCACTTGCTCCATCTCATCTGAAGCATATCACCTACGGAGACAAAGGAAAAGGCAAGGTATTGGGTCTAGGTAAGGTTGCAATCTCAAAGGACCGAACCATGGATAAGGTGATGTTAGTCGAATCCCTCGGGTTCAACCTTATGTCTGTCTCAATGCTTTGTGATCTTGATATGGTTGTCTCATTTCGAAAATATCGTTGTGTTGTCATCGTGGAATCTGACAATTCCAAATTCTTCTTTAGGAGAGGAGACTTGTATACTGTTGATTTCTCTACAGGTCCTCAACCTGCCACATGCCTACTTGCAAAGTCCTCAGGGTTGGCTTTGGCATAGACGACTTGGACATGCTGGTATGAGGAAATTGCACACACTCGTGAAGAAAAAGCACGTCATTGGCATTAAAGGAGTCAAATTCCTCAAGGACCACCTTTGTGGTGCATGTGAGTTTGGGAAGATGACCAGATCCAAGCATCCCCCGAAGACAATCATGACCACGACTCGACCCTTTGAATTGCTTCACATGGATCTCTTTGTCCCCACTCATTACTCCACACTAACAAATTCTTCAAGTTTGTATGGCTTTTTCATTGTTGATGACTACTCTCGTTACACTAGGGTTCATATTATTCTGTACAAGTCTGAAGTGCAGGATGTCTTCAGACGATTTGCTTCAAGGGCCTCGACGAACTTCGGCATCAAGATCAAGCATATCAGGAGCGATAATGGGACTGAGTTCAAGAACACCAATCTTGATGAATATCTTGATGAACTTGGTATTACTCATGAGTTATTTGCCCCATATACTCCTCAACAGAACGGCGTCGTGGAGCGTAAGAATAGGACTCTTGTTGAGATGGCTCGCACCATGCTTGACGAATACTAGACTCCTCGTCGCTTCTAGCCCGAGGCAATTGACACTGCATGCCACATCATCAACAGGGTATATCTTCACAACTTCTTCAAGAAGACTTCGTATGAACTTATGACTGGCAAGAAACCCAATGTAAGTTATCTCAAAGTCTTCAGTGCAAAATGCTGGATTAGAGATCCTCACCATAGTTCTAAATTTGCACCGAAAGCACATGAAGTTTTTATGCTTGGTTACGAAAAGGACTCGCACACCTACAGATTCTTCAACACCTACCACCACAAGGTTGTTGAAATTGTAGATGTGCGGTTCGATGAAACTGATGGCTCACAAAGAGAGCACCCGCCTTATGTGCTAGATGAACGGTCTCCTGAGGAATCCATTGAGCTGAAGGCTACTGAAGATGTCATACCCACTGAGAAAGTCATTCCAATGAATGAAGACATTCATGCTGATACACCTGAAGAAAATGGTGCTGAAGAAAATCCTCACCCATGTCAACCTGCTCACCCAAGAGTTGCAAATGAAGTGGAGATTGAAAAAATCATCGATGACATCAATGCACCAGGTCCCCTCACTCGCTCAAGAGCTTCATATTTGATTAAATTTTGTGGGCACTTTACTATTGTATCAATCATAGAGCCCACCAAAGTTAATGAAGCATTCAAGGGCCTGAGTGGATTCAAGCTATGCAAGAGGAATTGCATCAATTCAAGCAAAACAACATGTGGGAACTTGTCAAGCGGTCAGATTCTCGCAAGCATAACATCATAGGTACCAAGTGGATCTACCACAACAAGCAAGATGAAAATGGACTTGTGGTAAGGAATAAGGCTCGTTTTTTAGCTCAAGGCTACACACAGGGTGAAGGAATTGACTTTGATGAAACTTTTGCACGTGTTGCTAGACTTGTAGCTATTCGCATATTGCTTGCTTATGCTAACCTTCATGATATCATATTATATCAAATGGATGTGAAAAGTGCATTCCTCAATGGTAAGCTTGAGGAATAAGTATATGTTGCTCAACCCCCACGTTTTGAAGACCCTAAGCATCTTGACAAAGTCTTCAGACTCAACAAGGCGCTCTATGGCCTCAAGCAGGCCCCTCGGGCATGGTACGACACTTTGAAGGAGTTCCTCATGAAGAAAGGCTTCAAACATGTGATGAATTTGCCTATATGATGAGTGAAGAATATCAAATGTCTATGATGGGAGAGTTGAAATTCTTCTTAGGTCTTCAAATTCGTCAGCAAGACAATGGCATCTTTATATCTCAAGAGAAATACCTCAAGGATGTTCTGAGGGAATTCGACATGCAAGATTGTAAAGGCGTCAAAATTCCAATGCCTTCAAAAGGCCACCTCTACATTGACGAAAATGGTAAAGATTTCGATCAGAAGGTATATTGCTCCATGATTGGATCATTATTTTATCTATGTCATCTAGGCCTGATATTATGGTGAGTGTTTGCATGCGTGCCCGATTCCAAGCAACACCGAAGGAATCACACCATAAGGTTGTGAAACATATTCTTTGATACTTAGCTCACACACCAACGCTTGGATTATGGTATCCTAAGGGCTCAACTCTCCACCTCGCCGGGTACTGTGATATTGACTATGTTGGAGATCGTGTGGATCGCAAGTCAACCTCAGGCACATGTCATTTCCTTAGATGATCCTTAGTCTGTTGGTCCTCGTAGAAGTAGAACTATGTGTCACTGTCTACTGCTGAAGCTGAGTACATTGCTGCTGGTTCATGTTGTGCTCTATTGCTGTGGATGAAGCAAACCCTCAAGGACTATGGCATCAAGGTGAAGAATGTGCCTCTCTATTGTGACAACAAGAGTGCCATCAAGATTGCTTACAACCTAGTTCAGCATTCCAAGACCAAGCGCATCCAGATTCATCATCATTTCCTTCGAGATCATGTCCTCAAGGGTGACATCTCCATCGACGACATCCCTACTAAAGAACAACTGGCCGACATCTTCACAAAGCCCCTGGATGAAAAGAGATTTTGCAAGTTGTGGTGTGAGCTAAATATCTTAGAATCTACGAATGTTCTTTGAAAAAGGACACACATCCTAACACTTATGCGAAATTGATGACTTAGATGTGCAACACACGAAGTAATGTTTTTCTTCAATCAATGAAGAATAACCCACTAAGTGTGAAGAAATTAATGAAGAATGTGATTCTCAGAACCCTATGACAATTGTACGCGGTGTCTGAAATCATCATTCTTATACGGTGGGTCACGCCACCAACCATAGTTGAAATTCTTCAAAGTTGAGTTTTTCCTCATTTTGCAAATTCTTCAAATTTTCAAATTCCTCAAGTTTGCAAATTCCTCAACTTTCCAAATTCATCAACTTTTCAAATTCTTCAAACTACGAAGCTCATGTTCTTCATTGACTATATATATATATAACTCTATTCATCACCCAGGGCGCAGACTAAGTTATTCTTCACCTTAGATAATCTTACGATCAATTTATTAATAAATTACATTTGGAATACAAATATTTACATTATTATTGATTCACTACGTAAAATTCGACATAAGAAAATAAAAATATAGGTCACAAGGCTAGAAAAATTGAATTTATTGTACATTTTACACTATTTTTTATGTTCGTAATTTTACATGATATAAAATATTTTTACGGTGATTATATATTTTCTTATGGTCTCTTTTTACATATGAAATAAGACAAAATTTACGAAACGTAAAATTATGGTGCATTAATGTTAAAATAGAGGGGGTGAAGAATAACTATTCCTCACCCAGGGTGACGAATAGCGCGACCCAGGGTGCAGACTAACTTATTCTTCACCTGAGTTTTCAATGTCCTCAACAACATTCACTTATTGCTAATTCTTCATGTTGATTTTCATCTAAGTGAATGTGATCGGATCTTTCCCCCTTTATGCTAAACTCAACCTAGTATGTTCTGATTCATATGCGTTCTACTTTGAAACTTGTTCAAAGTCTTCACTGTGTCCTTGACAGCTGAAGAATTTGCGAACGAAAACTTTAAAATTGTCACTATCAAAATTTTCGGCGTTTCCCTCTCAAACTGTTCTGATTCCCATGACTAGGTAACCCACGATCGCCTATTATCACCACTACTCAGAATGTGGGTGACACATGTCGCGTGCAGAGCAAGGGTCAGGGTCAATCTGGTCCAAAATCTTTGGACATATTGGTTTTCACCTCCGCTATAAATACCCCTTCCCTTTCACTATGCTCGGTTACTCCTCATTTCTACTCTCTCCCGATCTCAAACCTAGCTCCACCGCTAAAATCATCGTCGTCGGTGTGGAAGAGCTTCACTGCCTAAACCTCGATGTCGTCGTACTCGCATTGGCCATGTAAGTCTTCACCCTGCCGTCGCTGTAGCTGTCTCCCTCTGCCAAGCTAGGGTGTGGGAGATCTAAACGGACGAACTTCCTCGATTTCTTCTCACAGTTCGTCGTGTTCTTCATCAGGGTAAATAAAATCTATCTTTACTTCCCTTGTTTGATCTTTAAGTTTTCCTCAATTTTCTCAAAGGTGTTTATTCTTCAAGAATCTCATTCTAAAGCACCTTACATGTTCATACACTTGATGTTTTTCCCTAAGTTATGATTTTCTTCAAGATTCCTCAATTGTGTGAATCCTCAAAATTTGCACAACTCTGGAACCTAAGACAAAGAACACTTAGTGAAAATCCTCAAGACACCCATGGTCAAATTCCTCACACTTGATGTTATTGAAAAACTTTTGAGAGCGCATACGACCTCTTCAAATTACTTGCACCTATACTCTGTGCATAGGTACAAACATGTTCGCTGATGAATCACTAGGTTCTCATCAACTTAACTCATTTGCAGCGTTTCTTGAGGAATAACTATGCAGTTCTTCAAAATCTTCAAGAGTTCAGAATCCTCAGCCGGAGAAAATGGTTGATGGGAAGAAGCCACAGAAAGGTGGAAAGAAACCTAATGCGCAGACTGCTTTTGAGATACCTGATGACTTGTATGAGGAATAATGTATGCTGGATGAAAAATTCATGGAAAAGAAATAACAAAGCAGAGAAAGATCCACTTACAGAAAATTGAGAGGAGATGAGCGAAGGAGTGGAAAGAATATCGCTATGTCACTCCCAAGTATATGATGAAATTTGCAGTTAAACCCCCTTGCAGCAGGCCACCCTTGGCTCCAAATCAAACAACTGATCCCATTAGTCTCAAGACTAGTAATGACTTTCCTCATGAATGCGAAAAATAGCAAGCCAAGCTGGCTAAGAAAGCAAAAGAGGCTATGAAGAAATTCAACGAAGACTCTACTGCTGCTGCCACTGCCGGAGCCTCTGCAAGTGCTTCAAAGAAAACTATGGTTAAGAAATCAGCTGTGAAGTCAAAAGTCTTCAACTTCAAAATCATCACAACAAATTCCTCAAGCAAAGCCTTCAAAGGCCTCAGCCGATGGTTCAGTAGCTGCTCAGTCCTCTGCTGCTGCTGCTAAGTCATCAACTCCTATGCACCTAGCATCATGTGAGAGGACAAAGGGATACTCAATTGCTTCAAGGGTCTCTGCAAGTCCCTTTGCTCAAGCAAAGTCTTCAACAAGTCCTACTATGTTGAAACTGAAGAAAACTGCTAGACAAGGTCAAAGACCAAGTCCTCACACTAGCAAAGCTATAGTGAATGTACCCTCAGCATCTGAGGAAGAGGATGAGGCTGATGATGAAGAATTGGAAGAAATCAACAGAGAAAGTCAGCAAAAGGTTGCAATAGCCAAAGGCAGCTATGTTCCTCTCATGTTGGATCCCAAGATGATCCTCAACTTCATTGACATATGGTATGAGGATCCCAGCACCCCACTTTCCTCACTAAACCTGCCTCTTGGTGTGGACCATGTCCTCACCCACTTTATTGTTGAGGAAAAATGGAAAAGAGATCGAGCTCAGAGAGCTAAGAGGAACAGGGCTCGAAAAGAAAAATTTCTGAGGAATAAATGAATTTGACTCCAAATCAACTCATCATTGTTCAGTTTGAAATTCGCTGCGTCTCTAAGGAACAAGACAAATATGATGCTGAATGGAAGGGCACCAAAGTGAGATTCGTCAGGGTAGCCCAAGCTGCTGTTAAGTACCATAAATCTAGGGTTGCAGCTCGATCGCAACCACAAATTCCTCAGGCTGAAGAAGTTCCTCCTATGCCTAAGGAGATTGTGGGCCGCTTCAACCAAACCTTCAGCCAAAGCCAAGAATGCCATTCAAAGGCTCAAAGCACCCCAAATTAATCAAAACGAATTTCTTCAATGAGCACATTTTCTTCGATGGACTGAATCCTTATGACTCGGCTCGGGCAAGTCACACCAGTTCTGGACTCCAACACTGATGAATTATTATGCATCAGTATTGTTTGACAAGAAGAAAGTCTTCGATCACCATCAAATTCCTCATGCGGATATGGAAAAAATCCCATCCTTCACACCGGTGCTCGCAGTTCGCAATGCAGGAATTCTTCTGTTCTATGTGGATATCTGCGATTGGAATGAAGAGCTCATTCTTCAATTCTATGCCACTCTGCAAATCACAGGTGATGCTGCTGACATCAACTCATGGATGTTGGATTGGATGACTGGATCAACTGAATATGCTGCACCAGCCTCTGAATTGCTTCGGTCAGTCCTAGTTCCAATTCCCTCAGAAGAAGCTCGTTGCCTGTTTGATGAACCTGCTTTGCCCAACCATATGATGCAAGTGCTGATGAAACTGTTGGCTCCTGGAAAACCTCAAAGGACAACCTTCCTTGTGAAGGATTTGCTCTATGTACCCAGGACATTTTATCGCATCCTCACCAACACCCTTTATCATTAGAAGGGTCACAACTCTGAAGAAGAAGAAGTTGAGGGAATCCTGAAGAACATGCTAATCAACATCATTCATGGGATTCCCATCAACTACCACGATTTTTTCATGAGGACATTGTCCAATGCAGCATTAGCCCCTTTTGAATTGAAGCCTTATGCTCCCTGGATCATGAAATCATCAGATCAAGGTCTTCAATTCCCTTCAAGACGGACTTCCAAAATTACTTCGGCTTTCTGCCTCCGATTGAAGTCTTCAAGAACACAATTGCCTCAATTGAAGGAAAAGGCAAAGATGTCATTGATGAAGCTACTCGTCCATTGGATGGTCAGTATCGCAAAGCTGCATCTTACTCCACCAATGATGACACTACTACCTAGGACTCTGCTACAAAAGCCTCAGCACAAAAGCCTCGAGAGTCTACCCCTCGTGTGATGACAGATCGTGAACTGCTCATAAGTCTTCATCAGAAGGTTGATCACAATCACAAGTGGGTGAAGCGTCAGTTTGCTTAAATTGTTCATAACATGATTGTGACGCAGAACTCTATGAGGAAAATTCACTACTATGTGCATGAAATCTTCGATCGCGCATGAGCCATTCTCGCACATCTCAAGACTCCTGAGGAACTCAAGGACATGGACTTTCAGCAAAACATTGACTGCTCTCATCCTCCTTAGAAGAAATTCAAGAAGGTTCAAGTTCCTCAGTTGGTTACAAGTTCATATTCTTCATCGCGTGAGACGGATGAAGATGAGGACATTGACGACACTGTGGCATGCCTTGCATCGACAAACGACCCCGACAACACTAGCACTCCTTCCTCACCGACAAGATGAAATTCTTCAAGGGGCATTAGTCCGCACTTCTTCACCCCTTTTGGTCTTGGATGACAAAGGGGGAGAAAATTTGAGTTAGTCTTCAAGCGGGTCTCTATATATGGGTTGTTTTTGTTGAAGTTACAACTCTCGCTCTTCTGAAGCTTTGTTGGTTGAGTTGTAAACTTAAGCCCGATGGTGGTCTGACTCTTTTGAACTGCTTTCCGCATGCTTATTTCCTCAAGCACCTTAATGCATGCATGTTGAATTTCGTCAGACACCATTTTCATCATGCATTTCAAATTCTTCATATCATATGTTCAAATGCGTGTATGAATTACAAGATATAGGGGGAGTTCTCCATGCTTTTAACCTGCCATGTGCATTTGCAGTCCAAAGGAAATTCCTCAAATATGCACATCTTCAGGGGGAGTCCTTCTATATATTGCAATAAAATTCCTCAAACTTAGTACTTACACTTCATATTATTATCCCCGTTGAAAACTTAACCTATTTGTCATCAATCACCAAAAAGGGGGAGATTGTAAGTGCATCTAGTGCCCCTTAGTGATTTTGGTGTATTAAAGACTTATAGGTTAAGGAATTAATGTGTTTGTGAGTGTACACATGATCTATAAGTCGATGAGGAGTTTTATATATTCGGTGATTATCGACCCCTAAAAATGTATGTCTTCAGCTGAAGACTTCTGTGAAGACTTTGATGAAGACTTTGGTATTCCTTGAAGACTTTGAAAATTAAGATGTTGGTGTGACCTTGAAGATATGAACGAGGACTATGAAGCGTGAAGACTTTTGTTTTCGTAGTTTGATTTCCTTTCTTTGAGTCATAAGAAACACTGTACTATTAAAGGGGGCCGAGGTAATACTAAGGAAAATTTCCAACTGATGCTCAACTCCAAAAGCCTCAACCTATCCAATCCTTAGAGTGAAGCATTTTGGAAATCTCTTGCGGTTCAATCAAGGTATTCACTGATAGAGACGAAGTTCTTCTGGTCTCTAAGGAAATTGATCTGACTGAGGAGTTAGGATTTCTCTAGTTCGAATTGCCTACAAGTGAGGAACATGATAAGCCTGAGGACTTTCATAGTTCGAAATTCCGACCATTGTTGTGCTTAGAGCCAACTATCCCCAATCATCTTTTGTTTTGGAAGTCTACCCTAAAGACTTACCACGAGTGTTGGGCGAGGACTTGGTGACCTTAGCTCAAGGAGAATATGGTAAGGACTATGTGTCTTGGGACTGTGTGTACTCTGGTTTAAATACCAGGCCTCTCCAAACCAGACGTACGACTGTCACAAAGTTGAAACTGGGTCATCAAACCATTGTCTTCATCGAGCTACCTGGTTCTCTTTCATCAACCCCTCTATTTGCTCGTATACTTGTTGAGGAAATTGATTGTTACTGTTTGAAGAATTTGACTGAAGACTTTCACAATTTCCTCACCTCAAATTCTTCAAGTTACATTGTTCCTCACCTGCTTATCCTGTATCACGCTACCCGTAATCTATGCAAGTTCATTTCATCATCATGACTATGCATTTTCTATGTTTCTCATGCACTTGAGTACTTATTCCACTGCTAGTTATTCATCACATTTCAAATTCCTCGTGTTGGAATTCCCCAAGTGATGAATTTGTAAAAATCGCCTATTCACCCCCTCTAGTCGATATAACGCACTTTCACACCTCATGTACCTCATAATTCCGCTCTTACTCATAGTGATAGATTTTCTCTTCTATATCTTCATTTAGATTGATGACGATGTAGTTGCATGTATTTGAGACATGTCATAACTTGTATCGCTATTTTGAGATGATGACGAGAGACATCATTTGTGTTGCATGATCATTATGATGATGACATGTTTTGATGAGACTATTTGTATGTGTATGATATGATGAAAATATTGTGTGTATAATGTTTGATAGAGACTATAGTATAAAACCTATATAAATATAGAGGAAACATCATGTCAAAAATAAAAAAATATTAGCAGTAGCGCGGGTTTGGAGTCTAGCAGTAATGAGGCATTAGCAGTAGTGAGCTTAGAATAAACACGCTGGAAATGTTAGCAGCAGCAAGGCTTGGTAAAATGCGCTACTGCTACATATGGATAGCAATAGTGCGGGTCCAAACGCGCTACTTCAAATAGTTAGCTGTAACACCATTGTAGTAGCAAAGGAACCCACACTGTTGATATGGGGATAACCCGTGCTACTGACAGGCTTTTCCCTAGTAGTGTCAATAATCATCACCATCCATCCAGGTAACAGATGGCTTTGCCCCTCAGGCAACAATTTTCTTTCTCCTTGTCCTTGGAGAGTTGTGAGATTCAAGTTTAGTATGCACACTTGTTTCAGGAGGTGCATCTTGAGTAGGCCTTGATCATGATGCCTTTGGGGTTGTAGAAGCAGGCCTTGAAGCCTTTGGTTCTTAAGGCTTTAAACCCTTTCTCTTCCTCTTTGGCATTGAACCAGAAGCAACAACTTCCTCAAGAGCCTCTTCAGCATTTGCAGCTCTGGTTTCTTCTTCTTGAGGATGATACTCTAGATAAGCTTCATAGATTTCCCGTGTCTCCGTGACATTGGGTTTGGCATGACGTGTGCCATTGGGTCTTGGAGTGGGGGCGTAGTAGAAGTCTATGCCCAAGTTCTTCTTGTTGAGCTATGTAGAAAACTTTGCAAAAAGATAGATTGCATCTAAAAGTCCATCATCAGGACACTATCGAATGCTTGATGGGTCAGGGTGTTCAGGCATAACATATCGAACAATGCAAGCATAGAAGCCAAGAGCTAAGGCTTTGACCTTTTAATTTGGATGTAGAGTTCTGTATACTATATCATTCCATGGTGGACGAATTTCGCTCTTGTCAAAGTACTCATAAGTGAAAAAATGATAAAAGAACCATTCCTCTGCCCAATATCTTCCAATCCATTGGATTTTCTTCTTGCGTTGCGTGTAATTCTCTTCAAGACCAGACTTCTACTTTTCATACAGGTGAGAAGGCACATCTTGAGTAGTGTTACGATGCCTTTGTATTCGTTCCTTCTTTGGGGTAGGTGCATTGTCATCAGCCATTGTAATCAGATGTTGGACTGGCTTCGCCGAAGAGAGCAAACGAGAACTGGCTTTAGGTGAGTTGAGGTGTATCTGCAAGTAGTCCGCAAATGAATTCAGAATATTAGATCCAAGGGATGAAATTACCTGTGAAAGAATTGTAGATGCGATAGGTGTAGGATAGGTCATATGCATTCTTAGAAGTTTTTGAAGATAAAAGCCGATTTTGAATATAAATACCTCATACCGCAAAGACATTCACTTTTTTATGTGATAAGTTGGTCCCAAATTTGTACAGATTCGGAAATTTGCACAAGTGAGGAATCAAACAACTCAAGTAGCACAAGTGAACACTTTGAGAGATACAAGATATGTGACTTAGTGCTGAAGAATAGGAAGTGGAAAAACAACACTTGAAGATATTTCGAATACAAAATGGATCAAACGTGTGGTAAAAAAGTTGTTTCAATTACCCCAAGTATGAGCTAGTGAAGAACAGCTCAATGAGGCGGAAGAAGGCGAAGGTTCCAAACTACCACACCCAAACTTGATGGTGGCACACAACTACGGCGGCTACGACGCAAAGACAAACCATGACCGACATGAGTACGAAGATCTAGGAGTCACGGCACCAAAATGCTTCTCCTCTGGTGACAATTAAATCCAGTGGCGGTGCTAGGGTTTGGAGAGACCGAGAGAGAGAGAGTGAGAGGAGTTATGGAGGCAGTATTTGAACCAGAGGGTATGCTATTTATGGAAGCATAAGAAACATAGAGGTCAAAAATGTCCTGACCGATATGCCCCTGACCCTTCAGTTTAGTGGGACATGTGGCATGCATGCACCACGTCTGACGATCCACTACCTCCAAACTATAGTGTCAGGTGAGGGAAAGGCTCTGGTAAGGGCAATAAAAATATAAGATTGAAATTTTTAACCATCTGTTTGATTTTTCTTCGTCTGACAATGATACAGTGAAGAGAATCAACACGTGTCAAATAGAATGCATATGACTAGAATGAACAGTTTTAGAAGAGATAAGCATAGATGGATGAATGGGTCCAATCACATTCACCTAGATAAAATCTCGAAGGAATAGCAATAGGTGAATGCTATTGAGGATAAAACACTCTAGATACATACATACATACATACATACATACATACATACATACATACATACATACGTATATACAGACCGTCTATTCTGACTATGGGTGTAGAATAGTTATTCTGATGTCAGGATACTACTATCTCTGAGACCTTTTCGGCCATTTCTGGTTCAACTGTGGGGATTCACGCACACAAAGAGCATCATCAATCTATGCACGATCGGGGTTTAAACAGGTATAGGCCGCTCGGAAGCGTAAAACCCTGCGTCATGTATGTTGTAGATTATATGGGTCCAAAGTACGGGGCACAATAGCCTGGCAAGGATGTCCGACAGGTACGGCTACACTTGTTAATGGACAGGTTTTCGAACTTTGTAAAGGTAGCCATGTACCTCCTTTTATAGGCTAAGGCATTACCACAATGACTAAAATGGTCATTACATAGGGAAAAAAGTAGATACTATAGCTGCCAAAACTACTGACATGAGCTACAGTGGGAAATACCTAACACTAGCGGATTAGGATAGGCACATTAAATATGTTGTAAGGTTTCATGCTGGCGTCGTCTCCCGGCAAGGATCGTCCTTCCTACTGTGTCGTTCTCCCAACTACCTTTTATTCTTCCACCACGCCATGGGATGGGTGTCATTAAAGCTGCTGTAAATCTTGCCACGCATCCTGAGAAGCTTCAACTAACCGCATGCCCACTCGACACTTAATTGATGTACACAATCAACCTAATGAGATGGAGAAGCGGTGCGGCTGCGAGATCTTGCCGAGCGTGTCTGCTGTAGGGCCTTTTCCACCGACAGGAGGCTCGCCAGTCGTCTTGGCCTTCGCTTGGCGTTGGTTTGTACTTCAGTATTCCTCCGACAAGGCTTTCTCGGGCCGGAGAATGCGAATGAATGTGCACAAGTCGGCATACTAAAGGACCCATTCTTTAGTACACCGACAAGTACCCCCGGGCCTCGGCCACACTTGAGTCCATGACACTTTTTGTCTAGGCACAAAGAAGTGCACAGATACGTGTGGACAAACTTTTCTGCGGTTATGATGATGAATTTTACCGCCTTCTCATGACATGCATTAAATGTTGGCCTGGGGAGAGGTGGAACGAAGTGGCGCCTGAGTGGCGTGCCTAAAAAGCCATGTTACATTAGACTAGGAGAGGCAGCCCTTGCATCTTCTCCCCTTCAAATAGGGAGGGTCCACAGTGTACAACTCACTGCAGCCATCTGCCTTCCTTTTTTACTGCGTCCTTCATGATACGTGTTGCATGCACGGCACGGTATTGGCAAACCTAGGCGACTGCTGGGGTAGCGAGCCTGCTGGTGTGTAGTCGTCTCGAATAGTGAAGAGCCAGCCCCCAGACCTCCTCCTCCTATAAAGGAGGTGCTACGTAGGCGTTTCTCATTCACACTTCCTTGCTCCAGCCATCGTCCCCTTCTCCCATCGTCTTCCTCCCTCTGTTGTTTCTTCCAGGAAAAACACCTTCATAATGGCGACAGGCAGATTCTGATCCTAAGGTCCGCCGCCGTTCTTAGGTCTTCTCCTTGGAGCCATAAGCGTGTCCTGGTCTAGGCAGGGGCCGTGGAAGGCTGGATGCCCTAGGTCAACGCGGCCATGGCGGCGCACCCCTCCCGCCACCCCAGGTGGAGAATCATATAAAGGGAGTGGTGCATGAGTTCATGGTGGTATTACACCGCCGTGTTCGCAGTTGGTTGCGTCCTCCCGACCCCTTCGCAAGACTCATGGAGGGCAGCGGGCCCTTAAGCTCGTGGCTTCGGGCATACGGCTACTGCAACTGACTAGCCTGGGTGGCATTCTACCTCCCCCTAGCAGTGTCATGTTCCTAACACGGGGATGGAAGTCATTCACTCGACAGATCCATGTTCCCACGGACTAGGACTAGGGCATCTCCTCTAATTCAAGTTCGACAGAACCAACATGCTTTCCATGAAGTTCTTCGGATCTGCCGATAGCTGGTTGCAGTGCTCATCAGAAAGCTCGAGCGACGACAACTTCACTTCCTCCAGCAAGAGCGACAATGATGACAGCTCCTCCGACATCAAGAGCGAGAGCGACAATGATGACAACTTCACTTTGTATACACGAGTCTTCTCTTTGTTTGTTGCTTTGGCAAGAGGCTCACGGTGGAGGACTAATGGGCCATTTTGGACATGACAAGATATATGCCACCCTCTCCGACAAGTTCTATAGGCCAAAGATGCTTTGTGATGTTGCACGCTTCACGAACCGATGCTGTACATACCGCAAAGCTAAGTCTAAAGCTCAATCCCATGGTCTTTACATGCCTCTTCCTATACTGCTCCAACCATGGGAAGACATTAGTATGGATTTTGTGCTTGGTTTGCCACGAACTAAAAATGGCCATGATTCCATTTTTGTCATTGTGGGTCGCTTTTCCAAAATGGCTCATTTCATTCCTTGTCACAAAATAGCCAACGCTTCACATATTGCAAATCTCTTTTGTAGGGACATCTTATGCCTACTTGGAGTATCCAAGACCATTGTCTCGGATCGCGATGTCAAGTTCTTGAGATACTTTTGGAAAACCCTTTGCGCCAAGCTCGGCATCAAGCTACTATTCTCTTTGGCATACCATCCACAAACCGATGGCCAAATGGAGGTGATGAACCGGACACTTGGAACTCTCCTAGACATGTTGATCAAGAAGACCATCAAGGAATGGGAAGATTGCATCCCCATCGCCGAGTATGCCTACAATCGTGCACGACACTTCACCACCAACAAGTCTCCTTTCGAGGTGGTCTACGACTTCAACCCATTGTCCCCATTGGACATCCTTACTCTACCACTCCAAGAGCGCATCAACATGGACGCAAGTGAAAGGGAAAGCTACATCAAGAAGATACATGACGATACAAGACGCACAATAGAACGGCAAGTGGGCCGCGTCACCGCCAAGCGCAACATCGACAAGCACCCCATGGTGTTCAAGGTCCGCGATCTTGTATGGATACACCTTCACAAGGTCCGTTTCCCCGTTGAGCGCAAGTCCAAGATGCTTCCTCGCGCCGATGGACAATTTAAAGTGTTGGCACGCTACAACGATAATGCCTACAAGATCGACATCCCACGCGACAAGTACAATGTGAGTGACACATTCAACATCATGGACTTATCCCCTTCCATGGTGATGAAGATCTTGATCCGAGGACGGATCTTACCCAGGGGGAGATGATGTGGAGCATCCCATGATCCCCACCATGAACCCTTCTCCAAAATCACAAATCATGAGAGGACCCATGACGAGAGCTCGTGCACGTGCCATCGAGAACGAGGTGGCATCTCTCCTTGATCAATCTCCGTTTAATCCACTCGATACGTGATCACTACCTCAGACAGCAGTTCTCTATGTGCTCAGGTGCTCAGGCGAAGTACATCAAGCTTGGAAGGACAAGGAAGGAGTCAGGGACAAGTCCCAGATCTTGGACGTCTGGACCACCTTGGCCGACCGACCAACCTCAGACGTCCGGCGCCTGGAGACCAGCCCAGCATGAAGGCCAGCCAGACTCCCTAGATCACGGACGGTCAACGTCGCCCGGAAGACTGGCACGTTCTAACGCACGGACGTCTCGGACATCCCGAAAATCCGGTTCCCATGCACCCGCTCCAAAATGTTGGAAGATCGAACCCGGACGTCTGACCGCGTCTGCAAATACGGCCAAGGCACACCTGCATAAAATCCTTGGACTTCCGGCCTCCTATGAACGTCCGGACCGTCCTGAGCCATCGGACGTCCGACCCTGTCCGGACGTCCGGACCCAGTCTATGCATAGGCCCACGGATTTTGTCCCATGTACCCCCTCTCTCGCCTAAGACTATACAAACCTCACCCCCTCCTCTAGATAGGGTTAACTTATGTTTAGCAAAGATCATTGTTGAGCATAGATCAATCTACTTCCTTCCATTGTGGGATGAGATACCTCTAAGTGAGAAGATCTGAAGCGGATGCCAAGGCCCCTCTAAGGGAAGATCCCATAGTGGATTTCAAGTCCCGTCTCTCCCTAGTGGGAAAACTACCGGTAGTTGTATCCTTACGTTTGTTTGGAATCTTGTATCTCATGAATAGTTCGATCTAGTGGATTTGTGACTTGAGGATCGTCTTTGAGTGTTTGTTTGCCTCTTGATTTTCCTTCCTTTCCAGCTCCAATTGTGAAAGAATCAGGACTCACGGGTGTACGCCGTATCAGCTTGGCTCAAGCCAAGGGGAGTGCCCATACCCGTAGACTCAAGTCTCCTTCTGTGGTAAAGATGATGAAGGTGGTGGTGATGAACAAGTGTCAAAATTCTGCCTCAATACGTGCTCCAGATTACGTATGACGCTCCAAAGGGTAATGATGTACTCCTCTAGCAAAATATTTTCACGAGTGAGAAATTTGTTCTGAACATGAACTGCTTCGAAGGCCCTAAAAGCTTCCATTTCAATAGGGGTGAGGTGATCACAATAAGGTAGGAGGATATCTTCTTCTTCCTTTTCCTCCGTTGGCATGGATTTCCCTTATTCATGAGCTTGATCACTCATATCTCCCTTGCCCTTGTCTTCATTGTTGACTTCTTTTGGCTCCTCTCTCTTCAGCTCCATCTTCATCAACCAAGCATCTTCTTCTAAGTTATTGGAGGAGGAAGAAGACATGATGCCTGGCTTGATAGATATGATGGTAAAACAACAAGAAACAAGAACATAGTATATTTCTGCGATCCGGTGGTCAAAACAATCGGGGATATATATATAGAGAGAGAATTTTTATTCTTGGAAAGCAAGCAAACAGAAGGAAAACATAGTCGGGGAGGTTTCGTGGGTGGGCACAACCCACCAGGGCGCTCCAGGAAAGGAAGGCGCTCTCTGGTGTATCATGCTCACCTCGGTTGCTTTCCTATTTATTTATTATTTTCCTTATTTTTCTAATATTCTTAAACTGAAAAAAAAAATAGTTTTGTGGATTATCCGGAGTCCGCTTACTTACCGTATCACGTTCCTCTTCTTTTTCATGATTCTGGAGTGTTCCAGAAGGTTTCTCTTATGTGTTCCTCTGGTGTCATGGTTTGGATAACATTGCTTTCAACATTAATGGGCGTACCTGGGATATAATGTTTAATTCTTTGTCCATTGACCACCTTTGGGTTAGTACCTTCGGCATTATTAATCTTGATAGCTCCAAAGCGATAAACCTCTTCGATTACATATGGTCCTTCCCATTTGGAAAGAAGTTTTCCTACAAAAAATCTGAAACGAGAATTGTACAAAAGACATATTCTCCAACTTTGAATTCTCACTTTTGGATTCTTTTCTCATGCCATCTTTTAACTTTTTCTTTGAATAGTTTGGCACTTTCATAAGATTGGGTTCTCCATTCATCTTGTGAGCTCATATAAAATAACCTCTTTTCACTGGCAAGTTTGAAATCATAGTTGAGTTCTTTAATTGCCCAAAATGCTTTGTGTTCTAAATCTAGAGGGAAATGACAAGCTTTCCCATATACCATTTTGTATGGAGACATACCCATAGGATTTTTATAAGCTCTTCCATAGACCCAAAGTGCATCATCTAGTTTCTTAGGCCAATTCTTCTGGGATGTATTGATAGTTTTTTGTAATATCATTATTATTTTTCTATTGATAAGTTCAACTAGATGACTAGATTGAGGATGATATGGTGATTCTATGGTTAACATCATATCATCATGAATGAAGTGTGAACCACCATCAGTCATTAAGTATCTAGGGACTCCGAACCTCAAGAAGATAACTTCTTTAGGCATTCTAATGGAGGTGTTATGATTAGCACTACTAGTTGGAATAGATTCTACACACATAGTGACAGAATCAACAACAACCAAAATATGAGTATACCCATGAGAGGAAGGAAAAGGTCCAACATAATCGAAACCCCCAAACATCAAATGGTTCAACAACAAGTGAATAGTTCATAGGAATTTCTTGACACTTATCGATGTTACCAATACTTTGACATTCATCACAAGACAAGAGAAACTTATGGGCATTTTGAAGAGAGTAGGCTAATAAAAACCGGATTGTAAGACCTTATGAGCAGTTCTATCTTCGGTATGATGTCCTCCATAAGCTTCGGAATGACATTTCCGTAGGATTTGTTCCTGTTCATGCTTAGGTACACATCGTCCAATAATAGCATCTAGTCCTTCTTTATAAAGATGTGGGTCATCCCAAAATTAATGTCTTAAATCATAGAAGAATTGTTTCTTTTGTTGGTACGTGAAACTAGGTGGCATTATTTAGCAATAATGTAGTTAGCATAATTAGCATACCAAGGAGTGTTTGAGAAACATTTAATGCATCTAACTGTTCATTAGGAAAACTATCATCTTTAGGTAGTGGGTCATCAAGTATAGTTTCCATCCTAGACAAGTTATTAGCTACGCGGTTCTCAACTCCTTTCCTATCAGTGATATGTACATCAAATTCTTGAAGTAAGAAAACACACCTAATTAGTATAGGTTTAGCATCTTTCTTTTCAATAAGGTATTTTATAGCAGCATGCTCGGTGTGAACAATAACTTGGGAATCAACAATGTAAGATCTAAATTTATCACAAGTAAACACAACTGCTAAAAATTCTTTTTAAGTAGTAGCATAATTTCTTTAGGCACTATCTAGAGTTTTGCTAGCGTAATGGATAACATTAAATTTCTTATCAAGTCTTTGTCCTAGAATAACACCAACAAGATAATCGCTAGCATCACACATAATTTCAAAAGGCAAGTTCCAATGAGGTGGTTGAACAGTAGATGCAGCGGTTAAGGCTTTCTCAAGTGTTTAAAAGGCCTCTACACAATAATCATCATCAAAAACAAAGGTACTATCCTTTTGTAAAAGATTAGTAAGAGGCCTAGAAATTGTGGAGAAGTCTTTAATAAACTTCCTATAGAAACCAGCATGACCAGGAAATCTTAGAATACCTTTGATATCTTTAGCACATGGCATTTTCTCAACTACATCAACCTTAGATTGATGCACCTCGATACCTCATTCGAAAATTTTATGCCCAATACAATACCTTCATTAACCATAAAGTGGCACTTCTCCCAATTCAAGAAGAGATTAGTTTGTTCACATCTCTGCAAAACAGGATCAAGTTTACATAAGCAATCATCAAAAGAAGAGAATATAGTAGTCATACATCTTTGAAAGGTAGCAGGTGCATTGCATAAACCAAAAGCCATACGTCTATAAGCATAGGTTCCAAAAGGGCATTTAAAGGTGGTTTTCTCTTGATCATATTGTGACACATGTATTTGAGAGAAACCAGAATATCCATCCAGGAAACAAAAATGTGTGTGCTTAGATAATCTTTCTAGCATTTGATCAATGAAAGGCAAAGGGTAATGTTCTTCTCTGGTAGCTTTATTCAGTTTTCTAAAATCAATTACCATTCTATAGCCAGTAAAAATTCTCTGTGGGATAAGTTCATTTATATCATTAGGAACAATGGTAATACCTCCTTTCTTAGGGACACGATGAACGGGACTTACCCATCTACTATCAGCTATGGGATAGATTAAACCTACTTCTAGAAGTTTTAGTATTTCAGTTCTTACCACTTCTTTCATCTTATGATTCAATCATAGTTGGTCATCAACAACTGGTTTAACATTAGGTTCCATATTATTCTTGTGCTGACATAGACTAGGACTAACTCCCTTAAGATCATCAAGAGTATATCCAATAGCAGCTCGGTGCTTCCTCAGAATTTTTAATAATCTTTCCTCTTCATGTTGTGAAGGATTAGGGCCAATACTAACAGGATATTTTTTTTCTCAACAAGATAAGCATACTTGAAAATGTGAGGCAATTGTTTTAATTCAAACACACAATCACCTTTAGGTGGAGGAGGACCTCCTAGAGTTTCAATAGGCAAATTGTGTTTTAGTATAGGGTGTTGTTCAAAGAAAATTTTATCTATTCCATTTCTTTCACGCAAGTGCATATAATTTTCATGGTCTAGCAACTATTATTCTAGTGGATAAATAAGAGGAACAACAATAGAATCAAGACCAATTATTTCATCCTTACTAGATAATTCTTGGTCACGAGGCTGTCTACTAAACTTGGAAAAGTTGAACTCATGAGACACATCACCAAACTTAACGCTGACGATTTCTTTTTGACAATCTATCTTAGCATCAACAGAGTTCAAGAATGGTCTACCAAAGATAATTGGACAAAAGTCATCTTGTGGGGAACCAAGAACTAGAAAATTAGTAGGATATTTTATTTCCCACACAAGACTCCAATATCTCTAACAATCCCAGGTGGTGTGATGGTGTCTCTATTAGCAAGTTTAATAGTAACATCAATATCTTCTATTTCAGCAGGTCGATACGTCCATTTTGCATCATGCTTTTCTATTGATATTTAATTCATTATGGGCTGTTATTACACGTTATGGTACAATACTTATGCCTTTTCTCTCTTATTACAAGGTTCACATGGAGAGGGAGGATGCTGGCAGCTGGAATTCTGGACTGGAAAAGGAGCAATTTTGAGAGACCTATTCTGCACAACCCCAAAAGTCCTGAATAGTTATGGAGAATTATTTTGGAATAAATAAAAAATATTGGGCGAAACAAATACTAGAGGGGACCCACCAGGAGGTCACAAGCCTACTGGGCGTGGCCTACCCCCCTGGTTGTGCCCTTGTGGCTTGTGGACTAGTTGGCAGGCCTCCGATGCCCATCTTCTTCTATATGCAGGATTTTGACGTGAAAAAAATCAAGAGAGAGCTTTCGGGACGAAGCACCCCCGTCTCGAGGCAGAACTTGGGCAGAACGAATCTTGAGCTCCGGCGGAGCTGTTCTGCCGGGGAAACTTCCATCCCGGAGGGGGAAATCGAAGCCATCGTCATCACCAACGATCCTCTCATCGAGAGGGGATCAACCTCCATCAACATGTTCACCAGCATCATCTCCGCTCCAAACCCTAGTTCATCTCTTGTATCCGATCTTTGTCTCAACACCTCAGATTGGTACCTGTGGGTTGCTAGTAGTGTTGATTACTCCTTGTAGTTGATGCTAGTTGGTTTACCTGGTGGAAGATCATATGTTCAAATCCTTTTTGATAATTAATACTCCTCTAATTATGAACATGAGCATGGTTTGTGAGTAGTTACGTTTGTTCATGAGACATGGGATAAGTCTTGTTATAAGTAATCATGTGAATTTGGTATCCGTTCGATATTTTGATGAGATGTATGTTGTATCTCCTCTGGTGGTGTTATGTGAACGTCAAACACATAACACTTCACCATTATTTGGGCCTAGGGAAAGGCATTGGGAGGTAATAAGTAGATGATAGGTAGCTAGTGACAGAAACTTAAACCCTAGTTTATGCGTTGCTTCGTAATGGGCTGATTTAGAGCCATATGTTTCATGCTATGGTTAGATTTATCTTAATCCTTATTTCATAGTTGCAGATGCTTGCGAGAGAGGTTAATCATAAGTGGGAGGTTTGTCCAAGTAAGGGCAGCACCCAAGCACCAGTCCACCCACATATCAAATTATCAAAGTAACGAACGCGAATCAAATGAGCATGATGAAAACTAGCTTGACAGAAATTCCCATGTGTCCTCGAGAGCACTTTGCTTTATATAAGAGTTTGTCCAGGCCTGTCCTTTGCTACAAAAAGGATTGGGCTACCTTGATGCACCTTTTCTACACTTGTTACTTGTTACCCGTTACAAATTACTCTATCACAAAACTATGTGTTACCGATAATTTCAGTGCTTGCAGAGAATACCTTAATGAAAACCGCTTGTCATTTCCTTCTCCTCCTCATTGGGTTTGACACTCTTACTTATCAAAAGGACTACGATAGATCCCCTATTCTTGTGGGTCATCAAGACTCTTTTCTAGCGCCGTTGCTGGGGAGTCAAGCGCCTTTGGTGAGTGAAATCTCGTAAGGAAAAAATTTATATAGTGTGCTGAAATTTACTATAACTTGTTACTATGGAAAATAATCCTTTGAGGGGCTTGTTCGGGGTATCTTCACCTCAATTGGAAGCACAAAGAGTTTCTCCTCAACCTACTGAACCTACTGAAAATATTTATTATGAACTTCCTTCGGGTATGATAGAGAAACTGCTAGCTAATCCTTATGCATGAGATGGAACACTACACCCTAATTTGCATCTAATGTATGTGGATGAAGTTTGTGGATTATTTAAGCTTGCAGGTTTGCTCAAGGATGATGTCCAGAAGAAGATCTTTCCTTTATATTTGAAGGAGAAGGCATTGACATGGTATAGGCTATGTGATGATATAGGATCACGGAACTACAGCCGATTCAAATTGGAATTTCCTCATAAGTTTTATCCTATGCATCCGGTTAGTCATGACCGGAATTATATCTATAATTTTTGGCCTCGTGAAGGAGAAAGAATCGCTCAAGCTTGGGGGAGGCTTAAGTCAATGTTATATTCATGCCCCAATCATGAGTTGTCAAGAGAAATTATTATTCAGAATTTTTATGCTTGGCTTTCTCATAATGATTAATCCATACTCGATTCTTCTTGTACTAGTTCTTATACGAAGAAAGATATTGACTTCAAATGGGATTTACTAGAAAGAATTAAAAGCAACTCTGAAGATTGGGAACTCGACGAAGGTAAGGAGTTAGGTATAAACCATAAGTTTGATTGTGTTAAATCCTTTATAGACACCGATGCTTTTCATGAATTTAACACTAAATATGGACTTGACTCTAAGATAGTAGCTTCTTTCTATGAATCGTTTTCTGCTCATGTTGATCTCCCTAAGAAGAAGTGGTTTAAATATCATCCTCCCATTGAAGTGAAAGTAGTTGAACCTATTAAAGTTGAAGAAGAAACTATTACTTATAATGTTGATCCTGTTATTCTTGCTGCTTATATGGAGAAACCACCTTTCACTGTTAGAATAAAGGAACATGCTAAAGCTTCAACTTTGGTTCATAAGATCTATGCTAGAACACCTACACCCCTTGAGCAAATTAATGTTGTACCAAGTATTGCTATGGTTAAATATCTCTTGGTTGATAATATTGATGGGCATGTTATTCATTCATGTGATGAAGCTGTTAGAATTGTTAGACCTCTTGCTAAAGATAAACATAGACCTATTGTTGGCATGCCTGTTGTTTTCCTTTAAAATAGGATATCATTGTTATCATGGCCTATGTGATGTGGGCGCTAGTGTGAGTGCAATTCCCTTTGCCTTATATAAAGAAATTATGAATTATATTGCACCAATTGAATTAGAAGAAATCGATGTTACCATTAAGCTTGCTAATAGAGACACTATAGCACCAGTTAGAATTATTAGAGATGAAGTATTGTTTGGGAAAATAAAAGATCCTGCTGATTTTCTTTTTCTTGGTTCCCCACAAGATGATTTTTGTCCCATTATATTTGGTAGGCCTTTCTTGAATACTGTTAACGCCAAGATAGATTGTGAGAAAGAAAATGTTACCGTGATTTTGGGGGATGTGTCCCATGAGTTTAATTTCTCTAAATTTCGTAGACAACCCCATGACAAAGAATTGCCTAGTAAGGATGAAATTATTGGTCTTGCTTCTATTATTGTGCCTCCTACTGGTCCTTTAGAAAAATATTTGCTAGACCATGAAAACAATATGCATATGAATGAAAGGAATGAAATAGATAGGATTTTCTTTGATCGGCATCCTATTTTGAAACACAACTTGCCTATTGAAAAACTTGGGGATCCTCCTCCACCCAAGGGTGATCTCGTGTTTGAGCTTAAACAATTACCGGATACTCTGAAATATGCTTATCTTGATGAAAAGAAGATATATCCTGTTATTATTACTACTAACCTTTTAGAGCATGAATAAATGAGATTATTGAAAACTCTGAAGAAGCACCGTGCTTTTATTGGATATACTCTTGATGATCTTAAGGGCATTAGTCCCACTCTATGTCAACATAAAATTAATATGGAACCTGATGCTAAACCAGTTGTCGGTCACCAACAACAGTTAAATCCTAATATGAAAGAAGTGGTAAGAAATGAAATATTAAAGCTTCTGGAGGCAGGTATAATTTATCCTATTGCTAATAGTAGATGGGTTAGTCCTGTTCATTGTGTCCCTATGAAGGGAGGTATTATTGTTGTTCCTAATGATAAAATGAATTGATCCCGCAAAGAATTGTTACATGATATACAATTGTAATTGATTTTAGGAAATTAAATAAAGCTACTAGGAAAGATCGTTACCCTCTACCTTTTATTGATCAAATGCTAGAAAGACTATCTAAACACACACACTTCTGCTTTCTAGATGGTTATTCTGGTTTGTCTCAAATACCTGTGTCAAAAGAGGATCAAGAAAATACAACTTTTACTTGCCCTTTCGGTACCTTTGCTTAGAGATGTATGCCTTTCGGTTTATGAAATGCACCTGCTAACTTTCAAAGATGTATGACTGCTATATTCTCTGACTTTTCTGAAAAGATTGTTGAGGTTTTCATGGATGACTTCTCCGTTTACGGAACTTCTTTTGATGATTGCTTGAGCAATTTTGATCGAGTTTTGCAGAGATGTCAAGAAACTAATCTTGTCTTGAATTGGGAGAAGTGTCACTTTATGGTTATTGATGGAATTTTCTTGGGACACAAAATCCCCAAAAGAGGCATTGAGGTGGATAAAGCTAAAGTAGACGCTATTGAAAAAATGTCGTGTCCCATGGATACCAGGGTGTAAGGACTTTCCTTGGTCATGCTGGTTTCTATAGGAGATTTATTATAGAGTTCTCTAAAATTTCTCGGCCTCTAACTAATCTCTTGCAAAAAGATGTTCCTTTTGTTTTTGATGATGATTGTGTAGAAGCATTTGAAATCCTTAAGAATGCCTTGATTTCTGCACCTGTTGTTCAATCACCTAAATGGAACCTACCCTTTGAAATTATGTGTGCTACTAGTGATTATGCCATTGGTGTTATTCTAGGACAAAGAGTTGATAAGAAATTAAATGTTATCCACTATGCTAGTAAGACTCTAGATAATGCTCAAAGAAACTATGCTACCACTAAAAAATATTTTTTAGCAGTTGTGTTTGCTTGTGACAAGTTCAGACCTTATATTGTTGATTCCAAAGTAACTGTTCACACCGATCATGCTGATATTAAATATCTTATGGAAAAGAAAGATGCTAAACTAAGTCTTATTAGATGGGTTCTTCTGCTACAAGAATTTGATTTGCATATTATTGATAGAAAGGGTGTTGAGAACCCCGTAGCAGATAACTTGTCTAGGTTAGAGAATGTTCTTGATGACCCACTACCTATTGATGATAGCTTTCCTGATGAACAATTTTCTGTCATAAATGCTTCGCGTAATGCTCCATGGTATGCTGATTATGCTAATTACATTGTTAAATTATAGTTTCTTGTTTAGCTATGACCGGTTCTTTCATTTCTTCATCAATAGGGGGATGATATTTAAACAACTTCTCCTTAGGGAGATCAACATCAGTAGGAAATGATTCACAAAAGGAGGCCACTATCTCAGGGTCAAGTCCATATTTAGTGTTAAACTTGTGAAAAGCATCATTGTTCATAAAAGATTTAACACAATCAAATTCAAGCTTACTACCTGACTCATTACCTTCGTCTAGTTCCCAATCTTCAGAGTTGCGTTTACTTATTTCCAAGAGAGCCCACTTGAATTCAATAGTTATCTTCATAAAAGAACCAATACAAGAAGTATCGAGCATGGATAAATCATTATGAGGATGTCGAGCATAAATTTTTTGAATAATAATTTCTCTCAAGAGTGCATCATTGGTGCATGAATATAACATTGACTTAATCCTCCTCCAAGCTATAGCCATGCTTTCTCCTTCACGAGGCAAAAAATTATACATATAATTCCGATCACGATGAACTAGATGCATATGATAAAACTTTTGATGGAATTCCAATTTCAATCGATTCCACTTTCATGATCCAATATCATCACATAGCCTATACCATGTCGATGTTTTTCCCTTCAAAGATAAAGGGAAAACCTTCTTCTTAATTTCATCTCCGAATAAACCTGCTTTCTTAGATAATCCAGAAATTTTATCCACATGTATTAGGTGCATATCGGGATGTTCGGTTCCGTCTCCTGCATAAGGATTAGCTAGCAGTTGTTCTATTATACCCGAAGCAATTTCATAACCAATATTTTCAGTAGGTACAGTAGGTTGAGGGGCCACTAATTGTGGTTTCGATCGAGGTGAAGATACCCCAAACAAACCCCTCAAAGGATTGTTCTCCATAGTAACAAGTGACAATAAATTTCAGCACATAGTATAAGTTTTTCATTACCGATTTCGAGTTACCAAGAGCGCTTCACTCCCAGCAATGGCGTCAGAAAAGAGTTCTAATGACCCACAAGTGTAGGGGATCAATCGTAGTACTTTAGATAAGTAAGTGTGTTGAACCCAACGAGGAGCAGAAGGAAATGAAAAGCGGTTTATAGCAAGGTAGTTTCTGCAAGCACTGAAATTGTAGCTAATAGGTAGTTTGATAGCAAGATAATTGGTAACAAGAAGTACTGGTAACGGTAAATAAAGTGCAGCATGGTAGCCCAATCCTATAGTGGCATAGGACAAGCCAAAATGATCTCTTATATTAAGCAAAGTGTTCTTGAGGGTACACGGGAATTTTATCTATTCACTTTCAACATGTTGGTTTGATTCGTGTTCGCTAATTTGATAACTTGATATGTGGGCGGACCAGTGCTTGGGTGTTGTTCTTACTTGAAAAACCTCCCACTTATGATTAACCCCCTCGCAAGCATCCACAACTACTAGAAAATTATTAATATAACATCTAACCATAGCATTGAACATGTGGATCCAAATCAGACCCTTGCGAAGTAGCGCATAAACTAGGGTTTAAGCTTTTGTCACTCTAGAAACCCATGATATAATAACTACTCCACAATGCATTCCCTTAGGACCAAGGATGGTGAAGTATCATGTAGTCAAAGTTCACATGACACCACTAAGGGAATCACAACATACATATCATCAAAATACCGAGCACATATCAAATTCACATGATTACTTGCAACATGACTTCTCCTCTGGCCTCAGGAACAAAGGTAACTACTCACAAATAATATGCATGCTCAAGATCAGAGGGGCATTGAATAACATAATGGATCTGAACATATAACCTTCCACCAAATAAACCATATACTAATCAACTACACAAGGTAATCAACACTACTAGTCACACACATGTACCAATCTGTGTTCTGGTAAAAAGATTGAACACAAGAGCTGAACTAGGGTTTGAGAGGAGATACTGATGTTGAAGATCCTTATGAAGAATGGCCTCCCAAAGATGAGAGGGTTATTGGTGATGGCAATGGATTCGATTTCCCCCTCCGGGAGGAAAGTTCCCCCGGTGGAATCGCTCCGCTGGAGGGCAAAAGTGCTCTTGCCCAAGTTCCGCCTCGAGATGGTGGTGTTCCGTCCCAATAGTCCCCTCCTGATTTTTTATAGGTCAAAATACCTTATATACCAGAAGATGGGATCTAGAGGTGGGCCATGTTGAGCACAACCCACCAGGGCATGCTTGGGGGCCTGGCGCGCCATGGTGTCTTGTGCTCACGAGGGTTGTCCCCTCCGGTAGTTATTTGTTCCAATATTCGTCATATATTCCATAATTGATAGGTATCTCTGGTATGCTTTTTCAGGTCCAAAATTCCATCTACAGGTATTCTCCATCTTTGGGCAAACTTGCAAATTATGAGATAAAAGACATTAGAATTACTCCATAAAGAATTATTATTCATAAAAACATTGTAAATAACAGTAGGAAATCATGATGCAAAATGGACATATGAGTCTGCCCAAATGGACATATCGCGGTCCTTGTTGTTCAACTACGGGAATTCATGGGCACAAAGACCATCATCAATCCATGCCCGGTCGGGGTTTACACAGGTTCGGGCCGCTCGGAAGCGTTAAACCCTCCGTCTTGTATGTAGTATATGATATGGGTCCAAACTACAGGAGTGCAACAATCCGACGAGGATGCTTGAGAGGTGCGGCTACGCGTGTAAATGGACAAGGTTTCGACCATTGTAAAGGTAGCCATGGACCTCCTTTTAGAGGCTAAGGGATTACCACAATGGCTAAGATGGTCATTACATGGGGTAAAGTAGATACTATAGCTGCGAAAACTACTAACATGAGGTATATTAAATGCACCATGAGGTGTCATGCTGGTGCCTTCTCCCGGCAAGGATCATCTCTCCTTCTGTTTTGTTCATCCAACTACATGTTATTCTTCCACCACGCCATGGGACAACTGTCATTTAAGTTGTTAAAAATCCTCCGAGCCGCCATGTGTCCTGACAAGCTTTACCTAACTGCCTGCCCGCTCGACACCTGATCAATGTAGACAATCCTCCTAATGAGGTACAGCGGTGGCGTGTCTGCTACCGGGCCTTCTCCACCTGGCTGGAGGCTCACCGGTCATCCTGCTCTTCGCTTGGCGTTGGTTTGGAGTTTAGTATTCGCCCAACAAGGCTTCACCGGGACAGGGGCTGCGGTCGTCTGTGCATAAGTAGTGGTGATAAAGGACCCATTCTTTAGTACACCGATATCGGACAACACTTTTGAATCTCCTCCGGAAGCTAAAATAACTACACTGCTAGCCAAAGTACGATGCAATGTGAGGAGAAAAACTACACATGGTATTTGGTATTGTTTTTGCTCGAGTTTCTAAATGTTTTGTTGGAACAAGGTGTATAATATTTAGTTGGAAAGAAATAGATTATGTGCAACTTTGTCGTGTCAAACACTTCTTGAGATTCCTCGCGATTTAAGAGAAGTATCAAAAACGATGGGAGCCCGACGAGTGGCAACAAGCGTATTTTGGCGATATTTTCTAAACTGCTAGTGGGAATGAAGCAAACGATACAGCGCTAGAAAGATATTATCGAGCCACAATTTTTTCATATAGAACACTATCTCCGATTCCTTATGGTTTAAGAGTAATTTCAAATTTGCACAAACACGGAATTCTATTTTTTTAATGATTTTTCGGTATGGTTTTCCATGTAGTTTTTAACCGTTTTTCGAAACGAGGCATGTGATATGTCCGTGAAAAGCTATAGAATAGGTGCAACTTCAATATGTTGGACATTTGTTGAGATTCCTCATGGTTTTAAATGAATTTTGAAAACAGTGTCGTTGCCTACTAGTGACAAGGTCTGTCTTTCGTGATCTTTTCCAAACCGCTCGTAGGAATGATGCAAATGATACGCCATTGGAAAGATATCGGTGATACGCAAAATTTTCATGTAGAACACTCTCTCTAATTCTTCTGATTTAAGAGCACTTTTGAATTTATCGAAATGCGGACACTCTGTTTTTCGCAACACCAAAATCGATGCGTGAACTGCATCAGATGCACAAGAAAGCACTACTTCGGACTGAAGACCGCACTCCATCCGGTGGGCACGCGAACTACATGATATTCTTTTGTGAGACGTAAATTTTTTAAAACGAACACGTGGACCGCACTTCACATCGTGCATAAGTGAATGACAACACTATCAAGAAGTGAACCGCTGTTTTTTTGTCGTCTCCACAACAATTTATGCACTTCACTTGTTTGGGAGTAACTCTCCTTGGATGCCTTGAGGCTACATAGTGACCATCACCATGAAACAAAATAAATCAAAGGAAAATGGAATAGTGAAGTGTTGACTCTTTTTGGTCATTTTCTAAATTTCCTATAAGTGCGTCTTGACTACTATGTCGTTTCCAGTGAACAACAACATCAAATGTTTTTTGTTTTTCCGTGGTGGTTTGGTTGAAATAAAGTGCAATAAAATGTAAACACAATTCTAATGGGTTACTTTTTTGTCTCTCTCTCTTTTACAAAATTTACTGCATCAAAATAAATAAATAAGTGAACTGCAATGCATTGCCGATGAGATGAAGTGCATACCTATGCTATATGGGTGCATTGTAGGCACACATACTCTTAACCGCAAACACCCATGAGATAAGTGCAACGCACACGGCAAATGAGGCAGTGCAACATTGAGCAACTGAACTTTCTTTGCCCTTTTAACCAGAGGAAGAAGAACGCAGCCATCCGACCCTAGCACAAGCATGCCATGGTCATTGTGCTGGTCGTCCCGATGTTGTTACTACAGAGGGACAAAGGTGGTGACCTGCTCTGGATCTGGTTATCCACTCGCGGGTGGGTGAAGGAGTGGATAGTGGGGACCAGGCGAGGGGTTCCTCCGACTATCACCATCGACAGCAGTGGTGGCGAGGCGGTGCTCGCCATCTAGTGCTCCATGGCCATCTCCACGCACTGCACGCACCCCAGCGCCGCACTGCATGCTCTTAGGCACCGCACTGCATGGTTCATGATCGCGGACCAGGACTCCACATGTGGACTGCAGGACCATGTTGAGAAAAACTGCTAGAACAAGACTTCTGTTGTGAACTGCATGGTCGTGCAAGTAAACTACACACACCCACATGACAGATACCTTCCGAGATGCCATCGACACATCATGGACTGCACACGCGTATGCACCGTACTGTATGGACCACATGGAGGCAGTTTGCTACCCAAACTTTACGAAGATGGGGCGTGGAGTATGGATCACTCTATCTCTCCTCCAAAAACAATAAAAATGAACCTCAAGAGCAACCATGATAAACTTCTTCCATGACAGAGGAAGTGTGATAGAGGAGAAGGAGAACTGGAGAGGGGGTTATGGTGTTAGGCAGATGTGGTCGTGTTGTGTTATGACGAGCATGGGCGGGGGAGAAATGGGAGAAGGAGAACACCTAGGGGTCATAGCACACACCACCAGACTGCGAGCCATTCCAAAAAGTACTACGTGCTCATGCGCACCGGGGAGCAAACAAATCCTATCGTTGACCTGCACGAGGGGAAGGAGAGACCAAACCCCCTAAAACTCGATGCCCAGAGGCGGGCCGACTAGCTGCGCTTGTTGGGCTGCGACTTGATGGTGGTGAGCAAATCCTACCTCTAGCGCTTCATCATACAACCATGCACCGTGAGGGCGACCGACCTTCCTCTCCATCACCATAGCTGTCATTGGTTCCTACCTCGGCTCACCTCCCGCACACAAGAAGGCCGCCGATCCTACCCTGGGCCTTCGCCGGCTCCGGATTGGACTGCTCCCACGAGGTATGTGTGTTTTTCCATCTATGGAGAGGTAGGGGCTGCTGTCCGACAACCTTGTGTCCAGGTGGAGGCACATGGAGTTGTGGCATGTGGGTATCTGACGGATGCGTGCAATTTGGTCGTGGGATCTGACAAGGGACGCCTAGATCCGTCGCAAGTTCCATCAAAGGTATGGCGCTAGAAGAGGAACTATCGTGGTAGGAGGAAGGCAGGGCGCTGGGTGGGGAAGTGGCGGTGAAGGATGTGCCGAGGGAAGCCTGCCATCGCTCTAGCGGTGGTGGGCACGAGCCTCCGCGGGCACCACTAGGAGGAGAAGGTGAACTGGATTATGGGAGGAGTGATGGAGGAAGATGATATGTATCCGTCGTATCTATAATTTTTGATTGTTTCATGCCAATATTATACAGCTTTCACATATTGTTGGTAACATTTTATATGATTTATCGCACTAACATATTGATCCAGGCCTAGTACCAGTTCATATTTATTGCTTGTTTTTTCTTTTGCAAAATATCCATATCAAATGAAGTCCAAACTTGATGAAAATTTATGGAGAATTATTTTGGAATATTTGAGATTTTTGGGAGGTGGAATCAATGCAAAAGGAGGCCCACAGCCACCACGATACACCAGGGCGCACCCTAGGGACCAAACGCGTGGTGGTGTCTTGTTCCCTCCTCATAAGTCGGTTGGAGCTCTACTTTGGGCGCAAGGAATCTTATATCCGGAAAAAAATCATGTTAAAATCTCAGCGCAATCAGAGTTATGGATCTCCAAGAATATGAGAAACGGTATTCGGCCAGAAAACAGGAATGAGAAACAGAAGAGAAAAGAGAGGGAGATCCAATCTTGGAGGGGCTCCTGCCCCTCTGATGCTATTGAGGCCATGGACCAAATGGGAAACTCTCCTCCCATCTAGGGGGAGGCCAAGGAAGAAGAAGAACAAGGAGGGGCCTCTCTCCCGGTGGCGACAGAGTGCCGCCGGGGCATCCATCATGACGGCAATCTACACCAACAACTTCGACGCCGTCATCACCACCACCATCACCTTCCCTCATCTACCTAAAGTGGTCCACTCTGCCGCATCCGGCTGTATCCCCTACTTGAACATGGTGCTTAATGCTATATATTATATCCCTATGATGTTTGAGTAGATCCGTTTTGTCCTATGGGCTAATTGACGATCGTGCTTGGTATGAGTTTTATGTTTTATTTTGGTGTTGTCCTATGGTTCCCTCAGTGTCGCGCAAACATGAGGGATCCTCGCTGTAGGGTGTTGCAATATGTTCATTTTTCTCTTATATTGGGTCACGCGAGTGACAGAATACACAGACCCGAGTAAAGGGGTTGTTGCGTATGGGAGTAAAGGGGACTTGATACTTAATGCTATGGCTGGGTTTGACACTAATGATCTTTGGTAGTTGCAGATGCTTGGTAAAGTTCCAACCATAAGTTTATATGATCCACGTATAGAAAGTATGTCAGATCATGGCTCTCCCTCATATAAAATTGCAATAATTACTACCTGTCTAGTTATCAATTGCCTAGGAAAATCTAGCAAATCCTATCACCACTTTTCCACACCCGCTATATTTACTTTCTTGTTATCTTATTAAAACATCACCTAACTTTTATTTCCATGTTATTTATTATCTTGCATAACTATCTTTACCTCTACAAAGTACTTCTAGTTTTATTCCCGCAAAGTAGCTTCATAGTTGTTCTAGGTAAAGCAAACGTTAAAGTGTGCGTAGAGTTGTATCGGTGGTCGATAGAACTTGAGGGAATATTTGTTCTACCTTTAGCCTCTCGTTGCGTTCGACCCTATTATTTACTGAAAAAGGCTACAAACGATCCCCTACACTTGTGGGTTATCAGAAGAATGTGGAGAAGAGAGGCATGAGTGTGTGGGGTGGGCTGGTGGGGCTGGTTCGTTTTTGTTTAGTTGTTTAGTGCATGTGGTTCAGATCGGTTCTGCTTGCTTTGTGGTGCGCATCTCGACAATGGGCTAGGTGGGGTGTTGTGAGAATAAGGTTTTTTATGTTAGAATATGGTCTGAAAGGGTATTGTTAGAATAGACCCACCCTATATATATCACAAATTTCCCTACTATTGGGTGTAGTTTCTCCTATTTCGTTTCGTATATTCCAGGTATATCGGAGTATTTGTATGCGTAGTATGCAGTATATAAGAATGTTTAGGTAGTGTATATACAAGTTTTTTGGTAGTATCTATCATATTTTGAGCATACTCCTTTTTATGTATGAATATGTACGTATGTCACAAAAACAATAAAACCTATGTCTCACTTGCGATTTTTCATATAACTCACGTTGGATTATCTTAGATATAGTATATGAACATACTAAAAATAATCAAAATATTTATTTTGACAACACTTCTGACACTCCTCCGAAAGCTAAAAGAACTACACTGCTAGCTAAAGTACACCACAATGTGAACAGAAAAAACTATACACGTTTTTTCGGCACCGTTTTTGCTCCAGTTCCTAAACTGTTTGTTGGAACGAGCCGTATAATATACCATTAGATAGCTACAAAAAATTTGCAAATTCTCCATGTTGAGCACTTTTCAAGATTTCTCGCAATTTAAGAGCAGTTTCGAAAATGGTGGGCGCCCGACGAGTGGCAGTGAGCGTATTTTCGCGATTTTCTCTAAGCCACTCGTCAGAATGAAGCAAACAATACAAGGTTGGAAAGATATATCGTTGAGATGCAACTTTTTCATGTATATTACACTATCTAAATCTTTATGGTTTGAGAGCAGTTTCAAATTTACTGAAACATGATATTCTGTTTTTTATTCTGTTTTTGCTTTTTTCCTATGATTTTCGCTGTAGTTTTTTAAACGTTTTTCGGAATGAGGTGGGCGATAGGGCGTTGGAAATATATGGGAAAACGCAACTTTCATATGTTGGGCATTTGTTGAAATTCCTCGCGATTTTAAATGAATTTTGAAATGGTGCGGCTGCTGACGAGTGGCAGCGAGCGTAATTTTGTGCTTTTTTTAAACCACTTGTCGAAATGATGCAAATGATACATCTATGGAAAGATGTTGACGAGATGTAACTTTTTCATGTAGAGCACTTTCTCCAATTCCGTACAGTTTAAGAGCACTATTGATTTTATCAAAACGCATACACTGTGTTTCTCGTGACACCAAAATCGACGAGGGAACTGCATCTGACAAAAGAATGCACTGCTTCAGACGGAAAACCGCACTGCATCAGACACGCAAGTGCACTACATTATTTTCTTTTTTCCAACTTGAATTTTGGAAGACGAGGAAGTGTAGTGCACTTCACATCAGACGTAAGTGAACCGCGACGCTATAGACAAGTGAACCTCGTTAGTTTCTTGTCATTTTATAAGATTTTACTGCACAAAAAAGATGAACAAAATCAGATGGCCGACTGCACTGCATCAAATGAACAACCGCATTGTTTCAGACTAGAAGCCGCACTGCATCGGACGAACGATTGAGTGGACTACATGATTTCTTTTGTCCTGTCTCACTAACTTATATTTTACGAACGAGAGTAGACCATAGAGACAATGGAAGTGAACCGCTTCAATTCGCAAAGGCCACCGCCAAGGGGTTTTCAATGAACTTCATCATTTTTTAACAAATTATAAATTATTTCCATTCAAATTTGTAAAAAACATTTCATCCAAAAATAAGAAAAGTAAACTCCTTTGTACATTTTTTTACAAACTAAACTCCTCTGTACAAAGTGTAATCCTGCCACAGTCGACGATCGGTGGTCTCCAACGCTTGACCCTTTGGGATGCCTACCCGTCAGTGCCCCTCTAGCCATCCTACAGGAGTAGCCCATGGCTGCTTCCGATGGCTCGATGGATTAGTGACGAGACATTGTGGTTTTACGAGGAGGTGAGGGGGAGCGGAGCCGCCGATGGATGCCATGATTCGGTTGTCTCTAGAGACCATAGAGAGGGACCGCACTGCAGAACCAGGGCGACTGAACCCCATCAAGAAGGCAGGGCGAATTACACCGAGCCACCAAGGGATCTCACTGGTTAGACTCCTAGTGGAGCACTCTTCCTCCTCCCTCTACCCACCCATGTGCCGCGAAATGAATACGTGAGGACCTATAGTGCAAACCACTGAAAATATATATCATGCTTACGCCAAGGATGTCGTTGTTCTATCATCCATTACCAGTCAAACTGCAAACAACAGTGTTGCATACCGCATCGAGCACACAACAAACCTAACACGAGGTGATCCCCTGTCCCAAGCGTCAAGATCACCTGCCAACTGCCTTGACCTCTTCCTAATGTGGCCAAGATGAGGTGCTCCCCCCCCCCCCGAAATGGTGGCTCAAGGCCATTTCTCTCATTCTGTCTATGTTACTTCCATGAAAGCACCCGCAGTTTATAGTCTCTTGTCCTTGAGAATTTGCAAAACAAAAAGGACTTCATCAAACTACAGTAAACAGAACGACACTACATAGTTGAATGTACCTGTCAAATAAAAAAAAGAGGAGTTCGCAATACACACAAACTGCATAATTTATCAAAAAGAAAACCAGGGCCGCTCCATTGGGGATGAACAAAATGAAGTGAGGTTTGGTCCTTCTTCAAATAACAAACTGCAGCCAAGAGCCTAAATACTAGCAAACTATACGGTCTTGAATGGGAGGAGGGTAGGTCATCGGTTGTTGTGGTTGTCTGGGGATCCCGACTCATAAGTTGTGCTCACCGATTGCACGTGTACAATGATCCCAAAGATCAATGCTCACTAAACACACAAAAGCTGAATAACAAGAGTCTTACATCCACATTTAGCGTCTTACACAAATAAAGACCATGAAGGTCTAGTCTTACATAGGTAGGGACACATTGGCCAAACACTTAAATAGAACAAACAACGGAAATCTTGATCAAAAGCGTGAACCCATTGCCATCTGCCTTAACCTACATGCATTCTGACTAGGAAGCGTCCTAGTTCGCATGTTCGTCACCAATGAACTCTTCAACGAATTCCAGTTCTTCCATGCGTGGCCAATTAAATAACGAGTGGCAAGCCAATCAGTACTTTGAATGTACTCGCAAGCAACCCAAGTTGTGGAACAAGTTTATAATGATGCATGATATAGCACTAAGTAGGTAATTTACGGAAAGCTAATTTTTGATGCAATGATATGACTGGGTAAGCTTGCATCAACAGTTGGCAGATATCCATATGAACAAGTTACAGGTATCATCATAAGAAGGGTTTGAACATATCATGTTCATTTATCACATCAAGTCTTTAGACTTGACTCAAGAATCATTCCTCGTTCATCCGCACACACTCGCTCCAAGTTTTGCAAAAACATCTGGGCATAGTTTAAGAAGGACCTCCAACTATCCATGACTGCGGACACGGCTATTCGAATAGTTTTACACTCTGCAGAAATTGCACACTTTACCCACAAGACTCAGGGAGCTTTCGTGTCATCCATGACTCGCGGTATATAACATACCCGAGGTAAGCACCCGAACAATGCCTTTCCCCTGGCGATACTAAACAAAGAGTCCACTCGACTAGTACCCATCCTACATGATGTACATCACTTGTAGCATCCATGTAGGGACCAACGGTGTGCCCCGTGCCTGTGAAGACAGCACATGATCGTCCATACCGGCATGACCCCATATCGAGAGTGACCACGCCACTCCCGCCACTAGTAATGCGGGCTCCTTGCCAGTACCCACCAAGGTAATCAACAGAGCCTCGTCCCATAAGGGGTATTGTGGTTGCGCATGTAAAGTTGGGATGGTCAGCAAACCTTAAATCTAATCCGTTTTCGAAAACACACACTCACTTGCTCCGGCACACCACTTTTTTCTCAAGTGGTCACCCAACTCATCATCATCTCCCTCGGGCATTAGTGGCACCCGATGGGTTTTTTGAAAAGTCTTTGAAATCATTTCTTCCTTTCCATCACTTATGCATAAATCCTACCCACTTGCATAGCATCTATTAGCATCCTATCTACACCCACCCGCATAATCCCTAATAAGGTGGTAGGGTCATGCACGATGCAAGTGTCAATGGTAAAAAGTATCGGAGGCAACCCACCGAAGGGGGAAGCTGTTGGAAATATGCCCTAGAGGCAATAATAAATTAGTTATTATCATATTTCCTTGTTCATGATAATCGTTTATTATCCATGCTATAATTGTATTGAATGGAAACACATTACATGTGTGGGTAAATAGACAACACTCTGTCCCTAATATGCATCTAGTGAACTAGCTCGTTGATCAAGATGGTCAAGGCTTCCTAGCATTGACATGTGATGTCATTTGATAACGGGATCACATCATTAGGAGAATGATGTGATGGACAAGACCCAAACTACAAACGTAGCATATGATCGTGTTAGTTTATTGCTACTATTTTCTGCATGTCAAGTATATGTTCCTATGACCATGAGATCATCCAACTCACGGACATCGGAGGAGTGCCTTGTGTGTATCAAATGTTGCAACGTAACTGGGTGACTATAAAGGTGCTCTACAGGTATCTCCGAGGGTGTCTGTTGAGTTGGCATGGATCAAGACTGGGATTTGTTACTCCGTGTGACGGAGAGGTATCTCAGGGCACACTCAGTAATACAACATCACAATAAGCCTTGCAAGCAATGTGACTAAGTGTTAGTTGCGGGATCTTGTATTATGGAACGAGTAAAGATACTTGCCGATAACGAGGTTGAACTAGGTATGGAGATACCGACGATCGAATCTCGGGCAAGTAACATACCGAAGAACAAAGGGAACATCGTACGGGATTAACTGAATCCTTCACATAGAGGTTCGACCGATAAAGATCTTCGTAGAATATGTAGGAACCAATATGGGCATCCAGGTCCCGCTATTGGTTATTGACCGTAGAGGTGTCTCGGTCATGTCTACATAGTTCTCGAACCCGCAGGGTCTGCACACTTAAGGTTCGGTGACGTTTTGGTAGTATAGAGTTATGTATGTTGGTGACCGAAGGTTGTTTGGAGTCCCGGATGAGATCTCGGACGTCACGAGGAGCTCCAAAATGGTCTAGAGGTAAAGATTGATATATAGGAAGTCCCATTTTGGTCGCCGGAAAAGTTTCGGGCTAATCGGTAATGTATCGGGAGTGTCGTCAGTGTACCGGGAGACCACCGGGAGGGGTATTTCGACCCAAGAGGCTTCATGGGCTGTGGGAGAGTAAATACCAGCCTTTTGTGGGTTGGTGGAAGTCCCACACAAGGCCCATGTGTCTGGGAGAAAAAGCTCAAAGGGAAAATGGTGGAAAAAGGCCAAAAAAGGAGGAATCCTAGTCCTACTAGGATTGGAGGAGGAGTCCCCTCTCCTCCCCACTTTGGTCGACCCAAGGGCTGGCTTTTTGGAAGCCAAGACTCCTCCTCCTCTCCTCCTATATATACTAGAGGATTTTAGGGTTTTGGCACAGAATTTTCAGCCACGTGTTACCCGTTCCTCTAGTGCATAGTTTCTCCTCTGGATCGGTTTTCTGCAGTGCTTAGGCGAAGCCCTAGAATAGCTCCACCACCATCACTGCAGCGCCGTCACACTGCCGGAGCTCTTCTACCTCTCCGCTCCCTCGTGCTGGATCAAGAAGGCGGAGATCGTCATCAAGCTGTACATGTGCTGAACGTGGAGGTGCCGTCCGTTCAGCGCTAGATCGGAAGGACCGTGATCAAGATTGCGAGACGGATCGTGACGAGATTGCGGGACGGATCGTGATGAGATCGCAGGATGAATCGTGATGAGTTTGCGGGACGGGTCATGATGAGATCGCGGGACGGATTGTGATGAGTTCGCGGTACGGATCATGATGAGATCGTGGGACGGATCGTGATGAGTTCGTGGGACGGATCGTGATTGGATCGCGGGACAGATCGTGATGAGATCGCGGGACGCTCGGCGATTTGGATCGCGAAGACGTTCGACTACACCAACCGCGTTTCTTAACGCTTCCCGCTTAGCGATCTACAAGGGTACGTAGATCCACTCTCCCTCTCATAGATGCTCATCACCATGGATAGATCTTGCGGTGCGTAGGAAATTTTTTGTTTCCCATGCAACATTCCCCAATAGTGGCATCATGAGCTAGGTCTATGTGTAGATGAGATCTTGAGTAGAACACAAAAGGTTTGTGGGCGTTGATGCTTAGATTGCTTCCTCCCTTGGTCGAATTATGGTTCAGCGGTATTGTGAGATGAAGCGGCCTGGACCAACATTACTCGTACGCTTACGAGAGACCGGTTCCCTTGGCGACAACTTGTTGCATAGATGGCTTGCGGGTGCCAGTTTCTCTCACTTTAGTTGGATCGGATTCGACAAAGGCAGTACTTGAGAAGGTTGAAAAGCAACTAATGTATCACCGTTGTGGTTTTTGCGTAGATGAGTATTGTTCTTGCTAGATACCCGTAGCAGCCACGTAAAACATGCAACAACAATTAGAGGACGTCTAACTTGTTTTTTCAGGGTATGTTGTGATGTGGTATGGCCAATTACATGATGTGATATATTTGATGTATGAAATGATCATGTGATGTATAGATTATCACGACTTGCATGTCGATGGGTACGACAACAGGCACGAGCCATAGGGTTGTCTTTAATTATTGTATGACCTACGTGTCAATCATTAAGCGCTATGTAATGCTTTACTTTATCGCTAAACGGTAGCAATAGTAGTAGAAGCATGTTGGGCGCGACAACCCCGATGCCGACACGTTGATGGAGATCAAGATGATGGAGATCTTGGTGTCTTGCTGGTGACGATGGAGATCATGCGGGTGCTTTCTAGATGGAGAACAAAAGCACAAGTTCATGGCCATATCATGTCACTTATGATTTGCATGTGATGTTAATCCTTTTATGCACCTTGTTTTGCTTAGGATGACAGTAGCATTATAAGGTGATCCCTCACTTAATTTCAAGATAAATTGTGTTCTCCCCGAGTGCGCACCATTGCGAAAGTTCGTCGTGTTGAGACACCACGTGATGATCAGGTGTGATAGACTCTACGTTCACATACAACGGGTGCAAGCCAGTGTTGCACATGCAGAACACTCGGGTTAAACTTGACGCGCCTAGCATGTACATACAAGGCCTCGGAACACAAGAGACCGAAAGGTCAAACATGAGTCATATAGCAGATATGATCAACATGATGATGTTCACCATTGAAACCACCTCAACTCACGTGATAATCGGACTTGAGTTGGTGAATTTGGATCATGTGTCACTCGAATGACTGGAGGGATGTCAATTTGAGTGGGAGTTCTTAAGTAATATGATTAATTGAACTCATTATCATGAACATAGTCAGTATTGTCTTTGCAAACTATGTTGTAGATTACTAGCTCACATTGTAGCTCCCTTGAATTTTTATATGTTCCTAGAGAAATAGAGTTGAAAGATGATGGTAGCAATATTGCGGACTGGCTCCGTGATCTGAGGATTGTCCTCATTTCTGCACAGAAGGCTTATGTCCTTAATGCATCGCTCGGTGCGCCAACCCCTCTAGCGTTGTTTGTAGATGTTGTGAACATTTGACAGGCACATTCTGATAACTACTTGATAGTTTAGTGCATCATGCATTACAGCTTAGAATTGAGGCTCCAAAACATTTTGAACGTCATGGAACATATGAGATGTTCTAAGAGCTGAAATTAGGATCTCACGCTCGTGCCCGTGTTGCGAGATATGAGATCTCCAACAAGATTCTTTGCCTGTAAGATTAAGGAGAATAGCTCAATCGTTGAGCATGTGCTCAGATTGTCTGGGTGCTACAATCATTTGAATCGAGTGGGAGTTGATCTTCTAGATAAGATAGTGATTGATATTGTTCTCCAAGTCACTGTCACTAAGCTACTAGAACTTGGTAATGAACTATAAACGCCAGGGATAGAAATAATGATCCCTAAGCTGTTCAAGATGTTTGACACCGCGAAGGTAGAAATCAAGAAGGAGCATCAAGTGTTGATGGTTAGTAAAACCACTAGTTTCGAGAAGGGCAAGGGCAAGGAGGGAAACTTCATGGATAGAAAGTCAGTTGCTGCTCCGGTGAAACAACCCAAAGTTGAGTCCAAACCCGAGACTAAGTGCTTCGATTATGAGGAGAGCGGTCGCTGAAGCAGAACAACCCTAGATACTTGGTATATAAGAAGGTTGGCAACGTCAACAGAAGTATATTTGATATACGTGTTATTGATGTGTACCTTGCTAGTACTCCTAGTAGCACCTAGGTATTGGATACCGGCTCGGTTGCTAAATGTTAGTAACTCGAAATAAAAGCTACGGAATAAACGGAGAACAAGCTAAGGGTGAGGTGACGATGTGTGTTGGAAATGTTTCCAAGGTTGATGTGATCAACATCGCACACTCTCTCTACCTTCGGGATTAGTGACGAACCTAAATAAATGTTATTTGGTGTTTTTGCGTTGAGCATGAAAGTGATTAGATCATGTTCATTGCAACACGGTTATTCATTTAAGTTAGAGAATAATGGTTATTCTACTTACATGAATAATACCTTCAATGGTCATGCACCCAGTAAGAATGGTTTGTTGAAACTTGATCGTAGTAATACACATGTTCATAACATTGATGCCAAAAAGATACAAAGTTAATAATAATAATACCACATACTTGTGGCACTGACGCTAAATGTCATATTGGTATAAAACACATGAAAAAACTCCATGCTGATGGATCTTTGGACTCATTCGATTTTGAATCGGTTGAGACATACGAACCATGCCTCTTGGTCAAGATGACTAAGGACCCCATTTTCTGTTTTGATGAAGTGGGCAAGTGATTTACTGGAAATGATACATGTTGATGTATGCAATCCAATGAGTCTTGTAGCGTGAAGTGGATATCGTTATTTTCTTACCTTCACTGATGATTTGAGTAGATATAGTGTATATTTACTTAACGAAACACAAGTCTGAATCGTTTGAAAGGTTCAAGCAAATTCAGAGTGAAGTTTAAGATCATCGTGACAAGAAGATAAAAATGTTTGCGATATGATCATGGAGGTGAATATCCGAGTTACGAGTTTGGCATACAATTTTAGACAATGTGAAAGTTGTTTCACAACTCACGCCACCTGGGACACCATAGTGTGATGGTGTGTCCGAATGTCATAGTCGTGCTCTATTGGATATGGTGCGTGCTATGATGTCTATTATCATTTTATTACTATAATTTTGGGGTTATGCATTAGAGACAACTACATTCACTTTAAATAGGGCACCATCTAAATCCATTGAGATGACACCATGTGAATTATGGTTTGATAGAAACCTAAACTGTCATTTCTTAATGTTTGGGGATGCGACGCTTGTGTGGAAAATGTTTTCACCTAATGAGCTCGAACCCAAAGCGGACAAATGCATCTTCAAAGAATACCCTAAGAACAGTTGGGTGAACCTTCTATCTCAGATCCAAGCATAAAATGTTTATTGCTAAAACTGGGTCCTTTCTTGAGGAAAAGTTTCTCTTGAAAGAATTGAGTGGGAGGAAGATAGAACTTGATGAGGTTATTGAACCTCTGCTTCAACCAGAGAGTAGCACAGCGCAGGAAGTTGTTTCTGTGAAGCCTACGTTAGTTGAAGAGGAAGTTAATGATGATGATCATGAAGCTTCGGATCAAGTTACTATCGAACTTCATAGGTAGACAAGGACGTATACTGCTCCTGAGTGGTGCGGCAACCCTGTCTTAGAGGTCATGTTGTTGAACAACGATGAACCTACGAACTATGGCGAAGCGATGATGGGCCTGGAAACCAACAAATGGTTAGAGGCCATGAAATCCGAGAAAGGATCCATGTATGAAAACCAAGTATAGACTTTGGTGGACTTGCTCATTGGACGGCAGGTCGTTGAGTACAAATGGATGTTTAAAATGAAGACAGACGCTCATGGTAAATGTCACCATTTGTAAAGCTTAGCTTGTTGCAAAGAAGTTTACGACAAGTTTAAGGAGTTGACTACGATGAGACTTTCTCACTCGTAGCGATGCTAAAGTCTGTTGGAATTATGTTAGCAGTTGCTACATTTTTCAATTATGAAATCGGGCAGATGGATGTCAAAACATCGTTTCCTTAACGGTTTACTTGAGGAAAGGTTGTATGTGATACAACCAGAAGGTTTTGTCAGTCCTAAGGATGCTAGAAGGTGTGCAAGCTTCAGTGATCCTTCTATAGACTGAAGCAAGCATCTCGGAGTTGGAATATACACTTTGATGAGGTGATCAAAGTTTGTAGTTTATACAAAGTTTACGAGAAACTTGTATTTACAATAAAGTGAGTGGGAGCACTATAGAATTTCTGATAAGTATATGTGGTTGACATATAGTTGATCGGAAATAATATAGAATTTCTGGAAAGCTTAAATGGTTGTTTGAAAAGTGATTTTCAAAGGAAGACCTGGATAAATCGACCTAATTGTTGAGCATCAAGATCTATAGAGATAGATCAAAATGCTTGATGAGACTTTCAATGAGTACATACCTTGACAAGATTTTGAAAGAGTTCAAAATGGATCAGTGAGAGAGAAGTGTTCTCGCCTCCTTTGTAAGGTATGAAGTTGAGTGAGACTCGAAGCTCGACCATGGAAGAAGAAAGAGAAAGGACGAACGTCGTCCCCTATGCCTTAGCCATAGGCTCTGGATAGTATGCCATGCTGTGTACCGCACCGGTGTGTGCCTTGCCATGAGTCCGTCAAGGGGTACAAGAGTGATCCAGGAGTGAATCACTAGACAGCGGTCAAGAATATCCTTAGTAAATAAAGGACTAAGGAGATGTTTCTCGATTATGGAGGTGATAAAGAGTTCGTCGTAAAGAGTTATGTCGATACAAGCTTTAACACCAATTCGGATAACTCATAGTAGCAATCTGGATACGTATAGTGGAGTAGCCATTTGGAATAGTACCAAGTGGAGTGTGGTAGCAGTGTTTACAGTTTGACATAGGGATTTGCAAAGAACACACGGATCTGAATGTTGCAGACCCATTGAATATAAGACCTCTCTCACATGCATAGCATGATCGAGCCCCAGAACTCATTGGGTGTTAGATTCATAACAATGCGAATCCCATGGTGATGTGAACTAGATTATTGACTCTAGTGCAAGTGGGAGACTATTGGAAATATGCCCTAGAGGCAATAATAAATTAGTTATTATCATATTTCCTTGTTCATGATAATCGTTTATTATCCATGCTATAATTGTATTGAATGGAAACACATTACATGTGTGGGTAAATAGACAACACCCTGTCCCTAGTATGCCTCTAGTGAACTAGCTCGTTGATCAAAGATGGTCAAGGTTTCCTAGGCATTAACATGTGATGTCATTTGATAACGGGATCACATCATTAGAAGAATGATGTGATGGACAAGACCTAAACTACAAACGTAGCATATGATCGTGTTAGTTTATTGCTACTATTTTCTGCATGTCAAGTATATGTTCCTATGACCATGAGATCATCCAACTCACGGACATCGGAGGAGTGCCTTGTGTGTATCAAACGTCGCAACGTAACTGGGTGACTATAAAGGTGCTCTACAGGTATCTCCGAGGGTGTCTGTTGAGTTGGCATGGATCAAGACTGGGATTTGTTACTCCGTGTGACGAAGAGGTATCTCAGGGCCCACTCGGTAATACAACATCACAATAAGCCTTGCAAGCAATGTGACTAAGTGTTAGTTGCGGGATCTTGTATTACAAAACGAGTAAAGATACTTGCCGGTAACGAGGTTGAACTAGGTATGGAGATACCGACGATCGAATCTCGGGCAAGTAACATACCGAAGAACAAAGGGAACATCGTACGGGATTAACTGAATCCTTCACATAGAGGTTCGACCGATAAAGATCTTCGTAGAATATGTAGGAACCAATATGGGCATCCAGGTCCCGCTATTGGTTATTGACCGTAGAGGTGTCTCGGTCATGTCTACATAGTTCTCGAACCCGCAGGGTCTGCACACTTAAGGTTCGGTGACGTTTTGGTAGTATAGAGTTATGTATGGTGGTGACCGAAGGTTGTTCGGAGTCCTAGATGAGATCCTATACATCACGAGGAGCTCCTAAATGGTCCAGAGGTAAATATTGATATATAGGAAGTCCCATTTTGGTCGCCGGAAATGTTTCGGGCTAATCGGTAATGTACCGGGAGTGCCGGTAGTGTACCGCGAGACCATCGGGAGAGGTATTTCGACCCAAGAGGCTTCATTGGCTGTGGGAGAGTAAATACCAGCCTTTTGTGGGCTGGTGGAAGTCCCACACAAGGCCCATGCGGCTGGGAGAAAAAGCCCAAAGGGAAAAAGGTGGAAAAAGGCCAAAAATGGAGGAATCCTAGTCCTACTAGGATTGGAGGAGGAGTCCTCCTCTCCTCCCCACTTTGGTCGACCCAAGGGCTAGATTTTTGGAAGCCAAGACTCCTCCTCCTCTCCTCCTATATATACTAGAGGATTTTAGGGTTTTGGCACAGAATTTTTAGCCACGTGCTACCCGTTCCTCTAGTGCATAGTTTCTCCTCCGGATCGGTTTTCTGCAGTGCTTAGGCGAAGCTCTGCCGGAATAGCTCCACCACCATCGCCACAGCGCCGTCACACTGCCGGAGAACTCTTCTACCTCTCCGCTCCTTCTTGCTAGATCAAGAAGGCGGAGATCGTCATCAAGCTGTACGTGTGCTGAACGCGGAGGTGCCATCCGTTCGGTGCTAGATCGGAAGGATCGTGATCAAAATTGTGACACGGATCATGACGAGATCGCGGGACGGATCGTGATGAGATCGCGAGACGGATCGTGATGAGTTCGCGGGACGGATCATGATGAGATCGCGGGACGGATCGTGATGAGTTCGCGGGACGGATCATGATGAGATTGCGGGACGGATTGTGATGAGTTCGCGGGACGGATCGTGATTGGATCGCGGGACGGATCGTGATGAGATCGCGGGACGCTCGGCGATTTGGATCGCGAAGACGTTCGACTACACCAACCGCGTTTCTCAACGCTTCCCGCTTGGCGATCTACAAGGGTACGTAGATCCACTCTCCCTCTCGTAGATGCTCATCACCATGGATAGATCTTGCGTGTGCGTAGGAATTTTTTTGTTTCCCATGCAACGTTCCCCAATAGAATCACCACATCATGATCAATCATCGAAACAACAAGTGCTATATGTCATGCATGAAAAAGTTTCTTAACATGGTCAAAGGGCTGCTTTTCTGGCTCAACAAGGTCTTCGGGGTCTTCAAAGTCTTCGGATCCAACTCCATCATCAATAGCGCAATCTATCGTCGCGATTAAAATCAATAAAAATAAGCATCACACAAAAAACAAAGCACACAAGCTAGTATTAAAAATGCTACCCTACTCTGATAAATACTAAAAGCTATACCAAAATATTTGTTAAAGATTTTGTTATGAAATTTTTTTAAAGCTATTTAATAGAGGCAAAAATATGCCTAAATTAGGTTTTAAAATAAAAACAGTATATAAAAGATTTTCAAAAATTTGTACAAAAGGCACTATTAAATTCTATGGAATATTCTAAGAATTTAGTTGGAAAAATAATTGGATTTAGATTTATTTTCTTATCTGTGGGATTTTTAGAAAACTCCTCACAAAAGAAAAATGAAAAAGGGGGAAGAAAGCCCCTGTGCCTGGGCAAGAGGCAGCCAGTAGCTGGGCCGGCCCAGCTGGCCAGCCAGCCAGCCTCACACGTGGCCAGGTTCAAACCTGACGTGCGGGGCCCGGCTGTAGGCGACCTCTATGGGGAGAGAGAGAGCGGGAGGGGAGAGAGAGGCCGATAGGTGGGACCCCACTGTTGGATCCTTCTCCCACCTCGGGGTAGCGAGGGGAGGCGCTCAACGGCGATGATGCAGGGCACAACGATGCTAGGCCGAGCCAGGAACGGGCCCAAGGTGGAGTCGCTGTTCTAGGGGAGGTCGAAGGGGTGCCGGGGGCGGTCGGAGTCGCCAGTGGCGAGCACCTACGACAGAGGGAGCTTCAGGAGAGATCATCGGGGCCTCTCCGTGCTGCAATCAGGACGGGGGCGAGGGGGAAACGGGTCAGAGGTATGAGGGAGGATCAACCGAAGGGAAAGGAGGGCCAGAGGCGGTTGGTACCAGGAGATCGATGACGAGGTGGCCGCGGCGGTCCTTGGCTCAATCCCGGGCACAGAGGCATCGAGAGCTCTCCGGGGGCATAGGAGGTCTGCTGGGGAGTGGAGAGGGAGGCCAGAGGGGAGAGGAAGCTCGGGGAGGGCCTTAAGTAGGCGGCCGTCGGTACACCGAGCTCGGGTGCGCTCGCGAGCTCGTGGCCAAGGTCAAAGGCCAAGGGAGAGGGAGGGAGCGTGTCTAGGGTGCATGTGGAGTTGGTCTAGGCCAGGGGGAGAGAGGAGAGAGACGGGGGAGCGCGCGCGTGTGAGCCCTGCGGTTGGCTGAGCTGGGCGGCGCCGGCACGCGCGCGGGCAGTCACCAAAGAGAGAAGGAGGAGGGGGCCAACAGGGTGGAGTCTTGCGGACGTTGATGGCATATCAGGGTTCAGCTCCTTGCGTCCCAACGTTGTCGGGTGGCTCAGGATGGGTGCAGCTATAGTGCGTGCATGGACTGTAGCATGCTCCAAAGCATGCCTTTGGCATGTCATTGCATGCCTGCGTGCTCTGGACACGCTCCTGCATGTCCATTAGCCTTTGGATGCTCTGGAGATGCTCTAGGAGCTAGGGGAGGCTAGGAGAAAAAGAAATGGGGTGGGGAGAGGGTAGAAATGATGCTGCCATGGTGAAATAGAGGGGTAAATGTGGATTTTACCCCACTTACCCAATGAGCCTTGTCCAGAGAAACTTACTGGGGGTGAAAGGCAATACCAGATAGTCGTGGTAAAATTTTGTAGGCAAGTGAAATAGTGAAAATGGTGTAAACAACAACTTTACCATTTCACCAGAAGGTGTTTGATGGGTGTTTGGGCAAGATAAATTTACCCACTTACTGTGATGTTCAACAGGATCAAATGGTGGGTAAAATGAGATGGATCACCAAATTTGAGCTCAAATGGGCAAAGTTGACAATGGAAACTTCGTGAACCCTAGAAACTAACAGAATCAGGTTTCTGTAGATCTAGTTATGCTAAGCTATTACCCTTGATGCATCACTTAGTATAGAATCATAATTTGGTGATTAGAACATGTCCACAAAGTTTGGGGTCAAGGGAAGAAACCTCACAATGTAAAGTTGTTCAAATTTGAATCTGGACAGGGAGGGTTTTGGGATGGTTTGATGAACCAAATCAACTTGGATTTACATGAATCTTTACAAGATCATCACCTATGATAGTGTTGACTTTCTGGAATTTTCCTGGAATTTATTGAGAATATTTCTTATAGAAATATTTCAAAAGCTTGATTTGTACAGAAAGGGTTTTGAGGGGTTTTGCCCATGATTTGAACATGCCCATGTATTGAAACTCATATATATGGAAAATATATGTCCACTGAGTTTCCCTAAATTTTCTCAAATATTTTGAAAGCATTTAAATAATTTTTTCCCTATGAAAAACCATTTCTGGCCTTAAGAAAAAGCCTTTAAATAAAATATTAAAATAATCTTTAAAATTAACATTTGGTGGTTTTAGGAAGTCATAAACATAGTAGGTTTGAATTAAAGCCTTTGGGGAAGAAGGATCTACCCAATTTGAGGACTTGCAGTGCAAACCTCAACTCAGGGTTTTTTGAAAACCTAATTTGAATAAATCCTTTTTGGTAAAAATAAAATTTGAAAAAATAGTTTTGGGCACTATTCACATGGCATGATCATTGGGCAAGAGATTCGGGTCAAGGAAGATGAATATGGAGAGGGATAGAATCTAGTAGTGCTATACACAACAACCAAGCAAGAAACAATTCAAACAATCAACAAGCACTGAAAAGGTTTTAATTGGCTCTAAATTTTATAAATACAAGCATAACAAGGTGATACAAACACAGGGTGTGACACGTTAGGACTTTGGAGGCCATGCCTGTGGGGAGAGCAGCTCGATGGAGACCCACCAGAGAGATTGGGAACCAAGGGCAGAGCCATTCCTTTTTTTTGCAGTTCTCTCCTGAAAAATTATAAACACACATAAACACTGAACTGGACTACATAACAATAAAATCGAAACAAAAATTGAATTGAAGAATTGAACGATGGAGACTCAATTTTGTAGAAATTGTGGTAGTGGGGGAGGTGATGCATAGAGGAGAAAGATCTAGAACCGTGCTTTGCTTTGGTTGCGGTGGTGGTCATCCTAGACCACAACCTCAATGTCGATGGGGCCACCGACCACCAGAGAGGAGGGAGGAAGCAGTTGGAGGAAAGCCCGTGAGCGCCGTTGGTTGATGCGATGGAGTGACCGCAGCTGGCAACGCGACATGGATCCGGCAAGGGGTAGTCCGGGAAGTGGCATGGGGCGGCGGATTTCGCTGACGCCGAGAAGGATATGAGGTGGGTGAAGGTGGTGGGGGTGCGGGGAAAGGCGTTTCATGGTGGAGGGGATGCAGGGGCGGGTGATGCTTCTAGGTCGCTGGATCCAAATATCCCCTTACGAGGGTTGACCTCATCGGAACTTATAGGACACGAATCCGTCGACAGGAAGGGTAGCCAACGGTGGGGGTGCACCAGCCGAAAGCTGAGGAACCGATGCAGGCGTCGGTAGTTGGCCAGCCCGGGGCATGGCTGGGGTCGAGGTCGGTCGTTGGGGTGAGGGAGGAGTGGCAAGTAGGGTTGTGGATAGGGGGCGTGGTGTGTTGGCCATGAGGAATGTGGAGGGGATCAGGGGATGTAGAAGGTGGAGGAGAGGAGGGAGTGGGGTCGTGGGAAGATGCGGGTGGGGTGGGCCGATGGCATGGAGTTTCACAGGTGCGCCTAGGCTCCATTTAGTGGGCTAGACGGTGTTTGGTGTTAGAATATGCGCTTAAGGATGTTGTTAGAATATATATATATATATATATACACACACACCACCCTACACTACCGAACTACGAGAAAAGAAAAAAGTAACCCCACGCACCCACCTTCCTCTCGTGATCATTCCTCACCCCCCACGCACCCACCTTCCACCCCGGCTCATTCCCCACCCCCACACCACCCGACCCCCCAACCACCACCGCCCTCCACTTTCATGGTGCGGCCATTGGCCACCAACCCAACCACCACCACTGCTGAAGCTCGTATCGGGACCAGATCGACGCCCTCCGGCATGTGGTGGACGGATTGGAGGGCCGTCGAGTGCCACAACTTCCTTCTTTACCTTCGGCTGCCTTACCTTTGTGGGCCGCTGCACGACCTCCCCTCCCACGTTGCCGGACCAGTAACCTTCCCTCGCCGTCGTGCTGTTCCAGATGCCACGCCGGGCGGTCACCAACACTAGCAGCTCCGGAATCCACGGAGACTACGGGCTTCGTTCCTCATGCTTCCTCCCTCGCGCCGCCAGATCCACCATTGCCGGATCCTCCGACGTGCCACCGGATCCGAGCAGACTAGGCCTCCCCGTGCTTCATCGGTGTTCGATCTGGGTCGTGTATGTGGAGCAACAGCACGAGGCCCCCTGCCGCGGCCATTGACCGTCGAGCTAGAGGGCACGTTGTGTTGCTCGCGCTCGCAACAGTCAGGCCTGTTGCTGATGTCTTTGGCGTCCAGCGGTAGCGACCACATCCACTCCTCCAAGATGACTAGAGCAGAATGGCATGGCCCCTTGCATTCATGGCATTGGATATTCTCCCCTGCCGGTGCCCCACTTCCTCGTCTCCTAGTGGCCTGTCCTGATGAGATCCATGTTGGATGTGTAGTACGTTGGTGCGGGCATGGGCCAGCTGCAAGACGCCAGCATGGCATGGCTGTCGCTTGATCTTGGAAGACGAGATGAGGAGCACGATGCGAGCTTCCACTTGCATGCGCCTCTGCCTCGCGCCGCGGCAGCCGGTCCCGACTTCCATCATTGTACTTGTTTATCAATTTCTTCTCTTGATGTGCAATTCGTAATCGTCGCAGTGCCACTCGTCGACGGTGTTGTGCAGTTCGGTGCGAGAGGGCGTGCGGTTCTTTTTTGGGGTGCCTACGTTTTCAGAATTGCATGTGTTTTGGCGCCCCATGGAGGTGCAGTTCGGCACCCCCGTGGTTGTTTTGTTGAACATGGCACAAGAGTTTATTTTGTTTAGTGAGTAAGGTGTAGATCAGCTGCAGATTGGGGCTCTCCTAGTGTTTATAGAAATCATGTATTTAGATTTGCGGTACAGTGCATAGTACAGTGGAGTTCATTTTGTAAAAAGTTGTATAGAGGAGTTCACTTTTTATGATTTTTTGATGAAATGGTTTTGCAAATTTGTATGGATACAATTTAGAATTTGATAGAAAAGGATCCGGTTCACTTGTCCTGTCTCTACGGCCGACTCTCGTACCTAAAATTTAAGTTAGAAAGAGGACAAAAAAAATCATGTAGTACACTTGGCCATTTAATGTAGTGCGGTTTTCAGTCTAAAAAAGTTTGGTCGGCGTGTGATGTTGTTCATCTCGTAAGTACAGAAATGTTATAGAATGACAAAAAAGCAATGAGGTTCGCTTCTCGATAGTGCCGCAGTTCGCTTACACCCAATGTGAAGTACACCAAACTTCGTCGTCTTGAAAAATTCACGTTAAACGAAAAGAATATCATGCACTTTGCTTGTTCATAGGATGCAGTGCGGTGTTCCATCTGAAGCAATGTGTTCTTCTGTCTCGTTCACACATCAATTTTGGTGACGCAAAAAACAGAGTGTCTGTTTTTCGGTAATTTCAAAATTGCTAGTAAACCATAAAGAATAAAAGAGATCTATATGAAAAATTTGCACCTCGTCATTATCTTTCCAACGCCATATCATTTGCATCGTCTAGACGAGCAGTTTGGAAAAAATTACGAAAATACGCTCGATGCCACTCGAAGGCAGCCACACCGTTTTCAAAATTAACTTAAAACCGTGAGCAAACTCAAAAAATAACCAATATATGAAAGTTGCGCCTATTTCATAGCTTTCCAACACCGTATCACACGCCTCGTTCTGACAAACGGTTCAAAAACTATAGCAAAAACTGTAACAAAAAACGATTTTTTGAAAAACAGAATTCCGTGTTTTGGAAATTTGAAAGTGCTCTCAAACCATAGAGAATTCGAGAGAGAATCTACATGTAAAAGTTTCCTTAATGATATATTTCCAACATGGTATCACTTGCTTCATTCTGATGAGCGTTTTAGAAAAAACGCAAAAATACGCTCGAGGTCACCCATCAGGCGTCCACCATTTTCGAAACTGCTCTTAAACCACGAGGAATCTCGAAAAGTGTTCAACATGAAGAAGTTGTGCATTTTTCATAGCTATCCAAAAATATATTATATGCCTCGTTCCGACAAACAATTTAGAAACTGAAGCGAAAATAGTGCAAAATAAAGCGTGCAGTTTTTTCTGGTGACATTCCAGTGCTGACTTGATAGGGATGCAATGCACTCGCGTTAACCGTGCAGTTCGGAAGTGGTGTCGGAATAAGTGTTAGAATAGGTGCATATGTGTGTATATATACATGTGTGTGTGTGTGTGTGAGTGAGTGTGCGCGCATTATGGCTTAGCATGCGCTCCATCCGGTCCTAATTCGGCAAGCAAGCCACGCACATGGAGAAGGCTCTGCATTGCTAATTTGTTGAGGGTAGCAACATGAACTACTACCATCTCCGGAGAACTGATAAGACCGATGTCGTGTACCACTACCGTCATCAAGAGAACCTCGGATTCATCAAGTTCATCTTCGACACGTGTACCACTACTTCCACGACGACCCCGACGACCCGTGAATGACTACTTCCATCGACGACTCGTTCCGCCCCAAAGTGCATGCTCTGAAGGTATAACGACGAGACCGCCCGTGGATGGATGCATGCATGTGTTGTGTGAGATGCCCCTTTGTAGCACCGTGTCCAAAGTAAGACGTGCAAGTTCCTCCATTTTCATGCCACCGACGCATGGGAAACCGGTAACCGAGATCACCCCATCATCTTTGGCATGACATGACCGCACTTCCTTTTGCACCGGCTTCTCAACGAGTTACCGAAACCGGAACATTGTCATGGCACCGTTTTTGTTTTCGTCACCGTGGCACCCAATTTCTTTCCGTGCGACAAGTGCTCTATATCATATTATATGCCAATGTGTTCTTCCAAATTACATCAAATTTGATCATGCCATCCTCATGCATGTTAAAACATCTAAAATGTTGTTTGCGTTAAACTTGCCTAATGCCATGTAAAAAATGGTTTATATCATAACTAAGTAACCGTAGCTCCATTGAATATGTTTTACATATGTAACTTGCCTAAAAAACGTGTAGAATCTCATGGCGCACTTTATATTGCTGTTTAACAACTAGAAAATATGGTTAGTTCAGATCTGTACCAAACTTAAAATATGCATATGAGGTCGTTTCGGAAATGCTATATGTTGCTTTCGGCCTCATTTAAAATGCCAAGATGATGTAGTTGTTCATGCTTCACCTCTTGCCATGATAACGACATTTAATATCTATGAGTACCTAAGCGAGAGTGAACTAAATAATTAAAATGTGGAGTTTTGTCAATTTGCAACTCGTTGCATATTGAACTTCACTTAATGTGTAGTATTTGATTGTTGTGCCATGCCATGCCTTGCATAATTAAACCGGACATGCATCATATTTGTTTACGCATCATTTCATGCATAGGTTGTGGTGTATCTTGTGTTGATTGTTTGTTTCAGATTGCTTCTTCTCGATAGAGTTCCGAAAGCATTCGGAGTGTGAGGATTCATTCGACTACGTTGGCTCGTCTTCTTCATGGACTCGTTCTTCTTCCAAGCGGGATCTCAGGCAAGATGACACATTTCCCTGGATACCACTACTATCATTGCTATGCTAGTTGTCCCGCTTTTATCGTTATGTCTCGCTACCTACCACTTGTTTGTCAAGCCTCCCAACATTGCCATGAAAAGCCTCTAACCCCTCCACATCCCAGCAAACCTTTGTTTGGCTATGTTACCGCTTGCTCAACCCTTCTTATAGCGTTTCTAGCTACAGGTGCAATTGCTTCCATGTGACAACATGTACATTCTTTTGTTATATCACAATATAATTGCTATTTAATTCAATGCACATATATACTTGGTAAAAGGAGGAAGGCTTGGCCTTTTGCTCGGTGTTTTGTTCCACTCTTGCCACCCCTAGTTAATTGTGAACCGCTGTTATGTTCCATAATTGAGCGCTCCCAACATGCTCAAGGTTGTTATGGGGACCCCCTTGATTTTCGTTTTAGGATAAAGCTTGTCTGGCAAGGCCCAACATTGGTACTACATTTTCCTAATAACTAATAAACCTGTATAGGGAGTAATTAAACCAAGGATCTTAATCAACAACCTGGGTCAGTGCTCCTCATGAGTGTTGGTCCAAACTAGAGCATCATGCGGGGCCAATCCGGGGCAACTCGGGAGATGTCTATCAGGACACCGTACGCTTTGCTTATCTGTCATGTCCTGAGAACGAGATACGCGACTCCTATCGGGTTCGTCGACACGTCAGACGGCCTTGCTGGACTTTTTTACCTTTCTCGGACGTCTTGAGTGAGGAACTCTGATCTTCTTCGGGCTATCTCGAGGTGTCGGATTTCCTTTGGAATTGCCTAACATGATCACGAGATCTGTGGTCAAGGTTATTCCCACTACATGTGGTTAATTTGTGATGGATGGGTTGGAGCACCCCTGCAGGGTTAAATCTTTCGAAAAGTCGTGCCCGCGGTTATGTGGCAAACTTGGATACTTTGTTTAACACCCGGTCATAGCAAACTTGAAGTAAACTCAAATAATATACACCAACTGTGTGCGTAACCGTGACTGTCTCTTCTCGTGAGTCCTTATCCGAGAGAGAACATGGTGGGGTTATGTTTGACGTAAGTAGGTGTTTAGGATCAGTTAATGATCATTACTAGTTCACGTCCATTATGCGTAGGCCACCCACTTTACTTTCTGTATTCGTAAGTTAGCCACTCAAACAAATGCTTAGTCGCTTGCTGCAGCCTCACCACTTAACCATACCTCACACATTGAGCTTTAATAGTTTTGATACCCTTGGAAATGAGATTGTTGAGTCCCTGTGGCTCACAGGTTACTACATCAACAGTTGCAGGTACAGGTAATGCGACGATTAGACATGAGCGCGATGCTTGTTTGATCTGGAGTTCTTCTTCTTCATCAAGCTAGGATGGGTTCCAGGCAGTAGCCTGGGATAGCAAGGATGGATGTCATTTTGTCGTTTGTTTTCGACCGTATGATGTTTGAAATGTTGATGTATTGATGTTATGTTGATGTAGCTTGTGGCGAGTGTAAGCCAATTCCATACACTCATCTCTTCCGTAAATGTACTTGTAATGATATCCATTCTTGCAACACGACGAGATGCGCTTCTATCCCTGTCGAGGCCCCCGTGCCAAAATAAGGATAGGATCGCATCTTGGGCATGACATGTCATGTCAATGGGTTTCCATGCAAAGATGTCCCATTTCTCACAGATGAATTCAATGAGTGCGCATTCCTATTTGGGATCCATCCCTTCCCCAATAGTGAACTACTGAGAAGAGTCGCTAGGGGTAAAGTCAACTAGCTTTGTGTCTTTAGAGGACTGGAATTTGAGGGGAGGGTCCATCTTCCTGGTGGGATTCTTTAGAGGGGTCATATTAGCAATGTCCACATTGTCTTTATGAAACTTGAGCTCCTCAGTAGCACAAGCCGTTTCTGCATTAGCAGCGTCTCCTTCTTCACATTCCAAGATGACCTTAGGATCTCCATATACTGTAACCGTTCTCTTAGGTCCTACCATTTTGAGATGTAAGTTTATGTAACAGGGGCGAGACATGAGTTTAGCGTAAGCCGGCCATCCAAATAGTGCGTGATATGGGGTCTTGATTTTGACTACCTCAAAACACAGTGTCTCTGTCTTGTAGTTATATTCGTCTCCAAAGGCCACCTCTAGAGCAGTCTTTCCGACATGATAAACCAACTTGCCTGGAACAACTCCGTGAAAAACAGTAGAGGATGGCTTAAGATCCTTCTTTGTCAGATTCATTTGCCGGAAAGTGTCATAGTACAATATGTTAATGATGATGCCACCATCCATAAGTACCTTAGTGAACTTGTAACCGTCCACTTGAGGAGCCACCACCAAGGCCATATGACCCGGATTATCAACACAGGACGGGTGATCCGCCCGGCTCCAAGTAATCGTGTGCTCAGACCACTTCAAATATTGTGGCACCGTCGGCTTGATGTGCCTTGAGACCGCATAGGTATTTCCCCCAAATAGGAAGGGATGATATAGCACAACAATGATAAGTATTTCCCTCAGTTATGAAACCAAGGTTCAATTTGTAGAGGAAGACCAAGATCCTACGTAAACAACACCTACACCCAAATAGAAAATATTTGCAACCTGACGCGTAAGAGAGGTTGTCAAGCTATCAACGATAAAAAGATAGATTAGGTAGTGATAGCTTTGGCAAATAGATCTCGCAAGAACAAAAAATAAAATAGGTAAACAAAAAGTGCAGCAAGGTATTTTTTCGATTAATAGATCTGAAAACAAAATGATAAAATAGTAGATCGGAAAGCAATATGTTGGAAAAGTACACCTGGGGGCCATAGGTTTCACTAGTGGATTCTCTCATGAGTATAGCGCACAGTGGGTGTCGAGAGAACTAGGCTGACAATACTACCAGGGGTATGAATGGAGGGGCGAAGTCTAGCTACGGCTCAGGTGTTCACTCAGATGTGTACGAGTTCAGGCCCCACTTGGAAGGGGTAAAATCCCTACGTCTCGAACCTGGAGGCTTTGTTGTTTTCTTATGGGGAGTAGAGTAATACCAGATGTCGGAACCCTTGCTATGGCTCCGGGTGGTGGCTTATATAGAGTGCGCCACCACTGGCCGAGCGCCGCCATAAATGCTCCTTCAAACTATGTTACATGAACTGCATTCTTAAGTACGGCGTTACTAGTAACGCGCGATTAACTATTCAGCAAGTGTCATTTCAGATCACTCAAACGTCATGCCTTCTGAGTTGTTGCACTTCTATTACCCTTGTACAACTATGGGTGTCCGAGTGAGTCTTCATGTGCATCTGAATGCACCTTTTCTTCAGGAGCTTCAATGCTAATGAGGGGCCACAGGTAGGCCCTAGATGTCAGCCTTGTGACCCTACCCATGGTAGACGACCTCATTAGTAGCCCCCGAATCCAGGAGATTTTAATGGTCGAGTCATAGACACTTGGAAGCATCGATGACACCCCGGAGGTGTCCGAGAAAGACTCTACATCATTTCCCACTCGACCTCAAATCGTGATGGACTCAGGATTATCATTTCTTGACCGAATGATTTAGCTTGAATATGTGATACTTTCATTTGAAATTGAAGTGTTTCCCTGGAGAAACGATCCAAATGCCCGATTGTCTCATCCGAGTGTTTAACTGTAAACAGTCTGATCACTCGACTCATAAATGAATCATCAGGCGATTCGGAGCACTGAGATCACTTTATTTATGGCATGAAGAGGTCCCCGCGCGTCGGAAATCGCAAACGGCATGCCCAGACGTGCGATTGAATGGTCATGTCGCGGGATTTGGGGGGTAGTGGGCACGACGCCTCGATAACTGCTTAGTGATTCTCGCCACGTGTCTCCGAGGCTCTAAACGGTAGATCTGCGAATCTCGCTCCATTTGCGGATTGACGGCCAGAGATCTCGCCCAATTTTTGTTATAAGAAGTAGATGCACCGTTGGGGGGACTAATCTCGCTTCTTTCTCCTCCCTTCGGCTTCTCTGACGCCAGCGCCAAATCCCCACAGAGTTCTATGCTGCAAACCAGACCCAGCTCTAGCAGAGATGACTTGCGGAGCGACTGCGAAGGCCGAGCGGGCGAAGAAGGGATCGCGTGGCTAATCCTCAAGAGTTGGCGCATTGGCGGGGTGGACCCAAGGCGACTGGATGCCATCGTGGGTCACCAAGGCTTGGATGCTCGAGCTGGAGGGCTAGGGCCTCTTGTCCAAGGGGAGTTGGCGGTTGCTAGGGCAGGCAAGACGAACCCTCGCAGTGGGGGAATGAGCACATCCTCTTGGTGACCCACCTCGAGCGAGGTTTCTCTCTTCTGCCCCACCCATTTTTAGATTTCTTCGATGCTCAAATCCATCGCATACCACCAACGTCGTAGTTTATATGGCTACAATAGTTTCGTTGTGCGAAAACTTTGTGGGTTGCCATCCCCATTGGGGCTTGTTCAAACATCTTTTCACTTGCCGAGTGATGACCGTGAAGAAGCCCACTGGGTCAGAGGATAAAACCAATGTGACCCAATTATGTGGGGGGGGGGGGTGGGAATCTAGCTGCGGGGTAAGGTCTGCTTTCCGACGATGACATTTCCCGATTGGGTCAAGGGCTGGCAGGAAACCTAGTTTTACTGCCTGGATTTTCCACCCGGAGAGAATCAGTCGGGGCTTCCTCTGTACACGTCGGAGCGTATTCGGTCAGTCTCCAGGTTGATCGTGACCAAAGATGAGAAGACAGAAGTAGATATCCTCATGATAGCTCTGGTGTCCCTAGTGCATAAAGGTGTCAATGTCCTGAACTTGCTCGAAGTTTTCCTTCAGAGGAGAATTCAGCCACTGCAAGCTAGGGCCCACCTCATGTGTAGATACACCGTACCGGATGACACCACTCGGACGCACCCAGAGGAGCTCGACACGGAGATGGTTGAGGCCAAGATATGGGCGACCACTCCAGCGCGTGACAATCACAGGGGAGCAGACTGGTGGCTCCACTCTGATCAAAGAATCCACCGAATGAGGTAACTCCATAAGACCTATTAACCGAGTGATACTATTGTACTAGTCGAAATCAGGTCGATTGACTTGTTTTTCATTCGGTAGGCTTTCGTGGACATGAGTAGTCCGGTTCCAATCATGAATCGAGGTCCGGTTGATGTGGCAAGTGATACCGATCTCCCGGAAGACTCGATCGGAGCAAGAGAAATAGAAGAAGACGACGAAAATGATGATGATGATGAAGAGGAGGACTTGGACGAGAGCTACGAGGTGGAGTCCTCAGGCTCGAAAGACCGTGTGCCTGAGTCCCACACCAAGTCATGCCATGATCGGGAAGGCCCTAGCGGCGGCTCCAAACCGTCAAATGTTGTCAAGCCGACTGCCAATGTTCTCCCGACTCGTAGCTCGAAGTGCGGTCGTGGGGAACTTGCTTCGTCGCTCGAGAAGGCGACGAAGCAGGCCAAAGTTTTTGCGTCCAAGCCTCGGAAGGCAGTCCCCATTCCAAACATTAAGATGACTATCCCTATTGCTTCGGCGTAAGTATTTTCACTCGAAGATTACTGCTTAAATCCAACCGGATGATGTGAAAATCCGAGTGTTGCCTTCACAACATTAACACATCGACCACTTCGCCTGAACCCCAAAGTCTTGAGAAGGAACGGACCGAAGTCGACATTGCATTCTCGAAAGGGAAGCTTTGAATTCTTTCTTGCATATGTCGTGGTTTTCCTTCTGCTTATTTCTGAATGTTTATGAACACTTGTAGCCCCGTGTGATGTGATCGACATTGATTTGGATGATAAGATTTATTCATCGAATCCTTCTGCTAACACAGAGGGTGTGATGCTAGAGACATCACTTGCTGGTGCCTTGGTGTCTTCATAGGGAACCAGCTCGGGCGCCGGAGTGGCACTCGGAACTTTCATGTCGTCTTTCTTGCCAACTCCTCACGAGACCACCATCTTCTCACTACACCATGTCTCGAAGGACCACACGGGAGCGGTCAAGGAGGCGCTGATCTAGCTAGAGTTGATGTGTGATCAATTGAAGACGACGTACGATGCAAGTGTGGCGTTGCAAAAGAAAGTCCGAGTAGTACTCTCATAAGTACCTTCCTCAGTCAGAATTTTGATACGTTTGTCTTTTGTCTTTGGTTTTAATCCTGAGTGGGTTTGCATCTAGGCACACCCACTGGGTGTTTCTGAGTCCTAGTGGGGGCGCGCTGAGCGCACTCACTGGGTGTAGTCCCCAAGACTGTCTTCGACTAAAGTAGTTGGTGGTAGTCTAATAGTGTAGAAGTGTTCAATATTTCATCAAAAAAGTGTCTTGAACTTGATTTTCCAGTGGGGGCACGCTGAGTGCACCCACTGGGTGTAGTCCTTGAGGCTGCCGTTGACTGAAGCAGTCGGCGGGTTTCTTAGAACTTTGAAGCTTAACTGAATGAGTTGTTATCTTGTATCCGATTGACGGACCATATGACTTTGCCTGACTAATATTTTTCTTCCATTTGCTGTTTGCAGGTTGTTTGTGAGCTCGTAAGCCCCTACAATGCTCTGGAGAAGAAGGTGTTGACCCTGCGCCTCGACCTTGAACCTGAGAAGGCCAAGAGCACCCGATTCGAGCAGTAGAAGAATGTGATCAAAGGTATACTCATGATGCCCGACTACTACCGTCCATGTTCTTTCTCCCTTTCTGACTAAGTCTACTTCCTCAGATATTCGTGGGAAAAATCGTGAACTTGTCGAGAGACTAAAGAATTCTGTTTCTTTAGTAACCGTGAAGACGACCCTCGCGAAGAAGGACACAGAACTGGCAGATGCCTAGAAGGAGGCTAGCCGAAAGGCCAAGGAGGTCGTGGAGAAACTAAAGTCAGTCGGAAAGCTGGAGGAGGAGAAGAAAACCCTTGAGGTTGCTACGAAGAAGTCCAAGGAGGAGCTCGTCTGATTGAAGACCAAACTTGAGCATATCACTGCCAAGAAGGCTAAGCTGGAGCAGTTCGTCAAAGAGGTCGGCGATACTGCGTTTGAGAAGCTCAAAGGTAAACCTTCCCAAATGACTCTTGTGTATACTTGCATAACCGAATGAAATTTGCTTGACTCTGATTCCTTTCTTTATTCGACTGAACCCAAAGTTCTGCTTTGTTGTTGCTGAGGACACTTACAAGATCGAAAAAGAGTTGGACCCGTCCCGAGAGTTTCTCAAGGATAGTGTTGCCATGGCCTTTCTCCGTCTGGACGAGCGCGTCAATGAAGTGGCTTCGTACATCAAGAGGCTCCGCATCCCTGTTGTGGACATTGAGAAGGAACTCTTTTCTGATGAAGAACCTTCCCAGGATGGAAATTGTACTCACTCGAGTGAGAGATGTCTCGAGCCGAGTGAAGGCCTGGAAGAAGTTAGCGGCCCGAGCCAGAGCTGACATTGCTTTCTCACTGGTTCGGGTCCACTTCAAGGGAGTGGATGAGAAGAAACTGAAGTCCTTGGAGGTCACCAACAAGAAGCACGTCAGGATTGAAGACTTCATGGAAATGTTCATCGAAGAAGTCACTCGAATCGCAGAGAGCATTGATCTGTACACCTTCGTCGAAGCAGTGGTCCCGCCTCGCCCCACGTGATTGTAAGGCTAAAAAAAACTTTAAACATTTGCCTTGGAATGCGGAGTGGCATCTATAACCATAAGACATTTAAACGAACCTGAGGATCCTGTCGTCCGAAATTACGCTTTCAGCGGTGTAGTTTTTAGCTGCCTTATCTTTATTTGATCCTTGATCTTTTGAGTGTTTAATGCTTATGCGGTTACAGGATCGCGCATGAGGTTTCGTGTGTGAATGAAATTCACACTCGCAATGCTTTTTAACTTAAGCTTCGTGGGGTCGCGGCTAAGTCCCCGAGCATAAGTGAGACCCTCATTGGGAGTAGTCTTTCTTTAGATGAGCAATTATGGTCCTATTCATCTTGACGATCGAGTGTGGAGGATGTCTCACTCGAAGAGTTTAGGTGAGGTGGGGTCACGGCTAAGCCCCCGAGTGTGGGCAAGACCCTCACTCGGAGTAGTTTGTCTTTAGACGAACAATGATGGTCCTGTTCATCTTGACGATCGAGTGTAGAGGATGTCCTACTCGAAGAGTTTTTAACTTAGGCGACGCGGGGTCACGGCTAAGCCCCCGAGTGTTGGCAAGACCCTCACTCGGAGTAGTTTGTCTTTAGATGAACAATGGTGGTCCTATTCATCCTGATGATCGAGTGTGGAGGATGTCCCACTCGAAGCGTTTTTAACTCAGGCGACACGGGGTCACGGATAAGCCCCCGAGTGTGGGCGAGACCCTCACTTGGAGTAGTTTGTCTTTAGATGAACAATGATGGTCCTAGTAAACCTGACGATCGAGTGTGGAGGATGTCCAACTCGAAGCGTTTTTAACTTAGGCGACACGGGGTCGTGGCTAAGTCCCCGAGTATGGGCGAGACCCACACTCGGAGTAGTTTATCTTTAGATGAACAATGATGGTCTTGTTCATCCTATCGATCGAGTGTGGAGGATGTCCCACTCGAAGCGTTTTTAACTTAGGCGACGCGGGGTTGCTGTTAAGCCCCCGAGCATGGGCGAGACCCTTGTCGGTGTCAAACGGCAGATCTCGGGTAGGGGGTCCCAAACTGTGAGACTAGAATCGACGGTAACAGGAGACGAAGGGGACACGAGTTTACCTAGGCTTGGGCCCTCCTATGGAGGTAATACCCTATGTCCTACTTGGTAGTATTGATGATGTAAGGGGTTACAAAGTTGATCTACCTCGAGATCGTATATCTAACCCTAGACGAGTTGTTCTCACCCTATACCCTAAAACCCTCCGGCTTATATAGACGTCGAGGTTGTCCTAGGCTTACACATGGTCGGTTAATTGTTGAAGATATAACATGCCTAACTACAGCTAATAACAGGGAGAATATGTCACGACTCCTCGAAGCTTCCATCTGGCGAAGGTGGTCTTCGATCATCTGATGTCCTTCTTGCGGCCTATACAATCCGGCCCATGAATAATAGGTCGGCTATCCGAGGACTCCCTAATCCAGGACTCCCTCAGTAGCCCCCAGACTGGCCTTCAACGCTGATATGTATTCGGTCAATCTCCTTATGTCGTTGTCTTCGGCTTGCAAGGAGAGTCCCCTCATCCTTCTTCATTCGGCAACCGACCAGTCTTCGGTAAGATACCAGGCGTCGCGGGCGTAGGGTTATTATAATAATTACGCCGAGTTCCTCGACTTTCGCACGTCGTGGGGATGCGAGTGGCCAACATTTTTTACAATCTTACCCCTCCGCAACAGAGGTACCAACCCATTTAAACAAACAAAATCCTGGTTCAGACCACATCTTCTTGTTCCTTCTCGTCGAAAGAAACTCCTAGCGGAAGCTAAACTCAAAACATGGATAATGCTCCCAACTCCTCCGCTCATCCCTACGGCCAATGCCTAGGGGACTGGACTAGCTGTTCCATCACACTCCTGTGACTCCATAATCTAGAGACCCAAGGATATCTTCCATCATCAGATCTGGCAGCTCTCGGCGTTCTGGGAATGGGGGTACCCAGACCTGCCTTCCTGTGGCCCAGGGCATGGCCCACCTCATCGACCAAACACAGCAAGGTGTGGCCCCACTCGGGACAAGGCCGTCGCGAGGGCCCAAGCCTCTGGAGGAGGAGCAACATCAATACAGGCAAGGCACGGGCCTCCCCAGGCCCCCTCCAGAGGGGCGCCGATCTCTATGCAAGGCCCGTCCTCGGGAGTCAAGGGTGACGCAAGGAAGGACAGGCGGGTGCCAGTGCGCTAGGCGACGTAGTTTCCCCTTTGGTGCAATGGGAGCAAGGACGTACGTGGGTTCCCAAAGCACCCCCAAAGGTTTCCATTCCGGTGCAAGAAGACCACAACCACCCATCCTGCAGGGCGGATGTCATCGTTGAGCCCGTCCTTGCGCTGTCGACAGCCACTTTGAAGACGAAGACCGCCTTTGGGCTGGGAAAGCACGAACCCCTGCCCCCCTTTAAAATTGGCTGTTGTGGGATCCCTTCCCGCCATTGCGATAAGGGAAGAGCACCCGGGCCACCGCTATATATAAAGGGTAGGCTGCTTCATAGAGGAAGGACTAACGGATCCGATATGAACCCAATCGACCAGGTCCACCACTCACCAAACCCCAAGGAGCCTCGAACACCACTGAGAGCCCTCGGGAGGCCCTGAAACACTGTACTTGTACATCCACCTCACTTCCTCGAGAGGCAATCCACCAAAGCCGGAGTAGCATATTACGCTTCGTAGCATTTCGAACCCGGGTAAACCGTCGTGTTCATCTTCTTCCTCGTCATCGTGGAGTTCGTTATTGTGTCCATAGAGTAGCGAGCTAGGTCAGGCGAGTCTGTAGGGGATCTTCGCACATGCCCCTGTGTTCGAATCTTAACGGTTTTGTAGAGAGCGAAATCCGACATTTGGCGTGCCAGGTAGGGGGTGTGTTGGAACCTCCCTCAAGCCAAGATCTCCTCCCACTTCGTCGCTCCGATGTCTGACACTCGCCGAGCCCGCACCGAGCGCCGTGCCACCCGTGTCGCCCAGACGGTGCCGGTGGGCTGCGCCGATGCACGCAGGTCACCTTCGCCTATGGCGAACACCGCCACGGGCCCCGATGCCCATGAGCAACATGACTCCTCCCAGCCGTTCACCGCGTACCGCAACGGCCACACCACCACTCCATCGATCGTCCCAGCCTCCGGTTCGTCCTCTCATGTTTGGCCAAGGTCGGTGTGCGGCCTGGGCGCGATTGCCATGGCTAACGAACTGCTCCGCTACCGCCCCACTCTCGACCACTACGACGACTGGCTTCGGTGCATCGCGGAGCTTGTCGGCACTGCTGGCGATGCCTTGGCGCTCTCCTACTCACTTTGACCCCAACCATTCCTGGCAAACGACGTGTTCCAAGACGTGCAACCTCCACCTCCGCGGCGCGACGCTGACCCCAAGCCCAGGCAAGAAGCGCGGCCTCGTGACTGGCCTTGTGGACCGAGGGCGAGGCTGGGGGATGAAGTAAGCTGCCAAGTGGTTCCCCGGCCGCGCACCGATGCGCATGCATTCCTGCGCTGTCGGCCCAACACCGCGGCGGATACCTCTCGAGGCAGCCCCACAGGAGCGTCAAGACCAGGTTGCCCTCGCGCACGCGGCGCCCGTTGAGCCGGTGGGGTGCCTCACCATCGCCCCGTAGCTTTACTCGACTGCGTGGCCGTGCAAGTTCAAGCCTGAATTTCCCTCGCCTTATGACAGCACCGCAGACCCAGCCAAGTTCCTACAGCTCTACTCGCTGAGTATCCAGGCGGAGGAGGAGACGACAAGGTCATGGCATGCTTGTTCCCCAAGGAGCTCAAGGGAGGCGCACTCTCCTAGCTCTTCAACCTCCCGGAGGCATGCATCACCTCCAGGGATGGTCTGCGGAAATGCTTCATCACCAACTTCCAAGGCACCCGCGACCGCGCGCCCATCGTGAATGTCCTACAGCGTATCAAGCAGCAGGATGGGGAGACCTTGTACAAGTTCATAACATTTCATGACCACATGCCTCAGGATCCCCAAGGCGTCGGACGAAGCCATCATTTCGGCCATCCGACGGAGTCACTGACCTCAAGATGAAGGAAGAGGTCGCCATGAACAACGAACTGTGCTCTACCTTGGAGATATTCAACCTGGCAAACAAGTGCGTGAAGGCCGAGGAGGGCCGCCTATCGCTCGTCGGGCCTCTGGTGGCGGAGCCAGAAGAGAAGAAGACCAATGCCAAGGAATCAAAGCGCAAGGCCCCGACGGTGCTTGCGGCCAAACCCGAGGCAAAGTGCAGTCGGGGAGAAGAACACCCCTAGGAGGAAGGCCGACCTGCATCTTCCACGGCACCAAAAACCACGACACTGCAGACTGCCAGGAACTCTGACTGATCAATGCCGAGCACTTTGGCAGGCACCCTGGCCAAGGCGACCGAGGCTTCGGGCGCGGCGGTGGCCGCGGTGGATGCCGTTGGGACAACCGGGAGCCGCACCAGGGGTGGCATAATCCACCTCAGGAGGACCACTGGCGCGATCAAACTCGGGACGACCGCTGGCGCGGCCCGCCCCGTGAGGACCGCTGGCGCAACGACCCTCTGAAGGGGTCACGACGCGGTTAGCCTCACGAGGTTCACCCGCGTGAGCGTGGACTACCTCCGCTACCTCCGCCACCCAGAAGGAAAGAGGAAGACAGGCAGGACGATGGGACCAGGGGCGTCCAAGAAATCAGGGAGGTGGTATGTATCTTGGGTGGCGCCCAGGCTCCAGCATCGAATCGTGCATTCAAGCAATTTGCACAAGGTGAATGCGGCTCTCTCGGATCCTGAAGCGATGCACCCCCTCAATTGGTCCCAAACCGCCATTACCTTCGACTCAAGCGATCAGCTCAGGTGTTCGTTTATGGCCGACAAGCTCCCCATGTTGTGTACCCCAACCATCAGCAACGTCCTCGTCACCAAGACCCTCATCGGAAGTGGGGTGGGTCTCAACGTCCTCTCCATCAAGACCTTCGAGACACTCCAGGTACCGTACGAACTGCTCATGCCAACTAAGCCCTTCTTAGGGGTCACAGACGGGTCCACCATACCCATCGGGTGGGTGCCTCTGCGTGTCACCTTCGGCGGGCACAATAAATACCACACCGAGATCATCGTCTTTGACGTCACGCACATCCACCTTCCGTACAACGCGATCCTTCGGTACCCGGCGCTCGCCAAGTTCATGGAAGTAACCCATCATGGCTACAACGTCCTCAAGATGCCAGGGAGTGGCGGCGTCATCACAATTGCTTGTGATAAGAAGGATGTCGTCTGCACCCTCGATCGTGCTTACCGCGCTGCGACGGCTGAGCGCTCGGACGACGAGGAAGACGCACTGCCTCGAGAGGACCCACACAAGAAGAAGAAGCAACTCCACCCCACAGGGCGTCCTGAACTTCTGGGTCCATGCTCTGGGATGGGGCCCTGCCTCCTATTGAATAGGAAAGCGTGCTCGACCCCCTCTTGGGCCGGGCCTGGGGGCTCCCACCGGGGAAGTCTCTGGCTTGGTTAGTGAGGCAAGAGAGGCGCTCGAGCACAACCTGAAGGCATGCTCCGACACGTGCCAGCTCGAGCTGGGGTCTCGGCGCGAGAGGCACAGTTCGCGAGAGTCTGTCCTAAGAGCGATCGAAGAGCTTTGGGGACCCCAGGCCGTGCGAGGCGGGGATAGCCCTACACCACCAATCGCAGTTGCCATCATCGGCACTGCGATTAGCCGCGCATCTGCGTCAACGCGCTCACGATCAACAGGGCCGCGGTTCAAGGCGCCTTCTGGCCAGCGCGTGCCGATCATGGATGGGTCTACCTGAACACCCATGTCTGCATGCCCTTCGGGTTGGCGAACGTAGGCGTCACCTTCTACCGCCTTCACCGAGCCATGCTCGTGCCTTGCCTGGCGGGGCGCAGCGAGGAGCTGGAGGAGGGGCTTGGACGAAGCGAAGGTTCCGAGCCTTGGGAGACCACGGACCCGTGAGGGTTGCACTCGTGGAAGCAGGAGATCGGGCAATGACGATGGCCTTGGCTCTTCAGCGGCATGGCAGAGAGGTGGGTCTTTGTTGGTTGTTGCCATGTGATTTTTTGGTTCACTCTGCCCAAGGGCACCCACTGGGCCACATGATCTTTAGGTGATCAGGGAATGCCCCTGCCGTCACTTCTTTTATGCGTATTTCAATAGTTTCTTGTGCATCTATTCTATGTCCTGACATTCTACCTTACTTGCATCGCTGGGCGGTCGACCCCCGCTTAAGGGCTCCGGTCGTAGTGCGTCGCATGTAGTCTCGGGAGGCCCTGTGGCCTCCCGGGGCCGCTCGAGCATCAAAGGGGGCTCCTGAGCATTGAGCCTTAGGAGCCTTTCTGGTCATAATGCCACTCAGCCTCATGATGTCGTCCTTGGTTTCCGGTAGTACCTAACAGTGGTGGGGAAATGTGCGGGACCGGTACTTGTAGACGTAGAGCCGCTTGAACGTCAAAGGGGGCTCCTCACGAGCCTTACTAGTCATAATGCCACTCGGCCTCCTGATGTCGTCTTGGTTTCCGGTCGACGTCAGGAGCGCGGGGTCCTCGTCCCGTGAAGTGCGTCCTTGGTTTCCGGTCATACCTAACGATGGTGGGGAAATGTGCGGGACCGGGACCTGAGGATGTAGAGTGCCAAGAGGGCTCCCAAACTGCCTCACTCCAGAAGAAGAAGAAGCAAGCGGGGTTTCAAACGGCCCCATCTACAAGAAGATTCAGGCGCAAACCGCCTTTGAGGTAGGGACACTCGTGAGGCCAAAGCGTCCTCGCGACCTCCCATACACACCTCCTAGTTCTACCGTGCCGGCCACGCATCCGAACTCTATGTGCTGTACATGCCCCCCCTTGAGGACGCGGAGGGGTCCCTTCCCACGCAATCTGGCAGCCACAGCCCAGCGCTAGCAGAGAAGTCAACACGGTCCACCAATGAATATGCCCATGCAATGTGGAAGCCACAGCCCCGTGCTGGAGGTCAATACGGTCCACCAATGACTATGCCCACGCAAGGTGGAAGCCCAACGCCCGGTGCGGGGGGATAAACAACTGAGGGAGCCCCAGCGGCTGCATCAAACCTCAGGAAGGTCCCTGGCGGTCCCTTGAAAGCACATTTTCTCCCTTGGTGGTTTTGGTAATTAATAACAACATATAAGTTATTGAACTAACGCTTTCACCAAGTATATTTTAGGAAAGTTCAATGATGGGAATGGCTAAAGGATTGTGGAATTACCCCAAGATTCAAGGAAATAGGTTGGCCAAGCTTCAAGCAAGAGGACTCTACATTTTACATTTGTGAGAAATCACTTTGAGTCCATAGGAAAGCCAATACTATTAAAAGGGGGTAAAGTTTTGATGATGAACAAAATGCTCAAACGTGCACAAGTGAAAGTCACCAAACATCCACATACTCTCCCACCAAAGTCTGTCCTAAGCCAAACATGCAAATCGTTGCAACCAACATTCCTATCCCGGTGCCGCCGAGTTACAAACCCTAGATAGACTCAACCAAAGCCTAACACTCCGATGCAGCCGACACTACACTTGGTGCAACCAAGTTGGGTTGCTAACCTCCTGTTACGCAAGTTAGTCTGACCGAGAAAGGTGAATCGGCGTCACCGAGTCTGGTAAATCTGACCGTTGGTCACCATGTCGGTGCAACCGAGAATTGTATATCGGTCCCAACGAGATTCAAAAGTTCCCACTTTTAGTCACTTTGGTACCACCGAGATTTACACATCGGTGTCACCAAGTCTGACTTACTGTGTGTAATGGTTTGATTTTCAGGGATGCCTATATATACCCCTTCACCACCACCCACTCGAAAGAGAAGCACTCAAAACTATTCCATACCTATCCTACTTAGTTTTCTGAGAGAGAATCACCTACCCTTGTGTTGATGTCAAGATCTTCCACTCCAACCATATGGATCTTAATTTCTAGCCTCCCCAAGTTGCTTTCCACCAATCCCATCTCTTCTACCAAGCCAAATCTGTGTGAGAGAGATTGTGTGTTGAGGAGTCTATCATCTTGAAGCACAAGAGCAAGGAGTTCATCGTCATTACCGAGCCTATTACCTTTTGGAGGGTGGTGCCTCCTAGATTTGTTAGGTGTCGCTTGGGAGCCTCCTACTTCATGTTGTGGAGTGAACCAAGAAGTTTGTAAGGGCAAGGAGATCGCCTACTTCATGAAGACCTACCCATAGTGAGGGTAGTCCTTCGTGGACAGAAGCCACATGGAATAGTCAAGGTTGCTTCTTTGTGGAACCCTCCGTCGGTAGAGCCCTCCGTGGACTCTCGGGACTATTACCCTCCGTGGGTTGAAGACTCCATGAACATGGATGTCGGGACCCCGACCCTAAGTCATATGAATCCAGACTGTAACATGTCACATCACTTTGCGTCCTCACGCACGGTAAGCTCCACGGCTGCAGCCTTACCTTAGCCGGGAACGTTTGCGTCTTTTGGCTCACGTATGTGAACATGTCACTGGCAATCAAATGACAGAGAGCCCGGGCCGACATGACTAGTCATAGAACCCAAGTGGCACATCTGTACGGAAACAGGCAGACGTAACCCATCAATGCAGGTGTCGGCCTCAAGTGTGTGTAGACGAGTCATAGCAAGATACAAGGACTCCATTATGTCGTGAGAGATAAATGCCATTACTGCACATAGAGGAGTCGTAGCAGGCTACAGGACTCTATTACACTACGAGACATTTCCCTGAAGGGACAGACACAACAGCAAAGAAGGATACATGCCGGTCAATCAATGCGTCCAGAGCAGTAGCAAGCTACCAGGGCTCGGTGGAAGCACAAAGAGGCGGTTTCCCGTAAAGAGTACTACTAAAGGCACACGACTAGGTGTCGGATCCCATACATACTGTTGCACGTCACACGTATGCATGACATGCCCGATATGCATAGATACAACTATGGCATCACAACATAACCATACAACAACACAACTTTTATTTAAGAGGCTTAGAAGAGCCTTGCATAATATGTTCTTACAGATAGGGGTCACATGACCCGACACTCAAGTCATACACACAAGTTCATACAAACCAAGCGGAAGCATAAAGCTGTCTGAGTACAGACAGATGAAAGGGTAAAAAGGCACATGGCCTGACTATCTATAGCCCGCCATAGGGCATAAGGTCGTAGCTGGGACACCAGCTATTCGACATCGTCGACATCTAGATAGAACCCACCTGATGGGTCATGAGTCTCATCTGCAACATTTATTAAGCAAACATGAGTACAAATGTACTCAGCAAGTCTTTAAAGCAGACCTAGACTATTTATGCTCATGTATCAACAAGGGGAGTGGTGGAGTTTATGTAGCAATGCCAGCTTCGACTCATGGCCAACCTACACTACACAATTTTAACTCTTTGTTTAGATTTTAGATATCGCACACGAGTCCACTAACTCCATAACTACACACCACCCTGGATTCACTTCCCTCTCCCGGGAGAGTGCCATCCACGATACTCACACTTGTCTTGATATTTTTATGAGTATCCATTTGATTATCTGTGAACAACATAAGCTTTCCAAGTAGTCCATATCCGAGGACGCGGCTATTCGAATAGTTTCATACCCTGCAGGGGTATACTTCTTCACACACGCTCTCGCCACTTATCTCTGTGTGCTCATAAAACCATGCACCTCGGCAACCTTCGAGCGGAAGCCCAGCGAGGGAGTCGGCCATGACCGTCAATCACATAAGACCTCTAGTCCAGGCTATCGCCTATTTGAGACTGAACCCGCACGGAAGTCCGGCCGAAGTTTCCGCTACGGCCCCAAACGATGTGCGCAGGGTTCCCAAGCCCACCATCCGGGTGACCCTTGGTACACCATGCCACTGCCTACCGTGTCGTAACCCACCCCTAGTGTCAGCGCTACGCGCGGCCTCCAACATGCTATAAACACCAGAAACTACGTGCAACTCCTGGACTAAGGACTAAGCGACTGATAAGTCGAGCGGGGTCATATTTCAGGGCCCAACATGTGGTAGTATCTAGTCTTGGATCACAAACACGGAACTCAGTTCCTAAGAATGGTCCCAATGAGACAACCCTCTATGTACTCCTACATAGCCTCTCAACGATACCTTTACCAAATCGGGTTCATCATTAGCTTATCATGTCAGAACATCGTTATTTCACTCCAGTTCATCACCCAGATGAATCAGACCTGACACAACTCTAAGCATAGCAAGCATAGCAGGCAAAATAAGCTAAGCACATCATGGCACAAGCATCTACCAGGTATGCTAGGTTGCAAGGTTTAGCTATTTACTGTGATAATGACAGGTCATGCAAAAGAATAGGTTCATCTACCGTGTATGACAGACAAGTGAAGGTTTGTCCTAATGCAATAAACAAGAGCAGGAGCGAGAGAGTGGGATGTTATCGGAATGATCAAAAGGGTTGCTTTCCTTGCTGGGTAGCGGGAGGGTTTTCTCCTTTGTTGGAATACTTGGAGGTATCCTCAGAAGCAGGGCCTACCGCAATGCAGGTAAATAACAATCAATGCACACAAATGCAACAGTATGATGCATGATCATGACATGGCAACATGTATGGATGAACTAATGCAACTATTGTCCATGTTAAATGAAGGAAGTATGAATATAGGTTCAAAATCATTCTCTATTTCATATTCCATATATTAACCTATTAGTAAATGTCAATGTTCATCTACATAGGTTTCTCCAACATGCATTATAATAGTACCATTGGATTCATTGGATTTTTCTGATAAATTTTCATATATAAATTATTTTCATCTGATTAACAGATTAATTTATATGAATTTTTGAAGTTTGAAACATTTTCTGGAATTATTTTAATTCAGAAAAGTCATTACTACATCAGCATGACATCACTATGACATCAGTTGGTCAACAAAACGTTGACAGGTCAAACCTGACCAGTGGTGCCCACTGGTCAGTGACCCAGTTACTAACAAGGTTAATTATTTAACTAATTACTAATTAGATTAGGGTTGGGCCCACTGGTCAGTGGGTCATTAACATAATTAGTTTAGTTTAATTAATTTTTTAATCTAATTCTAATTAAAAAGGTGTGGGCCCACTTACTAGTTGACATGGGGTCAAACCCCGTGGTCAGCACCAGTTGACTCGCTGGCGTTGAGCCACCGGCGATGTCAAAGACGGCGGAGGGGGTCAGAACCCCTCCTCCGGTGACCAAAAGGACGGCGGAGGGCACTGGGAGGGCCTACGCTCGAGCGTGCATCGATCTAGCCCCAAACCAGGGGCTGGGGTGGTCGGGATCGATGCCGGCGAAGAGCTTAGCAGCGGCGGCGGCTCGGGCAGGACCGACTATGGCGCTAGAGGGCACGGGGGGAGGAGCTAGGGGTGGCTATGGGCTCCTGGGAGCGCTACGAGCACGAGCCCGTGGTCAGGTGCGAGCTGTGGCCGCTGTGGCCATGGCTACGCCGTGGCCGGTGGCGAGCTCCTCTTGGCTCTAGCGACGGACGAGGCTAGAGGAGGGGAACGGCGACGGGACTAGGGGGAAAAGATCCGGGGCCACACCGGAGGGGCTTCTAGCGCCTTGGCATGGTCGGGGACGCATGGGAGATGGCGAATCGCGGGCGGCTATAGTCCGGCGAGGGGGAAACAAAGGAGTGGAGGGGGAAGAGAGAGTGCGCGAGAGAGAGTGCGCAGGGGAGAGAGGGGAGGAGGAGAGGGCCACGGCGAGAGGTCTCGCGCTAGCACTCTCGGAGCCCTCCAGGCAGCAGCCAGGCAGGGAGGAGGTGGCCGGGCGCGTGTCCGCGCGCGGCGAGCGCGTGCCCCTGTCCTCCTGGCGAGAGGACAAGAATGACTGGCACAAGCCAGTTGGCCGGCTCCCCCTAGGCTTCTTCCTCTTTTTTTCTTTTTCTCTCTGTTTTCTAATTCTGATATTTGTTTTATTTCTTTTTTTAGGTACAAATGCTATTATAAAATATTCAAAATATTTTATATAATTAAGTTTGAACATTTCAAACTTCTGTAAAAAGTTTCAGGATATTTTGAAATCTAAAATAATGATGATGCTTTATTTGGCATTTTCAGCAGCTTTGTTATTTATTTTAAATTTCTGTAAATGTTCAAATATTTAAGATGGCCCCTGATATATTCATGTCCATATTTATCAGACATAGGGGAAAATTTAGATGACCATTTTGAATTAGTTGGTTTTTCACATGCTTTGAATTGGTTTGATTCAAATGAGGGTTTGGGGTTTCTTTTAATCCCCACTTCATGTTGATGCAAAAATGAAATATGATGCACACACATGCTGTCCTATGACATCTAGCTAGGGATGTGACAGTGGACGTACGATAGCACCACCTATCGGAACCACAGGGAAAAAAATCATCGTGTTATCACTTGTGTTTGCATTCCTAACCCTCTCTTTACTTACATGTGCAATGTCTTTACTTTTCGCTGCTACACTCTTAGACATGCATGTATAGGGTGTTACTTGATATGCTATGAATGCTAAAACTTGCCAAGAATGAAAATTGGAAAAAGTCAATACTTTTATTTGGTCAAGTAGTCTAATCACTCCCCCTGTAGACCAACTTCCGATCCTTCAAGTGATATCAGAGCTTTGGTCTCCATTGCATTGGTTTCACAACCTAGGAGAAGTATGGCATCTAGTGAGGGAAATTATCACCGTAGAGGTTCGTACTTTGATGGCACCAATTTTGCTAGTTGGAAGCATAAAATGAAAATGCATTTGCTTGGTCATAATCCTGTCGTTTGGGCTGTTCTTTGTGTTGGCTTGCAAGATGAATTCTTTGCGGATGGAAAGGAACCGGATCATGAAGCGTCAGCGGAAGAATTGAAGATGTTGCAACTCAGTCCTCAAGCATGCGACATACTCTTCAACTTCCTTTGTCCTGGAGAATTCAACAAAATCAGTCGTCTTGAACACGCAAAAGAGATTTGGGATACTTTGGTTGATATGCACGAAGGAACTGAGTCCGTGAGAGAATCCAAGTTCGATGTTCTTCAAGGTCAACTTGACAAGTTGAAGATGAAGGATGGTGACGGAGTTGCTGAAATGTACTCTAGGATAGCTCTCATCACAAATGAGATTGTCATCTTAGGAAGCAAAGAAATGACTGACAAGTTCATCATCAAGAAGATACTTCGAGCTTTGGATGAGAGATATGACACCATGTGCACATTTATCCAAATGATGCCCAACTAAAAAGATCTCAAACCAACAGAAGTGATTGGTCGAATTGTTGCTCATGAGATGACACTCAAAGACAAGGAAGACTTTCATCACAAGTCTATCGGTGCTTACAAAGCCACAAGTGATGCTCCCTCTACCTCAAGTGACAACCTTGTCACAAATGAAGAGATAAGCCTCATGGTCAAGAAATTCAACAAGTTCTACAAGAATAGAATCAAAGATCGCAGATCTAACTCAAGATATGAAGAGAAGCGTTCGTCAAGTCGTGGCCGAAACTGCTACAATTGTGGGAAACCCGGACTCTACTCAAATGAGTGCTCGCCTCCCTACAAACGAAGAGAAGAGTCACCAAGAATACGAAGCTCAAAAGACGAATCACCTCGAAGAGAGAGAAGGAGTAGAGATGATCGTTATGAATGAAGACCCTCAATGAGAAGTAGGGACTCAGAGAAGAAGGACAAGCACACCAAGAGCTACTCAATAAGAAAGCATCAAGCTCATGTTGGTGAATGGGTTTCCGCCTCCGACTCCGACAACCACTCTGAGAGAAGCTATCACTACAACTCCGACTATAGTCAAGATGATGGTGTTGCCGGCATCGCACTAGTGACAACCCACTCCTATGATCTATTTGATTCACCAAATGAAGGAGGTGGAAGTTGCTTCATGGCTAAAGGCCCCAAGGTATCACACCGCGAATATCTTGATTTCGATAGGGATGAAGATGATTTGTTTTACGATGATGACTTTCTATGTGATAAAACTAGTGATATTAATCATAATGAACTTGATAATTCTCATGCTAGTAAAGATAAGTCAATTGATGATTATAATATGAAAATAGATGAACTAACCAAAGAACTCAACATTTTTAAGTTAGCTCATGAATATACTCCTGAAGATCATAGAAATCTTGTAAGAACTCATGAGAAGCTACGCTTCGAGAAGCTGAATTTGGAGCAAGAACATGAATTTCTTAAAGCTATCAATGACGATCTCTGCAAGAAGACTTCATCTTATATTGCCAAATGACTACTCTTGTCTACATTCATGCCACAATTCAAATCTAAGCAAACTAGTAACAAAGGAAAGAAAGGTTCTTCATCTAGTAGCAACAATAAAAATGCTAAACCCAATGATGTTGCCCCTAGTAGTTCTATTGATTCCACTAATGATGATTCTCTTAGCCAAGTTACACTTGAGCAAGAAAATGCTTTATTGAAAGAAATTATAGAGAAAGGTATCTACAAGAGTCTTCAAGGGTACAAACAATTTGATGAGATTGTACACAAGCACGGAGGATACCAGAAGAATTGTGGTGTTGGCTACTTCAAGGCTAATGGAGTTGAATGGGAAGAAGGTTAATATCCCAATCCCAAGTTTGTTCCTCAAAAGGAGAAGTATGAAAATACTCTTCCCAAGAGGACAAACACTCAAGATGACCTTGCACCACAAGACACCAAGCTCAAGGGCAAGAACAAGCTCAAAGAGGACTTTGACTCTTACGAAGATGAACCCCAAGCTTTGGTGAAGTGGGTTCCCAAGGCTACTACAAGCTCAACTTCAACAAGTGCTACTTTAACACCAAGGATCCCCATCAACTTGATGTGGATTCCCAAGAAGAACTAGAGAGTTCTTGAGGGGTGACTCCGCCAATGAAATACACTCATATTCATTTTTGGCAAGATCTATTTGCAATCAACATCAACCCTATGCAGTAGATCAAGGAGTCACACATTCCCTCAAAGGTAAGCAAGGGACAAGGTAATCAACAAAACAATGGACATCATCACACATGCTTTGCACTCCATGTCCGTAGATATCCTTGTATTTGTCTCTTGTGTGTTGGGACTAACCCATGTAGGTGATAAAAGTAAGGAAACAACAAGGATGCTCCCAACTCTTGATGATCTTCAACAACCTTGAGCATCCACCAATACCTCACCAACATGAAGTCTACATCGACAAAACCCAAGGTTATTTTATCCCTCTTATGGGGGGATGTCACGTCAAGGGGGAGCTTTACTCTAAGACTTGAGTCAAAGCATCTATTAGTATGTGACAACATTAAATGCTTTATGTAGAAGTGGTAACCCCACTTATGCTTAAACGATGAGTATGACCTATGATCAAGTACTCTTACTTGGCTCCTAAGTCAAATACTCATACATAGATGACTCCATCATCGCCCAAGTGCTTGTTAGATTCTAGAATGTTTGTGCATGTTTGCCATGATTTCATTTGACATCTTATTTTGTGAGCATGTTGGTCTGCATTTATTTTCTTATTCGAGGATATCCAATTGTTGCTATTTGGCCTTTGATTTATCTTTTTCCAATTGGATAAACAAGAATGCCTAGGACCACTTCTTTAGCTATCTATGCTTTCTCACCTCATACTCTATTCATGCTACATCACGAAATTTGAACAAGTGCTTTTCGATCCCTTTGTGTGTGGAGCACTCGGAGTTCCGTATCGACAAGGACTGACCATTTAAACCTCCCAAGTGCATCTCGGTGGAACCAAACACAAAATCTCGGTCTCACCGAATGCCTAGGGTTGATCTGGTTTCTCCATCTCGGTACCACCGATTCCATTTTCTCGGTTACACCGAGTGTCCCCGTTAGTTGATAGTTGAGGGACTTGGTGACACCAAAAACTTAGAATCGGTGTCACCGACAATGGTGGGTATAAAGGCTGTGGACCCCGACGCTTTGAATTTCTATCTCATTCGTCGCGCTCCAAAACCCTAAGCTGCCATTCCAAAGACCCCTGGTCGTCGCTCTTGTCTCCCCGCACTCCTCCAGCACAGGGATCACCGTCGATGACGAATTCCTCTCCCTCGTCGCCACCATAGAGGTTCCGTGCCAAGCTAGGGTACGAATTCGATCTCTATTGCGCTCCTCGTCCGATTCTTGCACATTAGATCCTTCTTTATAATTAATAGACTCTTTGCACATGTTCCTACCCTCTCAAAACACTGAAATGTCGTGAAAGATTAATTTTCTAGGGTTTTGCCGTCTGCCCGATAAATCTCGGTGGAATTGAGACGGACATATCGGTCTCACCGATGTGGATTTTTGTGTGCCTGAGAACTGATTCGGTGGAACCGAGTACCACTTTTTGGTCCGACCAAAAGGGTGCCAAGTTTCGGTTAGTGAGTGAGTCAGTCTCGGTCTCACCAAAATTCTGTTTCGGCCTCACCGATACTTATTTGACAGAATGCAAAAGTATTGAAAATTCATTGTTCAAATTTCAAAAACCAGCCTCTTTTTGTGATGACTCATCTAGTTATGCTCTCCTATATTCTATTCACAGGGTCAGTATGTCAGATGCATAGGACAACCAATATATGGCTGAGCAGGGAGTTGATATGAGTTCTGGCACAAGCCCTGAGCCTAGTTCTTTCTGAAATCCAGGCACTCCCAGCTCTCATGGGTTGCCTAAAGCTTCCGCCAGGACAAGGAAGAAGCTCAATTATAATGAAGAAGATTCTGATTTCATTCCTGAGGAGATTCTTGCTAAGAAGCAAGAAAATGCTGCCAAGAAGTTAGCACCTGAAGCTACTTCTTACCGAAGAGTTGTCAGCAAAGTTTATGCACTTGCTGAAACCTTCAAAGCACATGAGAGTGCTAGGGAAACTGTGTCAGTTGAGGTCCCCAAGAAAGCTATGGCTAAGAAGGCAGGGGAGAAAAAGTCCACGAAAAGGATTGTCCATGTGATTGGGAGGCCTACTCTATGTTTGAAGATCCAGATGAGGCTGCTGGTGATGTTGCTGAGGAGGAGGAAGAACATGTTGAGATTGCCCCTCCCAAGAAGAAAGCCAAGAAGCATATGGCTGATGCTACGCCAAAGACTGGCACCTCCAAGAGCACCAAGCCTACTGCAAAGAAAGCTGCTGCACGGAAGTCCAAGAGGACTACCAAACACATCCCAGCTTCAGAGAAGAACAAAGGGACTGCCTCTAGAGTGGAAGATGATGATCACTTGACCACTTTTATGAAGCTCAGACCACATCTTCAAGTGCATGATGCCAGCCACTTAGTTGCTGAGGACATGAAGAAGAGGAAAGACTCAGGCTTGAGATCCTAGAGAGCCATAGATCCTTATGCTTAGAGAAGAAAAACTGCTATTGACTACAGGTTTTCCACAAGAGAGCACCATGATTTTTATGAGACCGTGTTGCTTGACAAGAGCCCAGCTGTCAGCGACATGAGGTATCTCGATTGGAAGTTCATCAAAGATAATGTGGACAACTTCCCAGTGTCCAAGACAACTTCCATTGCATTGGTCTAGACAAGTTCATTGGCAGAGAGCTTACTGCATGGAACGACGCGATGATCATGCAATTCTACTCCGCTGCTCATTTCTATGGATTTGGTATAATTGTATGGATGACTAGAGGTGCACGATATGAATCCACTGTTGAGGAATGGGCTGCTCTTCTTGAAGTTCCAGAAGCTCAGGAAGGAGATCATGATGTATACTCTGAACCCAAGGCAAGTCACAATGCCATGAAAGACATGTATACTCCTATCCCCATAGACAAGGTGCAATCACACAAGCTAGGATCCATCTATTATCTGCAAGCAGGACTCCGGACTATGAACACTATTCTCAGACATACCTTGATGCCCAAGTTAGGAGATGACAAGATGATCCGAGGCTAGTCCATCAATATGTTGATCCACCTTGACAGGAACACCAAGATTAGAGTAATGGATCTGATTGTTGAGACAATCAAGAGGGTTGTTGCTAAACAAAAGCGCTCTTGCTGTCATGCACCCTACATCCAGTTGCTCATCAACTCTCAGTTGGAGAAGCACACTTTTGCTCTTGATCGTCCACACCTGCCCTTACAGCCAGAGTTCAAAGCTAATGTCGTGGTGATGAACCCAAATCATCCCACTTCTGCTACAGCACAGGTAGAGGCAGAAGCTGTTCAAGCCGCTAGTGCTCAAGCCCCCAGATCCAGGAACGAGCAAATGGATCTTCCGATCATAGCCATCCAAGGCATGCAGAAGGATATCAAGGGGATTTTGGAGAACCAAAACAAACGTGTGAGGATCTTTGAGTCAAGAATCAAGGTTCTTGGTGATAAAGTGGACAAGTTGTCCAAGACAGTGATAGAGCTCCAGAAGGAAGTTGACTCTATGCACATCCCTCGAGTCTCCACTACTTCTTGTGATGATGATGATGAGGAGGAGGAAGGATCACCTCTCAATCCAGGCACCTAGTTCACCACTCAGATGAGATCAGCCCTTCATTAGCTCCAGCTACTATCAGCATAGCTCCTGCTCCATCAGCTCCTGTTCCTCTAGTGTCCACTCCAGCTCCATCAACGACATTTGTAGAGATCTTTGCCAATGGCATCATCTCGACTCCTCCATCAACAACCGGAGGAGATCAGCCCAAGAACGCTTAGATAGATACCTTTGAACTTTTTGGTAACTTGTTGCCAAAGGGGAGAAGTGTATATAGATCATTAGGCTTCGAGAGAGAGAGAGCATTTGGTATTTTGTTGTCTCTTCAAAAAGAATTTCTTTTGGTTACTGTGATAATATTTTCTCTTGCTTGTGATACACGCTTGATGATGTTTGATCAGACGCTTTAATGTGATGTTACTATTTCCTATCATCTTAATGCTTATTTGATGATCATTCATCTTTGGTTTATTGTGTTGTGCTATGATATTCATTCCGATTACACTTGCACACCACCAAGTGGTATGTGACATGTAAGAATTGACCCATGTACCTAATCGATTGTGCATTTGCATTCAAACGCAAATTTAAAAATAATGCATAAATTTAGGGGGAGGTCTTGCCTTTCACGTACTTGTCAAAGCGACGATTATATTCCATGATTATATCTTTGTCGAAGCTGCGATATATATGTTGGGGAACGTCGCATGGGAAACAAAACTTTTCCTACGCACACGCAAACCTATCCATGGTGATGAGCATCTACGAGAGGGAGAGTGGATCTACGTACCCTTGTAGATCGCTAAGCGGGAAGCGTTAAGAAACGCGGTTGGTGTAGTCGAACATCTTCGCGATCCAAATTGGCGAGCGTCCCATGATCTCATCACGATCCGTCCCGCAATCTTGATCGCGATCTGTCCCGCGAACTCATCACGATCCGTTCCGCAATCTCATCACGAACCGTCTCGTGAACTCATCACGATCCATCCCGCGATCTCATCATGATCCGTCTCACGATCTTGATCACGATCTGTCCCACGAACTCATCATGATCCGTTCCGCAATCTCATCACGAACCGTCTCGCGATCTCGATCACGGTCCTTCCGATCTAGCGCCGAACGGACGACACCTCCGCGTTCAGCACACGTGCAGCTTGATGATGATCTCCACCGTCTCGATCCAGCAAGAGGAGGTGGAGAGGAGAGAGAGTTCACCGGCAGCGTGACGGCGCTACGGTGATGGTGGTGGAGCAATTCCGGCAGGGCTTCGCCTAAGCGCTACAGAAAACCGATCTAGAGGAGAAACTATGCACCGGTGGAACGGGTAGCACGTGGCCGGAAATTCTGTCCAAAAACCACCCAATCCACTAGTATATATAGGAGGAGAGGATACGAGAGGCAGCCAAGGCCTTTGGGTCGGCCGAAATAGGAGGTGGGAGCAATCCTACTTCACCTCCAATCCTAGTTGGAGTAGGATTGCCTCCTATTGGCTGATTTTCCACTTTTTGCTTTAGGACTTTCTCTCCTGCGACATGGGCCTTTGTGGCTGTTTTCCCAGCCCACTAAGGGCTGGTTAATACTCTCCCACAGCCCATGGACCTCTTGGGGTCGAAGTACCCCTCCCGGAGGTCTCCCGGTACACTACCGGCACTCCCGGTACACTACCGGCACTCCCGGTACACTACCAATGAGCCCGAAACTTTTCCGGAAACCAAACTGGGACTTCCTATATATGCATCTTTACCTCCGGACAATTTCAGAGCTCCTCGTGACGTCCGGGATCTCATCTGGGACTCCGAACAAACTTCGGTCACCACCGTACATAACTCTACACTACCGAAACGTCACCGAACCTTAAGTGTGCAGACCTGCGGGTTCGAGAACTATGTAGACATGACCGTGACACCTCTACGCTCAATAACCAATGGTGAGACCTGGACATCCACATTGGTTCCTACATATTCTACGAAGATCTTTATCGGTCGAACCTCTATGTCAAGGATTCAGTTAATCCCGTATAACGTTCCCTTTGTTCTTCGGTATGTTACTTGCCCGAGATTCGATCGTCGGTATCTCCATACCTAGTTCAACCTCGTTACCGGAAAGTCTCTTTACTCGTTCCGTAATACAAGATCCTGCAACTAACAATTAGTCACATTGCTTGCAAGGCTTATTGTGATGTTGCATTACCGAGTGGGCCCCGAGATACCTCTCCGTTACACGGAGTAACAAATCCCAGTCTCGATCCATGCCAACTCAACAGACACCATCGGAGATACCTGTAGAGCACCTTTATAGTCACCCAGTTACGTTGCGATGTTTGATACACACAAGGCACTCCTCCGATATCTGTGAGTTGCATGATCTCATGGTCATAGGAACATATAATTGACATGCAGAAAACAGTAGCAATAAACTGACACGATCATATGCTATGTTTGTAGTTTGGGTCTTATCCATCACATCATTCTCCTAATGATGTGATCCCGTTATCAAATGACATCTCATGTCCATGGCTAGGAAACCTTAACCATCCTTTGATCAACAAGCTAGTCCATTAGAGGCATACTAGGGACATGGTTTTGTCTATGTATCCACACATGCATCTAAGTCTCCGATCAATACAATTATAGCATGGATAATAAACGATTATCATGAACAAGGAAATATGATAATAACTAATTTATTATTGCCTCTAGGGCATATTTCCAACAGTCTCCCACTTGCACTAGAGTCAATAATCTAGTTCACATCACCATGTGATTCGCATTGTTATGAATCTAATACCCAACGAGTTCTGGGGCTCGATCATGCTTTGCATGTGAGAGAGGTCTTATAGTCAACGGGTCTGTAACATTCAGATCCGTGTGTACTTTGCAAATCTCTATGTCAAACCGTAAACACTGCTACCACACTCCACTTGGTACTTTTCCAAATGGCTGCTCCACTATACGTATCCAGATTGCTACTACGAGTCATCCGGATTAGTGTTAAAGCTTGCATCGACGCAACTCCTTATGACGAACCCTTTATCACCTCCATAATCGAGAAACATCTCCTTAGTCTTTCAGTTACTAAGGATAATCTTGACCGCTGCCTAGTGATCCACTCCTGGATCTCTTTTGTACCCCTTGACAGACTCATGGCAAGGCACACACACGTGCGGTATACAGCATGGCATACTATACAGAGCCTATGGCTAAGGCATAGGGGCCGACGTTCGTCCTTTCTCTTCGTTCTGCCGTGGTCGAGCTTTGAGTCTCACTCAACTTCACACCTTACAAATCAGGCGAGAACTCTTTCTCTGACTGATCCATTTTGAACTCTTTCAAAATCTTTGTCAAGGTATGTACTCATTGAAAGTCTCATCAAGTCATCTTTGATCTATCTCTATAGATCTTGATGCTCAACAATCAGGTAGTTTTATCCAGGTTTTACTTTGAAAATCACTTTCCAAATAACCGTTTATGCTTTCCAGAAATTCTATATTATTTCCGATCAACAATATGTCATCCACATATACTTATCAGAAATTCTATAGTGCTCCCACTCACTTTATTGCAAATACAAGTTTCTCGTAAACTTTGTATAAACATCAAAACTTTGATCACCTCATCAAAGAGTATATTCCAACTCCGAGATGCTTGCTTCAGTCCATGGAAGGATCACAGAAGCTTGCTCACCTTTTAGCATCCTTAGGACTGACAAAACCTTCTGGTTGTATCACATACAACCGTTCCTCAAGTAAACCGTTAAGGAAACGATGTTTTGACATCCATCTGCCAAATTTCATAATTGAAAAATGCAGAAACTGCTAACATAATTCCAACAGACTTTTAGCTTCGCTACGAGTGAGAAAGTCTCATTGCAGTCAACTCCTTGAACTTGTCACAAACATCTTTGCAACAAGTTGAGCTTTACAAATGGTGACAATTACCATCAGTGTATGTCTTCATTTTAAAGATCCATTTGTACTCAACGACCTGCCATCCAACGAGCAAGTCTACCAAAGTCTATACTTGGTTTTCATACATGGATCCTATCTCGGATTTCATGGCCTCCAACCATTTGTCGGAATCCTGGCCCATCATCGCTTCTTCATAGCTCGTAGGTTCATCGTTGTCCAACAACATGACCTCCAAGACAGGGTTGTCGTACCACTTAGGAGCAGTACACATCCTTGTCGACCTACGATGTTCAATAGTAACTTGATCCTGAGGCTTCATGATCATCATCATTAACTTCCTCTTCAACTAACGTAGGCTTCACAGAAACATCTTTCTGCGCTGCGCTACTCTCTGGTTGAACAAAGTTTAAACAACCTCATCAAGTTCTATCTTCCTCCCACTTAATTCTTTCGAGAGAAACTTTTCCTTGAGAAAGGATCCGTTTTAGTAACAAACACTTTGCACTTGGATCTGAGATAGAAGGTTCACCCAACTGATCTTAGGGTACTCTATGAAGATGCATTTGTCCGCCTTGGGTTCGACCTCATTAGGTGAAAACATTTTCCACACAAGTGTCGCAGCCCCAAGTATTTAGAAATGACAGCTTAGGTTTCTATCAAACCATAATTCACATGGTGTCATCTGAACGGATTTAGATGGTGCCCTATTTAAAGTGAATGTAGTTGCCTCTAATGCATAACCCCAAAATTATAGTAGTAAAACGACAAGAGACATCATAGCACGCACCATGTCCAATAGAGCATAACTATGATGTTCGGACACACCATCACACTATGGTGTTCCAGGTGGCGTTTAGTTGTGAAACAACTTTCACATTGTCTTAAGTTGTATGCCAAACTCATGACTCAGATATTCACCTCCACGATCATATCGCAGTCATTTTTATCTTCTTGTCACGATGATCTTTAAACTTCACTCTAAATTTGCTTGAACCTTTCAAACGATTCAGACTTGTGTTTGATTAAGTAAATATACACTATATCTACTCAAATCATCAGTGAAGGTAAGAAAATAACGATATCCACTGCACGCTACAAGACTCACTAGATTGCATACATCAACATGTATCATTTCCAATGAATCACTTGCCCGCTCCATCCAACGGGGTCCTTTAGTCATCTTGCCCAAGAGGCATGGTTCGCATGTCTCAACCGATTCGAAATCGAATGAGTCCAAAGATCCATTAGCATGGAGTTTCTTCATGCGCTTTATACCAATATGACATTCTGCGGCAGTGCCACAAATATGTGGTACTATCATTATTAACTTTGTATCTTTTGACATCAATGTTATGAACATGTGTATTACTACGATCAAGATTTCAACAAACCATTCTCACTGGGTGCATGACCATTGAAGGTATTATTCATGTAAATAGAATAACCATTATTCTCTAGCTTTAAATGAATAACCGTATTGCAACAAGCATGATCTAATCATGTCCATGCTCAACGCAGAACACCAAATAACATTTATTCAGGTTCGTCACTAATCCTGAAGGTAAAGAGAGCGTGCGATGTTGATCACATCAACCTTGGAAACATTTCCAACACATATCGTCACCTCACCCTTAGCAAGTTCTCCGTTTATCCTGTAGCTTTTATTTCGAGTTACTAACATTTAGCAACCGAACCGGTATCCAATACCCAGGTGCTACTAGGAGTACTAGCAAGGTACACATCAATAACTCGTATATCAAATATACTTCTATCGATGTTGCCAGCCTTCTTTTCTACCAAGTATCTAGGGTTGTTCCGCTTCAGCGACCTCTCACCTCATAATAGAAGCACTTAGTCTCGGGTTTGAGTTCAACTTTGGGTTGCTTCACTAGAGCAGCAACTGACTTGCTATCCATGAAGTTTCCCTCCTTGCTCTTGCCCTTTTCGAAACTAGTGGTTTGATTAACCATCAACACTTGACGCTCCTTCTTGATTTCTACCTTCGCGGTGTCAAACATCGCGAACAGCTCAGGGATCAATACTTCTATCCCTGGTGTATTATAGTTCATCACTAAGTTCTAGTAGCTTTAGTGACAGTGACTTGGAGAACTATATAAATCACTATCTTATCTGGAAGATCAACTCCCACTTGATTCAAGCGATTGTAGTACCCAGACAATCTGAGTACATGCTCAACGATTGAGCTATTCTCCTTCATCTTACAGGCAAAGAATCTTGTTAGAGATCTCATATCTCGCAACACAGGCACGAGCCTGAGATCACAATCTCTGCTCCTAGAACATCTCATATGTTCCATGACGTTCAAAACGTTTCGAAGCCTCAATTCTAAGCCGTAATGCATGACGCACTAAACTATCAAGTAGTCATCGAAACGTGCCTGTCAGATGTTCACAACATCTATAGACGACGCTAGAGGGGGTGGCGCACCGAGCGGTGCATTAAGGACATAAGCCTTCTGCGCAGCAATGAGGACAATCCTCAGATCACGGACCCAGTCCACAATATTGCTACCAACATCTTTCAACTCTATTTTCTAGGAACATATAAAAATTTAAGGGAGCTACAGCGCGAGCTAGTAATCTACAACATAATTTGCAAAGACACTTTGACTATGTTCATGATAATGAGTTCAATTAATCATATTACTTAAGAACTCCCACTCAAATTGACATCCCTCGGGTCATTCGAGTGATACATGATCCAAATTCACCAACTCAAGTCCGATCATCACGTGAGTTAAGGTGGCTGCAATGGTGAACATCATTATGTTGATCATATCTACTATATGACTCATGTTTGACCTTTCGGTCTTCTTGTATTCCGAGGCCATGTATGTACATGCTAGGCTCATCAAGTTTAACCCGAGTGTTCTGCGCGTGCAAATATGGCTTGCACCCGTTGTATGTGAACGTAGAGTCTATCACACCCGATCATCACGTGGTGTCTCAACACGACAAACTTTCGCAACGGTGCACACTCGGGGAGAACACAATTTATCTTGAAATTAAGTGAGGGATCACCTTATAATGCTACCGTCGTCCTAAGCAAAACAAGGTGCATAAAAGGATTAACATCACATGCAAATCATAAGTGACATGATATGGCCATGAACTTGTGCTTTTGATCTCCATCTAGAAAGCACCGGCATGATCTCCATCGTCACCGGCATGACTCCATGATCTCCATCATCTTGATCTCCATCAACGTGTCGCCATCAGGGTTGTCACGCCCTGCATGCTTCTACTACTATTGCTACCGTAGCGATAAAGTAAAGCATTACATAGAGCTTAATGATTGACACGCAGGTCAGACAATAATTAAAGACAACCCTATGGCTCCTGCCGGTTGCCGTACTCATCGACATGCAAGTCGTGATAATCTATACATCACATGATCATCTCATACATCACATATATCTCATCATGTAATTGGCCATATCACATCACAACATACCCTGTAAAAACAAGTTAGACGTCCTCTAATTGTTGTTGCATATTTTACGTGGCTGCTACGGGTATCTAGCAAGAACGATTCTCACCTACGCATAAACCACAACGGTGATACACTAGTTTGCTTTTCAACCTTCTCAAGGACCGCCTTTGTCGAATCCGTTCCAACTAAAGTGAGAGAAACTGTCACCCGCAAGCCATCTAAGCAACAAGTTGCGTCGAGGGAACCGGTCTCTCGTAAGCATACGAGTAATGTTGGTCCAGACCGCTTCATCTCACAATCCCGCTGAACCAAAATCCAACCAAGGGAGGAAGCAATCTAAGCATCAACACCCACAAACCTTTTGTGTTCTACTCGAGATCTCATCGAACCATCAACCTAGCTCATGATGCCACTGTTGGGGAACGTCGCATGGGAAACAAAAAATTTCCTACGCACACGCAAACCTATCCATGGTGATGAGCATCTACGAGAGGGAGAGTGGATCTACGTACCCTTGTAGATTGCTAAGCGGGAAGCGTTAAGAAACGCGGTTGGTGTAGTCGAACATCTTCGCGATCCAAATTGCCGAGCGTCCCGTGATCTCATCACAATCCGTTCCGCGATCTTGATCGCGATCTGTCCCGCGAACTCATCACGATCCGTTCCGCAATCTCATCACGAACCGTCTCGTGAACTCATCACGATCCATCCCGCGATCTCATCACGATCCGTCTCACGATCTTGATCACAATCCTTCCCGCGAACTCATCACGATCCGTTCCGCAATCTCATCACGAACCGTCTCGCGATCTCGATCACGGTCCTTCCGATCTAGCGCCGAACGGACGACACCTCCGCGTTCAGCACACATGCAGCTTGATGACGATCTCCACCGTCTCAATCTGGCAAGAGGAGGTGGAGAGGAGAGAGAGTTCACCGGCAGCGTGACGGCGCTCCGGTGATGGTGGTGGAGCAATTCCGGCAGGGCTTCGCCTAAGCGCTGCAGAAAACCGATCTAGAGGAGAAACTATGCACCGGTGGAACGGGTAGCACGTGGCCGGAAATTCTGTCCAAAAACCACCCAATACACTAGTATATATAGGAGGAGAGGAGAGGAGAGGCAGCCAAGGCCTTTGGGTCGGACGAAATAGGAGGTGGGAGCAATCCTACTTCACCTCCAATCCTAGTTGGAGTAGGATTGCCTCCTATTGGCTGATTTTCCACTTTTTGCTTTAGGACTTTCTCTCCTGCGCCATGGGCCTTTGTGGCTGTTTTCCCAGCCCACTAAGGGCTGGTTAATACTCTCCCACAGCCCATGGACCTCTTGGGGTCGAAGTACCCCTGCCGGAGGTCTCCCGGTACACTACCGGCACTCCCGGTACACTACCGGCACTCCCGGTACACTACCAATGAGCCCGAAACTTTTCCGGAAACCAAACTGGGACTTCCTATATATGAATCTTTACCTCCGGACCATTTCGGAGCTCCTCGTGATGTCCGGGATCTCATCTGGGACTCCGAACAAACTTCGGTCACCTCCATAGATAACTCTACACTACCAAAACGTCACCGAACCTTAAGTGTGCAGACCCTGCGGGTTCGAGAACTATGTAGACATGACCGAGACACCTCTACGGTCAATAACCAATGGCGAGACCTGGACATCCACATTGGTTCCTACATATTCTACGAAGATCTTTATCGGTCGAACCTCTATGTCAAGGATTCAGTTAATCCCGTATAACGTTCCCTTTGTTCTTCGGTATGTTACTTGCCCGAGATTCGATCGTCGGTATCTCCATACCTAGTTCAACCTCGTTACCGGCAAGTCTCTTTACTCGTTCCGTAATACAAGATCCCGCAACTAACAATTAGTCACATTTCTTGCAAGGCTTATTGTGATGTTGCATTACCGAGTGGGCCCCGAGATACCTCTCCGTTACACGGAGTAACAAATCCCAGTCTCGATCCATGCCAACTCAATAGACACCATCGGAGATACCTATAGAGCACCTTTATAGTCACCCAGTTACGTTGGGACGTTTGATACACACAAGGCACTCCTCCGATATCCGTGAGTTGCATGATCTCATGGTCATAGGAACATATACTTGACATGCAGAAAACAGTAGCAATAAACTGACACGATCATATGCTATGTTTGTAGTTTGGGTCTTATCCATCACATCATTCTCCTAATGATGTGATCCCGTTATCAAATGACATCTCATGTCCATGGCTAGGAAACCTTAACCATCCTTTGATCAACGAGCTAGTCCATTAGAGGCATACTAGGGACATGGTTTTGTCTATGTATCCACACATGCATCTAAGTCTCCGATCAATACAATTATAGCATGGATAATAAATGATTATCATGAACAAGGAAATATGATAATAACTAATTTATTATTGCCTCTAGGGCATATTTCCAACACTATATGTTGTCATCAATTACCAAAAAGGGGGATATTGAAAGCACATTTGCTCCCTTGGTGGTTTTGGTAATTAATAACAACATATAAGTCATTGAACTAATGCTTTCACCAAGTATATTTCAGGAAAGTTCAATGATGGGAATGGCTAAAGGATTGTGGAATTACCCCAAGATTCAAGGAAATAGGTTGGCCAAGCTTCAAGCAAGAGGACTCTACATTTTACATTTGTGAGAAATCACTTTGAGTCCATAGGAAAGCCAATACTATTAAAAGGGGGTAATGTTTTGATGATGAACAAAATGCGCAAATGTGCACAAGTGACAGTCACCAAAACATGCACATACTCTCCCACCAAAGTCTGTCCTAAGCCAAACATGCAAATCGGTGCAACCAACATTCCTATCCCAATGCCACCGAGTTACAAACCCTAGACAGACTCAGCCAAACCCTAACACTTTGGTGCAGCCGAAACTGCACTCAATGCCATCGAGTTGGGTTGCCAACTTCCTATTACGCAAGTTCTCATTTACGGTCCGACCGAGAATGGTGAATCGGCGTCATCGAGTCTGGTAAATCTGACCGTTGGTCACCTTGTCGGTGCAACCGAGAATTGTATATCGGTCCCTCTGAGATTGAAAAGTTGCCACTTTCAGTCACTTCGGTACCACTGAGATATACACATCGGTGTCATCGAATCTGACTTATTGTGTGTAACAGTTGGATTTTTCGGGATGCCTATATATACCCCTTCGCTACCACCCACTCAAAAGAGAAGCACTCAAAACTATTCCATACCTATCCTACTCAGTTTTCTGATAGAGAACCACCTACCCTTGTGTCGAGGTCAAGATCTTCCACTCCAACCATATGGATCTTAATTGCTAGCCTCCCCAAGTTGCTTTCCACCAATACTGTCTCTTCTACCAAGCCAAATCTATGTGAGAGAGATTGTGTGTTGAGGAGTCTATCATCTTGAAGCACAAGAGCAAGGAGTTCATCGTCATTATCGAGCCTATTACCTTTTGGAGGGTGGTGCCTCCTAGATTGGTTAGGTGTCGCTTGGGAGCCTCCTAGTTCGTGTTGTGGAGTGAACCAAGAAGTTTGTAAGGGCAAGGAGATCGCCTACTTCGTGAAGATCTACCCATAGTGAGGCTAGTCCTTCGTGGACGGAAGTCGCATGGAATAGTCAAGGTTGCTTCTTCGTGGAACCCTTTGTGGGTAGAGCCCTCCATGGAGTCTCACAACCGTTACCCTCTGTGGGTTGAAGACTCCATGAACGTGGACGTACGATAGCACCACCTACCGGAACCACGTGAAAAAAATCATCGTGTCATCACTTGTGTTTGCATTCCTAACCCTCTCTTTTCTTACACGTGCAATGTCTTTACTTTCCGCTGTACACTCTTAGACATGCATGTATAGGGTGTTACTTGATATGCTATGAATTCTAAAACTTGCCATGAATTAGAATTGGGAATAAGGCAAAACTTTTATTTGGTCAAGTAGTCTAATCACCTCCCCTCTAGACCTACTTTCGATCCTACACCCCTTTCTCACTACGTTCCCCAGGGATGCATGCGTGAGGGGGCTGCACGGGGCTACTACCCGACCAGGCCTGGTACACACCTCCTTCCCAGGTCTGCCAAACCTGGTCTTCATGCGCCCATTTCTGGAAAAGATGGCGAGGAAAGGTATGGGAACCGCTCGTATGTCAAGGGGGACTCCTGAGATTCGCGACTCAGGAGCCTAACTGGACCTGTAGCTCGTCACCCCTTGGACTGTCCTTGGTTTCTGGTCGGCTCAATGGCGGTTGAGGTATGCGCGGGATGGGCCAAGTCGACAGAGAGCCCAGAGTGCTCAAAAAACTGCTCAAAAATCCCTAGGAAGGATGCTGGAACTCGCATGTCAAGGGGGACTCCTGAGCAGCACGACTCAGGAGCCTAACTGGACCCGTAGCCCCTCACCCCTTGGATCGTCCTTGGATTCCGGTCGGCCCAATGGCAGTTGAGGTATGGGTGGGCCGGGCCCTGCCAACGCAGAGCACAGAAGGTGTTCGGAAGTTTCAAGTTATCTCAATACTCACCATGTTCCCTTCCTGAGGGCTGCTCGCACGTCAAGGGGGACTCCTAAGCATCGCGACTCAGGAGCCTAACTAGACCCGTAGCCCCTTGCCCTTGGACCGTCATTGGTTTCCGGCCGACCTCACGGTGGTTGAGGTATGTGCGGGCTGGGCCCTGCCGACGCAGAGCATCATAACAAGCAAGAATGAAACTAGGCGAAGGAAGCAATCATGCAGTCCAATAGTTATTACAAGCACTAGAAGTTTTCGCAAACACAAATGAGTTTAATGCCTCCACGAGGCATGATGTGCATTGCAGGAAAGGAGCAGGGGGAAGGAATCAGGAGGAACCGCTGCCACCGTTCATCCCACCCTTAGGGGACTCGTCGTCAACATCGCAGGAGTCGTCTTCCCCGCTGTCAGCCTCAGCAACATACGGAGGCGAAGGAACCATGACACGGGTGAACCTCTTCACCAGCGCCTCCACATCACCCCTCACCACTTCCGTGGCGCCAGCGCGGACCTCGGGGGCGACCGGGAGGACCACGCAGTCGAAGTCGAACCCCGACTCATGAAGATGAAGATGGTTGAAGACGCGCATCGCGGCTTCAGAAAAGAGGTCGCGACACTCACTATCCAAGACCCTATCCACCTTGACGATGGCACCCTCCAGTGCCTCGACGAGCTTCGAAGAAAACACTATGAAGCTGCTCTCTGGAGTGACTAGAGGCTCCGCGAATCCATCTGGGCAGAGGGCGTGGAGCGCCTGGGAAATCTTGAGCTCGACGGTAGGGAAGGCGCTCAGCTCTACAGCCTTTTTCTCCTCGGCAGCGGCGATAGCTTCCCCCTTGGTGTCAAGAAGGATCTTCCTCAAAGCAATCTCCTTCTCCTGCGCGTCTAGGCGCGCCCGCTCTATGTCATGGCGGGTCGCCACCTGAGACAACTCGGTTTCCCGAGCGGTAAGCTTGGCATCGTAGGCCTCGAGGTGTACCGACTCCTGACAAAGTTGCACCACAAGCTTTGACTATACCTCATGGAAGGTCTTCAGACTGGCCTCCACGTCTTCGCGTGTGGCGTGAGTGGCCGTGGCATCCTCCTCGCTCTTCGCCGCGGTAGCCGCAGTCTGACCCCACATCGCCATAACGGCGGCGGCCTGGAGCCACCCTGAGATGAGCTCTAGGCGCCCACCCGCGAGGCGATCGCTGGCAGTGCCGAAAGCATCACGAACCTGACCCAGAGCAGCGAAGGCCCTGTACAGGACATCATGGACATGCACCGGAGGCGTCAGGTTCTCCTCCTATGGAGTCCCAAGTGCGGCCACGGGGGGTGCCCTCGGGGAGGCAGCGCCATGAAGACAGGGGGCTCCAGAGGCTGCTCGGCGATCGTAGACACGGGCGAATCGACGGGCAGCAATCCCTCAAGGGCTGGTCCTCCAGACGTCGGCTTCACCATGTCCCCAATGGTAGGAGTGATTACGTCAACAACCATTGGGGGCTCAGGGCGCTCAGTGATGGGGGCCTGAGGGGTCGCCTCGCAAGCCCTCTCTTCTTCAGTAGCAGGCGGCGGCTTGTCGGCTAGGGCAGGCGCCATGTTGGGAGTCGCCTTTGGCTTAATGCCCGGCTTCTTCTTCCTCATCTTCAACATAGCGACATCCCTGGTCACCAAGCAAGGGGAGGTCAAGCCAAGTTGGGTCGCTTACTCCTCGACGTCGACCCACTTTCTCTTCCTTTCTATCCCGGCAACGACGGGAGCGCCCGAGCTCCCCATGGAGAGGGGGCCGACGCACGGAGGAGCAGAGTCGCCGACAGCCGAGGCGGCCGCGAAAGAGATTGCCATGGTCACGTTCTCGCCCACCTTGCCGGTGAGTTGCGGTTCAAGCGGGGGAGACACCGACGCCTCAATCGTCCTACCAATGGAGGCAGGGCAAGCTGGAGGAGACTCGACACCGCGTTACTGGGGAGTTGACACGCACGCAGATGGTGTGGCATGAGGGGCTAGCCCTAGCCCCCTGGAGGCCTTAGCGGCGCGCGAGGAGCCCGCAGCAAAAACTTCACCAACGTCATCATCGTCTTCAAGCTCGCGTGGAAGGGTACCCTGCGACTAGGGGGAGGAACGCCCCGCGGGGCCGTCATCGGTGGTACTCTCCAAGTCCTCCTGCATGAGGTATCGCCGAAAAACACCATCACCGGAACAAGGGCCCCAGCTGGGAAAAGGCCCAGCTCGTTGAAGACAGGCAACGTGGCAACTAGGCCGGCCCCGTTGTCGCAGCAGTACAACCGATCGTGCGCCTTGGGAAGGTTGCCAGGGTCACCGCCGAGCAAGGTCGCCATAGCCCTGCTCAGTACCCCGGGAGATATGCAAGCGGACCGAAGCCTGAGGTTGTTGCCGCTGCCCTGATAGTCCCACAAGGGACTAGAATGGGCCTGAGGGGGCGCCAGGTGCTGCACCAAGAACTCCTTCACTATCATTCCACTAGTCATCTTCTTGGCGCTGATATCGTAGGTGAAGCGCTCCAGAACAGGCTCGGCTCGAGGGTTGGAAAGCTTCGTGGAGCTTCATGTGGAAGTCTTCTCTGGCAACCCCTTCGGCAAATCCAACCGAGGGTTGGTGTCCTTGAGATCCATGAGGATCTAGCGATGCCTAAAGTTCTCCACCTTCTTCCTGGCCTTCAGGAGCATGTTGCCGCTCTAGACCGTGACGAAAGAGACACACACCGACCATTGGGCGCTGTCATGCAAGCGCAAGCTGAAGAAATGACAGAAGAGGGCTACCGAAGGCCGCACGCCCACGAAGGCCTCGCACTTGAAGACGAAGACAAAGAGCAAGATGGAGTTGGGCTAGAGGTGAAGGGCCTGGATCCCGTAGTGGTCAAGGTTGGTAGTGAACAATGAAGAGAAGGGCGAAACGAGCCCGGCGAAGATGCTCTAAAGGAAGAAGGGGTAAACCGCCTTAGACGAGGGCCGCTTTGCCGAGGAGCCATCCCAGATCAGGGTCCGCCCTTTCTCGTTGGACCCATATGCCGTCCATGGGGCACGGGGAGGAGGTCGTCATCCTTGGCGATGGTAGACTACAAGAGTGCCGACGATGCGGGAGCAAAGGCAGAGCTCTACGCCTTTGGCTTCTGCTTGCCGACAGGAGCCAACACAGAGCTAGCAGGGCCAAAGTAGTGAGAAAGAGGATGGAGCAGTGCTGGATCTGGGGAAGCGCCTGCTAGAGTGGGAGACCAGGGAAGCAAGAGTAGGTGCGTAGGAAGGGAAAGTAATAAAGTCCCAATGCTAGAAGTCAGGCTCTTGGAAATTGGGGGGGAGGCAAAAAGGGCGAGGGGCACCCGATATCAATCGCGCAACACGCGCCGGACCTGGCCCGCAGGCATATGGGGCCTGCGGTGCTCCTGGCCACCCTCCGGGCTCCGCCCCGAGGACAGCCCGAGCACGCCATGGGCCCGGGGGCTACTGTCAGTGTTCTGGGAACGGGGGTACCCAGACTTGCCTGCCTGCGGCCTAGAGCATGGCACACCTCATCGACCAAACGTAGCAAGGTGTGGCCCCACTCAGGACAAGGCATCAAGACCGGTAGGGGATGGGCCTCCCCAGTCCCCCCCCGTAGGGGCGAAGATCTCTATGCAAGACCTGGCCTCGGGAGTCAAGGGTGACGGAAGGAAAGACAGGCGGGCGCCATTGCGCCAGGCGGCGCAGTTTCCCCTTTGGTGCAAAGGGAGCAAGGACGTATGTGGGTTCCCAAAGCACCCCTTACGGTTTCCATTCCGGTGCAAGAAGACCACAACCACCCGTCCTGTAGGGTGGATGTCATCGTTGAGCCCGTCGCTGCGCTGTCGATAGCAACTTTCCAAACGAAGACCGCCTTTGGGCAGGTCAGGCACGAACCTCTGTCCCCCTTTAAAATTGGCCGTTTTGGGATCCCTTCCCTCCATTGTGATAAGGGAAGAGGACCCGGGCCATCGCTATACATAGAGGGTAGGCTGCTTCACAGAGGAAGGACCGATGGATCCGATCTGAACCCAATCGACCAGCTCCACCACTCACCAAACCCCAAGGAGCCTCAAACACCACTGAGAGCCCTCAGGAGGCCCTGAAACATTGTACTTGTTCATCCACCTCACCTTCTCGAGAGGCAATCCACCAAAGCAGGAGTAGGGAATTAATCTTCGTAGTGGCCCAAACCTGGGTAAACCATCATGTTCATCTTATTCCTCGTCATCGTGCGAGTTCATCATTGTGTCCATCAAGTAGCAAGCTAGGTCGAGCGAGGCTGTAGGGGATCTTCGCACACGCCCCTGTATTTGAATCTTAAGGGTTTTGTGGAGCCCGAAATCCGACAGCGGCGACCCGCGTAGGTCTGTTCTCTTATGGTGACAAGGTTTTCGACGAGCACTTCCCAAATCCAAACAAGGGGAGCACGTGTGCTTCGTCCCCTTCCTCCTCCGGGGCCTTAGGTTTCCAATCCATCCATTCCTTAGGGGATTACTGGAGTTCTACGGAGTCCAACTCCACCATCTCACTCCGGGGTCAATTTTACACATCTGGGCTTTGTCGTCCTCTGCGAGATGTTCTTAGGGTGCGAAGCAGATTTCGATCTATGGAGAAAATACATCTGCCTCCTCCCCCAAACTCGGGACAAGGCAATCTTAGAGGTCGGTGGGGACGAAGTATGCCACATAGTGGGGACAGGGTATCCGGTAGGCACACCGAGGAAATCAGAAGAATGGACCTCGGAGTGGTTCTATATTGACGATGTCCCCCTATCCGAGCCAACTCGAACAGGTCTGCCCGAACACTCCGACATCCTCTCGAAGAAGAGGTACAACTGGCAACCCAAGAGCTCGTCTAAGGAGGAAAGCACCAAAGTGCAACGTCTGGCCGCACAGGTGCGGATGCTTGCCCACCACCGATTGACCATGATTGATGTCATGGCCGCCGCTATCTCCTGGTGTGTGTAGCCCATCCAACAGAGGGTACACCCCTTATGGTGATGCCACACGCTCCCAAAAACAAGGTCCCGCTAACCCAACAGTGTTGGCCGTCGCACTTGCCGACCTGGACAAAGGAGATCAAGAAGACTTCATTCGGCGGTCAACCAAGGAAGGGTATTTGGCCCACAATTCCATCGAACAGGTAAGCCTTTATTTTTAATCATGAAATAGTTCGGGGTTTCATTCTGCACTCTATTTGACCGAGGTCTTGGCGTGAACAAGAATGGAGGAGTTTTGTTGAGACAGTCAACTGTCCGGCTCGTCAGCTCGAGAACCATTCATGCGACAACGATTTGGGTTTAAACGAGGACCCGAATCTTCTCCTTGACTTTGAAAACAGGGTCTATTTCCAGGACATCATCTTCCAGACCCCGGTAGCTATCATAATTGATTACCCCGAGTCATTCTCCATCCCTTCTGTGGGCAAGAAGAAAAGCTCCTCCCGCAAGAGGCCTGCTACCAAGAGCTCCCAGGACTTGCCGGTACCGACCTCCAAGCATCGCCGATCCGCGCGCCATGCGCCGGTAGCCGAAGCTGCGACCGAATCCGAGGCCAACCGGGACCCTGCGAGGGAGCTGGACATGGGAATGAATCCACCTATCTGCTGATCCCGAAGGTACATTTTTAGGTTATCCTATTTATCGCCATAGTCAGTACAGTCTTATTACAACTCGTTTCATTGAAATATCCAGGCAAAACACCCAATCCTCTCCTACCGAAGGGGCTACCCAGGTGTCCAGAGACGCCCGAAGCTCCCGAGCCATGGCCCATGCGACTTCTGCTACAGAAGCCCCCATGGCCAATCCGGTGCCCGCCGAGTCTGGTGATGGAGTATCCGTCACCAAATCAGAGGTGGAGAGTGCCATGCATCATTGGCACCGATGGGAGGCCATGCGGCACCCAATTTTCTCCGACCAGGAGTTCGGCGCCCTACGCTCGACGGATGCACACCTTGGGGCCGCCCGAGCTGGATTCGGCGAAGCTATGAAGCTGATAACAACCAACATATAGGCAAGTTATCAGATTTTATGGAATCCGAATACTTGTGTGAGCCTAGTATCCCCCGAGCCTTAATTTGTTTTAGAACAAATGGATTAAAGATCTCCCCACTGTTTGACTGCTAACGCAAGCCTCAAAGCAATAGTCCGAGCAATTAGCCAAGGAACTCGAGGAGAGCCGCACGGAAGTACAATCCGTGAAGGCCGAACTAGCACAAGTGAAAAGCTTCACGCGAGAGGCTCATGGTGAGTATGCATTTACTGCTAATCTTTTTATATCGTCGTGCCTGACATATGGATTCCATGTAGCAGCCAAATCAATAGGACATATGGAAAGGCAGATGGAAGAAGCCTAGGATTCTCAGAGGTATGCGGAGTCCCAGCATCAGGCTGGTTGCCTTGTTATACAAAAACATGCCGAAGAAATAAAGAGTTTAATGACTCAATTGGACCAAGATCAAGAAGAGAATCGAAAGCTTCAAAGGGGCGTATTCGGTAAGTAAGATTCCGCTATCAATAAATATTTCCGATGTAGGGAATAATAGTAACCACACTGTTATCTTCTGTGCAGGTCTCCTATCCGGGCATCCTAAAGAGGAGATCGAATTGTACCAAGGGGACCTGCTGAAGGAGCTGACCTCTCTCCATAAGCGCATGCAAAAAGTGATGAAAGGGATGGTGAGCACTATGGCCCACCGAACAGCCACCTGAAGGGCTAGCCGCACTTGTGGATCAATTTAGAGGGGCTCGGGATGTGGAAGACTTCGACCTGCCGCGAGGGAGCACGGGAGGCATGGGCAATGGTCAAAACCCGTTTCACCGAAGTTAACCCTGAGCATATGGCGCAGGTTGGTCTTGTGGGATCAGATGGGAAAGAAGTGCCACTCCACTTGGTATATAACCAGGTGATTCCAGCCGCCCGTCTTTCGCAAACACACTGCCCCCTCAACACAATAATTGATGATCTCGATCAGAAGCCGCACATGTAATTTATATGCACATGTGTATAAAAAATCAGTGTTGTAAACTTTGTCTTAACCGGCCATCGGCTTCTCCCTCCCGCGCGAACAGCTCGGGAGTGTTCCTCCTTATTATTCCCTCACAAAAGAGCGAACTGTATTTGGGGAACCAGGCAATCGGGCCATGTGGTGCGAACAGACAGAAAGCACACAAAACAATATATTATATTATGACGTAGCATAAGAAACATCTTTCGATGAAAACAGTACCTCTATCAATACGTTTCGTCAGGGTTCTACGAAGAGCGTAGATAGAAATATGCATACTTGCAGTATGCAGCTAATTGTTCGTTGGGAACAAAAGACCCAAACAACGGTAATAGCAACCAGAGCTGTATAAGGTGTTTCTGTCAATGGCCGACCAATTGTCTACATAAGATAGCTAGCTTTCGGCTTCACTCGTCTGAGGTACGTGTCCGGATAACCTGGTCGTAACAATCAGAGAGGTGCTCCCTTTACTCTCTAGCCGAACAATCGAGAACGTAGAGAGTAATCACAGGAGCAAGGCAACCCAGCTTGGCAAAGTCTTAGTTAGAATTGATGCATATGATGGCTATAACATGACAAAAGAAACATGTGCGCCCGGTAAGTACGAGCAAATAAAATTTTGGCTATTGAAAGAAGCCCCCACGTGTTGTGTTCAGATTTAACAGTTTATGGTGTATGCCGATTATCTGTAGTACAAGATTGGTCCAGCCAAACATAGGGTAAGAAGAGAAATTGTCCATATCGAACAACAAAGTGGGAAGGGAAAACTCAAACACGACAAAAAATAACGAAAAGGAAAAGATGTAGGGGAGTTTAGACGACACCGGTCTATCCGTAGAAGCTTCTCGGATGGAGTCCGCAAACCATAGGCCCCTCCCGCAAGCACTTCGTCGATGATGAAAGGACCCTTCCATTTGGGGTTGAGTTTGTGCTTCTGTTTCTCTGGGAGCCGTAGGAAGAGTTCTCCTATGTTGTATGCTTGTGCCCTGACCTCCCTACTATGGTACGTCGAGCTTGCTATTGATAAAGAGTGGATCGAGCCAGAGCTATGTCCCGCTCCCTCTCCAAAGCGTCTAAGTCATCCTACTGATCCAACTAGGCCTCCTTTTCCTTGTACATGCGCACTCTTGGTGCGTCGTGGATAATATAGCAGGGACGATCTGCCTCTGCCCCATAGACCATAAAAACGGTGTTTAACCCGTTAATCTATTCGGGATGGTACGCAGGCCCCATAAAATGGAATCGAGTTCCTCCACCCAATCATAGTTGGACTCGTGAAGAGATCGTACCAAACGTGGCTTGATGCCGCTCATAATGAGACCGTTTGCTCACTCGACCTGTCCATTGGTCTGCGTATGATAGAGTGATGCGTAATCAAGCTTTATGCCCATTTTCGCGCACCAGTCCTTGACCTCTTGGGCCTTGAAGTTGGATCCATTATCCATTATTATACTATGCGGGACACCGTAATGGTGTACTACGCTAGATATAAAGTCAATGACTAGTCCGGATTTAGCTGATTTAATAGGCTTTGCTTCTATCCATTTGGTGAATTTTTGAACCATGACCAGTAGGTATTTATTTTTCTTGGTTCCCCTTTTAAGGGGTCCGACCATGTCCATCCCCCAGACCGCAAAAGGCCAAGTGATCGGAATAGTTCAAAGAGCTGTAGGGGGGCATGTGACTTTGATTTCTGAAGAGTGGACACCCAACGCAATGTTGAACAAGTGACCGGGGCGTCCGTCCGAGTTGTAGGCCAAAATAAACCGGCTCGGAAGGCCTTTGCAACAAGGGATCTTGCCACGGCGTGATGCCCACCCAAGCCTGCATGGATTTTGGTGAGGAGCTCCCGTCCTTCTTCCTTGGATATGTACCTCTGTAATACTCTGGTGGTGCTTTTCTTGTATAACTCACCCTCATGTATTTTGTAGGCCTTGGATTGTCGAGCTATGCGCCATGCATTAGTTTGATCATCCGGGAGTTCCTTGTGAAGAAGGTAAGCGAGGAAGGGTTTTTTCCATGGGGCAATTACTACCATTACCTCATGAGCCGAGGGTGTCTCATTCATCGTTGAGCCGCTGATAATTCCATCATCTGCCTCGTTTATAGGGGTAATAACTTCATTCGCCGTATTCAGACCGGCGCCATTATCATCATCCTGCCACCCTATGGAGGGCTTGAAGAGCTGCTCTAGGAAGGTGTTTCTCAGGACAGGATCGCGCTTGGCTCCCATATGAGCCAGTACATCGGCAGCTAGGTTGTTGTCTCGAACAACATGGTGGAATTCCAACCCCTCAAACCGAGCTGATATCTTGAGGAAGGTGTTTCTATATGCCGCCATCTTCAGATTTTTGGCATCGAACTCGCCGTTAATTTGGGATATAGTCAGGTTTGAGTCTCCCTATACCTCTAGGCTTCGTATGCCCATTGACACCGCCATCCAAAGACCATGAAGAGGAGCTTCATATTTGGCGGCATTATTGGAGTTGGCATACATGATTTGCAATATGTATCTTATGTTTTCGCCTATGGGAGATGTGAGGATAACTCCAGCCCCCAGACCGGCCAAGGTCTTGGATCCATCAAAGTAAATTGTCCAATGAGAGTATGCGCTATACTCCTTGGGGAGCTCGGCCTCTGTCCATTCAGCCAAGAAGTCCGCCAATACCTGAGATTTAATGGCGCGACATGGATTGTAGGTCCAAGGGCAGGAGCTTAATGGCCCATTTGGCTATGCAATCGGTGGTGTCCCTATTGTAGATTATATCATTTAGGGGGACTTCTGATGCCACCGTTACTACACACTCCTGGAAGTAGTGTTTGAGTTTCCTCGATGACATTAATACTGTATAGGCTATTTTTTATAATATGGGTATCTGGACTTGCGCTGCGTTAGCACCTCTGACACATAATATACTAGCTTTTGAGTCTGGAATTTATGTCCCTCCTCATCTTGTTCCACGACGAGCACCGCACTAACAACTTTGTTGATGGCCAATATGTATAACAACATGGGCTCACCAGCGCCTGGTGCCATTAGTATGGGGTTGGTTGCCAGTAGTGTTTTGATTTCTTTCAACGCAGCCGCTGCTTCATCGGTCCATTCAAAATTGTTGGTCCGTTTTAGCAGCCTATAGAGCGGCAAAGCTTTTGCTCCGAGGCGGGAGATGAAGCGGCTTAACGCCGCTATGCACCCGGCTAGCCTCTGGAAATGCTTCAGCTCTGTGGGCATTGCAAGTTCTGATAGAGCACGAATTTTAGCTGGATTTGCCTCTATTCCTCTATGGGAGACGATGAATCCAAGAAGCTTACCAGAGGGAACTCCGAATACACATTTTTTTGGATTGAGCCGTATATCGTATTCGTGTAGATTAGCAAAAGTTTGACGTAAGTCGTCAATCAACTGGTCGACGTGTTTGGTTTTGATTACCACATCATCCACGTATGCCTCGACAGTCTTTCCGACATGTGTCGCGAGGCAGGTTTGGATCATGCGCTGGTATGTGGGCCTGGTGTTTTTTAGCCCGAAGGGCATCGTTTTGAAGCAAAATGGCCCATAGGGTGATGAATGCGGTAGCTGCTTGATCGGATTCCTTTAATTTAATTTGATGGTATCCGGAGTAGGTGTCGAGGAGACACAACAAGTCATGTCCAGCTGTGGCATCAATGATCTGGTCTATGCATGGTAAGGGGAAATGGTCCTTGGGGCATGCTTTGTTGAGGTCTTTGAAATCGACACACAACCGCCAGGACTTGTCTTTCTTAGGTAACATCACCAGGTTTGCTAGCCACTTGGGGTGTTTAATATCCCGAATAAATCTGGCCTCGAGCAATTTGGCTAATTATTCACCCATGGCTTGCTGTTTGGGCTTGGAGAAGCGACGCAGGGTCTGTTTCACGGTCTTAAAGCCTGGAATAATGTTCAAGCTGTGTGCCACGAGCCGACGTGAGATTCCAAGCATATCGGAAGGATACCAAGCGAAAATATCCCAATTTTCGTGGAGGAAATTCCGCAATGCTTCGTCCATAAGGGGATCGAGCTGGACTTCGATGGACACCGTTTTACTGGGGTCCGTTGGATGCACCTGAAATTTGACGATTTCCTCTACGGGTTTAAAGGACGTGGACTTGGGCCTTTTTCTTAGGATCACATCGTCCCTATTAACCGTCGTCCGTCGAGCGGTCAACTCTTCGGCGGAAAAAGTTTCCGCTAATGCCTCGACGGTGATGGCTGCCATTTTGTTTTCGGCTCGAAGAGATATATTCGGATCACTGGTGATCGTGATCACTCCATTTGGTCCTAGCATTTTGAGTTTCATGTACCCGTAAAGGGGTATTGCCTGGAACTTTGTAAAGGCATCGCGTCCCAATAAGGCGTGGTAGCCACTTGGGAAGGGGACGATGTGGAAGAGAAGTTCTTTGGATTGGTAGTTTTTGGGCATGCCGTACACAACGTCTAGGATGATACATCCGGAACAACGTGCCTCTTTCCCTGGGATGATTCCCAAGAAGGTTGTGTTGCTATGTTCGATGCGGGATTGGTTGAACTGCATTTTTTCCAAAGTGGCCTCCTATATGAGGTTAAGACCACTGTCGCCGTCCATTAGTACTTTATGTAGCCTGTATCCATCAATGATGGGATTCAAGACTAGACCGGCCGGTGAATGGCCGGGAAGGATGGGTGGCTGGTAAGTGTCTCCGAAAGTAATCGGAACGTCTGTCCATGGGCTAGTAGCTACCACATGGTAAACTTGCTCATGCTCCCTAAGAGCTCTTTTACGCGTGCTACTCGAGGGGAAGATCTCATAGACTGTCAGGACTTCGTCATTAAATCCATGTGGCGAAGGAGAACGCCTGTTTGACAAAGGTGTGTCGAGGATGGCCTCGTCACTTTTTGCGACTTTCCTGATGACCTAGCAAGCTCGAAGGCTATGAGTAGGGTTTGTGTTTAACAACACAGAATGAATGGGGCAGGGTTTATCCAAAAGTCCGCAGAGGAAGGTGTCGGTCCCAGAAAGGGACTTGTTTCTTTTTTCGACGGGTTCATACTTGGGTGGACGCTTTGGAGGTATCCTCTTTTTCCGAGTTCCTGTAGGGTGTTCGGAGAAAATTGGTTCTGAGAACAACCGCTTGGATTGCTAAACACTCTCCGTGGCACAGTACTTCTGTACCAATTCAGATAACTCCAAAAAGTCGCTTATGCGTCAACGGGCCAGGGCATTGAGAATCCCTTCATCCTGGCAATTGCGAATGAAAATTGCCATTATATCTTGGTCACTAAGACCTTTTACTCTGCTCCCAGCGAGTAGGAGTCTTTCCCAAAAGTGATGGACTGATTCTCCTTGTATTTGCTTGATATCCCTAAAGTCCGAAGACATGGGCTTTGGCGCGGTACTTGGATGATCATCTTGGGCGGTGGTTGGGAAAAAAATTGGTTCCCTGTCGCAACAAGTGTTCGGAATTGCAGTTTCCAAATCATGTGGCAGATCCTGGACTGCTGACAGCCCTGCTTTAGAGCGATTCCCCGCCTCTGATTTGTCGACAGGGTCTTGGAGATCGAGGACCGAGGTATAGACGGTTTTCAATTCCAGCTGTCAGGAAGAGTCCACAGCCGGACACTCGATGGTAGTGATAAGTTGCATGACCGGAGGGACACGAATCTCCCTGTCATCGGGTTTGATACCGAGCTAATCATAGATCGGAACGTGGTCACCCGATATACGCATACCTTCAATCCAATTGAACAACTTGTTTAAGAACGAGGCGATGGGAGGATGCGTGTCGCTGATATGAGTGGATTCGTCGAGTGGTGTGATGGCTCCTGAGTTATGCCCAAGCGGATTTGTGTTTCGTTTCATCGTGGGACCTGATGTCTTGGACGTCAAAGCATCCAGACTTACAAGTTTTTCTTTGGGGATTGAGGGTTACATTGGAACGAGTGTTCCCCGCGAATCAGCCACGAACTCTAGGGTTCCGAATTTGATACTCTGATTGGGGGGAAACCTTCCGATTTGGCCATGATGGCCGATCGGACCGGCATGCGATGAGATGTCGTTGCCCATGAAATTCTGATCGGGGGCGAGAGTCCCCTCGATACAGATCTTGCTACTTGTGATGGGGCGAGCCATCGATTCCTTCGGTGCTCACTGAGGAACTCTCAATGAAAGCACCAATGTCGGTGTCAAAACCGGCGGATCTTGGGTAGGGGGTCCCGAATTGTGAGGCTAGAATCGGTAGTAACAAGAGACGAAGGGGACACGAGTTTACCCAGGTTCGGGCCCTCCTATGGAGGTAATACTCTACGTCCTCCCTGGTTGTATTGATGACGAAGGGGTTACAGAGTTGATCTACCTCAAGATCGTATATCTAATCCTAGACGAGTTGTTCTCCCTCTATACCCTAAAACACTACGGCTTATATAGACGCCAAGGGTGTCCTAGGCTTACAGATGGTCGGTTACATGCCAAAGAGATAACATGCCTAACTACACCTAATAACTTGGATAATACGTCACGACTCCTCGAAGCTTCCATCTGGCGCAGGTGGTCTTTGATCATCCGATGCCCTTCTTGCGGCCCATACAGTACGGCCCATGAACAATAGGTTGGCTATCTGAGGACACCCTAATCAAGGACTCCCTCAACCCTCACTCAGAGTAGTTTTTCTTTAGGTGAAGAATGATGGTCATGTTCATCCTGACGACCGAGTGTGGAGGATGTCCCACTCGAAGCGTTGCTAACTTAGGAGACGCGGGGTCACGGCTAAGTCCCTTAGTGTGGGCGAGACCCTCACTCAGAGTAGTTTGTCTTTAGATGAACAATGATGGTCATGTTCATCCTGACGATCAAGTGTGGAGGATGTCCCACTCGAAGCGTTTTGAACTTAGGCGCCACGGGGTCGTGACTAAGCCCCCGAGTGTGGGCGAGACCCTCACTCGGAGTAGTTTGTCTTTAGATGAACAATGATGGTTATGTTCATCGTGATGACAGAGTGTGGAGGATTTCCACTCGAAATGTTTTTAACTTAGGCGACGCGGGGTCGCGGCTAAGCCCCCGAGTGTGGGCGAGACCCTCAGTCGGAGTAGTTTTGTCTTTAGATGAACAATGCTGGTTATGTTCAACCTGAGGACCGAGTGTGGAGGATGTTGTCACATCCCTAGCTAGATGTCATAGGACAACATGGGTGTTGCATTATGTTTCAATTTTGCATCAACATGAAATGGGGACTAAAAGAAACCCCAAGCTCATATTTGAATCGAACCAATTCAAAGTTGGTGAAAATTTAACAAATCCAAAATGCCATCTAAAATGTCCCCTATGTCTGATAATTATGGACATGATTATACAAGGGTCATTCAAAATATTTGAACAACTGAAGCAATTTAAAAATAAATGATAAAGCTTCTGAAAATATCAAATAAAGCACTATCATTATTTTAGTTTACAAAATATCCTGAAACTTTTCAGATAAGTTTGAAATATTCAAACTTCAATATAAGAAATATTTGGGATATTTTAAATTAGCATTTGTACCTGAAAAGAAAATAACACAAATGCCAGAAATAGGAAAAATAGAAAATAAAATGAAGTAAGAAAGCAGAGGCCCAGGGGGAACCGGCCCATCTGGCCCATGGCCAGCCATCCCTGTCCTCTCGCCGGGAGGACAGGGGAGTGCGTTCGCCGCGCGTGGGCATGCGTCGGCCACCTCCTCCCTGCCTTGCTGCTGGCCTGGAGGGCTGGGAGAGCGCCAGCGCGAGGCCTCCTTGCCGTGGCCTCCTTCTCCTCTCCCTCTCTCCCTCGCGCGCCCTCTATCTCACTCTCCTCCCTCCTCTGCTCCGCCATGGCCGAGCTTGTCGCCACCGCGTAGCCGCCGTTCTAGCCTCCCTCGCGCCTATCTGAGACCCGCAGCAGCCCCGCCGTGAAACTAGAAGACGTCAGGAGCCCTCCGTGGTGCGTTGTCGCTGTTTCTTCCCCACCGGTCGTCGAAGCTTTCCTCCGGCGATTCGAGGTCGTCTACGCATCTCCGAGCTCGCCGTCATCCCCAGCAACCCCGTCGTGAGCTCCTGCTCCGTTTCCCCCTTCTCTTGCGGCCTGTCCCTCGTCGTAGGTGCCGTTCCCCTTGCTGCCGAAGCTCGCCGCCGCTCGGGTCATCGCCGGCTGTAGCTTTGGTGGCCCCTGAGCCCCCTCTGGCGCAGCGCTGGATGCGCGCGTGCACGGGCTACCCCCGGGTGCCCTCCGCATGCCAAATGGTCACCGGAGGCGCAACTCCGGTGGGTCACCGCCGTGCGGATGGTCGCCGTCGGCCCCGCTCCGGTGGGCGCCGACATGGCCATCATCAGGGGCTAATCCCCCCTGATTAGTTAGCCTCCTGCCACTGACCAGTGGGCCCCAGGTTGGGTCAAACCCCTGGTCAGCACGGTGGTTAGGGCCCTGTCACTGACATGCAGGCCCCGCACGTCAGGTTTGACCTGGCCTGGTCAGCGGACCAACTGATGTCATAGTGACGTCAGGCTGCTGTCATATTTAATCTTTTCCAGTTTTAAAATAATTCCGGAAATTGTTGAAAACTTCAAAACTTCATATAAATTAATCTGTAAATCAGATGAAAATAATTTATACATGAAAATTTATCAGAAAAATCCAATAAATCCAATGGCGCCATTATCATGTATGTTAGAGCAACCTAGATGGAAGACCATTGACATTTGCTAATAGGCTAAAATATGGAATTTGAAATGAAGAACGATTTTGAACCTATATTCAAACTCATTTCAAATTAACTTGAACATTAGTGGAATTAGCTCATCCATACATGCTACCATGCCATAATCATGCATCATATTGTTGCACTTGCGTGTATTGATTGCTTCTTATCTGCATTGCGGTAGGCCCTGCTTCTGAGGATACCCCCGAGTATTCCAACGAAGGAGAGAACCTTCCCGCTGCCCAGCAAGGCAAGCAACCCCCTTGATCATTCTGATAACATCCCACTCTCTCTCTCCTGCTCTTGTTTATTGCATTAGGACAAACGCTCATATGTATGTTTTACACGGTAGAAGAACCTATTCTTTTGCATAACCTGTCATTGTCACAGTAAATAGCTAAACCTTGCAACCTAGCATACCTGGTAGATGCTTGTGCCATGATGTGTTTAGCCTACCTTGCCTACTATGCTTGCTATGCTTAGAGTTGTGTCAGGTCTCATTCATCTGGGTGATGAACTAGAGTGAAACATTGTTATTCCGATGTGATAAGCTTATGATGAACCCGATTTGGTTAAGGTAGCGATGAGAGTCTATGTAGGAGTACATAGCGGGTTGTCTCATTGGGACCGTTCTTAGGAACTGAGTTCCGTGTTTGTGATCCAAGACTAGTTACTAGCACACATTGGGTTCCGGTAACTCGACCCCTCTCGACTTATCAGTCGTTTAGTCCTTAGTCCAGGAGTTGCAATTAGTTTCTGGTGTTTATAGCATGCTGGAGGCCGTGCGTAGCGTTGACCCTAAGGGTGGGTTATGACGCGGTAAGCAGTGGCACAGTGTACAAAGGGTCACCCGAATGGTGGGCTTGGGAACCCTGCGCACATCGTTTGGGGCCGTAGCGGAAACTTCGGATGGACTTCCGTGCGGGTTCAGTCTCAAATAGACGATAGGCTGGACTAGAGGTCTTATGTGATTGACGGTCGTGGCCGACTCCCTTGCTGGGCTTCCTCTTGAAGGTTGCCGAGGTGCATGGTTTTATGAACACACAACGATAAGTGGTGGGAGCGTGTGTGAAGAAGTACACCCCTGCAGGGTATGAAACTATTTTAATAGCCCCATCCTCGGAAATGGACTACTTGGAAAACTTATGCTGTTCATAGATAATCAAATGGATACTCATAAAATATCAAGACAAGTGTAAGTACCGTGGATGGCACCCTCCCAGGAGAGGGAAGTGAATCCATGGTGGTGTATTGTCATGGAGTTAGTGGACTCGTGTGCGATATCTAAAATGGAAACAAAGAGTTAAAATTGTGTTGTGTAGTTTAGCCATGAGTCTAAGCTGGCATTGCTGCATAAACCCTACCAACCCCACCTTTGTTAAAGACTTGTTGAGTATGTTTGTACTCATGTTTGCTTAATAAATGTTGCAGATGAGACCCAGGACCCATCGGGTGGGTTCTTTCTAGATGTCGACGATGCCGAATAGCTGGTGTCCCAGCTAAAACCTTATGCCCTGTGGCGGGCTGTAGATAGTCTGGCCATGTGCCTTTTTACCCTTTCATCTATCTGTACTCAGACAGCTTATGCTTCCGCTTGGTTTGTATGAACTTATTTGTATGACTTGAGTGTCGGGTCATGTGACCCCTATCTGTAAGAACATATTATGCATGGCTCGTCTGAGCCTCTTAAATAAAAGTTGTGTTGTTATATGGTTATGTTGAGATGCCATAGTTGTATCTATGCATAGCGGGCATGTCATGCGTACGTGTGACGTGCAATGGTATGTATGGGATCCGACACCTAGTTGTGTGCCTTTAGTAGTACTCTTTACGAGAAACTGCCTATTTGTGCTTCCACCGAGCCATGGTAGCTTGCTACTGCTCCGGACACATTGATTGACCGGCATGTATCCTTCTTTGCTGTTGTGTCTGTCCCTTTGGGGAAATGTCTCGCAGTGTAATGGAGTCCCTGTAGCCTGCTATGAATCGTCTATGTGCAGTGATGCCATTTATGTCCCACGACGTAATGGAGTCCTCGTAGCTTGCTATGACTCGTCTACAGATGCTTGAGGCCGACACATGCATTGCTGGGTTACGTATGCCTGTTTCCGTACGGATGTGCCACTTGGGTTCTATGACTAGTTATGTTAGCCCGGGATCTCTGTCGTTTGATTGCCAGCGACATGTTCACATACGTTAGCCAAAAGACGCAAATGGTCCCGGCTAAGGTAAGGCTGCAGCCGTGGAACTTACTGTGCGTGAGGCCGCAAAGTGATGTGATATGTTACAGACTGGATTCTTATGACTTATGATCGGGGTCCCGACAGATGTCGCACTCGAAGAGTTTTTAACTTAGGCGACGCGGGGTCGCGGCTAAGCCCCTGAGTGTGGGCGAGACCCTCCCTAGGAGTAGTTCATACTTAGGCAAAATCAGGTTTGCAACTAAGGTTTTTGTACCCACTAGGGTTGGTAAGGTAATTAAATTCACCCGAGCGAAAAAAGGAGTTGAATTTCGACAAAATATAACAAAATGAAGTTTTCTTCATTGAGATCACTTGGATTTATTATGAAAATCACAATTTACACTCGTCGTGTTCTATGTGTAGAACTTGCAAAGCAAGTCTACGTTCCAAGTCTTAGCCTCATCTACATCATCCTCGATGCTTTCAGTCGGTATGCTCCAATCTGCAGGACTTTGGAGTTAGTGAATGGTCCTTGCCACGGAGGCGCCAACTTATGGGGTGTCTGCTGATCCAGTCTGAGAACCAGATCTCCCACCTGAAAAGCTCGGCCTCTGACCTGTCTGTCATGATAACGCCTCAAATCCTGTTGGTACAGCATGCATATGATGAGGGCTAACTCGCTTTCTTTCTCTTAAAGGTATATACCATCTTGTCGTGCTGCTTCAGCCTCAGCTTCGTCATATTGTTCCACTCGGGGGGATTAGGTTAAAGATCACACGGAAGCACGACCTCTGGCCCATATGCCATGAAGGAGTGTGTTGTGTGGAGCAGTTAGGAGTCATTTGAATGCCCCATAGGATGTATGGTAGTTCTTCAACCCAGGCTCCCGCAGTGTACTTTAGCTCCCTCATCATTCGGGGTTTCAATCCCTAAAGGATCATCTCGTTTTCTCGTTCTAACTGCCCGTTCGATTGTGGGTGAGCCACGGAGGCACAATTAACCCGAGTGCCCTTGGAATAGCAAAACTCACGGTGTTCGTCCATGTCAAAGTTCTTCCCATTACCTATGATGATGTCGTGTGGCACACCGAATGTGAAGATGATCTGCCGAATGAAACTGACGGCAGTGCTCGCATCCAAATTCTTGATGGGTTTCGCCTCAACCCACTTGGTGAACTTATCAACCGCTATGAGCAAGTGGGTGAATCCTGTCGAATTTCGGGCTCTGCAAAACCAAAAGTGCTTTGAACTCAGGGGCATGCACGAAGATCCCCACCATCTCCATCCTCAAGCTCACCACATGACAACCTAGCCCGGCGAGCCCACTCAATTGCAGGAAGAAGACTAGCAAACGAGGATTTACCCAGGTTCGGGCCGCTGCAAAGAGTAAAACCCTACTCCTGACGAAAGGTGGTCTTCGCATGTAAAGTAGCCTATGGTGATGTAGTGGTGGGCTCGGCGATGACGTCCATCGTGCGGAGCTCGTGGTCTTGGTCTTGTTGCGCTTGAATGGAAGGCTTTGGGGGGTGCTTTGGGAACCTATGTACGTCCTTGCCTCCTTTGAACCAAAGAGGAAACTATCTTCTCTACATGCGCTGGTGCTCTCCTGGCCCATCATGAGTCATCCTTGACTTCCCAATGCTGAGTGCTACATAGAAATCTCCGCCCCTTGGGAGGCGACCTGGGGAGGCCTCTTCCCCCGCGTGGCCTTGGCTCCATTCTCCTCGCGAGGGTGGAGCCCCCGTGACGCCCTTGTTCATGAGTGAGGCCATGCTAGTCCATACCAGGCCGTTGAAGTGGGTCTCGCCCTGAGCAGCGGGCTGGCAGGTATTGGTATACCCGTTATTTGAATGCCTATAGGAACCCCCAGGACCAAGACGCGCTCGAGTTGGCTTCTGGGCGAAGCCATACAAGACGGTCCGAAGCGTTGCGGGCCCCAACTTCCTACAGGCCAGGCCTGACACACGCCGCCTTCTGAGATGTTGATGCCTCCACTTCTTCACGCTGGTCGTTCAACTACCCGGGCTGTCAAATAGTCTGGCACATGCCACCAAGCTGTCTCTGTTCTCCATGGGTATCGCCATCTATTTTCCCCTCCCCACAGCTTTTGCCTTCTCCGCAAAATCTTGTGCCTGCCCCGACCTAGTTGCCTGCCATGGCCCCCAAGAAGAGAGGGGGTGAGGGTCCGACAATGCCGGGGGCTTCGTCAGCGTCGGAGCCCGTGCTGGGCTCATCCTTGGTGGTGGATCTCGAGGGGTTGGAGAAGGTTCGACTAGTTGTCGTCACCAACTTCAAGAAGTGTGGGCGACCAAGATTAGGCTAGACTCGCGGCCTCTAAACAGGCTGGAGGCACCATCATTCCATTTCATCTCCATGCCCTCCTCTCAGGCTAACTGCCGCCATTCTCGGACTTCTTTTCCATCGGGCTCTCGCATTATCAGGTTCATGTGCTCCATCTTGACCCAGGATCCATCGTCCTCCTATTCGCCTTCACGTTTCTGTGCGAGTCCTTCATCGGCATCCCCCCTTCTGTAGCCCTGTTTCGCCACTTCTTCTCCCTCTAGTTGAACCCCGGTGGACAATGTTCTTGATGTGTGTCCCTAAGAGCGGTCGATGCGTCGGCTGACGGGGCCATCGATGCCTGACTCTCCCCGAATGCAGAAGGATTCTGGAGGTAGTGGGTGTATGTTGATGTTGCTAAGGCCGGCCCCCTGCTTGAGCCCCCGTCGGTTCCTATAGTGCTAAATCCCGGGTGGGAGCACGAGGAGCTTGCCAACCTATGGCTCGCGCAGGTCTTTGTCAGGCTGGCAGAACTAAAGAAGGCGGCCGTGACAATGGAGATGGTGGTGCGGGAGTTCTACCACCGGTGAATTTCTCCTCTTCAGCGCCATTCCTGCCTGATGTGTGCTTTCGCTGGCCTCACGACTCCATGAGGCTCCATGTCCCTTCTCTTTCTCCCAGTGTGTTGTGCGAACTGATCCATCGCCTGACCGGCAAGGAACCGGATGAGCTCCCCCAGGACGGCCTCCCATTGTATAACCAAAAGGACGAGGAAACCCTTGCCCGTAAGATGTCGCGCCTCGATGAGTGGGGATTTCTTCCTCCGGAGGGAGTGCGTCCCTAGGACGATCCCCCTGTGAGGGTCTCAGGTCCAAGGGGTCCTGAGGCCATGCCTCCTCCCTTGGCCGAGTTGGGTGTCCTACATCGCCCATCCCCTAGGCTCTTGCTACGGCCCAACCCGGGGATGAGGGTGACACCTCGACGATGAAGGAGGCCGCCACCTGTGCTGCAGGGTGCCAGGTGTCAGTCGCCAACACGCCGTCCTCCGGCCCCTGCACTCGCCAGAAGAGGAAGGTGCCTAGAGGGAGCTGCTCCCAAGCGCCGTGGGTGCCAATGAAGAGGAAATGGGTTGTCGTGGATGAGTAAGCGCATGCGCCTCCTCAGCCTTCTCGTGGTGCACTCGTTCTGAATTTATGTTCCGCACGCCCCGCACTGATGAAGGTAGAGTCGCGCAATCACCTCCACCACCTGAGGCCGCTGAACCCATCGTGGCCCTGTCTTCCATGGGTTGTGGAACTCTGTGCGGAAGAGCACCCATACCCGAGCTCGTGCGGTCCTCAGGGGGGCCAGAGCACGAACTTCCCGCGATCTTCTTCATACATGGCCTCCATATCGCAAGGGAGGGGCTATGCCCCCCGCTGACGGCCTTCCCTGGGGACGTGTCGTGCCATGCCCTTGGGCCCTCTTCAGGCAAAGACACGGGGCCTCGGAGATGTGACTTCCACCTCGGGAGGAAAGGTGGGAGTCCCTAGCTCCCGGGCACACGTCAGGGTCGTGCGTCCCCTCACATGCCTTCCCCACCCATCCAGGGGAAGGCGGTGATCCTGGTTGGGTCCTAAAGCTTGCAAGTGACCAAAGCGCTGTGCATCGTGGTCTTCTCCAAGCCATGGCGAACGTGTTGGGGGAGCCTGGGGGTGGAGCTTGACGACAACGACACCCGCCTAGAGGCGGAGCGCCAGCGCCTCATGCGGGAATGGTACCGTCTTGGGGTCGCCGTAAATCTAGGTTGCCTGCTACGCGAGCGCGCCCGTGCAGACGCTGAGGGGTACCTTGTCGCTACGGTGGAGTGTCGCGAATGTGCCCTTGCTGAGGCCCAAGTTTCCGACAGCCGACGCAAGGCCTTTGACGAGCGCTTGAAGGAGGTTGAAGCCTTAAATTCCGCCCTTGAAAGGCGAATCCAGGCACGAAGGGCCGCACTTGATGACCTGGGGATCGAGTTCCCAACTGGTGGTGGAGACCCCCCGTGTGCCCGAAGACACGTTGGTGATGGAGAAGCTAGAGCAGAGCCTGGAGCACGAGAGACTGGAGGTGAGGGAGCGCCAAGTGTCGCTTGCTGAGGAATCCCTCGCCTCCCGAGAGGCGCAGGTTCGGGAGTAGATCAACGACAAGGTGGGAGAGGTTCGGCGCTCCCTTCTCCAGGATTATCACACCAAATTGAAGCTTCAGGAATAACGTTTCTACAGGTGACGCGACCACCTGAAAAGCAAGGCCGACGACCTAAGGAGAAGGATAGAGTAGGCCTTGGGAACCTGCGTACGTCCTTGCCTCCTTTGCACCAAATTGGAAATTATCTTCTCTGCATGCTTTGGTGCCCGCCAGGCCCGTCATACGTCATCCTTGACCTCCCGAGTTTGAGTGCTCCATAGAAATCTCCGCCCCTCAGGAGGCGACCTGGGGAGGCCTCTTCCCCCCGCTGGCCTTGGTGCCGTTCTCCTCGTGATAGTGGAGCCCCCACGAGGCCCTTGTTCATAAGCAAGGCCACGCTGGTCCATACCAGGTCGTCAAAGTGGGATGCGCCTTGGGCTACAGGCTGGCAGGTCTTGGTACCCCCATTCCCAGAACGCCCACAAAGCCACTCGTCCCCGTCTACAAGGGTCCAACCATGTCAAGGCCCCACACGGTGAATGGCCAAGTGTGTGGGATTGTCTTCAACACGAAGGTGGGTTTGTGGGACTTGTTCTTGTAGAACTGACATCCGACGCACTTATCAACCAGATCTCTAGCAGCTTCGTTGGCTCGAGGCCAATGTAAACCTGCTCGAAAAGCCTTCGCGACCAATGTCCGAGAAGACACGTGATGGACACAAGTTCCCGAGTGAATACCATGTAGGACGTAGATCCCTTCCTCTGGGGAGATGCATTTCTGAGTGACTCTTGTGGTGCTTTTCTTCCAAAATTGATCTCCCAAGACTTCAAATGACTTGGATCGACGGGCGATTTGGCGAGCCTCTTCTTCATCTTCGGGGAGTTCTTTCCGGAGCAAATATGCTAAATAATACCGAGTCCACTTGAGAGTGATTACTAGCATTTCGTGGACTAGGTTGACCATAGATGGGACCTCAGCCTCAGTCGGATTTGATGGGCTGACTGCTTGTTGGGGCTCCTCTATGAAAGGACCTTCTGCAATTGTAGGGGCGCACAGATATTCTAGGCATATATCCTTGGGAACTGCCCCCCCGAGTGGATCCAATTTTCTCCTGGTCGTCTGCTGCTTGATTCTTTGCACGAGGAATGTGATGCAGCTCCAAACCTTCAAACTTCTTCTCTAACTTTCTAACTACATTGCAGTAACCAATCATAGCTAGACTCTGAATGTCCCATTCTTCCATCACTTGATTGAAAACGAGGTTCGAATCTCCGTAGACATTAAACGACGAATGTCGAGTGATATGGCCATTCGGAGTCCCATTCTTTTGGAGAGACGAGAACAATGTCATCCCCCGAGCCATTGAGCATCTTGGATCCATCAAATAACATGGTCCAATGTTTCAAAATGCTTGGGGTCGGCTGCTCTTGCTCAACCCACTCCGCCATAAAGTCAACCAATGCTTGGGACTTGTTTGGTTTCTTGTCTTAAAACTTGATCTCCAACGGAAGGAGCTCAATTGCCCTCTTTGCCACTTGGCCCGCCCCATCTCGATTATGCAGGATCTCCGACAGGGGAGCGTTGCTGATGACTATGACCGAGTGATCTTGGAAGTAATAAACTACCTTCTTAATGGTCAGGTAAACACCATAGACTAACTTGTGATAATGCGGATATCAATGATTGGAGGGGGTCAATACTTTCGAGATATAATAGACGAGTCTTTGAACTTTGAATATTTTTCCTGGCTCCTCGCGTTCGACTGCAAGGACGGTTCTCATCACTTGCTTAGTAGCTGCGATGTATAGGAGTAAAGCTTCCTGGCTGCCGGGAGCAGCTAATACCGGCTGGGTGGAAACCAATGCCTTGAGTTCTTCAAACACGGCTTGTACTTCAGTAGTCCACTCGAACTTGTTAGACTTTTTCATCAGTCGGTAAAGGGGCAGTGCCTTTCCACCGAGTCTTGAGATGAATCGTCTCACAGCCGCAAGGCAACCTGTGAACCTTTGCACATCATGGAGGCGTTCTGGTTGCTTCATTCGGACTATGGCGTCGATTTTGTCTGGATTGGCGTCGACCCCACGTTCGGTAATGAGGAAACCGAGCAACTTTCCTGCAGGCTCTCCGAATGTACACTTGGTTGGATTCAACTTTATTCCAAAGCGTCATAGATTCGCCATGGTTTCAGCCAGGTCAACCAGGAGGTCGTAACCTTTCCTAGACTTGACCGTGATATTGTCCATGTAGGCCTCCACGTTTCCACAAATCTTCCTAGGCAAGCATTTCTGAATCACTCGCTGGAAAGTAGCACCAGCATTCTTCAAGCCGAAAGGCATTGTGACGTAACAAGAACTTCCGAATGGGGTGATGAAAGCCGTTTTTATTTCATCAGGACCATACATTCGGATCTGGTGGTACCCGGAGTATGCATCCAGGAACAACAAGCATTCACATCCGGCAGTAGTGTCCACTCTTTATATATACAAGGTAAAGGAAAATGATCCATCAGTCCTGATTGATGTGTTTGAAGTCAGTACACATTCGGAGTGATTTGTCCTTCTTAGGTACCAGGACGATATTCGCTAGCCACTTGGAGTGGTATACTCCCTCCGTCCCAAATTAAGTGACTCAAAAATGACTCAAGTTTGTACTAAAGTCTTTAGTACAAACTTGAGTCATTTTTGAGTCACTTAATTTGGGATGGAGGGAGTACTTCACAAATGAACTGAGCTGCTAGGAGCCGAGCTATTTCTTCGCCAATCGCCTTGCACTTATCCATGGAGGATAGGCACAAGTAATCGTTGACTGTCTTGACTTTGGGATCAGTTTGGTGTCGGTGCTCAGCCAGCTCCCTAGGAACACCAGGCATGTCAGACGGCATCCATGCGAAGATCTCCCAGTTGTCACGGAGGAACTGGATGAGCGCGGCTTCCTATTTCTCCCTGAGTTATGTGGAGATGTTCGTCGGTGCGACGCTTGGATCAGTCATGTGAGCATGGACATGCCTGGTCTCGCCAGCCGATTGAAAAGCCGACTTGGAAGCGGGCCATTTCGACCTGGGCAAGTCAGCTGCATCCACCTCTTTCTTGTATCCTTCGAGCTCAGCTGCGAGCACCGGCTCATTGGAAATCTTGGAACCCTGCTAGAGGCATTCCTCAGCTATGATCCGGTCACCAGTCACAGTGATCACACCACTCGGCTCTGGAATCATCAATTTAAGATACACGTAACATGGTCTGTTCGTGAAACGTGCATAAGCAGGCCTGCCCAGGATAGCATGATAAGCATTGTGGAAATCCACCACCTTGAAGGTCAGTCGCTCCTTTCGGAAGTTCTTCTCACTTTTCCCGAATACTACGTCCAGAGAGATGTGGCCAAGTGACTCTGCTTTCTTTCCAGTGACAATCCCATGGAAATACATGTTGCTCTTGCTCAACCGGGACATTGGGACCTTGAGCGTGTCGGCATAGATTATGTTGAGCCTGCTGCCTCCATCCATCAGAACCTTATGCTGTCGGACGCCGTTCACGACCGGATCAACAACCATCGCCTTACTCCCAGGGGTCGCTATGTGGGGCGGGTGGTCGTACTGGTCAAATGTAATTGGAGTCTTCGCCCAGTTGAGGTGTTTGGAGGTTGTCAGAATCGCCTTGTTGACTTCCCGATTGACAATCTATAATTGTCTTTTACTCTCGATGTCAGTAAAGATCATTAAGACTTTGTCAGCTGATTGGTACTCAGGGGAACGCTCTTCCTCATCAGCGTCATTTTTATCTTCTAATGGCTCTTTGCCCATAGCTTGCTTGAGCAGGCGACATTCCCGAGTGGTATGCTTTGGGAGCACAACCTTGCCGTCTTCATCCGTCTTGATATGAACTTGGCAAGGCTGATCGAGAATGTCAGGCTTAGAGTCAGAACTGTTCTTGGGGGTCCACTCTTTCTTCTTCTTCTTCAGCTTTGGTTTACCCTGGCCCTGTCCAGAGACGGCCACAACCTTTGCCTTACCGGGGGGCAACATCCTTCTGCTTCTGCTGTTTTTCCCCCTACATTGCCCCGCAACCGAGGGACAAATTCCCCGCTCGACCAAACTTGAAGATACCGAGTGCCGGCCTTGAAGGCGCACACGGCCTGGTTGTCAGTTACGTTTTCCACGATGTTGCGCAACATGGTCCAGCGCTGGATGTACTCATGGAGTGTCTCGTTGCTCTTCCACATGCAGTGGTGTAGTTCTGTTAGTCCACCCGGGTGCTTGTATGTGCCCTTGAAGTTTTTAACAACACTCGGGCTAAGTCTTCCCACCAATAGATGCAGCTAGCGGGCAATTCATTCAGCCACGCACGTGCTGACCCTTCCAGCATGAGCGGAAGGTGCTTCATCACTACTAGGAGAAACCTTATAGGCAGGAGCTTACTAGTAGCACTGGAAAAATACAAACGCTGCTACTAAGTACCACTAGCGTTGTATTTTCGCAGTGCTACAAGTAAGGACTTAGCAGTAGCACTGGGAACTAGAAAAGCGCTGCTGTTGAAGGGGCCCCGACGATCCCATTGACATGATTTGTAGTAGCAACGCTATCCTCAAGAAAGCAGTCCTTCTAAGCCTCCTAACAGTAGCGCGTGCGGTGAGGGAAGCGCTAATGGTATTGGGCCCCACTTAGTAGTAGAGATTTCCCCATAAAGTGTTACTGCTAATCCTGATAGCAATAGCTTGCGGTGTAATCCAGCGCTACTATTAAGCGCTGTAGCCACCTTTTTCACCCACCGCCTCTCTCTCTCCCTTCTTATTCCCCCTTTTCCCTCTCCCCTCCTTTCCCATGTCCCCTCTCACCATTATTGCCTTTCTTCTCTCTTCCTTCTACCTCTATTCTCTCCCCATTAATGTCCCCCTCTCTCCCCCTTATTCCTCCACCTTTGCCCTCTCCCCTCTCCACCATTATGGCCCTTCTTCTCTCTTCCTCCTACCTCTCTTCTCTCCCCATTAATGCCCCCCTCTCTTCCCCTTCTTCCTCCCCGTTTGCCCTCTCCCCTCTCCACCATTATTGCCTTCTTTTATCTTCCTTCTACCTATTTTCTCCCCAATAATGCCCCCTCCACCATAATTCTCCTCCATATCTCCCTCCTCTACATTAGTTAGCTAGAGTCATCTCTCCTCCCAACAACTATATCTAGCTAGCTATTTAGCCATCCACTCTCGATACCTATATTGTCGCGAAGGCCTAATGATCTAATTACCGTGCACGATCTCTCTCGGGTTATAGGTGAGTAAAAACTTGTGCATTTCAAGAATGGGAATATGTGTGTTTGTGATATGAAGGGATATTGTGTGAGTTTCATGCCCCGTGAGTTGCTAATGTTTTGCCGAAATGTCGGTTTATTTCCGTTTCGACGGATTTTGAGCAAACTCGATATGTCCTATTTTTAGGCAAGGTCATGCCAAATTTTTATATGACTTTTGCTTGTTATACCGTGCAGTCATGAGGGTGAGTGGGAGGAAGGTGGAGCGATACTTGCAATGTGCGGTGCTGGACATGTATGCAAATAATCGGAATGGGATTAGATGTCCGTGTACAAGATGCAATGAAGGAATCATGTTGGACACTTTTGATCATGGCAGTTTGAAGGCGCACGTAATGATGTATGGTTTCATGGATGGCTATACTCGGTGGATAAGTGAAGATGATGATGATGACGTCCACATGGTAGGGAATAATGACATGATGGGGCTAGACGAAGAGATGACCGATCGACGCGAAGAGGATGGCACCGGACATGGCGGTCGGGAAGAGTCCGAAAATGGTGGAGAAGAAGATTTCGGACACGATGAAGAAGATTCCATACATGACAGAGAATAGATGGGCACACCACAGTCTTCAATGCTACTAAGTTCAATCATGTAGGACCCTCATGTTCAAGGCCTCCTTCGCAAGAGTACGACTATCGACAGAGCTGCTTTTAGAGAGGAGGCCAAGCTGGCGCAATTTGAAGTAGACTTAAAGACTCCATTGTATGACGGTTGCGATCCTGAGGTGACCCACTTGAGTTTCACGCTCGAACTTCTAAACACGAAGGCCAAAAACAAATGGACAGACAAAAGCCTCGATGAGTATTTGAAGTATCCACATAGTAAAGGTTTTCCCGCGGGGAACCTATGTCCTACTAGTGTTGAGGAGGCCAAGAAAATCATTTGCCCTCTTGATTTGCCGCATATTAGATACCACACATGCATCAATGATTGCATGATTTATCGGGGGGAGCACGCGGAAATAACCAGCTGTCCAATGTGCAATACTTCTCGATACAAGAAGGCAAGAAAGAAAACTCCTCAGAAAGTTGTATGGTACTTTCCGATCACTCCCCATCTGCAGCGGTATTTCGTAGATCCTAAGGAAGCAAAGCTCATGCGCTGGCACGTGGAGAGGAAGAAGCCCGACGATGGAGATGATCTTCAGCTGAAACACCTCGCAGATGGTAGCCAGTGGAGAGCATTCAATGCCGAATATCCATTTTCCGGAGAAGATGCAAGGAACATCGTGCTTGGTTCCAGTACCGATGGCATGAATCCGTTTGGAAAGCAGAACACCAACCACAGCACATGGCCCGTCTTTTTATGGATGTACAACCTCCCCCCATGGTTGTGCATAAAGACAAAGTACATACACATGAGCATGCTGATTCAAGGTAGACACATTATGGAAATCACCGGACAAGACATGGGATGCCAGCAAAGGAGATTATTTCTATATGAGAGCCGCGCTGATGACAACGGTGCACGACTATCTCGGTTACCGATACACCTTAAGACAGGTGTGCCATGGATACTGCGGATGCACGAGGTGCATGGATGATACAATGTCTCAACAGCTTACGTCGATGAAAAATGGCGGCTCTGGGAAAATTGTGTACATGGGGCATCGTAGATGGCTCGAGAAGGATGACACGTGGAGAAAACATGGAGATCTATTCAATGGTTTGGCTGAGCATCAAGGACCTCCATGTAAGAGGAGCAGCACCGAAATCAAGGAGTTGTTGACTAACTAGGAAGAGTGCCCCGCATCAGGAAAGATGGAAAAGGCACCGGAGCCGCTGCTCAAGGTATGGACAACGAGGTGTGTTTTCTAGGACTTGGAGTACTGGCACAATCACGACACGCCTCATTGCATTGATAAAATGTGTATCATGAAGAATGTCCTGGAGAGCTTGCTTGCCACACTCATGAACATGTCGGAGAAGACCAAGGATGGGCCGAAGGCAAGGAAAGACTTGGAAGATTTGGAGATCAGGACAAATATCCACATGCCTTGTAAAAAGTTGACGAAGGAGAAGGAGATGGAGGCGGAGGCGGTGCCAAGGGGCAGAAAAGTCAAAATAAGGAGGATAATTGCCCCCTTCTTGCTTCACCTTAAGTGCTAAGGAGATCGATCAATTCATCAAGTGCCTTACAGGAATCAAAGTCAGTTCCGGTTATTGTGGGAAGATAAGCAGATTTCTAGACACCAAGAAAAAAGGTTCAGCGGGATGAAGTCTCATGACTATCACATGATGATGACGCAGATACTCCTGGTTGCCATTAGAGGTATAATGGAGAAGCACGTCCGTGATACGCTTACTGGTCTTTGCAACTTCTTCAACATTATCTCTCGAAAGTCCTTCAGTGTGAAGCAGCTCCGAAGGCTACATGAAGAGATCGTTGTCATACTATGTGAGCTTGAGATGTACTTCCTGCCCTTGTTCTTTGATGTCATGGTACATCTGCGTGTCCACATCGTGGGTGACATCATCAACCTCGGATCGACATTCCTTCACAACATGATGCCGTTTGAGAGGATGAATGAGGTCATCAAAGGATTCATTCTAACATGTCCCGTCCCGATGGGAGCATCGTCCAGGGTTATCTGACCCAAGAGTGCATCTCCTTTTGTGAGAATTATATAGACGGCGGAGACCCTGTTGTTGGTTTGACCGTGAAGAAGCACCATGGTAGACTTGGAGGAGAAGGTCACAACAAGGTCCGGAGGGAATTGCACGTGGACTACTCGAATCGGTGGGACGACTTTGACAAGGCTAACTTAGTAGTGCTGCAACACCTAGATGAGGTACATGATTATGTGACACTGCACAAAGAAACCATCGCAAAGAATTACCGTGATCAGGGGATGCGCAAGATAGACGACAAAGTTACTATAGAGCACAATGCCACTTTCTTGCATTGGTTCAAACAGCATATTCTTGCTAATCCCCGGGAAGAGGGAAATTCGGACGGATTGCTCATACATGCCTTAGCACATGACCTCGCACCCAAATTAGTGTCCTATCAAGCATACGATATCAAAAGGTACACGTTCTACATGGAGGCCAAAGTCATGGACAATGATTACCAAAACTCAGGGGCGATGATTGAATGCGTGATCGACGCCAATGGCACAACTGAAAGATTATATGGAAGGGTCGAAGAGATCTGGGAGCTTGACTACGCTGGAATGCACGATGCGACGATGTTCTGTGTCACATGGGCTAAGGACGTCATAAGAGAAAACAAGTATTTCAGTACCATGTCTATACCCAACGCGAATAACACTATCGTGAAGGTTAACACCATCGCCAAAACTGAACCATGGGTACACGCTAAGTACTTCACACAATGCTTGTTCATAACCGACCCAACCAATCCCTTCTGTGTTGTCGTGAGGAGAGGCAAAAGGAGCATCGTTAGAATGGATGGAGTAGCCAACAAGGAAGACTATGACCATTACGACAACCTGATGAGGTAAGATGATGATGATGATGATGAAGCGTACGTAAAAAGAAGAATCAAGACTACACTATGTAAGAAAAATCGTACTCCATGGTGCCGGAAAAGTCATAAAGAGGGGCTCAATTATTTGGCAACGAACAAGAAAGGGACGAACAAGCTCAATGCGAAACGTTGTCGACGCAACTGAGAAACCATCATCTATATATATATGGATCTATTTTGTGTACGCACTTAAGTAACCGTTATCGATCAAATGATATATAAATCATATCCCCTTCAATTACCACCACATTGTTCCGGTGATATATATTCGTGTAGTACTATGGGAGGGAGATCAACGTTCTCGTCGACTGCGTGTGAGGTCGTCGGGCGAGAAACAAAAAACAGGAACAAAAGGAAAATAATAATAATAAGAAAAGTAAATGCAAAAAAGTAAAGTAAACAGGAAAGTAAACAGAAAAGGAAAGGAAAATAATAAAAAGAAAACAAAACTTTAGCAGTAGCGCTCATTTCCGTCTAGCGCTACTGCTCCATCCAGCGCTACTGCTACTGGATGGAAACCAACATTACTGCTATTTTCAATAACCCCCTCCCGCTCTAAAATTTCCCAACTCCCTCCATTCCTCACCCCCACACCGTGCCCCCTCTCCCTCGCCTTGCCGCCGACCTCCCCCTGCCCCTCCACCCCTCGAGAACCCGCCACCGGCCGCCCTGCCGCGGGCCACCCCTGCTGCCCCGACCAGCCCCTGTCGCCTCGACCAACCCCGGCCACCCCTGCCGCCCTGACCAGCCCCCCTCTGCCCCATCGACCAGCGCCCCCCTCCCTCGATGAGATGAACGGCCATTGGCCCCTCCCTCCCCCCTCCCCCCTCCCCCATCACACACACACATTTTTTTTTCTGTTAGGTTAGTTAGGTTAGAAGGAAAAGAAGAAAAGAAGAAAAGTAGGGAAAAAAGAAAAAAGAAAAAAGGAGAAATATAATGAAAGAAGAAGGAGAGAGAAGAAAAAGAAGAAGAGGAACAGAAGTAAACAGAAAAGGAAAAGAAGAAGAAAATACAGAAGAAGAAGACAAGAAGAAGCAGGAGAAGAAGAAGAGGAGACAGCCGCCTTCAGATAAGAAAAGAAGAAGAAAGAAAAGAGGAAAGAATAAAAATCCGCCTCCTTCCGAAGAAGAAGAGCAAAAAAGAAAAAAATACCCACTAAGAAAAAAGAAGAACACCCCCTGGAGAACACTTATAGAAAGAAGAGGAAAAGAGAACCCCGCACTCCTACGGCCACGCCTCGTTCTCCCCGACCCCCGGCCCCGCCTCCACCAGAAGTAGAGAAGAAGAAGCGGAGCTCACCCCTAATCATACTACTCCCAGAATAAATTTAAGGTTTATTTTTTGTACTTGTTTTAGATTTTGCACTTGTTTACTTGTATTATATTTTGTACTTGTTTTATATTTTGTCATTTTGCAATATGAACCCTATGTCATTGATGTCATATATGCTTCGAGTGGCCTATGTTTTGCTGGAATGTTGATTCATTTTCGTTCCAGCAGATTTCAGGCGCTCCATCTGTCCACTTTTTAGCAAAGGTCATACCAAAAATTTCCGTGATTTTTGGCATGACTTGTGCTAGAAACTATCTAGGACATATGGAGTGCCCGGGATTTGCCGGAAGGGGAATGAATCAACATTTCGACCAAATATAGGCCCCTTTTTTCTTTTCATTATTCATTTCATTTCGACCAAATCATAAGAAACATGTCTGACCATGCGGAAGTCGGGGGTTCTGGTAGTCGCATCGAAAAAGACCCCGTCGAGGAAGCAAACAATTATTTCAGTTACCTGGACAAACGACATTTGGGGGTGTAGGGTGATAGTGGCAACGACAACCCCGCCGACACCGACACCAACACCAGCACCAACACTCCTGGCACCACTGGCACCGAGACCATCCTTGAGACCAGTGAAGGACTGAAGCGGAAGAGGGCATGAAAACGTAACGAGCTAGGCATCAGAAAAATTGTGGTCACAACGGTGCACCCTCGGAAATTAGAACCAATGGCGCCGGATGAAGCGCGCACGTGCTATGGAAATCAACTAGGATACATCCTCAGGGAAACTGCCAACATCAACGACAAAAAGTTGAAGAAGATACCACATATGGAGCAAATGCCCCTAGGAAAGTTGCACAATAGGTTCTTGTTCCCCGGGCAGACTCAAAAAGAACTTTCATGGAATGACAAAGCCTTGACAAAGATAAACAGTGTTCACCAACGACTTGTCCGCTTGGAAAGTATGGGTGAAAAAATGATTGCAAAGAATGAACCGTGGTCCAAGATTCATGCTGACAATCCGACAATAACGGAAGAGGACTTCGAAAAATTCAAGGAGACTTGCGCTAAAGAAGAAGTCAAGATAAAGCCGGAGAAAATGAAGGCGCTCCAGGCTAGGAACATGCCTGCCCACCGCCTCGGAAGCCGTGGTTACGAGGGGAAGATGCATGTATTGGCCAAGGAGGACACAAAACGTAAAATTCAAGGAATCCCAGACCCCTTGGCGGAGTTCACTGACCCGCAAGAGCATGACTTGATCAGGGCCCGGTACAAGTGGGACCCCGTCAAGAAAATCTTTTACATGGACCCGAACACGAGGGAGTTCATGAGACTACTGGTAATTGTTATATTACCACCTTATATTAGCTTCCAATCAATTTGACAACAAGTTTTGTCACATTTGTAAATCATCAATATAATGTTCCTTTTGCAAAAAGAGCAGCACCAAAAGGCAGCCGAAAGCGACGAATGTTCTCAGTCGTCGTTGAGGCCCAAGTGGGACACCCCTTTCAATTGGGCCCTCAACATACTGAAAAAGGTATCGGAGGATAAACCATCGTCGTATGGACGTGTGCATGGCGTCGGAGATGGTGCCTCGTGGAAGACGTGCTACCAAGAGAAGCCGGAGGAAAGAAGGCAAAGACGGTTGATTAATCAACATCAGATCAACGAGAAGGTTGCGCTTGCGGTCAGTAAGACCAAAGCAAAGTTGGAACAGATGGTCGATGAAAAGGTCAATGAAAAAGTTAGTGCAGCGGTAGTTGGCTTTACTCAGGCATTTATGGATTTCGCGTAGCAAAATCCCAAGAAAGGGCCAGCAGACTTTCCCCTTCCCAGCTACGTCGGAAGCAATTCGATGAACATTGCACCACCAGGACCTGCTCATGCCACTGCACTATTGGAAATATGCCCTAGAGGCAATAATAAATTGGTTATTATCATATTTCCTTGTTCATGATAATCCTTTATTATCCATGCTATAATTGTGTTGATCGCAAACTCAGATACATGTGTGGATACATAGACAACACCATGTCCCTAGTATGCCTCTAATAGACTAGCTCGTTGATCAAAGATGGATGTGGTTTCCTCGTCATGGACATGAGATGTCATTTGGTAGCGAGATCACATCATTAGGAGAATAATGTGATGGACAAGACCCAAACTACAAACGTAGCGTATGATCGTGTCAGTTTATTGCTACTGTTTTCTGCATGTCAAGTATATGTTCCTATGACCATGAGATCATGCAACTCACGGACACCGGAGGAGTGCCTTGTGTGTATCAAACGTTGCAACGTAACTGGGTGACTATAAAAGTGCTCTACAGGTATCTCCGAGGGTGTCTGTTGGGTTGGCATGGATCAAGACTGGGATTTGTTACTCCGTGTGACGGAGAGGTATCTCAGGGCCCACTCGGTAATACAACATCGTAATAAGCCTTGCAAGCAATGTGTCTAAGTGTTAGTCACGAGATCTTGTATTACGGAACAAGTAAAGAGACTTGCCGGTAATGAGGTTGAACTAGGTATGGAGCTACCGACGATCGAATCTCGGGCAAGTAACATACCGAAGAACAAAGGGAACATCATACGGGATTAACTGAATCCTTGACATAGAGGTTCGACCAATAAATATCTTCGTATAATATGTAGGAACCAATATGAACATCCAGGTCACGCTATTGGTTATTGACCGTAGAGGTGTCTCGGTCATGTCTACATAGTTCTCGAACACGCAGGGTCTGCACACTTAAGGTTTGGTGACGTTTTGGTAGTATAGAGTTATGCCTGGTGGGCTGGCCGAAGCCTCCTCTAAGGGCCCATGCGGCTGGTGTGGTTTGAGAAGGAAAAAAAATCCAAAGGTGGAGAGGTGGAAAGAGTTTCCAAGTAGAAAGGAGGAATCCTACTCCTAATAGGTTTGGAGTAGGACTCCTCCACCTCCAATTTTGACCAAACCTTGAGGGTTTGAGGTTGCCTCCTCCCCTCCCTTCCTCCTATATATTCTAGAGGATTTAGAGGAAAAATCTAACCCTAATAGCCACGTGCTACCTCTCCTCTAGATCGCAGTTTCTCCTCTAGATCGGTTTTCAGCGGTGCTTAGGTGAAGCCCTGCTGGAATAGCTCCACCACCATCGCGATAATGCTGTCGCGCTGCCGGAGAACTCATCTACCTCTCCACTCCCTCTTGCTGGATCAAGAAGGTGAAGATCGTCATCGAGCTGTACGTGTGCTGAACGCGGGTGTGCTGTCCGTTCGGCGCTAGATCGGAAGGACCATGATCAAGATCACGAGACGGATCGTGATGAGTTCGCGAGACGGATCGTGATTGAATCGCGGGACGTATCGTGATGAGATCGCGGGATGCTCAGCGATTTGGATCGCGAAGACGTTTGACTACACCAACCGCGTTTCTTAACGCTTCCCACTTAGCGATCTACAAGGGTATGTAGATCCACTCTCCCTCTCATAGATGCTCATCACCATGGATAGATCTAGGAATTTTTTTTCCCATGCAACGTTCCCCAATAGTGGCATCATGAGCTAGGTCTATGTGTAGATGAGATCTCGAGTAGAACACAAAGAGTTTGTGGGCGTTGATGCTTAGATTGCTTCCTCCCTTGGTCGTTTTTTGGTTCAGCAGTATTGTGGGATGAAGCGGCCTGGACCAACATTACTCATACGCTTATGAGAGACCGGTTCCATCGACTGACGTGTAACCTCGTTTCACGAAGATGGCTGGCGGGTGTCTGTTTGTCCTACTTTAGTTGGATCGGATTCGACAAAGGCCGTCCTTGAGAAGGTTGAAAAGCAACTTACGTATCACCGTTGTGGTTTTTGCATAGGTGAAAATTGTTCTTGCTAGATACCCATAGCAGCCACGTAAAACATGCAAGAACAATTAGAGGACGTCTAACTTGTTTTTGCAGGGTATGTTGTGATGTGATATGGCCAATTACATGATGAGATATATGTGATGTATGAGATGATCATGTTTTGTATAGAATATCATGACTTGCATGTTGATGAGTACGGCAACCGACAGGAGCCATAGGGTTGTCTTTAATTATTGTATGACCTGCGTGTCAATCATTAAGCGCTATGTAATGCTTTACTTTATCGCTAAACGGTAGCAATAGTAGTAGAAGCATGGTGGGAGCGACAACTCCGGTGGCGACATGTTGATGGAGATCAAGATGATGGAGATCATGGTGTCTTGCCAGTGACGATGGAGATCATGCCGATGCTTTAAGGATGGAGATCAAAAGCACAAGTTCATGGCCATATCAATGTCACTTATGATTTGCATGTGATGTTAATCTTTTTAAGCACCTTGTTTTGCTTAGGACGAGGGTAGCATTATCAGGTGATCCCTCACTTAATTTCAAGATAAATTGTGTTCTCCCCGAGTGTGCACCGTTGCGGAAGTTCGTCGTGTCGAGACACCACATGATGATCGGGTGTGATGGACTCTACGTTCACATACAACGGGTGCAAGCCAGTGTTGCACATGCAGAACACTTGGGTTAAACTTGACGAGCCTAGCATGTACATGCATGGCCTCGAAACACAAGAGACCGAAAGGTCGAACATGAGTCATATAGTAGATATGATCAACATGATGATGTTCACCATTGAAACCACCTGAACTCACGTGATGATCAGACTTGAGTTGGTGAATTTGGATCATGTATCACTCGAATGACCGAAGGGATGTCAATTTCAGTGGGAGTTCTTCAGTAATATGATTAATTGAACTCATTATCATGAACATAGTCAGTAGTGTCTTTGCAAATTATGTTGTAGATTACTTGCTCGCGCTGTAGCTCCATTGAATTTTTATATGTTCCTGGAGAAATAGAGTCGAAAGATGATGGTAGCAATATTGCGGACTGGGTCTGTGATATGAGGATTGTCCTCATTGCTACACAAAAGGCTTATGTCCTTAATGCACCACTCGGTGCACCAACCCCTCTAGCATCGTCTGTAGATGTTGTGAACATCTGACATGCATGTTCTGATGACTACATGATAGTTTAGTGCGTCATGCATTATGGCTTAGAATTGAGGCTCCAAAACATTTTGAACGTCACGGAACATATGAGATGTTCTAAGAGCTGAAATTAGGATCTCAGGCTCGTGCCCGTGTTGTGAGATATGAGATCTCCAACAAGATTCTTTGCCTGCAAGATGAAGGAGAATAGCTCAATCGTTGAGCATGTGTTCAGATTGTCTGGGTGCTACAATCACTTGAATCGAGTGGGAGTTGATCTTCCAGATAAGATAGTGATTGATAAGTTCTCCAAGTCATTGTCACTAGGCTACTAGAACTTGGTGATGAACTATAAAATGCCAGGGATAGAAATAATGATCCCTGAGCTGTTCGCGATGTTTGACACCGTGAAGGTAGAAATCAAGAAGGAGAGTCAAGTGTTGATGGTTAGTCAAACGACTAGTTTCGAGAAGGGCAAGAGCAAGGAGGGAGACTTCATGGATAGCAAGTCAGTTGCTGGTCCAGTGAAGCAACCCAAATTTGAACCCAAACCCGAGACTAAGTGCTTCGATTATGAGGAGAGCGGTCGCTGAAGCGGAACAACCCTAGATACTTGGTAGATAAGAAGGCTGGCAACGTTGATAGAAGTATATTTGATATACGTGTTAATGATGTGTACCTTGCTAGTACTCCTAGTAGCACCTGGGTATTGGATACCGGTTCTATTGCTTAATGTTAGTAACTCGAAATAAAAGCTACGGAATAAATGGAGAACTAGCTAAGGGTGAGGTGAGGATGTGTGTTGGAAATGTTTCCATTGTTGATGTGATCAACATTGCATGCTCTCTCTACCTTCGGCATTAGTGACGAACCTAAATAAATGTTATTTGGTGTTTTGCGTTGAGCATGAACGTGATTAGATCGTGTTTATTGCAACACGGTTATTCATTTAAGTGAGAGAATAATGGTTATTCTGTTTACATGAATGATATCTTCAATGGTCATGCACCCAGTGAGAATGGTTTGTTGAATCTTGATCGTAGTAATACAAATGTTCACAACATTGATGCCAAAAGATACAAAGTTAATAATGATAGTACCACATACTTGTGGCACTACCGCTAAATGTCATATTTGTATAAAGCGGATGGAGAAACTCCATGCTTATGGATCTTTGGACTCATTCGATTTCGAATCGGTTGAGACATGCGAACCTTGCATCTTGGGCAAGATGACTAAGGACCCCTTTTTCCAGATGGCTGGAGTGGGCAAGTGATTTATTGGAAATGATACATGTTGATGTATGCAATCCAGTGAGTCTTGTAGCGTGCGGTGGATATCGTTGTTTTCTTACCTTCACTGATGATTTGAGTAGATATAGTGTATATTTACTTACTGAAACACAAGTCTGAATCATTTGAAAGGTTCAAACAAATTCAGAGTGAAGTTTAAGATCATCGTGACAGGAAGATAAAAATGTCTGCGATAATATCGTGGAGGTAAATATCTGAGTTATGAGTTTGGCATACAACTTTAGACAATGTGAAATTTGCTTCACAACTCACGCCACCTGGAACACCATAGTGTGATGGTGTGTCCAAACGTCATAGTCATGCTCTATTGGATATGGTGCATGCTATGATGTTTCTTATCGTTTTGCTACTATAATTTTGGGGTTATGCATTAGAGACAACTACATTCACTTTAAATTGGGCACCATCTAAATCCGTTGAGATGACACCATATGGTTTGATAGAAACCTAAGCTGTCATTTCTTAATGTTTGGGGTTGCAACACTTATGTGGAAAAGGTTTTCACCTAATGAGCTCGAACCCAAAGCGGACAAATGCATCTTCATAGAATACCCTAAGAATAGTTGGGTAAACCTTCTATATCAGATCCAAGCATAAACTGATTGTTGCTAAAACTGGGTCCATTCTCGAGAAAGAGTTTCTCTCGAAAGAATTGAGTGGGAGGAAGATATAACTTGATGAGGTTATTGAACCTTTGTTCAACCAGAGAGTAGCGCAGCACAGGAAGATGTTTCTGTGAAGCCTACGTTAGTTGAAGAGGAAGTTAATGATGATGATTATGAAGCTTCGGATCAAGTTACTATCGAACCTCGTAGGTCGACAAGGATGTGTACTGCTCCTGAGCGGTACGACAACCCTGTCTTGGAGGTCATGTTGTTGGACAACGATGAACCTACGAGCTGTGGAGAAGCGATAATGGGCCTGGATTCTGACAAATGGTTAGAGGCCATGAAATCCAAGAAAGGATCCATGTATGAAAACCAAGTATAGACTTTGGTAGACTTGCTCGTTGGACGGCAGGTCGTTGAGTACAAATGGACCTTTAAGATGAAGACAAACGCTGATGGTGAATGTCACCATTTATAAAGCTCGACTTGTCGCAAAGAAGTTTCCGCCAAGTTCAAAGAGTTGACTGCGCTGAGACTTTCTCACTCGTAGCGATGCTAAAGTCTGTTGCAATTATGTTAGAAGTTGCTGCATTTTTCAATTATGAAATCTGGCAGATGGATGCCAAAACATCATTTCCTTCCTTAATGAAAGGTTGTATGAGATACAACCAGAAGGTTTTGTCGGTCCTACGGATGCTAAAAGGTGTGCAAGCTTCATTGATCCTTGTATGAACTGAAGCAAGCATCTTGGAGTTGGAATATAAACTTTGATGAGGTGATCAAAGTTTTTGAGTCTATAAAAAGTTTATGAGAAACTTGTATTTACAATAAAGTGAGTGGGAGCACTATATAGTTTCTGGTAAGCATATGTGGTTGATATATTGTTGACCAGAAATGATGTAGAATTTCTGGAAAGCATAAACGGTTGTTTGAAATGAGCTTTTCAAAGGAAGACCTGGATAAAGCTACCTAATTGTTGAGCATCAAGATCTATAGAGATAGATCAAGATTCTTGATGAGACTTTCAACGAGTACATACTTGACAAGATTTTGAAAGAGTTCAAAATGGATTAGTCAGAGAGAAGTGTTCTCGCCTGATTTGTAAGGTGTGATGTTGAGTGAGACTCAAAGCTCGACAACGGCAGAAGAAAGAGAAAGGACAAACGTTGTCCTCTATGCCTTAACCATAGGCTCTGTATAGTATGCCATGCTGTGTACCGCACCTATGTGTGCCTTGCCATGAGTCCGTCAAGGGGTACAAGAGTGATCCAGGAGTGGATCACTGGACAACGGTCAATATTATCCTTAGTGACTAAAGGACTATGGAAATGTTTCTCGATTATGGAGGTGATAAAGGGTTCGTCGTAAAGAGTTACGTCGATACAAGCTTTAACACTAATCCGGATGACTCTTAGTAGCAATCCGGATACGTATAGTGGAGCAGCCATTTGGAATAGTACCAAGTGGAGTGTGGTAGCAGTGTTTATAGTTTGACATAGAGATTTGCAAAGTACACACGTATCTGAATGTCACAGACCCGTTGACTAAAAGACCTCTCTCACATGCAAAGCATGATCGAGCCCCAGACCTCATTGGGTGTTATATTCATAACAATGCGGATCACACGGTGATGTGAACTAGATTATTGACTCTAGTGCAAGTGGGAGACTGTTGGAAATATGCCCTAGAGGCAATAATAATTTGGTTATTATCATATTTCCTTGTTCATGATAATCGTTTATTATCCATGCTATAATTGTGTTGATCGCAAACTGAGATACATGTGTGGATACATAGACAACACCATGTCCCTAGTATGCTTCTAATAGACTAGCTCGTTGATCAAAGATGGATGTGGTTTCCTAGTCATGGACATGAGATGTCATTTGGTAGCGGGATCACATCATTAGGAGAATGATGTGATGGCCAAGATCCAAACTACAAAGGTAGCATATGATCGTGTCAGTTTATTGCTACTGTTTTCTGCATGTCAAGTATATGTTCCTATGACCATGAGATCATGCAACTCACGGACACCGGAGGAGTGCCATGTGTGTATCAAATATTGCAACGTAACTGGGTGACTATAAAGGTGCTCTACCGGTATCTCCGAGGGTGTTTGTTGGGTTGGCATGGATCAAGACTGGGATTTGTTACTCCGTGTGACGGAGAGGTATCTCAGGGCCCACTAGGTAATACAACATCACAATAAGCCTTGCAAGCAGTGTGACTCAGTGTTAGTCACGGGATCTTGTATTATGGAACAAGTAAAGAGACTTGCCGGTAACGAGGTTGAACAAGGTATGGAGATACCGACGATCAAATCTCGGGCAAGTAACATACCGAAGAACAAAGGGAACATAATACGGGATTAACTGAATCCTTGACATAGAGGTTCGACCGATAAATATCTTCGTAGAATATGTAGGAACCAATATGGACATCCAGGTCCCGCTATTGGTTATTGGCCGTAGAGGTGTCTCGGTCATGTCTACATAGTTCTCGAACCCGCAGGGTCTGCACACTTAAGGTTTGGTGATGTTTCGGTAGTATAGAGTTATGCCTGGTGGGCTGGCCAAAGCCTCCTCTAAGGGCCCATGCGGCTAGAGTGGTTTGAGAAGGAAAAACTCCAAAGGTGGAGAGGTGGAAAGAGTTTCCAAGTGGAAAGGAGGAATCCTACTCCTAATAGGATTGGAGTAGGACTCCTCCACCTCCAATTTCGACCAAACCTTGAGGGTTTGAGGCTGCCTCCTCCCCTCCCTTCTTCCTATATATACTAGAGGGTTTAGAGGAAAAAGCTATCCGTAATAGCCACGTGCTACCTCTCCTCTAGATCGCAGTTTCTTGTCTAGTTCGGTTTTCAGCGGTGCTTAGACGAAGCCCTGCTGGAATAGCTCCACCACCATCGCCGCAACGCCATCGCGGTACCGGAGAACTCATCTACCTCTCCGCTCCCTCTTGCTGGATCAAGAAGGTGGAGATCATCATCGAGCTGTATGTGTGCTGAACGCGAAGGTGCCATCCGTTTGGCGCTAGATCGGAAGAACCGTGATCAGGATCGCGAGACAGATCGTGATGAGATCGCGGGACGGATTGTGATGAGTTCGCGAGACGGATCGTGATTGGATCGCGGGACGGATCGTGATGAGATCGCGGGATGCTCGACGATTTGGATCGCGAAGACGTTCGACTACACCAACCGTGTTTCTTAACGCTTCCCACTTAGCGATCTACAAGGGTATGTAGATCCACTCTCCCTCTCGTAGATGCTCATCACAATGGATAGATCTTGCGTGTGCATAGGGAATTTTTTGTTTCCCATGCAACGTTCCCCAACACGCACATGCTCCCGTACCTTGTGACGCTCCTGTTCATAGCAGCCCATCCTCTGTCTCAGGCCTGCTCGGCAGGGCTTCATCTTTTGCTGAGCTCGACGCCCTCACGGTAATTCGCGTCATACCCTCTTGACCAATATCTATATAATCTTCCATTTCAGTTGCCTTTCGGATGTTGGACATCATAGACATGTCTTCGCAGGCTAACGAAACCCCATGCACCCTACTGTATGACATCAACGGCCAGAAGGTGCGTCATACCCTCTTGACCAATATCTATATAATCTTCCATTTCAGTTGCCTTTCGGATGTTGGACATCATAGACATGTCTTTGCAGGCTAACGAAACCCCATGCACCCTACTGTATGACATCAACGGCCAGAAGGTGGACGTCGGAAAGGCAACAATCGTGAAGCTGAAGGAACGCATGTTACACAACTGACAGATGCCCCATAGCATCTTTAGAGTTTGCGTGGACAGTGTCGAAGCATGCTTTGAGGATTTGCCTCCTCTGATACCAGTCACTGACAACAAGACCGCTAAGCGGATTGGCGCATGCATTAGCTGGTCCTTGCCTTGGCCAAAGACTATTCTTCGTGTCGAGGTGCCCGGTAGCACACCAATGACAACTCCTCAACAAGGTATGAACACCACCCCACCTACCCAATTACCTGCACCTATCGTGGCGGGTGATAGCGGACGACGGGAGGGAGTAGTGCCAGATGACGTTGCCCCCGTCGAAGAAGCAAACACTGATGATGTCATGGAGGAGGATGATGATGACCCTAACAAGTATATCAATACTGCCTATGGCGATGCTTGGGACTCTAACTCAGGTTATGAGCATGGAGATGATGATTTGATACTGCCTAATTTGCCGGAGCCGGAATGTCCTAAGGCTGATTGCCAAAAGTCTCTCTTCATGCGATCCTCGCAGGAGACACCTCCAGATGCCACCTCTACCTAGGAAGAAGAACTCCAGGGCCGTTTTATGCTTAGATTAATGACACTGGGGTTGGTGGTTAGGGAAGTTATGGCGGGCTCAGTACCGGCCCACCCGTCAAGAAGCACATGAAGAGACCGGGGAAAGGCTCTAAAGGCGCTTCAAGCAGCCAGCCGCCTCTAAAGCCCCGGGAGGTAGAGAGAATACCTGTCACAGGTGCGGAGCATTTCCATGTCGCCGGCCACCCAATCCTACCTTAGAAAGTGCTGGAGGATATACTGAACAATGGTCTAAGGAGACTTCATGATGATGTGCTAGACTGAGAGAAAAGCATTATCATCTTGGAAAAACTAGCATACCCGCTTTACGCGGCTCAGGTTCCGGGTGGGAGGTTATACGTCTATAACTAGCCCGCGGATAAGTTCATCCTGCGATTTGACTACATCTACGACACGTTCCACATGATCAAGCTGGATTTTCAGTTCATCCGCATGGATGCGCTTTATATGAACTACATCATGAGGTGTGAGAACATAGAATATATACGCGTCACGAACCCATACTATATGCATGAGAGCTTCTTGGAAGTCTGCAAAGAGCATTGTTGCTATGCGAGCAAGTACATCGCCGAGTTCATGATTGCTAATATGGACAAGGAAACGATTCTCCTGCCTTATCATCGCACGTAAGTCATCCGCGTATATCCTTTTGTAATTTTTAATCATTCCTTTGCAAGCATGGAGGCTAATTTGAGGTGTACTTATTTTGCGCAGCGGGGGGGGGGGGCATCCTCATCTGTCTGTACCCACAGTACTCCCATGCTCTATACTTGGACTCTGCGAAGAACACCAAGAAAAGGGATTACAAGCACATAAAGTGTGTTCTCGATAGTGCCATTTTCCCCTTTGGCCTTACTGGTGGAGATATCAAGGTGAAAAAGTACATGAATAAAAGGTTGGTTTTCATCCATAAGACCGACGTCTGCTGCATCTAGCAACCGAAAGATAGTAAGGCTGTCGGATTCTACCTCATGCATCACATGATCGAGTGTAGAAGGGATAATCAATGCCTTTGCATGTCAGCTAATTCCAAGGATATCGAGATTGTGAACTGGGCCTATAGCATAGGAAAGACACTGGATCTTCGAATCTGAGCTGAGTTTTATCACATACAGTGTGAACTTGCCCAAGTGATCATGAAGGAGGTACTCGAACAAACATGGATGTTCTACCATGGGACAATGAGGCATGAGATTATCCGTGAACTGCTCAACGCTCAGCGTCTCGACATGAAGCCTTTCACAAAGCTTGAGTCCTCCATCCCTGAATATGAAGATTGGAGCGCTAACGTGATGGACTGATTGACGCTGACAATGTACATGTTTAATTAGTGCTATTGTCTTCCTATATGAACTAGTGTAGATCGCGAGAGTTAATTAGTTTGGTTACATATAAGGAACTTCCTTATTTATGTTTACTATATATAGGTTGCTTGTATTTTGCTAACTATATATATGCCTCTTTGTGTTTCTCAAGTACATTATGTTGCATATTAAATAAACTTACTGTCCAGGTTCATAGACCGGTAGATGGCAAAGGTCTGCTATGTCGTATTCATTGGGAGGGTTCCAGGAGTGTACGACCACTCGTCAGACGCTCAGGCCCAGGTGGACAGGGACCCGAGCGCTAGCCATAGAGGGTTCGACAGTAGAGCCAAAGCGGAAAATAGTTACTTGAGGTGGACGCTCCGACAAGAAAGGGAGCAAAACCGGTGCCTCAAGAAGTACTACTTAGTCGTGCTCTTGCTCACACTGATGGCTCTTCTCTTCTACATCATGGTTTAGATAGAGATGATGAAACTTGTGTGTGTGCCATGACTATGCAGTTGCATTTATTCGAGACATGATTTGTGTATCGCTATTTTTGAGATGTGTGATGATATTTGTGTTGGATAATATGATGATGATGGTGGTGGTATATATGAGGAGTCTCCTGTATGTGTCTGATATGATGAGAATTATGATATGATGAAACTGCTAAAAAAAGTAAACTAAAAATAAAAAATAAAACAAACTAAATCCTAGGCTTAGCAGTAGTTCTAGAAATTTGTAGCAGTATCGCTGGTTTAGCACCAACGCTTGTTCTAAACCAGCGCTACTCCTAATAGCACTTACCAGTAGCATTGGTTATCTAGCGCTACTACTTAACACTTAGTTGTAGTGCCTTAGTAGTAGCGCTGGTTCCAGCGCTAATAGTAGAGGGAAAACCAACGCTACTACTAGGCTTTCTCCTAGTAGTGCATTGCAATGAAATCATTGCCTCCGCCGATCTGGACGGCTACTCGATAGTCGTCGAGCTAAGTTTTCGGCTTTGAATCATCGTTGAATTTGCCATTTCCCATTGCTAAATGGTAATCGGGAGGAATCTCAGCTTCCTGGATGTATCTGCTGAAGCAAACGAGTTCGGATGCACTCCCGCCACTCACTCGGTCTCTGTTATCCCTGTTCAGATCAACCACATGCTGAGTGATGATGGATCTAGCATTAAACTGGTGGGTCTATGGCCATTATCTCCATAACCTCTTTGCCATACGGGTCTCCGCTCGTGGTCCCTTGCGTGAGGCCATCCACCATCATAGTGACCTGGGCCGTATGACCCGCCCCTCGGAGGGGGTGTCCGACTGATATCGTGATCGTCACACCAACGCTCTTCGTATGGACCTCTCGGAAGAGGATGGGTTCGCCAGTCTTTCCTTGGCGCGAGAGGGGTATGAGCCGACCGAACTGTTTCTTCTCGAACAGACTTGCTATGGATATGCTGATGGGATTGTGACACTTCAGAGTTCCGCTCCAAAGCTGTCTTAAAAAGGGCCTGATCTGTCGAATGCCCTCGCCGTCCACCGAATCAGATGGCTTGATCGAATCTGTGATCTGAGTATCTGCAGCTAGTTTCAAAAATGGTGTGCACATAGCAGGTATGATGTACGACCCTCTTTTGTGAACAGTTGACGACGACTACGGCTGGAACTGGGTATCTCCCTTTCCGCATGCTTGTCGAGTGATCGCTTCCCGCAATGGGAGTGAGAAGAACTTCATCATTCTTGTGCTTGATTTCCACCCGCTGATCTCGAGTGAAGGGTCATGGAACGTAACTGTCGGAGGCAGCTTTGTTGCGGTCGCCGCCTCGGGCACGAGTATCTCCTACGGAGTACCCAGGAGGAGGATCGTCCCGGGACGAGCTGACCATCAGGACCTCCACAACGTCCCCGCTGCCCTCGTAGTTGGCTGCACCATAGGACTTGTTGTCTGACGATGGAAATAGGCAGTATACGGACTCATCGGTGCCGCATAAGTGTCACACCCTATGTTTTTATCACTTTGCTATGCTTGGATTTACAAATTTGTAACCAATTAAAACTTTTTGAGTGCATGCTTGTTTGAATTGTTGTTTGTTTGATTGCTTGGTTGATTGTGTTTGGCACTCTTAGCTTCTACTCCTCTCCATATTCATCTTCCTTGATACAAACTTCTTGCCCAATGATTATGCTATGTGAATAGTGGCCAAAACTATTTTTATAAACTATTATTTTGACCAAAAGGATTTATTCAAATTAGGTTTTCAAAACCCCCAGAGTTGAGGTTTGCACTACAAGTCCTCAAATTCGGTGGATCCTTTTTCCCCAAAGGCTTTATTTGAAACCTACTATATATATGACTTTCCAAAACCACCAAATATTAATTTTAAAGATAATTTTACTATTTTATTTAAAGGCTTTTTCTTAAGGCCAGAAATGGTTTTTCATAGCGAAAAATTATTTTAATGCTTTGAAAATATTTGAGAAAATTCAGGGAAACTCAGTGGACATAAATTTTACATATGTATGAGTTTCAACACATGGTCATGTTCAAAATAATAGGAAAAACCCTCAAAACCCTTTCTGTGCAAATCAAGCTTTTGAAATATTTCTGTAAAAAATATTCTCAATAAATTCCAAGAAAATTCCAGCAAGTCAACATTGTCATAGGTGATGATTTTGAAAAGTTTCATATCAATACCAATTGTTTTGATTCATCAAAATATTCCCAAACCCTGCCTGTCCAGATTCAAATTTGAAAAACTTTACATTGTGAAGTTTGTTCCCTTGAACCCAAACTTTCTGGACATGTTCTAATCACAAAATAATCATGCTACACTAAGTGGTGCATCAAGGAGATTAGCTTAGCATGACTAGATCTACAGAAACTAGATTATGTTGATTTCTAGGGTTTTATAAAGTTGCATTGTGAGCTTTCTTCAAACAAGCTCAAAGTTCGTGGTCAAGCCTATTTATAATCACGATTTGACGCTATCAAATATTATGGCAAGCAAAGCCCATTTGCTTGCCCTAATCATCATCAAGCACCTTCTTCTAGAATGGTAAAAGCTCTATTTGACCCCCTTATACTGATCTCCTTGGGTTCAAATTTTTACCATAGCCTCCTAGTGTTGCATTTCACTTCCAGTAACATTCTCTGGCCAAGACTCAATGGATAAGTGGGGTAAAACCCACATTTACCTCTGTGGACAGTAAGAATCTCTCTCTCCCCTCCCCTCTTATTCTATCAACCACTCCAGGGCATCCAATGCCCCAAACCTGATTGTTCACTCCCCCAAGATCCCCCAGATGCGGGAGGCAACACAGAAGCCGCCAAGGACAAGTCATGGCATGCCAAATTGGCGCTCTGGAGTGCGCTATAGTGCGTACCCGCACTATAGCAACCGCCCAACCGCAGCCCCCGACAGCCTAGGACCTCCCCCTCGTGTCCCCCGAGATGCCCTCGGCATCCATGTCATGCCACCTTGTCAGCTCCCTCCTTCTTCTCTCTCCAGTGGCCGCTGTCGTGCATGCCCGACGCCGCCCAGCTCAGCCAACCGCGGGGCTCACACGTGCGCATGCTCCCGCCTCCCCTCTTGCTTCCCCGGGTGGTGGACGAAGCCTAGATGGACCGCAGGCACGTCCTCTCTCCCTCCAATGGCCCCTGGCCTCGGCCTGAAGCTCGCTAGCACACACGAGTTTGGTGGACTCGTGCCCCCCTATATAAGGTGCCCCGAGCTCGTCTCTGCCCCCTCTCTCCTCCTACTTATACCATTAGACCACCCCGCACGCTCATTTGAGCTCTTAGAGTCGTTTTGCCCAGGTCGACCTGGAGCTGCGTTGTGTCAGGACTCCGGTAATCTCTCGATGCAGAGCCCCTCCGGACTGATATCTTCCCCCAAGGGGAATCCCTCGGTCCGTTGACCCTCTTCCATGTCTCCCCCGCTTGTTTTGCATGCCGGAGCAAGCAGTTCAAGATCGACCTGAAGCTTGTCCACCGCAACTATCTTGTCGCCGGCAACCCTTTGCTCTCCGGCGCTCCCCTCCACCTCCACTCGACAGACGGCGACGCCCTGGTTCCGTTCTCGTCCTCTCTTGCCGCTGCCGCACCCCCTGTTGACGCTGGTCAGCGCCACTGTCTCCTAGACGGAGGTTGACGACGACCCTGGCAAGGGCTCCCGCTTGTTAGACTCTGTCTCACTCGCCTCCCTCTCCCTCTCTTTGGCACACGGTCCCCGCCCGTCAGGTTTGAACCTGATGAGAGCAGGCACATCGGTTTGCCTGGGGCTGTTTTGCTTTGGGCCGGCCCAGTTACAACTAGTTTTGGCCTAGGGCATAATACCCATTTTTTTGTTATGACTTCCAAATATTCCTTAGAGCCCAATACTTCTCCAAATCCAATAATTTCTCTACCATAAATCTTAGAATATTCTATAGAATTTTATAGTGCCACTTGTAAAAATGTTTGCAAATGTTTTATGTACAGTTTTATTTTAAAACCTCTTTTAAGCATTTTTAGCCATTGTTATAAATAGTTTTAAAAACCTTTTTCCTACCAAAACCCTAGAGAAATATTCTTAAAATAATTTTTAGTATTTATTAGAGTTTGGTAGCATTTTATTAGTAGATTTTTGTGCTCTATTTTCGTGTGATGTTTATTATTATCATTATTTATCGCGACGATAGATTGCGTTGCCGACGAGGGAGTTGGACCCGAAGACTTTGAAGACCTCGAAGACTTTGTTGAGCCAGGCAAGCAGCCCTTTGACCATGACTGTGAACCCTTTTATTTTCATGGCATATAGCACTCATTTCCATAATGTTGATGTGGTGACCACTTCGGTGCGATGCCTCCAATACTTTCCCGTTGACACTTGCATCATGCATGACCCTACCTCCTTATGAGGGTTATGCGGGTGGGTGTAGATAGGTTTGCTTAGTAGTTGCTACGCAAATGGGATGGGTATATGCATGGTGATGGAAAGGAAAATATTTTTGAGACTTTTTTGAAAACCCCGTCGGGTGCCACTAATGCCCGAGGGAGATGATGGTGGACTAGGTAACTACTTGGGAAAGAAGTGGTGTACTAGAACAGGATGTGTGTGTGATTTAAAAAACGGAGGGTTTAAGATTTGTCGACCATCCCAAAATTACATGTACAACCACGATACCCCTTATGGGACGGGGCTTTGTTGACTACTTTGATGGGTACTAGGATAGAGCCCGCATTACTAGTGGTGGAAGCGACGTGGTCACTGTTGATACAGGGTCATGCTGGTATGGACGATCATGCGCTGTCTTCACATGCACCGGGCACACCGCTGGTCCCTTCATGGATGGTACGATCTGGAGCAAGGCTCGTATGGTGTACATCATGAGGTTTGGGTACCAATCGAGTGGACTCTTTGTTTAGTATCATCTTGGGAAAGGCATTGTTCGGGTGCTTACCTCGGGTATGTTATATACCGCGAGTCGTGGATGACACAGAAGTTCCCCGAGTCTTGTGGATAAAGTGTGCAACCTCTACAGGCTGTAAAACTATTCGAATAGCCGTGTCAACTCTCAAGATCAGTTGGGTGGTGCTGCTTAAGCCACGTCCGGATGCTTTTGCAAACTTGTTGTGTGTGTGGATTACACAAAGATGATACTTGAGATAGGTCAGATGCCTAGACGTGATGACTTTCAAGCCCATGTTTACGATGATATCTGTAACTTGTTCGTATGGATATCTGCCAACTGTTGATGCATGCTTACATAGTTACTTGATCATGTCATTGCATTCAAAGTTAGCTTTCTGGAAAAATTTACCTACTTAGTGCTATATCATGCATTGTTATACCTTTTCCACAACTTGGGTTTCTTGCGAATACATTCAAAATACTCATTGGCTTGCGACTGGTTATTTAATTGGCCAGGCATGTAAGAACAGGAGTATGGTGAAGTGTTTGTTGGTGACGAACATGCGAACTAGGACGCTTCCCAGTTAGAATGCCTGTAGGTTTAAGGCAGAAGGCATGGGTTCACGCTTTCGACCAAGATTTCCACTTCTTGTTATGTTCAAGTTTTTGGCCCTTGCGGCCTTATCTATTTAAGTCTTGACCTCCATGGTCTTTATTTGTGTAAGACGATATGTAAGGATGTAAGACTCTTGTTATTTAGCTTCTGTGTGTTCAGTGAGCATTGATATCTAGGATCAGTGTACACGTGTATTCGGTAATCACGACTTATGAGTCGGGGTCCCCACAACACGGGAGTATGCTCAGCTACGGCTTGACCTGCCATAGCATGCTTGATCCAGTTTTACAGTCGTGAGCGCTCGGAGCGCCAGTGACAAGCTGCAATGCAGGTTGGTGAAGTCGATCGATATGGCATTGACGACTGTCGGAGAAGGACTCCGAACGTCGTCGTGCTAAAAAGCATTTTGCCTCGGGAGGGCAGTGCCTCAACATTCAGCAGCGCTTCCTGTAGCCACGCCGAGTCGTCGACAATGAAGTTAAGGGAACCGAAGAAGATATCATCGTCGAGTGTCATTATGATGATTAGAAAAGTGGAAATTCCACCTGCACCGGAATTCGCTAGACGCGCAGCCCCACGATGGGCGCTAATTGTCGAGGGAACTAGCCTGACAATACTACCAGGTGTACGAATGGAGGGGCAAAGTCTAGCTATGGCTCGGATGTGTACGAGTTCAGGCCCCACTTGGAAGTGGTAAAATCCATACATCTCGAGCCCGGAGGCTTTGTTGTTTGCTTATGGGGAGTAGAAGAATACAAGATGTTGGAAGCCTTGCTATGGTGCCCGGTGGTGGCTTATATAGAGTGCGCCACCACTGGCCGAGCGCTACCATAAATGCTACATAAAGCTACGTTACATGAACTGATGTCTTAAGTAGGATGTTACTGGTGACGCACGATTAAATATTCAGCAAGTGTTGTTTCAAATCCGTCGAACGCCGTGCCTTCTGAGCTGTTGCACTTCTATTACCTGAGTGGAGCTATGGGCATCCGAGTGAGTCTTCATGTGCATACGAATGTACCTTAGCTTCAGGATCTTCAATGCTAATGAGGGGCCATAGGTAGGCCCTAGATGTTAGCCTTGTGACCCTACCCATGGTAGACGACCTCATCAGTGGGTGAACAAATTACTATCGGGCAATTGATAGAAGATCAAGTAATCATGACGATATCCAGGCAATGTTCATTATATAGGTATCAGTGTCACATCCCTAGCTTCAGCATGCACTAGGATCCATGTTTGTGATTGCATCATGTTTAAATTCTTTTTAAACTTGAAATGGGGATGATCAAACCCTAGCATTATTTGAATTCAAATAGTTTCCACCAAAATATTTTTCAATGAACCAAAGTGGCTCTGTAAAATGTTCCACATCTATGGTAAAATGTGGCAACATCAACTAGAGGTGACACATATTTTTATTGTCATTTTGGTTTACTGCATTAAAGCATAAACTATTTGGATTGGAGCTATTAAATGCTATAAATAATTTTAAAAGCCCCAATAATTCTGAAAATTTTTATGTGGCTTTAGACTTTTTATGTATAACCACATATTTATTTCCATAATTAATAAAATTGGTTTGGTATTTATACTAAACGAGAAACCTATGGAAAAAATAGAAAACATTACAGAAATAAAAGAAACAGTAAAAGGGCCTACCTGGGCCAACTTTCCTGGGGCAGCCCAGCTGCCACCGTCTTCAACCTCCTGCCAGTAGGCAGGAGGGCATGTGCACGCGGTGCGCCGGCATGCGCCCGGCCACCTCCTGCTTGCCGCCGAGGCTGGAGGCAGCTAAAAGTGCCAGTGCGACCCCCCCTTCGATGTGTCCCTCTTTTCTTTCCCTCTTTCTCTTTCTCTCCTCCCCTGGCTCTCTTCTCCCCTCGGACACGAGGGCGCCGCCGTCGCCACCGTCGATTCACCGCCTCCGATGCGTCCCTAAGCCCGCGAAGCCTGCCATCCGATGTGCCGTGAGCCTCTCCGTCGATCCCCTCCCTCATCCCTGCTGCTTAGCCGCTGTAGCCATCGTTTCCCCGTCGTGCTCGAGCACCTCTCCGGCGGCTTCATGGCCACCGCGGCCAGAGCACACGCCGTGCTTGTTTGAGCACTTTGGCATGCTCGTGGGGGACTGTAGACGCTGCCCCGACCACCGACTCCCCTTCCCGCAGCCTACAACACCACAACCGCCCTCGCCCGAGCTCCGACGTCGCGAGAGAGCTCGCCGTCGTCAGCTTCGGCCGCCTCTCGCCTCCCTGCGTGTTCCACGCGATGTGGGCGAGCTCGAGCTTCTCCCCGGTTCCCTCAGCTCGCCTGGAGACCCCCTGCAGCGCCACTCAGGCGAGAAACCGTCGTCGGGTTGGTCGCCGCTAGCCAAACTCCGGCGGGGCTGACGTGGTTGTGTCATTAGTGCTAATCCCTCGGTGTTAGTTAGCCCTTAGCCACTAACAGTGGGCCTCGCAAGCGGGTCAAACCCCAGTCAACGCTGTATTTGACCATGCTTAGCAACTGGGTCACTAACTAGTGGGTCCCACTGGTCAGTTTTGACCTGAACCGGGTCGGTTGACTAGGCTGACGTCATGCTGACGCAATAAATGTAATTATTGATTTAAATAAATTCCAAAAAATGCTAAAAACTTAGAAAATTCATATAAATTAATATGTAAGTTAGATGAAAATAATTTATATATGAAAATTGATTACAAAATCCAATGAATCCATGTGTACCATTTTCATGCATGTTATAGCAACCTAAATAGGTGAACTTGGACATTTTAGTTCAAATGCATTATGAAACTCCATATATGAAGTTAAATTTGAACCTTGAGTTCAAGCCTACTTCATTTAAATCTGTTGCTAGATGCATTAGCTCAACCACATCATATTGCCATGTCATATTCATGCATCATATTGTTGAATTTGATGTGTATTGATTTGTTCCCCCTTCGATGGTTGTTCTTTGTGTTAGGCGATGTTCTGTAGGATACGGTCGAGTATCCATCTGAGGAGCAGTAACGTGTGATCTTCTTATCAGGCAAGCAACCCCTCTTGAACATCTTCGATACAATCCCACTCTCTCGCTCTTTCTCTCACTTATTGCATTAGGACAAAAATTTCAACTTTTACATGTTCCGATAGTTGAAACCATTCCACTGCATATCATTGTCACAGTAAATAGATGAACCATGCAACCTAGCATACCTCGTAGATGCTTGAGCCAGGTTGTGCCTTTAACCTGCTATGCTTGCTATGTTTAGAGTTGTGTCAGGTCTGATTCATCTGGGTTGCGAATCGGAGTGAACTGGCCGTGTTCTGATGATGAGAGTTAAGTTGTGAACCCGATTTGGTAAAGGTAGCAATGAGAGGCCATGTAGGAGTACATGGCGGTTTGTCCCATTGGGACCGTCCTTAAGAAGTGAGTCATGTGTATGTTATCCAAGACTAGCTACTACCATGCATTGGACCACAAACTAATGGTCCCTCTTGACTTATTAATCGACTTGATCTCTGTCCATGAGTTGCAACTAGTTTCAGGTGTTTGTAGGACATGCTAATAGTCTACCGAGTGGCACGCCATACAGGTGGGGTTGGGACAGACTAGGCATCGTAGCCCGGTGTACCAAGCATAGTACCATCCGTTGAGGTGGGCTTGGGAACCCTGTACACATCGTTTGGGGATGTTGAGGAAACTTTGACTGAACTTCCTTGCGGGTTGAGTCTCAAATAGGCAGTAGACCTGGACTAGAGTCTTGTGTGGTTAACAGTCATGGCCGACTCCCTCGCTGGGCTTTCACTTGAAGGTTGCCGAGGTGCCTTTTTACGTGCACATGGTAGTAAATGATGGGAGCGTGTGTGACGAAGTACCCCCCCTGCAGGGTAATCAATCTATTCGAATAACCACGTCAGTGGATATGGACTACTTGGAGACTTATATGGTTCATAGAAAATTTAAAGGGTTACTCATCAAAGCTTCAAGACAAGTGTGAGTATCGTGGATGGCACTCTCGTAGGAAGACGGGAGCGGATCCATGGTGGTATATTGTTGTGGTGTTAGTGGACTCATGTACGCTTCACAAAACTTTTCAAAGTTATGAAAGTCATAGTATAGGATAGCCACCGAGTCAAAGCTGGCTTGCTGCATTGAACCCCCACAACCCCCTTGTTCATACCGATGCGTATGTAGTTAGTTCCGATGTAAGTCTTGCTGAGTACTCAGTACTCACTACTGCTTAATTATGTTTTTGTAGAGGAGACTCCAGTCTTGCTAGTGGTTTCAACGATAAGATCGTTGTTGACCGGGTAGCTTGGGAATCCCAGCCAGAGGTCTGGTTCCTATGGAGGGCCTTGTAGATAGTCAGTCTTCCTCAGCCTTCTTCTTTTCTAGATGTCTGTACTCAGACATGTTAAGCTTCCGCTTGTTGCTTGTATGACTTGTGTGTTGGGTCATGTGACCCCTGTTTGTAATATCACACTATGTTAGCTCTTATGAGCCTTCTAAATAAAAGTTGTGTTCTTGTATGGTTGTGTTGCGATACCATAGTTGTATCTATGCATATCAGGCATGTCGTGCATACGTGTGACGTGCAATGATATGTATGGGATTCGACACCTAGTTGTCTGACTTTAGTAGTACTGTTTATAGGGAACTTCCTCTTTGTGCTTTCATCGAGCCTTGGTAGCTTGCTACTGCTCCGGACACATTGATTGACCGACATGTATCCTTCTTTGCTGTTGTGTCTGTCCCTTCGAGGAAATGTCTCACAGCGTAATGGAGTCCCTGTAGCCTGCTACGACTCGTCTACATACAGTGATGACATTTATGTCCCACGGTGTAATGGAGTCCTTGTAACTTGCTATGACTTGTCTACACATGCTAGAGGCCGACACCTGCATTGCTGGGTTACGTATGCATGTTCCTATACGGATGTGCCACTTGGGTTCTACGACTAGTCATGTCGACCTGGGTTCTTTGACATTTGAATGCTAGCGACATATTTACATATGTGAGCCAAAATACGCAAACGGTCCCGACCAAGGTAAGGTGGCAGCCATGGAGTTAACCGTGCATGAAGCCGCAAAGTGATGTGATGTGTTACATGCTGGATTCTTATGGCTTAGGATCGGGGTCCCGACAATCACGTGCAAGACTAGTAGACCGAAACGATTCTTCATCTACTTCTATTGCTCCACACATCGACCGCTATCCAACATGCATCTAGTGTATTAAGTTCATGGGAAAATGGAGTAACGCAATAAGAACAGTGACATGATGTAGACAAGATCTATTCATGTAGGAATACACCCATCTTGTTATGCTTAATGTCAATGATACATGCGTGCCTTGCTGCCCCTTCTATCATTGGGAAAGACCACTACAAGATCGAACCCATCACAAAGCACCTCTTCCCATGGCAAGAAAAATCGATCTAGTTGGCCTAACTAAACCAAAGATTCAAAGAATAAATACGAATTCATAAGTAATCATGCAAATAAGAGATCAAAGAAGACTCAAATCATATTCATGATAGAAACTGATAATGAACTCAAACTTCATCGGATCCCAACAAACACACCACAACAGTCATTACATCAAATAGATCTCCAAGAGACCATTGTATTGAGAATCATGAGAGAGAGAGAGGAAGACATCTAGCTAGTGCCTACGGACACATAGGTCTATGGTGGAAAACCCACGCATCATCGCAGAGGCACCCATGAAGACGATGCACCCCTCCATGATGGTGTTAGATTGGATCTCGAGGTTCTGGAACTTGCGGCGGCTGGAATTGTGTTTCGTCGACTCCTCTAGGGTTTTCCGAATATTTGAGAATTTATAGAGGCGATAGTCATTGGAGGGGGGTCCCAAGGTGGCACCACCCACCAGGTTGTGCAAGGGGCCTCCAGGGCGCCCTGGTGGGTGTTCCGTACCTTGGCCCTCTTCTCTTGCACTTCTTTGGCCCATTTGGTGTCTTCTAGCCCAAACAAATTCTCCAAAAAGTTTCACGGTGTTTGGGCTTCGTTTGGTACTGATTTTTTGCAAAGTAAAAAACAACCAAAAACAGTAACTGGCACTTTGGCACTATGTCAATAGGTTTGTCCCAAAAAAAGAAACAAAGTTGCTATAAAATTATTGTAAAACACAACGTCCAAGATTGATAATATAACAACATGGAACAAGAAAATATTATAGATACGTTGGAAACGTATCACGGCTCAACCATGTGAATCACCTGTTTGTGGACCTTTTGGTCACGCTTGCAAGTGTTCGTAGTGAATACATGGTACTGGCCACCACTCAATTGCTTAGGATTACTTTGATATCCTGATTGGTTATGTTCCTGCTGATTACCTTGATTAGATTGCTGATTACGACCGCTGACTCTGATAGCTGGAACTTGAGTCACCATTGCCAAAGCCAGTTCTCTGGAATCCTCCAAAACTTGACCCGCCGGGCGGCCCATCACCTTTGCCATGACGTTGAAACATCTGGTTCCTGAACTCTTGCATGATATAACAATCCTTCCAAGCATGAGAAGATGGTTTGTTGGGACAACTATGCTTTGGACACCGCACATTAAGAGCCTCCTCATAATTTCTGGGCTTCCCTCCAGCATATGGTTGTTTGTTGTTACAATGCTGATTTTTGAACCATGCATTAGTGTTAGCCACAAAATCTAACCTGCCATCTAGGAACTTGCACTTTCCACCATTACCCTAGTTATTATTATTATGCACTGGGGCATTTTGCTACTGACTCTTACCACCTCCATTTTCTTACCATTTCCAGACTTGTCATCGTCTAAAATAGGATCCTTCGTGGCATTAGAGTCAGCGTACGTAGACAGGGCATCCATGAGATTGCCCATATCCTGGCACTTACGCTTAAGCCTCCCTAACTTTTGCTTCAAAGGTTGGAAGTGATAGTTCTTCTCGAGAGTCAAGATAGCTTGAGCCATCGTAATGTTATCTGAAGAGTGGATAATGGTGGCAACTCGGTGAGCCCAATGATGGGCCGACTCATACTCACGCTGCACACAATGCTCCAAATCCACATTTGTCATAGGCTACGTACAAGTCCCGTGGAAGTTCTTGATGAAGCGCTCCTTTAGCTCTGTCGAGGTGTTGATGGAATTGGGGCTAGTGTTTCAACCATGTATGAGCCGGCCCCTCAAACATCATGGTGAAATACTTAGCATAGACTACATCACTGGCATCCAACATGTCCATAGACAGCTCATAGCTTTCAATCCAAGCCGCCGGCTCCAGATCCGCCATGTAGTTCGGCACCTTACGATGTCCCTGAAAGTCCTTAGGTATGTGCTCGTTCTGTAAAGTCAGCACCAGGCACTAAACTCCGATCATTCTGGTATTTGACCTGACAGCCACAAAAGGTGAGGGCACCACCAGAGGTGGCTGATAAGCCCCCTGGTTTGCTGCCTCTGCTTCCTGATGGGCCCTTGCCTCATCCCCAATCGCTTGGGCATCCATAGGAATAACCTGGGGCGAATAATTCTGGGGTGGGTTCCGATGCCGCTCGCTGCTAGAGACTCCTGGCGACTATATGCGTCGGATATAGATACGACTTGCTAAAGGAGTTGAATGCACATGCTACGAACCATATGAATAATTAGCTTGTTCAACAATCATTATTTTTAATTGTCGGATTTCGGGCTCCACAAAACCCTTAAGGTGCAAACAAAGGGGCATTTGCGAAGGTTCCTTACAGCCTCACCCAAACTAGCTCGCTACTCGATGGTTACTACAGCGAACTCGTTCGATGATGAGGAAGAAGATGAACATGGCAGTTTACCCAGCTCCGAGCCGCTGTGAAACGTAATACCCTACTCCTACTTTGGTGGATTGCCTCTCATAGAGGTTTGGATGGATGAACTAGTATAGTGGGCTTGAGCCTCGCGAGGGTTCCCAAGATGTGTTCTTGGCTTGCTGTCTTGCGGTGGTGCGTCAAGTGGCTAAGTGTTGGATCTGGTCGGCCCCCATCTATGGTGCGTCCAAGCTTCTATATATATCAGTAGCTCGCGTCCTCTTCCCTTATGACAATGGCAGGAAGGGATCCCACAATGGCCAATTTTGAAGGGGGACGGGAGTACGTCGCACCCTGTCCAAAGGTGGTCTTCACCTGCAAAGTAGCTGTTGGTGATGTAGTAGTGGGCTCGACGATGAAATCCGTCCTGAGGGGCTCGGGGTCGTGGTCTTGGTGCATCAGAAGGGAAATCTTTGGGCGGTGCTATGGGAACCCGTGTACGTCCTTGCTCCCTTGGCACCAAAGAGTAAACTGTGCCGCTTGGCGCGCTGGCGCCTGCCTGTCCTTCCTTGCGTCACCTTTGGCTCCTGAGGCCGGGCTCTACATAAAGATCTCCACCGCTTAGGAGGGGGCCTGAGGAGGCCCATCCTTGCTGGTCTTGATGTCATTCTTCCCCGCAAGCCCGGGGTCCTCGCGAGGGCCTTGTCTTGAGTAGTGACGCGCTAGGCTATGTCTGGCTGAAGAAGTGGGCCATGTCCTGGGCTACGGGCAGGCAGGGTTGCGTACCCCCATTCCCAGAACGTCAACAGTAGCCCCTGGGCCCAAGGCGTGCTTGATCTGGCTTCGGAGCGAAGCTTTGAGGACGTCCCAAAGCGCCGCAGGCCCCAAACTCCTACGAGCCAGGCTTTACATGCGTCGGATGCCCGTCTGGCGACACCTCCGCTCCTTGAAGGCGTTAGGAACCGCTCAAGTCAAACCGACGTGACGCACGTGCCAGTGCTGACCATCATTACCTTTCCTTGAATGTTCTCGATTCCTTGGGCTTCCAGCCCTCGGGCCACGCGGATGTGACCCGACTACGTCACATGAGGCGACAGAGGCAGGGTCATGCATCGATCGAGTCGGCCCTTTCGGCGACCGAGGGGCGCATGTCTCCTGCTCTCCCAAGACGCATCATGGCCTTGATCCCGCCTATAAATCCGCCGCCTCGTGATGGAGCCTAGCCATCTCGAAGCGACCGTGTGCTCCTGTAACTCCAAATAAAACCCTCTTCTTCTCCTTAGCTTCTCCCTCCCCCCATGGCGTCTGGTGGAAGCGCCATCCGTGCAGGGGAGCACGCGAGGTCGTCAGCTCACTCACTCTCCTCCGGAGGCAGCGGCGGGGGACCATCGGAGCCGGCACAGATTTGCCAACACTGGACCATGGTGGAGGAGTGAGTGTTCCGTCGCCTCCCTCTCTCTTTGCTTGACATGTCCAATGTACCGGGCTTGATGATCTCCTCCTTCCAAGGCGCTGGCGGCCAGGAAGTGCAAGCGCATTGAGCTCCAGGAGGAGGTGGACGTGCAGCGTGCCCTGCTGGCGACCGCTGACGCAGCCTTCCAGGCCGCCCTCTGGGGCGAGGCGGAGGCGAGGGTGGAACTGGTGTCTCTCCAGGCCCAGGTCCAAGAGGCGGCTGACGCCGTGCAAGACGCGCGGGACGAGGTGGCCTATGCTAAGATGGTGGAGTCCCAGCGAGCCAACCAATACCTCGACATCACCCACCGCGTGGCCGGCACGGTGGAATGGTCCGTTGGGGATGCCCCCACCCTCCCCAACGTGCAGGGTGATGGGGGCTACCTCGACTTCTTCCGCCAGGTGGTGGAGACGCTGGAGACCGGCATATCCCGTGTGAACGCGGACTGCAAGGCCGACGCATGGGACCTCCTGGAGCTTGCGTCGACGCATGTCTTCTCCGACCTCTGCTGGCTTGTCCTGCAGCTCGACCTCTAGCGCGTGGTGGAGCGGGTGCCCGAGGGGCTCCTGAGGCCTCTCTGGGACGGGGCGTGCCCGCACGTGGACGCCCTGGTCACACAGTTCATCCGGGTGCCCCCTCCCGGGGGAGAATGCGGCCCCGGTGCCGTGGCAGCCATCGGCTCGGACATCGACAACGGCTCCTTCGCCTAGATCCCCCTGCTTCTTCTTCTCGGTACCTGTAACATCTTAAAACGAACTTGGTCCCCGTGGGCGTTAACCTTTTGCGCATTACCTATGTTCTTGCTTCTCGCCCTTGGTTCACCGTCGGCTGCTCCTATTTATGTGATTTAGTTTTGTTGTGCCAGCTTGGCACCGCCGTCAATCTGGCATCATGATGGTGGCTAGTCGTGTCCCCGCGTAGTCCCCTCGCCTTAGGGGCAGCCCACGGCCGCCAGCCCCAGGCTTGTTGCTTTGCAGCTCATCGTCGTTGGGCCTCTGTTCTCATGTTGCCTCCCCTATCACTCCAGGCTCCTAGGGTGCTAGTAATCGCGTGTAGTTGGCCCGTAGTACCAGCATCCTCACATTAGCGCATACCAACCTCGCCTCACCCTTGGGGCACCGTTAGATTAGGTAGCTCATGCTTGATTTGGTAGTGTACTTAGCTTGCGGGTTGTGGATGACCTTGTGGTGTGGTTGGGTTGTCCGCTACCCCACCTAGTGCGCTTCTTCCTTGCTTATGGAATGGGGCGCACTTGGGGACTTTTCCGCGCTCTATGTCTACAGGTCCCAGTATCGCACATTTCCCTACCACCGTAGTTTACATCTAGCCAAGGTCGCAACCACGAGGTGAGTCCTTGATACCCTCAATGCCGACCGGATTACCAAGGACAGCATCGAGGGTGCCGAGTGGCTATATGGCCGATAAGGCTCCTGAGGTGTGATGCTCAGGATCAACCTTTGACACTCAAGCAGCTCTACATCGAGAAGTCCTAGTCCCGCACATTTCCCTACCACCGTGGTATACGATCGAATCACCAAGGATGCAACCACGAGGCGAGGTCCCGATACCCTCGATGCCGACCGGATCACCAAGGACGACACGAGGGTGCCGAGTGGCTATATGACCAGTAAGGATCCTAAGGCATGATGCTCAGGACCCCCCCTTTAACTCTCGAGCGGCTCCTGTTCCGCCTTGCCGAGTTTTGCCTCGGGAGGCCCAAGCACTGGGCCCCCCTAAGACTCCATGTCGTGGCACCATGCCATGGTCGAAGCCCTCGAGTGGGGGTTGGCTTCCAAAAGCTGCGAGTCCCTGAGGCGACAAGGTCTCGTTGTCCAAGTGTGGGGTGCCCCGGAGAGGGCCGCAACGTGCGGCCTCTTGCAAAATACCTATCCAGAAGAAAGAGAACTCAAAATTGGTAAAAGAAAATGCAATAAGAGAAAATTCCCTGCCCCTTTTCTTTTAAATTCAGAGATCTGAAGCCTGCCAACTTCGTTTCAAAAGTTGGCAATTTGAACACAAAAAGAAAGCAAGCAAGTACCACATCCGACACCTAGGCTAGTCTTCGTCTTCCCCCAGCACTGAGCGTAGGGCATCCACGTTGCATGGGCATAGCCATTGGTGGGCAGTGTTGACTTCTCCTCCAGCACGGAGCTGGGGCTGCCACATTGCATGGGTGGGAACCCCTCCGCATCATCAGGGCGATCCGCGTAGATACGTCCCGCTCATCATTACTTGAGAGTGCCACAGCCGTAGATAGCTGGACAAGCGCCCAGGAGCCGGGCCCGGTTGATCCCAACTCCGTCAAGAGCCATCCCGTGCATTTCTCCTCGGTTGCACGCCCCTATGACCCTAACCCGAATGCATTGTTCCCCTCGTAGCCATAGGATTGTGCTCCCGCGGCCCAAACATGAGTACAATGCATCCGGTGCAGCCATAAGGGTCTTTGTCGATGAAGCCGCCTCGTGAGGCGTTTGGGCAGTGACGTGCACTGCCTTGGGATCCTCGTGAGGCCCGGCCTCCCGAGGCTGCCCTGATGTTCCAGTTGCTGTAGGTGGCCCGCATTACTTGTGTCTTGTTGCCCTTCCCCGGGGCATTATCCCTGACGCATCGGGGTTTGGCTCGCCGACGATTGCTTGCGGGGGCGACAGCTCACACCGCGCCCCCAGTGGTCCAGTGGCGTCCTCCCTCTTTCTCCGGCTTGTGTTGTTCGAACTTGGCGCTTCTTCGGGGGAAGCCCCCAAGCCCGGATCAGGGAGGACGTCCGGGGCTTCCCTTACCCTTGGGGGGTGCTGGCGCCTACGGTAGGCACCCGATCCGGGTCATCTTCCTTAGGCATGATGTAGCATGGTACGTAGGGAGCCACATAAGGGCCCGGTTCTCCTCCAGAGCCGTCCTATGGGGCGCTGGGAGCAGCCCCTGCAGGCGGAGGTGGAGCGTCGCCCTACGCACGTAGCCCACAGACTCTCCTGCTTCGAGCCTCAGAACGAAGTTGCCTATCTGTGTCGCCGTTGCTCGGTGGGCCGTGCGCCTCCTGACGTGGGTTGATTCCCTGACGATTCGACATGGATTCACCGTTGTTGCTTGTTTACCTAGACGCATGCGCCATTTTCTCCCTGCGTAGGATGGCGCACTCTCGTCTGGTCAATCTGGGTTCATGAAGATCCATTGGGTCGCGGGGGCGCCCGCTGGTGTGCGTGTGGGGTTCCCCGTTGTCTCCTCCGTGAGCTCAGTTGTCGTGGCTAGGCTGTGCCCCGAAATCAGTTACGAGAATCCGTAGGAGGAGGAGCACGGCATTCGGCGAGCCTCGCCCGGATGGGGGGGGGGCGTGCTGTTGGCGGGATGGGGGGAAGACATGACCAACGAGCCCCCAGCGCCTGGCAAAGAGCGGGGGACCGCAGCTCTCCGCGCAAGGGCGACCAGCTCCGTGACGTGGTCGGCCCACGCGTCGAAGCCCCCATGAGTTGGGCGGTGGCGGAGCATCTCGCTTGCCAGCAGCAAAGCATCATGCGCATCTAGGTCCCCCTCATAGGTGTGACGCGATGCAGGTGCTGAAGGTTCCGCCCGCCCATCGTGTGCTTGGGCGGCACGAGGGGCGGAAACGGCGGAGGCGATGCTGGCGGTTGGTATTGCCCGCCCCAGCACTATGCTGCTGAGGCGTGAGCCTCTAGCGGCTGTGGCAGAATGGACGGAAGCTGGTCCGCCTCGGTTGGGAGAAGCTTGTTGGACGTCGACCATCGGAGTGGTGGAGCGGGGAAGAGCGAGGCTTGAAGGAGACTCATACACGCCCCCTACCTGGCGCGCCAAATGTAGGATTTCGGGCTCTGCAAAACCCTTAAGTTTCAAGCACAGGGGCATGTGTGAAGGTTCCCTGTGGCCTCACCCATCCTAGCTTGCTACTTGATGGTTACTACGGTGAACTCGCTCGATGACGAGGGAGAAGATGAACATGGCTGTTTACCCAGGTTCGGGCCACTGTGAAGCGTAATACCCTACTCCTGCTTTGGTGGATTACCTCTCGTAGAGGTTTGGGTGGGTGAACTAGTACAGTGGGCTGGAGCCTCGCGAGGGCGCCCAAGATGTGTTATTGGCTTGCTGTCTTGTGGTGGTGCGTCAAGTGGCTAAGTGTTGGATCTGGTCGGCCCCCGTCTACGGTGCAGCCTAGCTTAAATATATATCGGTGGCCCGGGTCCTCTTCCCTTATCACAATGGTGGGAAGGGATCCAACAATGTCCAAGTTTGAAGGGGGTCATGAGTACATCCGCGCCCTTTCCAAAGGTGGTCTTCGCCTGCAAAGTAGCTGTTGGTGATGCAGTGGTGGGCTTGGCAATGACATCCGTCCTGCACGGCTCTTGGTCGTGGTCTTGTTGCACCGAAAGTGAAACCTTTGGGCGGCGCTTTGGGAACCAGCGTATGTCCTTGCTCCCTTTGCACCAAGGAGGAAACTGCGCTGCCTAGCACGCTGGCGCCCACCTATCCTTCCTTGCGTCACCTTTGGCTCCTAAGGTCGGGCTCTACATAGAGATCTCCGCCGCTCAGGAGGGGGCCTGAGGAGGCCCATCCTTGCTGGTCTTGATGTCGTTCTCCCTCACGAGCCCAGGGTCTCACGAGTGAGGGAGTCCTAGATTCTGGGGTCCTCGGGCAGACGACCTGTTTCCCACGGGCCAGACTATATGGGCCGCAAAGTGACCATTGGGTCATCAAAGGCCCTATTGCCAGGGTGGATGCTTCGAGAAGGCATGACGTGTTCTCCAAGTTTGTCAGCTATAGATAGGCGTGTTTATCTCTTTGGCATGTAGCCGACCATGTTTAAACCCTAGGTACCCCCGACGTCTTTATAAACCAGAGGGTTTTACGTTGTGGGGAGAGGACAACTCATCTAGGGTTAGCTATTCGATCTCGAGGTAGATCTACTCTGTACCCCCCATATCATCAATACAATCAAGCAGGACGTAGGGTATTACCTCCATAGGAGGGCCCAAACCTGGGTAAAACCTTGTCCCCTTCGTCGCATGTTTCCATCTCTTCTAGTCTCACAGCTCGGGACCCCCTACTCGAGATCCGCTGGTTTTGACACTGACAGCGAGGGCCTTTTCTTGAGTAGTGACACGTCAGGCCATGCCTGGCTGATGAAGTGGGCCATGTCCTGGGCCACAGGCAGGCAGGGTTGGGTACCCCCGTTCCCAGAACATCGACAGTAATAGGACAATGGCGTTCCGGGCTTCAACTTCAATCGGCGACTCACCAGTAATAAGGAGTGCAGTAAGCCGGATTGCCGATGACACCATGTTAACCACTGGGTTTGAGAAGTGCCCTCTTGGTGTCAACAACCCTTGTGGCATCACCAAGATGACGGGAGGGTATGGGCCTCGCGCCTCCCTCCGGGCCGGCTATGGCTGCTGAGATTGAGCCGCAACCTTGCCCTCAGGCATCTCAACAATTAATTGGGGTATAACTGGCGCTCCTGGAGCACTTGGGCCTGATCCTGGATAATTCAATGAATTCTTGGGTTCATAAACTAAGAGTAAACGTCTCTAGTGCCTCCTGCAAAAAATTGCATTGGATATATTTTGATTGAGGCTAAGCCGCCATGCATCCGTCTTCAGATGCTTTGCTTCTGCACTAACCTGAAACTGCAGTGTAAGTGTCCAGGTGTTCTCAGTGTTGATGTCTTCCTGGGCCTTCGTTATGTATTCTCGTATCTTTGCAATCTCCGCATTGCGTTCTGCCTAATTTTCCACAGTAACCTCACTAACCAGTAGGGTTTGTCGTTGGGTAACGTTGCATGGGAAACAAACAAAATTCCTATGCTCACGCAAGACTTATCCATGGTGATGAGCATCTATGAGAGGGAGAGTGGATCTACATACCCTTGTAGATTGCTAAGCGGGAAGCATTAAGAAACGCGGTAGGTGTAGTCGAACATCTTCGCGATCCAAATCGCCAAGCGTCCCACGATCTAATCATGATCCGTCCCGATCAAGCACCGAACGGACGACACCTCCGCGTTCAGCACACGTATAGCTTGATGATGATATCCGCCTTCTTGATCCAACAAGAGGGAGCAGAGAGGTAGACGAGTTCGCCGGCAGCATGATGGCGCCGCGGCAATGGTGGTGGAGCAATTCCGGTAGGGCTTCACTTAAGCACTGCAGAAAACCGATCTAGAGGAGAAACTTTGCACTAGAGGAACGGGTAGCACGTGGCTGAAAATCTAGTGCAAAAACTGTAAAACCTCTAGTATATATAAGAGGAATAGAGGAGGAGGCTTGTCCCAAGGTCCAAGCCATCTAGGCTTCGGCCGAACCAAGAGGAGAGGAGGATTCCTCCTCCAATCCTAGTAGGACTAGGACTCCTCCTTATTTTGGCCTTTTTTGCCTTTTCCCATCTTTTTCTCTTTGGGATTTTCTTCCCAGCCGCATGGGCCTTGTGTGGGACTTCCACCAGCCTACTAAGGCTGTTATTCACTCTCCCACAGCCCATGTAGCCTCTTGGGTCGAAATACCACTCCTGATGGTCTCTCGGTACACTACCGGCACTCCCGGTACATTACCGATGAGCCCGAAACTTTTTCGGTGACCAAAATAGGACTTCCTATATATCAATATTTACCTCCGTACCATTCTGGAGCTCCTCGTGATGTCCAGGATCTCATCCGGGACTCCGAACAACCTTCGGTCACCACCATGCATAACTCTATACTACCGAAACGTCACCAAACCTTAAGTGTGCAGACCCTGCGGGTTCAAGAACTATGTAGGAATGACCGAGACACCTCTACGGTCAATAACCAATAGCGGGACCTGGATACCCATATTGGTTCCTACATATTCTACGAAGATCTTTATTGGTCGAACCTCTGTGTCAAGGATTCAGTTAATCCCCTATGATGTTCCCTTTGTTCTTCGGTATGTTACTTGCCCGAGATTCGATCGTCGGTATCTCCATACCTAGTTCAACCTCGTTACCGGCAAGTCTCTTTACTCGTTCTGTAATACAAGATCCCTTGACTAACACTTAGTCACATTGCTTGCAAGGCTTATTGAGGTGTTGTATTACCAAGTGGGCCCTGAGATACCTCTCTGTCACACGGAGTAACAAATCCCAGTCTTGATCCATGCCAACCCAACAGACACCCTCAGAGATACTTGTAGAGCACCTTTATAGTCACCCAGTTACGTTGTGACTTTTGGTACACACATGGCACTCTTCCGGTGTCCGTGAGTTGCATGATCTCATGGTCATAGGAACATATACTTGACATGCAGAAAACAGTAGCAATAAACTGACACGGTCATATTCTACGTTTGTAGTTTGGGTCTTGTCCATCACATCATTCTCCTAATTATGTGATCCCGTTATCAAATGACATCACATGTCAATGGCTAGGAAACCTTGACCATCTTTGACCAACGAGCTAGTTCACTAGAGGCATACTAGGGACAAAGTGTTGTCTATTTGCCCACACATGTAATGTGTTTCCAATCAATACAATTATAGCATGGGTAATAAACGATTATCATGAACAAGGAAATATAATAATAAACACTTTAGTTATTGCCTCTAGGGCATATTTCCAACAGTCTCCCACTTGCACTAGAGTCAATAATCTAGTTCACATCACTACGTGATTTACATTGCAATGAATCGAACACCCATGTAGTTCTGGTGTTGATCATGTTTAGCCCTTGGAAGAGGTTTAGTCAACGGGTCTACAACATTCAGATCCATGTGCACTTTGCAAATATTTATGTCCTTTTCCTCGATGTAATCACGGATGGAGTTGAAGCGTCGCTTTATGTGTCTGGTCCTCTTGTGAAACCTTGGTTCCTTGGCTAGAACAATGGCACCAGTGTTGTCACAGAACAGGTTCATTGGATTCAATGCACTGGGCACTACTCCAAGATCTGGCATGAACTGCTTCATCCAGACACTTTCCTTCGCTGCCTCCGAGGCTGCGATGTACACCGCTTTGCACATAGAATCGGCTACCATGCTTTGCTTGGAACTGCACCAGCTTACCACTCCCCCGTTGAGAATAAATACGTATCCGGTTTGTGACTTAGAGTCATCCGGATCAGTGTCAAAGTTTGCATCGACGTAACCCTTTACGACGAGCTCTTCATCACCTCCATAATTGAGAAACATTTCTTAGTCCTTTTCAAGTACTTAAGGATATTCTTGACCGCCGCCCAGTGCTCCATTCTAGGATCACTTTGAAACCTTCCGGCCATACTTATGGCAAGGCTGACATTGGGTCTTGTGCACAGCATTGCATACATGATAGAGCCTATGGTTGAAGCATAGGGGATGACACTCATCTTTTCTCTATCTTCTGCAGTCACTAGGCATTGAGTCTTACTCAACTTCACACGTTGTAACACAGGCAAGAACCCCTTCTTGGACTAATCCATTTTGAACTTCTTCAAAACTTTATCAAGGTATGTGCTCTGTGAAAGTGCTATTAAGCGTCTCGATCTATCTCTATAGATCTTAATGCCTAATATGAAAGCAGCTTCTCCTAGGTCCTTCATTGAAAAACTCTTGTTCAAATATTCCTTCACGCTTTCCAGCATTTCTATATTGTTTCCAATCAGAAATATGTCATCCACATATAATATTAGAAACGCTATCGAGCTCCCACTCATTTTCTTGTAAATACAAGCTTCTCCATAAACTTGTATAAACCCAAACGCTTTGATCACCTCATCAAAGCGCTTATTCCAACTCCGAGATGCTTGCACCAGCCCATAAATGGATCGCTGGAGTTTGCAAACTTTGTTAGCATTCTCTGGATCGACAAAACCTTCTGGTTGCATCATATACAACTCTTCCTCAAGGAAACCATTGAGGAACGTTGTTTTGACATCCATCTACCAAATTTCATAGTCGAAATAAGCAGCTATTGCCAACATGGTTCTGACAGACTTAAGCATCGCTATGGGTGAGAATGTCTCACCATAGTCAACTCCTTGAACTTGTGAAAAAACCTTTGCCACAAGTCGAGCTTTATAGATGGTAACATTACAGTCCGCGTCCGTCTTCTTCTTGAAGATCCATTTGTTCTGAATGGCCTTTCGCCCTTCAGGTAATACTTCCAAAGTCCATACTTTGTTTTCATACATGGATCCCATCCTGGATTTCATGGCCTCTAACCATTTCTCGGAATCCGGGCCCATCGCCGCTCCTCCATAGCTCGTAGGTTCATTGTTGTCCAACAACATGACCTCCAAGACAGGGTTGTCGTAGCACTCAGGAGCAGTACGTGCCCTTGTCGACCTACGAGGTTCAATAGTAACTTCATTTGAAGCTTCATGATCATCATCATTTACTTCCTCTACAACTGTCATAGGCTCCACAGAAACATGTTTCTGCGTTGTGCTACTCTCTGGTTGAAGTAAAGGTGCAATAACCTCATCAAGCTCTATTTTCCTCCCACTCAATTCTTACGAGAGAAACTCTTTCTCAAGAAATGTTCTGTTCTTAGCGACAAACACTTTGCCTTCGGATCTGACATAGAAGGTATACCCGACTGTCTCTTTCGCGTATCCTATGAAGACGCGTTTCTCCGCTTTGTGTTCCAGCTTTTCAGGCTGAAGCTTTTTGACATAAGCATCACATCCCCAAACTTTAAGAAACGACAACTTTGGCCTCTTTCCAAACCATAGTTCATATGGAGTCGTCTCAACGGATTTTGATGGTGCCCTATTTAAAGTGAATGCAGCTGTCTCTAATGCATAACCCCAAAACGACAGTGGCAAATCAGCAAGAAACATCATAGAACGCACCATATCTCATAAGTTTCGATTACGATGTTCGGACACACCATTACGCTGTGGTGTTCCAAGCAGTGTCAACTGTGAAACAATTCCACACTGTCTTAAGTGACTGCCAAACTCATAACTCAGATATTCACCTCCTCAATCAGATTGTAGGAATTTAATCTTCTTGTTACGATGATTCTCAACTTCACTCTTTCAGACTTGTGTTTCATTAAGTAAATATACCCATATCTACTTAAGTCATTAGTGAAGGTGAGAAAATAACGATATCCACCACGTGCTGTAACATTCATTGGACCGCACACATCAGTATGTATGATTTCCAATAAGTCATTTGCCCGTTCCATTGTTCCAGAGAACGACATTTTAGTCATCTTGCCCATGAGGCATGGTTCACATGTGTCAAGTGATTCAAAATCAAGTGACTCCAAAAGTCCATCAGCATGGAGCTTCCTCATGCGTTTTACACCAATATGACCTAAACGGCAGTGCCACAAGAAAGTGGTACTATCATCACTATCAAGATTCAATATGAATAAACCCCTCACATTGGGTGCATGACCATAAAAGATATTACTCATATAAATAGAACAACCTTTATTCTTTGTTTAAATGAGTAACCGTCTCACAATAAACAAGATCCGGATATAATGTTCATGCTTAACACAGGCACTAAATAACAATTATTCAGGTTCATCACTAATCCCGATGGTAATCGAAGAGAGAGCATGCCGACGGCGACCACATCAACCTTGGAACCATTTCCCATGCGCATCATCACTTCCTCCTTTGCCAGCCTTCATCTATTCCATAGTTCCTCTTTTGAGTTGCAAATATGAGCAACCGAACCGGTTATCAAATACCCAGGCACTACAATGAGAGCTAGTAAGGTACACATCAATAACATGTATTCATGTATACCTTGTTTGTCGTTGGCCGCCTTCTTGTCAGCCAGGTACTTGGGGCAGTTCCGCTTCTGGTGACCAGTTCCCTTGCAATGAAAGCACTCAGTTTCTGGCCTGGGTCCATGCTTGGGCTTCTTTATAGGAGTAGCAAATGCTTTGCCATCCTTCTTGGTTTTACCCTTCTTTCCCTTGCCCTTGCCATTCTTCTTGAAACTAGTGGTTTTATTGACCATCAACACTTGATGTTCTTTCTGGATTTCAGACTCAGCGACTTTTAGCATCGAAAACAGCTCGGCGACTGACTTGTTCATCCAGTTCTTGTTATAGTTCATCACAAAGCTCTTGTAACTAGGTGGCAGTGATTGAAGAACTCTGTCAGTGATCGCCTCTAGCGGAAGGGAAATTCCCAACTCCGCTAGACGAGTCGAATACCCAGACATTCCGAGTATATGTTCACTAATAGACCAGTTCTCCTCCATCTTGCAAGCATATAACTTATCGGAGGTCTCATACCTCTCGGTCCGGGCATTCTTCTGAAAGATAAACTTCAACTCCTGGAACATCTCATATGCTCCATGACGATCAAAACGTCTTTGAAGTCCCGGTTCTAAGCCATACAATATTGCACACTGAACTATTGAGTAATCTCCAGAACGTGCCTCCCAAGCGTTCTTAACGTCTTCAGATGACATGTCTTCTGGTTGGTCACCAAGCGGTGCATCAAGGACATATGATTTCTGGGAAGCCATGAGGATAATCCTCAGATTACGGGCCTAGTCAACAAAGTTACTTCCATCATCTTTCAACTTAGCTTTCTCTAGGAAAGTTCCTAAAATTCAGGGGTGCTGCTACGCGAGCCATTGATCTACAACATAAATATTAGGTTTTACTTGGACTATTGTTCAAGATAATGAGTTTAGATAATCAAATTACTAAAGCACCCACTCAAATTGACATCCCTCAGGTCATCTGAGTGTCACATGATCCAAATTCACCAAATCAAATCCGATCGTCACGTGAGTTGAGGTGGTTTCAATGGTGAACATCATCATGTTGATCATATCTACTATATGAGTCATGTTCGACCTTTTGGTCTCTTGTGTTCCGAGGTCATGTCTCTACATGCTAGGCTCATCAAGTTTAACCCGAGTGTTCTGCATGCAACACTGGCTTGCACCCGTTGTATGTGAATGTAGAATCTATCACACCCGATCATCACGTGGTGTCTCGACACGATGAACTTTCGCAATGGTGCACACTCGGGGAGAACACAATTCATCACGAAATTTAAGTGAGGGATCACCTTATAATGCTACCGCCGTCCTAAGCAAAACAAGGTGCATAAAAGGATTAACATCACATGCAAATCATAATTGACATGATATGGTCATGAACTTGTGCTTTTGATCTCCATCTTGAAAGCACTGGCATGATCTCCATCGTCACCGGCATGACACCATGATCTCCATCATCTTGATCTCCATCAATGTGTCGCCATCGGGGTTGTCGTGCCCATCATGCTTGTACTACTATTGCTACCGTTCAGTGATAAAGTAAAGCATTACATAGCGCTTAATGATTGACACGCAGGTCATAAAATAATTAAAGACAACCCTATGTCTCCTGCTGGTTGTCGTACTCATTGACATGCAAGTCGTGATATTCTATACAACACATGATCATCTCATACATCACATATATCACATCATGGAATTGGCCATATCACATCACAACATACCCTGCAAGAACAAGTTAGATGTCCTCTAATTGTTGTTGCATGTTTTACGTGGCTGCTACGGTATCTAGCAAGAACAATTCTCACCTACGCATAAACCACAACGGTGATACATAAGTTGCTCTTCAACCTTCTCAAGGACCACCTTTGTCGAATCCGATCCAACTAAAGTAGGTGAAACTTCCACCTGCCAACCATCTTATGCAACAAGTTGTATTTGAGGGAACCATTCTCTCGTAAGCGTACGAGTAATGTTGGTCCGAGCCGCTTCATCCCACAATATCGCTGAACCAAAACACGACCAAGGGAGGAAGCAATCTATGCATCAACGCCCACAAACTCTTAGTGTTCTACTCGAGATCTCATCTACACATAGACCTAGCTCATGATGCCACTGGTGGGTAACGTCGCATGGGAAACAAAAAAATTCCTACGCTCACGCAAGACCTATCCATGGTGATGAGCATCTACGAGAGGGAGAGTGGATATACATACCCTTGTAGATCGCTAAGCAGGAAGCGTTAAGAAACGCGGTTGGTGTAGTCGAACATCTTTGCGATCCAAATCGTCGAGCGTCCCGCGATCCAATCACGATCCGTCCCGATCAAGCACCGAACGGACGGCAGCTCCGCGTTCAGCACACATACATCTTGATGACAATCTCCGCCTTCTTGATCCAGCAAGAGGGAGCGGAGAGGTAGATGAGTTCTCCGGAAGCATGACGGTGCCGGGGCGATGGTGGTTGAGCAATTCTGGCAGGGCTTCGCCTAAGCACTGCAGAAAACCGATCTAGAGGAGAAACTATGGACTAGAGGAACGGGTAGCACGTGGCTGAAAATCTAGTGCAAAAAGCCTAAAACCTCTAGTATATATATAAGAGAAAGAGAGGAGGAGGCTTGGCCCAAAGGCCAAGCCATCTAGGCTTCGGCCTAACCAAGAGGAGAGGAGGATTCCTCCTCCAATCGTAGTAGTACTAGGACTCCTCCTTATTTTGGCCTTTTTTTTTGCCTTTTTCCACCTTTTTCTCTTTGGGCTTTTCTTCCTAGCCGCATGGGCCTTGTGTGGGAATTCCACAAGCCCACTAAGGGCTGCTATTCACTCTCCCACAGCCCATGTAGCCTCTCGGGTCGAAATACCCCTCCCGATGGTCTCCCGGTACACTACCGATGAGCCCGAAACTTTTCCGGTGACCAAAATAGGACTTGCTATATATCAATCTTTACCTCCGGACCATTCCGGAGATCCTCATAACATCCGGGATCTTATCCGGGACTCCGAACAACCTTCGATCACCACCATGCATAACTCTATACTACCGAAACGTCACCAAACCTTAAGTGTGCAGACCCTGTGGGTTCGAGAACTATATAGACATGATCAAGACACCTCTATGGTCAATAACCAGTAGCGGGACCTGTATGCCCATATTGGTTCCTACATATTCGACGAAGATCTTTATCGGTCGAACCTCTATGTCAAGGATTCAGTTAATCCCATATGATGTTCCCTTGGTTCTTCGGTATGTTACTTGCCCGAGATTCGATCGTCGGTATCTCCATACCTAGTTCAACCTCGTTATCGGAAAGTCTCTTTACACGTTTCGTAATACAAGCCCATGACTAACACTTAGTCACATTGCTTGCAAGGCTTATTGTGATGTTGTATTACCGAGCGGGCCCTGAGATACCTCTCCATCACACGGAGTAACAAATCCCAGTCTTGATCCATGCCAACCCAACAGACACCCTCGGAGATACCTGTAGAGCACCTTTATAGTCACCCAGTTATGTTACGACATTTGATACACACAAGGCACTCTTCCGGTATCCATGACTTGCATGATCTCATGGTCATAGGAACATATACTTGACATGGAGAAAACAATAGAAATAAACTGACACGATCATATGATACGTTTGTAGTTTTGGTCTTGTCCATCACATCATTCTCCTAATGATGTGATCCCGTTATCAAATGGCTTCACATGTCAATGGCTAGGAAACCTTGACCATCTTTAACCAACGAGCTAGTTCACTAGAGGCATACTAGGGACAAAGTGTTGTCTATTTACCCACACATGTAAATGTGTTTCCAATCAATACAATTATAACAAGGATAATAAAAGATTATCATGAAAAAGGAAATATAATAATAAACACTTTATTTATTGCCTCTAGGGCATATTTCCAACATTTGTCAGCGTGGTCATCAGTTCAGATAGAACTTGATTCGGTGGCCTAACCGAACTAGACACCCTAGAAGCCGGCACTGATGTGTTAACCATTGTTGTTGCTCCGACCACCATAGATTGGAGAGTCGGCACCGTCCCGACCATGAATATGCGGCTCAGCACGGCGGCTCGTCGGGGTATGAAATACCGTCGCCATCGGAACAGCCCCCAAGCCCGCCGTCTTCATGTTAATAAACTAACTCTGTCTCTCCGGCCGAGGACCCATCATTTGAATAGATGAGAGTCTCTCCCCTAGACACGAATTTTTCCTCTAGTTTTGCACCTTCCACAAAACCAACAAATATGCTTTTAGCCGGGTTGACTCCGAGCAGGTTGCGCGCGCCGAGCCGACACGACAAGGTCAGTGCAAACGTTCGGCTTGGGTCCTGACTCGCCGATGTTGCCGATGAAGACATGAATCTTGCCGAAGGGGACTCGATACGTGTACTTGATTCAGTCGGCCTCAAGGCCCCAGCTGGCATCATTGATGTAGAGCTTTACGAGATAACCCTTCGTCATCCTGCCAACGATGTATCCCTCGATCCCTGGGAAAGTGCCCTTCAAGAACTCGAACCTAGCATGTGCTAGCCCCATGGTGGGCGCCAACTATCGTGGTTTTTTCACGACATATCTTCTAGTGTGAGGACTTAGACGTGAGGCCATCGCAACTAGTTGGTTAGCTTGTCGAGGTTGATTGGAATCGAGAGATATGGTTTGCCTAGGGTCGGCCCCCCATGATCGAGGTCATAGCCTACTCCTGCTTTTCTGCTTGTTGTCTGGTGATGAATATAAGGGAGCGGATTCGCTTGACCTAGCTATTTATCGATTGTAACTTAAGTCTATTGGCCTCAGGGGCTCGCCTTTATATATAAGTCGAGGCCCTAGGCTTACAAGAGTCTGAGTCGCGCTACGATTCGTTACCAAGTATGTCTCTACCTCGCCTTGCCTCAGAAGCAAGGGAACTCCCGACGACTTCCACCTCTTGGGCCTTGAGTCACCCTCTTCGTATACTGGGCCACCAACTGGCTCACTTGGTAAACCGCCTTGCTGGTCTTGTCCTCAGTGTCACCACCCACATTGTGCATTGCCTATGAGCTGCCATCAGGATGACCATGATCAATAGGGATGGTCATATTGTGCGTTTATATCTCCAATAGCGAGGGGTTGTGGGTGTAACAATGGTATTGATGTCCTCATCATCCTCCCCTTCTTGAAATGAAGTCGTCCTCGACAGGAGTTCATCTTCCTCACCCAAATAAGGCTTCAAATTTGCAATGTTAAAAGTGGGACTAACCCCAAACTCTGGAAGCATCTCAAGTGTATATGCATTATCATTTATTTTCTCTAACACCTTAAAATGACCATCAAGATGTAGCATTAGCTTTGAATTTTGCAAATCAGGAAATCTATCCTTACGTAAATGTAACCATATAAGATCTCCAGGTGCAAACACAACATGTTTTTACCCTTATCTCCAACAACTTTGTATTTAGCATTTATACGCTCAATGTTTTCCTTATTTACCTCATGCATTTTTAAAATCAATTCAACACATTGTTTAGCATCTAAATTAACCTTCTCCAAAGACGGAAGAGACAACAAATCAATAGGCGCACAAGGTCTAAAACCATACACAATTTCAACGGGGCATATCTTAGTAGTAGAATGCAATGAACGATTATAAGACAATTCAATATGTGGCAAGCATTCTTCCCACATTTCAGGTTATTTTTCAAAACAGCCCCAAGCATAGTAGACAATGATCTATTGACTACTTTAGTTTTTCCATCAGTTTGGGGGTGACATGTAGTACCAAAGCATTTTAGTCTCCAACTTAGCCCATAACATCACCAAAAGTGGTTAAGAAATCTAGCATCATGATCTGAAACAATTGTATTTGGCACACCATGTAAGCAAATAATTTCACGAAAGAACAACTCAGCAACATTAGCAACATCATCACTATTATGACATTAGCCCATAACATTAGCAACTCTAGCATCACAACTGTGCCATTTTTTAAAATCTATCCATGACAACAAATATGCTATCCCTCCCCTTCTTTGCTCGAGGTAAACAAAAAACAAAGTCCATAGATATATCCTTGCAAGGAACACTAGGTACAGGCACATGCATATAAACCCTGAGGATTGAGTCGTGACTTAGCTTTTTGACATATAGTGCAGCGAGCAACAAATTACTCAACATCCTATCCCATCTTTGGCCAAAAGAAATGTGTATCAAGTATGTCATCTATCTTATTCATGCCAAATTGTCCCATTAATCCCCCTCCATGTGCCTCCTGCAACAACAAAAGACGAACGTCTGGAATGCATAGCTTGTTAGCTCGAAACACAAATCCATCATTAGTGAGGAACTCGTTCCATGTCCTCCCTTCTTTACAATTCTGCAACACATCTTTAAATTCAGCATTATGCAGATATTAATCTTTCATGGTCTCCAAACCAAATATTTTAAAGTTAAGTTGTGAAACAATAGTATAACGACGAGACAATGCATCAGCAATAACATTCTTTAGCCTTCTTGTGTATAATGACAAAAGGGAAAGTCTCAATGATTCATCCCATGTAGCATGTCTACGGTTTAGTTTTGCTTGACTTTTAAAATGTTTCTAAGATTCATGATCAGAATGTATAACAAATTCTCTAGGGCATAAATAATGTTGCCATGTTTCCAGAGTCCGAACAAGAGCCTATAATTCATTATCATAAATAGAATAATTCAGACTAAGCCCACTTAATTTTTCAGAAAAGTATGCAACAGGTTTACCATCTTGTAAGAACACACCTCCTAATCCAATTCCACTAGCATCACATTCAAGCTACAAAGTCTTATTAAAATCAGGAAGATGGAGTAAAGGAGCATGTGTTAACTTATCTTCAAATACAGTGAAGGCTTCTTCCTATGTGGTACGCCAAACAAAAGGCATATCCTTCTTTGTAGGCTCATTGACAGGTATAACAATGGTGTTGAAATCCCTCACAAAATGCCTATTGAAACCAGCAATGCCAAGAAAACACCTCACTTGTGTGACCGTTTTGGGCTGCGGCCAACTCTCAATAGCTTCAATCTTGGCTTTATCAACTTCAATTCCCTGTGGATCAATAGCATAACCAAGAAAAGATACTCGGTCGATGCAAAAAGTGCACTTCCCAAGGTTACCAAACAAACGTGTATCACGTAGAGAAATAAACAGAACATGTAAATGTTCCAAGTGTTCCTCCAAAGATCTGCTAGTATATCATCAAAATAGACTACCACATATCATCTATTGAAATCACGTAAAACCTCCTTCATTAATCTCATGAAAGTACTAGGTACATTAGTTAACCCAAAAGGCATAACTAACCACCCATATAAACCTAACTTAGTTTTAAATGTTGTTTCCCATTCATCTCCCAATTTCATACGAATTAGGTGGCATCCACTACGCAAATGAACTATGGAGAATATTGTAGAGCCACTTAATTCATCAAGCGTATCATCTAGCCTAGGAATAGGATGACGATAACAAATAGTTAATATTAGTAATGCCTCTACAATCCACACACATACGCGATGTTCCACCCTTTTTCGGCACTAGAATAATAGGCACAACACAAGGACTAAGGGATTCGCGTATATAACCTTTGTCAAGCAGCTCTTGTACTTGACACATAATCTCCTTCATCTCCTATGGATTGGTACGGTATGGCACATAGTTGGGTAGCGATGCACCGGTAATTAAGTCAGTCTGATGCTTAATCCCTCGAAAAGGTGGTAATCTTGATGGCACGTCTTGTGGAAAGACGTTAGCAAACTCCTTTAAGTTGTTAGTGATAGCATGAGGCAAAGAGGGAGGCATGTCCTCAAATGAAAATAATACCTCTTTGCATACAAAAGCATAGCAAACAGATGTAGGAACGTCCAATTCAGTAATATCAGATTTACTAGCAAGTAAGCGACCACTCTTCAGTTTTATTTCAGATGGAACACTAGATGATTGTTTATTAGGCTTATTATGTTCCTCAAATTCCTTTGCCACAATCTGATTTTCACTATAACTTTGCTCCAGTTTTGCTTTACTAGCTCGAGCAATGTCATCTTTCGTAATATGTTCAGGAGACATAGGAAGCAAGGTTATATTTTATTTTTATGAATAAGAGTATATTTATTTGTCCTACCATGGTGTACATATTTTTTCAATCAAATTGCCATGGTCTACCAAGTAAAACGGAGCATGCTTTCATGGGTACCACATCACAATCAACATAATCAGAATATGTAGCAATGCTAAAGTTAAAATGAACAGGATGTGTTATCTTAACCTTGCCATTGTTGTTGAACCATTGGATGTAATATGGATGAGGATGTCGTCTGGTGGTTAGCGACAACTTCTCCATCATTTCCATGCTAGGCAAGTTATTGCAACTCCCTCCATCAATGATGACCTGAACAGAAGGCTCCTTGACAGCTCCCTTGGTATGGAACAAGTTGTGCCTATGATTTTGCTCAGCCTGTGTAAACTAGTCACACCTTGTGATTTGACTCATGACTAAGTTATCATGAATCAAAAATCAGGGCCAATTAAAACTTTTGTGTGCTTGTTATGCTTGAGTTGATTGCTGATTGTTTGATTGCTTGCTAGTGCTCTATACTCATAAAACTCCCTCCTATCCTCAAGAACTCTTTTCCTTGATCCCCACTCTTGTCCAATGATCATGCCATGTGAATAGGACTTAAATATATTTTTACAAAATATTATTTTGGCCAAAAAGCATTTATTCAAATTAGGTTTTCGAAACCCCTTGATTTGAGATTTGCACTGCAAGTCCCCAAATTGGGTGGATCCTTGTCCCCCAAAATGCACTATTTGAAACCCACTATATATAATACTTCCCAAAACCACCAAATATTAATTTTGAAGATTATCTTACTATTTTATTTAAAGGCTTTTTCTTAAGGCCAGAAAGGGTCTTTTGTAGGGAAAAACTATTTAAATGATTTGAAAATATTTGAGAAAATTTAGGCAAACTCAATGGACATATATTATACATATATAAGAGTTTCAACACATGGTCATGTTCAAAATACTGGACAAAATCCTTCAAAACCATTTCTGCCTATTTCAAGGATTTGAAATATTTCTATAATAAATATTCTCAAATAAATCCAGGAAAATTCTAGCATGTCACATATGATATATGTGATCATCTTGCTAGGTTTCATCTCCATGCCAATTGTTTTGGTTCACCAAAATATCCTAAACCCACTCCTGTCCAGAGCCAAAATTGATCGACTTTACATTGTGAAGTATCTCCTATTGATCCCAAACTTTGTGGGCATGCTCTATTACCCAAATGATGATGCTACACTAAGTGGTGCATCAAGGAGAATAGTTTTGCAGACCTAGATCTACAGAAAGCCGATTCTGTTGATTTCTAGGGATTACAAAGTTTACATTATCAACTTTCTTCATTTCAGCTGAAAACTTGTGATCAGGACCAGATGGACTTACCATTACCCCTGGTAAATCTCAAGGTCATAGGATTCCCCTGCCTAGCCAAATCACATTACAAACACCTTCAGCCATAAACTTGTGGACAAGTAAAGTGGGCCCAATAAGATTCCTCTTGCCCCCAACTTTTTACCACAGTATATTCTAACCTCAATTTACCTCCAGTAACATTGCCATGCCTTCTGATCAATTATTTGGGGAGATAAATACCTCATTCTCCCTCTCTTTTACCATGGCAAGACCTCTTCTTTCCCCTCTCCCATTGTTATGTTCATAAAAAGGCCCCAAACCTTTCCAAAGCATCATTTGCATCTATCCAAGCCCAAAGATGGCATGCTCACATGGAAAATGTGAGCAGTCCATCTAAACCTACATTATGGCAGTAAATGTAGCTTTGTACTACAAGTACCTTGCCCTCTCATCTCCATGATCTTAAAATTAGTGGGTGTATAGTCCTTCCATGTCTAGGTACACTAGACAAGGTTTTACCCATAATGTCTTATAGGAAAATCTCATTAGATTAGCCCCAAGTTTTCTGCTGCAAACTTATCCCCTATGAAAACCCCTAACAACCAACTCCATTTGGGCCCCAATCTCACTTGTGCCCTACTACATGTGTGCCTCACTCACTAGACACGGCTAGCCGACCAAAAGCGCATTCTAGACATGCCTTGGCGTGGTGACCACGCTGTCTGCATGAAGAATCGATGCTCTACCAATCCACCTTGTCCTGTAGCTCACATTCGGGCTCGACCAAGCATCCACGTGCACCATGATTCACCTCTTGATCTCCCATGAATCTCCCCAACATCAGCAAGCCTCCAAGTCCTCTCTATCGCGCATGCTCGCCGCGCCCGAGGGCCTCAAAGGTGCTCCTGGGCACCCTCTGGTTGCCCTCGCCTAAAAGCTCGCTCCAGATCCCCCTCTCTCGCCTCCCTTAGCTCTATCCCCCTCTCACCAACTTCCCAGAGCCCTCGAATCTCCCTCTCATTCTCTGCATCGACGGCAATGGCTGAAGCCATACCGCCGGCCTCCACTCGAATGCGTGCCAAGCCGAGCTCCCCCTCGTCTCTTCTCACTCTGGTGCCTCCACCTAGCCGTCCATCCCGTTGTCTCCATCCCTCGCCGGGGGGTTGTGCGCTCGGGTTGGTAATAGCCGACGGCCTCCTCCACGGGCATCAGGATCGGCTCCGTTGTGGCCCTTCCCGGTGGGTGCGCAGCACCAGGATGGATGCAGCGCGTCCCCGCAAGCTCGCCAGCATGCGCGGCAACGCCGGAGGTGGCCTGTGCCGCTGAAGCAAGCACCGGCACCGGCCGGTTCCCCTCATCCCCTACTCCCTCTCTATTAGAGCGGGAGGAGGGAGAACACCCTTCTAGGCGGGCCCCGCGCATAAGCGAGCCAAGCGTCGGGCCCAACCATTTAAGTGGAAGCACCCCCACGGTTTCCGGTTTCCCGCGGCGAAGGCCGCTTCCGCCAGGGCACCTTTGATGTGGCCTCCTCCCCGCCAGGCCACACCACCGGGCCGGCACATAAGCTATCTTGCGCCCACGGACGCATTTTAGCCCATTCCTTTTTGGTAAATTCTTTAGCCCTTTTTCTTTTTCCAGAGTATTGTAAATTTCATAATAAAATCATTATAGCTCCAAATTTAGTGATCCAAAATCCTAGATATTCCTAAAATTATTTCCTATCCAAATATCTGCATTGAACCTTTTTCCTGCAAAGTTTCTATAGAGGTCAAATTCAAATTTGAATTTGAACTATTAAAGCCCACATTGTAAAATTCCTAGGGGATACAAATCAACTCCAAATGGAGTGATTCAAGTTCCTAGGTGTCAAGAAAATCATAACCTATTTTCAAAGATTTGCTTAACATTTTTCCCATGCTATATTTTGGCAAGACCAAATAAATAGCCCCCTTTTCCATTATTCCACCTCATGAAAATCATAGGAAATTCATCCCAACTCCAAACCAGTGAAACCACTTCCCTCATGTTTCTAAAATCATGCCCTATTTGTTGGGTCCATCCAGTCCTTTTTACAAAATATTTTCTGTAGACTTCAAGTAGGATCAACATTTCATCTATTTCCACCATTCAACCCCCCCCCCTTGATCCACATCCTATGAAACCTCCTTGGTTATTTTTCTTGTGACCAAAGGTGTCCAGGAAAAATAGAACTCCTATTTATAGAGCACTTTTATTTTCTACTTGTTGTGTTGCTTATTGTGGTTGTTTACTGACGGTAGTTGACGAGATATACAGAGTGCTCGGAGTTGCATGAGAAGTGTGTGAAGACCTTGAAGACTTTGCGAAGCTAGGCAAGCAGCCCTTTGACCATGACTATGAACCCTTTTATTGCATGGCATATAGCACTTTAGTATGTTGTATTGATCATGATGGTGTGGTGTCCACTTTTGTGGGATGCCTCCGATACTTTCTTGTTGATACTTGCATCGTGCATGACCCTACCTCCTTATGAGGGTTGTGGTGGTGCGAGTAGTTAGGTTGCTAGTAGATGCTACGCAAGTGGGATCGGGAATACGCATGGTGATGGGAACACAAATGATTTCAAAGACCTTTCGAAAACCCCGTCGGTTGCCACTAATGCCCGAGGGAGATGATGATGAGTTGAGTAACCACTTGAGAAAGAAGTGGTGTACCGGAGCAAGAGAGTGTGTGTTTTCAAAGACAGATTAGATTTAAGATTTGTCGACCGTCCCAACCTTACATGCGCAACCACGATACCCCTTTATGGGACGGGGCTTTGTTGATTACTTTGGTCGATACTGGCAAGGAGCCCGCATTACTAGTGGCGGGAGTGGCATGGTCACCCTCGATATGGGGTCGTGCCAGTATGGACGATCATGCGCTGTCTTCACAGGCACCGGGCACACCGTTGGTCCTTGCATGGATGCTACGAGTGATGTACATCATGTGGGATGGGTACCAATCGAGTGGACTCTTTGTTAGTATCACCAGGGAAAGGGCATTGTTCGGATGCTTACCTCGGGTATGTTGTATACCACGAGTCGTGGATGACACGGAAGTTCCCCTAGTCTTGTGGGTAAAGTGTTCAACCTCTACAGAGTGTAAAACTATTCGAATAGCCGTGTCCACAGTCAAGGCCAGTTGGGTGGTGCTGCTTAGACTATGTCCAGATGTTTTCACAAAACTTGGTGTGTGTGGATGACATAGAGATGACACCTGAGTTAAGTCCGATGACTTGTCGTGATGACTGAACATGAGATGTTCAATCCCTTTCTTATGATGATATCTATAACTTGTTCATTTAGATATCTACCAACTCTTGATGCATGCTTACATAAGTTAGTTGATCATGTCACTGCACTAAAAATTAGCTTCCTGCAAAACTACCTACTTAGTGCTATATCATGTTCTGTTGAACTTTGTTCCAAACATGGGTTGCTTGCGAGTACATTCAAAGTACTCATTGGCTTGCCACTGGTTATTTTATTGTTCAGGCATGAAAGATCATATTATGATGAAGATTAACTTGGTGACGGACATGCGAGCTAGGACGCTTCCCAGTCAGAGTGCCTGTAGGGTTAAGACAGATGGCATGGGTTCACACTATCGTTGAACATTTCCGCTACAAGTATATGAAGACTGGGCCCTAAAGGCCATATTTGAGTAAAACTATATGTAATGGATCTAAGACTCTTGTTATTCAGTTTCTGTGTGTTCAGTAAGCATTTATCTCTGGGATCACTGTGCACGTACATTCGGTGATCACGACTTATAAGTCAGGGTCCCCACAAAACTGCACACTCAGAGAACGTTGAGCAACTAAACTTTCATACTTGTCAGTGTAGTCAGCAGCCATGTAGTGTGTCTCTTGTTCAGTATCCTCAACACCCTATTCTTCACTCGCAATAAGAGCCAAAGTCACCTCAGCATAATCACTAGAAGAAGAATATCCACCATCCTCTATAACAATCATCACACGCCTGGATGTGCATTCTCTCACAAAGTGACCTCTACCCTTGCAACTATGACATAACCTCATGTGTTTGTCGTGTATATGCCATGAATGAAGAAGAGCTCTGTGTATGCCACGAGGGTGTGCCCTTGCTCGACACTGGTGGTGGTGCCTGTTTTCCTTTATCTCTGTTGGAGTTGTCATCTCAAGTAAGTGGTGATGTAGCTAACTTGTGGAAGTATATGATGTACTAGTGTCCACGATGAAGCTCGACCCACAGAAAAATTAGTTCGCCATTGCCTGTCGATCTTGCACTTCACGTTTAGATTTGCAAGCAAGATGGAATAAACGAGTGATAGTGTTATACTCCTTATACCCTAGAATAGTGTGAACTCTCTATTTAATCCATCTAGAAAACGTGCAAGCATTGCTTCATTCTCCTCAACAATACCACATCTAATCATGCCATTTTGTAATTCCTGATAATATTGCTATATAGAATTTTATTTTCTTATCTTAATAGCTGCAAATTTTGAAGAAATTCACGTTGATAATATGGTCGAACCCAACGATTAAGCATAGTAGCTATCAGTGCATGGAAAGTAGTAGCAGAACCCAGCAACATAAGAAGATAAAACCAACATCCAGGACCAAGACTCCGACAGAGGCGACCTACATTGACTAAGCAACACTGGCAAGGTCAATGCAAATGGCCCAGTACGGGCCCGAACCATGCCAAGCACGTCCCCGGTGCCTGTCGGGGACCGAGGCACATGCATCTACAGGAAGACCAAACAATCCATCGCAATGTCAGTCACTAGTCGATGTGGTGTTGATCCTCCAAGTGGCTAACTTGCTCTCGATAAGCACATGGCGATGCACTGGAAGATAGATTATGCCCCCTTGACACCTTTCCACAGACATGTCAAGATGTGGTGCAATAGTTAGCTAAAGCGGTGGTAGAAGCCTGCGAGGAATGCATCCCCGCACGCCACATAGACTAGCATTTATGGCATTTTGTCCTAAGAGCCAGAGTTAGGTATGATAGCACTGTTAGCTATCTAATCATCATATAATGTAAATTTTTCCACTATGGTTGCCCCTTGAGCTATAAAAGGAGGCCCAAGGAAAGCTAGCTAAAGATTCAAACATTTGGACACTTGTACTCATGTAGCAGCTCTCTCGAAGGCAACCCATGCCGGGTTTGAGCTCGGCATGTGCTTCGTGCCCCTATGATCAATCCACCGAAGCAAGAGTAGGGTTTTATGCTTCTCAACAAAGCAGCCTTGTCGAGGGGGCCATGCCGGCAGCACAGTCCCCTCCGCGACAAAAGACCCAGAGGTAGATGCAGTGAACTTTGCATGCTGACAAGCCTGACGAGGCATCTATGGCCTCATCCGGTCCGCGTGATCACCGGGACCAACGGCGTGTCCTGGAAAACTGGCGTTAGGAATACACACACATGACCATAGAGTAACGCCGGGAAGCACATCGTCAGTCTAACAGGCGCAACGACCCAGCTGTTGCCGACCCCTTGCCTAGTGCTAGCGGGTACCTGCCTTATGAGGTTGGATGCCCTGCCTTCTCTCGCGAGCTATGATAGGTCCGCTGGCCATCAGCCCGAGCTTTTAAGCCTGAACTGATGGAAAAATACGATGGAAAGCTAAACCCGGCGGAATTCCTGGGCATCTACATGATAGTCGTTCAAGCCGTTGGAGGAAGAGATGAGAAGGTGCTCACCAACTATCTCCCTTTGACACTCAAGCCAAATGTGAGGTCGTGGCCGATGTACTTGCTGGGAACTCCATTTCATCATGGGCTGACTTATGCAATGATTTGTTGGCGCCTTCACAGCTGGCCACTAGGAGCCAGGGCAACCCATGGACCTGCAAGTCCTTCCGTAGAAGGAGGGAGAAACCTTGCGGAAGTGAATCCAGAGATTCAGTCGAGTACACCGCAATATTCCACAGATAAACCTGCAACTTTAATTGACGCATTCCATTCAAACATGCGTAGCAGGAGGATGCGGGCCAACATGAATGTCAAACTCCCCAAGATTGTTAATGAGTTGTACACATTGTCGGATAAGTGTGCTCATGCTGAGGAAAGAAAGCGACTACCCGAAGATGAGGCTGGCATCAAAGTCGACTCAAATGATGACAATGATACCCCTGGCTTGATGGGGAAAAGCCGCAGACGCAATAAGAAGTGTAAGGGAAAGGCCGTGTTGGCCGTTGAGGGCTCTGGTGATCTGAGTGCCGAAAATAAGGCCAAGGATGAGGCCTTTGGAAAGGGAGCTGCAGTGTGCACTGATTGCTGGGAGGCCGCTGTAGAAGAGAAAACTGGAAAGTCTGATGTGCCAACCAGCAAAATCCACTGCACCAAGGGTCACGATCTCCAAGAATGCCACCAAGTCGAGAAGCTTGCTCAGAAGCACATGGTTGAATATGAGAAGCATGACAAGGAGAAAGGCCAAGATGGTGCTACCGGGAAGGGTCGTGGTGGTAGAGGAGGCCGCCGTGGCAAGGCCCCGTAGTAGAAGGGAGAATGAGCCAGAGGCTATCAGAAGAAAGAAGGAGATGATATGAGTAATGATAAGGATGATGAAGAGGATTCTAGTGATCGGGAATTCTAGAAGGTAGCTGAAGCCATGTCTGTTGACGGGGGAGCGTCCTTGCATTCCTCTCATCGTCAGCTCAAGTAGTGGGTGTGTGAGGTCCACACCATGGAGCCACCGGTAGATTCCATAAGGCCACTCAAATGGTCCCGCACACCAATCATCTTTAACAAAGAGGATCATTCTGACTACGGTCGGGTGTTTGTCGTTGTTGGTCTCCCCAACAATCCACAACCTCAAAGTAACCAAGATGTTAGTGGAAGGCGGGGCGAGGTTGAACTTGATCTCCCCTAAAGTGGTTGAAAGGCTACATATTCCTGACAAAGAGCTCAAAGCTACGGGTACGTTCCAAGGAGTCAACTCCGGCAGGAGCCGACCCAAGGGAAAGATCACTTTGCCTATGATGTTTGGTGGGGAGTTGAACTACCGGACTGAGAAAGTGGTCTTCGATGTAGTCGAACTTCCTCTACCTTACAATGGAATTCCTGGTCGTCCAGCTCTGGTGAAATTCATGGCAGCATCCCACTATGCGTACAAAACTTTCAAGATTCCAGGGCCCATGGGAATCATCTCCATCCCATCTGATAAAAAGGATGTGGTTATACGTGTGGACAAGATGTATTGAGACACGATAGTAGCTGAAGTTGCAAAAACCCTAGATCCCTCCAAGGAATCAAAGAAAGTGAAGAAGTAGCAGGGACACCAAGAAGCGCACCTCTTGCGAGTGCACTGCACCCGTCAATGACCTGCCGGAGAGTTCCGCTAGCAAAAGGTTCAAGGTCACATATCCTGAGACAAAGAAGATCCCAAAGGGGCAGGATGGCACCAATGATACGTTCACCATCAGTGCCACTCTTAATGACAAATAGGAAAGTGCACTCCTTGCCTTCTTGTGGGCGAATGTCGATGTGTTTGCTTGGCAACCATTTGACATCCCCGCTTTTCCCAGCAAGGTAATTGAGCACCACCTTGCTATCTGCCCTCATGCCAGACCTGTCACACAAAAAGTCAGTAAGCAAGCCTTGAGGCGGCAGTAGTTCATCGCCAAGGACATCAAGAATCTCGAAGCAACTGGTTTGGTCAGAGAGTATTGCATCCAACTTGGTTAGCCAACCCGATAGTGGTGCGCAAGGCGAATGTGAAATGGAGGCTCTGCATAGATTTGCATGCCCAAAGGACCCTTTTCCCTTTCCGCGCATCGATTAGATTGTTGATTCCACTTACTGGTGTGATTTACTTTCCTTATTGGACGCATACTCTGGATACCACCAGATATTCATGGCCAATGAAGATGAGGAAAAGATCGCGTCCATAACTCCGTGTGGCACATACTGCTTTGTACGTATGCCATTCGGGTTAAAAAGCACTAGTGTCACCATTGCAAGGGCCATGCAGATTGAATTTGAACCTTAGTCGCACAAAAACATGGAATCTTACATGGATGACATAGTAGTCAGGACCAAATATGAAGAAACTCTCATACAAGACTTGCAAGAGACTTTCATGAACTTGCGCAACATCAATTTGAAGCTCAACCCTGAGAAGTGTGTGTTTGGTGTCCCATCCGACAAGCTGCTTGGGTTATTTGTATCTAAGCGAGGAATAGAAGCCAATCCCGACAAGATCAAAGCAATCAAGCAGATACAAGCAACCAAGATCGTCAAGGACATAACACGCTTGACCGGATGCATTGCCGCATTGAGTAGGTTCATCTCCAACCTTGCTGAATGTGCCCTGCCATTTTTCAAGATTCTTGTTGAGAAAGCTGTGACCAGTTTACTTTGTCAGCTCCTTGTTACGAGGGGCTAGGTCAAGGTACTCTGGAGTGCAAAAGGTGATCTTCGGCCTCATCGTGGCATCGAGGAAGCTGCGCCACTACTTCCAAGGACACGAGATCATAGTTGTCACGCGCTTTCCGTTGCAGCATATATTGAGGAACCCCAAAGCCACTGACAGGATAGTTGAGTGAGCGCTAGAGCTGTCAAGTTTTGGTTTGAAGTTTGAGAGCACTTCCACCAGTTAGAGCAGCGTGTTCGCAGAGTTCATTGCAGAATGGATGCCCACGCCAGACGAAGAGGTACCAGAGACAATTCTCCCTTGCAAAGAAGTGCCTACGGATTGGATCATGTATTTTGATGGTGCTTCCTCGCTCCAGGGCGCCGGATCAGGCGTGCTCCTCATCGCCCACACCGGAGAGCACCTCAAATATGTGGTTCAAGTGCACTTTCTGTGGGAGGAGGCCACCAACAACACCGCTGAGTATGAGGGGCTCCTTGCAGGACTCAGAATCACGATGGAATTGGGAATCAAGAAACTGATCATCCGTGGAGATTCTCAACTCATAGTGAAACAAGTTAACAAAGATTATCAGAGTCTGTTGATGGAAATATATGTGGAAGAGGTGAGGAAGTTGGGGGAGCACTTTGATTATTTGTGTCGGGACCCCGATCCTAAGTCATAAGAATCTAGCATGTAACACATCATATCACATTGCGGTCTCATGCATGGTTATCTCCACGGCTGCCACCTTACCTGGGTCTGGACCGTTTAAGTCTTTTGGCTCATGTATGTGATTATGTCGCTAGCATTCAAATGTCAAAGAACTCGGGTCGACATGACTAGTCATAGAACCCAAGTGGCACATCCGTATAGAGACAAACAAACGTAACCCGACAATGCAGGTGTCGGTCATTAGCGTGTGTAGACGAGTCATAGCAAGCTACAAGGATTCCATTATGCCATGGGACACAAATGTCATCACTGCACGTAGACGAGTTGTAGCAGGCTACAGGGACTCCATTACACTGCAAGACATTTCCCCAAAGAGACAAACATAGCAGCAAAGAAGGATACATGTCGGTCAATCCATGTGTCCGGAGCAGTACCAAGCTACCAAGTCTCGGTTGAAGCACAAAGAGGCATTTCACCATAAAGAGTACTACTAAAGGCACACAACTAGGTGCTAAATCCCATACATACTCTTGCACGTCACACGTACGCACGACATGCCCGATATGCATAGATACAAGTATGGCATCACAACATAACCATAGAACATCACAACATTTATTTAGAAGGCTCAGAAGAGCTTTGCATAATATGTTTATGCAGGTAGGGGTCACATGACCCGACACTCAAGTCATACACACAAAGTTGTACAAGCCATGCGGAAGCTTAAAGTTGTCTAAGTACAAACAGATGAAAGGAAAAAAAAGTCATAAAGCCTGACTATCTACAAACCATCCTAGGGTATCAGATCGTAGCTGAGGTACTAGCTAAGCTCGTCGTCGATGTCTATGAAGAACCCATTAGATGGGTCCTGGGTCTCATCTGCAACATTTATTAAACAAATATGAGTACTAACGTACTAAGAAAGTCTTTGAAGCAGACCTAATCTATTCACGCTCATGTATTAACAAGGGGAGTGGTGGGGTTTATGCAGCAATGCCAGCTTTGACTCTTGGCTAACCTGTACTATGAATACTAGTTCTTTGAGCAAGTTTTGAGATAGCCCACATGAGTCCACTAACACCACTTCAATGCTCTACCAAGGATTCACTCCCGACACCTACGAGAGTGCCATCCACGGTACTCACACTTGTCTTGATACTTTTATGAGTAACCATTAACTTTGTCTATGGACAACATAAGTTCTCCAAGTAGTCCATATCCGAGGATGCGGCTATTCGAACAGATTCATACCCTGCAGGGGTGTACTCCTTCACACACACGCTCTCACCACTTATTGATATGTGCACGTAAAAGCCACCGTGGCAACCTTCAAGCGGAAGCCTAGCAAGGGAGTCGTCCACGACCGTCAATCACACAAGACCTCTAGTCTAGGCTCTCGCCTATTTGAGACTGAACCCGCATGGAAGTCCGGCCGAAATTTCTTCTACGGCCCCAAACGATGTATGCAAGGTTCCAATGCCCACCATAGGAGTGACCCTTGGTACACCATGCCACTGTGTACCGCATCATAGTCCACCCCTAGGGACAAGACTATACACACCCGACAGCATAGCTATAAACACCAGACACTACTTGCAACTCCTGGACTAAGGACTAGGCAGTTGATAAGTCAAGCGGGGTCATATTTCAGGTCCCAGCATGTCGTAGTAGCTAGTCTTCGATCACAAACACAGAACTCAGTTCCTAAGAATGGTCCTAATGAGACAACCCGCTATATACTCCTACATAGCCTCTCATCGCTACCTTTACAAAATCATGTTTATTGTTTAGCTCATCACATCAGAACAACACTGTTTCACTCCGATTCATCACCCAGATGAATCAGACCTGACACATCTCTAAGCATAGCAAGCATAACAGGTAAGGCACATCAAGGCTCAAGCATCTACCAGGTATGCTAGGTTGCGGTTTATCTATTTACTATGACAATGACATGTCATGCAGAGGAATGGGTTCGACTACTGAGACAGGTAACAATTGAATCGTATATTCCTAATGCAATAAACGAGAGCTTGACGAGAGAATGGGATGTTATCAGAATGATCAATGAGGTTGCTTGCCTTGCTGGTTAACGGAGAGGTACTGTCCTTTAATGGGATACTCACGCGTATCCTCGGGAGCAGGACCTACCGAGATACATATGAAGTAACAATCAATACATGGCAAGTTGAGCAATATGATGCATGCTCATGGCTCTTCAATATGATTTGGATGAGCTAATACACATATCATTAGATTGGTTGAAGCTAGTTTGAATCAAAGATTCAAACTCAATTTCAAATAAGGCATTTTCAAATACCCTTTAATTGATTTGACCAGATCAATAGGTATAACTTGCTCGAACATGCATGATGATAGCACCAATGGATTCCTTTTTTTTGAGAATTTTTCATATATAAATTATTTCAATCTGAGCTACAGATTATTTCTATGAAAAATTTCTAAGTTTTATCCATTTTCTGGAATTATTTTAACACTAGAAATTCATTATTACGTTAGCCTTGCATCAACATGACGTCAACAGGTTAGCTGGCAGTTGCCAGGTCAAACCTGACCAGTGGGGTCCACTGGTCAGTAACTCAGGCACTAATCAAAGGTTAAAATTAAAATCTAAATCCTAATTATTGGGACTGGGCCCACTATTAGTGGGTGATTAAGTTAATTAATTAATTAATTTTAACCTTAACCCAAATTAACTAGAGATTATGCCCCACCTGCCAGTGACCCACAGGGTCAACGCCATGGTCAAACTGGTCAGGCCCGCTAACACTAGCAACCGCAGGGACGGCGGAGGGGGTCGGGGTTCGCCGCCCGGCAACCAAAACGATGGCGGAAACGTACTAACAAACACCCGCACTCGTGTGCATCCAACGGGATACATCCCATCGGCTTGGATGGCCCAGAACATCACAAGCGACAAGCTTGACGGCTGCCGGAGATCAGCCAAGCTCGAGGTCAACAATCTAGTGTGCACAAAGCTGGGTCTTGGCTCCTACATCATCTATGCGCCGGCTCCTACATCATATATGCGCCTCTACGAGCTCGATGGTGGCCTCGGGATGACCACCTGTACACCGGAGCGTTGCCGGCGTCGCGCTTGCATGGAGGCACGTTCGTGTCTCGATGGAATCGGGGGCTATGGTGCGCAATAGAGCAGGGGAAGAGGGGAGTTCGACGGAGAAGCTCACGGGGAACTCAATGCCATTGTAAGCATGCTTTGGGACGGTCTGAAGATGAAGAATGGCGACGGAGATCGTCAGTGACCAAAGGAGGAAGAATACCTCGGGCGGCGATGGGAAGCCCTTGCCGTCGTGTGGCTTGCTGGAGAGGACGAGGCATCGACGAGGAGCTCCTAAGACGCTCACAGGCGAGCGGGAGGCGCTGGGGAGGCGAAGCTATGATGGCGAGCTTGCGACTGCAGCGGCCATGGCGAGGAGTGGTGAGGGGAGGAGCAGAGAGGAAGAACGGAGGAGGGGCAACCAGGCGGCAGCGGGGAGCTTATCCCCGAGCCTCGCTGGCGTAGGGAGGTATCCAGGCAGGGAGGTGCGTGGCGCGCAGCGGCCACACGCACGTCGTCCAGGCCTTCATCCTCCTGGCAAGAGGAGGAAGAAGACCTCCCAGTCCCTCGTGGGCCGGGTTGGCTTCTTCCTGGGACAGGTAAGGCAAGCTTTCTGCTTTTATTCAGTTTTTTTCATTTTTTTATTTCTAACATTTATTTATTTTGTTTGGGAACAATTTGCTAGCTCAATATTACTGGAATAATTTATGGAGTATAACTTGATTATTTCAAGCTTCCACAAAAAGTTTCAGTAGTTTTGAATCCACAAAAATATTTGTAATGCTTTTATTCATTGTTTTCAGATGCTTTGTTGGATTAAATAAAATGCCAAAGTTGCTGAATAATTAAAATGCACCCCTGATATGTTGTTGCCAACATTTATCAGACATGGTGGGCATTTTTTATGGGCATTTCGGATTCGTTGAAAATCACTAGAGATTGAATTGGTTGATTCAAGTGAGGTTCTAGGGTTACTGTTAATCCCCATTTCGTTTTGATGAAAATTTAAACATGATGCACAATCTAGCTAGCACAATGCAAAGGATGTTGTCCCCACTCAAAACAATCTCGTCCCGATATTTGGAAGACGTCGGGAAGAGCGTGGAGTACTCTAGTCGAGGACGGTCCTCCCTTTCCCAAGTTGCCTCTTTTTCAGAATGGTTTGACCAGTGAACCATGAGAAACTTGATGTTTTGACATCGAGTGGTATGATCAGCTTGATCAAAAATACGAGTAGCGTATTCTCAATATGTAAGGTTATCCTGGATATCAAGCGTTTCCTGGTCTACTTCGCGGATAGGGTACGAGAAGAAATGCGTGAGTTGCGAGACGTGGAAGACATCATGAACCTTGGAAAGATGTGGTGGCAGTTACAATTGGTAGGCAAACTCTCCTCGTTTGGCAAGAATGCAAAAAGGACAAATGTAACGAGGAGCCAACTTGCCCTTGATACCGAATTGTTGGGTACCCTTCAAAGGTGTAACCCGAAGGTAAGCCTTCTCGTTAATTTCATAGGTCACAACCTTATGATGGCGATCATGTGGGGACCCCGACTCATAAGTCGTGATCACAAAATGCACGTGTATAGTGATGCCAGAGATCAATGCTCACTGAACACATAGAAGCTGAATAACAAGAGTCTTACATCCACACTTGACGTCTTACACAAATATTGACCACGAAGGTCTTAGTCTTACATAGATAGGGCCACACGGGCCAAACACTTAAAATAGAACAAGCAGCAGAAATCTTGGTCGAAAGGGTGAACCCATGCCATCTGCCTTAACGTACAGGCATTTTGACTGGGAAACGTCCTAGTTCGCATGTTCGTCTCCAACGAACTCTTCAACATACTCTTGTTCTTCCATGCCTGGCCAATTAAATAACCAGTGGCAAGCCAATGAGAACTTTGAATGTACTCGCAAGCAACCCAAGTTGTGGAACAAGGTAACAATGATGCATGATATAGTGCTAAGTAGGTAAATTTGTGGAGAGCTAATTTTGTATGCAATGACATGATCAAGTAAATAGTGAGCATGCATCAACAACTAGCAGGTATCCATGTGATCAAATTACCGATATCATCATAAGTAGGGGTAGAACATCTTATGCTCATTCATCATGCTAAGCCATCAGACTTAGTTTAATCCACTTGCAAAGTCATCGGACTCAGCTCATGTGACCTCTTGTCACCATCACATCCATACTCACACCAAGTTTCACGAAAACATCTGGACATAGTTTACGAAGGACCTGCAACTGTCCATGACAGTGGACGCGGCTATTTGAATAGTTTAACACTTTGCAGAGGTTGCACACTTTACCCACAAGACTCGGGGAACTTCCGTCTCATCCACGACTCGCGGTATATAACATACCGGAGGTAAGCACTGTTAGTGCATCTAGTGCCCCTTAGTGATTTTGGTGTATTGAAGACTTATAGGTTAAGGCACTAATGTGTTTGTGAGTATACACAGGCTCTATAAGTCTATGAGGAGTTTGATATATTCAAAGGTTATCGACCCCTAAAAATGTATGTCTTCAAGTGAAGACTTTGCTGAAGACTTTCTGAAGACTTTGGTGAAGACTTTGTGAAGACTTTGAAAATGAAGAAGTTGGTGTGACCTTGAAGATATGAATGAGGAATATGAAGCGTGAAGACTTTCGTTTTCATCGTTTCATTTCCTTTATTTGAGTCATAGGAAACACCGTACTGTTAAAGGGGGCCGAGGTAATACTAAGGAATATTTCCAACTGATGCTCAACTCCAAAATCCTCAACCCATACAATTCTTCGAGTGAAGCCTTTGGAAATCTCTTATGGTTCAGACAAGTTTTTCAGTGACAGAGACGAAGGTCTTCTGGTCTCTGAGGAAATTGATCTGACTGAGGAGTTAGGATTTCGCCAGTGCGAATTGCCTACAAGTAAGGATCATGATAAGCTGAGGACTTTCATAGTTCGAAATTCCGACCATTGCTGTGCTTAGCGCCAGCTGTCCCCAATCGTTCTTATCCACATAACGATCATATCATTGGGGGCATTTATGTCTTATCATGTCAGGTTGCACCCTGGCTATAAATAGCCGACGCCCACAACCACTAGCTGGTTGGCTACTCCGAGAGAGAACTGACACTTGTCATTTGAGAGCAACCCATCCTTTGAGGACTTTGAGAGAAACTCATCGGTGAGGAAAAACCGACAACCAAACCATAAAACCCATAGTGATTGAGCATCACTGAAGAAATTCCTGTGTGGACCCGACTCTTGTTACCTTTGAGGACTGTGCATCCTCTAGACGGTTAGGCGTCATGGTCTAGTGCTCCTGCAGTCAATTGGGGACCACGAAGTGACCTTGGTCTAGAGCATCCAGCAGTAAATTGTGGATTGCCGGGTGACCAGTTTGTGAGGGTTTTGGAAGTCAACCCTGAAGACTTACCACGAGTGTTGGGCGAGGACTGTGTGACCTTAGCTCAAGGAGAATACTGTAAGGACTGTGTGTCCTGGGACTGTGTGTCCTTTGGTTTAAATACCAAGCCGCTCCAAACCAGACGTACGACTGTCACAACAGTTGGAACTGGGTCATCAAACCATTGTCTTCATCAAGCTACCTGGTTCTATTTCCTCAACCTCCTTATTCCTCATAAACCTGTTGATGAAACTGATTGTTACCGTTTGAAGAATTTGACTGAAGACTTTCGCAAATTCCTCACCTCAAATTCTTCAAGTTGCCTTGTTCATCACTTCTTATCCTTATCATGCTACTCACTGTTCGTGCTTGTTTCATTTCATCATAATGACTAAACTGATACTATGCTCCTGATGCACCTGAGTACTTATTCCGCTGCTAGTTATTCATCATATTTCAAATTCCTCAAAGTTGAAATTCCTCAAGTGATGAATTTGTAAAAATCGCCTATTCACCCCCCTCTAGACGATATAATGCACTTTCAATTGGTATCAGAGCAGGTACTCCCTCGCTCTGTGTGATTTTGGTTTAACCACCTGGAGTTCTAGTTATGTCGACTACAGGTATGATCAAGGTTTCTGTGGGATGTCCTACTTTCGATGGGACAGACTACCCCTTCTGGAAGAACAAGATGGGTATGCACCTTGAAGCTATTGACAACGATTTTTGGTATGTTGTGGAAAATGGTGTGCCCTCTGTCGCTCCCACTGTTACTACTGCTAATGTGAAGAGATTCAAGCAACTCGATTCTCAAGCGAAGAATATCATCTATGGTCATCTGAGGAAAGGTTAGTATGGCAGAGTGAGTGCTTTGGAATCTGCTAAGCTTATCTGGGATAGGCTGTCCAAAGTGAACGAAGGTGTTTCCACTCAACGTGACTCTCGTGTTGATGTTCTTCGCAATCTCTTCAACCGCTTCAAGAGACTTGACAATGAAAATGTTCAGCAAACATTTGACCGCCTCACTGATACATCCAATGAACTTCAAGCACTAGGTGCCACTGATATCACTGACCATGAAGTGGTGAAGAAACTGCTACGATCTCACGATTCCTCATTTGATACTCTCGTTTTGATGATTCAAGAACATGGAGATTATAAAGCTCTTGATCCTGATGATATTCTTGAGAGACTCAATAGTCATGAATTCCAACAAGATGAAAAGAGAGACCTCTATGGGCCAAGCTATGGAAGATCTCGTGCTCTGAAGGCAAAAGCAATTTCCTCATCTGAAGAACAAGATTCTGACAGCAGCCTTGGTGATCCTGAAGAGCTAAGTCAGGAACTAGCTATGCTTGTGAGGAAATTCCAGAAGTTCTCAAGAAGAGGTGGATTTGGAAAGTCATCCAAAGGTGGCTTGGGGAAATCAGATTCCTCAGAAGATTACAAAAGGAGAACATGTCATCGTTGCAAGAAGCCTGGCCATTTTATCTCTGATTGTCCTCTCTGGGAAAAAGACTCAAAGAAGAAGAACAAATAGAAGGATGACAGTTCTGATGACTCAAAGAAAAAGGAGGAATCTTATAAATCCTCATTTGCAAAGTCCTCATCTTCAAAGTCCTCAAAGCACAAGAAGAATGGTTCCAGAAAGGCTCAAGCATTCATCGGCAAAGAAATGGATTCTGAGGAAGAATCTGAAGAATATGAAGAAGAGGAAGAATCTGAGTAGGAATCAGAATCTGGTATTGCTAGCCTTGCTCTCGCTACTACGTTCGTCAGCAAGTCCATCTTCAACAATGAAGAATATGACCACTCCAACGACTCTGACGTCAGCAATGATGATTATGCTCGCACTTATTGCTTTATGGCAAAAGGCTCAAAGGTACACAAACATCATTCCTCATTTGAATCAAGTGAAGGTGAATCTGATGAATATGTGAATCCTAGCTATGCTAAAATTGTTAAAATTGCCACTAAGCAACAAAGTGCACTTGAAAAGCTTCAGAAAATGCTAGACAAAAGCGATGATCTGTTAAACCGTGAAGTGGATCGGACTCAAACTCTGTCTGTTGATCTTAAGAGTCTTCAGACAAAGTATGATAACCTTCAGAGTCATCATAACGACCTCTTAGCCGATCATGAGAAGCTTTCATATGAATTTCTTCAAAGAAAGCAAGATCTTGAAAAGCTGAGGGTGTCAAATGAGGATCTCCAAAGGGAAAACGATTCCTTACTGGCTCAACAGATCAGTACCGCTCAAGAAGAATTTGTTCCACCTTGTTTGAAATGCATCGAACGTGAAACTGCTAATTCTTCACCTGAATGTTCAAATGCTTCTATTGCTGCAATTTCTTCAACTATTCCCGTGGCTTAAATTCCTCATCTGAAGATACCACTAGTATCACTGATGACAATGCAGGGTTGAAGGAATTGTATGTGACAGGCATATACAAAAGTCTCAAAGGGCATCAAACCCTTTGTGATGTCCTCAAGAAGCAGATGCTGAATAGGAACCCTAGGAAAGAGGGTATTGCCTTTGTGAGGAAACTCATCGCTGATGGATCCTACTGGACAACTGAGCAGTACCCCAAAACCTCATGGGTTGTTGCAAAAGGATCTCCTGTGGATCCATCCACTTTATCTGGCTTTACTTGTGAAACTTCATATTCCTCTGTTGAGTCACTTGACTCCAATTACAGATTCTTCGAAAATCAGTCAAGTGAAGTATTTGCCAGATATGTAGGAACTAACTGCAGGAACGGTTCTCCTATGAAGAAAATCTGGGTTCCCAAGAGCTACCTACAAAATCTTCAAGTGAATGTCCTCACGACACCACTCATGAAGAATCGGAACCCCAGATCAAATTCCTCATGTGGACCAAAGCCCTCACTTGGACCAAATTCCTCAAACGGTCAAAATCATCATTCTCGTGCTAATGCCTCTGTTTCACAGGGAAAACCTAAGAGTTATGAATGTGTGCATTATTCTCAAACCATTATGTTCATAAGTCCTCGAAGAATTTCTCTGCTTATTCATTTGAATACTCTAACCCTTGCCCTGTGAAACGAAGCACACTTGCTTCAATGCCTCCCTTCTCGCATGGTGCTCACAGAATGATGAATTCTTTGCCACCCCTCCAGATGTGGGTGGCGAAGAAAACAAACTGACATCTTATGCAGGGTCAGGTCTCCAGATGAACTTGAACATATGATGAATTTGCTGGAGACCTGAGGAGATGCTTGAAAGGCCGCAAGTTAACCATGATGAAATGCATTCTTCATTTCTCACGTCCTCACTCTACTTGCTTACTATCTTGTGTGATGAAATTTTGTCTGATGAGATTGATATCATATTCTTCACTCTGAAGCATATGAGTTCGTAAGTTGTACTAATTCATCTACAGGATGATACTCTAAAAGCTACTGAGTGGGTTCTCGATAGTGGATGTACAAACCACATGACGGGTGACAAGAATCTACTGATGAATTTCCCACTCACTCCATCTCCTTTGAAGCATATCACCTATGCAGACAAAGGAAAAAAGAAAGGTATTGGGACTTGGTAAGGTTGCTATCTCAAAGGACCAAACCATGGACATGGTGATGCTTGTTGAATCCCTCGGGTTCAACCTTATGTCCGTCTCAATGCTTTGTGATCTTGATATGGTTGTCGTATTTGGAAAATATCGTTGTGTTGTTATCATGGAATCTGACAATTCCAAAGTCTTCAAAGACTTTAGGAGAGGAGACTTGTATATTGTTGATTTCTCTACAGGTCCTCAACCTGCCACTTGCTTACTTGCAAAAGCTTCAGAGGGCTGGTTGTGGCATCGACGACTTGGACATGCTGGTATGAGGAATCTACACACACTCGTGAAGAAAAAGCACGCCATTGGCATCGAGGGTGTCAAATTCCTCAAAGACCACCTTTGTGGTGCATGTGAATCTGGGAAGATGACCAGATCCAAGCATCCCTCCAAGACAATCATGACCACTACGCGACCTTTTTAATTGCTTCATATGGATCTCTTTGGTCCCACTCACTACTCCGTACTAACAAATTCTTCAAGTTTGTATGGATTTGTCATTGTTGATGATTAATCTCGTTACACATGGGTGCATATAATTCTATACAAAAATGAAGTATAGGATGTCTTCAGACGATTTGCTTCAAGGGCCTCCACTAACTTTGGCGTCAAGATCAAGCATATTAGGAGTGATAATGGGACTGAATTCAAGAACACTAACCTTGATGAATATCTTGATGAACTTGGTATTACTCATGAGTTAACTGCTCCTTACACTCCTCAGCAGAATGGCATCGTGGAGCGCAAGAACAGGACTCTTGTTGAGATGGCTCGAACCATGCTTGACGAATACAAAACCCCTTGTTGCTTCTGGCCTGAAGCAATTGATACTACATGCCACATCATCAATAGGGTATATCTTCACAAATTCCTCAAGAAGACTTCATATGAGCTAATGACAGGCAAGAAACCTAATGTAAGTTATCTCAAAGTCTTCGGTGCAAAATGCTAGATCAGAGATCTCCACCATAGTTCTAAGTTTGCACCGAAAGCACATGAAGGTTTTATGCTTGGTTATGGAAATGACTCGCACACCTACAAAGTCTTCAACACCTACCATCACAAGGTGGTTGAAACTGTAGATGTGCGGTTCGATGAAACTAATGGCTCGCAAAGAGAGCACATGCCATTTGTGTTAGATGAACAATCTCTTGAGGAATCCATCAAGCTGAAGGCAACTGAAGATGTCATACCCACTGAGGAAATCATTCCAACAAATGAAGACTCTCATGCTGATATACCTGAAGAAAATGGTGCTTATGAAACTTCTCAGCCTCGTCAACCTGCCCATCCAAGAGTAGCAAATGAAGTGCAGATTGACAAAATCATCGATGACATCAATGCACCAGGTCCTCTCACATGCTCAAAAGCTTCACATCTAACTAACTTTTGTGGGCACTTTGCCTTTATCTCTATCTTAGAGCCCACCAAAGTTGATGAAGCATTCAAGGAGCCCGAGTGGATTCAAGCTATGGGACCTTGTCATTTCCTCAACAACGTGTGGGACCTTGTCAAGCGGCCAGATCCTCACAAGTATAACATCATAGGTACCAAGTGGATCTACCACAACAAGCAAGATGAAAATGGTCTTGTGGTGAGGAATAAGGCTCGACTTGTAGCTCAAGGCTATACACAGGTTGAGGGAATTGACTTTGATGAAGCTTTTGCACCCGTTGCTAGACTTGAAGCTATTCGCATATTACTGGCTTACTCTAACCATCATAATATCATCTTATATCAAATGGATGTGAAAAGTGCATTCCTGAATGGTAAGCTTGAGGAAGAAGTATATGTTGCTCAACCCCCAGGTTTTGAAGATCCTAAGCATCCTGACAAAGTCTTCAGACTAAACAAGGCCATCTATGGCCTCAAGCAGGCCCCTCGGGCGTGGTATGACACCCTGAAGGAATTCCTCATGAAGAAAGGCTTCAAACCTGGTTCACTCGACCCTAATCTTTCCACGAAATCCTATGACAATGAATTGTTCATATGCCAAATATATGTTCATGATATTATCTTTGGATGTACTGACAAACGTTACAGTGATGAATTTGCCTATATGATGAGTGAAGAATATCAAATGTCTATGATGGGAGAGTTGAAATTCTTCTTAGGTCTTCAAATTCGTCAGCAAGACAATGGCATCTTCATCTCACAAGAGAAATAACTCAAAGATGTTCTGACGAAATTGGACATGCAAGATTGCAAAGGCGTCAAAACTCCAATACCTTCAAAAGGCCATCTCTGCACTGATGAAAATGGTAAAGATTTCGATCAGAAGGTATACCGCTCCATGATTGGCTCCTTATTGCACCTATGTGCATCTAGGCCTGATATAATGCTAAGTGTCTGCATGTGTGCTCGATTCCAAGAAACACCGAAGGAATCACACCATAAGGCTGTGAAACATATTCTTCGATACTTAGCTCACACACCAACACTTGGATTGTGGTATCCCAAGGGCTCAAATCTTCACCTCGTCGGATACTGTGATGCTGACTATGCTGGAGATCATGTGGATCGCAAGACAACCTCAGGCACATGTCATTTCCTCGGACGATCCTTTGTCTGTTAGTCCTCGAAGAAACAGAACTGCGTTTCACTTTCTATTGCAGAAGCTGAGTACATTGCTGCTGGCTCGTGTTGTGCTCAGTTACTATGGATGAAGCAAACCCTCAAGGGCTACGGCATCAAGATGAAGAATGTGCCTCTTTACTGTGACAACGAGAGTGCCATTAAGATTGCGTACAACCCTGCTCAGCACTCCAAGACCAAGCACATCCAGATTCGTCATCACTTTCTTCGAGATCATGTACTCAAGGGCGACATCTCCATCAATCACATTCCTACTGAAGAACAATTGGCCGATATCTTCACAAAGCCCTTGGATGAAAAGAGCTTTTGCAACTTGCGGTGTGAGCTAAATATCTTAGAATCTTCGAATGTTCTTTGATGAAGAACACACATCCTAACACGTATGCAAAATTGATGACTTAGATGTGCAACACACGAAGTAATGTTTTTTTTCAATCAATGAAGAATAAATCTCTAAGTGTGAAGAAATTAATGAAGAATTTGATTCTCAGAACTCTACGACAATTGTAAGCGGTGTCTGAAATCATCATTCTTATACGGTGGGTTACGCCACCAACCAAAAGTTGAAGTTCTTCAAAATTGAGCACTGTTGCAAATTCTTCAAATTATGAAATTCCTGAAATTTGCAAATTCATCAAGTTTTCAAATTCATCAACTTTTCAAATTCTTCAAAACTTTTGAGACTCATATTCTTCATTGACTATATATATATATTTGAGTTTTTCAATGTCCTCAACAGCATTCACTTATTGCTAATTCTTCAAGTTGATTTTCATCTAAGTGAATGTGATCGGACCCTTTCCCCGTCTATGCTAAACTCAAACCAGTCTGTTCACAAATTCCTCATATGCGTTCTACTTTGAAACCTGTTCAAAGTCTTCACTGTGTCCTTGACAGTTGAAGAATTTGCGAACGAAAACTTTGAAATCTTCACTACCAAAATTTTCAGCGGTTCCCGCTTAAACTGTTCTGATTCCCACGCCTGGATAACCCACGATCCTCCACAATCTTCACTACCCAGATCATGGGTGACACCTGTCGCGTGGAGAGCAAGGGTCAGGGGCAATCCTGTCCAAAATCTTCGGGAGGATCGGTTTTCACTTCCTCTATAAATGCCCCCTTCCATCAACTATGCACGGTTACTCCGCATCTCATCTCTCTCCTGAGCTCCAACCTAGCGCCGCCGCTAAAGTCATCATTGCCGGTGAGGAAGAGCTTCGCTGCCTCAACCTCATCGTCGCCGTACTCGCATCGGCCGCGGAAATCTTCATCCCGCTGCCGCTGTAGCTGTCTCCTTCTGCCAAGTTAGGGCGTGGGAGATATGAACGGACGAAGCTCCTCATTTCATCTCTGTGTTCGTCGTGTTCTTCACCAGGGTAATTAAAATTTATTTTTACTGCCCCTGTTTGATCCTCAACTACAAGTACTATTCCTCAATAGGTGTTTATACGTTCTAAATCAAATACACAAGCACCTTACATCTCCTCATACTTGATAAGTAATGACTTTCTTCAAGATTCCACAATTGTACGAAATCTCAAATTTGCACAACTCTGGAAGCTAAGGTTATGAACACCTAGTGAAATTCCTCAAGACATCCATGGTCAAATTCCTCACACCTATATCTCTTAAAATTTCTGAGAACGCATATGACCTCTTCAAATTCTTCGCACCTATACTCTGTTCACAGGTACAACATGTCCGCTGATGAATCACTAGGTTCTCATCAACTTAACTCATTTGCAGCGCTACTAGAAGAAAAACTGTGTACCTCTTCAGAATCTTCAAGAGTTCATATTCCTCAAGTGAAGAAAATGTCTGATGGAAAGAAACCTCAGAAAGGAGGGAAAAAGCCAGATGTGCACACTGCATTTGAGATCCATGAGGATCTGTATGATGAATATTGCACACCTGACGAAGAAACTCATGGAAAGGAGACGACCAAGCAGAGGAAGATTCATCTACAAAAGATTGAGAGGAGATGGGCCAAAGAATGGAGAGAATATTGTTATGTAACTCCTAAATACATGATGAAATTTGCTGTGAAACCACCTTGCAGCAGGCCTCCTCTTGCTCCTAACCAAATTGCTGATCCTACTAGCCTCAAATCTGGTGAGGACTTTCCTGACATGTGGGAAAAGCAACAAGCCAAGTTGGCGAGGAAAGCCAAAGAGGCAGTGAAGAAATTCAATGAGGATTCTGATGCTGTTGCCTTTGCTGGAGCTTCTGCTAGTGCTCCGAAGAAAATGGTAAAGAAACCTGCCCTAAAGATTGTTTCTTCAACATCAAAATCCTCAGTACAAATTCCTCAAGGTCAAAGACCTCAGCCCAGAAAACCTTCTGCACCTGGAACTGTTGCTGCTCAGTCATCTGCAATAGCTACAAAGTCCTCAACCCAGTGCATCTGTCAACATGCAAAAGGACTGAGGGTATCACCATAGTTCCGAAGCTCACTGCAAGCCCCTCCACAACTACAAAGTCTTCAACCAGTCCCTCTGCGCTTAAACTAAAGAAGACAGCTAGACGTGGTCAAAGACCAAGCTCTCACACCAGCAAGGCTCTGGTTACAGTCCCCTCAGATTCTTCAGAGGGTAATGATGATGATGATGATGAGGAATTGGTAGAAATCATCAGACAAAGTCAGCACAGGGCTACTAGAGCAAAGGGTAGCTCTGTTCCTCTCATGTTGGATCCCAAGTTGATCCTCAACTTCATTGATATATGGCATGAGGACCCAAGCACTCCACCTTCCTCACTAAATCTGCCTCCTTAAGTGGATCATGTCCTCACCCACTTCATCTCTGAAGAACAATGGAAGAGAGAGCAAGCTTAGAGAGCTAAGAGGAACAAGACTCGCAAAGAAAAGTTTCTGCGCGAAAATGTGATGAACTTGACCCAAATCAACTAGTCACAGTTCAGTCCGAGATTCACACTCTCTCTTTGGATCAACAGAGATATGATGCTGAATGGAGGGGCACCAAGGTCAGACTCGTCAAGGCTGCTCAAGCAGCTGTAAAGGATCACAACACTAGGGTTGCAGCTCGATCGCAACCACAAATGACTCAGTCTGAAGAAATTGCTCGGACTGCAAATGAAATTCCTCAGGTAGCTGATGAAAATGCTCAGCCTGATGAAACTGAAATAAGAAATGCTTCTGCTCCAGAAGCAACTGCCAGTGCTGCTGAGGAAACTCAGACTACTGATGAACATGCCAGGGCAACCTCCAATATTGTGCGTGAAGAAACTGAACCAACCAGGACGGCTGCATCAGTCGTTCTTGAAGAAATTGCTACTGCTGAGGAAAATCCCCTCAAAAGAAAAGCATCAACTTTTGAAGCCCCTGTGTTGAAGAAGTCGAAAACTTTGACAAGTTCCTCAGCTACACCACTTGATGCAACTCCAATTTCCTCGGCACCAGCCTATGCTATTGTGCCAATTGGGGAAGCATATGACATTCCTCAAGAAGAAGAGAATCATTCGGCTGCTTCCTCGGAGCCTCTTGATAAGGAAATAGTCATTGATGACACTGCATCAACTCCCAAGGTATCATCGCCCCAGCTTCTGCTAACTGCTGGCGCTGAAGAAATTGATGAAGAAGTTGACATTGGTGAGACTACTCCTATCATCAATGATGATTATTGGGAATCTGCACATCCCAATTCACCTGTGGCAACTCCCCTGATGTTGATTCCTCGGTCACCTGCACAAACTGAGGAAATACCTAAAGATTCTGAACACCTGTACCTTCGAGACCCTGAAGAAATTCCAGCTGCAACAGCTGAGGAAATTGATGCTCCGGCCACTGCTGTTCCTTGCATGCCAACGGAGATCAAGGGGTGTACACAGACAAATCTTCAACCCAAGCCAAGACTGCCTCTCAAAGGCTCTATTCGTCCCAAATTCCTCAAGACAAATTTCTTTGATGAACACATGTTCTTCTCTGGACCAAACCCCTATGACTCTGCAAGGGCTGGTTGCAACAGGTTCTGGACTCCCACTCAACTGAATTATTATGCTTCAGTCCTCTATGAGAAGAAGAAAGTCTTCGAGCACCATCAGATTCCTCACGCGGACATGGAAAGTCTTCCATCATTTACTCCTATGCTTCAAGTTCTATATGATGCTGGACTTCTTCCATTTTGTGTTGACATCTCCAATTGGAATGAGGAAATTATCCTTCAATTCTATGCCATGTTGCATATCAGCGGAGATTCCTCAGACATCATCTCTTGGATACAGGACTGGATGACTGGCACAACACACTTCACTGCTCAAGCCTCTGAATTGCTTCAGTGTGTCCCAGTCCAAATTCCCTCAGAAGAATCTCGCAAGTTGTTTGATGAACCTCCTCTACCCAATCAACTGATGAATGTGCTGATGAAGACATTGCCATCTGGAAAGCCTCAATGCCAAGTCTTCTTAGTGAAGGATCTGCTCTATGTGCCTTGCACAGTCTATCGCATATTGACAAACACACTATGTCCTTAGATGGGTCACAACTCTGAAGAAGAAGAAGTTGAAGGAATCATGAAGAATATGCTCTTCAATGTCATCCATGGTATTCCCATTAACTTGCATGATTTCTTCATGAGGATTTTGGCCAGTGCTGCTGTCGCTCCATTTGAGCAGAGGCCATATGCTCCCTGGATTATGAAATTCACCAGGGATAAGTCCTCAGTGCACTACAAGGCTAATTTCCAGAATCACTTAAGTTTCCTGCCACCCATTGAAGTCATCAAGAGTACAATTTCATCAGTTGAAGGGAAAGGCAAGTCTGTTATTGATGAAGGAACACGTCCCTTGGATGGACAGTTTTGCAAGGCCGCTTCCTTCTCCACAAATGATGACACTGCCACACAAGACTCTGATGCAAAGGCCTCAGCTCCCAAAGAGTGTGCCCCTCGATTGATGACTGACCGCGAACTTCTTATAAGTCTTCATCAGAAGGTCGATCGCAATCATAAGTGGGTAAACGTCAACTTGGGTATATTGTGCAGGATATGACTGTGATGCATAACACTGTCAAGAGGAACCACTACTACATGAAAACCTCAAGCGCTCTTGGGCTGTGCTAAATCACATCATGTCTTTTGAAGAATCGGATGAGCTGAACTTTGAAGAATATCCTGACTTCGCTCGCTGTCCTCAGAAGAAGTTCAAGAAAGTCCAAGTTCCTCTGATGGTCACCAGTTCATATTCTTCATCTCGCGAGCGCGATGAAGATGAAGACATTGACGATACTGCTGCTGGCCCTGCATCAACAATCGACCCCGACAACGCTAGCGCTCCTTATTCACCAACAAGATGAAATTCCTCATGGGGCGTTAGTCATCACTTTTTCTTCCCTTTTGGTCTTCGATGACAAAGGGGGAGAAAATTTGAGTTAGTCTTCAAGCGGGTCTACATATATATGGGCTATTTTTGTTTAAGTTGCAACTCTCGCTCTTCTGAAGTTTTTGGTTATTGAGTTGTAAACTTAAGTCCGATGGTGGTCTGACACTTTTGAACTATTTCCTCGCATGTTTATTTCCTCAAATACCTTAATGCATGCATGCTGAGTTTTGTCAGACACCATTTTCCTCACGCATTTCAAACTCTTCATTTCATATATTCAAATGCGTGTATGAATTACAAGATATAGGGGGAGTTCTCCATGTTTTGAACCTGCCATGTGCATTTGCAGCCCAAAGGAAATTCCTCAAATATGCACATCTTCAGGGGGAGTTCTTCTATATCTTACAATCAAATTCCTCAAAATCTGTACTTTCACTTCATATGTTTATCCCTGTTGAAAACTTAACCTATTTGTCATCAATCACCAAAAAGGGGGAGATTGTTAGTGCATCTAGTGCCCCTTAGTGATTTTGGTGTATTGAAGACTTATAGGTTAAGGCACTAATGTGTTTGTGAGTATACACAGGCTCTATAAGTCGATGAGGAGTTTGATATATTCGAAGGTTATCGACCCCTAAAAATGTATGTCTTCAAGTGAAGACTTTGCTGAAGATTTTCTGAAGACTTTGGTGAAGACTTTGTGAAGACTTTGAAAATGAAGAAGTTGGTGTGACCTTGAAGATATGAATGAGGAATATGAAGCGTGAAGACTTTCGTTTTCATAGTTTCATTTCCTTTATTTGAGTCATAGGAAACACCGTACTGTTAAAGGGGGCCGAGGTAATACTAAGGAAAATTTCCAACTGATGCTCAACTTCAAAATCCTCAACCCATACAATTCTTCGAGTGAAGCCATTGGAAATCTCTTATGGTTCAGACAAGTTTTTCAGTGACAGAGACGAAGGTCTTCTAGTCTCTGAGGATATTGATCTGACTGAGGAGTTAGGATTTCGCCAGTGCGAATTGCCTACAAGTAAGGATCATGATAAGCTGAGGACTTTCATAGTTCGAAATTCCGATCGTTGCTGTGCTTAGCGCCAGCTGTCCCCAATCATTCTTATCCACATAACGGTCATATCATTGGGGGCATTTATGTCTTATCATGTCAGGTTGCACCCTGGCTATAAATAGCCGACCCCCACAACCACTAGCTGGTTGGCTGCTCCGAGAGAGAACTGACACTTGTCATTTGAGAGCAACCCATCCTCTGAGGACTTTGAGAGAAAATCATCAGTGAGGAAAAACCCACAACCAAACCATAAAACCCATAGTGATTGAGCATCACTGAAGAAATTCCTGTGTGGAACCGACTCTTTTTACCTTTGAGGACTGTGCATCCTCTAGACGGTTAGGCGTCATGGTCTAGTGCTCTTGCAGTCAATTGGGGACCACGAAGTGACCTTGGTCTACAGCATCCAGCAGTAAATTGTGGATTGCCGAGTGACCAGTTTGTGATGGTTTTGGAAGTCTACCCTGAAGACTTACCACGAGTGTTGGGTGAGGACTGTGTGACCTTAGCTCAAGGAGAATACGGTAAGGACTGCGTGTCCTGGGACTGTGTGTCCTCTGCTTTAAATACCAATCCACTCCAAACCAGACGTACGACTGTCACAACAGTTGGAACTGGGTCATCAAACCATTGTTTTCATCAAGCTACCTGGTTCTATTTCCTCAACCTCCTTATTCCTCATAAACCTGTTAATGAAATTGATTGTTGCTGTTTGAAGAATTTGACTGAAGACTTTCGCAAATTCCTCACCTCAAATTCTTAAAGTTGCCTTGTTCATCACTCCTTATCCTTATCACTCTACTCACTATTCGTGCATGTTTCATTTCATCATGATGACTAAGCTGATACTATGCTTCTCATGCACCTGAGTACTTATTCTGCTGCTAGTTATTCATCACATTTCAAATTCCCCAAAGTTGAAATTCCTCAAGTGATGAATTTGTAAAAATCGCCTATTCACCCCCCTCTAGCCGATATAACGCACTTTCAAGCACACGAACAATGCCTTTCCCCTAGCGATACTAAGCAAAGATTCCACTCGATTAGTACCCAGCCCTTATGATGTACTTCACGCGAGCCTCACTCTAAACCGTACCATCCATGAGGGGACCAACGGTGTGCCCAGTGCCTATGAAGACAGCGCATGATCGAACATACTGGTGCAACCCCGTATAAAGAGTGACCACGCCACTCCCGCCACTAGTAATTCGGGCTTCTTGCCAGTACCCAGCAAGGTAATCAACAAAGCCCCGTCCCATAAGGGGTATTGTGGTTGCGCACATAAGGTTGGGATGGTCAGCAGACCTTAAATATGATCCTTTTTCAAAAACACATACTCAACTTGTTCCGGCACACCACTTCTTTCTCAGGTGGTCACCCATCTTCTCATTATCTCCCTCGGTCATTAGTGGCACCCGACGGGGTTTTTGGAAAGTCTTTGAAACCATTTCTTTCTTTCCATCACTATGCATAGTCCCAATCCCACTTGTGTAGCATCTACTAGCATCCTATCAATACCCACCCGCATAACCCTCATAAGGTGGTAGGGTCATGCATGATGCAAGTGTCAAGGGAAAAGTATCGGAGGCATCCCACCGAAAGGGGAACACCACATCACATGATCAATTATGATGAAATTAAAGTGCTATATGACATGCAATAAAAATGGTTTCTCATTATGGTCAAAGGGCTGCTTGCTTGACTCAACAAAGTCTCCGGGGTCTTCGAAGTCTTCGGGTCCAACTTCTTCGTCAACTGCGCAATCTATCGTTGTGAAATAAGGCGATAAAAATAAGCAACATACCAAAACAGAGCACACAATCTACTACCAAAAATGTGAACCTACTCTGATAAATACTAAATGTCATACTAAAAATACTTTTCTAGGTTTTTGTTGTGAATTTTTTAGAAATTAAATAACAGAGGCAAAAAGGTGCCTAAATATAGGTTTTAAAATAAACTAGTACTAAAAATAATTTGAAACATTTTTACAAATGGCACTATTAAATTCTAGGGATTATTTTATGAATTTAGGTGAAGGAATTATTGGATTTGGAATAATATTCTACACTGTGAAAATTTTGGAAGTTGCAGGATAAATGAAAAAGGAAAAAGAAACGGGCACGGTGCCCTGGCTTGTGGAGGCCAGCAACTAGGCTGGCCCAGAGGCCAACCAGCCCAGGCGAACCAGCACGCGCGCGTTCGAACCTGACGGCTAGGCCCCGAAGGCCAGTGACAGAGAGAGGAGGGGGAGGGAGGTGAGAATGATAGACGGGCCTCGTCTGTCATCTCCAACCTCGCGACATGGAGGCCGGGGTGCTCACCGACGATGATGCAGGGCATGGCGACGGTAGACGAAGGTAGGGATGAGCTCAGCGTCGACCCGCCGTTCCACTGGAGGTCGAAGGAGCACCTGGGGCGGATGGAGTCACCGGTGACGAGCTCCTGCGGTGGAGGGTGCTTCGGGAAGGGGTCGTCGGGGCTGTCCCATGCTGCAAAAAGGACGAGAGGAAGAGGGGAAGGCATTAGCGTCGTGAGGGAGGACCAACGGGAGAGGAATGGGGGCCGAAGAGGCTCCGTACCCGGAGATTGATGGGGAGATGGCTGCGGCGGTCCTCGGGTCGATCTTGAGCACCGGGGCCTCGGGCGGTCCTCGGAGCATGCAGCTGGGCTATTGGGGAGAGGAGAGAGAGGCCATAGGGTAGAGAGGGGTCCGGGGACCCTTTTATAGACGGCCGCCTGTCCACCGTGGGCGTTGTGCGCCAGCGAGCATGGTGTGCTCGCCACAGGCCACGGGGTCTAACGAGGACGTCTCTGGGGGCTTCATGGATGCGGTCTACGCCCAGGAGGAGAGGAGGCAGCTAGGAGCAGGGCCTGGGGGCGCGCGTGTGCGAGCGCAACCACTGGCCGGTTCGGGCAGTGTCGTGCGCGCGCGCGAGAGAGAGAGAGGGGAGAGAGGGGGCCGACCGGGCGGCGTGTTGCGGACGTCGAGGGGAGCATAGGGGACAAGCTGGGGCGACCTGAGGCTATCGGGTGGCGCCGGGCAGGGGCAGCTACAATGCGGGAGCACACTGTAGCGCGCTCTAAAGGGCCCAAATGGCCTGCCCAGGCATATTCTATGCCCACTCGCGTATCTCCTTGTGTCTTGGGGTATTGGATATGCCCAAAGGCTAGGATAAGCTAGGGGAGAGCTCTGGAGGAGCCTTAGGGTAGAAGGAAATGGGGAGAGGGGGTAGAAAAGATGCTGCCAGGGTAGAAATAGGGGTTTTACCCCACCTCACAGTGGCCTGATGACTTGGGACTTTTATAGGAGGTGAAATACATCTATTTGAGGCTGTGGTAAAAAATTGGGGGCAAGGATAAAAGAGGAAGGGGTGAAAAAGCTGGTTTTACCATTTCACCAGAAGGTGTTTGTTAGTGATTTGGGCAAGGAAACTTTACCACCTTACTGAGACACTTACCAGGGTGAAAGGCTAGGTAAAAATGAGAGGATTCACCAAGTTTGTGCTTAAGAGGAAGAAGTTGACAATGGAGATTTGATAAACTCTAGAAATTAGCAGAATCAGATTTTTGTAGATCCATTGATTCTAGGCTTTTACCCTTGGTGCACCGCTTAGTGCATCATCACTATTTGGCCATTAAAGCATGCCCACAAAGTTTGAGGCCAAGGGGGAACACTTCACAAAGGAAAGTTGCTCAAATTTGATTCTGGACAGGAATGGTTTTGGGATGGTTTGGTAAACCAAATCAACTTGGATTGAGATGAAACTTTGCACGATCATCACCTATGATAGTGTTGACTTGCTGGAATTTTCCTGGAATTTATTGAGAATATTTCTTATAGAAATATTTCAAAAGTATGATTTGAATAGAAAGGGTTTTGAGGGAATTTTCCTATGATCTGATCATGCCCTTGTATTGAAACTCATATATATGGGAAATATATGTCCAATGAGTTTCTCTAAATTTTCTCAAATATTTTCAAAGCATTTAAATAATTTTTTCCCTAAGAAAATCCATTTTTGGCCTTAAGAAAAAGCCTTTAAATAAAATGTGTAAATAATCCTTAAAGATAATATTTTGTGGTTTTGGGAAGTCTTATATATAGTGGGTTTGAAATAAAGGTTTTGGAAAAGAAGAATCCACCCAATTTGAGGTTTGGTAGTGCAAACCTCATTTGAGGGGGGTTTGGAAACTTAATTTAAATAAATCATTTTTGGTTGAAACAAAATTTGATAAAAATAGTTTTGGGCACTATTCACATGGCATGATCATTAGGCAAGAGGTTTGCAACAAGGAAGAGGAATATGAAGTGGAATAGAACCTAGTAGTGCCAAGTAACACAATCATCGAGCAAGCAAACATCGTAGCAAACAAGCACAAGCACTTTGAAAAAGTTTTAGTTGGCTCCAAATTTTATAAACCCAAACATAACAATGTGCTACAATCACAGGGTGTGACGGATCATATTGGCTCTTTTGACGAGATTGGGCTGTTTTCAACTTTTGACGAATAATGTGAACTTGCTCTTCTGCATCCTGGATCATATCCAAGCCAAAGAGTTGCCTCTCTCCGGTTTCTGACCAGTTAAGAGGTGTTCGACACCTTCACCCATAGAGAACTTCAAAAGGGGCTTTGCCCTAGCTTTACTGATAACTATTGTTATAAGCAAATTTGGCGAAGGGAAGACATTTTTCCCAATTCATGTCGAATGACATAACACAAGCTCTGAGCATGTCTTCTAGAATTTGATTGACTCGCTCTAGATGACGACATGACTGCTGATGGAAAGCAGTGATAAAGGATAAATTAGTCCCCATAGCATTTTGGAAGCTTTCCTAGAATCGGGAAGTAGAGATACTTCCACGGTCTGAGTTAATCTCCATAGGAACACCATGTATAGACACTATTCGAGAAATATATAACTCCACTACCTGGCTAGCTGTTATACTTTCGCGAACAGGAAGAAAATGAGCCACTTTGGAAAGACGGTTAACGACCACAAAGATAGCATTAGTCCCTCTGTTGGTCCTAGGAAAACCATTGAAGAAATCCATACCGACCTTATACCATTTCCATTCAGGAATAGCTAAAGGTTGAAGGGTGCCAGCAGGCCTTTGACGATCTTCTTTAACGTGATGACTAACGTCATAGTTAGCAACGAACTAAACAATTTCTCTCTTCATCCTAGTCCAGCAAAACCTCTGGTATAGGTCCTGATACATTTTGGTACTACCAGGATGAATCGTGGGAGGAGAATTATGAGCCTCCTTAAGGATCAACTGCCATAGATGATGTTTCTTTGGAACCACCAAGCGGTTCTGGAAGAACAGAACACCTTGATCATCGATGAAGGAATCGTTAGCATCACCGCTAACGAGGTTCTCCTTGATCCGGGATATACCTTTATCATGCTTTTGGCTAGCTATGATTTGACCCTTCGGAGTAGGTTTCGCCACCAAGTTGGAAAGGAATCCTTGAGGAACAATGTGAAAGTTTAACTTCCAAAATTCCTCACAGAGAAGTGGTTGAATTTGTTGTAACATCAAGTTGTTACGATAAGACCTACGACTTAGTGCATCAACCATGACATTGGCTTTCCTCGGGGTGTAAGTTATCCCTAAGTCGTAATCTATAATCAACTCAACCCATCCTCTTTGCCTGAGATTCATATCCATCTGGGTGAAAATATATTTCAGTCTTTGGCGATCCATGTATATTTCGCAATGATTACCCAGAAGGTAATGTTGCCAGGTTTTTAGTGCGTGGACTAAAGCTGCAAGATCAATATCATGTGTTGGATAATTATCCTCATGTGGATGCAACTGTCGAGATGCAGATGCAATCACATGACAATCTTGCATGAGAATGCAACCTAATCCTTGTCACGAGGCTTTGTAGTAGATAACAAAGTCCTTAGAAAAATCTGGTGGCACCAATACGGGAGAAGAAGTCAGGCGTCTTTTTAGTTCCCGGAAACTATGCTGGCATAGTGGAGTCCACTCAAACTTTTTATCTTTCTTTAGGAGTTCAGTCAGAGGCTTCGCAACCTTGGAGAAGCTCTCCACAAAGCGGATAAAATTGCTTGCTAAGCGAAGGAAACTCCGAACTTGGTTAACCGATTCAGGTTGATTCCAATAATGGACAGCCTGAACTCTCTCGCGATTGATAGCAATACCCTTACCAGAGATTACATGGCCTAGATAGGTCACTTCTAGGAACCAAAATTCACACTTGGAGAATTTGGCATAAAGGCGGTGCTCTCTGATACGTCTCCAACGTATCTATAATTTATGAAGTATTCATGCCATGTTTACAATAATTCTATATGATTTTGGTATGATTTTATTAGAACTAACCCAGACTGACGTTGTTTTCAGCAGAACTACCATGGTATCGTTTTCTACAGAAATAAAAATTCTCGGAATGGGCTGAAAATTTAGTATGATTTTTTCGACCAAAAGAGACCCCCGAAGCATTGTGGTTGGGCTAGAAGATCCACGAGGAAGTCACAAGCTTGCCAGGCATGGCCACCCCCTGGTCGAGCTTAGCGGGCTTCTCACCGCCTCATGGCCCCCCATGACGTGAGGCCGACGCCAAAAATTCCTATAAATAACCAAACGTCTGAAAAGAAACCTAGATCGGGAGTTCCGCCACCGCAAGCCTCCAGAGCCACAAAAAAACAATCGGGAGCCCATTCTGGCACCCTGTCTGAGGGGGAAACCATCATCGGAGGCCATCTTCATCATCCCGGCGGCCTCCATGATGAGGAGGGAGTAGTTCACCCTTGGGGCTGAGGGTATGTACCAGTAGCTATGTGTCTGATCTCTCTCACTCTCTCGTGTTCTTGAGATGGCACAATCTTGATGTACTGCGAGCCTTATTGATATCGATGAATCATATGGAGTTTCCTCCTCTCTATCTTGTTGTGATGAATTAAATTTCCCTTTGAATTTTTCTTATCGGATTGAGTCTTGAAGGATTTGAGAATAGTTGATGTATGTATTGCGATGGGATACCCGTGGTGACAATGGGATGTTCTATTGATCCACTTGATGTATGTTTTGGTGATCAACTTGCGGGTTCCGTGACCTTGGGAATCTATGCATAGGAGTTTGCACACGTTTTTGTCTTGACTTTCCGGTAGAAACTTTGGGGCACTCTTTGAAGTTCTTTGTGTTGGGTTGAACATGATGAATCTGAAATTATGTGATGCATATAGTATAATCATGCCCATGGGTACTTGCGGTGACATTGGAGTATCTAGGTGACATTAGGGTTTTGGTTTATGTGTATCTTAAGGTGTTATTTTAGTACGAACTCTAGGGCTGTCTATGACACTTATAGGGATAGCTCATAAGATTGATCAGAAAAGATAACTTTCAGGTGGTTTTGTACCCTACAATAATTTCTTCAATAGTTCTCCGATATTTGTGACTTTGGAGCGAACTCTTTGTCGCACGAGAGGTACTTACATATGATTCAACTATTTCAATATTGTTGAGAGAAATTGCACTAGTGAAAGTATGGACCCTTGGCCTTGTTTCCTAGCATTTATACAATGTTTTGCTCGCTGTTTACTATTGTTTACCTTTCTGTTTTTATATTTTCAGATTACAAAAACCTATATCTCCCATCCATATTACACTTGTATCACAATCTCTTCGCCAAACAAGTGCAGCTATACAATTTGCCTTGTATTGGGTGTGTTGGGGACACAAGAGACTCCTTGTTATTTGGTTGCAGGGTTGTTCGAGAGAGATCATCTTCGTTCGATGCCTCTCGAGGATTGATAAACCTTAGATCATCCACTTGAGGGAAAATTGCCATTGTCCTACAAAACTCTACGCTTGGAGGCCCAGCACGAGTCTACAAGAAGAAGGTTGTGTAGTAGACATCATGCTCTTTTCTGGCGCCATTGTTGGGGAGGTTAGTGCTTGAAGTTATATCTTTAGATCTATTAGTTTTTTGTTTTTCACTAGTTTTGTTCTATAAAAGAAAATTACAAAAAATGGAATTGAGGTTGCTTCATATGCTTCATCTTTTTAATGTCTTTCATGAAAATGATGGAAAGGAAAATTGTGCTCAAGTATTAGAAGAATAGGTTATTAAAATGTTTGGCACTAAACCTTTGAGTGATGAGGATGATTGCAATATTGTTAGTATGAATTCTATGAGTATTCATGATGCTAATGATATGCAAATCCACAAGCTTTGGGATGCTATGCTTGAAGAATATGATATTTTTAGTTCCCCAAGTTTTGATGAGAAAAAATATTATGATTGCATGCCTCCTATCGATGATGATTATTGTAATGGCACATATGCTATAAAGATTAATGATAACCATGAAAGTTGTTATCATGATTTTAATATTGAACGTGGTTCTGTCAATCAAGTGTCACATGATAGTTATTTTGTTGAGTTTGCTCCCACTATTACGAATGAGAAGAAATTTGCTTGTGTGGAGAGTAGTAGAATTTCTATGCTTTTAGATCATGAAAAGATTGCTTTATGTGTTGGTTATATTGTGGAATTCCTTCATGATGCTACTGAAAATTATTATGAGGGAGGAACATATGCTTGTAGGAATTGCAATAATATCAAGTTTCCTCTCTATGTGTTCAAGGTTTTGAAGTTATGCTTGTTTTGCCTTCCTATGCTAGTTGATTCTTGCTCCCATAAATCATTTGATCACAAAATACCTATGCATAGGAAGTGGGTTAGACTTAAATGTGCTTGTAATGAGATTCATGATGCTATTTTGCATGTCTCAATTATTATTCTTATATGAGCATCATTGAAATAATCATGCCTAGCTAAAAGGCATTAAAGAAAAGCGCTTGTTGGGAGACAGCCCAACACTTTTACTTTCTGTTTTGATGTGTTCATATTATTAAGATGCTTTAGTAATCATGTTTTGTGTCTTTTATTTCAATAAATTGCCAAGTAAAGCCTTTGGGATAGTGTGGAAACTTGTTTGCTTGATTCTATGCAAAAACATAAAGTTTGGCGTCCAGTATATGAATTATCTGATTTTACTGGAGCGTCAAAAAATTATAAAAAATTTACACAACATTTGTATGCAAATATCTCAAGTTTTCCTAATTTTTCATACTTTTAAGAGTCAGGGAAGTATGGTGATCATACAGATCTTTATAGTCTGTTATGTTTTTGATAGATTCTGTTTTGCATGCATAGTTGCATGTTTCAAGTGTTCCTATAGCTTTTATTGAGTAATATAAATTATGGGAATGATGGAATACAGTAGGTATCATGTGGGAATAATTATTAATCTTGTCTTGACAGTACCTAAGTGAATGATTTATCTTTACTACACTAACCATTCTCACGAAGTTCCGTTAAGTTTTGTGTGATTGAAGTTTTCAAGTTTTGGGTGAGACAGTGATATGAGGAGAATAAGGAGTGACGAGAACCTAAGATTGGGAATTCCCAAGGCACCCCAAGGTAATATTCAAGGAATACTCAAGCATCTAAGCTTGGGGATGCCTCGGAAGGCATCCCCTGTTTCGTCTTCAACATTATCGGTATATCTCACTTGGAGCTATATTTTTATTCGTCACATAAAAGGAGTTTTGCTTGGTGCGTCATTTTATTTTGTTTTTTTAGGTGGTATTTATAATCTTGTTTTTTAATTAATAGTCCCAAGAATTGCCTTAGGATGCTTGCATTACATGTTTTGATATGTGTTGTGTAAAAAACAGAAACTTCTGTTGTAGAGTTTGAATTTTCGTATTTTACGGGAACATGGAAAGTTTCTGAAATTTTTACACAGTGTTTCCATATAAATTTAATAGCATGTCCTACATATTCATAATTATTTGAGTTACATAAGTACACTATTTTATAAATTACTACAGACTGTTCTGTTTGGACAGATTGTTGTCATACTTTTGTTATCTACTTATCCTATAGTTTCCATAGCCTATATTGATAAATATAAATTGTGGAAATGATAGTATTCAGTACCTAATGTTGAAAATTATTGTGAATCTTGTCTTGGCAGTACATAAAGAGTTGATTTGTTATTATATGTACTAACCTTTCTCACGAGTTCTTTTTGAGTTTTGTGTGGATGAAGTTTTCGAGAATAGGTGAAACCATGGTATGAGAGGATTGAACGAGATACAAAAGCTCAATCTTGGGAATGCCCAAGGCACCCCAAGTAAATAATTCAAGAACTCTCAAGCATCTAAGCTAGGGGAAGCTCTGCATCCCACCTCTCTTCGTCAACTATTGGTTAGCCTATGTCGATCCTAAATTTTAACTCGTTCACATGATGCGTGTTATTCTTGGAATGCTATTTTTCTTTTGCTTGTTGTTTAAATAAAATACCCAGATATGAAAATCTTTATTGAGAGATAGGAAGTCCTCACATATCTACTTAATTGTTTGACTACTCATTGATCTTCACTTATATGTTTTGGAGTAGTTTTATCATTTACTCTCGTGCTTCACTTATGTCCTATGAGTAAATGGTTAAATGAATTGACTATCATAAATCTGAAATTATATATGTTTTATATGCTTATCCCATGAGGAGTAATGACTTCACATATAATAAGTATAGGTGGTAAAATTTATTCAAAGTTAGCAAACACCGCATTGGTCAATTGAACCATTCATGAAAGAATATTGAAGGAACAGAGATTTCACATATAAATATACTATCTTGGACATCTTTTATGATTGTGAATACCCATTAATTATTTTCAAACTTGATAAAATTAGTTGAAGTTGGACTAGGAAGACAACATAAGGACTTATGCTTGGGTATATTTGTGTAGAAGTTATATTGTTATGGATCCTCCAACATGTGGTGCTTGCTTCCACCTCATACTAGCCAAAACTTCCACACCAAGTAGAAATACTACTTGTGCATCCAAACACCCTTAAACCCAAAGTTGTTCCATATGAGTCCACCATACCTACCTATATGTGATATTTATCTGCCGTTCCAAGTAAATTTGCATGTGACAAAGTCTAAACCTTCAAATAATATTCTGTTTTGTATGCCCGAATCGCTCATATAGTAACTAGGGGCTGTCAGTATCTTCCATGCTCGGTGGGTCATTCTCACGATATGTGTTGATTCACTATCATTCACGAGAAAGTGGCTAGTAATAGGGATTCCCAGTCCCGAAATCAAAGAAAAAAATGCAAATAATTAAACAAAACTCCCCCAGGAATGTTGTTGGTATAGACGGTACCCGTGGATTCGGCTCGCCGTGGAGTGTGATTGATTGGTTGAGGGGGAGTAAAATATTTACCATTTTTTTTGGGAACTGCCTATAATGTATCTAGCATGGAATATACCGAGATCACTCGGTTGTTATGATGACAATGAAAGCATACCACTCATAATTATTATTCATTTCCGTTTTAAAAACTTGAGCTCTAGCACCTCTGGAAATCAATGCTTCCCTGTGCGAAGGGCCTATCATTTACTTTTGAGTACTTACCTTTATGCAAGAGTCATGGTAATCTTCACCACTTCCTATATCTCGCCTTTTTCTCTTGGCAAGCATCATGTGGTGGGAAATATCCAAGCATATATGTCCATTCAAATATATTTGATCATGAATTATTATTGTTGACAATTATCTATATGATAAATAAGTTGGGAGGCGAAACTTTAAGCTCCTATCTTTCTCTGTGTTCGACGGATGTCATTTGCTCCAAAAATATTCTTTCAGAGTTAGCAATCATGGAAGACTATATGATAGTTGAGCATGTGGAATTTGCTGAATCAAAGCTCTTACATAGACCCTTCCTGAAAATAAGATGAATTGCAATTGTTTGGTGACTGAAAGAATAGTCTGTTAGTCTATACTTTAACTTGTGGATAGCTTGTGATCTTATCATGAGAAGTTTTATGAGAGGATCTACTGCTTATGATATATAATGATACTAGAAAATGTGTTTGGAACTATCATTGATCAAACTTGTGCACTTGCTAGCATTCACACTTCATAAATTATATATTTTATCATTTACCTACTCGAGGACGAGAAGGAATTAATCTTGGGGAGGCTGACACGTCTCCAACATATCTGTAATTTATGAAGTATTGATGCCATGTTTACAATAATTCTATATGATTTTGGTATGATTTTATTAGAACTAACCTGGACTGACGCTGTTTTCAGCAGAACTACCGTGGTGTCGTTTTTTGTGCAGAAATAAAACTTCTCGGAATGGGCTGAAAATTTAGTATTGATTTTTTTGGACCAAAAGAGACCCCCGAAGCATTGGAGTTGGGCCAGAAGAGACACGAGGAGGTCACAAGCCTGCCAGGCACGGCCAACCCCCTGGCCGCGCCGAGCAGGCTTGTCACCGCCTCGTGGCCCCCCTTGACGTCAGACCGACACCAAAAATTCCTATCAATACCCAAACCTCTGAAAAGAAACCTAGATCAGAAGTTCCGCTACCGCTAGCCTGGAGAGCCATGAAAAATCAATCGGGAGCCCGTTCTGGCACCCTGCCGGAGGGGGAAACCATCACCGGAGGCCATCTTCATCATCCCAGCGGCCTCCATGACGAGGAGGGAGTAGTTCACCCTCAGGGCTGAAGGTATGTACTAGTAGCTATGTGTTTGATCTCTCTCTCTATCTCTCTCGTGTTCTTGAGATGGCATGATCTTGATGTACCACGAGCCTTATTGATATAGATGAATCATATGGATTTTCCCCCTCTCTATCTTGTTGTGATGAATTGAGTTTTCCCTTTGAAGTTTTCTTATCGGATATGGTCTTTAAGGATTTGAGAACACTTGATGTATGTCTTGTGATGGGATATCCATAGTGACAATGGGATGTTCTATTGATCCACTTGATGTATGTTTTGGTGATCAACATACGAGTTCCGTGACCTTGGGAATCTATGCATGGGGGTGGGCTAACGTTTTTGTCTTGACTTTCCGGTTGAAACTTTGGGTCACTCTTTGAAGTTCTTTGTGTTGGATTGAACATGATGAATCTGAAATTATGCGATGCATATCATATAATCAAGTCAATGGGTACTTGTGGTGACATTGGAGTATCTAGGTGACATTAGGGTCTTGGTTGATGTGTATCTTAAGGTGTTATTTTAGTACGAACTCTAGGTCTGTCCGTGACACTTATAGGGATAGCTCATAAGATTGATCAGAAAAGATAAATTTCAGGTGGTTTCGTATCCTACAATAATTTCTTCATTAGTCCTCCACTATTTGTGACTCTGGAGTGAACTCTTTGTCGCACGACAGGAACTTACATATGATTCAACTATGTCAATATTGTTGAGAGAAATTGCACTAGTGAAAGTATGGACCCTAGGCCTTGTTTCCAAGCATTTATACAACGTTTTGCTCGCTGTTTACTATTTGTTACCATGCTGTTTTTATATTTTCAGATTACAAAAACCTATACCTACCATCCATATTACACTTGTATCACCATCTCTTCGCCGAACTAGTGCACCTATACAATTTGCCATTGTATTGGGTGTATTGGGGACACAAGAGACTCCTTGTCATTTGGTTGCAGGGTTGTTCGAGAGAGATCGTCTTCATCCTACGCTTCCCACGGATTGATAAACCTTAGGTCATCCACTTGAGGGAAAATTTCCACTGTCCCACAAAACTTTGCGCTTGGAGGCCTAACACGAGTCTACAAGAAGAAGGTTGTGTAGTAGACATCACTCTCGAAGTTTCGTCAATACTAACCCGAGATGCTCAACATGTTCCTATTTGTTCTTCGAGTAAATCAGTATATCGTTGAGGTAAACTGTGGGGACCCCGACTCATAAGTCGTGATCACCGAATGCACATGTACAGTTATCCCAGAGGTCAAAGCTCACTGAACACACAGAAGCTGAATAACAAGAGTCTTACATCCACATTTAGCGTCTTACATAAATAAAGACCATGAAGGTCTAGTCTTACATAGATAGGGCTGCACAGGCCAAACACTTAAACATAACAAGCAGCAGAAATCTTCATCGAAAACGTGAACCCATGCCATCTGCCTTAACCTACAGGCATTCTGACTGGGAAGCATCCTAGTTTGCATGTTCGTCACCAACAAACTCCTCAACATACTCCTATTCTTCCATGCCTGGCCAATTAAATAACCAGTGGCAAGCCAATGAGTACTTTGAATGTACTCGCAAGCAACCAAAGTTGTGGAACAAGGTAATAATAATGCATGATATAGCACTAAGTAGGTAATTTGCGTAAAGCTAGTTTTAAATGCATTGACATGATCAAGTAACTAATAAGCATGCATCAACAATAGGCAGATGTCCATATGAACAAGTTGCATATATCATCATAAGTAGGGGTTTCACACCTCATGTTCATTCATCATGCCAAGTCATCGGACTCAGATCACTTCCCATGCTAAGTCATAGGACTTAGCTCAAGTACCATCTTTGTCTCCAACACACTCAGACACTAGTTTGTGAAAAATACTTGGACGTAGCACAAGAGTGGTCATCCAACTGTCCTTGACCGTGGACATGGCTATTCGAATAGTTTTACACTCGACAGAGGTTGCACACTTTACCCACAAGACTCGGGGAACTTTCGTGTAATCCACGACTCGCGTATATAACATACCCGAGGTAAGCACCCGAACAATGCCTTTCCCCTAGCGATACTAGACAAAGAGTCCACTTGATTGGTACCCATCCCTCACAATGTACATCACACAAGCCTCGCTCTAATCATACAATCCATGAGGGCACCAACGGTATTCCCGGTGCCTATGAAGATAGCGCATGATCGTACATACTGTTACGACCCCGTATCAGGAGTGACACGCCACTCCTGCCACTAGTAATGCGGGCTCCTTGCCAGTACCCACCAAGGTAATTAACAAAGCCTCATCCCATAAGGGGTATCGTGGTTGCGCATGTAAGGTTGGAGTAACGGTCGCAACTTACACCAATCCATTTTTGAAAACACATTCTCATCTTGTTCTGGCACACCACTTCTTTCTCAAGTGGTTTGCCAAACTTATCATCGTCATCTCCCTCGGGCATTAGTGGCACCGAAAGGGATTTTCGAAATGTCTTTGAAAGAATCTCTTCCTTTCCATCACTATGCATAACTCCCATCCCACTTGCATAGCATCTATTAGCATCCTAACTACACCCACCCGCATAACCCTCTTAAGGTGGTAGGGTCATGCACGATGCAAGTGTCAACGGTAAGAGTATCAGAGGTATCCCACCAAAGGGGGAGAACATCATCATGATAGATCATCGAAACAACAAGTGCTACATGTCATGCATCAAAAAGTTTCTTAACATGGTCAAAGGGCTGCTTGCCTAGCTCAACAAAGTCTCCGGGGTCTTCAAAGTCTTCGAGTCCAACTTCTTCTCAATCGCGCAATATATCATCGCGAATAAATAGTAATAAAAATAAGCAACACACAAAAATAGAGCACTCAAGCTACTATCAAAAATGCTACCCTACTCTTATAAATACCACAGGATATTCTAAAAATATTAGTCTAGGTTTTTGAACTCAAAAATATTTTTAAAACTATTTAAAACAGGAGCTTGTAATGCTATATAGGGGTTTTAAATTAAAAAAGTATATGAAATGTTTTCAAACATTTTTACAAATGGAACTAATAAATTCTAGGGAGTATTCTAAGATTTTTAGTGGAAGAAATATTGTCATTGGAATTATTTTGGGTCGTGTGGAATTTTTGCAATGTCCCACAGAAAAAGAAAAGGAAAAGAGAAGGGCACAGTGCCCTGGCCGGAGGTGGCTAGCAGCAGGGCCGACCCAGAGGCCAACCAGCCTAGGCGAACCGACATGTGCGCGCCCACATTCAAACCTGACGGCTAGGGCCCGAAGGCCAGTGACAGAGAGAGCAAGGGAAGGGGTGAGGATGACAGGCGGGCCCCACCTGTCATCTTCAACCTTGCGGTAGGGAGGCCGGCATGCTCACAGGCGATGTTGCAGGGCACGAGGATGGCAGGCGAAGGCGGGAACAAGATCAGCGTCGACCCGTCGTTCCTCTGGAGGTCGGAGTCATCGGCGACGAGCTCCTGAAGCGGAGGATGCTTCAGGAGGGTTCGTCGGGGCCTCTCTAAGCTACAAACAAGACCGGGGCAAGGGGGAAACGGGTCAGGAGAGCGAGGGGAGACCAGCGGTTTAAGAATGGGGACTGGAGGGGGCCGCTACCAGGAGATCAGTGACGAGGTCGCTACGGCGGTCCTCGGCTCGATCCCGAGCGCAGGGGCTTCGGGAGGTCTCCAGAGCGTGCAGGGGGGCTACTAGGGAGAGGCGAGAGTGGCCAGAGGGGAAAGAGGGCTCGCGGAGGGCCTTAAGTAGGCGGCCCTCGATCCACCGAGCTCGAGTGCGCCCGCGAGCTCGTGGTCAAGGCCAAAGGCCATGGGAGAGAGAGTGGGCAAGTTAGGGGTGTTTCTAGGGCCGGTTTAGGCCCTGGGAGGGATGAGAGAGGGAGAGAGGCTCGCGCGTGTGAGGTTGCAGGTTGGCCGAGCTGGGCAGTGCTCGACACGCGTGGGGGAGGTCCAGGGAGGAGAAGAGAGGATGGGGCCGACCGGCCGACGTGTCTCGGACGCCGAGGCCAGCCAAGTGGCGAGAGGGGAGGCCGAGGCGGTCGGGGCCACGTAGTGGCCAGTGGCTACAGTTCCTGTCGGCACTGTAGCGCGCTCCAGAGCGCGCGTTTGGCATGCCACGGCATGCCAACGGCGTATTGTGTGTGGCCACCTATGTCTATGGGGATCTAGGGCCTTAGGATAAGAAGGAAAATGCCTTGGATGATCTAGGGCCGACGTTCCTCTCATGTTCTTCATACAGGGCGGGTAGCCTTTCCTTAATCATAGCATTCAAGGAACAAGCCTTTCTTCTTAAGGCGTCTGCTACCACGTTGGCCTTTCCGGGGTGGTATTGAACACTGAGGTCGTAATCCTTGATCAACTCCAACCATCTTCGCTGCCTCATGTTCAATTCCCTTTGAGTGAAGATATAGTTCAAACTCTTGTGGTATGTGAATATCTCATCTCGCTTTCCCAGAAGGTCATGTCGCCATGTCTTCAAGGCATGAACCACGGCTGCCAACTCAAGATCACGAGTTGCGTATTTCTCTTCATGAGGTCGTAGCTGCCTAGATAGATATGCTACAGCTCTTCCTTCTTGCATTAGAACACGTCCAAGCCCGATTCTTGATGCATCACAATATATCACAAACTCCTTGTGAATATCGGGGGTGGACAAAACTGGGGCTGTGGTCAATCTCTTCTTGAGTTCTTGAAAGCTTTCCTCGCACTTAGCTGTCCACTCGAACTTCTTGTCCTTCTTCAAAAGTTGGGTCATGGGTCGGGCAATGCTTGAGAATCCTTCCACGAACTTGCGGTAATTTCCCACGAGTCCAGGGAAGCTCCTGACTTCCTTCATGGTAGCTGGGGTTTGTCATTTAGTCACGGCCTTGATCTTGGCAGGGTCCACAAACAGTCCTTCTGTAGTCAGCTCATGACCCAATAATCCAACCTCATGCAGCTAGAATTCGCACTTGCTAAACTTGGCATAAAGCTGGTGCTGTCGAAGCTTCTCTAGGACCAATCTCAAGTGTTCCTCATGTTCTTCTTCAGACTTGGAGAAGACGAGTATGTCATCAATGAAGACGACGACAAACTTGTCTAAGTACTCCATGAAGAGCTTATTCATGACGTAATGAAGTAGGCAGGGGCATAAGTTAACCCGAACGTCATGATTGTTTATTCATACAGGCCATACTGGGTTACAAACGCCGTCTTCGGAATGTCTTGGGGTCTGAACTTCAGCTGGTAGTACCCAGACCTGAGGTCTATCTTGGAGAACACCCTGGCTCCATTTAAGTGATCAAACAGGTCTTCAATCTTGGGGAGTGGGTACTTGTTCTTTATTGTGACTTCATTGAGAGAACGGAAATTAACACAAAGCCTGATAGTTCCGTCCCTTTCTGACACAAATAGAATAGATGATCCCCAAGAAGAGGCACTAGGGCGAATAAATCCTTTTCTAAGGTGCTCTGCCAGTTGCTTCTTCAATTCAGCCAACTCTTCAGATCCCATCATGTAGGCCTTCTTATAGATGGGCCTTGATCCGGGCATAAGTTCAATGATGAACTCAATGTCGCGGTCAGGAGGCATTCCGGGCAGCTCGTCAAGAAACACATCCGGGTATTCACATACCACTGGTACTTGTTCCAACTCAACTCCCGATAGACACTTAGCCTGAGGGGCTTGAGTGGAGGTAGGGTTGGGAACATACTTGACTTCCACTCCTTGGCTTTTGGTCATGGTGACAATCCTCTTGGCATAGTCTAACAAGCCTTGGTGGTTGGTTAACCAGTCCATGCCTAGGATTACATCCAAACCTTCTGACTTTAGGATGATAAGATCTGCTAGGAAGTCTACCGCGTTGATGCTAATCTCAACTTCCTTACAACCTATCCCAGACTTCATAACCGATCCCAGGGTTTGTATCAACATACGACTACCCAAGGGTATAGGCTTCATGCCACTCTCTAGTGCAAACTTTTGGGTGACAAAAGAATGTGAAGCTCCACAATCAAACAGTACTGTGGCTGGGGTTGAGTTGACGAGGAATGTACGCAGTATGACGTCCGGGTCTTCCTGGGCTTCCTCTATGGTGAAATGATTCGCATGACCCTTGCCATTGTTGGGCTGGTTGCAGGGAGCGGGGTTCCTTGGGGGTGCTCCATGGCCTTGACCTTTATTTGGCGCATTGGGGCACGATGCATCTGGCTTCTTGTTGGGACACAGCCTAGAGATGTGTCCTCGCTGACCACATCCAAAGCAAGCAACTTGTTCGGGGTTGTTGTTGAAGTTCCTACCACCGTTGTTGTTATTGGGGTTGTTGTTGTAAGCTGGCCTAGGATTAGCATACTATTGAGGCTGGTAGCTCGGACGAGGTGCAGGAGGTCTAGCCTCATGTGGCTGATAGGTTGGCTTGGCTGGGGCTGGCTGCAAGGGCCGAGGCTTCTGGTTGCTGGAGCTACCCTTGCTGATCATCTTGCACTTGCGAGTGTTGTCTATGGCATGACGCTTGTCTTCCAGCATGAGGGCCTTGTTCACCAAGTCGAAGAAGGTACGACAGTCGCAGACGATGAGCTAATACGGCAGGGTCTGCTGAAGTCCTTCAATGAAGTGTTCCTTCTTGGCCGCCTCTGTGCTGACATCTTCAGGTGCATACCTTGACAGCAGGTTGAACTTCTACAGGTACCCCTTGATAGAGCCACTTCCTTACTTCAGCGCTTGGAACTCTCTCTTCTTGATAGCCATGATCCCAGAAGGAATGTGGGCCGTGCGGAATCCTTCAAGTCATTCGAGGTGATCACACGCTCACCTTGGATGACCTTGAATCCATCCCACCAAGCTCGGGCGGTACCTCCGAGGCAGTGAGAGGCATACAACACCTTCTCACGGTCCTCATTGAAATTGACTAGTGCAAGGAGGTCCTCGATGGTGCGGATCCAATCATCAGCATCCAATGGTTCAGCAGTCTCGGTGAAGGTTGGGGGTGAATTTCTCATGAACTTACACAGGGTGGAGCGGTCATTGCCATTCCTGCCTTGCTGCTGGTTGTTCACAAGGGCCTGAGCCATTTGTTGGATAGCAGCATTGTTGGCTTGGCGCTCCTCCCAGAAAACTTGGAGAAACTGAGTTATGGTCATGTTCTGCGGTGGAGGTGGTGGCGGGGGAATGTCGCCTTGTGGCTGCTCCTGGTGTCCTCCAGCGTGAGCAGCCCCACCAGCTCCTTGTTGGTGGCTTCAGTTGTCGGCTCCATGGTTGGTGAAGGAGCTGTTGTGGGTAGCAGACACCATCCTGTTTGGAGCAGCCAAGTCTAAAAACTGGGATAGACGAGAGGACAAGCAATAACGGAAAAGCGCGCCTAAGGGGGTTGGTCAAGTGCAAGTGTGTTAAAACAAAGGTCGGAGGACCAACAAATATTAAGATAGATGATGGAGTCGCTTACATGTTGCTTAAGGCAAAAGCGCGACTTGCATCGGAACACAAACAACAAAACAAACAACAAACACACATGGTTTCATATGAACCATTACATAGACTCGACTTCGCATGGGGGGTACATGACTTATCCTACCCTAGGGGTCCTCAGACTCAGGTGGTGGAGTGATCGGTCTCGTAATCATGCTCCTCTTGGTCTTCCTCCTGTTCATCATCCGAACATGCATCATTCCCGGTCGAAGGGGTTGGGGAATGAGGAGGTCCATCCCGATGATGCTTTGTTGGTGGTTCAGTGAAGAGCTCACGGTACTCCTTCGCACTCATGCGATGACGACGTGTAGGCGCATCACTAGCTGGGGGTACTCCTCCTCGATAAGCGGCAGCTGGTCGTCCCTCGCGGGCTCCATCCTTCTTCATCTTGTCTGGCTTCGTCTTGGCTTGCTGAAGTAGCTCTCGGGTGTGGTGAAGTTCCTCGCGGAGCTTGACGGACTCCTTAATCAAGTGGTGAACCAGAATATCGGCAGAGAGGCTGAAGTAGGTCTGGAACCTAAGTGGTGTGCCATCCTCCTAGGTCGGAACCAGTGTCCAACTCTCGCCAAGATCATCCTTTCTAAAAAGAAGGTAGCGAGTAGCCGGCTCCTTAGCCATCTCTGGAATGATTTCTCGAAGGTGTAGGAGTGCCTTGCGTGCAGCTGTCTTAACTGCAAGTATCATGGTCTCCAGCCGTGGTCTTCCAAAGAACCAACTAGTCGGGGAGTCGTTTGCCTTGATGACCACGTCTACGTGGTACTCCTTCGTGGCGGCGTCGACCCAGTGCTCGTGGTAGAGGAAAATGGGTGGTTGGCGAAACTGTCACTTCTCCAGGCTATCCCCAAGGAGTATGGGAAAGCCAGATGTCAAGAAGGCTTCGGGTACGACGGCCATCTACAATGGTTTGAAACGAGGAGAGTCAACTCAGTGTTGTGTGAAGAATAGAAGAGGTAATTGGTGCAGAATTCCTAAGTACAAATCCTAGGTATAGTTTTGAAAACGGTTTTCATCCTAACCAATGTCCATGCTAACTAAGGGCTTCCTACAGTCAGGATGGCTCTGATACCAGCTCTATGGGGACCCCAACTCATAAGTCGTGATCACCGAATGCACGTGTACAATGATCGCAGAGATCAATGCTCACTAAACACACAGAAGCTGAATAACAAGAGTCTTACATCCACATTTAACGTCTTATACAAATAAAGACCATGAAGGTCTAGTCTTACATAGATAGGGCTGCACGGGCCAAACACTTAAACATAACAAGCAGCGGAAATCTTGATCGAAAGCATGAACCCATGCCATCTGCCTTAACCTACATGCATTCTGACTAGGACGCGTCCTAGTTCGCATGTTCATCACCAACGAACTCCTCAACATACTCTTGTTCTTCCATGTCTGGCCAATTAAATAAGCAGTGGCAAGCCAATGAGTACTTTGAATGTAGTCGAAAGCACCCCAAGTTGTGGAACAAGGTAATAATGATGCATGATATAGCACTAAGTAGGTAATTTGCGGAAAGCTAGTTTTAAATGCGATGACATGATCAAGTAACTAGTAAGCATGCATCAACAATAGGCACATATCCATATGAACAAGTTGCAGATATCATTATAAGTGGGGGTTAAACACCTCATGTTCATTCATCATGCCAAGTCATCAGACTTAGATCACTTCTCATGCTAAGTCATCGGACTTAGCTCACATACCAACTTTGTCTCCAACACACTCACACACCAGTTTGTGAAAACACTTGGACGTAGAACAAGAGCGTTCATCCAACTGTCCTTGACCATGGACACGGCTATTTGAATACTTTTACACTCTTCAGAGGTTGCACACTTTACCCACAAGACTCGGGGAACTTTCGTGTCATCTACGACTCACAGTATATAACATACCCGAGGTAAGCACCCGAACAATGCCTTTCCCCTAGCGATACTAGACAAAGAGTCCACCCGATTCGTACCCAGCTCACACGATGTACATCACATGAGCCTCGCTCTAATCGTACCATCCATGAGGGGACCAACGGTGTGCCTGGTGCCTGTGAAGACAGCGCATGATCGTACATACCAGTACGACCCCGTATCGGGAGTGACCACACCACTCTTGCCTGTAGTAATGCGGGCTCCTTGCCAGTACCCACCAAGGTAATCAACAAAGCCCCGTCCCATAAGGGGTATCGTGGTTGCTCATGTAAGGTTGGAGTAATGGCCACAACTTACACCAATCCGTTTTTGAAAACACATTCTCATCTAGTTCCGGCACACCACTTCTTTCTCAAGTGGTCACCCAACTTATCGTCATCATCTCCCTCGGTCATTAGTGGCACCCGATGGGTTTTTTTAAAAGTCTTTGGAAGAATCACCTCCTTTCCATCACTATGCATAACTCCCATCCCACTTGTGTAGGATTTATTAGTATCCTAACTACACCCACCCGCATAACCCTCATAAGGTGGGAGGGTCATGCATGATGCAAGTGTCAACAATAAGAGTATCGGAGGCATCCCACCAAAGGGGGAGCACCTCATCATGATCAATCATCGAAACAACAAGTGCTATATGTCATGCATGAAAAAGTTTCTTAACATGGTCAAAGGGTTGCTTGCCTGGCTCAAAAAAGTCTCCGGGGTCTTCGAAGTCTTCGAGTACAACTTCTTTGTCAACCGCGCAATCTATTGTCGTGAATAAATAGTGATAAAAATAAGCAACACACAAAAACAGAGCACACAAGCTACTATCAAATATGCTACCCTACTCTGATAAATACCACAAGATATTGTAAAATTATTAGTCTAGGTTTTTGAATTTAAAAAGATTTTAAAACTATTTAAAATAGGAGCTTATAATGCTATATATGGGTTTTAAATTAAAACAATATATGAAATGTTTTCAAACATTTTTACAAATGGCACTAATAAATTCTAGGGAGTATTCTAAGATTTTTGGTGGAATAAATATTGTCATTAGAATTATTTTGGGTCGTGTGGAATTTTTGCAATGTCCCACAGAAAAAGAAAAGGAAAAGAGAAGGGCACATTGCCCCGCCCGGAGGTAGCCAGCAGCTGGGCCGACCCAGCAGCCAATCAGCCCAGGCGAACCGGCGCGCGCGCGCCTACGTTCAAACCTGACGGCTGGGGCCGAAGGCTAGCGATAGAGAGAGGAGGGTAAGGGGGTGAGGATGATAGGCGGGCCCCACCTATAATCTTCAACCTTGCGGTAGGGAGGCCGGCGTGCTCACCGGTGACGTTGCAGGGCACGACGACGGAAGGCGAAGGTGGGAGCGAGCTCAGCGTCGACCTGCCGTTCCTCTGGAGGTCGGATAAGTGCCGGATGCGACCGGAGTCGTCGATGACGAGCTCCTGCGTTGGGAGGGTTCGCCGGGGCCTCTCTAAGCAGCAAACAGGACTGGGGTGAGGGGGAAACGGGTCAGGAGAGCGAGGGGAGACCAACGGGAGAAGAATGGGGACCGGAGGGGCCGCTACCAGGAGAGAGCGACCAGAGGGTGAGAGAGATCTCGGGGAGGGCCTTAAGTAGGTGGTCCTCGGTCCACCAAGCTCGGGTGCGCCCGCAAGCATGTGGCTGCGGCCATAGGCCATGGGAGAGAGAGGGGGGTGAGTCAGGGGTGTTTCTGGGTCCGGTCTAGGCCCTGGGGAGGGAAGAGAGAGGGAGAGAGGCTCGCGCGTGTGAGGCTGCGGGTTTGCCGAGATGGGCGGCGATCGGCACACGCGAGGGAGGGCTAGGGAGGAGGAGAGAGGAGGGGGACGACCGGCCGGCGTGTCCCGGACACCGAGGCGGTCGAGGCCATGTTGTGGCCAACGGCTATAGTGCTTGTCGGCACTGTAGCACACTCCAAAGCGCGCGTTTGGCATGCCACAACATGCCAACAGCATCTTCTGCGTGGGCACTATGTCTAGGGGGATCTAGGGCCTTAGGATAAGAGGAAAAATTCCTTGGATGCTCTGGGGTTCCTTAGGAGAGAAGGAAGGCTGAGAGAGAGAGAGGCAAAACTTCTGTAGAGGGGGTAAAATGAGGATTTTACCCCACTTACCCAAGGAGTCTTGGCTAGGGAGAGTTACTAGAGGTGCAAGGTACTTACCAGAGGTTGTGCTAAGAATTTGGGGGTAAGGGTAAAAGAGGAAGGGGTAGAAATAGCAACTTTACTATATTACCAGAAGGTGTTTGATAAGGTTTTGGGCAAGAAGAATCTACCAACTTACAGAGATATTTACCAGGGTCAAAGGCTAGGTAAGAATGAGATGATTCACCAAGTTTGAGCTCAATGGGGATAAGTTGATAATGTAACTTGGTAAACCCTAGAAACTAACAGAATCAAGTTTCTACAGATCTAGTGATGCTAGGCTTTTACCCTTGATGCACCACTTAGTGTGGCATCACTATTTGGCCAATAGAGCATGCCCACAAAGTTTGGGGTCAAGGGGAGACACTTCACAATGTAAAGCTATTCAAATTTGAATCTAGACAGAGAGGGTTTTGGGATGGTTTGATGAAGCAAATGAACTTGGATAGAGATGAAACTTTGCAAGATCGTCACTTATGATGGTGTTCACTGGCTGGAATTTTCCTGGAATTTATTGAGAATATTTCTTATAGAAATATTTCAAAAACTTGATTTGAACAAAAAGGGTTTTGAGGGGTTTTGCCCATGATTTGATCATGCCCTTGTGTTGAAACACATATATATGGAAAATATATGCCCACTGAGTTTCCCTAAATTTTCTCAAATATTTTGAAAGCATTTAAATAATTTTTCCCTATGAGAAACCATTTCTGGCCTTAAGAAAAAGACTTTAAATAAAATATAAAAATAAACTTTAAAATGAATATTTGGTGGTTTTGGAAAGTCATAAAGATAGTAGGTTTGAATTAAAGCTTTTGGGGAAGAAGAATCGACCCAATTTGAGGACTTGTAGTGCAAACCTCATTTCAGGGGTTTTTGAAAACCTAATTTGAATAAATCATTTTTGGTTACAAAATTTGATAAAAAATAGTTTTGGGCACTATTCACATGGCATGATCATTGGGCAAGAGGTTTGGGTCAAGGTAGATAACTATGAAGTGGATTATAATCTAGGAGTGCCACAACCACAATCGTTAAGCAAGCAAACAACATTGCAAACGAGCACAAGCACTTTGAAAAAGTTTTAGTTGGCTCCAAATTTTATAAATCCAAACATGACAAGGTATACAAACACAGGGTGTGACATAAACAACGACAAATTTATCCAAATACTCCATGAAGATGAAATTCATCAAGCGAGAGAAGGTGACTGGGGCATTTGTTAAACTGAAGGGCATGACGGTGTACTCGTATTGGCCATAACGAGTAACAAAAGTTGTTTTCGGAGTGTCCCCTTCCTAATTCTGATTTGATGGTATCCCAAACTCAAATCCATTTTGTAGAAGGCTAAGGATCCAACAAGTTGATCATACAAGTCATTGATCCTTGGGAGCGGATACTTGTTTTTTATGGTGACCAAGTTCACTCATCGATAATCTAAAACCATCCGGTCCAATCAATCCTTCTTCTTGATGAAGAGGATGAGGCAAGCCCAAGGAGAAGAACTAGGACAGATGAAACCTTTATTCAAATACTCATCGAGTTGTTTCTTAAGCTCAGCTAGTTCTAACGGTGCCATCTTATAGGGTCTTCTATCTATTTGGACAGTCCCTCGGACAAGATCAATCACAAACTCTACATCCCTGACAGGTGGATGCCTAGCAATTCTTCCTGAAAGACATCTGGCAAGTCAAGAACTACAGGAATATATTCAATCTCTAGAAGAGGGATAGCATTGAGGGAATAGAGATGGCACTTGGGAGCTCGAGTTGGGACACTGACTATCTCACCCGATGGATGTGTAAGCTAAACATTCCTAGTATGAGTATCAACCTTAGCATAATGGGCTTTCATCCAGTCCATACCCAAGATGATATTGATGTCGAAAAACTTGATGGCTATTAAAGAACCTAGGAAGACTAGCCTATTCACAAGGATTTCATTGTCATAAATCACTCTAGAAGTTTGCCATTTTCAAACAGGAGTCTGAACTACTAAAGGAGTAGGCATATCACAAAAATACATGCTATGCAACTGTGCATAACTTCCTGAAATGATTGAATGGGATGCTCTAGTATCAAATAGAACAGATGATGGATGACTATTAACAAGGAGCGTACCCAGAATAACATCAGGATCCTCTTGAGCTTCTTTAGCAGAGACGTCATTCACACGTCCACGAGCAGGAGTTGGCTTCACATAGAAAGATTTTCCCAGCTTCCCACGTCCAATAGGCTTGGCATTGTTCTGTGGGCACACATGAGAGTAGTGCCCTGATTCTCCACACTCATAGCATATGACTATGGTGGATCGGGGAGCAACATTGGCAGCAGGACCTCCAAATGTCTTGGCTAGATGGTTGGTCTGAGTTGGGCGAGGCACCTCATAGGATGGCCTCGCAGTGTACCTTGGCGGCAGGGCAGTGTTGGGCACCCACACCCGGTGCTTATGGGATCCTGAGCCGGATGCGGAGATGAAGTCAGGAGAGTGCTTCTTGGTTGCTTCGTTGTCGGTTTGTCAAGTCTCGGCATTGATAGCCTTGTTGACAAGAGCCTGGAAAGAAGCGCACTCATGCAGGTGCAGATCACGATGAAGCTCGGGGTTGAGTCCCTTGCAGAACCTAGCTTGCTGCTTGGTGTCAGTTGACACCTCCTCTGGTGCATAGAGGGCGAGTTTGCCAAACTCACGACTTTAAGCATCCACCGTGAACTTACCCTGAGTGAAGGCACAAAATTCCTCCCTCTTAAGGTCCATGCGACCTTATGGAATATGATGGGTGCAAAATGCTTCACATAAGTTAGCCCAAGTTGCTGCTGGGCCAGCAGGATGCATGGCCTCATAATACTCCCACCACAAATTGGTGGGTCCTTCAAGGAAGTAGGTTGCCAAAGTCACCTTGTAAGATTCAGCTACATTGGCAGAATGGATCTTGCGGGACATGCTTGACAACCAATCATCTGCGTCGAGGGGATTGATAGAGTGATGGAACTTTGGCAGGTAACGCTTCACAAAGTGATTGAGGGATACTACATCATTGCACTGCTAGCGGGCAGTGTTTGCTCAATACGCTCCCGCAGTCGGTTGGTCTCTCCTTTGTTCCTTTCTGCCTCAAGCATCACCTCCGCTAGAGAGGGCGGGTGAGGCATGTTCTCCTGTCTTGCTTGGCTGCCCTCACCCCGCTCATAAGCAGGAGCGGGGTTGTTCCTAGTGGATACCATCCTAGGGTAAATAAAACCCACATCTTAGAAAAGGAAGACATCAATTCTAAGATAAGAGGTGCGGAATGTACTGGACAACATGGCATGCATGAGTAAACACCCGAACAACATGTAACAAGCAAACTAGCATATATACACCATGATTCATACACACCATGATATAGTTCAATACAAGCGCAAGCTAAAGTACAAGCTACTGAAAGGTGATTCAACAAATCGGAGGCATTACAAGCTTCCTATACATTATGTACCTACACCTCCGGAACTCAACTCACACCTTAGTTATATTCCACAAGACACACAGGACTATGGCAATACAACCGCTACAATACTACTACTAACATACACGCACTCAAGCGTCTCTATAGAACATCTCATACAAGTTACCCCAGTGACTAGGGAGCTGAACCAGAGGGTCTAGAAACACCCTAGCCTGGTATCCCTGGTAACTGTAAGGGCACGGATGTGGCCTAGGTCGCTTAGCTGGTGGCAACAGCAGACCTCGAAGAGGAGCGATGCCTCCAACCTCGGGCCAATCAACGCGAGCTAGCAAATGCGTCCGTGATGGGATCAACATCTCCAAATCTCCGTAACCCGTCTAGACGACATGTGCAAGCTGCGTTAGGGCTGGCCAAAGACGTGCGCGAGTGGCATAAAGCTCCATACGAAGTGCACGAGCATCACGCTCGCTATTCTCCAAGAACTAAGCAGTAACCTGAAGTCTGGGATCCTCATGGGTGTGATCATAGTAGGCTGCACTAAGATATCCATCCTCTCATCCTACTGTCACGGGAACATAACATAACGCAGTGTTCTGTAGTAGCCCATGGTGAGATCTCATGATGGTCAACATCATGTAGGAGGCCTCCTGAACTACCATGTCTATAGTAACCCCTAGTCCATAAGTCCAATGGAGCGGCTCTGTAGCTCCAGGATATGATGGATAAATCCTAACAGTGCACAGATATTGGCTCTTGTTGAAGTCGCGGAACTGTTCCTCCACTGTGTAATCCGGGTACCAATGGTAACTGGTCTCCATCATAACTCTGACTAACAAGGCCATATGACCCGGTACATCAATGCACCTAGTCAAATGGACCACCTGACGACAAGGACGAGAAGGCATCTGAAACGGAGAATAATGCAAATGCGTTAGAGCTCCTAGAAGAAATCGAACATCATAATGGTTTTAATTGCTGAAAAAATATTTTGGGATAGCTTGCAAAAGATTGAATAGCATAACCACTCAACTTTCTAGCTTCAAGTTTCTAATCAAACTGATTGTCACATAGAAACAAAACATGAATACTTGAGTTGACTCTCAAACAATCTTGCTACTAGTCAAAGGTTAGTAACTCGTCATCGTGAGAGATAGATAAGAAGCCAGCTCTTAACCCTGTAGAAAAGAAGAGGGTGACTCAGAATAGAATGACTCGGGAAGAGGAGTAAAAAGAGCCTTACGTTCCGTTCCACAATCAATTCCCTTACATAACTAAAGCATTTCTAGAGTCAACTTTGACCAGTTTGGCTTGGTAATCCTATAGTCAGTCAGGCACTAATACCAACGCTATTGGAACCCTGGTCTTAAGCCATAAGAATCTAGCATGTAACACATCACATCACATTGCGGCCTCACGCACGGTTACCTCCACGCCTGCCACCTTACCTGGGCCGGGACCATTTGCATCTTTTGGCTCACATATGTGAATATGTCACTAGCATTCAAATGTCAAAGAACCCGTGTAGACATGACTAGTCATAGAACCCAAGTGGCACATCCGTACAGGGACAAACATACGTAACCCGACAATGCAGGTGTCGGTCATCAGCGTGTGTAGACGAGTCATAGCAAGCTACAAGGACTCCATTGCGATGTGGGACATAAATGTCATCACTTCACGTAGACGAGTCGTAGCAGGCTACAGGGACACCATTACACTGCGAGACATTTCTCCGAAGGGACTGACACAACAGCAAAGAAGGATACATGTCGGCCAATCAATGTGTTCGGAGCAGTAGCAAGCTACCAAGGCTCGGTGGAATCATAAAGAGGCATTTCCCTATAAAGAGTACTAATAAAGGCACACAACTTGGTGTCGAATCCCATACATACCGTTGCACGTCACACATATGCATGACATGCCCGATATGCATAGATACTATGGCATCACAACATAACCATACAACATCACAACATTTATTTAGAAGGCTCAAAAGAGCCTTGCATAATATGTTCATACAGGTAGGGCTCACATGACCAGACACTCAAGTCATACACACAAAGTCATACAAGCCATGCGAAAGCTTAAAGCTATCGAATACAGATAGATGAAAGGTCAAAAGGCATAAAGCCTGACTATCTATAGCCCATCCTAGGGCATCAGATCATAGCTAAGGTACCAGCTAAGCATCATCGTCGACGTCTATGAAGAACTCACCACATGGGTCCTGGGTTTCATCTGCAACATTTATTAGGCAAATGTGACTACAAATGTACTCATCATGTCTTTAAAGCAGAACTAGTCTATTCATGCTCAAGTATCAACACGGGGAGCGGTGGGGTTTATGCAACAATGCTAGCTTTGACTCTAGGCTAACTAGTACTATGACTACTAGTTCTTTGAACAAGTTTTGTGATTGCGCACACGAGTCCACGAACACTACTTCAATACTCTACCATGCGTTCACTCCTGACACCTACAAGAGTGCCATCCATGGTGCTCACACTTGTCTTGATACTTTTATGAGTAACCATTAACATTGTCCATGCACAGCAGAAGTTCTCCAAGTAGTCCATATCCGAGGACGCGGCTATTAGAACAAATTCATACCCTGCAGGGGTGTACTCCTCCACACACACTCGCCATTATCGCTAAGTGCACGTAAAAAGGCACCAAGACAAATTTCAACCGGAAACCGAGCGAGGGAGTCGGCCATGACCGTCAATAACAAAAGACCTCTAGTCTAGGATATCCCCTATCTGAGACTGAACATGCACAGAAGTCCGGCCGAAGTTTCCACTACAACCCCAAACAAGGTGGGCCGGGTTCCCAAGCCCACCATTTAGGTGACCCTTGGTACATCATGCCAGTGCCTACTGCGTCGTAGTCCACCCCTAGGGTCAGCACTACGCCCGGCCTCCAACATAGCTATAAACACCAGAAACTACTTGTAACTCTCGAACTAAGGACTAGGCGGTTGACAAGTCGAGTGGGGTCATATTTCAGGGCCTAGCATGTGGTAGTAGCTAGTCTTTGATCACAAACACGAAACTCAGTTCCTAAGAACGGTCCTAATGAGACAACCCTCTATGTACTCCTACATAGCCTCTCAACGCTACCTTTACCAAATCATGTTCATCGTTTATCTCATCACATCAGAACCACATTGTTTCACTCCGGTTCATTACCCAGATGAATCGGACCTCACACAACTCTAAGCATAGCAAGGATAACAGGTAAGGCACATCAAGGATCAAGCATCTACCAGGTATGCTAGGTTGTCTGGTTTAGCTATTTACTGTGACTACGAAAGGTCATGCAGATGTATGTGTTCAACTACCGAAACAGGTAACAGTTGAATCGTATAGTCCTAATGCAATAAACATGTCGGGACCCCGATCCTAAGTCATATGATTCCATACTGTAACAAGCCACATCACTTTGCGGCCTCACGCACGGTACTCCACGGCTGCCACCTTACCTTGGCCGGGACCGTTTGCGTCTTTTGGCTCACGTATGTGAACATGTTGCTGGCAATCACACAACAAAGAACCCGGGCCGACATAACTAGTCATAGAACCCAAGTGGCACATCCGTACGGAAACAGGCATACATAACCCAACAATGCAGGTGTCGGCCTCAAGCATGTGTAGACGAGTCATAGCAAGCTACAAGGACTCCATTATGTCGTGAGACACGAATGTCATCACTGCACGTAGACGAGTCGTAGCAGGCTACGGGGACTCCATTACACTGCGAGACATTCCCAGAAGGGACAGACACAGCAGCAAAGAAGGATACATGCCGGTCAATCAATGTGTCCGGAGCAGTAGCAAGCTACCATGGCTCGGTGGAAGCACAAAGAGGCAGTTTCCCGTAAAGAGTACTACTAAAGGCACACGACTAGGTGTCGGGTCCCATACATACCGTTGCACGTCACACGTACACATGACATGCCCGATAAGCATAGATACAACTATGGCATCACAACATAACCATACAACAACATGACTTTTATTTAAGAGGCTCAAACGAGCCTTGGATAATATGTTCTTACAGATAGGGGTCACATGACCCGGCACTCAAGTCATACAAACATAGTCATACAAGCCAGCGGAAACTTAAGCTCTCTGAGTACAGACGACAAACTAGAAAAGAGGCACACGGCCTGACTATCTATAGCCCACCACACGGGCAAGATCGTAGCTAGGACACCAGTTATTCGGCATCGTCAACGTCTAGATAGAACCAACCTGATGGGTCCGAGTTCTCTTCTGCAACATTAATTAAGCAAGGATGAGTATAATCGTACTCAGCAAGTCTTTAAAACAGACCTAGTCTATTTATGCTCATGTATCAACAAAGGGGGGGGGTGGAGTTCATGCAGAAATGCCAGCTTTGACTCATGGCTATCCTACACTACTCAGTTTTAAACTCTTTGTTACAATTTTAGTTATCGCACACGAGTCCACTATCTCCATCACAATACACTACCATGGAATCACCTTCCCCTTCTGGAAGAGTGCCATCCACGGTACTCACACTTGTCTTGAGATTTTTAGAAGTATCCATTTGATTATCTATGAACAACATAAGTTCTCCAAGTAGTCCATATCCAAGGACGCGGCTATTCGAATAGTTTCATACCCTGCACGGGTGTACTTCTTCACACACGCTCTCGCAACTTATCGCTGTGTGCTCATAAACCCATGCACCTCGGCAACCTTCAAGCGGATGCCCAGCGAGGGAGTCGGCCACGACCGTCAATCACATAAGACCTCTAGTCCAGGCTACCGCCTATTTGAGACTGACCCGCACGGAAGTCCGGCCGAAGTTTCCGCTACGGTCCCAAACGATGTGCGCAGGGTTCCCAAGCCCACCATTCGGGTGACCCTTGGTACACCATGCCACTGCCTACCGCGTCGTAACCCACCCCGAGGGTTAGCGCTACGCACGGCCTCCATCATGCTATAAACACCAGAAACTACTCGCAATACCTGGACCAAAGACTAAGCAACTGACTAGTCGAGAGGGGTCGAGTTACCGGAACCCAATGCGTGGTAGTAACTAGTCTTGGATCACAAACACGGAACCCAGTTCCTAAGAACGGTCCCAATGAGACAACCCACTATGTACTCCTACATAGCCTCTCATCGCTACCTTTACCAAATCGTATTCATTATATGCTCATCACATCGGACAACACTGTTCCACTCAGTTCATCACCCAGATGAATCCGACCTGACACAACTCTAAGCATAGCATTCATAGCGAACATGGGAAACTAAGCACATCATGGCACAAGCATCTACAAGGTATGCTAGGTTGCAAGGTTTAGCTATTTACTGTGACAAGATCAGGTCATGCATAAGAATAGGATCATCTACCGTGTATGACTGACATGTGATCGTTTGTCCTAATGCAATATATGAGAGCAGGAGCGAGAGAATGGGATGTTATCGGAATGATCAATGGGGTTGCTTGCCTTGCTGGGTTGCGGAGGAGTTCTCTCCTTCGTTAGGGTACGGAGTGGTATCTTCCGGATTAGGGCCTAGCGCAACGCAGATAAAAACATTCAATACAAGCAGATGCAACAATATGATGCATGATCATGGCATAGTAGTATGCATGGGTGAGCTAATGTAACTAGAGATCATGTCAATTTGAAATGAATTTGAATATAGGTTCAAAGTTGTTCTCCTATCAAATTCCATATATTGACCTAATGTTAAAATGTCCATGTTTACCTATTTAGGTTGCTCTAACATGCATGAGAATAGCACCGTTGGATTCATTGGATTTTTCTGATAAATTTTCATATATAAATTATTTTCATCTGACTTACAGATTAATTTATATGATTTTTCAAAGTTTTAAATAATTTCTGGAATTATTTTTAAATAAGAAATTGAATTATGACATCAGCATGATGTCATGATGACATCAGCTGGTCAGCTGACCCGGCCCAGAGTCAAACCTGACATGTGGGGTCCACATGTCAGTGTCTGGTTAATTTAATTAACTGATTAAAACTAATCCTAACTATTTAACAGACCTGGGCCCACATGTCATTGACTAATTAGCTTAATTAATTAAGTTAATTAACTTATTCCTAAACAGGGATTAGCCAGAGGCTGGCCCCACGTGTCAGGGGTCAACCCTCGTGGTCAAACTAACCAGAGCCACCGGCATTGAGCCGCCGACGACCCCAGGAATGACGGAGAGGATCAGAAACCCTCCTCCGACGAAAAAATACACGGCGGATGGGCTCAAACTGCAGCCTATGCATGCGCCCGTCCATTGGGGCATGACCCCGAGGCTGGGGTGGCCTGGAACGTCGCCGGTGACGACCTTGGCGGACGGCGGCGCTCGGGCTCCGACGGAACCACGGCTACAGACCACAACAACACGCGCTCTAAGCACCTATGGCACCTACTTGACCCTACGAGCATGCTGGCATCCTTGGAAGGACCCATTGGTCACCGGAGCATCGTCGACGGTGAGAACAGCGGCGACCGGAGCTCGGGCTCGAACGAAAACGCGGCTACAGAGCATGAAAACGAACGGGGAGAGAGGGAAGAGGCTCGGGGGCTCACTGCGGATGCTGAGGCAACGACACGAGCTCGGGGACGACTTGACGGCGATGAAATCGACGGCGGCAAGCTTCTGACCCAAGGATGAAGAAGAGGTCAGGGTTCCCTCGATGGAGCTCTGGGCGGCGATTCCTTCGGCGAGGAGGATCAGGGTGACAAGGCGGAGCTTCTGCCTTCTCTACAGCACGGGGGAGGGACGGAGGCGAGCAGACGACGGCGATCTATGGCGCTACCATGGCGGAGCAGAGGGGAAAAAGGAGAGAGCGAGGAGCGGAGGGAGAGAGCGGCGGGGAGGGCGGCTCGGTGCTTATCCCCGGCGTCGCGCTGGCGAGGGAGGGCCAGGCAGGCAGGTGGCGTGGCGCCACCGGCGTGAGCGCACGGCGGCCACACGCCGGGCCTACTGGACGCCAGGAGGACGAAGACCCCCCCCTGGGCCAGATGGGCCACCAGGTAAGCTCCCTCTCTCTCTTTCTCTTTTTCCTTTCTTCTGGTTTTCTATTTTTCTGACCTTTGTTTATTTTATTTCCAGATTCAAATGACCTTCAAATTATCCCCAAATAATTTCTAAAATAGAGTTTGAATATTTCAAACCTATTCAAAAAGTTTCAGAGATTTTGAAATCAGGATTAATGATAATGATTTTATTTGTCATTTTCAGAGACTTAAATCATTAATTTAAATTATTTAAAATGTTCAAATAACTAGAATCGTCCCTGGTATATCCATGTCCTCAATTATCAAACATAGGGAACATTTTTGATGGGCATTTTGGATTTGTTGACACTTCATTTATCTGGAATTTCTTTAAGTCATGAAATGCTTGGGGTTTCTTTTCTTTCTCCCCATTTCATAGTGATGCAAAGATGATGATGATGATGCAAACACATTGCTAGCCTAAGACACTTGCTAGGGTTGTGACAAAACAGGAGCAGGAGCAAGAGAATGGGATGTTATGGAATGATTAATGAGGTTGCTTCCCTTGCTGGTTGGCGGAGAGGTATTCTCCTTCAGTGGGATACTCACCTGTATCCTTAGTAGCAAGACCTAGCATGATACATACGAAGTAACAATCAATACACGACAAGTGCAGCAATATGATGCATGATCATGACATGGCAATATGATTTGGATGAGCTAACACACCTATCATCAGATTGGTTGAAGCTGGTTTGAATCAAAGATTCAAAATCAATTTAAAATAAGGCATTTTCAAATACCCTTTAATTTATTTTACCTGATCAGCGGGTATAACTTGGTCTAACATGCATGATGATAGAACCAATGGATTCGTTGGATTTTTATAATAATTCTTCATATATAACTTATTTCAATCTTATATGCAGATTAATTTCTATGATTTTTTATAAGTTTTATCCATTTTCTGTAATTATTTTTACACTAGAAATTCATTATTGCATCAGACTTGCATTAGCATGACGTCAGCAGGTTAGTTGGCCGTTGTGAAGGCAAACCTGACCAGTGGGGTCCACTGGTCAGTGACTCACGCACTAATCATAGATTAATATTAATATCTAAACCCTAATTAGTGGAAGTGGGGCCACTGTCAGTGGGTGATTAAGTTAATTAATTAATTAATTCTAACCTTAACCCAAATTAACCAGGGGCTAGGCCCCACCTGCCAGTGACCCAGGGTGTCAACCGCGTGGTCAAACTGGTCGGGCTCGCCAGCGTTGAGCCACTGGTATCCGCACGCACGACGGAGGGGGTCGGGTTTCGCCCTCCGCGAACAAAATGACAGCAGAATGGTGCTAACAAACACCTGCACTTCTGTGCATCCAACGGGATGGCCCGGAACATCGCTGTCAACGAGCTTGGCGGCTGCTGGATATCGGGCAAGCTCGAGGTCGATGATCTAGTGTGCAAAAAGGTTGGGACTTGTCTTCTACAACATCTACGCGACTCTACAAGCTCGATGGTAGCCTCGGGAGGACCACCTAGACACCAGAGCATCGCTGGCATCGATCTTGCACAACAGCGCATTCGGGTTTCATTGGAATTTGGGGCTATGGTGCGCAATCAAGCAGGGGAAGAGGGGGGTTCAATGGAGATGCTCACGGGGAACTCGGTGCCATTGCAAGCGTTTTCAGGGACGGTCTGAAGACGAAGAACGACGGCGGCCATCGTTGGTGAGCGAAGCAGGAAAATATCTCGGGGTGGCGATGGGTAGCCCTTGCCGTCGCATGGCTTGCTGGAGAGGGCGAGGGCGTCGAGGCGAGGCTCTTGAGCTGCTCTGAGGCGAGAGGGAGGCGCTGGGGAGGCGAAGCTATGGTAGCGAGCTTCTGGATGCGGCGGGCATGGCGAGCAGAGGTGAGGGGAGGAGTAGAGAGAGAATGGAGGAGGGGGCGACAAGGCAGCAATGGGGAGCTTATCCCCGAGCCTCGCTGGCCTGGGTAGGCAGCTAGGCGGGGAGCTGTGTGGCGTGCTACGGCCGCGTGGGCATCGGCCACGCCTTTGTCCTCCTGGAAACAAGAATAAGAAGACCTCCCTGCCCCTGGTGGGCTTGGCTGGCTTCTTCCTCGGCAAGGTAAGGCAGACTTTCTGCTTTTATTCATTTTTCTGTTTTTTTTTCTATTTCTAACATTTGTTTATTTTGTTTGGGTGCAATTCCCTAGCGCAAAATTACTAATATAATTTATGGAGTATAACTTCAAGCTTCCGCAAAAAGTTTCAGCATTTTTGAATCCACTAAAATATTTATAATGCTTTTATTCATTGTTTTCAGATGCTTTGTTGGATTAAATAAAATGCCAAACTTGTTGAATAATTAAAATGCACCCTTGATATGTTGTTGCCAACATTTATCAGACATGGTGGGCATTTTTGATGTGCATTTTGGGTTCGTTGAATATCACAAGAAATTGAATTGGTTGATGCAAGTGAGGTGCTAGGGTTTCTGTTAATCCCCATTTCAATTTGATGAAAATTTAAACATGATGCACACTCTAGCTAGCATAATGCAAAGGCTAACTAGGAATGTGGCAGATTGTAAGCAGAGAATGTGCCACGTGCGAAAAACAGCACCGCTGATCATCTATCGAAGAACTTTTGTCCTCCGCCTCACTCAGCCATCAATATCCCCGTCAAGGATGACCAGGGAAAGGAGAAAGTTGAACTCTGGCGAGCATTTCCCAGTAGAGCTTCTTGAAGTCGCTGGTAGAGAGGCTGTCGGGGGAAGTCCCGTTTCAGTTGGTGAGCCGCTCCCTCCTGCAGAACCCCAAGTTCTTACGGTTGAGGTAAGCGCTCCCACGAATGAGGAGATGCCTTTACTCCTTGTTGTCAAGCCACATGCTCCAACCTGGGCACAACATATAGTCCACTTCCTTCAAACAGGTGAACTTCCCAAAGAACAAGAAGAAGCCGAAAAAGTAGCTCGTCAGTCAAGTATGTACCACTTTGTCGATGACACCCTGTACAGAAAAAGACAAAACAATGTGAAATTGAGGTGCATTTGCCAGGAATATGGACTGAAGCTATTGGTAGAGATTCACGGAGGCATGTTTGGGTCGCACATTGGATCAAGGGCCCTTAACAAAAAAGCATTCTGGCAGGGTTTCTATTGGCCGACTGCCCTCCAGGACGCAACTGAGCTAGTCACCAAGTGTGAAGCCTGCCAGTTTTATTCCAAGAACATCCATCAACCAGTGCAAGCTCTATAGAGGATCCCTTTATCCTGGCCATTCTCGGGCTGGTGGCTGGATATTATTAGCCCCTTTCCTCGCGCTGTTGGGCGGTTTGAGTTCTTGTTCGTAGCAATCGACAAGTTCACAAAGTGTCCTGAGGTGGAACCAGTGAGAAAGGTGACCGCGCTGTTGGGTGCTTTGAGTTCTTGTTCGTAGCAATCAACAAGTTCACAAAGTGTCCTGAGGTGGAACCAGTGAGAAAGGTGACCGCGCAGTCAGCAATCAAGTTCATGAAAGGATTGGTGTGCCGTTTTGGAGTGCCCAACAGAGTGATCATCGACAATGGCACCCAGTTCACGAGTCGCGCCTTCATGCAATACATCCAAAGCCTTGGAAGATGGTCTCCTTAGACTCTGTTGCCCATCCAAGAAGCAATGGGCAAGTCCAAAGGATCAATGCTGAAGTGCTACGAGGATTCAATACAAGAACTTTTGATAGACTATGAGGAACCGACAAGCGCTGGATAGATGAGTTACTGGAGGTTATTTGGTCCCTCGGAACGGCGATAAATAGAGCTAATGGCCAGACGCCCTTCTCCCTAGTGTATGGGGTGGAAGTAGTTCTCCCCATGGAACTCATATACGGGTCACCTTGAGTACTTGCCTATCATGAAGTAGAGCAAGAGCAGCTAACGGCATGACGATGCCATGCTCCTCGAGGAAGATCATCTCCAGGGTGTTGTGCATGATGTACGTTACTAGCAAGCCCTCTATCACTACCATAGCCGCAACGTCCACGCCCGGAGCTTTGAGGAAGGCAACCTTGTCCTTAGGCGCGTTCAGTCCGCCAAGGGTACCAAGAAGTTGATGCCCAAGTGGGAAGGCCCTTACCGGGTAGCACGAGTCACCAGACCTGGTGCAGTCCATCTGGAGAACGGAGATGGCATCAAAATTCTTAACTCATGGAATATTGATCATCTTTGTAAGTTCAACCCGTAAGGCGCAGGTTCTGCACTCAATCCCCAGCAGCCACCTTTTGTACAAGCCTTGTCGTAGTTGCAGGTCACCCTTTGTACAAAGCCAACGGAGACCCTATGCAAGCAATAATAAAGCTAGGCATTGCATCATACCATTGCATTGCATGTTTACTATGCATTTTAATGATTGCAATGTTATCGCTTTTAAGTTCTAGAAATTTGCTAGAGTACTTGATGATCCTATAATCCTTGTTGCCGCATTCTATCTTTGGAGGACAGAGGCCGCTTGCGTATGTGTTTAACCATCAGGAAAACAAGAAAGGAGGGTAAAGAAACAAGGATGGCGGCCCATCATACTCTGGAAAGGGATACTACCTGAAAAGATAAGTCTAATCACATATTCCAAGCTCAATACCGTTTTCTCCCTTAAGGAAACCCTTGCTATCCTTTTGACTGTGTACAATGGTGTCCTTTTCAAGCAACAGAAACCCTTGTCGGTACAAGCCGTCCCCCAGCTCCTATCTCTTCTCATCTCTAGGGGAACGCCCATACTGACAAGGAGCCTTGCTGGGGAACGATACCAGCCTACTGCCGGGGCCTCCCTCCCCCTTTGGCGCTCGCGGTTAGTGCTGACCCGACAAATAATTCCATGTGACAAGGACAAACATACTAGCATAGTACAAACAAAGGGATAAAATGATAGTACTTAAGGAATAGAAAAGCATTTCTTTCATCCATTTCCAATACAAAATGGATAGAAATTACATTTTGATTAGCTAAAACTTGGCAAGCGCCTACATCTTTTGATTTATAAAAAGATAAGTGCCCTGTAATGCCTTTCTTGTTCCTCTCCTCCTAGGAATTAGGTGGAAAAGAAATATAGGGCATAAGGAGCGCTTGGCTGGGATTCGGCGCCTCCCCGCCAGGACCAGAGGGACGCGTCCCCTGCAGGGGCAGGAGGACCCTGCACCCAGGCAGGGTGGACGAAACCGACAGGGAGGAAGAATACGGGGGGTAGGTGTAGATGGTGGTGCTGCTGAAGCCAGCTGGTAATGATGGTGATGTCGGCAATCACAACACATCAGAGCTGTCATCCCCGCTCCTGAAGTGTTGTGGGTTCCCGTCATCGTAGTCTCCTTCATCACCACCGTTCAACATGGACGCCTCCGACGTCATCCGAGCCCTCAACGTGGCAGTCGAGGAAAACGCAAAGCTTCCTGAAGAGCCTCACAGAGAGCATGGTCATCCCTGGCGACCCGGGGTAGCGAAGACTCCATTCCCTTAAGAAGTACATGCGGGAGAAAGGCTCCCACCCATGTGCGCCATACATAATGCCATGGGTGGGAAACTCAGCCACATCACATGACAAGCCGCTGTTGTGACCCCTCGCGCACAACCGACGACTGTGCGGAAAATCTTTCTCCGTTGCCTTGAAGAAGGAGCGCAGGGACTGCGGTTGACCACCACACCGCGTTTCTGCTATGGACATCGGCGTGATGTCGTCCGTGCGGCTTTCCCCCAAGATTGAAGCATTGGGCGATGTAGTGGCGGGTGCATCACCGCAGCTTCCCTTAGCGCGGTCGCCACACCGCCTGCTCCCGCGTCCAAGGCCCCTCGCACCGGATCTCATTCGAGAACCATCGACTTGAGCCGGGGGCTGAGCATGGACACAAAAATAAGAACTTGCAGTGGAATGGGCATTCGCCCAACCCTCCCCCTGACCACCAGGAGGGTAAGGACGGCCCAAAGACAGGAGAAGTAGGGCAAGCTATACCACCCTAAGACGGGAGGAGAAAGGGATGAATGAGCATCGCCCGTTGTGACCCCCCCGATTTATAGGGAAGGGCGTGAGGGGCTGTCTCTCCTCCACTCCAAGGCATCCGCCCATCTCCACCAATCCCACTACCCACGTTCATGGGCAAACAGGTAACCGCCCCATTTCTCCAATCCCTGGCTCTGCAGTTTCTACCACTCCCATGCCTTTAAGCCATCCAGACCCACTGCAAACTCCCCGCAAATGCATGCAGCGCACGTGGCAGAAACGGCCTGGGGTAGTGGGTAAGTGTTGGCATGAAAGTTGGCATTTACTTCCTCACATTGCATGCTTATGCATAAATTTTGGTACTGACCCAACGACGTTGGGCGAGCATGTTTGGCCCAGGGCCGAGGGCTCCTGTTGGGGCACTAGGACAAGGGTACCTAGTGCCCCTGACTTATGGACACGCAGTAGTAGCAGAGCCCATCACCATAAGAAGATAAAATCAACATCCAAGACCAAGACTCCGACAGAGGCCACCTAAGTTGAGTAAGCAACGCCGGCTAAGTCAATGCAACGGCCCAGGACGGTCCCAGACCATGCCAAGCACGTCCCTGGTACCTACCGGGGATTGAGGCACATGCATCTTCAGGAAGACCCGGCAAGCCATCCCCCGGCACGCGCGAGCCGATCAACCACCGCTCCACCGCATCGCAATGCCAATCACTTGTCGATGCGTTGTCGAGCCCCAAGGTGGCTAAGTGGCTCTCGCTAAGCACATAGCAATGTGCTGGAAGACAGATTATGCCCCTTGACACCCGTCCAGAGGCGTGTCAATATGTGGTGCAATTGTTAGCTAAAGCGTGGTAGAAGCATGTCGGGAATGCATCCACGCATGCCACCTAGACTAGCATTTATGACATTTTGTCCTAAGTGCTAGAGTTGGGTATGATAGCACTGTTAGCTATCTAATCATCAGACAATGTCTGTTTTGCCACTGTGGTTGCCCCTTGAGCTATAAAAGGAGACCCAAGGCAATGTAGCTAAAGACACTTGTACTCATGTTGCAGCTCCCTCGAAGGCAGCCCTTGCCGGGTTTGAGCGTTGCAATCCACCAAAGAAGGAGTACGGTTTTATGCTTCTTAGCGGCCCAAACATGGGTAAAACACCAGCGTCTCATTGTCATGCTGCCTCACTACCTCCCCTTGTTGTGCATGCGACCTGACCCCTACCGAACCACAAAGGGGCCCGTGGCCCCATAGGTGATCGAGTGCATCATCCCCCGACAACAGTTTTCAAAGCAGCCCAAGTAGTAGAAATATTGTCATGATGTATTATAGAATGTTCAGACCACAAAACACAAGCAAAATTAGTGAATGCACAAACAGCAGCGACAACACGTCTATCCTCCGGAAATAGTAAGCATGTAAAATGTTGTTCTGCTTCTAACTTCCAAGTTAGATACATATGAGGAAAATATCTACCCTCAAATCTTGGAATATTCAATTTAAGTTTAGGGAGGTGGTCATGATCCCGTACCAGAGGGGGTGGTGGAGCCCTACCGATGTGAATATAACCATGTGGACGACCTAGTGCGTGTGGTGGTGGTTGCCCCTTGGGCTGATTTGAAGCAACCTCTCACTCATTATCGTAATCACCATCATAATCCTTACCATAATCCTCATTCTGCTCAACGACAGTAGCAGAAGCAACATCAACCACCGAAGCTGTAGCATTAGCAATGGCACCAGAATTTTGGCCATGGTCGATAGACACACATCGCGCTTGTCCCGCGAAATTTGGGCATTGTTGGTGTTGTTATTGCCAAGGTACGACAGGTATAGTTGGTGGAGGTAGACGTGCAAGCGCCTCATTGAATTTAGCATCAAGCTTGGCATCGACCGTATTCTCCAAATCATCTAGCTTCTCCATATCTTGTCCAAGGCTCGTCACCAAGTCATGCACCTGGTCACCCATGATTTGCTGAAATTTATCATGGAGCTCCTTGTTCGTCATGTTGTCCTAGTTGATCTCGTCAGCTTGTGATCCCGTCATTGTTAGTAGCAATAGGAACACACAAGAATATGAACCTATACACTACTAGTAAGTGGTGGTGGTGGTGTGTCACCAATCCGTCAAGAAAATCTCTAATTCTTACCAGTTCTTACCAAGCAACATGTGGTGATCAGCAACCGTTGTAGTCAAAACTCTCAAAGCTCCTCATATAGAGCGATTGCTAGGTGGTGCCAACGATACGATGTAGATGTATGTGGATGTGGGATGGATTATAATATGGTAGCAAAAGGGGTCAGCAATAATGAATTCAGCGATGCAAAGTTGAATAAATGCTCAACGATGGTACTGTGCTGGTCCTAGGCTAGACTGTGCTACAGACGCGAGCCTAGAACACGAACAAAATCACGATGCTACACGTAATCAAGGGAAGAGCACACTTTGTATATTTTTTCATTTCTTTTGGCGCCTCTTTTTTGCGCTCTTTTTCTTTTTTGCTCAGAAAATCACTATAATGGCGAGTGTCTCAAAACTCTTCCAAAGTCATATAAATAGGATAGGCACAAAAAGAGTTGAATAATTTTTTTCTAGAACGATTTGGGGCTGTGACGATCAAAATGTGCGGCAAAACAACACTATGGTGGTGAGTGTCTCAAAATGCTCTGGAAAGCATAAAAATAAGATAGGGAAAAATATTTCCTCCCACTGAAATTTTGGCCTAAAACTATCTGTGGGTCTCCAGACTCTTTTTTTTGAAACCTACTCAGGGAAGGAAACAAGAATCCGAAGACAAGGGGATCTCAAATAAAACCTAATATGGGATGGAATTGGATTGGTTGTGGAAATGTGGTGGTTTATATGGATACGGATTGTTGTCGGATATATGGTGGTGGTATATGGACTCGGATTGTTGGCAGATATGTGGTGGTATATATAGGAGCGGCTATGATGGTAGCGTTGTGGTGGTATATGGCAGCGGCCATGAAGATGGCGTGGTGGTGGAATATGGCAGCAATGATGAAGATGGTGTGGTGGCGGCGTGACAACTAGTGAATTGAACTCGAAACTCTAAAGGACTAGACCCTAAGACCAACAACTCGACATGACGATGCAACCACAAATTCAACAAAGAAAAAACACTAAAAAGATTAGACAAAGGCTTAGATTTGTTCAGATATGATGAAGTAACCATATTTTTTGTGGTTTTTTTGGACTATAGGTATGAAGAACATATGCGATCTAACTATGAAAAACTAGTAAAATCTCACCGAGCAACTTGGAAATGATACCACTTGATAGAGGCAAAGGTCTCTCGTCTTTCAATGAGATCGTGGCTATCGTTTTTGGTGGAGTAGACTTCAATCCGACTACGAATGTACGAGGACGTCGCGCCTTAGCAATCGCTAAACCAACTCCAATAGGGTATTAACCACGCTGGAGCATGATCAACCTGACCACGAAGGTCTATTTCCTGCACACAAATGAAGAACAAGCAAGACACTGAAAATGCAATCTAGATATTGTGAATATAAGAGGAAATCTTTATTGATGAAAGTGGGGTTATGTGATTTCTTGGTCTGGTCCTAGAACACAAACGAAGGACGCAAAGTTGCAGCTATGGTGAACTTGTAATCTAAACAAAACCCAAGTCTAAACGGTGTCGTAAGGCCTATATATATGGGGGATCGAGAGGGATTTTTGTGACCCCTTGGAGCAGGGGTCCAAAAACAACCCTATCTCGGTTTCCCCACACATACAGGCTCTAAAAACAACCTATAATGTAGTATTTGGAAATTACATGGGCTGGCCCAAAAATAAGGCGACGCAACACCTATAATACCGTATGGACAAAATTTATGAAGTCGCATCTTGTATATTACGTCCAAGCCTTCATGCTCTTCTTATGGTGGCTTCAAAGTAGGGATGAAAACGGTGCGGAAACGGATGGAACTTGTTGCTACCATATTTGTTTCCATATTGTTTTGCAGAAGCGGAAACGTATACAGAAACCCCAGAAACAAATTCAAAAACAAATACTACTGGAAACAGAGACGGAGCGAATACAAAGCGGACACGGAAACAAAACTTTGTGTTGACCGGAACTTACAACACCCTTGAATCGTAGAGAAGTACACACAAAAACAAAACAAATTTATCGAATTGTTAACATGGCTACAAAATGATATGGTTGTGTTAGCAACATAGGGTATTATTGTAGTAGTACATAACTATTTCATATAGGGTTTGTATGGTAGTAAAAGATCCTCAAATGATCCATCATGCTCATTCTGCTCATTGTATCATTATGTGTTGTTTGGTAGTTGGGCAACAAAGCAGCCATGACTCTATAGTAGAAACACAAAATCCATATTCACGGAAACAGAAAGTTTCGTTTCCATGCCTGTTCCACGGGAAAACACAGTTCCGTTTTTGTTTCCGTTTCTGCATAAAAAATTCCATTTCCATTTCCGTTTTGCAAATTTCTGTTTCCGTTTTCATATTTCCTCTCCGTTTTCATTTTTCCTCTAGAAAAGAGGAAACTTTTCTCCATTTTCATCCCTACTTCAAAGTGTGAAAATCACCACCGGAAACTCCATTGTGCTTTCCCACATGCACACCTTCTTCTCCATGCTTGATCTCGCACCAATGGTCATCCTTATTGTCCATGCTAGGTCCTTCATTCATAAGTATAACATAAGTATGTAATTTAGGCAGCATCAAAGGTTCATGAACATTAGAAGGCTTTCCAAGGAACGAAAGTACCTGGTAATTCAATTGGCGTGCGCGACCTCTAGTGATTGCTCCATTATGTATAGCAGCAGGGGTTGTGGATGTAACAATGGTATTGATGTCCTCAACACTGTCCATCCTCTTTAGCAAGCTCATCGACATCTTGGCATTGTATGAGGTGGGAGGCACGAGGAATTTCCTCACGGTTGCCACGAGATGTGCCGCGGGGTTCTCCACAAGGTCAGGGTTAAGGTGGCCTACCACTACCCGGGCATCGACTTGACCAAGGCCTTCTCTAGGCTGCAAAAGTGCTTTGACACCAGCGAACTTGACGCCCTGATTGTCCCCTTTTTCGACAAGGCTAGTTCTATAACCTTGAACAAGTGATTTTCATTCCGCAATACCTTTGCCGAAAACATTTGCTTTACCATAGCACCACACTTTTATTTTGAATGCATGTATTCGGTATACTGAAATGAGTGGTTATTTCCTTTTGTTCAATTTTATATTTGCACGTTACATACCCTACGCTTGTCCAGAATGCCTACGGTGCGTGCATCTGTACCGCAAACACTTCTATGTCGGGCCCTTAGTGATTCATTGGTGATGTCACTACCGGTGAGGCCGCCTCACTGTCCTTGTCGCAGCCGCCTAATATGCTGAGTAGACTCGAAACATCCTAGGGAACGAATAATTTTGACAAGGGCCCTTCATGTGCAGGTTTTCTCGTACAAGTAAAATCTTTTGTTAGTGGGAAAAACCTGGAAATTTTTGAGAAGTTCCTATAAGTCAGCTTTCTTTCGCTGCTTTTCTCGTTGTGGTGTGATTGCTCGCAAATGCATTCGTAGGTGTCCATACCATCACTCCCCCCGGAAGACTTGCACGCGAGGGCCTCTACTCCGTTCTTCGTTCAGTGCACATCTGTTAGCCAGAGCATAGAGCTTGGCGATGTCCCTCACCTTGTTGATGTTCATATCCTCGTGCATCCGGCGATTACTTACTTTCGTGTGGAACACATCGATCACGCGACAGGGTGGATGTCTGGGATGTTGTGGTACACAAGATTGAACCTCTAGATATACTTGCGAAGAGTTTCGCTGTCTCTCTAAGGGATTTCGTGCAAATTGATAGGCTGACCTCGGAGCTTGTGACCCCCGTGGTATGCACAAACAAATTGGTTGTACAGGTCTTCCAAGGAGGAAATATACCCCTCCCGCAAGTTCATCAGCCAGCTCCTCGCGTTGGGCTAAAGCGCTAGTGAGAAGTTGTTGGCGAGTATCTTCTCATCACATCCCCCGGCAGCCTGCACCGCTTTGGTGTAGATGCCTAGGAACTCTGACGGACAAATCTTGTCGTCGTACTTGTCCGACAGCTCTGGCTTGAAGGTTCGGCTAGAGGGCAAGCGGACTTGTCATAGCTCACGAGTGAATGCCGGAGAATCAACCTCGTAAGGTATGCTGTTGGGAACCCCTGGCACAGGCTCAGCTGGATCTACGAGCCCATCCGATCGACGACGTGTCTCCCTTCACCTCTTGATGGTGATGCATGCGTCTTGTTTGCACCTGTCCTCCAAGACTTCACGCTGATCTTTCTTCTGTGATGGGTCCGTTGAGGCATAGGGCACCTCGTCTTGCATGTCAGACCAGTGGGAGTATTGTTGCTGCAGGGGCAACTCCACCGTGGGGCTCCCACACGCGTCACATCCGGTGGCGGGCCTCGTCGGGGCAGCCTGACGGACATTTGAGGATTCCGCCGCATCTGTCCTATCACGGTTGGCGAAGCCCAGCAAGCTTTGGATCATCACCCTCCATTCCTCCATCTTCTCAGGCATAGATGGGAAGTTCAACAACAGTTGGGCCTGCGCTAGAGCTTCCCCTGCGGTCTTGGGTATGGAGCGACTTGAAGCATGGGTAACGCTCTTACTCGTGACAGTGTCAGGGAGAGCGCTCCCCTACGCCGTCGTCTGCTTCCCATCTTCACCCGGGGGGTCTTTGTTGAGCTTGGCCTTGCGCGTCTTGTGGTGACGCATAGGTTTCTTTTCTGCACATAGTCCGGTGTTGCCACCCTCGGGCTGCTGGTCATGGTTGTCTTGCGAAGCACGTGGAGGACGCGACGTATTGCTCGCTGCCGCCGTCATGTTTTCCATGGCCGGATTTGTCATTGTCTCGTTCGCGGCGCTTGCGTTCCCCGCTGCCGTCGTGTTGGCGTTGCCTTGAGACACCATCGGTGTGCCCTGCGATGCCACTATGGTTGGGTCTGGGTCTGGGTCACGGCTCGCGGAGCTGCGCGTTGTGTTGTGACTACGCTCACCGATGTGGTGAGCGCGATATTCGTCTCTATCACTCCTTGTGTTGTATCATTTTGCTATGCTATGACTTTATAAAATTTGGACCCATTTAAAACTTTTTGAGAGCTATTGCTTGTTGAATTGTTAGATGTTTGCTTGTTTGGTTGATTGTGTTTTGGCACTCAAAGATCTTCTTCCCTCTATAACTCACTTCCTTGATCCAAACTTCTTGCCCAATGATCATGCCAAGGTATAGTATCTAAAACTATTTTTTATAAAATATTGTTTTGGCCAAAACGAATTTATTCAAATTAGATTTTTAGAAACCCCTGAATAGAGGTTGTACTACAAGTCCTCAAATCAGGGTGAATAATTATCCCGAAAGATTTTATATGAAACCTACTATATATAAGACATCCCAAAACCACCAAATATTAATTTTAAAGATTAGTTTCCTATTTTATTTAATGGCTTTTAAGTCCAGAAATGGTCTTTTATAAGGAAAAAATATTTTTATGCTTTCAAAACATTTGAGAAAATTTATTGAAACACAATGGACATATATTTTTGGGCCATTTTCATTTATGTCCCTAACTCGAACCGCATCCTCAGATTTGCCCCTAATTTTCAGCTATGCTCAAATTTTCTCCTCTATCATCAAGTCCCCTTATAGAAATGCCCTTCTGTGATGTTACCGTCCGTCCAACATGCTTTGACTGTCTCGGTGAACAGTAAATTCAAAACAAATATCAACAAAGTTAAAAAAAATTGAAATTTTGTGGGATCGAGGTTACTTGGGTGCGCAAGGTGTATGCAAATTTTCTTGCTATTTCGACATTCCAGGAGCTCGTACCAAAGGAAAAAAATTAAAATTGTATGCCTACAAAAAGTAAATTCGAAAACAATTGGCAAGGAAATTCAAAAAGTCTAATTTTTTCGCATCCAAGATGCTTGGGTGCGCAAGGTGCGTGAATTTTTCTGTGATCAAATGGCATGCGAGGAGCTCTAGCAAAGAAAATAAAATAGTGCATTTTCAAAGGTTTTTACCGAGCCAAATTTTGTTTTTTCTCCATGAGCTCCTATAATGTCGAAACACAACAAAAACTTGCACGCACCTTGCGCAGCCAAGCATCTTGGACGCCAAAAAAATCAGATTGTTTTAAATTTTCTTGCTATTGTTTTCAAATTTACTATTCACATGCGTACAATTTTAGTTTTTCCTTTCGTACTAGCCCCTAGAATGTCCAAATAGCAGGGAAATTCGCATGCACCTTACGCACCCGAGTATCTTCGATCCTCCAAAAATTCAGATTTTTTTGAATTTGTTTGCTAATTTTTTTTGAATTTACTGTTAACCGAGTTACCGATCATGAGACGGTGAATGCCCGTTGACAGGACAGAAACAACACAGAAGGGTAATTCTATAAGTGCACTTGACGACAAAGGGCCAAATTTGAGCAGGCTTCGAAATTAGGGGCAAATCTGAGTAGTGGGTTCAAGATAGGGACACAGATGTAAAAGACCCTATATTTTGCATATATATGAGTTTCAACACATGGTATTGTTCTAAACAATGGGCAAAACCCTCCAAAACCATTTTTGCTTAAATCAAGCATTTGCAATATTTCTACAAGAAATATTCTCAAATAATCCAGGAAAATTCTAGCAAGTCACATATGCCTAATGTGATTATCTTGCAAAGTTTCATCCCAATGGAAATTATTTTGGTCCACCAAAATATACAAAAACCGTTTCTGTCCTAATCCAAATAGTCGCAACTCTACATGGCCAACTATCTCCTATTGACCCCAAACTTTTTGGACATGTTCTAATCCCCAAATAATGATGCTACTCCAAGTGGTGCATCAAGGAGAATAGATTTGCAGGCCTAGATCTACAGGAACCTGATTGTGTTAATTTCTAGGGTTCATAAAGTTTGCACTATCAACTTTCCTCAAATCATCTCAAACTTGGGGATCCACTCTACTTTTACCTACCCTTTTATCCTGTTATATGTCATGGAAAGCAACCTCCTTTTACTTTCCCAAAACAACATCAAACACCTTACGGTAGTTTGGTAAAAGCCATGTTTGACCCCCTTCCACTATTCTCCTTCCCCTCAACTTTTTAACACAACTACACGTTGTTGCTATTTAATTCTAGTAAAAAAACCATGTCTTGTTCAATGATTGGTGGGGTGAAAACCTATTTTTACCCTAGGAACTACCATGGCAGCAACCTTTCTACCTCTCCCACCCACTTACCTCTACTCTGCCCAGCCCCCTCTAGCTCCTAGAGTATCTGCAGCACACTCGTGAGCTAAAGGCCACGCTGGGACGCGTCCAGGGAACGCAAAGCATGCCATGGTATGCCAAAGGCATGATCTGGAGCATGCTGTAGTCCATCCCCGCATTGTAGCAGGAGCATCCCGAGGCTCCCGACAACATTGCGATGGGGAAGTTGTCCCCCGAGCCCACCTCGACGTGCGCAAGACGCTCGGTTGTGGCCCTACTCCAATTTCTCACTCCGACAACCTCCAGCACGCATGCCCGACACCGCCCGAGCCGGGCAATGCATGGAATCGCATGCATGCATTCCCCCCTCTCTCTTGCTCCCCCGTGTCCTAGACCGACCCCGAGAGAGCCCCAGGCACATCCCCTCAAGCCCCTGAGCTGTCTGGCCTTTCCATGGACCTCACCGATGCACCTACCGCACGGTGGACCTCGAGCGACCTATAAAGAGGCCACACCGAACCTTTTTCTCCCCTCTGATCTCTCTCTTCTCCACCTAATCGCAGAAACATACCCCCTTCTTCTCCCTAGGAGCCCAGGATCTGCCGCTTCGGCTCGCCGAAGATCACCGGTTATATGTGCCCTTCGGTCCTCTTTCTTCTTCCTTTGGCCCTCCCTTGCTCTCCTCATGCGATCCTCTCTCTCTCCAATGTGTTTGCAACTAAGGGACATCGACGACAACCACCTCCCGGAGCTCCTCCGCCGTGGGTACTCGTCCCGGGAGAACCAATGCACGTCCTTCTCTCCCTCTTATGGGGAACGTTTCAAGGGAAACAAAAAAATTACTACGAACACCCAAGATCTTTTTACGGAGATCAACAGATATGAGAAGGAGAGTTGATCTACATACCCCTGTAGATCTCTAAGCAGGAAGTGTTAAGAAACGTGGTTGATATAGTCGAACGTCTTCGCGATATAAATCGCAATCTGTCCCACGATCTGTCCTGGTATAGCGTTGAATTGATGGCACCTCCGCATTCATCACATGTATAGCTTGATGACATCTCCGCCTTCTTGATCCAGCAAGCAAGGGTGGAGAGGTTGAAAGCACATTTGCTCCCTTGGTGATTTTGGTAATTAATAACAACATATATGTCATTGAACTAAATTTTTTTCGCTAAGCATATTTCGGGAAAAGGTCAATGATGGGTTGGCAAAAGGATTGTGGAATACCTAAAGATGCAAGGAAATGGTTTGGCAAAGCTTCAAGCAAAGGGCCATACATTTTATATTTTGTGAGAAATCACTTTGAGTCCGTGGGAAAGCCAATACTATTAAAACGGGGTAAGGTTTTGTTGGTGAAAAAAATGCTCATACGTGCACAAGTGATAGTCAACACATACACCCACAAGATCTTCCACAAAAGTATGTCCAAAGGAAAATACTCAAAATCGGTGCAACCAACACATTCCACTCGGTGCAACCAACACATTCCACTCGGTGACACCGATTCCAAACCTCAGCCAGACAGAGACAAACCCTAGCTTTTCGGTGCAAGTGATTTTGCTTCGGTGCCACCAAGTTTGTGTTGCCAACTTCCTGTTACACAAGTTTACAAAATCGGTCCATCTGAGTTTTGTGAGTCGGCATCACCGAGATTGGCAATATGACCATTGGTCACCTTATCGGTGCAACCGAGTTTTATGTATCGGTCTCACCGAGATTCAAAAGTTGCTACCTTTGAGGCAACTCGGTACAACCGAGATTCACACATCGGTTCCACCGAGTCTGACTTATTGGGTGTAAAGTTTGGATTTTTCGAGATGCCTATATATACCCCTTCACCACCAGTCAATCGCAAGAGAAGCACTGAGAACCGTTCCCCACTCATACCTAATGATTTTTTGGGAAAGAGTCACCTACTCATGTGTTGAGATCATGCCATTCCATTCCAACCATATGAATCTTGATCTCTAGCCTCCCCAAGTTTCTTTCCACCCAATCAACCTCTTCTACCAAGCCAAACCTGTGAGAGAGTGATTGTGTGTTGAGGAGTCTATCATCTTGAAGCACAAGAGCAAGGAGTTCATCGACACTATCAAGCCTATTACCTTTTGGAGGGTGATGCCTCCTAGATTGGTTAGGTGTCACTTGGGAGCCTCCTACTTCGTGTTGTGGAGTGAACCAAGAAATTTGTAAGGGCAAGGAGATCGCCTACTTCGTGAAGAGCTACACCGAGTTAGGCTAGTCCTTCGTGGACGTAGGCCGTCATGGTATAGACAAGGTTGCTTCTTTGTGGAACCGTATGTGGGTAGAGACTTCCGTGGACTATCGCGGCCATTACCCTCCGTGGGTTGAAGACTCCATGAATGTTGACGTACGATAGCACCACCTATCGGAACCACAGGAAAAATCATCGTGTCACCAATTGTGTTTGCTTTTCCTACTCTCTCTTTACTTACATGCTTGTCTTTACTTTCCGCTGCTATACTCTTAGACATGCTATAGATGCTAAAATCTGCCAAGAATTAAAATTGGGAAAAGTAGATTTTTATTTCGTCAAGTAGTCTAATCACCCGCCCCCTCTAGCACTACTTTCGATCCTACAAGTGGTATCAGAGCTTTGGTATTCATTGCATTGGTCTCACAACCTAGGAGAGTATGGCGTCTAGTGAGGGGAGTTATCACCGTACAGGTCCGTACGTTGATGGCACAAATTTTGCTAGTTGGAAGCACAAAATGAAAATGCATTTGCTTGGTCATAACCCCGCCGTTTGGGTTGTTGTTCATGTTGGTATGCAAGTTGAATTCTTTGCGGAAGGAAGGGAACCCGATCGCGAAGTGATTGTAGATAAATTGAAGATGTTGCAACTCAATGATCTAGCATGTGACATTCTCTTCAACTGCCTATGCCCCGAAGAATTCAACAAAATCAGCCATCCTAAGAATGCAAAAGATATTTGGGACACTTTGACTGATATGCATGAAGGTACAAAATTTGTGAGAGAATCCAAGTTGGATGTTCTTAAAAGTCAACTTTACAAGTTCAAGATGAAGCATGGTGAAGGAGTCGCTGAGATGTACTCTAGGCTAGCTCTCATCACCAATGAGATTGTCGGCTTAGGAAGCAAAGAAATGATGGACAAGTTCATCATCAAGAAGATACTTCGAGCTTTGGATGATTGATATGACACCGTATGCACATTGATCCAAACGATGCCCAACTACAAAGATCTCAAGCCAACGGAAGTGATTGGTAGGATTGTTTCTGATGAGATGACACTCAAAGAGAAGGAAGAGCTTCACCACAAGTCAAGCGGTGCTTACAAAGCCACAAGTGATGCTCCCGCTACTTCAAGCGACAACCTTGTCACAAATGAAGAGATAAGCCTCATGGTCAAGAAATTCAACAAGTTCTACAAGAATAGAAGCAAATATCGAAGCTACAACTCAAGATATGAAGAGAAGCATTCGTCAAGTCGTGACCGAAACTGCTACAATTGTGGGAAGCCCGGACACTACTCCAATGAGTGCACATCTCCTTAGAAAAGGAAAGAAGAGTCACCAAGAAGACGAAGCTCAAGAGACGAATCACCTCATATAGAGAGAAGGAGTAGGGATGATCGTTATGAACGAAGACCCTCAAGGAGAAGTAGAGACTCGAAGAAGAAGGACAAGTACACCAAGAGATAGTCAAGAAGAAAACATCAAGCTCATGTTGGTGAATGGCTTTCCGGCTCCAAATCCGACAACCATTCCTAGAGAAGCTATTACTCCAACTCTGACTATCGTCAAGATGAAGGTGTTGCCGGACTTGCACTAGTGACAACCGACTACTACGACATATTTGATTCACCAAATGAAGGGAGGGGATGTTTCTTCATGGCTAAAGGCCCCAAGGTATCACACCCCGAGTATCTTGATTTCAATAGTTATGAAGATGACTTGTTAATTGAAGATGTCTTGCTATTTGACAAATCTAGTACTCACTCTAGTCTAGATACATCATGCGATGATGATAAGTTGGAAATGGAACAACTAACTCCAGAACTAAACACTCTTAAGTTAGCTCACGAGTCTACTCTACGAGATCATAGAGATCTTGAATACAGATGAGAAGCGCCGCTTCGAGAAGCTCAATTTAGAGCAAGAGCATGAGTTCCTTAAAGCTATCAATGATGATCTTCGAAAGAATACTTCCTCTTATCTAGCCAAACGACTTATCTTGTCTACATTGATGTCACAAGTTAAGTCTAAGCAAGCTAGTAACAAAGGAAAAAAAAGGTTATTCAACTAGTAGCAATAAAAATGATAAATCCAATGATATTGCTTCTAGTTGTTCTCTTGATCCCACTAACTCTTCTCTTAGCCAAGTTACACCTGAGCAAGAAAATGAACTCTTGAAAGGGATTATATAGAAAGGTATCTACAAGAGTCTTGAAGGTTGCAAACAATTTGAGGAGATTGTACGCAAGCATGGAGGATACCGGAAGAATCATGATGTTGGCTACTTCAACGTTAATGGAGTTGAATGGGAATAAGGTCATACCTCAATCCCAAGTTTTTTCCTCAAAAGGAGAAGTATGAAAATACTCTCCACAAGGGAACAAATGCTCAAGATGACCTTCCACCACAAGACCCCAAGCTCAAGGGAAAGAACAAGCATCACGAGGACATTGACTCATATGAAGATGAATCCAAAGATTTGATGAAGTGGGTTCCCAAGGATACTACAAGCTCAACTTCTACAAGTGCTACTTCAACACCAAGGACCCCCATCAACTTATGTGGGTCCCCAAGAAGAAGAACTAGAGAAGTTCTTGAGGGGTGACTCCTCCAATGAAATCGACTCATATTCATTATTGGCAAGAACTAGTTGCAATCAACATCAACATCATGCAATAGTTCAAGGAGTCACACATTCCCTCAAAGGTAAGCAAGGAACAAGGTAATCAACAAATCAATGGACATCATCATATATGCATTGCATTCCGTGTCCATAGATATCTTTGTATTTGTGTCTTGTGTGTTGGGACTAACCCATGTAGGTGAGAAGAGTAATAAAACAACGAGGATGCTCCCAACTCTTGGTGATCTTCATCAACTTTGTGCATCCACCACTACTTCACCTACATGAAGTCTTCATCGACAAAAACCAAGGTTAGTTTATCCCTCCTATGGGGGGATGTCACTTCTAGGTGGAGCTTTACTCTAAGACTTGATCCAAAGCATCTCATAGGATGTGACAACATTAAATGCTTTATGTAAAAGTGGTAACCCCACTTGTGCTTAAACGATGAGTATGACCTATGATCAAGTATTCTTACTTGGATCCTAAGTCAATATAGTCATATATAGATGACTCCGTCATCACCAAAGTGCTTGTTAGATGCTAATATGTTTGTTTATGTTTGCCTTGATTTCATTTGGCATCTTATTGTGTGAGCATGTTGGTCTGCATTTATTTACTCATTCGAGGATATCCAATTGTTTTTATTTGGCTTTTGGTTTTTCATTTGCCAATTGGATATACAAGAATGCCTAGGACCACTCCTTTAGCTATCTATGCTTTCTCACCTCATATTATATTCATGTTGCATCACACAATTTGAACAAGTACTTTTTGATCTATCTATGTGAGGAGCAGTCGGAGTTCCGTATCGAAAACGGACTGACCATTAAAACCTCCCAAGTGCATCTCAGTGGAACAAACTAAAAAATATCAGTCTCACCGAATGCCTAGGGTTGATCTAGTTTTCCAATCTAGTAGTGCCTATTTCATATTCTCGGTTACATCGAGTTTCCCTGTTAGCTGACAGTTGTGAAAATCGTTGACACCAAAAATATCAAATCGGTGTCACTGACAACGATGGGTATATAGTCTGTGGACCCCGACGTTTTGAAATCCACTCTTTAAACATCGCACCTCCAAAACCCTAGATGTCGTCCCGAAGACCCCTGGTCATCGCCTCGCTTCCCCGAGCGCCTCCGCAGCCGAGAATCATCGTCGTCGACGTAATCAACTCCATCGTCACCGCTATAGAAGATCCATCGCCAAGTTAGGGTATGGATTCGACCCCTCCCACGCTCCTCTTTCCGATTCATGCGCATTAGGGAGTTTTCCTAGTCTAGCCTCAGTTTGAGATTGTTCCCACCCAAACAAAAGTCCATAGATTAGAGAACATTGGTGTTGTAGGGTTTTCCTTCCGCCTGATGGAACTTGGTGGAATCGAAGTGAGCAAATCGGTCTTACCGATTTGTCTGTCTGTGTTGTTGAGAGCTTTCTCGGTGAAACCGAGTGCTTCCTTTAGGTCTCACCGAAAGGGGTGCCATGTTTTGGCTTAGGAGAAAGTTTGTCTTGGTAGCACCGATAGTATTGCTTCGGTTGTACCCATTTTCATGTGACATAATGTAAAATTTGAGAATCTTTTGTTCAAACTTTCAAAAATCTCTGCATTTTGTGATGACTTATCCTATTCCACTCTTCTATACTCTATTCATAGGGTCAGATATGTCAGACTTAGAAGATAGTCTGAATTTGCAGGAGCAGAATGTTGAGATGAGTTCAGGCACTAGTCCTGAGGCCAGTTCTTTCTCAGATCCAAGCACTCCCAGTTCTCATGGGTTGCCTAAGGCTGCAACAAGGACAAGGAAGAGGCTCAACTCAAATGAAGAAGATTTTGATTTCGTGCTAGAAGAGATTCTTGCTAAGAAGCAAGAGAAGTCTGCTACAGAAGCTACCTCATCTAGGAGGGTAGTCAGCAAAATTTATGCAACTCCAAAAACTTTCAGAGCACATGAGAGTGCCATAGCCACTATGTCTGTTGAGATCCCCAAGAAATCATTGCCTAAGAAGGCAGGGGAGAAGAAGACTGCCAGGAAGAGGATCATTCATGTCATTGGCAGGTGTACCTCTATGTATGAGGATCCAGAGGAGGCTTCTGCTAGTGCTGCTGAGGAGGAGGAGGAAGATGTGGTCAAGGCCCCTCCCAATAAGAAGGGAAAGAAACTTTTAGCTGATGCTATGCCTAAGCCTGGCCCCTCCAAGAGCACCAAGGCTACATCCAAGAAAGCGGCTGCATAGAAGTCCAAGAGGACTACCAGAGATATACCTATTGCTGAGAAGAACAAGACATCCACTTTCAGAGAAGCGGATGATGATGATGATGATGCTATGTCAGTCTTGATGAATCTTAGACCGCATCTTCCTGTACACGATGCTGGCCACCCAGTTGCGGAGGATATGAAGAATAGGAAGGATTCAGGTCTTAGGGCATGGAGAGACATTGGTCCATATGCCTAGAGGAGGAAGGCTGGTATGGATTACATGTTTTATACCAAGGAGCAACATGACTTCTATTAGACCATCTTACTTGACAAGAATCCTACAGTCAGTGACATGAGATATGTTGACTAGAAGTACATCAAGGCAAATGAACACTATTTTCCATGTGTGCAAGACAACTTCCACTACATTGGACTTGACAAGTTTGTTGGGAAGGAGTTCACTGCTTGGAATGATGAGATGATCATGCAGTTCTATTCCACTGCTCATTTTTACGGAGATGGCAGGATTGTCTGGATGATTGAAGGAGCAAGATATGAATCTATTGTTGATGAGTTGGCTACCATCTTAGGAGTCCCTGAGGTTGAGGATGGTGACTTGGATGTTTATTCTATATCCAAGTAGAGCCACAATGGTATGAAGGACATGTACACTGCTATTCCAGCTGCTAACTTGCAACCTCACAAGTTAGGCTCCATTTACTTCCTTCAAGCAAGCCTCCGTATCATGAACACTATCCCGAGGCATACCTTGATGCCCAAGTCTGGAGATGAGAAGATGATTCGTCGATACTCCATCAACATGCTCATCCATCTTGATACTCACACCAAGATGCAAGTGATGGATCTGATAGTAGAGACTGTCAAGAGGGTTGCCGCTGACCAGAAGCGCTCATGCTGCTATGCACCCTACATTCAGACGCTTATGAACTCCAAGCTGGAGAAGCACATATTTGCTCTGGATAGACCCCACTTGCCACTTCAGCCAGATTTTGAGGACAACGTCATGGTGATGGACCCAGACCATCACACATTAGCTGCAGCTCAGGCACATGCAGAGGCAGCTAGATCCACTAGTGCTCAGGTCCCCAGATCCAGGAACGAGCAGATGGATCTCTTGATTTCCACTATCATGGATATGCGGAAGGACATCAAAACCATCATGGACACTCAGGAGAGACTTGCGAACATCATTGAGGATAGAGTGAAAACTCTTAACGACAAGGTTGATGCCCTGACTAAGACAGTCAATGAGCTCAAGAAGGAGGTTGATGAAGCCCCTATTCATCGCACCTCTTCAGAATCAGAGTCTGATGACAATGAGGATAGTGCACCTGTCAGGACGGCTGGCTAGTTCATGACTAAGGGTAGGACACCTATAGTGCCAGCTCCAAAGATGAGGCTGTCATCTTCTGCTCCAACCACAGTGACATCAGCTCCATCAGCTCCAGTGCCTCTAGTATCTACGCCAACTCCATCTAGGACTTCAGCGGAAGTCTTCGCCAACGCAGTTCTCTCAACTCGGACATCGACTACCGGAAGAGATCAGCCAAAGAACAATTATCTATATCTCTTCGAGCTTTTTGGTAACATGTTGCCAAAGGGGGAGAAGTTGTATATAGATCTAGGCTTCGAGTGAGAGAGCGTCTTCTTTTTATTGTTGTTTTCAAAACAATTGGTCTTTTGGTTTGGATGTGAGATACTTTTGTGTGTGTTTTATCATACGTTGTTATGTGTGATGCTACTATTTCCTATCTTTTGATGATTATGTGATGATCATTCGCTTTGCTTGATGTGTTGTGTTATGTTGTTAATTCTCATTACTCTCGCACACCACAAGTTGTGTGTGACATGGAAGAAGTGCCCCATCTACCTAATCGATTGTGCATTTGCATTCAAACACAAATTTTAAAATAATGCACAAATTTAGGGGGCGCTCTTACTTATCACATAATTCTCAAAGCGACGATTTTATTTATTGATTATATCATATTTCGAAGCTTTGATCTATATGTTGTCATCAATTACCAAAAAGGGGGAGATTGAAAGCACATTTGCTCCCTTGGTGTTTTTGGTAATTAATAACAACATATATGTCATTGAACTAATGTTTTTTACTAAGAATATTTCACGAAAAGATCAACAATGGGTTCTCCAAAGGATTGTGGAATACCCCAAGATGCAAGGATAATGGTTTGGCAAAGCTTCAAGCAAAGGACTCTACATTATATCTTTTGTGAGAAATCACTTTGAGTCCATAGGAATGCCAATACTATAAAAAGGGCGGTAAGGTTTTGTTGGTGAACAAAATGCTCATATGTGCACAAGTGATAGTCACCACATACACCCACTAGCTCTTCCACAAAAGTCCGTCCAAAGCCAACTACTCCAAATCGGTGCAACCAACACATTCCACCCGGAGCCACCGATTCCAAACCTTAGACAGACTCAGCCAAACCCTAGCTTTTCGGTGCAACCGATTCTCCTTCGGTGCCACCAAGTTTGGGTTGCCAACTTCTTCTTACGCAAGTTTACAAAATCAGTCCCTCTGAGTTTTGTGAATTGGCGTCACCGAGATTGGCAATCTGACCGTTGGTCACCTTATCGGTGCAACCGAGTTTTATGTATCGGTCTCACCGAGATTCAAAAGTAGCTACCTTTGATGCAACTCGGTACAACTGAGATTTACACATCGGTTCCACCTAGTCTAACTTATTGGGTGTAACATTTAGATTTTTGTATATGCCTATATATACCCCTCCACCACCACTCACTCACAAGAGAAGCACTCAGAATAGTTCCCCACTCAAACCTACTGATTTTCTGAGAGAGAGCCACCTACTCATGTGTTGAGATCATGCCATTCCATTCCAACCATATGAATCTTGATCTCTAGCCTCCCCAAGTTGCTTTCCACCCAATCAACCTCTTCTACCAAGCCAAATCTGCGAGAGAGTGATTGTGTGTTGAGGAGTCTATCATCTTGAAGCACAAGAGCAAGGAGTTCATCGAAACTATAGAGCCTATTACCTTTTGTAGGGTGGTGACTCCTAGATTGGTTAAGTTTCACTTGGAAGCCTCCTACTTCGTGTTGTGGAGTGAACCAAGAAGTTTGTAAGGGCAAGGAGATCGCCTAATTCGTGAAGATCTACCCCGAGTTAGGCCAGTCCTCTGTGGACGTAGGCCATCATGGTATAGTCAAGGTTGATTCTTTATGGAACCCTCCGTGGGTAGAGCCCTCCGTGGACTCTCTCGACTGTTACCCTCCGTGGGTCGAAGACTCATGAACGTGGACGTACGATAGCACCACCTATTGGAAGCACGGGAAAAATCATCATGTCACCAATTATGTTTGCTCTTCCCACCCTATCTTTACTTACATGCTTGTCTTTACTTCCCGCTCCTATACTCATATACATGCATGTGTAGGGTGTACTTGACATACTATGGATGCTAAAATCTGCCAAGAATTAAAATTGGGAAAAAGTAGATTTTTATTTCGTCAAATAGTCTAATCACCACCCTCTAACTCTACTTTCGATCCTATAGAGGTAGATGAGTTCCCCGGCAGCACGACGACATGGTGGCGGTGGTGGTGGACCAATCTTAGCAGAGCTTCGCCAAGCGTTACCGCAGATGTGTTTTTGGTGGAGAAACAGATCTAGGGAGAGAGGGAGGGATGCACCTCTGCCTTAGGGTGTTGATGTCTTCCCTCTCCCTCTCTATATATAGGAGGGGGTATATGGGTCACAATCCTATCTCTTCCTTGAAGGAAGTGGGCGACGGCCAGGAGGGAGGAGTCCTCCCTCCCCAAGGCACCTCCTACGTGCCTTCCCCTTTAGGGTTTCCTACCCCCCTAGACGCATGGGCCCTTGGGGGATAGCAGAACAAGGATTGGATCCCCCATTACAGCCTAGGGGTTGTAAGGACACTTCCGGACTCCTCCGGAACCCTCTGGACCCTTCGTGAACCTTCCGGAAGCTTCCCCGTACAATACCTGTAAAACTCAAAACTTTTCTGGTAGCCAAAATATGACTTCCCATACATAAATCTTTACCTCCGGGCCATTTCGGAGCTCTTCATGACATACGGTATCTCATCCAGGACTCCAAACAACCTTCGGTCACCAACATATATAACTCAACAATACCAAATCACCAGCGAACGTAAGTGTGCAGACCCTACGGGTTCGAGAACTATGTAGACATGACCGAGACAACTCGATGGTCAATAACCAATAGCGAAACTTGGATGCCCATATTGGTTCCTACATATTCTACGAAGATCTTTATCGGTCGAACCACGATGTCAAGGATTCAGACAATCCCGTATGTAGTTCCCTTTCTCCATCAGCATGTTACTTTGTCGAGATCCGATATTGATCGTCGGTATCTCCATACCTAGTTCAATCTCATTATTAGGAAGTCTCTTTACTCGTTCCGTAACACAAGATCTCGTGAATAACTTTTTAGTCACATTGCTTGCAAACTTCTTATGATGTTGTGTTACCAAGTGGGCCCAGAGATACCTCTCAGTCATACGGACTGACAAATCCCAGTCTTGATCCATGCCAACTCAACAGACACCCTTGGATATAACTGTAGAGCATATTTATAGTCACCCAGTTAAGTTGTGACATTTTGTACACACAAGGTACTCCTCTGGTGTCAGTGAGTTGCATGATCTCATGGTCATAGGAACAAATACTTGACATGCAGAAAACAATAGCAATAAACTGACACAATCATATGCTATGTTCATAGTTTGGTTCTAGTCCATCAGATAGTTCTCCTAATGATGTGATCTTGTTATCAAATGAAAACTCATGTCTATGGCTAGGAAACCTTGACCATCTTTGATCAACGAGCTAGTCTATTAGAGGCTCACTAGGGACACAGTGTTGTCTATGTACCCACACATGTATTTGAGTTTCCAGTCAATATAATTCTAGCACGGATAATAGACGTTTACCATGAACAAGGAAATATCATAATAACTAATTTATTATTTCCTCTAGGGCATATTTCCAACAGTCTCCCACTAGCAACTAGACTCAATAATCTAGTTCACATCACCATGTGATTTACACCCAATGAGTTCTGGGGCTTGATCATGTTTTTCTTGTGAGATAGGTTTTAGTCAACGGGTCTGCAACATTCAGATTCGTGTGTACTTTCGAAATCTCTATTTCATACTGTAGATGTTGCTACCACACTCCACTTGGAGCTATTCCAAATGACTTCTCCACTATACGTATCTGGATTGCTATTTAGAGTCATCCGGATTGGTGTCAAAACTTGCATCGACGTAACCCTTTACGAAGAACTCTTTACCACCTCCAGAATCGAGAAACATTTCCTTAGTCCTTAATTTACTAAGGATAATTTTGACCACTGTCCAGTGATCCACTCTTGGACCACCCTTATACCCCTTGACAGACTCATGGCAAGGCACACACCAGGTGTGGTACACAATATGACATACTATATAGAGCCTACGGCTAAGGCATAGGTGACGACCTTCGTCCTTTCTATTTCTTCTGCCATGGTCGAGGTTTGAGTCATACTCAAATTCATACCTTACAACACAGCCAAGAACTCCTTCTTTCATTGATCTATTTTGAACTCCTTCAAAATCTTGTCAAGGTATGTATTCATTGAAAGTTTTATCAAGTGTCTTTATCTATATCTATAGATATTTGATGCCCAATATTTAAGTAGCTTCATTCCAGGTCTTCCTTTGAAAAAATTCTTTCAAACAACCCTTTATGCTTTCCAGAAAATCTACATTATTTCCGATTAATAGTATGCCAACCACATATACTTATCAGAAATTCTATAGTGCTACCACTCACTTTATTGTAAATACAAGTTTCTTATGAACATGGCACAAACCCAAAAGCTTTGATCACCTCATGAAAGCATATATTCCAACTCCAATATGATTGCTCCAGTCCATAGAAGGTTGCTGGAGCAGGCATACCTTTTAGCATCCTTAGGATCGACAAAACCTTCTGGTTATATCACATACAACATTTCCTCAAGGAAACCATTGAGGAACCATTCTTTTGACATCCATCTGCCAGATTTCATAATTGAAAAATGCAGCAATTGCTAACATAATTCCCACAGACTTTAGCATCGCTACGGGAGAGAAAGTATCATCATAGTCAACTTAGTCAACTCCTTGAACTTGTAGGAAACTTCTTTGTGACAAGTCAAGCTCTATAAATGGTGACATTTACCATCAGCGTCTGCCTTCTTCTTAAAGGTACATTTATACTGAACGGCCTGCCGCTCATCCAGGAAGTCTACCAAAGTCCATAGTTAGTTTTCATACATGTATCTTATCTGGAATTTCATGGCTCCTAGCCATTTATTGGATCTGATCCCACCATTGCTTCTTCATAGCTCGTAGGTTCACAGTTGGCTAACAACATGACCTCCAAGACATGATTGTCGTGCCACTTAGGGGTGGTACGAGTCCTTGTTGACCTACGAGGCTTGGTAGTAACTTGGTCTGATGCTTCATGATCATCATCATTTTCTTCCTCTTCACTTGGTCTAGGTTTCGCAGAAACATCTTTCTGTGTCGTTCTACTATCCAACTGAAGGTACAGTTCAACAACCTTATCAATTTGTACTTTCCTCCCACTCAATTATTTTAAGATAGTTTCTTTCTCGACAAAGGACCCGTTTTTTAGCAAAAAACACTTTGCCGTCGGATCTGAGATAGAAGGCACACCCAACTGTTTCCTTAGGGTATCCTATGAAGATCCACTTTTTCTGTTTTGGGTTCGAGCTTATCAGACATAAGCATTGCATTCCCAAACTCTAAGAAATGACAGATTAGGTTTGTGCAAACCCATAATTCATACCGTGTCATCTCAATGGATTTAGATGGTGCCCTATTTAAAGTGAATGTAGTTGTATCTCAAGCATAACCCCAAAACAATAGTGGCAAACCGATAAGAGACATCATAGTACGCACCATATCCAATAGATCACGACTACGACGTTCGGACACACCATTACACTATGGTGTTCTAGGTGGCGTGGGTTGTGAAATAATTTCCACATTGTCTTAAGTTGCATACCAAAAACAGAAATCATATATTCACTTCCACAATAATATCATAGACATTTTAGCTTCTTGTCACGATGATCTTAAACTTCAATCTAAATTTTCTTGAACTTTTCAAACATTTTAGTGTTTCATTAAGTAAATATACCCATACCTCCTCAAATCATCACTGAAGGTAAGAAAATAACGGTATCCACCGCAGACTTCAACACTCATCGGACCGCATACATCAACATGTATCAATTCCAATAAGTCTCTTGCCCACTGCATCATATAGAAAACGGGCTCTAAGTCATCTTGCCCATGAGGCATGGTCTGCATGTCTCAACCGATTCGAAATTGAGTGATCTCAAAGATCCATGAGCATGGAGTTTCTTCATGCGTTTATACCAATATGACCTTAGCGTCCGTGCCACAAGTATGTGGTACTATAATTATTAACTTTGCATCTTTTTGGCATCAATATTATGAACATGTGTATCACTATGATCAAGATTCAATACACCATTCACATTTGGTGCATGACCATTGTATATATTATTCGTGTAAACAGAATAATCATTAATCTCTGCCTAAAATGAATAATTGTATTGTGATAAACACGATCTAATCATGTTCATGCTCAATGCAAACACCAAATAATATTTATTTAGATTCAACACTAATCCCGAAGGCAGAGGGAGCGTGTGATGGTGATTAGATCAACCTTCAAAACACTTCCGACACACCTAGTCACCTCGCCCTTAGCTAGTCTCTATTTGTTCTGTAGCTTTTATTTTGAGTTGCCAATATTAGCAACTGAACTAGCATCTAATACCCAAGTGCTACTAGGAGCACTAGTAAGGTATACATAAAGAACACGTATATCGAATGTACTTCTGTTGGCGTTGCCAGCCTTCTTATCTACCAAGTATCTAGGGTAGTTCCGCCTTAGTGACCATTCTTCTCATAATAGAAGCACTTAGTCTGGGTTTAGGTTCAACCTTGGGTTTATTCACTCGAACAACAACTCGCTTGTCATTCATGAAGTTTCCCTTCTAGCCCTTGCCCATCTTGAAACTAGTGGTTTTACTAACCATCAACATTTGATGCTCCTTCTTGATTTCTACCTTCGCGGTGTCGAAAATCTCAAATAGCTCAGGGATCATCTTTCTATCCCTGGCATGTTTATAGTTCATCATGAAGCTCTAGAAGCTTTGTGGCAGTGACTTGGAGAACTATATCAATCACTATCTCATTAGGAAGATCAACTCCCACTTGATTCAAGCAATTGTAGCACCTAGACAATCTGAGCACATGCTCACCAATTGAGCTATTCTCCTTCATCTTGCAAGCAAAGAATCTTGTTGGAGGTCTCATACCTCTCAACACAGGCACAAGCCTGAAATCCAAATTTTAGATCTTAGAACATCTCATATGTTTCGTGACGTTCAAAACATTTTTGGAGCCTCAATTCTAAGTCGTAATGCATGATGCACTTAACTATCAAGTAGTCATCAGAATGTGCATGTCAGCTGTTCACAACATCTACAAATGACGCTTGAGGGGGTGGTGCACTGAGCGGTGCATCAAGAGCATAAGCCTTCTGGCAGCAATGAGGACAATCCTCATATTACGGACCTAGTCCGCATTATTGCTACCATCATCTTTCAACTCTTTTTTTTCTCTAGGTACGTATCAAAATATAGTGGAGCTATAGCGCAAGCTATTGATCTACAACATAATTTGCAAAGACAACTTAGACTATGTTCATGATAATGAGTTCAAGTATTCATATTAGGTTAAGAACTCCCAATCAAATTGACATCCCTCCAGTCATCCAAGTGCTACATGATCCAAATTCACAAACCCAAGTCCGATCATCACCTGAGATGAGGTGGTTTCGATGGTGAACATCTCCATGTTGATCATATGTACTATATGACTCATGTTCGACCTTTTGGTCTCTTGTGTATTTACATGCTAGGCTCGTCAAGTTTAACCCGAGTATTCCACATGTGCAAAACTGGCTTGCGCCCGTTGTATGTGAACGTAGAGTCCATCACACCCGATCATCATGTGGTGCTTAGAAACGACGAAGTTTCGCAATGGTGCACACTCGGGGAGAACACAATTTTATCTTGAAATTTAATGAGGGGTCACCTTATAATCCTACCATGGTCCTAAGCAAAATAAGATGCATAAAAGGATTAACATCACATGCAGATCATAACTGACATGATATGTCCATGAACTTGTGCTTTTGATCTCCATCTCGAAAGCACCGGCATGATCTGCATCGTCACCGACATGACATCATGATCTCCATCATTGTGTTGCCATCAGGGTTGTTGCATCAACCAGGCTTCTACTACTATTGCTACCGTTTAGTTATAAAGTAAAGCATTACATAGTGCTTAATGATTGACACGCAGGTCATACAATAATTAAAGACAACCCCATGGCTCCTACCGGTTTCCGTATGCATCGACATGCAAGTTGATATAAACTATTACAATACATGATCATCTCATACAGCAAATATATTTCATCATGTCTTTGGTCATACCATATCACAACATACCCTGCAAAGACAAGTTAGATGTCCTCTAATTTGTTGTTACATGTTTTACGTGGCTGCTATGGGTATCTAGCAAGAATGATCCTTACGTACACAAAGCTACAATGGTGATATTCAAGTTGCCTTTTAATGTTCTACAAGGACCGCCTCTATCGAATCCTATTCAACTAAATTGGTAGACACAGACATGCGCCAACCATCTTTATACAACAAGTTGCATGTCAGTCGATGGAACCGGTCTCTCGTACGTGGACGAGTAAGGTTGGTCCGAGCCGCTTCACCCCACAATACCGCCGAATTGAGATAAGACTGAGGAGGTAAGCAATCTGAACATCAACGCCCACAAACTCCTTTGTGTTCTACTCGTGCATGTTATCTACGCATAGACCTAGCTGATGATGCCACTCATGGGGAACGTTGCATTGGAAACAAAAAAAATCCTATGAACACCCAAGATCTATCTACGGAGATCAACAACTACGAGAGGGAGAGTGGATCTACATACCCTTGTATATGTCTAAGTGAGAAGCGTTAAGAAAGTCGGTTGATATAGTGGAATGTCTTGGCAATCCAAATCGCAATATGTCCTGCGATCCAATCATTATACGTCTTGATCTAGCGCCGAACGGATAGCACCTCCGCGTTCAGCACACGTACAACTCAATGACGTCTCCGCCTTGTTGATCCATCAAGCAAGGGTGGATAGGTAGATGAGTTCTCCAGCAGCACGACAACGTAGTGGCGGTGGTGGTGGAGCAATCTCAGTAGAGCTTCGCCAAGCGTTGTCGCAGATGTATTTTCGGTGGAGAAATAGATCTAGGAAGAGAGGGAGGGCTGCACCTATGCCTTAGGGTGTTTCTGCCCTCCCTCTCCCTCTATATATATTGGAGGAGGGGGCAGATGGGGCACATCCCTAACCCTTCCTCGAAGGAAGTGGGCGGCGGCCAAGAGGGAGGAGTCCTCCCTCCCCAAGGCACCTCCTAGGTGCCTTCCCCTTTAGGGTTTCCAACCCCCTAGACGCATGGGCCCATCGGGGCTGGCCCAAAAAGGATTGGACGCCCCCTTACAACCCATGCACGTCCTAGGGGCTGGAGGGACCCTTACGGAATCCTCTGGAACCCTCTAGACCCTTTCGGAATCTTCCCGATACAATGCCGATAAAACCCGAAACTTTTTCGGTAGCCAAAATATGACTTCCCATATATAAATCTTTACCTCTGTACCATTCCAAAGCTTCTTGTGATGTACGAGATCTCATCCGGGACTCCGAATAACCTTCTGTCACCAACATACAGAACTCAACAATACCAAATCGTCAACGAACGTTAAGTGTGCAGAACATGCGGGTTCGACAACTATGTAGACATGACCGAGACAACTCTACAGTCAATAACCAATAGCGGGACCTAGATGCCCATATTGGTTATTACATATTCCATGAAGATCTTTATCGGTCGAACCACGATGTCAAGGATTCAGACAATCCGTATGGAGTTCCCTTTGTCCATCAGCATGTTACTTGCACGAGATTCGTTTGTCGGTATCTCCATACCTAGTTTAGTATTGTTACCGACAAGTCTCTTTACTCATTCTGTAACACAAGATCCCGTGAATAACTCCTTGGTCACATTGATTGCAAGCTTCTTGTGATGCTATGTTACCGAGTGGGCCCAGAGACACCTCTCCATCGGAGTGACAAATCCTAGTCTTGATCCATGCCAACTCAAAAAAACCCTCAAAGATACCTGTAGAGCATCTTTGTAGTCACCGAGTTACATTGCGACAGTTGATACACGCAAGGTACTCCTCCAGTGTCAGTGAGTTGCATGATCTCATGGTCATAGGAAGAGATACTTGACATGCAGAAAACAATAGCAATAAACTGTCAGGATCATATGCAACGTTAATAGTTTGGGTATTGTCCATCACTGACGGGGGATGACCCCGGGGTGGCCTCAAGCGCTCCTTTTCCCCCGCCTCCTAACGCGACTAAAGGGCGGGCCGCCTCCGCCTGCAGTCCGGCTACGCCCTGTCGGAGGTGGTCTGCCGGCTGCGCCCAGCCGGCTGGGCATTGGATACCATCTGCAGGGCGTGCGTGACAACAGTGCCCCCATCCCGTCGAGGGTCAGAGCCGATATGGCTACAGCAAAGGCGTCAGAGCCTCTGAACCTGGCCGATGGCGACCGGGCTTCCAACAGTGCCGACACGCCTTCAACCACTCCGTTACCTGCCCGGCATGGCTACAGGGTGGTCGGTCGTTCCGCTGACCCCGGCCGGCCGCCGCAAGACGACGCCGCAAGGCGCGGCCCGTGCCGTGATGTGACCGGCGTCAAGGCCCGCCTCGCGGGCCCTGCCGGTTCCTGACGGGACTCTTCAGCCGGCGGGACCTACCGGTGACAAGTCCCCCTGGCCGGGCCCACGCAGCCAGCCGGAGAGGCTGCCAGCTGGGGCCCCCTTTGGCCTTCTACTCGTATTGTATTCCGGGGGGTTGGTCTATAAACCCCCTGGGCTGCCCCCATGCAGGGGGGATCGACCAGCCGCTCTCTGGGAGTTCCCACCACACACACACACACACACACACGTAGAGAGGCGGAAGAGCGGGCTAGCCCCTTCTTCCTCCTCGCTCCATATAGCTCGAGGAGCAGCATTGTAACCCGACCATTGTCTCAACTAAACCGAGAAGGACTAGGGGTATTACCTCCCATGGAGGGCCCCGAACCTGGGTATATCGCGTGCCAGCCACCGCTTGTGCCTAATCCCGCTCCTGGAGCCCGCCGGCGTCCTTCGACCCATCTCGATAAGCCTACCTATGGCATGTGTCGTGACGAAACCACGACAGTTGGTGCCCACCATGGGGCCGTCTGCGGCGCCGGCCAGAGTCACGCTCCGGGCGGGACCCTTCACCGCCTCCCCCGATCACCTCGCGTCTGGGCAGAACCGCGTGCTCGTGGGGCTTGCTCCGGCGAGCCTTGTGGGCAGCGCGACCGGCATCTCTGACGAGTGCCTCGGCCGCGACCTAGCGCTCGACGTCGCCGCGCTCGCCGGGCGGTTCGGCAAGCTGAGCCTCGCCGAAGAACCGGAGGCCGACGAGTACCCTAGTCAGGTGTTCGACTGCACCGACCCGCCCTCGTCTATGGGCACGCTCGCCACGGGAGGGGCCATCGGCCCCCACACCCGCGTGGGAGTGATGGTCACCATCTCCTCCACCACTTCGGGCCATGTGCGAGCGGCCGAGGCCGACGCAGCCGCCGCTCGCGCCGGCACCTCCGACCCACTCGCCACCACGCTCCGGGGTCTGGGCACTCCTATCGCTACGACGGCGGACCCGGTCGCCGCCAGAGCCGAGCTGGAGGCGGCCCGTTGCCTGCTGTTCGAAGACGCCAACGCCCTTGTTGCTGAGCGGCGCTAGATGGAGGCCGCGCAGCGGGAATACAACTCCACGTACGGTCTCACCCCGGCTAGCCCTGAGCCCAGCCGGCGTGGTGCTGTGCGAGAACGCGGTCGTGTGGTTGCAGAAATCCTCGGTGGCCGTTTCCCCATCTATGACACCCCGGCGGCCAACTTGCGCGCCGCCAAGGTAGCCTACGAGGATTTGGCAACCTTGGAGGGCGAGGAGCGGCACATCAAGGACCACATCGACACCGCCAACGCACAACAGGTCGTCCTCACCCCCGGTAGGGCCGTCTCCAAGTTCCCCCGTCCCGAGGGCGAGGACACTAGGGCCGCCGACCGCCGACCGGCTCAGCACTCCAGCAACCCCCGTCCCTCCGGCCGGAACGCCCGGGGGAGCAATGCTCAACGCGCCCCATCACGCGGAAACGAGCAGCCGGTTGTGAACAGCTGAAGCAGCAACAATCCGGCTAGCAGCCACCGCCGCGACGAGGCGCCGGCTGGCGGCAGCCGGCGCACCCGCGGGCATACTCCGTCCCCGCCCAGGAACCCGTGCGGTCCATCCCGCAGCCCGTCCGCCCCGAGCTCGCCGCCCGTCTCGGGCCCCGTGTCCCCCATAGCGATAATGACGCGTGGCTCCGTCTCGACCGGCTGGCGTAGTCGGCTCTCCTCGAAGAAGAGGGCTCGATTGGTCTGGCTTGTTTCGGTCCACGAATCCGCAATGAGCCTTTTCCACCCGGCTTTATGCTCCCCCGCGACACCCCGAAGTATACCGGGGCCACCAAGCCGGAGGACTGGCTGATCGACTACACCACCGCCATCGGCATCGCCAGGGGGAACAAGCCCGTAGCCATCCGCTACGTCCCCCTCATGTTGATCAGCTCAGCCCGCACCTGGCTGAACAACCTGGCCGCCGACAGCGTTAACACCTGGACGAACTTCGAGGAGGCCTTCATCCGCAACTTCACCGGCACCTACAAATGGCCCGGGCGGCCCTGCGAGCTGGCCATGTGCGTCCAGGGGCCGGGCGAGCCCCTTCGCGACTACCTCACGTGCTGGACCGAGCTCCGCAACTCCTACGAAGGAGTACAGGAGGTACAGGCCATCCAGTACTTCATCGAGGGCTGCTACGATGGCACCCCCCTCAAGCACAAGCTCCTGTGCTCCGAGCCAACCTCCCTGGCGGACCTGATGTCCAAAGCAGACAAATACGCCACGGCCGATTCCTCGGTGAGGATGAAGGCTAAGGCACCGGCCAAGCCGGCTACGCCCCCCGGCGTGCCGCGGGAGACGGTCGACAACCGGCAGCCACAGAACGGCAAGCGCAAGAACGACCAGCCCGATTCCCGCTACGGGAGCCGACAGGTCGCCTCCGTCGAGGGGGAGCAGCCGGCTGGCCAGGTCTCCGGTCAGCGCCAGCGCACCGGCAAGGCCGCCTGGCAGCCCAAGCTGACTTTTGAGCAAATGCTGGAGCTCCCCTGCAAAAACCACTCCGGCGCCAAGCCGGCCACGCACACGCTCCGGCAGTGCATCTTCTCGCAGCGATTGGCCCGGGGAGACGGCCTCCCAGCTCCCCACGCGTAGCCAGCCCCCGCCTCGGCGCCAGCTCCAGCTCGGGCTCCGGCCCCCGGTCCGGCTCAGGCGGACTCGGCCCCGGCTCGGGGCGACGGCCAGCTACATGACCGGTTCCCCAAACACGACGACTGCCACGTCGTCTTCACCAGCGAAGAGACGGACAAGCACGCCCAGCGCCGGCTCCACCACGAGGTGAATGCCACTATGCCCGCGACTTCCCAGTTCATGCATTGGTCCGACAAGCCGATAACCTTGAGCCGTGCGGACCACCCGGCCGTGATGCCGAACCCCGGCAGCTACGCCCTCATCCTCGATCCCACCATCGCCTCCGAGAAGTACTCGTGCCGCTTCTCACGGGTTTTGATCGATGGAGGCAGCAGCATCAACATCCTCTACATCGACACCCTGCTCAAGCTAGGGCTCAAGGTGGAGGACCTCAAAACAAGTCGGACCATTTTTCACGGCATCGTGCCGGGGAAGTCCTGTACCCCATCGGCAAGATCAAGCTCGACGTCCTCTTCGGCGACGCCGGTCATTTCCGCCGTGAGCCAGTTTTGTTCGAGGTAGTGGACCTCGACAGTCCCTACCACGCATTGCTTGGCAGGCCCGCTCTCGTCAAGTTCATGGCGATCCCCCACTACGCCTACCTCAAGCTCAAGATGCCGGGACCCAAGGGCATCATCACCATCGCCGGCAAGTACCAGATGTCAATGGCGTGCGCGCGAGATGGCAGCCGGCTGGCCGAGGCCCTAGAGATAGCCGAGGAGAAGCGGCAGCTCGACCGGCTGGTGGCCCTCGCCTCCGCCCAGCCGGCTGTACCGGCACCTCCGTCCTAGTTGGTCGGCGAAGGCTCATTCTAGCCGTCCAAGGACACTAGGCAGGTGCCACTCGATCCGGCCGACCCCACCCAGTGCGTGACCATCGGCTCTCGCCTCGACAACAAATAGGAAAGCGAGCTCGTCGACTTCCTCCGTGAGAATCGGGACATCTTCACATGGTCCCCCAAGGACATGTCGAGTGTTCCGAGGAAGTTCGCCGTGCACAAGCTGCACGTACGGCCGAATGCGAGGCCGGTCAAGCAACCCTTGCGCCGTTTCTCCGAGGAGAAGCGGCGTACTATAGGAGAATAAATCGCCCGGCTACTCGTAGCCGGCTTCGTCATGGAGGTGTTTCACACGGACTGGCTGGCCAACCTAGTCTTGGTGCTGAAGAAAAACAAGACCTGGCGCATGTGTATCGACTACACGAGCCTGAACAAGGTGTGCCCCAAGGACCCTTTCCCCGGCCACAGATCGACCAAGTAATCGACTCCACGGCCGGCTGCGATCTACTATCTTTCCTGGATGCCTACTCCGGCTACCACCAAATAAAGCTGGACCCGGCCGACCAGCTCAAGACCTCCTTCATCACCCCTTACGAGGCCTACTGCTACATCACTATGTCCTTCGGCCTGAATAACGCAGGCGCTACTTTCCTGCGCTGCATGCAGAAGTGCCTCCTGCCTCAGATAGGTAGGAACGTCCAATTCTACGTGGACGACATCGTCGTCAAATCCAAGAAGCACTTCAGCCTCCTCGACGACCTCCGGGAGACGTTCGCCAACTTGCGCGAATACAAGATCAAGCTCAACCCAGAGAAGTGTGTCTTCGACGTCCCAGCCGGCCAGCTCCTGGGTTTCTTCGTGTCCGCCCGCGGCATCGAAGTTAACCCCGAGAAGATCCGGGCGATTGAGCGCATGCCCAAGCCGGTCCGGCTCCGCGACATCCAGAAATTCACCGACTGCCTCGCTTCCGTCAGCCAGTTCATCAGTCGGCTGGGCGAGAAGGCCTTGCCCCTCTACGGGCTCCTACTCAAGTCGGCCTTGGTCGAGCCGGGCCGAGACCTCTTGAAGAGGCCGGCCCTGTTCGACTGGCCTGACGAGGCGGACGCGGTGTTCCGCGACCTCAAGCGAGCTCTCACCAGCGCGCCCATCCTAGCCGCGCCGGTTGACAAGGAGCCTCTACTCGCCTACATTGCGGCGACCACGTGCGTCGTCAGCGTCGTCTTGGTGGTTGAGCGGCCGGAGGAAGGTAAGGCACTGCCAACGCAGCGCCCCGTCTACTACCTCAGCGAGGTCCTCTCCGCCTCCAAGCAAAACTACCCCCACTACCAGAAGATGTGCTACGGCATATACTTCGCCGCCCAGAAGCTGAAGCAGTACTTCCAGGAGCACGTCATCACCATCGTGAGCACAGCGCCACTGAGCGAAATCATGGCTGGCCGGGACGCCACCAGCCGGATCGCCAAATGGCCATCACCCTGGCCGATTACGAAATACGGTACGAGCCACGCACCGCCATCAAGTCCCAGGCAATGGCCGACTTCCTTGTCGATTGGGCCGAAACCCAGTTTGTGCCGCCTTCGACCGACTCCATGCATTGGCGCATGCACTTCGACAGCTCGAAGATGCGAGCCGGCCTAGGAGCCGGCATCGTCCTATCATCCCCCAGAGGAGACCAGCTCCGCTATGCCCTCCAGATCCACTTTTCCGCCTCCAACAACGTGGCCAAATACGAGGCCCTCGTCCATGGCCTCCGGCTCGCCAAGGAGATCGGCATCCAGCGCATCATTTGCTTCGGCGACTCTGACCTCGTGGTGCAACAGGTCTCTGGCGAATGGGATGCTAGGGACGCCAACATGGCCAGCTATCGCTTCCTCGTCCAGCAGCTCACCGGCTCCTTTGAGGTCTGTGGGTTCCACCACATCCCCCATGCGGACAACGAGGCGGCCGACACGCTGTCCAAGATCAGCTCCACCCGGCAGGCCATCCTAGCCGGCATCTCCCTCGAGTGGCTGATGAAGCCTTTGATCAAGCCTTCCCCCGAATCAGAGTCCATCCTCGTGTCGGCAAACGTGGCCGGCACCCCGGCGGAACCAGCCGCCCAACCGGCCCCGCTGGCTGCGACAGCTCCGCCGTCTCCACCACCACCAGCCGCCGGTCTGGCGCCGTCCGCCACGGCAATCGAACCGGCCACGCCTACGCACGCCGACAACGGCCTCGTCGGTGTCATGACGACGGTCAACGCTCCCACCACCGCCTCGCTCCCGGGGGCTGGCGAGCCGGTCCCGGGGGCTGGGCCGGACCCTGTCTCGGCTCCCTCATGGGCCCAGCCCATCTTGGCATTCCTCCAGTGCAGCAAGCTCCCCTCCGATGAGGCCACCGCAAGGCAAATTCAGCACCGGGCCTTGGCCTACAGCATCATCAACCACGAGTTGGTTCATTGCAGCACCACCGGCATCTTCCAACGATGCGTCGGGCCGAATAAAGGGCAAGAAATCCTCCTTGACATCCACCAGGGTGAGTGCGGGCATCATGCCGCCTCCAGGTCCCTGGTGGCCAAAGCATTCCGTCACGGTTACTGGCCGACTGCTCTGGAGGCGGCCAAGGAGCTGGTTGAGAAGTGCGAGGGCTGCTAGCGCTTCAGCACGCAGAGCCATCTTCCGGCTAGCGCCCTCCAGACCATCCCCCTTTCGTGGCCCTTCGCCGTCTGGGGGCTGGATATCGTGGTACCCTTCAAGACCGCACGAGGCGGCATGACACACTTGCTGGTAGCCATCGACAAATTCACTAGGTGGATCGAGGCCCGGCCGATCAAGAAACTAGACGGCCGCACGGCCGTCCGGCTCATCGAAGACATCATGGTACGCTACGGCGGCCCCCACAGCATCATCACCGACAACGGCACGAACTTCGCCAAGGGCGCGCTAGCATGTTTCTGCTCAAGGTGGGGCATCCGACTCGACCTGGCATCCGTCATCCACCCGCAGTCAAACGGCCAGGTTGAGAGGGCGAACGGCCTGCTCCTGTCCAGCATGAAGCCCCGGCTCATGGCACCACTGGTCTGGTTGGCCGGCTGTTGGGTCGAAGAGCTGCCTGCTGTCCTTTGGAGCCTCCGGACCACGCCCAACTGGTCGACCGGCTACACTCCGTTCTTTCTCGTCTACGGGTCTGAGGCGATCATCCCCACCGACATCGAATTCGATTCGCCTCGGGTCACCCTGTACACTGAAAAGGATGCAAAGGAGACAAGGGATGACAACGTCGACCTCCTCGAGGAGGCCCGCAAGCTGGCCTTGAGCCGGACGGCCATCTACCAGCAGAAGCTCCAGCATTATCATAGCAAGAGGATCCGGCCGCTCTCCTTTCGCAAAGGAGACTTGGTGTTCAGGCAGATCCAATGAACCACCGGCCAGCACAAGCTGTCCTCCCCATGGGAGGGCCCGTTCATCGTCAGCCGGGCGCTGCGCAACAATGCGTACTATCTAATAGACGCTCAGAAGCCGCGGAAATGCAAGAGAGACGCCTCCGGCAAGGAGACGGAGTGCCCGTGGAACGCGGCGCTCCTCCGCCCATTCTATTGCTGAAAACCATTGTATGTATCCTCCCTCTTTTGGGCTTATAAACACGACGGTGGCCCCCAAGCCGACGCTGGGGGCACGCATTTTTCGATTCCTATAAAGTTCTGTTGTCTAAAGACACGTCAACCGGGTCCGGCTCCCGGGCCCGGGGGCTCGCCCGGCTCCCCACCGAGGCGGACAAATAATGTGAGCAAGCAGCCCTTTGCCTCCCCTTCCCTAACCAGCTACAGACCGGCCCCCGGCTGTCCGGCTGAAGGGACCACCGGGTACGAAGGACTTCTCACACGAAGGTCAGCCGACGCGCGCGGTAGCCGGACCAGCCTAGCCAAGCTATGTTAATCTTAGTAACCAGCCTCTGCTGGCTCAACCTAGCCCTAGCCGGTTGACTCTAGGAGCCCGCTATTTTTCCTAAGGGTGAAGCCCCGTCCCTGTCCTAGACCTGTTCCCGGCTGGCCGGCAGGCGGGGTGGATGCCGAAAGGAATCCTGGCGCACAAACACAGGTCAAAAGGCAAAGGGTGAAAGAAGAGCCGACACACACGTTCTTTCTAAGATAAATAGCACAAGTTCATTACATATAAAAGGCCCACGACCACGAGTTCATTACATATACACCCCCAGTGGGTGGAATTCCAGTCTAAAAACAAGATGCAGGAAAGAAAAGTCCTAAGCTATGGCAGCATCGGGCCGGCCTTCCTCCAAGTCCTAATGTCGCTGGTGCCGGCGGTGCCCACGCCTTGGGAGCCGGCGGCGTGGGCGCCTTCGAAGCCGGCACCTCCGGGGCGGCCGAGCTAGAAGCTCCCGCAGCCGGAGTCGGCCCGGACTCGGCGTACTCGTTGGTGTCGGAGCCTTCATCAGCCGTCTCGGTGGAGCTCCCATCCGGGTCATCCAGGGCGAGCCCGTACTGGTCCTCTGGGACCACCACGCCGTCCGTCCCGTGCTCCGGGACGTACCCGTCCCATGCGGCGAAGGACGCAAGATCGCTCGCCCTCACCAGCATCTCGTCGGCCACCGCCTCCAGCTCCGGGTCGGCGCCAGCGTGCTGGGCCGTGAGCAAGCCCAAGTCCAGCTCGGGGTACCACTATTTGGTGATGCGGAGCACCATGCCCGCGCCGGCTCGTGCCGTGGAGGCCCTCCAGGCATTCACCCGCATCGTCCCAAACTCCAACCACCTCGACAGCTGGTTCATGGAGATCAGATCCACCGTACCAAGCCAGAGCGTGTGGTCCAGCATCATGTCGGCCGCTTGGAGCCACTTCAGTGCGCGGACCACCTTCGACAGGCATGCCTCGACGGTGATCCCCACCTCGTCCAGGGTCGAGGGGGCCAGCGGCCCGACGGCCTCTCCTTGCACCCGCCGGACCTCACGGTCAGCTTCGACGGTCGCCTCCGCGACCTCCCGCGTGCCAGGGAAGAGCCCTAAGAAGAGGATGGGGGATGAGAGGGGAGGCAAACCAGAAAACCAAGACGGAAGAGCAAGGCAGTGGAAACTTATTATGCAGCATTTGGTCCACCTCATGCCCCTGCTCCTGCAACCGCACCTCCCTGGCAGACCACTCCTAGCACCGGCGCTCGTGCTCGTCCCGGGCGCCTGCGCGTCCTCGGCCGCCTTGGCCAAGGCAGCGTCCTTGGCTTCCAGCTCCTCACGGAGCGCCTTCTTGGTCCGCCAGCGCTCAACGATGGGCCACCTCGCGGCCCTCCCGCTTCGCCTTCACCAGGTCCGCCTCCCCACGGAGCCGGTCACCCTCCGTCGTCAGGAGTTCCCGCTCCTCGTAAAGATGCACCACCTGGCGCCGGAGGCAGACCGTCTTGGCATGGGTCGCTGCATAAGACACGGGAGTCAGAAAGGATTCAGCCCGCCTCCAGGGAAGTCGACCTGATTCCCAGGGGCTACACCCAGTGGGTGCGCTTGCGCGCCCCATTGGAAGATCGCAAGACGCTCGCAAGGGCCACGTACCTCACAGGTCTACGGACACGACGGCAAGCCTGTTCTCAGCTCCCCGGTACAACCCCGGCAGGGTGTTGTACGCTGCCACCAGACGATCGTGCGCTGCCTGCAAAACAAGAACTTTAGACTCGACCCGCCTATGCCTCAGCTAGCTCGAGCCTCGGGGGCTACACCCAGTGGGTGCGCCAGTGCGTCCCCACTGGAAAATATGGAAGAATTCAAGTAAAGGGAAGAAGGAAAGAAGACTCACCGCGATCGCCCCGCTCCAAACTCACCAGCCGGTCGCTGGTGGCCCGAGCGTCTTGCGTTGCTTGGGCGCGGCCCGCCGAAACGCTTCCACGACGGCCGCCACCGCCGCTCCGAGGGCGCTCGATGGCCCGCCAGAAGACGGGCTCCCAGCCGCTGCCCAGGTCTGCTGCGGCCGGGCCCCGTCCGCGGGTTCTCCCTTATCGGAGACCTCGATGTGACCAGCCCCTCGTGTCGGCGTCGCGCAGGGGGCCACCGTCGATGCACTCAGGGCGGCCGTTTTCACGGACATCAAGGCTCCCACCTCCGGCTGCTCTGAGCTGACTCTACTTCGACGCCGGCGCCTCCGGAGCTGGCACCTCAGAAACCGGCACGACCGGTGGTGGTGCCTCCGGAGCCGGTAGCTCCGGCCTCGGCGGCACGTCGCCCGCGATCGTCCAGGCGGCGTCGCGGCCCGTTGCCACCTCACCCCCCGCGGTCGTCGCGCTTGCCTCCGCCCTTCGCCCGGAGCCATGGTGGCTCTTTGGCCTCTTCTCCTATTCGCGGGGGAAGGGCTCCCAAGCTCCGCCCGCGGTCTCCCCACCGTTTCCTTGGAGGAGGGGGAGCGGCTCCCACGCTCCGCCAGCGGCCCCCCGCTGGCTCCCCCTCTCCTCTTCGCCGCCTCCTCCCAGGGGCGGAGCTCCTGGACACGTCGCTCCCACTCGGATGCCTCGAAGTCGAGCCACGCCTGGTGCTCCCTCTCTTCGGCCACCGTCGGCGGCGCCGCCCTCTTCGTCCCGTCACCTGTTGTCCTCCCCAGGGCGCGCGCATCCCTGGTCACGAAGAAATAAGAGACTGGGGGGGCCATGACGGACCAAGATGGAGGAGAAGACGGACTTACCCGGCGACGACGGGGATCACCCTCCTCACGGGTCCTGCCTGGGCGACCTTCTGTTTCTTGCCGCCGCCTCCGCGACTGCCGCTCGGCTGTGCGGTCGCCACACGCTTGGGCACCGACTTTGTGGCAGCCGGTCCCTTCCCATTGTCGCCCGCGCCCGGGCCTCCCTGACTAGAGCCGCCGCTAGCTCGAGGTTGGCGCCTCTGCGGCACCGTGACCTCGTCCTCCGAAGCCTCGGACTTCTTTGGGGCCTCGACTACACGCGTCGAGGAGGGGACTCTCCCGTCGACTCGGCCTCTTCGGCCCCCTCAGTCTTCGTCTCCGCGTCTCTAGCACTAGACGCTCTGGCTCACTCGGAGTCGGCTGACTCCACGTTGTCGGTGTCCTCGACCTCCTCGGGATCCGACTCCGCCGTGTCGGGGGCCGGCTCACCGTAGTTCTGCAGCAGAGGCAACACCTGTGGGCGGGCCGGGCGGCTCACGGTTAGACCAAGGGGAGGGATATCACCCCTAAAAGAAGATGGAGGGCAGGAACCGGCTTGTCACTTACCCGTGGTGCCGGGCAGCTCCGGCTGTACGGGGTTTTCCCCTATTGCCACTCTCCCTCCGCCATCTTCGCCGTCGAAATGGCGTTCACCCTCCTCGCCACATAGGTCGTCTTCATCTCCTTGGCGGAGAGCTGGCAGGGGTCATGGCGTCCTCCCATCTGGCAGATGAGGTGCAGCCGACTCTACAGCGGCTGCTCCCGGTTCGCCACCATCGTGGCCAGCAGGTCCGTGGCCTTCAGCCCCTCCGACCAGGTCATCGCGAGCAGGCGCTCGCAGAGCCGGTCCGCCTTCTTGGGCGCCGGAGACACGACTGCTCGCTAGTTTAGCATCACGGTCGGCGGGTGGTTGGCAAAGTCGGGGAGGTTGATGTAGTCCTTCTCCGGCTTCGCGTTCTTCACGTAGAAGAACCCCCGCTGCCATCGCTTCACCGACTCATGCAGCGGGAGCTTCGGGAAGCCGGTTCCCTTGCGAATGTGGATCAAGGCGCCTCCGCAGGCGGTCATCACCATCTGCTTCGTCGCCGGGTCCTTCGCCGTCTGCCTTTTAAGGAACAAGAGCCGGCACCAGAGGTCAAGCCTTGGTGCGACTCCCAAGTATCCCTCGCAGAGGGTGACGAACGCCGCCAGCTGTAGGACAGTGTTGGGGGCGAGGTGGTGCGGCTGCAGGCCGAACCACGTCAGAAAATGGCAAAAGAATGCGCTCGCCGGCAGCCCGAGCCCGCGGAGGAAGTGGTCGGCGCAGACGATCACTTCGCCCTCCTGCGGGGCCGGGGAGTTCTCTGGCCGGGCCGGGTGCGCCACCAGGTGCTTCTCCACCGGGAGCTTGCGGCGGTGGAAGAGGTGATCAATGAAGGTCTCGTCCACATCACTGCCGTCCTAGGCGCCCTTGCCCGCCATGGCCGCCGAGGGGGCACGCGGTCGCGTCGACGGGCGTGGGTGTTTGGCGGCGGCATGGGCTCTCTTCGGTGGCATACGACGGCGTGGTTCGTCCTCGTGCTTCGGTCTCTCTCTCTCTCTCGCGTGCGTGTGCGGCGGGGGGAGGGAGGCGATGAAGGTGATGCAGCGGCACGAGGGGGAGCGAACGGGCCGTTCTGCCTCCCCCTTCTCGACAATTATACCCCGCGCGGGCGATCGTGGGTCCGGATTCACTGTGCACGACCCCCACGATTCCCGTGGTGCGCGAGGTGGACATCGTGGCGCTCGGGAATGCCAACCGTAAAGGATCCCTATGCGGGCGGAGGCTGCGGCCGCGGGGGCCCCCGCCCCGCTACACGGACTCTTCCACCGCTTGGCACGTCTCCCCAACCAGGCGGGGAGCCCGAGGCGGCGCGCGAAGCCTCGACCGGCTGCGGAGCCGGCAATCGCTTTCCGGTTCGGTTCGACTCTCGAGGCCGCCTGCGGCACAAGAATGATCTTCAAGCCGGCGAGGACCACAACAGCCCATCGGCGGGTCCTCCCCGGCTTCAGGGACTACTAACGGGGGGATGACCCCGGGGTGGCCTCCTAACGCGACTAATGGGCGGGCCGCCTCCCCCTGCAGTCTGGCTACGCCCTGTCGGAGGTGGTCCGCCGGCTGCGCCCAGCCGGCTAGGCATTGGATACCATTTGCAGGGTGTGCGTGGCAACAGTGGCCCCCATCCCGTCGAGGGTCAGCACCGATATGGCTACAGCGAAGGCGTCAGGGCCTCTGACCCTGGCGGATGGCGATCGGGCTTCGAACAGTGCGGGCACGCCTTCAACCACTCCGTTACCTGCCCCGGTGTGGCTACAGGGTGGCCGGCCGTGCCGCTGACCCCGGCCGGCCGCCACAAGATGACGCCACAAGGCGCGGCCCGTGCCGCGATGTGACCGGCGTCAGGGCCCGCCTCGTGGGCCCTTCCGGTTCCTGACAGGACTCTTCAGCCGGCGGGACCTACCGGTGACAAGTCCCCCTGGCCGGCCCCACGCAGCCGGTCGGAGAGGCTGCCGGCTGGGGCTCCCTTTGGCCTTTGACTCGTATTGTATTCCGAGGGGTTAGTCTATAAAACCCCCCGGGCTGCCCCCATGCAGGGGGGATCGATCAGCCGCTCTCTAGGAGTTCCCACCACACACACACACACACGTAGAGAGGCGGAAGAGCAGGCTAGCTCCTTCTTCCTGCTCGCTCCATACAGCTCGAGGAGCTCCATTGTAACCCGACCATTGTCTCAACTAAACCGAGCAGGAATAGGGGTATTACCTCCCACGAAGGGCCCCAAACCTGGGTACATCGCGTGCCAGCCACCGCTTGTGCCTAATCCCGCTCTCGGAGCCTGCCGGCGTCCTTTGACCCCTCTCGATAAGCCTACCTATGGCATCTGCCGTGACGAAACCACGACAATCAGATCATTCTCTTAATGATGTGATCTTATTATCAAATGACAACTCTATCTATGGCTAGGAAACCTTGACCATCTTTGATCGACGAGCTTGTCTATTAGAGGCTCACTAAGGACACAGTGTTGTGTATGTACCCACACATGTGTTTGAGTTTCCGATCTATAGAATTTTAGCATGGATAATAGACATTTATCATGAAGAAGGAAATATGATAATAACTAATTTATTATTGCCTTTAGAGCATATTTTCAACACCACCACCACCCGAACGGCGGGAGCACGAGGAACGCTTTCGCATGCTCATCTTCCCTCGTCATGGACGGAGCTGACGCCGGTGAGCTCCGCCTCCCTCTGTCTAGAGGTGGACGACGGTTTTGACTGTTGGACCCCACCAGTCAGCCTCTACCTCGCCCTCTCTTTCTAAGTCGCTGGCCGATGGGCCCCTTGCATCAAGTTCAAACCTGACCGCGCATGCGCTTGGTTCGCTTGGGCAGGATGGCCTTTGGGGTTGGCCTTAGCTATTGGCCGACTCTGGCCTAGGGCACTGCGGCATTTTTCCTTTTTTATTTCTTTTTATATTTGCAAAAATTCCACAATATAAAATATTCCTCCAAATCCAAATATTCTTCCACCTAAAATCTTTTAATGTTTTGCACTACTTAATTATTCCACGTGTGCCAGTTTTTGAAAACATTTTATGTGTTGCTTTTATTTAAAAGTTTGTTTGAATAATCAAAATGCACTTCAAAAATAGTTTTTAGAACTTTTACACGTCAAAACCGGAGACTAGTACTTTTAGTATTTTTAGTTTTTAACCTAGTATTTTACAAAAGTGATTTGACATTTTTAGGAATAATTATTTTCTCTGTTTTTGTTGTGCTCTTATTTTTGCCCGCTAATATTGCGACGATAGATTACATTCTTGATGAGGGAGTTGGACCAAAAGACTTTGAAGACCCCGAAGACTTTGTTGAGCTAGGCAAGCAACCCCTTGACCATGCCTAAGAAACTTTTTCCTGCATGTCATATAGCACCATATGTTTGGATGAATTGATCATGACCCTACCTCCTACTTTGGTGGATGCTTTTCCTGATTGATACTTGCATCATGCATGACCCTACGTCCTCATGAGGGTTATTTGGGTGGGAGTAGTTAGCTTGTTAGGTAGATGCTATGCAAAAAGGGACGAGGATATGCATGGTGATGGAAACAAAAGCTTGTTCAAAGTCTTCTCAAAAACCCTGTCGGGTGCCACTAATGCTCGAGGGAGATGATGTTGAGCTAGGTAACCACTTGACAAATAAGTGGTGTACCGGAGAAAGTTGTGTGTGTGTTCGAAACTAGAGATATTTAAGATCTGTTGACCGTTGCAACCTTACATGTACAACCACGATACCCCTAATGGGACGAGACCTTGTTGAGTACCCTGGTGGGTACTAACAGAGAGGCTGCACTACTAGTGGAGGGAGTGATGTGGTCACTCTCGATACGAGGTCATGCTGGAAAGGATGATCATGGGTTGTTCTCATAGACACTGGGCAAATAGTTGCGTGCCCTCATGGATGGTACCTGTGATGTACATCATTAGGGATGTCACCAACGATTCGACTCTTTGTTAGTATCATCAGGGGAAAGGCATTTTTCGGGTACTTACCTCAGGTATGAACAATACCACGAGTCCTGGCTTGACACGGAAGTTTCCCGAGTATTGTGGATAAAGTGTGCTACCTCTGTAGAGTGTAAAACTATTCAAAGAGCCGTGTTCACGGTCATGGACAGTTGGTGGTCCTGCTGAAACTATGTCCGATGTTTTCACAAACTTGGTATGTGTGGGGGGGAGAAAGATGGTGCTTGAGCTATGTCCGATGTTTTCACAAACTTGGTGTGAGGGGGGGGGAGAAAGATGGTGCTTGAGCTAAGTCCGATGACTTGGCATGTTGATTAAACATGAGATGTTCAATCCCTATTTATATTGATATTTGTAACTTGTTCACACGGATACCTACAACCTTATGATGCATGATTTTACAAGTTAATTGATCATGCCATTACACTCTAAATTAGCTTTTTGCAAACTTACCTACTTAGTGTTATATCAGGCATTGTTATACCTTGTTCCAAAACATGGGTTGCTTGCGAGTACATTCAAAGTACTCATTGGCTTGAAACTTATTATTTAATTGGCCACGCATGTAAGGGCAGGAATATGGGGACTATTTCGTTGGCGACGAACATGCGAACTAGGACACTTCCCAGTCAGAATGGATGTAGGGTTAAGGCACATGGCATGGGCCTATGTTATCTTTCAAGATTTCCGCTGCGAGTTTATGTTTGTTATTTGGCCTACATGGCCCTATCTATGTAAGACTTGACCTTGATGGTCTTTGTTTGTGTAAGACGGTATGTATAGATGTAAGACTCGTGTTATTCATCTTCATAGCTTCTCAGTGTTTAGTGAGCCGGGGTCCCCACGGAGCTGGTATCAAAGCCATCATGACTATAAGAAGCCTTAGTTAGCATGGGCATTAGTTAGGATAAAATGCTTCTAAAAAATATGCCTAGTTGCTAACTCCAACAGTTTCTATGCTTCTTGTCGGGGCACAATGCACTCAATCACCTATGGGGCTGTAAGGCCCTTTCTGGTTCGGCAGGAGAAAGGTCACATGCACAAAGAGAGGAGATGGCGAGACAACACGACAATCGGAACACTAGCGTTTTACCCAGGTTCGGGCCACTGTGAAGCATAAAAACCTACTCCTGCTTTGGTGGATTTATCAGAGAAACAGAAAGAGCATGCAGCGCTCAAGCTCTGTAACGGTTGCCTTCGGGGGAGCTCCTACGTGAGTACAAGTGTCCAAATGTATGAATCTTTAGCTAGGCTGCCTTGGGCCTCCTTTTATAGGTCAAGGGGCAACCACAATGGAAAATAGACATTGTCTAATGATTAGATAGCTAACAGTGCTATCATACCTAACTCTGACACTTCGAACAAAATGCCATAAGTGCAGTCTAGGTGGCGTGTGTGGGTGCATCCTCGACAAGCTTCTACCACCGCTCTAGCTAACTATTGGACGATAGCTTGACACGCCTCTGGACGGGCATAATTTTTTTTCCAGCGTGTCGGCACATGCTTAGTGAGAGCCACTTAGCCACCTGGGATCTTTACACTACATCGACAAGTGATTGGCATTGTGATGTGGTGGACCGACGGCCGATCGGCTCGCGCTTGCCGGGTCTTCTTATAGGTGTACGCACCTCGGTCCCTGTGGGGACCCCGACTCATAAGTCGAGATCACCGAATGCATGTGTACAGTGATCCCAGAGATCAATACTCACTGAACACACATAAGCTGAATAAAAGAGTCTTACATCCACACTTAACGTCTTACACAAATGATGACCACGAAGGTCTTAGTCCTACAAGGATAGGGTCACTCGGGCCAAACACTAAGTCTAGAACAAGCAGCGGAAATCTTCGTCGAAAGCGTGAACCCATGCCATCTGCCTTAACCTACATGCACTCTGACTAGGAAGCGTCCTAGTTCGCATGTTCGTCTCCAATGAAGTCTTCGACATATTCCTGTTCTTCCATGCCTAGCCAATTAAATAACCAGTGGCAAGCCAATGAGTACTTTGAATGTACTCGCAAGCAACCCAAGAGTGGAACGAGGAAATAATGGTGCATGATATAGCACTATAGGTAATTTGCGGAAAGCTGATTTTGTATGCAAGCGACATGATCAAGTAATAGTAAGTGTGCATCAACAACTAACCAAGTATTCATGATAACACATTGTCGATACCATCACGGTATCAGTTGAACACATCATGTTCATACTAAGTCATCACACTTAGTTCATTTCTCATGCCAAGTCATCGGACTTGACTCAGGTGACCTCTTGTCACTAACACACCCATACTCACACCAATATTTCACAAAAACATTCGGACGTAGTCTAAGAAGGACCTCCAACTGTCCATGACCGCGGACGCGGCTATTCGAATAGTTTTACACTCTACAGAGGTTGCACACTTTACCCACAAGACTCGGGGAACTTCCGTGTCATCCACGACTCGCGGTATATACATACCTAAGGTAAGCACCCGAACAATGCCTTTCCCCCGGTGATACTAAACAAAGAGTCCACTCGATTGGTACCTAGCCCTCATGACGTACATCACACGCGCCTTGCTCAAACCGTACCATCCATGAGGGCACCAACAGTGTGCCCGGTGCCTATAAAGACAACACATGATCGTACATCCGGTACGACCCCATATCGAGAGTGACCACGCCACTTCCGCCACTAGTAATGCGGGCTCCTTGCCAGTACCCACCAAGGTAATCAACAAAGCCCCGTCCCATAAGGGATATCGTGGTTGCACATGTAATGTTGGGACGGTCAGCAGACCTTAAATCTAATCCGTTTTCGAAAACACACACCCATTTGTTCCGGTACACCACTTCTTTCTCATATGGTCACCCAACACATCATCATCTCCCTCGGGAATTAGTGACACTCGACGGGGTTTTCGAAAGAGTATTGAAAACACACACCTTTCGGTATCACCATACATAAGTCCCATCCTACTTGGGTAGCATCTACTAGCAACCTATCTACTCCTACCCGCACAACCCTCATAAGGTGGTAGGGTCGTGCTCGATGCAAGTATCAATGGAAAGCACCGGAGGCATCCCACCGAAGGGGAAACCACCACATCATATGATCGATAATGCCGGAAGTAAAGTGCTATATGACATGCAAGTTACAATAGTTTCTTGATATGGTCAAAGGGCTGCTTGCCTGGCTCAACAAAGTCTCCGGGGTCTTCGAGGTCTTCAAGTCCAACTTCTTCGTCTACGGCGCAATCTATAATCGCGGAATAAACGATAATAATAAGCAACACAATGAAAACAGAGCACAAAAGCCTCTCCTAAAATGTTCACCTACTCTGTAAAATTCCTAAAGTCATATTAAAAATATCTACAATAAATTTCTCTGTGAAAACCATTTTAGAAACAAAATAACAGAGGCTAAAAAGGTGCGTTTAATAGCTTTTAAAATAAAACAGTGATAAAAACCTTTGCAAACATTTTTATAAATGATACTAATAAATCCTAAAGATTATTCTAAGATTTATGGTGGAGAAAATATTTGCCAGGGGCAAATATTCAGCCCTGTGGAATTTTTACAAATCCCACAAAATTTAGATAAAGAAAAGGGCTACAGATCCTGTGGCAGGGGCGGCCAGGAGCTGGGCCGGCCCATCTGGCAAGCCAGCTAGCCGCGCGCGCCATATTCCAATCTGACGCGCGGGGCCCGGCTGCCAGCGGCTCCGACGAGAGGGGAGAGAGCGCGGGAGGGGAAAGAGAGGCTGACAGGTGGGCCCCACCTGTCGGGTCCTTCTTCCTCCTCGCGACAGGGAGGAGGGGAAGCTCACCGGCGGCGGAGGGGAGCACGGCGAGGAGGTCTGGAGGCAGGAATGGGCTCAGGGTCGACCCGCCGGTCCTCTGGAGGTGGAAGGAGGGCCGGAGGTGGACGGAGTCGCCGGCGGCGAGAACCCGTGGCGGAGGAAGGTTCGGGAGGCGGTCGACGGAGGGGTTTCAGGCCTTGAAATGAGTGGGGGAGAGAGGGGAAATGACCTAGGGACGGCTACAGGCCCAAAGGAGGTGAGGGGAGCGCCTGAGCGGGCCTGTGTCCCGAGATCGACGGAGCTCCGCCGTGGCGGGGCCTCGGTCCATCTCGAGCACTGGTGCTCGGGAGGCTCAAATGGGGGGTTCAGGGAGGATTCTAGGGAGAAGATAGAGACCAGAGGGGAGAGAGGGGCTCGGGGGCCCTTTATATAGGTGGGGGCAAGTCCACCGGATCCGGGTGCGCCGGCGGGGACATGGCCATCGCAAGGGGCCACGAGAGAGGGAGAGAGGGAGCCAGGGGTTGACTTGCTAGTGAACATTGCTCACAGAAATGGATTTGGGTTGGTTTGATGAAGGAAACCAACTTGGATTGAGATGAAACTTTGCAACATCATCACCTATGATAGTGTTGACTTGCTAGAATTTTCTTGGAATTTATTGAGAATATTTCTTGCAGAAACATTCCAAAAGTTTGATCTGATCAGGAAGGGTTTTGAGGGGTTTTGCCCATGTTATGATCAAGCCCTTGTGTTGAAACTCATATATATGGAAAATATATGTCCACTGAGTCTCTCTAAATTTTCTCAAATATTTTCAAAGCATTTAAATAATTTTCCCTTAGGAAAAGCCATTTTTGTTCTTAAGAAAAATCCTTTAAATAAAATATGAAAATAATCTTTAAAAATAATATTGGGTGGTTTTGAGAAGTCATATATATAGTAGGTTTCAAATAAAGCATTTGGGAAGAAAAGATCCACCTAAATTGAGGACTTGTAGTTCAAACCTCAATTCAAGGGTTTTAGTGAACTTAAATTGAATAAATCGTTTTTGGTGAAAATAAATTTTGATAAAAATATTTTTGAGCTATATTCACATGGCATGATCATAGGGCAAGGAATTTGGATCAAGGAAGATGAAGGTGGAGTTGAGTAGAACCTAATAGTGCCAAACTTGAACACTCAAGCAATTCAAACAAGCATCACATCAAACAAGCATGCACTCAAAAAGTTTTAGTTGGCTCCAAATTTTTATAAAACCAAACACAACAATGTGCCAAAATACAGGGTGTTATAGTCCCAAGAGGCACCGGGTATGTGCTTGGCACGCGCCGGGCTCGTCCTGGGCTATTGTGTTGATCTTGCCGACGATGCTTGGCTTGTTGTAGGTTGCTTCTGTCGGAGTCTGGTCTTGAATTCTTGTTTGTCATGGTAGTAAATTTTGCTAGCAGGATCATGCCATTGGGCCAGAGCCTTTATCCTTCGTGCACAAGTCAGGGGTAAGAAAAATACCCCTATTTGTATACCTGGATAGAATTCCCGGGGCCTGAGGCATACGTGTCGCTTGGCTTGTTGGGTTAGGCCCCAAATAGTGCACGAAGACACGTCGAAGAGATGGTGCCCTCTCGTCCCACGTCCACTCCGCATAATTATCGTAGGTCATGGGGTCATGCAACAATAGCCATTGGAGAGTAAAAACTGCCAGTAAAGAAATGACAGTTTTCCAAAAAGACAGCAAAGACCCAGCCACCGTGCGGGTCCCCCGAATAAAAGGAGAACACACAGATCGCTGCTCAATCGCATCCGTTTCTCCGTCCTTCATCTTCCTCCTGAAGCCAAGAAAACCGCTTTTGCCACCGCCTCCAGCCCACCGAGCGCTGCTAGATCACCCTCCGCCCTCAAGAGCCGAAGAGATGGAGAGGAAGGCGACCGTAGTCAAGGGGAAGCAGACAACATCATCTACGGACCCAGTAGCCGAAGAGAGGAAGAGGAAAGCAGAAGAGCTGGAGAAGGAGAGACAGAGAGATGTGGTCATCTCTCCGTCGAGCCTGGACGACAATACCTTGATCCACAGGCACGCCTACATGTGGGTGAGAGAAATAAAGGGGCATAAAGCGCCCGAGGTTCTGCCGGACAGCCCCAAAGAGAAGACGCCATGAGATTCGTTCTGCTTCTTCTACGTGTACTTCTACTGTGGCCTCTCTCCCCCCTTCTCTACTTTCTTCCGTGCCATGACAGCGGTATATGGATTTCACCTCCAGGACTTCACGCCCAATGCAATGGCGTGCATGGCGATTTTTGCCCTCTTGTGCGAGAACTTTGTTGGAGTTTCCCCCAATGTGGACTTGTTCACGCACTTCTTCGTCCCCGGGATAGAAGATAAATCCCATCGCTCGGGGAACATAAGATCGATTCCTCAGGGCAAGAAGGAACATTGGTGTTACCTCCTTGGCTAGCATCGTGGAAAGTGGGAAGAGTTGAGGGGCGATTGGTGTTGGATCAAGGATGACAATGCCCCGAAATTCCGCGTGGCGCGGACTGAATGCTTCGTGCGCAGAAGCGATTGGAGCAAACCGGTGCTCATTGATGGCAAGCCCCGCCCAGTGCTGAACAGGATCATCCATCCTAAAGCTGTCAGGCTGACCATCGAGCATGTGGGGTCTAACTTCCTCCATCGCCACATTGCACTACTGCAGAAGAGGCACATGTTTGCATATTAGTATAACAGTCATGTCGACTAGATGCGATTGTACCTAGGCCCTGCCAACAACCTGACGGTTTACATCCATGTTTGATGTGCAATCAGTCTGTTCGATCATCTTGGGCCATTCCATTTGCGACAGGACTCGTCCCCTTGCACCTCAACTCTGCGTGATACCAGATTCTGTAATGGATGCCTAATTGCAACGATTTCGGGGTCAAGCCTGATTGGGCACTGCCTGTCCTGGACAACAAGGTGGGATGTGTCTCCAACCTAGAGGAGAGAGATTCCAGGGCGGAGGACAATTTGACCGCGCCAACCAAGCCGGTTGAGAGGGCATTCATTGCTGCCCCAGATTATGAAGGACAAGAAGGTTAGAACCACCAAGGGAACAACCTCCGGATAAGAGGAAGAGGAGGAACCTGATGACGACGACTCTTCTGAAGAGGAGAGCGAAAACATTGCTCTGGAGGAGGCTGCCGGGGCCGGGGCCTCCCAAGCCGCGGCGACAGGAACCCAAGAAGGGGTCAAGGAAGAGGAGGCGAAGGAGCCGGAGGAGGAGGAAGAGGGGCTCGAAGTGGGCCGTCAAGTTCCAGAACCACGGCGCCACCTCTGCCAACGCATCGGACGAGAATGAATGGCCCCTAGGACTTTGCGGGGCCCCTCGAAGGCGAGGAAGACGACCTCTAAGCGAGGCGGACGCAAAAAAGCACTCCGCTAGTCCCTCCGCGTGTCCCAAGCCAAAACTTCTCCCGTCAAGCGATGGAGGGTTATAGGGGTGGACCCCAGCCCCCGTCAAGCCCAACTTCTCTGCCAAACTTGCCCTTGCCAAAGGTTCTGGCCCCTCCGTCAAGCTCCGCTGCTTCGACACTAAAAAGGGGCAAATCAACTCCATAGTCTGCCTCGTACGAGCTGAGCTCTAAGCTCATTGCCTCGGAGTGAGCCATTTAATCACAATCTTCGCCAAAGTTTTTGTCCTTGATTTTCTTGATTGATCTTGTATAACTGATTCTGATAGGGATGAGGATGAGGATCCCCTTGCTCATCGAGCCAAACGGGGCAAATCTGCGGCAACACCGGATTCCGCGGTAGGCATGATCCCGACATGAGACGTGGAGGAGAATCCCGTGCCTAGTCGCTGACCCTCTTTGCGAAATTCAAGCATGGACCTCGTCCATTGGCAGGGATGAGGAAGAGCGTCTCCCTACATCGGTTAGGGAGATGGGAGAGAACTATCAAGGAGAGGTTTGCCAGGAGGAACCTTTCCTCCGAGACCTCTCGTTGACCGTCGCCCGTGGGAAGGAATTGCCGGCAAGGGCCTCCACCGAAGAGTTCACCCATGTTTAGGTCGTCAACAATAAGGTGGTGACAGACCACATGCCAACAACTAATGCTGTCGGGCAAGGGGATGCCCCTCCGCAGCAAGCTCCATCGGGTATCCCACTTGCATGCACCTTCACTTTCCATATACTCTCTTCTTGCGTGCCTTATTAATTCCAAACCAAGCACGCTTAACTTTGGAGTTATTTTTGAGTGGGCTTCAGGAAAAGAAGGAATTCCTTATTGATATGAGTAGTCTATCATTCCTATTAAGCTAGGCTCTCACATACACCCCCACTTAAAGGAACCGACGTCCTCATCGGCCCATCAGGAACATTCCCTTTTGGCACACGTATGCATGTCCAGTCCGGCACATGTGCCATGCTGTGTGCCACGACGGGCCACACACGCCATGCACCATATGCCCGTGCACCTGACCCGTGCATGCCCGTGTAACCGTAAGGGTCGACTCTGATACCAATAGAAACACCGCTTTACGCCTGGCGGGATCTAGACTGGCCCCACAAACCAACACTAGTCTTTCCTACGCACTTTGTCCTCACTCGTGCGCACCCAGGACCAACTTCCCGATCGGTCACCCATCCTAGAATCGCTCCAAGCCAAGCATGCTTAACTTTGGAGTTCTTTTCGAGTGGGCTTCCGAAAAAGAAGGAATTCCTTATTGATATGAGTAGTCTATCATTCCTATTAAGCCAAGCTCTCACAATTGCTCTGGTCCGTAGCTCCGCTTCTCGAAGAGCCTGAGCTGTTGGAGGAGGTGGACGATATTGGAAAGGACGCTGCCGATGAAGCAACAAAAATTGCTGCCGAGAGGGCCTCGAGTTGGTTGCCAGGGAACTTCAGGAATCCACTGAGAGGAGGGAACCAAACCCCGGCAGCACAGTTGGCCCGGACGTAGTCCTCAAGGAGAAGACTCCTCTTCAGTCCATGGGGACCTCCTCTCCGAGCTATCCTCTGGCCTTGGCCCTACAGTCTCCCTTGAACTAACTAGCATTGGTCCCTGCTCGACTGTGTCCCACAACTCCTGTCCCATCTTTTTCAGCAGGTGCAGATATTGACTAGGGAATCAAATGGGTACTGGCACAGGTGCTTCATAGGGTTGAAGACGTTTATGATTCTACTGACATCCCCAAGGACCTGGCTTTCTTGGAATCTGTGGTGACTGGTATCAAGGACCCACAGAGCAGGTACAACCTCAAGTGGTAGGCAGTCAAGGAGCAGCGGGATCTTGCTGGACTCATGGACCAGCAGCTCAAGAACAAAGGGAATGCGAAGCGAGAGTGGAACAATCAGCAGGTCCATTCCCTTAAGGCGTAGCATGAAACGTTGTGCATGGCCAAGGCAGATGTCGCAGCCAGGGAGGCCCGTCTGGTGGAGCACAGGGCGCTTACGCACACCAGACAAGCAGAAATCTCCTCCCGGGAAGAGGCTCTCAAAGCTTCCCTCTGCGGCAAGCACGAGGAGCTGGAGGCCCGTGTTCTGCAACGCACCAAAGAGATGGAGGACAGCCATAAATCTGCTCGTGACACGCTCTCCTTGGCATCTGTTGCTGAGCTGAAAAAGGTGTCCGATGAACTTGCTGCCACGGTTGCCGCCAAGACTAGTCTTGAGATCCAACTGGGCAAGGTGACAAAGGACCTTGCCATGGGTAGCAATGAGGTCTAGGCTCTCAAGGAGGAAGTGCGGAAGGCGCAAATCACTCTGGAATAGGTACAATCGCAGCTTTCCTCCACGAGCGAGGACCTTGTTACTGCCAACGGCACCATCTCCAACATGAAATCAAGGCTTGCTTCCTTGGAGAGGGATATTGACTCTACCGAAGCTCATGCGAAGCTATTGATGATAGATCTGGCCAATGCATAGTTCTCCCAAAAACACGTCAAAGACAAACTGGAAAACTGGGTTCAACAACGCGATCTCTAGATCCAAAGCTTGACAGACATCGCCGAGCGCCTCACTACACAAATTGCGCGCATGAACATGATGAGCTGGGCCTTCTCCGTTCGCAGGCATGAAGTCCCAAGCGTCAAGCTAACACTCTTCTTCGAGGGCTTGATCGATGGGCTAAAGACTTAGGAGGACGACAGAGCTGCTTGTTTTGCCGACGAATCATGGAAGCAGGCTCGCAAAGCTTTCTTCATGGTCTAGAGCAATCTCGCCTTCTTCCACTCAAAGCTTGACCTCTCTGTCGGTTTCAGGAATCTGCCGCCAGGTGCTGATGTCTCCGCTGCTACAGAGAAGGTTGGTCCTCTTGCCGACAGGGTCCTCTCAGCCCCAAGTGTCCAAGGAGGTCACCGGAGTTAGCCCTAAATCACTCTTGCTGTCATGTTGTCCTGTGCTTAAGACACAACATGTATCCCGTATTAGACCATGCACTATTCTTGCTTTGATGTTTGTTGAACTGATGTCTTTATGTAATCATATGCTATCCCCCTTGCTTTCCTTCCGGTATTCATATGGTTACTTTCTTTGCGTGCTCTTGTTGCCCTCCAACAATGTGCTGACACGATTGCTTTGAGGAACAGGTCCTTAGCATTCTACTGGCAAGAACACGTTGCCGGTGAGTTTTTCCTTGACGGTCTTTGACACTGTTGCATGTATTATTGAGCCGATTCAAAACAATACAAGGGCACAAACACAGAGACGGTAAGGTTCCATCGCGCACTAGGTTCACCATACGAGACTTCGATTGCTTGGGCGAATATACGAATGGAAATTATAATCAAAGTCGATAATCATGTCGACTTAGCTTTCGTCACGGCTTCTATTTTGTCCTGGCACGTGTTTATACTCGTTCATTGTCCCTCCCTCCATCCATTGTCTCCTCTTCTCTTCATGTTCCCCGGTTTGTACCTGCCTTCGACTTGAAAGGAAGGGAAAACGAAGAGGGATGAAATGGAAAAACTTGGGGATCCGTTAGTCATGAGTACAATCCGCAGCACGAGCCTGCCGGGTTAATGTAAACGTTCATAACTAATGAAAGGAAAACGGGGGAGGACAAGAACAGTCGAGTCTTCCCTCCTTTGCTTCACGCCCAATGGTCCCGCTACGACCAACACATTGGGAGCGTTGGTGAACGAGTCCTTGCCGTGGTTCGTTTGCTGGGGCTGACGACCAATGGATTCCTTTAGCGTTTGACGTGCGATTTACCCTTGACAGGATAAATGCAGGACCTAGCCGCACGCAAGCTTATCTACATTGGTGGTATCGCCACTATGCAGAACTAGTCACAGGCGGGGAAGGAGAGGAGAGGGAAGCATATGCATGTACCTTTTTCCTTGCTCATCGGATCGAGCCGTACCTTCCTAGGACTAGGAGGGCTTGCTCGATGACTGCGATAGGGGTGGCATCGTCGCTCAGCTTGGCTCCTCCCCAGCCATGGTATACGTCGCGGTTGCGTTGTCCGCGGCGGACACATCAGCCATAGCGCCGATGCTCCTCACCTTTTCAGCAGGCGCAGATATCGGCCCCATAGCAGGAGTAGCGTCATTTGTGCGAAACTAAGATTGCGAGTGGCGTGTTGATGGTTGTCATCATTTCCTCCGCCGGGAGCATCGAGGGAGAAGAGCAATGTCGCTCCCTAAGCTTCATCCTCTCCAGATCCAATCCTGCTCAGACATCTTTGGTGTGCTGGGTGCTCGCTGAGCTCGGCTCCTCCCCACCATGCCAAAGATGTTGGGGCACGATAGACTCGATCACCTATGGGGCCGTAAGCCCCTTTGTGGTTCGGCAGGGGCAAGGTCACATGCGCAAAGACCGGAGCTGGTGAGATAGCTCAGCAATCGGGACACTGGTGTTTTACCCAGGTTTGGGATGCTGTGAAGCGTAAAACCCTACTCTTACTTTAGTGGATTGATCATAGGAACATGAATAACAAGCAACGCTCAAGCCCGGAAAGGGTTGCCTTGGGGGGAGCTGCTATGTGAGTACAAGTGTCCAAACGTCTGAATCTTTAGCTAGGCTGCCTCGGTCCTCCTTTTATAGATCAAGGGGCAACCACAATGACAAAATAGACAGTGTCTGATGATTAGATAGCTAACAGTGCTATCATACCTAACTCTGACACTTAGGACAAAATGACATAAATGCAGTCTAGGTGGCGTGCTGGGGTGCATCCCCGGCAAGCATCTACCACCGCTCTATCTAACTATTGCACCACATCTTGACACACCTCTGGACGGGTGTCAAGGGGGTATAATCTGTCTTCCAACGTGTCGCCATGTGTTTAGCGAGAGCCACTTAGCCACCTGGGAGCTTGACACTGCATCGACAAGTGACTCGCATGCGATGCGGTGGAGTGGTGGCCGGTCGGCTCACGCTTGCCGAGGGATGGCTTGCCGGGTCTTCTTATAGGTGTACGTGCCTCAGTCCCTAGTATGCACCGGGGATGTGCTTGGCACTCTTCGAGCCCGTCCTGGGCTATTGTGTTCATCTTGCCGGGTTGCTTGGCATGTTGTAGGTTGCTTCTACCAGAGTCTGGTCTTGAATGCTTGTTTGTCATGGTAGTAGCTTCCCCGACAGGCTCAGGCCATTGGGTCAGAGGCTTTACCGTCCGTGAACAAGTCAGGGGTAAGCAAATACACCTATTTGTATACCCTGACACTTCTCTTCTCTTCTAGTCTATTTCAAACCCTTACTGACTATCCTGCCTTCAAACCTTGTAGATGGTCATGATACCCGAAGACCTCTTGCATCCGGCTTTCCCCTACTCCTTGAGGATAGTCTGGAGAAGTGCTAGTATCGCCGGCCACCCATTTTCCTCTACCACAAGCACTGGGTTGGTGCCGTCACGATGGAGTACCACGTTGATGTGGTCATGAAGGCAAACATCTCCCTGACTAGTTGCTTCTTTGAGGGACCACAAATGGAGACCCTGGTGCTTGCAGTCGAGATGGCTATATGCATGGCACTCACCCACCTTGAGACATAATCCTAGAGATGGCTAACGAGCCAACTACTCGCTACCTACCTTTCAGGAAGGATGATCTTGGCAAGAGTTGGATGTTGGTCCCATCCAAGGAGGATGGCACACCACTCAGGTTCCAAACCTACTTCAACCTCTCCGCCGATAGTCTGGCTCACAACTTGATTAAGGAGACCATGAAGCTCTCCAAGGAACTTCGCCATGCCTGGGAACTACTTCGTCGAGCCACGACGAAGCCAGACAGGATCAAGCAGGATGGAGCACTCGATGGATGACCAACCTGTAAGTGCATCTAGTGCCCATTCGTGATTTTGGTGTATTGAAGACATATAGGTTAAGGAACTAATGTGTTTGTGAGTGTACACATGCTTTATAAGTCGATGAGGAGTTTTATATAGTCGAAGATTACCGACCCCTAAAAATGTATGTCTTCAACTGAAGACTTTGGTGAAGACTTTGGTGAAGACGTGGCTGAAGAATTTGGTTTTCCCTGAAGACATTGAAAATGAAGAAGTTGGTGTGACCTTGAAGATATGAACGAGGACTATGAAGCGTGGAGACTTTTGTTTTCGTAGTTTCATTTCCTTTCTTTGAGTCATAGGAAACACCGTACTATTAAAGGGGGCCGAGGTAATACCAAGGAAAATTTGCAAGTGATGCTCAACTCAAAATTCTCAACCTATCCAATCCCTCGAGTGAAACCTTTGGAAATCACTTACGGTCCAGTCAAGGTCTTCAATGATAGAGACGATGTTCTTCTGGTCTCTGATGAAATTTATCTAACTAAGGAGTTAGGATTTCACTAGTGCGAATTGCCTACAAGTGAGGAACATGATAAGCCTGAGGACTTTCATAGTTCGAAATTCCGACCATTGCTGTGCTTAGCGCCAACTGTCCCCAGTCATCTTATCCACATAATGGTCATATCATTGGGGGCATTTATGTCTTATCATGTCAGGTTGCCCCCTGGGTATAAATAGCCATCCCCCCACAACCTCTAGTTGGTTGGCTGCTCCAAGAGAGAACTAACACTTGTCATTTGAGAGCAACCCATCCTCCAAGGACTTTGAGAGAAAATCATCAGTGAGGAAAAACCCAAAGCCAAACCACAAAACCCAAAGTGATTGGGCATCACTGAAGAGATTGTTCCTGTGTGAAACCGACGCTTGTTACCTTTAAAGACTGTGTACCTTCCAAACTGTTAGGCGTCATGGTCTAGTGCATCCTATAGTCAATTGGGGATCACTGGGTGACCTTGCTTTAGTGCATCCAGCAGTCAAATGTGGATTGCTAGGTGACCATTTTGTGAGGGATTTGGAAATCTACCCTGCAGTCTTACCACGAGTGTTGGGCGAGGACTTTGTGACCTTAGCTTAAGGAGAATACGGTAAGGACCGTGTGTCCTGGGACTATGTGTCCTTTGGTTTAAATACCAGGCCGCTCCAAACCAGACGTACGACGGTCACAGTAGTTCGAACTCGGTCATCAAACCATGGTCTTCATCGAGCTACCTTCTTCTATTTCCTCAAACCCTCTATTTCCTCGTATACTTGTTGATGAAATTGATCTTCACTGTTTGAAGAATGTGACTGAAGACTTTCACAATTTCCTCATCTCAAATTCTTCAAGTTACCTTGTTCCTCACCTGGTTATCATGTATCACACTACCTGTAATCAGTGCATGTTCATTTCATCATCATGACTATGTTGTTGCTAGCTTTCTCATGCACTTGAGTACTTATTCCGCTTCTAGTTATTCATCACATTTCCAATTCCTCAAGTTGAAATTCCTCAAGTGATGAATTTGTAAAAATCGCCTATTCACCCCCTCTAGTCGATATAATGCACTTTCAATTGGTATCAGAGCAAGGTACTCCCTTGTTCTATGTGATTTTGGTTTTACCGCCTGGAGTTCTAGTTATGTCGACTGCAGGTATGATCAAGGTTTCCGCAGAATGTCCTATCTTCGATGGGATGGACTACCCCTACTAGAGGAACAAGATGTGCAAGCATCTTGAAGCTATTGACAACAATCCCTCGTACATTGTCGAAAATGGTGTTCCCCGCACTTCTCCGACTGTTACTGCTGCTGATACGAAGAAATTCAAGCAACTCAATTCTCAAGCGAAGAATATCTTCTGTGGCCATCTGAGCAAAGGTCAGTATGGCAGAGTGAGTGCTTCGAAGTCTGCTAAGGTTATCTGGGATAGGTTGTCCAAAGTCAACGAAGGGGTTTCCACTCAATGTGACTCTCGTGTTGATGTTATTCCCAATCTCTTCAACCGCTTCAAGAGACTCGACAATGAAAATGTTCAGCAAACTTTTGATCATCTCACTGATATCTCCAATGAGCTTCCAGCACTGGGTGCCACTGATATCATTGACCATGAACTGGTAAAGAAACTGTTAAGATCTTTTGATTCCTCATTCGATACTCTAGCTTTGATGATTCAAGAACATGGAGACTACAAGTCACTTGATCCTGCTTATATTCTTGAGAGACTCAATACTCATGAATTCCAACAAGATGGGAAAAGAGACCTCTACGGGCCAAACTTTGGAAGATCTCGTCCTCTAAAGGAAAAAGCAATTTCCTCATCTGAAGGCGAAGATTCTGATAGTAGCCTTGGTGATCCTAAAGAACTGAGTTAGGAGCTGGCAATGCTCGTGAGGAAATTTCAGAAGTTCTCAAGGATAGGTGGATTTCGAAAGTCATCAAAAAGTGGCTTGAGGAAATCAGATTCCTCAGACGACTACAAGAAAAGAACTTGTCACAAATGCAAGAAATCTGGTCACTTCTTCTCTAACTGTCCTCTCTGGAAAAAGGAATCAAAGAAGAAGAAGTACAAGGACGATAGTTCTGCTGACTCGAAGAAAAGAACAAATCTTCAAAGTCCTCACCTTCATAGTCCTCAATGCACAAGAAGAATGGTTCCAGAAAGGCTTGGGCTTTCATTCACAAGGAAATGGACTCAGAAGAAGACTCTGAAGAATATGAAGAAGAGGAAGAATCTGAGGTGGAATCTGAATCTGGTGTCGCTAGCCTTGCTCTTACTATAGCTTTCGCCAACAAGTCTATCTTCAATGATGAAGAAAATGACTACTCCAACGACTCTGACATCAGCAATGATGTTTACACTCCCACCTATTGCTTCATGGATAAAGGTTCCAAGGTACATAAGCATCAATCCTCCTCTGAATCAAGTGATGGTGAATCTGATGAATATGTGAAACCTAGCTATGCGAAACTTGCTAATATTGCTACTAGGCAACAAAGTGCACTTGAAAAGCTTCAAAAAATGCTAGAGAAAAGCGATGATCTGTTGTTGAATGAGGAAGTGGATCGAACTCAAACTCTGTCTGACGATCTCAAAGTCTTCAGAAAAAGTATGATAACCTTCAAAGTCATCATAATGCTCTCTTAGCCGATCATGAGAAGCTTTCTTATGAATTTCTTCAAAGAAAGCAAGATCTTGAGAAACTAAGGTTGTGTCATGAGGATCTCCAATGGGAAAACTATTCCTTACTGGCTCAATAGATCATTACTGCTCAGGAAGAATTTGTTCCACCTTGTTTGAAATGTATCGAACGTGAAACTGCTAATTCCTCACCTAAATGTTCAAATGCTTCTATTGCTGCAAATTCTTCAACTATTCCCGTGGTCACAAATTCCTCATCTCAGTATACCACAAGTATCACTGACGAAAATGCAGGGTTGAAGGATCTGTATGTGACAGACATGAACAAAAGTCTCAAAGGGCATCAAACCCTTTGCGATGTCCTCAAAAAACAGATTCTGAACAGGAACCCTAGGAAAGAGGGTATTTCATTTGGGAGGAAACTCAATGCTGATGGATCCTATTGGACACCTTAGGAGTACCCCAAAACCTCATGGGTTGCTGCAAAAGGACCTCTTGTAGATCCATCCACTTTATCTGGCTTTACTTGTGAAACTTCATATTCCTCTGATGAGTCACTTGACTCCAACTATAAATTCTGCAAAAATCAGAAAGGTGAAGTATTTGCCAGATTTGTTGGAACTTACTATAGGAACGGTTCACCTATGAAGAAAATTTGGGTTCCCAAGAGCTGCCTACAAAATCTTCAAGTGAATTTCCTCACGACACCACACATGAAGAACAGGAACCCGAAATCAAATTCCTCATATGGACCAAAGTCTTCACTTGGATCAAATTCCTCAAATGGTCAAAAATATCATTCTCGTGCTAATGCATCTGTTTTGCAGGGAAAATCTAAGAGTTCTGAATATGTGCATTATTCTTCAAATCATTATGTTCATAAGTCCTCGAAGAATTTTTCTGCTTATTCATATGAGTATTCTAACCCTCATCCTGTGAAACAAAGCGCACTAGCTTCAATGCCTCCCTTCTCATATGGTGCTCACAGAATGATGAACTCTTTGCCACCCCTCCAAATGTGGGTGGTGAAAAAATTGAACTAATCTCTTATCCAAGGTCAGGTCTCCACATGAACTTGAACATTTGATGATTTTGCTGGAGATCCGAGGAAAGGCTTGAAAGGACGCAAGCTAACCATGCATAAATGAATTCCTCATTTCTCATGTTCTCACACTACTTTCTTAGTATCTTGTGTGATGAAATTCTGTCTGATGAAATTGATGTCATATTCTTCACTCTGAAGTATATGAGTTCGTAAGTTGTACTAATTCATCTACAGGATGAACCTCCAAAAGCTACTGAGTGGATCCTCGATAGTGGATGCACAAACCACATGACTGGTGACAAGAATTACTGATGAATTTGCCACTTGCTCCATCTCATCTAGAGCATATCACCTACGTTGACAATGGAAAAATCAAGGTACTCGGTCTAGGTAAGGTTGCAATTTCAAAGGACCGACACATGGACAAGGTGATGCTTGTCGAATCCCTCGGGTTCAACCTTATGTCTGTCTCAATGCTATGTGATCTTGATATGGTTGTCGGATTTGGAAAATATCATTGTGTTGTCATCATGGAATCTGACAATTCGAAAGTCTTCGAAGGCTTTAGGAGAGGAGACATGTATATTGCTTATTTCTCTATAGGTCCTCAGCCTGCTAGATGCCTACTCGCAAAGTTCTCAGAAGGCTGGCTGTGGCATCGACAACTTGGACATGCTAGTATGAGGAACTTGCACACACTCATGAAGAAAAAGGATGTCAGTGGCATTGAAGGTGTCAAATTCCTCAAGGACCACCTCTGTGGTGCATGTGAGTTTGGGAAGATGACCAGATCCAAGCATCCCTCAAAGACAATCATGACCATGACTCGACCCTTTGAATTGCTTCACATGGATCTCGTTGGCCCCACTCATTACTCCACACTAAAAAACTCTTCAAGTTTGTACGGCTTTGTCATTGTTGATGATTACTTTCGTTACACTTGGGTGCATATTATTCTGTAGAAGTCTGAAGTGCAGGATGTCATCACATGATTTGCTTCAAGGGCTTCCACAAACTTCAGCGTCAAAATCAAGCATATCAGGAGTGATAATGGGACTTAGTTCAAGAACACCAATCTTGATGAATATCTTGATGAACGTGTTATTACTCATGAGTTATCTGCCCCATATACTCCTTAGCAGAACGATGTCGTGAAGTGCAAAAATAGGACTCTTGTTGAGATGGCTCGCACCATGCTTGATGAATACAAGACTCCTCGTTGCTTCTGGCCGGAGGCAATTGATACAACATGCCACATCATCAACAGTGTATATCTTCAGAAATTCTTCAAGAAGACTTCATATGAACTTATGACTGGCATGAAACCCAATGTAAGTTATCTCAAAGTCTTAGGTGCAAAATGTTGGATTAGAGATCCTCACCATAGTTCTAAATTTGCATCGAAAGCACATGAAGGTTTTATGCTTGGTTACGGAGAGGCCTCGCACACCTACATAGTCTTCAATACCTACCACCACAAGGTTGTTGAAACTATAGATGTGCGGTCCGATGAAACTAATGGCTCGCAAAGACAGCACCTGCCTTCTGTGCTAGATGAAGAGTCTCCTAAGGAATCCATTAAGCTGAATGCTACTGAAGATGCCATACCAACTGAGGAAGTCATTCCTACAAATGAAGATAATCATGCTGATACACCTAAAGAAAATGGTGCTGAAGAAAATCCTCAGCCACGTCAACCTGCTCATCCAAGAGTTGCAAATGAAGTGCAGATTGACAAAATCATCGATGACGTCAATGCACCAGGTCCCCTCACTCGCTCAAGAGCTTCACAGTTGACTAACTTTTGTGGGCACTTTTCTTTTGTCTCTATCATAGATCCCACCAAAGTTGATGAAGCATTCAAGGAGCCTAAGTGGATTCAAGCTATGCAAGAGGAATTGCATCAATTCAAGCTCAACAATGTGTGGGAACTTGTCAAGCAGCCAGATCCTCACAAGCACAACATCATGGGTACCAAGTGGATATACCGCCACAAGAAAGATGAAAATGGCCTTGTGGTAAGAAATAAGGCCCGTCTTGTAGCTCGACATTGTTGCACCTGTTTCTAGACTTGAAGCTATTCGCATATTGCTTGCTTATGCTAACCATCATGATATTATCTTATATCAAATCGATGTGAAAAGTGCATTCCTCAATGGTAATCTTGAGGAAGAAGTATATGTTGCTCAACCCCTAGGTTATGAAGACCCTAAGCATCCTGACAAAGTCTTCAGACTCAACAAGGCCCTCTATGGCCTCAAGCAGGCCCCTCGGGCATGGTACGACACTTTGAAGGAATTCCTCATGAAGAAAGGCTTTAAACCCGGTTCACTCGACCCAACACTTTTCACTAAATCCTATGACAATGAACTGTTCATATGCCAAATATATGTAGATGATATAATCTTTTGCTGTACTGACAAACGTTACAGTGATGAATTTGCCTATATGATGAGTGAAGAATATCAAATGTCTATGATGGGAGAATTGAAATTGTTCTTAGGTCTTCAAATTCGTCAGCAAGAGAATGGCATCTTCATCTCTCAAGAGAAATACCTCAAGGATGTTCTGAGAAATTTTGACATGCAAGATTGCAAAGGCGTCAAAACTCCAATGAGTTCAAAAGGCCGCCTCTACACTGAGAAAAATGGTAAAGATTTCGATCAGAAGGTATATCGCTCCATGATTGGCTCTTTATTGTATCTATGTGCATCTAGGCCTCATATTATGGTGAGTGTTTGCATGTTTGCCCGATTCCAAGCAACACCGAAGGAATCACACCATAAGGCCATGAAACATATTCTTTGATACTTAGATCACACACCAACGCTTGGATTATGGTATCCAAGGGCTCAAATCTTCACCTCGTCGGTACTCTGATGCTGACTATGCTGGAGATCGTGTAGATCACAAGTCAACCTTAAGCACATGTCATTTCCTTGGACGATCCTTAGTCTTTTGGTCCTCGAAGAAGCAGAAATGTGTGTCACTATCTACTACTGAAACTAAGTACATTGTTGCTGGTTCATGTTGCGCTCAGTTGTTGTGGATGAAGCAAACTCTCAAGGACTATGGCATCAATGTGGCGAATGTGCCTCTCTACTGCGACAATGAGAGCGCTATCAAGATTGCTTACAACTCAGTTCAGCATTCCAAGACCAAGCACATCCAGATTCGTCATCATTTTCATCGAGATCATGTACTCAAGGGTGACATCTCCATTGACCACATCCCTACTAAAGAACAACTAACCGATATCTTCACAAAGCCCCTGGATGAAAATAGATTTTGCAAGTTGCGGTGTGAGCAAAATATCTTAGAATCTTTGCATGTTCTTTGAAAAAGACACACATCCTAACTCTGATGCAAAATTGATGACTTAGATGTGTAACACACAAAGTAACGTTTTTCTCCAGTCAATGAAGAATAACCCTCTAAGTGTGAAGAAATTATTGAAGAATTTGATTCTCAGAATCCTACGACAATTGTCCGTGGTGTCTGAAATCATCATTCTTATACGATGGGTCACGCCACCAACAATAGTTGAAATTCTTCAAAGTTGAGTTATTTGTCATTTTGCAAATTCATGAAATTTTCAAATTCCTCAAGTTTGGAGATTCCTCAACTTTCCAAATTCATCAAGTTTTAAAATTCTTCAAATTATGAAACTCATGTTTTTCATTGACTATATGTATATATTTTTGAGTTTTATATGTCCTCAACAGCACTCACTTATTGCTAATTCTTCAAGTTGATTTTCATCTAAGTGAATGTGATTGGACCCTTTCCCCCTCTATGCTAAACTCAACCCAATCTGTTCAAAAATTCTTCATATGCATTCTACTTTGAAATGTGTTCAAAGTCTTCACTGTGCCCTTGACAGCTGAAGAATTTGCGAATGGAAACTTTAAATTTTTCACTATCTAAATTTTTGGCGCTTCCGGGTCAAACCGTTCCGATTCCCACGACTGGATAACGCACGATCCCCCACTGTCGTCACTACTCAGAACGTGGGTAACACATGTCACCTGGAGAGCAAGGGTCAGGGGCAATCTGGTCCAAAATCTTAGGACAGATTGATCTTCACCTCCGCTATAAATACCCCCTTCCCTTTCACTATGCTCGATTACTCCTCACTCCTACTCTCCCCCGAGCTCAAACCTAGCACCATCGCTAAAATCATCATCGCCGGTGTGGAAGAGCTTCACTGCCTCGACCTTGCCATCGTTGTACTCACATCGGTCATGGAAATCTTCACCCTGCCGCCGCTATAGTCGTCTCCCTCTGCCAAGCTAGGGCGTGGGAGATCTGGACTGACGCGCTTCCTCGATTTCATCTCAAAGTTCGTCGTGTTCGTCAACATGGTAAATAAAATCTGTTTTTATTAACCTTGTTTGATCTTCAAGTTGTCCACTATTTCCTCAAAGGTGTTTATTCTTCAAGAATCTCATTCTAAAAGACCTTACATGTTCATACACTTGATGTTTTTCCTCAGTTATGATTTTCTTCAAGATTCCTCAGTTATGAGGAATATTGCACTCCAGATGAAGAAACTCATGGCAAGGAAACAACAAAGCAGAGAAAGATTCGCATGCAGAAAATTGAGAGGAGATGGGCAAAGGAGTGGAAAGAATATCGCTATGTCACTCCTAAGTATATGATGAAATTCGTAGTTAAACCCCCTTGCAGCAGGCCACCCTTGGCTCCAAACCAAACTACTGATCCCACAAGTCTCAAGACTCGTGATGACTTTCCTCATGAATGGGAAAGACAGCAAGCCAAGTTTGCGAAGAAAGCAAGAGAGGCTGTGAAGAATTCAGCAAAGACTCTGCTGCTACTGCGACTGCCAGAGCCTCTTCTAGTTCTCTGAAGAAATCAATTGTGAAGAAATCAGCTATGAAGTCAAAGTCTTCAACTTCAAAATCATCACTTCAGATTCCTCAAGCAAAGCCTTCAAAGGCCTCAACCATTGGTTCAGTAGCTGCTCAGTCCTCTACTGCTGTCGTAAAGTCCTCAACACCTATGCACCTTGCATCATGTCAGAGGACAGAGGGATACTCAATTGCTTCAAGGGTCTCTACAAGTCCCTCTGCTCACGCACAGTCTTCAACAAGTCCTACTATGTTGAAGCTAAATAAAACTGTTGGACGAGGTCAAAGACCAAGTCCTCACACTAGCAAAGCTATAGTGAATGTACCCTCGGGATCTGAGGATAATGATGAAGAACTGAAAGCAATCATCAGAGGAAGTCAGCAAAAGGCTGCAATAGCCAAAGGCAGCTTTGTTCCTCTCATGCTAGATCCCAAGATGATACTCAACTTCATTGACATATGGCATGAGGATCCCAGCACCCCACTTTCCTCACTTAACCTACCTCTTGGTGTGGACCATGTCCTCAGACACTTCATAACTGAGGAAAAATGGCAAAAAGATCAAGCTCAGAGAGCTAAGAGGAGCAGGGCTCAAAAAGAAAATTTTCTGAGGAATAATGTGATGTAGTTGACTCCAAATCAACTCATCACTATTGAGTCTGAAATTTGTTGCCTCTCCGAGGAACAAGAAAAATATGATGCTGAATGGGTGGGCACCAAAGTGAGATTTGTCAGGGAGGCACAAGCTGCCGTTAAGAACCATAACTCAAGGGTTGCAGCTCAATCGCAACCACAAATTCCTTAGGCTGAAGAATTTGCTCAGCCTGCTGAAGAAACTACTTCCGCAGCTGAAGAACATGCTAGGACAACCTCCACTATTGTACCTAAAGAAATTGCCAGGCCATCTGAAGTTTTTGTTGCGCCTGAGGAAATTGAGACCACAAGGGCAACTACATCAGTTGCGCGTGAGGAACATGCTCCTCCTTCACCCTCTACCGAGACAGTAAAATCATTAAGGATGAAGATCATCAACCTTCCTTCTGCATCAGAAGTGAAGAAAACAAAGGTTGCGAAGAACAAGACTCTAAAAAGAAAAGCATCAACTTCAGATTCCTTAATAGTGAAGAAACTGAAGACACTGCCAAGTTCTTCAACAGAACCGTTTGATGCAACTCCTATCAGCTCTGTGCCAGCCTATGAAATTGTGCCATTTGGTGTTCACTATGTCATCCCAAATGATGATCAAGAAGAAAAGGATCGATTTGTTGCTATCTCAGAGAAGATTGATGAAGAAATTGAAGTAGAAGCAAATGCTTCAACTCCATAGGTATCATCGCCCCAGCCTTAGTTGACTGCTGAAGAGGCATGTGTTGAAGAAATTGATGAGGACGTGAAAATGGGAAACACAACACCTGTCATCAATGATGAATATTAGGAAGCTGCTCACCCAAATTTCCCAATGACCACTCCTCTGTCATAGATTCCTCGGTCTCCAGCCCAGACTGAAGAAATTCAACCAGGATCTTATGACTTGACTGCCATTGCTACTAAGGAAATTCTAGCTGCATCAACTGAGGAAATTGTTGCTCCAACTGCCACTAGGGAAACTGCTGTGAAAATTCCTCAGTCTGAAGAAGTTCCTCCTATGCCTGAGGAGCTTGTGGGCCGCTTCAAGCCAAACCTTCAGCCAAATCCAAGAATGCCATTCAAAGGCTCAAAGCGCCCCAAATTCATCAAGACCAATTTCTTCGATGAGCACATTTTCTTCGCTGGACCCAATCCATATGACTCAACTAGGGCCGATCGCACCAGATTCTGGACTCTTACATAGATGAACTATTATGCATCAGTACTGTTTGACAAGAAGAAAGTCTTCGAGCACCATTAAATTCATGCAGATATGGAAACAATCCCATCGTTCACACCTATGCTCGCAGTTCTTCACGATGCAGGAATTCTTCCGTTCTATGTGGATATCTGCGATTGGAATGAAGGGCTAATTCTTCAATTCTATGCTACTTTGCACATCACAGGTGATGCTTCTGACATCAACTCATGGGTCATGGATTGGTTGACTGGATCTACTCACTACACTGCACCAGCATCCGAATTGCTTCAGTCAATCCCAGTTCCAATTCCTTCAGAAGAAGCTTGCTGCCTGTTTGATGAACCTGCTCTGCCCAACCATATGATGCAAGGGCTGATGAAGCCATTAGCTCCTGGAAAACCTCAAAGGACCACCTTCCTTGTGAAGGATTTGCTCTATCAACACCCTTTGTCCTCAGAAGGGTCACAACTCTAAAGAAGAAGAAGTTGAGGGAATCCTGAAGAACATGCTAATCAACATCATTCATGGGATTCCCATCAACTACCACGATTTGTTCATGAGGAATTTGGCCAATGCAGCATTAGCCCCATTTGAATTGAAACCTTATGCTCCCTGGATCATGAAATTCATTAGATCAAGGTCCTCAATTCCCTTCAAAGCTGACTTCCAAAATCACTTCGGATTTCTGCCTTCGATTGAAGTCATCAAGAACACAATTGCCTCAGTTGAAGGAAAAGGAAAAGCTCTCATAGATGAAGGTACTGGTCCATTGGATGGTCAGGTTCGCAAAGCTGCATCTTATTCCACCAATGATGATACTGGTACCCAGGACTCTGCTGCAAAAGCCTCAGCGCAAAAGCCTCGAGAGTCTGCCCCTCGTGTAATGACTGATCGTGAGGTTCTCATAAGTCTTCATTAGCATGTCGATCAAAATCACAAGCGGGTGAAGCGTTAGTTTGCTTCAATTCTTCAGAACATGACTGTGATGCAGAACTCTGTGAGGAAAAATCACTACTATGTGCATGAAATCTTCGATCGCGCATGGGTCATTCTCGCACATCTTAAGATACCTGAGGAACTCAAGGACATGGACTTTTAGTAGAACTTTGACTGGTCTCATCCTCAGAAGAAATTCAAGAAAGTTCAAGTTCCTCAGCTGGTTACAAGTTCATATTCTTCATCACGTGAGACCGAGGAAGCTGAGGACATTGACGACACTACGGCAGGCCCTGCATCGACAAATGACCCCAACAACGCAGGCGCTCCTACATCACCTTGAAGATGAAATTCTTCAAGGGGCGTTAGTCCTAAGTTTTCGTCCCTTTTGGTCTTCGATGACAAAGGGGGAGAAAATTTGAGTTAGTCTTCAAGCAGGTCTCTATATACGGGTTGTTCTTGTTTAAGTTACAACTCTCGCTCTTCTAAATCTTTTGTTGGTTGAGTTGTAAACTTAAGTCTGGTGGTGGTCTGACTCTTTTGATCTGGTTTTCACATGTTTATTTCCTCGAGCACCTTATTGCATGCATTCTAAATTTCGTCAGACACCATTTTCGTCATGCATTTCGAATTCTTCAGATCATATGTTAAATGCGTGTATGAATTACAAGATATAGGGGGAGTTCTCCATGTTTTTAACCTACCATGTGCATTTGCAGTCCAAAGCAAATTCCTCAAATATGCACATCTTCAGGGGGAGTTCTTCTATATCTTGCAATCAAATTCCTCAAACTCAGTATTTACACTTCATAGTATTATCCCCGTTGAAACCTTAACCTATTTGTCATCAATCGACAAAAAGGGGGAGATTGTAAGTGCATCTAGTGCCCCTTAGTGATTTTGGTGTATTGAAGACTTATAGGTTAAGGAACTAATGTGTTTGTGAGTGTACACAAGCTTTGTAAGTTGATGAGGAGTTTGATATAGTCTAAGATTACCGACCACTAAAAATGTATGTCTCCAAATGAAGACTTTGGTGCAGACTTTGGTATTCCCTGAATACTTTGAAAATGAAGAAGTTGGTGTGACCTTGAAGACTGAATGAGCACTACGAAGCATGAAGACTTTTGTTTTCGTAGTTTCATTTCCTTTCTTTGAGTCATAGGAAACACCATAGTGTTAAAGGGGGCCGAGGTAATAATAAGGAAAATTTCCAACTGATGCTCAACTCAAAATCCTCAACCTGTACAATCCTTCAAGTGAAGCCTTTGGAAATCTCTTAAGGTTCAGTCAAGTTATTCAGTGATAGAAACTTTGTTCTTCTGGTCTCTGATGAAATTGATCTGACTGGGAGTTAGGATTTCGCCAGTGCGAATTGCCTACAAGTGAGGAACAAAATAAGCCTAAGGACTTTCATAGTTCGAAATTCCGACCATTGTTGTGCTTAGCACCAGCTGTCCCCAATCATCTTATCCACATAACGATCATATCATTGGGGGCATTTATGTCTTATCATGTCAAGTTGCTCCCTGGCTATAAATAGCCACCACCACGACCACTAGTTGGTTGGCCACTCCGAGAGAGAACTGACACTTGTCACTTGAGAGAACCCATCCTCCGAGGACTTTCAAAGGAAATCATCAGTGCGGAAAAACCCAAATACAAACCACCAAACCCAAATTGATTGAGCATCACTGAAGAGATTATTCCTGTGTGGAACTGACACTTGTTACCTTTGAAGACTGTGTATCTTCCAGCCAGTTAGGTGTCATGGTCTAGTGCATCCTGCAGTCAATTGGGGATCACGGGGTAACCTTGGTCTAGAGCATCCAGCAGTCACTTATGGATCGCCGGGTGACCAGTTTGTGAGGGTTTTGGAAGTCTACCCTGAAGACTTACCACGAGTGTTGGGCGCGGACTTTGTGACCTTAGATCAAGGAGAATACGGCAAGGATTGCGTGTCCTGGGACTGTGTGTCCTCTGGTTTAAATACCAGGCCACTCCAAACGAGACGTACGACTGTCACAGCAGTTGGAACTAGGTCATCAAACCATTGTCTTCATCGAGCTACCTGGTTCTATTTCCTCAACCCCTCTATTTCCTCGTATACTTGTTGATGAAATTGATCATTATCATTTGAAGAATTTGACTGAAGACTTTCACAATTTCCTCATCTCAAATTCTTCAAGTTACCTTGTTCCTCACCCGCTTATCCTGTATCATGCTACCTATAATAAGTGCATGTTCATTTCATCACCATGACTATATTGTTGCTAGGTTTCTCATGCACTTGAGTACTTATTCTGCTGCTAGTTATTCATCACATTTCAAATTCCTCAAGTTGAAATTCCTCAAGTGATGTATTTGTAAAAATCGCCTATTCCCCCCCTCTAGTCGATATAACGCACTTTCACAACCATCGTTTACAAAGGAGGAGTACCCTCATCTAGAAATGCACCCACACGTCGTCGTCGCTTGAGTGTGAAGGAGTATCGTGCGCTCTTCAGCGACCAACCAACGAAGTGTCGTCAGGATGGACCTCCTAGTTCTCCGACTGCCTCGACCGGAGACGATTCCTGAACAGATGATGTTCAGGAGGAAGACCCGGAGGAGCGTGACTATGAGACCGAGCACTCCACCACATGGGTCTGAGAACCCCTAGTGTAGTATCAGGCATGTACCCCTCATGTGAAGTCGAGTCTGTGTGATGGTTCATATGAAACCATGTGTGCTTGTTGTTTTTTGATTTTGTTTGTGTTCTCATGCAAGTTGCACTTTTGACTTAGGCAACATCTAAGCGACTCCATCGTCTATGATACGGGGAAAGACCTGTGGTGGTCGATATTTCACCAATTGGAGGGGAAAATATGAAGAACACAGGGAAGAATGAGAGGAAGCACTCAGTAACACATCAACTAGATCCATAACAACACAAGAGGTAAAGATCCCAAATCAACCAATTATACAAGAAGCGTAGGCAATCTCCCTCTCCCGAGGAGGGGCCTTGAATCCACGGGGGATCTTCCCTCTAGAGGGGCCTTAGCATCACTTGGATCTACTCCCAAAGGAGGTCAAGCTCCTCAAGGGAGGCAAGTAATGGAGCTAAACTCGAGAGAAAACATTAGCTAACCCTAGGAGGAGAAGTGAGGGAGGTATATATCATCTAAGACGAGATAGAGGGGTACATGGGCCGAAACCCGCGGGCCTGTGCGCAGATAGGGTTCGAACGTCCAGACGGGGTCGGACGTACGATGTCTGAGGACGGTCCGGATATCCGGAGGAGGCCGGAAGTCCGAAGATTCGGTGCGGGTGCAGCTTCACTGCATTTCTAGGCGTGGTTGGTCGTTCGGGGCTTGGTCATCCGGATGTTTCAGTCTTCCGACGATTTGGAGCGGATGCCGGAGGACCGGATTTCCTGGATGGCCCGGACGTCTGGGCACTGGGACTTGTCGGTCGTCCAGGCGGTGTCGGTCGTCTGAGGGCTGGGTAGTCCAGGTGACCTTTGAGCTGGGCTGATCTCCAGGCGCTGGACGTCCGAGACCGGCCGGTCGTCCGAGAGATGGAGCTAGTTCTCGGGCCCTTCCTTGTCCTTCCTGGCTTGGCATCCTTTTCCCGAGTACCTGAGTATGCAGAGCACTTTCGTCTGAGGTAGCCACCATGTCTCGAGTGGGTCACACATAGATTTAGCAAGGAGAGATGCGACCTCGTTTTCGATGGCGCATGCACAGGCTCTCTTCATGGGTCCTCTCGTGGCTTGCGATGTTGGGGAATGTTCCTTGGTGGTGATCATGGGATGCTCCATATCAGTCTATCTTATCTAAATATGTGCGTTGTTCTTTCGACCTTTGTTTTACCACACCTACACTATACCAACCCCCTTAGGTGTGCCTTATCCATTGTTTCTTTTCTCTCTCATCTATCCCAGTTAATTGACTTGGCTGCTCCAAACAGGATGGTGACTGCAACCCGCAACAATTCCTTCACCAACCCTGAAGCCGGCAACTCCAGCCAGCAATAGGGAGATGGTGGGGCTGCTCATGCTGGAGAGCACCTAGAGTAGCCACATGGTGACATTGCCGTGCCACCACCTCCACCGGAGAACATGACCATATCTCAGTTTCTCCAATTTCTTCAGGAGGAACGCCAAGCCAACACTGCTGCTATCCAGTAGATGGCTCGGGTCCTTGTGAACAACCAGCAGCAAGGCAGGAACAGCAATGGCCGCTCAACTCTTTCGGAGTTCATGAGGAATTCACCCCCAAACTTCACCAAGACTGCTGAACGCCTGGATGCCGATGACTGGATCCGCACCATCAAGGACCTCCTTGCACTGGTCAATTGCAATGAGGATCGTGAGAAGGTGTTGTATGCCTCTCACCGCCATGGAGGTACCGCTAGAGCTTGGTGGGATGGGTTCAAGGTCATGCTAGGTGACCGTGTGATCACCCGCTCTGACTTCAAGGAAGGATTCTGCACCACCCACATTCCTTCTGGGATCATGGCTATCAAGAAGAGATCATTCCGGCTCTGTCAAGGAGTACATGTAGAAGTTCAACCTGCTGTCAAGGTATGCACCTGAAGATGTCAACACTGAGGCCGCTAAGATGGAATGCTTCATTGAACAACACCAGCAAGCCGTGTAGTATGAGCTCATTGTCTACGACTGTTAGACCTTCTTAAATTTGGTCAACATGGCTCTAATGCTTGAAGACAAGCATCCTACCATGGATGACACTCGCAAGCAGAAGATGATCAGTAAGGGTAGTTCCACCAACCAGAAGCCTTGCCGCTGGCAGCCAGCCCCAGCCAGGCCAACCTATCAGCCTTAGTAGGCTAGGCCTCCTGCACCTTTTCCGAGCTACCAGCCTCAGCAGTATGCCAATCCCATGCCATCTTACAACAACCCCAATAACAACAATGGCGACAGAAACAACAACAACTCTGGTCAGATCACATGCTTTGGATGTTTTCAACCTGGAAACATCTCTAAGCAGTGCCCCAACAAGAATCCAGATGCATTGCGCCCCAATGCACCAAACAAAGGTCAAGGCCGTGGAGCGCCACCAAGGAATCCAACTACCCGCAACCAGCCCAACAATGGAAAGTGTCGTGTGAATCACGTCACCGTAGAGGAAGCCCAAGAAGATCAAGACGTCATACTGGGTATGTTCCTCGTCAACTCAACCCCAGCAACCATATTGTTTGATTGTGGAGCTTCACATTCTTTTGTTACCCAAAAATTTGCACTAGAGAGTGGTATGAAGCTTAATCCCCTGGGTATTCATATATTGGTACAAACCCAGGGTTTAGTTATGAGGACCAAGATACGATGTAAAGGTGTTGAGATTAACACCAACGGGGTAGACTCCCTAGATAACCATATCATCCTAAAGTCGCATGGCTTGGATGTGATTCTAGGCATGGATTGGTTAACCAAGCACCAAGGCTTGTTAGACTATGCAAAGAGGACTATTACCATGACTAGTAACCAAGGAATTGAAGTCAACTATGTCTCCAGCCCTGCCTCCGCTCAAGCCCCTCAGGTTAACTATTTGTCGGGAATTGAGATGGATAAAGTGCGAGTGGTATGTGAATACCTGTAGGACCGAAAGTATGTCTAGAGGGGGGGTGATTAATCTACTTGACCAATTAGAAGTTTTGCCTATACCAAGTTTTAGGGTTGACAGTTTTTAGCATTTCATGGCAAGTCAAGTACACCCTACACATGCAAGTCTAAGAGTATATAGCAGCGGAAAGTAACAACAAGCATGTATAGAAGGGATATGGTAGGAAGATCAAACGCAGTTGTAGACACGATGATTTTTCCCGTGGTTCCAATAGGTCGCGCTATCATACATCCATGTTTATGGAGTCTTCAACCCACGGAGGGTCATGATCGCGAGAGTCCACGAAGGGCTCCACCCAAAAGGGTCCACGAAGTAGCAACCTTGACTATCCCATACGGCTTCAGTCCATGAAGGACTAGCCTCACTATGGGTAGATCTTCACGAAGTAGGCGATCTCCTTGCCCTTACAAACTATTTGGTTCACTCCACAACACGAAGTAGGAGGCTCCCAAGCGACACTTAACCAATCTAGGAGGCACCACCCTGCAAAAGGTAATAATCTCGGTAATGACAATGAACTCCTTGCTCTTGTGCTTCAAGATGATAGACTCCTCAGCACCCAATCACTCTCTCACAGATTTGGCATGGTGGAAGAGATGGGATTGGTGGAAAGCTACTTGGGGAGGCTAGAAATCAGGATCCATATGATTGGAGTGGAAGATCTTGACCTCAACACAAGGGTAGGTGGTTGTCTCTCAGAAAATCTAATAGGATAGGTATGGAATAGTTTTGAGTGCTTCTCTTTTGAGTAAGTGGTGGTAAAGGGGTATATATAGGCATCCCCAAAAAGCCAACTGTTACACACAAAATGATCAACTCGGTGACACTGATGTGTTAAACTCGGTGGTACCGAAGTGACCAAAAGGTGGCAACTTTTGAATCTCCGTAAAGACGATATAGGAAACTTGGTTGCACCGATAAGGTGACCAATGGTCAGATTTCCAATCTCGGTGACGTTGATCCAACATTCTGTGTGGGACCGAAAATGTGAATTTGCGTAACAGAAAGTTGGCAACCTAAACTCGGTGGCACTGGTATGGAATCGGTTGCACCGAAGTGGCTAGGGTTTGGCTTGAGTCTGTCTAGGTTCTGGAATCGGTGGCACCAGTATGGGAAAGTTGGTTGCACCGATTTTGAGTGTTAGGTATAGAACAGACTTTTGGTGGGAGAGTTTGTGGATGTTTTTGGCGACTATCACTTGTGCACGTTTGAGCATATTGTTCACCAACAAAACCTTACCCCCCTTTAATAGTATTGGCTTTCCTATAGACTCAAAGTGATTTCTCACAAATATAAAATGTAGAGTCCTTTTGCTTGAAGCTAGGCCAACCTATTTCCTTGCATCTCGGGGTTTCTCCACAATCTCCTTTTGCCAATCGTATCATTGAACATTTCCTGAAATATACTTGGTGGAAACATTAGTTCAATGACTTATATGTTGTTATTAATTACCAAAAACACCAAGGGAGCAAATGTGCTTTCAATCTCCCCCTTTTTGGTAATTGATCAAAGCTTCGACATATGATAAAATCAATGAATATAATCGTCGCTTTGAGAGGTATGTGATAAGCAAGAGCTCCCCCTAAATTTGTGCATTATTTTGAATTTGTGTTCGAATGCAAATGCATAATAGATAGGTATATGGGGTACTTCTTCCATGTCAGATACATCTTGGTGGTGTGCGAGAATAATTTAGAATGAATAACATGGCACAAAACACTCAAGCAAGAGTGAATGATCATCTCATAAGCAGTAAGATGATAGGAAATAGTTGCATCACACATAACAACGTAAAATAGTAGCATAACACACATGTATCTCACATCAAACCAAAAGAACCAAATGTTTTGAAAAGCAATAAACACCAAAACGCTCTCTCGCTCGAAGCCTAAAGATCTATATACACTTCTCTCCCTTTGGCAACAAGTTACTAAAAAGTTCAAAGGCATACATCTAAACGTTCTTGGGCATATCTCCTACGGTTATTGATGAAGGAGTCAAGATGACAACGTCGGCGAAGATCTCTGTAGATGTCGTGGATGGAGCTAGAGTGGTCACTGATGGAGCAGGAGCTGATGGAGCTGATGGAGCTGGCTCAGTGGCTGATCTGGCCTGAGTGGTGAACTGAGTGTCCAGCCCTAGAGGTGCCTTCTGAAGCTCTGTGATGGTCTTAGTTAGCTTGTCCACCTTATCGGTAAGGGTCTTGATTCTAGTCTCAAAGATCCTGACAAGACTGTTCTGGTTGTCCAAAATCCCCTTAATGTCCTTCTGCATGCCCTGAACAGATAATATCAACAGATCCATTTGCTCGTTCCTGGATCTAGGGACTTGAGCACTAGTGGATCTGACTGCCTCTGCTTCCTCCTGAGCTGCAGCTGAAGTGGGATGATCAGCATCCATCACCACAACATTGTCCTCGAGATCTGGCTATAGGGGAAAATGTGGATGATCTAGGGAAAATATGTGCTTCTCCAGTCTTGAGTTGATGAGCATCTAGATGTAGGGTGCATAACAGTAGGAGCGCTTCTGGTCAGTAGGAACCCTCTTGATTGTCTCAACAATCAGATCCATGACTCTGATCCTGGTGTGTCTGTCAAGGTGGATCAACATATTTATGGAGTGGCCTCGAATCATCTTGTCATCTACTGACTTGGGCATCGAAGTATGCCTCAGAATGATGTTCATCATGCGGAGGCCAGCCTGGAGAAAGTAGGTTGATCCTAGCATGTGAGACTTCACATTTGCAACAGGGATCTCCTTGTACATGTTAGCCATAGCATTGTGGCTAGCCTTGGATTCTGAGTATACCTCCAAGTCACCATCCTGTGCTTCAGGTACTCCTAAGATATCATCCCATTCCTCAACAGTTGATTCGTACCTTGCGCCTTCAATCATCCACACAATTCTACCATCTCCATAGAAGTGTGCAGTGGAGTAGAATTGCATGATCATTTCATCATTCCAAGCTTCGAATTCTCTACCAACGAACTCATCCAGACCTATGCAGTGGAAGTTGTCCTGGACACTTGGAAAGTAGTCCTCATTCTACTTGATGAATTTCCAATCAACATACCACATATCACTCACAGCTGGACTCTTGTCAAAGAGCACAGTCTCATAGAAATCCTATTGCTCTCTGGTATAGAATATGTAGTCCACATCAGTCTTCTTCCTCTGGGCATAAGGATCAATAGCTCTCCATGCCCTCAATCCCGAGTCCTTCCTTTTCTTCATGTCCTAAGGTAGTGGGTAGTTGGCATTGTGTACTAGAAGGTGTGGTCTGAGCTTCATCAATGTTGTCAAGTCATCCACATCTTCAACTCTGGAAGCAGTTCCTTTGTTCTTCTCAGAAGCTAGAATATGCCTGGTTGTCCTCTTAGGCTTCTCAGTAGCCTTCTTGGATGTGCTGATCTTAGTCATAGCATCAGACATAAGTTTCTTTGCCTTCTTCTTGGGAGGAGCCTTTGTAGCTGGCTCATCCTCCTCTTCCTCAACAGCAGCACTTGATGCTTCCTCTGGATCTTCATACATGGAAGTAGACCTGCCAGTCACATGAATGATCCTCTTCCTGGACTTTTTCTCCCCTGCCTTCTTAGGCATAGCTCTCTTGGGGACCTCAATAGAAATTGTTGCTCTTGTAGTCTCATGAGCCTTGAAGGTGGAAACAGGTGCATAAATCTTGCTGACAACTCTTCGAGAGGAAGTGGCTTCAGTTGCTGACTGCTTGGCAGCCTTCTTTTTCTTCTTAGCAAGAATCTATTTAGGGACAAAGTCTGAATCTTCTTCATCTGAGTTCAACTTCTTCCTGGTTCTGGTGGTAGCCTTGGGAAAACCATGAGAGCTGGGGGTGCCTGGGTCTGAGAAAGAACAGGCTTCTGGGCTTGTTCCAGAACTCATATCAACTCCCTGCTCTGGCAAATTCTGGCTGTCTTCTGAGCCTGACATACTGACCCTAGGAATAGAGTGTAGATGAGCAGAAGTAGATGAGTTATCACAAAATGAGGCTGGTTTTTGAAATTTGAGCAATGAGTTTTCAAAAAAGTTTTGCAATCTGTCACATACATATCGGTGTAGCCGAAAAGAAATCTTTGGTGAGACCGAGACAAACTAACTCCTTAACAGGAACTTGGCAGCCTTTTCGGTCAGACCAAAAAGAGCTACTCGGTTCCACCGAGTCAGTTCTCACCCTCACTAAAAAGCATATCGGTGAGACCGATATTTTCCTTTCGGTTCCACCGAGATATATCGGGCGGCGACAAAACCCTAGAAAATTCATCTAACTCGAGATTTTGAAGATTTAAGTGGATGGATATACGAGCAAAGGGTGTAAAGATGATAATCAAGTATCTAATGTGCAAGAATTGGATGGGGAGCGCACTAGAGACCAAATTCGTACTCTAGCTTGGCGCGGATCCTCTACAACGGCGACGATGGAGTAGATTTCGTCGACAGCGGCGATTACCAGCTGCGGAGGAGCGTAGGAAGACAAGGGCGATGACCAGGGGTCTCGAGGCAGCAGCTTAGGGTTCTGAGGCGCGACATTGAAGATTGAATTTCAAAGCGTCGAGGTCCACAGCATATATACCCTTCACTGTCGGTGATACCGATTTTATGTTTTCGGTGTCACCGAGTTCCACAACTGTCAACTGACAGGGAAACTCGGTGTAACCGATAATATGAAATCGGTAGTACCGAGATTGAAAACCATATCAACCCTAGGTGATCGGTGGGACCGAGATTGTGGTGTTGGTTCCACCGAGTTGCACTTGGGAGGTTTTAATGGTCAGTCCTTGTCAATACAGAACTCCGAGTGCTCCACACACAAAGGGATTGGAAAGCACTTGTTCAAATTTTGTGATGCAGCATGAATGGAATATGAGGTGAGAAAGCATAGGTAGCTAAAGAGTAGTCCTAGGCATTCTTGCCCGTCCAATTGGCAAAAGATAAATCAAAAGCCAAATAGCAACAATTGGATGTCCACGAATGAGAAAATAAATGCAGACCAACATGCTCACACAATAAGATGTCAAAAGAAATGATGACAAACATGCACAAACACTCTAGCATGTAACAAGCACTTAGGCGATGACGAAGTCATCTATATATGAGTATTTGACTTAGGAGCCAAGCAAGAGTACTTGATCATAGGTCATACTCACCGTTTAGGCACAAGTGGGGTTACCACTTTTTCATAAAGCATTTAATGTTGTCACATACTAAGAGATTCTTTGACTGAAGTCTTAGAGTAAAGCTCCCCCTTAATGTGAGATCCCCCCATAAGAGGGATAAACTAACCTTGGGTTTTGTCGATGAAGACTTCATGTTAGTGAGGTAGTTGTGGATGCTCAATGTTGATGAAGATCACCAAGAGTTGGGAGCATCCTTGTTGATTCCTTTCTCTTCTCACCTACATGGGTTAGTCCCAACATACAAGAGACAATATACTCGGGGTGTGATACCTTGGGGCCTTTAGCCATGAAGCAACTTCCACTCCCTTCGTTTGGTGAATCAAATAGATCGTAGGAGTTGGTAGTCACTAGAGCAATTCCGGCAACACCATCATCTTGACTATAGTCGGAGTCGGAGTGATAGCTTCTCTCAGAGTTGTTATCGGGGTCAGAGCCGAAAACCCATTCACCAACATGAGCTTGATGTTTTCTTCTTGGGTAGCTCTTGGTGTACTTGTCCTTCTTCTCCGAATCTCTACTTCTCCTTGGGTGTCTTCGTTCATAACGATCATCTCTACTCCTTCTCTCTCTTTGTGGTGACTCATTTCTTGAGCTTCGTCCTCGAGGTGACTCTTCTCTTCTTTTGTATGGAGTCGTGCACTCATTTGAGCAGTGTCCGGGCTTCCCACAATTCTAGCAATTGTGGTCACGACTTGACGAATGCTTCTCTTCATATCTTGAGTTGGAGTTTCTTTCTTTGCCTCTATTCTTGTAGAACTTATTGAATTTCATGACCATGAGGCTTATCTCTTCATTGGTGACAAGGTTGTGGCTTGAAGTTGCGGGAGTATCACTTGTGGCTTTGTAAGCACCGCTAGACTTGTGATGAAGCTCTTCTTTATCTTTGAGTGCCATCTCATGAGCAACAATCCTTCCAATGACTTCCGTAGGCTTGAGATCTTTGTAGTTTGGCATCATTTGGATCAATGTGCACACGGTGTCGTATCTATTATCCAAAGCTCTAAGTATCTTCTTGATGATGAATTTGTCGGTCATTTCTTCGCTTCCTAAGCCGGCAATCTCATTTGTGATGAGAGCTAGCCTAGATTACATCTCTGCGACTCCTTCACCATCCTTTATCTTGAACTTGTCAAGCTGACCTTGAAGAACATCTAGCTTGGATTCTCTCATGGACTCGGTTCCTTCGTGCATATCAACCAAAGTATCCCAAATCTGTTTTGCATTCTCAAGACGGCTGATTTGTTGAATTCTTTGGGGCATAAGCAGTTGAAGAGAATGTCGCATGCTTGAGCATTGAGTTGCAACATCTTCAGTTCATCCGCGGTCGCTTCACGATCCGGTTCCCGTCCATCCGCAAAGAACTCACCTTGCAAGCCAACACGAACAACAACCCAAACAGCAGGGTTATGACCAAGAATATGCATTTTCATTTTGTGCTTCCAAGTAGCAAAATTAGTACCATCAAAGTACGAACCTCTACAGTGATAAATTCCCTCACTAGACGCCATACTTCTCATAGGTTGTGAGACCTAAGAAATGGAGACCAAAGCTTTGATACCACTTGTAGGACCGAAAGTATGTCTAGAGGGGGGTGATTAGACTACTTGACCAATTAAGTTTTTTGCCTATACCAAGTTTTAGAGTTGACAGTTTTTAGCATTTCATGGCAAGTCAAGTACACCCTACACATGCAAGTCTAAGCATATATAGTAGCAGAAAGTAACAACAAGAAGGTATAGAAGGGATAGGGTAGGAAGATCAAATGCAGTTGTAGACATGATGATTTTTCCCGTGGTTCCGATAGGTGGCTCTATTGTACATCCACGTTTATGGAGTCTTCAACCCATGGAGGGTAATGGTCGCGAGAGTCCACGAAGGGCTCCACCCAAAAGGGTCCACGAAGTAGCAACCTTGAATATTCCATACGGCTTCCGTCCATGAAGGACTAGCCTCACTATGGTAGATCTTCACGAAGTAGGCGATCTCCTTGCCCTTACAAACTTCTTGGTTCACTACACAACACGAAGTAGGAGGCTCCCAAGCGACACCTAACCAATCTAGGAGGCGCCACCCTCCAAAAGGTAATAGGCTCGGTAATGACGATGAACTCCTTGCTCTTGGGCTTTAAGATGATAGACTCCTCAGCACCCAATCACTCTCTCACGGATTTGGCATGGTGCAAGAGATGGGATTGGTGGAAAGCTACTTGGGGAGGCTAGAAATCAAGATCTATATGATTGGAGTGGAAGATCTTGACCTCAACACAAGGGTAGGTGGTTCTCTCTCAGAAAATCTGATAGGATAGGTATGGAATAGTTCTGAGTGCTTCTCTTTCGAGTAAGTGATGGTGAAGGGGTATATATAGGCATCCCCAAAAATCCAACCGTTACACACAAAATGATCAACTTGGTGACACCGATGTGTTAAACTTGGTGGTACCGAAGTGACCAAAAGGTGGCAAATTTTGAATCTTGGTAAAGCCGATATAGGAAACTCGGTTGCACCGATAAGGTGACCAATGGTCAGATTTCCAATCTCGGTGACGTTAATCCAACATTCTGTGTGGGACCGAAAATGTGAATTTGCGTAACAGAAAGTTGGCAACCTAAACTCGGTGGCATCGGTATGGAATCGGTTGCACCGAAGTGGCTAGGGTTTGTCTTGAGTCTGTCTAGGTTCTGGAATCGGTGGCACACCGGTATGGGAAAGTTGGTTTCACCGATTTTGAGTGTTATGTATAGAACAGACTTTGGTGGGAGAGTTTGTGGATGTTTTTGGCGACTATCACTTGTGCACGTTTGAGCATATTGTTCACCAACAAAACCTTACCGCCTTTTAATAGTATTGGCTTTCCTATAGACTGAAAGTGATTTCTCACAAATATAAAATGTAGAGTCCTTTTGCTTGAATCTTGGTCAACCTGTTTCCTTGCATCTCGGGGTTTCTCCACAATCTCCTTTTGCCAATCCTATCATTGAACATTCCCTGAAATATACTTGGTGGAAACATTAGTTCAATGACTTATATGTTGTTATTAATTAGCAACACCACCAAGGGAGAAAATGTGCTTTCAATACCTAGATGTATTTCATGATGAGCTTCCCAGAATGCCTCCTGACCATGACATTTATTTAATCATTGAGCTAATGCCCAGGGCAGGACCCATCTATAAGAATCCCTATATGATGGAATCTGAAGAGTTCGCGGAGTTGAAGAAGCAACTAGCTGAACACCTAAGAAAGCGTTTATTTTCCCTAATGCCTCTCCTTGGGGATCACCTATTCTATTTGTATCAAAGAGGGACGGAACAATCCGACTCTATGTCAATTACCGATCTCTCAATGATATCACAATAAAGAACAAGTACCTACTTCCCAAGATTGAAGACTAGTTCGATCAGCTGAATGGAGCTAAGGTGTTTTCCAGGATCGACCTCAGACCTGGGTACTACCAGTTGAAGATCAGACCCCAAGACATTTCACAGATGGCATTTGTAACCCGGTATGGCCTGTATGAATACACGGTCATTTCATTTGGGTTGACCAATGCCCCTGCCTACTTCATGTACCTCATGAACAAAGTCTTCATGTATTACAATGAAAAATTTCTTGTCGTCTTCATTGATGACATACTCGTCTTTCCCAAGACTGAGGAACACATGAACAACACTTGAGGTTGGTCCTAGACAGACTTTGAGAGCACCAGCTTTATGCCAAGTTATGCAAGTGCGAGTTTTGGCTGCATGAAGTTGGATTCTCGGGTCACGTATTAAAGGTAGAAGGATTGTCCGTGGACCCTGCCAAGACCGAAGCCGTGACTGAATGGAAATCCCCAAGCAATGTGAAGGAAGTTAGGAGCTTCCTCGGACTCGCGGGATATTATCGCAAGTTCATCGAAGGATTCTCGAGTATTGCCCGAGCCATGACTCAGCTTTTGAAGAAGTACAAGAAGTTTGAATGGACGCCGAAGTCCAAAGAAACTTTCCAAGGGACCAAGAAGAGCTTGACAATAACCCCCGTTTTGGCCTCCTTTGATATTCACAAGGAGTTTGCGATATATTGTAATGCATCGACAATCGGGCTTGGAGGTGTTCTGATGTAAGAAGGCAGAGTCGTAGCATATATATCCACATAGCTGCATCCTCATGAAGAGAACTATGCCAGTCGCGATGTTGAGTTGGCAGTTGTAGTTCATGCCTTGATGACATTGCAACATTTACTTTTGGGAAAGCGATGTGAGATATACACATACCACAAGAGTTTGAAGCATAGTTTGACTCAAAAGGAATTGAACATGAGACAACGAAGATGATTGGAGTTAATCAAGGATTATGACCTCAATGTTTAGTACCACCTTGGAAAATCTAACGTGGTAGAAGACGCCTTAAGCACAAAGGCTTGTTCCTAGAATGCTATGATTAAGAAAAGGCCACCTTCCCTATATGAAGAGTTTGACAGCTTCGGCTTGGAAATAGTTGCACCTGGATTCCTAGCTAACCTCGAAGCAAAGCCTCCCTTCATGGATGATATTAAGGAAGCTCAGAAGGGACACGAGAGCATTAAAGGCATCAAGAGGAAGATGAAGGCAGATAAGGTGCCAGGATTCTCAATGGATGGGCAAGGTGTCGTGTGGTTTGGGAATTACATCTACGTACTGTCAAGGAGGGATGCAGTCAATCACCTATGGAGCCGTAAGCCCCTTTGTGGTTCGGCAGGGGCTGGGTCACATGCACAAAGAGCGGAGATGGTGAGATAGCACGGCGATCGGGACACTGGTGTTTTACCCAGGTTCGGGCCGCTGTGAAGCGTAAAACCCTACTCCTGCTAGGCTGCCTTGAGCCTCCTTTTATAGCTCAAGGGGCAACCACAATGGCAAAAAAGACATTGTATGATGATTAGATAGCTAACAATGCTCATACCTAACTCTGGCACTTAGGACAAAATCTCATAATGTATGATCGAAAGTAGGTCTAGAGGGGGGGTGATTAGACTACTTGACCAAATAAAATTCTACTTTTTCCCAATTTTAAGTGTTGGCAGATTTTAGCATTCATAGGAAGTCACGCACACCCTACACATGCATGTCTACAAGTATAGCATCGGAAAATAAAGACAAGCATGAGTAGTAAAGGAAGGGTAGGAAGATCAAATGCAATTTGGAGACACGATGATTTTTCCCGTGGTTCCGATAGGTGGTGCTATCGTGCGTCCATGTTTGTGGAGTCTTCAACCCACGGAGGGTAACGGTCGTGAGAGTCCATGGAGGGCTCTACCCATGGAGGGTTCCACAAAGAAGCAACCTTGGCTATACCATGATGGCCTACGTCCACGGAGGACTAGCCTAACTCGGGGGTAGATCTTCACGAAGTAGGCGATCTTGTTGGCCGTACAAACTTCTTGGTTCACTCCACAACACGAAGTAGGAGGCTCCCAAGCCACACCTAGCTAATCTAGGAGGCACCACCCCCCAAAAGGTAATAGCCTCGATAATGTCGATGAACTCCTTGCTCTTGTGCTTCAAGATGACAGACTCCTCAACACACAATCACTCTCTCACAGATTTGGCTTTGGTGGAAGAGATCGATTGGGTGGAGAGCAACTTGGGGAGGCTAGAGATCAAGATTCATATGGTTGGAATGGAATGGCATGATCTCAACACATGAGTAGGATGTTTTCTCTCACAAAATCAGTTGGTATCAGTGGGGGTTTGTTCTGAGTTCTTCTCTTACAAGTGAGTGGTGGTGGAGGGGTATATATAGGCATCTCCAAAAATCCAACCATTACACCTTAAATGACCAACTCGATGACACCGATGTCTAAATCTCGGTGGTACCGAGTTGCTCCAAAGGTAGAAACTTTTGAATCTCGATGAGACCGATATATAAAACTCGGTTGCACCGATCAGGTGACCGACGATCAGATTGCCAAACTCGGTGACGCTGAATTCAACAAACTCAGTCGGACCGATTTTGTGAAATTGGGTAATAGAATGTTGACAACCCAAACTTGGTGGCACCAAAGTGGAATCGGTTGCACCGAAGGGTTAGGATTTGGCTTGAGTCGGTCTAAGTCTTGAAATCGGTGGCACCGAGTGGGAAGTGTTGGTTGCACCAATTTTGAGTGTTTGGCTTTGGACAGACTTTAGTGTATGAGCTTGTGGACGTTTTTGGTGACTATCACTTGTGCATGTATGAGCATTTTGTTCACCAACAGTACCTCACCCCCTTTTAATAGTATTGGATTTCCTATGGACTTAAAGTGATTTATCACAAAGTAAAATGTAGAGTCCTCTTGCTTGAAGCTTTGCCAAACTATTTCCTTGCATCTTGGGGTATTCCACAATCCTTTAGCCAACCCATCATTGAACTTTACGTGAAATATGCTTAGTGGAAACATTAGTTCAATGACATATATGATGTTATAAATTACCAGAACCACCAAGGGAGCAAATGAGCTTTCAATCTCCCCCTTTTGGTAATTGATGACAACATATAGATCAAAGCTTCGACATATGATGTAATCAATGAACGTAATCGTTGCTATGAGAAGTATGTCATAAGAAAGAGCTCCCCCTAAATTTGTGCATTATTTTTTAATTTGCGTTTGAATGCGAATGCACAATCGATTAGGTACATGGGGCACTTTTTGCATGTCACATACATCTTGGTGGTGTGCGAGAGCAATAGTAGTGAATAACATAGCACAACACAATCAAGCAAAGTGAATAATCATCTCATAAACATCAAAAGTATAGGAAATAGTAGCAACACACATTAATGTGTATGATCAAACACAAAAAAAGTGTAACACAAGCAACCAAAAGACCAAATATTTTTAAAACACCAATAAGGAACAACACTCTCTCACTTGAAGCCTAAAGATCTACATACAACTTCTCCCCCTTTGGCAAAAAGTTATCAAAAAGTTCAAAGAGATATAGCTAATTGTTCTTCTGGGGCTGATCTCCTCCGGTGGTCGATGTCGGAGTCGAGAGAACTGCATCGGCAAGGACCTCTGCAGATGTCATGGACGGAGTTGGAGTAGCAACTGGAGGCCCTGGAGGAGTTGATGGAGCTGAAGTCACTATAACAGGTGCTGATGAAGAAGGCCTTGACTCAGGAGCAAGCAGTGTGGCTGATCTGGCCTAGATAGTGAAGTGTGTGCCTCGCCTCAGAGGAGAGACATCCTCCTCCTCATCATCATCTTCAACATCTGTAGAATGAGGAAGAGGCACAAATTCAACTTCCTTCTTGAGCTCGTTCACGGTCCTGGTCAGCCCATCCACCTTGTCATTGAGGGTCTTGAGCCTATTCTCAAAGATCCTCACAAGACTATTCTGGTTCTCGAGTATGTTCTTGATGTATTTCTGCATGCCCTGACCTGTTGAGATCAAGAGATCCATCTGCTCGTTCCTGGATAATGGGACTTGAGCACTAGTGGCTCTAGTTGCCTCTGCCTGTGACTGTGCCTGAGCTGCAGCTGATGTGGGATGGTCTGGGTCCATCACCACAACATTGTCCTCAAAGTCTGGCTGTAGGGGCAAGTGGGGTTTGTCCAGAGTAAAAATGTGCTTCTCTAGCTTGGAGTTGATGAGCATTTGAATGTATGGTGCATAGCAGCAGGAGTGCTTCTAATCAACAGCAACCCTCTTCACTATCTCCACAACCAGATCCATCACTTTGAATCTCTGGTGCTGGTCAATATGAATCAGCAAGTTGATGGAGTAGCCTCAAATCATCTTTTCGTCTCCTGACTTAGGCATCAAGGTATGCCTCAGAATGGTGTTAATGGCATGGAGACCTACTTGGAGGTAGTAGATAGATCCTAGCTTGTGAGACTAAAGATGTGCAGTAGGAATAGCATTGTACATGTCCTTCATGGCATTGTGGCTGGCCTTGGACTCTGAGTACACACAGACATCTCCATCCTGTACCTCTGGGACTCCTAAGATGGTAGCCCACTCATCCACAATTGACTCATATCTTGCTCCTTCTATCATCCACACAATCCTACCATCTCCATATAAGTGAGAAGTGGAGTAGAATTGCATGATCATCTCATCATTCCATGCAATGAATTATTTGCCAACGAACTCATCTATGCCGACACAGTGGACATTGTCTTGTACATTGGGGAAATAACCTTGATTTTCCTTGATGTACTTCCAGTCAACATACCTCATGCCATTCATAGTTGGACTCTTGTCAAGTAGCACAGTCTCATAGAAATCCAATTGCACCTTGGTGTAGAACCTGTAGTCCACATCTGTTTTCCTCCTCTGAGAGTAAGGAGCAATGGCTCTCCACTCTCTCAAACATGCATCCTTCTTCTTCTTCATGTCCATAGCAAGTGGATGGCTGGAATTGTGCTCTTGAAGATGTGGTCTAAGCTTCATCAATGCAAACATCACATCCTCATCCATATCTCTGGAGGTAGTTCCCTTGTTCTTCTAAGAAGCTGGAATCTGTCTAGATGACCTCTTGGACTTTTCAGTAGTAGCCTTCTTGGGGACAGACTTAGTGCTCTTGGATGGACCTTGCTTTGGCATAGCATCTACCAAAAACTTCTTCTGCTTCTTCTTGGGAGGGGGCTCAACAGCAGCACCAGCAGCCTCATCTAGGTCCTCATACATGGAGGTAGCCCTGCTAGTCACATAGACAATCCTCTTTCTAGCATTCTTCTTCTCTCCTGCCTTCTTAGGCAATGACCTCCTCGGGGGATCAATGGTCATGGTAGCTCTAGCACTCTCAGGTGCTCTCATAGTCTCTGGACGGGCATATGATTTGCTGACTACTCTCTTAGAAGAGGTGGCTTCATTAGCAAACTTCCTAGCAACTTTGTCTTGCTTCTTGGCAAGCACTTCCTCTAGCACAAAACTGAATCCTCCTCATTAGAATTCAGCTACTTCCTGGCCCTAGTAGCAGCCTTGGGCAACCCATGAGTACTGGGGGTGCCTGGATCTGAAAAAGAACTAGGGTTAGGACTAGTGCCTGAACTCATGTCAACATTCTGCTCCTGCAAATGCTGATTGTCTTCAGCGTCTAACATAGCTGACCCTGTGAATAGAGTATAGAAGAGTAGAAGAAGATAAGTCATCACAAAATGTAGATATTTTTGAAAGTTTGAACTAAAAATCTTAGATGTAGTTCACAACAAAAAGGAATTTTGGTGTCACCGAGTCAAAACTTTGGGTGTTGGCGAGACGCACAATACGCTTAATAGAAACTTGGCAGTAGTTTCGATCGGACTGAAAACTGCCACTCGGTCTCACCCAATATTGTCCTTAGTGGAACAAAAAGAAAATCAGTGGAACCGATTTTTAAGACTCGGTATCACCGAGATGCGATTTTGCGGGCAACTAAACCTAAAAAAATTCGATTCGCCAATCTAATGAGCTCTCTATGGGATTTAGGAGTTTGGAATTGGTGGATTATCAATAACGTAAACTCCAATGCGCAAGAATCGGACGGGGAGCGCAATGTCGGCGTTCTGGGAACGGGCGTACCCAGTCCTGCGTGCGTGCAGCCCAGGACATGGCCCACTTCGTCAGTCGGGCATGGCCCGGCGCTGCTCTATTCAATACAAGGCCCTCAAGAGGACCCTGGGCTCACGAGGAAGAAGGGCGCCAAGACTAGTAAGGGTGAGCCTCCTCAGGCCCCCTCCCGAGAGGCGGAGATCTCGATGCAGAGCCCGGCCTCAAGAGTCAAAGGTGACGCAAGGAAGGACAAGCGGGCGCCAGCGCGCCAGGCGGTACATTTTCCCCTTTGGTGCAGTGGGAGCAAGGACGTACGCGGATTCCCAAAGCACCGCACAAAGGTTTCCATTACAGTGCAACAAGACCGGCCACGAGCCCTGCACGACGGATGTCATCACCGAGCCCACCACTGCATTATCGACAACCACTTTGCAGGTGAAGACCACCTTTGGACAAAGCGCGGATGTACTCCTATCCCCCTTCAAATTTGGCCATTGTGGGATCCCTTCCCGCCATTATGATAAGGGAAGAGGACCCGGGCCACCACTATATATAGAGGCTAGACCACACCATAGAGGGGATCCAAGGAAACACTCATCCACTCGACGAACCACCATAAGGGAGAGGGCCAAGAACACCAATTGAGCACCCTTGAGAGGCCTGAGCTCCCTACACAAGTTCAACCACCACACCTCCATTATAGGAATCCACCAAAGAAGGAGTAGGGTATTAAGCTTCACAGTGGCCTGAACCTGGGCTAACTGCCATGTTCATCTTCTCCCTCGTCATTGTGTGAGTTTGCCGTAGTAACCATCGAGTAGCGAGCTAGGTTGGGTGAGGCTATAGAGAACCTTCCACACACCCCTGAGTTCGAACCTTGAGGGTTTTGCGGAGCCCGAAATCTGACATGCAAGGAGGGCCAGATCCATACCATAGCTCAGTGATGCATTCGCTACAGCGGTGACGGATAGGTTGATTCCGTCGATGGCGGCGATTCCCAGTGGTGGAGACACATGGGGAAGCAAAGGCTATTACCAAGGGTCACGAATCGCCAGCATAGGGTTTGAGGAGGCGACGGTTTGAATAAATTTTGAAAGGTCGGATCTACCTCTTTATATACCCGTGGTTGTCGGTGACACCGATTCTAAATTTTCGGTGTCACCGAGTTCCAGCGGCCCGAACCTGGGCTAACTGTCGTGTTCATCTTCTCCCTCGTCATTGTGTGAGTTTGCCGTAGTAACCATTGAGTAGCGAGCTAGGTTGGGTGAGGCTATAGAGAACCTTCGCACACACCCCTGTATTCGAACCTTGAGGGTTTTGCGGAGCCCGAAATCTGACATGCAAGGAGGGTCGGGTCCATACCCTAGCTCAGTGACGCATTCACTACAACAGTGACGGATAGGTTGATTCCATCGGTGGCGGCGATTCCCAGTGGTGGAGACGCATGGGGAAGCAAAGGCGATGACCAGGGGTCACGAATCGGCAGCATAGGGTTTGAGGAGGCGACGGTTTGAAGAAATTTTGAAAGGTCAGGTCTACCTCTTTATATACCCATGGTTGTCGGTGACACCGATTCTAAATTTTCGGTGTCACCGAGTTCCTCAACTGTCAGCTGACAGGGAAACTCGGTGTAACCGAGAACATGGAATCGGTGGTACCGAGATTGAAAATAAGATCAACCCTAGGCATTCGGTGAGACTGAGATTTTTGAGTTGGTTCCACCGAGGTGCACTTAGGATGTTTTAATGGTCAGTCCTTTTTCGATACAGAACTCCTAGTGCTCCTCACACAAAGAGATCAAAAATTACTTGTTCAAATTTTGTGATGCAACATGAATATCATATGTGGTGAGAAAGCATAGATAGCTAGAGGAGTGGTCCTAGGCATTATTGTGTATCCAATTGGCAAAAGAAAAATTAAAATGCCAAATAGCAACAATTGCATGTCCTAGAATGAGTAAATAAATGTAGACCAACATGCTCACACAATAATGTGTCAAATGAAAACATGGCAAGCCTGCACAAACACACTAGCATCTAACAAGCACTTTGGAGATGATGGAGTCATCTATATATGAGAATATTGACTTAGGAGCCAAGTATGAATACTTGATCATAGGTCATACTCATCGTTTAAGCACAAGTGGGGTTACCACTTTTACATAAAGCATTTAATGTTGTCACATACTATGAGATGCTTTGACTCAAGTCTTAGAGTAAAGCCCCCCTTGATGTGACATCCCCTCATAGGAGGGATAGACTAACCTTGGGTTTTGTCGATGCAGACTTCATGTAGATGAAGTAGTGGTGGATTCCCAAAGTTGGTGAAGATCACCATGAGTTGGGAGCATCCTTGTTGTTTCCTTACTCTTCTCACCTACATGGGTTAGTAACAACACACAAGAGACAAATACAAGGATATCTATGGACATGGAGTGCAAAGCATACATGATGATGTCCATTGATTTGTTGATTACCTTGTCCCTTCCTTACCTTTGAGGGAATGTGTGACTCCTTGAACTATTGCATGATGTTGATGTTGATTGCAACTAGTTCTTACCAATAATGAATATGAGTGAATTTCATTGGCGGAGTCACCACTCAAGAACATCTCTAGTTCTTCTTCTTAAGGACCCACATCAAGTTGATGGGGATCCTTGGTGTTGAAGTAGCACTTGTAGAAGTTGAGCTTGTAGTAGCCTTGGGAACCCACTTCACCATAGCTCGGGATTCATCTTCATATGAGTTAATGTCCTCTTGATGCTTGTTCTTGTCCTTGTTCTTGGGGTATTGTGGTGGAAGGTCATCTTGAGCTTTTGTTCCATTGGGGAGAGTATTTTCATACTTCTCCTTTTGAGGAACAAACTTGGGCTTGGGGTATTAACCTTCTTCCCATTCAACTCCATTAGTGTTGAAGTAGCCAATGCCATGGTTCTTCCGGTATCCTACGTGCTTGCGTAAAATCTCCTCAAATTGTGTGCACCCGACAAGACTCTTGTAGATACCTTAATCTATAATCCCTTTCAAAAGTTCATTTTCTTGCTCAAGTGTAACTTGGCTAAGAGAAGAGTTAGTGGGATCAATAGAAATACTAGAAGCAATATCATTGGATTTCTCATTCTTATTCCTACTAGTTGAAGAACCTTTCTTGCCTTTGTTACTAGTTTTCTTAGCCTTAACTTGTGATATGAAAGTAGACAAGAGAAGTTGTTTGGCTACATAAGAGGAAGTCTTCTTTCGAAGATCGCCATTGATAGTTTAAGGAACTCATGTTCTTTCTCTAAATTGAGCTTGTCGAAGCGGAGCTTCTCGTGTGTCCTTTCAAGATCTCTATGATCTTGTAGAGTAAACTCATGAGCTAACTTAAGAGTGTTTAGTTCGTGAGTTCGTCGTTTTATTTCCAACTTATCATCATCGCACGACTTATCTAGACTAGAATGATTACTAGCAAGTTCATCTTGACTAACATTACTAGATTTGTCAAATAGCAAGTCATCTTCAATTAACAAGTCATCCCCATCGCTATTGAAATCAAGACACTCGGGGTGTGATACCTTGGGTACTTTAGCCATGAAGCAACATCCACTCCCTTCATTTGGTGAATCAAATATGTCGTAGGAGTCGGTTGTCACTAGTGCAAGTTCGACAACACCTTCATCTTGACTAAAGTAGGAGTTGGAGTGATGACTTCTCTCGGAGTGGTTGTCGGATTCGGATCCGGAAACCAATTCACCAACATGAGCTTGATATCTTCTTCTTGAGTAGCTCTTGGTGTACTTGTCCTTATTTTCCGAGTCCCTACTTATCCTTGAGGGTCTTCATTCATAAAGATAATCTCTACTCCTTCTCTCTCTTCGAGCTTGGTGTACTTGCAATCCAACACAAACAATAGCCCACACGACGGGGTTATGACCAAGAAGATGCATTTTCATTTTGTGCTTTTAACTAGCAAAATTAGTGCCATCAAAGTACGGACCTCTGCGGTGACAATTTCCTTCACTAGACACCATAGTCTCCTAGGTTTTGAAACCAATGGAATGGAGACCAAAGTTCTGAGACCACTTGTAGGATCGAAAGTAGATCTAGACGGGGGTGATTAGACTACTTGACCAAATAAAAATCTACTTTTTTCCAATTTTAAGTGTTCGCAGATTTTAGCATTCATAGCAAGTCAAGCACACCCTACACATGCATGTCTACAAGTATATCAGCGGAAAGTAAAGACAAGCATGAGTAGTAAAGGAAGGGTAGGAAGGTCAAACGCAATGTGGAGATACGATGATTTTCCCCCTGGTTCTGATAGGTGGTGCTACCGTACGTCCACGTTTATGGAGTCTTCAACCCATTGAGGGTAATGATCGCGAGAGTCCACGGATGGCTCTACCCATGGAGGGTTCCATGAAGCACCAACCCATGGAGGACTATCCTAACTCAGGGTAGATCTTCATGAAGTAGGTGATCTTCTCGAACTTACAAACTTCTCAGTTCACTCCACAACATGAAGTAGGAGGCTCCCAAGCGACACCTAGCCAATCTAGGAGGCACCACCCTCCAAAAGGTAATGGGCTCGATAATGTCGATGAACTCCTTGCTCTTGTGCTTCAAGATGATAGACTCCTCAAAACACAATCACTCTCTCACAAATTTATCTGAAGAGTTCATATGTCGGGCATCCAAGGAGCCCCTTTAAATTATCGGCTTTTATCAATGCCTTGTAACTTTTATGACACACCTCGGGTAATTTATTACCGTGGGGCGATATCCTCTTGCATTCGATTTCCCATGCCGAAATGCATCTGAGGTCTATTTTTAGCCGAGCCCCAACGCTGGTCGGCATCCGAGGTGTCATAGACTACCTCGGTCATGAAAAGTTTGGAGGAGTTCAATCGAACATAATGCCGGAAAAGCCCTCTAGGGAGACAACCACTTGCGCCCGAGCTTGATGCCTAACTGCGTCCGAGCTCCAATGATGATCAGCGTCCGAGGTATCATAAACTACCTTGGACCTTAAAAATTAAAGGAATTCATCAGAGCTTAATGACAGAAATGCTCTCTATGGAGCCAGCCACTTGCACCCGAGCTTTATGCCGGACTGCTTCCGAGGTGGTCCACCACCCTTGACCGTGGGCTAATTTTTTGTGGATATTTTCGATTGGTGTCATTTATTCTCTGCCGAGATATATAGCCAGTAGCCCTCAAGGTGTGTGTGTCAGTCTAAAACCCGAGATGAACCTGAAGGATGACATAAAACCGCTGATCCCAGTAGCGCCTGAGACTCAGGTCGATTCGCAAAATCGGCCTGAGGATCAACTCCTAGCTCGACTGCATAATGTGGAACACAAAAGCGGTGTGCACAGACCTTGAGACTCAGGTTGGGTGCGACCGACCAACCTGAGGACCACAATCTCCTCGGAAACGGTATTGCACTTAAATTTTCTGCATTGAATTGTCAATGCAGTAGCCCCCGAGACTTGGGTTGGGCAGCATGACCGAGCCTAGGATCGTACCTTCTCGAGAACTAGTTCAACTGTCATGTATGTTTTGACAATATAAAGGTGAAGTTCAGCAGGAAAGATGCCGAACTGCAATTAAGAAAAGAGTTTCACGCCAAACACCTCAACCAAGAGAATGTCCCGCTTCCCGAAAGGAAAACATAAAATAGGTGAAAGATGTTATAAGCTCAAAAGACCAAAAAACGTGCGTCAAAAACTTTACGTCTAGATTGAATCAAGTTTTTTGGTGCCAATATGAAATTGTTTTTGAAACTGTACTTTCGTCGTGCTTTCACATGACACATCCGATCTCTAGACTTCAAGTGGGTCAGCCTTCGGCTTCAACCTCCCTACCCCGAAGACCGAGTGTTTCTCTGGCCAGTTTAGCGAACTAAACGCGATCGGCTTTAGGGAGGAACCAGGCTACCCGACTATTGATCATGCACTTGAGTCGAGAAAGGAGTGGTAGAAAAAAAATACTTTGCAACGAATAAGAAGAAAACATCTATTATACTCATATTAATTTAAGAGTCCCCAAGTGAATTGGAAAAAAGAATTTCATGTATAATGATTGTATGTACCAAAGTACTTATATAATATCCGTGTTCGCCCGAAATTTGAACGCGTCTTAATCGACCGTCGACTTCTCCCTCTTCGGCCAAGGGCTGAAAAGTGTTATCTACTCCGCCTACCGAGAATATCATCAGTGTTTCGGATAACTAGGCAATCAGGCCGTGAGGCTGTAATAGACAAAACGCGTTCGGGGAACTTATGCTATATTACTTATGTAATGTAAGAAGCATCTTCAAAGAAAATAGTGCCCCCAACGGTACCTTTCTTTGGTCGCTCATTATTACTATGAGACTTGTGCAATAGATTTCTGTACATGTGAGTTCTGTCGTGTGCCAACCATAGTTGAAAACAATAAGAGTGCTAGCTTTCGGCTTCACCCATCTGAGGTACGAGTTCGGATGACTCGGTCGTAACAATCGCACAGGTGCTCCCTTTACTCCCTAGCCGAACAATCGGGAACGTATGGGTAAGCATAGGAGCCAAGCAACCTAGCTTTGCGGAACACTTAAGTCAACATGATGCATATTTTGGCATAATACACGAGCAAGGAAAGAAGCTGTACAATAATAATCACATGTAAAGAGAAAAGGTTTCATAAAGGAAGCCGCCAAGTAAACATGGTATTTGAATTTGTTTTTAACAAACAAAGTTTTGACAAACAAAGTTTTTCAAAAACAACTTTTTGTCAAAAAAGTATAACGCTTGGTCAAACCGAACAAATTAGAAAGCTGAAAATATTTTAACATGAAAGCGACTTAGCTAGTTAATGTGCTCGGTGTCGATAACGCGATCCGGGCTTGTGGCGGAACGAGGATGCCCATCAAACTTTTGACAGATCCGATCTGGTGCATAGTCTTTGGCGTGACCGTGGTCCCAACCCCCAAGCCCGAGATGACTGAGTGAGGATCTCATCATTCCGAAATAGTGACATGGCTCGGCCTATGTGGTGAGGCGAAGCCCCCGGTCCAGCCAAGGTGGCGGAGTAGGTCGGCAAGGTGACGTCAAACTGACCGCGCGACACAGCCGAAGCCATTACCTGCACACATAAAATAGTGCGAGCAAGAGATAATAACAAATAGAGGTAATAATATATTTAAAATAATTCTACTACTTAGTTAATTTAAGTGAAGAAAATAAGTAAAGGAATATGGCCTGGGCCCCGAGGTGCCTGAATGAAGAGCTCGGCTTGACGAAGTGGTGATCTTGCACGGTCGATGTGGCGATATGAAGTCCTCAGTCCAGTTAGCATGGCGGTGCTGTCATCGACGGACGTCGAAGTCTCGTGCAGGTCGGCTGGTGACACCGAAGTCTCATGCCTGCCGAGGTGTTAAAGTAGGTCGGCTGATGACGTCGCAGTCCCTGGAGGAGGTTGATGAAGGGATACCAAAGCCCCGGTCTAGCCGAGGTGACGGAGCAGGTTGACTGGTGACGCCAAAGTCTCAGGCCGACCGAAGTGTCGAAGCTGGTCGGCTGGTGATGCCGAAGTCTCACGCCAGCCAAGGTGCCGAAGCTGGTTGGCTGGTGACACCAAAGTCTCACGCCAGCCGAGGTGTCGAAGCTGGTCGGCTGGTGACACCAAAGTCTCATGCCAACCAAGGTGCAAAGCAGGTCGGCGTGCTGGACGTCACCTTGAAAAAGTAACGGCGCGGCGATGCCGACGTTGGTCCGAATTTGTGACGAGGTCAATGCTGGCTTGATGACGCAACGGAGCGCCTAACCCGTACAACCCGTGGATGACGAGGTCCGCTTGATGATTATTCGGCCCTTGCAATGCCAAACTCTTGGTCGGATGACCAAGATGATGAGAAAATTTCCTTCAAAAAGGAAGTCCAACAACCCGTTCATCAAAAAGATGAACTCGGGTCGGATTCGTTTTCGTACAGAAAATAGATCCAAAATTTGTTGTACTCATCAGACGTTTCCCAGAGAATGAAAGGTTGGATCAACCTAAAGTTATGAGGGGTGCTCGATATAGGAATTCCGTAGCCAATGAACGGTGGGATATTCCAACGGAAGTCCGAGCTAGATACTGGTCACCTCACCCTAAACTTGTCCAGATTCCCGTCCAGATTCGACACTGCTAAACGGCTTCCGTATATTGCAGATCACCGGAGATTCCTCCACCGGAATGCGATGATATTTTGTAGGGTTGTTCTAGACTCAATTCTGGACAATTCCACCAAAGCAATCATCAAAATGATACTCAAGGAGGCGGGGATGACGAACACGAATCCGCTGTCCATAAAAACTACATGATCGCGCGAGAGCAATGTTACGTTGAGCCCCCGAGCACCATGGAGGATTCTTCCAGGATCTTGGTTGACATTGGAGTTGATGTTGATGAACACCCCGTCTAATCTATATGATCCGACATGGAGTATAGTCTTCGGCATAGCCGAGGTGACTAGTCAAGCCGGCGACGAAGATGCCGACGTTGATGATGTAGCTCGGCTCCGACACGTAGATCGCGATGGAGCCGATCTCAACTCCCATCGCACCATGGCGAATATCCAGCAGGCTCTCAATGAAAGCACCAATGTCAGCATCAAATCTGGCATATCTCGTAGTACAGGCACTAAGCTAGGCATCTTGTGGCGATGGTAACATGGACACAGGATTTTACCCAGGTTCGGGCTCTCTCAAGGAGATAATACTCTACGTCCTGCATTTCATTGTATTGATATGGGGATAGTACATAGTACAAGTATCTACCATGAGATTGTAGTAATGAATATGAGCTGTAATGTAATGATCTATTGACTAGCCTGGCCTCGGCTTATATATGCACCGTAGGCCTAGGGTTTAGAGGAGTCCTTGTCTTGGGCGCCAAGTCTTGTGGAATCCTCCTTGTATTCGGCATGGGCTGCCCAAAGTGGCCCATTAGTGAGTCGCCCTGGGGGTCCTCGGTCCGACCCACTAGTCGGGAGACGACGTGGTGAGTACCCCCTAGTCCAGGACACCGTCACTCGCTGATGGAAGCCTATGTGGAGGAAGTGAGGAAATTGGAGTAGCACTTCGATGGTTTGCAAGAGGAACATGTGCCACGAGCAGAGAACAACATCGTTGATCACCTGTGGAAGTGCGCTGCATAGAACCTTCCTGTGGAACCAGGGACTTCTGTTCTCCGCCTCACCCAACCATCGGTGTCCCCATCTGTGATGTCCAAGAAGAGAAGGAAGTTGAAGTCCGGCAAGCATGTCCCGGCAGAGCTTCCTGAAGCCGCTGGTAGAGAGGTTGCGGGGGAATCCTGTTCCAGTTTGCATGGATCTCCCTCCCATGGAAGCTCAAGGTCTAGTGGTTGAGGCTAGCGCTCCCACATGCACCAACCTGGGCACAACATATAGTCTGTTTCCTGCAAACATGAGAACTCCCCGAAGAGCAAGAATACGCCAAAAGAGTAGCCCGTCGGTCAAATATGTACCAGTTTGTTGATCACACCTTGTAAAGAAGGCAACCGAACGGTGTGAAATTGAGGTGTATCTGTCGGGAGGATGGACTAAAGTTGTTGGCGGAGATTCACGGAGGAGTGTGTGGTTCCCACATTGGATCAAGGGCCCTTGCCAGGAAAGCTTACCACCAGGGTTTCTATTGGCCCACTGCCCTCCAAGATGCAACTGAGCTGGTCACCAAGTGTGAAGCCTACCAGTTCCATTGCATGAACATCCATCAACTAGCACAAGCCCTGCAAACAATCACTCTATCCTAGCCTTTCTTGGTCTGGGGCCTCGATATTTTGGGCACCTTCCCTCGTGCTGTCGGGGGCTTTGAGTTCTTTTTCGTGGCAACCAACAAGTTCACAAAGTGGACAAAGGTGGGACTAGTGAGAAAGGTGACTGCGCAAGCAGCTATCAAGTTCAGGAAAGGATTGGTGTGTCGTTTTGTAGTACCCAACAGAGTGATCATCGACAACGACACCCAGTTCATGATCCGCGCCTGCATGCAGTATATCCAAAACCTTGGAAGCAAGGTCTCCTTTGCCTCTGTTGCTCGCCCAAGGAGAAACGACCAAGTAGAGAGGATGAATGCAGAAGTGTTGCATGCACTCAAGACAAGGAGTTTCGATAAGCTGCGAAAGAGTGCCAGGAGCTGGATAGATGAGTTGCCGGTGGTTTTTTGGTCCCTCGGAACGACACCGAATCGAGCTACTGGCTAGACATCCTTCTCCCTAGTGTATGGGGCGGAAGCAGTGCTCCCCACGGAACTCATATACGAGTCACCTCGAGTGATTGCCTACGACGAAGTAGAGCAACAACAGCTGTGGCATGATGATGTCACACTCCTCGAGGAAGATCGTCTCCGGGCTATTGTGCATGCCGCACGTTACCAGCAAGCTTTGCGTCACTGCCATAGATGCAAAGTTCATGCTCAGAGCCTTGAGGAAGCAGACCTTGTACTTCAGTGTGTTTAGTCCGCCATGGGTGCAAACAAGTTGACGCCAAAGTGGGAAGGCCCTTACAGGGTAGTACGAGTCACCGGACCTGGTGCAGTCCATCTGGAGACCGAAGATGGCACCAAGGTGCTGAACTCATGTAACATTGAGCATCTTCATAAGTTCAACCCATAAGGCACGGCTGTCAACCTCAGTCCTCGGCATCCACCTTTTGTACAAGCCTTGCCGATGTTGCATGTAAATCTTTATACAAAGCCAGTTACAGACCCTATGCAGCAGTAATAAAAGCTAGGCATTGCATCATATAGTCATCATTTCGTGCCTGTTATGCATTTTCTTTCATGACAACGATGTTAACACCTTCTAGATATGTTAGATTTTCTAGAATGCTTGTTGAGAATGTAATCTTTGTTACTGCCCTCACCTTACATGTTTCATCATCAAGAGAACAGGGGAGGAAGACAAGGGAACAAAGATGGTGATCCACCCCGCTCGAAAAGAAGACACTGCTTGGAAAAGATAAGTGTATCATATATTTGTAGTTCAGTACTTCTTGAGGAAACCCTTAGTATCTTCCTTACTATGGGGCGTGGAGTCATCAGCGCGGTGAAAACCATTGTCGGGACGAGCCGCCCCCCTGTCCGTGCTCACGGGGGCGACAACGCCGATACCGACAAGGGGATCTTTCGGGAAACATCGCCAACCTGTTGCCGGAGGCTCATGCCCCCCCACTGTAGCACTCGTGGTTTGAATAATGACCCGATAAGTAGCCCCCTGCAGCAAATACAAAACATACCAATACAGAACAAATAAGGAAAGGAAAGGGATAGTACATGCGGAATAGAAAAAGTATTCTATTCTCATTCGTTTCAAAAAAAAATTGATGAAAATTACACAGGAGGACACCCCTTTCTGACAAACTCTTTATTTGACTTTCTCCCCTAGGGGCAGATTACAAAAAGAAAAAGACCAAAGAGACCCCCGGCAGAAGCCCGTCCTGGCCCCATCTGGACCAGCACTACATGGAGGGCGAAGCCGAAGTCCAGGAGTCTGCGGGGGTCCAGCTGAGAAACAGAGGCGGCGCCCAAGGCGAGGACTCTCGGCAAATCGCTCTGCTGGGGGGAGGAGGAAGAGCGCGATGACGGTGACGGTGCGACTGACGATCAGCTAGAGCCCAGGTCATTGTATTCTGACTTGACGACCTGGGACTCATCGTCGTCTTCACCAACATCGTCCTCCTCGTCGCTCTCGCTCGAGGAGGAGATTTCGATGTTGCAGGAGCTCTCCTCACAACATCCGTGGCAAGCGCCGGAACGCCCGTAAATCTTGACGGCGAGCAGGTCGGTCGTGATCCATGGGGTTGTGGGTGCGGCCAAAGGTTTTCCACCCATGCCTAAGGAACATGACGCGAAGCTCCGGGTACACGACGTCCACCCAGGCGGCACCATTATAACAACCATGGTCCCGTAGCTACAGGGCGGGCGGCTTGTCAACCTCCAAAACCCTAGAAAAGGGGTGAGGAAGGCATACATGGCCTCGGAGGGGACCATGCAGCTTGATGACGAACTCCAGTGTCGTCCCCTTGGCATGAGTCTCCTCAATGGGAGGATTTGGCATTGGAGGACGGAGTGGAGCAGCGCTCCGCCTCCCCCGACCACGGGCTCCGCATCAAACATGACCCCTCCTAGCTCCTCCACCGCGCGCACTCGGGCCACCCTCCACCTCCATGGCTGAAGCAGTAGCATGATCCCGACGGGAACCCCTCGCCATCAAGGCAGAGGCCGGAAGCCGCCCTCGTCCCCTAGGCATGGCAGCAGCAAGCACAGCTCGAAGCAAGGAGGCAAGGGGTGAGCTCTATGAGCTTGAACTCGAGGAGAAAGTAAGGGTGGATGAGCATCGCCTCTTGCCAAACCTCCCAATTTATAGGGAGAGCGCGGGGGCTGGCTCTCCTCCACTACAAGGGTGGCCACCCATCTCCACAAATCCCATCGCCCATGATCACGGGCAAATAGGTAACCACCCCATTGCTCCAATCCATGGTGCGGTGGTTTCCTGCCACAATCAGGACTTTAAGTCATGCGCGCCCGTCACTAACTCCTCGCTATGTATGTGGCGCGCGTGGCGGAAATGGTGTGAGGTGGTGGGTCAGTGCTGACCAATAAATTGTCAGTTACCCCCTTAGGATCCAATGGCACTTGGGGAGCACGTGTGGGCCAGTCCTGGGGGCTCCTATCGGTGCACTACTATAGGGGTACCCAGTGCCCCTAACTTATGCGCACGCGGTAGAAGCAAAGAACCCCGCTAGCAATCAAGACAAGACTCTAGCAAGCTCAACGCAGCAGCCCAAGCCTGGGCTGCGGCGCGCCAAGCATGCCTCTGACGCTTGTCGGGGACCAAGGTGCACTTGTTCCCAGAAGACCCAGCAGGACAATCCCTGACAGGCATGAGCCAGGTAGCCACCGCTCCACCGCATTGCTACGCCCGTCACTTATCGTTGTGGTGTCGACCCCTAGGCAGCTAATTAGCTCTCGCTAAGCACATAACGACACATCGAAGCGGAGTTATGGTCAATCGACACCCGCACTGCAGGGTGTGAGGTTCTTAAGCAACGACCAGGCAAACGGTGGAAAGAGCTTGCGGGGAATGCACCCCCAAGCGCCACCTAGGTTGATAATCATGGTATTTTGTCCACTTGCACTAACAAAGGAGGCCCAAGGCAACCTAGCTCAAGGTTGGTAATTCATACCCCCGAACACTAGGACTAACGCAGCAGCTCCTTCCCCGACAACAGTCCTTGCCGAGGTAGGTGCCCCGTATTCTTCGTGTTCCCCCAATCAATACACCAAAAAGCAGGAGTATGGTTTTACACTTAGCAGTGGCCCGAACCTGGGTAAAATGCACGCGTCCTGGTCATTGCACCGTATCATGATCTCCGTTCTTCATGCAACATGACCCCCTACCGAACCATAAGGGATTCCGGATCCCAGAGGTGATCGTGAGCATCCGTACCCAACACTACCGCATGTTTTGTTGAGCAGGTTCGAAACAAAAACAAGGGCGTGAACAAAGAGACGGTAAGATTCCTTCGTGTACAATATTCTCCATACGAACCTCAATTTCCAGGGGGATATACGAATGTAAATTTTAGCGAAAGCTGATAGTTATGTCAACCTAGCTTTTGTCACAACTTCTATTCTCTCCCGACGTGTGTTTATCCCTATTCATTGTCATCCATCCATCCATCGGCGTCTCTTCCTTTAGTACTTCCCGGTGCATATCCGCCTTTGGCATGAAAGGAACGGAGAACAAAGAGGGACGACATGGAAAATCTTAGGGATCCGTTAGTCATGAGTACAATACGCGGCACGAGCCTGCCGGGTTAATGTAAATGTTCTTAACTAAGGATAGACAAAACAAGGGAATAGACATGAACAATCGAATCTTCCCTCCTCCCCTTCATTCCCAACGGTCCCAAAACGACTAACACGCCGAGAGCGTTGGTGAACGGGACCTTGTTGTGGTTCGTTTGCCGGGGGTGCCGACCAATGGATTCGCTCTAGCGTTTTGGCATGGGATTTACCCTTGACAGGATAAATGCAGGATCGAGCCATACGCGAGCTTATTGACACTAGCAGTACCGCCACTATGCAAAATTGGTCATTGGGGAGGAAGGAGAGGAGGGGGAAGCATAGCTATGTACCTCTTCCTGGGACCAGGTGGGCTTGCTCGATGACCGTTATAGGGATGGTTCTATGGTCTATGCTCATCTCGCCAGCTCATCTCGCCTCTTCCCCAGCCATTGTCTACGCCATGGTTGCACTGTCCATAACGAACGCATCAGCCACAACACCAACGCTCCTCATCCTCGTCGCTACCACCGTAGCGGCAGTGATGCGCGATTGGACCCGGAGAGGACGAAACTCAGGGAGCGACATTGCTCTCCTCCCTCGACGCTCCCGGTGGAGGAAATGATGACAATGAGGAATGCACCACTCGCAATCTTAGTTTCATGCAAATGGCGCACTGTCCCGTACCGGGCGTGCCAAACATGTCGGCGTGGGATTCACTCGATCAACTATGGGGCCGTAAGTCCCTTTGTGGTTCGGCAGGGGCGAGGTCACATGCACAAAGAGCGGACATGGTGAGATAGTGTGGCGATCGGACACTGGTGTTTTACCCAGGTTTGGGCCACTATGAAGCGTAAAACCTACTCTTGGTTTTCGTGGATTGATCAGAGGAACATGAAGAGCACATAATGCTCAAGGCCAGCAAGGGTTGCCTTCGGGGGAGGTGCTACGTGAGTACAAGTGTCCATAGGTCCTTTTATAGCTCAAGGGGCAACCACAATGGCCAAACAGACATTATCTGATGATTAGATAGCTAACAGTGCTATCATACCTAACTCTGGCACTTAGGACAAAATACCATAAATGCAGTCTAGGTGTCGTGAGAGGGTGCATCCTCGGCAAGCTTATACCACCGCACTAGCTAACTACTGCAACACAGCTTGACACACCACTAGATCAGTGTCAAGGGGGCATAATCTGTCTTCCAGGGTGTCGCCACATGCTTAGACAGAGCCACTTAGCCACCTGGGATCTCGACACCGCACCAACAATTGAGTGGTGTTGCGATGCGGTGGAGAGGTGGCCGATCGGCTCGCGCTTGCCGGGGGATGGCTTGCTGGGTCTTCTTAAGAGTGTGAGTGCCTCATTCCCCGACAAGCACCGGGGACATGCTTGGCGTGCTTCGGGCCCATCCTGGGTTGTTGTATTGATCTTGCCGGTGTAGCTTGGCATGTTGTAGGTTCCTCTTGCTGGAGTCTGGTCTTGAATGCTTGCTTGTCATGGTAGTAGCTTTCCCCCGCAGGCCCAGGCCGTTGGGTCAGAGGCTTCATCATCCGTGCACAAGTCAGGAGTAAGCAAATACCCTTGTTTGTATACCCCTAAACGTATCCAACAAGGTTGAGCTCAAGAATAATCTTGCAAGAAGCCTGTGACACTTTGTATTCCATCCACCCTTGAGGAACCAAGATGTACCAAGATATCAAAGCAAGATTCTGGTGGCATGGCATGAGGAGAGAGATGGAAATTTTTGTTGCTAAGTGTGACATATGCTAGAGAGTCAAATCTGAGCATCAGTGACCTGTTGGACTGTTACAACCTCTCAAAGTTCATGAATGGAAGTGGGACAAAGTCGGGATGGACTTCATCACCAGATTGACCAGGTCAACCAAAGGACATGATTCATTTGGGTGATTGCCAAACATGTGACCAAGGTAGCCCAATTCATTCCCATCAAGACCAACTATGATGGTAGCAAGCTAGCTAGTCTTTACATATAGCATATTGTGAGCCTCCATGGAGTTCCAAAGGAGACCGTGTCATACCGAGGTACCTAGTTCACCACGAGGTTCTGGAAGAGGTTTCAAGAAGCAATGGGAACCAAGCTCTCCTTCAGCACTGCTTTTCACTGCTAGAAAGGCGGACAAATGGAACGAGTAAATCAGATACTCAAGAACATGCTTCATGCTTGTGTTTTAGCATATGGAGCTAAGTGGGAAGATTGCCTACCATTCATAGAGTTCTCCTACAACAAGATCCATCAGTCGAGTCCGTAGATGGCACCATTTGAGGTGTTGTACGGACGCAAGTGCCGCACTCCTTTTAATTGGTCAGAGACCGGACAAGGACTAGTCTTTGGACCTTATATCTGTCATGAAGCAGAAGAGCAAGTTCAACTAGTCAGAGAGAATCTGAAGACCGCCAAGTCATGACAAAAGAGTTGCGCCAACTCTCACCGCCGAGAAGAGAACTTCTGTGTCGGTGACCATGTATACCTCCGAGTCATCCTCTCAAAGGAACCAAGTGTCTCCATGTCAAGGGTAAGCTTGCACCAAGATACATCGACGCCTTCAAGATCACCACAAAGCGAGGAAAAGTTGCCTACCAGCTAGAGCTACCATTCGAGCTATCAGATGTGCACAATGTTTTCCACGTATCATGGTTCTAGAAGTGTCTCCAAGTTAGCAACCGCCCCGACCTCTACAAGGACATCAATCATTAAGCCATCGACCTTCAACCAGACCTCACTTATCACGAGAGGCTAGTTCGCATTTTGGATGAAGCTAAGCATTGCACCCAGAGCCGCACCATCAAGTACCTCAAGTTCCAATGGAGCTACCACACTGAAGCTGAAGCAACCTGGAGCGTGAGGACTACCTTAGATCCTAGTTTCCTTATTTTTAGTGCTTAGCCTAGGAATCTCGAGGACGTGATTCTTGTAAGGGGGGTAGGTCTGTCACACCCTGTGTTGTATCACTTTTCTATGATATGAGTTTGTAAATTTGGGACCCATTTAAGACTTTTTGAGTGCAAGTGCTTGTTTGAATTGTTTGATGTTTGCTTGTTTGGTTGATTATGTTTTGGCACTCAAAAATCTTCTTCGCTCTAGAACTCACTTACTTGATCCAAACTTCTTGCTAATTGACCACCCTACTAGGAGAATACTTGTAGATAGGATTTTAGCAGTAGCGCTTGTTAAATGGACGACACTACTGCTAATTAGTAGTAGCGTGGGTGGAGACAGGCGCTACAGGTATTCTCTTAGCACTAGCGTTGGACATTAAATCGGCGCTACTGCTAATCGAGGTCCCATACCGACCAACGGGGGTGACCGGTAGTAGTAGCGTATGTAAGAGAGCAACACTATTGCTAAAGCCGTAGCAGTAGTGCTCTTCACGTCCCCGCGCTACTGCTAATCGATCCCCTTGAGGACTTATCATCTTCCCCGCACGCCCCTCACTCCTCACTCTCAGATCTCCCTCATGCCGGCGCTTCCACATCCCAGCGCCAGCGTTCCAACACAGCGACCCTCCCCACACGGAGGCTCCTACGTGGCGGTCCTCCCCCATCCCGGCCATCCACACAGCGGTTTCTCTCCCTCCCTCCTCTCTCCCACTCTCAACCTTCTCCCTCCTCCCCTCTATTTTTTACTAGTAGATATGATGAATGGATGGATGAAAGAATGCATTTATATGGTTGTGAATTGTTGCATTTATATGGTTAGATGGATGGATGGATGCATTTAGATGAATGGATGCATTTAAATGAATGGATGCATTTAGATGGATGGATGGATGCATTTAGATGAATGATTGCATTTAGATGGTTATAAGGATGGATGGATGTATTTAGATGCATATCGGAATTCATCCACATGCTGTAAATTGTGTTACAAAGGTGCCTCGCGTCGTAACCATAAAAAATGTTTAAACATGCACACTTTCGCGGAGGATTGCATCTAAATCATTTCTCCTATGGATATGATTTCTTCATGAGATTTGTTCTATGTGATGTCTACTTAATATGTCCATTGTTAAGAAAATGTTATGACAAACTTACATGGATTCCCATGTCTACTTAATATGTCCCACACGTAGAACCGATGGAGATTCACGTACCCATGCACCCCTCCTTGGCACGCCAAAGATGTCGGGTTAGGGCAATCTATGGGACCAGCAAGGCCCCTTTCTACGGTTATGTTATGGGGAGCTAGGTTACAGAAAGAGCACCGGAGACCGCTATGCACATGGGGGTTTAGATGGGTTGGGCCACTCGGGAGCATAAAACCCTACGTCATGTGTTTTGGTTGTTTATTGCTTTGTTCACAGTACAGGAGCGACACCACCCGACAAGGGATGTTGTAGGGTGATGTGGCTGAGCATGTAGAATGAACGGAGTGTCAACCTTTCTAAAGGTAGCCATGGGCCTCGTTTTATAGCTCAAGGGGTTACCAAAATGGATAGAATAGTCATTACACGGGGTAAACAATGTAAACTATCGCTGCCTAAGACACCAACATGAGCTATAGTGGAAAATACCTAACTCTAACGGAGTAGGACAAGCGCATTGAATGCACCATGTGCACGGCATAGTTTATGTGCCATGAGCAAGGCGAGCACGCTACCGAGGCCTCCTCGACATCAGTAGCATGCCTGCTGGTCGGCCCCTTACTCTTCCCCCTCCAGTGCCCCTGGCGATGTATACCAGATGCCGCCCGCATCCGCCACTTGCTGTCAACACTCGGGACCTGCCTCTGACCTTGTTGTGCATTCCCATCTCTCTTCTACCCAAGCTTGACGACCCCAGGAACACCCCACACACGAGGACTCAAGCCCCCTCAGCCTCTGGTGACGTCCTCGACCTCCCTAGGACTTAGTCCATTGTGCTCTTGTGGCTAGCCTATATAAGCTTTCCCTAGATAACTTTGTCCCCTCTGCTAGCTCTCTACCGCATCCAATCAACCCTCGAGACCTCCTGTTCTCCTCTAAGAACCCGCTGCGCTGGGGATCAAACAGAGCTCCGCTAGCTCGGGTCACCAGAGTACGCATGGTAGGAAGCCCCTCTGCCCTTGTTTGTTATCGATCTGGAATCGCTTGTTCACTCCTCACCCTTCTCCCTCTCTTTCCCATGCGCATTCCAGTCGGGAACGATGCCAGTGACCTCCTCCCGAAGCTCCTCCACCGCATCCGCTTGTCACCGGCGAACCACTATGCCCCGTCAGACCTCTCCATCTCCACACGACATGCGACACCACCCGAGCCTGCCCGTGCCCTCCGATCCACCCGCCATCAACCACAACCATGCTAGTGAGCATCGCCACCTCATTGGGCGGAGGTTGATGATGACCCCACTGGGGCTCGCTCATCAGCCTCACCCCTCTCCCTTTGTCACTGGAGCCTGGGCCCGCCTATTGGGTTTCAACCCCGACGATGCGCATGCCCCGGCTCGCCAAAGCCTGATTGCCTCTGGGCCTGCTCGGCTGGACAGCTGAGGCCTAGGGCAACAGTGCCCCCTCTCTTTTTCCATTTTTTTAATTTTCATAATCTTTCAAATTTTCCACTAGATAAAATACGTGTCCCAATTAATTTATTCTAACTATTTCATAGAGAAACTTTCATAGTTTTCCACCACAAGTTGTTGTACTGTTCAAATATAAATTCAAAATTGAACTATTAAAGGCCACTTTGCAAAATCCCCACAGCATCGAAATTAACTCTATATGTAAATATTTAGACTACTAGATGACTCAAAAATCATGTCCTAGTTCTCTAGCAATGGTGAACATTTTTCCCATGCTATTGTCCTGCTGGATCCATTACATTGTCCCTTTTTTAATTTATTCCATCTTAGAAAACTTGTAGGAAATTCATCCCAACTCCTAATCGATTGAACCCAGTTTCTAAATCACTGGTACATCGACATGCTATTTAGACGGTTTTTAACCCCTTTCCGCAACGGAGTTTTAAACAGTCGCCTTGCCTTTGTGGGCGACATGGGGGGTCATCCCACACGACATAGGAAAAGCATAGGCGATGGTGGCCAGCGAACGCAAACGTTTGGCAAAATTAAGTGTATGGTTTGTCCACATCTATCACAAACGAGAGTCACCGACCAACCACTTGAGATATGGCATCCTTCCCATACGGCCCATCCTTGCAACTCGTGTGAGGTCACACTGACATCTCACACACTATTCTGTAGGCACCATTTACGATATCTGTCGAATCGCAAACTGTTCATAATTGCAAAGCAGGTATGATAAGGAGAGAATCAAACACATTTTGCCCTGCAACATCGTTCGCGATATACCAAGATTCCCAAATGCTCCAACTGTCATACTCGTGTTGGATGCATAAGACATAACAAACAGTTAGAGATTATAAATCGTGTATGATAACAAGATTTTCACAAAACATTTAGCTCTGCTTAACTGTTTCTAATATTATCTAACATCACACATGGTGTGTACATGACAATTGTGTGCATTATCGCACATGACTTCTCTCTCTGAAACGTGTTGAATCATGAGGTGTATGACATAGCTTCTGCTTTACAAACCGTGTGCGGTGTAATGACTAGCAGCGCTTATTTTTCCGTTATTTTAATTGCCACAATTTAAAATTTTACAAGTTTTTTTCATAGTAGGCTATAACATTTCTCATATCCATCTTATATAGACATAGGTTCAACAACCAATGCATTATGCCATTCACAAGTACATATGTTCAACAATTACATCAAGAAATAATAATTACATTAGGACCAGATAAATGATGATGAACCACGATTGCATACTTGTATTAAATAATGTAAAGGAAGATGTGAAAGACACTCAGGTAGTTGTACATGGTCAAGTAGAATGCCCATATTGTGTCCTCCTCCATGAAGAATGCATAGACGTCTCTAGGCCAACCCCTTGTGATGACAGAACGCCCACCCTTCTCTGTGTTGATGAGGACATCTAGGTAGTTAGGGTGTCCTAGTAGATATACATTAATGATTGCACATCCACTAATCATGTAGTTTGAGAGGTAATCTTGAGTAAACTACTTTGAGAAGCACAACAAACAAAATAGATTAAGGCATTGTAAATTTGTAAGCTAACAACTCATGATGGACAGTAAAAAGAAGGGTATAGAGTTCATAGTTACTATCCAGTAGTTCACTGTTGTCTTGGATAAGGTGTAAAGAAATAGTTTAATTGCCATACTATGTCCCATTTTATTAACAACTGTTGGAATCGGGGCTCCGCGGACCCAACAAGATTTGAACTCTGGGTTGTGTGTGAAGATCCCAACAAGCTCAATGTCTCAAGCTCGTCACCCTATGGCCAAGCCTCGTCAAGTGCGTATGAGTGGGGAAGAATATGAACACAGTGGTTTACCCAGGTTCGGGCTACCTTGCAGTGTAAAACCCTACTCCTTCTTTTGGTGGATTGGCCTCACGAGGAGGTTGAGGATGAACTAGTACAGTGGTTGAGCGACCTCGAGAGGGCTCTTGGTGGGGATGAACTGGTCTCTCGCCGATTCCCTCTCTACGGTGGAAGCTAGTCATTATTTATAGTGGCCATGGTCCCCTTCCCTCATTGTATAAGCGGGAAGGGGTCCCACAACAGCCAATTTAGAAAGGGAACATGAGGTACATCCTATCCAGACTAAAGGTGGTTTTCGCCTGCAAAGCTTCCGGGCGTGACGCAGTGCTGGGCTCGGTGATAACATTCGTCTTGCCAAGCTCGTTATCTTGGTCTTGTTGCACTAGAAGGAAAACCTTTGGGGGATTCCTTGGGAACCCACGTCCGTCCTTGCCTCCTTAGCATGAAAGAGCAAATTGTCCTCTTCTACGCCCGTTGGCGCCTGCCTGGCTTCGATCGTCATGGCCCACGTCATCCTGGCCTCATGAGGCCGGGTACCTGCATATAAAATCTCTGCTCCTCGGGAGGTAGCATGGGGATGCCACTCCTTTGGAAGTCTTCGCGTTGTTCGCCTCGTGGGGCAGGGGCTCTCGCGAGGGCCTTGACTTGGCGGGCTTGCTGCTGGGCTGTACTGGGTGGTTGAGGTGGGCCACGAGCTAGGCCGTAGGGAGGCAGGTTTGGGTACCCCTGATCCTTTTATGCCGACTGTAGTCCCCGGGCCCAAGGTGTGCTAGCCCTAGTTTCGACGCAAAGGCAAGGAGCAAAGTGTGAAGCGTTGTGGGCCCCCAATCTCCTACGGGACATGCTCGACACGTGGCGCGTGATGGGGTGTGGACACCTCCGCTTGCACATCGCCTCGGCAAATGCCTAGACCGAAAAAAGACAGGCGTCCGCCAAAGAGCCATCATTGCTTTTCTTCATGCTTGGTCTGGGGGTAGACCCCGGCCAGACGTCTGAGCGGTCTGGGGGTAGGCCCCGGCCTCTTGGGGACCCTGGTGAAGCGCTAGGAGCCTGTGGCTAGGGGCTCATCGAGTAGCACCCCGCTCGCCTCCGGGGCGTGGCCAAGGCCAGACCGAAGGGAAGCTGGGGTGTTTTGACCAGCGCCAAAGTAGAGAAGAAGAGGAAGTGGGTCGCTCGCGAGGAGCAAGTAACCTTCCTCACCTCTGGTTGATTATGAATTTTGCATGTGCTCACGACCCTTCTCCTCTCAATGGCCAGGGTCGAGGACGTGCCAAAGAGGAAGAAGGCGAGCGCTGAGCCAAATAAGCCCCTATCTTGGGAGCACCATCGGCCTCGGGCTGCGATTGCGACGGGCATGGAAGCATGTCGTGCCAGCCCAGTGTGCCACTTGGGGGACCGGTCATCGGGGGCGTGGAGGCTCACGAGGCGGCATTCCCTGCCGGGGTTGTGGCGACCCTAACGCCGGTGGATGCGGAAAATACCCGCCCCTTGTAGTGGAATATGTTCCTGAGGACGCGGTGATGCAGCCTCAGGAGGAGCCAGCCCCAACGGGCCAGCTGGCTATGAAGTCGTCCGCGCTCTCCATGCCTAACGAGAACCTGGAACCTCCAGCGCCCCAAGTCAGCCAGCCGTTGCTCCCTTGGTTGCGGCGCCCGATGATGCGCCAGTGCTGCCTCCTGGCTAGGCTCTCGCGCTCGTGCGCTGCGGCCCTTTGATCAGGCCCGGGGCCCTAGATGAGGCCTACACTACGCTCGGCCAGCTCTGAGCCAACCTCGAAGATGCCGACAGGTGCCTCGCGAGGGAGCGCTTGGGACTCGTTTCTGGGTGGCTCTAGGCCGAGCCGGACACAAAGACGGCCTAGGGTCGGGGCCGAGGCTGCCACTGTAGAGAGCAAGAAGGAGGCTGACAAAGCTAGGGTGGCCCGAGATGCCACGCTGGCCAAAGCATCATCTATCGCGAGCCACTGCGGCGAGGAAAAGGCCAGCGTGAAGGCCCTTTAGGAGGAGCACACTGTTTACGTGCAACGACACTATGAGCAGGAGGAGGACCTCAAGGTACGTGAGGTGAAGCTCGCGGACCGCGACTCCACACAGTCCCCCGTGGCTGATGACCAAGCCGAGGAATGCAAGCGTCTGGCCAAGCTGAAGGAGGAGGTGGTGGATGCCTAGACATCCGATGTCCGTTGCGTCTCTAAGATCGTAGCCAAGCTGGATGCCAGGGAGGATACCCTTGCCGCTGCCTAGAAGAAGAAGGCCACGGAGCATGATGCCTTCCCCTCCCTTGAACTCAGGCTTCGCAAGGCGTTGCGCTCCATCTGTAGGGGAGGACTCAAGGAGACATTGGCAACTCCTGACGTCGGCTATGCAAGGCTCTCCTCCATGCTTGCTCAGGTGCTCGAAGGCGCTGCTGCCACGGTGGACACCATCTTGGAGGACGAGTGCCGCGACCTTCTCGCCACGACCGTGACGCACATCTTCAGCCAGCTCTACGTCCGCGAGCCTGGCTTTGGCTTCAATGCGGTGATCGTCCCGGTTGTCCCTGAGTCCCGCGCCACTACGGAAGTGGTCGTGAAGTTTCTGTGGATGTGTTGGTGGTGAAGTTCACCTGCATCCCTACAGCCAGGCCCCCGATGGCGGAGGCAAGCGATGGTGATGACGGCAACAACAATGTTGACGACGAGCTTGTTGTGGTTGGGACAGTTGGCGATGACTGCCATGGCGATGGCGGTCCCTCTTCTTAGATTTTAACTTGCGGCATTTACAGTGCCTCGCGGAGGCATAAGACTTGTTTGAATTCGCGAAACATTTAGTGCTTGTAATGATTATTGGAATTTCATGATTTCCTTTCGTGCTTTGTTTCCTTCATGATTGCATTTGTGCTTTGTGTCGGTAGGGCACAATCTCGCGCATACCTCGACCGCTGTTGGGACGTCCGAATCGCCAGGGCGAGACCAAGGGGCAAGGGGCTACGCGACCAGTTAGGCCCCTGAGTCGTGATGCTCAGGGGTCTCCCTTGACATGCAATGATTACTCAAGAAGGAAACATGGCAACAACAAGGTTGATTTGGAGCACCTTAGTGCTCTGCATCGAGAAGGCCCAATCCCGCGCATACCACCACCGTCGTTGGGGCATCCAGATCGCTAGGATGAGGCCAAGGGGTGAGGGTCTATCTGATTAGTGACGCCTCTGAGTCGCGATGCTCAGGGGTCCCCCTTGAAGTGCGAGCATCACTCATGAAGGAAACATGTCGACGACAAGGTTGATTTGGAGCACCTTAGTGCTCTGCATCATTGGGGCCCAATCCCGCGCATATCTCGACCGTCATTGGGGTGTTCGGATCGCTAGGACAAAACCAAGGGGCGAGGGGTTACGTGACCAGTGAGGCCCCTTAGTCGCGGTGCTCAGGGGTGCCCCTTGACGTGTGAGCGGTGCTCATGAAGTAAATTCGTAACTTTCCTTGCAAACTTCTGCCTGGGAGAGATGCGAGAAGACCAGGTACCAGAACCTGGTGAGGTGGCTCACGCCAGGTCTGGCCGGAGCATAGCCCCCGGCCAGCCCCTTTGCGTGTGCATCCCAGGAAATGATGCGTGACGGGGCTGTGCGAAGAGCCGAGAGGCCATCCTGAGGTTAGTGCAACAACTAGGGCACCCTCAATTGTTTATCCCCCAGCGCGGAGCATGGGGCTTCCACTTGGCGTGGGCATAGCCGTTGAGCGATAGTGTTGCCCGCCAGCACGGAGCATGGGCCTTCCACTTGGGCGTGGGAGGGGAGCTTGGTGTTAGAGTGTCCGGGCATGTACAACCCAATTCGTTGGTACACGTGACTGGCATGATAGAATTGGAGGAGGTGTATCTGGGCACCCGTGAGCCAGCGCAGGACTCACGAGGCCGTACCTCAAAGGCGGGTTGCGCCTGAATTTTTATAGCGGGAGGCGCACTTGCAAAACCTATTAGATGGGGCTAACCTATGCGGAATGAATCTCCAGAGGCCATCGCATGAGAAGGCCAAACACCAAAGACCCAAGGAGGTGACATGGAAGAGGTCGGGCAGCTAGACATAACTCAGTCCTAGGGTTTATCGATGCTGCACGGGCAGACCCGAGCATAGACGTCGTGCCCAGTCTTCTCATGCGACAAACCCAAGAAAAGACACCCGACGCGTGGCTCCCACGATGGGGAGGCACCGAACAAGGGTTGTACGAACAGGGTCACGCGCCCTGACTTACCCACTCTTGATTAGCTCACACGAGGACAAGCACCAAGGACCCCGGGGAGGTTACATGCACTGGACTGGCCCAGGAGACAGAGGTAGACCGCTTAGATTTATCAACGTTGCAGGGACAGACCCGAGCACAGACCCCGTGCGAGCCCTTTATCTTGAGGCAGTCGAGGGAGGGGTTGTTAGGGTGGAGCGACATTCAGGGTGACGAAGCACCAGGAATGCAGTTGGAATATTTAGGAAATTGATCAAATGTAGAATCAGTCTAACGCATGCGCAAAATGATACAACCGTGGGGGCGGGCCCTAACAGCTTGAGGATAATGCAGCCCGAGGGGCGCCCTCAATTGAACAAACCAAAAAGTCACCTCGTAACAGCGCTGCTAGAGCGTTGGGGTAGTTGTCAAACTTTGATCCTCATGAGCCTGAGGGCTTTGGAGGCTTGAGGGGCCCGTGAGGCCCAGGGGGCTTGCGAGGGTTCGGACCTCCTGAAGAACCACATGGCACCGGGCCTCATGAGACGCGTGCACGGTCTGCATGACGTGCTGGTACGCGGCACCCGTGTTTACGAGGCCAAAGGGCATGCAGACGTTTCTCTAGGGGTAGCCCCCCCTGCGTATGACTTGCGATGGCCAGAAGAGGCCATGTGATGCGGCCCCGTTGAGGCCCAGGATGTTGAAGCAGACGCGCAACATGCCGTTGGGGACGGCAGCCGCACTGGATGGTGCAGGGCGATGCTCGCCACACATTGCATGTGCCTCCTCAAGCTCCTCGACCGCATTGGTGATGAACTCCCGTGCTCCTGGCGCCTCGCACCTTGCTCGTTGCTTGTGGGGGCGCATCAAAGCACACCTCCAAGTTATGCCCGAGCACCTCCCTCGTCGCACTAGTCAGGTCGGACTCTCCAGGTAGAAGCCCTCGAGCCACCGTAAGGGAGGCTTCGGGCGCACCTTCCTATGCGGGAGGGAGAGGCGCCCAGTAGTGGGCGCGGAGCCTGAGACGCTAGCCATGGGGGTCCCAGCCCCCTGGCGGCTCTTGGGGAGGAGCTGCTTCTTCTTCTTGCGGATGTCGTCGGGAGGCAAGATGTCACCCTCATCGTCAGATTTTTCGGCCGCCGCAGCCTGGTAGGCACGTTCAAGGCAGCACACTGCATCCTTCTCATTGCAGGAGACCGTGATGATGTTGTTGCACCCTGGCATCTTAAGTACGTTGTAGCCATGGTGAGTTGCCGCCATGAACTTGGTGAGAGCAGGGTACCTGAGAATGGCGTTGTATGGGAGGCCAATGTGGGCGACGTCAAAGTCGATGATCTCGGTGTGGTAGTTATTGTGCTTGCCGAAGGTGACTAGGAGGCGCACCTACCCTAGGGGTATGGTGGAACCATCGGTCACTCCTGAGAAGGGCTTGGTTGGCATGAGATGATCAACGACACCTGATGTGTGTTGACAGAGAGGACAATGAGACCAGCGCCATAATCGATGAGGGTCTTGGTGATGAGGACGTTGGTGATGGTGGGTGTGCAGAGCAAGGGGAGCGCGCCTGTGGTGGCCGAGTAGTTGAGGTGATCCTTGGAGTCTAAGATAATGGCACACTTCAACCACTTGAGGGGACGTGCAGCCTCGAGCCTCAGGAGGGATGCGTTAACCTCACGAGGGAACTGATTGAAGATGCGGTTGGAGGCTAGGGCCTGAGCGCCGCCCAGAATGCAGGCGATCACACAGGGCTACCGAAAGCCCCCAGCCCCATCATCCTGCCGGTTGTTGTCATTTATCCATGGTGGAAGCGGTAGCAGAGGAAGGCCGGCCTTACCCTGAGGACGAGCCTACTGGGGCTAGTCGTGTCGGGGTCCATCGCGAGGGTTGTCATGCCAGTGGTCCTTGCGAGGCTCGTCGTGCCAATCCTGACATGGGTTGCGGTTGTCCCGGCGGCCTCCGCCATGGCCCCATCCACAGTCGTAGCCACAGTTGCCACGCTCGGGGCAGCGGCCTAGGCGCTTTTCATGGACCTCCCTGAGCTCCTAGCAGTGGCTGGTGATGTGGGTGTTGGTGTAGTGGAAGATGCAGAATGGGCGGTTGCCCCTGGGGGACTCTTCCTATTCATAACCGCGCTTCCTCTCGGGCTCGGCTGCTAGCATAGCGGGGCCCTTGCATTTCACCTCCTTATCTTTGGCCTTCTTGTCTTCAGAGTCTGCCTCCGAGAGCTCGCACGGGGGAGAGGCGGCCCGCCTCGGCCGTTGTGCACTTGTTCACAGGTTAAACAACTCCAGGGCTGAGCATAGATCATCATGGATAGCGATCTCCTCTCTCGTATCGAGGCCCCTAACACCATAGGTGAATGCCAAGATGATGTCCTCATCCAACGCCTTCGGAATCTTGAGGCGGACGCTCATGAAGTGTTGTATGTACTTGTGCAGGGTCTCATCTAGCTTCTGCCTCGTGCGCCGCAGGTCGCTCACCACTGGGGGGCGGTCCCGGCTGCCCTGGAAGTTGGCAATGAAATGCTCGTGAAGCTCGTCCCAGGAGGATATTGGTCCTTCCATGAGGTTTAGGAGCCAATAGCGCGCGCCATCTTTCAAAGCCATGGGGAACCAGTTCGCCATGACTGTGTCGCCACTGCTTTCCGGCTCGATGCTTAGTGAGTAGAGCTAGAGGAACTCTGCGGGGTCGGGAGTGTCGTCATAGCATGGAGGCAGGTCAGGCTTGAACTTGTCGGGCCAGACGATGCAACGCAGCTTCAAGGTGAAGGCGTGGCAAGCCTCTTCAGTCTTAGGCACAACGTTTGTGAGGGGAGCTCGGTCTTGTGTTCGTCTGCCACAACCTCTAGTGGCACACGATCTTGATGCTGGCACGGTGGCGGGAGAGGGCACGCGCGTCATCTTGCGGCCGTGGGACCACCTGGCAGCTCCCTCGTCTCGTCCGCGCGTCGACGCCCCACGTGGCGGGTCACGGGGGCACGCTTCGCGTCAGGGCTCGAGGTCGGTGCTTTGTAGGGAAGGAGGAGATGGTGCACCATGAGCCATGTCGCCCGCCTGGAAGGGCGGGGGATGGAGCAAGTGAGAGGGCACCAGGGCCTTGCCAACAGCATCGACGAGCTCGGCGATGCAGCCAAAGCCAGTCTTTGTAGCAATCGTTGGCAGGCCAGTAACATAGTAGCTCACGCACCATGAGTAGCACAACGAGTGCGTTCGCCGGTCCGCGGCATGCGTGGGAGGATGACGTCGTGGCGGTATTGGGGGCCGGAGTAGTGGTGTAGCCATCACGCCGCACGGAGGGTGGCAGGGATGAGTACTTCTGCTCATGAGCAGCTGGATCAGGAGCAGCATTGGATGTAGGAAAGATGGAGCGGCGCGGAACGCAACAGCCTATGAGCGCCGTCTCGGTGACGCGAGCGGCCCGACACTCGGTGCGGGCTCGGCAGGCGTCGGCCATGGAAGCCATGAAGCGGAGACGAAGTGGAACCGGAGGAGGATTACGACACGCCCCTACCTGGCGTGCCAAATGTCGGAATCGGGGCTCCATGGACCCAACAAGGTTAGAACTCTGGGGCGTGTGCGAAGATCCCAACCAGCTCAATGTCTCAATCTCGTCACCCTACGACCAAGGCTCGTTGAGTGCGTACGAGTGGGGAAGAAGATGAACAAATAGATTTACCCAGGTTTGGTGGCACCTTGCGGTGTAAAACCCTACTCTGGCTTTTGGTGGATTGGCCTCACGAGGAGGTTCAGGATGAACTAGTATAGTGGTTGAGCAACCTCGCAAGGGCTCTTGGTGGGGATGAATTGGCCTCTCGTTGAGCCCCTCCCTATGGTGGAAACTAGTCCCTATTTATAGTGGCCTCATTCCTCTTCCCTCATCGCATAGGCGGGAAGGCATCCCACAATAGCTAAATTTGAAAGGGGACAAGAGGTACATCCTATCCTGTTTAAAGGTGGTCTTCGCATGCAAAGCTTCCAGGCATGATGGAGTGGTGGGCTCAGCGATGACATCTGTCATGCCGAGCTTGTGGTCTTGGTCTTGTTGCACTGGAAGGGAAACCTTTGGGGGGTTCCATGGTAACCCGCGTTCGTCCATGCCTCCTTAGCCCAAAAGAGGAAATTGCCCTCGTCTGGGCCCGCCTGGTTTCAGCCATCATGGCCCATGTCATCCCGGCCTCACGAGGCCGGGTACCTGCATAGTAATCTCCGATGCTTGGGAGGCAGCTTGGAGATGCCACTTCTCTGGAGTTCTTGGCGGTGTTTGCCTCGCGAGGCAGGAGCTCTCATGAGGGCCTTGGCTTGGGGGGCTTTGCGACTGGGGTGTACCAGGCTATCGAGGTGGGCCACAAGCTGGGCCATAGGCAGGCAGGTCTGGGTACCCCCGGTCCTAGAATGCCGTCAACAACCCTTATAAGTTTCCTCACTTGATGTTGGTTAACACATATCTCATTGCCCCATATGCAAAATGGGTCGATACACGGATCTTTAGCAATGACATATGTACCTACAAGCAACAAGTTAGTATTAGAATGTTAACTAAAATTGCACAATGACGTAGTACAGTATTCCTTGACCCATTGTATAAGATCTTATTACATTCAAAATACTCACATATTTGATGTATTAACATCTTGTACTTTGGGATGGGTGGAGTATATATATAAGCCATGTGATGAAACTAACCTCAATGGAAAACAACAGTTGTTCCCAATATTGTTCTATGTAAGTACATCAAAAGGCATGTTAAGTACTGACAGGCTAAACATCAACCAAATATATGCATGGTCAACAACATGATCACAAAATGATAGCTTTAGTGTGTAGGTTTAAGCATGCTAGCTAAGCTAATAATAACTGGAGATGTGTGTTAACTACAATAGGCTTAACATTTAACAACAAAAATGTATTCATTTAAACTGGTATTGTGCATGTTTAAGCACACTAGTTATTGTTACATAAAAGTTCAAAGTATCGTGCTCACTACAACAAGCTTAACAGCAACCAAATATAGCCACTCATAGTGGTACTGTTCAAATTGCATAGAATGTAGCTGGTGCCTACACATCAAATTGTATAACTGAACATCACATTGTGACAAAACAGAAAGAAACAGTGGGCTTCTTAACTATACCAGGCTTAACACGAGCCACATATGGCTTTTGAAACTTGTATGATGAAAATGAACTGGAGAGTACGTACTTGCAAATATAGAACTTCACAATGTGAATAACTGAAATAAACAAGCTAGATTATATGGCAATTGAATCAGGACATATGCCCACTACAAACAACCGAGCTAGGAAAAACATTTAAACAAGGCATATGCTCACTACAACATGCTTGATAGCAACCAAAAATAGTTATTCGTACCGTACTGTTGAAATTGCATAGAAAGTAGCCGATGCTTAAAAATGAAATTGTATAATGAACATCACATGGGAAAGAACTGAAATAAGCAGTGCACGTGTAACTACACCAGGTTTAACAAGAACCGCATACGGCTCTTGAAACAAGTATTGGTGAAATTCAACTAAACAGTCCATTCATTTAGCATGAGTGAAATAATTTAACATGAGATGGTTTTCCTCACCTGTCACAGATGGGCTCATTCCCATCGGAAGAGCGTAATTATGGGTATGCTCGCTGTTTTTACAGATGGGCTCCTTCCCCTTGGAAGAGCAGTGATGCAGGGTGCCCTCCCTGATGTCGCGGATGGGCTCCTCCCCTTGGCATCGTCGATGATGTCTGACTTGGCAGCTGATGATATCGAGCCACTTCCATAGAAAATGTCCTTCAGAAATGACAACAGAGGCTCCTTGCAGATGAAGGAAGAAGATTGACAGTGAAGCAGAGTAGATCATTGGCTCAGCCTTGCATGAGGTCAATGGGGGTTGAACCCGAGGTGTCCGGGTTAGGCCACTAAATCTGTGACATAGCCCGCGACAAGCCGTCACTGTCGAAAAGTTCGATGTCATAGCCGGCTGTGTCAATATGCATCCATACGGGAACCTGTTATAGCCTCGTAGTCGTTAGATTTCCCGGTGGCCTCGGAGGCCACCTCATCATCGTAGTCAGCTTCCCCGGCAGCCTCGGCGGCCACCTCGTCATCGTAGATAGCTTCCCCAGCGGCCTCAGCAGCCACCTCTCCATGGTAGTCAGCTTCCCCAATGATCCCGGCGGGTACCTCATGATAGTAGTCAGCTTGCCTGAAAGCCTCGGAGGACACCTCAGCATCGTCTAGCAGAACGGCCGCGATATACCTCCTTTTGGCCATTCGCTCCTCGAATGCCCCTAGAAGTGTAGCTAGCATTAGGCTGCGATAGTCTGTCGTGGGGGATGCGGATTTGTGAGGAAGGGGGTGTTTAGAAGGCGCCATCTAAAATATTCAGTGCAACAGGGGTACGGTGATGGGTTCGTAACCTGCACGAGAGAGCAGGAGAGGTTCACTGTGGAATGTGGAGCAGGGTAGGGGCATCAATGGTGAGGTAGCTAGGGTTCGAGCGAGGGAGTTGTGTGGCGGTTGAGGCAAGAGATTCCTTGGTGGTGTTTGAGGAAATGTTGCGGCTACTTTAACATTTACTTGGAGGGAATGAAAAGCAGGGACAACTTAAATTTATATGAAGGGTTTGAAGTGGCGTCGAAGGGACAAACATCGCACACAGCCCGAACATAATACATGTGTGCAATTCAAAGAGAAAAAACATGCGGAACCATCAAGTTTTAAATAATTTCTCAAAGCAGGTAGCTATTTTTCAGATTTCTCTATGTGGGTTGGTTCAAAGGTGGTTTGTTGTTACGTGACAACAACCGGTCGGGCGTGGCACATAGTTAGCATGCGGGAACTGTGTCTACTATGTATACAATCGAATACAGTTGTCTCGTTCGACTCAACTTCTATTTAAGTTTCAGAAAAAGACTCCACTGCAATTTATATAACAACATTGGAAAATAAACAAGATACATCTAGGGTAATAGCACAAACAGACCTGCTTGTGGACCAAATGTATGTAAGGAAAGTTTGTTGTGGTGTTCAATTATGGAATCCACAACTTTGATGTGACACACAATGTCTCGCAGAGCACACAGTAATGTTGGCTTCTGCCCCCCTCCCCCATCCCCACAGACCTTCGAGTCGACGGGTGGATGGTAGCGACAATATATATATGAACATACACACTTATACTAGGACTGCAATTTCACCCAACCATAACACAAAACCAATAAAAATCCATCATGATCACCCCTCCCCCGTCTTTTTGTTCTGAGGGTAGACTGCTCGGGCCCACAGACGGGTTCATCTCGGAAACTTCACAAGATGGGTGACACAACAACCACATGTGTGTGTGCCTCAACTAATTAATTAAGATGGTTTGATATTTCATGTGTGCATAACTTTTTGATGTGGCACATATGCCTCACAAAAGTTGAACGATACGTAGTACCTAACCTTACAAACAGGTTTCATGTATATGTACTATTGTGTTGCCCCTCCCCCGCCCCAACCCACCCCACGTGAACACATGCTTCGAACCTACAACATGACCTATATGTATGTATGCACTCAAACTTCTGTCTGGTATCTCACCATGAACTATATCATAACAAATAATGAGAAGACTATATCTACCTTGTTCAATTTAACCAGTAGTATGGGCCGGTTTAAGTGACAAACCACACGGGTCCACAAATTTGGCATGTTGTCCACAACCACACAAGGGAGTGTCTGTAGACAACACCAAAGCACACGCATGGCCCCAGGCACATATGTATGAAAGCGTTGTGCGATGTTTTCAAATACCAAACGCACAACTTTTTATGCCACATGAGTGTCTCCTAGACCATAATGGCCTTGTACTGAGGTTAACGACCCATGCATATATAGCCCCACGCGCGCCCGTAGTTCGAGCTGATAGGAGGGATTCACTGTGTACGATGCGTTCAAATTTTGGTTAGAAATATCAATGCATATGTCAACTACGTACAATATATATAACACATATACCAACAAGAAGAATCCAGCTTGGTCAAATTAACATCTCTGCAACTGCCAGTGAAAGTGGCGACCCACGTGGACATGGTTGGGTCGGTGTGATGTCGGTGACCACGTGAGAGAGTCTTGACAAAACAAACGACCACTGCATGAGGCACACATATATATGTATATATGTACTAACTGTTTGTTTAGTTAGTACCCAATAGAACTTTAATGTCACTTGCCTTAGAAATTGTAAGTCGACATATGAACAGGATAGATCACAACACGTATAGTATATGTATGCCTCCCCACATCCACGCCCCATTTCAAGATAATGGTGGGATGGGTTCATGGGTATATATGCATGCGCTCAAAAAACATTAGTCTCGATGTCTAACCATAGCATACGGTAACACATACCAAAAAGGATCCACCTTGTTCAAATTGATATATATTATAGGTGACAACACATGGGCCCCATAGATTGACGCGTCCTCGATTACCATGTGAGGGAGCCACTCAGGACCGCCATCAATTATATGTGACCCAAACATATGCATGAGTTTGCTTTTTGATGTTAAAATGTGAACTGCATGACTTTGCTCCGGTGCGTGCTTCACAAATTGGAAAGTCCTCGTGATGTAGAAAACAACGCACAATATGTATGTCTCCTCCCACCCACCCCCCTAAAAATTGAGTGGTAGGAGGTACTAATGAGTATGACACATCAATCTTTGGTGTAGAATCTCGCCATGATCTACCAGAACACAGAGCAGATTAACTGAACCCTCCTTGGTCAAACCCCTACCGGTGCAGCTCAAAAGTGATAGCCCACGTGGACCACGAATGTGCGCATCACTACTGATGCAGCTCAAAAGTGATAGCCCACGTGGACCACGAATGTGCGCATCACTAATAACACATGGAGGATTATTGTTCGAGGGACCACCACCACTGTCTGCATGTGTCCTAAACACATGCATGATATTAGGGGTGTGCCTTGTTTTAAATATTTAATTGTTGTGGGGACCCTAACTCATAAGTCGTGATCACCGAATGCACGTGTACAATGATCCCAGAGATCAATGCTCACTGAAGACATAGAAGCTGAATAATAAGAGTCTTACATCCTTACATACCGTCTTACACAAATAAAGACCATGGTGGTCAAGTCTTACGTAGATAGGGCCATGAGGGCCAAACACTTAAACATAACAAGCAACGGAAATCTTGATCAAAAGCGTGAACCCATGCCATCTGCCTTGAACCTACAGGCATTCTCACTGGGAAGCATCCTAGTTCGCATGTTCGTCACCAACGAACTCTTCACCGTACTCCTGTTCTTCCATGCCTGGCCAATTAAATAACCAGTGGCAAGCCAATGAGTACTTTGAATGTACTCGCAAGCAACCCATGTTTGGAACAAGGTGATAACAATGCATAATATAGCACTAAGTAGGTATTTTGCAGAAAGCTAATTTTGAATGCAATGACATGATCAAGTAACTAGGTAAGCATGCGTCAACAGTTGGTAGATATTCATTTGAACAAGTTATAGGTATCATCAAAAAATAGGGGGTTGAACATCTCATGCTTAATCATCACGTCAAGTTATCCGTCTTATCGCAAGTATCATCTCTGTGTCATCCACACACACCCACACACACTAAGTTTTTAGGAAACATTTGGACGTGGCTTAAGTAGGACCACCTTATCTGTCCTTGACCGTGGAAACGGCTACTCGAATAGTTTGACACTCTGCAGAGGTTGCACACTTTACCCACAAGACTCGGGGAACTTCCGTGTCATCCACGACTCGCGGTATATAACATACCCGAGGTAAGCACCTGAACAATGCCTTTCCCCTGGCGAGACTAAAAAAAGAGTACACCCCATTGGTACCCATCCCAAATGATGTACATCACTCGTAGCATCCATGTAGGTACCAATGGTGTGCCTGGTGCCTGTAAAGACAACGCATGATTGTCCATACTGGCACGGCCTCGTATCAAGAGTGACCATGCCACTCCTGCCACTGGTAATGCGGGCTCCTTGCCAATACCCACCAAAGTAATCAACAGAGCCCCGTCCCATAAGGGTTATCGTGGTTGCACATGTAAGGTTGGGATGGTCGACAAATCTTAAACCCTCCATTTTCGAAAATCCACACACTCACTTCCTCTGGTACACCACTTCTTTCTCAAGTGGTCACTCAACTCATCATCATCTCCCTCGGACATTAGTGGCACCTGATGGGGTTTTCGAAAAGTCTTTGAAATCATCTCTGTATTTACATCTCCATGCATAATCCCGATCCCACTTCTGTAGCATCTACTAGCATCCTATCTACTCCCACCTGCACAACCCTCATAAGGATGGTAGGGTCATGCACGATGCAAGTATCAATGGTAAAAGTAACGGTGGCATCCCACCGAAGTGGTCACCACATCAACATGAACAACATGACGGAAATAAGTGCTATATGCCATGCAAATAAAAGGGTCCTTAGTCATGGTCAAAGGGTTGCTTGCCTGGCTCAACAAAGTCTTCGGGTCCAACTCCCTCGTCAACAACGCAATCTATCGTTGCAATAAATAACGATAATAATAAGTATCACACGAAAACAAAGCACACAAATGAACTACTAAAATGCTACCCTACTCTTATAAATACTAAAATACTAAGAATATTTTTTTTAAGGTTTTTCTGTGAAAACATTTTTTAAAACTATTTAAACAGAGGCAAAAATATGCCCAAAACAAGTTTTAAATAAAACAGTGCATAAAAAGGTTTTCAACATTTTTCACAAATGGCACTATTAAATTCTACATATTATTCTAAGATTTTAGGTGGAAAAATATTTGGTATTGGATTTTTATTTGGAATGGTGGGATTGTTGGATTACATAAGAAAAAGAAAAAAGGTAAAGAAATGTTGTTCATCTAGGTCGAAAGAAACCGCAGCTGAGCCGGCCCAGGGCGAAGCGGTGCGCGCGCAGCCGACGGGTTCGAACCCGACAGGCGGGCCCTACCTGTCGATGGCATAGGGGGTAGGTGAGTATGACAGGTGGGGCCTGCCTGTCATCTCCTACCTCACGAACAGGGGGCTCGGGGGACTCACCAGCGGTGACTCCGGCGGCCGTCTGTCACGCGGGTGGCACGGGGAGGCTCAGGGAGGCCCCTTCGTTTGCTTGGGCACGACGATGGTTTCTGTGGGACTGTGGTTCGCCGGCGATGTGAATTCGTGGCGAAGGGCTTGGGGAGGAGGATCGTCCGGTCGCCCTGAGCTACAACCGAAGAGGAGGAGGGGGGAATCACTACAGAGTGGTCAGCGAGGCATATAGGAAGAAGAATGAGCATTGGACGTGCCGCATACCACAAGATCGACGGCGGCCTTTGACGGTAGAGCACCGGTCCGATCCGGACGTAGGTGCTCTCAAGGCTCGTGTGGGTGGAGCGGGTGAGGTCGATGGCAACAGAGGAGGAGAGGGAGGTCCAGGAGCTCCTTATATAGGCAGGGGGTGGTGTAGCGAGGGGTGGTGCATCGGTGAGGTCGAGGGCGACGCCACGAGCCACGGGGATGCCCCGGGCCGTGTCTGCGGTGGTCGTGGACTCTGTCCATGCCCATGGGTAGGAGGAGGGGCAGCTAGGGGGCAGAGGCGGGCGCGTGTGAGCTCTGTCATTGGAGCTCTTCGGTGGTGCCGTGCGCGTGCGTACGACGATAGTAGGGGAAACAGAGAGAGGAGGGGAGACGACCGGTAGGGAGGCGCGGATGCCAAGGGGGCCCCAGTGGCGTGCTCCCTTGGCCCGAGGTGGTTGGGAGCATCGGGATGGGGGCGGCTACAGTGCGGGAGCGCACTGTAGCATGCTCTATAGCGCCCATACGGCCGACAGTGGCATAAAAATGCGCACATGCATGGCCATTTGTGTCTTGGAGGTTCCAAAGATGCCCATGAGCTAGCAAGAGCTAGGGGATAGGCAAAGGTGAAGAAATAGAGTAGGCGGGAGGTTGAAAAGTTGTTGTCCTTGCTGTCCAGAGAGGTGAATGTGGGTTTTACCCCACTTATCCATTGATTCTTGGCCAGAGAAAATTACTTGAGGTTAAATGCAATACTAGAAAGTTGCGGTAAAATTTTGGAGGCAAGTGGATTAGCAGAAGGGGGCCAAATAGGGTTTTTGCTATTCTGGCAGAAGGTGTTTGATGGAGATTAGGGCAAGCAAATGGGCTTTGCGTGCCATAATATTTTATAGGATCAAATGGTGATTAGAATTAGGCCTGATCACCAAGTTTGAGCTTGATTGATGAAAGTGCACAATGTAACTTTGTGAAACCCTAGAAATCAACAAAATATGGCTTCTCTAGATCTAGGCATGCTAAGCTAACCACATTGATTCACCACTTAGTGTAGCACCACTATTTGGTGATTAGAACATGTCCACAAAGTTTGGGGTCAAGGGAAGAAACTTCACAATGTAGAGTTGCTTAAATTTGAATCCGGACAGGGAGGGTTTTGGAATAGTTTGCTGAATCAAATAAACTTGTATTGAGATGTAACTTTGCAAGATAATCACCTATGACATTGTTGACTTGCTAGAATTTTCTTGGAATTTATTGAGAATATTTCTTATAGAAATATTTCAAAAGCTTCATTGGGCAGAAAGGGTTTGAGGGGTTTTTCCCATGATTTTGAACATGACCATGTGTTGAAACTCATATATATCGAACATATATGTCCACTGAGTTTCCCTAAATTTTCTCAAAGATTTTGAGAGCATTTAAATAATTTTTCCCTATGAAAAACCATTTCTAGTCTTAAGAAAAAGCCTTTTAAATAAATAGTAAAATAATCTTTAAAAATAATATACTAGGTTTCATATATATACTAGATTTCAAGTTAAACCTTTGGGGAACAAGGATCCACCCAATTTAAGGACTTGAAGTGCAAAACCTCAACTCAGGGGGTTTTAGAAACCTAATTTGAATAAAACCCTTTTGGTCAAAATAATATTTGATAAAAATAGTTTTGGGCACTATTCACATGGCATGATCATTGGACAAGAAGTTTGGGTCAAGGAAGATAAATATGGAGAGGGATAGATCCTAAGAGTGCCTTACACAAACAAGCAAACAAGCAAACAAGCAACAATTCAAACATGCACAAGCACTGGAAAAAATTTAATTGGCCCCAAATTTTGCAAATCCAAGCATAACAAGGTGATACAAACACAGGGTGTTACAATTGCACAACTTCGAGAATTTGGTGTCCCAACTCCCTCACAAAATAGACAATCCCACACACAAAAGCTTGTGCAATAAGTGAACGAGAAACAACCCCCCCCCCCCCCCCGCACAACCACCACCGAAAATACCACTTCGAGGTGCCTCAAAATATTTTTATGCAAAAAACACGTGAAAAATCAGTTCGTGTTATAATTATCAAATGTTCATATATCATTCGAAAAATATGCAATAATTGAGTTTCCAGGAATTCATTGGGGGAATCATATGTCATCGTGGGTTCATCTTTAGTCGCCATGCAATAAATGGTAAGAAACCTCAAACATCTTGGCATCGTGGAAAACATTTAAAAACTTGGTTTTTAGATAGCACAGCCTCAAACATCAAAAATATCATTTTAAATTGAAGTAAATCCAAAAATTAGTTGTAACTCATGAAACTTGGGAATCCGTTTCATGATATATATATACATATACACACACAAACAGACACACACACATTGTGATAATTTTTGGCCTAATGGGAGTCAAGTTTTTTAGATACTTCTCTTACAAACAGGGGCTTATTAAAGGTTCGTACACACACTTTTCACGTTACCATTACGAATGATTACAGTATTCAACCGTGTGTGTTGGCCCTAACAAAATATTCCATACCACCACAGGCCTCATTTGTTGTCTGAGCGGACGTGAGTTAATAGGACGCATGCAAGTAGTCCGCTGCTCAGGCTAACTCTAAGGCATGCGAGCACATGTGTAAATTGACGGGACGCGTGCGAGCAGGCCACTCTGGCTCACAAGGAGACGTGCGAGTTGGCGTGTGAATTGACGGGACGCATGCGAGCAGTCCTCAAGCTCACCGGGAGTTGTGCGAGTAGGGGTGAGGCATGCGAAAAGACCGTTGCATAGGCTCACGGGGTGGCGAGCCGTTTAACCCCTCCTGCCTAGCTCCCAACGACCCTATATTAATCACGCCTTTGATGCTGGTTATAATAGGCGGCCGCAATCCCCTCTCTCCACACATCGCGCCTGCATCCTTGCCGCCCTTCCCAGTCGTAAACGCTCTCGGAAGTGTATCATATGGTGACCAAGCGCACCATCATAGGGAGTGGTGATGTGGGGTTCGAAGCCGGGGCCGACGAAGCAACTAAGCATGTCTTGATGTTGGGCGACGAGGTTGCCCTCCCCGCAGATGAGGTCTTGCATGGACAAAAGCACGGCCATGATGTCGTAAGCCCTGTCGTGCCTCCCTACTAGGAGGCATTGCAACACAGAGACTACTACGACTTCTCTAATGACCACTCTAGCAACGATGACTTCGAGGACTCTGACGTTGACAACTCCGATGACAACAGAGAACATGTTAGACCTCCCTATCTATGTAAGTATATCATAGGTTATCTCTGATTAGTCATGTTTCCTCCTTTTTTGGATTGGAAATCTCGGGGTTCATGTTAGTTAAATCCATGTAACCAGAGTAAGATTCGACAGATCGGTGTTAGTGTTTACGTATGGATTGTTTCTTAGGTAAATTATAAGTGACTTGGATAAGTCACATCCGTACAAACGATTATGCTAATATTATGTCTAAGGTTTTACAGTGGTTTAATGGTTCACCTGTACAAATGATCATTTTGCTAATAATAGGTCTACATAGATGATTATACATTTATCCATTTGTAAATAAACATTGTGTAAGAGCATGTAGATCACTACTTTAGTGATAATGGGGAGTAGTACTTACTTGAAAGTTCCTTGTTTGTTTGACGATAATCGATTCATGCATTTATAGTCATCAGTTAATAATTTTGTTGCACTAAGTTGTTGTGATATAATTTTATGCATTTCATTCATAAATGTCATGATTTTTTTATTATATGTATAGGTGCAATCTTACAATGTTGTCAGCGATAAATATGACCATAGAAGGTACAAGAAACACAAGCTCAAGGATCTCTATGCTGGAACGCATAGTCATCGTATTAGGACCCATAATGGGGGGCTTCGGATGCCCGCTGCTCCCAAAGGCTTAATCCCGCGTTTGCAAGTATTCTGGCGCATGCTAGAGCACGAGTCATTGGCTCCTTCAAGAAGAAGTATTATTGGAGGGTGGTGCGTGCTGCTTACGCGGAGTAGCTTGAGAAAGTTTATGTTGTTGGTGGGTATGATTAGGATTGAGTTATATATACATGTCCTAATGCCAGCACTACCCTAGCTATCTAGTTTGTGCATCTTATATCTCTGCTTGACCATGTTTATTATGTGTTGATCTAGATGTTGGTGAGACTCTATTTTATGAACTAATATGAACAGCAATGTAATTGCAGTCTTGAGGTGCAATCAGTTTTGTTGATGGAATATTTATGCTTATCTCAGAGTGCCCACACAATTTACTACTAGCAACTTTTTGCCCACAACACGCACAATTATCTGTGAGTGTTAGTAGTTTTTTTACGCCAAGCATATTACGGTAAAAATGCCAGACTTACCTGGAAACTTGTTGAATACGGTAAAAAAATCAGGTGTCACACGATAGAGGAAATTTGGAGCCCACACACTTGGTTATTTTCCTGGATTGGAACCGGGTGTGAGGACTAACATTGTGATGCGACATGCGTGTGACATGATTGTCCAGAATGCATTCCCACGGATCGCACATCTACGGCTATAGGATTTACACATACCACGACAGTCCCCTTACACCTTAGTGACACTTATCGCAAATGGTGGTATCTACTGAACCATCATTTACGAAGCGCATTATTAGTTTGGTCGAGAAAATCCTCACCATCGCCCCCACTTACCAAAATCCCCATCGTCTTTCCCAGTCAAACCAGCACTGCAAATGTCACACCGCTACTTAGTGTTGAATGTGTATGTTGCTTTAAGTCATTGCACACGCTTTGTTTTAGTAAATCATTTGTGTTGGTACCCCGATCCTAGGCCATAAGAATCCAGCATGCAACACATCACATCACTTTGCAGCCTCACGCACGGTGATCTCCACGGCTGCCACCTTACCTGGGTCGGGACCGTTTGCGTCTTTTGGATCACGTATGTGAGTATGTTGCTAGCATTCAAATGTCAAAGAACCCGGGTCGACATGACTAGTCATAGAACCCAAGTGACACATCCGTAAAGGGACAGGCATACGTAACCCAGTAATGCAGGTGTCGGTCTCTAGCGTGTGTACACGAGTCATCGCAATCTACAATGACTCCATTACGCCATGGGACATAAATGTCATCACTGCATGTAGACGAGTTGTAGCAGGCTACATGGACTCCATTATACTGTGAGACATTTCCCCTAAGGGACTCACACAGCAGTAAAGAAGGATACATGCCGGTCAATCAATGTGTCCGGAGGAGTAGCAAGCTACCAAGGCTCAGTGGAAGCACAAAGAGGCATTTCGTAACGCCCCGGACACACCCGCCAGTGTTCGTTACTCCTGGTGGGATCTAGACTGGCCTCATAGATCAATACTAGTCTTTTCTGCACACTTTGTCCTCACTCATGCGCACCCGGGACCAACTTCCCGGTTGTTCACCCATCCTAGAACTACTCCAAGCCAAGCACGCTTAACCTGGGGGTTCAATTTGAATGGGCTCCCGGAAAAGAAGGAATTCCTTATTGATATGAGTAGTCTATCATCCCTAATAAGCCAGGCTATCACATACACCACCACTCAGAGGAACCGACGTCCTCGTCAGGTCACAGGAACATTCCCTCTTGGCACAAGCGTCTGTGCTTTCAGTCCAATACATGTGTCATTCCGTGTGCCACGACGGGTCACAAACTTCATGAACAACATGACCGCGCACCTGTCGGCTAACATCCGTGTAACCGCGAGGGTCGGCTCTGATACCAACTTGTAATGCCCCGGACACACCCGCCGGTGGTCGTTACTCCTGGCGGGATCTAGACTGGCCTCACAGATCAATACTAGTCTTTTCTGCGCACTTTGTCCTCACTCATACGCACCCGGGACCAGCTTCCCGGTCGGTCACCCATCCTAGAACTACTCCAAGCCAAGTAGTCTATCATCCCTAATAAGCCAGGCTATCACACATTTCCCCATAAGGAGTACTACTAAAGGCACACAATTAGGTGTCGAATCCCACACATACCATTGCACGTCACACGTACACACGACATGCCCGATATGCATAGATACAACTATGGCATCACAACATAACTCTATGACTCAAGTATTTATTAAAAACTCATAAGAGCCAACATAGTGTGGTATTACAAACAGGGTCACATGACCCAACACCCAAGTCATACAAACAAGAAGCGGAAGCAAAACATGTCTGGGTACAGACATCTACTAAAAGTGGCTGGAGGAGCCTGAAAAGCTAGAACGACCCTACCAAAGGAACCAGACCTTTGTCTAGGATTCCCAAGCTAATCTGGACAACATTGAACGTCATGTCATATAAATCACTAATGAGACTGATGTATCTATGCAAAAACATAAATTAGGCAACCATGAGTACAAGGGTACTCAGCAAGACTTACATCAGAACTAACTACATATGCATCATTGCCACCTTTGACTCTTGGCTAACCTGTACTACGACTACAAGTAGTATCTTTGAGGTGGGAAAGCGCACACGAGTCCACATATTCACAATAACAATACTCCACTGTGGATCATGTCCCCTCTCCCTACGAGAAGGCCATCCATAGCACTCACACTTATCTTGCATATTTTAGAGTACCCATTTCACTTGTCTATGAACCACATAAGTTCTCCAAGTAGTCCATATCCGAGGTCGCAACTATTCGAACAGATTAATTAAACCTACAGGGGTATACTTCTTCACACACACTCCCGCCACTTACTACCACGTGCACGTAAAAAGGCACCTCGACAACCTTCAAGCGGAAGCCCAGCGAGGGAGTCGACCATGACCGTCAATCACATAAGACCCTAGTCCAGGTTTATCGCCTATTTGAGACTGAACCCACAAGGAAGTCCAGTCGAAGTTTCCATTACGACCCCAAATGACGTGTACAGGGTTCCCAAGCCCACCTTGACGGATGGTTCTACGCTTGGTACACCCAGCCACTAGTGCATCTACTGCGACATAGCCTACCCCTACGGTGAGTATTATGCCCGGCCGCCAGAACATCCTACAAACACCAGAAACTAGTTGCAACTCGTGGATAGAGATCTAGGCGATTAATAAGTTGAGAGGGTCCATTGGTTTCGGGCCCAATGCATGATAATATCTTGTCTTGGTTAACATACACAGAACTCAGTTCCTACGGACGGTCCCAATGAGACAACCCTTCATGTACGCCTATATGGCCTCACATCGCTACCTTTACCATATTGTGTTCACACACTTAGCTCTCACATAGCAGGACATGAACACATCCATTCCAATTTGTCACTTAGATGGATCAGACCCGATATGACTATAAGCATAGCAGGCACAGTAAGCAAGCATATATGGGTAAGCACAACAAGGCTCAACATTTGCTACTCATGCTAAGTGGTTTCAACTATTTACTGTGGCAAAGACAGGTCATGCAAAGGAATGGGTTCAACTACCGAGAACACCTAAAAGTTTAATCGATATGGTCCTAATGCAGTAAAAGAGAGCAGGAGCGAGAGAGTGGGTTCATATCAGTATGCTCAAGGAGGGTTGCTTGCCTGACAGGTCTGAAGATAGAAAAGCTCTTCATCAATGTCAACGATCACATCGTCGGGACCGTCGTCTACTGAGAAGGCATAACATCGGCAAACAAGAAGAAGGAACACATTCAATGTTATGCAACAAACATGATGTATGATATGACATGTTAAGGTAATGAATTTACCTAGTACAATATTTATCCATATTAATTGAAGTGGAATTCTGATAGGCATCAAATTCCAACTCCAAACTATTTATCAAATTCGTCCTAGTCATGAAATGTCCTATTTGGTGACGTTAACTTGTTCAAACATTCATTATCATGGCGTAAACATATTCATTGGATTTTTCTAATCGTTTTTTTATATATAAATTATTTTCATCTGGGTTACGGTTGAATTTCTATGATTTTTGGAGGTTTTAAGCATTTTCTGAAATAAATAATTCATTTAGGATTTATTTAAATTCCAGAAAGGGATTAATGCATCAGCATTGCATCAGCACTACGTCAGTGGGTCAGTCGGGCCGTCCAGGTCAAAACCTGACCATCTGAGCCCACACGAAAGTGTGATAGGGTTGGCTATAGAGGCTGACACATGGGGCCAGGTTAACTGACCAGCACAAGTCAAACCTGGCTAGTGGGGCCCACTGTCAGTGTCTCTAGGGGGTTTAATTACCAGTACCATTAGTGCTAATGAGGTGACACATCGGCGGCTAAATGTCGGTGACCAAAACCGACGGCGGAGGGACGCCACAGTTGCTTGGAACGACGCTAGGGACCATGGATTTGAGAGCGGTTTGGCTCTACTGAACGCACACGCTCGGGCGCATCCAATGCAACAAGTGACAGTAGCAGGGGTGCCCTGCACCGACAGCGGCGATGACGACCGCGGTGGCCGGAGCTCGGGCTCGAGCATGTCCGGGGCTACAGGACACGGGGAGGCTCGTCGTTGGGCTCTACGGCATCCTGGGGAGGCTCTGAGCAGGACAACGTGATTTTGTTAGTCGGGTGGGGCTTCCAGCAATGGTGGCGAAAGCTCTCGGGTGGCGGTGAGGCTAGATAGGGCACGGAATCGACGAGGAGGAGAGAGGGGAAAGGCATGAAAGCTCACTACGAATCAGTCGGTGGTCTCAACGGGCTCGGGGACAGGCAGATCGCTACGAATCGACGGTGACTTTCCGACAATCGAGGCAGGGATGATGAGCTTGATGGCGACAATGGAAGGCTCCTCGGGTTGATTCTAGTGGCGGGATGGACCAGGGCATTGCGGCGGACCTCGATGCCTTGGTAGCTCGGCGATTCCCTAACGATGGTCGTGCGGGCGAGCGAAGACGGCAACAAGCTCCACTCGGTCTTGGTGGGGATCATGTGAGAGAGGGCGAGAGGAAGAAATGAAAGGGAAGAGGACGATCCAGATGTCTCCAGGAGCCTACCGTCCAGTGAGACAAGCAAGCGAGCAGGAGGTGGCACGGGAGCATGCTTGCGCATGCTGACCACACGCCCTCATGCCTTCTGGCATGAGGTGGAAGACGACTAGCGTCTTGGGCCAGATGGCCTACTTCGGGGCTAGGACAGGTAAGTCCTTTCCTATTCACTTATTATTATTTTTCTATTTCTACAACTTTGTTTTATTTTGTTTAGGAAAACTCATAGATCCAAAAACCCTAAAATGTTTTTGGGGTATATCTTGGAATATTTCCATGTCCCACAAAATGTTTCAGAATATTTGAACAACTGAAATATTTATAGTGCTTCATTAATTGATTTCAGTAGCATTAAAGGATTGTTTTAAAATGCTATAATTGTTGTGAAAAATAAAATATCCCCTGATATGTTGTTGCCAACATTTATCAAAAATAGTGAATATTTTAAGGCCATTTGGAAACATTGGAAAACTTATCTAATTGAAATTGTTTGAATAAGGGAGTGCTAGGGTTTAACAATCCCCATTTCAAGTTCATTTGAATTTAAACATGATGAAATGATGATTAATGCAATGACAAGCAATGGCTAACTAGGGTTGTGACAGTTTGCCATTTAATACCCACAATAAGGAGAGCTTCTTCCAGCCGACGCGTGGCCAACCGAGCCGGGCGGGAAGCTGTGCGTGGTTGCGCGTGGAAATGCGCTCACCAACGATACGTTGGAGGCACTTTGAGCCATCACATGGCCAAACCAACCTCCAGGAATGCTTGTTCATGCGCTAGTCAAGCTTGCATGGCAATCCTCCGCTGGGAAGACGGTGACAAGATGTGCCAATTACTGCCAATCCAACTCCCATTTACTCCACCGCTCATTTAACCTATTGTCTCTCTTTAACTTTACCCCGCAACACAAGAAGCACACCCACACTTCAAATATAGGGAGGACATCCTGCTTGGCTCCAATGGCGGAGGTCCCGGATGCTGCTGACGACGAGCGGCAGTTCACCATTCATGCCCATGTGGACACGCACGTAAGGTCCTAGAACCTCACTATTTCATACACCAAAGACCCGGTCTTAGTGGAGAAATCCATCCACACCTTGGAGCAGTTACTTGCCTATGACAAGTACAAAGTGGTCAGTGTCGACCTCGAGTACACCGGTGGTCGTGTTGGGCATGATCAGAAGGCTGCCGTCGCCTACCTGTGTGTGGGACATTACGTCCTCATCTACCACTACAGCCTGACCACAAGGCCTTGCGATCGATTCGCCAAGTTTGTCAACAGCCCCGACTACATATTCGGTACGGTGGACACCACCAATGATGAAAAGGTGCTCAAGGCCACGGGCTTGGCCTGTCGGAATCTTGTGGACATCCAATGCATGTACAACATCTTGGGCGGCGATCGGAAGCATAAGGACTCCCTAGTTGACCTTGCCATGGCCATCATCGACCCCTACTACAGAGGCATGAAGAATGTCTGCAATAAGAAGAAGGTTGAATCGCAGCACGCCTGGGTCCAAAGACTGGTTAAAGATCACGTCAAGTACGCGGCCAAGGAAGCGTATGTAATCTACGAGATGTGTAGGCCGATCATTGACATGAGGAAGTGCCTTCGTCCTACGCCGACCGCCACCCCTCATCACTAGAAGTATAGATGAATGATTTGATTGTCATTAATACTAATTTAGTATGCATGTACTTGTTAATTGATGTGTGCAAATGTTATGTGTAGTCAGTAATGTAATTGGATGTTTATTTATGTTATGCAATCATGATTTTGTTCTCTAGACAGAGCATAGATGGTATGCAAACATAGCAAATCACATTGCTTACGATTATAGAAAGGAACATGTCGGTGATGATTTCAACGATCCCAGACAATTGGGTGCGAGCAAGTATTTTCCCATAAGCCACATCACACATAGCTTATTATCCGGAATTGTCTGTCTTTTCATCGGTATTCCCACACAATTCCAAGTACTGGCCTATTTTGAGTATCACACATTTCTTGTTAGGCCGAATAGTTTGTGTTACTTTTGACCAACGCAAACAGTCCGTCTGAATGACCTATTTGCCGGGTATCACATACAATCATGCAAACGGCATTTTAGGAGGGAGACTTGTATTTTGGTAGTTCTATATTTTCCTTAGTTTGCAATGGACGATTAGTATCTGGACATTAATATGCAATTGACGATTAATATCCGGACCTTAAGAAGCAGAACCACGACCGAGGGTATCCTAGGCGGCTCTAATGGCGCTCCCAGCGGCTGCCGACGACGAGCGCAATTCACCATGCATGCTATAGTGGACACACACAGAAGGTTCGTGGGGCTCTCGGTGGTGTACACCAAACATCTGATATGGGTGGAGAAATCCAACGTTATGGACATGTTACTTGATGACGACAAGTACAAAGTGGTATGGTTTGACCTCGCGTCCATCGTGTGCTCTGCACTCGCGTCCCTCCATGTTCTCTGCTCTCATGCCCCTCCACGCACGCTCTGCCAGTGGTTGGGGCTGGCCCACGATCACGTCCGGTGCTACATACACATGCAGTTGCACCACGCACGTTGCCCCATCCAGTTATTTGCTCCATGGCTAAATCACACGCTGCAAAAAATGCCATCCGGACATGCCGATTTTCCAGGACGTCCGGGCCCCCATTTATACCAACAACCATTAACCATAGTCTCTTCATGGTTTTGATCATGCCTCACAACACAATAAGCACACCCTCGATGATGCATATAGATAGGATGTGTTGGGGAACGTTGCATGGGAAACAAAAAATTTCCTACGCACACGCAAGATCTATCCATGGTGATGAGCATCTACGAGAGGGAGAGTGGATCTAGATACCCTTGTAGATCGCTAAGCGGGAAGCGTTAAGAAACGTGGTTGGTGTAGTCGAACGTCTTCGCGATCTAAATCGCCGAGCGTCCCGCGATCTCATCATGATCCGTCCCGCGATCCAATCACGATCCGTCCCGCGAAATCATCATGATCCGTCCTGTGATCTCATCACGATCCGTCCCGCGATCTCGTCATGACCCGTCTCGCAATCTTCATCACGGTCCTTCCGATCTAGCGCCGAACGGACGACACCTACACGTTCAGCACACGTACAGCTTGATGACGATCTCCGCCTTCTTGATCTATCAAGAGGGAGAAGAGAGGTAGAAGAGTTCTCCGACAGCGTGATGGCGCTGCGGCGATGGTGGTGGAGCTATTCCGGCAGGGCTTCGCCTAAGCACTGCAGAAAACCGATCTAGAGGAGAAATTATGCACTAGAGGAACGGGTAGCACGTGGCTGAAAATTCTGTGCCAAAACCCTAAAATCCTCTAGTATATATAGGAGGAGAGGAGGAGGAGTCTTGTCTGCCAAAAAGCCAGCCCTTGGGTCGACCAAAGTGGGGAGGAGAGGAGAACTCCTCCTCCAATCCTAGTAGGACTAGGAATCCTCTTTTTTTGGCCTTTTTCCACCTGTTTCCCTTTGGGCTTTTACTCCCAGCCGCATGGGCCTTGTGTGGGACTTCCACCAGCCCACCAAAGGCTGGTATTTACTCTCCCACAACCCATGAAGCCTCTTGGGTCGAAATACCCCTCCCGGTGGTCTCTCGGTACACTACCGGCACTCCCAGTACATTACCGATTAGCCCGAAACTTTTCCGGCGCCCAAAATGGGACTTCCTATATATAAATCTTTACCTCCGGACCATTCCGGAGCTCCTCGTGATGTCCCGGATCGCATCCAGGACTCCTAACAACCTTAGGTCACCACCATACATAACTCTATACTACCGAAACGTCACCGAACCTTAAGTGTGCAGACCCTGCGGGTTCGAGAACTATGTAGACATGACCGAGACACCTCTACGGTCAATAACCAATAGCAGGCCCTGGATGACCATATTGGTTCCTACATATTCTACGAAGATCTTTATCGGTCGAACCTCTATGTCAAGGATTCAGTCAACCCCGTATAACGCTCCCGTTGTTCTTCGGTAAGTTACTTGCCCGAGATTCGATCGTCGGTATCTCCATACCTAGTTCAACCTCGTTACCGGCAAGTCTCTTTACTCGTTCCGTAATACAAGATCCCGTGGCTAACATTTAGTAACATTGCTTGCAAGGCTTGTTGTGATGTTGTATTACCGAGTGGGCCCTGAGATATCTCTCTGTCAAACGGAGTAACAAATTCCAGTCTTGATCCATGCCAACCCAACAGACACCCTCGGAGATACCTGTAGAGCACCTTTATAGTCACCCAGTTACGTTGCGACGTTTGATACACACAAGGCACTCCTCCGATGTCTGTGAGTTGCATGATCTCATGGTCATAGGAACATATACTTAACATGCAGAAAACAATAGCAATAAACTGACACGATCATATGTTACGTTTGTAGTTTGGGTCTGATCCATCACATCATTCTCCTAACGATGTGATCCCTTTATCAAATGACATATCATGTCCATGGCTAGGATACCTTAACCATCTTTTGATCAACGAGCTAGTCTACTAGAGGCATACTAGGGACATGGTGTTGTCTATGTATCCACACATGTATCCGAGTCTCCGATCAATACAATTATAGCATGGATAATAAACGATTATCATGAACAAGGAAATATGATAATAACTAATTTATTATTGCCTCTAGGGCATATTTCCAATAGTCTCCCACTTGCACTAGAGTCAATAATCTATTTCACATCACTATGTGATTCGCATTGTTATGAATCTAACACCCAATGAGTTTTGGGGCTTGATCATGCTTTGCATGTGAGAGAGGTCTTATAGTCAACGGGTCTGCGACATTCAGATCCGTATGTACTTTGCAAATCTCTATGTCAAACTGTAAACACTTTTAGCATGCTCCAGTTGGTACTATTCCAAATGGCTGCTCCACTATATGTATCCAGATTGCTACTACGAGTCATCCGGATTGGTGTTAAAGCTTGCATCGACGTAACTCTTTACGACGAACTCTTTATCACCTCCATAATCGAAAAACATCTCCTTAGTCTTTTAGTTACTAAGGATAATCTTGACCGCTGTCCGGTGAGCCACTCCTGGATCACTCTTGTACCCCTTGACGGACTCATGGCAAGGCACACACAGGTGCGGTACACAGCATGGCATACTATACAGAGCCTGTGGCTAAGGCATAGGTGACAACATTCGTCCTTTCTCTTTCTTCTGCCGTGCTCGAGCTTTGAGTCTTACTCAACTTCACACCTTACAAAGAAGGCAAGAACACTTCTCTCTGACTTAATCCATTTTGAACTCTTTCAAAATCTTGTCAAGGTATGCACTTATTGAAAGTCTCATCAAGCATCTTGATCTATCTCCATAGATCTTGATGCTCAACAATTAGGTAGCTTTATTCAGGTGTTCCTTTGAAAAACTCCTTTCGAACAACCATTTATGCTTTCCAGAAATTCTACATCATTTCCGATCAACAATATATCATCCACATATACTTATTAGAAATTCTATAGTGCTCCCACTCACTTTCTTGTAAATACAAGTTTCTCGTAAACTTTGTATAGACTCAAAAACTTTGATCACCTCATCTAAGTGTATATTCCAACTCCGAGATGCTTGCTTCAGTTCATAGAAGAATCACTGAAACTTGCACACCTTTTAGCATCCTTAGGACTGACAAAACCTTCTGGTTGTATCACATACAACCTTTCCTCAAGTAAACCGTTAAAGAAACGATGTTTGATATCCATCTGCCAGATTTCATAATTGAAAAATGCAGCAACTGCTAACATAATTCCAACAGACTTTAACATCGCTACGAGTGAGAAAGTCTCACCATAGTCAACTCCTTGAACTTGTTGTAAACTTCTTTGCAACAAGTCGAGCTTTACAAATGGTGACATTTACCATGAGTGTCTGTCTTCATTTTAAACATCCATTTGTACTCAACGACCTGCCATCCAACGAGCAAGTCTACCAAAGTCTATACTTGGTTTTCATACATGGATCCTTTCTCGGATTTCATGGCCTCTAACCATTTGTCGGAATCCGTGCCCATCATCGCTTCTCCATAGCTTGTAGGTTCATCGTTGTCCAACAACATGACCTCCAAGACAAGGTTGTCGTACCTCTCAAGAGCAGTACACATCCTTGTCGACCTACAAGGTTCAATAGTAACTTGATCCGAAGCTTCATGATCATCATCATTAACTTCCTCTTCAACTAACGTAGGCTTCACAGAAACAAATTCCTGCGCTGCGCTACTTTCTGGTTGAACAATGGTTCAACAACCTCATCAAGTTCTATCTTCCTCCCACTCAATTCTTTCGAGAGAAACTCTTTATCGAGAAAGGACCCAGTTTTAGCAACAAACACTTTATGCTTGGATCTGAGATAGAAGGTTTACCCAACTGTATTTAGGGTATTCTATGAAGATGCATTTGTCCGCTTTGGGTTCGAGCTCATTAGGTGAAAACCTTTTTCACATAAGTGTTGCAGCCCCAAACATTAAGAAATGATAGCTTAGGTTTCTATCAAACCATAATTCACACGGTGTCATCTCAACGGATTTAGATGGTGGCCTATCTAATGTGAATGTAGTTGTCTCTAATGCATAACCCAAAAATTATAGTAACAAAATGATAAGAGACATCATAGCATGCACCATATCCAATAGAGCACGACTATGACGTTCGGACACACCATCACACTGTGGTGTTCCAGGTGGCGTGAGTTGTGAAACAATTCTCACATTGTCTAAAGTTGTATGCCAAACTCGTAACTCAGATATTCACCTCCATGATCATATCGCAAACATTTTTATCTTCTTGTCACGGTGATCTTAAAATTTCACTCTAAATTTTCTTGAACCTTTCAAACGATTCAGACTTGTGTTTCATTAAGTAAATATACACTATATCTACTCAAATCATCAGCGAAGGTAAGAAAATAACGATATCCACCGCACGCCACAAGACTCATTGGATTGCATACATCAACATGTATCATTTCCAATAAATCACTTGCCCGCTTCATAAAAACAGAAAACGGGGTCCTTAGTCATCTTGACCAAGAGGCATGGTTCGCATGTCTCAACCGATTCGAAATCGAATGAGTCCAAAGATCCATCAGCATGGAGTTTCTTCATGCGCTTTATACCAATATGACATTTAGCGGCAGTGCCACAAGTATGTGGTACTATCATTATTAACTTTGTATCTTTTTGGCATCAATGTTATGAACATGTGTATTACTATGATCAAGTTTCAACAAACCATTCTTACTGGGTGCATGACCATTGAAGGTATTATTCATGCAAATAGAATAACCATTATTCTCTAACTTAAATGAATAACTGTGTTGCAATGAACATGATCTAATCACGTTCATGCTCAACGCAAAAACACCAAATAACATTTATTTAGGTTCGTCACTAATCTCGAAGGTAGAGAGAGCGTGCGATGTTGATCACATCAACCTTGGAAATATTTCCAACACACATCGTCACCTCACACTTAGCTAGTATCCGTTTATTCCATAGCTTTTACTTCGAGTTACTAACAATTAGCAACCGAACCGGTATCCAATACCCAGGTGCTACTAGGAGTACTAGCAAGGTACACATCAATAACACGTATATCAAATATACTTCTGTCGACTTTGACAGCCTTCTTATCTACCAAGTATCTAGGGTTGTTCCGCTCGAGCGACCGTTCTCCTCATAATCGAAGCACTTAGTCTCGGGTTTGGGTTAGACTTTGGGTTGCTTCACTGGAGCTGCAACTGACTTGCTATCCATGAAGTTTCCCTCGCTCTTGCCCTTCTCGAAACTAGCGGTTTTGACTAACCATCCACACTTTGACGCTCCTTCTCGATTTCTACCTTCACGGTGTCAAACATCGTGAATAGCTCAGGGATCATTATTTCTATCCCTAGCGTTTTATAGTTCATAACTAAGTTCTAGTAGCTTTACTGACAGTGACTTGGAGAACTATATCAATCACTATATTATTTGGAAGATCAACTCCCACTCGATTCAAGCGATTGTAGCACCCAGACAATCTGAGCACATGCTCAACGATTGAGCTATTCTCCTTCATCTTACAGGCAAAGAATCTTGTTGGAGATCTCATATCTCGCAACATGGGCACAAGCTTGATATCCTAATTTCAGCTCTTAGAACATCTCATATGTTCCATGACATTCAAAACATTTCGGAGCCTCAATTCTAAGTTGTAATGCATGACGCACTAAACTATCAAGTAGTTATCAAAACGTGCCTGTCAGATGTTCACAACATCTACAAACAACGCTAGAGGGGTTGGCGCACCGAGCAGTGCATTAAGGACATAAACCTTCTGTGCAGCAATGAGGACAATCCTCCGATAACGGAGCCAGTCCGCAATATTGCTACCATCATCTTTCAACTCTATTTCTCTAGGAACATATAAAATTCAAGGGAGCTACAACGTGAGCTAGTAATCTACAACACAGTTTTGCAAAGACACTACTGACTATGTTCATGATAATGAGTTCAATTAATCATATTACTTAAGAACTCCCACTCAAATTGACATCCCTCCGGTAACCTGAGTGATACATGATCCAAATTCACCAACTCAAGTCCGATCATCACGCGAGTTGAGGTGGTTACAATGGTAAACATCATCATGTTGATCATATCTACTATATGACTCATGTTCGACCTTTCGGTCTCTCGTGTTCCGAGGCCATGTTTGTCCATGCTAGGCTCGTCAAGTTTAACTCGAGTGTTCTGCATGTGCAACACTGACTTGCACCCGTTGTATGTGAACGTAGAGTCTATCACACCCGATCATCACGTGGTGTCTCAACACAACGAACTTTCGCAACAGTGCACACTCGGGGAGAACACAATTCATCTTGAAATTTAAGTGAGGGATCACCTTATAATGCTACCGTCATCCTAAGCAAAACAAGGTGCATAAAAGGATTAACATCACATGCAAATCATAAGTGACATGATATGGCCATGAACTTGTGCTTTTGATCTCCATCTTGAAAGCACCGGCATGATCTCCATTGTCACCGGCAAGACACCATGATCTCCATCATCTTTGTCTCCATCAACGTGTCGCCATCGGGGTTGTCACGCCCAACATGCTTCTACTACTACTGCTACCATTTAGCGATAAAGTAAAGCATTACATAGTGCTTAATGATGGACACGCGGGCCATACAATAATTAAAGACAACCCTATGGCTCCTGCCGGTTGCCTTACTCATCGACATGCAAGTCGTGATATTCTATACAACACATGATCATATCATACATCACATATATCACATCATGTAATTGGCCATATCACATCACAACATACCCTGCAAAAACAAGTTAGACGTCCTCTAATTGTTGTTGCATGTTCTACATGGCTGCTACGGGTATCTAGCAAGAATAATTCTCATCTACGCAAAAAACCACAACGGTGATACACTAGTTGCTTTTCAACCTTCTCAAGGACCACCTTTGTCGAATCCGATCCAACTAAAGTGAGAGAAACTGGCACTCGCAAGCCATCTATGCAACAAGTTGCGGTCGAGGGAACCGGTCTCTCGTAAGCGTACGAGTAATGTTGGTCCGGGCCACTTCATATCACAATACCGCTGAACCAAAATCCGACCAAGGGAGGAAGCAATCTAAGCATCAACGCCCACAAACCTTTTGTGTTCTACTCGAGATCTCATCTACACATAGACCTAGCTCATGATGCCACTGTTGGGCAACGTTGCATGGGAAACAAAAAAATTCCTATGCACACGCAAGATCTATCCATGGTGATGAGCATCTACGAGAGGGAGAGTCGATCTACATACCCTTGTAGATCGCTAAGCGGGAAGCGTTAAGAAAGGCGGTTGGTGTAGTCGAACGTCTTCGCGATCCAAATCGCCGTGCGTCCCGCGATCCAATCACAATCCGTCTCGTGATCCAATCACGACCCGTCCGGTGAACTCATCACGATCCGTCCCATGAGCTCATCACGATCTGTCCCGCGATCTCGTCACCACCCGTCTCGCAATCTTGATCACGGTCCTTCCAATCTAGCGCCGAACGGACGACACCTCCGCGTTCAGCACACGTACAGCTTGATGATGATCTCCGCCTTCTTGATCCAGCAAGAGGGAGCGGAGAGGTAGAAGAGTTCTCTGGCAGCGTGATAGCGCTGCGGCGATGGTGGTGGAGCTATTCCGGCAGGGCTTCGCCTAAGCACTGCAAAAAACCGATCTAGAGGAGAAACTATGCACTAGAGGAACGGGTAGCACGTGGCTGAAAATTATGTGCCAAAACCCTAAAATCCTCTAGTATATATAGGAGGAGAGGAGGAGGAGTCTTGGATGCCAAAAAGCCAGCCCTTGGGTCGACCAAAGTGGGGAGGAGAGGAGAACTCCTCCTCCAATCCTAGTTGGACTAGGAATCCTCCTTTTTTTGGCCTTTTTCCACCTTTTTCCCTTTGGGCTTTTTATCCCAGCCACATGGGCCTTGTGTGGGACTTACACCAGCCCACAAAAGGCTGGTATTTACTCTCCCACAGCCCATGAAGCCTCTTGGGTCGAAATACCCCTCCCGGTGGTCTCCCGGTACACTACCGGCACTCCCGGTACATTACCGATTAGCCCGAAACTTTTCCAGCGACCAAAATGGGACTTCCTATATATCAATCTTTACCTCTGAACCATTCCGGAGATCCTCGTGACATCCGGGATCTCATCTAGGACTCCGAACAACTTTCAGTCACCAGCATACATAACTTTATACTACCGAAACGTCACCGAACCTTAAGTGTGCAGACCCTGCGGGTTCGAGAACTATGTAGACATGACCGAGACACCTCTACGGTCAATAACCAATAGCAGGCCCTGGATGACCATATTGGTTCCTACATATTCTACGAAGATCTTTATCGGTCGAACCTCTATGTCAAGGATTCAGTCAATCCCGTATAACGTTCCCGTTGTTCTTCGGTATGTTACTTGCCCGAGATTCGATCGTTGGTATCTCCATACCTAGTTCAACCTCGTTACCGGCAAGTTTCTTTACTCGTTCCGTAATACAAGATCCCATGGCTAACATTTAGTCACATGGCTTGCAAGGCTTGTTGTGACGTTGTATTACCGAGTGGGCCTTGAGATACCTCTCCGTAAAACGGAGTAACAAATTCCGGTCTTGATCCATGCAACCCAATAGACACCCTTGGAGATACCTGTAGAGCACCTTTATAGTCACCCAATTACGTTGCGACGTTTGATACACACAAGGCACTCCTCCGATGTCTGCGAGTTGCATGATCTCATGGTCATAGGTACATATACTTGACATGCAGAAAACAGTAGCAATAAACTGACACGATCATATGTTACGTTTGTAGTTTGGGTCTTGTCCATCACATCATTCTCCTAATGATGTGATCCCGTTATGAAATGACATATCATGTCCATGGCTAGGAAACCTTAACCATCTTTTGATCAACGAGCTAGTCTACTAGAGGCATACTAGGGACATGGTGTTGTCTTTGTATCCACACATGTATCTGAGTCTCCGATCAATACAATTATCGCATGGATAATAAACAATTATCATGAACAAGGAAATACGATAATAACTAATTTATTATTGCCTCTAGGGCATATTTCCAATAGGATGTCCAGCAGTTCTCCAATGGAGTTCGGCGTGCATCATGTGGAGACCCACATGAGGAAGACAGATCTCACAGTGGTGTACACCAACAACCCAGGGATGGTGGAGGACTCCACCGACACTATGGAGCGGTTGCTTGATGTGGATGACAAGTACAAAGTGGTCGGCTTTGACCTCGCTTACACCAGCGGTCGTGCCGGGCATGATGAGAAGATTTCCATCGCCAAGTTGTGTGTGTGCCATCACGTCCTCCTCTACCACTACTACCTGGCCACAGTGCCTTGTGAGGATGTCACCAAGTTTGTCAACAACCCCGACTACATGTTCGCTACGGTGGACACCACCAATGATCCAAAGGTGTTCAAGACATTGGGCTTAGCCTGTCAGAAGCTTGTCAACATCCGCAACCACTACAAGGTCTGGGGCAGCAAGAAGAACATGGGCTCCCATGTTGACCTGGCCGAGGCCATCATCGACCCTTACTATAGAGACATGAAGGCTGAGTGCGACCAGAACAAGCATGTTTGGCACGGGTCCTAGGTAAAGAAACTATATGAATATCACCTCCAGAACATGGCCAAGGAAGCATAGATATGCTACGAGATGTTCAGGTAGATCATTGACATGAGGATGTGCCTCCTACCTGAAGACCACGAGAGATCAAGCTTCAGGCAGAGTGGTGGAGGCAAGCGTCCCACGAAGTAGATGATTTGATGATTGTTTCACATACTCCCTCTATGACGAAATATTTATAGTTTTAGAGGGATAAGTTTATTATGCATGTAATGTTGTATTGAGGTGTGCGCTAATTTTATGTGTGTATTTGGATGTTTAATTTGGTTATGCAATCATGTTCTTCTAAACAGAGCATAGATGTTTGTGGGCAGATTGAGCAAATCACATCATATACAGAATAAACAACCATATCAATCGGTGATTATTTCATCAGTCCTTGACAATTCTCTATCCAGAACTGTTTGCCCACAACACATTCATGTGGCATATGTATGTTGTACATCACACACATCTTGATCTGACATACCGTTTGTGTTATTTTTTCTTATCGCACACTGTTCATCCCAGTGGCTTGTATGCTTTCTATCACATACATCTTGATCTATGTAACCATTTATGTTATTTTATCTCATCACAAACAGTTCATCCGAGTGACCTGTATGCCAATCACACACATAATCATTTGGACAATCGTTTGTGTTCTGTTGGATTAGTGCAAATAGTTTATCAGGTTGAACTGTATACCGTACATAGCACACACTTGTATTTTTCTAACCGTTTGTGTTATATTCTTTAATCACAAATAGTTTATTTGGGCCAACTATCTGCCACACATCGCACACACAACTATTTTTTAGATCGTATTTGATGGATCCACCAATGCACACAATTCACATCATTAGTAACACAACTATAACTATACCATTTGCGATTTGCTCATCGCACACAGTTTTGTCGAAGGGTCTCTGATTGATCTGTCGTCTTTGGACCATTCTGCAGTAGTGAATGTTTCTAAAATCATTCCCTATTTAATGAGTGCCTCAACTCATATTTATAAAAATATCTTTTGTAGTCCTTATAGTTTCATTAATCCCTGCATTTCCACATTTCAAAGTCCTCATTTATCCAAATCCAATAGAACCTCTTTGGTTATTTTTCCTATAGCCAGAGGTGTCCAAGAAAAAGAAAATTCCTATTTTTAGAGCAGTTATATTTTCTTCTTTTTTGTGCGCTAATTGTGATTGCTTCATACGATAGTTGGCAAAGTAGATGGAGTGCCTGGACTTGGACCAGAAGGAATTGAAGACACCGAAGACTGTGTTGAGGCATGCAAGCAGCCCCTTGACCATGTTGATGAAACCATTTTATGCATGTTATATAGCACTTTAAATTGTTGCATTGAAATCATGATGATATGGTGACCCCCTTTTGGTGGCTTGACATCGTTATGTTCCTCAGTGATACTTGCATTTTGCATGACCCTACCTTGCTATGAGGGTTACACAGGTGGGATGTAGTTAGGATGCTATGTAGTTGGCTACACAAGTGGGGCAGGGATTTGCATAGTGATGCAAATAAAAGTGTTTCCAAATAATTTTTGAAAACCATATCGGTACCAGCAATGCCCGAGGGAGATGTTGAGCTAGGTAAACACTTGATAAAAAAGTGGTGTATCGAGGCAAGTTGTGTGTGTGTTTTCAAAAACAGATTAGATTTAAGATTTGCCGACTACTCCCAACCTTACATGTATGACTGTGATACGACTTATGGGACGAGGCTATGTTAATCACTTTGGTCAATGCTAGCAGACAACCCACATTACTAGTGGTGGGAGAGCTTTAGTTACTCTCTCTATTAGGGGTTGTGCCTGAATGGACGACCATGACTATTTTCACAGACACCGGGCACACCATTGGTCCCCTCATGAATGGTACTTGTGATGTAAATCATGCGAGTTGTGTGCTAACCAGTGAACTCTTTGTTTAGTGTATTCAATGGAAAGACATTGTTTGGGTGATTACGTCGGGTATGTAATATACCGTGACTCGTGGCTTGACACAAAAGTTCCTCGAGTCTTGTGGGTAAAGTGCACAACCTCTGCAGAGTGTAAAACTATTCGAATACCCGTGTCCACAGTCAAGGAGAGTTGGGTGTTGTTGTTTAAACTTTTCCAGATGTTTTCACAAAATTTTGCATGTGCGTGACAAGGTGATACTCGAATTAAGTCGGATGACTTGACGAGGTGGTTAAAATAAAGTTGTTCATACTTTGTTTATATTTATATCTATAACTAGTTCATATGGATACTCGTAATCTCTTGATGAATGCTTTAAAAATTGTTAAGACATGTCATTGCAGTCAAAGTACAAAATTACCTGCTTCATACTTTGTTCCAAACATGGGATGCTTGCGAGTATATTCAAAGTACTCATTGGCTCGTCACTGCTTATTTAATTGGCCAGGCATGGAAGAACAATAATATGGTGAAGAGTACCTTGGTCACGATCCTACGAATTAGGCCGCTTCCTAGTCAGAATGCGTTTAGGGTTAAGGCACACGACATGGGTCCATGCTATCATTGAAGATTTCCCCTGTGAGTTTATGTTTAATGTTTGTCCTTCATGGCCCTATCATGTAAGACTTGACCATAATGGTCATAGTTTGTGTAAGACGGTATGTAATGGATGTACGACTCTTGTTATTCAGTTTCTGTGCACATGCATTCGGGGACTATCACTTATAAGTCGGGGTCCCCATAGAGATGGTATCAGAGGCATCCTGACTGTAGGGAGCCATAGTTAGCATGGATGTTAGTAAGGATAAAACTATTTTCAAAACTATACCTAGTTGCTAAGTGCAACAATTTCTATACTTCTCATCTCTTCTAGTCTCTTTCGAAACCTTACTAACTCTCTCCCCTTCAAACCTTGTAGATAGCTGTCGCCCCCATGAGACTCCTCATGATCGGTTATCCACCACTCCTAAGAGATTGCCTCCAACAATTCCACTATCCTTTGGACCCGATGTACACCCTGGATGAGTTGGACAATAGCGAGTTTGGAACCGAGTACTATGCCAAGGTGGTTGTACCTAGAAAAATTTTGTCAGATTTCGGGCTCCGCTAAACCCCAAGAAGTTTGAACACAGGGGCATGTGCAAAGATCCCCTGCGGGTTCACCCTTCCTAGCTTAATACTCGATGGTTACTACAACGAACTCGCACGATTACGAGGGAGCAGATGCACACGAGGAAGTTATACCACTATGAAGCGTTATACCCTACTCCTCCTTTGGTAGATTGCCTCACGAGGAGGTTGGTGGATGAACTATTGCAGTGGTGTCTTGCATCGCAAGAGTGCTCTGATGGTGTTGCCCCTCTTCGGTCGCCTCTCTCTCTCTTTCGTTGTGTTTTGTCTCCCGTCTACTCTACAGCCTATCCTCCAATTATAGCACCCCGTGTCCTCTTACCTTATCTCTTTGGCAGGAAGGGATCCCACAACAGGCAAATTTGAAGGGGACGGGAGTACACCCCTGCCCTGTCCAAAGGTGTTCTTCGCATGCAAAGTAGCCATAGATGATGAAGAGGTGGGCTCGGCGATGACATCCGTCCTGCTGACTCACGATCTTGGTCTTGTTGCACCGGAAGGAAAACCATTGGGCGACACTTTGGGAACCCTACGTCCGTCCTTGTCCCCCTTTGCACCAAACGGGAAAATGTGTAGCCTGGCATGCTGGCGCGCGCCTGTCCTACCCTGCGTCATCCTTGGCCTCCCGAGGACGGGCGCTACATAGAGATCTCTGCTGCTCTAGAGGGGGCCTAAGGAGGCCCGTCTTCCACTGGTCTCGATGATGCCTCCCTCGTGAGCTCAGACCCTCGCGAGGGCCTTGTTTTGAGTGGGGACTTGCCAGGTCGGGCCTGGATGATGAAGTGGGCCATGCCATGGGCTGCAGGCAGGCAGTTCGAGGTACCCCCGTTCCCAGAATGCAGACAGGCACCCCTGGGACCAAGGCATGCATGAGGTGGCTTCTGGGCAAAGCCGTTGAGGACAGCCCAAAGGGTGACCTCCCAAGTCGTCTCCACTCCTGAGGTCGTCAGGGACCTCCCAAGTCAAACTGATGCGACGCCTACATAATGCGTCGGCCATCATTACCTTTTCTAGAATGCGGCTGCTCCCTTGGCCTTCTCCCATTGGTCCACGCGGATGTGAACCTTCGGGGGCTGAAAAATTGACATGGGGAGACACACGCCACCCAGGCTTGCTCTACGGCGCCCGAGGAGCGCCTGACGCCCGTACTCGCCATGACACTGAAAGCACATTTGCTCCCTTGGTGGTTTTGGTAATTAATAACAACATATAAGTCATTGAACTAATGTTTCCACCAAGTATATTTCAGGAAATGTTCAATGATAGGATTGGCAAAAGGACATTGTGGAGAAACCCCAATATTCAAGGAAATAGGTTGGCCAAGCTTCAAGCAAAAGGACTCTACATTTTATATTTGTGAGAAATCACTCTGAGTCCATAGGAAAGCCAACACTATTAAAAGGGGGTAAGGTTTTGTTGGTGAACAATATGCTCAAACGTGCACAAGTGATAGTCGCCAAAAAACATCCACAAACTCTCCCACCAAAGTCTGTTCTATACACAACACTCAAAATCGATGCAACCAACTTTCCCACTTTGGTGCCACTGATTCCAGAACCTAGACAGACTCAAGCCAAACCCTAGCCACTTCGGTGCAACCGATTCCATACTGGTGCCACCGAGTTTAGGTTGCCAACTTTCTGTTATGCAAATTCACATTTTCGGTCCCACCAAGAATGTTGGATCGGCATCACCGAGATTGGAAATCTGACCATTGGTCACCTTATCGGTGCAACCGAGTTTCCTATATCGGCTTTACCGAGATTCAAAAGTTGCCACCTTTTGGTCACTTCGGTACCACCGAGATTAACACATCGGTGTCACCGAGTTGGTAATTTTGTGTGTAACGGTTGGATTTTTGGGGATGCCTATATATAACCCTTCACCACCACCTACTCGAAAGAGAAGCACTCAGAACTATTCCATACCTATCCTATCAGATTTTCTGAGAGAGAACCACCTACCCTTGTGTTGAGGTCAAGATCTTCCACTCCAATCCTATGGATCTTGATTTCTAGCCTCCCCAAGTAGCTTTCCACCAATCCCATCTCTTCCACCATGCCAAATCTATGAGAGAGTGATTGTGTGCCGAGGAGTCTATCATCTTGAAGCACAAGAGCAAGGAGTTCATCGTCATTATCGAGCCTATTACCTTTTGGAGGGTGGTGCCTCCTAGATTGGTTAGGTGTCGCTTGGGAGCCTCCTACTTCATGTTGTGGAGTGAACCAAGAAGTTTATAAGGGCAAGGAGATTGCCTACTTCATTAAGATCTATCCATAGTGAGGCTAGCCCTTCATGGACGGAAGCCATTATGGAATAGTCAAGGTTGCTACTTCGTGAACCCTTTTGGGTGGAGCCCTCCGTGGACTCTCGCGGCCGTTAACCTTCGTGGGTTGAAGACTCCATAAATGTGGATGTACGATAGCGCCACCTATCGGAACCACGGGAAAAATCATCGTGTCTACAACTGCGTTTGATCTTCCTACCCTATCCCTTCTATACATGCTTGTTGTTACTTTCTGCTGCTATATACTCTTAGAATTGCATGTGTAGGGTGTACTTGACTTGCGTGAAATGCTAAAAACTGTGAACTCTAAAACTCGGTATAGGCAAAATTTTCAATTGGTCAAGTAGTCTAATCACCCCCCTTCTAGACTTACTTTCGATCCTACAAACAGTCTTGCTGACAAGGGCTGGGCCGCGTAGCGGCTTCATCATTCCCGGGAAGGGAGGGGGTGCCACTTGGCCCATAATTGTATATATGTGGGTGAGGGCAAGAAAACCCTCAAATAATCTTCATCTTCTTTGCCTCCTAATCTCCGAGCCGCCGCTCTCCCAGTCATGGCTCCAGTGAGGAAGTTCTACGCCGCCAAAAGGGAAGGCCTCTGAGGAGAGCCCTGCCTTGCCGCCGGCCAGGAGGGGCGGCAGTCGCCACCGGAAGTACACCGGGATGCCGGTGGTGGTTTCCCGCGGGAGCGAGCGTGCTCCAACGTGGCTGGGTATTACCATTGGCAACCACGGGGAGGCTCTGTCCAGCACGAGCGGCCGAAGTGGTCGTAGTGGCGGCACCCGCGATGGCAGGCCAGCGGTGGCCACTCGGCCGCCGCGTCCATGGCTCCATTCGGCTGACATGGCCTGAGAGTTCGTGGTGTGGGCGGAGAGGCAAACGAATTCTTGGTTACTACTTCCTAGCTCCTTTGTGGAGGTGCTGCCGTCCCGGGGGACTACTGGCCTATGGCTGCTCCAGCGCGGCCTTGTGGGTGGAGGTCAAGGTCACCCCCGGGGGCTACGTGTACCTGAACCGCCGGTGGCAGACGTTTGCCTACGCCCATGGCCTGGAGGGAAGATGTACCCTTCACTTCAAGTACGACTGGGTGGCGATGCTCTTTGTCAAGATCCTCGGAGGAAAGGGCGAGCGCCTAGGGTGTTGCCTAGAAGACATCAGCCGAGGCGATCTTGGAGATGAGCTTGCCCTTCACGATGAGCGCCACGTCTCCAGCAGTAGCGACACCCCTTTCGAGGATAGCCCGAGCGACAGCAATGACAACAGCCATGGCATGCCACCATGCCGGCATGCCCGGACCTCGAGGGGTAGCCAGCCACCATGGCGCTGCCCCTGTACTCCAAAAGCAGCCACGCCAGCGTGCCTCGACGGGCCCGTGAAGGAAGAAGAGGACTCCGACTGAGTGTTGGTGTGTCGACGCGAGGGCTCCCGGAGCTGCAGCCCCTGAGGGGGCTTCCTCACTTTCTTTCTCCTCCTCTTCTTCATTTCATGTAATCAAAAGAACCAAAAGGAAGGGGGCTCCATGGGCGTGTAATGAGTTTCGGTACATGCACCCTTGTTAGTACCCTTATCATGTCTCCTGGTTCTTGTGTCATTTCTAACGAAACATTCTGCCGATCACGGTTAGGGTACTTATCTTGACAAGCTCGTTGTGGGCTTTTTGTTGAGGAGTTTCGGCTATGGCACTTGGGGAGTCCGGACGTCCTGGGGACTTCTTCTTCTTACTAGTGAAGCAGGTTGGGAGCCGTTGTTTGGCACTCTGTGTCTGCAGGCCCCAGTCCCGCACATTGCTCGACCACCGTAGGATGCGACCAGATCACCAGGACGCAACTACGGGGTGAGACCTCGACACCCTTGATACCGAGCGGATTGCCAGGATGACATCAAGGGGCGAGTGTCTATATGATAGATAACGCTCCCGAGGAGCACTTCTCAAGAGACCCCTTTGACGCTCAAGTAGCTCTACGTCGGCAGGTTCCAACCCCAAAACATTCCTCGACCACAGTCGGGTGCGACTAGATCACCAGGACGCAACTCTGGGGTGAGAACTCGACACCCTTGATGCCAACCGGATGGCCAGGACGACATCAAGGGGCGATTGGCCATAGGACCGGTAAGGTTCCTAAGGCGCGCTGCTATGGAGCCCCCTTTGACGCTCAAGCGGCTCCCCAAAAAAGAATTTGTTTCCTGTCCCGGGAGGTTCATGCCTCCCGAGGCTCCGAGATGGCACGTCGGGCCATGGGCGGAGCCCCCGAGCGAGTATGAAGCGACGCGCACCAGCTGACTCGCCCGGGAGCTCCATGTGAGGATCCGAGCGCCAAGGACATGGCGAGGTGCAAGCACCATGCCCCCAAACCCCCGCTCGCGGGGTGCGAGAGGGAGGGGAGCATGCGAGTGCTCGTCTTGAAGATAGAAAAATTCAAGATAGGAAACAGCGATAAGAAGAAACCCCCCGACCCTTTTCTTTAAAAAGTTATTTGGGAAAATCTCCCGAGTTTTGTTCCAGAAAAATCGGCAAATGCCAACACCAGAAAAGCAAATAACAGCCGCGTCCGGCGCCTATGCTAGTCTTCATCTTCGTCTTCCCCCAACACGGAGTGTAGGGCATCCACGTTGCTGGGCATAGCCATTGGAGGGTAGTGTTCTCCGCCAGCGCAGGGCATGGGACTTCCACTTGGGCGTGGGTGGGAACCACTCCGCATCCTTGGGGGGCTCCAGGCGTATACATCCCACTCATTATTACGTGAGATTGTCACGGGTAAAACATCCGAAGTTGTTGGATGTTCTAGGCATTCTGGATGGGGACCCCTTCCTGAGTCTCCGGGCACATGGCGCCGGGCCTGGAGATGTGAGCGACCTTGAACAGCCCCTCCCACATGGTCAAGAGCTTGTGTAAACCCTGCCTACAGAGGACCCACCTCAGGATGAGGTCTCCGACTTTGAGGGTCCTGGGGCGTACGTTATGGCAGTGGTAACATCGCAGCGCCTGCTGGTACCTTGCATCTCGGAGCAAGACTCGGCGACGTGCCTCCTCCCCGAGCACAAGGTTTGTTCCCCGCGCGGCATCCTAATGCTCCTCGTCAAATGCCAAGACCCGCGGGGATCGGTGTTGTCGGATTTCGGACTCCGGAAAACCCTTAAGGTTCGAACACACGGACGTGTGCGTAGATCCCCTGCATCCTCGCTCTACTCAGCTTGCTACTCGACGGTTACTACGGCGAACTCGCATGATGATGAGGAAGAAGATGAATGCGGTGGTTTACCCAGGTTCGGGCCGCTGGGAAACGTAATACCTTACTCCTACATTGGAGGATTGCCTCTCAGGGAGGTGTGGTGGATGAACTAGTAAAGTGGTTTCGAGCTTCATGAGGGATCTCTAGTGGTGTTCTTGGCTCTCTCCCTTGTGTTGTTGATCGCCGTGTGGTTCTCTCGTATGGACTTGTTGTGGATCCCCCTGTCTGGTGTGGCCTAGCCTCTATATATAGCAGTGGCCCGGGTCCTCTTCCCTTATCACAATGGTGGGAAGGGATCCCACAATGGCCAAATTTGAAGGGGGATAGGAGTACATCCGCGCCCTGTCCCAAGATGGTCTTCACCTACAAAGTAGCTGTCGATGATGCATAGGTGGGCTCGGCGATGACATCTGCCCTGCAGGGCTCGTGGTCGTGGTCTTATTGCACTTGAATGGAAACCTTTGGGGAGGCGCATCGACAACCCACGTACGTCCTTGCTCCCTTTGCACGAAAGAGGAAACTGCACCGCCTTGCGCGCTGGCGCCCACCTGTCCTTCCCTGCGTCATCTTTAACTCCTGAGGCCGGGTTCTGCATAGAGATCTCAGCTGCTCCGGAGGGGGCTTCAGGAGGCCCATCCTTGCTGGTCTTGGCGTCATTCTTCCTCATGAGCCTGGGGTCCTCACGAGGGCCTTGTCTTGAGCGGAGCCGCGCCAAGCCGTGTCTAGCTGACGAGGTGGGCCATGTCTTGGGCCGCAAGCAGGCAGTCTGGGTACCCTCGTTCCCAGGATGCCGATAGTAGCCCCTGGGCCCAAGGCACACTGGAGCTAGCTTCAGGGAGAAGCCTTGAGGACGGCCCGAAGTGCTGTGGGCGCCAAATGCCTAAGGGGCCGGGACTGGAGCACGTTGTGTGATTGATGTCGGGCGTCCTTTCGGCCTCCACCCGAATCGACAAAAGCCTGACTTTCAATTCCGAGCCATTACTTCGTCATGCGTCGGCTTGTCGGCAGTTGCGCGTGCACGACGGTGCTCAGCGGTCGGTGTGCATCTCCTTCGTCAGGGTCCAGAGTGGTAACATGCTCTTAAAGGCTGGGAAGAAGGTGGAGAACCTCCGACACCGTTGGGTCTTCATGGACCTCAGTAGCTCCAACCCATGCTTGGAGTTGTCGAAGGGGCTGCTGGAGAAGACCCCCGCATGGAGTTCCGTGAAGCTTTCTGACCCCCGGTCCAAAACCGTCCTGGAGCGGATTTCTCGTGACATCAGCGCCAAGAAGCTGACTGGGGGGATGATAGTGAAGGAGTTCTTGACAAAGCGACTGGCGCCCCTCCAATCTCACTCTAGGACCCTGTCGAACTATCAAGGCAACGACGACAGCCTCAGGCTTCGGTCCATGCGCATGACGCCCGAGGAATTGGGCAGGGCTGTGGCAACCCTACTCATGGTGACACCGGCGATCTCCTTGAGGCCTACGCCCTACTGTACCACCACAACGACGTGGCCGATTTGCTCGCCAGGATGCCTGTCCTCAATGAACTGGGGATCTCGCTAGTTGAGGGCCTTGGCTCCCCGGTGATGCTGTCCTCTGGTGACACCATGGGTGGGGAGGATTCGGAGAATATAGGGGATGATGACCTGGCGGGGGCGTCTCCCCCGTCATAGAGCATGCTCTTGCGCTATCTTGAGGATGACAATGATACTAGTGAAGCTTCTGATGCAGGCTCTCCTCATCCCACCAAGGTTCCCAGGGGGCTAGGGCAGGCCCCTCATTCCACACGATCTGCCTGCTTAGCGACCCCCAAGAAGCGCGGAGCAGATTCTCCTCCGATGTGCCCTGCCTCTGCAAGGATGGCAGTTCAGGTGTCGGCCTCGCCCCCACCCGAATTGCAGCCCGTTGGCCAGGTGGACGAGGCCAGGGCCGGGGCAATCCCTCCAGCTGTTGATCTTGCGTACAGTGCCCCTACTCCCCGGCATGGCGGTGCCCTCGCCGAGAGAGGTGAGGGCGTCGTAGTCGTCGGAGCGGGGATGAAGAGGAAATGAGTCGACGTTGAGGAGTAAGTAGCCCGGTTAGCCTTGCCCGTCAGCCGATAGCTTGAGTGCTAGTGAATCTTACTTTGCCTGGTAACTAGGAACGCCTCCCCGCTGAAGATGAGGAGGAAGTAGGCGGGCGTCAAGCCGAAGGTGTCTTCCGATGCTCCCCTAAAAGCACATTTGCTCCTTTGGTGGTTTTGGTAATTAATAACAACATTTATGTCATTGAACTAATGTTTCCACTAAGCATGTTTCAGGAAAATTTCAATGATGGGTTGGCAAAAGGATTGTGGAATACCCCAAGATGCAAGGAAATAAATTGTCAAAGCTTCGTGCAAAAGGACTCTACATTTTAGGTTTTTGTGAGAAATCACTTTGAGTCCATAGGAAAGCCAATACAATCAAAAGGGGGTTAGGTACTGTTGGTGAACAAAATGCTTATACGTGCACAAGTGATAGTCACCACATACATCCACGAGCTCTTCCACAAAAGTCTGTCCAAAGCCAAATATCCAAAATCGGTGCAACCAACACTTTCCACTCGGTGCCACTGATTCTCAGCCTCAGACAGACTCAGACAAACCCTAGCCTGTCGGTGCAACCGATTCCATTTTGGTGCCACCGAGTTTGGGTCGCCAACTTCCTATTACGCAAATTCACAAAATTTGTCCCACCGAGTTTGTTAAATCGGCATCACCAAGTTTGGCAATCTGACCGTTGGTCACCTTATGGGTGCAACTGAGTCGTGTGTATCGGTCTCATCGAGAATCAAAATTTGCTACCGTTGAAGCAACTCGGTACCACCAAGATTAACACATCGGTGTCACCGAGTCTGACTTATTAGGTGTAACGGTTGGATATTTGGAGATGCATATATATACCCCTCCTCCACCACTCACATGTAAGAGAAGCACTCAGAACAGTTCCCCACTCATACCTACTGGTTTTTTGAGAGAGATCCACCTACTCATGTGTTGAGATCATGCCATTCCATTCCTACCATATGAATCTTTATATCTAGGTTCCCCAAGTTGTTTTGCACCCAATCAATCTCTTCCACCATAGCCAAATCTGTGAGAGAGTGATTGTGTGTTGAGGAGTCTATCATCTTGAAGAACAAGAGCAAGGAGTTCATCGACATTCTCGAGCCTATTACCTTTTGGAGGGTGGTGCCTCCTAGATTGGTTAGGCGTCGATTGCGAGCCTCATACTTCTTGTTGTGGAGTGAACCAAGAAGTTTGTAAGGGCAAGGAGATTGCCCACTTCCTGAAGATCTACCCTGAGTTAGGCTAGTCCTGTTTGGACGTAGGTCATCATGGTATAGTCAAGGTTGCTTCTTTTTGGAACCCTCCGTTGGTGGAGCCCTCTGTGGACTCTAGCGACCATTACCCTCCATGGGTTGAAGACTCCATAAATGTGAACATATGATAGCACCGCCTATCGGAAGCACGGGAAAAATCATCATGTCACCAACTGCGTTTGATCTTCCTACCCTTCCTTTACTTACATGCTTGTCTTTACTTTCCACTACAATACTCATAGACATGCATGTTTAGGGTGTACTTGATTTTCTAATCACCCCCCATCTAGCACTACTATCGATCCTACAAGTGGTATCAGAGCATTGGTCTCCATTGCATTGGTTACACAACCTACGAGAGTATGGTGTCTAGTGAGGGAAATTATCACCGTAGAGGTTCGTACTTTGATGGCACAAATTTTTCTAGCTGGTAGCACGAAATGAAAATGCATTTACTTGGTCATGACCCCGTCGTTTGGGCTGTTGTTCATGTTGGATTGCAAGGTGAATTCTTTGTGGATGGAAGGCAATCGGATTGCGAAGCGACTGCGGATTAATTCAAGATGTTACAACTCAATGCTCAAGCATGTGACATTTTCTTCAACCGCCTATGCCTGAAGAATTTAACAAAATCAGCCGTCTTGAGAATGCAAAAGAGATTTGGGATACTTTGGTTGATATGCATGAAGGTACCGAATCTATGAGAGAATCCAAGTTGGATGTTCTTCAAAGTCATCTTGACAAGTTCAAGATGAAGGATGGTGAAGGAGTCGCTGAGATGTACTCTAGGCTAGCTCTCATCACCAATGAGATTTCCAGCTTAGGAAACGAAGAAATGACCGACAAATACATCATCAAGAAGATACTTCCATCTTTGGATGATCGATATGACATCGTATGCACATTGATACAAATGATGCCCAACTACAAAGATCTCAAGCCAACGGAAGTGATTGGAAGGATTGTTGCTCATGAGGTTACACTCAAGGACAAGGAAGAGCTTCACCACAAGTCTAGCGGTGCTTACAAAGCCACAAGTGATGCTCCTGCTACCTCAAGCGACAACCTTGTCACAAATGAAGAGATAAGCCTCATGGTCAAGAAATTCAACAAGTTCTACAAGAATAGAAGCAAAGATCAAAGCTCCAACTCAAGATATGAAGAGAAGCGTTCGTCAAGTCGTGACCCAGACTGCTACAATTGTGGGAAGCCCGGACACTACTCCAATGAGTGCACGGCTCCTTACAAAAGGAAAGAGGAGTCACCAAGAAGACAAAGCTCAAGAGAAGAGTCACCTCGAAGAGAGAGAAGGAGTAGGGATGATCGTTATGAATGAAGACCCTCAAGGAGAAGTAGGGACTCGAAGTAGAAGGACAAGTACACTAAGAGTCACTCAAGAAGAAGACATCAAGCTCATGTTGGTGAATGGGTTTCCGACTCCGAATCCTACAACCACTCCGAGAGAGCCTATCACTCCAACTCCGATTTTAGTCAAGACGAAGGCGTTGCCAGACTTGCACTAGTGACAACTGACTCCTACGACATATTTGATTCACCAAATAAAGGGAGTGGATGTTGCTTCATGGCTAAAGGCCCAAAGGTATCACACCTCGAGTATCTTGAATTCAATAGTGATGAAGATGACTTGCTATTTGGCAAATCTTGTAATGTTAGTCAAAATGAACTTGCTAGTACTCATGCCAGTCTAGATAAGTCGTGCGTTGATGATCAGTTGGAAATAGATCGGCTAACTCAAGAACTAAAAACTCTTAAGTTAGCTCACGAGTCTACCCTACAAGATCATAGAGATCTTGAAAGGACACATGAGAAGCTCCCGTTTGAGAAGCTCAATTTAGAGCAAGAGCATGAGTTCCTTAAAGCTATCAATGACGATCTTCGAAAGAAGACTTACTCTTATCTAGTCAAGCGACTTCTCTTGTCTACATTCATGCCACAAGTTAAGACTAAGAAAGATAGTAACAAAGGAAAAAAAGGTTCTTCAACTAATAGCAATAAAAATGATAAATCCAACGATATTGCGTCTAGTAGTTCTATTGATCCCACTAACTCTTCTCTTAGACAAGTTACACTTGAGCAAGAAAATGAACTTTTGAAAGGGATTATAGAGAAAGGTATCTACAAGAGTCTTGAAGGGTGCAAACAATTTGAGGAGATTGTACACAAGCACGGAGGATACCAGAAGAATCGTGGTGTTGGCTACTTCAATGCTAATGGAGTTGAATGGGAAGAAGGTCATACCCCAATCCCAAGTTTGTTCCTCAAAAGGAGAAGTATGAGAATACTCTCCCAAGGTAACGAAAGCTCGAGATGACGTTCCACCACAAGATTCCAAGATCAAGCGCAAGAACAAGCTTCAAGAGGACATTGACTCATGTGAAGATGAATCCCGGGCTTTGGTGAAGTAAGCTCCCAAGGCTACTACAAGCTCAACTTCTACAAGTGCTACTTCAACACCAAGGATCCCCATCAACTTGATGTGGGTCCCCAAGAAGAAGAACTAGAGAAGTTCTTGAGGGGTGACTCCGCCAATAAAATCCACTCATATTCATTATTGGCAAGAACTAGTTGCAATGAACATCAACATCATGCCATAGTTCAAGGAGTCACATGTTCCCTCAAAGGTAAGCAAGGGACAAGGTATTCAACAAATCAGTGGACATCATAATATATGCTTTGCACTCCTTGTCCATAGATATCCTTGTATTTGTCTCTTGTGTGTTGGGACTAACCCATGTAGGTGAGAAGAGTAATGAAACAACAAGGATGCTCCCAACTCTTGGTGATCTTCATCAACTTTGAGCATCCACCACTACTTCACCTACATCAAGTCTTCATCGACAAAAATCAAGGTTACTTTATCCCTCCTTTGGGGGGATGTCACATCAAGGGGGAGCTTTACTCTAAGACTAGAGTCAAAGCATCTCATAGAATGTGACAACATTAAATGCTTTATGTAAAAGTGGTAACCCCACTTGTGCTTAAACAATGAGTATGACCTATGATCAAGTATTGTTACTTGGATCCTATGTCAATATACTCATATCTAGATGACTCTGTCATTGCCAAAGTGCTTGTTCGATGCTAATGTGTTTATGCATGTTTGCCATGATTTCATTGGACATCTTATTGTGTGAGCATGTTGGTATGCATCTATTTACTCATTTAAGGATATCCAATTGTGGCTATTTGGCTTTTGATTTATTTCATTTTCCAATTGGATATAGAAGAATGCCTAGGACCACTCCTCTAGCTATCTATGCTTTCTCACCTCATATTCTATTCATGCTGCATCACAAAATTTGAACAAGTACTTTTCAATCTCTCTATGTGAGGAGCACTCGGAGTTCCCTATCGACAAGGACTGACCACAAAAACCTCCCAAGTGCATCTCGGTGGAACCAAAATCAAAATCGAGGTCTCACCGATTGCCTAGGGTTAATCTGGTTTTTCGATCTCGGTACTGTTGATTCCATATTCTCAGTTACACCGGGGTTCCCTGTCAACTAACAGTTGAGAAACTCGGTGACACCGAAAATTTAGAATGGGTGTCACCGACAGTGAAGGGTATATAAGTTGTGGACCCCAATTATTTGAAATTCAATCTCAAACCGTCGTGCCCGAGAACCGTAAGCTGCCGAAAAGTACCCCCTGGTCGTCGCCCTTGTCTCCTTGTGCTCCTCCGCTGCTGGGATCTTTCCCGTTGACGGGCATCTTCGCCGCCGTCCTCACCATAGCGGAACCATCACCAAGCTAGGGTATGGATCTGATTCTTCTTGCGCTCCCCATCTGATTCTTGCGCAATGAAGTTAAATTTATCTATAAGCCATCGATTGCACATCTATCTATCCACAAGAAAACTCAATAGAATAGCAAATGATGGATGTTTTAGGTTTTGTAGTCCGCCTCATGTATCTCGGTAGAACCGATGCAAAACAATCGGTATCACCGATTTGGTTTTCTGGCACACTGAGAGCACCTCGGTGGAACCGAGTGCCTATTTTCGGTGTAACCGAGAATGGTGCCAAGTTCCTATAAAGAAGGTTGTTAGTATCGGTGTGACCCAAAATATTGTCTCGGCTGTACCGACGTACATTTGGCACAATGCAAAATTTGAGAAATCTTTTGTTCAAACTTTCAAAAAACTCTGCATTTTGTGATGACTTATCCTATTCCACTCCTCTCAACTCTATTCACAAGGTCAAATATGTTAGGATCAGAGGATAGACAGAACTTGTAGGAGTAGAATGTTGACATAAGTCCAGGCACTAGTCCTGAGTCCAGTTCTTTCTCAGATCCCGGCACCCCTAGCTCACATGGGCTGCCTAAAGCTACTACAAGGACCAGGAAGAGACTAAATTCTGATGAAGAGGCTTTAGATTTTGTGCCAGAGGAGGTACTTGCTAAGAAGCAAGAGAAGAAGTCATCCAATGAGGCCACCTCATCTATTAGGGTGGTCAGCACCTGAGAGTGCTAGGGCTACCATGAATATTGATCCCCCAAGGAAATCTTTGCCTAAGAAGGTAGTCGAGAAGAAGGCTAGGAAGAGAATCATTCGTGTTGTTGGTAGGCCTACCTCAATGTTTGAGGATCCAGAGGAGGCTGCTGGTGCTACTGCTGAGGAGGAGGAGGATGAAGAGCATGTTGTCAAGGCCCCTCCCAAGAAGAAACAAAATAAGTTGTTGGCAGATGCTATGCCAATGTAACAGCCCGAGGCCGACGTTCCAGAAGATTCCCCTTTTATTTCCGTTCCCGTCTATGTTTTGTTTGGTTGTTGCAATCATCGTCGCATCATTCGCATCATCCGCATTGCATCATCACTCGTTTTCAAAACTTGCATCCGTTCGTAGTTGCCGGTTCTCTCCGTTCTTGCCGTTCCCTGTTTTGAGACCAACCACACACGCACGTGCTCGCGGCATCAGTTAAATAAAACCGTTTTTAAGTGCGCGCAAAAGTATTCTCGGATCAAGTTGAAACTTGGCGTGCGGTCTTGTTGTAGGAGACCGCCCGTCGAATTTCGTCGCGTTCTGAGTGCGTTAGATACCCCGTCGGACAGTCGCAGCAGTGAGGTTATCGGTTATCGTCGGACATTTTCCGGTGTTTTCTAACTTCGTGTCATGGACCACTATTCTCTCTCTTCCCACTTAGCCCCTCTGCACAGTCGCCGTAACCCCCTCTCCGCTTCCGGACGTCAGATCGTCAGCCGGCAATCCGGAGACGGATAGCGTCAGATAACCCTAACCCCACCCATTTCCTATTTATAGCCCCTAGCTCCACCTCATTTCGCGTGCCAACCCTAGCTCTCCTTCTTCCTCCTCCAGCCAGCTCGCCCGAGCCCATCTGGGCCCGTTCGAGCCCATCCGGGCCCGGATCCCGCCGTTCCCGAGCTCCCCGAGCTCTCCCATGGCGCAGAGTCCCGAGCTCCATGCCAGCCCCGCCCCCGCGGCTTCCTCTAGTCGGCCGCCGGCTGCCGCAGCTCGCCGGAGCCGCCGCCTCACCGCCGCCGGCCGCTGTCTCCTTCCTTTCTCCTTCCCTTTCCACCTTCTCCTCCTCTTACCCCTGCTCCCTTCTCTCCCCCACAGGCCTGCACCGCCATGGCCGCCGCCGGGAATGGACTCCCCCTTGCCGGATCTGCCTTCCCTGGCCTCCTCTCGCCGCCTCCAGGCCGGCGCCGGCGCCGGAGTGGGCGCCGCCGCGCCATGGCCTTGCCTCCGCTCGGGCTCGAGACGAATAGGAGGACGAGCGCTCCTCGCCTGAGCGTTGACCTGCTCCAGTGCCCGTGTGGGCCTTCCCAAGGCCCAGCTGCTCCCCTGCCTGCCTCCAGATAGGCCAAGGCCCACTTGGTGAGCCCAGCAGCCCCTCCCCTGCGTTTTATTTTATTTTTATGTGTAGGCCCTTTTGCGATTTAAAACGTTAATAGCTAATTAACCGTGCATCGTATAAAAATATTTTTAATATGTAAAATATGTAGAATTTCATCTAGTTTCCAATAACCAATTTTCATGCATGTTTAAAATATTTAAACCTACTGTTTGCATCGATTTGCGTGATGACCTATTTAATATGGTTTAATTCATAGCAATTTAACCGTTCATCGTAATAAGATGTTTTATATATGTAAAGTGATTAGAAAAGCGTGTAGATTAATGATATGTTATTTTCATCCATGCCAAAAATATTTAGCATGCCATTTTCTGTGATTTTGCATATATGTCACATTATTGCATTATCATAATTATTTAACCGTGCATCGAGAATTAAATAAATATTAAGTATTAAAAATGTTCATCTTATCGACATCGCACTTTCATGCATGATACAAATGTTGGCATCATGGTTGCATTTTATTTGCATTAATGAATTGCTTTAAGTTGATTAGGCCATAATGTTTGCATATTTAATTGTGATTAATTTTCCACTCGAACCTATGCATATTATATATGTTTCCGGGGTAGAAAGATCCATATGATTTATCTGTGCATTTAGTTTTACCATTTGAGCATTTTGTGTGCATGTCATTTTTGCCGTGATGCCCTTTTGCCTTTTTCGTGTGATTTAATAGAGACCTGATATGGAATAAGTTTGAACATGAAAAATTCCCTTTGATATGTGTCCTAGCCCATTGACATTTTGCTTGTCATAGAAATGCATGTGCGGGTGTTGTTTTGTTGTTGTCAACTTGCTATAAAATTCTGCTATTATGACGGTCCAAAATATTTCTAAGTCTGGAATCTGTAATATTTTGTTGCTGTCTTGCCATGTGATTTGCTAGTGATCTAGAACTCTTTTGTGGTAGAGGTAATGGAATTATTTGTTGTTGATAATGTCCTTTAGTATTCTGTTAAGTTTCATGTCATTCTATGATTTGTAGCATATAGTTTCACTGCTGTCAATATGCCTTCGTGATAAAGCTGCACTGTCTAAAACTGCTATTTTCACGAAGTCTGAAACTGTTATCAAGTAGCCTTCTTGTGAGCTTCCTACCAAGTGATCCATGCATGTTTTGTTTATGATATGTGAAGATGAAATGAAGTGGATGTTGCATGCTATTGACCCATGCTTACTTTGTGCATTTTAGAATCTTGTAGCTTGTTGTTTTCATATGTGCAAAATGTCATGTTGCTGTTTTTGGCAGATTTCAACTAAAACTTGTTTTGTTGATTGTGGTTGAACCGTAGCTCCGTTGTGGGCATGTTGCATATGAAACTTGCTTAGAATCTCATGTAGTTTCATAATAACTTGCTGCATTCATGATTTGAAATGTTTGTGATGGTATTTTCCATGCATTTGCATTCATGACATGTGCATCTTGTGTTGCTCATATCTTTTAGACCGTAGCTCCGTTTGAGATGTTCTATATATGTAAATTGACTAGAATAATGTGTAGAATAACATGGTATGCTTTATTATGTTGTTTAATGAATATAAAATATGATTAGTTCATATCTGGACCAATTTCAAAATTAACATATGGGGTCATTTCGAAAATGCTATAAGTTGTTTCCGGCCTCATTTAAGATGCCTAGTTAGTTAGTTTACTTATGCTTCACCTCTTGCCATGTTTAACAACATTTAATATTGTCGTGTACCTGACAAGAGTGAACTAAATAATTCGAACGTGGAGTTTCGTCAATATGCAACTCGTTGCATATTGAGCTTCACTTAATGTGTAGTATTTGATTGTTGTGAATTGTCATGCATTGCATATTAAACCGGACATGCATCATAATTGTTTGTGCATCGTGTTTTGCATATGTTGTGGTGTATCTTATGTTGATTGTTTGTTTCGGATTGCTTCTTCTCGATAGAGATCCGAAAGCGTTCGGAGTGTGAGGATTCGTTCGACTACGTTGGCTCGTCTTCTTCATGGACTCATTCTTCTCCGAACGGGACCTCAGGCAAGATGACTCATTTCCTTATATACCATTACTATCATTGCCATGCTAGTTCTCATCTTTTTATCATTATGTCACGCTACCTACCACTTGTTTGACAAGCATCCCAACATTGCCATGAAAGTCTTTAACCCCTCCACATCCCAGCAAACCTTTGTTTGGCTTTGTTTCCGCTTGCTCGGCCCTTCTTATAGCGTTGCTAGTTGCAGGTGCATTTGCTTCCATGTGTCAACATGGACATTTTGTTGCTATATCACAATATTAATGCTATTTAATTTAATGCACTTATACACTTGGTAAAGGGTGGAAGGCTTGGCCTTATGCTCGGTGTTTTGTTCCACTCTTGCCACCCATAGTTACTTGTGCACCAGTGTTATGTTCTATAAATGAGCGCTCCTAACATGGTCGGGGTTGTTATGGGGACCCCCTTGATTTTTGAGTGAGAATAAAGCTTGTCTGGCAAGGCCCAACATTGGTACTACATTTGCCTAATAACTAATGAACTTGCATAGGGGCTTTCCGGACCCTGTGGATAATTTAATTAACCCCCGGGCCAGTGCTCCTCATGAGTGTTGGTCCAAACTAGAGTCGTGTGCGGGGCCAACCCGGGGCAACTCGGGAGATGTCTATCAGGCCACTGTATGTTGTGCTCATCTGGTCGTGTCCTGAGAACGAGATACGCGGCTCCTATCGGGTTCGTTGACACGCCGAGCGGCCTTGCTAGATTTGTTTTACCTTTCTCGAGCGTCTTGAGTGAGGGACTCTGATCTTCTTTGGGCTATCCTGAGGTGTCGGATTTCCTTTTGAATTTCCTAGGATGATCACGAGTTTCGTGGTTGAGGTTATTCCCACTGCGTGTGGTTAATTTATGATGGATGAGTTGGAGCACCCCTACAGGGTTAAATCTTTTCGAGAAGCCGTGCCCGCGGTTATGTGGCAAACTTGGATACCTTATTTAACACCCGGTCATAGCAAACTTGAAGTAAACTCAAACAAAATACACCAACAGTGTGCGTAACCGTGACTGTCTCTTCTCGTGAGTTCTTATCCAAAAGAGAACATGGTGGGGTTATGTTTCACGTAAGTAGGTGTTTAGGGTCAGTTAGTGATCATTACTAGTTCACGTCCGTTATGCGTAGACCACCATACTTTAATTTCTGTATTCGTAAGTTAGCCACTCAAATAAATGCTTAGTCGCTTGCTGCAGCCTCACCACTTAACCATACCTCACCTATTAAGCTTTAATAGTCTTGATACCCTTGGAAATGAGATTGCTGAGTCCCTGTGGCTCACAGATTACTACAACAACAGTTGCAGGTACAAGTAATGTGATGAATTGACGTGAGCGCGTTGCTTGATTTGACTTGGAGTTCTACTTCTTCTTCTTCTTCAATCTTGGATGGGTTCCAGGTGGCAGCCTGGGATAGCAAGTTTGGATGTCATTTTATCATTTGATTTCGTCCGTAGTCGGACCTTGCTCTTGTGTATGATGTTTGAGTCTGTAGTTGTATTGATGTGACTCTGATGTAGCTTGTGGCGAACGCACCGAGATGCGCTTCTATCCCTGTCGAGGCCCTCATGCCAAATAAGGATAGGACCGCATCTTGGGCATGACAAGTTGGTATCATAGCCTGTTCCGACCTAGGAGCCCCCTTGATTGATTGAACATGGCCGAGTCGAGTCTAGTAAAAAAACTGTTTTGAGTCTAGTTATATCGGAGAGTAGGTTTCTTTTTACTCCTCTTCTATGCTCTAGTGAGGTATTCGACTTAGGAATTTTGATTCTACTTCTCTTCTCGCTCAAAAATTTTTGGATCACGCGGGTATTTTGGAAACTATATGATGCCGATGTGACGGAGTTCTGTCTTGGTGCCTCCTGTCTGACTTGATTTCTTACGGGGAGTTGAGCTCCGAGGGATTCTTGACACATCGTTATCATTCAGTTTTCTTAGTATCTCAGGACGGAGGATGTTCGGAATTGCTTCAATACTTATCGTGGTGAGATAAGGTCGGAGTCACCCAGTACTGGGGAGGCGTCCGGGGTACCACCATGGTTTAGTATCGTTGTGAGTTCGAGGATTCGAGATTAGATGAGTTTGCGAAATTTCTTGAATTATGGTGTGGAAGGTTGCGGATGCAGTTGCAGCTGATTGCCTAGGGCAGGTTCCTGATTCCGCAACCCGAATCGCATAAACAAGAAAGTTTTCGGAAGTTCTTAGGTGGGAATTCAAGTAGTTACCTAGGATTATCTTTCCAACAAGTGCATAGTGGGTATGTATTTGTTCTGGCTTGTTTCATAAGCCTCATTCTTTGTTTGTTTTGAATATGGTAATTCGAGTTGCTTCGACGTCAAGTGATGATTTCATATCTTACTAAGTAGTGTTCTCTTATTTATGAGGGAATGCTACTTTTGCCCAATCAAGTTATCATATCAATTCTTTTCCTACCGGTGTGCTTCTCTTCAAGATAATTCTATCCTCTCCAATTTTGCAAGATCAATCCTCATATTTCGTTCCAGACTTGTCTCATATGTCCCAAGTTTCTTTGTTTTCCCACCCTCTCGCCCTTTTTCTTCAACGATTAAATTCTCATCCAAGTGTCTTTTCTATTCATGTGATGCTTCCGCTATCTTTTCTTCTATCTTGTTTTTGGCGACTTCTTGTGGAGATTCTCAGGAGTTTCAATGTCAAGATCTATCCTCATATTCCTTGTCCTCGTTGTTATTCTTCTTCGGTGATTCTTTATGAAGATGCTCAGTGCTCAAGTTATCATTTATTAGTATTCATCTTTCTTTTCTTTTCTAGTGGATTCAATTCAAGTTCTTGGTGTTCATCATATCATTTCATTCTCTATTTGCTCTCTCATGTTGGAATTCTTATGAAGCCTCTCTTGTTTATTCATCCCTCTCTATTCTATCCGGAGTGTTGAAGATATCTCAGAAGACATTCATTTTCATTCTTATCCATTCAAATTATTTCAAGGGTCTCATATCATCAAGTTATTATTTTTCCGACGCAATCTCTCTTTAAATCAATTGTCTCAATGGTGGTTTATTTTGAGTGGGCCCATAACCCACAGGTTTTTCTCCAGGATCATACCTGACTCTGCTAATCTTTCTGGAGATGTTCTCAAGTTCTTTCCAATATGATGTAACAATGATTTTCATCAGTCATATTCCCTTCCATGATCGCTTCTAATCATTTTCATGTTGGCTCAACCTTTCCCTATTCATTATTCCGGAGTATCTTAGTAGTCCATGGTGTTATTTCTCGTCATCATTCAATGCTTTAAGGCCAAAGGAGAGTTTCTCTTAAATTGTTGTTCGTTCTTCCAAAGATTCATGGTTTCAGCTTGTTGTTATCATATCAAATTGTTTTGATCATGGGTAATTTCTCCCATATCTATCTGGTGCATTATGAATTGTTTTTATTTCTTGATCCTCCGAAGGCCATCATTTCAGAAGATTTCTTCGTTCTCAGCTTTCAGCTTTCGTTCTCAAATTCTTCTCAATCGTTGTTCCTTCGTTCGTATCTCAGTTATTCTGGTGCCTTGTTCAGTTTATATTAGGGAAATCTGGATCTCTTCATTCTCATGTGTCCCCTTTAGTTTCTAATTCTTCCGGTGTTTCATTCAAGTTTCTATTAGGTGGATCAAGCTCTCTTAGTTCTCATGTTATATCATCCATTTGTATTATCCTCCTTCATTTTGAATTCTAACCGGTGTTCTCGTGCAAGTCATCTTCAAGATTGTGCTCTATCTCTCTCTTCATTCTTTTTCAAGAAGAATAAGTGATGTTTGAAATCCGTTGCTTGTCATCAATTTAACTTGATGAAGGATAGGCATATCATAATTCTTATTCTTATTCATTCAAGTGATCTCAATTTCTCTTCCGGAGTTGTTCATGGTATCAAATTCCTTATCCCAAGTGGTCATCTTTCTTTTCCGGAGTTCCTAGTCTTTTCTCAACTATCTTGTTCCGAAGCTTCATCTAATTCATAGCAAGGCCTCAATCTTGTTCTTTGCAACCTTCAATCCTTTTCTATCATCCTTTCGTTTCAGAGTTCTTCCGGATGTTCTTCATGGTGGTTCATCAAGATTTCTTTCATTTTCAAGTGTTCTTCTAGATTCTCATTGGAGGTGCTCAAGTGTTCTTTATCTTGGTCTTCTAAGTTCAATTCCTTATTCTTTGTCTTTTAAGATGGTGTTATTAAATTCTTGATTATGAGGAGTCTCGAAGGAAATTGTGAAGAATGAGATAAGTAAACCCATCATTCCTTTCTCGGAGTTATCTTGGGTTGAATTCTACCTAAAGCATTTCCTAAGGGTTGTTTCTATCATGGTGTTATAAATGATTCAAGCTTTCTCCTCCTCCTCCCTGTGAAAGAAGTTTTTCATATCTTGTTGCTCTTGATCAATCAAGTGTTGTTGTTCTGGCAGGTTGTCACCTCATAATTTTGAGATGTTTTTCCATAAGTCCAAAATAAGCTTGTTCTTTTCGTTGTTGGTGTTCCAAAAACTCCGTTCAATCTCATCTTCCTATATATGTTATTCAAATCCATTTGTGCTGGAAGTTGTCATTGTCTTCTCAGTTCTCTTCTCTTCAAGATCTAGCTTCTATTCTTTTGTTCCGGAGGCCTTGTGTTATTGTTCTCTTCAATCCATCGTCTTGTTTATCAAGATCATGTTCTTCCCTTGCTTGTCCATTAACCAGTGGTTGTGAAATATTTTCATGTTCCTTCCATCTTCTGAAAGTATGATTCTATTCCAACCAAAGTTTGATGCCTTTCTTTCAATTTATTTCCATCATATCAATTTTTCCTCTCTTTCCTAACGAAGTGTTGCCGAAATTTCTTGTGAATTCTTGTTGTTCGTCATGTCATTCTTCATCTCTTTGCATCCTTCATGTTTCATTGGTTTCACTCGTTTGTCAGAAAAGCAGCTAAGTTTTACCTTTTGCTCTTTCTCTTCCCCCTTTTCATTCTAGATCTCGGGACGAGATCCTCGTGTAGTGGACGAGAGTTGAAACAGCCCGAGACCAATATTCCAGAAGATTCCAGAAGATTCCCCTTTTATTTCCGTTCCCGTCTATATTTTGTTTGGTTGTTGCATTCATCGTCGCATCATTCGCATCATCTGCATTGCATCGTCACTCGTTTTCAAAACTTGCATCCGTTCATAGTTGTCGGTTCTCTCCGTTCTTGTCGTTGCCCGTTTTGAGACCAACCACACACGCACGCACCCATGACATCAGTTAAATAAAACCGTTTTTAAGTGCGTGCAAAAGTATTCTCGAATTGATTTGAAACTTGGCGTGCGGTCTTCTTATGTTGTAGGTAGACCACCCGTCGATTTCATCGCGTTCTGAGTGCGTTAGATACCCCGTCGGACAGTCGCAGCAGTGAGGTTATCGGTTATCGTCGGACATTTTTTGGTGTTTCCTAACTTCGTGTCACGGGCTACCATTCTCTCTCTCTTCCCCACTTAGCCCCTCTGCACAGTCGCTGTAACCCCCTCTCCGCTTCCGAACGTCGGATCGTCAGCCGGCAATCCGGAGACGGACAGCGTCAGATAACCCTAGCCCCCCATTTCCTATTTATAGCCCCTAGCTCCACCTCATTTCATGTGCCAACCCTAGCTCTTCTTCTCCCTCCTCCAGCCAGCCCGCCCGAGCCCATCTGGGCCCGTTCGAGCCCATCCGGGCCCGAATTCCACCGTTCCAGAGCTCCCCGAGCTCTCCCATGGCATAGAGTCCCGAGCTCCTGCCCGAGCTCCATGCCAGCCCCGTCCCCGCGGCTTCCTCCAGCCGGCCGCCAGCCGCCGCAGCTCGCCGGAGCCGCTGCCTCGCCGCCGTTGGCCGGCGTCTCCTCCCTTTCTCCTTCCCTTTCCTCCTTCTCCTCCTCTTACCCCTGCTCCCTTCTCTCCCCCGCAGGGCTGCACCGCCATGGCCGCTGCCGGAGCTCCGCCGCCGTGCCGCCGACGGGAACGGCCTCCCCCTCGCCGGATCTGCCTTCCCCGGCCTCCTCTCGCCGCCTCCTGGTCGGCGCCGTCACCGGAGTGGGTGCCGCCGCGCCATGCCCTTGCCTCCGCTCGGGCTCGAGACGAGCAGGAGGACGAGCGCTCCTCTCCCGAGCGTTGTCCCGCTCCAGCGCCCGTATGGGCCTCCCCAAGGCCCGGCTGCTCCCTTACCTACCTCCAAATGGGCCAAGGCCCACTTGGTGAGCCCAGCAGTCCCTCCCCTGCGTTTTGTTTTGTTTTTATGTGTAGGCCCTTTTTGCGATTTAAAACGTTAATAGCTAATTAACCGTGCACCGTATAAAAATATTTTTAATATGTAAAATGTGTAAAATTTCATCTAGTTTCACAATAACCAATACTCATGCATGTTTAAAATATTTAAACCTGCTGTTTGCATCGATTTGTGTGATGACCTATTTAATATGGTTTAATTCATAGCAATTTAACCGTTCATCGTAATAAGATGTTTTATATATGTAAAGTGATTAGAAAAGCGTGTAGATTAATGATATGTCATTTTCATCCATGCCAAAAATATTTAACATGCCATTTTCTGTGATTTTGCATATATGTCACATTATTGCATTATCATAACTATTTAACCGTGCATCGGGAATTAAATAAAAATTAAGTATTAAAAATGTTCATCTTATCGACATCGCATTTTCATGCATGTTACAAATGTTGGCATCGACATTTTATTTGCATTAATGAATTGCTTTAAGTTAATTAGGCCATAATGTTTGCATATTTAATTGTGATTAATTTTCCACTCGAACCTATGCATATTATATATGTTTTCGGGGTAGAAAGATCCATATGATTTATCTGTGCATTTAGTTTTACCTTTTGGGCATTTTGTGTGCATGTCATTTTTGCCATGATGCCCTTTTGTCTTTTTCGTATGATTTAATAGAGGCATGATATGGAATAAGTTTGAACATGAAAAATGCCCTTTGATATGTGTCCTAGCCCATGGACATTTTGCTTGTCATAGAAATGCATGTGTAGGTGTTGTTTTCTTGTTGTCAACTTGCTATAAAATTCTGCTATTCTGAGGGTCCAAAATATTTCCAAGTCTGGAATCTGTAATATTTTGTTGCTGTCTTGTCATGTGATTTGCTAGTGATCTAGAACTCTTTTGTGGTAGTGGTAATGGAATTATTTGTTGTTGATAATGTCCTTTAGTATGCTGTTAATTTTCATGCCATTTTATGATTTGTAGCATATAGTTTCACTGCTGTCAATATGCCTTCGTGATAAAACTGCACTGTCTAAAACTGCTATTTTCACTAAGTCTGAAACTGTTATCAAGTAGCCTTCTTGTGAGCTTCCTACCAAGTGATCCATGCATGTTTTGTTTATGATATGTGAAGATGAAATGAAGTGGATGTTACATGCTATTGCCCAATGCTTAGTTTGTGCATTTTAGAATCTTGTATCTTGTTGTTTTCATATGTGCAAAATGCCATGTTGCTGTTTCTAGCAGATTTCAACTAAAACTTGTTTTATTGATTGTGGTTGAACCGTAGCTCCGTTGTGAGCATGTTGCATATGAAACTTGCTTAAAATCTTATGTAGTTTCATAATAACTTGCTGCATTCATGATTTGAAATGTTTGTGATGGTATTTTCCATGCATTTGCATTCATGACATGTGCATCTTGTGTTGCTCATATCTTTTAGACCGTAGCTCCGTTTGAGATGTTCTATATATGTAAATCGACTAGCATGACGTGTACAATAACATGGTATGCTTTATTGTGTTTTTTAAAGAATATAAAATATGATTAGTTCAGATCTGGACCAATTTCGAAATTAACATTGTCGTGTACCTGACAAGAGTGAACTAAATAATTCGAACGTGGATTTTCGTCAATATGCAACTCGTTGCATATTGAGCTTCACTTAATGTGTAGTATTTGATTGTTGTGAATTATCATGCATTGCATATTAAACCAGACATGCATCATAATTGTTTGTGCATCGTATTTTGCATATGTTGTGGTGTATCTTATGTTGATTGTTTGTTTCGGATAGCTTATTCTCGATAGAGTTCCGAAAGCGTTCGGAGTGTGAGGATTTGTTCGACTACGTTGGCTCGTCTTCTTCATGGACTCATTCTTCTTCCGAACGGGACCTCAGGCAAGATGACTCATTTCCTTGGATATCATTACTATCATTGCCATGCTAGATGTCTTGTATTTTTATCGTTATGTCACGCTACCTACCACTTGTTTGACAAGCCTCCCAGCATTGCCATGAAAGTCTTTAACCCCTCCACATCCCAGCAAACCTTTGTTTGGCTTTGTTTCCACTTGCTCAGCCCTTCTTATAGCGTTGCTAGTGGCAGGTGCATTTGCTTCCATGTGTCAACATGGACATTCTATTGCTATATCACAATATTATTGCTATTTAATTTAATGCACTTATACACTTGGTAAAGGGTGGAAGGCTTGGCCTTATGGTCGGTGTTTTGTTCCACTCTTGCCACCCTTAGTTACTTGTTCACCGGTGTTATGTTCCATAAATGAGCGCTCCTAACATGCTTGGGGTTGTTATGGGGACCCCCTTGATTTTCGGGTGAGAATAAAGCTTGTCTAGCAAGGCCAAACATTGGTCCTACATTTGCCTAATAACTAATGAACTTGCATAGGGGCTTTCCGGACCCCGTGGATAATTTAATCAACCCCCGGGCCAGTGCTCCTCACGAGTGTTGGTCCAAACTAGAGTCGTGTGCGGGGCCAACCCGGGGCAACTCGGGAGATTTCTATCAGGCCACTGTATGTTGTGCTCATCTGGTCGTGTCCTGAGAACGAGATACGCGGCTCCTATCGGGTTCGTCGACACGCCGGGCAGCATTGCTGGATTTGTTTTACCTTTCTCGAACGTCTTGAGTGAGGGACTCTGATCTTCTTCGGGCTATCCTGAGGTGTCAGATTTCCTTTGGAATTGCCTAGGATGATCACGAGTTTCGTGATTGAGGTTATTCTCACTGCGTGTGGTTAATTTATGATGGATGAGTTGGAGCACCCCTGCAGGGTTAAATCTTTTTGAGAAGCCGTGCCCGCGGTTATGTGGCAAACTTGGATACATTGTTTAACATCTGGTCATAGCAAACTTGAAGTAAACTCAAATAAAATACACCAACTGTGTGCGTAACCATGACTATCTCTTCTCGTGAGTTCTTATCCGAAAGAGAACACGGTGGGGTTATGTTTGACGTAAGTAGGTGTTCAGGGTCAGTTAGTGATCATTACTAGTTCACGTCCGTTATGCGTAGACCATCATACTTTAATTTCTGTATTCATAAATTAACCACTCAAATAAATGCTTAGTCTCTTGCTGCAGCCTCACCACTTAACCATACCTCACCTATTAAGCTTTAATAGTCTTGATACCCTTGGAAATGAGATTGCTGATTCCCTGTGGCTCACAGATTACTACAACAACAGTTGCAGGTATAGGTAATGTGATGAATTGACGTGAGCGCGTTGCTTGATTTGACTTGGAGTTCTTCTTCTTCTTCTTCAATCTTGGATGGGTTCCAGGCGGCAGCCTGGGATAGCAAGGGTGGATGTCATTTTATCGTTTGATTTTGCCCGTAGTCGGACCCTGCTCTTCTATATGATGTTTGAGTGTGTAGCTATATTGATGTGACTCTGATGTAGCTTGTGGCGAGTGTAAGCCAATTCTATATACTCGTCTCTTGTGTACATGTACTTGTAATGATATCCATTCTTGCGAACGCATCGAGATGCGCTTCTATCCCTGTCGAGGCCCTCGTGCCAAATAAGGATAGAACCGCATCTTGGGCGTGACAGCGAAAGCCAGGTCCCTCCAAGAGCACCAAGGCTGCACCTAAGAAGGTTACTATAGGTAAGTCCAAGAGGACTACCAGAGATATTCCAGCTGTTGAGAAGAACAAAGGATCTACTTACAGAGAAGCTGATGATGATGATGATGCTATGACAACTTTGATGAAGCTTAGACCTCATCTTGCTGAACATAATGCCAGTCATCTAATAGCCGAGGATATGAAGAAGAGGAAGGATTCTAGTTCGAGGGCATGGAGAGCTATTGGTCCATATGCCTAGAGGAGAAAAACTGTTGTGGGCTATAGGTTCTACACCAAGGAACAACAAGATTTCTATGAGACAATCTTGCTTCACAAAAGTCCAGCTGTCCGTGATATGAGATACGTTGGCTGGAAGTATATCAAGGCAAATGATAACTATTTCCCATGTGTGCAAGAAAACTTTCACTTCATTGATCTTGATCAGTTTGTTGGCACAGAGTTTACTGCTTGGAATGATGAGATGATTATGCAATTCTACTCCACTGCTCACTTCTATGGAGATGGCAGGATAGTGTTGATGATTGAAGGAGCTAGATACGAGTCTACAGTTGATGAGTGGGCTACCATATTAGGAATTCCAGAGGTACACGATGGTGACTTGGATGTCTACTCTGAATCCAAGGAGAGCCATAATGCTATGAAGGATATGTACAATGCTATCCCTACTGGTAACTTGCAATCACACAAGTTAGGATCTATTTAGTTCCTCCAGGCTGGTCTCTGTACCATGAACACCATGTTGAGGCATACATTGATGCCTAAGTCTGGAGATGAGAAGATGACTCGAGGCTACTCCATCAACATGCTGATCCATCTTGATAGTCATACCAGGATTCGAGTGACGGACTTGATAATAGAGACTATGAAGAGGGTTGCTGCTCACCAAAAGCGCTCATGCTGCTATGCACCATACATTCATATGCTCATCAAATCCAAACTTGAGAAGCACATCTTTGCTCTAGATAGACCCCACTTACCACTATAGCCAGATTTTGAGGACAATGTTGTGGTGATGGACCCAGACCATCCCACATCAGCTGCAGCTCAAGCTCAAGCTCATGCACAGGCAGAGGCAGAGGAAGCTAGAGCCACTAGTGCTCAGGTCCCCAGATCCAGGAACAACCAGATGGATCTCTTGGTCTCTATTGTCATGGACATGAAGAAGGACATCAAAACCATTCTGGATAGTCAGGAGAGCCTTGTGAACATCTTTGAGGATAGAGTGAAAACTCTCAATGACAAGGTAGATGGGCTGACCAAGACCGTTAACGAACTCAAGAAGGAAGTAGATGAAGCTCCTATCTGTCACACCTCTTCAAAGTCTGAGTCTTCTGATGATGATGAGGATAGTGCACCTGACAGGACGACTGCCTAGTTTAGGACACAAGCCAGGACACCTACAGTGCCAGCTCCGGAGACGAGACCTTCTTTTTTGCGCTAGCTATAGTGACTTCAGCTCCATCAGCTCCTTTAGTGCCTCTAGTGTCTACTCAAACTCCATCCAGGACATTAGCAGAGGTCTTCGCCGATGCAGTTCTCTCAACATTGACATCGATCACCGGAGGAGATGAGCCATAGAAGGACGATTAGCTATATCTCTTCGAACTTTTTGGTAACTTGTTGCCAAAGGGGGCAAGTTGTATATAGATCTAGGCTTCGAGTGAGAGAGCGTCTGGTTTTTATTGCTATTTATCAAAAGATCAAATGTTTCCAAATGTTCTTTTGGTTTCGATGTGATATACTTTTATTTGTGTTTGATCATACGCTATAATGTGTGTTGCTACTATTTCCTATCTTTTGATGGTTATGTGGTGATCATTCACTTTGGTTGATGTTGTGTGCTATGTTATTAACTCTTATTACTCCCGCACACCACCAAGATGTATGTGACATGGAAGAAGTGCCCCATCTACCTAATAGATGGTGCATTTGCATTCAAATGCAAATTTAAAAATAATGCACAAATTTAGGGGGAGCTCTTACTTATCACATAGTTCTTAAAGTGACGATTATATTCATTGATTATATCATATGTTGAAGCTTTGATCTATATGTTGTCATCAATTACCAAAAAGGGGAGATTGAAAACACATTTGCTCCCTTGGTGGTTTTGGTAATTAATAACAACATATATGTCACTGAACTAATGTTTCCACTAAGCATGTTTCAGGAAAAGTTCAATGATGGGTTGGCAAAAGGATTATGGAATACCCTAAGATGCACGGAAATAGATTGGCAAAGCTTCAAGAAAAAGGAATCTGTATTTTACCTTTTTGTGAGAAATCACTTTGAGTTCATAGGAAAGCCAATACTATCAAAAGGGGGTAAGGTACTGTTGGTGATCAAAATGCTCATATGTGCACAAGTGATAGTCACCACATACACACACAAGATCTTCCACAAAATTTTGTCCAAAGCCAAATAACCAAAATTGGTGCAACCAACACTTTCCACTCGGCCTCAGACAGGCTCAGCCAAACCCTAGCCTTTCGGTGCAACCGATTGAATTTTGGTGCCACCGAGTTTGGGTTGCCAACTTCCTGTTACAAAAATTCAAAAAACTGGTCCCATGGAGTTTGTTGAATTGGCGTCACCGAGTTTGGCAATCTGACCATTGGTCACCATATCAGTGCAACCGAGTCGTGTGTATCGGTCTCACCGAGATTCAAAACTTGCTACCTTTGAAGAAACTCGGTACCATCAAGATTAACACATTGGTGTCACCGAGTCTGACTTATTAGGTGTAACGGTTGGATTTTTGGAGATGCCTATATATACCCCTCCACCACCACTCACTCGTAAGAGAAGCACACAGAACAGCTCCCCACTCATACCTACTAATTTTCTGAGAGAGAGCCACCTACTCATGTGTTGAGATCATGCCATTCCATTCCTACCATATGAATCTTTATCTCTAGCCTCCCCAAGTTGCTTTCCACCCAATCAATCTCTTCCATTCTAGCCAAATCTGTGAGAGAGTGATTGTGTGTTGAGGAGTCTATCATCTTGAAGCACCAAAGCAAGGAGTTCATCGACATTTTCGAGCATATTACCTTTTGGAGGGTGGTGCCTCCTAGATTGATTAGGTGTCGCTTGGGAGCCTCCTACTTCATGTTGTGGAGTGAACTAAGGTGTTTGTAAGGGCAAGGAGATTGCCTACTTCGTGAAGATCTACCCCGAGTTAGGCTAGTCCTTCGTGGACATAGGCCATCATGGTATAGTCAAGGTTGCTTCTTCATGGAACCCTCCGTGGGTGGAGCCCTCTGTGGACTCTCGCGACCGTCACCCTCCGTGTGTTGAAGACTCCATAAATGTGGACATACGATAGCACCACCTATCGGAACCACGGGAAAAAATCATTGTGTCACTAATTTAGTTTGATCTTCCTACCCTTCCTTTACTTACATGCTTGTCTTTACTTTCTGTTGCAATACTCGTAGACATGCATGTTTAGGGTGTACTTGATTTGCTATGGAAGCTAAAATCTTCCAAGACTTAAAATTGGGAAAAGGTAGATTTTTAATTGGTCAAGTAGTATAATCCCCCTCCCCCTCTAGCACTACTTTCGATCCTACATCCACCTACTCTAGTCATGTCGTCGTCGCTTGACGAGATGCCTGCACAAGAGGGGGTGGAGGCTCGCAAAGCCACCCTCCTGGTCATTGTGGCAGAAACCCCCGAGCCCCCAATGTCTGTTGACGTGGTCGCTCCTACCCCTAAAGGCGTGTTGGTGCCGCTGTCCGAAGGGCCAGCCCCAGAGGGCCGGCCGCTCGTCTATCCGTGTGTGTCCGTCTTGCCCTTGGTCGCTATGCAGCCTCCAGAGCCTCCTGCTCCTCATGTTGTTGTATCCCGGGGGACGTCGCTATCGGTGTCAAAACCGGCGGATCTCGGGTAGGGAGTCCCGAACTCTGAGACTGGAATCGATGGTAACAAGAGAAGAAGGGGGCATAGATTTACCCAGGTTCGGGCCCTCCTATGGAGGTAATACCCTACGTCCTACTTGGTTGTATTGATGGTATGGGGGTTACCGAGTTGATCTACCTCGAGATCGAATACTTAACCCTAGATGAGTTGTTCTGTCCCTACAACCTAAAACCCTCCGGCTTATATAGTCGCGAGGGTACCTAGGGTTTACACATGGTCAGTTACACGCTGAAGAGATAAAAATGCCTATTTGCTACATCAAACGTAGGGCGCAAGCCGTACTCCCGAAGCTTCCATCTTGGAGATAAGGCCTTAAATGAACCATGTGTTCGGTAAGTGGCCCATACAGTCCGGCCCATAGAGATAAGTAGGGCATCTACTGTAGGAGTCCTGGATTAAGGGGTCCTCGGGAAGCCGACCTATTTCTTATGGGTCGGACTGTATGGGTCGCTTACCGAACATTGGATCGATGAAGGGCCTATCTCCAGGAAGGAAGCTTCGGGAGTCGTGGCTTGTCCTCCATGTTTAATGTAGCGAATAGGCATGTTTATCGCTTCGACGTGTAACCGACCATTTATAAACCCTAGACACCTTCGGCTTCTATATAAGCCGAAGGGTTTTAGGTTGTAGACAGAGGACAACTCATCTAGGGTTTAGTTATTCGATCTTGAGGTAGATCAACTTTGTAACCGATACATCATTAATACAATCAAGTAGGACGTAGGGTATTACCTCCATAGGAGGGCCTGAACCTGGGTAAACCTTGTCTCCTTCGTCTCCTGTTACCACCAATCCCAGTATCACAGTTTGGGACCCCTACCCGAGATCCGCCGGTTTTGACACCAACGCCTACCGGCCATGGCCGAGCATCAGAACTGATCCCTCGAGTCAAAGGTGATGGCAATATGGGACCACTTGAGAGGACGCATGGCATCGGGTTTTCGGAGAGACGCGTTAAGCTCCCACGCAAACTGCTTGAAGACACGTTCGAGAATGGGGCCTAGGCGCCGCCCGGGATATAGGCTGCCGCCCTGATCTCCTGGAAGCCACCAACCCCATTGTCCTACCTGTCCTCTTCCTTCCTTCTGGATGGAGGTGGTAGTGGTGGTAGGCTGGCCTCGCGAGGGCGGTCCTCATGAGGCTGGCCACGGCGTTGATACGTCTCCAACGTATCTATATTTTTTGATGATGTCATGCTATTATATTATCTGTTTTGGATTTTTTATATGCATTAATATGCTATTTTATATTATTTTTGGGACTAACCTATTAATCTAGAGCCTACTGCCAATTTCTGTTTTTTTCTTGTTTTTAAGTTTTGCAGATATGGAATATTAAATCAAGTCCAAACAAAATAAAATCTTCAGAATGATTTTTTCTGGAAGGAAGCAAATCAACCAGGCTTGGAATGCACACCAAGGGATCTACCAGGAGATCACAAGCCTGGTAGATACGGACACCCCCCTTGGATGCACCTGGCAGGCTTGTCGTCTCCTTGCAGGTCTCCTAACCCTATTCTTCATCCTATAAATACCCAAATATTCCCCCAACACCAAAGGGGGCCATGCAAATACTTTTCCGCCGCCAGAATCCTCGGTTCCCGAGAGATCCAATCTTGGAGCCTTTTCCTGTAATCTACCGGAGGGGGTTTCGATCACAGTGGGCATCTACATCAACTCCATTGCCCCTCCGATGATGCATGAGTAGTCCACCACAGACCTACGGGTCATAGCTAGTAGCTAGATGGCTTCTTCTCTCTCATTGATCTTCAATACCATGTTCTTAACGATCTTCATGGAGATCTACCCGATGTAATACTCTTTTGTGGTGTGTTTGTCAAGATCCAATGAATTGTGGGTTTATGTTCAGATTATCCATGAATCTTATTTGAATCTTCTCTGAATTGTTATATGCATGCTTTCATATCCTTGTAAATCTCTTCGAGTTATAGGTTTGGTTTGGCCAACTAGATTGGTAATTCTTGCAATATGAGAAGTGCTTGGTTTTGGGGTCAATCTTGCGGTGTCCTCACCCAGTGACATAGTAGGGGTAGCGAGGCATGTATTGTATTGTTGCCATCAAGGATAACAAGATGGGGTTTTCATCATATTGCTTGAGTTTATCCGTCTACATCATGTCATCTTACTTAATGCATTACTCTGTTCTTCATGAGCTTAATTCTCTAGATGTAGGCAGGAGTCGGTCGATGTGTGGAGTAATAGTAGTAGATGCAGAATCGTTTAGGTCTACTTGACACAGACATGATGCCTATATGCATGATCACTGCCTTGGATAACTACATGATTATTCGCTTTTCTATCAATCGCTTGACAGTAATTTGTTTACCCACCATGATATTTTCCTTCAAGAGAGAAGCCTCTAGTGAAACCTATGGCTCCGGGGTCTACTTTCAATAATGTACTTTCATATCTATAAACCAAAAATACCAAAAATACTTTTCTGCAATTTATTTATCTTTTACTTTCTATTTTCGTTTACATCTATCTCTATCAGATCTAATCCTTGCAAATAACTGTGAAGGGATTGACAACCCCTTTATAGTGTTGGGTGCAAGAGTTTGATTGTTTGTGTAGGTGCATCCATTGGTGACTTGCTTGTTCCTCCTATTGGATTGATACCTTGGTTCTCATCAACTGAGGGAAATACTTATCTACTTTGCTGCATCACCCTTTCCTCTTCAAGGGAAAACCAACGCAAGCTCAAGAGGTAGTAGGAATGATTTCTGGCGCCGTTGCTGGGGAGGATACATAGCAAGTCAAGATCAAGCCTACCAAGTACCCATCACAAACTCATCTCTTGCATTTACATTATTTTCCATTTGCCTCTCGTTTTCCTCTCCCCCACTTCTAAAACAATTTTCAGAAAATACCAAAAAGATTTGCCTTTTTATTCGCCCTTCTTTCGTTTGCCTTTTTCTTGCTCGTGTGTTGGATTGCTTGAACTCATGGCTAGCCTTACCACTATAGTTAATACTCCCGAGTATGAGGTTCTTAATTTTAAGCAAAGGGAGGGAGAAAACTTAAAAGAAGCTTGGTATAGAATTTGCAATGCTCAAAATAGATCTATTTGTAAGAAATCCACTACCATTCTCCTTCGCAATTTTTACGCGGGTATTACTCCATGGAATAGATATGTTCTAGCTACCATCATGGGAGGGAATTTCTTGGGAAGTCATACTTTTGACTCTTACAGTGCTATGATAAATTTGGTAGGTTCACCCCCCAATCATGGTTAATGGAACAAACTTGACCTTGGAACATGTGATGCGAAGGCTTGATATTATTGAAAAGAAGGTTGCTACGGTTGAGATTATTGAAAACTTGGATAAAAAGATTCATAATCACATTACTCAATATGGATCTAAAGTAGGAGTTACATTAAAAAATCTAAAGGAAAAAGAACCCATGGTTAATGAAAAGATTCCTCTAGAATTGGCAAGCTAGAGGACGTTATTAATAACTTGGGATCTGCTTTTGCTTTTGTTCAAACTCCCCCTACTCCTCCCCCTCCTAAGGTTGCCATGTTTTTATGTTCCTAAAAATAAGGGTGATTCTTCTAGTGAAGATCTTGAGATGATAGGTATTCACCCTATCTTTTTCAATATTATTAAGGAACCAACTGACACCATTGAATCTCTTGACTTTTACCCTAGGAGAATTATTATTGATAAGACCATTGGACCTCCTAAGTGTGCAATGGAGTAATTGCTACCAAAGATGACATTACCTAGATCTATTGCGTTTTGCCTGGCAAGGGGCGTTAAACAATAGCGCTTGTTGGAAGGCACCCCAATTTTATTTTTGTGTTTTGTTTTTTCTTATGTTTTTGAGTGTTTCCCACATTATTACTTCTGTAATAATTGTATTTTTGTGTTTTAGTTAAGATTGTTCTTCTTTTGATAGATTCTGTTTTCTTTGAGTTGTTTGCCTATTTTGATGAATCTATGGGTTGTATGATGGGGTGTGAACCACGAAGAAGTTAGAACAGTAGTTATAACACCAATATAAATAAAGAATGAGTTCACAAGAGTACCTAAAGTGGTGATTTATTTTCTTATACTAACGGATCTCACGAGTTTTCTGTTAAGTTTTGTGTTGTGAAGTTTTCAAGTTTTGGGTAAATATTTGATGGACTATGGAATAAGGAATGGAAACAGCCTAAGCTTGGGGATGCCCAAGGCACCCCAAGTAATATTAAAGTATGCCAAAGAGCCTAAGCTAGGAGATGCCCCAGAAGGCATCCCCTCTTTCGACTTCAATCCATCGGTAAATTTACTTCAGGCTATATTTTTATTAACCACATGATATGTGTTTTGCTTGGAGCATCTTTTATGATATGAGTCTTTGATTCTTAGTCTTCTACAATCATCCTTGCCGCACACATATTTTGAGAGATACACGTTGAATCGTGAATTTATTAGAATACTCTATGTGCTTCACTTATATCATTTGAAATAGGCAATTTTGCTCTATGTGCTTCACTTATATTTTTTAGAGCACGGTGGTGTTTGCGTTTTATAGAAATAATTGAACTCTCGTACCTCACTTATATTATTTTGAGAGTCTCTAAACAGCATGGTTATTGGTCTAGGTTCTTGGTCTATGCGACCATGGGGCCGGCCCTGCGCGCCAAGGGCCGGCCAGCGTCGGGGATCTCGTCCGCCATGGGACTGCCGAACCAGGGATCGATTGTCACCGTGAGTGGGGAAGATTCGACGTGCCCCCTACCTGGCACGCCAAATTTTGGATGTTGGGCTCTGCTAAACCCCAAGAAGTTCGAACACAGGGGTGTGTGCGAAGATCCCCTATGGGCCCGCCCTTACTATCTCGCGACTCGATGGTTACTACGACGAACTCGCACGATGACGAGGGAGCAGATGCACACGATGATTTACCCAGGTTCGGGCCGCTGCGAACCGTAATACCCTACTCCTGCTTTGGTGGCTTGCCTCATGAGGAGGTTGGTGGAAGAACTAGTACAGTGGTGTCTTGCCTCGCGAGAGGTCTCTGGTGGTGTTTCCCCTCTTCGGTCGCCTCTCTCTCTTTCGTTGTGTTCTATCTCCTCGTCTACTGTGCAGCCTATCCTCCATTTATAGTGCCATAGGTCCTCTTGCCTTATCTCTTTGGCAGGAAGGGATCCCACAATGGCCAAATTCAAAGGGGGATAGGAGTACACCCCTGCCTTGTCCAAATATGGTTTCGCCTACAAACTAGCCGTAGATGATGCAGAGGTGGGCTCGGCGATGACATCTGTGCTGCTCACTCATGGTTGTGGTCTTGTTGCACTGGAAGGGAAACCTTTGGGCAGAGCTTTGGGAACACGCGTCCGTCTTTACCCCCCTTTGCACCAAAAGGGAAACTGTACAGCCTGGCTTGTTGGCGCCCGCCTGTCCTGCCTTGCGTCATCCTTGGCCTCCCGAGGCAGGGCGCTGCATAGAGATATCCACCGCTCTGGAGGGGGCCTGAGGAGGCCCATCTTTCGCTAGTATCGATGATGCCTACCTCGCGAGCTCAGACCCTCTCGAGGGTCTTGCCTTGAGTGGGGACTTGCCAGGCCGTGCGTGGCTGACAAAGTGAGCCATGCCTTGGTCTGCAGGCAGGCAGTTCTGGGTACTCCCGTTCCCAAAACACCGACAGTTCTCACCCCCAGAGTTGGTTCTCTGTTGGAGCACCCATGCAAACAAGAGACATGGCCATTTAGCATGTAGCCTACAAAGCCTTCGTTCATCTTCAAGTCCTCCTCCCGGAAATGAAGGAAGAGCAAGCTACCTGCTACCTACCCGGCAAGAGTGGATTAGGAGCCCCTTCTCAAGTGATGGATGCCCCAGAAGACGAGGACCCAACTCTCAAGCTCCATATTGATTTCAACAACACGGTAGATTACCTTTTGTGTTACCTTACTAAAGAATTCCTCAAGTCCCGCCAGGATTTCCCTTCGCTCCTACATCTCTAGGGCTTCAAGAAGAACAAGGTGGTCGAGTAAGAACACCAAATTGTTGTCTTGCGAGTCTACATCACCAACCAAAGGCATCAAATTGAAGAACTTTAGGAAGCCTACAGCCAAGCACCATGTAGAAAGCATAGGAATGGATTTCCATATACACCACATGGAGGACCATCGTCAGATCATCGACGTCATAACCCAAGGATGGATACCAACCTTTTTGCTTCTGTTACATGCCATAGATGTGGCGAACTTGGGAATATTGTCAGGAGGTTTCACAACAAGAAGCCGACTATCACATACCTAGTGGTACCACAAAAGTACCTAGAAGCTAAAGGTTGAACATCATCATGTCCGAGACATGAAGCAATACATGACTACTGAGTGCAAGAACCCCCAGTATAGGATGAGTCATGCATCTCCTATGCACAGTCCAGTCCGTGTGATGGTTCAAATGAAACCATGTTGTGTGTCGCTTGTTTTTATTTGTTTGTGTTTTGGCATAAGTCACAGTTTTTCCCTTGGCAACATGTACTCAACTATATCACCTATCTTATCATAATGAATGTGTTTGGCCTTTCAGCACTTGTTTGATTACACTTATACTATACCACCTCATTTAGGCACTTCCCTTTATGTTACTTTCCCCCTCACCTATCTCGTTAACTAAAGACCAGCATTATAGGACGCACCAAGGCTTTCGCCTTGGCAACCAACCAGCACTTAAGATCTTTGACTACAACCTATTCAACTAGGTGCAACCCTGTAGAGTTATGCTTTTCCCTCAAGATTGGAAACCCTTCATAGTAACCTAGACCACTCAAGTTAGCCCATCTCAAACTCTTAATCGTGTGCTTAACATACGAGCTTGCACGAGAACCAGTTATGCTTCCGTAACCATTGCTTAATACTGGGTTCATTATGGGACTAGTGGTCTTAGTGATAACACATTATATTATTGATCTAGCACCTGAACTGACGATGCCATAGGATAGATCCTTTTGAGGATATATGATTAGTAGACAAATGATTTTATGTAGCTATAATAATTGTCTTGAGAATATAGCTAAGACTCTTGGGTGGATTAAGAGACCTTCATGATGGTAGATGAACTTGGTGAATCATGTTAATAGAGTAGCATAACTTAATTCTCCCTTGAGTGAATTGGATTTAGTTGTAGAATTACAATCATAAACTAAAATTCTTGTTGGGATAATAACTTGACTCTGTCAGGTGATATTGATAGTGGGTTGATGATGTTACGATAGTGACTTGGAGGAACAAGAAGGAATTCTCGTTGGACATGAGATTTAAATTTAAATAGGTGATCCTAATAGGGTGTTCACGATAAATTAGACTACATGGTTCAGAGTAATTTGGATTTAGTCCAATGATCTCAATCATGATACTATATATCTCGGTGGAAGATAAACTAGGGACTTGGATTGTTAGTGAAGAGTTGATTTAGGGATCTATATACGTTTGACATCGGGGTCTACTTGATCATGATAATGGAAATTGGTGGATATACTATGATAAGATTGTCCATCCTAGGATTAGGGATTGTAGGTGTTGTAAATATGCCCTAGAGGCAATAATAAATTAGTTATTATCATATTTCCTTGTTCATGATAATCGTTTATTATCCATGCTATAATTGTATTGATCAGAGACTTAGATGCATGTGTGGATACATAGACAAAACCATGTCCCTAGTATGCCTCTAATAGACTAGCTCGTTGATCAAAGATGGTTAAGGTTTCCTAGCCATGGACATGAGATGTCATTTGATAAACGGGATCACATCATTAGGAGAATGGTGTGATGGACAAGACCCAAATTACAAACGTAGCATCTGATCGTGTCAGTTTCTTGCTACTGTTTTCTGCATGTCAAGTATATGTTCCTATGACCATGAGATCATGCAACTCATGGATACCGGAGGAGTGCCTTGTGTGACTATAAAGGTGCTCTACAGGTATCTCCGAGGGTGTCTGTTGAGTTGGCATGGATCAAGACTGGAATTTGTTACTTCGTCTGATGGAGAGGTATCTCAGGGCCCACTCGGTAATACACCATCACAATAAGCCTTGCAAGCAATGTGACTAAGTGTTAGTCATGGGATCTTGTATTATGGAACGAGTAAAGAGACTTTTCGGTAACGAGGTTGAAGTAGGTATGGAGATACCGACGATCGAATCTCGGGCAAGTAGCATACCGAAGAACAAAGGGAACATCATACGGGATTAACTGAATCCTTGACATAAAGGTTCGACCAATAAAGATCTTCATCGAATATGTAGGAACATATATGGGCATCAGGTCCCTCTATTGGTTATTGACCGTAGAGGTGTCTCGGTCATGTCTACATAGTTCTCGAACTCGTAGGGTCTGCACACTTAAGGTTCGGTGACGTTTCGGTAGTATAGAGTTATGCATGGTGGTTACCGAAGGTTGTTCGGAGTCCTGGATGAGATCCCGGACATCATGAGGAGCTCCAGAATGGTTCGGAGGTAACGATTGATATATAGGAACTCCTATTTTTGTCGCCGGAAAAGTTTCGGGCTCATCGGTAGTGTACCGGGAGTGCAGGTAGTGTATCGGGAGACCACCGGGAGGGGTATTTTGACCCAAGAGGCTTCATGGGCTGTGGGAGAGTGAATACCAGCCCTTAGTGGGCTGGTGGAAGTCCCACACAAGGCCCATATGGCTGGGAATAAAAACCCAAAAGTAAAAAAGGTGGAAAAAGGCAAAAAAGGCAAAATAAGGAAGGAGTCCTAATCCTACTAGGAGTGGAGGAGGTGGACTCCTCCCTCCTGGTTCGGCAGAGCCTCCTTGGCTTGGAAGCCAAGGCTGCCTCCTCTCCTCCTCTCCTCCTATATATACTAGAGGGTTTTAGGGTTTTTGCACAAGATTTTCAACCACGTGAAACCCTACCCTCTAGTCCATAGTTTCTCCTCTAGATCGGATTTCTGCAGTGCTTAGGCGAAGCCCTACCGAAATAGCTCCACTACCATCGCTAGAGCGCCGTCACGCTGTCGGAGAACTCTTCTTCCTCTCCGCTCCTTCTTGCTGGATCAAGACGGCGGAGATCGTCATCAAGCTGTACGTGTGCTGAACACGGAGGTGCCGTCCGTTCGGCGCTAGATCGGAAGGTCGTGATCAAGTTCGTGGGACGGATCAGGATTGGATCACGAGACGGATCGTGATTAGATCGCGGGATGCACGGCGATTTGGATCGTGAAGACGTTCGACTACACCAACCGCGTTTCTTAACGCTTCCCGCTTAGCAATCTAGAAGGGTACGTAGATCCACTCTCCCTCTCGTAGATGCTCATCACCATGGATAGATCTGCGTGTGCGTACGAAAAAAATTGTTTCCCATGCAACGTTCCCCAACAGTGGCATCATGAGCTAGGTCTATGTGTAGATGAGATCTCGAGTAGAACACAAAAGGTTTGTGGGCGTTGATGCTTAGATTGCTTCCTCCGTTGGTCGGATTTTGGTTCAGCGGTATTGTGAGATGAAGCGGCCCGGACCAACATAACTCGTACGCTTACGAGAGACCGGTTCCCTCGACCGCAACTTGTTGCATATATGGCTTGCGGGTGCCAGTTTCTCTCACTTTAGTTGGATCGGATTTGACAAAGGCGGTCCTTCACAAGGTTGAAAAGCAACTAGTGTATCACCATTGTGGTTTTTGCGTAGATGAGAATTGTTCTTGCTAGATACCCGTAGCAGCCACGTAAAACATGCAACAATAATTATAGGACGTCTAACTTGTTTTTGCAGGGTATGTTGTGATGTGATATGGCCAATTAGATGATGTGATATATGTGATGTATGAGATGATCATGTGATGTATAGATTATCATGACTTGCATGTCGATGAGTACGGCAACCGGCAGGAGCCATAGGGTTGTCTTTAATTATTGTATGACCTGCGTGTCAATCATTCAGCACTATGTAATGCTTTACTTTATCGCTAAACAGTAGCAATAGTAGTACAAGCATGATGGGCACGACAACCCCAATGGCGACACGTTGATGGAGATCATGGTGTCGTGCCAGTGACGACGGAGATCATGCCGGTGCTTTCAAGATGGAGATCAAAAGAAGAAGTTCATGGCCATATCATGTCACTTATGATTTGCATGTGATGTTAATCCTTTTATGCACCTTGTTTTGCTTAGGACGACGGTAGCATTATAAGGTGATCCCTCACTTAAATTTCAAGATGAATTGTGTTCTCCCCGAGTGTGCACCGTTGCGAAAGTTCGTCGTGTTGAGACACCACGTGATGATCGGGTGTGATAGACTCTACGTTCACATACAACAGGTGCAAGCCAGTGTTGCACATGCAGAACACTCGGGTTAAACTTGATGAGCCTAGCATGTACAGACATGGCCTCGGAACACAAGAGACCGAAAGGTCAAACATGAGTCATATAGTAGATATGATCAACATGATGATGTTCACCATTGAAACCACCTCAACTCACGTGATTATCGGACTTGAGTTGGTGAATTTGGAGCATGTATCACTCGAATGACTGGAGGGATGGCAATTTGAGAGGGAGTTCCTAAGTAATATGATTAATTGAACTCATTATCATGAACATAGTCAGTAGTGTCTTTGCAAACTATGTTGTAGATTACTAGCTCACGTTGTAGCTCCCTTGAATTTTTATATGTTCCTAGAGAATAGAGTTGAAAGATGATGGTAGCAATATTGCGGACTGGCTCCGTGATCTGAGGATTTTCCTCATTGCTGCACAGAAGGCTTATGTCCTTAATGCACCGCTCGGTGCGCCAACCCCTCTAGCGTTGTTTGTAGATGTTGTGAACATCTGACAGGCACGTTCTGATAACTACTTGATAGTTTAGTGTGTCATGCATTACAACTTAGAATTGAGGCTCTGAAATGTTTTGAACGTCATGGAAGATATGAGATGTTCTAAGAGCTGAAATTAGGATCTCGGGCTCGTGCCCGTGTTGCGAGATATGAGATCTCCAACAAGATTCTTTGCTTGTAAGATGAAGGAGAATAGCTCAATCGTTCAACATGTGATCAGATTGTCTGGGTGCTACAATCGCTTGAATCAAGTGGGAGTTGATCTTCTAGATAAGATAGTGATTGATATTGTTCTCCAAGTCATTGTCACTAAGCTACTAGAACTTGGTGATGAACTATAAATGCCAGGGATAGAAATAATGATCCCTGAGCTATTCGCGATGTTTGACACCGCGAAGGTAGAAATCAAGAAGGAGCATCAAGTGTTGATGGTTAGTAAAACCACTAGTTTCGAGAAGGGCAAGGGCAAGGAGGGAAACTTCATGGATAGCAAGTCAGTTGCTGCTCTCGTGAAGCAACCCAAAGTTGAACCCAAACCCAAGACTAAGTGCTTCGATTATGAGGAGAGCGGTCACTGAAGCGGAACAACCCTAGATACTTGGTAGATAAGAAGGCTGGCAACGTTGACAGAAGTATATTTGATATACGTGTTATTGATGTGTACCTTGCTAGTACTCCTAGTAGCACCTGGGTATTGGATACGGGTTCGGTTGCTAAATGTTAGTAACTCAAAATAAAAGCTACATAATAAACAGAGAACTAGCTAAGGGTGAGGTGACGATGTGTGTTGGAAATGTTTCCAAGGTTGATGTGATCAATATCGCACGCTCTCTCTACCTTCGGGATTAGTGAGAAATCTAAATAAATGTTATTTGGTGTTTTGCGTTGAGCATGAACGTGATTGGATCGTGTTTATTGCAACACGGTTATTCATTTAAGTTAAAGAATAATGGTTATTCTGTTTACATGAATAGTACCTTCAATGGTCAAGCACCCAGTGAAAATGGTTTGTTGAATCTTGATCGTAGTAATACACATGTTCATAACATTGATGCCAAAAGATACAAAGTTAATGATAATAGTACCACATACTTGTGGCACTACCGCTAAATGTCATATTGGTATAAAACGCATGAAGAAACTCCATGCTGATGGATCTTTGGACTCATTCAATTTCGAATCGGTTGAGACATGCGAACCATGCCTCTTGGTCAAGATGACTAAGGACCCCATTTTCTGGTTTGATGGAGCGGGCAAGTGACTTATTGGAAATGATACATGTTGATGTATGCAATCCAATGAGTCTTATAGCATGCGGTGGATATCATTATTTTCTTACCTTCACTGATGATTTGAGTAGATATAGTGTATATTTGCTTAATGAAACACAAGTCTGAATTGTTTGAAAGGTTCAAGCAAATTCAGAGTGAAGTTTAAGATCATCGTGACAAGAAGATAAAAATGTCTACGATATGATCGTCGAGATGAATATCTGAATTGCGAGTTTGGCATACAACTTTAGACAATGTGAAAATTGTTTCACAACTCACGCCACTTGGAACACCATAGTGTGATGGTGTGTCCGAACGTCATAGTCGTGCTCTATTGGAAATGGTGCATGCTATGATGTCTCTTATCATTTTGTTACTATAATTTTGGGGTTATGCATTAGAGACAACTACATTCACTTTAAATAGGGCACCATCTAAATCCGTTGAGATGACACCGTGTGAATTATGGTTTGATAGAAACCTAAGCTATCATTTCTTAATGTTTGGGGCTGCGACGCTTGTGTGTAAAATGTTTTAACCTAATGAGCTCGAACCCAAAGCAGACAAATGCATCTTCATATAATACCCTAAGAACAGTTGGGTGAACCTTCTATCTCAGATCCAAGCATAAAATGTTTGTTGCTAAAACTGGTTCCTTTCTCAAGAAAAAGTTTCTCTTGAAAGAATTGAGTGGGAGGAGGATAGAACTTGATGAGGTTATTGAACCTCTGTTTCAAACAGAGAGTAGCGTAGCGCAGGAAGTTGTTTCTGTGAAGCCTACGTTAGTTGAAGAGGAAGTTAATGATGATGATCATGAAGCTTCGGATCAAGGTACTATCAAACCTCGTAGGTCGACAAGGACATGTACTACTCCTGAGTGGTGTGGCAACCCTGTCTTAGAGGTCAAGTTGTTGGACAACGATGAACCTACGAACTATGGAGAAGTGATGATGGGCCCAGAAACCAACAAATGGTTAGAGGCCATGAAATCCGAGAAAGGATCCATGTACGAAAACCAAGTATAGACTTTGGTAGACTTGCTCGTTGGACGGCAGGTCGTTGAGTACAAATGGATGTTTAAAATGAAGACAGACGCTCATGGTGAATCTCACCATTTTTAAAGCTTGACTTGTTGCAAAGAAGTTTACGACAAGTTCAAGGAGTTGACTGTGATGAGACTTTCTCACTCGTAGCGATGCTAAAGTCTATTGGAGTTATGTTAGTAGTTGCTGCATTTTTCAATTATGAAATCTGGCAGATGGATATCAAAACATAGTTTCCTTAACGGTTTACTTGAGGAAAGGTTGTATGTGGTACAACCAAAGGGTTTTGTCAGTCCTAAGGATGCTAAAAGGTGTGCAAGCTTCGGTGATCCTTTTATAGACTAAAGCAAGCATCTCGGAGTTGGAATGTACACTTTGATGAGGTGATCAAAGTTTTTGAGTCTATACAAAGTTTATGAGAAACTTGTATTTGGAATAAAGTGAGTGGGAGCACCATAGAGTTTCTGATAAGTATATGTGGATCACATATTGCTATTCAGAAATAATGTGGAATTTATGGAAAGCATAAACGGTTGTTTGAAAAGTGATTTTCAAAGGAAGACCTGGATAAAGCTACCTATTTGTTGAGCATCAAGATCTATAAAGATAGATCAAGATGTTTGATAAGACTTTCAATGAGTACATACCTTGACAAGATTTTGAAAGAGTTCAAAATGGATTAGTCAGAGAGAAGTGTTCTCGACTTCTTTGTAAGGTGTGAAGTTGAGTGAGACTCAAAGCTCGACCACGGCAGAAGAAAGAGAAAGGACGAATGTCGTCCCCTATGCCTTAGCCATAGGCTCTGTATAGTATGCCATGCTATGTACCGCACCTGTGTGTGCCTTGCCATGAGTCCGCCAAGGGGTACAAGAGTGATCCAGGAGTGGATCACTAGACAGCGGTCAAGATTATCCTTAGTAACTAAAAGACTAAGGAGATGTTTCTCGATTATGGGGGTGATAAAGTGTTCGTCGTAAAGAGTTACGTCGATGCAAGCTTTAACACCAATCCGGATAACCCATAGTAGTAATCTGGATACATATAGTGGAGCAGCCATTTGGAATGGTACCAAGTGGAGTGTGGTAGCAGTGTTTACGGTTTGACATAGAGATTTGCAAAGAACACACGGATCTAAATGTCCCAGACCCGTTGACTATAAGTCCTCTCTCACATGCAAAGCATGATCGAGCCCCAGAACTCATTGGGTGTTAGATTCATAACAATGTGAATCACATGGTGATGTGAACTAGATTATTGACTCTAGTGCAAGTGGGAGACAATTGGAAATATGCCCTAGAGGCAATAATAAATTAGTTATTATCATATTTCCTTGTTCATGATAATCGTTTATTATCTATGCTATAATTGTATTGATCGGAGACTTAGATGCATGTGTGGATACATAGACAAAACCATGACCCTAGTATGCCTCTAATAGACTAGCTCGTTGATCAAAGATGGTTAAGGTTTCCTAGGCATGGACATGCGATGTCATTTGATAAATGGGATTACACCATTAGGAGAATGGTGTGATGGACAAGACCCAAACTACAAACGTAGCATATGATCGTGTCAGTTTATTGCTACTGTTTTCTGCATGTCAAGTATATGTTCCTATGACCATGAGATCATGCAACTCACGGTTACCGGAGGAGTGCCTTGTGTGTATCAAACGTCGCAACATAACTGGGTGACTATAAAGGTGCTCTCTAGGTATCTCCAAGGGTGTCTGTTGAGTTGGCATGGATCAAGACTGGAATTTGTTACTCTGTGTGACGGAGAGGTATCTCAGAGCCCACTCGGCAATACAACATCACAATAAGCCTTGCAAGCAATGTGACTAAGTGTTAGTCACGGGATCTTGTATTATGGAACGAGTAAAGAGACTTGCCGGTAACGAGGTTGAACTAGGTATGGAGATACCGACGATCGAATCTCGGGCAAGTAACATACCGAAGAACAAAGGGAACATCATACGGGATTAACCGAATCCTTCACACAGAGGTTCGACCGATAAAGATCTTCGTAAAATATGTAGGAACCAATATGGGTATCCAGGTCCCGCTATTGGTTATTGACCGTAGAGGTGTATCGGTCATGTCTACATAGTTCTCGAACCCGCAGGGTCTGCACACTTAAGGTTCGGTGACGTTTCGGTAGTATAGAGTTATGCATGGTGGTGACCGAAGGTTGTTCAGAGTCTCGGATGAGATCTTGGACATCACGAGGAGCTCCGGAATGGTCCAGAGGTAAAGATTGATATATAGGAAGTCCTATTTTGGTCGTCGGAAAAGTTTTGGGCTCATCGGTAGTGTACCGGGAGTGCCGGTAGTGTACCGGGAGACCTCCGGGAGGGGTATTTCGACCCAAGAGGCTTCATGGGCTGTGGGAGAGTGAATACCAGCCCTTAGTGGTCTGGTGGAAGTCCCACAAAAGGCCCACACGGCTAGGAAGAAAACCCCAAAAGGAAAAAGGTGGAAAAAGGCAAAAAAGGCAAAATAAGGAAGGAGTCCTAATCCTACTAGGAGTGGAGGAGGTGGACTCCTCCCTCCTGGTTTGGCCGAGCCTCCTTGGCTTGGAATCCAAGGCTGCCTCCTCTCCTCCTCTCCTCCTATATATACTAGAGGGTTTTAGGGTTTTTGCACAAGATTTTCAGCCACGTGAAACCCTACCCTCTAGTCCATAGTTTCTCCTCTAGATCGGATTTCTGCAATGCTTAGGCGAAGCCCTGCCGGAATAGCTCCACCACTATTGCCGGAGCGCCATCACGCTGCCGGAGAACTCTTCTTCCTCTCCGCTCCTTCTTGCTGGATCAAGGTGGCGGAGATCATCATCAAGTTGTACGTGTGCTGAACGCGGAGGTGCCGTCCGTTCGGCGCTAGATCGGAAGGATCTTAATCAAGTTCGTGGGACGGATCATGATCAAGTTTGCGAGACGGATCATGATTGGATCGCGGGACAGATCGTGATAGGATCGCGGGATGCACGGTGATTTGGATCATGAAGACGTTCGACTACACCAACCGCGTTTCTTAATGCTTCCCGCTTAGTGATCTACAAGGGTACGTAGATACACTCTCCCTCTCGTAGATGCTCATCACCATGGATAGATCTGCGTGTGCATAGGAAAAATTTTGTTTCCCATGCAATGCTCCCCAACAGTAGGAACTCTAGAAGAGTATGTGGAACGTCATCAATATTGGATTTGTAGGAGCAATGAATCATGAGAAAATGGATGGTATTCAGGGATCAATTAATTGGATTGGTAGGAAGGGAACAAGATCCTAGATTGATACGATACATGTTTCCTTCGATAGAGATGCAATGCCTTGGACCTTGGATGTATTAACTAAGTACTTGGATTTGTATTATATTATTTAAGCATAGTAGTTGTATACTCTACCCATGGATTTTCCACAGCACAATAGGGATGTATGAGAGTGGGGATAGTTGGTATGTAAGATTTAGTTTAGTCCTCCTCTCGACAGTCATGAGGATATGAATATCATGAGTAATGGTTGGGGTTGCTTTGATGAGATGATAACTTCGATGATATAGGATGGTTTTGTTTGGAAAAATAGGTAGGACAATTGGCATCTAAGAACTTTGCTCAAGAATGAGATGATAACGTTCATTTGCACCATAAGATCCTTGAACCCCTAAGCTTTACCGAGCCATAACATGGTCGGATTATGACTATAGGTTTGGCTCTAAGTTAAAAGACTTCGGGAAATACTCCACCTCGACCACCATCCATCTTGTTCATTAGAAGGTGGACGCGAGGATCTAGATTACAAAGGAACACAAACCCCTGGACAGGTTACCACTCGGAACATATGCCGCTCACACCATGAGAAGAACATTTGTGTGATACTTGGATAAATATTTTGTTGTCCCCTCGGATGAAAAACTTATGTATCCAAGGAGAGTAGGGAACACCCTAGTCCTACATTGGACAAGCCCCAAAGGCATCAATTGCCAAGTTCCTCAAGTGTAAGTCTTTACCTCAAAGAAGATTGGACTCCTTAGAGTGCCCTCCCTGCCACAGAAGACATTCTTACCCAAGCAATATGAAGAACCATCACGGTTGAGAAACCTCGAGGAAGAAGAAGAAGAAAGAGAAGACAACCACCACTCCCTTGTGAGCTACCTCGACTAGACTAGGTTAAGCAGCATCGACGGTCAAGCAAGAGGGAACCCTTGGACATCAATAGGAATTACAGAGTTAATTGTTTCACGAGTCACCATCCATCTCCTAACAAGGGAGAAACTAAGAAGTTTATAGCATCCCTCACTCCCTCACCTAGATGGAGTAAGATGAGCATGACTTCCCTGCTCTCTTTAGAACCTAGAATGGAGTGCGACATCTATCATGACTCCATTACTAGCCTCTTTTGGTCCAACCATGGGCATAACCCTGACTGGATCATGATAAACCACCTGCCAAAGGTAGTCCTCCCTAATTTTCTAAACCTCAAAACTTGGGTACTAGATGGTGTCCTGTACTTTTAGATAGTCAGCTTATTTAGAAACCCCCCAAGAACCTTCTTGGGAGAAGGAACTCGTTTGTTACAAAACCTTTAAGCTAAGCCTTAGGGACGAGACATAATCAAAACCTTGCCACATATGTTTGCGAAGAGAAGGGTGAACCAAATGCTCCAAGCCATGCTGAGAACGTGTGTCCCTGACTATGCTGACAAATGACCAAGGTTGGCTGGAGAGCATACCTGGATAACTTAGTCAACCGGAAGATCTCAACGAGAATGCTATATGGACACGCTTCAACACTCTCAAGGATGGACACCACCTGCGACCGAGGACCACCTGCTTCAAGGAAGTCAACAATTTCCCCATCTACGGAAGGATACACCAAGACCTTGACCCTTCTAGTCTGGCACGAGACATCTAGATATCACTAACCAACATGGGTAACCCCAATGACCAGCATGCGTACACCCTACTTTGCCATGTATTCCAACTTTGAAATACACAGACAAGCCAAACCCTTACCCGGACCTCGTTCATCAAGCCATTAAGATTTAGTCAGGCCTAACATATTGCCAGAAACCCCTTCGCATCTTGGATGAAACCGAGTGTTGAAATTAAAGCTACACCATCAAGTAATTCAAGTTCCAGTGGAACAACCACACCAGAGAAAAAGCAACATTGGAACGTGAAGACTACCTCAGATCCGAATGTCCGTGTCTCTTCAACGCCTAGTCTAGGAATCTCGGGGACGAGACTCTTGTAAGGGGGTAGGTCTGTCACACCCTGTGTTCTGAGTGAAAACACTTTGTTAATAAATCCCCAAAAGCTAGGCCAACAAAAACTTTTTGTGAATTGATGTGATGCTTAAACTGATTGCCATTTGCTTGCTTGCTTGAGTGTGCCCTTAATTCATAAAATTCACCCTACTCCCAAAACTCTTCTCCTTGATCTAGGACCTTGCCCAATGATCATGCCATATGTATAGGTTAGAAAAATAGGTTTATAAAATATTATTTTTGCCAAAAAGCATTTATTTGATTTAAGTTTTCAAAAATCCCTAACTGAGGTTTGTACTAAAACTCCTCAAGTTAGGGCGAAGGTTTTGCCCCAGAGATTTTATTTGGAACCTATAATTTATAGGACTTTTAAAAACATAAAAAATTTCTTTTAAAAGTAATTATTGCATTTTATTTAAATGCCTTTTTCTAAGACCAAAAATGGTATTTTAAAGGGAAAGCTTATTTTAATGTTTTAAAAATATTTGAGAAAATTAAGGGAAACTCAATGGACATATATTTAACATATATATAAGTTTGAACACATGGTCATGTTCAAAATATTGGACAAAACCCACCAAAACCCTTTCTGGATATTTCAAGTATTTGAATCATTTCTATAAGAAATATGGTCAAATAAATCCAAGAAAATCTTGTAAGTCCAATATGCCCCATGTGATAATCTTTCCAAATTTCATCGCAATCTAATTAGTTTTGTTTCACCATGGTGCCCCAAAATCTTCTCTGACCAGATCCAAATTTGAACTACTTTGCACTGCCAAGTGTTTCCAATTAAGCTCAAACTTTGTGGACATGTTCTAATGCCCTAATGATGCCACCACACAAAGTTATGCATCAAGAAGAACAAGGTATCTTAGATAGATCTAAGCAAAACCATTTCTTCCTATTTATAGGATTTATAAATTTACATTGGCAACTTTCTTCTAATGATCTCAAACTTGGTGGTTAACATCATTTCTATCCACCATTTACTCCTGTTAAATATCATAGTAATGAGAGTCTTTTACCTTGACAAAATCAGCACCAAACACCTTCTTGTAAATTCTAGAATTCACTATTTTGACCCCTTCTACTCTCCTCCTTGATCTCAAAACTTTACAAGAGCTCTTCCCAGTCACTCTCCACATCCAGTAAAAGTTTCATTATCATTGGTCAATGATCGAGGTGTGAACACTCCCACGTTTCTACCCTTGACAGTACTTTCTTCCCTCTTCCCTTACCCTTCTTCTCACCTGCAGAATCCCAAGAAATCCAAGGCAATTTATACATCACTAGCAAACATGCCCGTGCGTTGCAACGGAATTATTTTTTACTTCACATACACACTCTCGAGAAATTAGTAAACTTATTGAAATCTTGCAGAATGCCACATGAAAATCAACATGATAACTGGTGTTGCGCAAAAACATAGAGATGTGATAATTTTTAAGTGTACTTGAGGTGTTTCTAATTTATTAAATAATAAAAATATCTATCTATTCGTAGGTATCTCTTTACGCATTTGTTGTCATTCTTCCTTAGTGATGTCCATATTTGCATTATGATGGAAATCGCAAAGTACACTTTTTTTAATGATAGGATATGCGTAAGAGCATTATTTTTTTCTAGATGATATATATGTTTACATTTGTAATCCAAGTGAAGTCTTAATTTGTTTGCAAGCATATTATACAACTCCATCGAAAACAATCAATTTGTAAGGACATGCGTACCAAATGTTCTACGTTGCGATGTACGTGCATGTTTGCTTTTTTTTTAAACATTATGAAAACAATTTAAAACAATATGAAAATCAAAGTTAAGCCAATGGTTTACGTAAAGCTTGTATCAGCAACATTGTACATTTCTAACATCAGAAACATTTTCCATATATAAGTTTAATATTTTTCAATTTCATGATCAACATTTTTCAAAACATATGTAGCTTTGTTGACTACATTTTTTATACACATTCTACTTTTTTGTATACATCAGAAACCTTTTTATATACATGTTTGGCATTCACGAAATACATAATTAATTATTTTTAGAACTTACTTTTCTATGTCTACTTTGTTCCATAAACATTGTATATTTTGTATACATTTTTATACATCGGAAACATTTTTCTATGCACTAAAATAAATAAATGCATGATCAAGATGTTTCAAAAAAGAAAGAAGCATTATATTATATTTCCATACGTACAGTAAATTTTTTGTATATAATAGAAACTTTTTTCCATTCAAGTTTGGCATTTCTTTAGTGCATGATTAATAAAAAAATCAAAGTTTGCATATAGATGATTTTATAATTAAAATATTCAGAGTATATCTAAATATATCCAAAAGGAAAAAAACAAAACAGGCAAAATAAGTGCTAAAGGTTGTCCCGGTCAGGCTGTCAATGAGACGATATGCCCCCATATACTATATGCCCGTCGATACTTATGGAGAAAAGGGGGAGAAACGGGGCAGTGAAGAATCAAACCTTGGATTGTAGTGTGGGAGCGCATGCATAGAACCAGTTGGGATGGCCAGGCACTTGTGATTAATTGGGGGATCATCACCCGTTGAATAAAAACAACGACCGACTTATAAATGAAAAACCGAATCATTTTTTCTAGTTACTAATGGCATAGGGGGTAATTCACTCGAAATCTAGGGGGAAATTCCGTGATGGACGACCAGAAGCACTCTGTCCTTTATTATCAGGTAGAGATTTGGTTCTTCCCTAATCTGTTGGACACTAGTGGGCATGCCCATGGCACATAAATTATGCATGGCATGCAAAAGTCAGGCTCTAGAGCACGCTACAGTGCACTCTGGCACTATAGCCGCCCCCATCCCGATGATCCCGATCACCTAGAGGGAGGCGAGGATGTCATTGAGGCCTTCTTGACGTCCGCAACACGCCTGGTGGTCACCCCCTTCCTCTGTCACCGCTCCAATGCCCATGTAAGTGTGTGCTCGATGCCGCTCGCATCTCCATGTTGGAGACCTGCCTCTGACCTCGCCCTGCTCTTCCATTTATATTCTACCCTAACTAGACGAACCTCAGGAACACCCCAGACACAAGGACTCAAGCCCCATCAGCCTCTGGTGATGACCTCGACCTCGACAGGCCTTGGTCCATGGTGCTCCGTAGGCCAGGCTATATAATCCTTCCTCAGACCACTTTGGCCCCTCTGTTAGGCATCTCCCACGTCCAATCAACCCGCGAGACCTCCTGTTCTCCTCCAAGAACCCCCTGTGCCCGGGATCAAATCGAGATCCACTAGCTTGGGTCACCGGAGTACGCACGGTAGGAAGCCCCTCTACCCCTTTTTGTTCTCGATCTGGAACCATCGTTCACTCCCGACCCTTCTCCCTTTCTTTCCAGCATTCAATGCAGTCGGGAACGATGCCGGTGACCTCATCCCAAAGCTCCTCTGCCACGTCCGCTCATCATCTTCAAACCACCGCGCCTCGTCATACCTTTCGACCTCCACATGACGGGCAACACCACACTAAGCACGCTCATGCCCTCCGATCCGCCCATCATCTACCACAACTCCGTCGGTCAGCGTCGCTACCGCACTGGCCGGAGCTTGATGATGACCCCGCTAGGGGCCGCTAGCCAGGATCATCCCTCTACCTCTCTCGTTGGTGCCCGGGGCCCGCCTGTTGGATTTGTACCCCGATGATGCGTGTGCCCCGGCTCGCCCAAGCTTGATTGCCTCCAGGCGGCTCGGATGGCCAGCTCAGGCCCAAGGTAATAGTGCCACCTCTCTTTTCCATTTTTCTTTTTTTGTCTCTCCGAATCATGCAAAATTTCCACTAGATAATATACATGTACGAATTCAATTATTCAAACTCCTAAATTCTGCTAATATTCCAAACTATTTAATAGAACAACTTTCAAATTTGTCCACCACATGTTTTTGTATTGTTCAAATTTAAATTCATAACTGAACTATTAAAGGCCACTTTGTAAAATCCCAAGAGCATTCAAAATTAACTCCAAATGTGATTATTGAAACTCCTAGATGACTCAAAATCATGTCCTATTTATCTAGCTACGTAAACATTTTTCCCATGTTATGTTTTTACCGGATCCATTAAATGGTCCCCTTTTTCATATATTCCATCTTAGAAAACTCATAGGAAATTCAACTCTAAATCTAGTGAGACCACTTTCTAAATGTTTCTAAAATCATGTTCTATTTAATGAGTGTCTCCACTCATTTTTAGAAAAATATCTTCTCTAGACTCCTTATAGGATCATTAATCCCTCCATTTCCACCTTTCAAAAATCCCCATTGATTAAAATCCAATAGAACCTCTTTGGTTATTTTTCTTATGGCTAGAGGTGTCGAAGAAAAATAAAAATCCTATTTTTAGAGCACTTTTATTTTCTTCTCTGTTGTGAGCTTATTGTGATTGCCTTCGAAGATAGTTGACGAAGTAGACGGAGTTCTTGGAGTTGGACTAGCGGGATTTGAAGACTCTGAAGACTTTCGTGAGCCAGGCAAGCAACGCCTTGACCGTTTTGATGAAACCCTTTTATGCATGTCATATAGCACTTTAAATTGTTGCATTGAAATCAAGGTGATATGGCGACGCCCTTTTGATTGGTCGACTCTGTTATGTTCCTCGTTGATGCTTGCATTTTGCATGACCCTACCTTACAATGAGGGTTATGCACGTGGGATATAGTTAGGATGCTATGTAGTTGGCTACGCAAGTGGGACGGGGATTTGCATAGTGATGGAAACAAAAGTGTTTCCAAAAAAAATTCGAAAACCCCATCAGGTGCCACCAATGCCCAAGGGAGATGTTGAGCTAGGTAACCACTTGATAAAGAAGTGGTGTATTAGGCAAGTTGTGTGTGTGTTTTCAAAAATGGATTAGATTTAATATTTGTTGACCGTTCACAACCTTACATGTATGACCACAATACCACTTATGGGACGGGGCTTTGTTGATATGGGCTCTTGCCTGAATGGACAACTATGACTATTTTCACAAATACGGGGCACACCGTTTGTCCCCTCATGGATGGTACTTGTGATGTACATCATGCGGGTTGTGTGCTAACAAGTGGACTCTTTGTTTACTGTTGTCAAATGAAACTCATTATTCGGGTGCATACCTCGGGTATGTAATATACTGCGAGTTGTGGCTTGACACGAAAGTTTCCCGGGTCTTGTGGGTAAAGTGTGCAACCTCTGTAGAGTATAAAACCATCGGAATAGCCGTGTCCGTTGTCCAGGACAGTTGGGTGGTGTTTCTTAAACTACGTCCAAATGTTTTCACAAAACTTTGCATGTGTGTGTGACAAGTTCATACTCGAATTAAGTCGGATGACTTGACAAGGTGGTTAAAGTAAAATTGTTCATACTATGTTTATATTGATATATGTAACGCGTTCATATGGATACTCGTAACCTCTTGACGTGTGCTTTACAAGTTGTTAAGACATGTCATTGCACTCAAAATTAGATTTTCGCAAAATTACTTGCTTCGTGTGATACCATGCATTGTTTTACTTTGTTCCAAACAAGTCTTGCTTGTGAGTACATTCAAATTACTCATTGGCTTGCCACTGGTTATTTAAATGGCAAGGCATGGAAGAACAGGAATATGGTGAATAGTAACTTGGTGACGATCATGCGAATTAGGCCGCTTCCCTGTCAGAATGCCTGTAGGTGTCCCCACATTTGTACCTTGGTTAAAATCAGCGTACACGTCCATTCAGTGACTATGACTTATGAGTCGGCATCCCAACATTTCTTCATCTTGATGCCATAGCCCTTGAGGGTTTCCTTCATCCATAGAAGCTGAGTGCAACATGTGCGGGCACCAATGTATTCAACTTCGGCTATGGAGAGAGATATGTGGTTCTACTTGTTTGTAGACCAACACGCAAGAGATCGGCCTAGAATTGGAAAGTACCTGTATTAGACTTGAGATCAACTTTGTCTCTAGCATAATCAGAATCCAGGAAGCTAATAATATCAAACACTAAGCCTTTTGGATACCATAATCCTAGCATTGGGGTGTGAGCCAAATATCAAAGAGTTCACTTCACAACAAGGTGATGCGATTCCCTTGGTGCCGCTTGGAAACGGGCACACATGCAAATGCTAAGCATTATATCTACCCTATATGTACATAAGTACAATAAACAGCCAATCATGGAACAATATACCTTTTGGTGGAAGTATTTACATTTTTTATCACTGCATAAGTGAGAATTCGTTGGCATCGGTGTCCTATATCCCTTGCAATCTTGCATACCAAACTACTTCAAACGGTTAAAGAGATGTCTTGTGATATGAAGATGCCATTGGGTTGTTGAGAAATATGAAGACCAAGAAAGAACTTCATCTCTCCCATCAACATCTTATATTTTATTGCATCATGAAGCAAAACTCATCACTATAATGATTGTTCGTGCAACCGATGATAATGTCATCCACATATATTTGGCACACAAACAGTTCACCATCATAGGACTTCATGAAGAGAGTGGGATCAAGAAACTAGGTTTTAAGCCTATCTGATAGAGGCAAAGGTGTCCCTCCTTTCATGAGATGGTGGCTATAATTTTGGGTGGAGTAGACTTTGACGATCCGACTATGATCATGCAAAGACGTCACGCCTTAACAATAGTTAAACCAACTCTGAGAGGTTATTGACCACGCCGGAGCATGATCAACCTGACCACGAAGGTCTATTTCCTGCAAGAAAACGAATAACAAGAAAGAAACCAAAATTGCAATCTGAATATCGCGAATATAAGAGGAAATCTTTATTGATGAAGTGGGGTTCTCTGGCATCTTGTTCTGGTCGTGGAACACAAATGAAGGACTCAGAGTTGCAGCTATGGAAAACTTTTAATCCAAAACAAAACCCAACTCAAAACGATGCCCTAAGGGATGTATACATGGGGGGATAGGGGGAATTTCATGACCCATTGGCGGAAGGGTCCGAGACCAACCCTAACTCAGTTTCCCCACACATACGGACTCAAAAAACAGCCTATAATGTGGTATTTCGAAATTACATGTGCCTGGCCTAGAAATAAGGTGTCGCAACACCTGTAGTAGCATATGGACGAAATTTATAAAGTGGAAGCTTGAATATTTCGTCCAAGCCTTCAAGATCTCATTATGTTGGCTTCAAAGTACGAAAATCGCCACTAAAAGCTCTATTGTTCTTTCCCACGTGCACACCTTCTTCTCCATGCTTGATCCCGCTCTAATGGCCATCCTTCATGTCCGTGCTAGGTCCATCATTCATAATTCAAACAAAAGTATCTAATTTTGGCAACATCATATGTTCATGAACATTAGAAAGATTTCCAAGAAACAAAAGTACCTAGTAATTCAATTGGCGTGCGCGAGCTCTAGTAATTGTTCCAGTATGTATAACTGTAGGGGTTGTGGGTGTAACAATGGTATTGATGTCCTCGTCACATAACTGTAGCAATAGTAGCAGTAGCAACGACACCAGAATTTTGGCCTTGACCAATAGGAACGCGTTACGCTCGTTCCCCAAAATTCAGACGATGTTGTTGTTGTTGCATAGGTATGACAGGTGCAACTGGTGGTGGTAGACGAGCAAGAACCTCATTGAACTTAGTGTCCATCTTGGTGTTTAACATCTTCTCTAAACGATCTAACTTCTCCATGGCTTGTCCCAAGCTGGTCACTAAGTCATCCACCTATTCACCCATCATTTGCTGAAATTTATCATGGAGCACCTTGTAATACTGACATGGTTAGCTGCAATAGGAATACACAAGAATATTAACCTATAGACTACTAGGAAGTGATGGTGGTTGTGGTGGTGGGTCACAAATCCGTCAAACAAATATTAAATTCTTACCGGTTCTTACCAAGCAACATGTGGTGATCGACAACCATTGTAGTCAAAACTCTCAAAGCTTGAATAGAGCGATTGGTAGGTGATGTCAAACACACGACATACATGTATGTGGAGATGGGATGGCTTATAATATGGTAACAAAAAGGGTCAACAATGATCCATTCAGAGATGCAAAGTCGAATAAATGCTCAATGACGGTAATGTGCTGGTCCTAGGGTAGACCATGCTAGAGACGCGACCCTAGAACACTAACAAAATCATGACACTACACGTAATCAAGGGAAGAGCACACTCAGAAAAAAATTCTCGTTTTTGTGGCGCCTTTTTTGCTCTTTTTTTTAGAAACCACTATAATGGAGAGTGATCAGAACTCTTCCCAAGGCGTATAAACAAGATAGGCAGAGAAAATTTTGACTATTTTGTTTTGTGGAATGATATGGGGCTGCAGCGACCTAAAATTGCGACAAAAAATCACTATGTTTGCGAGTGTCTCAAAATGCTTTGCAAAGCCTAAAAATAGGATAGGGAGAAAAAATCACCCACCAAAATTTTGGCCTAAAAACTGTCCGGGGGTCTTTATACTCTTTTCTTCCAAAACCTACTCAGGCAAGGAAACACGAAATTGGAAACCGAAGGATCTTAAAAGGAATTCGGATATCTGAGGAAGTCGGATTAAGGCGGATATGGGGAGTTGATATATGCCAGCAGAGATGATGATAGTGGGTGGTGATATATGCTAGATGTGATGAAGATGGTCCGGTGGTGGTATATGGCAGATGCGATGAAGATGGTGCAGTGGTGGTATCTGGCAAATGGGATGAAAATGGTGTGGTAGTGGTATATAGCTGATGCGATGAAGATGGCGCGGCAGTGGCGTGATACCTTATGAACAAAAATCAAAACTCTAAAAGACTAGATACTAAGACCACCAACTTGACACGATGATGCAATAGCAAATTCGACAAAGGAAAACACCAAAAAGAAAATTGCAACATGCTCAGATTGGTTCAGATTTGATGAAGTAACCCTAATTTTTTGTGGCTTTTTCGTGGACCATAGGTGTTGGGGATATAACCCCAGGGTGAGACATGCCCAGGTGAGGCCGGGTCATGCGGTTTGCGGCTAACGACAACTTCGGGAGTAAACGTGATCAGCGGGCGAGAAGGCCCAGAGCCAGAAGACAGGATGTAACCCGACGGGCTTGGGCCGCCGGGGGCGACTTGTTAGATAAGGCATGTATAGTTAGAGGCGAGGTCGGTTGTCAAGTATAACCTGGCCCGGACTCTTGTAAGCTTCGAGCCTTGACCCGTGTATATAAGGGCGGGTTACCTGGGCGGCTGAGGCCATGAAACAACTCATCGATAGCTAGGTCAAGCGAACTCGCTCCCTTGTAATCGATACCCAATCAATACAATGCAGAGCAGGACGTAGAATTTTACCTCTTTCCGAGGGGCCGAACCTGGGTAACCCTTGTCTCTCGATTCTAATCAAACCCTTCGAGCTCACCGCCTTAGCGATGAACTCGAACCTAAGTCCTTTCACGAGGACATTTGCCGTGACAAAATCACGACAGTTGGCGCCCACCGTGGGGCTCGCGCTCGGTGGTGTGGAGTTCTCGAAGGGTTCTCTCCTAGGGATCGAGGGATACGCCATTGGCAGGATGACCAAGAGTCGCTGCGGCAAGCTCTACACCGACGACGCCGGCTGGGGCCTCGAGACCGACTCAATCGAGTACGGGCACCCGGTCCCCTTCGGCGGAATTCACGTCTTCATCGACAAGATCGACGGATCTGAACCCGGGCCGGACATCTGCACCAGCCTCGTCGAGCCGGCTCGGCGCATGCCACCCGCCCATGTTAACCCGGGCAGGAAGCGTGTCTTTGTCGAGTTTACCCAAGGCACGGAGCTTGAAGGTTCCATGTCGTAGGAGGAAACTCTCATGTGCTTAGAGGATGGTTCCTCGAGCGGAGAGAAGAAATCATTCTATCAAGTTCACAACAGCGGGCTTGGGGGCTACGTCGAGCATTACCCAGAGTCAGAATATCATGAGCCGGAAGATTATGAGCCGCAAAACCACGTTGCCGTCTTCATGGCCGGTTCAGCATCGACCCCTAGTAGCACAGCCGCCGGTGTGACCTGATCTGGAGCTGGCAGGGCGCCAGCTCAAGTTCTTCTAGATCTGATGAACGAGCTTACAACTCTGATGGAAACCGAGGTCACTGCTGAAAACCAAGCGGACGTAACACGAAGATCATGAGGTTGAAGGACCAGATGGCCAGAGTCGAACAGGAAATCAATGCGTTGAAAGCTCAGATGGATGCTGAAGCAGAGCACCTTAAAGTTAGCACAGTAGTCTATAGTGGTGGTTCACCGAATGAGGCATTAGTCCCGCTTTCCGAATCAATATGAAGCCAAAAATCTTTTTAACACGCCAGGGACGGGACGGAATATACCTTTGACCATAACCCAAACGGCGGAAGTACTTGGAAGCCGGGCGACAGTTCAGCGTCAACAGCCAGACCCGCCCTGCCAGAACCAGACCCCACCACCATCTTTTGCGACGCTGTCAGGTCATTATTATGACCCGGCTGAGAACATGGTGGCAGTGGCAAACAGGCTCGATACAATCCCCATCCCTAATGAGGTGCCTTTCACAGAGGAAGTGCGGAACGCCATTGGATACTTGCAAACGATGGTGGCCCAGTAGGAGAAATATACTTATAGCCGGAGTTGTGTGCACTCAACCCCCATCTCAAGCCGCAGCTACAACCGGTGTTATGAGTCGCCGGTGGTTTCTAGCAGTGATCGACATCGAAACCCGTCGAGAGACGATCGGTCGGCCCGTGATGCTCAGGCGTTGGTGGATTAGGCAAGAGCGCAACAAGAGGCGGCGGCTCTGGCAGCTGTAGCAGCTTATTAGGAACCCAAAGTTGCACCTTCTGTTTCAGTTGGAGCCAGAGTAACCTCCAGGGTTGTGGGAGTGCCATGCTTAGTGCCAGCTTTGTAGAATGAGTGTCTGCCGAAGGATTTTAAAGGTCCTTCCAAGGTGCCCAATTATACTGCTGACTTGCCTCCAAAAGCTTGGATTGAAAGCTATGAGCTGGCCATGGAGATGTTAGATGTTAGCGATGCAGTATGTGCCAAGTTCATCATGATGCTAGAAGGGTCAGCTCGCACATGGTCGAAGGTTTTTCCACCCAACACCATTAATTCCTGGGTCGAGTTAAAAGCGAAGTACATCAAAAAATTCTAGGGAACGTGCAAGCAGCCTATGACGATTATGGATTTGGATCATTGCATGCAGCGTGAAGACGGGTCGGCTCATCATTGGGTCCGGGGGTCTCAACCATCATCCACTCTTCTGATAACGTTACGGCGGCTCAAGCGGTCTTAATTCTAGATAAGAATTGGCACTTCACGCCTTTGAAGCAGAAGCTTGGCCCGCTCAAGCGCTCATGCAAAGACATGGGGGAGCTCATGGCGGCTCTCACTAAGTATGCAGACTCTAACAACACGAAGGACCCCGGCTCTAATGATGAGAAATCGGCTAAGGGTAAGAAGAATAACAATGGAAAGGGTCAATTGCAGAACGGGGAGGAAACAACAATAATGGCAACGACGGAAAGTGGAAACACTAGGACGGCGTGTCAGATTTAGTGGCCAACACCAATACTAGGAATAAGCGTGGCAAGGGTAATAGCAAGCCGCCTTTTAAACACAAACCCGCCAACATGGAGGCGATACTGAATGCTCCTTCCCCGAAACATAGCCTTCCAGTTCAGCCGTCTACTCATGCTTGGAGAGATTGTTGGATCATGCGCGAGTATCTAAATTATAGCAGTAACCAGCATGAAGGTGATGGCAGTGGACCATCTGGCGGGTCAGGATCCGGTCCTTCTGGGTCTGGCTTTGGTTCGGGCGGCTCAGGCTCAGGCCATTAGGTCCAAGGAAACCATGGAGGTAATAATCAACAGTCGGGCAGTGAGGTCAGCAGAAAAATAGCCATTCCGGGTATCAGAGTAACCCCAAGCACCTTAGTGGAGGGTAGTACCATGTTTTTACAACCAGCCTTGACAAGCAGGACCGAAAGATGCGCAAGAAGGTGGTTAGTGCAGCCATGCCGGCTATCCCGCAATATTTGAAGTGGTCTGAGTATGACATAACTTGGAGCAAGGAGGATCACCCGCCGCGTGTGGATAACCCGGGGCAATTGGCTTTGGTAGTCGCCCCCAGGTGGGAGGATATGTGTTCACCAAATTACCTATGGATGGTGGCAGCAGCATTAACATCTTGTATCATGACACTTTCCACCGGATGAATTTGTTCGACAAAGATCTTAAGCCTTCTTCAATGGTTTTTCATGGCATGGTGCCTAGGAAGTCGTCTTATTCGGTGGGAAAGATTTCTTTGGAGGTAGCTTTTGGTGATGAATTCAATTACAGGATGGAATCTTTGTGGTTTGAAGTGGTCAAGATTATGAGCCCGTACCACGCTTTGTTTGGACGACCAACTTACACCAAGTTCATGGCTAGGCCCTGCTATGTCTACTTATAGCTCAAGATGCTCGGATTAAATGGGACGGTCACTATGCATGGTGATCGGAAGACGTATGTTGAGTGTGAGGAAGGTGATGCCGCATATGCAGAATCAAGTTATGCTGAGGCAGAGCTCAAGTTTTATAAGGAAAATGTTGACCCGAAAGATATGACCCTGCTAAAGAAGCCTAACACGAAATCTGAGCCGCCCCTCAAGTTTGTGGCAGAAGATACCAAGTTAGTGCACTTTACGCCTGGCAACTCGTCACAGCAGTTCACCATTGGGGCTAATATGGATCCCAAATAGGAAAGCACACTCATCAAATTCATCCGTGAGAATCGGGACATCTTTGCATGGAAGCCATCTGACATGCCGGGTGTACCGAGAGAATTCTCTGAGCATCACCTTAATGTGGATCCTAAGTTTAAACCGGTCAAGCAGTTGCTACGCCGATTCAATGAGGAGAGGAGAAAAGCAATTTGAGAAGAGGTGGCCCGGCTCTTGGCGCCAGGGTTCATCGTTAAAGTTTTTCACCCGGAGTGGCTCGCTAACCCAGTGTTGGTACTCAAGAAGAATGACACGTGGAGTATGTGCGCGGATTACATGGATCTTAACAAGGTGTGTCCGATTGACCGGTTTGCTCTCCCCGTATTGACCAAATCGTTTATGTGACGGTGGGTTGTGAGAGTCTATGTTTTATGGATGCTTATTCAGGTTATCATCAAATCAAGATGGCGGTTAAGGACCAAGAGAAGACAGCTTTTATTACGCCTTTGGTGCTTTCTGCTATGTGTCTATGCCTTTTGGGCTCAAGAGTGCCCAGGCGACTTACCAGTGTTGTGTGCAGAACTGTCTTCATGGTCAAATTGGGCGCAATGTTCATGCTTATGTAGATGTTATTGTGATCAAGTCAAGGAAGAAGGAAACTTTGTTGGATGATTTGAAGGAAACCTTTGACAATTTGCGGGTCTACAAGATGATGCTTAACCCAGCAAAGTGTGTTCTCGGTGTACCTCCAGGCAAGCTCTTGGGGTCTTTAGTCTCTGAGTGTGGCATTGAAGCTAACCCCGACAAGATAAAGGCTTTTACTTCCTTGCCTAAGCCGGCGTGCATCAATGATGTTCAACGCCTGGTGGGTCGTATTGCTGCACTAAGCCGGTTCATAAGCCGCCTGGGCGAGAAAGCTATTCCTCTATATCAGATGATGAAAAAGACAGATGACTTTGTGTGGAGCAAGGCTGCAGACGAGGCGCTTGAGGCGATCAAGAGGCGGTTAGCTGAGCCGGCAGTCTTGGCTGCTCTGGCTAAGAAAGAACCTTTCCTCTTATACGTGGCGGCTAATAACAGGGCAGTCAGCACCGCGATTGTTGTGGAGCGTAAGGAGGCAGGGAAAGAGTATCCCGTCCAACGGTCGGTTTACTATGTCAGCGAGGTCTTGATAGAATCCAAGCAAAGATACCTGCATTGGCAAAAATTGATTTATGGGGTGTTCATGGCAAACCGCTAGTTGAAGCATTATTTTCTTGGGCACCAGATCACAGTGGTTAGCTCTACCCCATTGGGAGATATCATCCAAAATAGAGAAGCTACTGGCAGGACTGCTAAGTGGGCACTAGAGCTTGGGCCCCTTAATTTGAAGTATGTGCCTCGTACGGCTGTTAAGTCTCAAGCCTTGGTGGATTTGATAAATGATTGGACAGAAAGTCAATTGCCCGAGGAGAAGTCGGACAACACATACTGGACGATTCACTTTGACGCATCCAGGCAATTGGAAGATAGGGGGCTGGAGTTGTTTTAACTTCCCCATGAGGTGACAAGTTCTGTTATGTTTTGAGGATAATGTTTCCTTGTACTAACAATGCAGCAGAATATGAGGCTTTGCTTCATGGGCTCCGGGTGGCCAAGGAGATGAACTTGAGCTGGGTCAGGTGTCTTGGCGACTCAGACCTCGCGGCTCAGCAAGTCTCAGGCATGTGGGATTCCAAAGACCCACGGATGGCGGCTTATCGTGAGGCTGTGGATATCATTGCTGGCCACTTCAAAGGTTATCGGGTGGATCATATTGACTGTTGCAAGAACGAGGCGACTGATGCATTATCTAGGTTGGGGTCTCAGCGTAAGCCGGTGCCACCTAATGTGTTCTTGTACGTGTTGCCTCACCCGTCAGTCAAGTTACCGTCGGAGGAGGACTTCGCTGTACCTGACCCGGAAGGGCAATTGGTGGCGGCTTGGTGACCCACAAGTATAGGAGAACTATCGTAGTTCTTTCGATAAGTAACAGTGTCGAATCCAACGAGGAGCGGAAGGAAATGACGAGCGGTTTCTAGTAAGGTATTCTCTGCAAGCACTAAAATTATCATAACAGATAGTTTTGTGATAAGATAATTTGTAATGAGTAACAAGCAAAAAGTGTAGCGAAGGTGCAGCAAGGTAGCCCAATCCTTTTTGTAGCAAAGGACAGGTCTGGACAAACTCGTATATAAAGCAAAGCGCTCCTGAGGACACATGGGAATTTCTGTCAAGCTTTTCATCATGCTCATTTGATTTGCGTTCGTTACTTTAATAATTTAATATGTGAGTGGACCGGTGCTTGGGTGCTGCCCTTACTTGGAGAAACCTCCCACTTATGATTAACCCCTATCGCAAGCATTCGCAACTATGAAAGAAGAATTAACGTAAACCTAACCATAGCATGAAACATATGGATCCAAATAAGCCCCTTATGAAGCAACGCATAAACTAGGGTTTAAGCTTCTGTCACTCTAGCAACTCATCATCTACTTATTACTTCCCAATGCCTTCCCCTAGGCCCAAATAATGGTGAAGTGTTATGTAGTCGACGTTCACATAACACCACTAGAGGAGAGACAACATACATCTCATCAAAATATCGAACGAATACCAAATTCAAATGATTACTTATAACAAGACGTATCACATGTCCTCGGGAACAAACGTAACTACTCACAAAACATGTTCATGTTCATAATCATAGGAGTATTAATTACCATAAAGGATCTGAACATATGATCTTCCACCAAGTTAACCAACTAGCATCAACTACAAGGAGTAATCAACACTACTAGCAACCCATAGGTACCAATATGAGGTTTGAGACAAAGATCGGATACAAGAGATGAACTAGGGTTTGGAGAGGAGATGGTTCTAGTGAAGATGTTGATGGAGATTGACCCCCTCTCGATGAGAGGATTGTTGGTGATGACGATGGCTTCGATTTCCCCCACCGAGAGGGAAGTTTCGGAGCTCTAGATTGGTTCTGCCCAAGTTCCGCCTCGAGCGGTGGTGCTTCGTCCCGAAAGCTCTCTCTTGATTTTTTCCAGGTCAAAACCCAACATATAGGAGAAGATGGGCGTCGGGGGCCAGCCAGGTGGGCCACAGGCCTGCTAGGCACGGCCAAGGGGGTGGCCGCGCCTGGCAGGCTTGTCACCTCCTGGTGGCCCCCCTCTGGTATCTGTTTCGCCTAGTATTTTTTATATATTCCAAAATAATTCTCCGTAAATATTCAGGACTTCTGGAGTTATGCAGAATATTTATCTCAGATTTGCTCCTTTCCCAGTCCAGAATTCCAATTGCCGGCATTCTCCCTCTTCATGTAAACCTTGTAAAATAAGAGAGAAAAGGCATAAGGATTGTACCATAACATGTAATAACAGCCCATAATGCAATAAATATCAATATAAAAGCATGATGCAAAATGGATGTATCAACTCCCCCAAGCTTAGACCTTGCTTGCCCTCAAGCAAAAGCCAAGATTGATAAATATGTCCACGTGCTTAGAGATAGAGGTGTCGATAAAATAAAATACGGACATGAAGGCATCATGAACATCTTTAGAACAACAATACTTATTGTGTAAGATCTCTTATGCTAGATTAACAATTCATTCACAATATAAAGTATGAACCAATAACTCTATTAACAACCAACAAACTATGATCTTAGTCATTGAAGCAATTGGCAATTTATCATCACATCGGAAAGAGTCAATATAAGAGCTTCTAAAGCTAATCCACATACTCGTTCATCTTCTAGTCTTTCATAATTGCTAAAACTCAAGCAGTACCCACGAGATCAAAGCTTCAATCATACATAGAGAAAGATAGGGGATTATAGTTTTCCCTCTCAACTATTCACCTCAAGGGTGATGTCAACAATAATAACTCATGATCACCCACATCCGAGTGGATATATGCGTCTAGATCATTCCCCAACACATAATGCTTGCCAAGAGAGAGGCGATATATAGGAAGTGGTGAGGATCACCACGACTCTTGCATAAAGGTAAGTACTTAAAAAGTAGAAGTAATAGATAGTCCCTTCGCAGAGGGAAGCAGAGGTTTTCATGCGCTTTTTGTTTTTCAATGCACAAACCCTTAGTGCAGAGGAACACCGCATTGTATTGCCCTTTGTGATAGCAACCTTTATTATGTAGTATGTCGCTTTTATTTCTTTACCATCACAAGTTTGTACAACCCTTATTTCCCTTACAATAAAATATCACATATTTAGGAGCAATTTTTATTGCCTTTTGCACCGATGACAACTTACTTGAAGGATCTTATTCAATCCATATGTAGGTATGGTGGACTCTCTTGGCAAAACTGGGTTGAGGTGTTTGGATGCACAAGTAGTATCTCTACTTGGTGCGGAAGTTTTGGCTAATATGAGGTGGAAGCAAGCACTACATGTTGAAGGATCTAAAACCATATAACTTCTATCCGGAGGCAAGCGAACATAACCCATTATGTTGTCTTCCTTGTCCAACATCAACTTCTTGGCATGTAATATTTTAATGAGTGGTCACAATCATAAAAGATGTCCAAGATAATGTACTTATATGCGAATCTCTCTTTCTTTATGACTTCCTTTCCAATTGCACCAATGACCAATTACTATGTTTGTTAACTCCCAACAAATTTCAATCAACATACTTTTTATATGTGAAGTCATCACTCCCCATAAGATCCTTATGCATACTCTTTGCTTTTATTCTATTATTATTTATTAATTACTCTCAAGAGCATAGTAATCTAGCAAAGCCCTCTCATTAAAACTACTTTATATTATATAATTCTCGGACCTGCTTACATAAGGGGAGCAAAAGCAAAAAACTAAAAGGTAGATCATACTAAAACTTTTATTCTACTAGATCAAAACAAAATCAAAAAAAGGATCGAACAAGAAAAACAAAAAGGAAGAAAGGTGTGATGGTGATACGATAGTGGGGCGCTTCCCCCAAACTTGGCACAGGCCAAGGCGAGTGCCCATACCCATTTGCTCAGGTATCCTTCTTCGGAAGTGATGGTGTGATGTTCTTGGCAATGATACCCTTAATAATGCGGTTCTCCTCTTCAAGCTTATTATTTTGCTGCCTGAGATCCATTACTTCCTTGTGCAGTTTTCCATTGATGGTTAGAGATCCCTTCACCCAGGGATGTTTCATTGCTGCGGGTGAAAAGACAACACTCTTTTTCAAGTTTTCATAAGTAAGGAATTTAGCATTGGGCGGAATGATCGAATTCGGGATTGCTGCGCTCAGAAGTTCCTCCAACATGGCTCTAGGTTGTGGATGAGAGTTAACTTCTTGGTCTTCCTCCATGGCATCCACCCTTTTTAAGTCAGCCTCCATATCCTCCTTCGTGGTTCGCCCATAGTGGTTAGCTTCAATGTATGCCTCGACCTCCTATGCCGGGTGAGAAACATGACACTCCCCGGTCGACTCTTGGGACGACATCTTGCTCTAAATCTGTTGTAGAACAGCTCAAAACAAAAGCAGGAGGTATTGTCATGATATGAAAGTCGAAACCTTAGAGAGATTACATAATGAATTTTTGCTGACCCGAAGGGGTGTTCCACAAGAAAACGGAGTCCAGGGGGCGCACGGGGTGGTGACAAGCCTCCTAGGGGCGGCCAGGGGGTGTCCGCGCCTAGCAGGCTTGTCGCCTCCCCGTGTGTCCTTCGGACTACTTTTTATTTTCGTAATTTTTAAATATTCCAAAACTGAGTAAAATTGCTATTGGGAAAGTTTTGGAGTTGGTTTACTTACCGTACCACATACCTATTCCTTTTCGGAGTCTGAAACGTTCTGGTAGGTCTCCCTAATATGCTCTTCTGGAGTTATGCTATTGATAACATTGGTCTCAACATTAATGGGAGTACCTGAAATATAATGTTTGATTCTTTACATGTTTACCACCTTCGGATTTTTGCCTTCGGCATTGTTGATCTTGATGGCACCGGAATGATATACTTCCTCGACGATATAAGGCCCTTCCCATTTGGAGAGAAGCTTTCATGCAAAAAATCTTAAACGAGAATTGTATAGCAAGACATGGTCACCTACATTAATTCATGCTTTTGTATCCTTTTATCATGCCATCTCTTAACTTTTTCTTTAAACAACTTCGCATTCTCATAGGCCTGGGTTCTCCATTCATCAAGTGAGCTAATGTCAAATAACCTCTTCTCACCATCAAGTTTCAAATCATAGTTGAGATCTTTGATTGCCTAGTAAGCTTTGTGCTCTAGTTATAGAGGTAAGTGACATGCTTTTCGATAAACCATTTTATAGGGAGACATACCCATAGGATTCTTGTAAGCAGTTCGATAAGCCCATAATGCATCGTCAAGTTTCTTAGACCAATTCTTCCTAGATCTATTAACCATCTTTTGCAAGATCAATTTAATTTCTCTATTGCTTAATTCCATTTGACCACTAGACTGAGGATGATAAGGGGATGCAATTCTATGGTTAACATCATACTTAGCAAGCAATTTACGGAAAGCACCATGAATAAAATGTGAACCACCATTAGTCATTAAATATCTTGGGACTCCAAATCTAGGGAAAATAACTTCTTTAAGTATCTTAATAGAGGTGTTATGATCAGGACTACTAGTTGGAATAGCTTCTACCTACTTAGTAACATAATCAACAACAACTAAAATATGAGTATACCCATTGGACGTTGGAAAAGGCCCCATATAATCAAAACCCCAAACATCAAATGGTTCAATAATAAGAGAGTAATTCATAGGCATTTCCTGACGTCTACTAATATTACCAATTCTTTGACATTCATCACCGTACAAGACAAACTTACGAGCATCCTTGAAGAGAGTAGGCCAATAAATACCAGATTGTAATACCTTATGTGTAGTTCTATCTCCAGCGTGGTGTCCTCCATAGGCCTCAGAATGACACTTCCGTAGGATCTGTTCATATTCATGCTCAGGTACACAACATCTAATAACACCATCTACTCCTTATTGATAAAGGTGTGGGTCATCCCAAAAGTAATGTCTTAAATCATAGAAGAACTTTTTCTTTTGTTGGTGCGTGAAACTAGGCGGTATAAATTTAGCGACAATATAATTACAATAATCAGCATACCATGGAGGATTACGCGAAGTATTTATGATAGCTAATTGTTCATCAGGAAAGCTATCATCAATAGGTAGTAGGTCATCAAGAACATTCTCTAACCTGGACAAGTTATCTGCTACGGGGTTATCAGCACCCTTTTTATCAACAATATGCAAATCGAATTCTTGTAGAAGAAGAACCTATCTGATGAGTCTAGGTTTAGCATCCTTCTTTTCCATTAGATATTTAATAACAGCATGATCAGTGTGAACATTTACTTTAGAATCAACAATATAAGGTCTAAACTTATCACAAGTGAACACAGCTGCTAAAAATTCTTTTTTCAGTGGTAGCATTGTTTCTTTGAGCACTGTCTAGAGTTTTGCTAGCATAATGAATAACATTTAATTTCTTATCAACTCTTTGTCCTAGGATAGCACCAACGGCATAATCACTAGCATCACACATAATTTCAAAGGGCAGCTTCCAATCAGGTGGTTGAACAACAAGTGTAGAAATCAAAGCATTCTTAAGGATTTCAAAAGCTTCTACACAATCATCATCAGAAACAAATGGAACATCTTTTTGCAAAAGGTTAGTGAGAGTCCTATAGATCTTAGAGAAATCTTTAATAAATCTCCTATAGAAACCAGCATGACCAAGGAATCTTCTTATACCTCTGATATCCGTAGGACACAACATTTTTTCAATAGCATCAACTTTAGCCTTGTCAACTTCAATACCTCTTTCGGAAATTTTATTTCCCAAGAAAATGCCTTCATTCACCATAAAGTGGCACTTATCCCAATTCAAGACAAGATTAGTTTCTTCACGTCTCTACAAAACTCGATCAAGGTTGCTCAAACAATCATCAAAAGAAGTTCCGTAAACAGAAAAATCATCCATGAAAACTTCAACAATCCTTTCACAAAAATCAGAGAATATAGCAGTCATACATCTTTGAAAGGTAGTAGGTGCATTGCATAAACCAAAAGGCATACGTCTATAAGCAAAGGTACCAAAAGGGCAGGTAAAGGTGGTCTTCTCTTGGTCCTCTTTTGACACAGGTATTTGAGAGAAACCAGAATAACCATCTAGAAAGTAGAAATGTGTGTGTTTGGATAATCTTTCCAGCATTTGATCAATAAAAGGTAGAGGGTAATAATATTTCCTCTGAGATTTATTCAATTTCCTAAAATCAGTTACCATTCTATATCCTCTAACAATTCTTTGCGGGGTCAATTCATTTTTATCATTAGGAACTACGGTAATACCTCCTTTCTTAGGGACACAATGAACGGGACTAACCCATCTACTATCAGCAATAGGGTAAATGATACCTGCCTCCATAAGCTTTAATATTTCATTTCTTACCACTTCCTTCATTTTAGGATTCAACCGTCGTTGGTGATCAACGACTCGTTTAGCATCAGGCTCCATTTTAATTTTGTGTTGACATGGAGTGGGACTAATGCCCTTAAGATCATCAAGAGTATATCCAATAGCAGCATGGTGCTTCCTCAGAGTTTTCAATAATCTATGTTCTTCATGCTCTGAAAGGTTAGCACTAATAATAACAGGATATATCTTCTTTTAATCAAGATAAGCATATTTCAAAGTATCTGGTAATTGCTTAAGCTCAAACACGGGATCACCCTTGGGTGGATGAGGATCCCCAAGTATTTCAGTGGGCAAGTTGTGTTTCAGAATAGGATGCTGATCAAATAAAATCTTATCTATTTCATTCCTTTCATTCATATGCTTTTCATTTTCATGGTCTAGCAAATATTGCTCTAAAGGATCAGTAGGAGGAACAGCAATAGCAGCAAGACTAATAATTTCATCCTTACTAGGCAATTCTTTATCATGGGGTTGTACACGAAATTTAGAGAAATTAAACTCATGAGACGTATCCCTAAAACTTACGGTAATTGTTTCCTTCTCTCAATCTATCCTAGCATTAACGGTATTCAAGAAGGGCCTACCAAATATAATGGGACAAAAGTCATCTTGTGGGGAGCCAAGAACAAAAAAATCAGTAGGATATTTTATTTTCCCACACAAGACATCAACATCTCTAATAATCCCAACTAGTGATATAATGTCTCTATTAGCAAGCTTAATTGTAACATAAATTTCGTCTATCTCAGGTGGTGCAATATCATTCATAATCTCTTTATATAAGGAAAAGGGAATTGCACTCACACTAGCACCCTTATCACATAAGCCATGATAACAATAATCTCCTATTTTAATAGAAACAACAAGCATGCCAACAATGGGTCTATGTTTATCTTTAGCATCAGGTTTAGCAATTCTAGCGGCTTCATCACAAAATTGAATAACATGCCCATCAATCTCATCAAACAAGAGATCCTTAACCATAGAAATACTAGGTTCAGCATTAATTTTCTCAGGGGGTGTAGGTGTTCTAGCACAGCTCTTACAAACCATAGTTGAAGCTTTAGCATGTTCCTTTATTCTAACAGGGAAAGGTGGTCTTTCAATGTAAGCATTGGGAATAGCAGGATCAACATTATAAGTACTAGTTTTCTCTTCAACTTTAACAGGTTAAACTACTTTCACTTCTGTGGGAGGATGATATTTAAACCACTTATCCTTAGGGATATCAACATGAGCAGCAAAATATTCACAAAAAGAAGCTACTATCTCACACTCAAGTCCATATTTAGTGCTAAATTCATGAAAAGCATCAGTGTCTGAACGATTTAACACAATCAAACTTAAGGTTCATACCTGAATCCTTACCTTCGTCGAGTTCCCAATCTTCAGAGTTTCGTTTAATTCTTTCCACTAAATCCCATTTCAAATCAATATCTTTCTTCATATGGGAACTAGCACAAGAAGTATCGAGCATGGATTGATCATTACGCGAAAGCCGAGCATAAAAATTCTGAATAATAATTTCTCTTGAGAGCTCATGATTGGGGCATGAATATAACATTGCGTTAATCCTCCCCCAAGCTTGAGTGATTCTTTATCCTTCACGAGGCCAAAAGTTATAAATATAATTCCGATCACGATGAACTACATGCATTGGGTAGAACTTCTGATGAAATTCCATTTTCAATCGGTTGTAGCTCCATGATCCAATATCATCACATAGCCTATACCATGTCAATGTCTTCTGCTTCAAAGATAAAGGAAAGACCTTCTTCTTAACGTGATCCTCGGGCAGACCTACAAGATTAAATAATCCACAAACTCCATCCACATAGATTAGATGTAAATCAGGATGTAGTGTACCATCTCCTGCATAAGGATTAGCCAGCAGTTTCTCTATCATACCCAAAGGAATTTGAAAATAAATATTTTTAGTAGGTTCAGAAGCTTGAGGGACAACTATTTGTGTTTCTGGTCGAGGTGAAGATACCCCGAACAAGCCCCGCAAAGGATTACTTTCCATAGTAATAAGTAGCAGTAAATTTCAGCACACTATATAAATTTTTCCTTACCAGATTCCACTTACCAGAGGCGCTTCACTCCCCGACAATGGCACCAGAAAAGAGTCTTGATGACCCACAAGTATAGGGGATCTATCATAGTCCTTTCGATAAGTAAGAGTGTCAAACCCAACAAGGAGCAGAAGGAAATGACAAGCGGTTTCCAGTAAGGAATTCTCTGCAAGCACTAAAATTATCGGTAACAGATAGTTTTGTGATAAGATAATTTGTAACGAGTAACAAGTAAAAAAATGTAGCAAAGGTGCAGCAAGGTATACCAGTCCTTTTTGTAACAAAGGACAGGCCTGGACAAACTCGTATATAAAGCAAAGCGCTCCCGAGGACACATGGGAATTTCTGTCAAGTTAGTTTTCATCATGCTCATTTGATTTGCGTTCATTACTTTGATAATTTGATATGTAGGTGGACCGGTGCTTGGGGGCTGCCCTTACTTGGACAAACCTCCCACTTATGATTAACCCCTATCGCAAGCATTCGCAACTATGAAAGAAGAAGTAAGGTAAACCTAACCATAGCATGAAACATATGGATCCAAATCAGCCCCTTACGAAGCAACGCATAAACTAGGGTTTAAGCTTCGGTCACTCTAGCAACCCATAATCTACTTATTACTTCGCAATGCCTTCCCCTAGGCCCAAATAATGGTAAAGTGTTATGTAGTCGACGTTCACATAACACCACTAGAGGCGAGACAACATACATCTCATCAAAATATTGAACGAATACTAAATTCACATGATTACTTATAACAAGACTTATCCCATGTCCTCGGGAACAAACATAACTAATCACAAAACATTTTCATGTTCATAATCAGATGAGTATTAATTATCATAAAGGATCTGAACATATGATCTTCCACCAAGTAAACCAACTAGCATCAACTACAAGGAGTAATCAACACTACTAACAACCCATAGGTACCAATATGAGGTTTGAGACAAAGATCGGATACAAGAGATGAACTAGGGTTTGGAGAGGAGATGGTGTTGGTGAAGATGTTGATGGAGATTGGCCCCTCTCGATGAGAGTATCGTTGGTGATGACGATGGCTTCGATTTCCCCCACCAGGAGGGAAGTTTCCCCGGCAGAACAGCCCTACAGGAGCTCTAGATTGGTTCTGCCCAAGTTCCGCCTCAAGACGGCGGCGCTTTGTCCCGAAAGCTCTCTCTTGATATTTTTTAGGTCAAAACCCAACATATATGAGAGTGGCGGGGGCCAGCCAGGTGGGCCACAAGCCTGCTAGGCGCGGCTAGGGGGTTGGCCGCGCCTGGCAGGGTTGTCACCTCTTGGTGGGCCCCCTCCGGTATCTATTTCGCCCAGTATTTTTTATATATTCCAAAATAATTCTCCATAAATTTTCAAGACTTTTGGAGTTGTGCAGAATAGGTATCTCAGATTTGCTCCTTTCCTAGTCTAGAATTCCAACTGCCATCATTCTCCCTCTTCACATAAACCTTGTAAAATAAGAGAGAAAAGGCATAAGTATTGTACCAGAACGTGTAATAACAACCCATTATGCAATAAATATCAATATAAAAGCATGATGGAAAATGGACGTATCACGGCTCTCCGTGCGATCCCTGATTGGACGTTGCCTTATCTGGCGTACTTAATGCGCTGGGAGTTACCCCAAGATGATACTCTGGCATGACAAATCACAAGGTAGTCAAAGTCTATGATTATTAAGAATGACGAGTTGCATCGAAGTAGTGTGACTGGTGTTTTTCAGCACTATGTTTCTCCTGATGAGGGTCGTGAGATCTTGCAAGAAATCCATGCTGGTGATTGTGGTCATCATGTCAGGTCAAAGTTATTGGTGGCCAAGGCTTTCCGCCATAGTTTCTACTTGTTAACATCTCATAAAGATGTTGAAGATTTGGTCAGTAAGTGTGACGGGTGTCAGAAATTTGGGCGACGTACCCACGTGTCGGCTCAAGAGCTACGGATGGTTCCAATTACCTGGTCGTTTGCAGTCTGGGGGCTTGATATGGTAGGACCTTTCAAGAGGTCTAAAGATTAGAAGACCCACCTCTTAGTGGCGGTTGACAAGTTTACTAAGTGGGTTGAGGCCGAGCCGGTTAGTAAATGTGATGCAGCAATAGCAGTTCAGTTCGTCAAAAAACTGATCTTTTGTTTTGGCTATCCGCATAGAATCATCACTAATAATGGCACAAATATCTCCCGGGGGGCTATGAAGGAGTTCTGTGATGAGTAGCATATTTGTCTTGATGTATCTTTGGTACCTCACCCACATTCTAATGGTCAAGCTGAGCATGCTAAGCAGGAAATTTTGAGAGGCATAAAACCCCGCCTTATGGTTCCTTTGGAGCGCACGCCGGGTTGTTGGCTGGAGGAGTTGTCGTCTGTTCTTTGGAGCATAAGAACCACCCCCAACAGGTCTACAGGCTTTACGCCTTTCTTCATGGTTTATGGCGCAGAAGCTTTTCTCCCCGGGGATATTCATCATGACTTGCCCAGAGTGGCAGCTTACGTAGAAACTGACAATGAGGCAGCGCGTCAGGATGCTTTGGATGCCTTGGATGAAGAGCGGGATCTTGCAGCAGCTCGATTGGTGATTTGTCACCAAGACCTGCGTCGCTACCATAGCCACAGGGTCAATACCCGAACGTTCCAAGAAGGCGACTTAGTACTCCGGTTGATTCAAGACCAGTTAGATATGCACAAGTTAGCACCTCCCTGGGAAGGACCGTTTGTGATCAGCAGAAATCTACACAATGTATTTTATTATCTCATGGATATACAGGAGAGTGACAAGTCTCACACTTCTGGTGAAGAGACCAAGAGGCCACGGAATATTGCTCACCTTCGGCCATACTATACTTAAGCCGTCAGCCGGCTCTCATCAATGTACATATCCCTTTCCCTGTACAAACCATCTTTTATGATATAATAAAGTTGGTATCCCTAGGATTAGGGGCCTCTACCATTTTTCTCCATACTGAGTGTCATAAAAAGGAGTTGATCCTTAATCAGGTCACTTGGGGGCTTTTAAACCCTCTTGGCCAGGCTTTATATGCCATGACTTACATACAAAGGAGTTGATCCTTAATCAGGTCACTTGGGGGCTTTTTAAACCCTCTTGGCCAGGTGTATACTACAAAGGAGTTGATCCTTAATTTGGTCACTTGGGGGGCTTTTAAACCCTCTTGGCCAGGTTTATACTACAAAGGAGTTGATCCTTAATTTGGTCACTTAGGGGCTTTCAACCCTTTGGGTTTAAGCTTATTCACCTTCTTGACCCGGCTTTCCACCATGTCTGAGTTAAACCTGCCTGTTTGCAACTTGCTACTCCACCATGTGACCCGCCGAACTCTTGGCAGTTATTCTTGATAAGAGACCGTCAACTTTTCTAAGTTATTCTCGCACGAAGACACTGAACTTATCAAGGTTTAAACGATGGCTTTTGTCACGAGGGAGTTGGCTTACAGTGAGCAAGGACAAACTCATCTTGTCTATTGTACCCCCTCCGCTATGTGGCATGTTCGTACTCTTAGCAATGTCAATCTTTTAAATAACCTGAACTTGCTAAGGTTTAATGACAGATTTATGTCACATGAGTCCCGGTTTACAAGTTTTTTAGGCTTTCCGCCTTGTTTCTTCAGAAACAAAATATTTTCATAAAAAAACAAGAGTTATCTTGTCCTACCGTGCCTTTAAAGTCGGCTCATAGGATAAGACATACAATTGCCTGTTTTTGCAGGTACTCTCATGATGAGATTCTAAGTTTTGGAAAATTTCCGTCTTGGCCCATGGAGTATAAATCGCCTGGTGAGTCAAAACACTCAAAGTTCCCATATATCAACAGATGAGTTTGTTGAGTCGCTAGTAGAGCTTTCAAGCATAAATTCAAAAAGTGCAAGAACATGCAGTTAAGAGTTTTCTACAACTATTACAAGGCTATTCAAAAGCCCCAAGCATTGAAGACTTCAGGTCTTTCAACAAATCTTAACCTGGCGAATTAAACAAGGCTGGGTTACATGATGCAAAAAAAAATCTTTAACTCGTCGCCGGGTCATCCTACGTCGGGTCTTTGATTTCTTCGATCTAGAGATTGTCCGCATCCCAATTGCAATTGGTCAAAGCTTCAAACATAGCTTCATCATGCATGATTGGAGACGGGTCAACATCAGGAGCGAAGAAGTGCTTACGATGTTGAGGAATCAGATCTTTGCTTCAAAAGTGGGACCTTGAATCTGCTTGTTATCTTCGGAGTAAGCCACCTAGTACACTAATAGGTTAGCTTCTGCAGCCAGCCGACTTCCAAGAACCCGAGATGCCTTATGACAACGAGAGTAATCTGCTTGTGTAAATTTTGAGCCGTCTTCCTTCAGTTGAGGAAAGCTCTTCATCATTTCATCTAGGTTAAGCTCCGGAGCATAAGCCAGTGACCGGCTCAGAGTAGAAATTGTGCCCTTGCGAACGGCTGATTTCCTTAGTTCCTCCACCAGCATGGGCATGGTAGACATGGTCTCCAGCACGCCCTTCATGAATTTCGGGACACCCCTATCAGACATGACGGCCTTGATGGTGATTATAGACCCGACGTATAAATGTTCTGTTAAGGTGTATAGGGCCTTGAGCTTCATCAGGCTGTTGTTTGACAGTTGGCGGCGCTTTCACCTACAGGCAAGTCAAATATTTATAAGCCGCCGGAAAGGATTTTCGACAAGGTATTTCTAACAAAAAATAGTGAATGCTTACCAAAGACAACTCCAATCATGCGAGAGATGTGGCCCTTCAGAGTGTTCAATTCTTCAGTCACTGCTTTGAGCCGGCCTCTGCGTCTGCAGCACACTTAGCCAGGGCGGATTGGGTCTCTTCAGCAGATTTCTTGACAGTTTTAAGCTCCGCTTTGAGTACATCTACCTCAGTCAAGGCAATCTGGTATTTGGCTTTAGGCTCTGCCGGACCCATTTGTTGCAAGGCCAGATTTCCTTTAAGATCCGATACAACCAACTCAGCAACAGTTAAATATTCCTGCATAGAGAAAGGTTGTAAGTTTTAAGCCACCGGTCCGGCTCATATAGTTTATATCAAGATTCGGTATAATATTTAAGTCCCAAGCAGATTGCAAGCAATTTACTTGACACTTGGGGGCTAATGTATCTCATCTCTTTCTTATAGAGCCGGCTCATTGCTTAGGTAATGACCCGGCCCTTGGGGCTACAATTGGCGCTTAATCTATGATTGAGTGTAGGCTCATTGCTTAGGCAATGACCCGGCCCTTGGGGGCTACAATTGGCTCTTAATCTATGGTTGAGTGTCGGCTTATTATTTAGGTAATGACCCAGCCCTTGGGGGCTGCACTTGGCTCTTGAGCTATGCTTGAGTGCCGGCTCATTACTTAGGTAATTACCCGGCCCTTGGGGGCTACAATGTGATTTTATCAAAAATTGCTAAATGAATGGAAGACCCAGCTGACCTTCGAAAAAGTCAATCGAGTCTTGGGGGTTGCATAAGTATATATATGAAGAGGCAAGATAAGTTCAATACCTCATATTTTTTCATCATGGCGACTAGGCTAGCCTCCATGTCTCGTCTAGTAAACAGACGGCTCAAATAACCACTATGCAGCTCATCAGCAGTAAGTTTCTCCAAGTTTGAAAGATCAGATGGAGTCTTTTCTTCCTTCGAGGGAGCTTCCTCATCTTCTTTGATATGCTTGGATAGTGCATGCGAGGGAACTAGAGGTTTGTAATCCGCCCCTATGATAAAGACCTCTTCATGAGAAGCCATGTGTTCAGTTGACAGCCGGGGGTGGGCGGCTTAGGAGCAGAGTTTTGATGGGTTTCAGGAGCCTCAATGTCCATGGCAGCCGGCTCAGCTTGTGGAGGAACCTCTTTAGGGGCATCTTTGGCTGCCTTAGAAGGCTCGGTATGAGAGTCAGGAATATTGGGTGTTGGGATCTCCGGGTCTTGGACATTAGGAAACACGGATGACTCGGCCCCTTTCCTTCGTTTGCCTTGAGCCCCGTGAGCAAAGGCAATATTGGATATGTCATGACAAGGTATGATATATTAAACACTTTTCAGGGCATAGAAATGCTTACCCCGGGTTAATAATAAAAGGAGGCAGCTTTGAGGCGGTTGAATCGCCAGAAGAAGGAGGCGAGTCCTGACAAAAGTTAGCATTGTTAACACAGTTAATAATCTGTAAAGATAGTATCCAAGCAAAATAAGCTCAAGACAAGGAAGTACTTCTCTATGATGTTTTCGAGGAGTTGGTTCATTTGGTAAGCCGGTTAAAAGGTCTCCAGAGCCGGCGCTCCGGGTCTGACGCCTGTTGTCATCTTGTTGTTTCTTCAAAAAAAGTTATTGCTCAATTAAGCAAAAGGATGGGAACTCTTTATCTTTCGTACAACCCGCCGGACTCTCTTTATGGCTGAAAGATCCGAGTCAGAGGAGGCAATGGTTACCTTGGTAACATCGGCATGGCTTGTTTCAGCTTCTCCCTGTGAGTGATCGTCATCAATAAGTTGCAGAAAGAGAAGGCCAAGGGAGTCAAGTTCTACCTCTGAGTCATCTAAGTCAAACAGTTCTTCAGTTGACTATTTCCTCTTGAGGGATGGCGCCTTTGGCTTTGAGGCCTTTGGGACTTTGTTCTTCTTCTTGAGAGTCGAGGGCAATGGTTTTTTCCAGAATTAGGAGCTGGCCTACAAAAAACAAAGTATATCAGCAGAAAAGGGTTAATTAGGGATGGAGTTAAAAGAATGGATGAAGGTTAGGATGAAAATACTTACATCCGGAGCCACGTTAACTGCAGAGAAGGGGTGTAAGTTGGTCTTGCTGTAGGCGGCTAATGTTTCCTCCAGCAGAGACTTGATGATGGTATTAAGATCCTGGTCCTTCAAAGGGATCCAGGTGAAGCTTTTAGGGTCATTTGTTTTACCAGTATACAGACACATCAAAGTGCATCGGTGGCTTAGCGGCTGAATCCTCCAAGAGACCCTGCAGCGGGTTAGATCGAGACCCGTCAACCCATTGGCTAACAGGGCCCTGACTTTGGAGAAGGTGGAGGCATATTGAGCACGTATGGCGGCTGACATCCAGTTTGGAAGCTTTGTATCTGTGCTAAGCCGGTAAGAACGGTAACGTGGCAGTGGGTTCTCCCCCTCTGGTGAAGTGTCTTGGCAATAGAACCAAGTCTTGTTCCACTCTTTGGGATGACTTGGCAGGATCGTTGTTGCGAAAAGTATGTATCTCCGTCTTTGAAGAAAGACTTGACCCGTCCGCCATTTCAGTTTGGCAGTTGACGTAAAAATACTCCTTGAATAGATCAACAGATGGTTCCTCTTGAAGATAGGCTTCACAGAAGGTCTGGAATTGGCACATGTTAGTGACAGATTTTGGGCCAGTATCTTGAGGTTGCAAATTGAAAGCATGTAAGACGTCCCCGAAAAACTTTGACTCGGGCGGAGAGAAACCCCGAAGAAGATGGTCTACGAATATAATGACCTCCCTGTCTTTGGGCTTAGGGGTGGTCCCGCTGCATGGAACCTGCTAGTGGATGACATCTTGAGACGGCAAAACCCCCATGGTGATGAATTCCTTGAGAGACTCTTTGGTCACTCCAGATTTTACCCAGTTGCAAGTGGAGGGAGTCTTTGACATGGTGGCAGCTTAGGAAGTTGTGGGAAGGCATGAATATTTGGAGGCTTAAAATATATTTTGACCGAAGCTACTTGTGATAAATGGTGATAGCATTGGGCGGATCAATAAAAACGGTGAGCCGCTGAAGCTACTTGTGATGAGACAAAGTGAGCCGGCAGATTTTTTGGCGGATCAAGTTTATCCATGCAGGTTGAAAAATTGCTAAGTGTCGAGAAACTGATTTCACAGCTACAGCTATGGATTTAAGATCTACGGGCAAGAGAAAAAGAAAAATATTCTAGCCCTAAAAGAACTTGCAGGAGAGCAGATGGCCGTTATTCAGATTACAACAAGCTGCAGATCTATAATGAGTGTGGCTAAGTATGGAGTGAGCAGTCGCGTGATTTCGGCAGTATTACGAGACTTTAAAGAAGGTGCTTTCATTCAATCAGTGAAGAACGCCCCCCCGAATGGTGATGAACACCAACGAACTCCATGGATTCAAAGAAACCCTGATACCGATCTAATAGGGTGCAAAGTTAGAACCTTGAGAGGGCGGCGAATGCGTGGGAGCTCTTGATTGTTTTAGGTTGATGTAGCGGCCAGTGTCAATGAAGACGGCGATGACCAAGTGGCGCAGCTGGCTTCGGCGGCGCGGGCATTCGAAGGAAGAAGAATAAGATGATGGCAGGGGAGAAATGAAAGCGATGGCCCCCGCACCTATTTATAAGGACATAATGGTCTTTTGAATGGTCTGGTGTGAGAATCGAGGGAGCACGGTGATGATTACATTAGGAAGATGCCTCGATTTTTGGGTTGGTCATATTAATGACGAACGATCCGTTCTGACGTCAGAGGAATCTTTTTTGCTTTTTCAAATGACGTCACGGCGGGTCATGGAAGCTTGTCAGACACAACGATCGCCCATTTTCCGGCGGGTCATGAAGATTATAAGAGATGGCAAGACTCGCCAACCAGAAGACTTGAAGATTGACATGAACTGGTTCAAATCAATCTAGGGCCTAATATTGGGGATATAACCCCAGGGTGAGACCTGCCCAAGTGAGGCCGGGTCATGCGGTTGGTGTTGGAAATATGCCCTAGAGGCAATAATAAATTAGTTATTATCATATTTCCTTGTTCATGATAATCGTTTATTATCCATGCTATAATTGTATTGATCGGAGACTTAGATGCATGTGTGGATACATAGACAAAACCATGTCCCTAGTATGCCTCTAATAGACTAGCTCGCTGATCAAAAGATGGTTAAGGTTTCCTAGCCATGGACATGAGATGTCATTTGATAACGGGGTCACATCATTAGGAGAATGATGTGATTGACAAGACCCAAACTGCAAACGTAGCATATGATCGTGTCAGTTTATTGCTACTGTTTTCCGCATGTCAAGTATGTGTTCCTATGACCATGAGATCATGCAACTCACAGATATCGGAGGAGTGCCTTGTGTGTATCAAACGTCACAACGTAACTGGGTGACTATAAAGGTGGTCTACAAGTATCTCCGATGGTGTCTATTGAGTTGGCATGGATCGAGACGGGGATTTGTTACTCCGTGTGACGGAGAGGTATCTCGGGGCCCACTCGGTAATGCAACATCACAATAAGCCTTGCAATCAATGTGACTAATTGTTAGTTGCGGGATCTTGTATTACGGAACGAGTAAAGAGACTTGCCGGTAACGAGGTTGAACTAGGTATGGAGATACCGACGATCGAATCTCGGGCAAGTAACATACCGAAGAACAAAGGGAACGTTATACGGGATTAACTGAATCCTTGACATAGAGGTTCGACCAATAAAGATCTTTGTAGAATATGTAGGAACCAATGTGGACATCTAGGTCCTGCCATTAGTTATTGGCCGTAGAGGTGTCTCGGTCATGTCTACATAGTTCTTGAACCCGTAGGGTCTGCACACTTAAGGTTTGGTGACGTTTCGGTAGTGTAGAGTTATGTATGGTGGTGACCGAAGTTTGTTTGGAGTCCCGGATGAGATCCCAGACGTCACGACGAGCTCTGTAATGGTCCGTAGGTAAAGATTCATATATAGGAAGTCCCAGTTTGGTTTCCGGAAAAGTTTCGGGCTCATTGGTAGTGTACCGGGAGTGCCGGTAGTGTACCGGGAGGCCTCCGGGAGGGGTATTTCGACCCCAAGAGGTCCATGGGCTGTGGGAGAATAATAACCATCCCTTAGTGGGCTGGGAAAACAGCCACAAAGACCCATGGCGCAGGAGAGAAAGTCCTAAAGCAAAAAGTGGAAAATCAGCCAATAGGAGGCAATCCTACTCCAACTAGGATTGGAGGTGAAGTAGGATTGCTTCCCACCTCCTATTTCGGCTGACCCAAAGGCCTTGGATGCCTCTCCTCTCCTCTCCTCCTATATATACTAGTGGATTGGGTGGTTTTTGGACAGAATTTCTGGCCACGTGCTACCCGTTCCACCGGTGCATAGTTTCTCATCTAGATCGGTTTTCTGCAGCGCTTAGGCGAAGCCCTACCGGAATTGCTCCACCACCATCACCGGAGCGCCGTCACCCTGCCGGTGAACTCTCTCTCCTCTCCACCTCCTCTCGCTGGATCGAGACGGTGGAGATCATCATCAAGCTGCATGTGTGCTGAACGCGGAGGTGCCGTCCGTTCAGCGCTAGATCGGAAGGACCGTGATCGAGATCGCGAGACGGTTCGTGATGTGATCACGAAAAGGATCGTGATGAGTTCGCGGGACAGATCGTGATCAAGATCGTGAGACGGATCGTGATGAGTTCGCGGGACGGATCATGATGTGTTCGCAGGACGGTTCGTGATTGGATCGCAGGACGCTCGGCGATTTGGATCGCGAAGAAGTTCGACTACACCAACCGCGTTTCTTAACGCTTCCCACTTAGCGATCTACAAGGGTACGTAGATCCACTCTCCCTCTCGTAGATGCTCATCACCATGGATAGGTTTGCGTGTGCGTAGGAAATTTTTTGTTTCCCATGCGACGTTCTCCAACAGTTGGCGGCTTATGATAATTTCAGGAGTAAACGTGATCAGTGGGCCAAAAGGCCCGGAGCCAGAAGATAGGATGTAACCCGGCGGACTTGGGCCACCGGAGGCGACTTGTTAGATAAGGCATGTATAGTTAGAGGCGAGGTCGGTTGTCAAGTATAACTCGGCCCGAACTCTTGTAAGCTCACGGCCTTGACCCATGTATATAAGGGCAGGTTACCTGGGTGGCTTAGGCCACGAAACAACTCATCAAGAGCTAGGTCAAGCGAACTCGCTACCTTGTAATCGATACCCAATCAATACAACTCAGAGCAGGACGTAGGCTTTTACCTCTTTCTGAGGGGCCAAACCTGGGTAACCCTTGTCTCTCGATTCCGATAAACCCATTCAAGCTCACCTCCTTAGCGATGGCCTCGAACCTAAGTCCTTTCACGAGGACATCTGCCGTAACAAAACCACGACAATAGGTATGAAGAATAGATGTGATCTAAACTACGAACAATGCTAAAATCTCACCGAGCAACCTAGAAATCTAATACCACTTGGTAGAGGCGAAGGTGTTCCGTCTTTCGATGAGATGGTGGCTCTCATTTTGGGTGGAGTAGACTTTGTCGATCCAACTACGATCGTGCGAAGAGGTCGCACCTTAGCAACTGCTAAACCAACTCCGAGAGGCTATTGACCATGCCGAAGCACGATCAACCTAATCACGAAGGTATATTTCTAGCACGCAAACGAAGAATAAGCAATAAACTGAAATTGCAATCTGGATATTGCAAATATAAGAGGAAAGCTTTATTGATGAAGTGGGGTTCTATGATGTCTTTGTCTGGTTGTGGAACACAAGCAAAGGACGTGAAGTTGCAACTATGGAAAACTTTTAATCTAAACCAAACCCAAATCTAAACGACACCCTAACGGCTGTATATATGAGGGAATAGAGGGGAATTTTGTGGCCCCTTGGAGGAGGGGTCCGAAACCAACCCTAACTCAGTTTCCCCACACATACGAACTCTAAAAACAGGCTATACTATGGTATTTAAAATTACATGGGCCTGGCCCAAAAATAAGGTGTCGCAGCACCTAGCCTATGGACGAAATTTATTAATTGGAAGCTTGAATAATTCGTACAAGCCTTCATGCTCTCATTATGGTGGATTCCAAATGCAAAAATCACCATTGGTAGCTCTATTGTTAATTCCTGCACGCGCACCTTCTTCTCCATGCTTGATCCCGCTGCAATGGACATCCTTCTTGTCCTTGCTAGGTCATTCATTCATAATTAAAACAAAATTATTTAATTTATGCAGCATAATATGTTCATGAACATTAGAAAAAATTCCAAGAAACAAATTACCCGGTATTTCAATTGGCATCCGCGAGCTCTAGTAATTGGTTCAGTACGTATAGCGGCAGGGGATGTGGGTGTAACAATGGTATTAATTTCCTCATCACTTTCTCCTCAAAAATTCCTTGAGTATGTCATACGAGGCTCGGGGCACTTGCTTGAGTCTATACAGTGCTTTGCTGAGTCTGAAGACTTTGTCAAGATGCTTTGGATCTTCAAATCCATGGGGCTGGGCCACATATACTTCTTCCTCAATCTTTCCATTCAGGAAGGCACTCTTTACATCCATTTGATAGACACAAATATCATGATGATTGGCATATGCAAGTAGTATATAGATAGCTTCGAGTCTAGCAACTGGATCAAAGGTTTTCTCGAAGTCTATGCCTTCAACTTGTGTGTATCCTTAGGCCACAAGTCGTGCCTTATTTCTAACGACTTAGCCAAGATCATCTTGCTTGTAGCAGTAGATCCATTTTGTGCCAATGACATTGTGCTTGCATGGATCAATACGTTTGACTAGTTCCGACATATTGTTGAGGTCAAACTATTGAAGCTATTCTTGCATACCTTGAATCCTTTCCGGCTCTAGAAAGACATCAACAACTTCAGTGGGTTCTAAGATAGATACAAAAGCATAGTGCACACAGAAGTTTGCTAGTTGAGTTGCTCTTGAGCGAGTGAGAGACCTAGTGCATTGATGCTGCCAAGTATCTTTTCAACTTGAACATCATTGGCCATTTAAGGATGCGCACGGCAAAGATTTTGATGTTGTTGAGCATTTTCTTCATAGTCAGCAGTATTGTCTTCAGGATGATCATTGTCTTTGCACTCATTACATGGAGGAATGACAACTTCTTCTTCAACGGGTTCTACAGGCATGATCTCTCCAGTGCACATGAACCTAATGGATTTCTCAGGAGACAGTTCATATAAAAAAGGTGGCAGGTGCTCTCTTTCCGAGCTGTTAGTTTCGTCGAACCGCACACCTAGAGTGTCAACCACTCTGTTGTGATTAGTGTTGAAGACTCTATAGGTGTGCGAGTCCATTACATAACCAAGCATATAAGCCTCATGTGCTTTTGGTGCTAATTTGGAAGTGTAATGTGGATCCCTTATCCATCACTTATCACCAAAGACTTTGAAATAACTTACATTGGGTGTTTTGACATTGAGTATCTTATATGAGGTTTTCATGTGGAGCTTGTGAGGATATACCTAATTCATGACATGACATGTAGTGTTAGCGGCTTTGGGACAATGTCTTCGTGGAATCTCATACTCATCAAGCATAGTGCACGCCATCTCAATGAGAGTCCGGTTCTTGCGCTCCACGACACTCATGAGTGATGCCAAGTGTATCCAAAAAGGTGTCGAGTCCAGTGTTCTTGAACTAGGTGCCATTGCCACTCCGAATATGCTAGATCTTGATATCATAGGTCTTTCACTAGAACAAGGGTACCACGGCCCATCTACTATCGCCTAGTCAGGATGCAAAGAAGGCCCAGCCTCGCAGGCGGCCCATTTCCTCACTCAAGAATCAGTGTGCGAGGCTCTGGCTTTGCGAAGCACTTTTCTCTCTCTAAGAGGGCCCCCTAGGACACCTGTCCACATGCTGTGAGAGGCCTCCCGAGGCCTTCCACATGAGGAATCTTTCCACGAAGCCCTCCGCTTGGAGAGGCCATGCGTCGGTGGTTACATAGTCATGCGCCCGCCATGACGTGGTAGGGCGGCAGAGGCTATAAGGATGGCGCCAGCGGGCTCATGCAAAGAATCTTTCCCATTTGTGATAAAAGGGCAGCAAGTAGTTGTCCTCCTCCAATATGAGTCCCAAGGATTACCTCTTTGGTGCAAGGAGACCAACATGACACTGCAGCAGGACGGGCATCATCAGTAAGCCCACGAGCGCTTCATGGATGGCCCCTCTAGAGGATGACGACCAACTTTGTCAGGGAAGACTGGGCACTTGTCCCCCTTTGAATTGTCGCTCTGTGGTCACCCTTTTCCCACCAATGTTTTGGGAGAAGAGGCCTAAGGCAAGGATAATAGGGGCTAGTTGCCTTCATAGTGAGAGGTCGAGGAATTGGGCCTTCATTCTTCCCCAAGATCTCTTCTTTCTCCCCAAGCTTTGTAGCCCTTGTTCAAACCAGAGAGCAATTGATCCGGTAGAATTAGGGTTTTACACCGCAAGGTGACCCAAACCAGGGTAAATTTGTGCATCCCTTTCATTCTCTATGCATGTAGCTTCATAATGGTCGAGGGATAGACTATGATCAACTCCCAAGTGTTCGAACTGGGTTCTTGAGAGGTTTCCCATAGGCCCAAAACTAATCTCCAACATTTGGCATGCCAGGTAGGGGAGATTCTTGTGTGTCTTCTTCCTCGAATACGCTCGACATCGACATGGCCGAGGCGTGTCGCGAGAGGTACATGCACAGGGCCCGGATGGTCTGCAGGGAGCCCGTCATCAATGACAATCATTGTCGGAACCCTCATGCCGCCACAGAGCCCGCGGCCGTGGAGGCATAGGCTTACTTCATCCATCCCTCCATGCAGCAAACCCTTTGCCCACATGAACCTCCATGGAGTCCTCACATGGTCGCCACGCCCTGCCAGCTCTGCAGGCCGCGCTCCTCATGGTGCAAGAGGTTCTGCGCACTGGCCTGACTATAGATGGCTAGGACGCCAGGCTCACGCACATTGTCGGAATCAGGACTCCGGGGACCTAAGATGGTTCGAACTGTAGGGTGTGCTTGTTCAGCATCCATATTCTACCTCGTGAGCTTCCTACGATGCAGCGGAGAGCACGAACTAAGGAAGAAGAACATAGAAACAGCAAATCCCAGGTTCGGGACACCTTGCGATGCAAGACCCTACTCCTACTTGTCTGGATTGCTCATGCATATGAGAGCTTACAAAGGAGCATTCTTGATCATCTCGAGTCAATCCACTCCTACAGTCGAGGCCTGCCCTATCTTTTACTGGCCCATGGTCCTCTTCCCCAAAAATCACAAGGAGGAAAGGGTTACCATACTGAGCCATTTCAAGGGGCGCAAGATCGCAAGCTATCCGGGAAAAAGTAGTCCACGCTTGCTAAAGCTTGCTGCTGTGATGCACCAGTGGGCTCGGGGATGACCTACGTCCGTCCAAGCCCCGGGCCTCTGTCTTCTTTCACCAAAGGGGAAACCATTGGGGATTGCTTTGGGAACATGTGAGATAGCCTTGATCCCTTCACACAAAAGAGGAAAGCTTCTCCACCCGCGCCCCACGCCATCCACGTGGTGGTGTGGGACCAAGCAGCCCCGCCGAGCTGCTCTTGATCGTTCCAGCCCTATGAAGGCTTCGGTGGTGATCTTCAGGGCAGCCTCGTGAGGGTTGTTCACGAGAGCTCCGGCGATGACGGTAGTCGTGCGCCTCGCGATGTGGGGGCCCTCGTGAGATCCTGGTTCATAGAATCCCGGGGTGGGCCACCACGAGCCCGATCTACGCGATGTCTCCTGGGCCGCAGGTAGACAGACCTAGGTACCCCCTGTCCTAGGGGCACGACAGTAACCTCGCGCCAGCGGTGCACTCTGCTCCTTCCGTTGGGGGGAGGAGACAGTGCCAGCCATAACCGCCTGCAGGGCAGGCGCGATGCGTGGTGCACTTTTGGATCAATGAGCGGTCCCGCCTCCCCAAGCCGCCTCAGTAACAGCCCTAGTCGACATCAAACTAGCGTGCGGCATGGGACCATCACCGCTCCTTCCCCTCCTACATCCTCCTTGTCTCGCTTCCTCCAGATCTGGTTCCAGGCGCAACACCTCCTGAGCTCCTCCACATTTTCCTCATGCCAATGGCACCAGTTATTAAGAAGTCAAAAGCCACAACGCCGGCTGCAAGCTCCACTGCTCTTGCTTCGGCACTTTCGCCCTCCTCCGTGGCCTCGGAGATGGCCTTAACCTAGTTTCCCTGATGATTGCGGGTGACCTGAATGAAGGAAGGCCGATAGAGATCCGACCAGGCTTGGTGGCGCGAAGTAGCCTAGGGGAGTCCTTCTATCCTCTCTTCCTCCATAGTGTCTTTGTCGGATTGGTCCCTCCATCTTCCGAGTTATTCTACGCCATTCTCGCCGACTATCAGATCCAGGCCCTCCATCTTCAACCCAATTCCATCCTCCTCTTGGCCATCTTTGCTTTCTATTGTGAGGCCTTCGTGGGTGTGAGGCCCTCCATGTCACTCTTCAGCCACTTCTTCAGCCTGCGGTTCACTGCTCAAGACTTGTATTGCGTCTCCTTCTCAATGTTAAGGGCATGAGCATTTGCCTGAAGTCTGGGAAGAAGGTGGAAGGGTATCATCACCACCAGGTATTCATGGATGGGCGTAAGGTCATCCCGCTCTTGGCACCCCCCCATGTCGCAGCCAGAGCAGACCCCCGTAGTGGTGCCACGAGAAACTCACTAACCCGAGGGTCGAGCCCTCCCTAGAGCAGATCGCCGCGTGCAGGGAGGCCTAGCTGACGGGGGCGATGATCACAAAGGAGTTCCTGGGGCTGCGCATCGTGTCGCTCCAGGCGCACTAGCGGCCCGTGTGGGAGTACGTAGGCTTGAGGGACCAGATGAGGCTACATGCTTTCGAGTTGACTTCTTAAGAGCTAGAAGCACCCCTGGGAGTTCGGCTTGGGCCACTCCCCAAGATCTTCCCGAAGTTGCCGCTCCATTGTACAGTCGCGATGACATGGACGCCTTGGTGGCCGCCATGCCCGTCTTTGATGAATGGGGGATTGCGGCAAGCCATAGCACCGGCCCGCATGGGGGCCTCTCCATTCCTATGGCCTCCTCCAGCGAAAATGATAGCAATGAGGATTCGGAAGAGAGGGAGGAGGAAGAGAGGGAGGAGGAAGAGGACGCTGACTAGGCATCTGCTCCTCGTCATCGTCGGTCTATGCGGTGCCCCGATGACGCCAATGCCGATGCTGAGGTGAGGTCACCGGCGGCATCTCCCCATCCTGTTAGGATGGTGCAGGGAGTAGAGACTGGCCTCACGAGCCCCCGGGCGCCAGCGATGGAGGCCTCGCCCTCGGCAAAACCCAAAGAGGTTCGAACTCAATAGAGTGTGCAAAGATCCCCACCAGCTCCAGCCTCAAGCTCACAGCTCGACAACCTAGCCCGATAGACTCACTCAATCATGGGAAGAAGACTATCACACGAGGATTTACCCAGGTTCAGGTCGCTGCGAAGCGTAAAACCCTACTCCTGCTTTTGGTGGATTTCCTCATGAGGAGGTTTGTGGATGAACTAGTACAATGGTGGGTAACCTCGTGAGGGCGCTCGGATGGTGTTCGATCTATCCACTACTAGGGAAAAGCCTAGTAGCAGTGCGGTTTTTAGGTGTATCCGTAGCACGGGTACCCGCGCTACTAATACGGCGCCACAGCTAACTTGTAGCAGTAGCGCTGGTCGACCCGTGCTACTGATATACATGTGAGCAGTAGCATGCTTTATAGCAACGCACTACTGATAATAGTTGTAGCGCTCTGGAGTAAGACACGCTACTGCTAAACATGGGTAGTAGTAGTGAGCTTTACCGAGACGCGAGGCCGTGCTACTGCTAGTTTTATTAGTTTCTATTTTTCGGCATATTTGTTTTGTATTTGCATAGGATTTATACAATAATATCTAGCATATCATACACATACAAATGTAATTATAGAATACACATACAAATAGTCTTATCAATTTATGTCATCATCATAATCATCATCCAACAGAAAGTGGTCTCTCGTCATCATCTGTTGAATATAACAATACAAGTTTCGAATACTTGCAACTACATCGTCATCCATCTAAACAATGATATATACAAGAAGAGAAATCACTATGAGTGAGAGCGAAACTATGCAGTACATGAGGCGGCGGTTATGAGTCCTCTCTCGCGCTAGCATGAGCCTCCTCAAGTAACTAGCTTCTACTTCTTGTCTGCTTTTGAAGCCTTTATGGCTGGCGCCCGAGACCCCCTCCACTTGCGCCTGACACTCGGACCACTCGTCGTATACTCCCGGAACCTTCCCTTTGTACACGACATAGCAATGGTACTTCGCCATCAAGAATCTAGCTACCTGTTAGAGATGCATCTTCATCAAGAGAATGTACAATCATATGCAACAAAATATACTAGAGCAACACGAAAAACAAAGGGTTAGCAACTAGATCCATCATATAGTAAACATAAATAATCAACACAGTTTCATCGTACGCAAAATAATTAACTAGAGGTACATAGGTCATCATACCCAAACTAACAAAGTAGTGTTATGCAAGATCGGTAGGGACCATGGACATCACAAAGTTTCAATGCTACAGAAAGTGTACAAGTTCAAGCGACACATATCATCATCATCGGCATCGTAAATCACTAGAAGTTCCATCCTTCCATATCATCGAGGATGCACCCTAGCTTCTTGAATGGCGTGAGGTCCTGATGTTGCATGCCTCTGTGTGTTTGGACGTCAGCTCGTGATATAGGGCCGTGGTGGAACATCCCCTTCTCTTCGATGACTTCTTTCATGATGATCGTCGCAATGTCCCTCTGGATGCGAAAGAAGTCATCTCTAAGTTCATAATCTGCTTCTTCATGAGATTGTACCCACTTGCGGATATGATCATCGTTTTTGCTTGTCATGCGAAGCTTTTGGTGATCTGTTCTGAACTCCATCATGAGATGGAGGAGGTAGAATCCATCGTTCTTGCTTGGTTTTGGTACATGGATGCAGCCGAAGTTAGTTTTATGCGAGAAACCCAACTTCTTCTTCCTTTGTTTCCTGATCTGTAGGTGGCCACCCCTAATGCTAAAGCCTTGGAGAGCATAATCTAGAATATTCATTACATGGGGTGTAGTCCTTCTTCTCGTAGTTTCTGGTAGGGTCAAAATACACGGCCTGGGAGACTCGCGGGTAAAGAACGATAAGGACGGCATGACCGTTGCTGTGGGGGAAAAACACCTCAAATTATTCTCTAGATGAGCGAGAAGGAATGATTGAAATGTACGAAAGGGTTGTCCAGCGCTAACTTACTTTGGATGATAAGGCAGGAGGACAATTTCCTGGTCCTATTTCTATACCATGAAGTTTTTGAGGTACTCCCTAGAAGTTTTATGCTCAAAGTTGCCAAGACTCAAGAAGGACTCGTGCATGTAGTATGGACCCGCCAAAAAGATTTGTGAGACTTCTTCTCTCTTCATGACGGAGCTCATATGTAGCGCAAAAAGGTGGACGGTTGTACAATCGAGCTGCCTTGTCAGAAACATCTCGAAGATATGATCAAACCGCAGGAAGAACACCTCCGGGGGTCGTGTGTTGATGTAGCACTTCCCCTCAAGCACACGAGCCGCATATGTCGGATATCCTCGATCCTTCGAGGCTAGTAGGCTTTTCTCAGTCGATAGCACATGGTCGTGTAGTCTCCTGAGATCCCCTGATATTGCCTCCAGCGGTTTCGACGGTAGCATTGGCTAACCCGTGACATGGAACATGGTCGTACCTTTGACGGGTACACACTCTTCAAAATCCGTCATATGGCTTCTATGTGCTCTGGCTTGTTTGTAGGCAGCTCAACCTATCTTCCCCGGTCTCTTCCCCTTTTTCCTGAGCAGACCTTCCAGACCCTTCCTTATCCCCTACCCCGGTGTTGTCGGGCTAAGCACTGTACGACCCCAGGATAGTTCAGTCTGTGTTGAGGCGGCATCTTCAGGCGTGTCCTGTGAGGATTGCATGAAGAGAGACTTCTTGCAATCCCTGCTAGGATGTTCCTGCCTGGGCAGATCATTCATATCCTCATCGGCATGCTGTTAGCCCGATTCATCATATTGCTAACTCATCATATCTAAGTCAACATCATAGGCGCTTGTATTGAGGAACCGAAGAGGGTCCTCCTCCATCTCATCATCCATTCTTTGTTCTACGGGGGTGATTACATCAGCCACTATTGGACCCCCTTCATCATGTCGTCCGCCGCTCTCACCCGGCACTACAGGCATTGGTAGTTGCATAGGCGGGGTGGTGGTGTCCATAACTGCGTGTTGATGTGTGGTTATTGGTGTCATCTCGGCCGGCTCCAGACGAAGAAGATTCTTCGGCCATAGCAGCACCCAACCCTTGCAGCTTCCAATCTGCGATGGGGTCTCATCGTCCTCTCCCCCTAGCCGTAGTAGAGGAGGCAAATCCACTTGCCCCGATTTCACACTCGACAAGGTAACCCTGAAGTACCCACCGGGCATCGGCTGGCCGTGGAACGTGAGTTCCAAGGGCTTCATTATCACCCCCTTTCCCACGTGCACCTTCTGGCCTTTGATCTAGTAGAGTACGGTCCACGGGGTTTCGTCGGCATGCAAACACATGTCTGCGGCATAAAACATCCGAAAGGCAACGAAAATGGAATATTCTAGATACATGTTGGTGTGACACGTAATTACCGTGAGGGCATCGGGCATAGCCAAAGATTAAGGCCCACCTAGCACGCCAGAGACTAAGGACGGGCTGCTATCAGCGGGTGCGGGTGCGGGTGCGGGAGAAGGACCGGTTGCGTGAGAGGGTGATGGTGCGGTGGTGTTGTTCACCGAGTTGCTCCCAACGAAACTGGGCATAGGGGAATCATCTACCGTCTTGTCTGGATTTTCCTTTGTCCAGTTGATGATAGCCGAGATCAAGTTAGTAGCAAAATCATTTCTGCAGGAATTTACAGCTGCCTCGACTGCGTGCTGTAGCAACTCATTTTTCTCCTCGACTGCTTTTTTGCGTCCTCAACTACTTTTTTCTCAAATGCAAGCTTCACCTTCTCGTCGATGTCCGCCTGACTAAACTTCTTTTTATGCTTCTTGGCCTCCGGGCCCTCATTGTAAAACACCTTCCAAGTGGCACCGTCTTCGGTGCCATGCACACGTCCATATTGCGGCTGCTAGCCCAAAGGGAGTCCCTTAAGTTCGTTCAAGGCCCGGTTGAGAGGGGTGTCCCACTTGGGTCTCATTGGTGAAATAGGGCTTTCGGCTGCAAGCTGGTGCTGCTTCTCCTATAGAAGGAACATGAACCGTTTAGGAATGTGTAGTCGACTTGATCAGAAGCTAAATGTAAGGTGGTAAAAGAATAATTATCGGTATTCTAATCAATTTACTTGTGATCTGGTCCGTGTAAAAAACCATCTTTTCCTTGTCCCACTTGTAGCGGCCCTAATGAAGTCACGCTCCAAGGCGTTGGTGAACTTCGCGAAGGGGTCTGGGGAACCTGTGGCTTCATGTTCCGTGTCCTCCTTATCCCATATGGGCCTTTTGCCAAGGTAGCCACGGCTTCTAAGGCGATGCTTCCCTGTGTTCCTTTTCTTAAGGCTCTTGAATTTCGCAGCCTTAGCCTTGGTTGTCTCGGTAGCGCAAGTGTCCTTGAACTTTTTGAACTCGTCTTCCATAAGTGTCGGATTTTCCTCCAGAATCCTGGACAGGGGTTCCTCGGCCTCAATAGCTAGTTTCACCCTCTCTTTCCAGGAAGCCAAATCATTGCTGAACATGCCCATGGAATAATTGTTGATCTTTTTCATCTTCGGATCATCCCACGGTTGTTCTAATTTTATCATCCTGGTTGGGGGACTTGAATCTCTTGTGCAACTTCGTCAGGAGCAACTGCCTCAAATGTTCTTTACTCCTTAAGTCATCGTCATTGATGCTTGCGCATTCCCATAGGATGCATCCTACTTGGTTCCCATAGCACTTGCAAGGTTCTTCCGGCTCTAATGGCTCAAACTTGCCAGGGGCCATCTTTGTGATCACTAGTCGTCCGATGCCGAGTTTGTTAGGTTTTCGTATCCTCAGCTTCTTCTGCTTCTTCTTTTCGGTAGCAGCATCGGCGCCGGTACCTTCCCCATCGGTATTTTCCCCGTCGGTACCTTCCATGCCGATACCTTCCCTACCAGTCTCGGGGCCGCCATCGGTGTCGATGTCGATGTCAGTACCATCGTCGGTGCCGACCTGCAAACCTTGACTGTGCTTAGCAGACAAAATGTCAAGGTACTGTTGTTCACCCTCATAATCCATCTCGTTTGCATCTTGGTTAGAAGGCCCGGTTTCTTTGTTGTTCAACATGTTTCCTATCATTAAGTCACCTCGTTTAATTCTAAAACTATAAAAAATGATAAATGACATAAAAAGGATCTATGTTTGCCGGAATACCGTTTCCCAGCAAATCCCAGCACTCGATATGCCTACTTTCTAGCACAAGTCATGCAGATATCCACGAAAAATTTCTGCATGACCTTTGCTAAAAAGTGGACATATCGAGCGCCTGAAATTCACCAGAACAAAAATGAATCAACATTCCGGCGAAACATAGGCCACTCAGATCATTTATCATGCACATAATCATCATTTTCCAAATATGACATGTCCAAAACATCACATGTAAAGATTCCAAATATGACATGTCCAAAACATCACATGTCCAAATATGACATGTCCAAATATCACATGTCCACTTCAAATTTGCATATAAAAGGAAGAAAAATATAGAAGTTGAAGAAAAATGCAAGAAACCTATATAATCAATTTTGTTTTTTTGCAAGAAACTTAACCCAAATTTTTGTCCTAATTTGACGAAGAACCTAACTAACTAGGGTTCATATTAACTAGGGTTCATACTAACTAGGCCCTAACTAAAATCTAAGTAAATTAACCGAAGAACCCTAGCTAGCAGAGAGAGGAGGAGTGGTGGGGGGCTTACAGAGGGTGTAGGGGCGAGGAGGCAGGCCCAACGACGGCCGAGGTTGGGAGGGGAGGAAGCAGAGGAGGGAGGCATGGCGCTCCGGGCCGGGGTCGGGGGCGAGGGCGAGCGCCGGGGTTGGGGGGTAGGGGCGAGCACCGGGTCGGGGGCGAGCACCATGGTCGGGGGCGAGGGTAGGACTCCGACGAGGTCGAGGGCGAGCGTAGGACTCCGGTGCTTGAGGTAGGGGCGTGGCGAGGGAACGGGCTCCTGTAGCGATGAGGGGGAGAAGAGAGTGGGGATTTTGAGGAAGAAGCAGAGGCGGGAAGCCCGTTGGGGGTTAAGTCAACATAGCAGTAGCGCGTTTCTCCAAACGGCGCTACTTCTATTTGGACTAGCTATAGCTCTTTTTCAGAATTAGCAGTAGGGACATGAAAAAAAGCACGCTACTACTATTACATTAGCAGTAGCGCGGTTATTCTGGGCGCGCTACTGCTAAACCTAGCGTGGCAGGAACGGTCGGTCAATTTTAGTAGCAGAGATGTTCTACCGAGCCACGCTACTACAAAGTTGGTAGCAGTAGTGCCTGTCTGCGGACCGCGCTACTGCTAATTAGTAGTAGCGCCTCTTCCTGTCCTGCGCTGCTGCTAAGATTCTGTGTATAAGATTTTCCCTAGTAGTAATCCGTCTACTAAGCGGTCTATCCTCTATTTATAGTGGCTCGGGTCCTCTTCCCTTATTGCAATGGCTGGAAGGGATCCCACAATGGCCAAATTCAAAGGGGGACAAGGAGTACACCCTTATCCTGACGAAAGGTGATCTTCACCAGCAAAGTAGCTAGTGGTGATGCGAAGGTTGTCTCGGCGATGACATTTGTCCTGCTGAGCCCGCTGGCCCGGTCTTGTTGCACTGAAAAGGAAACCTTTGGTGGGACGCCTCGTGAACCTGTGTACGTCTTTGCCTCCTTTGCACCAAAGAGGAAACTGTCTGCTCAGCCTGTGCTGGTGCCCGCCTGGCCCGTCTTGTGTCATCCTTGACCTCCCGAGGCCGCGTATTGCATAGAGATCTCTGACACTCAGTAGGGGGCCTGGGAAGCCTCCTCCTTCCGAGAGCCTTGGCGCTCTCCTCCCCGCAAGGGCGGGGCTCTCGCGAGGGCCTTGTATTGAGTGAAACCACGTTGGGCCGTATGGAGCTCCGTAGCGAGCCACGGCCTGGCCTGCAGGCAGGCAAGTCTTTGTACCCCCATTCCCAGGACGGCGACAGTAGCCCCCTAACCCAAGGCACGCTCGAGTTGGCATCAGGGCGAAGCCGAAGAAGACAGCCCGAAGCACCGCGGGCCCCTATCACCTGTGGGCCAGGCCTGGAGAATGGTGTGCGGTTAGATGTAGATGTTTCTGCTCTCGTGTTTCCTTGACAACTGCCCGGAGTGACAAAAGCCTAACGTCTGGTTAGTGTCATTATTGCTTCCTTCCCAGTGCTCTTGCTCCTATTCCCAGAACCCCATCCTCTATGAGAACCTCTCCAGATGTCAGTACCGCACCGTCCTCCTTCTTGCTTTCTCCGCCTGAAGGACTTCTCGATGGCTCTCGCTGGTAGGTCGAAACCCGAAGCTCTGGGCTCAACCTCCGGTTCCATCTCGCTGGCACTCCCAGAGTCCACCATAGCCAAGGACGGGTACCTCGTTGTCGGGACCCTGATCCTAATTCATATGAATCTAGACTGTAACATATCACATCACTTTGCGGCCTCACGCACGGTAAGCTCCACGGCTGCAGCCTTACCTTAGCCGGGACCGTTTGCGTCTTTTGGCTCACGTATGTGAACATGTCGTTGGCAATCAAACGACGGAGAACCCAGGCCGACATGACTAGTCATAGAACCCAAGTGGCACATCCTTACGGAAACACGCATACGTAACCCAGCAATGCAGGTGTTGGTCTCAAGCGTGTGTAGACGAGTCATAGCAAGCTAGAAGGACTCCATTATGCCATGGGATGTAAATGTCATCACTGCACGTAGACGAGTCGTAGCAGGCTACAGGGACTCCATTACACTACGAGACATTTCCCCGAAAAGACAGACACAGCAGCAAAGAGGGATACATGCCGATCAATCAATGTGTCCGGAGCAGTAGCAAGCTACCAGGGCTCGATGGAAGCACAAAGAGGCAGTTTCCCGTAAAGAGTACTACTAAAGGCACACGACTAGGTGTCGGATCCCATACATACCGTTGCACATCACACGTACGCACGACATTCCCGATATGCATAGATAAAACTATGGCATCACAACATAACCATACAACAACACAACTTTTATTTAAGAGGCTCAGAAGAGCCTTGCATAATATGTTCTTATTGATAAGGGTCACATGACCCGACACTCAAGCCATACAAACAAGTTTATACAAACCAAGCGGAAGCATAAAGTTGTCTGGGTATAGACAGATGAAAGGGTAAAAAGGCACATGGCATGACTATCTACAGCCCACCACAGGGCATAAGATCGTAGCTGGGACACCAGCTATTCGGCATCGTCGACATCTATAAAGAACCCACCTGATGGGTCCTGGGTCTCATCTGCAACATTTATTAAGAAAACGTGAGTACAAACGTACTCAGCAAGTCTTTAAAGCAGACCTAGACTATTCATGCTCATGTATCAACAAGGGGAGTGGTGGAGTTTATGCAGCAATGCCAGCTTTGACTCATGGCTAACCTACACTACACAATTTTAACTCTTTGTTTGGATTTTAGATATTGCACATGAGTCCACTAACTCCATAACAGTACACCACCACGGATTCACTTCCCTCTCCCGGGAGAGTGCCATCCACGATACTCACACTTGTCTTGATATTTTTATGAGTATCCATTTCATTATCTATGAACAGCATAAGTTCTCCAAGTAGTCCATATCCGAGGACGCGGCTATTCGAATAGTTTTATATCCTGTAGGGGTGTATTTCTTCACACACGCTCTAGCCACTTATCGATGTGTGCTCATAAAACCATGCACCTCGGCAACCTTCAAGCGGAAGCCCAACAAGGGAGTCGGCCACGACCGTCAATCACATAAGACCTCTAGTCCAGGCTATCGCCGATTTTAGACTGAACCCGCACGGAAGTCCGGACGAAGTTTCCGCTATGGCCCCAAACGATGTGTCCAGGGTTGCCAAGCCCACCATCTGGGTGACCCTTGGTACACCGTGCCACTGCCTACCGCGTCGTAACCCACCCCTAGGGTCAGCGCTATGCATGGCCTCTAGCATGCTATAAACACCAGAAACATCTTGCAACTCCTGGACTAAGGACTAAGCGATCGACAAGTCGAGAGGGTCAATTAAGTATCCCAACGTGTGGTAGTAACTAGTCTTGGATCATACGGAACTCAGTTCCTAAGAACAGTCCCAATGAGACAACCCGCTATGTACTCCTACATAGCCTCTCATCGCTACCTTTACCAACTTGGGTTCATCATAAGCTTATCACATCAGAACATCATTATTTCACTCCAATTCATCACCCAGATGAATTAGACCTGACACAACTCTAAGCATAGCAAGCATAGCAGGCAAAGTAAGCTAAGCACATCATGGCACAAGCATGTACCAGGTATGTTAGGTTGCAAGGTTTCTCTATTTACTGTGACAATGACAGGTTATGCAAAAGAATAGGTTCATCTATCGTGTATGACAGACAAGTGAACATTTGTCCTAATGCACTAAACAAGAGCAGGGGCAAGAGAGTGGGATGTTATTGGAATGATCAAAAGGGTTGCTTGCCTTGCTGGGTAGCGGGAGGGTTTTCTCCTTCGTTGGAATGCTCGAAGGTATCCTCAGAAGCAGGGCCTACCGCAATGCAGTATAACAATCAATACAGGCAAGTGCAACAATATGATGCATGATCATGACATGGCAGCATGTATGGATGAGCTAATGCAACTATTATCCATGTTAAATGAAGGAAGTTTGAATATAGGTTCAAAATCATTCTCCATTTCATATTTCATATATTAACCTATTAGTAAATTTCAATGTTCATCTACATTGGTTGCTCTAACATGCATGATAATAGCACCATTGGATTCACTAGATTTTTCTGATGAATTTTCATATATAAATTATTTTCATCTCATCAACAGATTAATTTATATGAATTTTAGAAGTTTTAAGCATTTTCTGGAATTATTTTAATTCAGAAAAGTCATTACTACATCAGCATGACATCACTATGATGTCAGCTAGTCAACAGAACATTGATAGGTCAAACCTGACCAGTGGGGCCCACTGGTCAGCGACCCAGTATCTAACAGAATTATTTAAACACTAGTTACTAATTAGCTAGGACATGGGCCCACTGGTCAGTGGGTCATTAGCTTAATTAAATTAATTAATTAGATAATTAATCAGGGTTTAATTAACAGGGCCCGACCCCACTTGCCAGTTGACCTTGGGTCAAACCCATGTGGTCAACTCCGGCAAGACCCACCGGCGTTGAGCCGCCAGTGGCTCCAAAGATGGCGGAGGGGTCGGGATCCCTCCTCCGGCGACCAAAAGGACGGCGGAGGGCACTAGGAGGGCCTATGCTCGAGCGCGCGTCGATCTATCCCCAAACCAGAGGTTGGGTGGTCGGAATCGACGTCGGCGACGAGCTCGGCGGCACCGGAGCTCGGGCAAGCATGAGCTCGACGAACAAGGGCGCGACATGGCCGGAACTTAGCACCTACAAGCACTACGCGACCCCACAAGCTTGATGGTGGCCTTTGATGGACCAACTGGTCACCGGAGCATCGCCGGCGACAAGCTTGTGCGGCGGGTCATTCGGGAGCTGACGCAGTCGGGGCCTACAGAGGGGGAAAAGGTTGGGGAAGAGAGGGGAAAGTGCCGGGAGCTCACTGCGGGCTCGAAGCCATCGAAAGCTTGCTCGAGGGAGGGCTCGGAGACGACGAATCATGGCGGCAAGGTTTGGGTCCGAGGAGGAAGACGAGCTCGGGGACGGTGCTTCAGGGCTCCTGGCGATGCGTGGCTCGATGCAGAGGACGGGGACGACGTGGCGGAGCCTTTGGCGGTCTCAGGGGCGTGGGGGCGGCTAGAACTACGGCGGCGAGCTAGCGATGCCGTCGGCCATGGCGGAGCAGAGGAGGAAAGAGGGCAGAAGGGCGAATGCGAGAGAGAGAGAGAGAGAGAGAGAGAGGGATGGGGACGGCAGCGGCGTCCTCATCCTCTCGCCAGTGCGGTAGGGGGACACAGGCACGCAAAGAGCTGCATGGCAGCTCCGACGTGCACGCGCAGCGAGCACACGCTCGTCCTCCTGGCCGCCAAGAGGACGACAACGATGCTGGGCTAGCTGGGCTGATCCAGGTTCTGCCTCCTATTGCTTTCTGATTTATTTTCTTCTTTATACTAATTTCTAACATTTGTTTTTTTATGTTTGGGTCAAATGCTATTATAGAATATCCCCAAATATTTTATAGGATTAAGTTTGAATATTTCAAACTCCTATAAAAAGTTTGAATATTTTGAAATCTGAAATATTAATATTGTTTTATTTGGCATTTTCAGCAGCTTTGTTATTTATTTTTAAATTTTTATAAATGTTCAAATATTTAAGATGGCCCGTGATATATTCATGTCCATAATTATCAGACATAGGGGACAGTTTAGATGACCATTTTGAATTAGTTGGTTTTTCACATGCTTTGAATTGGTTTGATTCAAATGAGTGTTTGGGGTTTGTTTTAATCCTCACTTCTTGTTGATGCAAAAATGAAGTATGATGCACTCACATGCTGTCCTATGACATCTAGCTAGGGATGTGATAACTCACCCCCACTCAAAAGAATCTCGTCCCGAGATTTCGAAGTCATCGGGAAGAGCATGGGGTACTCTAGTCGAAGACGATCTTCTCTTTCCCATGTGGCCTCCTTTTCAGAATGGTGTGACCACTGAACCTTGAGAAACTTGATGTTCCGACGCCGAGTGGTACGCTCAGCTTGATCAAGAATACGAACAGGGTATTCTCGATATGTAAGGTTATCTTGGAGATCAAGCGCTTCGTGGTGTACTTCACGGACAGGGTCCGAGAAGCAATGCCTGAGTTTCGAGACGTGGAAGACATCATGAACCTTGGAAAGATGCGGCGGAAGTTCCAATTGGTAGGCAACCTCTCCTCGTTTAGCAAGAATGCAAAAAGGTCCAATGTAACGAGGAGCTAACTTGCCCTTGATACCGAATCGATGGGTACCCTTTAGAGGTGTAACCCGAAGGTAAGCCTTCTCGTCAACTTCATAGGTCACAGCCTTATGATGGTGATCATATTGTCTCTTTTCACGAGATTGGGCTGTTTTCAACTTTTCACGAATAATGCGAACTTGCTCCTCTGCATCCTGGATCATTTCCGGGCCAAATAGTTGCCTCTCTCCGGTTTCTGACCAGTTAAGAGGTGTTCAACACCTTCGTCCATAGAGAACTTCAAAAGGGGCTTTGCCCAAGCTTGATTGTTAACTATTGTTATAAGCAAATTCGACAAATGGAAGACATTTCTCCCAATTCATACCGAAGGATATAACACAAGCTCGGAGCATGTCTTCGAGGATTTGATTAACTCGCTCAACTTGACCACTTGATTACGGGTGGAAAGCAGTGCTAAAGGATAGATGAGTCCCCATGGCGGTTTGGAAACTTTCCCAAAATCGGGAAGTAAAGATACTTCTGCGGTCTGAGTTAATCTCCAATGGAACACCATGAAGAGAAACTATTTGAGAAACATATAACTCCACGAGCTGGCTAGCAGTTATACTCTCCCGAACAGGAAGAAAATGAGCCACTTTGGAAAGGCGGTCGATGACCACAAAGATAGCATTATTCCCTCTCTTAGTCTTGGGAAATCCGGTAACGAAATCCATATCGACCTTATCCCATTTCCATTCAGGAATAGTTAAAGGTTGAAGGGTGCCAGCAGGCCTTTGATGTTCTGCTTTCACGCGACGACAAACGTCGCAGTTAGCAACGAACTGAGCAATTTCTCTCTTCATCCTAGTCCACCAGAACCTCTGGCGTAGGTCCTAATACATCTTGGTACTACTAGGATGAATTGTAAGAGGGGAATCATAAGCCTCCATAAGGATCAGTTGTCTTAAGCGTGTGCTCTTGGGAACCACCAACCGGTTCTGAAAGAACACAACACCCTCATCGTCCTTGGACAAATCTTTAGCGTTTCCGCTAGCAATATTCTCCTTGATCCGAGATATACCCTTATCGTACTTCTGGACAGCTACTATTTGATCCTTAAGAGTAGATTTCGCCACTAGGTTGGATAGGAATCCTTGAGGAACAATATGGAGGTTTAACTTCCGAAATTCCTCATAGAGAAGTGGTTGACCTTGTTGTAACATCAGGTTGTTACAATAAGACTTACGACTTAGTGCATCAGCCATGACATTGGCTTTCCCCAGGATGTAAGTTATCCCTAAGTCGTAATCTGTAATCAACCCAACCCACCGTCTTTGCCTAAGATTCAAATCCGGCTGGGTGAAAATATATTTCAGACTTTGGTGATCAATGTAAATTTCGCAACGATTACCCAGAAGGTAATGTCACCAGGTTTTCAGTGCATGAACCACAGCTGCAAGCTCAAGATCATGTGTTGGATAGTTATCCTCATGAAGCCGCAACTGTCGAGATGCGTATGCAATCACATGACGATCTTGCATGATAATGCAACCTAATCCTTGTCGCGAGGCGTCGCAATAGATAACAGAGTCCTTAGAAAAATCCGGTGGCACCAGAACGGGAGCAGAGGTCAGTCGTCTTTTCAACTCTTGAAAATTGTGCTCGCATTGTGGAGTCCACTCGAAATTTTTATCTTTCTTGAGGAGTTCAGTCAGAGGTTTCTCAACCTTGGAGAAGTTCTCGACAAAGCGGCGACAATAGCTCGCTAAGCCAAGGAAACTCCGAACTTGCTTAACCGATTTAGGTTGAGTCCAATCAAGGACGGCCTGAACTCTCTCGGGATTGACAGCAATACCTTTACTAGAGATCACGTGGCCCAGATAGGTCACTTTTGGCAACCAAAATTCACACTTGGAGAATTTGGCATACACACGGTGCTCTCGAAGTTTCATCAACACCAGCCTTAGATGCTCGGCATGTTCCTATTCATTCTTCGAGTAGATGAGTATGTCGTTGAGGTAAACCACGACGAATTTATACAAATACTCCATGAAGATCGAATTCATCAAGCGAGAGATGGTGGGTGGGGCATTGGTTCAACCAAAGGACATGACGGTGTACTCGTATTGGCCATAACGAGTAACAAAAGCCATTTTTGGAATGTCCCCATTTCTAACTCGGATTTGATGGTATCCCAACCTCAAATCCATTTTGGAAAAGACAGAGGATCCAGCGAGTTGGTCATACAAATTGTTGATCCTGGGGAGTGGATAATTGTTCTTAATGGTGACCAGATTCACTGGCCAATAATCCACAACCATCCGATTCGATCCATCCTTCTTCTTGACGAAGAGGACGGGACAAGCCCAAGGAGAAGAACTAGGACGGATGAAACCTTTCTTCAAAGCCCCATCGAGTTGAATTTTAAGTTCGGCTAGCTCTAAGGGTGCCATCTTATAGGGTCTTCTGGCTATTGGGACAGTCCCTGGGATGAGCTCTATCACAAACTCAACATCTCTGACAGGTGGAATTCCTGGCAGTTCTTCTGGAAAGACATCTGGAAAGTCACGGACTACCGGAAATCTTCTAATTCTGGAAGAGGGGTAGCATTGAGGGAATAGAGTTGGCACTTGGCTGCTCGAGTGGAGACATTAACTATCTCACCCGATGGATGTGTAAGTTGAACATTCCTAGTATGAGTATCGATCTTAGCATAGTGGGCTTTCATCCAGTCCTTGCCTAAGATGATATTGATGTCCGAAGACTTGAGGGCTATCAAAGATGCTAGGAAGACTAGCCTATCCACAAGAATCTCATTGTCATGGCTCACCCTAGAGGTTTGCCATTTTGATCCAGGAGTCTGAACTACTAAAGGAGTAGGCATATCACAAAAAGACATGTTATGCAACTGTGCATAACTTTCTGAGAAGAAAGAATGAGATTCCCTAGTATCAAATAAGATGTTGGATGACTATTGCTAAGGAGCGTACCTAGGATAACATCAGGATCCTCAAGAGCTTCCTCAGCAGAAACATAGTTCACTTGTCAACGAGCAGGAGCTGGCTTCACATAGAAGGCCTTTCCCGGCTTCCCACGTCCAGTCGGCTTAGCATTGTTCTAAGGACACACGCGTGAGTAGTGTCCTGGTTTCCCACATTTGTAGCAGACCACGGTGGCACGGGGAGCAACATTGGCAGGAGGACCTCCAACTGGCCTGGCTGGAGGGTTGGGCTGAGTTGGGCGAGGCGCCTGGAAGGTTGGCCTCACGGTGTACCTTGGCGGCAGAGCTGCGTTGGCCACCCACACCCGGCGTTTGTTGGAGCCCGAGCTAGATGCAGGGCTGAAGTCACGGTTGTGCTTCCTGGTTGCCTCGTAGTTAGTCTGCCCAGTCTCGGCATTGATAGCCTTGTTGACGAGAGCCTAGAAGGTTGTGCACTCATGCAAGCGCAGATCTCTACGGAGCTCAGGACTAAGTCCCTTGCGGAACCTAGCCTGCTTTTTGGCATCAGTTGAAACTTCGTCCGGAGCATAGCGAGCAAGATTGCCGAACTCACGACTATAGGCATCCACCGATAGTCTGTCCTGGGTGAAGGCACAGAACTCCTCTCTCTTGCGATCCATCAGCCCTTCCGGGATGTGATGGGTACGGAATGTCATGCTGAATTCCGCCCAAATTGGTGCGGGGCCTGCGGGACGCATGGCTTCATAATTTTCCCACCATAGATTGGCGGGTCCTTCCAAAAAGTAAGTAGCAAAGGTCACCTTATTGGCCTCGGATACGTTGGCAGCTCGGATCTTGCGAGACATGCTAGTCAGCCAGTCATCCGCATTGAGTGGGTCGACCGAATGATGATACTTAGGTGGGCACAGCTTGACGAAATCACCGAGAGACACACCATCATTGTGATCATTGTGGGGAGCACGTGTTGTGTTCTGCTCAATTCGTTCCAACAGCCTGTTGGTCTCCCTTTTGTTTCGTTCGGCTTCAAGCATTACTTCTACCAAAGAGGGCGTGTGTGGCAGGTTCTCTTGCCTTGGATGGCTTCCCTCGCCCTGCTTGGGGGCAGGCACGGGGTTATTCCTAGTTGCCACCCTCCTCGGAAAACAAACCCACAGCTTAGACAAGGAAGACACCAACTCTAAGGCATGAGATAAGGAATGTACTGGCAACATGGCATGCAGGGTAAACACCCGATTAACATGGTAAAAACAACTGCCACATGAACACCATGATTCATACACACCATGACATAGTTCAGTACAAGCCCAAGCTGAAATACAAACTACACAGAGATGACACAACTCATCAAAGGCATTACAAGCTTCCTATACATTATCTATCTACACCTCTGGAACTCAACTCTCAACCTCAGTCATATCCCACAAGACACGCAGGACTGTGGCAATAAACCTACTACCATACTAGTACTAACATCCACGTACTCAAGCATCGCCGTAGAATGCCTCATATAGGTTACCCCCGTGACCCAAGAGCTGAACCTGAGGATATGGAAACACCCTAGCCTGTGATCCCTGGAAACCGTAAGGACACGGATGTGGCCTTGGTCCCCTTGTCGGCGGCAACAGCGGTCCTCGAAGAGGGGTGATGCCTCCAACATCGGGCCAGTCTACGCGTGCTAGCAGATGAGTCCGCGATGGGGTCAGCATCTCCAAATCTCCATAGCCTGTCTGCATGACAGGTGCCAACTACGTCAGGGCTGTCCAAAGACGTGCACGGGTAGCATAAAGCTCCATGCGAAGGGCACGTGCATCACGATCCTTGTTCTCCAACATCTAAGCGGTCACCTGCAGCCTAGGGTCCTCATGAGAATGATCATAGTAGGCTGCGCTAAGATAGCTATCCTATCCTCCCATAGAAGCAGGAACATAACAAAACTCTGTGTTCTAAGCAGACCATGGTGAAACCTCATGATAGTCAGCATGGTGTAGGCGGCCTCCTGAACTACCATGTCTATGGTGACACCTAATCCATAAGTCCAGTGAAGCGGCTCTGCAGCTCCAGGATATGAAGGATATATCTTCACAATACACAGATACTGGCTCTGGTTGAAATCTTGATACTGTTCCTCCATTGTGTACTTTGGGTACCAATGGTAACCAGCCTCCATCATAACTCTAACCAACATGGCCGTGTGACCCGGTACATCGATGCACCTGGTCAGACGGACCACCTGACGAGAAGGACAAGTGGCATCTAAAACAGAAAATGATGCAAAGACATTAGAGACCCTAGCAGAAATTGGACAGCATAACGGTTGTAATTGCTCAAAAAGGATTTTGAGACAGCTGCAAAAGATTGGAAAAGCATAACCACCCGACTTTCTAGAATCGAATCTCTCCTCCAACTATTTTTCACACCAACAATACTCAAATACCGACATTCCCTTGTAAACAAGCTAGCTAATAGTCCATGGTTAGTAACTTGTCATCCTAAGCAATAGATGAGAAGCCTAGCTCTTATCCCCGTAGAAAAGATGAGAATGACTCAAAATAGAATAACTTGGGAAGAGGGGTTAAAAGAGCCTTACCTTCCCTTCCACAATCAATTCCCCTACTTTTCTATAGTGTTTCTAGACTCAACTTCGACCGGTTTGGCTTGGTAGTCCTACAGTCAGTCAGGCTCTGATACCAACGCTGTTGGGACCCCGATCCTAAGTCATATGAATCCAGACTGTAACATATCACATCACTTTGCGGCCTCATGCACGGTAAGCTCCACGGCTACAGCCTTACCTTAGTCAGGACCATTTGCGTCTTTTGGCTCACGTATGTGAACATGTCGCTGGCAATAAAACGACAGAGAACCCGGGCCAACATGACTAGTCATAGAACCCAAGTGGCACATCCGTACGGAAACAGGCATATGTAACCCAGCAATGCAGGTGTCAGTCTCAAGCGTGTGTAGACGAGTCATAGCAAGCTACAAGGACTCCATTACGCCGTGGGACATAAATGTCATCACTGCACGTAGACGAGTCGTAGCAGGCTACAGGGACTCCATTACACTACGAGACATTTCCCCGAAGGGAGAGACACAACAGCAAAGAAGGATACATGTCGGTCAATCAATGTGTCCGGAGCAGTAGCAAGCTACCAGGGCTCGGTGGAAGCACAAAGAGGCAGTATCCCGTAAAGAGTACTACTAAAGGCACACGACTAGGTGTCGGATCCCATACATACCGTTGCACGTCACACGTACGCACAACATGCCCGATATGCATAGATACAACTATGGCATCACAACATAACCATACAACAACACAACTTTTATTTAAGAGGCTCAGAAGAGCCTTGCATAATATGTTCTTACAGATAGGGGTCACATGACCCGACACTCAAGCCATACAAACAAGTTTATACAAACCAACCGGAAGCATAAAGTTGTCTGGGTATAGACAGATGAAAGGGTAAAAAGGCACATGGCCTGACTATCTATATCCCACCACAGGGCATAAGATCGTAGCTGGGACACCAGCTATTCGGCATCGTCGACATCTAGAAAGAACCCACCTGATGGGTCCTGGGTCTCATCTGCAACATTTATTAAGCAAACGTGAGTACAAACGTACTCAGCAAGTCTTTAAAGCAGACCTAGACTATTTATGCTCATGTATCAACAGGGGGAGTGGTGGAGTTTATGCAGCAATGCCAGCTTTGACTCATGGCTAACCTACACTACACAATTTTAACTCTTTGTTTAGATTTTAGATATCGCACACGAGTCCACTAACTCCATAACTATACACCACCATGGATTCACTTCCCTCTCCTGGGAGAATGCCATCCATGGTACTCACACTTGTCTTGATATTTTTATGAGTATCCATTTGATTATCTATGAACAGCATAAGTTCTCCAAGTAGTCCATATTCGAGGACGTGGCTATTCGAATAGTTTTATACCTTGCAGGGGTGTACTTCTTCACACATGCTCTTGCCACTTATCACTGTGTGCTCATAAAACCATGCACCTCGTCAACCTTCAAGCGGAAGCCCGGCGAGGGAGTCATCCACGACCGTCAATCACATAAGACCTCTAGTCTAGGCTATCGCCTATTTGAGACTGAACCCGGACGGAAGTTCGGCCAAAGTTTCCGCTACAGCCCCAAACGATGTGCGCAGGGTTCCCAGGCCCACCATCCGGGCGACCCTTGGTACACCGTGCCACTGCCTACCGCATTGTAACCCACCCCTAGGGTCAGCGCTACGCACGGCCTCCAACATGTTATAAACACCAAAAACTACTTGCAACTCCTGGACTAAGGACTAAGCGATCAATAAGTCGAGAGGGTCAATTAAGTATCCCAACGTGTGGTAGTAACTAGTCTTGGATCAAAAATATAGAACTCGGTTCCTAAGAACGGTTCCAATGAGACAACCCGCTATGTATTCTTACAAAGCCTCTCATCGCGACCTTTACCAACTCGGGTTCATCATAAGCTTATCACATCAGAACACCATTATTTCACTCCAGTTCATCACCCATATGAATCAGACCTAACACAACTCTAAGCATAGCAAGCATAGCAGGCAAAGTAAGCTAAGCACATCATGGCACAAGCATCTACCAGGTATGCTAGGTTGCAAGGTTTAGCTATTTACTGTGACAATACAGGTTATGCAAAAGAATAGGTTCATCTACCGTGTATGACACACAACTGAACATTTGTCCTAATGCAATAAAAAAGAGCAGGAGCGAGAGAGTGGAATGTTATCGGAATGATCAAAAGGGTTGCTTGCCTTGCTGGGTAGCGGGAGGGTTTTCTCCTTCATTGGAATGCTCGAAGGTATCCTCAGAAGTAGGGCCTACCGCAATGTGGAAAAATAACAATCAATACATGCAAGTGCAACAATATGATTCATGATCATGACATGGCATCATGTATGGATGAGCTAATGCAACTATTGTCCATGTTAAATGAAGGAAGTTTGAATATAGGTTCAAAATAATTCTCCATTTCATATTTCATATAGTAACCTATTAGTAAATGTCAATGTTCAGCTACATAGGTTGCTCTAACATGCATGATAGCAGCACTATTGGATTCATTGGATTTTTGTGATGAATTTTCATATATAGATTATTTTCATCTGATCAACAGATTAATTTATAGGAATTTTAGAAGTTTTAAGAATTTTTTGGAATTATTTTAATTCAGAAAAGTCATTACTGCATCAGCATGATATCACTATGATGTGAGCTAGTCAACAGAACATTGACAGGTCAAACCTGACCAATGGGGCCCACTGGTCAGTGACCAATCTCTAATAGAATTATTTAAACACTAGTTATTAATTAGCTAGGAATGGGCCCACTGGTTAGTGGGTCATTAGCTTAATTTAATTAATTAATTAATTAATCAGTGTTTAATTAACAGGGCCAGGCCCCATTTGCCAGTTGACGTGGGGTCAAACCCCTGTGGTCAACTTTGGCAAGACCCACCGGCGTTGAGCCGTCGGTGGCTCCAAAGACGGTGGAGGGGTCGAGATCCCTCCTCCGGCGACCAAAAGGACGACGGAGGGCACTAGGAGGGCCTATGCTCGAGCGCGCGTCGATCTAGCCCCAAACCAGAGGCTGGGGTGGTCAGAATCGACGCCGGTGACGAGCTCGGCGGCGTCGGAGCTCGGGCAAGCATGAGCTCGACGAACCAGGGCGTGACACGGCCAAAACTTAGCACCTACAAGCACTACGCGGCCCCACAAGCTCGATGGTGGCCTCTGATGGACCAACTGGTCACCGGAGCATCGCCGGCAACGAGCTCGTGCGGCGGGTCATTCGGGAGCCGACGCAATCGGGTCCTACAGAGGGGGAAAAGGCCAGGGAAGAGAGGGGAAAGAGCCGGGAGCTCACTGCGGGCTCGAAGCCGTCGAAAGCTTGCTCGGGGGAGGGCTCGGAGATGACGAATCAACGGCAGCGGGTTTTGGGTCCGAGGAGGAAGACGAGCTCGGGGACGACGCTTCGGGGCTCCTGGTGATGCGTGGCTCGGTGCAGAGGACGGGGACGACGTGGCGGAGCCTTTGGCGGTCTCAGGGGCGCGGGGGCGGCTAGAACTACGGCGGCGAGCTAGCGGTGTCGTCGGCCATGGCAGAGCAGAGAAGGAAAGAGGGTAGGGGGGCAAATGCAAGAGAGAGAGAGAGGGATGGGGACGGCAGCAGCGTCCTCATCCTCTCGCCAGCGCGGCAGGGGGATGTAGGCACGCAGAGAGCTGTGTGGCAGCTCTGACGTGTGCGCGCAGCGAGCACGCGCTTGTCCTCCTGGCTGCCAGGAGGACGACGACGATGCTGGGCTAGCTGGGCCGGCCCAGGTTCTGCCTCCTTTTGCTTTCTGATTTATTTTCTTCTATATACTAATTTCTAACATTTGTTTTATTTATGTTTGGGCCAAATGCTATTATAGAATATCCCCAAATATTTTATAGGATTAAGTTTGAATATTTCAAACTCCTATAAAAAGTTTCACGGTATTTTGAAATCTAAAATATTAATATTGTTTTATTTGGCATTTTCAGCAGCTTTGTTATTTATTTTTAAATTTTTATAAATGTTCAAATATTTAAGATGGCCCCTGATATATTCATGTCCGTAATTATCAGACATAGGGGACATTTTAGATGACCATTCTGAATTAGTTGGTTTTTCACATGCTTTGAATTGGTTTGATTCAAATGAGGGTTTGGGGTTTCTTTTAATCCCGACTTCATGTTGATGCAAAAATGAAATATGATGCACTCATATGTTGTCCTACGACATCTAGCTAGGGATGTGACACTCGCCCCAACGATTCCGTCGATGGTGGATGATTACAGTGAGTTGGGGGACCTTGATATGGTGCGGCTCTATGGAGAAGCACCACCTGAACAGGTCGGTCTACCCCTTTTCCTCCAAAGCATTTTCTCTCGGCTCGTTCTGCCCTTCTCCGAGTTCTTCACCGCCATCCTCGAGCACTACAGGATTCAGACCCTCCATCTTGAACCCAACTCCATCCTGCTCTTGTCCGTCTTTGCATTTTACTACGAGGCCTTCGTGGGCGTGAAGCCTTCGGTGACCCTCTTCTGCCACTTCTTCAGATTGTGGCTTCATAACGGCACTCAGCGATCATCCTACGTCTCCTCCGTCGCGGTCTAGAGCGGGAACATGCTCCTGAAGGCCGGGAAGAAGGTGGAGAACTTTAGGCACCGCTGGGTCTTCTTGGATCTCGAGAGAGTCAACCCCCACATGGAGCATCTGAAGGGGCAGCCAGAGAATACTACTACGTATAGCTCCATGAACTCTCCAACCCCTGGGCCATGCCCGTCCTAGAGCGGATCTCTCGAGAAATCAGCGCCAGGAAGTTGACCGAGGGGATGATAGTGAAGCAATTCCTGGCACCGATCCAGTCTCACTTGAGGCCCATGTGGGACTACCAGGGTGGTGGTGATGACATGAGGCTTCGATGCGCATGCATGACCCCCCGGGAAGCTGAACAGGGTTGTGGCGACCCTGCTCAATGGCGACCCCAGGGACCTTCCTGAGGCCTATACCCCGCTCTACTGCCGCGACGACAAGGTTGATCTAGTCGCCGCCATGCCCACCTCTGACAAATTGGGGCTCTCCCCAACCGAATGCCCTGGCTCCCTGGTGGCGGTGTCCTCCGGCGAGTCCATGGATGGGGAAAACTCGGAGGCGACAGCGGATGACGGACTGGAGGAAGAGTCCCCTCCATCACGGTGTGTGCTTCTCCGCGACTTCGAGGACGACGATGATGCCGGCGAACCCCCTGCTATAAGTCCACGGCATCTCGCCAGGATCATCAGGGGGCGGGGCCTAGACCTCGAGTTGCACTGTCTACCGGTCGGGCGACCCAGAGGGAACGTGAGGTCAGGCCTCCTCCAGAGTACCCAGCTCATGCCAGCAAGGTGGTTGAGGCACCCATGTCTCCCCTTCCCGAGCTGCAGCCTGTGGGCGAGGCGGCCGCGTCCGGGGCTAGTGCGGCTTCCCTGGCCACGGCCCTGCGGGCAGCACCTCTGCTCCCTGCACGACGGCACCTCCTCGAAGAAAGGCGAGGGCACTCCTGCCTTCGCCAAGGTGGAGAAGAAGAGGAAGTGGGTCGACTTCGAAGAGTAAGTAGTCTTGATTGGTATTTGGTCGTCTGGTGGTAGCTTGTGCACATACGGTCCCTTCTTTGCTTGGTAATCAGGAGCGCCGCCATACCGAAGGTGAGGAATAAGAAGGCGGGCGTCAAGTCAAAGGTGCCATCCGACGTGACGTATGTTCCTGGTGCCCTGCCAATGCCTGATGGAGCGTTGGATATCGTGGGCGAGGGGGCTCACGGGGCAACTCTCCTTGTCACGACCGCGGAGCCCCCGATGCACGTTGAAGAGGCTGCTTATGCCCTTGGGGGCACATCCGCGTCGTTGCCTGATAAGCGAGCCTCCGAGGGCCAGCTGGTTGTGGGACCATCTGTCACTGTCTTGTCTCTGGTGGTACCACAGCCTCCGGTGCCCTCTTCTCTTCATGCTTCTACCCTCATGGAGGTGGCCCCTACCACCACGCAAGCGCCACCTTCGGGAAGGGCCCTAGCGCTTTTGATGTGTGGTGTTGGCGCCCTGAATGGGGCCTACGAAGCTCTAGGTCAGGTCCGGGACGCCCTCGGGAGCGCCGATGGTCGCCTCGTGAATGAGCGTTGGGGATCCTTTCTTGGTGGTTCCAGGATGACGCCTCTGCCATTGCAATTTGGAGACAAGACGAGGCCACCGCGGTTGAGAGAAGGAAGGAAGCCGCGTCAGCCAAGGCAGCCCGTGACACGGCACAGGCCGATGCAGTGTTTGCTGTGAGGCGATGCGACGAGGTGGGGGTCCGTGTGAAGGCTCTTTAAGAGGAGAATACTACGCTCGTGGAATGGCTTCGCCAGCGGGAGTAAGACCTCAAGACCCACGAGGACAAGCTTGCCGACCGTGACTCCGCGCTTTCCAAGGCGGTGGCCGACCAAGCCACGGAGCGCAAGCACCATGACAAGCTGAAGGAGGAAGTAGCCATGGAGAAGGATCGGCTCGACTCTAGGGATAAGGCCCTTTTCGCGGCTGAGGAGAGAAAGGTTGCGGAGCTCGATGCCCTCCCCTCCGTCAAGCTTAGGCTCTGTTAGGCACTGAACTCCATCTGTCGGGGGGGTCGTGAAACCCCTGGTGGCTCCTGAGAGCAGTTTCACGGGGCTCTCTTCGAAGCTCGTTGAGGTGCTTGAGGGTGCCGTTCCCATGGTGGAGGTTGTCTTGGAGAGTGAGTGTCGTAACCTCCTCTTCGTGGACGCGACGCGCGTCTTCAGCCACCTCTTCCTCCGTGAGCCGGGTTTTGACTTCAGCTATGTGATCCGCCCGGCTGAACCTGGGGTTCACGCTGCCACGGCGACGGCCGTGGAGGGCACTGTGGAGGCGCTGATGAAGAAGTTCGCCTGCATCGCCATTCCCTCACCTCATGCAGCCGCAATGGTTAGTGACGACAATGACAATGGCAGCGACATTGATAACGAGCTCCCTGTGATCGGGATGAGCGGTGGTGCCAGCTCCTCCTAGATCCTCTTCCTGGGTCCTTTCCTGTAACATTCATCGTGCCTCGTGGAGGCGTTAGACTTGTTTGCATTTCTGGAGAAATTTAATGCGTATACTAACTGCTAAATTATGTGGCTTCTTTCCTCATCTTGTTTCCTTTCTGCTTGTTGTAGCACTCTGCGTCGGCAGGGCCCAGTCCTGCGCATACCTCGACCACCGTTGGGGCGTCTGGATCACCAGGACGTTGCCAAGGGGCAAGAGGCTATGTGACCAGTGAGGCTCCTGAGTCGCGATACTCAGGAGTCCCCCTTGACATATGAGCAGCCCTCATGAAGCGAATGCGGCGAAGACAGGGTTGACTTCGAGATTTGGAGTGCCTTGAGCTCTGCATCGGCAAGGCAAGGTCCCGCACATACCTCAGCCGTTGTTGGGGCATCCGGATCACGAGCACGGTGCCAAGGGGTGAGGGGCTACGTGACTAGTGAGGTCCTGAGTCGTGATGCTCAGGAGTCCCCCTTGACGTGCGAGTGGCTCCGATACCTCTCCTCGCCAGCTTCCGCCTGAGCGGGACGCATGAAGACCAGGTATCAGAGACCTGGGAAGATGGCGTGCGCTAGGCCCAGCCTAAGCGTAGCCCCCATGAAGCGCCCTCACGCGAGCTTCCCACGGGAATGTGGCAAGATGGGCCTGCGAGGGGCCGTCCTGAGGTTGGATGCAGCCACTAGGGCGCCCTCAGTTTTTTATCCACCAGTGCGGGGCATGGGGCTTCCACGTTGTGTGGGCATAGCCGCTGAGCGATAGTGTTGTTCGCCAGTGCAGAGCATGGGGCTTCCACTTGGGCGTGGGAATGGGGGGAGGCTCCTGAGCCCCCCGGGCATGTATAGCCCATTAAGTGTGTACGCGTGGCTTGCACGGTAGAACTGGGAGGTGTACCTGGGCACTCGTCAGCCAGCGCGGCTCTCATGAGGCCATACCTCAAAGGCAGGTTGCGCCTGAGTCTTTTGGTAGAGGGTGCCATTGCAAGTCCTGTATATTTTGGAGAAACCTGTGCCTAATGGATTTCCAAGGGCCATCGCACGAGAAGGCTGAACACCAATAACCCCAGGAGGTGACGTGAATGGGGTCGGCCCACCAGACAGAGCTCAGCCATTAGTTTTATCTATGTTGCAGGGACAGACCCGAGCACAAACGTCGTGCCTAGTCTTCTCATGCGACAACTCCGAGGAGAAAACACCCGACACGCGGCTCCCACGGCGGCAAAAGGCTGACTGTGGTTGTAGGAATCGTGCCACGTGCCCCGACTCACCCACTCTTGATTAGCTCATGCGGGGACAAAACACTAAGGACCACGAGAGGTGACGTGCACGGGGGCTGGCCCACAAGACAGAGCTCGATCGCTTGGATTTCTCAACACTGCAGGGACGGACCCGAGCACAGACATTGTGCTAGCCCTTAATCATGAGGCGGTCGAAGGCAAGATCATTAGGGCGCGATGACATTCATGGTGGCGATGCACCGAGCATGCAGGTTGGAATATTTAGGAAACTGATCAAATGCATGAAAGGTTTTGGTGCACGCGTAAACAACGCGGCTGTGGGGACGGGCCCTAACCGCCTGAGGATAATGCATCCCGATGGGCGCCCTCAAACTAAGATAACCAAAAAGTTACCTGGTATGAACCAAAGAGTCACCTAGCGGCTGTATCGATGAAGCGTCAAGGTAGTTGCCAGATCCTGACCTTGCGCTTCTGTGAGCCTGGCCTTCATGAGCCCAGCGCCTCTCGAGGGTCGGGGCCCTTGCTCAGGCCTAGTGCCTCCTCCAACACCTCATGTCACCTGACCTCGTAGGGCGTGAGTATGGCCTGGGCAAGGCGTTGATACATGGCGCCCGGGTTCATCAAACCAAAAGTCATGCGGATGTAGTTGCATGGGTAGACCCCACCGCGATCGACGCGTGATGGTTAGAAGGTGTCCTAGGATGCAGCTCTACTGATGCCGGGTACGTCAATGCAGATGTGGGACATGCCACCGGAGCCAACGACAGCAGTCGCGCTTGGTGATGCAGGGCGACGCCCGCCTCGCATGGCCTATTGTTCCTGAAGCTCCTCGATTGCATCGGTGATGAACTCCCACGAACTTGGTGCCTTGTGCCATGCTCCTTGCTTGGGTGGATGTGTGCCAAAACACGCCTCCAGGTTGTGCCAAGCGCCTCCCGCGTCTCACTGGTCAGGTCGGTAGCCTTTTGGGTGGAATCCCCCAAGCTCGACCCGAGGGAAGCATCGAGCGCGCCTTTGTATGTGATGGAGGGAGGGGCCTTGGCCCCGGGCCCGGAGCCTGAGGCGCCGTCCTCAGAGGTTTCAGCCCTCTAGTGCCCCTTGGAGAGGAGTTGCTTCTTCTTCCTGGGGACATCCTCACGAGGCAAGACTCCCCCTTGTCATCTGGGTGCTTGGGCTCTCAGCTGAGGAGGGATACGATACCGATCTGTTGGACCAACCTAAGAGTTATCCATGCAGAATGTTGCTGCCGTAATTTGACGACGAGCTCACTGATACCCTGTCTCCCAAACATACCCCGTATGACAAACTGGACCGTCCTCCCCACGAGCGTGACAGGACGGCTGACGATACCGGTTACAGACCGGCTATACCCCGAAGACGGGGAAAGGAGCCGCTAGAGCCCAATGGCAGGTTCGACCTGCGAGACGACCTAGACTATAGAGCAAGTCGCACAAGATCCATCTATGGATCCTGAGGCTACCCACCTAATAGACGGGATGGGTATAGACCATAGCTCGACCGAAGCAATAACAGAGACCGGGATTAAAACCGGGCTAGAGCAGACACCGAATACAGGTGCGATATAGCTCGGGTTTGAGGTGCCGCTCACCCTCCGTGTTTCATAGATGAGGTAATGCGGCATCAGTTCCTAGAGGGATTTAAACCCATGAACATTGAACAATAAGATGGGATAACTGATCCAACCGTATGGATTGAGGACTTCCTCCTCCACATCCACTCGCATGAGGATATGATCTCCATGCCATCAAATATCTCCCCCTAAAACTCAAGGGGCCATCTCGGCACTGGTTAAACAGTCTCCCCGAAAACTCCATCGGATGCTAGGAAGACTTAGAGGATGCGTTTCGATCTAACTTCCAAGGCACCTATGTTTGGCCGCCAGATTCCTCCAACTTAATCAACGTCGTACAGAACCCCAAAGAATCTGCACGACAATTCTAGAATCGGTTCTTGACCAAGAAGAACCAGATTGTCGATTGCCCGGATGCTGAGGCAATGGCCTCTTTTCGGCATAATATTCGGGATGAATGGCTGGCTCGCTAGCTCGGCCAGGATAAACCTCAGACTATGTCCGCCCTTACAACCCTTATGACTTGCTTTTGCGCGGGCGAAGATAATTGGCTAGCACGACGCAGCCACAACTCCGAAGACCCTGGAACCTCCAAAGTCAAGGACGACAACGGGAAACCCAAGCGCAATAAGAACAAGCATCAACACAACAGCAGTGATGCTGATGATACGGCTGTTAACATCGGCTTCCTCAACTCCCGGCCTGGGCAGTGGAAGAAGCCTCCTAAAGGCAATCATGACGTACCCACTCTGCTGGAAAAGATCATGGAAAGGCCTTGCCAAATCCATGGGACTCAAGAGAAGCCCGCCAATCACACACACTGCAATTGTCGGGTGTTTAAACAGGTCGGCAAGCTCCTGCCAGAGGATCAAGGCAAGAGCCCTGGCAGCGAAGATGAGTATGAGCCTCGGGGTCCGATTGGTGGCGGACAAAAGAAATTCCCTCTCGAGGTCAAAACAGTAAACATTATATACTCCACACATATACCCAAGAAGGAGAGGAAGCATGCCCTTCGTGACGTCTACGCCGTAGAGCCTGTAGCTCTGAAGTATAACCCCTGGTCGGCATATCCGATCACCTTTAATCTACGTGATCATCCGACCAGTATCCGTCATGGGGGTTCAGTCGCACTCGTCCTAGATCCCATCATAGATGGGTACCACCTCACAAAGGTCCTAATGGACGGAGGAAGTAGCCTTAACCTGATTTACTCAGACACGGTGAAAAATATGGGCATAGATTCGTCAAGGATCAAACCCAGTAACACTACCTTTAAAGGAGTAATCCCAGGTGTCGAGGCCCGATGCACCGGCTCCGTAACCCTGGAAGTTTTGTTCGGCTCGCTCGATAACTTTCACAAAGAAGACTTGATCTTTGACATTGTGCCCTTCCGCAGTGGTTATCATGCACTACTCGGCCGGACAGTGTTCGCTCGCTTCAACGTCGTCTCGCATTATGCATACCTCAAGCTCAAGATGCCTGGCCCCAAGGGGGTCATCACTATTAACGGCAACATGGTGCCCTCTCTACGAACCAAGGAACATGTGCTAGCCCTGGCGGCCGAATTTAACTACAAAGATGATCGGCCAGCTCTGGCATCTATCGTAAAGGCACACAAGACTAGCAAGCGAGCTCGGCTTCAGTCCGAACTCTTGGAGCCTTCCACTTCCCTTAAATAGGGACTCGGCCCCCATCGCACAACCCTAGGACCAGTGAAGTACGTGCCAAGGAGGCACAACTATGCACTTAAAATTCCATGGGTAGCGGTGGGGAAACAAAGGTGGATGTTTGGCTGGACCGAACCACTACCATTAACGTGTCTTTGTACACAACGCAGGTACAATTGAAAGGCCTGCCAATGGCCTAAAGCTCATCCACAATTCGGGACTTCTGAAGACCTTGTTTGCAAGATCCGTTCGCCGCACAAAATCACCTATTAAGGTGCACCAAGACGCAGGAGTACATAAGCGGCGAGGCACAACGAAGACTTAAGGACCCCTGGTACAACCACTCCTGTAAAACTTCCTTTTTTCTTCACATACCTGTAAGCAGTTGCTTCGGCACTCTGAGTAATAAGAGTTGTTGAGAAAAAATATAGCATCATTATACATGTTTGTCTTGTCATCCTTTTTGGCACATATTTTTCTTTCCTCCCTCTTCTCATGAAACAGTTCGGTATGTTACGATGCAACCGAGTAATACACCGGGGGCTCGAGCTTACAGATAAATCGCCTTACGTACAACTTATTATGTGTTCGGCATCTTGGAATTCACTTTATATGCATTGGTTCCGAACTATGCTTGGGTCAATAGTTGGGTTGCCCGGATCCTGTGCTTGACCCTTTACGTTCCGCTCGTTTGGCTAAAAGGGCAAAGGGATAACCCATGCGATTATGTTTTCGGATAGTCTGGTCAAGCACCTCAGGGGAGAAAACTAAAAACTGACTGTCATAGTATGCAAGAGCCGGTCTGTGAATCCGAGCTTAAAGTGTTATACTTAAATCCTTGTCAGAGGATATTCCGCGTTATGCGAGGGGTTTTCTCTCCATGCAAACCATGTGATGATGGCCTTAGCCGCGGTTCATCCGAACATCACAACACTCCGGGGGCTAGTCATCAGCCCCCTGCAGTCCTTTTCGTTCCCCTACGACTAAGTGAAAGAAATAAAGCACTATAGTCTGATTGCCTAGTCCGCCGCACTCTACCGCCTTCGGGTTCCGATCACTCGGTTAAGGGACATAGTGCATTGGCAGAGACACCCCATGTAGTATCTACCTGGTGCATGTTCAGTTTCAAATGGCCACACAGGAGTTATGAAAGAATGCAAAAAATCAAAGCATGATAGATTATAACATTAAAGCTTTAAAATGTCTTCGGACACATTAACAATTTATACATGCATGTTATCTTTCGAACATTGTGATGCTATTGCTCGAGCACGTTCCATTACTCCGATCAAGTACAGCTCGGGGCGTCTATGTTCCTTCCCAGGAGGCGGCGGGGCGGTGGCTATGTTCATTGGATCTAGCCCTGGCCAGTGCACCTTGGCCTTGGCAAGGGCCATCCGGACTCCCTCGATGTAGGAGGAGTGCTTCACAGTGTCGAGGTGGGGCGAAGCGGCGATTAGCTTCTGCACCAGGCCAAAGTAGCTGCCTGGGAGCGGCTCGTCGGGCCATAAGTGGATGTAGAGGTCCTTCATGGCCGGCTCCGCCATCTAGTGCAGCTCCATCAGCTGCTTCAGTTGCTCAACAAGAAGAGGATAGCGCTTGGGGGCTCCGAACTGTGCCCAGAACAGACAAGCTTCGTCTCCTTCTTCCCTCGATGCGTACAACTGATTGGCGTCCTCTACACTCTTCTAGAGGGCGGAGGATGCGCCTGAGGAATGCCACACCTGGGTAAGCAACTTGAACTTGCTATCCCCGAAGACACACTGCAGTAAGTATGGCTTACCACCCGTTATGTCCTTCGCTTGGCGAACCTGCTCCTCGAAGAACCGTCTATCCACCCGCTCCTTTTGGAGGTCGGCTTTTAGGGTGGATAGTTCGGCTGCGTGCTCCTTGCTTTCTTGCTCAAGTACCTCGCACTTGTGGCTGGCATCCTTGAGTTCCCGCTGGATTTCCTGCACCCGCGCCTTGTGCTTGTCGCTGGTGGCCATCAAACCCAAAAGCACGGTGGCTGCCTGTCCGGCCGCCACCCTCTCGACCATCGCCTAATCCTTGGCCCGCTGCATCTCGGCCTTGAGCTTTTCCACCTCCTTCACCAAGGCTGTTTGATCATTAACACTATAAAAAATTGCATTGACAGTATTCCAACAAAGGTGTCCGAATGTTGATTCAGACTTACCTTGCGCCTCGTCGAATCTTTTGTTGAGGGCATCGAGCTCATCTTCAGAGTTTTTGAGCTTCCGATTCATCTCGTCCAGCTCGGCGATATTCACAGCCGCCACCGATGACGAAGCATGTAAAACACAAATCCTTGTGAGGATACATAGGATTAATACTTCCGAACTATCGTCAGTCCGATCACATGTTCGGTCCTCTTAGGGGTTATTCGAATGTTCGGAACACACATTTTTGCATGTAGTTCGAAAACAGATCCATGATTGACCCCTAGGTAAGTTTTTACCTAGGGCTCGGGGGCTACCATGTATATAATCATAAAAATAAATAAACATTTTTGCAGATAAGAGTGTCGCGTGACTTACTTGAAAGCCCGTCAGAAGACCCTTGAAGGCCTCCTTCAGTCCGTTGTTGACGGACTGAATGCTCTGCAATACCGCACCCATAAGGGTGCGATGCTCTTCAGCGATGGAGGCGCTTGATAAAGCCTCCTCCATGATCGGCCACCCATTGGTTGGTGGCACCGATGGTGATCGGATAACCCGATCACCAACCGGGGTTTGAACCGTTGCCTCCGGAGGTGTGGTGAGCTCCGGGGATGCCTTTAGAGGGGACTGAGCGGCCGCTCGTCCGGCCTCCTTAGTATCCGGGTGGGGTACCTCCTCCCGGTCTTTGGTGACCGAGGTGTTAGCCTCGGCCATGATGTTGTCTCCCCTGCCGCCAGTGCCCTGCTCCGGAGCATGCTGTGATACACCTCCGTGGTGTCCTTCGCGGTGCCCGCAGTGGCGGGATGCAATACATTCCCGCTCTCCGCTAGTTCGGCGGGTGGGGTCTCCCTATCCGATACTTAGTCGGTGGGGAGCACGCGCGGGGGCTGCAAAGTCAATAAATGCCCGCATGTTATTAACTATAAACTTATTAATGATAACTAAATGAGTCTTCAGATTCTCACCTTCGAGCAGGGGGCTTGACCCTTAAGCTCCTCCGTGGAGCCCTCTCTAAGTCATCAAACTCGGTATCTGAGTCCGAACTATCGTCGAACAGGATTACTTGCGACCGGCGTGTCCTCTTCAGGGCAAGAGAGGGTGCGACCTCCACAGCGTCCGATGACGCCGCTCTCTTTCTTGCGAGGGGGGAATCACCCTCCCCTTCGTCTTCATCCTCATCCTCATGCTCCTGTTGATTCAAGGAGGCATGGGTCTCTTTGGACGCAGCCTCTGGCTGGTCCCTGATGCACAGGCCTTCTCGGCCTAGTTTCTTCTTCTTCTCTTTCTTTGCAGGCGCCTCGTAAGGCGCCTCAACAAGCATATCCGCTAACAGCCCGGACCTAGGGTCTTCGGGCTGAGGCATCGGGCAGTCGATGCCTGTGGCTTTGCTCAGCCATTTCTGCAAAGTGATAAGAAAGGATGTTATAAATCTTCTCTATGAAGGACAAAGCCGATCAATCAAAATTTTACCGTACCTTGGAAGCGAGCTTGGCGGCATGCAAACCCCGATCTTCCTCTTCGGATGGCTAGTCCTCTTGTGACTTGAAAAGCGCCTTCCACAGCTTCTCTCGCGTAGTGCGGAAGAGGTGCAGAACTATGGGTGCGTCATCAAGCTGACGAGCCCACAGGGGAGTATCTCGGCACTGGCAGGGGAGGATGCGCCGCCGGAGCATAACCCGGACCATGTTGGTCAGCGCAATGTCGTTGTCGATCATAGAGCCGATGCGCTTCTGCAGGTCGCTCACTTCCTCATTTGGTCCCCAGCTAAAGCCCTTACGAAGCCATGAAGTTAATCTGGTGGGGGGCAGACTAATTCGGCGGGGGCAATTTAGCCTTCCTCCTGTGGCTCGGTGATGTAAAACCACTCCTTCTGCCATACCTTGATGGTGTTGATGAAGGTGCCGGATGGCCATACAACGCAGGTGAGCTTGCTGATGATAGCTTCTCTGCGGTCTACGTGTTCTCGCCCGACACATTTCGGCTTGACGTTGAACACTTTGAGCCAGAGCCCAAACTGCGCCTCGACCCGCAAGAATGGCTCGCAGACAAGGATGAAAGCCGATATATGCATGAAGGAGTTTAGCGGGAGGTCGTGGAAGTCGAGGATGTAGAAGAACATAAGCCCCCTAACGAAGGGGTGGATCAGGAAGCTCAGTCCCTAGATGAAGTGGAGGATGAAGACCACCCTTTCACCTTGCTTGGGAGTGAGGATCACTTGGCCCACCTCCAGCGCACGGTGAAGGATGTTTGCGGGAAAGTAGCCGGCCTTCTTGAGATCTAGGTTGTCCCGGTCGGTGACCGTGGAAGCCCTCACTTTCCATTGGAACCCTCCATGGATGAGCTCGAAGAGGGAGTAGTGGAAAACCTAGATCTTCTCTTCGGATACTCGGAGGAATGAGGAAGCAGAGGAGGCGAATGAGAGGTGTGGTTAGGCCCTGGGTTTTCTTTCCCTTTTATGAGGTTTATCGCTATTTTGCCTCCCTCTATTACGTCATGGGTCCTCTGCTTCCCGAGACGTGCGTGCCATTGCGCATGCATGATTAAACATATCCCATGTAAAATGGGGCACGATCTGTGCATTGATAGATTGTGTTGATTGAAATGGCCTCGAACCGCGAATCGAGTTTTTTCCACTAGCCTAGCGGTCGTGGTGGGCCGTGACCTTTCATAAGAAAGGTCATCCGGGGATGTTATTTTACCCCTTGACGTTTGTCCCTTAGGGCCGACCTATTCACGGTGTCCCGACACCCCACTATTCGGAGAACTACACGCCATCGGAGGCCGAACTAAGTTTCGCGGGAAGAACTCACCTCGCAAGACGAAGACTCTGATTACATGAAGTGATTGAAGCTAAGACCCTTGGCGTTGGAGGCAAGTGCGGGGGCTACTAAGGGAGCCCTAGATTAAGGGGTCCTCGGGAGGCCAACCTATTTCTATGGGCCGGACTGTATGGTTCACTTACCGAACATTGGATCGATCGAAGGCCCTGTCTCCAGGTGAGGGAGTCTTGGATTAAGGGGTCCTGAGGAGGCCGACCTATTCTTATGGGTCGGACTATATGGGCTACTTACCGGATAGGAATATTTGAAGGCCCAGTCTGCAAGATGGAAGCTTCGGAAAGCATGGCTTGCACTCCACGTTTGATGTAGCAAATAGGCATGTTAATCTCTTCGGCGTGTAACTGATCATGTGTAAACCCTAGGCATCATCGGCGTCTATATAAGCCGAAGGCTTTAGGGTATAGGGACAGAACAATCATCTAGGGTTAGCTATTCGATCTCGAGGTAGATCAACTCTGTAACCCCCATATCATCAATACAACCAAGCAGGACGTAGGGTATTACCTCCATAGGAGGGCCCAAACTTGGGTAAATCTGTGTCCCCTTCGTCTCCTATTACCGTCGATTCTAGTCTCATAGTTCTGGACCCCCTACCTGAGATCCACTGGTTTGGACATCGACAGTGCTAATTTCATTGAGAGTTCCTCTGTGAGCAAGATGGAATCGATGTCTCGCCTTGTCATCAATGAAGAGGTCCGCAACATGGACACTTCTGTCCCCGGAAATATCTTTACGTTCGGCAGCGTTGTGCTGCATGCTAATCCCACTGGCCATCTAGGCCGTGTTGAGAGCTTCGCCCCCAATCAAGAGGTCAGATTCGGAAACTTAGAGTTCTCCATAGACTCTCGGGGTGACTTGTCGTTAACCGGGCTCGCAGCTTCGCCTGTAGCACCCAAGGACTCTGAGGCTTTAACCTTGAACCCCTTCTTCGGACATGCCAATGGGGTCACCCATGGCGATGGGCCAATCTCCTATCCTGGTCCATCCATTGCACCAGATGACCGAACACGTGTTCTTGTTGAACACTCCCCATGTCCGGACGCCTTGGAGGTTAACTCCGCAAGTTCCGAACAGCTTGATCCGATCGGTCCCTCAGCGGTTGACGAGGCCTTAGATCGGATCTTGTCGATGAAGATCACCGATGATCCAACCCCGATCTATGCTTAGTTCGGTTACGTTGCGGGTCAGGACGAATTTTTCGACCCACCCACCACCCACTTGATAGCCACTATCGAATATTTAACCGACATGCTAGACTATGCCTCCGAGAAGGTAGAATACATGGATGAAGAGGACAATGCTCCCACCCATGTTAACGCCGGGAAGTGGGCCGCCACTTCCACATACGATGTCTACATGGTAGATACTCCTGCCACTAATGGCGACAACACGCCTAGCAACAATGGCGACAAGTCGGGCGATGCGTCGTCAAGGCGCCAGAAACCGCATAAGCGGTCCAAAGGCAAAAAGAGAAGGAAAGCTGTTATCAGCAATGGGGACGGTAATACCCCTTCTAACCATGGCAATCCGATATCCCCGAAAACCCATTAGAGGGGTCCAGAAGGGCCTAAGGATCAGAACAACCCCGATAACATAAACGACTCCGAAGATGATAATTACCTTCCCCACATCGAGGGGGAAGATATACTGGAAGCTGATGAATTGTACATCCCTGATAACCTTGAAGATCAGGAAGAAATTAGGCAGCGGCTCATAGCAACGGCTCGCAGCTTGAAAGCCAAAGAATGGCAACTCAAAGCCGAACAGGATGACCTCAATGATCGATGGATGAAAGTCCTCTCAGCTGAGGAAGTATATGGCACCAATCTATCAGACCAGCCCAAAACCTACCCATAGAGAAGGTTGTTGCCGCAATTCAATGACGAACTCACTGATACTCCGTCTCTGAACCGTACTCCATATGACAAGACAGACCGCCCCCCTCATGGGCGGGACAGGACGGCTGACGACACCGGTTATATACCGGCAATGCCCCTAAGACGGGGTAAGGAGCCATTAGAGCCCAATGACAGGTTCGACCTGCGAGATGACCTGGATCACAGAGCAGGCCGTACAAGATCCATCTACGGATCCAGAGAGTACTCACCCGATAGATGGTGCGGGTATAGAACATGGTTTGAGCAAAACAACAGAGTCCGGGAACGCAATCGGGCCCACACAGACGCCGATTACAGGTGCGACATAGCACGGGTTAGAGGCGCCGCTCACCCACTGTGCTTCACAGATGAGGTAATGTGACACCAGTTCCTAGAGGGGTTTAAACCTGTGAATATAGAACAGTATGATGGGCCTACTGACCCAACCGTATGGATCGAGGACTTCCTCCTCCATATCCACATGGCACGAGGAGACGATCTCCATGCCATCAAATATCTACCTCTTAAGCTTAAGTGGGCCAGCTCGCACTGGTTAAACAGCCTCCCCGAAAACTCCATTGGATGTTGGGAAGACCTTGAAGATGCGTTCCGCTCTAACTTCCAAGGAACCTATGTCCGCCCACCGAACTCTTCCGATCTCAGCAACGTCGTCCAAAAGCCCGACGAGTCTGCTCGACAATTATGGAATCAGTTCTTAACGAAGAAGAACCAAATTGTCGACTGTCTGGATGTTGAGTCCATAGCCTCCTTCTGGCACAAAATTCGGGACGAATGGCTGGCCCGCCAGCTTGGCCAGGATAAACCTCGGACCATGTCCTCCCTTACCTCCCTCATGACCTGCTTTTGCGCGGGCGAATGAAAGCACATTTGCTCCCTTGGTGGTTTTGGTAATTAATAACAACATATAAGTCATTGAACTAATGTTTCCACCAAGTATATTTCAGGAAAAGTTCAATGATATGGATGGCAAAAGGATTGTGGAATTACCCCAAGATGCAAGGAAATAGGTTGGCCAAGCTTCAAGCAAGAGGACTCTACATTTCGCATTTGTGAGAAATCACTTTGAGTCCATAGGAAATCCAATACTATTAAAAGGGGCTAAGGTTTTGTTAGTGAACAAAATGCTCATACATGCACAAGTCATAGTCACCAAAAATATCCACAAACTCTCCCACCAAAGTATGTCTATAGCCAAACATTCAAAATCGATGCAACCAACATTCCTATCCTGGTGCCACCGATTCCAAACCCTAGACAGACTTAGCCAAACCCTAACCCTTCGATGCAGCCGACACTGCTTTCGGTGCCACCGAGTTGGGCTGCCAAGTTTCTGTTATGCAAGTTCACATTTTTGGTTCGTCCGAGAATGTTGAATTGGCGTCACCGAGTTTGGCAATTCTGACCGTTGGTCACCTTGTCGGTGCAAACGAGATTCCTAAACCGGTCTCACCGAGATTCAAAAGTTGCCACCTTTTAGTCACTTCGGTACCACCGAGATTAACACATTGGTGTCACCGAGTCTGACTTATTGTGTGTAACGGTTGAATTTTTAGGGATGCCTATATATACCCCTTCACCACCACCCACTCGAAAGAGAAGCACTCGGAACTATTCCATACCTATCCTACCAGATTTTCTAAGAGAGAACCACCTACCCTTGTGATGAGGACATCCCTACTAATGTTACACCCACAACCCCGACTGTTATAATTATAGGACCAATTACTAGAGCCCGCGCACGTCAATTGAATTACCAGGTACTTTTGTTTCTTGGAAATCCTTCTAATGTTCATGAACATATGATGCTGCCTAAATTAGATACTTTTGTTTTACTTATGAATGAAGGACCTAGCATGGACAAGAAGGATGACCATTGCAGCGGGATCAAGCATGGAGGAGAAGGTGCGCACACGGGAAAGAACAATGGAGCTTCCAGTGATGATTTTCGCACATTGAAGCCACCATAATGGGAGCGGGAAGCCTTGGACGAAATATGCATGATGCCACTTTATAAAATTCGTCCATAGGCTAATATAGGTGTTGCGCCACCTTAGTTTTGGGCTAGGCCCATGTAGTTTTGAAATACCATATTATAGGCTGTTTTTAGAGTCCGTATGTATGGGGAAACTGAGTTAGGGTCGGTTTCGGACCCCTCCTCCAAGGGGCCACAAAATTCCCCTCTATTCCCCCATATATACAGCCCTTAGGGCTTCGTTTTAGGTTTGGGTTTTGTTTAGATTACAAGTTCGCCATGGATGCAACTTCGCGTTCTTTGTTTGTGTTCCACGACCAGACAAAGGCGTCACAGAACCCCACTTCATCAATAAGTCTTTCCTCTTATATTCGCAATATCTAGATTGCAATCTTAGTTTCTTGCTTGTTCTTCGTTTGCGTGCAGGAAACAGACCTTCGTGCTTTCACGCATGCAAAATAATAACAATGATGATGACACGGCCATAAACGCCGGATTCCGTAACTCCCGACCTGGGCAGCGGAAGAAGCCTCCTAAAGGCAATCACGACAGACCCACCTAGCTGGAGAAGATCATGGAAAGGCCTTTACAAATCCATGGGACTTCGGAGAAGCCCACCAACCACACACACCGCAATTGCTAGGTGTTTAAATAGGTCGGCAAGATACCACCCGAGGACCAAGGCAAAAGCTCTTGCAGCAAGGACGAGGATGAGCCTCGGGATCCAATTGGTGGCGGACAGAAGAAATTTCCTCCCGTAGTCAAAACGGTGAATATGATATATGCAACCCATATACATAAGAAGGAGATGAAGTGCCCCCTTCGGGAGGTCTACATTGTGGAACCCATAGCCCCGAAGTACAACCCATGGTCGGCATACCCGATCACCTTTGATCGGCGCAATCACCCGACCAGTATCTATCATGGGGGTTCGACAGCCCTCGTCCTAGACCCCATTATAGATGTGTATCACCTAAAAAAGTCCTAATGGATGGAGGAAGTAGCCTTAACCTGATTTACTCAGATACGGTGAAAAAGATGGGCATAGATCCGTCACGGATCAAACCCAGTAGCACTACCTTCAAAGGAGTGATCCTAGGCGTTGAGGACCGATGTACGGGTTCCATAACCCTGGAAGTTGCGTTCGGCTCGCTCGATAACTTTCGCAACGAAGACTTGATCTTCGACATTGTACCCTTCCGCAATGGCTATCATGCGCTGCTTGGTGGGACAGCGTTCGCTCGTTTCAACACAGTCCCACACTACGCATACCTCAAGCTCAAGATGTCGGGCCCCAAGGGGGTCATTACTGTTAACGGCAATACATAGCACTCCCTTAGAACTGAGGAACATGCACTGGCCCTGGCAGACGAATTCAGCTACAAACAAGATCGGCAAGTTCCAACATCCGCCATAAAGGTACACAAGGCTGGGAAGCGAGTTCGGCTTCAGACCAAAAACTAAGATCCTTCCTCCTACCTTCAATAGGGACTCGCCCCCACCACACAACCCTATGACTAGCAAAGTACGTGCCAAGGAGGCACAACTTCGCACTTAAAATTCCATGGGTAGCGATGGGGAAATAAAGATGGGTGTTCGGCTGGCCCGAACCTCTACCATCAACATGTCTTCGGACAAAAAGCAGGTGCTCCTAAAGAGCCTGCCTATGGCATAAAGATCACCTAAAATTCAGCGGCCTCTCAAGACCTTGTTTGCAAGATCCGTTCGCCGAACACTAACACACATCAAGGTGCATCTAAGAGCAGGAGTCAACTAGCAACGGGGCCTATCGAGGACCTGAGGTTATCAATCGAAGACCCCTGGTACAACAACTCCTGTATATTTTTATTTCTTTCACATACATGAAAACAGTTGCTTCAGCAATCCGAGCTATAAGAGTTGTTGAGAAAAATGTAAATTGTGTCGCACAAGTTTGCCTCATCTGTCCTTTCTCAGCGCATATTTTTTTTCCTCTCTCCCTCTTCTCATGGGACTGTTCGGTATGATGTGAGGCAACTGGCTAATAGACCGGGGGCTCGAGTTTAAAAACAAATCACCTTATGTACATTATATCATGCGTTCAGCGTCTTGGTGTTCGCTTTATATGCATCGGTCCCGAGCTATGTCTTGGTTCAATAGTTGGGTTGCCCGGCTCATGTGCTTGCCCCTTTACGTTCCGCTCGTTCAGCTAAAAGGGCAAAGGGTTCACCCCCTGCGATTATGCTTCTGGATAGTCTGGTCAAGCACCTCAGGGGAGAAAGCCAAAAACGGAGTGTCATAGTGTGCGAGATCTGGTCTGTGAACCCAAGCTGGAAGTATTATACTTCAATCCTCGTAAGCGGTTATTCCCTGTTATACGAGGAATTTGCCCTTTATACAAACATTGTGATACCTGCTTTGTCCACGGTTCGTCCGAACATCACAACACTTTGGTGGCTAATTGTACGCTTCCGATAGTCCTTTTCGCGCCCCTACGGCTAAGTGAAAGAAATAAAGCACTATACTATGATTACCTAGTCTGCCGCACTGTATAGCCTTCAGGTTTTGATAATTCGGCTAAGGGACATAGTGCATTGGTATAGACACCCCATGTAGTATCTACATGGGGGCTGAAGTCGATGACTCGCATCTTTCAGTATTAAACATCCACATAGGAGTTATAAAGGAATGCAAAACCATACAAGAACAATAACTAATATCATCAAGAGTTTGGACAAGTCTTCAGACACGTTAGAGTTCATTCAAATAAATGATCGCCCGGACACTGGGACGCTATCACCCGAGCACTCTCCATCACTCCATCAAAGTATATCTCGAGGCATCTATTCTCCTTCCTGGGATGTGGCGGGGCGGTGGCTACCTTCATCGGATCTAGCCCCGGTCAGTGCACCTTCGCTCTTGCAGGGGCCATTCAGACTCCCTCGATGCAGGAGAAGCACTTGACGGTGTCAAGGCGGGGCGAAGCAGCAATCAACCTCTACACCAGGCCAAAGTAGCTGCCTGGTAGCGGCTCGTCGGGCCATAAGCGTATGCAGAGGTCCTTCATGGTTGGCTCCGCCATCTCGTGCAACTCCATTAGTTGTTTCAGCTGCTCCACTAGAAGAGGAGGATGCTTGGGGGCTCCGAACTGTGCCCAGAACAGTCGAGCTTCATCTCCTTCTCCCCACGAAGCGAACAGCTGATTGGTGTCCGCCACGCTCTTTTGGAGATCAGAGGAGGCGCCTAAGGAACGCCACACCGGGGTAAGCAAATCGAATTTGCTATATCTGAATACACACTTTAGTGAGTATAGCTTACCATCTGTTATGTCCTTGGCCTGGCGCACTTGCTCCTCGTAGAACCGTCTGTCCACCTGCTCCTTCTGGAGTTCGGTTGTTAAAGTGGATAGTTCGGCTGAGCTCGCCTTATTCCTCTACTCCAAGGCCCTGCATCTTTCACTGGCGTCCTTGAGCTCCTGTTGGACCTCTGCCATGCGAGCCTCATGCTTGCCACTTGTGGCTCGCATGGCGGAGAGGGTGACAGTCGTTTCTTTAGCAGCCGCCCTCTCGGCGGCTGCTTCGTCCTTCGTGCATTGGAGCTCGGTCTTCAGCCTCTCCATCTCTTTTGCCGAAGTTGCGCGTACATCATACAATGTGAAAAAGCTGCATTGATAGTATTCGGACGATGGAGTTCAGACAAAGGTATTTGTTTTTTTACATACCTTGGGTCTCGTCGAATCTTCGGTTAAGGGCCTCAACTTTGTCTTCGAAGCACTTAAGCTTCCGATTTAGCTCATCCAGCTCGGCGTCGTTTATTGTCGACGCTGATGACGAAGCCTGCATTACACATATAGTTGATACATTACATGGGTTCTCAATTCCCAAATTATAGTCAATCTGATCATATGTTGGACCTGCTTAGGCGTTATCCTAACATGTCGGACACTTAAAGTGTATCTAGTCTGATATCGGATACAAGAGTGACCCCTAGGTGAGTTTTTTCACCTCACCTAGGGCTCGGGGGTTGTCATGTACATAATAAGAAATAAATAAAAACTTTGCTAATAAGAGTATCAATTGACTTACATGAAAACCCATAAGGAGAACTTTGATGGCCTCCTTTAGTCCATTGTCAACGACTGGATGCTCCGCATTACCGCACTCATAAGGGTGTTGTGATCCTCAGGGATAGACGCGCTCGATAGAGCGTCCTCCATGACCGACCACCTATTGGTCGGTGGTGGCAGTGATGATCGGATACCCCGATCACCTATCGGGGATTGAACTATTGCCTCCAGAGGCACAGTGCGCTCCAGAGATGTTCTCGGAGGGGACTGAGCACCCGCTCGTCAGGCCTCCTCAATGTCCGGGATGGTTGTCGCCCCTGGGTCTTCAATGGCCGAGGCGCTAGCCTCAGCCATGGTACGGTCTCCCTCGCCACCGGTGTCCGCCTTCATAGGAGTGTGCTGGGATGACACCTCCACGACGTCCCTCGTGGCGCCTGGAGTGGTGGGATGTGAGGCATCCCTACTCTCCTCCAGTTCGGCGGGCAGGGTTTCTCCATCTGACGTCACATTGGTAGGGATGACACGCAGGGGGCTGCAAAGCCAATAACCTGCACATCAGTAAACTCTAAATCTATTCATAATGAATAGGGGTGTTTTTGGATCCTCAACTTTTTGGAGGAGGTTTGACCTGCAGGCTCCTCCATGGAACCTCTTCAAGGTCTTCGGACACAGTGTCTGAGTCCAAACTATCGTCAGTCAGAATCACCTGTGCCCAACGCGTCCTCTTCTGGACAAGAGGAGGGACCTGCTCCGGAGCATCCGAAGACGCCGCTCTCTTCATGGAACGGGGGGAATTACCTTCCCCGTCGCCCTCGACTTGGCCTCCTCCTCTTCCTCCTCTTCTTCTGCTTCCTCCTTCTCAGCCTCCTCCTCATATGAGGAGGCAGGGGTATCCTCGAAAGTGGCGTCAGGCTGGTCCCTGATGTGGATGATAGCCTGGCCTGGTTTCTTCTTCTTCTCTTTTTTCATGGGAGCCTCGTAAGGCTTTACCACGAGCATTTTTGCTAACATCCCGATTCTCTCGTCTTCGGGCTAAGGTGTTGGACTATTAATTTTGATGGCTTTCTTCAACCATCTTTGCAAAGGCATATCGGAAAAGGGGCTATGAAACCTCCTTATGTAATGGAGCTGACTAAGCTAGGATGTATCGTACCTCGGATTCGAGCTTGACGGCGTGCAGACCCTTGTCCTCCTTCTCAGATGGCCAGCTCTTCTGTGATTTGAAGAGCGCCTTCCACAACTTCTCCCACGTAGTACGAAGAGGCTCCGGAATGTGGGCACGGCATCGAGCTGACGATCCCACAAGGGAGTATCTTGGCATAGGCAAGGGAGGATGTGTCTTCGGAGCATAACCTGTACCACATCGGTCAACTTGGTGCCCTCCTTGATCATGGAGCGGATGCTCTTCTGCAGGTCGCTCACCTCCTTGTCCGGTCCCCAAACAAGGCCCTTTTCGAGCCATGAAGCCAGTTTGGTGGGGGGACCAGATCTGAATGCGGTGGAGCGATGCTGACCTTCTTCTTGTGGTTCGGTGATGTAGAACCACTCCTTCTGCCACCCTTCATGGTGTCAATAAGGTTGCCCGATGGCCACCCGATGCGCGTGAGCTTGCCGATGACAGCCTCACCGCAATCAGCGTGCTTGCCACCAAAGCACTTGGGCTTGATGTTGAACACCTGAAGCCAAAGCCCAAAGTGTGGCTCGCTGCACAGGATGGCCTCGCAAACGAGGATGAACACCAAGATGTGCATGACAGAGTTCGGCGGGAGGTCATGGAAGTCGAGGTCGTAGAAGAACATCAACCCCCTGACAAAGGGGTGGAGAGGGAAGCTCAACCCCCTGATGAAGTGGGGGATGAACACCACCCTTTCGCCTGGCTTGGGGGTGGGGATCACTTGGCCCTCCTATGCCGCGCGGTGAGGGATGTCAGCGGGGAGGTATCCGGCTTTCTTGAGGTCCTCGATGTCCTCATCGGTCGTCGTGGAGGCCTCCCACTTGCCGTTGGAGCTGGATCCTGCCATTGGTGAGCTCGGAAGGGGGAGGCAGAAGATTTGGATCTAGGTGTCGGAGGCTCAAAGGAATGGGAGGCAGCGGAAGCATATGGGGAGCATGAATAGTCGCGGGGCTTTTCTTCCCTTTTATGAGGCTTATCATTTGAGCCCCCTCCGCCGCGCCACGAATCCCTCCACTTACTGAATCGTGTCCATAGTTGCGCACGCATGACTAAACATATCCCGTGTGAAACGGAGCATGATCTACGCATTGATAGATCGTGTTGATGGAACAACCTCATTTGGATATGGATAATATATGTCCATTGAGTTTTCCTAAATTTTCTCAAATCTTTTTAAAGCATTTAAATAAATTTTCCCTATAAAAGACCATTTCTGGCCTTAAGAAAAAACCTTTAAATAAAATAGTATGACAATCTTTAAAATTAATATTTGGTGGTTTGGGGAAGTATTATATATAGTGAGTTTCAAATAAAGCATTTGGGGAAAAGGATCCACCCAATTTGGGGACTTGTAGTGCAAATCTCAAATCAGGGGGGTTTGAAAATCTAATTTAAATAAATGCTTTTTTCCCAAAATAATATTTTGTAAAAATATTTTTAAGTCCTATTCACATGGCATGATCATTGGACAAGAGTTTGGATCAAGGAAAAGAGTTCCTGAGGGTAGGAGGATGTTTTATGAATTACAGAGCACTAGCAAGCAATCAGATAAGCAAGAAAATAACACATAGGTCAAGCATTCAAATGCACACAAAAAGTTTTAATTGGCCCTAATTTGAGTCATGTTAACTTAGTCAGGAGGCAAATCACAGGGTGTGACAGACCTACCCCCCTTACAAGAATCTCGTCCTCGAGATTCCTTGGCTAGGCGTGGGAAAGATGCGGAAATCTAGAGGTGAGGTAGTCTTCATGCTCTATGTTGCTTTTGCTCCAGCATGGTTGTCCTTCTGGATCTTGAAGTGCCTGATGACATGTCTTTGAGTGCATCGTTGACTTGGTATAAGGGTGAACGGGTTCTCGTAAAATGCTAGGCTCGCCTAATGGTCAAGGGTTTGGTGAACGAGGTTCTGGTAGGGCTTGGCTTGCGTGTGTATCCCAAAGTCAGAATACCCGGCAAAATAGTGCGTATGAGTGCTGGTTCTGGGGTTGCTCATGATGGTTAGTGACATCTAGATGTCTTACATTAGAATACAAGGGTCGAGTCTTCGTGTAGCTTCTCGTTGATGGGGAAGTCCTTATCTTCCTTAAAGCAAGAGGTCTTCAGTCGTAGGTGGTATCCATCCTTGAGGGTATTGAAGCGCGTCATCGTGGGCTTCTCGTCAAGATCTTCTGCTTGAGTAAGTTTCCTAGGTAGATTCTTCATTCTTCTTTGGTCGTTTGTCTTCATCATCATGGACGCACGTTTCTGGAGGGTCTTTGAGTGTTTGGTCTACTCGTTTCTCCACGGCAAGGTCTACGCTGAGTCTTGTCCCTAAGACTGAGCTTAGAGACTTAGTGTTGAAACAGGCCCTGCCATCTAGGAAGGTTTCTGAGGGGTTCTAAATAAGCTGACTATCCAGAAGTATAGAATAGTCATTTAATCCCCACGGTTTGAGGCTTGGCAAGTGGGGTGAACTACCTTTGGCAGGTGGCTTACCATGGCCGAGGCACGGTTTATGCCCTAGATTGTCTAAAAAGGGCTAATAACGAAGTCATGACAGTTGTCCACTCCATTCCAGGCATCTGAAGGGAGTAGGTATGTCATGCTCATTGTACACCATCAAAGCGGTGGAATGAGGGGTGTTATCAGCTCCTTAGTTCCTTCCTAGTCAGGAACTAATAGGTGATCGATAAGACAAGGGGCTCTATAATCCTCTTGATGTGCAAGGGCTTCATCATGCTTGGACGTTGGTGCTTCTTGATATAGTCTAGTTGATGTAGTGGGCAGAGGAGTGGTGGTTGACTTCTTTTGCTTCTTCATCATCATTGTCGTGGCTTCGCAATCACAGTAGTTCTTCATTTTGCTTCGGCAAGAAGGTCTTCTTCTGTAGGGAGGGTGCTTCGTGGAGTCAATCTCTTTCAAGGCGGGGCCTTATACTTGAGAGGCATGGTAGTTAGTGTTCTTGGGGCTGGTCCAAGCAGGACTAAGGTGTTCCTCCTCTTATTGGGTAAATAAGTATGTCATCCCAGAGGACAACAACCTATTTCCCTAAGTATCACATACACACATTGCTCATGGGATATGTGAGAGGAGCGGGCATTTGTCCCAGATGCTCACTAGTGTCAAGGGTTTGTGGTCCAACTTAATAGAGGTATTCGTGGCCACCTTCCTTTTGAACAGGATTGGTGATGGTTGAGGTGGAGTACCGACCATAGTCTAAGGACTTATAGTCCAAGGCCTATGGTCATAATCCGACCGCGTCATGGTCTGGTGAAGCTTCGGGGTTTCAAGGATCTTAGGATGTGAGTGAACGTCTAACATCTTATCTTGAGCACACTATTAGATGCCAATAGTACTGCCTATTACTCCAAACAAAATCACCCTATATCCTCAAAGGTATCATCTCATATAAGTCAACTCCAATATTACGCATGCTACTCATATCTCCAAGGTCTTGAGAGAAGGACTATACCTAAAATCTCATATGTATACTATAGCTAAGTCACATATATCCCTATATAAAAATCCTCAGGATAATTTACAAGCCTCTAAGCTTTATCATGACATTACCAATCCAAGTGTCCTTCTGACCTATCCAAGGTCTAAGGTATTGCATTACTATGCTAAGGAAACACGTAATATACAAATCCAAGATCTTGTTTCCTTCTTATGAATCCAACTTAATCGATCCACGAATATCATACACTATTACATGATCCGTTACTTCTACAAATCCAGCATTGATGGTGTCCAACATAATCTCCTCGAGTTCATATAATCCACATATCATCGCAAGGACTATTATCATGATCTTCCAATCTCATGGCCAACTACACTCCAAGGTCGAGCTTATATAGATGCCTAAATTATCCCTAACATCATCCGATTCCCTCTACTATCATCCACCGAGAAACATGGTATCATTATCAAGATCATTGGACTAAATCCAAATTACTCTGAACCATATGGTTTGATTGATCTCGAGCACATATTGGAATCACCTATTTAAATCCAAGGTTTACATCTAGTAAGAATTCCCTACTAGTTACTCCAGTCACTAACATATCACCATCAACCCACTATCAATCATTACTTGTCAAAGTCAAGTCATTAATCCACTAAGAATTTCAGCTTGTGATCATGTTTGTCCCACAAATCCAAGTTATTCAAGGGAGAAACAAGTAAGTTATGCTACTCTATCAATCTTGATCCACCAAGTTTGTATGCCAACATTAAACCTCGTAATCCACAAAAGGGTCTCAACTACTTCCTCAAGACATTCATTATGGCTAAATCAAATCATTATCGACAAATCATATACCCTTAGAACGATCCTTCCTATGGCATCAAGGTTCTAGTGCTAGCGTAAGAATGAAGGATGTTTGTTCACTATGATCACTAGCTCCATAATGAACCCAATGCAAAGCAGGGGTTATTGAAGCTTAATAAGTGCTCTTGCAAATCCGTGTATTAAACACGTGATCAGAGGCTTTTGTTGGGGGATCTTGTGAGGTCTAGGTTGGGCAAGGGAGGGGTTTCCAATCTTGAGGGAAAAAGCATAACTCTACGGGGTTGCGTCTTGTTGAGTTCGTTGTAGTCGAAGTCTTCGGTGTCGGTTGTTTGTCGAGGTGCATCCTTGGTGCATCTTGTCTTGCTGGGCTTTAGTTGACGAGATGGGGAGGGAAAGTAGCATCTAAAGGAGTGCCTAAGGGGGTGGTATAGTGCAAGTGCAATCAAGCAAGTGCCGAAAAGGCCGAACACAAACATCAAGGTAAGTTAGGTGATATAGTCGCGCACTTGTTGCCTAGGGAAAAAGTGTGACTTACACCAAAGCACAAACAGGAAAAACAAGCAACACACATCTTGGTTCCATTCGAAGCATCATATGGACTCGACTTCGCATAGGGGACACACGACCTATCCTACCCTAGGGGTTCCCGGACTCAGTAGTCATCCTTGCTTCTTGTCTTGGAGAGGAGTCCGCTTAGTCTTCTGGGTCTTCTTCATGTGTCGCTATGTCTCCAGTTGTTGTTCGTCGAAACGATCCTGGTTGCGCCTGAAGAGTCCTGGATGACTTCGGGTCTGGTGAGTTGACGACGAAGGTGATTCTTCACAGCTGTTGTAGACACGGTCTTCTGGTGTCTTCGTAATCATGACAATGCCTCCTTGTCTTCTCGGACGTCGAGGGTTCCAGGGAGGAAATCCTTTATGCAATGACATTGACAGGGCATGGTAAAGTTGACAATATCATCGGCACCAAGAGCGGGGGATGATGAGGACCGTTTTCCTGCTCACTATAGTGAGGCGGACCAAATGGCAAGGTTCTCATCCACCGATGGTTGCTGACACAACAAAGAAAAGGATAGGGTTGTTCCATTAGCGATGCATATCATGAGATTGCATGTCTTGTGACCTGGTCATCGAAATCCAAGGTGGCATCATCCTGGGGCAGTGTCGAGGGTTTCACCATCTTCTGAGTCTTGATATTCTCGTCCTTTGAGAGGGTATCTTCTGTTGGTATCGTCTTGTCATGGTGTCGTCAAACTTGTGCGAATGTCTGGAAAGGTTGCTTCCTTCAAGGTTACCCACGATGATTTCAAGGAATCCAGTGGTCAGGGGCACAAAGGTACTAACGGCCATTTGCAAGGCTTTAAAAAGTAGATGAGGAGAGCCAAGAGAAAAGTGGTGGAAGTGTTAAGGCAAAAACCATTGCTTCCTTTGAAATTTCAGGAGAGGTGAGACTTATAGTGGTTTTGTAAGTAATTTTGAAGGGTCTAGAAAAATAGTTTTGTCCTAACTAACGTCCATGCTAACTAAGGGCTTCCTATAGTCAGGATGGCTCTGATACCAGCTCTGTGGGGACCCCGACTCATAAGTCGTGATCACTGAATGCACGTGTACAGTGATCCCAGAGATCAATGCTCATTGAACACACAGAAGTTGAATAACAAGAGTCTTACATCCACATTTAGCGTCTTACACAAATAAAGACCATGAAGGTCTAGCCTTACATAGATAGGGCCACAAGGGCCAAATACTTAAACATAATAAGCAGCGGAAATCTTGATCGAAAGCATGAACCCATGTCGTCTGTCTTAAACCTACATGCATTCTGACTGGGAAGCGTCCTAGCTCGCACGTACGTCACCATGGTAATCTTCATCACAACCTGGTCTTTCATGCCTGGCCAATAAAATAATTAGTGGCAAGCCAATGAGTACTTTGAATGTACTCGCAAGCAACCCATGTTTGGAACAAGGGAATAACAATGCATAATATAGCACTAAGTAGGTATTTTGTAGAAAGCTAATTTTGAATGCAATGACATGATCGAGTAACTACGTAAGCATGCATCAACAGTTGGCAGATATCCATATGAACAAGTTACAGATATCGTCATAAACAGGGGGTTGAACATCTCATGCTCAGTCATCACGTCAAGTCATCTGACTTATCTCAAGTGTCATCTCTGTGTCATCCACACACACCAAGTTTTGCGAAAACATCTGGACATAGTTTAAGCAGCAGCACCCAAATGTCCTTGACCGTGGACACGGCTATTCGAATAGTTTTACACTCCGCAGAGGTTGCACACTTTACCCACAAGACTCGAGGAACTTCTGTGTCATCCATGACTCGCGGTATTTAACATACCCAAGGTAAGCACCCGAACATTGCCTTTCCCCTAGCGATACTAAACAAAGAGTCCACTCGTTGGTGCCATCCCTCATGATATACATCACACGTATCATCCATGAGGGTACGCAACAGTGTGCCCAGTGCCTGTGAAGACAGCGCATGATCGTCCATTCCGGTATGACCCTATATCGAGAGTGACCACTTCACTCTCGCCACTAGTAATGCAGGCTCTATGCTAGTACCCACCAAGGTAATCAACAAAGCCCCGTACCATAAGGGGTATCGTGGTTGTGCATGTAAGGTTGGGACAGTCGACAAATCTTAAATCTAATCCGTTTTCAAAAACACACACACTCACTTGCTCCGATACACCACTTCTTTCTCTAGTGGTTACCCGACTCATCATCATATCCCTCGGGCATTAGTGGCACCCGACGTTTTTTTAAAAAGACTTTGAAATCATTTCTCTATTTCCATCACCATGCATAATCCCAATCCCACTTGCGTAGCATCTACTAGCATCCTATCTACTCCCACCTGCACAACCCTCATAAGGATGGTAGGGTCATGCACAATGCAAGTATCAATGGTAAAAGTAACGGAGGCATCCCACCGAAGTGGTCACCACATCACATGATCAACAACAAGGAATAAGGTGCTATATGTCATGCATGAAAATGGTTTCTTAACATGGTCAAAGGGCTGCTTGCCTGGCTTCGCAAAGTCTTGAGGTCTTCACATGCTTCTCGTCAACTCCGAGCACTTCATCTACTTCGTCAACTATCGCCGGCAAAAACCGCAATAAGCAACACAACAAACTATCGCTGGAATCCACGTGTAGCACATCGCTGCCGAAGGCGACGATCTGCCCGGGGACGAAAACGTCCATGTTGCAAACCTCTTTGTTGATCACCGCACCCTTATGGGTGTGGTACTACAAAGCGTCCAGTCCGTTGACAACGGACTGAAGGAGCACTTCAAAGGTCTCCTTGCGGCCTTTCAAGTAAGTCGCCTGATATTTTGCTAACGTTTTCATTTATTCTTATTGTATACATGGCAGCCCTGAGCCCTAGGTGAGGTAAACAAGCTCACCTAGGGGTCATATCAATAATTCGGGAAGTGAGTGCCGATGTGATGTATGCATTGTGTGTGTAATGTAGGCTTCGTCATCAGCGGCGGCCAAAAACGGTGCCGAGTTGGACGAGCTACATCGGAAGCTCAAGCACTCCGAGGATGAGGTGGAAGTCCTCAACAAGAGGTTTGACGAGGCACAGGGTAAGTCCGAACTAAAGCTGAATACTTTCCCCTGAATACTATCAATGCAGATTCCTTTTATACAAAGTTTTATCATTTTGTAACTTCATCTAAAGATATCGAAAAGTTCAAGGCCAAGCTTCAACGTGCCAAAGACGAAGCGGCCGTTGAGAAGGTGACAGCCAAAGAAGTGGCCACCGCGCTCTCCGCCCTATGAGCCACCAACAATAAGCACCAGGCTCGTGTGGTGGAGATACAAGATGAGCTCAAGGATGCTAGCAAAAAGTGCGAGGCCTTGGAGTAAAAGAATAAGGTGAGCTCAGCCGAACTGTCCACCATGAAATCCGATCTCCAGAAGGAGCGGATGGACAGTCGGTTCTTCGAGGAGCAAGTTCGCCAAGCCAAGGAGATAGCCGATGGTAAGCCGTACTGCCTAAAGTGCGTACTCGGGGATAGCAGATTCGAATTGCTGACCGGGGTGTGGCGATCCTCGGCCGCATCCACCGATCTCCAGAAGAGCATGACGGATGCCAATCAGTTGTTCGCCTTGCGGGGAGAGGAAGATGAAGCTCGGACGTACTGGGCACAGTTCGGAGCCCCCGAGCATCCTCCTCTACTGATGGAGAAGCTGAAACGGCTGATGGAGCTGCACCAGATGGCGGAGCAGACCATGAAGGACCTATGCATCTGCTTATGGCTCGGCGAGCCACTCCCACGCAGTTACTTTGGCCTGGTGCGGAGACTGATTGCTGCCACGCCCCGCCTCGACGCCGTCAAGCGCTCCTCCTGCATCGAAGGAGTTCGGATGGCCCTTACCAAGGCCAAAGTGCACTGGCCGGGGCTCAATCCGATGAAGGTCGCCACCGACCCGCCGCCACCCGGGAAGGAGCACCGATGCCCTGAGTTATACTTCGATGGAGGATGGAGAGTGTGCGAGTGATAGCGTCATAGTGTTTGGGTGAAAAAAATATTTGAATGAGCTTGTAACGTGTCTGAAGACTCGTGATAACTTTTAATGGTATTAGTATTCTCTCTTATATGGTTTTGTATTCCTTTATAACTCCTGTGTGGTCGTTTAATACTGAAAGATGCGAGTCGTCGGCTTCAGCCCCCACGTAGATACTACCTGGGGTGTATATGCCAATGCACTGTGTCCCTTAGCCGTATTATCGGAACCCAAAGGCAATGTAGTGTGGCAGACTAGGCAATCATACTATAGTGCTTTATTTCTTTCACTTAACCAAAGGGGCGCGAAAAGGACTACGGGAAGCGTACGATTAGCCACCGGAGTGTTTGCGATGTTCGGGTTAACCAAGGCCGAAGCCCACATCATAATGTTTGCGCAAAAGGCAAGTTCCTCGTATAACATGGAATAACCGCTTATGAGGATTGAAGTATAATACTTCTAACTTGGGGTTCACAGATCAAATTGCGCATACTATGACAGGCCATTTTTGGCTTTCTCCCCTAAGGTGCTTGATCGGACTATCCAGAAGCACAATCGTAGGGGTGCTCCCTTTTCCCTTTTAGCCAAACGAGCTGAACATAAAGGGACAAGCACAGGAGCCGGGCAACCCAACTTGATGACCAAAGACATAGTTCGGAACCGATGCATATAAAGCGAACGCCAAGACGCCAAACACACGATAGTTAAGGCTATTTGTGTTTGAAATCGAGCCCCCGGTCTATTGGCCGGTTACCTCGCGTCATACCGAACAGGTTCACGAGAAGAGGGAGAAAGGAGAAAAAGTATGTACCGAAAACAGGACAGATGAGGCGTACTTGCGCCACACAGTTTTGCATTTTCTCAACAACTCTTATAACTCGGATTGCCGAAGCAACTGTTTATAGGTATGCGAAAGAAAATAAGAAATAACATCCTACGGTAGTTGTTGTACAAGGTGTCTTCAGTTGGTAGCCGGACGTCCTCGATATGCCCCCTTGCTAGTTGACTCCTGCTCTTGGATGCACCTTGATGGGTGTTAGTGCGGGTGGATCTTGGAAACAAAATCTTGAGAGGCCGCAGCATTAAAGGTGAGCTTTACGCCATAGGCAGGCTCTTTTAGGAGCGCCTGCATCTTGTCTGAAGAAGTATTGGTGGTAGTAGGTCGGGGCAGCCGAACACCTACCTTTATTTCCCCATCGCTTTCCCATGGATTTTTAAGTGCGAAGTTGTGCCTCCTCGACACATACTTTGCTGGTACAAAAATTGTGCGGTGGGGGCGAGTCCCTATAGAGGGGAAGAGGAAAGATCCGAGTTTTCAGTCTGAAACCGAACTCGCTTCCCAGCTTTATGTGCCTTTATGGCGGATGTCGGAACATGCCGATCATCTTTATAGCTGAATTCGGCCGCTAGGGCGAGTGCATGTTCCTCAATTCTAAGGGAGCGCCCTGTGTTGCCGTTGACAGTAATGACCCCCTTGGGGCCCGACATCTTGAGCTTGAGGTATGCGTAGTGTGGGACCGTGTTGAAACGAGTGAACGTTGTCCGTCCAAGCAGCGCGTGATAGCCGCTGCGAAAGGGCATGATGTCGAAGATCAAGTCTTCGCTATGAAAGTTGTCGGGTGAGCCGAACACGACCTCTAGAGATACCGAGCCCGTGCATCGGGCCTCAACGCCCGGGATCACTTGTTTGAAGGTAGTGCTACTGGGTTTGATCCTTGATGGATCAATGCCCATCTTTTTCACCGTATCTGAGTAGATCAGGTTAAGGCTACTTCCTCTGTCCATTAGGACCTTTGTGAGGTGATACCCATCTATAATGGGATCTAGGACGAGGGCCGCCGAACCCTCATGACGGATACTGGTCGGATGATCATGCCGATCAAAGGTGATCGGGTATGCCGACCATGGGTTGTACTTCGGGGCTACGGGTTCCACCGTGTAGACCTCCCGGAGGGCGCACTTCCTCTCCTTGTTCGATATGTGGGTGGCGTATATCATGTTCACCATTTTTACTTCGGGAGGGAACTTCTTCTGGCCGCCACCAATTGGAGCCCGAGGCTCATCTTCGTCCTCGCTGCGCGAGCTTTTTCCTTGGTCTTCGGATTGTATCTTGCCGTCTTGTTTAAACACCCAGCAGTTGTGGTGTGTGTGGTTGGCGGGCTTTTCCGAAGTTCCATGGATTTGGCAAGGCCTTTCCATGATCTTCTCGAGCTGAGTGGGTCTGTCATGATTGCCTTTAGGGGGCTTCTGCTGCCCAGGTCAGGAGTTGTGGAATCCGGCATTAACAACCATGTCATCGGCATCATTATTATTGTTCCGGTGCTTATTCTTATTGCGCTTTGGCTTTGAGGTGTCGTCCTGGGCTTCAGGTGCCACGGGATCTTCAGAATTGTGGTTGCGTCTAGCCAGCCAGTTATCCTCACCCACGCAAAAGCGGGTCATGAGGGAGGTAAGGCCGGACATAGTTCGAGGCTTGTCCTGGCCTAGCTGGCGGCCCAGCCATTCATCCCGAATATTGTGCAGGAAGGAGTCTATGGACTCAACATCCGGACAGTCGACGATTTGGCTCTTCTTAGTCAAGAACCGATTCCATAACTACCGGGCAGACTCGCCAGGCTTCTGGACGATGTTGCTGAGATCGGAAGAGTCCGGCGGGCGGACATAGGTCCCCTAGAAGTTAGAGCGGAACGCGTCTTCCAGGTCTTTCCATCATCCTATGGAGTTTTCGGGGAGGATGTTTAACCAGTGTCGAGATGGCCCCTTAAGCTTAAGAGGTAGGTATTTGATGGCATGGAGATCATCTCCTCGTGCCATGTGGATATGGAGGAGGAAGTCCTCGATCCATACAGTTGGGGTCAGTGGTCCCGTCACATTGTTCTATATTCACGGGTTTAAACCCTTCGGGGAACTGATGCCGCATTACTTTGTCCGTGAAGCACAGAGGGTGAGCAGCGCTTGTGACTCGTGCTATGTCGCGTCTGTAGGCGTATGTATGGGGCTAGTTGCGTTCCCGGACCCTATTGTTTTGGTCAAACCATGGTCTGTACTCACCACGTCTATCAGGCACGTGCTCTCTGGATCCATAAATGTATCTAGTGTGGCCTGCTCTGTGATCCAGGTCATCTCGCAGGTCGAACCTATCATCAGGCTCTAATGGCTCCTTGCCCCATCTTCTGGGCACTGCCAGTATGTAATCAGCATCGTCAGCCGTCCTGTCTCGACCACGAGGGGGCGGTCCGGCTTGTCATACGGAGTATAGTTTGGAGATGGAGTATCAGTAAGTTTGTCGTCAAATCATGGCAACAACCTTCTCTGAGGGTAGCTTTTGGGCTGGTTTGACGGGCCAGTGTCGCATAGTTCCTCGGATGAGAGGACTTTCGTCCATCGATAGTTGAGGTCAGCCTGTTCGGCTTTGAGTTGTCATTCTTTGGCCTTTAGGCTGCGAGCCGTTGCAATGAGCCGTTGCCTGATTTCCTCCTAATCCTTGAGGTTATCAGGGAAGTACAAGTCATCGGCTTTCGGTATATCTTCCTCCTTGACGGGGGGAGGTAATTGTCGCCTTCGGGGTCGTTGACAGTATCGGGGTCATTTTGATTCCCAGGATCCTTCGGACCCTCAAACGGGTGCTCGGGGATATCAGGATTGTCATGATCGGCGAGGGCATCACCTTCCCCGTTGCTGATAATAGCTCTTCTTCCCTTTTTGCTTTTGATCGCTTGTGCGATTTCCCGTGCCTTGATGGTGCATCACCCGATTTTTCACCGTTGTTGTGAGGCGTATTGTCGCCGTTGTTGGCAGGAGTGTCTACCATGTAGATGTCGTATGTAGAAGTGGCGGCCCAACTCCCTGTGTTAACGGGGGTGGGCGCACGGTCCTCTTCATCCATGTATTCTGCCTCCTCGGAGGCATAGTCTAGCACGTCGGTTAAGTCTTCGACGGTGGCTACCAAGTGGGTGGTGGGTGGGTCACAAAATCCATCCTTGCCCAAACTATAACCAGGTCGGGTGTAAATCGACATTGGATCGTCGGTGATCCTCATCAACGAGAATTTCTCCAAGGCCTCGTCGACCGCTGAGGGCCCGATCGGATCCAACTTGTTGGAACTCGCGGAGTCAACCCCCATGAGGCCCACCTATGGGGAGTGTTCGGAAAGAACACATGTTCGGTCACATGGCTTGATGGCTAGATCGGGATGAGAGATTGGATTGCGGCCATGGGTGACCCCATTGGCATGTCCGAAGAAGGAGCTCGAGGTTAAGACCTCAGAGTCCTCGGGGGCTGCAGGTGAAGCCATGAGCCCGATTAGTGACAGGTCGCCTCGAGAGTCGACGGAGAACTCTAAGTTTCCAAATCTGACCTCTTGGTCAGGGGCGAAGCTATCAACGCGGCCTAGATAGCCGGCGGAATCCGCGTGCAACACAACATTGCCGAAGGCGAAGATCTGCCCAGGGACCAAAACGTCCATGTTGCGAACCTCTTCGTTGATGAAGAGACAAGGCGTAGATTCCATGTTGCTCACAGAGGAACTCTCAATGAAAGCACCAATGTCGGTTTCAAAAACGACGGATCTCGGGTAGGAGGTCCCGTACTTTGAGACTAAGATCGACGGTAACAGGAGACGAAGGGGACACAAGTTTACCCAGGTTTGGGCCCTCCTATGGAGGTAATACCCTACGTCCTGCTTGATTGTATTGATGGTGTAAGGGGTTACAAAGTTGATCTACCTCGAGATCGTATGTATAACCCTAGATGAATTGTCCTCTCTATACCCTAAAACCTTCCGGCTTATATAGATGCCGGGGATGCCTAGGGTTTGTACATGGTCGGTTACATGCCTAAGAGATAAACTTGCCTAACTATTGCATCAGACATGGAGCACAAGCCTTGTTCTCCAAAGCTTCCATCTAAGAGATTGGGCCTTCAAATTCTTCGGTGTTCGGTAAGCAGCCCTCATAGTCCGGCCCATAACAATAGGTCGGCTATCCGAGGACCCCCTAATCCAGGACTCCCTCGTGTTCCTTATAAAATATCACTCGAGAAGAGTGAATTATGTTTGGGGAACCAGGTAATTCGGCTATTTGGTGCGAACGGACAAAAAGCACACAAGGAGATATGTTATATTACTGCTTAGCGTAAGAAACATCTTCCAAAGAAAATAGTACCTCTATCGGTACCTTTCTTCCGGGTCCTACATAAATCGTAGATAATAAGGCCGTATACTGCTAGTACGTGACTAATTGTTCTTTTTTGAAAAAAAGGAAGCCTGAGAAATGGCGATGATAACCATATTTTTTGTTGTTTCCGTCGTAGCCGACCAAATTTCTGCTGAAGATAGCTAGCTTTTGGCTTCACCCGTCTGAGGTACGTATCCCGATAAGCTGGTCGTAACAATCGCAGAGGTGCTCCCTTTATTCTCTAGCCGAACAATCGGGAACGTAGAGAGTAAACACAGGAGCGAGGCAACCCAGCTTGGCAAAAATCTTAGTTCGAATTGATGCATAGAATGGCTTAAAAATCGACAAGGGAAACATGCATACACAATAAATGTGGATAGATGCTTAGAGTATAAAAGCATTAGCTTCGGGAAGAAGCCCCTAGGTTCTGTGTTCGGGCGTAACAGTTAAGGATGTATGCCAAAAATCTTAATACAAGATCGGTTGAACCGAACATAAACTTGGGAAGAAAAAGGAAAAAAATTCAAACCTGCCAAAAATCAAGGTGGGAGGGAAAGGAAAAAAAGAAAAAGGAAAGAAAAAAGGAGGTAATGGTTAAAGAGTATGATGACACCGTTTTATCCGTAGAAGCTCCGAAGACGAGCTGCATTCCATGGGTTTGGTTCAAGGCGGTTATCCGATGGGTTTCGAAGATGGTAAGCCCCTCCCGCAAGTACTTTGCCGATTATGAAGGGGCCCTCCCATTTGGGGTTGAGTTTATGCTTCTGCTTCTCTGGGAGTAGTAAGATGAGTTCCGCCACATTATATGCTTTTGCCCTGACCTCCCTGCTCTGGTAACGTCGGTCCTGCTGTTGATAAAAGGTAGAGCGAGCCCGAGCTACGTCGCGCTCTCCTTCTAAGGTGTCCAGGTCGTCCTGCATTCTAACTTGGCCTCCTTTTCCTCGTACATTCGCACCCTTGGTGCGTCATGAATAATTTCAAAGGGGAGGACTGCTTCTGCCCCGTAGACCATGAAGAACGGTGTGTATCCCATTGATCTATTCGGGGTGGTGCGTAGGCCCCACAGAATGGAGTCAAGCTCCTCTACCCAATGACAGTCGGACTCATGAAGAGATCGGACCAAACGTGGTTTCATGCCACTCATGATGAGGCCGTTTGCTCGTTCGACTTGTCCATTGGTCTGCGGGTGATACACCGATGCGTAATCGAGCTTGACGCCCATTTTTGCGCACCAGTCTTTGACCTCTTGGGCTGTGAAGTTGGATCCATTGTCCGTTATTATATTGTGCGGGATGCCGTAACGGTATACCACGCCGGATATAAAGTCAATTAATGGTCCGGACTTGGCTGATTTGTCAGGTTTTGCCTCTATCCATTTGGTGAATTTGTCAACCATGACCAGTAGGTATTTATTCTTCTTGGTCCCCCCTTTAAGTGGTCTAACCATATCCAGCCCCCAGACCGCAAAGGGCCAGGTAATCAGAATAGTCCGAAGAGTTTTTGGGGGCATGTGACTTTGATTTGCAAAAAGTTGACACCCCATGTAGTGTTTGACAAGTGACTAGGCGTCCGCTCGAGCAGTGGGCAAGAAGAAACCAGCCCGGAAGGCCTTGCTAACTAAGGCTCTTGCTGCGGTGTGATGGCCGACCATCCCTGCGTGGACTTCGGCTAAGAATTGTCGTCCTTCTTCCTCAGATATGCACCGCTGTAGTATTCCGGTGGTGGTTTTCTTGTATAACTCACCCTCGTGGAGTTTATAGGCTTTGGATTGCCAAATTATGTGTCGCGCATCCGTCTAATCGTCCGGGAGTTCTTTACAAAGAAGGTAGGCGGGGAAGGGCTCGGTCCATGGCGTGATTACTGCCATGACCTCATGAGCCTAAGGCGTTTCGTCCATTATGGATCCACTGATGATTTGGTCGTCTCATTCGTTTGTAGAGGGAACAACCTCTTCCGCGCTGGTGAGACCGGCGCCCTTAGTATCCTCCTGCCAAACCACTAATGGCTTAACGAGCCATTCCAGGAAAGTGTTTTTTGGGACAGGGTTGCGTTTGGCCCCCATGCGGGCCAGTATGTCGGCCGCTTGGTTGTTGTCTCTAGCGACATGGTGGAATTCTAGCCCCTCGAACCGTGCGGATATCTTGTGGACATCGTATCTGTATGTCGCCATCTTCGGGTTTTTGGCATCGAATTCGCCGTTGATTTGGGAGATGGCCAGGTTGGAGTCTCCCCGCACCTCTAGCCGTTGTATGCCCATTGATGCTGCCATCCGAAGACCGTGCAGGAGTGCTTCATATTCGACTGCATTGTTGGAGTCGGCATACATGATCTGCAACACGTATCGAACATTGTCGCCCATGGGGGATGTGAGAATAACTCCAGCCCCCAGTTCGGGCAAAGTTTTGAATCCATCAAAGTACATCGTTGAGTGGGAGTATGTACTTTATTCCCTGGGGAGCTCGGCCTCTATCCATTCGGTGATAAAATCTGCCAGCACCTGAGATTAAATAGCTCGTCGTGGCTTGTAGGCAATTTCAAAAGGAAGGAGCTCAGTAACCCATTTGGCTATGTGGCTAGTGGCATCCCTGTTGTTGATTATATCGTCCAGGGGTACTTCGGATGCAACCGTACTTGAAAGTAGTGTCTTAATTTCCGTGATGCCATAATACTATATAAGCTATCTTCTCGTAGTGCGGGTATCTGGACTTGCACTACGTTAGTACTTCTGACACGTAATAGACCGGCTTCTGAATCCGGAATTTCTGTCTCTCCTCTCGTTCAGCGACGAGCACTGCACTAACGACTTAGTTGGTGGCCGATATGTATAATAACATGGGTTCACCAATGCTTGATGCTGTGAGAGTGGGATTACTTGCCAGCAGTGTTTTAATTTCTTCTAACGCAGCCACTGCTTCATTGGTACATTCGAAATTGTTAGTCCATTTCAGCAATCTGTAGAGCGGTAAAGCCTTTTCACCGAGGCGGGAGATAAAGCGGCTTAATGCTGACACGCAACCAGCCGACCTCTAGACGTGTTTTAGCTTTGTGGGAACTGCAAGTTCTGATAGGGCGCGGATCTTAGCTGGATTAGCTTCTATTCCTCTATGGCAAATGTTGAATCCAAGTAGTTTACCAGTGGGAACACCGAATACACATTTCTCCCGATTGAGTCATATATTGTACTCACGTAGTATGGCAAAGTGTTGGCTTAGGTCGTTAATTAGCTGGATGATGTGTTTGGTTTTGATTACCACATCGTCCATGTATGCTTTGACTGTTTTACTGACTTGTTTTGCGAGACAAGTCTGGATCATTCGCTGGTACGTAGCCCCAACGTTTTTTAGCCCGAAAGGCATCGTGTTGAAATGGAATGGCCCGTAAGGGGTGCTGAATGCGGTTGCAGCTTGATCGGATTCCTTCATTTTAATCTGACGGTATCCGGAATAAGTGCCAAGGAAACACAACGAGTCGTGTCCGGCTGTGGCATCAATAATCTTCTCTATACGTGGTAAGGGGAAAGGGTCCTTAGGGCAGGCCTTGTTGAGGTCTTTAAAGTCGACGCAAAGCCGCCATGATTTGTCTTTTTTGGTACCATCACAAGGATTTCTAACCATTCGAGGTGCTTAATCTCCCGAATGAAACCGATCTCTAGTAGTTTGGATAATTCTTCACCCATAGCTTGTCGTTTGGGCTCGAAAAAGCGGCGCAGAGTCTGCTTAACGGGCTTAAAGCCTGCGATGATGTTCAGACTATGTTATGCTAGAGGTTGTTGGATTCTAGGCATATCAGAAGGATGTCAGGCGAAGATGTCCCGGTTTTCTCGTAAGAATGCTCGCAATGCTTCGTCCACTATGGGGTCCAGCTGAGCTCCAATGGACGCTGTCTTATTGGGGTCCGTCGGGTGTACCAGAAATTTAATGATTTCATCTACAGGTTTAAAGGACGTGGATTTGGGCCTTTTGCTAAGGATCACATCATCCTTGTCTACTATTGACCGAAGTGGGACCATCTTCTGCAGCGAAGGTCTCAGCTAGTGCCTCGAGGGCGAGCGTTGCTGTTTTGTTTTCGGCTCGAAGGGCTATATTCGGATCACTGGCGATTGTGATTACCCCGTTTGGTCCTGGCATCTTGAGCTTCATATACCCATAATGTGGTATAGCCTGGAATTTTGTGAAGGCGTCACGTCCTAGCAGGGTGTGGTAGCCACTGGGGAAGGGCACGATATAGAAGAGAAGTTCTTTGGATCGGTAGTTTTTGGGCGTGCCGAACACTATGTCCAGGGCGATACGTCCTGAACAACGCGCCTCTTTCCTAGGAATGATCCCCCGGAATGTCGTGTTGCTATGCTCGATGCGAGATCGATCGAACTGCATTTTTTCTAGGGTATCTTCGTAGATAAGGTTTAAACCACTACCGCCATCCATTAGCACTATGTGCAACCTGAAGCCATCGACAATGGGGTTTAGGACTAGTGCGGCCGGTGTATGACCGAGACGAATGGCTGGTTGGTCAGTATCTCCAAAGGTGATGGGTATGTCTGACCATGCACTTGTTGCTGCCACATGATAGACCTGTTCGAGTTCTCTAAGAGCTCTTTTCCTCATGTTCCTTGAGGGGAACGTTTTGTAGATCTTTAGGACTTCGGCATTGTATTCTGGTGGCGATGTGGAGCGCCTATTCGGCGGTAATGCCTCAACAATGGCTTCATTGCTTTTTGCGACCTGCCTGACGACCTAGCAAGCTCTAAGGCTGTGAGTCGGGCTTGTGTTTAGAAATACAGAATGTATAGGGCATGGTTTATTCAATAGCCTATCAAGGACATTTCTGACTCCTGTAAGGGGCCTATTTATCTTTTCGATGGGTTCAAGTTTGGCTGGTCGCTTCGGAGGTATCATCTTTTTCCGATCTCCTCTAGGGTACTCGGTAAAGGTTGGTTCAGAAAATAGTCGTTCGGCTCGCCAGGCGCTTTCCATGGCACAATATTTTTGTACCAAGTCCGACAACTCGGTGAAGTCACGAATGTGCCGACGAGCCAGGGCGTTGAGAATCCCTTCGTCATGGAATTGCGATTGAAGGTTGTCATTATCTCCTGGTCACTAAGACCTCATACTTTATTTCTAGCAAGGAGGAGTCTAGCCCAAAAATAATGAACCGACTCTCTTGGTAACTGTTTAACATCCTATAAGTCCGAAGACTTGGACTCTATTGCGATGCTTGAGTGATCGGCTTGGGTGGCGGGTGGGATTTTTTTGACTCCACACCACGACGTGAGTCCGGAATTACGGCCTCCGAATTGTGTGCTAGATCAGGGACCGATATCGATCTGTCTTCCGAGCGAACTCCAGGGCCTGAGTTGTAAGCGAGGTCTCGATGATCAGAGATTTGGGTATAAACCGTTTTTAATTCCGGTCGTTGGGGGACGAGCCTCCAGCCGGACACTCGACGGTGGTGACTAAGTGAGTGATCGTGGGGATGAGGATCTCCCTATCGTCGAGTTTAAGCCCGAGCCGGTCATAGACCGGGTCTGGTTGTCAGTCATATGTATGGTCTGAATACGATCAAATAGCTCGTTTAGAAATGAGGCGACGGTAGGATGCGTGTCGCTGAAGCGAGTGGGGTCGATATGCAGCGTCGTGGTTCCGAAGTTGCATGAAAGCGGATCCGGGTCTTGTTCGGCCATAGTGTATCCGATCACAATGGTTGGATTGGGCGTTCCAGATAGCCCGAGGGTGACGACCTCCTCAAAGGCGGGGCTTGATGTCTTTGGCTTCAAGGCGTCGGGATCTGCGGGCTCCTCCATAAGAGTTGAGGGTCCTATCAAGACAAGTTCTCCCCATGAATCAGCGATGAACTCTAGGGTTTCGAATCTGATTCCTTGACCGGGGGAGAAACTTCCGATCTGGCCAAGGTGGTCGGTCGGGTTGGCGTGTGACAAGACGTCATCGTTCGTGAAGATCTAACGAGGGATGAGAATATCCTAGCTGTAGATCTCGTTGCTTGTGACAAGGCGGGCCATCGATTCCTTTGGCGATCACAACGAAACTCTCAATGAAAGCACCAATGTCGGTGTCAAAACCGGCGGATCTCCGGTAGTGGGTCCCTAGCTATGACACTAGGATCGATGGTAACAGGGGACAAATGAGACAATATTTACCCAGGTTCGGGCCCTCCTATGGAGGTAAAACCCTACGTCCTGCTTGATTATATTGATGATATGAAGGTTACAAAGTTGATCTACCTCGAGATCGGATAGCTAAACCCTAGACAACTTTCTGTGCCCTACAATCTAAAACTCTCCGGCTTATATAGACGCCAGGGGGTACTAGGGTATACACATGGTCGGTTGCACATCGAAGGAAAAAAACATGCCTATCTACTGTCGAAAACTTGGAGGACACGCCACGACTCCTTGAAGCTTCCACCCTGGTGACGGGGCCTTTGATCATCCAATGCTCAGCCAACGACCCACATAGTCCGGCCCATGAGAAACAGGTTGGCCATCTGAGGATCCCTTAAACCAAGACTTCCTTAACTGGTCCCACCGCATGTCACCTCGATTGTCGTGTCGTGTCAGGAGTCGAACCATCTTTATGACTACCACTCGAAATGTTGGTTTCCCCTTTCTTTATTTAACCTAATCTAACACAACTAAAACGCACCCTAGAGCAGCTTGAATCTCTTCGTGCCTCTAGCGATATTTCCTCTAGAGCTTTGATCGCCTCGTTGTTCTCCTTCTTTTACGCTACTTGCTTTTCTTCACACTCTACTTAAAATTACTACAACCTTCCGCCTTCATTTTGCTTTGCGTCCACAACTAACTTGCTGGCACATTTCCATCTGTGTCTACAAGGGACAAGTTCAATTCTTGTTCTCCTTATGGAATCAATACTCTTACTTCAAAAATGCTACAACTAAACCTTGTGCACTTGCATTGCCATCAAGGCCTTTGTGTGTGTGCACAAGCTCGTAATGGCGGTGATCGATGATGCTCGACGGTAAGGCAACAAAGGGCATGGGGGACACAGAGGAAGTCTAGGAGGAAGAATGACTCACCTTTATAACACTGGCACAATCAAAAGGCTCAGTAAGGTCCAGGAGTGAGGCGATGGTTGTCGATAGCGGCCGCCGAGGCAGACACTCGCAGGTAGAGGTGCTAGAGGACACGAAGATACCCGTGGGCCGTGGATGTGCCAGGAGACTCCAGGGGTCATTTCGGAGTTTTAAAACCCGATGGAATCTATCGCGTCGACGGGTGGAGGAGATTGGACAATGACAGCATGACAGCGGAGCCAGTGAAGAATAGAAGGTTGTGTCGCTACGATGCGCGCCGGTCCAATTATTCCATGGGAGGATTAAGCACAGAGAAGTGAAGCTCGTGAACATGATTTCGAAGCTCGATGCTATCATTGGGCGTGCGTGCGAAAGCCGATCTCGACGGGGGGATAACAGTATGACCGGATGCTTCTCGCGCTCTGTGGCGAGAGAGAGAGGATGGATGAATAGCAAATTTGATGAACCCAGCGGAATAGATGTAAATTTGAGCACATGAAATTTGTAGGGGTATAAATACTAGCAACGTGTTCGATTTTGGAGAAACTAAAATGTAAATGTCTGAGTAAGAGCACCTACAGCCGGACTTGGCAAATCCAGCCCCTCAAACGCCCGCGGACGTGCCCGCGGGCACTGACTGGACACTCCTCAAATTAGGCACTCCACATCCGGACACCTCAATTAGCATATCTCAAATCCATACAAACTCATGCAACTACGTCGACGCACACAGATCGTCCGACTACTCCATCACATTACACCAAACATGCCATGGGACTACCAAAATTTGGCATGTTTGGCTATGGTGGACTTCATCCACGACTGCCCTTGCCCTTCCCTACGTCGTTGCCGGCCTTCTTGCGGAAGTACCGCTCGAAGACGCAATACGGATCCAACCGGATATGCTCGTCGCCGGAGTTGTCCTCGTCATCGCTGTCCTTCTCCTCCTTCGGTGACAGTCCGGCCATGGCACGGACCGCCCGACTCTGCTCTCAGGCAAAGGCACGTGTGTTCCTCCGCTGTCGTTTCTTCACAATGCGGGCGCTGATGGATTCCTCCTCTACCGCCGCCCGTGCCTCCGCCATATTCGCCGTGAGACGAGCCTCGACGGCCCTTGTTCGCTCCTTCTCATGGCGTGCCGCCCGAACCTGGTACGACTCATAGTTTGCCGGACCGGTGATGAGGATGGAGTGGTGTTCCGGCTGCCGGGTCCACGAGGATCCAGCACCATCGGACCCGAGCGCCCGGTGAGCCAACGCTAGGGCCTCACGGCGGACGGATGCGTCCCTCGGTCGGCTGCTCTCCTCCCGGGACCGACGGAGTGCAATACGAACTGCCATTGCCTCCTCCAACCCACACGGAATCACACCCTAGTCGACAGATCCGGAAAGGTCGGACTCCGATCCACTCTGTGACATGGCGGTGGTGGCCGGAATCCGCCGGAGGAGAACTCGGGTGGCGGAGGGGAGTGGAGGGAAGGGGAGTGAAGTGGCTAGTGTTTGGTCCGACGAACGGATGAGAACGAATATAAGTGGGGTAGAGTGGGCAAGCATTGGCCGGCTCTGACGTGGCGGGCGTGCTCGGGCGCGTCCGGGCGCCCCATACCGGCCTCATATTTGGGCTGGATATGGGGTGCCGATGAGACCAGACGTTTAAGGGCCGTTTGAGGGGTCCATCTAAATAAAAAAAGTGACCGGACACTGACCGGGGTCTATTCAGACGTTTAAAGCGGGTTTGAGAGGTACGAGTGTGGATGCTCTAAAATATGGGATTGGAGAAGGCAAAAAAGCCGCCAAGGACTCCGCGCATAGATCACCCGTCGTCCATACGGCCCTCCCCATCTGAAGAACGATCCGACGGGCGAGAAACGGGAACCACGCCAGGGCCCACCCGCCAGTCTCCCAAACCACCTCAACTTAAGTCCGCAGCCTCCTCCCATAAAACCCTAATTAACCCCGCACTCCTCGTCGCCGAAACCCTTCCTCACTCCCGCCCCCGCCGCCAAACACCCATCACCATGCGGCCACCGAGAGGCGGAGGAGGTTTCCGCGGACGCGGTGGCGACCGAGGTGGCCGCTTCGGTGGAGGCGGCCGCGGTGGCGGCGGCAGGGGCCGCTTCGGTGGAGGTGGCGGCGGGTTCCGCGACGAAGGCCCTCCAGCCGAAGTCGTCGGTGCGTGGTTTCTTTCAACTCCTAACTATCCGAGCCTCTTCTTTTCGAGGCTCCGGTGAGTCTGATGTCGCTTGTTTTTGTTTGTTTATATGCAGAGGTGTCGACGTTCCTGCACGCCTGCGAGGGGGACGCGGTAACGAAGCTGACGAACGAGAAAGTGCCCTACTTTAACGCGCCCATATACCTCCAGAACAAGACCCAGATCGGCAAAGTCGACGAGATCTTCGGCCCCATCAACGAATCAGTAAGAGCTTCCTTCCGTCCCCTCATCATCAATATAGTGCCTGCAAAGATTTGACCAACTGGTCGATCTGTTATCTAGGTAGACTTTTTGCTTCGTGGGATCTACTCCCTCCGTTCTTAAATATAAGACCTTGCAGAGATTTCACTATGAACTATGGATGTATATAGACACATTTTAAAGTGTAGATTCACTCATTTTGCTCAGTCTATAGTCTATAGTGAAATCTTTAAAATGTCTTATATTTAGGAACGGAGGGAGTAGCAGTTTACGACTTCAAACTTAGTCTTGAAGCTCAAGATTTGTCATTGTTCTGAATTTTTGGTCTGCTCTGGCTGCATATCTTATAAGTTTGTATTGTCTAGTATTTCTCGGTCAAGATGTTCGAGGGAGTCATTGCAACATCTTACAACGAAGGTGACAGGTTCTTCATTGACCCCATGAAGCTGCTGCCCCTCTCACGCTTCTTGCCGCAGCCAAAGTAAATGATCTGTTGCCTTGTCATTTCTCTTGCATTATTTACTCTTCAGTGCTAAATCTTATTCAGTTCGTAGTGTATTGATAAGTTTGAACTGACTGCGTTCTTCAAACTTGAAACCAGCAGTGTCAAAGCACTTGCAGACAGTCTCTGTGAAAGGGGCTATTGTCTGTTGAAGTGCTTCTTTGTTTATCAGTCAGCACTGGCTGTTCTGAAATAACAAAATTTGTAGTCCTAGTAACCAATAATGCTGCTGTTCTGAAATACAAAATTTATCTAGTCCTAGTAAGCTAAGAATGCTGCTGACATCTTAGTATGCAATGCTAGGTAAAATCACCTTACGGTAAAATCCAGGCTTTTCCCCACATTCGTCTAGTTACAGTTTGATAACTTGTTAGTTGTTTTATAGTCTTTTGCTTTTCTTGTTGTATGCAGGGGTTCGACTCCAAGAGGTGGTGGTCGCTGTGGAAGAGGTGGTGCTCGTGGTGGCCGTGGTGGATTCCGTGGAAGAGGTGCACCAAGGGGCCGTGGACCTCCTAGGGGTGGAGGGCGTGGTTTCAGAGGACGAGGCAGATTCTAGGATGTACTTCTAAATTTGCTATTTGTCGAAACATTATCTGCTCAGCTGGAAACCTTATGCTAAGTCAGCTGTGAGCGCACTTTGTGTGGGAGTTGAATTCTCTGTGGAACTAAGTCTTTGTATCTCTTTCAAGTCATGCCTTCATTGTGGAACATAAGTCTGCTTTCCGTGTCATGCATTGATTGTTGAACGCTTTTTTGTTATTCCTTGTTTCTTAAAGCCATAAATGTGTTGCCCAGACTGGCAATATTAATGTGTGAAACTTTGGCCCTGTTTGGATACTCTAACTCGGTTAGAGGTTAGAGTTAGATTCTAACCCTGAACTAACTCTAACCAAAGAGGTGTTTTGGATCATAGGGTTAGATTGACAATAAATATTCTTTTTCAATCATTTGGCTACTTTGGACCCTACATCCTGCCGGATTTGGTGTGGCCTTGTCCCGCTCACAACCGACATAAACAAACAATCTTTACGAATAAAGCATAAAAAATATGATAAAAGTTATTTTGTCCATACAAACGAGATGTCCCACTTAAACGTACAAGTCGTCAATTAGAATTTAAAAAATATTACACTCCATGAAACAAAGCATGAGCTAACTCGTCACGAAAGGCATTCATGTTGACGTCTTCAACAAGAGGTTCGTCTTCTGGCCATGCGGATGCAGAAGAACTAGGCAGTGGGTTATAATTTTCGTCCGCATCACAAGCATCAAATTCCCTATCCGCAATTTTGCTCTCACGAATGAAATTATGAAGAAGCAACAATAATTCTACTTTGCTTGTCCTTTGGAAATATTGGCATGTTCAATAAAATCCTAAATTTCATCTTCGAGACTCCAAATGATCGCTCAACGACATTTCTAACTTTGGCATGTGCATGGTTGAAGGTTTCTTTCAAACCTTGTGGCGGCGGGCCGTTTTGCCATTGCTGCACATGGTACCTTGTACATCTGTATGGTGAAAGGTAGCCTGGCCGGTTTGGGTACCCCACATCGACCACATAATACTTCCCTACAGAATGTGAAAGGCACACAATGATACTAAGATGAACAAGTGTAATAGGAAAAAAAATGTTGCAAGACGGTTCAACTAGCATACCTGGTGGTGGATGTGGAAATTTGTGATGATGCGTAGTTATGGCATCTTTGAAAACTCTCATGTCATGTGCTGAACCAGGCCATCCCGACATCACAAATGTAAATCTCATGTCGAAATCACAAACAGCGAGCACGTTCTGACTGGTTTCATTGTGCCTGTTCAAGTATGGGATCCTCTTACTCTTATCCACCACAACATTCACATGTGTCCCATCTATAGCTCCAATGCAGTCATTGAAGTGTGGCCAGAATGATGGATTTTCTAAGTTTGGGTGCATCTCTAAAAATGTTGGGTCCTTGGGTACAATTATGTCATGTGCTAACCTAAGGAGGCATGTCAAAACTCTGTTAAATGTCCTACTTACTGTCTCCATAGACCTTATAAAACGATTCTCTACCTGTCTAACTGACTGTGGTGCTCCAACAATCCATAAAAACATAGCTAAAGCCTCTACAGATGTCATTTTCGTAGTTGACATCAAGCCATATGATTCTACCAAAGTATTATGCAGCCTGTTAAACAAAGCTCTCTCAACCCTAAACATGTTATAGCATTGGGTATCCCGGGCTAGTGTGTCCTTCACCCAATCCAATCTAGAATCTCCACTGACCCTCCTAGGTAGTTTCACAAAGTAATTATCAGAGTACATACCCAATATAGGAACCAACTGCAAGATTAAATTCTCGGACTGCTCCAAATTGTTGCGGCACATGGATGTGATCTCGTCCTCACTTGTGTTGCCTCCACCATATTCTTCTTCCTCAACCATGGCGGCATGATCTTCTTCCTGATTCAACACATGTACCAAATTGTCAACACATAGCATAAAACTCACAATAATGTACGCACATAATAGGTTCATAACATAACATAACATAATAGGTTGAACGCACATAATAGGTTGAACACACATAATAGGTTCATAACATAACACTGATAATAGTGGGTCACATAATAGGTTCATAACAAACACACAATATGTTCAACATTTTAACTCGCACATTTCCAAGCAATTATTGGGCCACAAAACAACTACTCCAAATTGTTGTCCCTGCACCATTTCTTGAAGTAACCCAACCTAAGCTCATGAGTTAATAGGCCACAAAAGAACTCCCTTTGGTACTCCGTTTCAAACATCTTGGACATAGCATAGACGGAGTCAACTGTTTGCTCAATGCCACACTCAAATGCCAGCTCTTGACACCGCTTCACAGAAAATGCAGCCTTCTCAGTTGCACGTTTCTGCATTTGCTTAGTGTTGGCTATGACAGACTCCTTGAAGGTAGTAGCTATGTCCTTCACAATCTTGACCATTGGGCTCTTACTCTTCTTCACTGGACTGGTCAGAGTGCTTGACGTGCTTGATGACCTCTTGCATCTCTGGCTCTTTTGGTTGCTTGCACTTGTAGGTGTTCCTTGAAACTCCTCTTCCTTTGCTGCCCCTAAATTCTAACCGTAATCATCTCCAGGCACAAAGGCAGTGCTTCCGTCCACAATGTAACCATTGAACAATTGTTCAAGCAACTCCTCATTTGCTGGAGGACCCCACTGCAATGTCCTTAGGTATGGTTTTTTCTGCATGAAGGTGGAAAAGCAAAACTAGTTAACATATGAGAGCACACTTCAGAATTCAAGTAAAACTAGCCTTGATGAAATGTGTACCTCTGTGTGTGTTCTCCAGAACTCAGAGTCAGCATTAATGGTTCCATCTGGTTTCCTCCCCAACCCTGTATGCACTTGCATGTATCGCCAGAAAGAGTAGGTGTTCTTGAGTACAACTATCTGATTCTTGACCCGCAAACGTGAGTACACCAACCCTCTTCTAGCAAGTAAGCCGTCGACAACGGCTTGGTACCCTTCAACAGTCATCAGTGTAACATTATACGTTCCTGCTGTACGTTGCTCAATGCACAATTCTAACAAGCTAGCACTATTGACATCATTCCATTGGGCTCGATTCCTTTGGCTCACCGGGGGACCTCCGAAGCTTGCTAACTCTTCGACATCGTCCTCCAATTCTTCATCATCATTGTCGAAGGAAACGCCGTAGCCGGATGCATGCCCACGGACGGCACTACGCGGTGCTCGCGGAGGCGGCACGCGCTGGCCGCCACGGCTGGTACGATGGTTACGGCGGCCGGGTGCCGCGGCCGCCGAGTTGGCGCACTGCCGACCGCCACCGCCTGCCCCCGTCGATGATCCACCGAGGAACACACCACTATTTCCTCCTCCGCGACCAGCTACCGCCGATGAGGAACCACCAAAGTTCAATTGGCGGGCCAAGGGTGGCGACGGATTTGCCCATCCGTCTCCTGCTCCGGCACGCGGTGGGCGATATGGAGGGAGCCTAGAGCCGCTGCCGCGCCCAGAGAGGAGCTCGTCGCTGTCGCTCCGGAGGAAAGCTCCGTACAGCCCAAGCCTCGGGAACCCCTCCGACGTCGGAGCTTGAGAGTTGAGGTCGAGACCGGCCTGGGTAGCTGGGCCGCTTGCCGACGGCTGCGAACACCACACCTCGAAGCTGTCTCCGTCCATTGCAGCTGGGTGACAAAATTTTTCATGAACACACGAAAACAAAAGCAACAGTTTTAGGAACACACTGAAACCTTCAGGCGTCGAAGGCCTCACCTGGTGCGGCAGGACGAGGTGGCCGATGGCTGGAGGCGGCGGGGCGGCGCGACCGGTGGCTGGGGACGGTGGGGCGGCATGACGCGGTGGTTGGGGACGACGGGGCGGCGCGGCGCGGTGGCTGGGGACGACGGGGCAGCGCGACGAGGTGGCTGGGGACGGCGGGGCGACGCGACCGGTGGCTGGGGACGGCGGGGCGGCGCGGCCGGTTGGCTGGGGACGGTAGGGCGGTGCGGAACGGGGTGGGGCGGGACGAGGCGGGGCGGGGCGGGGCGGCACGGCCGGCACCTGGGGACGGGAAGGGACGGCGCGGGGCGGGGCGGCTGGCGAGGCGGGTGGCCGGCGGCGGCGGTGGCGGCGCGGGATGGGATGGCGGCGGCAGCACGGGACGGGGGGTGGGGCGAGCGACGGGAGGGAGCTGGTGGGGCGAGCGACGGGAGAGAGCGACGAGAGGGAGGGGGTGGGGCGAGCGATGGGAGAGAGCGACAGGAGCTGGATCCGATGCGGTTGCGTTTTTTCCTTTTCCTGGACCCCACCTACTTTAACCCCAAAAAGCACCCCTTGGGTGGGTTAGAGTTTTTGGGTGGGTTAAATGCATCTAACCAACTCTAACCCACCTGTTTGGATTTTTGAAGGTTAGATGGCTCAACTCTAACCCACTCTAACTCTAACCCTGGGATCCAAACAGGGCCTTTGAAACCAAGTTAGTGTGTTACTTTCTCGTGGCTTGACAAACAGGTGAGTTGAGCCTCAAGTACTTACATACAATTCGTCTGCCAGAGAAGACTGCATCCAGGATTTGCAAAGTATTGTACAGATGATACAACTCAACAGACAACCAAATACAATTTTTTGGCAGATTTATGGCTTTACCTTCCAACCAAGTTATTATAAGATAGATTCTGTACATGCGCAAAATGCACTAAAAAGGCTTCCTCTTCCTGGTACAAGCACGGATGGCTTCAAAACTCCAACTCGGTGTTGCTTGTTCTTGAGGTATGTTTTTGATAGAACCCTTTTCCCATACATGTGGCTTTGCATTGCAGCAGCACGTGGCCTAATAGCTTCGACAAAGGTGGTATGTAGCGTGCCCTGCAAGATTAAACATCCCTGATAAGAATTTACACTTTTTGGCTAGGGGTGAATCAATGTCTTTACCTTGCAATGTTCAAGAGCTGTTTGAATAACAAAATTGCCGTACTGATCCACCATGATATGCTGCAACTTGGGATCGTTGATAAGTTCTTGGATGATTTTGTCACGCATATGCTGCGGCGCTCGCTTTAGATAGTTTTCCACCACATGGCTACCACATTTCTAAATTGATAGATACCCAAAGTGACCCTCCAGCTGATCAACTATTTTCGATATCGCCCATTCAATGCCGTGGTTGAGAATTGACTGAATAACGTAGTTCCTGCAAGGTATGGTTGCATTATCTATCTCTTCAGACTAGTCCCTCCATCCCATACTATAGTTGTTTTTTTATACAACTCAAGCTTCACAAAGCCTTAACCATGTTTATCGAGAAAGTTTTCTATATCTACAATACCAAATATATACCACATGAAACTATATTTCATGGTGAATCTAATGCTATTGATTTGGTATCCTAGATCTTGATAACATTTTTTATAAGATTGGCCGAATTTTACAAAATCTAATAGTACACACTATATTTCAGGATGGAGGGAGTACTAGTTAAGGATTAAGAGCCATACCCAAATTTATCGTCTACAAGGGTAAGAGCACTAGATATAATATTGCTTAACAAGTTGAACTTTTGCTCATCATCTGAATGTTCAATGCATTTTTGAATGCTACAACAGCCTTGTTGATGTGTTGCTAGTCCAAGATAGTGCAATGTAGCAGTATGAAGAACGAACTACAACAATTATAAAGCATCCACAAGTTAGAGTACAACATATATAGATGATAATAAATTATAATTGTGGATAAAAAATAATCAATGCCTGATGCAAAGTGCTTGGATATTTAGCTATGTCAAGCAAAATAGATTATCACAAATAGCCTAAGAAAAGACTAATGAGTACAAATTAGGAACTTTTGTGCCAGCAAGCAATATTCTACACACATTGTTTAATACAAACAACTTGAATGCATATAATGCGTAAAAGGTACATAAATTTCCATATTTAAATCGGATGATTAGCAGGCACATACCGCTTTGGACTCCGGTAACAGTTTCTGCAGGCATCGGTTTGCAACATGACTGCCATTAGGATCTAGCATCAAATGCATTGCTCCAGGACTCAATGCAGACACAACCATAGAAACTTGATCCGGATTATTTACAGTTTCAATTATCTTTTGCACTGCACGAGTCCGGAAGATTTTTTCCGTAAAAATATAAATAGAAGCAATAACTATAATAATAAAGCAAGCGATCAGATTTGTGCTCATACCCATGCATGTTGCAAGAAACTGCAATAAGCTCTCCAGGCGTTTTGGTAACTTCACATAATATGCGCATCCGTTGATACTCATTGCACCCTTCAAGCAGCTTCTGCACTAAATAGTTGCCAAATGAATCCACCATAAGTTCACCAATATGATCAATTATTTCAGCAAAGACTTTTTCGACATCCTCTTTGCTTCCTTGAGCAAATACTTTTTGCAGAAAGCGGTAGCCATTCTGATCCTTAGCCAACATACAGATTCACCCAGCAACTTCGTCAACTGAATTATAATTCAGCTCACATGGTTTCATGACCAAGGGCAGAAACTGGGAGTTTGGTCTGTCGGTGCGCAATGAATAATTAATCTGAATATCAAGATGGTTATGTGCACTACTAGTTCTTCCATCCCTACCAGTGCAACCATCTACAGAAGGAGTACTCTTGGTACTTCTTACTGAATTTACCCCATCAGCCCTCATCTGGACCTTTTCTGGATAACTTACAGTGCTGATATTATCTGAAATCTGATGGCGTGAGAAACCATTAGGCAAAGATTAAACTTGTCAACTTGTTGATGGAAGTCACTACTTCCACATGGACTGTTAGCAGACAATGTGCAAGGGAAACTATTCAGCTGGGTATTTCTTTTCTGAAAGGCAGCACCATTAGAGTAAGGATCCTCAATTCTCATTCCCTGTCGATCAATATTAGGTGTATCAATATGTGATGTGCCATTTGCTGAAGTGCAACATGCAGCCTGTTGATGTCTCCTACTTCGACGAACATCTAACCCAGCAAACTGTTGCAACTGTGGGTAAACATAATGTGGTTGCAGCATCACGTATCTTGGTGCTTCTGTACCATGCTGCCAGATGATGTTTGAATCAAATGGCTGGCCGTAAGGTGCATTCAGCTGAGACTGTCTATCCAGATAAAACTGCTGCTCGATGGGTGAAGTTGACAGAGCTGATTGGTGGTAAGGTGCACTGGAAAAACTATCCAGGTTGTGCATCACTGAGCCCCTTGGGAAATTCTCGTGGAAATCTGTAGGCTTGTTCTTGGTGTCCACCAGTTAATTCGTCTGGTTTCTGATTAACATGTTCAGCACAGAACTGTAGAGACGTCAAATCATCTCGAACAATTGCAGGCACAAACGACGGGTTCAATGTAACATCTGGAGGCGTAATCCCTGAATGAAATTTTGCAGGGCTAGATGGATAGTACCCATTTACTGGCACAAAACCTCTGGTACTTATGAGAGAATTAGCTGTATAATTCTTCAAGCTCATGTCCCCAAAAGCAGATGCTAACAACTGCTCATCAGGTAGACCATCACTAGGGAGTTCCACAACACTCTTATTGCTTCCGATCATTGCAGAATCATACATTGTGAATCGTGGAGAAGGCAACGACCTTCTCATCTTAGTCGTCCTAGCCTGTGAAGTACTACCACTCATGTAGTGGATCACCATGTCATCAACATTGCCCAATTCAGCACCAGAAATCCTGTCAACAAAAGCTCCAAACTTGGAACAATCCTGAATACTCTGTGAATCCCCCATGCCAGGAACAAGATGATCTACGAAACACCGCTCAAATCACACAATGCAGGTAGAGGCAATGGTCCTGCAACACCAGGAGTTTCATGTTACAGTCGGAGGTCATAAAATCTCTGCAGGACATACATAAAGAAAAGGGCAAACCACATGTGAACAGGAAAAAAGGCTTTACACAAAGACATCAGGCGTTCAAGAAACCACAAGAAGATTTGGACGAACACAGAAGAATTTGTTAAGATAAATCTGGCAATCGAACAAAAGGATTAATGCGGAAATTTGATACTAACATCACCACAAAGACGACATCAAACAATGCACATGGATATCTAAATCAGAACTAAGCAGGGAAAGAAATCAAACTAGCCCATAATTCTATCCTCCGGTGGTCCAAATCCACGAGCGGATTACGCAAATATCATAAGTAATGCCATCAACTGCAGGGAAGTCGGGGACCAAGAGTCCACCCATCATTCAATCATCTCAGAATCCAAGGCCGATTAAGATGGCAAAACCCCAGAAAAACCCTCGATCACCACAGAAACAGGACGCAATACCCACCAAGAAGACGAACCAAAGGAAATCCACCTCGAGTAATCCAACCTTGGGGATAACGAACCGAAGAAATCGATCGAAACAACGAGCAAGCCGATCTATCTAAACCGATGAACGATTCCCCAACACGGGCAAGCAAAATTGGCAATGAAGAGAGAAAGCATTATCGGGAGCAACCTTGAGAAGGGGATTGTGATGGAGAATCCCAGGAATCGTGGACAGATTAGGGTGAAACAACCGGCCGTGAAGGATCGGCCAGGGGAAACCAAAGATATGTGGAGATTTTATTGGGAGGCTTGCGGGGGAAGGAGATGAAACGAGGGGTCTGCTGGTGCATTTCCTTGGACTCTTTGCTCTCGTTCACAAATCCATGTGCCCTTTCTCTCTCCCAAGACTCCTCTGCTTTCTGGCCTAGGAGCGAGAGTATAGAGAGAGGAACCGTGGGCCCACACTCCGTCCATCCATCCTGTTTTTTTGAAATCAAGATTAGTTGGAGTACATTAAATAAGACTCGGGCATTTCTAACCGATCTCTTATCCGCCTGTATGGGAGGATATCGGTTTCCCTTCCTCAATAACCACCTATCCGATTCCCTACACCTGGGGTAAAAATTATCCTTTCCCGCAAAAAACCCTCTCTAATCTTCCTAAATATCATCACTGTCGCCGTGGCCAAGTAAAAGTGTTGTCCTCTCTTTCTCCTGCCCTCAGGCCGGCTTGTCTCCTATAGCTGCCGCCGCCACGCCACATCACGGCCATCGATAACTGGCCCTCTAGACGGAATGAGTATCCCGTGCCGAAGAGAAGTTTGGGGATGAAAAAAGTCCAACAGGTTCAAGCTCCGCCTCCAACCACGACAATACCCAGCGGCTAGCAACCGCCTCACCGGCAATGGCCCGCCGCCTTCCGCCGCTCCCGCCGGAGCCAACAGAGGTAGAAAACCGATGGCGGCGGCGACCCTTGCCGAGGAGGCCCCTAAGAAGAAGGCCATGACCGACGCCCCGTCCACCACCGGTGCCTCGTGCAACGTATCCGTCGCATCCAGCGGCCGCAACTAGCAATTAGGGTCACATTCGCTAAGTTCTCGATGAAATGCCGACAAGGTAAATTAAAACAACATCCGTATTTCGATCGATAGTGATTGTTGGTGGCTGACAATGGTGTATTTTTTGTCTTAGTGTGAAGATGAACACGATCGAATTCTTAGCGCCTTTGGTGTCCTCGACATCTATGGGCTTGATGATCTCAATTATGACTCAATTTGGGATCATTCGAAGGGCCAAAGAAGAGGAGGTAGCCGATGAGGAGGTGGCCAAGAAGGAAGTTATGGAGGTCACCAAAGCAAGAACGCGACCATCAAGGTCACGCACTACCAACTACAATCAAATTAAAGATGTTGCTTCTTGCAATGCTCGGATGAACATCTCCATTGCTGCAACGACTGGAATGGATCAAACCAAGACTATGTTTTGGGCGAGAATAGCGGACCACTACAACAACTTTGTGGAGGTGCTATCAAGTCGTGCGCAAGGTTCTCTTGGGCATCGTTGGACCACCATTCATGACCAATGCAACCGATGGTATGGTTGCATCAATCAAGTGAATCATGCACCACCAAGCGGTGTGCAAGTGGTAGAGTATGGCCCTACGTCCAAGATCTATTCAAGCGTCGGAACTCCAAGTTCGTCCACAAGCCTTTCACATTGTAGCATTACGACAAAATAATATGCAAGAACAAGAAGTGGATCCAAAGAGTTTCAGAGACCACTCCAAAGAGGTCAAGATTGAGCATAATCATCGAGGAGGACGACGAGGTTGATGAAGAGGCCAACAATAGCCGAAAGGGGAAACATTGCAAAAGAAAGAAGATAAATGTGTATGGTGGCACATACAAAGAAGAACTTGTGGCCATGATTAAGGCCAATAAGGTGTTGGCAGCCGAACGCAAAGAAGAGAATATGGCTAGGTGTAATGAGCTCAAGGTGTTGGATGAAAAATGGAAGGCCAAGTTGGCAGCCAGAGAGAGAGAGAGAGAGAGAGAGCAATACGGGGCAAACTCGATGTTCGCACACGAACACATCACCGTGTACCTCCAACGCCGAGGGTGATGCACCACAGATCACGTCGAAGGAGACCCCAGAAGCGCGGTACGTGAGCAATCCGGCAGGCGCTTTTGAGGACCCGAAACCCCACAAGTCCGACAGGGACCCCGTTAGGGCACGCGGCGGCTATGGGCTGTCCTAGGTCGACCTGATCGCCCCTAGGGCCTTGTGGATCGCTGCCCTCCAAGCAAAGAACGAACGAAGAACGATGAAGAAGAAGAACAAGGGAGAGGGATAAAGGTAAAGGTAAAGGTAAACTATGTTACATTGATTCGTTCGATTGTGTGTTGTTCAACCAGCCGTCACCCCTTACATATATATGAGACGTCTGGAATTCCCGTACAAGAAAAGGACTCAAATTCCGTCCAAAACATGGAAAGTTAACCTAACTCGAACTAGGAGGGCCGGAACTTTCGGGCTAAAATTATGACGAGTACCCTTTTTGTACCGATTCTGCAGGTCACATATGACTTCGGATCGCGATGATCCCAAAAGCAAAATTGTAGAGGTTGAAACGCATAATATTTCGTCAGTTGAACACTTTTTCATCCGAGGCCATCGTGAAGTTGATTTTGGGCCTGCAAAACTGAAAAAATGTTAAATTCCAGATTTCGGAGCGTATCACGTGCAACTTTCGGTTTAGCCCGGAACCTCCCCGGAACTTGCCCGGAACTTCCTGGGCAAATTTCTGCAGCACACTGTTTCAGCTGTAACTTTTGCATCCGAATTCCGATTTAGACGATTTGTATATCAAAATCGATTGTCTCGACGAGACGACAACAATTCATGTAGAACATTTTCTCATATGAGGCCATCTTGAAGGCGTACTCAGCCGAACAGTACTTTACATATGAAATCTTAGTACTTTGAGCATAATTTCGGCCTTCGAGATGAGATTTGATGACGATGGCCCAAACTTAGAAAATGTTTATGTCAACACTACGGAACTTTTTCATGTAGAGCACTCCTTTATTTGAAACCATCTTGATTGTGTTTTCTTCCATGCGAAAATCGGGTGTCAACACATGCCCCCTGTTTTTCGGCAAAGTTTGCGCGTCGAAAAATAACTTGCACAATGCCTTTTCTATGGACGATGTCAACACTCCACCATCCATTTTATATGCTTAGTATGGTAAGTATATATCGTCCATCTTTACTCTTAGGGCGATAATTGTGTATGGGCCATTTAGATTAGCAAAAAATGTAGCTAATCAAACGTATGATGATTTGGTAATACCCTTTCATGATGTAAGAAATTATATTGCATCCATGGATTAAAAGAAATCTATGAAGGATAACCAACCATACCTAATGACAAATTTCATGGCATAGGCATTAATGACATAGTTGAAGTATATGGATATTGTTTGAACCGAAGATTTTGATGCGCAAACCTTCGACTTGGTTGTTCGGAACTTTCACTCTTCTCTTTTTTCACCTTTGCCGCACTTTTTGCAATGGAAGCTTGCATATTATTCCTGTTGATAGCACTCCTTTTGCGAACCCATGCCATGTTCCTCTTTTCAAGTTCTTGTGCACTAATTAAGCTTTTGCAACTTCTTCTTTTGCTAATACGATAATCCGAGTGGGCAACCTGACAATTCCTTTTTAACCTTGTGCACTCTCAACTTCTTCTGTTCAGATTCAACACTTGATTGACTTGCCTCATCGTGTTTATTAGCCAATGCCAACATTTAATTGGCTCCTTTTCATTTGTGATCAAATCTGAAATAGCACTCTTACGCCCATCTCTTTTAAAGCGGTAAACTTCCTTGACCACCTCTTTTTTCCTCATTGTGCTCTAGACCGATTCCTTATAATGGAAACGGTCTTTGACATATGATTGTTCATCAAATGTTGATCTTTTTGAAGCTTTATAATTTTGGTGAGATGGTTTAACATAAGATGGAGAACGTGCCCTTGTATCTTACATGTCCCATGATAGATATGGCGTAATAGCCCGGGACCGACACTCCAGAAGATTCCCCTTTTATTCCATTGTTGTCATGTGATTCGTCTGGGTGTCACATTCATCACTACATCATTCGCATCATCTTCATAACATCATCACTCGTTTTTGAAAACTTGCATCGGTTCATAGTTGCCGGTTCTCTCCATTCATGTCAACGAGCGTTTTGAGACCAACCACACATGCACGCGCCCGCGACATCGATAAAATATTGTTTTTAAAGTGCGTATAAAACTTTCTCGGATTGGGTCAAAAGTTGGTATGCGATCTTGTTATATTGTAGGTAGGTCGCGTGCCAAATTTCTTCGCATTCCGAGTTCGTTTGATACCCAAACGGTCAACCGTAGCACTAAGGTCATCGGTTTATTAGCGGACGTTTCGGTGTTTCTAAAACTCATGTCACGGGCCGCGTCACCTTTCCTCTCATCCCCACCTAGCCCTCCTACACAGCCCACTAGCCCAGCCTACCCTATTCCTGCGACCGGAGCCGTTCGATCTCAATCGTACGACTCGAATTGGTGCAAAATAGCTAACCCTAGAACGTTTTTTCCTAGTTAAGCAGCTCCCCATGTCCAATTTTGAAACCCTAGCCCTCTTCCTTGGGATCCATGCCGCTAGCCTCCACCCACCCGCCGCCACCTTGCCTGTTGTCTCGCTCCTCCCGTTGCCAGTCTGCCAGGCCCACGTAGGGGACCGCCCGAGCCCATATGGGCCGGGGTGCTCGAGCCGCCGCCAAGGAGCTCCTGTTCCGCCTCTTCCCGGTGCCTCATGTGCTACCGGCCTCGAGCATCGCTGCCCCGGCTGCCTGCTCGCCGGAGCTTCCACCGGCAAGACTTCCCGCCACGCCCGCTCGCTGCCTCGCCCCGCTGTCGGGCCAGACGCCGGCGTCGTGCCACCCTGCTCCCGAGCACCCGTGGCAGCCCAAGGTGGAGCTCCGCCCACCACCGTCCGTTGCTCCGCCCCCGGATCCGGCGAGATCCGGGCCGGTTTCAACCGTTTCGGCCAGCCCCGCCACCCTGCGTCTGTCACCAGCCGGAGATGGCCATCCCCGGCATCCCCGGTGGCTGCCTCCTGCAACCTTGCGTCCTCGCACGAGGAGGACAAGGAGCCCCGATCCGCCGTTCGCCATTCAACGCCCGCGTGGGCTGCCCAAGGCCCAGCCACAAACCGCTCCACCGACCGGGCCCTTGGCCCATGGTGAGCATCGCCCCCAGCCTTATCCCTCGCCTATGCGTCATTTAGATAAGCAGCGCCCCTGTTTGGCCCTTTGCATCTTTTAAATTGTAAGGAATCACATGTTGTTAAAATGCCCATATTTAAATAACCGTACGTCGGATTAAAATGTTTTATATATGAAAAAAGCTTAGAAAATTGTGTAGATCAATAACATGCCATTTTCATCTATGTTAAAATACTTAAGCAATGCTGTTTTGCATCATTTTGTATTAATATCATGTTTGTTGCATTGCACATAATTATTGAATCGTGCATCCAAAGTAATCAAACCTTGCATGTTAAATGTGTAGCATTTTTATAGGTCTTTTCCATGCATGCTAAAAATATTTCATGTGATGGTTGCATTGCATGAATAACTTGCTAATAGGTTATACCATAAACTTGCATAATTAATTGTAAAATATTTTCCTACATGAACCTATCATATTATATATGTTTTCGGGGTACACAAATCCATAGAATTTATCTGTGCATTTAGTTTTGTCATTTGAGCAAGTCTGTCTGCATGTCATTTTTGCCATGATGCCCTTATGTTATTTTCGTGTGATTAAATTCGTGCATCATATGAATTATTTTTGAACATGAGATATGCCCTTTCACATGTGCACTAACCCCTCGTCGTTTTGTTTGCCATGATAATCCATGTTTAGATGATGTTTTCTTATTGCCAACATGTCATAAGAATATTGCTGTTTTGAGGGTCCAAAATATTTCCAAATCTGTAATCTGTAATATTTTGTTGCTGTCTTGCCATGTGTTTTTCTAGTGATCTACAACCCCTTTGGGGTTGGTGTAGTGGAGTTATTTGTAGTTCATAATGTCCTCTAGCATGTGGTTAAGTTTCATGCCATTATATGCCCTGTAGCATATAGTTTTATTGCTGCCAATGTGCCTTTGTGATAAAAACTGCACTGTCAAAAACTGCTATTTTCACTAAGTGTGAAACTGTTTTCAATTAGCTATCTTGTGAGCTTATTTCCTAGTGATCCATGATCCTAAACAACTTGCTCCTGTGATATAACTTGGTGCATCACGTAAGCTTCTGCCCCATGTCTTTGTTGTGCATTTTAGACCTTTGTAGCTTGTTGTTTTCATGCGTGGAAAATGATATCTTGTTGTTTTGGGCAGATTTCTACTAAAACTTGTGTTGGTTGTTGTGGTTAAACCGTAGCTCCGTTTTGAACATGGCATACATGAAACTTGCTTAGAATTTTATGTAGAATCATATTATCTTGTTGAATACATGTTTTGAAGTGCTTTTGGTTGTCATTTTCATGCATTTTGCATTCATGTCATGTTCATCCTATGCGTGTCATAACTTTTAGACCGTAGCTCCGTTTGAGATGTTCCATATATGTAAATCGACTATAATGACGTGTAGAATCACGTGGTATGATTTATTTTGCTATTTAACAAATATATAATATGGTTAGTTCAGATATGCACCACTTTCTAAATTGACATATGAGGTCATTTCGGAAATGCTATAAGTTGTTTCCAGCCTTATTTAAGATGCCTAGATAAATGGTTTATTTATGCTTCACCTCTTGCCATGTTTAACAACATTTAATATTGATGAGTACCTAAATGAGAATGAACTAAATATCCAAATGTGGAGTTTTGTCAATATGCAACTCGTTGCATATTGAGCTTCACTTAATGTGTAGTATTTGATTGTTGTGATTGCCATGCATCATATTTGTTTGCGCATCATGTCATTCATATGCTGTGGTGTTATTGTGTGTTGATCGTTTGTTTCCGGATTGCTTCTTCTTGATGGAGTTCCGAAACCGTTCGGAGTGTGAGGATTCGTTCGACTACGTAGGTGCGTCTTCTTCATGGACTCGTTCTTCTTCCAAGCGGGATCTTAGGCAAGATGACACATTTTCCTGGATACCACCACTATCATTGCTATGCTAGTTGTCTGATTTTCTATCGCTATATTATGCTACCTACCACTTGCATGTCGAGCCTCCCAACATTGCCATGATAAGCCTCTAACCTAATACGAGGCAACATGGAGTCTCAGGGGCCCCCAGAGCTTGGGCCTCCCGAGGCAAAGCCCGTCAAAACAAAATGGGTGCCGCTCGAGCGTCAAGGGGGGCTCCTGAGCACCGCGCCTCAGGAGCCTTACTAGTCACAAAGCCACTTGGCAGCCTCGATGTCGTCCTTGATGATCCGAACAAGATCGAGGGTGCTAGGGCCTTACCTCGTGGTTGCATCCTCGGTGATCTGGCCGTATACCACGACGATAGGGAAATGTGCGGGACTGGGACCAGTCGAAGTAGAGCTGCTTGAGTGTCGAAGGGGACTCCTGAGAAATGCGCCTCAGGAGCCTCACCAGCCACATAGACACTTGGCACCCCCGATGCCATCCTTGGTGATCCGGCCGGCATCGAGGGTGTCGGGGTCTCACCTCGTGGTCGCGACCTTGGCCAGTTGTGTACAACGGCGGTAGAGAATTGCGCGGGACTAGGACCTGCAGACACAAAGCACGGAAAAGGCCCCCAGTTCACGTGTAAGCAAGGAGGAAGCGCCCCAGGCGGAGCAGCATAGTACCTGGACAACCTGACCGCGCAGCAAAATCGTTTGCGACCCGCGAGCTAAGTACACTATCAAATCAAACATGAATTCCCTAATTTAAACAACGCTTCTAGGGTGAGGCAAGACTTGAGCATACTGATGTGAGTACAAAGATACTACGGGATGAATGCGCGCAATTGCTAACACCATAGGGATCTAGAGCGTCAAGGGCAACGACATGGGAACAGAGGCCCGGCGGCGACATGCCCCTGATCCGCAAGCCTTGGCTGGCAACCACATGATCCCCCTCAAGAGGGGGGGGGACTCCACGAGGATCCAACTAGCTGCCACCATTAGGGCGCACAGACGGAGGCCCTAGACAGGCATAGAGAAATCAAATCGCGCAACTACGAGCGGTCAGCGGCAAATCAAAGGCGACAAACGAAATGTAAGTAGGCACAAAAGATTAACGCCCACGAGGGCCAAGTTCGCTTCAAAGTGTTACAGGTACCAGGAGGAAGAAGCAGGGGGATGTAAGCGGAGAGTCGCCGTCGCTGCCCGAGCCGACGACTGCCATGACGCTGGGGCCGCCCTCTTCGTCGGGAGGGGGCGCCCGGGTGAACTAAGTGACCAGGGCATCCACATGCAGACGCACCTCCTCCCGGAGAGGCCTCTGGAGCCCCCCAGCGCGCGCTCCACCACGCGCTCCACCACGCACTAGAGGTCGAGCTGCGGAGCGAGGCGGCACAAGTTAGAGAAGACGTGCGTCGACGCCAGCTCCAAGAGGTCCCGAGCGTCGGCCTTGCTGTCCTCGTTCACGCGGGAGACGCTGGTCTCCAGCACCTCCACCACCTGGCGGAAGAAGTCAAGGTAACCCCCGTCACCCTGCACGTTAGGGAGGGCGAGGGCATCCCCAACGAATCGTTCCACCGCTCCAGCCGCGCGGCGGGCGATGTCGGAGAAAAACTTGGCTCATTGGGACTCCAGCATTCTGGCATAGGCCGCCACATTGCTCGCAACCTGCACGACGTCGGCCGCTTCTTGAACCTGGGGTTGCAAAGCTGCCGGCTCTGCCCTCACCTCTACCTCGCCCCTGAGGGCGGCCTGGAAGGCAGCATCGGCGGTCTCCAGCTAGGCGTGCAGCACGCCTGCCTTCTCCTCGAGCTTGGCGCGCTTGCGTTTCTCGGCCGACGACGCCTTGGAGGAAGGAGGTGGTCAAGTCCGACACATTGGATGTGACGAGAAAAGAATGGATATGACGGGCAAAGAAAGAGGAAGGCGACAGAACACTTACTCCCCCACCATGGCCCAGCGCTGGCAGACCCGTGATGGCTCCGATGACCCCCTGATATGTCTCCAACGTATCTATAATTTATGAAGTATTCATGCCATTTTTACAATAATTCTATATGATTTTGGTGTGATTTTATTAGAACTAACCTGGACTGACGCTGTTTTCAGTAGAACTACCGTGGTGTTGTTTTTGTGCAGAAATAAAAGTTCTCAGAATGAGCTGAAAATTTACGGAGAATATTTTTGGAAAATATAAAAAATACTGTAGTGAAGAGTCATTGGAGAGGAAGGCCTAGGAAGCCACAAGCCACAGGGGCGCGCCCCCTGGCTTGTGACTTCCTTATGGACCCCCTGGACTTGTTTCCGCCGCCACAAACTCCTATAAATACCAAAACCCCTAGAAACAAACCTAGATTGGAATTTCCGCCGCTGCAAGCCTCTAGAGCCACAAAAAACCAATCGGGAGCCCGTTCCAGCACCCTGCCGGAGGGGGAAACCATCACCGGAGGCCATCTTCATCATCCACACGCTCTCCATGACGAGGAGGTAGTAGTTCACCCTCGGGGCTTAGGGTATGTACCAGTAGCTATGTGTTTGATCTCTCTCTCTCGTGTTCTTAAGATGACACAATCTTGATGTACCGCGAGCTTTATTGATATAGATTGAATCATATGGAGTTTCCCCCTCTCTATGTTGTGGTGATGAATTGAGTTTTCCCTTTGAAGTTTTCTTATCGGATTGAGTCTTTAAGGATTTGAGAACACTTGATGTATGTCTTGCGATGGGATATCTGTGGTGACAATGGGATGTTCTATTGATCCACTTGATGTATGTTTTGGTGATCAACTTGCGGGTTCCGTGACCTTGAATCTATGCATAGGGGTTGGCACACGTTCTTATCTTGACGCTCCGGTAGAAACTTTGGGGCACTCTTTGAAGTTCTTTGTGTTGGATTGAACATGATGAATCTGAAATTATGTGATGCATATCGTATAATCAAGCCCATGGGTACTTGTGGTGACATTGGAGTATCTAGGTGACATTAGGGTTTTCGTTGATGTGTATCTTAAGGTGTTATTTTAGTAAGAACTCTAGGGTTGTTCGTGACACTTATAGGGATAGCTCATAAGATTGATTGGAAAAGATAACTTTGAGGTGGTTTCGTACCCTACAATAATTTCTTCATTTGTTATCCTCTATTTGTGACTTTGGAGTGAACTCTTTGCCGCGCGTGAGGGATTGACATATGATTCAACTATGTTAGTATTTTTGGGAGAACTTGCACTAGTAAAAGTATGAACCCTAGGCCTTGTTTCCAAGCATTGCAATACCGTTTGTGCTCACTTTTATCATTAGTTACCTTGCTGTTTTTATATTTTCAGATTACAAAAACCTATATCTACCATCCATATTACACTTGTATCACCATCTCTTCGCCGAACTAGTGCACCTATACAATTTACCATTGTATTGGGTGTGTTGGGGACACAAGAGACTCTTTGTTATTTGGTTGCAGGGTTGTTTAAGAGAGACCATCTTCATCCTACGCCTCCCACGGATTGAGAAACCTTAGGTCATCCACTTGAGGGAAATTTGCTACTGTCCTACAAAACTCTGCGCTTGGAGTCCCAACACGAGTCTACAAGAAGAAGGTTGCATAGTAGACATCAAGCTCTTTTCTGGCGCCGTTGCCGGGGAGGTGAGTGCTTGAAGGTATATCTTTAGATCTTGCAATTAAATTTTTTAGTTTCTTGTTTTTCACTAGTTTATTCTATACAAGAAAACTACAAAAAATGGAATTGAGGTTGCCTCATATGCTTCATCTTTTTAATGCTTTCGTGAAAATGATGGAAAGGAAAATTGTGCTCAAGTGTTAGAAGAAGAAGTTATTAAAATGTTTGGCACTAAATATTAGAGTGATGAGCATGATTGAAATGTTGTTAGTATGAATTCTTTGAATATCCATAGTACTAATGATGATTGCACTAGTCATGATAAAAATATTTCTTATAAGCATGTGAATTTTTGTGGAGTGCATAGAGTTTGTCAAGACATTCCTAAAAGGGAAGATAGATGTTTTAAGAGGCATAAGTATTTAGAAACTAAATGGTTGCAAGAGAGGCTATATGTTTGTGCTGAAAGACTTAATATTTCTCGCCATCCTTGTGAACTTTGCAATGAAAGTGGTCATTTTAATTTCCAATGTGAATTATTTCATGATTGAATTGTATCCAAAAATTGTGATAAGCTCATTACCCTTGAGCATCATAATTAACTTAGTCTATTCTTGGGGTATGAAGAAATGAAACATGAAACTAAGGATGTTCCAGCTTGGGTTCTCATGAAAATGATTGATTTTGATCTAAATGAAATCTATATGTATTGTGTGGTAAATTGCATTGAGAATCCTTATATTGCCAATTACTTAAAGACAAGAAAATGAATAGAAGAGGAAGAGGATACTAATGAAGGGGAAGAGGTTTCCCAATATCCTCCTATTTTTTCTTATGATAAATCAGGTAACAAGGAGAAGCTTTTTATTCAACCAACCTCTTCAAAAAGAAGTTTGGAGGAATTAAATAAAGCCACACATTATGTGGTGAAAAAGAAGAAAAGAAGGAAAAGTAAAGGTAAAGAGGTATCTCTCCCAAATAATGTTGCTCCCATTATTGATAAGCGTCATGAGAATGAATCAAAAATAGTTGTGGAAGATGATACACTTGAGGATGATTTTGTTATGCCTATTGCTTGTTGTGATAATTATTATGGGGAAGATAATGATACTTCTTAGAATCTTGAAAATATTTATGGAACCAACGTGGAGGATGATGATAATAATTGCTATACTATTGGTGCTATTCATACCATTAATGATGAGAGTGATTATGTTTATGATATACAAAGCCACAAGCTTGGGGATGCTATGTTTGATGAAAATGATATGTTTGAGAATTTATTTGCTTCAATTAATGTTTGTCCCAAGCTTGCGGACGCTATGCTTAATGAATATGATATTTTATTCCCCCTACTTTGAATGATCAAATTTGTTATAATGATTGCATGCCTCCTACTTATGATGATTATTGTGATGATACTTATGCAATGAAAAAGAGTGATGATTATTATTATTACACTTTTAATAATTATGAATATCCTTTTACTAAATAGTACTCTTTTAGTGTGGAACCAATTTGTAGTATTCAAGTCTTTTATGATACTCCCACTATTAGTCATGAGAAGAAATTTTCTTATGAGGAGAGTAGTAAAATTTCTATGCTTGTAGATCATGAAATAATGCTTTATGTGTTGGTTATATTGTGGAATTACTTCATGATTCTACTGAAAATTATTATGAGGTAGGAACATATTCTTATAGTAATTGCAATAATACCAAGTTTCCTCTCTATGTGTTCAAATTCTTGAAGATATGCTTGTTTTCCCTTCCTATGCTAGATGATTCTTGCTCCCATAAATTGTTTGCTCACAAAATCCCTATGCATAGGAAGTGGGTTAGAATTAAATGTGCTTTTCTTGAGATTCATGATGCTATTTTTCACGTTTTGATTATTATTCCTATACGAGCATCATTGAAATCATCATGCCTAGCTAAAAGGCATTAAAGAAAAGCGCTTGTTGGGAGACAACCCAACACTTTTACTTTCTGTTTTTGTGTGTTCACATGATTTAGATACAGTATTAATCATGTTTTGTGTCTTTTATTTCAATAAAGTGCCAAGTAAAGCCTTTGGGATAGTGTGGATACTTGCTTGTTTGATTCTATGCAAAAACAGAAAGTTTTGCGTCCGGTATATGAATTATCTGATTTTACTGGAGCGGTAAAAAAATTCTTAAATTTTTATGCAAACTTTATATGAAAATTCCTTGAGTTGCCTTAATTTTGCAGAATTTTTAGAGTCAGGGAAGTATGGTGATCATTCAGATCTTTACAGACTATTCTGTTTTTGTCAGATTCTGTTTTGCATGCATAGATTGCTTGTTTCAAGTGTTCCTATAACTTATATTGAGTAATATACATTGTGGGAATGATGGAATATAGTATGTATCATGTGGGAATAATTATCAATCTTGTCTTGACAGTACCTAAGTGAATGATTTATCTTTATTACACTAACCCTTCTCACAAAGTTCCATTAAGTTGTGTGTGATTGAAGTTTTCAAGTTTTGGGTGACACACCTATATGAGAAGAATAATAAGTGACAAGAACCTAATCTTGGGGATTCCCAAGGCACCCCGAAGGTAATATTCAAGGAAGACTCAAGCGTCTAAGCTTGGGGATGCCCCGGAAGGCATCCCCTCTTTCGTCTTCAACACTATCGGTATATCTTACTTGGAGCTATATTTTTATTCGTCACATAATATGAGTTTTGCTTGGAGCGTCATTTTATTTTGTTGTTCTCTGTTATGTGTTATTTATAATCTTGTTTTTCAATAAAAAGTTCCAAAAATTTCCTTTAGGATGCTTGAATTGCATGTTTGATGTGTGCTGTGTAAAAACAGAAACTTCTGCTGTAGTATTTGAATTTTCATATTTTACCGGAACGTGCAAAGTTTCCGAAATTTATAAAAAGTATTTTTATATAAATTTAATAGCATGTCCTAAATTTTTATAAGTTTTTGAGTTACATAAGTACACTGTTTTCATAAATTGCTACATATTGTTCTGTTTGGGCAGATTGCTGTCATAGTTTTGTTATCTACTTATCCTATAGTTTCCATAGTCTATATTGGTAGATATAAATTGTGGAAATGATATTATACAGTAACTAATGTTTGAAAATTATTATGCAACTTGTCTTGGTAGTACATGAAGTGTTGATTTATTCTTATGTGTACTAACCTATCCCACGAGTTCTTTCCAAGTTTTTTGTGGAAGATGTTTTTGAGAATAGGTGAAACCGGGATATGAGAGGATTGAATGAGATAAAAAAGCTCAATCTTGGGAATGCCCAAGGCACCCCAAGTAAATATTTCAAGAATTCTCAAGCATCTAAGCTTGGGGATGCTACACATCCCACCTCTCTTCATCAACAATTATCGGTTAGCCTATGTAGAGCCTAAATTTTTATTCATTCACATTATGCGTGCTATTCTTGGAGTGATAATTTTTACTTTGATTGCTGTTTAATAAAATACTCAGATCTGAAAATATTTATTGAGATAGAGAGTCCTCACATAGCTACTCAATTGTTTGACTACTCGTTGATCTTCACTTATATGTTTTGGAGTAGTTTTGTCATTTACTCTCGTGCTTCACTTTTATCCTATGAGTAAATGGTTGAATGAGTTGAATATCATAAATCTGAAATTATATATGTTTCATTTGCTTATCCCATGGGTGGTAATGACTTCACATATAAGAAGTATAGGTGGTAAAATTTGTTGAAAATTAGCAGACACCACATTGGTCACTTGAACCATTCATGAAAAAAATATTGAAGGAAGAGAGATTTCACATATAAATATACTATCTTGGACATATTTTATGCTTGTGATTACCCGTTAATTATTTTCAAACTTGAGCAAATTAGTTGAAGTTGGACAAGGAAGACAACGTAATGAATTATGGTTGCGTATATTTGTATAGAAGTTATATTGTTATGGATCCTCCAACATGTGGTGCTTGCACTACTAGAAAAACGGCTATAGCTAATATGGCCATTAATGGTGCACCATGTATGTGGTGCGCCACTCCTATATAGCAGTGGCGCACCAGATATAGGTGCACCATTAATGGCCATATTACTGATGGTGCACCTGGTGTGTGGTGCGCCATTACTAGTTTTGTCCTGGCCCCACACCCTTCCCAGACTTAGCAGTGGCGCACCAGGGGAAAGTTCGCCATTACTAGTTTTAACTAGTAATGGCGCACCACACCCACGGTGCGCCACTACTAACAATTTTTTCAAAACTATTAATGGCGCACCACACACCAGGTGCGCCATTAGTAACCCTGGTTACCAATGGCGCATTCTTAGGAGGTGCACCATTGGTAACCTAAGAGCAGCTAGATATTTTTGACAACCACCTACCACACTCACTTTCCCCACTTCATTCTCTCCACCTCTACCAAGCTTGGTCTCGGTTGCCTCCTCCTCCTCACCTCATTTGCACCATAGATTCACCCAAATTAAGTGGTTAAATTTCCTTTTTTTGATAGGTAAGTAAGGGGAAAGCTTTCTTTATGTTCTAGATCTACTTTTTCTCCCTCCAACGTACACACTTTTTATGGCCTAGATCTACGTATGTTTGTGGTGTTGCATATGTTTGTGTTTGAAGGTACCGGTATTTGAAATGCGATAGTTGCCAATATTTTGCCGGAATGTTGATTCATTTCCATTTCGGCGAGAATTTGGCACTATGCATTCTTTTTGGTCCTATTTTTAGGCAAAGTCATGCCAATTTTTTTTGGTTCTAAAATATCGTTTTGCTCTACCCCGTAGGCAACCATGGTCCGCACGATGACCGAAGGCATCGTGAATAGGTTTTTGAGCTCCGCGAAGGCCGAGATGCTTCAAAAGAACGAGACGGAGATAAGATGTCCGTGTCGAAGATGCAAGCTGAAGAGCCTTATGGACCCGGATTCTAGACAGGTGCGGGACCACCTGCTCGTGCATGGTTTCATGGATGGCTATTGGTGGCAAGGTCATGAAGATGATTATGAAGTCGTCCATGGGGGCCGGGCAAGAAATAAGTAAGGGCAGCAAGACAATAGCGATGAGGGCGGGCGAGAAGACGAAGAATCTCGAGGATATGATCACGAAGTAGATGCAGGACACAATCATCATGTAGAAGATGCCGGACATGATGAGGAGGAAGATCAAGACGAAGGGCATGATCATGAAGATGAAGATGCCGGAGCAGACGATGATGGACCATCGATGGGCTGGGTGTAGGACCCTCATATTCAAGAGCTGCTTCTCAAGCAGACGGGTAACGCAAGAGCTGCCGCCCGAGAGAAAGCCAAGCTGAATCAACTAGAGATAGACGCGGTTACTCCCTTGTATGAAGGATGCAGGCCCAAGGATACCCGCCTGAAAGTAACGCTCATGGCTCTGGAGATGAAGGTAAAACACAAAATGACCGACGCTTGCTTTGACGAGAACATGTCATTCTGTCACGAACGTCTTCCCAAAGGGAACAAGTGCCCGACCAGTTTCGAGGAGGCGAAGAAAATCGTGTGTCCTCTGGATTTACCGCACGTGAAATACCATGTGTGCATGAACGATTGTATCATTTATCGGGACGAGCACGCGGAGTCTACCATATGTCTGGTGTGCGGCATCACTCGATACAAGAAGAGGAAGAAAGCTCCTCGAAAAGTGGCATGGTACTTTCCGATCACTCCTCGTCTGCAGTGGTATTTCGCGGACCCTAAGCTAGAAAAGCTCCTGCGTTGGCACGCGGATAGGGAGGAGAAGAAGCGAGAAGATGATGGAAATGATCCGGAGATAAATAAAAAAGAGAAGATGCTGAGTCACCCTAAGGATGCGAGCCAGTGGCAAGCGTTGAACTTCGAACACCCAGAATTTGGGGACGATCCAAGGAACATCGTGCTGGGCGCGAGCACCGATGGAGTCAATCCGTTTGGCAGCCAGACAAGCACACATAGCACCTGGCCTGTGTTTGTGTGGATGTACAACCTTCCCCCTGGATGTGCATGAAGAGGAAGTACATTCACATGAGAATGCTAATTGAAGGGTCAAAACAACTAGGGAACGACATCAATCTATATCTGGGGCTGCTGAAAGAGGAGCTAGACACGCTGTGGAAAACGCCAGCCAATACGTGGGACGCCGCAGCAAAACAATATTTCCCTATGAGAGCCGCACTGCTCACAACGGTGCACGACTATCTCGGTTACGGATATGTCGCGGGGCAGGTGGTCCACGCATTTTCTGCATGCGCCAGGTGCATGGATGACACAACGTATCGCTAGCTAGATAGAGATCCCGGGTCTTCAAAAACCGTGTTCACGGGACATCGAAGGTGGCTTCGCGACGATGACGCATGGAGAAAACGCAAGGATCTGTTCGATGGTGAAACCGAACCCCGAAGACCCCCACGTACGAGGAGCGGCGAGGAAATAGACGAGCTATTGAAAAATTGGAAAGAGTGCCTACCGTCGGGAAAGAAGCGAAAGGCACCAGAGCCGCTGCTGAAGGTATGGAAACAAGGTCTGTTTTCTGGGACTTGCCGTACTGGAAGATCCTCCGTGTGCCTCACAGCCTTGATGTCATGCATATCACGAAGAACGTGTGCGAGAGTCTGCTTGGTACCCTACTCAACATGCCAGAGAGGACCAAAGATGGGCCGAAAGCAAGGGTAGACTTGCAATCAATGGGCATCAGGGAGGAGCTTCACGCAAAATGCCCTAATGATGATGATGATGATGATGAGGCGAAGGACACGGAAAGTCATCGCAAAGGCAAAAAGGCCAAGAAGATCGAATATGACTGCCCTCCCGCGTGCTTCACTCTAAGTCAGAAGGATATCGAGCAGTTTTTCACCTGCCTCGTAGGCGTAAAACTTCCTTATGGTTATGCGGGGAAGATAAGCAGATACCTAGACTCAGCGAAGCAGAAGTTTAGCGGGATGAAGTCTCACGATTGTCACGTGCTGATGACGCAGATACTTCCAGTTGCAATCCGTGGGATCATGGACGACGTCATCTCTCAGAAGTCGGTTGGCATGAGGCAACTCAGAAGGCTACAGGAAGAGATCGTGGTGATACTATGCGAGCTTGAGATGTACTTCCTGCCCGCATTCTTCGACGTTATGGTGCATATGCTGGTCCATATCGTGGACGATATCATCCAACTCGGGCCGACATTCCTGCACAACATGATGCCGTTCGAAAGGATGAATGGTGTCATCAAAGGATACGTTCGCAACAGGGCACGTCCAGATGGAAGCATAGCCAAGGGCTTTCTAACCGAAGAGTGCATCTCCTTCTGCACGAATTATCTAGGCAACGAGAACCCCGTTGGTCTGCCCGTCAACAGGCACCTCGGCAGGCTCGCTGGATGGGGTCACCGCGAGGGTCGCCGCGAAATGCATGTCGACTTCAAGGGTCGACTCGCTGACTTTGAAAGAGCAAACCTAGTCGCGCTACAACACATAGACGTGGTCGATCCTTGGGTGGTAGAGCACAAAAGCTTTATCGAGAAGACGTACAATGACCGAGGCCAACAGAGGACGGACAGAGATATAATGAAAGAGCACAACTCATGTTTCACGCGTTGGTTCAAGGACAAGCTTCTGTCGTACCCTTTACATGAGGATTCTTCCGCGGAAGAAAAACTCATATTCGCCTTGTCACAGGGCGCTGAGCACAACCTGATGACCTATGAGGCGTACGATATCAATGGCTACACATTCTACACCAAGGAAAAGGACATGAAGAGCGATTATCAGAACTCCAGGGTAACGATGGAATCCTACACCGATAACGACAAGGAAAAATACTACGGAAGGATCGAGGAGATCTGGGAGCTGAGCTACGCTGGAGAGAAGGTCCCGATGTTCCGTGTCAGATGGGCCAAGAGCGTCCTAAAAGAAGATTGGCATTTCACCACCATGGTTATACCCGAAGCCAAATCCAAGACCACGAGCGCAAACGTCACCGCGAAAAATGAGCCATGGGTACTGGCTTGCCAAGTGGACCAATGCTTCTTCATTACCGACCCGTCAAAGCCCAGTCGTGTTGTCGTGAGGAGAGGCAAAAGGAACATCATCAGAATGGATGGAGTCGCCAATGAGCAAGACTTCGACAAGTACGGCAACCCGAAGATGGAAGATGACAACGACAATGAAGTACCATACACCACAAGAAGAAGCAGGACCACCCTACCGAAAGGACGTCCGTTCAAGAGAAGAATTCAAGGGGTTCCGGGGCTAAATTATTCAACCACGAGAAAGAAGGGCAAGAAGATTGTGAAAATATAGCTAAGATCGAATCACGACGTGTCGGCCGCATGTGTGTGTTAGTGGCAAGCTCAATCTTTGATGACTGTTATTTCATGTCACTTGATTTCAACCATGTCATCTAATTCTAAATATTTGTACAATGGTTTTATCACTCCATTTGCATTTTCCTTTTGTTTTATCTCAAATCTTAAATTATTAGATGCAACTAAAAATCCAAAAAAAGTAAAAAAAAGTTAGTAATGGCGCACCAGGAGAAGGTGCGCCATTGCTATCACGGTTTTTATGGCGCACCCCTAAAAGGTGCGCCATTGATATACCAATAAAAAAAGTTAGTAATGGTGCACCAGGAGAAGGTGCGCCATTGCTATCACGGTTTTTATGGCGCACCCCTAAAAGGTGCGCCATTGCTAACCCTCCCCCCACTACGACCTTCCCTCCCTCCCCTCCCGCCTCCTGCCTTCGGTCCCCTTCTTTCACAACCGGCCGTCGCCTCCCACCCCCGCTCCGCCATCGCCTCCCCTCCCCTCCCCTCCCAGCGGCTCCAAAATCTTCAGATCGTCTACGCGGGAGGAGAGGAAAACCACGCCCCGCCAAAATCCACACCAGCCAGCCGAGCCTCGCCAAATCGTCTGCGCCAGAGAGAGGAGCGGGCGACTCTACTGCTTCGTGGTGGTCTCGCTCGCGATCCCACCGCCCACCGCCCATCGCCGTCACGCCTTCCTCGGTGAGGTAAAGGTTTCTCCCATCGCGGCAAGTTCCCATCTCGGCGAGGAACTTTAGGACTTGTAAAAAATGAATGTCCCTGTACATCAAGTTCTTGTGCTGACCAGCAAGTTTCAGGTCTTACATGGTGTTGTGTTCATAGGATTTGGATTCATTCTAGTGTGTTAGGCAATAGGTTTATACTTACATCTTTCTGTATAGGAAAAAATGTTAGCTCTTGCTTGGTATGGTAGGAGCAACCTTCAGAATTTCGACTATAATCTGAATACTCCATATGGTGGCACTGGCATCTTTTATAGTAATGGAATATTGCGGTTGCTGCATGTAGAGACGCTGCTGAAGAGATGTTAGTTTCATTTATGAAACTTGCATTCCTTTAGTCTGTTTAGGGGAAGAGAACAAAATGATTATGTTTGTAGCTATGGCTAAGCACCTTTTAAGTTTGTTGTTGGTCACTACAGTACTACTTATGCACCCCTCTGCCGTTTTCCAAATTTCCTGTTTTGATTGAGCTGTCCATCAAATCTATTTGTCCTACTTGAACTCTCACTATACTGTTGAGTTTGTATTTTGTCAATCTAAACCTATTTTTGAGGCATCTTCAGGTTTTGTTCACCCCTGTTTATCCGGAAGGTGGCTAGCCCCTGTTTTTTTAATGGAAGGAGTGTCTGGAGCACTGGATGCATAGGCCTGTCAATATTTTAAATTGCTAAGCACCCGTGTGTCCTGGAATGTTGATGCCAGGACGAATAGTTACCCCTTTCTTCGGAAATGTTGATTAATTTCCGTTTCAGTTGAGAATGGGGCACTCCTAGGTCAAGAAAATTAGCAAAGGTCATGCCCAATTTTCTTGACCTAGAAGGTGCCCGATTCTCAACCGAAACAAAAATTAATCAACATTTAGAGACAATGTTTTATTCTCAGTTTTCCTCTAAATCTGAGAAGAATAGATACTACCCTGATCTCATCCAATAACTCTAGTAGCCTTTTTTCCTATTTAGAGCGAACATGGCCGACAATGATGAGGCCGGCGGTTCGGGCAAGCCATTCTAGGAGCTGTCCCAGGAGATGGAGGAAGAACCTCACCGCTATGAGGACGCCGCGGAAGTCACCGATCCCGACTACACAACCCCTAGTGGCGTCGGGGATGACACCACTAATGGTGCCGCCGAGGATGCCACCACTGATGATGGCAGTGAACACACAGATGGCAGCCAACCAAAGAGGCAACGGAAGGACCGGCGCCCGAACATGCTCGGCACCGTCAAGGAGGAATTTACTGAAGTGTCCTCTAGTGGGCATCCAACGGCGCCCAAAGAATTAGTCCGTGGGTACGCAGGACAACTCGGGTGCATTCTCCGGAGCACCGTCTCGATCAACACCGAGAACCTAAGGCATCGTGACCGAGGGAATTTGTGCAACCTCCTCTTCACGAAGCTGCACGGATGATACAAGTTCCCCGGTGACTTTGCAAACACATGCCTCTCAGGGAATAAAGTGAACAGTGCCGCCCTCACAAAGATGAGCACGGCCCTGGCTACTTGAAGAGCCGCGGTGAAGAGAAGGATTCTAAGTGGTGATAGTTATGAGAAGATCAAGGAGACAAATCCTTCGATCAGTGAAGCTGACTACCTGGAGTTCAAGATCAAGTGCGAGAGCAACGCATCCGCGAAATCAAGTCAGTGGGGGAAAGATATGCGGGACTTGAACTTAGGGGTCCACAAACTCGGTCCCGGCGGTTACAGAGTGGCGGAATCTAAATGGGACAAGGAGGACGCGGAGCGTGCCGAGCAAGGCCTACCACCCCTCTTCGATAAATACCATGAAAAGCACACCAAGAACTACGTCAGGGCCCGCTACAAGGTGGACCCGGTAACAGGGGAGCTTACCACGGATTCGAAGGTGAAGGAGCTTGAGCGTGTTCTGGTAAGGAATACACCCCCACGTAATTAGCTCCATATGGTTGCATTCTAATTAATGAAGACAAATTTCTAAATGATTCACGTTGCTTCCACAAGAAACTGAAAGCAGTAGCGCAGGGTCTCAGAGCTCCCCGTCTGCCCCTTGGGACACCACTTTAAATAGGGCATTGAACGTAATGAAACACAAGGATAAGTTCAGTAAGCCGTCGTCAGCTAGTCGTGTGGCCGGCGAAGGCTTGTCCACGAAATGGTCGGAATACTATAAGGCTGGGCGAAAGGAGAAAAAGACCATCTCGGAAAGCCAGGAGCGCAAGGTTAAAGAACTCAAGGCACAAGTGGCGCGGATTCCGGAGATAGTACAAGAGCAAATGCGAGACCAACTGGGGGCAACGATCACTATAATTATGCCTTCCTTGGTTGAGGGGCTGCGGGGGTGGATTGCGGGCGGCCAACAGGGGCCGCCCCCGATTCCCAGCTTCACGGGCAGCAACTCGCACAATGCGCTGGCATTGGTGTCTCCGGCGGAGGCGGCATTGGTGTCTCCGGCGTCGGTGCCGGTATTGGAGCTTAATGCACCCGAGTGTGGGAAGAATACGCCGGCCGGCACCTCGGCAGCAAGCGGCCCCTCCATCACTTGCACGCCCGCCGTTGGCGGTGCCTTGACATTAGCCAAGCTCGACGCCATCATGGTAACTAAGCCTCGGCCGATGATTTCATATCCTTGACTTTGACTGGGTATCCCTGACGCCCTACATGTTTTCACAGGGCGCTGCCAACATTCCATGCACTCTCCTGCACTTCGTGGACGGCAAGTTGATCGATGTCGCCAAGGCCAAAATCATTGAACTGGGCAACCGTGTGTTCCACGGTAATCCGATGCCACCCACCGTGTATAGGGTTCAACTGGTTCAGGTGCTGCGGGGCTGCGACGACTTGTTACCTCCGTATCGACCCCCTGGGGCTGACGAAGATGATGTGATGACCCTCAGCGCCTGCTTAAACTGGTCCATGCTTTGGCCGACGAGCCAGATTCGTTTGGGGGCGGGGGACACCACCCCACAGACAACACCACCAGTCGTGCCGGCGCCAAGCCATGGCAAGACCACCGCAACGCTACCGTCGTCAGCTGATCCGGATATGCATATGGCACAAGATCTGGATGACAATGACGGTACATTTTCCAACGTTAATAAGTACATCAACGAAGATGGGTACGGTGACGAATTCTTGGGGCCTCCTTCTCAAGAACCCAACCCTACAAAAGAAGATCGCGATCTAGCTGGTACCACGAAGAAACCCAATTGCAATAGGTGTCGTCTGTTCAGTTCTTAGGAGATGCCTCCAGCTGCCACCTTCACCGAGACTCAAATAGCCGAGGTGCGAAATATTATCAGCCCCAACACACTCAACAAGGTGGTCTCTGATCAGAACTTGATCCCATTACAGCAGAAGAAGCAGAAGGGACGGAAAAGAAAAAATAACAAGGGTGCGAGCCAGCCGGCACCGAGTACGATCCATGCTCAGGACGGGCCACCAATACCTAAGGATATCTCGAGGAGGGTGCATGTGGCGGGTAGGCCGATGCTACCGACTAATCTGCTCAATGCTACAACCGGTGCTATGCGGAGTCTGCATGACGGTGTTCTTTCTATGGAGAAGCGGCGTCTCTCCGAGAATGATGTGGCATACCCGGTTTTCATGGCCAAGGTGCCGGAGGGCAAGGGCTTTGTTGATAGCACCATCGGGTGTATGATCGTCCTGCAGTTTGATGACATCTTCGCTATGTTTAACCTTTATCCGCTGCACTACACCTTTGTTTGGCTATTTTCGCTCAGTATGGAGATGCGGATCATTAGAGACAAGACCCCGGACATCGTGATAGTTGACCCCTTCTACATGCGTGCCAAGATATTGGGCAGCACTGGGGACCGGCAAGTCACGAGTTCATACCTCGAAGGCGTCATTCTGGCGACCCAGATAAGGATAACTTCCTCGTGCCTTACTTTTCCGAGTAAGTTATCCCCTCACCGCCCCGTAACATATGATTTCTTAGATTTCGATCGTTCTGTTTTTTTCCTAACATTCCGTGTTTTGTGCAGTGACACACATTGCACACTCATCCTCTTAGGCCTGAAATATTCCATGGCCACGTATTTCGACCCGGACAGTCAGTCGAATAAAGACCACAAATATCAAGAAAGTTCTTGATGATGCTCTCCCCGGCTACGCCAAATTTGGAGGCACCTTCAGGAGGCCAATTTGTAGGTACGGCAAGCACGTGTTCACCCACGTAACGACGTTCCCCTGCGTCAAGCAGCCGCCTGGCAGTCAGAAGGATGCCTACTACGCCCTCCATCACATGCGTGCGATCGTAGGGGACCTTCATCACCTTATGCTACCAAATAATCTCAAAGAATGGGCCGCACGCTTGTCAGCAATCCAGGACGTGGACATCAGACACGAATTCTTTCACATCCAGTCGGAGTTTGCGGACATCATCTATCAAGATGTCCTTCGTACCTCGGGGCATTTCTACCTCAAATATCAACCATCCAAAAGTGAAATAGAAACAACGCTACAAATGCAGGCTGACAACGACCACACATTCATGACCATCACGAAAGACGGCGGCTTCATCCACGCTCCGGTCCCTGAGTCGAGTCGAAAGTATTGATGCTATGTAGTTCTGAAATATCGATTAGCTCATGTTGTAATTAAACTTTAATGAACTTGTATGTCTCTTTAGTTTGGACAGTCATTCAAATTATATGTAATCGATGCTATTTATTAGTAGGACCATGAATCGTGCTATTAATGTGTTGCTTTTCTCTTCCGATCCTTTTGTTGCATACTTATATATTGCTTATATATTATCTGTGAATTGCTACTAACGTTTTGTTTGTCTAGTGCATAGAGATGCCATCGTATGTCGTGTACAAGGGTGAGGTTCCTGGAGTCTACGACGACTGGGAGGAGTGTCGGAGATAGGTTCACAGTTTCAGCGGTAACAGATACAAAGGGTACACCACTAGGGCGGAGGCGGAAGCTAGATATGCGCGCTATCTAGCGGGAGAGAGTAGGGAGCGGAGGAGGAATCGGATGAAGACCAGTTTCATCGCGATGATGCTCATCGTGATTGCTGATCTCTTCTATGTGATGGTAGTTTAGATGATCGATATTGACTTTGTAATGTGACGACAAACTTGGCTAATGTTTGAACTTTGTTCGCTATTTCGAATTTGGAGACTAATATGATGAGTTGTATCGTGTGATGTTTATATTCTGTGCTGTAACATATTTTGTAACCTGTGCAAATACCAGAAATGCAAACAATAATAATTCGTAATATTCATAGTAGTGGCGCACCATATTGAGCATTAGTGGCACACCAAGGCTAAATACCAGTGGCGCATTATGGGGCATAGTAATGGCGCACTTGGGGGCATAGGTGAAGGTAAATATGGCCCCCTAGGAGGCATAGTAATGACGCACTGTTGGACATAGTAATGGTGCACTACGTGGTGCGCCACTATTATATGGGATACTAATGGCCCACCAGAGGTGCGCCATTACTATTTGTTACTAGTGGCGTGTTAATAGTGGCGCACCTATAGTGCGCTATTAATAGCAAAAACTGGTGCGCCACGAATAGCCTTTTTTCTAGTAGTGTTGCTTCCACCTCATACTAGCCAAAACTTCCGCACCAAGTAGAAATACTACTTGTGCATCCAAACACCCTTAAACCCAAACTTGTTCCATATGAGTCCACCATACCTACCTATATGCGGTATTTACCTGCCGTTCCAAGTAAATTTGCACGTGCCAAACTCTAAACCTTCAAATAATATTTTGTTTTGTATGCCCGAATCGCTCATATAGTAACTAGGGACTGTCAGTATCTTCAATGCTAGGTGGGTTATTCTCACGATATGTGTTGATTCACTATCATTCACGAGAAAGTGGCTGGTAATAGGGATTCCCAGTCCCGAAATCAAAGAATTTTTTTGCAAATAATTAAACAAAACTCCCCTAGGAATGTTGTTTCTATGGACGGTACCCGTGGATTCGGCTCGCCGTGGAGTGTGATTGATTGGTGGAGGGGGAGTAAAAAATTTACCATTCTGTTTGGGAACTGCCTATAATGTATCTAGCATGGAAGATACTAAGATCTCTCAGTTGTTATGGTGACAATGAAAGCATACCACCCAAAATTATTATTCATCTCTGTTTTAAAAGCTCGAGCTCTAGCACCTCTGCAAATCAATGCTTCCCTCTGCAAGGGCCTATCTTTGACTTTCTAGTACTTACCTTTATGCAAGAGTCATGGTGATCTTCACCACTTCCTATATTTCGCCTTTTTCTCTTGGCAAGCGTCATGTGTTGGGAAAAGATCCAAGCATATATGGCCATTCAAATATATTTGATCATGAATTATTATTGTTGACAATTATCTATATGATAAATAAGTTGGGAAGCGAAACTCTAAGCCCCTATCTTTCTCTGTGTTCGACGGATGCCATTTGCTCTAAAAATATGCTTTGAGTGCTAGCAATCATGGAAGACTATATGATAGTTGAGTATGTGGAATTTGCTAAACAAAAGCTCTTACATAGACCCTTCCTGAAAAAAAGATGAATTGCAATTGTTCGATGACTAGGAATATGGTTTGTTAGTTTTCAAGAAGCTTTCTGGTCTATACTTTAACATGTGGATAGCTTGTTATTTAATCATGAGAAGGTTTATGAGATGAGCTACTGTTTATGATATATAATGATGCTAAAAAAAGTGTTTGGAACTATCATTGATCCAATTTATGCACTATGCTAGCATTCACACTTCATAAATTGTTTCTTTTATCATTTACCTACTCGAGGACGAGCAGGAATTAAGCTTGGGGATGCTGATACATCTCCAACGTATCTATAATTTATGAAGTATTCATGCCATTTTTACAATAATTCGAAATGATTTTGGTATGATTTTATTAGAACTAACCTGGACTAACACTGTTTTCAGTAGAACTACCATGGTGTTGTTTTTGTGCAGAAATAAAAGTTCTCGGAATGAGCTAAAAATTTACGGAGAATATTTTTGGAAAATATAAAAAATACTCGAGCAAAGAGTCATCGAAGAGGAAGGCCGAGGAAGCCACAAGCCACAGGGGCGTGCCCACCCCCCTAGGGCGCGCCCCTGGCTTGTGACTTCCTCGTGGACCCCCTGGACTTGTTTCCGCCGCCACAAACTTCTATAAATACCAAAACCCCTAGAAACAAACCTAGATCGGGAGTTCCGCCGCCGCAAGCCTCCAGAGCCACGAATAACCAATCGGGAGCCTGTTCCGGCACCCTACCGGAGGGGGAAACCATCACCGGAGGCCATCTTCATCATCCACATGCTCTCCATGACAAGGAGGGAGTAGTTCACCCTCGGGGCTTAGGGTATGTACCAGTAGCTATGTGTTTGATCTCTCTCTCTCTCTCTCATGTTCTTGAGATGACACGATCTTGATGTACCGCGAGCTTTATTGATATAGATTGAATCATATGGAGTTTTCCCCTCTCTACCTTGTTGTGATGAATTGAGTTTCCACTTTGAAGTTTTGTTTTCGGATTGAGTCTTTAAGGATTTGAGAACACTTGATGTATGTCTTGTGATGGGATATCTGTGGTGACAATGGGATGTTCTATTGATCCTCTTGATGTATGTTTTGGTGATCAATTTGTGGGTTCCTGACCTTGGGAATCTATGCATAGGGGTTGGCACACGTTCTTATCTTGACGTTCTGGTAGAAACTTTGGGGCACTCTTTGAAGTTCTTTGTGTTGGATTGAACATGATGAATCTGAAATTATGTGATGCATATCGTATAATCAAGCCCATGGGTACTTGTGGTGACATTGGAGTATCTAGGTGACATTAGGGTTTTGGTTGATGTGTATCTTAAGGTGTTATGTTAGTATGAACTCTAGGGCTGTTCGTGACACTTATAGGGATAGCTCATAAGAATGATCGGAAAAGATAACTTTGAGGTGGTTTCGTACCCTACAATAATTTCTTCATTTGTTCTCCTCTATTTGTGACTTTGGAGTGAACTCTTTGTTGCGCGTGAGGGATTTACATATGATTCAACTATGTTAGTATTGTTGAGAGAACTTGAACTAGTGAAAGTATGAACCCTAGGCCTTGTTTCCAAGCATTGCAATACCGTTTGTGCTCACTTTATCATTAGTTACCTTGCAGTTTTTATATTTTCAGATTACAAAAACCTATATCTACCATCCAATTACACTTGTATCACCATCTCTTCGCCGAACTAGTGCACCTATACAATTTACCATTGTATTTGGTGTGTTGGGGACAAAAGAGACTCTTTGTTATTTGGTTGCAGGGTTGTTTGAGAGAGACCATCTTCATCCTACGCCTCCCACGGATTGATAAACCTTAGGTCATCCACTTGAGGAAAATTTGCTACTGTCCTAGAAAACTCCGCGCTTGGAGGTTCAACACGAGTCTACAAGAAGAAGGTTGCATAGTAGACATCACCCCCTACCGCCGCCTCCGTAGGGAGGCAAGGGGGCTGACGGCCCCGTGCGCTCTCTAGCACTGGCAGAGCTTCCGCCGGACGGCATGAAGAAAGGTAGAAGAAGGGAAAGGAATAGGTTTTCTCTGGAGGTGCGGAAACAGGCGGACGCTTCGAGGAAGCTGGGTTACGTCACAAGGAGGAGGATTTATATGAAAGGCCAAGGCCACGAAGCATCGTGGGAGAGCAAGCAACGTGTGCCCCTCGGGCTCCGAAAGGGCCGGATCGATTGAGCGCGGCTCTGCCGCACGCCGCCTCTCCTGACGCCCCAGATCACATCCGTGTGGCCCGAGAGTAGGAAGTTCAAGGAATCGACATCATTCAAGCAAGGGTAATGATGGCCGGCGCTGGCATGAGCGTCCCGTCGGTTTGACTTGGGCGACCCTTGGCGCCTTCTAGGAGCAGGGGCACCGCCGCACGGGTGGCCGACGCGTGTAAAGCCTGGCCCGCAGACGTTCAGGGCCCGCGACGCTTCAGGACATCCCCAAAGCTTCACTTCAGAGCCGGCTCGAGCATGCCTTGGGACCGGGGGCTATAGTTGGCCTTCTGGGAATGGAGGTACCTAGTCCTGCCTGCCTACAACCCAGGGCATGGCCCACTTCATCGGCCAGGTGAGGCCCGGTGCGACATCACTCAAGACAAGGCCCTCGCAAGGACCCTGGGCTCGCGAGGAGGAGCAACATCGAGACCCTCGAGGAAAGAGCCTCCTCAGGCCCCCCTCTTGAGGGGCGGAGATCCCTATGCAAGGCCCGGCCTCAGGAGTCAAGGATGACGCATATGAGGACAGACAAGCGCCAGCGAGGCATCATAGTTTCCTCTTTGGTGAAAAGTAAGCAAGGACATACGCGGGTTCCCAAAGCGCCACCCAAAGGTTTCCATTCCGGTGCAACAATACCATGACCGCCAGCCCCGCAGTGCGGATGTCATTGTCGAGCCCACCACTACATCACCATCAGTTACTTTGCATGTGAAGACCACCTTTGGACAGGGCGCGGATGTACTCTTGTCCCCCTTCAAATTGGCCGTTGTGGGATTCCTTCCCGCCATTGAGATAACGGAAGAGGACCCGGGCCGCGGCTATATATAGAAGCTAGGTCACACCATAGAGAGGGAGAGATCCAATCGAGCACTTAGCCACTCCACTCTCCATCACCAGCCAAGAACACACCTTGAGCGCCCTCATGAGGCTCAAGCCCATTGTACTAGTTCATCAACAAAACCTCCATGAGAGGCAATCCACCAAAGCAGGAGTAGGTTAGTACGCTTTGCAGCGTCCCGAACCTGGGTAAACTGTCGTGTTCATCTTCTTCCTCGTCATCGAACGAGGTTGCCGTTGCGTCCATCGAGTAGCGACCTAGGTTGGGTGAAGATGCGGGGAAGCCTTCGCACACGCCCCTGTGTTCAAACCTTATGGGTTTTGCGGAGCCTGAAATCCGACAGTTCGTAGTTGCCGGTTCTCTCCCTTCGTGTTGACGACCATTTTGAGACCAACCACACATGTACGCACCCGCGACATTGATAAAATGTTGTTTTTAAAGTGCATATAAAACTCTCTCAGATTGGGTCGAAAGTTGGCGTGCGGTCTTGTTATATTGTAGGTAGGCCGCCTGCCAAATTTCTTCACATTCCGAGTTCGTTTGATACCCGAATGGTCAACCGTAGAAGTGCAGCCATCGGTTTATTAGCGGACGTTTCGGTGTTTCTAAAACTCATGTCATGGGCCGCGTCACCTTCCCTCTCATCCCCACCTAGCCCTCCTACACAAACCACTAGCCCAGCCTACCCTATTCCCGTGACCGGAGCCGTCCGATCTTGATCGTATGGCTCGAATTGGTGCAAAATAGCTAACCCTAGACCCTTTTTTCCTATTTAAGCAGCTTCCCACGTCCAATTTTGAAACCCTAGCCCTCTTCCTCGGGATCCGCGCCACTAGCCTCCACCCAGCCGCCGCCACCTCGCCTGTTGTCTCCCCTCCTCTCGTCGCCAGCCTGTCAGGCCCATGCAGGGGCCCGCCCGAGCCCATCTGGACCGGGGCACTCGAGCCGCCACCAGGGAGCTCCTGTTTCGCCTCTCCCCGCCGCCCCGTGTGCTCCTGACCTCGAGCATCGTTGCCCCGGCCACCTACTCATCGAAGCTGCCACCGGCAAGACCTCCCATAGCGCCCGCTTGCCACCTCGCCCCGCCGTCGGGCCTGACGCCGGCGTCACGCCGCCTCGCTCCTGAGGTGGAGATCCGCCCGCCGCTGTCCGTCGCTCCGCTCGCCGGATCTGGCGAGATCCGGGCCGGTTTTGCCCGTTTCGGCCAGCCCCACCGTCCTGCGTCCGTCACTAGCCGGCGATGGCTGTCCCCGCTGCCCCCGGTGGCTGCCTCCTCGTGCTATTGCGTCCTCGCGCGAGGAGGACGTGGAGCCCTGATCCGCCGTCCTCCAGTCAACGCCCGCGTGGGCTGCCCAAGGCCCAGTTGCAAACCGCTCCACCGACTGGGCCCTTGGCCCATGGTGAGTATCTCCCCCAGCCTTATCCCTTGCCGGTGTGTCGTTTAGATAAGCAGCGCCCCGCTTGGCCCTTTGCACCTTTTAAATTGCAGGGAATCGCATGTTGTTAAAATGCCCATATTTAAATAACCGTACATTGGATTAAAATGTTTTGTATATGAAGAAAGCTCAAAAAATGTGTAGATTAATAACATGCCATTTCCATCCATGTCAAAATACTTAAGATTGCTGTTTGCATCATTTTGCATTAATATCATGTTCGTTGCATTGCGCATAATTATTGAATTGTGCATCCAAAGTAATCAAACCTTGCATGTTAAATGTGTAGCATTTTTATAGGTCTTTTCCATGCATGCTAAAAATATTTCATGTGATGGTTGCATTTAATTGCATGAATAACTTGCTAATAGGTTATGCCATAGACTTGCATAATTAATTGTAAATTATTTTCCTACATGAACCTATCGTATTATACATGTTTTCGGGGTACAAATATCCATAGAATTTATCTGTGCATTTAGTTTTGTCATTTGAGCAAGTTTGTGAGCATGTCATTTTTGCCATGATGCGCTTTTGTTATTTTCGTGCGATTAAATCCGTGCATCATATGAATTATTTTTGAACATGAGATATGCCCTTTCACATGTGCACCAGGACCTGGTCATTTTGTTTGCCATGATAATCCATGTTTAGGTGCTCTTTTCTTGTTGCCAACATGTCATAAAAATACTGCCGTTTTGATGGTCCAAAATATTTCCAAGTCTGTAATCTGTAATATTTTGTTGCTATCTTGCCATGTGTTTTGCTATTGATCTACAACCCCTTTGGGGTTGGTGTAATGGAGTTATTTGTAGTTCATAATGTCCTCTAGCATGAGGTTAAGTTTCATGCCATTATATTCCCTGTAGCATATAGTTTTATTGCTGCCAATGTGCCTTCGTGATAAAAACTACACTGTCAAAAACTGCTATTTTCACTAAGTTTGAAACTGTTTTGAGTTAGCTATCTTGTGAGCTTATTTCCTAGTGATCCATGATCCTAAAAAACTTGCTCCTGTGATATAACTTGGTGCACCATGTAGGCTTCTGCCCGATGTCTTTGTTGTGCATTTTAGACCTTTGTAGCTTGTTGTTTTCATGCGTGGAATATGATATCTTGCTGTTTTGGGCAGATTTCTACTAAAACTTGTGTTGGTTGTTGTGGTTAAACCGTAGCTCCGTTTTGAACATGACATACATGAATCTTGCTAAGAATTTCATGTAGAATCATATTATCTTGTTGAATACATGTTTTGAAGTGCTTGTGGTTGTCATTTTCATGCATTTTGCATTCATGTCATGTTCATCTTGTGCTTGTCATAACTTTTAGAGTGTAGCTCCGTTTGAGATGTTCCATACATGTAAATCGACTAGAATGATGTGTAGAATCACGTGGTATGATTTATTTTGCTGGTTAGTTCAGATCTGGACCAATTTCTAAATTAACATATGAGGTCATTTCGGAAATGCTATAAGTTGTTTCCAGCTTCATTTAAGATGCCTAGATAGATAGTTTATTTATGCTTCACCAATTGCCATGTTTAAAAACATTTAATATTGATGAGTACCTAAACGAGAGTGAACTAAATATCCGAATGTGGAGTTTCGTCAATATGCAACTCATTGCATATTGAGCTTCACTTAATGTGTAGTATTTGATTGTTGTGATTGCCATGCATCATATTTGTTTACGCATCATGTCATGCATATGTTGTGGTATTATTGTGTGTTGATTGTTTGTTTCCGGATTGCTTCTTCTCAATAGAGTTCTGAAACCGTTCGGAGTGTGAGGATTCGTTTGACTACATTGGCGCGTCTTCTTCAAGGACTCGTTCTTCTTCCAAGCGGGATCTCAGGCAAGATGACACATTTCCCTGGATACCACTACTATCATTGCTATGCTAGTTGTCTCGTTTTCTATCGCTATATCATGCTACCTACCACTTGTATGCCAAGCCTCCCAACATTGCCATGATAAGCCTCCAATCCGTCCACATCCCAACAAACCTCTGTTTGGCTATGTTACCGCTTGCTCAACTCTTCTTACAACGTTTCTAGCTACAGGTGCAATTGCTTCCATGTGACAACATGGATATTTTGTCATATCACAATATTATTGCTATTTAATTTAATGCACATATATACTTGATAAAAGGTGGAAGGCTTGGTCTTTTGCTCGGTGTTTTGTTCCACTTTTGCTGCCCCTAGTTACTTGTATACCGGTGTTATGTTCCACATTGAGCGCTCCTAAAATGCTCGGGGTTGTTATAGGGACCCCCTTGATTTTCGTTTTAGGATAAAGCTTATCTCACAAGGCCCAACATTGGTACTATATTTGCCTAATAACTAATAAAATTGCATAGGAACCCACTGGCACCCGCAGATAATTTAATCAACTACCCGGGCCAATGCTCCTCGTGAGTGTTGGTCCAACCCATAGCAGCTTATTAACGCTACCCTCGGCAACTCGGTGATTGGCGTGGTCACCATCGCACATCCGTCGTGTCTTGAGAACGAGGTACGCCGCTCCTATCGGGATCGCGACACGCCGGGCGGTCTTGCTGGATTTGTTTTACCTTTCTCGAACGTCTTGTGCGTGGAATTCCAAAAATACTTCGGGCTATCTCGAGGTTGTGGTTTTCCAATGAAATTGCCTAAGAAATCACGAGATTCGTGGTCAAGGTTATTCCCGCTGAGAGTGGTTAATTTGTGATGGATGAGTTGGAGCACCCCTGCAGGGTTAAATCTTTCGGAAAGCCGTGCCCGCGGTTATGTGGGAACTTGGAAACTTTTTTTAACACCTAGTCATAGCAAACTTGAAGTAAACTCAAATAAAATACACCAACTTTGTGTGAAACCGTGACTGTCTCTTCTCGTGAGTCCTTATCCGAGAGAGAACACGGCGGGGTTATGTTTGACATAAGTAGGTGTTCAGGATCACTTAGTGATCATTACTAGTTCACGTGCGTTATGCGTAGAGCACCCACTTAACTTTCTATATTCGTAAGTTAGCCACTGAACAAATGCTTAGTTGATTGCTGCAGCCTCACCACTTAACCATATCTCACCCATTAAGCTTTGCTAGTCTTGATACCCTTGGAAATGAGATTGCTGAGTCCCTGTGGCTCACAGATTACTACAACAATAGTTGCAGGTACAGGTAATGTGATGCTTTGACATGAGCGTGATGCTTGTTTGATTTGGAGTTCTTCTTCTTCTTCTTCTTCATCGATCTAGGATGGGTTCCAGGAGGCAGCCTGGGATAGCATGGATGGATGTCATTTTATCGTTTGATTTTGTCCGTAGTTGGACCCTGCTCTTATGGATGATGTTTGAATATATTGTTGTATTGATGTGATCTTGATTTAGCTTGTGGCGAGTGTAAGCCAATTCCGTATACTCATGTCTTCTGTACATGTACTTGTAATGATATCCATTCTTTTAAAACGACGAGATGCGCTCCTATCCCTGTAGAGGCCCTTGAGCCAAAATAAGGATAGGGGCGCATCTTGGGCGTTACATATGGATTGACATGAGCATAGGGAGGTATCCATGAAATTGGCATTGGTGTCCCAAAATTTTGATATGAATATGATGCATTGAAATTTTCCCTTTGCCAATACCGGTCTTCAGATTTGCACCGAGGGGGTAATCTTGATGCTTTTGAATTACTTGCCCGACAAGCACTCTTATCCCCAGTTATCTTTTGGTATTTTTCCAATAGCCGCGCGAAAGTGACTTTTGCCTTTTTTACCTTTGCACTTGCCTCGACCTTTGCTTTCTTTGTTGTGCTTGTATCGATCTTTGGATTTTCTCATTGCCCCCAGTACTTGGCGTCTTCATTGTATCTTCAATGGAATTTTCACCCTCAAGAATATTTTCATTTTCTTGCTGAACAACTTCTTTACTTGAAAGCTTGATCCCATCACCTATAGTTTTTACCTTCTCTTTAAATGGATCGGCTTGAAGCAGCCAATACAAACTTGTTGCCATCAGGACTAATCGGAATAGACTGGTCATCCCTTGGTGTTTCAACAAACTTCAATCGTCCTTTGTCTATGGCCGATTTAACTATTTGACGAAACATGTTGCAATCCTCAAAATTGTGCTTGAATGAATCATGCAACTTACAATACATTCGTCCTTGGATTGATGGCTTGACATGGTGATGAATTCTAATATAATTATTTCTCAACAACAAATCAAAGATTTGATCACACATGTTCGAATTGAAGGTAAACTTCTTGCTTTCTAGCCTATCTTGATATGGGAACGACTTTGAAACTAAGCACATGAATGGTTTAGATTTAGCATCTTTCCATTCGACTGTGAATTTTCTCTCGCATTCTTTTTTCGATTTCATTGGATAAGATATTATACTCGCATCGGTTTTCTCAAAAGAATTTAATCTGGCTTTAAATTTTGAAAAAAATAGTTAGAACATACATGCCTCAATTGAGACCAAATGTAAGCCAAGTATGAAACATGCAAAGCTATCCAATTATATATGAACTTCAGATAAAGCTTCGGGGAAAGCCTTGGCTACAATAATAAATCATTATCGGTCTTTATAATTCACCCAAGTAAAATAATTTCGCGGCAAGGATTCACTCGGGGTTTTTGCAACTTATCTTTTGTTGCTGTGCTTCCTCCGACAAGTTTTTTTGGGATGTCGCTCATAGGTATCCGTACCATCATTCCCCCCGGCAAATCTGCATGCAAGGGGTCCTTCTATCCTTTGAGAAAAGAAAGAAGAGAAAATATGGATATGGAACCTTGGCAGTCCGTTAGTCCTTGCCGGGATTAAGTGTAATGCAACACCTCAGACAAACATGCACCTAAGTAAACATGAGAATCGAATAGGATTGCAAAACACTTATCTTTATCTAACTATGCACAGGGTCCGATCCTGGCTTTGTATCAAGGATCACATGCTTCAGCGGCAAGACTTGTACTAAAGGTTGTTTCCGGGGGGCTCGACAACTGCGCCTCTGGGTAGAACTTGCGAAGATGTTCGATATTCCAGGAGTTGCTCACTAGGATGCCATCTTTGGTCTCCAGGCGGACTGCGCCAGGCCTGGTGACTTGTACTACCCGATAAAGGCCTTCCCACTTTGGCGTCAACTTGTTGGAATTCTTGGTGGATTGAACTCGCGGAAGAACAAGGTCGCCTTCCTCAAGACTTATGGCATTAACTTTGCAGTTGTGGTAGCGGCACAAAGCTTGCTGGTAGCATACAACTCTCACACCAGCCTGAAGACGGTCTTCCTCAAGGAGCATCGCGTTGTCTTGCCGCAACTGCTCTTGCTCAAGCTCATCATAAGCGAGCACTCGAGGCGACCCGTACATGAGTTCCGTGTGGAGAACTGCCTCCGCCCCATAGACAAGGGAGAAGGGTGTCTGGCCGGTAGCTTGATTTGGTGTCGTTCTGATTGACCAAAGAACAACCAACAATTCATCAATCCAGTTCCTTCTGCACTTGTGCAGCCTATCAATAGTTCTTGTCTTTAGACCTCGCAACACTTTAACATTTGTCCTCTCCGCCTAGCCATTGCTCCTCGGGTGGACAACGAAAGCAAAACAAATTTCACTACCAAGGTCTTGGACACACTGCATGAAGGTGCGGCTCGTGAATTGTGTGTCATTGTCAGTGATGATCCTGTTGGGGACACCAAAGCGGGAAACTAGTCTCTTAAAGAACTTGACGGTTGACTGTGCTGTCACCTTTCTCACTTCTTCCACTTCCGGACACTTTGTGAACTTGTCGATCGCAACGTACAAGTACTCAAAGCCCCCAGCAGCGCGGGGAAAGGGGCCCAAGATGTCAAGCCCCCAGACCGAAAATGGCCAGGAGAGAGGGATCGTTTGAAGTACTTGAGCTGGTTCATGTAGCTCTTTGAATGAAACTAGCATGCCTCACATTTGGTTACCGATGCTGTTGCATCCTGGAGGGTGGTGGGACAAAAGTAGCCTTGCCGGAATGCTTTTCCGGCATGGGCTCTTGACCCTATGTGGGAGCCACATATGCCTCCATGTATCTCTGCCAACAGCTCCAGTCCATCTTCCCGGGAAATGCATTTGAGTTTCACACCGTTTGGTCTTTTGCTGTACAGGAAGTTGTCTATGAACTAGTACATACTAGACCGGTGGGCTACTCTCTCTGCTTCTTGTTCTCCGGGAAGTTCTCCTGTGTGAAGGAAATGGACGATGTTCTGCACCCATGCCGGAGCCTGTGGCTCGACGACAAGGACCAAAGGCGTATCCTCCACCGGGGTAGCATTTGTCTCGACGGCAAGGGCCCGAGGGCCTGCCGGAGTCTGCTGCACCCCGGTAAGCCTAACGGGAGCGTATGCTTCTACGACAAGAGCTGGGGGCCATGTCGGAGCATAGTACTCACCGACAAGCCTGTCGTTCCCTCTAGCAACCTTCTCACCGGCGGCTTCGGGGAGCTCTTCTGGGAAATACTTGACGGAACTTAACTTTCTTCTCTTCTCTTGTCCAGTTGATGGTGTCACGGAGGGTTGAGTTAGTTGGAGCACGAAAGTTTCCGATTCCACAGGTAACTCAAGGGCAGCACACTTTGACATGCCATCGGCAACGTTGTTCTCTGCACGTGGAACGTGCTCCATTTGCAGGCCGTCAAAATGCTCTTCCTACTTCCTCACTTCATCTACATACACTTCCATCAACGGGCTCTAGTAATGTTTGTTCACTTGCCTGATGACAAGTTGAGAAGTGCCCCTAACAATAAGTTTGTTGATCCCAAGGTTTGCCGCGATCCTGAGACCGGCAAGCAGCCCTTCGTACTCAGCACTGTTGTTCGTTGATCTCTCCCGGAGAAAGTGCATCTGGACCACATATCTGAGGTGCTCTCCGGTGGGTGCGACAAGAAGCACTCCGGCACCAGCGCCTTGCAGCGAGAAAGCTCCATCAAAATACATGATCCATTCTCGACTAGTTTCCTTACCGGGGAGAGTTGACTCTGGAATCTCTTCATCGGGCATTGGGGTCCATTCTGCAATGAACTCCGCCAAGGCCCTGCTCTGAATGGTTGTAGTGCTCTCAAACTTAAGACCAAAGCTTGATAGTTCCAAAGCCCACTCCACAACCCCGCCGATAGCTTCTGTGTTCCGCAATGTCTGCTGTAGCGGGAAGCCGGTGACAACGGTGATCTCATGTGCTTGGAAGTAATGGCACAACTTCCTCGAGGCCATAAGAAGGCCGAAGAGCAATTTTTGTATGCCAGAATATCTCGACCAAGCCCCCTGCATCAAGGAACTGACAAAAATAGACTGGTCGCTACACCACTTTCTTCTTCTAGACTATCTCTTTCAACTGCGCAGATCCTTCTTTGCCGGCACCAGATCCTGCTGGGGACTGTCCCGGTTCGTCGCACGGTGGTCCTGCCGTTGTTGCCGCTTCTTCGTCAACTTCTCTTTCAACCACTAGTGCAACACTCACCACTTGATTCCTTGCCTCCAGATACAACAGCAACGGCTCTTGTGGTTTTGGCGCGACTAGGACTGGCGGAGAGGAAAGGTACTTCTTCCAATCCTGCAGCGCTGCCTCCGCTTTCGGAGTCCATTTCATTGGACCTGCCTTCTTCAAGATTTTGAAAAAGGGCAGGGCGCGCTTAGCAGATTTTGAGATGAACCTACTCAGAGCAGCAACACAGCCGGCAAGGCATCGCACATCTTTGACTCGTCTTGGTGCTTCAGTTTGCTCAGTTGCTTTGATCTTGTCGGGATTTGCTTCTATTCCTTGTTGAGATACAAATAACCCGAGAAGCTTGCCGGATGGGACGCCAAACACACATTTCTCAGGGTTGAGCTTCATGTTGATCTTGCGAATATTTGCAAATGTTTCTTCTAGGTCTGATATGAGCACGTCCTTATCCTTGGTTTTGACCACTATATCATCCATGTAAGCTTCCATATTTCTATGTAGATGGGGCTCAAAACTAATCTGGAACGCTCTTGCAAAGGTAGAACCAGCACTTTTCAACCCTAAAGGCATACGCAGAAAGCAATACGTATCACATGGGGTGATAAATGCGGTCTTCTCCTCGTCTTCCTTGGCCATGAAAATCTGATGATAGCCTGAATATACGTCAAGGAAAGACAATAAGTCACAACCGGTAGTGGAGTCCACAATCTGGTTGATGCGCAGCAAGGGAAAAGGATCTTTGGGGCAGGCCTTGTTGATGTCTGTGAAATCAATGCATAGCATCCACTTCCCATTTTCCTTGCGCACTATGACTGGATTGGCCAACCACGTAGGATGGAGTATTCCTCTGATTAGGCTAGCCGCTTCTAACTTCTTTATTTCTTTGGTAATAAACTATTGCCGCTCCAAAGGTTGCTTCCAAACCTTCTGGTTGATGGGCCACACGTGCTGACAGACAACGAGGTGGTGCTCAATCACCTTCCTGGGAATGCCGGGGATATCAGACGGTTGCCATGCAAACACATCGACATTTTCCCATAGGAAGGCGATGAGCGCGCTTTCCTATTTGTCGTCAAGGGTGGAACTTATGGTGAAAATTCCCCTCGTGCCGTCCTCCTTGGCGGGCACCTACTTGGTCTCTAGTGGAGCTGCCTTGGACTTATTGCTCTTGTCGGTGGAGCTCTCTGGCACATTGTCGATGGGAGCGTAGCACCCCAAGGGGGCGCGCTTGCCGGAATGTGCGCTAGAGGCGTTGTCGGTCTTCTTTCCCCCGGGGAGCTTTAGCGGCAGGAGCAAGTGCCTTGGTGGCAGGTGCTGCAGCTACCCCCATGTATAGTTGGTCGACACAGATAAGTGCGCTTTTCTTGTCGGAGTTAATGGTGATGACGCTCATTGGCCCAGGCATCTTCAACATATTGTAAGCAAAATGAGTGGCTGCCATGAACTTGGCCAATGCCGAGCGACCAAGAATGCCGTTGTATGGCAATGAGATCTTGGCGACGTCAAAAACGATCTTCTCCGTTTTGAAATTGATATCGCTGCCAAACGTCACCGGCATCGTGACCTTGCCTTTCGGCTGAGTCCTTCCCGAATTGACCCCTGGGAAAGTGCCTATCAGCTCAAGATCTTCGTCAGCAATTTGCAGCCTTTGAATGACATCGGGCGAGATCAGGTTCAGGCCGGCCCCACTGTCGACTAACATTTCTTCACCTTGAGGTTAAGTATTGTTGGCGAGACCAACAATGGCAAGCACCCGACCATAGTTATTCGATCAGGGTAATCCTCGGCATCGAAGATGATTGGAGTGTTGGACCACTCCAGAGGTCTCTGTGTGCTGATAGAGGGATCTTCCGCATTAACCTCGCGTGTCCACTATTTAAGTTGGTGGTGAGAGGAATGCTACGAGGCTCCTCCTTCTATGCACATCATCTCTATAGCCTTATGAAACTCATGCTCACTGGACTCGTCCCCCTCTTTGACATCATCATCATCATCTCCCTCTTGCTTGTTGCTGCCACGGGATGGCCGATCTTTTTGTTGCTTGGGCTTGCCGCAACGACCTCCTCGGCGAACACGCTTCTTGCCGGACCCCTTGGCTCCTTGTCTCGCTTCTCGTACTCGGCCTTCTGCTTCTTGAAAAGCTGCTCAACTTGCCAGTAGTCTTGGAGATCGTGGACCTTGGTGCGATGGATCTTGCAATACTGCTTGCCAGTGTCTTGTGGCTTGGTGGCAGCCGCCAGGGCGTGGCAGGAGGCGCACCCGGCAACATCATTGCCGGGGTCATCAACCTTGCTCTTGTTGGCGGTGCTGGGGTTGCCGGATCCTTCGATGGCTATCATGGTCTTGCCCTTGCGCTTCTTGTAAAGCCGCCGACACTTCTTTGCCGGGGAAGTGATGTCTTCGTCTTCAGAGTCGACCCCTGCGCCAACGTCTTCGTCGGGGAGCCTCCTCCCTTCTTTAGCCCGAGCAGATTTGTCTGCCAAAGCATAAAGCTCGGTGACGTCCCTCACTCTGTTCATCGCGAGCTCTTCCCGCATCCCGCGGTTGCGGACGTTCTGATGGAACACGCTGATAATAGCGGCAAGATGAACGTTCGGGATGTTGTGATGCACGTGGCTGAACCTTTGGATGTACTTGCATAAAGTTTTGCCCTCCTTCTGAGGGATTGTGTGTAGGTCACTTTCTTGGCCATGAGCTTGATGACCTCCTATGAAGGCACCAACAAACTCGTGGCACAAGTTTGCCCAGCAGGCGATTGACCCCTCTGGCAAGTGCATCAACCACGACCTAACGTTGGGCTTAAGCACCAAGGGGAAGTAGTTGGCGAGTATCTTGTCGTTGTGACCCCCGGCAGCTTGCACTGCAATGGTGTAGATGCTGAGGAATTCTGACGGATGAGTCTTGCCGTCATACTTCTCTGGGACTTCTGGCTTAAACATGCGAGAGTTGGGCGAGTGGACTTGCCGTAGCTCATGGGTAAACGCTGGACAACCCACCTTGTAAGGTAGACTGATAGGATACCCTGGCGTAGACTTGTCTACAGTGGGCCCCGCGTGCCTATTTGACTGGAGGCGTGCTTGCCGCTCGATTGCAGTTCGAGCATCTTACTTGCCACGTTCTCGAAGAACTTGACGTTGATCGCGGCACGTCCGTGGGTCGGACAACGCTATCGAGTAGCCATCGTGAGCGTCGGTCCGTCAAGTCAGCGACCGACACCGTTGTTGTGGAGGAGAATGTGCTGAGGTCACGCTGTCTATGGTCTTCTATCCACTGGTACGAGCCGGCTCGGTGGACCAAAACTTATTCGCGAGGCCGAGGAGGCTCTGAATGGTGGCTCTCCATTCATTTAGCTTCTCCGCAGCCGGCGAGAAGTTTAGGAGTAGCTGCGCCCGCGCCATCGCTTCTTCCGAAGCGGTCGGTAATGAACGGAGCGAGGAGCACGAGGTGCTCTGACTCCTAACCGTGTTAGAAGAAGCACCACCCCGGTCCCGCGTCGGTACGCCACTCCCGCCTGCATGTTGTTGAGCAAGCTGGTATCACGCATCTTGGGAAGGATGTGCAGGAGCTTTCCCACGAGGCCGCTGAGATTTGCGGGCGCCTTGGCGCGGCCCTCCGTGCGCGTCTCGAGAAAGGCGCGGCGTAGGGGCCGGAGTGGGTGCCCTGGATGATACCCTTCCGTCCCCGGAGTTTTTCATACCACCTGCAGGCGGTACCGCTCCATCTTGAGACCCGGAGCATGGGGGTTCCCACCACTGTCATGGGTGTCTCTGCAGCAAGCGTCGCCGCTAGTTTGGCCTTGATCATTGGAGCGTCTCGGAAGTTCCGAACCTCCGCCTCCTCCTCCTCCACCCGCGTCTACGCCCTCTCCTATTTGTGCAGATAGAGGGATGGCGGATGTGGATGGACCAGCTGCTGTCCGCCCTCTCTTCTTGGGAGCCATGGCGATGATCAGCACGAAGGAATTGGCATGCTGATTACCAGAACAGGTTCACACAACCTAATCTCCCCTACCTGGCGTGCCAAAGATGTCGTGGAGAACGAACACCTATGGGATCATGGGGATCCCTTTCGGTTTGGCAGGGGGCAGATTGTGCGAAGAGCCAGTCTGATGAAAAGCACGCGGGGATGTTTACCCAGGTTCGGGCCGCACATATGCATAAAACTCTACTCCTGCTTGGTTGTATTGAGAGTGTTCTTAGGGTTCTTGCTATAGGGATGCTGCGAACCACCGCCACGCGTGTGCTCTAGAGGCCCCCTAAAAGTGCAAAAGTCCCAGAGCTCAACAGTCCAAAAGTCCTCTACGGTAACGCCCTGGGCCTCCTTTTATTCTCTAAGAGGATCCCAACAGTGGCGTACGGTGCATACACGGGGTGTACAGAGCTACAATGCTATCATACCTAACACTGACGGAGTAGGACAAGCGCATTTAATGCATTGTCAGGCATCACTATCCGTCAGTGGGATGAGACGGGAGCCCGTCCCATTGGCTCCACTTAGCTCCCTCCAACGTCGATGCCGCGACACGCGTCCAGGTGGATTAACACCTGCCTTGTGCGCTGGCGGGGTCTTGCCGGGGCCTTGCCTTGCTGGGTTCGGACTCCCTCTCTGGTGGGTCGATAGCCCTCCCGGCAAGGCCTTGCCGGTGATCTTTATTCTCCTATGCTGGTGTATGGTAAGTCTCCGCTGGGCTTTGCCTCCAGGGCGGCTGCCACTGCCCGTGCACGAGTAAGGGGCACTGGAGAGCCCAAAACTCTAGTGCACCGACAACTTCCACATGGCGCGAGGAGATGATATACATACCATCAAATATCTACCCCTAAAACTTAAGGGGCCATCTCGGCACTGGTTAAACAACCCCTCTAAAACTCCATTGGGTGCTGGGAAGATCTAGAGGATGCATTCTGATCTAACTTCCAGGGCCCTATGTCTGGCCGGCGGACTCCTCCGACCTTAGGAACGTCGTCCAAAATCCAGAAGAGTCCGCATGACAATTCTGGAATTGGTTCTTGACCAAGAAAAACCAGATTGTTTACTGCCCAGACGCAGAGGCAATAGCCTCCTTCCGGCACAATATTCGGGATGAATGGTTGGCTCGCCAGCTTGGCCAGGACAAACCTAGGAAAATGTCTGCCCTTACATAACTCATGACTCGCTTTTGCGCAGGCAAGGATAACTAGTTAGCAAGGAGGAGCCACAACCCCGAAGACCCTAGAACCTCCGAAGTTCGGGACGGAAACGAGAAACCAAAGCGCAACAAGAATAAGCATCGGCACAACAATAGTGATGCCGATGACATGGCCGTTAACGCCGGCTTCCACAATTCCCGACCCGGGCAGCAGAAGAAGCCTCCTAAAGGCAATCGTGACGGACCCACCCCACTGGAAAAGATCATGGAGAGGCCTTGCCAAATCCATGGCACTCAAGAGAAGCCTGCCAACCACACCAACTGTAATTGTTGGGTATTCAAACAGGCCGGCAAACTCGCATCCGAGGATCAAGGCAAGAGCCTACACAACGAGGACGAGGATGAGCCTCGGGATCAGATCGATGGCGGACAAAAGAAGTTCCCTCCAGAGGTGAAAACAATAAATATGATATACGCCACCCATATACCCAAGAAGGAGAGGAAGCACGTCCTTCGAGAGGTCTACGCCGTAGAGCCTGTAGCCTCGAAGTATAACCCATGGTCGGCGTACCCGATCACCTTCGATTGACGTGACCACCCGACTAGTATCCGTCATGGGGGTTCGGCCGCCCTCGTCCTAGACCCCATCATAGACGAGTATCACCTCACGAAAGTCCTAATGTACGAAGGGAGTAGCCTCAACCCAATTTACTCAGACACGGTGAAGAAGATGGGCATAGATCCGTCAAGGATCAAACCCAGAAACACTACCTTTAAAGGAGTGATCCCAGGCGCCAAGGCCCGGTGCACGGGCTCTATAAGCCTGGAAGTAGTGTTCGGCTCACCCGATAACTTTCGAAGTGAAGACTTGATCTTTGACACCATGCCTTTCCGCATCGGCTATCATGCCCTGCTAGGCCATACAACGTTCGCTCGCTTCAACGTCGTCCCACACAATGCATACCTCAAGCTCAATATGCCCGGCCCCAAGGGGGTCATTACTATCAACGGCAACACAGAGCGCTCCCTCCGAACTGAGGAACATGCGTTGGACCTGGCGGCTAAATTTCATTACAATGATGATCGGCAAACGCCGACATGTGCCGTAAAGGCACGTAAGGTTGGGAAGCGAGCCTGGTTTTAGCCTGAATTCTTAGAACCTTCTTCTCCCCGCAAATAGGGACTCTCCCCCATGACACAGCCCTAGGACCATCAAAGCACGTGCCGAGGAGGCACAACTTCACGCTCAAAATTCTATGGGCGGTGGTGGGGGAAAACCATCAAAGGGTAAGTGTTCGGCTAGACCGAACTACTGCCATTAAGTGTCTTCGGACTTACTGCAAGTACCATCAAGGGCCTGCTAAAGGCTTAAAGCTCATCTACACTTTGGTGACTTCTCAAGATTTTGTTTCCAAAGTCCACTCACCGAATAGCAAAACCCATAGGGGTATACAACTCCTTAGGAGGCGCAGGAGCGGACAAGCGACAGGGCACATCGAAGACGTCAGGTCACCCATCGAAGACCCCTTGTAAAACCACTCCTGTAAAATTTATATTTCATTTTCAAATACCTGTAAACAGTTGCCTCGGCAATTTGAGCAGTAAGAGTTGTTGAGAAAAATATTAAACCATTATACATGGTTTTTTTCGTTGTCTTTTTGGTAAATACTCTACTTTCTCCCACTTCTTGCGAAACTGTTCGGTACACACTACGATGCAACCGGATAATAGACCGGGGACTCGAGTTTAGAAAAATCGCCTTATGCACAATTGATTTTGCGTTCAGCGTCTTGGACTTCACTTTATATGCATTGGTTCCAAACTATGTCTTGGGTCAATAGTTGGGTTGCCTGGCTCCTTTGCTTGCCACTTTACATTCCGCTTGTTCGGCTAAAAGGGCAAAAGGAGAACCACTGCGATTCTGTTTCCAGCTAGCCTGGTCAAGCACCTGAGGGGAGAAAGCCGAAAACTGATTGTCATAGTATGCAAGAATCGGTGTGTGAATCCGAGCTTAAGTGTTATACTAAAAGCCTCGTTAGAGGTTATTCCGTGTCATGCGGTGGGTTTGGTATTCGTACAAACCATGTGATATCGGCTTTAGCTGCGGTTCATCTGAACATCACAAATCACTAGGGGCTAGTCATCAGCCCCCCACATTCCTTTTTTGTGCCACTATGGCTAAGTGAAAGCAATAAACATTATGGTCTGATTGCCTGGTCCGCCACACTCCACCGCCTTCGTGTACCGATATCTCGGCTAAGGGTTACAATTCATATGAAGAGACACCCCACGTAGTATCTACATGGGGGCTGAAGCCGACAACTCACAGCTTTCAGTTTCAACGGCCACACAGGAGTTATAAGGATTGAAAAACATTAAAACATGATAAACCATGCACCATAACCATAAAACGTTAAAAGGTCTTCGGGCATATTACAAATGCATCTAATCATAAATATTTTCTTTTGAGCACTGCGCCTCTATTGCCTGAGCACCGTCTATCACTACGGAGAAGTATCGCTCAGGGCACTTATGCTCCTTTGCAGGGGGTGGAGGAGTGGTGGCTATCTTCGTCGGATCAAGACCCGTCCAGTGAACCTTGGCCCTTGCGAAAGCCATCCGAGCTCCCTTGATATAGGACGAACACCTTAGTGCGTCGATCCGAGGCGAGGCGTCACTCAGCTTTTGCACCAGGTCGAAGTAACTACTCGGCAATGGTTTGTCGGGCCATAGCCGGATACAGAGATCCTTCATGACTGGCTCCACCATCCAGTGCAGCTCCATCAACTGCTTCAGCTGCTCGACGAGAAGAGGAAAGCGCTTGGAGGCTTCGAATTGCGCCCAAAATAGCTGAGCTTCATCTCCTCTCCTCGCGAAGCATAGATCTGGTTCATGTTCGCTACGGTCTTCTGGAGGTCCGAGCAGGCACCTGAGGAATGCCACACCTGGGTAAAAAACGCGAACTTCCTATCCCTGAAGACACACTACAATAAATACGACTTACCATCAATGATAACCTTCGCTGGCGGACTTGCTCCTCAAAGAACCGCCTATCCACCCACTCCTTTTGGAGATCGGATTTCAGAGTGGATAGTTCGGCGGCCTGCTCCTTGCCTTTCTGCTTGAGATCCTCACACTTCTGGCCGATGTCTTTGAGCTCCTGCTGGATTTCCTCCACCTGAGCCTCAAGATTTGCACTGATTGATTTTAGAGCGGAAAGCGCGACAACCGCTTGTTCGGTCGCCGCCCTCTCCTCCATGGCCTTCTTCCTTCGCTTTCTATAGATCGGCCTTGAGCTTCTCAATTTTGTTTGCTGAGGCTATGTAATGAGGTTGCGTAAGAATCAAACATATAAATTCTAAGTCGACAGTATCATGATGAAAATTTCGGATATTATAATCCAGCTTACCTTGTGCCTCGTCGAATCTCTTAGTCAGAGCGTCAAGCTCATCTTTGGAGCTCTTGAGCTTCCGATTTAGCTCGCCTAGCTCGGTGGCATTAGCAGCCGCCGCCGCCGCCGACGAAGCCAACGAATAACATACCCCTATCAGGTTACATGGGTTAAAACCTCCAAACTATCATAAATATGATCCTATGTCCAATCCTCTTAAGGGCTGTTAGAACATTCCGAACAAATATCTTCTCATATATTGTCCGGATAATAGCCTATGATTGACCCCCTGGTGAGTTTTTTTCCAAACTCACCTAGGGCTCGGGAGATGCCATGTATATAATGATAGCACAAAGAAATTAATATTCTGCAAATAGAGTATTATGTGGCTCACCTAGAAGCCCGTCAGGAGATCGTTGAAAGCCTCCTCCAGTCCGCTATCAACACATTGAATGCCTTGTAAAACCGCACCCATAAGGGTGCGGTGTTCATCGGAGATGGAGGCGCTTGATAGAGCCTCCCCCATTACTGGCCACCCATTGGTCGGTGGTGCCGGTGGTTATCGGTTAACCCGATCTCCAACCGGGGATTGAACTGGTGCCTCCGGAGGCATTATGCGCTCCAGGGACGACCTTGGAGGGAACTGTACTTCCCCTCGTCAGGTCTCCTCTGTATCCAAGAGGGGCTCTTCCCCCCGGTCTTCGGTGTCCGAGGCGCTTGCCTCAACCATGACATCGTCACCCCCACCACTGGTGTTCGGCTCCAAAGGAGCTTGCTGGGATGACACCTCCGCGGCATCCTTCGTGGCGCTCGTAGGAGTGGGATGCGATGCGGTCCCGCTCTCCGCTAGCTCGGCGCGCGGGGTCTCCCCGTCCGAAACTTGGTCGGTAGGGAGAATGCGTGGTGGGTTTCAAATCAATAGGCGCTCAGATGTTAATAACATTTAAAACTTAGCATTAATAGCTCATGAAGTCTTCGGATCCTTACCTTTGAGTTGGGGGCTTGACCCTTAGGTTCCTCTGTGGAACCTTCTCGAAGTCCTCGGACTCGGTATCCGAGTCCAAACTATCGTCAGACCGAATCAACTGTGTCCGACGCGCTTTCTTCGAGGAAGGAGGAGGTACATACTCTGTGGAGTCCAATGACCCTGCCCTCTTTCTTGCGAGGGGGGAATCACCTTCCCCCTCGTCCTTATGCTCCTCTTCTTTATTAGAGGAGGCATGGGTTTCCTCAGACACATCATCTGGCTGGTCCCTGATGCAAACAACTCCTTGGTTCTTCTTCTTATCTTTCTTTTCTGGCGCCTTGTAAGGCACCACGATGAGCATCTTCGACAACAACTTGGACCTGATGTCTTCGAGCTGAGGCGACGGGCAGTTGATGCCCGTGGCCTTGCTCAACCATTTCGGTAGAGGTGATCAAAAAGTGCTTAGATTTTCTTTTGGAAAACAGAGCCAATCAAACAAAACTATGTTATACCTGGGAAGGAGGGTTATCGGCATGTAGACCCCGATCCTCCTCCTTGGCTGGCCAGTTCTCCCGAGCCTTGAACAACGCCTTCCACAACTTCTCCCGAGTGGTGCGGAAGAGCCGACAAATAGTAGGCTCATCGTCAAGCTGATAAGTCCACATGGGAGAGTCCCGACGCTGGTAGGGGAGGATGCGCTACTGAAGCATAATATGGACCACGTTGGCCAGCTCGATCTCGCCTTTGATCATGGAGGCGATGCGCCTCTGTAGGTTGTCCACCTCCTTATCCAACCCCCAGTCGAGGCCCGTTCAGAGCCATGATGTCAATCTAGTGGGGGGACCGGATCTGAATTTGGCCGGAGCAGCTCGGCCTTCCTCCCTTGGTTCGGTGATATAAAACCACTCTTTTTGCCAAATCTTGATTGTGTCGATGAAGGTGCCGCATGGCCATCTAACGTGAGGGAGTTTGCTGATGACTGTCCCGCTAGAGTTTGCTTGTTCGCCTGCAACAGGCTTGATATTGAATTTGTTGAGCCATAGTCCGAAGTGCGGTTCGACCCGCAAGAAGGCCTCTCGGACGATGATGAAGGCCGATATGTGCATGAAGGAGTTCGGCGGGATGTCGTGGAAGTCGAGTCTGTAGAAGAACATGAGTCCCCTAACAAAGGGGTGGAGCGGGAAGCTCAGCCCCCGGATGAACTTAGGGATGAAGACCACCCTCTCACCAGGCTTGGGAGTGGGAACCACATGGCCTTTCTCCGACACGCGGTGGTAGATGTAGGCAGCAAGGTAGCCGGCATCCTTGATGTCCTGGATGTCCCGGTCGGTGACCGTGGAAGCCTCCCACTTGCCATTGGAACCAGCCATGACCAAGCTCGGAAGGGGAGTTGTGGAAAACCTAGATCTGTGCTTTGGAAGCTCAGGAGATTGGGGAAGCAGAGGATGCGAATGGGAAGCGCGATTATGCCTTGGGGTTTTCTTTCCCTTTTTATGATGCTTGTCGTCGGTTAGCCTCACTTTACTGCGCCGTGAATCCCTCCGCTTCCAAGACGTGCATGCCGTTATACACGCATGATCAAACATATCCCGTGTGAAACGGAGCTTGATCTGTGCATTGATGGATCCTGCTGATGAAAACGGCCTCGAACCGCGAATCGAGTTTTTGCAACTGGTTTGGTGGTCATCGTGGGCTATGACCTTTCATCAGAAAGGTTGTCAGGGAACACTATTTACTCCTTGATGCTTGGACTTTGGGGCTGAGATATTCATGGTGTTCGGACGATCCTCTGATCGGGAAAAACTACATGTCATCGGAGGCAAAACTAAATTCGGAGGGAAGAAATCGCCTCGCAAGCCGAAGACTTTGATCATATGAGGCAACTGGAGCTAAGACCCTTGGTGTTGGAGGCAAGTTCGGGGGCTACTGAGGGAGTCCTGGTTTAAGGGGTCCTCGGGTGGCCGACCTATTTCTTATGGGCCAGAATATATGGGCCGCTTACCGAGCATTGGATTGATCGAAGGCCCTCTCTCCAGGAAGGAAGCTTCGGGAATCGTGACGTATCTTGCATGTTTCGAGTAGTGAATAGGCATGTTTATCCCTTCAACGTGTAACCGACCAAGTGTAAACCCTAGGTACCCTCGGAGTCTATATAAGCCAGAGGGTTTTAGGTTGTAGGATAGAGAAAAACTCATCTTGGTTTTAGATATTCGATCTCGAGGTAGATCAACTCTATAACCCACATATCATAATTACAATCAAGCAGGACGTAGGGTATTACCTCCATAGGAGGTCCCAAACCTGGGTAAACATCGTCTCCTTCGTCTCCTGTTACCATGGATCCTAGTCTCACAACACGGGACCCCCTACTCGAGATCCATCGGTTTTGACACCGACACCCGCCGAAAAGAGAAATAGGCCCCTTACAAGGGTCAATACTGTCCTTGATGGGATATTGGACAAACCATGCCCTATACATTCCGTATTGCTGAACACAAGCCCGACTCATAGCCTTAGAACTTGCTGGGTTGTCAGACAGGTCACAAAATGCGGTGAAGCCATCCTTGAGGTGCTACCGCCGAATAGGCGCTCCACATCGCCACCCGAATATAGCGCCAAAGTCCTAACGATCTATGAAATGTTCCCCTCAAGGAATAGGAGGAAAGGAGCTCTTAAAGAACTCAAACAGGTCTATCATGTGGCAGCAACAAATGCATGGCTAGACATACCCATTACCTTCAGAGATACTGACTGACCAGCCATTCTTCCCGGCCATTCACCGTCCGCACTAGTGCTGAACCCCATCATTGATGGCTTAAGGTTACACAAGGTGCTAATGGACGGCGGCAGTGGTTTAAACCTGATCTACGAAGATACCCTAAAAAATACAGTTCAATCAATCTCGCATCGAGCATAGCAACACGACTTTCCGGGGAATCATTCCGGGGAAAAGGCGCGTTGTTCAGGATGTATCGTCCTGGACATAGTGTTCGTCACCCCCGAAAACTACCGATCTGAAGAACTCCTCTTCCATATCGTGCCCTTCCCCAGCGGCTACCACGCCCTATTGGGATGTGACACCTTCACAAAATTCCAGGCTATACCACATTATGGGTATATGAAACTCAAGATGCCAGGAGCAAATGGGGTAATCACAATTGCCAGCGATCCGAATATAGCCCTTCGGGCCAAAAACAAAACAACAACGCTCGCCCTCGAGGCAGTAACTGAGACCTTTGCTGTAGAAGAACTGACCGTACTTCGGTTAACAGTTGACAAGGACGATGTGATCCTTAGCGAAAGGCCCAAACCCACACCCTTTAAACTTGTAGAGGAAATCGTTAAATTTTAGGTGCACCCGACGGACCCCAAAAAGATAGCATCCATCGGAGGTCAGCTTGATCACATAATGGACTAAGCATTGCGGACATTTTTATGGGAAAACTTGGACATTTTCGCTGGCATCCTTCCGATATGCCCGGAATCCCACAACGGCTAGCAAAACATAGTCTGAACATCACTGCGGGCTTCAAGCCCGTTAAGCAGACTCTGCGCCGCTTTTCCGAGCCCAAACAACAAGCTATGGGGGAAGAATTAGCTAAACTGCTAGAGGCTGGATTCATTCGGGAGATGAACCACCGTCAATGGTTAGCAAACCTGGTGATGGTACCAAAGAAAGACAAATCCTTGCGGCTGTGCGTTGACTTTAAAGACCTCAACAAGGCCTGCCCTAAGGACCCTTTCCCCTTACCGCGCATAGACCAGATTATTGACGCCACAGCCCGATACGACTCGTTGTGTTTCCACGATGCTTATTCCGGATACCATCAGATTAAAATGAAGGAATTCGACCAAGTTGCAACCGCATTCATCACCCCCTACGGGCCATTCTGCTTCAACACGATGTCCTTTGGTCTAAAAAATGTTGGGGCAATGTACCAACGCATGATCCAGACTTGTCTCACAAAACAAGTCAGTAAAACACTCGAGGCATACCTGGACGACGTGGTAATCAAAACCAAACATATCAGCTAGTTGATCGACGACCTAAGGCAAACCTTTGCCATCTGACGTGAGTATGACATAGAAATCAATCCAGAGATATGTGTATTCGGAGTTCCCTCTAGTAAACTGCTCGGATTCATCGTCTCCCATAGAGGAATAAAAGCGAATTCGGCTAAGATCCAAGCTCTACCAGAACTTCCAATTCCCATAGAGCTAAATCATGTCCAGAGGTTGGCTGATTGCATAGCGGCTTTAAGCCGCTTTATCTCCCGCGTCAGGGAAAAGGCTTTATCGCTCTATAGACTGCTGAAACAGACCAACAATTTCGAGTGGACCGACGAAGCAGTGGCTGCATTATAAGAAATTAAAACATTGCTGGCAAGCAATCCCATACTCACAGCACTAGGTGCTGGTGAACCCATGTTATTATACATATCGGCTACCAACCAAGTCGTTAGTGAAGTGCTCGTTGTTGAATGAGAGGAGGAGGGACACAAATTTCGGACATAGAAATTGGTCTATTACGTGTCAGAAGTACTAACGCAGTGCAAGTCCAGATACCCGCACTACCAGAAGATAGCCTATACAGTATTTATGGCATCATGGAAACTCAGACACTAGTTCCAAGAGTGTTCGGTTACAGTGTCATCCGAAGTACCCCTGAACGATATAATCAACAACGAGGACGCCACCGGCTGCACAGCCAAGTGGGCTATTGACCTCCTTCCCTTTGAAATTACCTACAAGCCACGACAAGCTATAAAATCTCAGGTACTGGCAGAGTTCCTTGCCGAGTGGACAGAGGCCGAGCTCCCCAGGGAATATAGTACATACTCCCATTGGACGATGTACTTCAATGGATCTAAAACTTTGGCCATACCAGGGTCTGGAGTTATCCTCACATCCCCCATAGGCAATAATGTTCAATACGTGTTGCTGATCATGTATGCCGATTCCAACAATGCAGCTGAATACGAAGCACTCTTGCACAGTCTTCAGATGGTAGTATCAATGAGCATACGATGGCTGGAGGTACGGGGAGACTCCAACTTGGTCATCTCCCAAATCAACGGCGAATTCGATGCCAAAAACCCAAAGATGGCAGCATACAGAAACACTGTCCTCAAGATATCCGCACGGCTCGAGGGGCTGGAATTTCACCACGTCGCTCGAGACAACAACCAAGCCACCGATGTACTGGCCTGCATGGGGTCTAAACGCGACCCTGTCCCAAAAAACACTTTCCTGGAACGGCTCTTTAAGCCATCCATGGTTTGGCAGGACGATCATAAGGGCGCTGGTCTAAATACCGCGGAAGAGGTTGTTCCCCCTATAAATGAACCAGACGACCAAATCTTCGGCGGCTCCGTAATGGATGAAATGCCTTCGGCTCATGAGGACATGGCAGCAATCGTGCCATGGACCGAGCCCTTTGTCGCCTACCTTCTTCGCAAAGAACCCCCCTCGACAATCAGACGGAGGCGCGGTGCATAATTCGGCGATCCAAAGCCTACAAAATACACGAGGGTGAGTTATACAAGAAAAGTACCACCATAATATTACAATGGTGCATATCTGAGGAAGAAGGACGGTAGCTCTTAGCTAAAGTCCATGCAAGGATGTGCGGCCACCACGCTGCAGCAAGAGACTTAGTTAGCAAGGCCTTCCGAGCTGGTTTCTTTTGTCCCACTACTTGGGAGGATGCCGAGTCACTCGTCAAACACTGTGTGGGGTGTCAACTTTTTTGCAAATCAAAGTCACATGCCCCCAACAGCTCTTCGGACTAATTCAATTACCTGGCCTTTCCTGGCCTTGGGGCTGGATATGGTCAGACCACTTAAAGGGGGGGACCAAGAAGAATAAATACCTACTGGTCATGGTTGAAAAGTTCACCAAAATTGATAGAGGCAAAACCTGTCAAATCAGCCAAGTCTGGACCAGTAATCGACTTTATATCCGACATGGTACACCATTACGGTGTGCACACAGTATAATAACAGACAATGGATCCAACTTCACGGACCAAGAGGTCAAATACTGGTGTGCAAAAATGGGCATCAAGCTTGATTACGCATCAGTGTATCATCCGCAGACCAATGGATAAGTCGAACGAGCAAACGATCTCACCATGAGTGGCATTAAGCCACGTTTGGCCCGATCTCTTCATGAGTCTGATTGTCATTGGGTGGAGGAGCTGGACTCCGTTCTATGGGGGCTTGGGCACCACCCCGAAAAGATCAACGGGGTACACACCATTCTTCATGGTCTATGGGACAGAAGCAGTCCTCCCCTGTGATATTATTCAGGACGCACCAAGGGTGCGCATGTACAAGAAAAAGGAGGCCGAGTTAGATCGGCATGACGATCTGGACGCCTTAGAAGGAGAACGTGACATATCTTGGGCTCGCTCTACCTTTTACCAACAGTAGACCCGGCGTTACGAGAGTAGGGAGGTCAGGGCAAAAGCGTGTAAGGTGGGTGAACTCATCTTACGACTCCCGGAGAAGCAGAAGCATAAACTCAACCCCAAATGGGAGGGCCCCTTCATAATCTACGAAGTACACGCAGGAGGGGCTTACCGTCTTCGGAACCCGTCGGACAACCGCCTTGAACCAAACCCATGGAACGCAGCTCGTCTTCGACACTTCTATGGATAAACCGGTGTCGTCACATTCTTTACCCTTTACCTCCTTTTTCTTTCTTTTTTTCTTTACTTTTTCCTTCCCCTCCCACCTTGCTGTTTGGTAGGTTCGAATTTTTCCCTTTTTTCCAAATTTTTGTTCGGTTAAACCAATCTTTTATTAATTTTTTTGGCTTACACCCTTGATTATTAAATCCGAACACAACACCTGGGGGCTTCTTCCCGAAGCCAATGCTTCTATACTCTAAGTATCTATTCATATTTATTGTGTACACTTGTTTCCCTTGTAGATCTTAAGCCATCATATGCATCAATTGGAACTAAGATTTTGCCAAGTTGGGTTGCCTCGTTCCTGTGCTTACCCTCTACATTCTCGATTGTTCGGCTAGAGGGTAAATGCAGCACCTCTGCGATTGTTACGACCGGGTCATCCTAATACGTACCTTAGATGGGTGAAGCCAAAAGCTAGCTATCTTTAGCACACAATTGGTCGGCTACGACGGAAGCAACTAGGAAAATTATGGTCGTTATCACCATTACTCGGGCTTCTTTTCTCACAAAAGCCATTAGTCGCATACTAGCAGTATACGACTTTACTACCTACGATTTACATAACACCCTGAAGAAAGGTACCGATAGAGGTACTATTTTCTTCGGAAGATGTTTCTTATGGTAAGTAGTAATATAACATATCTCCCTATGTGCTTTCTTTCTGTTCGCACCAAATGGCCGGATTGCCTGGTTCCCTGAACATAATTCACTCTTCTCGGGTGATATTTTATAAGGAACACTCCCAAGCTCTTAGCACGGGAGGTCGAAGCCGATGGCCGGTTAAGACAAAGTTTACAACATAGATTGAGCACTTCCTCGATTATTAGTACATAGTTACATATAATCATACATATGGCTGCTGATCGAGATTGTCTATTATGGTGTCCAGGGAGCAATCTTCTTGTGAGAGACGGGCGGCGAGCATCACTTGGTCATACACCAGGTGGAGCGACACTTCTTGCCCATCCGACCATAATGGCCCAACCCGAGCCATATGCTCGGGGTTAAGGCCGGTATAATGGGTCTTGACCATTGCCCACGCCTCTCGAGCTCCCTCTTGGCAAGCCGATGTCTTCCAGAGCTCGAACCTTACTCCAGGATCCCTTGAATCGATTAACCAATTCGGTCAGCTCCTCCGGAGGTTGCTCAGTGGGCCATAGCGCTTTTACCATGCTTGTCATGGCCTTCCGAGCCCGCTCATGAAGGGCAGACAGCTCCTTCAGAAGGCTTGCCCGATAGGATCCGATCTCTTCTTCGGGTCGCCCAGACAGGAGACCTGTACATGAGTCAAGGCATGCCTATTATGCTTCATATATAAGAAGCACTTTCCGATGTTAGAATCACACTTACCGAACACGCCCCTCTGTAATTTTTGGTTCTCTTCTTGGGCCTGGGCCAATTGAGTCTTCAAGCCCTCAATTTCTTCGGCCTGCTGTTTGTTCTCCGCCTGAAGACAGTTCTTCTCTTCAAGGTGTCGTTGCAAAACACGACAACCGGCCTCATGCTGGGACTTGGCGTATCGCTGAGATTCTCGAGATGCGTCTAAATCTCTTTGTAATTTCCCTATTGATTCAGGTACTACAAAGTACCCCTGCGTCAGCATGGGAATATGTACTAAGGACAGTAGAACAGGCATACTCACCATGTGCCTTCCCGGGTAAAGCCCTTCACTTGCTCCAATTCGGCCTTCACGGTTTCCACCTGTGTTCGGCTTGTGTCTAGTTCCTTGGCCAGTTGTTTGCTCCGCTACCTCGAGGCCCGCGTTAGCAGTAAAACAATATGATGACCCTTAATTCGGTCGTTCCGACCAATTTAAGGTTTGGGGGCTACTAGGTTTAGACGAGTGATCGGACTCTTATAGTCGATTACTCACCTACAAGCTGGACGATATCAGTTTCGTTGCCTCCCCGAACCTACATCAGGGAGCTCCGATGTATGCATCTGCTGAGGGTAGAGCATTGAACTCTTGTTCGGAGAGCGCTAGGTGTCGTAGAGCTTCTCGTCGCCACCGATGATTCATAGCACTCTCTACCTCGGACTTGGTAACTGACATCTCCTCCTCGGAGTCTCCACGGGCTGGATTGACTGCCGGGACCTCTATAGCGGATTTGGCATGAGCTGGAGCTCTAGAATTTTGAGCATCGCCGGACACCCTGGCAACCTCCTCGACAGAAGAAGGCTGGACTCTTTGTCTAAGTGGTTCGACATAAGGTCTCTTGTGAGGCTCTATCAGCCACGATAATAAAATAAAATAGCCGAACATAGTACCTTTGAGTTGAGCAAATGGGCGGGCTTGCCCCATGTCCGACTCGTTTGACGGATCCCTGCTACTTTCTGGTCCGGGCATTGACGCCAGAGCCGATGCATGCCATGCAGACCGATGACACTTGGGAGGAGGAGCTGGTGCGTTTGGATCATTGGGGGGGTACTTTCCTTGTACGGGACGAGTTTCTATTCTTCTTGCTTATTGTAGGGGAAGGGAATGATCCAGGATAATCAACTATAATAGCCACCTTGGAGCAATCAAGGCTCTCCTGGTAGAAAACCCGTCTTCGAGCTCGATTGTCAGATCTGGGTCATCATGAAAGCCTGAATCGTCATCACGGTAATAGTCCTCGGGCTGGGGCCCAGACAGTTAACTGTCTTGATGAAGCTCCTCCATTCCCGTTCACATAAAGTTAAAGGCTTCGGTCGAAAAGGGACAAACTGAAAACATGACTTGTGGTCACGGAATTGAAAGGCTCATGCATTCAATGGGATTGTGGCTTGAGTATCCCTCCTTGGTCGACTGGCAAATAACATCTTCTTGCTCCCCTTTGTATAGGTCGGCAAGTGCGGCGGCTAATGCTATTTGATCGGCAGGACCTAGTCTTCGAGAGCGAGTGGTGTCGCTTGTTCCGTTGTAATGCCACAAAGGGTGTATCGTCTGCTAAAGAGGCTGGACACATCGGGTGATGGAGGTGGCCATGACGTCTATCATGGTCAACTTGTGATGCGCTAGTACCCTCACCTGGGCTGCCAAGCGTTGCACTTCAAAGCTGTCTTCTTGGGATGAACTCTTCGGTCGCCAGTTGTACCTTTTCTTTAAAGGGGTGTCGGAGTATTTGGGCAAACCCCTCTGAGCTGGATCAAATAGGGGGGGCATCCTCGATGTAAAACTATTCCGAAGACCATTATTCGAACTCCTTCGGAGTTCCCACTAGATACCCTATCCCTGCTATACGACATATTTTAGCTCCTCCGACCTCCAAAATTGTCTTGTCACGAGTACGAGGGACGAGGCAGAAGTACTTCCTCACAATTCGAAGTGTGCCTCACAGCCGAGGAACATCTCGCAAAGGGTGACAAAGCCCGAGACATGCCTAATAGACCCTGGGTTGTGGTGGTGGAGCTGGATCCCATAGAACTCCAATAACCCTGTCAAGAATGGATGAATGGGGAACCCGAGACCCCGCAAGAGGAAGGGCACAAAGCATACGCTCCCCCCTTTTGTGTGTTGGGGAAATTCTACGCACAGGCTTCACCGTTGAATGAAGACAAACTGGCGTGGGTAACTGCCAAATCTGAGGAAGGAAGGTACCCCTGGGTCTCAAGGTTGCGTAGTCAAAGGAGGGACACAGAGCAGGTTGTCCAATCCCCAGGACATGAGTCATAAGGGCGCAAAGAAGAGTTGGGGGCGCTCGCCATGTTTTTGTGGTGATCTTTCGCTGGAAGTTTGTTTTGATGCGGAGGAAGAAGAGGATGTGGCCTAGACCATGATTCAGTTTGTTTAAATGGGTGGTGACTCCGTTGCGGAGGGGTAGTCTTGTAAAAAGCCGCTGAACCGCTCGTCTCCCCACAACGCACAAAAATTGAGAAACACCGATGGTTGTTACAATGGACCTAGCAAGCTCGTTGAGGGAGTCCTGGATTAGGGGGTTCTCGCGGAGCCGGCCTATTATTATGGGCCGGACTATACGGGCTACTTACCGAGCACTGGAAGATTTGAAGGCCCAGTCTCCAAGATGGAAGCTTAGGGAAGCACGGATCGCGCTCCACGTTTGATGTAGCAAATAGGGATGTTTATCTCTTCGGCATGTAACTGACCATGTGTAAACCCTAGGCATCCTCGGCGTCTATATAAGCCGAAGGGTTTAGGGGTATAGGCAGGACAACTCATCTAAGGTTAGCTATTTGATATCGAGGTAGATCAACTCTGTAATCCCCACATCATCAATACAACCAAGCAGGACGTAGGGTATTACCTCCATAGGAGGGCCCGAACCTGGGTAAATCTGTGTCCCCTTTGTCTCCTGTTACCGTCGAATCCAGTCTCACAGTTTGGGACCCCCTACCCGAGATCCGCCGGTTTTGACACCGACATTGGTGCTTTCATTGAGAGTTCCTTTTTGAGCAAGATGGAATCGACGTCTCACCTTGTCATCAATCAAGAAGTCCGCAAAATGGACACTTTTGTCCCCGGACAGATCTTCACCTTTAGTAGCGTTGTGCTGCACGCTGATTCCGCTGGCCATCTAGGCCGCGTTGAGAGCTTCGCCCCTGATCGAAAGGTCAGATTTGGAAACTTAGAGTTCTCCGTAGACTCTCGAGGTGACTTATCATTAATCGGGCTCGCAGCTTCGCTTATAGCCTCTGAGGACTCTGAGGCTTTAACCTCAAGCCCCTTCTTCGGACATGCCCATGTGGTCACCCATAGCGATGAGCCGATCTCCTATCCCGGTCCGGCAATTAAGCCAGATGACCAGACACGTGTTCTTGCCAAACACTCCCCATGTCCGACGGCCTTGGAGGTTAACTCCACAAGTTCCGAACAACTGGATCCGATCGGCCCCTCAACAGTTGACGAGGCCCTAGATCGGATCTCATAGATGAAGATCACTGACGATCCAACCCTGATCTATGCTCATTTCGGTTATGGTGCGGGTCAGGACGAATTTCTCGACCCGCCCACTACCCACTTGATAGCCACTGTTGAAGATTTAACCGACATGCTGTACTATGCCTCCGACGAGGCAGAATACATGGATGAAGAGGACCATGCTCCCACCCCCGTTAACACTGGGAGGTGGACCGCCAATTCCACATACGACGTCTACATGGTAGATACTCCTGCCACTAATGGCGACAACACGCCTAACAACGATGGCGACAAATCGAGCGATGCACCGTCAAGGCACCGGAAACCGCATAAGCGGTCCAAAGGCCAAAAGGAAGGAAAGCTATTATCAGCAACGGGGACGGTAATACCCCCGTTGACCATGGCAATCCCGATATCCCCGAGCATGCGTCTGAGGGTCCAGAAGGGTCTAAGGACCAAAACGACACCGATAATGTCAATGACTCCGAAGACGATAATTACCTTCCCCCCATCAAGGAGGAAGATATACCAGAAGCCGATGACTTGTACATCCCGGATAACCTCGAAGATCAGGAAGAAATCAGTCAACGTCTCATAACAATGGTTGGCAGCCTAAAGTCTAAAGGACGACAACTCAAAGACGAACAGGACGACCTCAACGATCGATGGACAAAAGTCCTCTCAGCTGAGGAAGTATACGACACCGGTCTGTCGAACCAGCCCAAAAGCTACCATCGGAGGAGGCTGCTGCCGCAATTCGACGATGAACTCACTAATACTCCATCTCCAAATGGTACTCCATACGACAAGCCAGACCGCCCTCCTTGTGGTTGGGACAGGACGGCTGACGACTCCCATTATATACCAGAAGTGCCCCGAAGACGAGGTAAGGAGCCATTAGATCTCAATGACAGGTTCGACCTGCGAGATGACCTGGATCATAGAGAAGGCTGTACAAGATCCATCTATGGATCCAGAGAGTACTTGCCCGACAAACGGGGCGGATATAGACCATGGTTCGACCAAAACAACAGAGTCCGGGAACACAACCGGCCCCACACAGACGCCGAATAGAGTCGCGACATAGCACAAGTCAGAGGTGTCGCTCACCCACTATGCTTCATAGATGAGGTAATGCAACATCAGTTCCCCGAGGGGTTTAAACCCGTGAATATAGAACAATATGATGGGACCACTGACCTAACCGTATGGATTGAGGGCTTCCTCCTCCATATCCACATGGTGCAAGGAGACGATCTCCATGCCATCAAATATCTACCTCTTAAGCTTAAGGGGCCAGCTCGGCACTGGTTAAACAACCTCCCCGAAAACTCCATTGGATGTTGGGAAGACCTGGAAGATGCATTCCGCTCTAACTTCTAGGGAACCTATGTCCGCCCGCCGGACTCTTCCGATCTCAGCAACGTCGTCCAGAAGCCCGACGAGTCTGCTCGGCAATTCTAGAATCGGTGCTTGACTAAGAAGAACCAAATCGCCGACTATCCAGATGTTGAGGCCATAGCTTCCTTCCGGCACAATATTTGGGACGAATGGCTTGCCCGCCAGCTAGGCCAGGACAAACCTCAGACCATGTCCGCCCTTACCTCCCTCATGACTCGCTTTTGCGTGGGCGAAGACAATTGGCTGGCAAGACGCAACCACAATTCCGAAGATCCCGTAGCATCTGAAGCACGGGATGGCAACTTAAAAACCAAAGCGCAATAAGAATAAGTGCCAGCACTAATAGCGATGCCGATGACACGACTGTAAACGCCGGATTCCGCAACTCCCGACCTGGGCAGCGGAAGAATCCTCCTAAAGGCAATCGTGACGGACCCACTCAGATGGAGAAGATCATGGAAAGGCCTTGCCAAATCCATGGGACTTGGAGAAGCCCGCCAACCACACACACCGTAACTGCTGGGTGTTTAAACAGGCCGACAAGATACCACCCGAGGACCAAGGCAAAAGCTCTCGCAGCGAGGACGAGGATGACCCTCGGGGTCCAATTGGTGGCGGACAGAAGAAATTCCCTCCCGAAGTCAAAACGGTGAACATGACATACGCCACCCATATACCCAAGAAGGAGAGGAAGCGCGCCCTTCAGGAGGTCTACGCTGTGGAACCCGTAGCCCCGAAGTACAACCCATGGTCGGCATACCCGATCACCTTTGATCGGCATGATCACCTGACCAGTATCCATCATGGGGGTTCAGTGGCCCTCGTCCTAGACCCCATTATAGATGGATATCACCTCACAAAAGTCCTAATTGATGGAGGAAGTAGCCTCAACCTGATTTACTCACAAATGGTGAAAAATATGGGCATAGAACCATCAAGGATCAAACTCAGCAGCACTTCCTTCAAAGGAGTGATCCCAGGCATTGAGGCCCGATGTACGGGTTCCGTAACTCTAGAAGTTGTGTTCGGCTCGCCCGATAACTTCGGAAGTGAAGACTTGATCTTCGACATTGTGCCCTTCCGCAACGGCTATCACGCGCTACTTGGTCGAACAACATTCCCTCGTTTCAACGCGGTCCCACACTATGCATACCTCAAGCTCAAGATCCCGGGCCCCAAGGGGGTCATTATTGTCAACTGCAATAAAGAGTGCTCCCTTAGAAATGAGGAACATGCCCTGGCCTAGCGGCCCAATTCAGCAGCAAAGAAGATCAGCAAGTCCCAACATCCGCCATAAAGGCACACAAGGCTGGGAAGCGAGTTCGGTTTCAGAACGAAAATTCAGATCCTTCCCCTCCCTTCAATAGGGACTCACCCCCCACCACACAACCCTAAGACCAGCAAAGTACGTGCCAAGAAGGCACAACTTCGCACTTCAAATTCCATGGGTAGCGGTGGGGAAACAAAGATGGGTGTTCGGCTGGCCCGAACCTCTACCATCAACACGTCTTCGGACAAAATGCAGGCTGGAGCGCCTGCATACGGCATAAAGCTCACCTACAATTCGGCGGCCTCTCAGGACTTTGTTTGCAAAATCCATCCGCCGAACTCTAACACCCATCAAGGTGCGTCTAAGAGCAGGAGTCAACTAGCAACGGGGCATATCAAGGATGTCAGGTTATCAATTGAAGACCCCTAGTACAACAACTCCTGCATATTTTTATTTCTTTCACATACCTGTAAAGAGTTGCTTCGGCAATCCGAGCTATAAGAGTTGTTGAGAAAAATTTAAATTGCATGGCACAAGTTTGCCTCATTTGTCCTTTTTTCGGCGCATATTTTTTCATCTCTCCCTCTTCTCGTGGACCTGTTCGGTATGATGCGAGGTAACCGGCTAATAGACCAGGGGTCGAGTTCAAAAACAAATCACCTTATCTATCATGTGTTCGGCGTCTTAGTGTTCGCTTTATATGCATCGGTTCCGAACTATGTCTTTGGTCAATAATTTGGGTTGCCCGCTCCTGTGCTTGCCCCTTTATGTTCCGCTCGTTCGGCTAAAAGGGAAAAGAGAGCACCCTTGTGATTGTGCTTCCGGATAGTCTGGTCAAGCACTTCAGGGGAGAAAGCCGAAAACGGACTGTCATAGTATGCGAGATCCAGTCTGTGAACCCCGAGCTAGAAGTGTTATACTTCAATCCTCGTAAGTGGTTATTCCGTGTTATACGAGGAACTTGCCCTTTGTGCAAACATTGTGATACCGGCTTTGTCCACGGTTCGTCCGGACATCACAACACTTTGGTGGCTAATCGTACGCTTCTTGTAGTCCTTTTCGCACCCCTACAGCTAAGTGAAAGAAATAAAGCACTATAGTCTGATTGCCTAGTCTGCTGCACTATACAACCTTCGGGTTCCGATAATTAGGCTAAGGGACATAGTGCATTGGCATAGACACCCCATGTAGTATCTACATAGGGGCTGAAGCCAACGACTCACACCTTTTAGTTTTAAACAGCCACATAGGAGTTATAAAGGAATGCAAAACCATATAAGAACAAATACTAATATCATTAAAAGTTTGGACAAGTCTTGGGACGCATTACAACTCATTCAAACATGTTATCACCCGAACACCATGACGCTATCACCCGAGCACTCTCCATCACTCCATCGAAGTATAGCTCTGGGCGTCGATGCTCCTTCCCGGGTGGCGGCGGGTAAGTGGATACCTTCGTCGGATTTAGCCCTGGCTAGTGCACCTTGGCCTTGGCAAGGGCCATCTAGACTCCTTCGATACATGAGGAGCGCTTGACGGTGTGGAGGCGGGGCAAAGCAGCAATCAACCTCTGCACCAGGCCAAAGCAGTTGCTTGGCAGCGGCTCGCCGGGCCATAAGAGGATGTAGAGGTCCTTCATGAGCGGCTCTGCCATCTCGTGCAACTCCATTAGTTGTTTCAGCTGCTCCACCAGAAGAGGAGGACGCTCGGGGCTCCGAACTATGCCCAGAATAGCCGAGCTTCATCTCCTTCTCCCAACGAGGCGAACAGTTGATTGGCGTTTGCCACACTCTTCTGGAGATCGGAATATGCGCTTGAGGATTGCCACACCCGGGTAAGCAATCCAAATTTGCTATCCCCGAATACGCACTTTAGTGAGTATGGCTTACCATCTTATATGTCCTTGGTTTGGTGCCCTTGCTCCTCGTAGAACCTTCTATCCATCTGCTCCTTCTGGAGTTCGGTTTTTAACATGGACAGTTCGGCCGAGCTCACCTTATTCTTCTGATCCAAGGCCTTGCATCTTTCACTGGCATCCTTAAGCTCCTGTTGGACCTCTACCACACGAGCCTCATGCTTGCCGTTGGTGGCCCGCACGGTGAAAAGGGCGACGACTATTTCTTTAGCAGCCACCCTCTCGACGACCGTCTCGTCCTTTGCGTGCTGGAGCTCGGCCTTTCCTCTCCATCTCCTTTGCCGAGGCTATGCGTACATTATACAATGTGAAAAAGCTGCATTGACAGTATTCAAACGATAGTGTTCAGACAAAAGCATTCAGATTCTGTTTTGACAGACCTTGAGCATCGTTGAACCTTCGGTTAAGGGCCTCAACTTCGTCTTGGGAGCGCTTAAGCTTCCGATTTAGCTCTTCCAGCTTGGCGCCCTTTATTGCCGCCACTTATGACGAAGCCTGCATTACACACATAGTTGATATATTAGATGGGCTCTCAATTCCTGAATTATAGACAATCCAATCATATGTTAAGTTATTCTAACATGCCGAACACTTAAAGTGCATCTATTTTGGTATCGGATACACCCTGTTGAGCTTTTTCACCTCACCTAGGGCTCGGGGGCTGCCATGTATATAATATGAATAAATAAAAACTTTGCAAATAAGAACATCGGGTGACTTACTTGAAAACCCGTAAGGAGACCTTTGAAGGCCTCCTTCAATCCGTTGCCAACGGACTAAATGCTTTGCAGTACCGCACCCATAAGGGTGCGGTGATCCTCGGGAATGGAGGCGCTCAATAGAGCCTCCTCCATGACCGACCACCTATTGGCCGGTGGTGCCGGTGATGATCGGATTCCCTGATCACCTACCGGGGATTGAACCGGTGCCTTCGGAGGCATAGTGCGCTTCGGAGATGTTCTCGGAGGGGTTTGAGCGCCCGCTCGTCCAGCCTCCTCGGTGTCCGGGCGGGGTGTCGCCCCCGGTCTTCAGGGGCCGAGGCATTAGCCCCGGACATGGTACGGTCTCCCTTGCCATCAGTGTCCGCCTCCATAGTAGTGCGCCGGGATGACACCTCCACGGTGTCCCTTGTGGCGACTGGAGTGGTGGGATGCGAGGCATCCCCGCTCTCTGCCAATTCGGCAGGCGGGGTCTCCCCGTCCGATATCACCTCGGTGGGGATAACGCGCGGGGGGATGTCGCTCTCTTCCTAGTGCGGGGGGAATTACCTTCCCCCTCGCCGTCGACCTCGGCCTCCTCCTCCTCTTCATCTTCTCCTGTCTCCTTCTCAGCCTCTTCCTGATTCGAGGAGGTGGGGGTATCCTCGGATGCAGCATCAGGCTGGTCCCTGATGCGAATACCAGCCTAGCCAGGTTTCTTCTTCTTCTCTTTCTTCGTGGGAGCCTTGTAGGGCTTCACCACGAGCATTTTCGCTAACAGCCCGGTCCTCTCATCTTGGACTGAGGTGCCAGACTGTTAATGTTGACGGCTTTCTTCGGCCATCTCTGCAAAGACAGATCAGTTAAGGGGTTATGAGATCTTCCTGTGTAATGAAGCCAACCAAGCTAGGGTGTATTGAACCTCGGATTCGGGCTTGGCAGCGTGCAGACCCTTGTCCTCCTACTCGGATGGCCAGCTCTACTGTGATTTGAAGAGCGGCTTCCAAAACTTCTCCCGTGTAGTGCGGAAGAGATTCCAGACTATGGCCTTGGCATCAAGTTCACGAGACCACAGGGGAGTGTCCCAGTGCTGGCAAGGGAGGATGCGTCTTCGGAGCATCACCTGAATCACATCGTTCAACTTGGTGCCCTCCTCGACCATGGAGCGGATGCACTTCTGCAGGTCGCTCACCTCCTTGCACGATCCCCAAACGAGGCCCTTTTTTGGCCATGAAGCCAGTCTGGTGGGGGGAACAGATCTGAATGTGGCAGCGGGATACTGACCTTCTTCTTGTGGTTTGGTGACATAGAACTACTCCTTCTGCCACTCCTTTATGGTGTCAATAAGGGTTCCCGACGGCCACCAGACGCGGGTGAGCTTGCCCATGATGACCCCGCCGCAATCTGTGTGCTTGCCGCTGACATACTTGGGCTTGATGTTGAACACCTGAAGCCAGAGCCCGAAATGTGGCTCAATGCGTAGGAAGGCATCGCAGACGAGCATGAATGGCGAGATGTGCATGATGGAGTTCGGCGGGAGGTCGTGGAAGTCGAGGGCGTAGAAGAACATTAGCCCCCTGAAAAAGGGGTCGAGGGGAAAGCTCAGCCCCCTGATGAAGTAGGGATGAACACCACCCTTTCGACTAGTTTGGGGGTGGGGATCACTTGGCCCTCCTCCGCCGCGCAGTGAGGAATGTCAGTGGAGAGATAGCTGGCCTTCTTGAGGCCGAGAATGTCCCGGTTGGTAACCGAGGAGGCCTCCCATTTGCCGTTGGAACCCGCCATTGATGAGCTCAGAGGTGGGGGCGGAAGACCTAGATCTGTGCTTCGGAGACATAGAGGAATGGGAGGCGGAGAAGTCGAATGGAGAGCATGAATAGCCTTCGGGGTTTTCTTCATCTTTTTCTCAGGCCTACCAATTCGGTGTCCCCTTGCTACGACGTGAATCCCTCCACTTCCCGAGACGTGCGAGATGTTGCGCATGCATGATTGAATATATCCCATATAAAACGGGACACGATCGGTATACTGATAGATCGTGATGATTAAAACGGCCTTGAACCGCGAATCGAGTCCATGTAACTATCCTAGCGGGCGTGGTGGGCCATGACCTTTCGCCAGTGAGGTCGTCAGAGGGACATTGTTTACCCCGTGACGTTTGGCCTTCAAGGCCAACCAATTTTCAATGTTTGGACACGCAACTATGTGGAAGACTACTTATCATCGGAAGCCGAAATATGATTCGGCGGGAAGGAACTCACCTCCCAAGCCGGAGACTCTGTTCACGAAGCAATTGGATTTGAACACCCTTCGCGTTGGAGGCAAGTTCGGGGGCTACTGAGGGAGTCCTAGATTAGGGGGTCCTCGGGGAGCCGGCCTATTATTATGGGCGGACTATATGGGATACTTACTGAACACTGGAAGATTTGAAGGCCCAGTCTCCAAGATGGAAGTTTCGGGAAGAACAGATTGCGCTCCACATTTGATGTAGCAAAAAGGCATGTTTATCTCTTTGGAATGTAACCGACCATGTGGAAACCCTAGGCGTTCTCAGCGTCTATATAAGCCGGAGGGTTTAGGGGTATAGGGAGGACAACTCATCTAAGGTTAGTTATTCGATCTCGAGGTAGATCAACTCTGTAACCCCCGACATCATCAATACAACCAAGCATGACGTAGGGAATTACCTCTATAGGAGGGACCGAACCAGGGTAAATCTATGTCCCCTTTGTCTCCTGTTACCGTCGACTCCTGTCTCACAGTTCGGGACCCCCTACCCGAGATCCACAGGTTTTGACACTGACACTCGTGACACTTGGGATTTCGCCGATGACTGGTCGGTTGCCGAACAAGAAGGGATAGAGGGACTCGCCTCACAAGTCGAAGACTTCGACACACAAAGATTGTCCGAATATACCTCGTCGTTGGAGGCTAGTCCGGGGGCTACAGAGGGAGTCCTGGTTTAAGGGGTCCTTTGATAGCCGACCTGTTTCTCATGGGCTGGTCTATGTGGGCCACTGGATGAGCATTGGATGATCAAAGGCCCCGTCGCCAGGGTGGAGGCTTCAAGGAGGCGTGGAGTGTCCTCCATGTTTTAGACAATAGATAGGCATGTTTTACCTTCGATGTGTAACCGACCATGTGTAAACCCTAGTACCCTCTGCATCTATATAAGACTGAGGGTTTCAGCTTGTAGGAGAGAGAACAACTCGTCTAGGGTTTAGCTATTCGATCTCGGGGTAGATCAACTCTGTAACCCACATATCATCAATACAATCAAGCAGGACGTAGGGTATTACCTCCATAGGAGGGCCCAAACCTGGGTAAACATCGTCTCCATTGTCTCCTGTTACCATCCATCCTAGTCTCACAGCTCTGGACCCCCTACCCGAGTTTTGACACCAACAATTGGCTAGCTGGTTCCCGTTGTTGGTCATCTTGATAGGGATGAAATGGGCTACCTTGGTCGGTGGTCAACGATGTTCCAGATGGAATCATGTCCCTTGCTATACCTAGGTAAACCGGTGATGAAGTCCATCCCTACTTAGTCCCATTTTCATTCAGGCACTTTGAGAGGTCGCAACAATCCAGCGGGTTGCTGATGCTCAGGTTTGACTCTATGACATATGTCACACTTAGCGATGAAAGTGGCTATTTCTATCTTCATGCCATGCCACTAGAATCTTGATTTGAGGTCTTGGTACATCTTGGTTCCTAAAGGATGGATGGAATACGGAGTTTCATGGGCTCCTTGCAAGATCAAATTCTTGAGCTCAAATTTGTTGAGTAGAGAAGTGCGATTCCCAAACCATACGACTCCTTGTTCATCCATTGAGAATCATGCGGCCTTTCCCTTCTTGATCTTCCTCTTGATGTGTCGGGACCCCAATTCTAATCCATAAGAATCCAGCCTGTAACACATCACATCACTTTGCGGTCTCACGTACGGTTATCTCCATGGCTACCACCTTACCTGGTCCGGGACCGTTTGCGTCTTTTGACTCACGTATGTGAATGTGTCGCTAGCATTCAAATGTCAAAGAACCCGGGCCGACATGACTAGTCATAGAACCCAAGTGGCACATCCGTACAGGGACAGACATACATAACCCAACAATGCATGTGTCGATCTCTAGCGTGTGTAGACGAGTCATAGCAAGCTACAAGGACTCCATTACACCGTGGAACATAAATGTCATCACTGCACGTAGACGAGTCGTAGCAGGCTATAGGGACTCCATTAAACTGCGAGACATTTCCCCGAAGGGACAGACACGGCAGCAAACAAGGATACATGCCAGTCAATCAATGTGTCTGGAGCAGTAGCAAGCTACCAAGGCTCGGTGGAAGCACAAAGAGGCAGTTCCCCGTGAAGAATACTACTAAAGGCACACAACTAGGTGTCGAATCCCATACATACCATTGCATGTCACACGTACGCACGACATGCCCGATATGCATAGATACAACTATGGCATCACAACATAACCATACAACATTACAACATTTATTTAGAAGGCTCGGAAGAGCCAATACAATAAGATATTACAAACAGGGGTCACAAGTCCCAACATTCAGAGCATTCAAACAAGCAAGGGTAAGTGAAACATGTCTGGTTACAGACACCTACAAAAGTGTTGGAGGAGCCTGAAAAGCTACAACAACCCTACCAAAGGAACCAGAACTCTGTCTGGGATTCCCAAGCTAATCCGGTCAACATCGAACTTCACGTCAAAAATACCACTAATGAGACTGACGTCTCCTCTACAAAAACATAAATTAAGCAAACATGAGTACAAGTGTACTCAACAAGACTTACATCAGAACTAACTACACATGCTTCAGTATCAATGAAGGGGTTGTGGAGTTTCTTTCAGCAAGCCAGCTTTGACTCTTGGCTAACCTATACTATGACTACAAGTAGTATCTTTGAGGTGGGATAGCACACACGAGTCCACATATTCTCCAATCAATACACCACTATGGATCCACTTCCGTCATCCTACGAGAAGGCCATCCGTAGCACTCACGCTTATCTTTCGTATTTTAGAAGTATCCATTTCATTTATCTATGAACCACATAAGCAATCCAAGTAGTCCATATCCAAGGACGCGGCTATTCGAACAGATTATTTCACCCTGCAGGGGTATACTTCTTTACACACGCTCTCGCCACTTATCACCATATGCACGACATGCATCTTGGCAACCTTCAAGCGGAAGCACAAGCTTGGGCGTCGGCCACGACCGTCAACCACACAAGACCCTAGTCTAGGTTTATCGCCAATTTGAGACTGAACCCACACGGAAGTCCGGCCGAAGTTTCCGCTACGACCTCAAACGATCTACGCAGGGTTCCCAAGCCCACCGTTCGGGTGCCACTTGGTACACCGTGCCACTATGTCTATACCGCATCACAGTCCACCCCGTCGGGCAGAGCTATGCACGACCGCCAACACTTTTCCTACAAACACCAGAAACTAGTTGCAACTCCTACACAGGGGTCTAGGCGATTAATAAGCTGAGAGGGGTCGAGTTACCGGAGCCCAATGTGTGGTAGCATCTTGTCTTGGATAACATACACAAGGCTCGGTTCTTAAGGACGGTCCCAATAAGACAACCCGCCATGTACTCCTACATGATCTCTCATCGCTACCTTTACCAAATCGTGTTCACAGACTTAGCTCTCAGACAGGAGGACACGTTCACCACCATTCCAATTCATTGCCCAGATGGATCAGACCCGACCCGACACGACTCTAAGCATAGCAGGCATAGTAAGTAAGCATGCATGGATGAGTAAGCACAACAAGGCTCAAGCAGTTGCTACTCATGCTAAGTGGTTTCAACTATTTACTGTGGCAAAGACATGTCATGCAAAGGAATGGGTTCAACTACCGAGAACAGGTAACAGTTGAATCGTTATTGTCCTAATGCAGTAAAAGAGAGCAGGAGCGAGAGAGTGGGTTTATATCAATATGCTCAAGGGGGTTTGCTTGCCTGACATTCCTGAAGATATTACTTCTCTTCATTAGTGTTAACGATCACATCATCAAAACCATCGTCTACCGGGAGGGAACAACACCAGTAAACAGAGAAACAAACACATTCAATGTGATGCAACAATGATGATGCATGAAATGGCATGTTAAGGTACTGAATTGACCAAGTGCTATAGATAGTCGTATTAAGTGAAGTGGAATTCAAATATATACTAAATTCCAACTCCAACACTATTTATTAAATATCCTAATCATGACATGTCCTACTTGGTGATGTTAACTTGCTCAAACATGCATGATCATTGCATAAACAAATTCATTGGATTTTACTGATCATTTTTCATATATAAATTATTTTCATCTGACTTACAGATTATTTTCTATGATTTTTAGAAATTTTAAACATTTTCTAGAATTTCCTTATTAATTTAAATACCAGAAAAGCTTTAATGCGTCAGCATTGCGTCATAGCGACGTCAGCGGTCAACTAGGCTGGTCCAGGTCAAACCTGGCATGCTGGGCCCGCACATCAGTGACATAGGGTTAATCCCTGCGCTGACCGGGGGTTTGACTCGGGCCAGGGCCCATTGTCAGCGGCTGGGTGGGGGGTTAATTAGTGGCTTGATTAGCCACTAATGACGTCTCCACGTCGGTACCTGCCGGAGCTGGGCCAGCAGCGACCAAACCCATGACGGGGCTCGCCGGAGTTGGCCAGAATGACGCTATAGGCCATGGTTTTGAGCGCCGCTTGGTCCTACGGGTAGCTAGAGATGGCACGCATCTGATGAGTCCAACACTGGCAGCAGGGGTGGTCGGAGCGGTCGACGGCGTCGACTTCCGTGTCGGCCGAAGTTCGATGTTGCTCGACGCGGCTCTACGGGGCACGAGGGGCTCATCAAGGGGCTCTATAAGCTCCTAGGAACTCTAGGAGTTCATCGCCGCACTCGGACGTGAGCTTCGGTGCTTTGTGCACGGCGGTGACTGGCCACGGCGGCATGAGGTTTCGGGTCCGGTGGCTACCTTAGCCACGGGGGAGCAATTGAGCAAGGGAACAAGGGGAAACAAACGGGATGCTCACTTTGCGTCCGCAGGGAGGGTCAGTAGGTTCGAGGGTGCGTCGGCAGCGACGAGTTTGACGGCGATGCTCCGGCAGCCGAAGGTTGAAGAAGAGCTCGAGGTAATTGCTACGAGGCTTCCGGCGGGGCTTGGCTTGGCTTAGAGGATCAGGGCGTCGGGGCGGACCTTCGGAGCTGCTTGGGGTGATAGGGAGGCACTAGGGAGGCGGCAGCAGCGACGGTGGCCTTTGGGTCCGGGAAGAGGGGAGCAGGCAGAGCAAGGGGGAGAAAGGATAGGAGGTCAGCGAGATGCGGACGGCAGCGCGGCTCTATCCACGGCATCGACATGGCGAGGGAGGTAGGCAGGCGAGTAGGAGGTGGCACTGCGCGTGCTAGCACGCCGCGGCCACACTCCCCTGTCCTCCTGGCGAGAGGTGGGGGACGACTAGCACTTGGGCCAGATGGGCCACACAGTGCGAGGCCTCCTGTAAGCCCCCTTTTTTTAGTTTTTGTTTTTGTTTTCTTTTCTTCTGATGTTTGTTTTATTTTGTGAGGCCAAAATACCTAGCACAATAATGCCCACATATTTTATGAAATATAGTTTGATTATTTCAAACTTCCATAAAAAGGTTTGGGCATTTTGGACATCTATCATATTTATAATGCTTTATTAGTCGATTTCAGTAGCACTAGATGTGCATTTTAAATTATATCCTTGTTTTAGAAAAAAATCTATTTTTCTATGATATGAAGTTGCCAATATTTATAAGAGATAATGAACATTTTTAAGGCATTTTTGATTCATTGAAATTATTTTGAAGTTTAACCTATTTGAATTTTATCTATGCTAGGGTTTGATCATCCCCATTTCAGGTTTCATTTGATTTTAAACATGATGCCATGAATGCTCACTGATGCCACTAATACAATCAATTTCTAGGGTTGTGACAACTCACCCCCACTAAACAAGAATCTCCTCCTGAGATTCAAGCGTAGGGTAAGAAAGCAGAGGGGACAATAACTAACACAATCTTCTTGGTCCACGTGCCCTTCTTGCAGATGTTGATTCATTGCATTCTGCTGATCTTGACATCTTTGTCTTCGGGATCTTCACCAACAGAAAGACAACATGGATAGAAAGCTCTACAAGAACCGATTTCTCGGAGATCGAGCAACTCATGATCAACTCGTAGAATGAGACGTGATAACATCTCTCGAGCTGAGACTCAAAACACACATTGAGAATAAAGAATGAGGCAGATGATGGTGGTCCAATTGGTAGGCAACAATTCCACGCTAAAATAGATGGTGATGAGGTTTCAAAGTAGCGAGGAGTTAGTTGCCCTTCATACCATAACGGACACCTTAGGGAAGGTGACTCATAGAATTATCCCTTAAGTGGCAAAAAGAATTACTTTTGATCCAAAGATCACTGAAACTCTTTATGACAACCTAAGGCAATTCACAAACGATCGTTGGAAGGAATTCAAAGAATGGCATACTCAGATCGAAGGAAACTAGAGTTATAAAACAACTCGGTAATGGAAAGCACATTCCAATTAATACCAAGAGTATAACCCAGTGTCTGAGCGTGCTCTCAAGAACTTGAGCATTTCCATATTCATTAGTTTTTTTTCCAACATCCATGCCAAGGATCCTGGCAACACCGCATACTACCATGATGAGTAATGATGGAGGATGCAGATGCAAAGGAAGACAACACTTTCTCAGATTTCACCTTAGCTATACCAAGGGAGCAAAATCTGGATGATCAACCGAGAGACATTTAGCACTCCGCTTCTAATGTTCTCCTGAATTAGCATAACCCAATTATAGGTAACGTTTGGTATCTAGAACATCAAGTAAAAAGGTCGGACTTCGGAATCTCAAAGGGTCCATGAGGAATAACTTATAGAGCAAGTCATACAAGGTCCTCATGGGGAGGTGGCCAAGTTGCTGAAATAAGATATTATAATAGTAGGTCTTCTGGATAGGTATGTTAGCCACAACATCTCTTTGCCGGGTTACAGAGAGACCATTGTTATAATTCTTGGGGAAATGTCCCAACCATTATATCTGCCTGAGATTCAGATCTGGTTGCTGCCGGGATATTCCAGACTCAGCATGTCTGAAGGGGAAAGGTTGCAACACAAATCGAAGAGATGACGTTGCAAGATTCTCGGGAAATGAATTGCGGAAGCCAACTCCAAAACATGAGCTGGATTGCAAGGCCCACACGAACACAGTGTCTAAGACAATTGTGAGCATATGGGGATCTTAGGGAAAACACTACTGAGTTCGGGTTAGGAACCATCATTACGGATAACGAAGTCGGGTGCAAATCCGTTTGGTACCTTCGGGAGTAGCACTTAACTTCTTTTCCTTGTACAAGGCAATCAGGGGCTTGGTGTGCTAGGGAATACATATGGAATGGTGGTAATTAATCTGCCATACCATAGTATACATTCGCACATGCATGAATGACTTAGGATGATTCCAAAGAAACAAAGCGACCTTTCTCAAGTTCATGGCGGCAACTTGCACCATATGCACATGAGCTAAGAGTAAGTCACTTCGTACACCATGCATATGCTTCATGTACATAACACGAAGATAATGCCTACAAAAGTTTCCAACACTAGCTTCATGTTCATCATGAGTCATGGAAGAGATGAAGATATTCTCGATGGGCTTAACAACAATTTATCGAGATATCCATATAGATGGAATTCCACAACTATGGAAACAAGGTGATAGCATTGGTCAGACCAAAAGATATAGCGGTATGTGCTCGAGGATACATCCACGAACAAAACAACATTAGGAAGGTCTTTGGTTCTAATTTGGATTTGACGATAGCCCACACTCAAATCAAGGATTGGATAATACGATAGATGCAGCAATGTATCACATGGATTAATTGATGAAGATATCATCTTTGTTCGACACCACACAAGATATCCCTTTGAAATAACTAAGTCAGGCAAAGCTTTTATCTTCCAACTCTCCAACTTATTGTTTAGCTTAACCAACTAGTTCGGGGATATCCAACACAGGTTCTTGGAGAAGGGATGGTTATAGAAAACCCATCTTGATCACGAACTGAACATAACGGTCAATGAACACCCTGGTAATACTTCCGAGAAGATATTCGGAAAATCACGATCCACCGATATGTTATCAAGCTCGAGAGCAATCTTTCTTATCAAGGCAAAACGATATGATCAACAGAGCAAGGGATTGACACAATCCTAACTCATTGATCAAAAAGTGCACCATGGAAAATGGACTAGGTAGCACGATCAATCTTAGTATGACGATTCAATGACCATCATACCAAAAGTGAGATTATTGTCCATTAACACCGAGCAACAAAGTTGCTAGGAGTATCGATTTCACACATCACGATCCACTTGTCGATATTCTGGTTGCAAAAAACACAGAGATCGAGGAATGAATGATGATGGAGAGAAGTATCACTCTACCGGGGAGTCATAAGAGGTTGTGCAATTCTCATGACAATGCCGACATGAAGAGAGTAATACTTCGAGGTAGAACAGAACAAAGCGGAATTGGCATTTTGATCTGCGGAATACAACTGCTTTGACCCAATCCAAGAATGGACGAGGTATGGGAGTTTGCTTCTCCTAGTCATTCTGAAATAGAATGGCTTGACAGACCTCAAGAATAGTCGACATAGATAAGACAATGCATGACATACCCTTGACTATCCACTGATAGCTGAAGGTCAGAATACAATTGAAGAAGGGAAACTCAAGAGCAGCTGATTTTTCCTGATTTGTAGATGCATGGATTGAATATGTCAAACGGAGTTCGACATGTTTCTTCCAGATAACCCATGTAGAAATGAAGGAATTGGCAAGCTCACAACTATGAAATGGAGGACTCTTCACGAGCACTCTTGTTGTGATATTAAGATCACAAGGAACTTATGCCATAATGGATCATGGTATTGGAAGAATGATATACCACGAACCTTGAGGACTATAACAAGGTTACTAATATCCTAAAGGAACGAGCAAATACTAACAATCGGAATGAGCAGAATGATCCTTGGGTTCAAGAACCTAGATACAGAATACCTATTGACTAAGTAGCATGATAGCATGCTTTCGATAATGATGGCCAGAATTATCACACTGGAAAAAAAGACAACTAGACTATTGGGTGGTTCCCTAAAACAGCATGGTTTCCTAACACTTCCACAAACACGTCGAGGTAACAGAGTACCTCAACTCAACAATTTGTGTGTTTTGTCTGGCCTGAAAGACATTGACTCAGGATGAAAGAGTTTTACAATTGCATCAGATAATTTAGAAACCATGGATAACTTGGACAACATAACGGCTGTACGGGCATGAAATATGAGGCAACCTGCACAAGAAAACCAACAAGATGACACTGAATTCTTATAGAGACATCGATCTAGAAGGACAACATCTTTCCTATAGGTCTCCAACATAGTAACTCGTCATCCTAATAGATAGATGAGAAGGCCTAGTTCTTAATCCACGTAGAAAAGAAGAGGGTGACTCAGAATTAGAATGACACGAGGAAAGGAGTAAAAAGAGCCTTATGTTCCCTTCCACAATCAATTCCCTTATATAACTAAAGCAGTTCTAGACTCAACATCGACCAGTTGTCTTGGTAATCCTATTGGCAGTCAAGCTCTGATACCAAAGCTATCGGGACCCCGATTCTAATCCAGCCTGTAATACATCACATCACTTTGCAGTCTCACGTACGGTTTTCTCCACGGCTGCCACCTTACCTGGGCCGGGACTGTTTGCGTCTTTTGACTCATGTATGTGAATGTGTCGCTAGCATTCCAATGTCAAAGAACCCGGACCGACATGACTAGTCGTAGAACCCAAGTGGCACATCCGTACAGGGACATGCATACGTAACCCAACAATGCAGGTGTCGATCTCTAGCGTGTGTAGACGAGTCATAGCAAGCTACAAGGACTCCATTACGCCGTGGAACACAAATGTCATCAATGCACATAGACGAGTCGTAGCAGGCTACAGGGACTCCATTACACTGCGAGACATTTCCCCGAAGGGACAGACACGGCAGCAAAGAAGGATACATGCCAGTCAATCAATGTGTCCGGAGCAGTAGCAAGTTACCAAGGCTTGGTGGAAGCACAAAGAGGCAGTTCCCTGTAAAGAGTACTACTAACGGCACACAACTAGGTGTCGAATCCCATACATACTGTTGCACGTCACACGTACGCACGACATGCCCGATATGCATAGATACAACTATGGCATCACAACATAACCATACAACATTACAACATTTATTTAGAAGGATCGGAAGAGCTAATACAATAAGATATTACAAACAGGGGTCACAAGTCCCAACATTTAGAGCATTGAAACAATCAAGCGAAAGTTAAACATGTCTAGGTACAGACACCTACAAAAGTGGCTCGAGGAGCCTGAAAAGCTACAACTACCCAACCAAAGGAACCAAACCTCTGTCTGGGATTCCCAAGCTAATCCGGTCAACATCAAAATTCACATTGAAAATACCACTAATGAGACTGACGTCTCCTCTGTAAAAACATAAATTAAGAAAACATGAGTACAAGGGTACTCAGCAAGACTTACATCAGAACTAACTACACATGCTTCAGTATCAATGAAGGGGGTTGTGGAGTTTATTGCGGCAAGCCAGCTTTGACTCTTGGCTAACCTATACTACAACTACAAGTAGTATCTTTGAGGTGGGATAGCGCACACGAGTCCACATATTCTCCAATCAATACACCACTATGGTTCCACTTCCATCATCCTACGAGAAGGCCATCCATAGCACTCACGCTTATCTTGCCTATTTTAGAAGTATCCATTTCACTTATCTATGAACCACATAAGCAATCCAAGTAGTCCATATCCGAGTACGTGACTATTTGAATAGATTATTTCACCCTGCAGGGGTATACTTGTTCACACACGCTCTCGCCACTTATCACCATATGCACGACATCCATCTCGGCAACCTTCAAGCGGAAGCACTGGCGTGGGCGTTGGCCACGACCGTCAACCACACAAGACCCTAGTCTAGGTTTATCGCCTATTTGAGACTGAACCCACACGGAAGTTCGGCCGAAGTTTCCACTATGGCCTCAAACAATGTGCGTAGGGTTCCCAAGCCCACCGTTCAGGTGCCACTTGGTACAACCTGCCACTGTGTCTATACCGCATCACAGTCCACCCCGTCGGGCAGCGCTATGCACGGCCGCCAACACTTTTCCTACAAACACCAAAAACTAGTTGCAACTCCTGGACAGGGGTCTAGGCGATTAATAAGCCAAGAGGGGTCGAGTTAGCGGAGCCCAATGTGTGGTAGCATCTTGTCTTGGATAACATACACAGAGCTGAGTTCTTAAGGACGGTCCCAATAAGACAACCCGCCATGTACTCCTACATGACCTCTCATCGCTACCTTTACCAAATCATGTTCACACACTTAGCTCTCAGACAGGAGGACATGTTCACCACCATTCCAATTCATCGCCCAGATGGATCAGACCCGACACGACATGACTCTAAGCATAGCAGGCACAGTAAGTAAGCATGCATGGATGAGTAAGCACAACAAGGCTCAATCAGTTGCTACTCATGCTAAGTGGTTTCAACTATTTACTGTGGCAAAGATAGGTCATGCAAAGGAATGGGTTCAACTATCGAGAACATGTAACAGTTGAATCGTTAATGTCCTAATGCAGTAAAAAAGAGTAGGAGCGAGAGAGTGGGTTTATATCAATATGCTCAAGGGGGCTTGCTTGCCTGACAGTCCTGAAGATATTTCTTCTCTTCATTAGTGTCAATGATCACATCGTCAGAACCATCGTCTACTAGGAGGGAACAACACCGACAAACAGAGAAATGAACACATTCAATGTGATGCAACAAATATGATGCATGAAATGGCATGTTTTGGTAGTCAATTGACCTAGTGCTATAGATAGTCGTATTAAGTGAAGTAGAATTCAAATATATACTAAATTCCAATTCCAACACTATTTATTAAATTATCCTAATCATGAAATGTCCTACTTGGTGATGTTGACTTGCTCAAACATGCATGATCATGGCATAAACAGATTCATTGGATTTTTCTGATCATTTTCATATATAAATTATTTTCATCTGACTTACAAATTATTTTCTATGATTTTTAGAAGTTTTAAACATTTTCTAGAATTTCCTTATTAATTTAAATACCAGAAAAGCTTTAATGCGTCAGCATTGCTTCATAGCGACGTCAGCGGTCAACTAGGCTGGTCTAGGTCAAAACTGGCATGCGGGGCCCGCACGTCAGTGACACAGGGTTAATCCCCGCGCTGACCGGGGGTTTGATTCGGGCCAGGGCCCATTGTCAACAGCTAAGGGGGGGTTAATTAGTGTCTTGATTAGCCACTAATGACGTCGCCACGTTGGTGCCTACCGGAGCTAGGCCGGCGGCGACTAAACCCGTGACGGGGCTCGCCAGAGTTGGCCGGAACGGCGCTATAGGCCACGGTTTCGAGCGCCGCTTGGTCCTACGGGTAGCTAGAGCTGGCGTGCATCCGATGAGTCCAACACCAGCGGCTAGGGTGGTCAGAGCGGTTGACGGCGTCGACTTCCACGGCGGCCAAAGTTTGGTGTTGTCGGGACCCCGATCCTAAGTCATAAGAATCCAGACTGTAACATATCACATCACTTTGCGGCCTCACGCACGGTAAGTTCCACGACTGTAGCCTTACCTTAGCCGGGACCATTTGCGTCTTTTGGCTCACGTATGTGAACATGTCACTGGCAATCAAACGACAGAGAACCCGGGCCGACATAACTAGTCATAGAACCCAAGCGGCACATCCATACGGAAACAAGCATACATAACCCAGCAATGCAGGTGTCGGCCTCAAGCATGTGTAGACGAGTCATAGCAAGCTACAGGGACCCCATTACGTTGTGAGACACGAATGCCATCACTGCACGTAGACGAGTCGTAGTAGGCTACAGGGACTCCATTACACCAAGAGACATTTCTCCAAAGGGACAGACACAGCAGCAAAGAAGGATACAAGCCGGTTAATCAATGTGTCCGGAACAGTAGCAAGCTACCATGGCTTGGTGGAAGCACAAAGAGGTAGTTTCCCATAAAGAGTACTACTAAAGGCACACGACTAGGTGTCGGATCCCATACATACCGTTGCATGTCACACGTACACACGACATGCCCGGTATGCATAGATACGACCATGGCATCACAACATAACCATACAACAACATGACTTTTATTTAAGAGGCTCAGATGAGCCTTGCATAATATGTTCTTACAGATATGGGTCACATGACCCGACAGTCAAGTCATACAAACCTGTTCATACAAACCAAGCGGAAGCATAAAGCTGTCTGAGTACAGACAGATGAAAGGGGTAAAAGGCACATGGCCTGACTATCTATAGCCCGCCACAGGGCATAGGTTGTAGCTGAGACACCAGCTATTCGACATCGTCAACGTCTAGATAGAACCCACCTAATGGGTCCTGGGTTTCATCTCCAACATTTATTAAGCAAACGTGAGTACAAACGTACTCAACAAGTCTTTAAAACAGACCTAGTCTATTCATGCTCATGTATCAAGAAAAGGGGTTGGTGGAGGTTATGCAGCAATGCCAGCTTTGACTCATGGCTAACCTACACTACGCAATTTTAACTCTTTGTTTACATTTAGGTATTGCACGAGTCCACTAACTCCATAACAATACACCACCATGGACTCACTTCCCTCCTAGGAGAGTGCCATCCACGGTACTCACCCTTGTCTTGATATTTTTATGAGTATCCATTAGATTATCTATGAACAACATAAGTTCTCCAAGTGGTCCATATCCGAGGACGCGGCTCTTCGAATAGTTTCATACCCTGCAAGGTTGTACTTCTTCACACATGCTCTCGCCACTTATCGCTGTGTGCTCATAAACCATGCACCTCAGCAACCTTCAAGCGGATGCCCAGCGAGGGAGTCAGCCACGACCGTCAATCACATAAGACCTCTAGTCCAAGCTATCGCCTATTTGAGACTGCACCCATAGGGAAGTCCGGCCGAAGTTTCCGCTACGGCCCCAAATGATGTGCGCAGGGTTCCCAAGCCTACCATCCGGGTGACCCTTGGTACACCGTGCCACTGCCTACCACGTCGCAACCCACCACTAGGGTCAGCGCTACGCACGGCCTCCAGCATGCTATAAACACCAGAAACTACTTGCAACTCCTGGACTAAAGACTAAGCGAATGATAAGTCCAGAGGGTCAATTAAGTATCCCAACGTGTGGTAGTAACTAGTCTTGGATCACAAACACGGAACTCAGTTCCTAACAATGGTCCCAATGAGACAACCCGCTATGTACTCCTACATAGCCTCTCATCGCTACCTTTACCAAATCGAGTTCATCATAAGATCATCACATCAGGCAACATTGTTTCACTCAGTTCATCACCCAGATGAATCCGACCTGACACAACTCTAAGCATAGCAAGCATAACAGGCAAGTAAGCTAAGCACATCATGGCACAAGCATCTACTAGGTATGCTAGGTTGCAAGGTTTAGCTATTTACTGTGACAATGTTAGGTTATGCAACAGATTAGGATCACCTACCGTGTATGATTGACATGTGATCGGTTGTCCTAATGCAATAAACAAGAGCAGGAGCGAGAGAGTGGGATGTTATCGGAATGATCAAAGGGGTTGCTTGCCTTGCTAGGAAACGGAAAGGTTCTCTCCTTCGTCGGGATACTCGAGGGTATCCTCAGGAGCAGGGCCTACCACAATGCAGATAAGAAACAATCAACACAAGCAAGTGCAACAATATGATGCATGATGATGGCATGATAGCATGTATGGATGAGCTAATGCAATTAGTATTCAGGTTAATTTGAAATTAGTTTGAATATAGGTTCAAAATCGTTTTGTATTTCAAATTCCATATACTAACCTATTAGCAAATGTCAATTTTCACCTATTTAGATTGATCTAACATGCATGACAATAGCACCATTGGATTCATTGGATTTTTTTGATAAATTTTCATATATAAATTATTTTCATCTGATTTACAAATTAATTTATATGAATTTTTGAAGTTTTGAATAATTTCTGGAATTATTTTTAAACTAGAAATTACTTTTATTGCATCAGCATGACATCATTATGACGTCAGCTGGTCAGCTGACCGGGCGAGAGTCAAACCTGACATGTTGGGGCCACATGTCAGTGACTCAGACACTTAACTAACTAATTTAAACTAAATCCTAATTAATTAACAGAAATTGGGCCCACTGTGAGTGACAAATTATATTAATTAAAATAATTATTTAAATTCCTAATTAACTTTGATTGCCAGGGCCTGGCCCCACCTGCCAGTGACTCAGGGGGTCAAACCCCGTGGTCAACTCCGGCAAGACCCACTTGCGTTGAACCGCCGGTGACTCTAGAGATGGCGGAGGGCTTCGGGATCCCTCCTTCGGCGACCAAAAGGACGACGGAGGGCACCAAACGACTCAGTACACACGCGCGCGTCCATTCCGACCCCTCCCAGGAGCTGAGAAGGTCGGAATCGATGCCGACGGTGAGCTGGGCGACGGCCGGAGCTCGGGCCAGAAGGGCGCGGTGATAGAGGCGAAGTTGTCCCTGTCTTTCGATGAGATGGTGGCTATCATTTTGGTGGACTAGACTTTGACGATCCGACTACGAACGAGTGATGACTTTGAGATGGTGGCTATCATTTAATTGACATGCGCGAGCTCTAGTAATTGGTCCTGTATGTATAGTAGTCGGAGTTGTGGGTGTAGCATTAGCAGGGATGTCCTCATCATCCTCCCCTTCTTGAACTAAAGTCGTCCTCGACGGAAGCTCATCTTCCTCACCCAAATAAGGCTTCAAATCTGCAATGTTAAAAGTGGGGCTAACCCCAAACTGTATAGGCAGCTCAAGTTTATATGCATTATCATTTATTTTCTCTAACACCTTAAAAGGACCATCAGTACGTGGCATTAGCTTTGACTTGCGCAAATCAGGAAATCTATCCTTACGCAAATGTAACCAAACAAGATCTCCAGGTGCAAAGACAACATGTTTTCTACCCTTATCTGCAGCAATTTTGTATTTAGCATTCATACACTCAATGTTTTCCTTCGTTAACTCATGCATCTTTAATATCAATTTAGCACGTTCTTTAGCATCAAAATTAACCTTCTCCAAAGATGGAAGAGGCAACAAATCAATAGGTGCACGAGGTAAGAAACCATACACAGCTTCAAAAGGGCACATCTTAGTGGTAGAATGTAGCGAACGATTATAAGCAAATTCAATATGAGGCAAGCATTCTTCCCACATTTTCAGTTTATTCTTCAAAACAGCCCTAAGCATAGTAGACAATGATCTATTGACTACTTCAGTTTGGCCATCAGTTTGGGGATGACATGTAGTACTAAAAAGTAGTTTAGTCCCCAACTTAGCCCATAAACATCTCCAAAAGTGGCTAAGAAATTTAGCATCACGATCTAAAACAATTGTATTTGGCACACCATGCAACCGAATAATTTCACGAAAGAACAAATCAGCAACATGAGCAACATCATCACTTTTATGACATGGTATAAAGTGTGCCATTTTGGAAAATCTATCCACGACAACAAATATGCTATCCCTCCCCTTCTTAGTTCGAGGTAAACCTAAAACAAAGTCCATAGATATATCCTCCCAAGGAACACTAGGTACATGCAAAGGCATATATAAACCATGAGGATTGAGTCGTGACTAAGCTTTTTGACATGTAGTGCAACGAGCAACAAAACGCTCAACATTTCATCTCATCTTTGGCCAAAAGAAATGTGTAGAAAGTACGTCCTCCATTTTCTTCATGCCAAAGTGTCCCATTAATCCTCCTCCGTGTGCCTCCTGTAACAACAAAGGACGAACGGAGCTAGCTGGAATGCATAGCTTGTTAGCACGAAACACAAATCCATCATTAATAACGAACTTGTTCCATGTTCTCTCTTCTTAACAATGCCGCAACACATCTCTAAATTCAGCATCATGGACATATTGATCTTTGATGGTCTCCAAACCAAATATTTTAAAGTAAAGTTGTGAAAGCATAGTATAACGACGAGACAAAGCATCAGCAATAACATTTTCTTTACCCTTCTTCTGTTTAATGACATAAGGGAAAGTCTCAATGAATTCAACCCATTTAGCATGTCTACGGTTTAGTTTTGCTTGACTTTTAATATGTTTCAAATATTCATGATCATAATGTATAACAAATTCTTTGGGCCATAAATAATGTTGCCATGTTTCCAAAGTCCGAACAAGAGCATATAATTCCTTATCATAAGTAGAATAATTCAGACTAGGCCCACTCAGTTTTTGAGAAAAGTACGCAACAGGTTTACTATCTTGTAATAACACACCTCCTAACCCAATTCCACTAGCATCACATTCAAGCTCGAAAGTCTTATTAAAATCATGAAGTTGGAGTAAAGGATCATGTGTTAACTTATCTTTCAAAACCTTGAAGGCTTCTTCCTGTGTGGTACCCCAAGAAAAAGGCACGTCCTTGTTTGTAAGCTCATTGAGAGGCACAGCAATGGTGCTGAAATCTCTCACAAAACGCCTATAGAAACCAGCGAGACCAAGAAAACTCCTCACTTGTGTGACCGTTTTGGGCTGCGGACAACTCTCAATGGCTTAAATCTTGGCTTTATCAACTTCAATTCCCTGTGGAGTAACAACATAGCCAGGAAAAGATACTCGATCGGTGCAAAAGGTGCACTTCCCAAGGTTACCAAACAAACGTGCATCATGTAGAGCCATAAAAAAAGCACATAGATGTTCCAAATGTTCCTCCAAAGATCTACTAAAAATCAATATATCATCAAAATAGACTACCACAAATCGTCCAATGAAAGCACGTAAAACCTCGTTCATTAATCTCATGAAAGTGCTAGGTGCATTAGTTAACCCAAAAGGCATGACTAACCACCCATATAATCCAAACTTATTTTTAAATGTTGTTTTCCATTCATGTCCCAATTTCATACGAATTTGATGGTATCCACTACGCAAATCAACTTTGGAGAAAGTTGTAGAACCACTTAATTCATCAAGCATATCATCTAGTCTAGGAATAGGATGACGATAACGAATAGTAATATTATTAATGCCTCTACAATCCACACACATGCGCGATGTACCATCCTTTTTAGGCACTAGAATAATAGGAACATCACAAGACTAAGGGATTCACATATATAACCTTTTTCAAGCAGCTCCTGTACTTGACACATAATCTCCTTTGTCTCCTCTGGATTGGTACGGTATGGCGCACGGTTGGGTAGGGATGCACCGGGAATTAAGTCAATCTGATGCTCAATCCCGCGAATAGGTGGTAATCCTGGTGGCACGTCTTGTGGGAAGACGTCAGCAAACTCCTGCAAAATGTTAATGACCGCAGGAGGCAAAGAGGGAGGCACGTCCTCGAATGAAAATAATACCTCTTTGCATACAAAAGCATAGCAAACAGATGTAGCAAGATCCAAATCATTAATACCAGATTTAGTAGCAAGTAAACATCCACTCTTCAATTTTATTTCGGATGCAACATTAGATGATGGTTTATTATGCTTATGGTGTTGCTCAAATTCCTGTGCTACAATCTGATTTTCACCCTTATTTTTTTCCTGTTTTGCTTTACTAGCTCTAGCAATGTCATCTTTTATAATATGTTCCGAAGACATAGGAAGCAAAGTGATATTTTGATGCTTATGAACAAGAGTATACAGATTTGTCCTACCATGGTGTACGGAATTTTTATCAAACTCCCATGGCCTACCAAGTAAAACAGAACATGCTTGCATGGGTACCACATCACAATCCACATAATCAGAATATGTAGCAATGCTAAAATGCACACGAGTAGTACGTGTTACCTTAACCTTGCCACTATTGTTGAACCATTGGATGTAATAAGGATGAGGATGTGGTCTGGTGGTTAGAGACAGCTTCTCCACCATCTCCATATTAGCCAAGTTATTGCAACTCCCTCCATCGATGATGACGCGAACAGAATGCTCCTTCACAACTCCCTTTGTGTGGAACAAGTTGTGCCTTTGATTTTGCTCAACCTGTGTAACCTTCACACTGAGAACACGTTGAGTAACTAAACTTTCATACCTATCAGCATAATCGGCAGCCATGTAGTGTGTCTCTGGTTCTGCATCCTCGCCACGCTGTTCTTCACTTGCAATGAGAGCCAAAGTCTCCTCAACATAATCACTAGCAGACGCATATCCACCATCGTCAGTAACAATCATTACACGTTTGGAAGGGCATTCTCTCGCAAAGTGACCTCCACCCTTGCAACGACGGCATATAACCTCATGTGTTTGCCCTGTGGATGCAATAGATGAAGAAGAGCTCTGTGCAGGCCCAGAAGGTGTGCTCTTCACAGAGGGTGGATTAGGAGCCTGTTTCCTGGTATCGTGGTTGGAGTTGGAGGTGGGAGTAGGTGGCATTGTAGCAGGACGTGTGGAAGTAGAGGAGGTACGTGGCGTCCATGATGAAGTACGACCTGCAGAAAAAGGAGTTCTTGCCATTGCCTGTCGGTCCTGCACTTCACGTTCAGCTTTGCAAGCAAGATGAAATAAACGAGTGATGGTGTTATACTCCTTATAGTCTAGAATAGTCTGAATCTCTCTATTTAATCCACCCATAAAACCTGCAAGCATAGCTTCATTCTCCTCAACAATACCACATCTAATCATGCCAGTTTGTAATTCCTGATAATATTCTTCTACAAAAAAATTTCCTTGTCTTAAATGCTGCAAATTTTGAAGCAATTCATGTTGATAATAAGGTGGCACCCAACATTTACGCATATCAGTTTTCAAAGCAGCCCAAGTAGTTGGAATATTCGCATGGTGTATTCTACAATGTTCTGACCACCAAACACAAGCAAAGCTAGTGAATGAACAAACAACAGCTGCAACACGTCTATCCTTAGGGAATTGTAAGCATGTAAAATGTTGTTCTGTTTCTAACTCCCATGTAAGATATATATATCAGGAACATATCTACCCTCAAACGTCGGAATATTTAATTTAAGTTTAGGGAGATGGTCATGATCCCGTACCTAAGGGGCGGGTGCAGCCCTACCGTTACGGTTGTAGCCATGTGGTCGACCTGGTGCGTATTGTGGTGGTTGCCCCTGAGGCTGATCTGGAGCAACCTCTCCCTCATCATCGTAATCACCATCATAATCGTCAACCTGCTCAATGGCAGTAGCAGGAGGAGCCACAGAAGTAGCAGCAGTAACAACAGTACCAGTATGCTGGCCTTGGCCGAGAGGCACACGTCGCGCTCGTCGTTCGAAAGGGATAGGAGCTGCAACTGGTGTTGGTAGACGGGCAAGCACCTCATTGAACTTGGCGTCCATCTTGGTGTCGAATTTCTTCTCCAAACCATCGAGCTTCTCCATGGCCTCTCCAAAGTTGGCCACGAAATCTTGTGCCTGGTCAGCCATCATTTGCTGAAATTTATCATAGAGCGCTTTGTTGGTCATGCTCTCCCAGTCGCTCCCGTCGTCGTGTGATCCTGACATGGTTAGCAGAAATAGGAAACACACAAGAACATGAAAACTACACACTACTGGGACGTGGTGGTGATGGTGGTGGTGTGTCACAAATCCTTTAAGCGAATCTCAAATTCTTACCAGTTCTTGCCCCTCAGCAGGCGGTGATCGGCAACCGTTGTAGTCAAACACTCAAAGCTTGGATAGAGCGATTGCCAGGTGGTGTCAAACACACGACGTAGATGTATGTGGAGCTAGGATGGCTTATAGTATAGTAGCAAAAAGGGTTAGCAATAATCAATTCAGAGATGCAAGGTGGAATAAACGCTTAACGACGGTACTATGCTGGTCCTAGGCTAGACCGTACTAGAGACGTGAGCCTAAAACACCAACAAAATCATGACGCTACACGTAATCAAGGGAAAAGCACACTCTGAATTATTATTTTTTGGTTTTTTTTGCGCTCTTTTTTTGCGCTCTTTTTTTGTGCTCTTTTTTTTTGCTCAAAAAATCACTACAATGGCGAGTGTCTCAAAACTCTTCCCACGTCGTATAAGCAAGATGGGCACGGAATTTGTTGGACTATATTTTTTTCTTTTTCTGGAGCAATTCGGGGGCTGCGACGACCAAAAATTTCGACAAAATCACTATGATGGCAAGTGTCCCGAAACGCTCCGAAGAACCTAAAACCAAGATAGGGAAAAATATTTTCAGCCGAATTTTTTTGGGCCAAAACGTGCTCTGCAAAGCGTGCGAGACTCTTTTTTTCCGACACCTACGCAGGTAGCAAAACACGAATCTGAAATCAAAAGGATCTCGAAACTAAACCTAAAACGAGCTGGACTCAGATTGGTGGAGGAATTGTGGTGGTATATATGGACACCAATGGATAGTAATGATGGATGGTGATATATGGCAGCGGTGATGATGGTGGTGGTATATGGCAACTATGAAGACGATGCGGTGGCGGCGTGACAACCTGTGAAAAGAACTCGAAACTCTAAAGGACTAGACACTAAGACCAGCAACTCGACATGACGATGTAACCGCAAATTCAACAAAGCAAAATACTGAAAAGACTATGCAAAGGCTTAGATTGGTTCGGATATGATGATCTAACCCTAATTTTTTGTGGATTTTTCGTGGACTAAAGGTATGAAGAACAGATGCGATCTAAACTACGAAAACTAGTAAAATATCACTGAGCAACCTGGAAATCTGATACCACTTGATAGAGGCGAAGTTGTCCCTGTCTTTCGATGAGATGGTGGCTATCGTTTTTGGTGGAGTAGACTTTGACGATCCCACTATGAGCGAGTGATGACATCGCGCCTTAGCAAACGCTAAACCAACTCCGAGAGGTTATTGACTATGCCGGAGCATGATTAACCTGACCATGAGGGTCTGTTTCCTGCACGCAAACGAAGAACAAGCAAGAAACTAAGATTGCAATCTGGATATTGCGAATATAAGAGGAAAGCTTTATTGATGAATTGGGGTTCTGTGACGCCTTTGTCTGGTCGTGGAACACAAACGAAGAACGCAAAGTTGCAGCTATGGCGAACTTGTAATCTAAACAAAACCCAACCCTAAAATGACGCCCTAAGGGCTGTATATATGGGGGAATAGAGGGGAATTTCATGGCCCCTTGGAGGAGGGGTCCGAAACCGACCTTATCTCAGTTTCCCCATACATACGGACTCTAGAAACAACCTATAATATGGTATTTCGAATTACATGGGCCTGGCCCAACAATAAGGTGGCGCAGCACCTATATTAGCCTAGGGACGAATTTTATAAGTAGCATCATGTATATTTCGTCCAAGGCTTCTTGCTCCCATTATGGTGGCTTCAAAGTGCGAAAATCATCACTGGAAGCTCCATTGTTCTTTCCCGCGCACGCACCTTCTTCTCCATGCTTGATCCCGCTCCCATGGTCATCCTTCTTATCCATGCCAGGTCCTTCATTCATAAGTAAAACAAAAGTATCTAATTTAGGCAGCATCATATGTTCATGAACATTAGAAGGATTTGCAAGAAACAAAAGTACCTGGTAATTTAATTGACATGCGCGAGCTCTAGTAATTGGTCCTGTATGTATAGCAGTCGGAGTTGTGGGTGTAGCATTAGCATGGATGTCCTCATCATGCGGCGTCTATGGGGCACGGGAGAGAAAGGGGAGAAGGGGAGGAGCACCAGCGGCTCACCGTGGTTCCAGCAGAGGCGACAACGAGGTCAGAGGAGGTCTGGACGGGGCAGAATGTCGGGGCGGAGCTTCGATGACCGGCGGGGAGGAACGGCGATGGCGCGGCATAGAGGGGCTCCCGACGTCTTCTAGGACCACGAGGAGGACGAGGGGGAAGCGGCGGTTCTCGGGGGCTACCTAGCGAGGGGAGGGGGCGGCTAGCACAACGGCAGCGAGCTCGAGCAGAGCTCGGCTATGGCGGAGCAAAGAGGGGAGAGGAAGAGAGGCGGGCGAGAGAGAGAGGGAGTGATGGGGACGGCTCTAGGGAGCTTATCCCCGTCACGCTGGCGAGGAGGACACAGGCAGGCTGCTGCCGGCGTGGAGGCACGACAGCGCGCGTGCTCCGGCCACGCGCTCGTCCTCCTGGCCGCCAGGAGGACGATGACCTCTGTGGGCCAGGTGGGATGGCCTGGCCTGGGCCTTTCTCCTTTTTTTCTTTTTATTTCTGCTCTGTTTTCCTTTACTGACAATTGTTTATTTTCTTTTCAGGTACAAATGACTTTATAAAATATCCCATATATTTTCTACAATGAAGTTTGAATATTTCAAACTTGTCTAAAAAGTTTCAGGATATTTTGAAAACAAAAATAATGATAGTGCTTTATTTAATGATTTCAGGAGCCTTATCAATTATTTTTGAATTACTTTGATTGTTCAAATAATTAGAATGGTCCCTGTTATAATCATGCCCAAATTTACCAGACATAGGGAACATTTTTAGTGGGCATTTTGGATTTGTTGAATTTTCACCAAATTTGAATTGTTTTGATTCAAAGTTAGCTTGGGGTTTCTTCTTGTTCCCCATTTCATGTTAATGCAAAAATGAAACATGATGCAAGCACAATACTATTCCTAGGACATCTAGCTAGGGTTGTGACAACTCACCCCCACTCAAAAGAATCTCGTCTTGAGATTTTGAAGTAGTCGGGAAGAGCGCGGGGTACTCTAGTCAAAGACGATCTTCTCTTTCCCATGTCACCTCCTTTTCAGAATGGTGTGACCACTGAACCTTAAGAAACTTGATGTTCCGATGCCAAGTGGTACGCTCAGCTTGATCAAGAATACGAACAGGGTATCCTCGATATGTAAGGTTATCTTGGAGATCAAGCGCTACGTGGTCTACCTCACGGACAGGGTCCAAGAAGCAACGCCTGAATTGCGAGACGTGGAAGACATCATGAACCTTGGAAAGATGTGGCGGAAGTTCCAATTGGTAGGCAACCTCTCCTCGTTTAGGAAGAATGCGAAAAGGTCCAATGTAACGAGGAGCCAACTTGCCCTTGATACCGAATCGATGGGTACCCTTCAGAGGTGTAACCTGAAGATAGGCCTTCTTGTCAGCTTCATAGGTCACAGCCCTATGATGGCGATCATATTGGCTCTTGTGACGAGATTGGGCTGTTTTCAACTTTTCACGAATAATGCGAACTTGCCCCTCTGCATCCTGGATCATATCCGGACCAAAGAGTGGCCTCTCTCTGGTTTCTGACCAGTTAAGAGGTGTTCGACACCTTCGTCCATAGAGAACTTCAAAAGGGGCTTTGCCCAAGCTTGATTGATAACTATTGTTATAAGCAAATTCGGCAAATGGAAGACATTTCTCCCAGTTCATACCGAAAGATATAACACAAGCTCGGAGCATGTCTTCGAGAATTTGATTGACTCGCTCAACTTGACCACTTGATTGCAGGTGGAAAACAGTGCTAAAGGATAGATGAGTCCCCATAGCGGTGTGAAAACTTTCCCAAAATCGGGAAGTAAAGATACTTCCACGGTCTGAGTTAATATCCAAAGGAACACCATGAAGAGAGACTATTCGAGAAACATACAACTCCGCTAGCTGGCTAGCAGTTATACTTTCCCGAATAGGAAGAAAATTAGCCACTTTGGAAAGACGGTCGATGACCACAAATATAGCATTATTCCCTCTCTTAGTCCTAGGAAATCTGGTAATGAAATCCATATCGACTTTATCCCATTTCCATTCAGGAATAGCTAAAGGTTGAAGGGTGCCAGCAGGCCTTTGATGTTCTGCTTTCACGCGACGGCAAATGTTGCAGTTAGCAACGAACTGAGCAATTTCTCTTTTCATCCTAGTCCACCAGAACCTCTGGTGTAGGTCCCTATACATCTTGGTACTACCCGGATGAATTGTGAGCCTCCTTAAGGATCAGTTGTCTTAAGCTTGTGCTCTTGGGAACCACCAACCGGTTCTGGAAGAACACAACACCTTCATCGTTCTTGGAGAAATCTTTAGCGTTCTGCTAGCAATATTCTCCTTGATCCGGGATATACCCTTATCATATTTCTGGACAACTAGTATTCGATCCTTAAGATTAGGTTTCGCCACCAGGTTGTATAGGAATCCTTGAGGAACAAGGTGAAGGTTTAACTTCCGAAATTCCTCATGGAGAAGTGGTTGACCTTGTTGTAACATCAGGTTGTTACAATAAGACTTACGACTTAGTGCATCAGCCATGACATTGGCTTTCCCCGGGGTGTAAGTTATCCCTAAGTCGTAATCTGTAATCAACTCTACCCATCGTCTTTGCCTGAGATTCAAATCCGGCTGGATGAATATATATTTTAGACTTTGGTGATCAGTGTAAATTTTGCAACGATTACCCAGAAGGTAATGTCGCTAGGTTTTCAGTGCATGGACTACAGTTGCGAGCTCAAGATCATGTGCTGGATAATTATCCTCATGTGGACGCAACTGTCGAGATGCATATGCAATCACATGACAATCTTGCATGTGAATGCAACCTAATCCTTGTCGCGAGGCGTCGCAATAGATAACAAAGTCCTTAGAGAAATCAGGTGGCACCAGAACGGGAGCAGAGGTCAGTCGCCTTTTCAACTCTTGAAAACTATGCTCGCATTGTGGAGTCCACTCGAACTTTTTATCTTTCTTGAGGAGTTCAGTCAGAGGTTTGGCAACTTTGGAAAAATTCTCGACAAAGCGGCGATAATAGCTCGCTAAGCCAAGGAAACTCTAAACTTGCTTACCAATTCAGGTTGAGTCCAATCAAGGACGGCCTGAACTCTCTCGGGATTGACAGCAATACCTTTACCAGATATCACGTGGACCAGATAGGTCACTTCCGGCAACCAAAATTCACACTTGGAGAATTTGGCGTACAGGCGGTGCTCTCGAAGTTTCATCAATACCAGCCTTAGATGCTCGGCATGTTCTTGTTCGTTCTTTGAGTAGATGAGTATATCGTTGAGGTAAACCACGACGAATTTATCCAGATACTCCATGAAGATCGAATTCATCAAGCAAGAGAAGGTGGCTGGAGCATTGGTTAAACCGAAGGACATGACGGTGTACTCGTATTGGCCATAACGAGTAACAAAAGCCATTTTTGGAATGTCCCCGTCCCTAATTCTGATTTGATGGTATCCCAACCTCAAATCCATTTTGGAAAAGATAGAGAATCCAGTGAGTTGATCATACAAATTGTTGATCCTGGGAACGGATACTTGTTCTTTATGGTGACCAGGTTTACTGGCCGATAATCCACAACCATCCGATCCGAACCATCCTTCTTCTTGACGAAGAGAACGGGACAAGCCCAAGGAGAAGAACTGGGACGGATGGAACCTTTCTTCAAAGCCTCATCGAGTTGGATCTTAAGTTCGGCTAGTTCTAAGGGTGCCATCTTATAGGGTCTTCTGGCTATTGGGACAGTCCTTGAGATGAGCTCTATCACAAACTCAACATCTTTGACAAGAGGAATTCCTAGCAGTTCTTCTGGAAAGACATCCGGAAAGTCACGGACTACCGGAATATCTTCTAACTCTGGAAGTGGGCTAGCATTGAGGGAATAGAGTTGGCGCTTGGTTGTTCGGGTGGAGACATTAACTATCTCACCCAATGGATGTGTAAGTTGAACATTCCTAGAATGAGTATTAATCTTGGCATAGTGGGCTTTCATCCAATCCATGCCTAGAATGATATCGATGTCCGAAGACTTGAGGGCTATCAAAGATGCTAGGAAGACTAATCTATCCACCAAAATCTCATTATCATGGCTCACTCTAGAAATTTGCCATTTGGAACCCGGAGTCTGCACTACTAGAGGAGTAGGCATATCACAAAAAGACATGTTATGCAACCGTGCATAACTTTCTTAGATGAAGGAATGAGATGCACCAGTATCAAATAAAACAGATGCTGGATGACTATTAACAAGGGGCGTACCTAGGATAACATCAGGATCCTCAAGGGCTTCCTGAGCAGACACATAGTTCACTCGTCCACGAGCAGGAGCTGGCTTCACAAAGAAGGCTTTTCCTGGTTTTCCATGTCTAGCGGGCTTAACATTATTCTGGGGACACTCACGAGAGTAGTGTCCTGGTTCTCCACACTTATTGCAAACCACGGTGGCATGGGGAGCAACATTTGCAGGCGGTCCTCCAAATAGTCTGACTGGAGGGTTGGGCTGAACTGGGTGAGGCACCTGGAAAGATGGCCTCGCATTGTATTTTGGCGGCAGAGCTGCGTTGGGCACCCAGATTCGGCGTTTATTGGAGCCCGAGCCAAATGTAGGGTTGAAGTCACGGTTGTGCTTTCTTGTGGCCTCATAATCAGTCTGTCTAGTCTCGGCATTGATAGCCTTGTTGACGAGAGCCTGGAAAGTGGCACACTCATGCAGGCATAGGTCTCGATGGAGCTCAGGGTTAAGTCCCTTGCGGAACCTAGCCTGCTTCTTGGCATTAGTAGAAACTTCCTCAGGAGCACAGCAAGCAAGGTTTCAAACTCACGATTATAAGCATCCACTGAGAATCTTCCCTGGGTGAAGGCACAGAATTCCTCTCTCTTACGATCCATCAGCCCTTCCGGGATGTGATGGGTACGAAATGTGGCACTGAACTCTGCCCAAGGTGGTGCGGGGCCTGCGGGACGCATGGCTTCAAAATTTTCCCACCACAGATTGGCAGGACCTTCTAGAAAGTAAGTTGCAAAGGTCACCTTGTTGGCCTCAGTCACATTGGCAGCCTGGATCTTGCGATACATGCTAGTCAACCAGTCATCTGCGCCGAGTGGGTCGACCGAATGATGATATTTGGGTGGGCACACTCTGATGAAATCACCAAGTGATACGCTATCATTGAGGTCATTGCGGGGAGCACGTGCTGTGTTCTGCTCGATTCTTTCCAATAGCCTGTTGGTCTCCCTCTTATTCCTTTCAGCTTCTAGCATTACTTCCGCCAGAGAAGGCACATGTGGCAGATCCTCTTGCCTTGGCTGGCTTCCCTCGCCCTGCTCAGGGGCAGGCACGGGGTTATTCCTAGTTACCACCAACATGGGAAAACAAACCCACAACTTAGTCATAGGGAACAACAACTCTAGGACATGAGATAAGGAATGTACTGGACAACATGGCATGCAGGGTAAACACCAATCAACATGGTAAAACAACTTCCATATGAACACCATGATTCATACACACCATGACATAGTTCAGTACAAGCCAAGCTGAAAAACAACTATGGAGAGATGACACAACTCATCGGAGGCATTACAAGCTTCCTATACATTATCTGTGTAGACCTCCGGAACTCAACTCTCAACCTCATCATATCCCACAAGACACGCAGGACCGTGGCGATACGATTACTACCATACTAGAACTAACATCCACGTACTCAAGCATCGCCATAGAATGCGTCATACAGGTTACCCCCATGACCCGGGAGCTGAACCTGAGGATCTGGAAACACTCTAGTCTGTGATCCCTGGGAGCCATAAGGACACGGGTGTGGCCTTGGTACCCTTGTCGGAGGCAACAACAGTCCTCGAAGAGGGGTGATGCCTCCAACATCGGGCTAGTCTACGTGTGCTGGTAGATGAGTCCGCGATGGGGTCAGCATCTCCAAATCTCCATAGCCTGTCTGCACGACAGGTGCCAACTGCGTCAGGGCTGTCCAAAGATGTGCACGGGTGGCAGAAAGCTCCATGCGAAAGGCGCGTGCATCACGATCCCTGTTCTCCAACATCTGAGTGGTCACCTGCAGCCTAGGGTCCTCATGGGAATGATCATAGTAGATTGCACTAAGATAACCATCCTCTCCTCCCATAGAAGCAGGAACATAGTAGAACTCGGTATTCTGAAGCAGACCATGGTGGAACCTCATGATAGTCAGCATGGTGTAAGCGGCCTCCTGAACTGCCATATCTATGGTGACACCTAATCCATAAGTCTAGTGAAGCGGCTCTGCAGCTCCAGGGTATGAAGGATAAATCTTGACGGTACACAAATATTGGCTCTGGTTGAAATCTCGATACTGTTCCTCCACTGAGTATTCTGGGTACCAACGGTATCCAGCCTCCATCATGACTCTAACCAACATGGCCGTGTGACCCGGTACACCGATGCACCTGGTCAGACGGACCACCTGACGAGAAGGACGAGGGGGCATCTGAAATAGAGAAAGATGTAAAGACATAAGAGACTCTAGCAGAACTTGGACAACATAACGGCTGTAATTGCTCAAAAAGGATTTTGAGACAACTGCAAAAGATTGGAAAAGCATAACCACTCGACTTTCTAGACTCAAATCTCTTCTCCATCTGTTTGTCACACCAACAATACTTGAATACCCACATTCACTTACAACAAGCTAGCTAGTGGTCCATGGTTAGTAACTCGGCATCCTAAGCAATGGATGAGTAGCCTAGTTCCTATCCCCGAAGAAAAGATGAGAATGACTTAGCATAGAATAACTTGGGAAGAGGAGTGAAAAGAACCTTACGTTCCCTTCCACAATAAATTCCCCTACTTTTCTATAGTGTTTCTAGACTCAACTTCGACCGGTTTGGCTTGGTAGTCCTACAGTCAGTCAGGCTCTGATACCAACGCTGTCGGGACCCCGATCCTAAGTCACAAGAATCCAGACTGTAACATATCACATCACTTTGCGTCCTCATGCACGGTAAGTTCCATGGCTGCAGCCTTACCTTAGCCGGGACCATTTGCATCTTCTGGCTCACGTATGTGAACATGTCGCTGGCAATCAAACGACAGAGAACCCGGGCCAACATAACTAGTCATAGAACCCAAGCGGCACATCCGTACGGAAACAGGCATACATAACCCAGAATTGTAGGTGTCGGCCTCAAGCGTGTGTAGATGAGTCATAGCAAGCTACATGGACTCCATTACGTCGTGAGACACGAATGCCATCACTGCACGTAGACGAGTCATATCAGGCTACAGGGACTCCATTACACCACGAGACATTTCCCCGAAGGGACAGACACAGCAGCAAAGAAGGATTCATGTCGGTCAATCAATGTGTCCGGAGCAGTAGCAAGCTACCATGGCTCGGTGGAAGCACAAAGAGGCAGTTTCCCGTAAACAGTACTACTAAAGGCACACGACTAGGTGTCGGATCCCATAGATACCATTGCACGTCACACGTACGCACGACATGCCCGGTATGCATAGATACAACCATGGCATCACAACATAACCATACAACAACATGACTTTTATTTAAGAGGCTCAGATGAGCCTTGCATAATATGTTCTTACAGATAGGGGTCACATGACCCGACAGTCAAGTCATACAAACATGTTCATACAAACCAAGCGGAAGCATAAAGCTGTCTGAGTACAGACAGATGAAAGGGGTAAAAGGCACATGACCTGACTATCTACAGCCTGCCACAGGGCATAGGTCGTAGCTGAGACACCAGCTATTCGGCATTGTCAACGTCTAGATAGAACCCACCTAATGGGTCTTGGGTCTCATCTGCAACATTTATTAAGCAAACATGAGTACAAACATACTCAATAAGTCTTTAAAACAGACCTAGTCTATTCATGCTCATGTATCAACAAAAGGGGGTGGTGGAGGTTATGCAGCAATGCCAGCTTTGACTCATGGCTAACCTACACTACTCAATTTTAACTCTTTGTTTACATTTAGATATCGCACACGAGTCCACTAACTCCATAACAATACACCACCATGGACTCACTTCCCTCCTGGGAGAGTGCCATCCACGGTACTCACACTTGTCTTGATATTTTTATGAGTAGCCATTAGATTATCTATGAACAACACAAGTTCTCCATGTGGTCCATATTCGAATAGTTTCATACCCTGCAGGGGTGTACTTCTTCACACACGCTCTCGCCACTTATCGCTGTGTGCTCATAAACCATGCACCTCGGCAACCTTCAAGCGGATGCCCAGCGAGGGTGTCGGCCACGACCGTCAATCACATCAGACCTCTAGTCCAGGCTATCGCCTATTTGAGACTGAACCCGCACGGAAGTCCGACCGAAGTTTCCGCTATGGCCCCAAACGATGTGCCCAGGGTTCCCAAGCCCACCATCCAGGTGACCCTTGGTACACCGTGCCACTGCCTACCGCGTCGCAACCCACCCCTAGGGTCAGTGCTACGCACGGTCTCCAACATGCTATAAACACCAGAAACTACTTGCAACTCCTGGACTAAGGACTAAGCGAATGATAAGTCGAGAGGGTCAATTAAGTATCCCAACGTGTGGTAGTAACTAGTCTTGGATCACAAACACGGAACTCAGTTCCTAAGAACGGTCCCAATGAGACAACCCGCTATGTACTCCTACATAGCCTCTCATCGCTACCTTTACCAAATCGAGTTCATCATAACATCATCACATCAGGCAACATTGTTTCACTCAGTTCATCACCCAGATGAATCCGACCTAACACAACTCTAAGCATAGCAAGCATAGCAGGCAAGTAAGCTAAGCACATCATGACACAAGCATCTACCAGGTATGCTAGGTTGCAAGGTTTAGCTATTTATTGTGACAATGTCAGGTTATGCAATAGATTAGGATCATCTACCGTGGATGACTGACATGTGATCGGTTGTCCTAATGCAATAAACAAGAGCAGGAGCGAGAGAGTGGGATGTTATCGGAATGATCAAAGGGGTTGCTTGCCTTGCTGGGAAACAGAAAGGTTCTCTCCTTCGTCGAGATACTCGGGGGTATCCTCAGGAGCAGGGCCTACCGCAATGCAGATAAGAAACAATCAACACATGCAAGTGCAACAATATGATGCATGATCATGGCATGATAGCATGTATGGATGAGCTAATGCAATTAGTATTCAGGTTAATTTGAAATGAGTTTGAATTTAGGTTCAAAATCATTCTTTATTTCAAATTCCATATACTAACCTATTAGAAAATGTCAATGTTCACCTATTTAGATTGCTCTAACATGCATGACAATAGCACCATTGGATTCATTGGATTTTTCTGATATATTTTCATATATAAATTATTTTCATCTGATTTAGAGATTAATTTATATGAATTTTTGAAATTTTGAATAATGTCTGGAATTATTTTCAAAGTAGAAATTACTTTTATTGCATCAGCATGACATCATTATGACGTCAGCTGGTCAGCTGACCGGGCCAGAGTCAAACCTAACATGTGGGGCCACATGTCAGTGACTCAGACACTTAACTAACTAATTAAAACTAAATCCTAATTAATTAATAGAAACTGGGCCCACTGTTAGTGACTAATTAGGTTAATTAAAATAATTATTTAAATTCCTAATTAACTTTGACTTGCTTGGGCCTGGCCCCACCTGCTAGTGACTCAGGGGGTCAAACCCCGTGGTTAACTCCAGCAAGACCCACCGGCGTTGAGCCGCCGGTCGCTCCAGGGACGGTGGAGTGCTTCAGGATCCCTTCTCCGGTGACCAAAAGGACGGCGGAGGGCACCAAACGACTCAGCACACACGCGAGCGTCCATTCCGACCCCTCCCAGGAGCTGAGAAGGTCGGAATCGACGCCGACAGTGAGCTGGGTGGCGACCGGAGCTCGGGCCAGAAGGGCGCGGCATCTATGGGGCACGGGAGAGAAAGGGGAGAAGGAGAGGAGCACCAGCGGCTCATCGCGGTTCCAGCAGAGGCAACGATGAGGTCGGAGGAGGTCCGGACGGGGCAGAATGTCGAGGCGGAGCTCCGGTGACCGGCGGGGAGGAACGGCGATGGCGCGGCGTAGAGGGGCTCCCGGCATCTTCTAGGACCACAGGGAGGACGAGGGGGAAGCGGCGGTTCTTGGGGGCTACCTAGCGAGGCGAGGGGGCGGCTAGCGCGACGGCGTCAAGCTCGAGCAGAGCTCGGCTATGGCGGAGCAGAGAGGGCAGAGGAAGAGTGGCGGGCGAGAGAGAGAGAGAGAGAGAGAGAGAGAGAACGATGGGGACGGCTCTGGGAGCTTATCCCCGTTGGGCTGGCGAGGAGGACACAGGCAGGCAACTGCCGGCGTGGAGGCACGGCAGCGCGCGCGCTCCAGCCACGCGCTCGTCCTCCTGGCCGCCAGGAGGACGATGACCTCCGTGGGCCAGGTGGGCTGGCCTGGTCTGGGCCTTTCTCCTTTTTTTCTTTTTATTTCTTCTCTGTTTTCCTTTACTGACATTTGTTTGTTTTCTTTTCAGGTACAAATGACTTTATAAAATATCCCATATATTTTCTATAATGAAGTTTGAATATTTCAAACTTGTCTAAAAAGTTTTAGGATATTTTGAAAACAAAAATAATGATAGTGCTTTATTTAATGATTCTAGGAGCCTTATCAATTATTTTTGAATTACTTTGATTGTTCAAATAATTAGAATGGTCGCTGTTATAATCATGCCCAAATTTACCAGACATAGGGAACATTTTTAGTGGGTATTTTGGATTTGTTGAATTTTCACCAAATTTGAATTGTTTTGATTCAAAGTTAGCTTGGGGTTTCTTTTTGTTCCCCATTTCATGTAAATGCAAAAATGAAACATGATGCAAGCACAATACTGTTCCTAGGACATCTAGCTAGGGTTGTGACAGGTGTTGCTCGACACGGCGCGACGGGGCATGAGGGGCTCATCAAGGGGCTCTATAAGCTCCTGGGAACTCTAGGAGTTCATCCCCGCGATCGGACGCGAGCTTTGGTTGCTCTGTGCACGGAGGCGGGAGGTTTTGGGTCCGGCGGTTACGTTAGCCACGGGGGAGCAATCGAGCAAGGGAACAGGGGGAAAAGAACGGGGTGCTCACGACGCGTCCACAGGGAGGGTCAGCAGACTCAGGGGTGCGTCGACCACGACGAATTTGACGGCGATGCTCCGACGGCCGAAGGTTGAAGAAGATCTTGAGGTAGTCTCTACGAGGTTTTTGGCGGGGCTTGGATTGGCTTAAAGGATTAGGGCGTCGGGGCGGAGCTTCAGAGCTGCTTGGGGCGATAGGGAGGCACTAGGGAGGCGGCAGCGGCGACGGTGGCCTTCAGGTCTGGGAGGAGGGGAGCAGGTAGAGCAAGGGGGAGAAAAGATAGGAGGTCGGCGAGATGTGGACGGCAGCGCGGCTCTATCCACGGCGTCGACGTGGCGGGGGAGGCAGGCATGCGAGCAGGAGGTGGCACTACGCGTGCTGGTGCGCCGCGGCCCCACTCCCCTGTCCTCCTGGCGGGAGGTTGGGGACAACTGGCACTTGGGCCAGATGGGCCGCACAATGTGAGGCCTCAGGTAAGCCCCCTTTTTTTAGTTTTAGTTTTTCTTTTCTTTTCTTCTGACGTTTGTTTTATTTTGTGAGGCCAAAATACCTAGCACAATAATGCCCACATATTTTATGAAATATAGTTTGATTATTTCAAACTTCCACAAAAAGGTTTGGGCCTTTTGGACATCTATCATATTTATAATGCTTTATTAGTCGATTTCAGTAGCACTAGATGCGCATTTTAAAATGATATTCTTGGTTTTAAAAAACAAAAAAAACTATTTTTCTATGATATGAAGTTGCCAATATTTATAAGAGACAATGAACATTTTTAAGGCATTTTTGATTCATTGAAATTATTTTTAAGTTTAACCTATTTGAATTTTATCTATGCTAGGGTTTGATCATCCCCTTTTCAGGTTTCATTTGATTTTAAACATGATGCCATGAATGCTCACTGATGCCACTAATACAATCATCAATACTCTCGTGTCCCTTTTGAGCTTCCTTAATATCATCCATCAAGCTAGGCTTTGCTTTGAGGTTGGCCAGGAATCCAGGTGCTACTAGTTCCAAGTCAAAACTTTCTAGTTCTTCATACATGGCGGGTAGCCTTTCCTTAATCATAGAATTCAAGGAACAAGCCTTTCTGCTTAAGGCGTCTGCTTCCACATTAGCCTTTCCAGGGTGGTATTGAACACTGAGGTCGTAATCCTTGATCAACTCCAACCATCTTTGTTGCCAAATGTTCAACTCCCTTTGGGTGAAAATATACTTCACACTCTTGTGATCTGTGTATATCTCATATCACTTTCATAGAAGGTAATGTTGCCATGTCTTTAAGGCATGAACTGCAGCTGCCAACTAAAGATCATGAGCGGCGTAGTTCTCTTCAAGAGGAGGTAGTTGTCTGGATAGATATGCTCTGACTTTGCCTTCTTGCACCAGAACACAACCAAGCCCGATTCTCGATGCATCACAATACATGACAAACTCCTTGTGAATATCAGGGGTGGCGAAAACTAGGCTGTTGTCAGTCTCTTCTTAAGCTCTTAGAAGCTTTCTTTGCACTTCGGTGTCCATTCGAGCTTCTTGTCCTTCTTCAACAGCCGAGTCACTGGTCTAGCAATGCTTGAGACTCCTTCAACGAACTTGCGTTAGTATCCCGCGAGTCTGAGGAAGCTTCCGACTTCCTTCACATTGCTTGGGGATTGCCATTCAGTCACGACTTCAATCATGACAGGATCCATGGACAATTCTTCTGCAGTCAACACATGACCCAAGAATCCAACTTCGTGTAGCCAAACTTGCACTTGCTAAACTTGGCATAAAGTTGGTCCCATCGAAGCTTATCGAGGACCATTCTCAAGTATTGCTCATGCTCCTCTTCAGACTTGGAGTAGGTGAGTATGTCGCCAATGAAGACAACGACAAACTTGTCCAAGTACTCCATGAAAACTTTATTCATGAGGTACATGAAGTAAGCTGGGGAATTGGTTAACCCAAATGACATGACCGTGTATTCATAAACGCCATACCTGGTCACAAATGCCGTCTTCAGAATTTCTTGGGGGTCTGATCTTTAATTGGTAGTACCCATACCTAAGATCGATCTTGGAAAACACCTAGGCGCCATTCAACTGATCAAATAGGTCTTCAATATTGGGAACTGATTACTTGTTCTTTATTGTGACTTCATTGAGATAGAGGTAATCGACACGGAGTCATATAGTTCCATCCCTCTTTGACATGAATAGAATAGGTGACCCCCAAGGAGAGGCACTAGGGTGAATAAATTCTTTTCTGAGCTGCTCAGCCAGATCCTTTAGTTCAGGCAACTCTGCGGGTCCCATTCTATAGGGATTCTTATAGATGGGTCTGCTCTGGGCATTATCTCAATAATGAACTCAATGTCACGGTCTGGAGGCCTTCAGGGTAGCTCATCACGAAAGACATCTAGGTATTCACATACCAGTGGTACTTAATCCAACTCAATTCCCAATAGACAATTAACCTGGGGGGCTTGAGCAGAGGCAGGGTTGGGGACATACTTGACTTCAACTCCTTGACTATTGGTCATGGCAACAGTCCTCTTGGCACAGTCTAAAAAGCCTTGGTGCTTAGTGAACCAATCCATGACTAGGATCACATCCAAGACTTGCGACTTTAGGATGATAAGGCTACTAGGAATTCTACTCCATTGATGACGATCCCAACTCCCTTACATCCTATATTGGTTCTCATAACCAATCCTGGGGTTTGTACCAACATATGACTACCCAGTGATGTAGGCTCCATACCACTCTCTAGTGCAAGCTTTTGGGTAACAAAAGAATGTGAAGCTACACAATCAAACAGAACGGTTGCTGGAGTTAAGTTGATGATGAACGTACCCAATATGACGTCCTGGTCTTCCTTAGCAGTCACGTGATTCACATGAACTTTGCCATTCTTGGGCTGGTTGCGGGGAGCTTGATTCCGTGGTGGCGCTCCATGGCCTTGACTTGGTTTGGCGCATTTGGGCATGATGCATCTGGCTTTTTGTTGGGGCATTGCTTAAGGATGTGTCCAGGTTGGCCACATCTGTCGGTGTCAAAACTGGCAGATCTCGGGTAGGCGGTCCCGAACTGTGGATCTTGGGTTGATGGGTTACAAGAGAGAAGGGATACCATATTTACCCAGGTTCGGGCCCTCTTAATGGAGGTTAAACCTTACGTCCTGCTTTGATTGTATTGGATATGGGATATTGAGTACATAGTTGATCTACCTCGAGATCGTATGATGTGATCTAAACCCTAATGGTAATAAGATTAAGCTTTTCCTATGGAGTAAGACACACTATTTTATATAGTCACCAGGGGTATCTAGGGCTACACAATGTCGGTTACATCGGGAACGGAATATGCCGAACCCATTGTCTTGTACTTGGAGTGCACGTTACAGCGTGAGAGATCCCATCTTGGTTATGGTCTCCGGACCTTTATTGACGATTACAAGGCGGCCCACTATCCGGATCACAGAAATAGGCAGGCAACCCGAGGACCCCTTAATCCGGGACTCCCCGAGTAGCCCCCGAACTAGCCTCCAATGTCAAAGTAACATCTCACCATTTGCATGTCCAAATTCTCCGGCTTGCGGGGCGAGTTCTCCCTTCGTAGTTCTGCCAACTCCAATTCCTCTGGCGTATTTTCGAACGGCAGAGCGTCGCTTGGCCCAGAACTCTCGGTCTTCCTACGACTCATCAATTCTTGTGCGCCAATTGGGGATAGTCAATTCCAAAAATGCCCCTCAAGGATCTTGGGTGAACCATCCATTTAAATAGAGTTGACGAGCATTGAGTAATCCATCGCGCCTCTCCTTTATTAAGCAAAGCACAAAAGAATCATGGCGAATGTCCCAGGTTCCTCCTCACGTCCTTATGGTGCTCTCCCAGGCGACTGGGGGAGCTGCTTAGTTTCCCTTCTTCACCTTGTAATCTAGAAGTTCAGGTATACCTTCTGTTGGGGATATAACTCCGTGGTAAGACCCACCTAGGAGTGGTCAGGTCATACCCGATGGCTCATAATAAAGACCTGTAAGGTGGGCTGAAAGATGTAGGCCTGGATATACGGCAGCTTACCAAGATGGGCCAGGACGAAGTCCCAGACAGAAGATGGTATGAAGACCCGGGAGACAGCCTGCCCAAGATGGCAAGGCGGCTTAGAGACAGGATTGACTACGTTGTAAGAGTCGGTGTAGGACTCGTGTAACCCAGGGCCTCGACCTCCTATATAAAAGCGAGACCTCGAGGCGGCTTAGACAGAAATCAATCAATCGAGAACTAGGTCAAGCGAATCCGCTCCCTTGTAATCGATACTCCAATCAATACAACATAAGTAGGACGTAGGCTTTTACATCTTCTTTAGGGGCCGAACCTGGGTAAACTCGTGTCCCTCGTCTCGACCAACCCCTTTGAGTACGCCACCTTAGCGATGGCCTCGAACCTAAGTCTTCGGACATCTGCCGTGACAAAACCATGACAGTTGGCGCCCATCATGGTGCTAGCGCTTGGTGGTGTTGAGTTCTCAAGGGGATCTCTCCCAGGGATCGAGGGGTACGCTGTTGGTAGGATGAACGTGGACGGCTCCATATCGACGACGCCGGATGGGGCCCCGAGGCCGACTCAATTGAGTACGGTTTCCGGGTTCCTTTCGGCGGAATCCACGTCTTTATCGGCAAGATCGGCGGATCTAAACCCGGACCGGACATTTGCACCGACATCGTCGAGCCGACCCGGTGCGCGCAACCCGCTCGACACATGCATTCCGCCCGTGCTAACCCGAGCATGAAGCATATCTTCGTCGGCTTTACTCAGGGCATGGATCTTGAAGATTCTATGTCACACGGAACTGTCATCTGCTTGGAGGATGGATCTTCGAGCGGAGAGACAGAATCAATTTACCAGCTTCACAATGGCAGGCTTGGGGGCTACGTCGAGCCTTACCCCGAGTCAGAATATCACGAGACGGAGGATTACGAGCCGCCAAACCATGCTGTCGTCTTCATGGTGGGTTCAGTGCCAGCCCCGAGCAGCACAACCGCCGGCGCAACTGGACTGGGGGCTGGTAGGCTGTAGGCTCAGGTTCTTCTGGATCTGATGAATGAGCTTACAACCCTGATGGAAACTAAGGTCACGGCTGGAAATCAAGTGGCCCGAAACACGTAGATTGCGAGGCTGAAGGACCAGATGACCGAGGTCCGGTAGGAGATCAGTGCGCTGAAGGCTTAGATGGACGCGGAGGCGAGCGCCTTAGGGCGGATTCTTTCCGCCTTGAGCTGGAGCAGCTGTCTACAGTGGCGGTTCAATGGATGATGCATCAGTCCTACTTGTCGGATTAGTATGAGGCCAAAAACCTTTTCAACATGCCAGGAACGGGACGAAACATACCTTTAACCTTAACCCGGACAGTGGAAGTACCTGGAAGCCAGACGACGGTTCAGCGTCAGCAACTTAACCCGCCCCGACGGAACCAGACACCACCAGTGTCTTTCCCAACGCCGACGGGTCACTATTCCAACCCGATGGAGAACATGGTGGCGGCAGCAACCCAGCTTGGTACAATCCCTATCCTAGACGAGGCGCCTTTCGTAGAGGAGGTGCGAAATGCTATTGGATAACTGCAGATGGTGGTGGCCCAGCAGGAGAAGTACACTTACAGCCGGAGTCACATGCATTCAACCCTCATCCCTAGCCGCAGCTACAACCGACATTATGAGTCACCAGCGGTTTCTAGCAGTGATCAACACCGGAACCCGCCACGAGTTGATCGGGCGGCTCTGGATGCTCAGGCGCTGGTGGATCAGGCGAGAGCACACCGAGAGGCGGTAGCTCTAGCGGCGAAGGAGGCTCATCAAGAACCCGCAAACGCACCTTCCATCTCGGTAGGAGTAGGAGTAACCTCCAAGGCTATGGGAGTGCCGTGCTTAGCCCTGGCTTTGCGGAATGAGCGTCTGCCAAAGGATTTTAAGGGCCCTCACAAGGTCCCAAATTATACTTCTGACCTACCTCCGGAGGCTTGGATTGAAAGCTATGAGCTGTCCATGGAGATGTTAGACGTCAATGATGCATTATGTGCCAAATATTTCATCATGATGCTGGAAGGACCGGCTCACACGTGGTTGAAGGGCTTTCCACCCAACACCATTAATTCCTGGGCCGATCTAAAGGCGAAGTTCATCAAAAATTTCCAAGGAACGTGCAAGCAGCCCATGACGATTGTGGATTTGGATCATTGTGTGCAACAGGAGGACAAATCATCTCATCATTGGGTCCGGCGGGTCTCAACTATCATCCACTTGTCTGAGCAGATTACGGCGGCTCAAGCAGTTTTGATTCTGGAAAAGAATTGTCACTTTATGCCTCTAAAGCAGAAGCTTGGCCAGCTCAAGCGCTCATGTCAAGACATGGGGGAACTCATGGCGGCTCTCACCAAGTATGCCGACTCTAACAACACGAAAGACACGGGCTCTGATGAGGAGAAATCAGGTCAGGGTAAGAAAAGTACCAATGGCAAGGGTGCGGCTTGAAATGGCAACCATGGCAAGCGGAAGAATCCGGAGGGTGGGTTAGAATTGGTGGCAAACACTAGCACTAGGAACAATCGTGCTAAGGGCAATGGGAACTTTAGGCAGCCTGTGGCGACCCCGACTCATAAGTCGTGATCACTGAATGTATGTGCATAGTGATCCTAGAGATCAATGCTCACTGAACACACAAAAACTGAATAAGAAGAGTCTTACATCCATTACATACCGATTTACTCAAATATGGCCTTTATGGCCAAATCTTCATATGATTGCAGCGGAAATCTTCAATGATAGTGTGAACCCATGCCATCTGCCTTAACCCTACATGCATTCTAACTGGGAAGCGTCCTAGCTTGCATGTCCGTCTCCAAGGTAATCATCATCATAACCTGATCTTTCACGCTTGACCAATAAAATAACCAGTGGCAAGCCAATGAGTACTTTGAATGTACTCGCAAGCAACCCATGTTTGGAACAAGGTAATAACAATGCATGAAGTAGCACTAAGTAGGTATTTTGCATAAAGCCAATTTTGAATGCAATGACATGATCAAGTAACTAGGTAAGCATGCATCAACAGTTGGCAGATATCGATATGAACAAGTTACATATGTCATCATAGACAGGGGTTGAACATCTCATGTTCATTCATCACCTCAAGTCTTCAGACTTGACTCAAGTATCATCCATCTATCTCCAACACACACACACACCAAGTTTTTACGAAAACATCTAGACATAGATTAAGAAGGACCTCCAACTGTCCATGACGATGGACACAACTATTCGAATAGTTTTACACTCTGCAGAGGTTGCACACTTTACCCACAAGACTCGGGGAACTTCCGTGTCATCCACGACTCGCGGTATATAACATACCCGAGGCAAGCACCCGAACAATGCCTTTCCCCTGGCGATACTAAACAAGCAGTCCACTCGATTGGTACCCAGCCCTCACGATGTACATCACAAGAGCCTCGCTCCAGATCGTACCATCCATGAGGGGACTAACGGTGTGCCCAGTGCCTTTGAAGACAGCGCATGATCATACATACCGGTACAACCCCATATCGAGAGTGACCATGCCACTCCCGCTACTAGTAATGCGGGCTCCTTGCCAGCACCCACCAAGGTAATCAACAATGCCCTGTCCCATAAGGGGTATCGTGGTTGCGCATGTAAGGTTGGGACGATCAGCAGACCTTAAATCTAATCCGTTTTCAAAAGCACATACTCAGTTGCTCCGGTACACCACTTCTTTCTCAAGTGGTTACCCAACTCATCATCCTCTCCCTCGGGCATTAGTAGCACCCGACGGGGTTTTCGAAAAGTCTTTGAAATCATTTCTTCCTTTCCATCACTATGCATAAATCCCAATACACTTGCATAGCATCTATTAGCATCCTATCTACACCCACCCACATAATCCTCATAAGGTGGTAGGGTCATGCACGATGCAAGTGTCAACCACTACTAGGAAAAGAGCTATAGCTAATATAGACATTAGTGGCGCACTATGTATGTGGTGCGCCACTACTATATAGCAGTGGCGCACGAGATACTGGTGCGCCATTAATGGCCAAATTACTAATGGCGCACCTGGTGTGTGGTGCGCCATTACTAGTTGTGTCCTGGCCCCACACCCCTCCCCAGACTTAGCAATGGTGCACCAGGTGGAAGTGTGCCATTACTAGTTTTAACTATTAATGGCGCACCACACATACGGTGCGCCACTACTAACAATTTTTTTTTCAATTTTTTTTTCAAAACTAGTAATGGCGCACCATGCACCAGGTGCGCCATTAGTAACCCTGGTTACCAATGGCGCATTCTTAGGAGGTGCGCCATTGGTAACCTGAGAGCAGCTAGGTATTAATTTTTTTACAGCCACCTACCACACTCACTTTCCCCACTTCATTCTCTCCACCTCTAGCTACCAAGCTTGGTCTCGGCTGCCTCCTCCTCCTCACCTCATTTGCACCATAGATTCACCCAAATTAAGTGGTTAAATTTCCCTTTTTTGATAGGTAAGTAAGGGGAAAGATTTCTTTATGCTCTAGATCTACTTTTCTCTCCCTCCAATGTACACACTTTTTATGGCCTAGATCTACGTATGTTTGTGGTGCACCATTGTATGTGGTGATGACCCTCCCCTAAATGTTGCCAATATTTTGCCGGAATGTTGATTCATTTCTGTTTCGGCTAGAATTTGGCACTATGCATTCTTTTTGGTCCTATTTTTAGGCAAAGGCATGCCAATTTTTTTTTGGTTCTAAAATATCGTTTTGCTCTACCCCGCAGGCGACCATGGTCCGCACGATGACCAAAGGCATCATGAATAGGTTTCTGAGCTCCGCGAAGGCCGAGATGCTTCAAAAGAACGAGACGGAGATAAGATGTCCGTGTCGAATATGCAAGCTGAAGAGCCCTATGGACCCGGATTCCAGACAGGTGCGGGACCACCTGCTCGTGCGTGGTTTCATGGATGGCTATCGGTGGCAAGGTGATGAAGATGATTATGAAGTCGTCCATGGGGGCCGGGCAAGAAATAAGGAAGGGCAGCAAGACAATAGCGGCGGGCGTGAAGACGAAGAATCTCCAGGATGTGATCACGAAGTAGATGCAGGACACAGTCATCATGTAGAAGATGCCAGACATGATGAGGAAGAAGATCAAGATGAAGGGCATGATCATGAAGATGAAGATGCCAGAGCAGACGACGATGGACCATCGATGGGCTGGGTGCAGGACCCTCATATTCAAGAGCTGCTTCTCAAGCAGACGGGTAACGCAAGAGTTGCTGCCCGAGAGAAAGCCAAGATGGATCAACTGGAGATACACGCGGTTACTGCATTGTATGAAGGATGCAGGCCCGAGGATACCCGCCTGAAAGTAACGCTCATGGCTCTAGAGATGAAGGTAAAACACAAAATGACCGACGCATGCTTCGACGAGAACATGTCATTCTGGCACGAACGTCTTCCCAAGGGGAACAAGGGCCCGACCAGTTTGGAGGAGGCGAAGAAAATCGTGTGTCCCCTGGATTTACAGCACGTGAAATACCATGTGTGCATGAACGATTGCATCATTTATCGGGACGAGCACGCGGAGTCTACCATATGTCCGGTGTGCGGCGTCACTCGATACAAGAAGAGGAAGAAAGCTCCTCGAAAACTGGTGTGGTACTTTCTGATCACTCCTCGTCTGTAGCGGTATTTCGCGGACCCTAAGCTAGCAAAGCTCCTGCGTTGGCACGCGGATAGGGAGGAGAAGAAGCGAGAAGATGACGGAAATGATCCGGAGATAAATAAAAAAGACAAGATGCTGAGTCACCCTAAGGATGCGAGCCAGTGGCAAGCGTTGAACTTTGAACACCCAGAATTTGGGGACGATCGAAGGAACATCGTGCTGGGCGCGAGCACCGATGGAGTCAATCCGTTTGGCACCAGAGAAGCACACATAGCACCTAGCCTATGTTTGTGTGGATGTACAACCTTCCCCCTGGATGTGCATGAAGAGGAAGTACATTCACATGAGTATGCTAATTGAAGGGCCGAAACAACCAGGGAACGACATCAATCTGTATCTGGGGCTGCTGAAAGAGGAGATAGACACGCTGTGGAAAACGCCAGCCAATACGTGGGCCGCCGCCGCGAAACAATATTTCCCTATGAGAGTCGCACTGCTCACGACGGTGCACGACTTTCTCGGTTACGGATATGTCGCGGGGCAGGTGGTCCACGGATTTAGTGCATGCGTCGGGTGCATGGATGACACAACGTATCGCCAGCTAGATAGAGATCTCGAGTCTTCAAAAACTGTGTTCATGGGACATCGAAGGTGGCTTCGCGACGATGACGCATGGAGAAAACGCAAGGATGTGTTGGATGGTGAAACCGAACCCCGATGACCCCCATGTACGAGGAGCGGCGAGGAAATAGACAAGCTATTGAAAAATTGGAAAGAGTGCCCACCGCCAGGAAAGAAGCGAAAGGCGCGAGAGCCGCTACTGAAGGTATGGAAAACGAGGTCTGTTTTCTGGGACTTGCCGTACTGGAAGATCCTCCGTGTGCCTCATAGCCTTGATGTCATGCGTATCACGAAGAACGTGTGTGAGAGTCTGCTTGGTACCCTGCTCAACATGCCAGAGAGGACCAAAGATGGGCCAAAAGCAAGGGCAGACTTGCAATCAATGGGCATCAGGGAGGAGCTTCACGCAAAACGCCCTAATGATGATGATGATGATGATGATGAGGCGAAGGACACGGAAAGTCGTCGCAACAAAGGCAAAAAGGCCAAGAAGATCGAATATGAATGCCCTCCCGCATGCTTCACTCTAAGTCAGAAGGAGATCGACCAGTTTTTCACCTGCCTCGTAGGAGTAAAACTTCCTTACGGTTACGTGGGGAAGATAAACAGATACCTAGACTCAGCGAAGCAGAAGTTCAGCGGGATGAAGTCTCACGACTGTCACGTGCTGATGACACAGATACTTCTAGTTGCAATCCATGGGATCATGGACGCGCACGTCCGTGAAACGCTATTTGGCCTATGCAACTTTTCCGACGTCATCTCTCGGAAGTCGGTTGGCATGAGGCAACTCAAAAGGCTACAGGAAGAGATCATGGTGATACTATGCGAGCTTGAGATGTACTTCCCGCTCGCATTCTTCGACGTTATGGTGCATCTACTGGTCCATATCGTGGAGGATATCATCCAACTCGGGCCGACGTTCCTGCACAGCATGATGCCGTTCGAAAGGATGAATGGTGTCATCAAAGGATACATTCGCAACAGGGCATGTCCAGATGGAAGCATAGCCAAGGGCTTTCTGACCGAAGAGTGCATCTCCTTCTGCACGAATTATCTAGGCATCGAGAACCCCGTTGGTCTGCCCGTCAACAGGCACCTCGGCAGGCTCGCTGGATGGGGTCACCGCAAGGGTCACCGCGAAATGCATGTCGACTTCAAGGGTCAACTCGCCGACTTTGAAAGAGCAAACCTAGTCACGCTACAACACATAGACGTGGTCGATCCTTGGGTGGTAGAGCACAAAAGCTTTATTGATAAGACGTACAATAACCAAGGCCAACAGGGGACGGACGGAGATATAATCAAAGAGCACAACTCATGTTTCACGCGTTGGTTCAAGGACAAGATTCTATCGTACCCTTTACATGAGGATTCTTCCGCGAAAGAAAAACTCATATTCGCCTTGTCACGGGGCGTCGAGCACAACCTGATGACCTATGAGGCGTACGATATCAATGGCTACACATTCTACATTGAGGAAAAGGACATGAAGAGCGATTATCAGAACTCCAGGGTAATGATGGAATCCTACACCGATAACGACAAGGACAGATACTACGGAAGGATCGAGGAGATCTGGGAGCTGAGCTACGCTGGAGAGAAGGTCCCGATGTTCTGTGTCAGATGGGCCAAGAGCGTCCTAAAATAAGACCGGTATTTCACCACCATGGTTATACCCGAAGCCAAATCCAAGACCGTGGGCGCAAACGTCACCGTGAAAAATGAGCCATGGGTACTGGCTTGCCAAGTGGACCAATGCTTCTTCATTACCGACCCGTCAAAGCCCAGTCGTGTTGTCGTGAGGAGAGGCAAAAGGAACATCATCGGAATGGATGGAGTCGCCAATGAGCAAGACTTCGACAAGTACGATGACCCGAAGATGGAAGATGACGATGACGATGAAGTACCATACACCACAAGAAGAAGCAGGACCACTCTACCTAAAGGACGTCCGTTAAAGAGAAGAACTCAAGGGGTTCCGGGGCTAAATTATTCAACCGCGAGAAAGAACGGCAAGAAGATTTTGAAAATATAGCGAAGATCGAATCACGACGTGTCGGCCGCGTGTGTGTTTCAGTGGCAAGCTCAATCTTTGATGACTGTTATTTCATGTCACTTGATTTCAACCATGTCATCTAATTCTAAATCTTTGCACAATGGTTTATCACTCCATTTGCATTTTCCTTTTCTTTTATCTCAAATCTGAAATTAATACATGCACCTAAAAATCCAAAAAAATAAAAAAAAGTTAGTAATGGCGCACCAGGAAAAGGTGCGCCATTGCTATCACGGTGTTTATGGCGCACCCCTAAAAGGTGCGCCATTGCTACCCTTGTTTATGGCGCACCCCTCTAAGGTGCGCCATTGCTAACCCTCCCCTCACTAAGGCATTATCTAAGCCCGCCCGCCCGCCGCGAGCCCGACCCCCTTCCTTCTCCCCTCTCCTCCCGTCGCCGCTGCCCCCTTCCCCCGAACCCTCGCTCATCGCAAGCGCGTGACTGATTCCGCACAACCTCCATTCCACGGCGTTGGTGCGGTGTTGCCTCCGCCACTTCCTCATTCTGTCCCTCTCGTGTTGTTTATTCTTGCGACTAGAGACGGCGGGAAGAGGAGCTCGAGGGTGGTTCATGGGTGGTTCTTGGGTGGTTCCCTAGCGCCGGCCAGTTCGTGGGTGGTTCCCGGAGCCTGAGTCGCCGGTTCGGTTCATCTTCTCCCTGGGGCTTCTTCTCCTCTAGGTACGAACAACTTTTCTCTCTTGTTGATTCCTTTTCCATTTATTGTTCTCGTTGTTACCTAGCTGGATTGGTTGTTCAATTGATTCTTTCCCGTTCATGCTTTGATGATATTGGTCCACTCCTGCTCGCCATGTACCCCTGCTGATTGGTAAATCCTGTGCTTGTGTCTGAAAAACTCTGAAACCATCCACCTGAAATCCATGTCAAAGGCTATGTAGGCCCCCCTTAGAAGGTTTGTAAGAGAACCTAAGCTTGTGAGACTCTTCGAGTTACCGCATTCTTTCTTCTCGGTTTGTGCCGCTATGTTGTTGTTGTAATTGGTTGTTGGATTCTGGATTGATTCAGTGGTCATTGCTGTTATGATGGAAGAAGGCAACTTGCTGTGGTAAGAAGCGAGGGATACTTGACCAAACTGTGAATGGCATGGCACTTGAAGAGCAAATGTCTTAGCAAATTTGTCATCTCCTTGTGGAGGGAGGGTTTCCTGGAACAAAGCAAAAAAGACACACATAAAATGATTAAAATCATTCCATTCCACACCATATATACATGCTTCTTTCTAAAATGTGTGTTCATATGCTTCTTTCTAAAATATGCCTTCAGTTGCAAAAAGAGTGGCCATGGACTGTTCATCCCCCTCTTGTTTTTAGTGTTCTGGCTTTGATCACCTTCAAACCTTCTCGCTCACAACACCCACACTCATGCCCATATTTTATTTCGTTTCTCGACAAAAAATAAAAAGGTCACGCTATAGACGGATGATAGATGCCAAGCGATTCCTAGAACAAAAGCACAAGCGTAAAGCAAATGCTACAAATGAATGATCAACCCATACATTTATCTATTCATACATGTCTTGAGATGCTTTTCTTTCTAAGAGATCAAAGAGTGACCATGGACTATTCATCCTCGGCCCTCTTCTTTTGTCACAAGGAAGCTTTGATCAACTTCAAAACTTGCTTTAACCTTGATGAGTCATCCCCAGATGACGTGGTACATGGAATATACAGACAGATTGATTGATGTATAAGGATGCAACCATGGTTTGGTGCTTTTCTTTCTCAAAAGAAGCGAATGAGAAAGAGATCCCCTGGCCTGGATAGATCATGGATGGACAGACAGACAGACAGACAAACAAACAGACAGGGATGTTCCAAGCATATTGCTGCTGCAACCTCCGGCAGTAAGGCAAGAACCCAATCCCCTGCTCTGTGTGGGGATCTTCAAATTTTAAATTTTATCTTTTGCCTGATAAAAGGGATTAGAGGATGGATGCATCAAAAGATGGGTGTTATCATGAAAGGGGGTAAACCTGACTGTAGATGAAACATACAGGAGAGTGAAAAACACACACCATGGACAAAGCCACAGAGGTATATAGAGGAGTATATCTATAGTATGTGTGTGTTTAAAGGTAACAAAAAGAAAAGCTAATGGGTCAGAGAATCCATCCTTGTTTGCTTGCTTGCATGCCTGCTTCAACTGGTCCTAGCTAGCTAGCTATATAGAGAAGAATAAACATGGCAGTACTAGTGTAGTAACCATGTACTGTACTAGTTTACTTAATTATGTTGCTTAGAGGAAGAATTTACCATGCACTGTTATTAATTAACGAAGTGTAAAACAGCTAGCTAGCTAGCACTTAGTTTCTTGACCACCACTATACTAGTGGCAAGCAGTGTGAGTGAGAGCAACAAGCATGGAATGTGCGGTCTAAACTAAAAGAAGGAGTGTTTACCATCAAGTCAAAGCAGAGGAGTGCAACATAATCTTTCAACATGTCATTCTCTCTTTCTCTGGCCCCTAAAGGTGCAGCAGGAGCTGGCATCATCTAGCATTCACATTTGACCGGAGACCGCATTGTATCTAAATAAATTGGCCATGTTGAATGAACTTAACCGCAGATGACACAGTAAAAAGATGAAAGACTGATAGGTTTAAAAACACTTGAGCTGAGCTTCCGCAAGTTCATTGCAGAAATCTTCAGCAGTAGCTTGGAGGTTGCTCTGCTTGGTTGGTAATTATAGTTAGTTTCTTTGATCACTGAGAGAGAGAGAGAGAGATGCAGTCCTGCAATTGCTACAATCTGGGAGTAAGTAGATTGCATCTCTGAATTTTTATCTTCCAAGAGTTATGTTTCACTTTTTGAGCCGCAAATTTGTCTTCCAAGAGTAAACCAGAAATTAATCATATAGCGATCCTCTTGTGGGGTTATGGGTCATTGGTCATTTTGAAAGGGAGGTGGTGCTTCTTTGGAGTAAAATTCAACTCTCTTGCACATACTGGAAGTCATATTCAAGTAACGCCCCTTCATATCATCGGTCTCGGCCCGTGATTTATAAATTACTTCAACACAGAAGACAAAATAGCCTATCTAGCACATAAATGGTCGTGAGTCTGTAATAGAAGACTAGAAATATAATTGCATTGTGGTCATTTTTGTCCAAATTTAAGCATTATGGTCATTTTTGTCCAAATCTAATTGTTATTTGTAATGTTATTTGCAAACTGTTGTAATAGGAAGAAAAACAGACATAATATCAATAATCTCACTACATGATCTCCCACCTTTTGGGAAGCTACCAAACCTCAAGGGCCTCTATTTGAAGAAAATTTCTGGAATGCTCAAGTTTGGGCCTATATGTTGGTTGTGCCTATATGTAGGCCTTTTTTTGTGCAGGGACAAATAGTTACCCCTTTCTCCTAAAATGTTGATTAATTTCCGTTTCAGTTGAGAATGGGGCACTCCTAGGTCAAGAAAATTAGCAAAGGTCATGCCCAATTTTCTTGACCTAGAAGGTGCTCGATTCTCAACCGAAACAATAATTAATCAACATTTAGAGACAATGTTTTATTCTCAAATTTCCTCTAAATCTGAGAAGAATAGATACTACCCTGATCTCATCCAATAACTCTAGAGTAGCCTTTTTTCCTATTTAGAGCGAACATGGCCAACAACGATGAGGTCGGCGGTTTGGGCAAGCCATTCTGAGAGCTGTCCCAGTTGATGGAGGAAGAACCTCACCGCTATGAGGACACTGTAGAAGACACCGATCCCGACTACACAACCCCTAGTGGCGTCAGGGATGACACCACTGATGGTGTCGTCGGGGATGCCACCACTGATGATGGCAGCAAACGCACAGATGCCAGCCAACCGAAGAGGCAACGGAAGGACCGGCACCCAAACGTGCTCGGCACCGTCAAGGAGGAATTTATTGAAGTGTCCTCCAGTGATCCAACGACGCCCAAAGAATTAGTCTGTGGGTACGCAGGACAACTCAGGTGCATTCTCCGGAGCACCGTCTCGATCAACACCGAGAACCTAAGGCATCTTGTCCGAAGGAATTTGCGCAACCTCCTCTTCATGAAGCTGCACGAACGATACAAGTTCCCCGGTGACTTCGCAAACACACGCCTCTCAGGGAATAAAGTGAACAGTGCCACCCTCACGAAGATGAGCACGACCCTGGCTACTTGGAGAGCCGTGGTGAAGAGAAGGATTCTAAGTGGTGATAGTTATGAGAAGATCAAGGCGAAAAATCCTTCGATCAGCAAAGAGGACTACCTGGAGTTCAAGATCAAGCGTGAGAGCAACGCATCCGCGGAATCAAGTCAATGGGGGAAAGATATGCGGGACTTGAACTTAGGGGTCCACAAACTCGGTCCCGGCGGTTATAGAGTGGCGGAATCTAAATGGAACAAGGAGTACGCGGAGCGTGCTGCGCAAGGCCTACCGCCCCTCTTCGATAAATACCATGAAAAGCAAACCAGGAACTATGTCAGGGCCCGGTACAAGGTGGACCCGGTAACAGGGGAGATTACCATGGATCCGAAGGTGAAGGAGCTTGAGCGTGTTCAGGTAAGGAATACACCCCCGCGTAATTACCTCCATATGGTTGCATTCTAATTAATGAAGCCAAATTTCTAAATGGTTCACGTTCCTTCCACAGGAAACTGGAAGCAGTAGCGCGGGGTCTCAGAGCTCCCCGCCTACTGCCCCTTGGGACACCTCTTTAAATAGGGCGTTGAACGTACTGAAACAAAAGGATAAGTTCAGTAAGCTGCTCCGTCAGTTGGTCGTGTGGCCGGCGAAGGCTTGTCCATGAAATGGTCGGAATACTATAAGGCTGGGCGAAAGGAGATAAAGACTAGCTTGGAAAGCCAGGAGCGCGAGGTTAAAGAACTCAAGGCACAAGTGGCGCGGATTCTCGAGATAGTCCAACAACAAGTGCGAGACCAACTGGGAGCGACGATCACCGCCATTATGGCTTCCTTGGTTGAGGGGCTGCAGGGGTGGATTGCGGGCGGCCAACAGTGGCCGCCCCAATTCCTAGCTTCACGGGCAGCAACTCGCACAACGCGCCGACATTGGTGTCTCCGGCGGAGGCGGCATTGGTGTCTCTAGCGTCGGTGCCGGTATTGGACCTTAATGCACCTCTACAGCAAGCGGCCCCTCCGTCACTTGCACGCTCGCCGTTGGCGATGCCTCGACATTAGCTGAGCTCGATGCCATCATGGTAACTAAGCCTGGCCGATGAGTACTTCATCTCCTTGCCTTTGACTGGGCATCCCTGACACCCTACATGTTTTCGCAGGGCGCCGCCAACGTTCCATGCACTCTCCTGCACTTCGTGGACGGCGAGTTGATCGATGTCACGAAGGCCAAAATCGTTGAACCGGGCAACCGCGTGTTCCGCGGTAATCCGATGCCACCCACCGTGTATAAGGTTCAACTGGTTCGGGTGCTGCGGGGCTGCGATGACTTGTTACCTCCGCATCGACCCCCTGGGGCCGACGAAGATGATGTGATGACCCTCAACGCCTGCTTAAACTGGTCCATGCTTTGGCCGAAGAGCCAGATTCGTTTGGGGGCGGGGGACACCACCCCACAGACAACACCGCCAGTCGTGCCGGCACTAAGCCATGGCAAGAGCGCCGCAACGCTACCGCCGTCAGCTGATCCGGACATGCATATGGCACAAGATCCGGACAACGATGAGGGTACATTTTCCAACATCGGTAAGTACATCAATGAAGATGGGTACGGTGATGAATTCTTGGGGCCTCTTTCTCAAGAACCCAACCCTACAAAAGACGATCGGGATCTAGCTGGTACCGCGGAGAAACCCAATTGCAACAGGCGTCGACTGTTCAGTTCTCAGGAGACACCTCCAGCTGCCGCCTTCACCGAGACTCAAACAACCGAGGTGCAAAATATTATCAGCCCCAACACACACAAGAAGGTGGTCTCTGAGCAGAACTCGATCCCATTACAGCAAAAGAAGCAGAAGGGATGAAAAAGAAAAAATAACAAGGGTGCAAGCCAGCCGGCACCGAGTACGATCCGTGCTCAGGACGGGCCACCAATACCTAAGGATATCTCGAGGAGGGTGCAGGTGGTGGGTAGGCCGATGCTACCGACTAATCTGCTCAATGCTGCAACCGGTGCTATGCGGAGTCTGCATGACAGTGTTCTTTGTGTGGAGAAGCGGCGTCTCTTCGAGAATGATGTGGCATACCCGGTTTTCGTGGTCAAGGTGCCAGAGGGCAAGGGCTTTGTCGATAGCACCATCGGGCGTATGATCGTCCTGCGGTTTGATGACATCTTCGCTATGTTTAACCTTTATCCGCTGCACTACACCTTCGTTCGGCTATTTTCGCTCAGTATGGAGATGCGGATCATTAGAGACAAGACCCTGGACATCATGATAGTCGACCCCTTCTACATGCATGCCAAGATCTTGGGCAGCGCTAGGGACCGGCAAGTCGCGAGTTCATACCTCGAAGGTGTTATTCTGGCGAACCCAGATAATGATAACTTCCTCGTGCATTACTTTTCCGAGTAAGTCATCCCCTCACCGCCCCGTAACATATGATTTCTTAGATTTCGATCGTTCTTTTTTTCTAACATTCCGTTTTTGTGCAGTGACACACATTGCACACTCATCCTCTTAAGCCCGAAATATTTCATGGCCACGTATTTCGACTCGGACCGTCAGTCGAATAAAGACTACACAAATATCAAGAAAGTTCTTGATGATGCTCTCCCCGGCTACGCCAAATATGGAGGCACCTTCAGGAGGCAAATTTTTAGGTACGGCAAGCACGTGTTCACCCATGTAATGACGTTCCCCTGCGTCAAGCAGCCGCCTGGCAGTCAGAAGGATGCCTACTACGCCCTCCATCACATGCGGGCGATCGTACGGGACCTTCATCACCTTATGCTACCAAATAATCACAAAGAATGGGCTACACGCTTGTCGGCAATCCAGGATGCGGACATCGGACAAGAATTCTTTTGCATCTAGTCAGAATTTGCAAAAATCATCTATCAATATGTCCTTCGTACCTCGGGGCAGTTCTACCTCAAATATCAACCGTCCAACAGTGAAATAGAAACAACGCTACAAATGCAGGCTGACAACGACCGCACATTCATGACCATCACGAAAGACGGCCGTTTCATCCATGCTCCGGTCCCTGAGTCGAGTCAAAAGTATTGATGCTATGTAGTTCTGAAATATCGATTAGCTCATGTTGTAATTAAACTTTAATGAACTTGTATGTCTCTTTAGTTTGGACAATCGTTCAACTTATATGTAATCGATGCTATTTATTAGTAGGACCATGAATCGTGCTATTAATGTGTTGCGTTTCTCTTTCGATCCTTTTGTTGCATACTTATATATTGCTTATATATTATCTGTGAATTGCTACTAACGTTTTGTTTGTCTAGTGCATAGAGATGTCGTCGTATGTCGTGTAAAAGAATAAGGTTCCCGGAGTCTACGACGACTAGGAGGAGTGTCGGAGATAGGTTCACCATTTAAGCGGTAACAGTTACAAAGGGTACACCACTAGGGCGGAGGCGGAAGCTAGATACGCACACTATCTAGCAGGAGAGAGGAGGGAGCGGAGGAGGAACCGGATGAAGAGCAGTTTCATCGCGATGATGCTCATTGCGACCGCAACTCTCTTCTATGTGATGGTAGTTTAGGTGATCGACATCGACTTTGTAATGTGACGATAAACTCGGCTAATACGATGAACTTTGTTAATGTCTCGAGACCTAAACTTGGCTAATGTTGAACTTTGTTCGCTATTTCGAATTTGGAGACTAATATGATGAATTCTATTGTGTGATGTTTATATTCTGTGCTGTAACGTATTTTGTAACCTGTGCAAATACCAGAAAAGCAAAAAATAATAATTCCTAATATTCATAGTAGTGGTGCACCATATTGAGCATTAGTGGCGCACCAGGGCCAAATACTAGTGACGCATTATGGGGCATAGTAATGGCGCACCTGGGGGCATAGGTGGAGGCAAATATGGCTCCCTAGGAGGCATAGTAATGGCGCACTGTTGGACATAGTAATGGCGCACTCTGTGGTGCGCCACTATTATCTGGGATACTAATGGCGCACCAGAGGTGTGCCATTACTATTTGTTACTAGTGGCGTGTTAATAGTGGCGCACCCATAGTGCGCCATTAATAGCAAAAACGGGTGCGCCACTAACAACCTATTTTGTAGTAGTGAACGGTAAGAGTATCGGAGGCACCCCACCGAGGGGGGGGGGACCACATCATGATCAATCATCGAAACAACAAGTGCTATATTTCATGCATGAAAAAGTTTCTTAACATGGTCAAAGGGCTGCTTGCCTGGTTCAGCAAAGTCTTCGAGGTCTTCACACGCTTCTTGTCCACTCCGAGCACTTCGTCTACTGCGTCAACTATCATCGGAAACAACCGCAATAAGCAACACAACGAGTAGAAAATAAAGTGCTCTATAAGTAGGAGTTTTATTTTTCTTGGACATCTCTGGTCATAAGGAAGATAACCAAGGACGTTTTGGTGGATGTGGATCAAGGAGGAGTTTTGAATGGTGGGAATGATGGAAATGATGATCCTTTAAGGAAAATATTTTTGTAAAAATGAGTGGATGGACCCAGCAAATAGGGCATGATTCTAGAAACATGTGGGAAGTGGTTTTACTGGATTTGGAGTTGGCAAGATTTTCCTATGGATTTTCAAAGTGGGTCAGATATGAATAAATGGCCCAATAATTTACCTAGCAAAATAAGTATAAGGAGAAATGCTCACCACTTAGTGAATTAATTTAGATACATCTAGGAACTTGAATCACCCCATTTGGAGTTACTAATAATTCCCTAGGAATTTGCAAAGTGGGGGTTCTATATGGTTCAAATTTAAATTTGAATTTGAACTACCAGAAAAGATCTATGGTAAAATGTGCAATGCACAAATTTGGATAGGAAATGATTTTAGGAATCTGTAGGAATTTGAATAAGCTAAATTGGAGGTCATATGAATTTATTATGAATTTTACAAGTCTGTGAAGAAATAGAAAAAGGAAAGGAAAAGAGAATATACCCTTTTGGGTTATACTGCGCATAGTGCAGAGCCACAGTTGGGCCGGCCCAGTGGCTCGGCCTGGCGGAGGGACGGGCAACGTCGAAGGCGCACCCTGCAGAGTGTGCCTTCTCCGCAGGAACACGGGTCGGCGGGGAGGTGCCTCCACTTAAATGCCGGGCCCGGCAATTGGGTCGCTTCCAAGCGGGGTCCGCCTGTCAGGGTCATCCCCCTCCTCCCACCCGAACAGGAGAGAGCAGGGGAGGCGAGACCGAGCGCCCACCGGCATCGTTCCGGCGGCTCCGGCCACCGTAAGGGAGGAAATGAGAGTGGGTGGGGAGAGTGGCGGTGCTGGGAGGTGGCCCAGTGAGGTTCAAGGGAAAGGAGAGGCATGGGGGAGCTCGAACCCGAGCTTTTGCCATGGCGGGCATGTCGGCCATGGGAGACGATGGAGGGCACGGGAGAGCAAGGGGAAAGGTCTGGGGGTTTCAAGGGAGTGAGGGAGATAAAGAGGGATCGAGAGGGGTGCGGGGAGCGCTCGGGAGGGCTTTATATAGCCATGCTGAGGTGCACCATGGACCATGCCCACGGGAGGTGCTCGGGCGTGCCCGACAGGGGAGAGAGGAGGGTAGGGGAGGAAGGGCCCAACCGTGTGGCGTGACAAGGACGTCGAGGCGACCTCAAGAGACACCACCATGACACCCAAGGTTGTCGAATGGCTCGGAATGGGAGCCGCTACAGTGCTCGGGCACACTGTAGCATGCCCCAGAGCGCGTCCATTGCATGCTAGGGCATGCCCTTGGCAGGCAGGGCGTGTCCACTTGTGCCCAACAGCTCCAGGGGGTTTAGAAAAAGGGGGACATGGCATAAGATGCTCTGGAGATACCTTACGTGAGAGGGAAAGTGGAGAGAGAGGAAAAACTAGCTGTCCAGGAGGGAATCTTTGGGTTTTACCCCCAAAATAATTGAGCTATGAACCTGAATTGTTAATAGAGGTATAGGGGAATGAGGGTAAGGTGTGGTAAAAATTTGAGGTTAAGAAGATCAATGGAAGAGGTGAAAACAACAGTTTTGGTTTCCTGCCAGAAGGTGTTTGATGGAGTTTTGGGCCAGCTAAGTTGCTGTGATTGCCATGAGAGTTAACAGGATTGAGAAATAGGTATAAATGAGCTTGATCACAAGTTTTGACCTCATTTAGAGAAAGTGTCCAATGTAAAAGTTTCAAACCCTAGAAATGGGTAGAAATGGAGTTGTTTAGATCTAGCTAAGAAAAACTATCCTCTCTGATGCACCACTTGATGTGGTGGATATTTTTGGGACTATAACATGCACAAAACGTTTGGGGCCCAATGGGGAAACTTGGCAATGTAATATTACCAAAATTTTGAAATCAACAGAAATGGTTTTGAGGGGATTTGGACAAGTTAATCTGTTCTCCTTGGTGCACCACTTGGTGTGGATGCATTATTTGAGGATTATAACATGTCCACAAGGTTTGAGCTTAAGGGGAGACAATTGGTAATGTAGAGTTGCTCGAATTTGGATCTGGACAGAAATGGTTTTAGGATGTCTTGGTGAACCAAAACAATTGGTATTGAGATGAAACTTGGCAAGATGAACACATATAACATATGTGATATGCTAGAATGTTTCTGGATTTAATTGAGAATATTTCATATAGAAATATTTCAAATCCTTGAAATAGGCATAAATGGTTTTGAAGGGTTTTGTCCAGTATTTTGAACATGACCATGTGTTGAAACTCTTATATATGGACAATATATGTCCAGTGAGTTTTCCTAAATTTTCTCAAATATTTTAAATCATTTGAATAATTTTTCCCTATAAAAGACCATTTCTGGCCTTAAGAAAAAGCCTTTAAATAAAATATGAAAAAATCTTTAAAAATAATATTTAGTGTTTTTGGGAAGTTATATATAGTAGGTTCCAAATAAAGCATTTGGGGAAAAGGGATCCACCCAATTTGGGGACTTGTAGTGCAAATCTCAAATTAGGGGCTTTTGAAAACCTAATTCAAATAAATGGTTTTTGGCCAAAATAAAATTTTGCAAAAATTATGTTTAAGTCCTATTCACATGGCATGATCATTGGACAAGAGTTGGGATCAAGGAAAAGAGTTCTTGAGGGTATGAGGATGTTTTATGAATTATAGGGCACTAGCAAGCAATCAAACAAGCAAGCAAATCAACACACAAGTCAAGCATCACCAGCACAAAAAAAGTTTTAATTGGCCCTAATTTTTGCGTCACGTTAACTTAGTCATGAGAGGCAAAACACAGGGTGTGACACAACCCTTTAATAAGGGTAAAACTCCTTTCAACCTGGAAGAGATGCTCAATAAACCATGTCTAGAGCACAGTCGGCCCGATAAGCCGGCGGGCCATACATGGAGGAATTACAACATTATGCGGTAGTTTTGGGATTACAGCTTGCGGCATCATCATAATAACGATGGTGGCCCATCAGGCGGCTCAGGGCTAGGCGGGTCAGGAGCCGGTTTTGGTGCTGGCGGCTCAGAATCCGGCTATCAGGGTTAGGGCAATCAAGGAGGTCATCACCAGCAATCCCGGTGGTAGTAATCAGCAGCATAATAACCAGTCTGGGTATCAGAGTAACCCGAAGCACCTCAGCGCAAGTCAGTACCATGTTTTTACAACCTGCCTTGACAAGCGAGACCGGAAGGTGCGCAAGCAGGCGGTTAATGCAGTCCCGTCGGCTCTCCCACAATATTTGAAGTGGTCTGAGTATGACATAACTTGGAGTAAAGAGGATCACCTGCTGCGTGTTGATAACTCGGGGCAACTGGCTTTGGTATTTGCCCCCCAAGTGGGAGGATACGTGTTTACTAAGGTACTTATGGATGGCGGCAGCAGCATTAATATCCTGTACTACGACACTTTCCGCTGGATGAATTTGCTTGATAAGGATCTTAGGCCTTCTTCGACAGTCTTTCATGGCGTGGTACCCGTAAAGTCGGCTTATCCAGTGGGTAAGATCTCTTTGGAGGTTGCTTTTGGTGATTAATACAACTACAGGGTGGAATCCTTATGGTTTGAGGTGGTCAAAATCAAAAGTCCATATCATGCTCTGTTTGGACGACCGGCGTACGCCATGTTCATGGCTAGGCCTTTCTATGTCTACTTACATCTGAAGATGCCTGGGTTGAACGGGACAATTACCATACATGGTGATCGGAAGATGGACATTGAGTGTGAGGAAGGAGACGCAACTTACACAGAATCAAGTTGTGCTGAAGTGGAGCTCAAGTTCTGTAAGGAAAATGTTGACCCGGAGGACATGACTCCACTCAAAAAGCCTAACACGGAATCTGAGCCGCCCCTCAAGTTTGCGGCGGATGATACCAAGCTGGTGGATTTCACTCCAGGCAACTCATCACAATAGTTCACTATTGGGGCCAATATGGATCCCAAATAGGAAAGCACGCTCATCGAATTCATCCTTGAGAATCGGGACATCTTCACATTGAAACCTTCTGACATGCCGGGCGTACCGAGGGAGTTCGCTGAGCACCATCTTAATGTGGATCCTAAGTTTAAGCCAGTTAAACAGTTCCTCCTACGATTCAATGAAGAAAGGCGCAAGGCTATTGGGGAAGAGGTGGCCCGACTTCTGGCAGCAAGGTTCATCGTTGAAGTGTTTCACCCGGAGTGGCTTGCTAACCCGGTGCTAGTGCTTAAGAAGAACGACACGTGGCGTATATGTGTGGATTACATGGATCTTAACAAGGCCCGTCCAGTTGACCCGTTTGCTCTCCCCCGTATTGACCAGATTATTGATTCAACGATGGGTTGTGAGAGCTTATGCTTCCTGGACGCTTATTCCGGTTATCACCAGATCAAGATGGCAGTCAAGGACCAAGAGAAGATGGCTTTCATCACGCCTTCTAGTGCTTTCTGCTATGTGTCTATGCCTTTTGGGCTCAAGAGTGCCCAGGCGACTTATCAGCGTTGCGTGCAGAACTGTCTTCACAATCAAATTGGACGCAATGTTCATGCATATGTGGATGATATCGTGGTCAAGTCAAGTAAGAAGGAGACTCTACTTGACGACCTGAAGGAAACTTTTGATAACTTACGGGTCTACAAGATGATGCTTAACCCGGCTAAGTGTGTATTTGGAGTTCCTGCAGGCAAGCTCTTGGGGTTTCTAGTCTCCGAGCGTGGCATTGACGCTAATCCGGACAAAATAGAGGCTATTACTTCCCTGTCTAAGCCTGCATGCGTCAATGATGTTCAGCGCCTGGCGAGTCGAATTGCTGCGTTAAGCCGGTTCATAAGCTGCCTAGGCGAGAAGGCTATTCCTTTATACCAGATGATGAAGAAAACGTACAAGTTTGTCTGGAGTAAGCAGGCAGGTGAGGCGTTTGAGGCACTCAAGAGGCAACCCACTGAGCCGGTTTTGGCCGCCCCGGCTGAGAAGGAACCCTTGCTCCTATAAGTGGCAGCTAATAACAGGGTAGTCAGTGCCATGATTGTTGTTGAGTGTAAGGAGGCAAAGAAAGAATATCCGGTTCAGAGGACGGTTTACTACATCAGTGAAGTCCTGATAGAGCCCAAGCGGAGGTACCCACATATGCAGAAGCTGATATATGGGGTGTTCATGGCAAATCGTAAACTGAAGCATTACTTCCTGGTACACCAGGTCACAGTGGTTAGCTCTGCCCTGTTGGGAGACATAATTCAAAACAGAGAAGCCACCAACAGGATTGCTAAGTGGGAATTGGAGCTTAAACCTCTTAATCTGAAATACATGCCTCATACGGCGGTTAAGTCTCAAGACTTGGTGGATTTTATAAATGACTCGACAGAGTGTCAGGTGCCCAAGGAGAAGTCGGACAACACGTACTAGACGATTCACTTTGATGGATCCAGACAACTGGAAGGATCAGGGGGCTGGGGTTGTATTAACTTCCCCTAAAGGTGACAAATTCTGTTATGTGCTAAGGTTGATGTTTCCTTGTACTAACAATGCAGCTGAGTATGAAGCTTTACTTCATGGCCTCCGAGTGGCTAAGGAGATGAACCTGAGCTGGGTTTGATGTCTCGGCGACTCAGATCTCATGGCCCAGAAAGTTTTAGGCACATGGGATTCCAAGGACCCACAGATGGCGGCTTATCGTCAGGCGGTAGATATGATCGCTGGTCACTTCAAGGGGTATCAGGTGGATCATATTGATCATCGCAGAAATGAGGCGACTGACACATTGTCAAGGCTGGGCTCCCAACGTAAGCTAGTGCCATCTAACATTTTCTTGGACGTGCTACATCACCCGTCAGTTAAGCTACCTTCAGAGGAAAACCTTGCTATACCTGACCCGGAGGGACAGATGATGGCGGCTCTGCATGCTATCCTTGACTGGACGTTGCCTTACCTAGCGTACCTGACTCGCGGTGAGTTGCCTGAGGATAAGACCTTGGCAAGACAAGTCATTAGGCGATCTAAGTATATGACGATCATCAATGGTGAGTTACATAAGTGCAGTGTTACCGACGTTTTTTAACGATATGTTTCGCCTGAAGAAGGTAAAGAAATCTTCAATGAGATTCACGCTGGCGATTGTGGTCATCACGCCGGCTCAAAATCTCTGGTGGCCAAGGCTTTTCAACATGGTTTCTTCTAGCTGACGGCTCATAAGGATGCAGAAGACTTGGTTTTCAAGTGCGATGGATGTCATAAGTCCGGGCGGCATGCTCACGTGCCGGCTCAGGAATTACGAATGATTCCAGTTACCTGGCCGTTTGTGGTCTGGGGGCTTGATATGGTCGGGCCTTTCAAGAGAACCAAGGACAAGAAGACCCACCTCTTGGTGGTGGTGGACAAGTTTACCAAGTGGGTGGAGGCTGAGCTGGTCAACAAGTGTGATGCAGCTACGACAGTTCAGTTTGTCAAAAAATTGATCTACCGCTTTGGTTACCCTCATAGTATCATCACAGATAACGGTACGAACCTATCCAATGGGACTATGCAGGCATTCTATGAAAGTGAGCACATCCGACTTGACGTTTCTGTGGTTGCTCATCCATAATCCAATGGTCAGGCAGAGAGTGCTAACCAGGAGATCTTGAGAGGCATCAAGCCCCGGCTTATGGTTCCTCTACAGCGAATGGCGGGTTGTTGGGTAGAGGAGTTGCCATCAGTTTATGGAGCATCAGAACTACTTCGAACAGATCAATAGGCTATACGCCTTTCTTCATGGTTTATGGCACAGAGGCCGTGTTACCAAGCGATATACGTCATGACTCGCCGCGGGTGGCGGCTTACGTTGAGGCCGATAATGAGACAGCGCGTCAAGACGCGTTGGATGCTTTGGATGAAGAGCGTGATCTGGCAGCGGCTCAATCGGCGATTTATCAACAAGACCTGCGTCGCTATCATAGCCGCAGAGTTAAGACCCGGACGTTTCAAGAAGGCGACTTGGTGTTGCGTTTGATTCAAGATCAGACGGATGTGCACAAGCTATCTCCTCCATGGGAAGGAAGCAGAAATCTCAACAACGGGTCATATTATCTCATTGATATACGAGACGTGTCAAGCACTTCTGGGCAGGAGACCCGCCGGCCGTGGAATATAGCTCACCTGCGGCCTTACTATACTTGAATCATCAACTCCCCACCATTGTACATCATCATTGTACATATCACACACGCAGACACACACACATATATATAAAATAAAGTTAGCATCCCTACAAGCGGGGGCCTCTGCCGTTTTACGTATCTTAGCTTGTGCAAAAGTTGTCTCCATCAACATGGTCACTTGGGCGCTTCTAACCCGCCAGGGTTCAGCTTACACACCCTTTTGATCGGCTCTTCAGCCACCGTTGTATACCCAAAAGTTGACTCCGTCAACAAGGTCATTTGGGGACTTCCAACCCACCGGGTTTAGCTTGCACAACCTCTTGATCGGCTCTTCAGCCATCACAAGTCTGAGTTAAACCTGCCTGTATGCTGCTGCTGCTCCGCTATGTGACCCACCGAACTCTTGCTAGTTAATCTCGATTAGAGACCCTGAGCTGTTCAAACATATTTGGAAGCCAATCTCGCTAGAGACCATGTACTGGTCAACGTTAAACCGGCGGCTCTTGTCACATGAGGGCCAGCTTATGAAAAGCGAGGACAAACTCACCCATCTACTACCGACTCTCTGCTATGTGGCCCATTCGTACTCTTAAACAGTAACTCTTTTAAAGACCCTGCACTGTTTCAAACGATGGATTTGTGTCACGTGAGAGGTAGCTTATGGGCCCTAAGGGTACTCATGCCTGCTGCGTCTCTTTCTGGTTCGTTGCGCTCTTATCAGTTAATCTCGCGCTAGAGACCCTGAGCCATTCAAAGAAATTGACAGTCACTCTCGATAGAGACCCTGTACTGTTAAAGAGTTTTAATAGCGAGTCCACCGAGAAGAACCGGCATAAGAGTTTTCGAAAAATCAAGGTCAGGAAAGATTTACATCCCCGGGTTGTGCTTTTTCAAGCTGCCCTCATAGCGATGCAGAACATATTCCGCTCTTTGTTTTCGCACATTTTATCTCTTAAGATAAGCTGCCATGAAGTCCGATGACAAGATATGAGTGAAACACAAAGCAACTAAAGATATATCAAGTTGTGTAGTTTCCTACATGCATGATGACACGATTCAGACAATCAAGGTTTTTTCTAAGCCTATTACAAAGCTCTCCACAGAGCCCAAAAAATAAGACTTAAGTTTTTGTAGACTGCTAAAGTTTCGCCGGGTCAAGGAGCCAGCTTATCCCATCGCAGGATCAACTTGTTTAGCTTGATGGCGGGCCATCCCATGGCAGGTCTTCGACTTCCTCGATTTGAAGATTGTCCACGTCCCAGTTGCAGTTTGTTAATGCTTCAAACTAGGCCTCGTCAAAGAGGGGAGACGGGTCAATTTTAGGGGCAAAGAGGTGCTTACGACACGCAGGAGTTAAGTCCTTGGCTTCAAAGGTTGGGAAGCACACTCGTTTGTTGTCTATGCTATAAGCCGCTTGGTAAGTAGACAGATCAACTTCATCCGTCAGTACTGATGCGAGTACCCTAGAGACCTTCATACAATGGGCATAGTCATCTTCTATGAACTCTGAGCCGTTGTCTTTCTTGGACAGAAAGCCATCCATCATCTCTTCTGCAGCTAGCTCAGGGGCAAAGGCCAAAGCCCGGATTACCACAACCATTGCTCCCTTCCTGGCGGCTGATCATCTGAGCTCTTCGATTTCCTTAGGCAGAGTTGATAAGAGTTCTATCACTCCTTTCATGAATTTGGGGATGCTTTATTTATTCAGAATTGCTCTGATAGTGCAAAGGGTCCCGCAGTACAGGTGCTTTGAAAAGGTGTATACGGCTTTCAGCTGCAACAGGCTGTTTGAAGCGAGGTGGCGGCTTCTTTCGCCTACAAAGACGGGTTTAGCATTATAAGCCGCCTGCGTGGTTTACCAACAAGGAAATTTGCTGAGTTTTCAGTACTTACCAAATATAGCAGCAGTCATCCTCAAGATATGGCGCTTAAGGGTCTGCAACTCATCTGATACAAGCTTGAGCCGCTGGTCAGCATCATCTGCACGCTTTGCCAGGGCGGCTTGATCCGCTTCAGCGGTCTTCTTGAAAGCAACAAAGTCAGATGGAACCTTTGCAAGTTCTTCGATGACAACCCGACATCTCTCCTCCGCTTCACCCCGGGCGGTTTGCTGGGAAGGAAGATTGTCCTTTAAGCCGGTCAGATCAGACTTGTCCTTGCTTAAAGCTTCCTGTGACATACAAAAACAAAGTCGCCCAAGAGGGGTAAGTCGCCAGGTTAAAATATTAGTGGATGATCGGCTAAGGGAATATAATACAAGTCTCAAGAAGATTGCAAGCAATATACTTGACACTTGGGGGCTAATGTCTGTTTGCTCTCCAATTCTACAATGAAGTTCCGGCTCATCTTCATCAAGTTAAACCGACATTTGGGGGCTACATATGGCTCTTCAATTCAAGTAAGTTCCGATTCATCTTCATAAAGTTAAACCGACACTTGGGGGCTACATCGACGCTTTCCAACTTTACAGTGAAGTTCCGGCTCATTATTTCTATACTAACCCGGACTTGGGGGCTACCATTGATCAATTCGTCGAAACTGAGTACCGGCTTAATATATACATATTAAACCGATACTTGGGGGCTACAGGCTAAGTTATTCTAGTTATGACAAAGATTGGAAGACCCGGTTTACCATTTGCAATACTCAACAAGCTCTTGGGGGCTACATAAGGGTATAAGGGAAAAGCAGGAGTACCTCATATTTTTTCTTCATCAAACCGAACAGTTTGAGCTCCATGTTCCGGCTTGTGGAGAGGCGGTTCAGATAACTGGCATGTAACTCATCTGCAGTTAAGTTCTCCAGCATGAGGAATTTAGAGTCAAGTTTGTCACGCGAGGGAGCTGCAGCCTTGTCAGTGTGCTTTGTCAATACATGAGGTTTGGGAGATTTAAAACCCGTCCCAGTGATGATGACGTCCGAAAGAACTGTGTCTTCGACGGCTGTTGAAGGGCTGGGCGTCTTAGAATCGTCCCTTGGAAGACTATCAGTTGCCATCTCATGGTTTGTCGGCTCAGAGGACCGATGAATATCTTCAAGCGCATCTTTCATAGCTTCCGTGGGCTCAACATGAGCTGCAGGAGAGTCCGGCTTAGCAGTCTCCGGCTCTTGGGCAGTGGGGGCAGAGGTAGATCCACCAGTCTTCCTTCGCTTTGCTTGAGCCCTGGAAAACACAGAAGATTATTATATAAAGAGCAAGGGTGGTAAAAGGATATGATGCAGACACAAGGATATGCACTCCGGGTTGATCTTCAGAGGTGGAAGCTTAGTCGTCGTAGAGTCACTAGACAATGGCGTTTCGTGCAGGCAATTATGTAGGGGAACGCGACAGAAAACAAAAAAATTCGGTATAGCGAGCACGCCCAGGACCACTATGGAGAATGCATACAAGGTTTGATCTGATCCGTACCGACTCGTAGCGCAGCGGAAGAAGAGTCGGTGGAGATCGTTGGTGCAGATCCCCGCAGCTAGGATTTACAACCTCCCAACCGCGAGGATGTACTCCCTCGTCGGACAGCCCTTCGGGAGGCGGTCGGACAGTCCCCCGGACGATGTCGCGGACAGCCCTTCGGGAGGACCCTCGAAACTCGAACGGATACTCGGACGGCCCTTCGGGAGGACTCTCGAAACTCGACCCGAGACTCGGACAGCCCTTCGGGAGGACACTCGAACAGCCCCTCGGGCAAAAGATCGAAACTACGAACTCTCTACGGGGTTGCACACATACGGTGTCATCTATCCGGCAGGGCTTCGCCGTCCAGAACTAGTTCCTGCCGGAACCCAGACAGCCTTTCGGCTCTACGAAAATCTCTTTTCGTGGGAGGGAGAGAGAGAGCTTGCAAAGCAAAGCATGTGTACGAGAGCAAAGGATGAGTGTGGAGAGTGCATCTCCACCTCTATTTATAGGAAAACCCAAGGGGTAGGGTGGCACTTGAAATACCCAAAATGCGCATGAGGTGAGCACACCACAAGGGCATAAAGGGAAAGCCTCCAAATAGTGTTGCCTGCATCACCATGCCTGCATCATCCCCTAATAGTATTTCCACTATTCACAATAGTGTTTCCACTATTTACAATAGTGTTTCCACTATACATATATAGTGTTTCCACTATTTATATATAGTGTTTCTACTATTCAAAATAGTGTTTTCACTATTCACGAAGACATTTTTCTGCGTCCGTTAAATCCCAAATTATTTCTGTGTGCCTAGAATAATTCCAGACCTTGAGATGTAACACAACCCCAAGTGTCTCACAACCCCAAACCCCAAACCTTGAGATGTAAACGTTTTACGTATGCCTCACAACCCCAACCCTTGAGATGTGACACACTAGGTATCTTCCCATACCACATCTCATGTGGTGTCGTCTCAACAGACTTAGACGGTGCTCTGTTTAATGTATAAGCAGCAGTTTCTAGTGCGTGACCCCAAAAAGATATTGGTAGATCTGTAAGAGACATCATCGACCTTACCATGTCTAACAGGGTTCGGTTACGTCGTTCCGACACTCCGTTTAGCTGTGGAGTTCCGGGAGGCGTAAGCTGTGAAACGATTCCATGATCACTCAGATGTTGGCCAAACTCGTGACTAAGATATTCGCCTCCGCGATCAGACCGCAGAAACTTAATCTTTTTGTTACGATGATTTTCTACCTCATTCTGAAATTCTTTGAACTTTTCAAAGGTTTCCGACTTATGCTTCATCAAGTAGATATAGCCATACCGACTGAAATCATCAGTAAAAGTCACGAAGTAAAAATACCCACCCCGTGCGGCCGTGTTCATTGGACCACATACATCATTATGTATTATTTCCAATAATTCACCCGCCCGTTCAGGATGACCCGTGAACGGCGTCTTGGTCATTTTTCCCATCAAGCAAGCTTCACATGTGTCAAATAATTCAAAATCAAGGGACGGTAAAACTCCATCTTTATGGAGTCTTTGCATGCGTTTCTTTCCGATGTGGCCAAGCCGACAGTGCCACAAGTAAGTGGCGGTGGTATCAGCCTTCTTAAGGCGTTTAGCATTCACGTTAAAGACATCATTTCCACATTCAAGATTTAGTATGAAAAGGCCCCCAACAATGGGTGCAAATCCATAAAACATATCCTTACAATAAAGTGAACAACCATTGTTCTCAGACTTGTAGGAGTACCCGTCGTGCACTAAACATGATCCAGAGATAATGTTTCTACACAACAACGGAACAAAATAACAGTTACTAAGTTCCAAAATAAATCCTGAAGGGAGACGTAGAGGCATAATGCCGACGGCTTGAGCGGCGATCCCAGCGCCATTCCCGACACGCATCACGACTTCATTCTTTGCCAGCTTGCGCACCTTCTGAAGCCCCTGTATCGAGTTGCAAATGTGAGCAATCGATCCGGTATCAAATACCCAAGACTTAGAATTTTCGCTAGCAAGCAAAACGTCAATGACATTAACTTGTATAACAATTATAACTTTTCCGGTTTTCCCGGATTTCTTATCTTCCAGATACTTCTTGCAGTTTCTCTTCCAGTGTCATGTGCCCTTGCAGTAGAAGCACTCAGTTTCATTCTTGGCTCCGCCCTTAGATTTGCATTGGAAGCCGGTCTTACCGGCGCCCTTGCCTTTCTTTGGCTTGCCTTTCTTTTTGAAACTGACAGTTTTATTCACAAGCAACACTTGCTTGCGATTTTTTTGCAGTCCTCCTTCAACAGTTTTCAGCATGGCAAGCACCTCATTAGGTGTTTTGTCCATCCCATTCATGTTGTAGTTCATGATAAAACCTCCGTAAGAAGGGGGGAGTGAACAGAGCAACATGTCCATTACATGCTCTTCTGGAAGTGGAAATTCCAGGGTTTTAAGCCTTTTAGCGTAGCCAATCATATTGACTACGTGCTCGCCAACTGAACTGCCCTCAGCCATCTTGGTCTCCGACATCATCTTCATGATATCAAAACGTTCAGACCTTGCATTAAACTTGTAAAGAGCATCCAGATCCTTGATCATATCAAAGGAGTTATGGAATTCAAAATGTTTTTGAAGCTCTGAACTCATGCAAGACAGCATGAGGCACTGCACTAAGTTGTAATCATCATCCTTAGTGGCCCAGACATTCTGTATGTCTACCACGGCTGTTGCCGCCGGCTTTGGTGGAAGAGCTCCATCAAGCACGTACACTTTCTTAGCGCTCCTGAGGACAATCCTCAGGGTACGGACCCAGTCCGCATAGTTGTTTCCATTCGCAGCTAACTTCTCTTTCTCTAACATCGGGCCTAAGTTGAACGCGCTATTGCGAGCCATTTGATCTACAACGGAAAACACAAGTTCATTTTAGACGTTGTTCATAATGATTTTTGGCACTAGTGAATAAACAATTTTATTCTAAAGTGCGCTCCCACTCAAATCAATATCTCTCATAATTGATTGTGAGTGATGCAAGATCCAACTTTCAATTTAGCGTCAAGGATGTAACCATCTCAAGTGACGAGAATTTCAATTGGTAGGCCAACTTGCCAATCACATCTCTATGTGACTCTTGTTCATCTTTCGATGCGTGTGTTCCGAGCTCATGACTTTCATGCCTGAACGTCAAGACAACCAAGTGATCTCGCTGCGAGGTCTCAACTCACCCGCCTCACACTTCTCTAATCGTTCGTATCCATGTAACCATGTGATACCCCGAAGAGATAGGTGTCGTGACGGTGCTACACTTGGGAGAACACTATCTACTTGATATTTTTGTGAGAGATCACCCTAATAAAAAGCGACTATCGCGCAATCAAGAAGGGTGCATCAAGAGGGATAAACATCTCAGGCAATTCATAATAGCATGATATGATATAGCCCCTTCTGACGGAGAAGTCAAGTATTTCTTCGTCTTCGGCATTCGCGTCGGTGTTCACCTTTGCGAAGATTGCCACCACCTTGTCGATGCACCAAATAATATTGCTATCTCTATAGCTAATAAAATAAGTGCATTACATAAGGTTGACACGCAGGTCATTAAAGTGCAATCATATGGCTCCAGCCATCATGCCGAATCATGACACGCAGGTCATGTTAATTACATCCTATAGCCATCTCATACATAATCAAATTGAATATGAGCATTGCTATACCACATCACATGCAAACCATCCTGCAAAACCAAGTTAGACGCCTCTAATCGGTTTATGCAAAATTTTATTTTACGTGGCTTCTAAGGTTTTGACTTAAACCGCAGCTACCAACGTTTATCATCAAGTATGATACTTCAAGTTGCTAGATTAACTTTCCAGGGTGTATGAAACACGAGATAGTAAAATCTCGAGCCCCATACTAAACTTCATCATACGCGTGACCCCCGTGCAGATCATATCTGCATTGCCCTTCGTCTGCGAAACATCCATCTTTCTTTAACTATGGTGGAACCCAAAGACACTGAAGCACTTCGTTGATCTGTCAATCAGCATACTCAGGAGCAGCATGAAAGGATCGCGGATTGCCAGAACTTTGTAAGATTCCACCATTCCGTCAAGATCAGGAGTACACAAATTCACGGGAAGCAACAAGAACATCGGGTAACAGATTTCATCTGCTACCCGCACAAATAATTTTCAGCAATAGATCTCATCTACTACAAAATTATACTATGCAATACTCATACATCTCATGTATTCTAGATCATACCATGCATCTACTCATAGCCTGGCTCTGATACCACTGTAGGGGAACGCGACAGAAAACAAAAAATTTCGGTATAGCGAGCACGCCCAGGACCACTATGGAGAATGCATACAAGGTTTGATCTGATCCGTACCGACTCGTAGCGCAGCGGAAGAAGAGTCGGTGGAGATCGTTGGTGCAGATCCCCGCAGCTAGGATTTACAACCTCCCAACCGCGAGGATGTACTCCCTCGTCGGACAGCCCTTCGGGAGGCGGTCGGACAGTCCCCCGGACGATGTCGCGGACAGCCCTTCGGGAGGACCCTCGAAACTCGAACGGAGACTCGGACGGCCCTTCGGGAGGACTCTCGAAACTCGACCCGAGACTCGGACAGCCCTTCGGGAGGACACTCGAACAGCCCCTCGGGCAAAAGATTGAAACTACGAACTCTCTACGGGGTTGCACACATACGGTGTCATCTATCCGGCAGGGCTTCGCCGTCCAGAACTAGTTCCTGCCGGAACCCAGACAGCCTTTCGGCTCTACGAAAATCTCTTTTCGTGGGAGGGAGAGAGAGAGCTTGCAAAGCAAAGCATGTGTATGAGAGCAAAGGATGAGTGTGGAGAGTGCATCTCCACCTCTATTTATAGGAAAACCCAAGGGGTAGGGTGGCACTTGAAATACCCAAAATGCGCATGAGGTGAGCACACCACAAGGGCATAAAGGGAAAGCCTCCAAATAGTGTTGCCTGCATCACCATGCCTGCATCACCATGCCTGCATCATCCCCTAATAGTATTTCCACTATTCACAATAGTGTTTCCACTATTTACAATAGTGTTTCCACTATACATATATAGTGTTTCCACTATTTATATATAGTGTTTCTACTATTCAAAATAGTGTTTTCACTATTCACGAAGACATTTTTCTGCGTCCGTTAAATCCCAAATTATTTCTGTGTGCCTAGAATAATTCCAGTACCCACTAAAACAATTTTGGACGCGTTCCGAAACAATTCCGGAACAATGTTTTTCTTCAGCGAAAAGCTACCATAGCGGTTCCGGCGGCTCCGGAACACTTCCGGTTTTTTCCTCCGAAAAATCCCAGAAGTCCCCAGAATCATTCTGGCACCCTCCAAGAATTTCCAGACGTGTGCCGAAACCATTTTGACTTAATGGTATACTCCGAAACAACTTTTCGGTTTTACCGAAACTATTCCAATGTTCTCTCTTCGGAACTCTTCCGTTGTCTCCGAAACTTTTTCGGTGATTTTCTCTCAGACTCCCTGTCTAGTATTCAGCAGATAGATGACCCTTAAGCATGTGACCCTATAGGTTCGGTGAAGTATAGACATGACCCGGAACACCTTCCGATCAATGATCAGCATCGGAGCCGTGGACACCCATATCGATCCCTATACCCACACGAATAAATATTCGAGTGAACCTCCAGTTGCCGTGAGCTATTCCTATTGCTTCGCGATATGTTACAATTACCCGAGGTGAGAAACATCGGCATCCTCGTGGATCAACACTTGTCCACAATGCCAGTTACCTCGTTGCCGGTATTGTTCTCTTTTCTCGTTCCCATGTTTTGGCATCCCCATGATCAAATCACAAAGTGTCTGGCCAGACGATGATGGATACCGTAACACCGAGAGGGCCCAGAGATATCTCTCCATCACCGAAGGAGCAAATCCCAATCTTGAGCTATCAAGTTACTTGACATACTTTTCCATGAACCCGTAAGCCGCCGTAATAGCCACCCATTTACAGATGACGTTTAACAAACCCCAAAGTTCATGAAGCAAGCATGAAGAAACTCGATACTCGCATGGTCTAAGGAATTATGCAAACATTAACTTCTCTGTGTTATTAACCATAAACTTATGAAGAATGTATCTCATAGCATAACATCAATTCGGATCGATTCAACACAAGTGTTCTACCAACATCGTGCCCTCAAAATTGCCGGCATGGCCATGCCCATGATCAGGAAAACAGGATCATCATGCAATACTTGAGCCAGTCTTAGAGGCAAGACTAGGAATACAATTTACCATTTATTATACCACACGTGCACATGAGTTTCCCTCCAAGCCTCGTTTTATTTGCAGACTCGAGAATCATTGCAGTTATAGCATGGATCATAAACATTCATTACAAACTTGGAGATACAAAAGTAACTGATATTACTGCCTCTAGGGCATATCTCCTACAGACTCCCACTTGCACTAGAGTCATAATCTAGTTACATGGCTTCCCTAACACCAATGGCAATCCGGTGTTGCTCATGCTTTGCTCGTGGTAGAGGCTTCGTCATCGGGTCTGACACATTCAGATCCGTGTGAACTTTGCGTACTTTCACTAAACCTTCTTCGACATGATGTCGAATGAGTTTAAATTTGCGTTGAATATGCATTGTCTTATGGTGCGAACATGGCTCCCTTGCCTGAGCCACAGCGCCACTATTGTCACAATAGATCTCCACCGGGTCTAGAGCACTTGGAACCACACCAAGGTCTTCAAGGAATTGCTTGATACCGACAGCTTTCTTGGAGGCTTCTGAAGCAGCCACATATTCCGCCTCCGTTGTAGAATCCGCCACAGTCTTTTGTTTGGAACTTTTCCAATCAACTGCACCGCCGTTCAATAAGAAAACATAGCCCGATTGAGATTTGAAGTCATCTGGGTCAGTCATGAAGCCTGCATCAGTGTAACAACTTACAATGAGCTCTTCATCACCTCCGTACACAAGGAGTCAATCCTTGGTCCTCCTGAGGTACTTAAGAATACCCTTAACTGCGGCCCAGTGTTCCAATCCTGGATCACCTTGGTACCGGCTGCTCACACTTAGCGCATAGGAAACATCCGGTCTTGTACATAGCATGGCATACATAATAGAACCAACTGCCGAAGCATATGGAATACGATTCATTTGTACTCGCTCATCGAGGGTCCGAGGACACTGATTCTTGCAAAGCACTGTGCCAGGTGACATGGGGAGTAGGCCTTTCTTGGAGTTCTCCATGTTGAACCTTTTCAACACCTTGTCAATGTACGTGCTTTGGCTTAGCGCTATCAGGCGTCTTGATCTATCTCTATAGATCCTGATGCCCAATACATATGCCGCTTCGCCTAAGTCTTTCATTGAAAAACTCTTCTTCAATGAGTCTTTTATTTCGCTAAGAAATTTCACATCATTTCCAATCAACAATATGTCATCCACATACAAGATTAGAAATGCTTTTGCGCTCCCACTAAACTTCTTGTAAACACAAGATTCTTCATCGTTCCTGATGAAGCCAAACTCTTTGACCATTTCATCAAAACGAATGTTCCAGCTCCTTGATGCTTGCTTCAGACCATAAATGGCTTTCTGAAGCTTGCATACCTTTCTAGCATTCTTAGGATCGACAAAACCTTCTGGCTGTATCATGTATACATCCTGTTCAAGGTTTCCATTTAGGAAAGCCGTTTTGACATCCATCTGCCATATTTCATAATCGAAATAAGCAGCAATTGCTAGTAATATCCGAACAGACCTGAGCATGGCTACGGGCGAGAAAGTCTCGTCGTAGTCAACTCCTAGAACTTGCGTGAACCCTTTCGCGACAAGTCTAGCTTTGTGGATAGTAATGTTACCATCCGCGTCCGTCTTTCTTTTGAAAATCCATTTACAACCAATGGGTTTTACGCCATCTGGAAGTTCTTCCATGTTCCAAACTTGGTTTTCGTACATGGATTCCATCTCGGATCTCATGGCCTTGTGCCATTCCCTTGAGCTAGGCCCCGCCATCGCTTCCTTGTAGTGCGCAGGTTCATCGTCTTCAAGAATGAAGATTTCGTTATGAAACCATTCAAGTGGCTGGATAGCCCTACCTGATCTACGCGGTTCAGTTACAACATTGTCTGAAGTTTCCGCATCACATGCGACAACTTCCGGCTCGGTTGTAGGGATAATTTGCGGAATTACTTCCGGTTCCTTAGCCATATCAACGGTTGTCGAAGATTCACTAATCTCATTAAGCTGTACTGTCCTCCTACTCAATTCTTTAGCGAGAAACTCTTTCTCGAGAAAATGTGCAACCTTTGCGACAAACACTTTGCCCTCGGTTTGGTGGTAGAAGGAATATCCAATGGTGTTATTTGGATAACCTATAAAGTAACATTTGTCTGATCTAGGTTCTAGCTTGGTTGGCTGTAAACGTTTTACGTATGCCTCACAACCCCAAACCTTGAGATGTGACACACTAGGTATCTTCCCATACCACATCTCATGTGGTGTCGTCTCAACAGACTTAGACGGTGCTCTGTTTAATGTATAAGCAGCAGTTTCTAGTGCGTGACCCCAAAAAGATATTGGTAGATCTGTAAGAGACATCATCGACCTTACCATGTCTAACAGGGTTCGGTTACGTCGTTCCGACACTCCGTTTAGCTGTGGAGTTCCGGGAGGCGTAAGCTGTGAAACGATTCCATGATCACTCAGATGTTGGCCAAACTCGTGACTAAGATATTCGCCTCCGCGATCAGACCGCAGAAACTTAATCTTTTTGTTACGATGATTTTCTACCTCATTCTGAAATTCTTTGAACTTTTCAAAGGTTTCCGACTTATGCTTCATCAAGTAGATATAGCCATACCGACTGAAATCATCAGTAAAAGTCACGAAGTAAAAATACCCACCCCGTGCGGCCGTGTTCATTGGACCACATACATCATTATGTATTATTTCCAATAATTCACCCGCCCGTTCAGGATGACCCGTGAACGGCGTCTTGGTCATTTTTCCCATCAAGCAAGCTTCACATGTGTCAAATAATTCAAAATCAAGGGACGGTAAAACTCCATCTTTATGGAGTCTTTGCATGCGTTTCTTTCCGATGTGGCCAAGCCGACAGTGCCACAAGTAAGTGGCGGTGGTATCAGCCTTCTTAAGGCGTTTAGCATTCACGTTAAAGACATCATTTCCACATTCAAGATTTAGTATGAAAAGGCCCCCAACAATGGGTGCAAATCCATAAAACATATCCTTACAATAAAGTGAACAACCATTGTTCTCAGACTTGTAGGAGTACCCGTCGTGCACTAAACATGATCCAGAGATAATGTTTCTACACAACAACGGAACAAAATAACAGTTACTAAGTTCCAAAATAAATCCTGAAGGGAGATGTAGAGGCATAATGCCGACGGCTTGAGCGGCGATCCCAGCGCCATTCCCGACACGCATCACGACTTCATTCTTTGCCAGCTTGCGCACCTTCTGAAGCCCCTGTATCGAGTTGCAAATGTGAGCAACCGATCCGGTATCAAATACCCAAGACTTAGAATTTTCGCTAGCAAGCAAAACGTCAATGACATTAACTTGTATAACAATTATACCTTTTCCGGTTTTCTCGGATTTCTTATCTTCCAGATACTTCTTGCAGTTTCTCTTCCAGTGTCATGTGCCCTTGCAGTAGAAGCACTCAGTTTCATTCTTGGCTCCGCCCTTAGATTTGCATTGGAAGCCGGTCTTACCGGCGCCCTTGCCTTTCTTTGGCTTGCCTTTCTTTTTGAAACTGACAATTTTATTCACAAGCAACACTTGCTTGCGATTTTTCTGCAGTCCTCCTTCAACAGTTTTCAGCATGGCAAGCACCTCATTAGGTGTTTTGTCCATCCCATTCATGTTGTAGTTCATGATAAAACCTCCGTAAGAAGGGGGGAGTGAACAGAGCAACTTGTCCATTACATGCTCTTCTGGAAGTGGAAATTCCAGGGTTTTAAGCCTTTCAGCGTAGCCAATCATATTGACTACGTGCTCGCCAACTGAACTGCCCTCAACCATCTTGGTCTCCGACATCATCTTCATGATATCAAAACGTTCAGACCTTGCATTAAACTTGTAAAGAGCATCCAGATCCTTGATCATATCAAAGGAGTTATGGAATTCAAAATGTTTTTGAAGCTCTGAACTCATGCAAGACAGCATGAGGCACTGCACTAAGTTGTAATCATCATCCTTAGTGGCCCAGACATTCTGTATGTCTACCACGGCTGTTGCCGCCGGCTTTGGTGGAAGAGCTCCATCAAGCACGTACACTTTCTTAGCGCTCCTGAGGACAATCCTCAGGGTACGGACCCAGTCCGCATAGTTGTTTCCATTCGTAGCTAACTTCTCTTTCTCTAACATCGGGCCTAAGTTGAACGCGCTATTGCGAGCCATTTGATCTACAACGGAAAACACAAGTTCATTTTAGACGTTGTTCATAATGATTTTTGGCACTAGTGAATAAACAATTTTATTCTAAAGTGCGCTCCCACTCAAATCAATATCTCTCATAATTGATGGTGAGTGATGCAAGATCCAACTTTCAATTTAGCGTCAAGGATGTAACCATCTCAAGTGACGAGAATTTCAATTGGTAGGCCAACTTGCCAATCACATCTCTATGTGACTCTTGTTCATCTTTCGATGCGTGTGTTCCGAGCTCATGACTTTCATGCCTGAACGTCAAGACAACCAAGTGATCTCGCTGCGAGGTCTCAACTCACCCGCCTCACACTTCTCTAATCGTTCGTATCCATGTAACCATGTGATACCCCGAAGAGATAGGTGTCGTGACGGTGCTACACTTGGGAGAACACTATCTACTTGATATTTTTGTGAGAGATCACCCTAATAAAAAGCGACTATCGCGCAATCAAGAAGGGTGCATCAAGAGGGATAAACATCTCAGGCAATTCATAATAGCATGATATGATATAGCCCCTTCTGACGGAGAAGTCAAGTATTTCTTCGTCTTCGGCATTCGCGTCGGTGTTCACCTTTGCGAAGATTGCCACCACCTTGTCGATGCACCAAATAATATTGCTATCTCTATAGCTAATAAAATAAGTGCATTACATAAGGTTGACACGCAGGTCATTAAAGTGCAATCATATGGCTCCAGCCATCATGCCGAATCATGACACGCAGGTCATGTTAATTACATCCTATAGCCATCTCATACATAATCAAATTGAATATGAGCATTGCTATACCACATCACATGCAAACCATCCTGCAAAACCAAGTTAGACGCCTCTAATCGGTTTATGCAAAATTTTATTTTACGTGGCTTCTAAGGTTTTGACTTAAACCGCAGCTACCAACGTTTATCATCAAGTATGATACTTCAAGTTGCTAGATTAACTTTCCAGGGTGTATGAAACACGAGATAGTAAAATCTCGAGCCCCATACTAAACTTCATCATACGCGTGACCCCCGTGCAGATCATATCTGCATTGCCCTTCGTCTGCGAAACATCCATCTTTCTTTAACTATGGTGGAACCCAAAGACACTGAAGCACTTCGTTGATCTGTCAATCAGCATACTCAGGAGCAGCATGAAAGGATCGCGGATTGCCAGAACTTTGTAAGATTCCACCATTCCGTCAAGATCAGGAGTACACAAATTCACGGGAAGCAACAAGAACATCGGGTAACAGATTTCATCTGCTACCCGCACAAATAATTTTCAGCAATAGATCTCATCTACTACAAAATTATACTATGCAATACTCATACATCTCATGTATTCTAGATCATACCATGCATCTACTCATAGCCTGGCTCTGATACCACTGTAGGGGAACGCGACAGAAAACAAAAAATTTCGGTATAGCGAGCACGCCCAGGACCACTATGGAGAATGCATACAAGGTTTGATCTGATCCGTACCGACTCGTAGCGCAGCGGAAGAAGAGTCGGTGGAGATCGTTGGTGCAGATCCCCGCAGCTAGGATTTACAACCTCCCAACCGCGAGGATGTACTCCCTCGTCGGACAGCCCTTCGGGAGGCGGTCGGACAGTCCCCCGGACGATGTCGCGGACAGCCCTTCGGGAGGACCCTCGAAACTCGAACGGAGACTCGGACGGCCCTTCGGGAGGACTCTCGAAACTCGACCCGAGACTCGGACAGCCCTTCGGGAGGACACTCGAACAGCCCCTCGGGCAAAAGATTGAAACTACGAACTCTCTACGGGGTTGCACACATACGGTGTCATCTATCCGGCAGGGCTTCGCCGTCCAGAACTAGTTCCTGCCGGAACCCAGACAGCCTTTCGGCTCTACGAAAATCTCTTTTCGTGGGAGGGAGAGAGAGAGCTTGCAAAGCAAAGCATGTGTATGAGAGCAAAGGATGAGTGTGGAGAGTGCATCTCCACCTCTATTTATAGGAAAACCCAAGGGGTAGGGTGGCACTTGAAATACCCAAAATGCGCATGAGGTGAGCACACCACAAGGGCATAAAGGGAAAGCCTCCAAATAGTGTTGCCTGCATCACCATGCCTGCATCACCATGCCTGCATCATCCCCTAATAGTATTTCCACTATTCACAATAGTGTTTCCACTATTTACAATAGTGTTTCCACTATACATATATAGTGTTTCCACTATTTATATATAGTGTTTCTACTATTCAAAATAGTGTTTTCACTATTCACGAAGACATTTTTCTGCGTCCGTTAAATCCCAAATTATTTCTGTGTGCCTAGAATAATTCCAGTACCCACTAAAACAATTTTTGACGCGTTCCGAAACAATTCCGGAACAATGTTTTTCTTCAGCGAAAAGCTACCATAGCGGTTCCGGCGGCTCCGGAACACTTCCGGTTTTTTCCTCCGAAAAATCCCAGAAGTCCCCAGAATCATTCTGGCACCCTCCAAGAATTTCCAGACGTGTGCCAAAACCATTTTGACTTAATGGTATACTCCGAAACAACTTTTCGGTTTTACCGAAACTATTCCAATGTTCTCTCTTCGGAACTCTTCCGTTGTCTCCGAAACTTTTTCGGTGATTTTCTCTCAGACTCCCTGTCTAGTATTCAGCAGATAGATGACCCTTAAGCGTGTGACCCTATAGGTTCGGTGAAGTATAGACATGACCCGGAACACCTTCCGATCAATGATCAGCATCGGAGCCGTGGACACCCATATCGATCCCTATACCCACACGAATAAATATTCGAGTGAACCTCCAGTTGCCGTGAGCTATTCCTGTTGCTTCGCGATATGTTACAATTACCCGAGGTGAGAAACATCGGCATCCTCGTGGATCAACACTTGTCCACAATGCCAGTTACCTCGTTGCCGGTATTGTTCTCTTTTCTCGTTCCCATGTTTTGGCATCCCCATGATCAAATCACAAAGTGTCTGGCCAGACGATGATGGATACCGTAACACCGAGAGGGCCCAGAGATATCTCTCCATCACCGAAGGAGCAAATCCCAATCTTGAGCTATCAAGTTACTTGACATACTTTTCCATGAACCCGTAAGCCGCCGTAATAGCCACCCATTTACGGATGACGTTTAACAAACCCCAAAGTTCATGAAGCAAGCATGAAGAAACTCGATACTCGCATGGTCTAAGGAATTATGCAAACATTAACTTCTCTGTGTTATTAACCATAAACTTATGACGAATGTATCTCATAGCATAACATCAATTCGGATCGATTCAACACAAGTGTTCTACCAACATCGTGCCCTAAAAATTGCCGTCATGGCCATGCCCATGATCAGGAAAACAGGATCATCATGCAATACTTGAGCCAGTCTTAGAGGCAAGACTAGGAATACAATTTACCATTTATTATACCACACGTGCACATGAGTTTCCCTCCAAGCCTCGTTTTATTTGCAGACTCGAGAATCATTGCAGTTATAGCATGGATCATAAACATTCATTACAAACTTGGAGATACAAAAGTAACTGATATTACTGCCTCTAGGGCATATCTCCTACAAATTAAGTCTATATAAAATAGAGTAAGCTTATAATACAAGGTTGACAAAGGTGAATTTAGCTAAACGAGTACCTCAGCCGGGCGTTTCCACTGTGCCGGAGAATTGGATAACCCGACCACAAGATCTTCAGAGCCGGCGCTCCGGGTTTGGCGTCGGGAGGTGTGCTATTGCTTTTTCAAAAGAAATTGGGGTCTAAATGAGCAAGAGGATGAGAAAATGGGACTTGTCGGAGGACCCGGAGTATCTTCTTTGGTGGAAGGTGTTCTGAGTCAGATGAAATGTAGGTCACCTCAGGACGTCTGCATGGCTTGTTTCCGTTTCCTCCTGTGCATAATTATTGTCAATAAGGCGCATAAAGAGACAACCAAGAGAATGAAGTTCTACCTCCGAGTCATCAACCTCAGGCTGCTCTTGAAAAGCAGTTTTTTCTTACGGCTGCCGGTTTTCACCTTAGGCTTCCTCGCAGTCGGGTTGTACTTTTTCTTCTAGAAAGAAGAGCCGACCTGTAGATAAGCCGCCAACAAAGGTTAGAAGAAGTAAGAGGAAAGTTAGAAAAATTTGACCTATTTGGTGGAACAAGAGTTTCTTACAAACGGAGCTGGATTCTTGGCGCAAAAGGGTTTCAGCCCAGTCTTGTTGCAGATCTCCTGCTTCTTGCCAAGAAGAGCTTTGACAGAGGAATTGATGTGTTGTTCTGTCAGAGGAGTGGCGTTGAAGCAGAGAGAGTCAATTGGTTCACCCGTAAATTCATACATGTGTGACATCCCAAGTGATGTCCCTACCTTATTTGGCATGTAACCCCATGTATGAACCTTGTGTCATGAGCTGATGAGATGTATTGCACCTTGTTATTCATGTGTGGTTGCATTCATGTATCATTTCATCATGCACCTTTCTCATTTCATTTTCTTGCCATGTTGGTTTCTTGTGTCTTGCTATGATGTGATGGTGGTGAGTGTGTTGTTATGTGATGTGTGAGGTGTTGTGATGGTTGGATCCATGTGTGCAACCACCTCTTTTCCTCTCTCTTTTTCTTTGCAACATCCCCTCCCAAAAAACCCTTTCTTCCTATTATTATTATCATCAGAATTTAGTTGTTTTAAAATTTATTTAAAAATATTTAAGAGGTAGCCCTGGTCATGTTATTAATTTAGAGTGATGCTCTTTTATTATTTGGGGTTATTTGTATTTGTGATTTAATTAAAAACAGGAGCTACCATTTTATAATATAAAAATTACTTGCTCTTTAAATCAACTTAATATTTTTTATTAAATAGGGCCTTTTATTTCATCCACAAACATATTTTTACTTTTCTCTAAAACCCTTTTCTTTTCTCAGGGGATTGAACTAGGTGTGGCTGTGGTTTTTATTTAGAAAACCCTTCCTATTTTAAACTAGAGAGTGAGAGAGAGGATAGTGGTCTCGCGGCCCAGCCCAGGTGAACACGACGTCTACCTGCTCCCATTTTTCCCACTCTGTCAGTTCAGTGAGAGAGACAAAGCTCCGTCGTCGCCTTTTCCGTCGACCGTCGCCGTCAGCCTGAGGCTATAAAGCCCCCGTCGGCGTGCATGCCCTCCTCGCCTAGGGTTCCTCTTCCTCCAGCCGCCGCTGTAGCCCCCTTCTTCCTCGCATCTGCTCTCCCTCCTCTCTTCTTTCCCCCTGCTAGGTAAGGGTTCAGAGAGTTCAGAGAGATGCAGAGCTGTCGCCGGCGACCAGCTCGTCCTCTCCGGTGAGCCCAGTGTTGATCATGGCGTCCAGGGGCTCAGGGGTGAACCCCGCGGTCCATCCCCACCGCTAGGGGGTCCGTAGAAGCTCTAGTAACAACCTCATCGTTGCCGGAAGCCCTGCGCCACCGTCTTCTTCCCCTGCTTCGTCTCCGGCCATCTCCTTCCCCTTCGTCGACTCCTCGTGACCGGCTCGTCGTCGCCTTCCCCCAAGGTGAGTTGCCGGTCCCCGCAGGCCTTCTCTTCCGTGCGTAGCTCGTAATTCCCTTCCGCTGTTTTCTGTCGTCGCCGAGAGCGAGTCGAGCTCCTACTGCTCACCTCCTTCCTCCTCTCCGCAAGGGGAGCAGGGGAATGGAGTCCCTGTTTGTTTCTGCGCGCGTGTGTGCATTTGGGGTCGCCAGATTCGCCGTAGTTCGCCGGAATCGCCGCCATTGTTTGCCTGTCGCCGTTGCCCTGTTCTAAAAAATTTAGTTTCGTTAGTTAGATAGTGTGCGTGTGTGTATTAGAATGCTAGTACCCCCTCCTCTATTACCAAATGACATCGTAGCGCAGTGGTAGCGACTGTGCAGTGTGACTAGGAGGTCAGGGGTTCGACCCCCGAACCCTCCTCTTTCCTTTTTTTGTGCGTTTCTTTTCTTTCTTTTGTTTTTTCTTTCTCTCTTGCTTATTTGTGTGAGTGTGTGTGTGGTATATATTTTATTCTCTATTGTGTGTGTAGGAGGTGTAGTGCATATGTGTGTATGCACAAATGCATGTGTTGGCATTTGTATGTGTGTGTGTTGTTTTCTTGTCATGTGAGTGAGTGCATATGCATATGTATATGGTGGTGTGTGTATGTACCAAATGGTACATATACACATGTATGCATATATGTGTGTGAGTGTGTGTGTGTGGTTTTGCCATGTGAGTGTATGTGTGTGCATGTGGGTGTGTGGTGCACCATGCATGGCACATGTGTGTGTGTGCTCCTTGCACACCCATACATGTGTGTGTTCTTGTGGGTGTATGTGTACTGTAGGCTATGTGTGTGTATCTTGCATACACACATATATGTGTGAGTGAGTGTAGTGTGTAGGTGTGTATATGTGTATGTGGGCATACATGTATGAAAGTGCATGTGTGCCTATATACACACATGCTTGAGTGTGGTGTGCTTGTGTGTGAAGGTGTAGTGAGAGGTGTGTGTATGTTATACATACACACACATGTGCTTGTGAGTAGATGGCCATGTGTAGTTATGCATGTATAGGTGTGTGGGGTTCTTCTTCTTGCATGTTGCTGCAATGTTTAGTGTAGATGAGTAAGGAGTGGATGCTAGACCTTGTGCATGTGTAGATCTATGTGTATGTGAGAGCTCTCATGTGTATATGTGCATGTATATCTCTCCTAGCTTGTTTTCTTTTCTTGTTCTTAATTGCTATGCTATGCCTAAGTAACTTATTCATGCCTCTTTACCTTTTCCATCAAGTGTCCAATAGAGGGCATGCATTTTTTTGGCCTCTTACATAAGTGTGGGCAAGTGACATAAGTCATCCATGCCATTGTGGTGATTATTTCGACCCCCCTTTTCTCCCTATTGCTCCAAGCAATTATAGGGGTATGAGTAATGCATTTGGGGTAGAATCAACCCAGGAATGCATCTGTGAAGTCAGATTTGACTTTGGGGCAACTTCACAAAACTGTATTTTTATGCTGTGATGCCCTTTTGTCCCTTTTATATGATTTAATCCATGTATGGTTTTAAGTTCTTGCCAACATGGAAGTGGTAGTTAAAGTTGCTGGGAATTTCCCCGTATTTTTGTTATTGATGCTAAGTCACCAGGTCAGTGGCTACCTTGCTGTTAAGTTGCTATGATGATGTTGTTTCCTGCCAACCTGAAATATGGCCAAGTTAGGGAGAACTGCTGTTATTGTTTTGCCATGTAGAGTGGGTTCTATCTAGTGAAGTGTTTGGAATTTGGGCATATTCAGTGCTAGTTATTTGTAGTAGATATTTCCTTCTACCATCCTGTTAGTTGTCATGTCAATAGGAGCTTTCTAGAATATGTAGCTACTGCTGTATGATCACAGATTCCACAAAACTGTAATTTTCACTAAGTCCCAGAAAATTGATTCATCATGCCAACTTGATTGCTTCTTGCTTATTGATGTGTGGATCCTTTGCTGGTGGTGTAATTGGATGAATTGTGTGTGTTGAGTCGATTCTGTCCATGTCTTGTTTGTGGCTGTAGGCTTCCTGTAGGTCCAGGGGTGAGCTGTATAAATGGCTATGTTGCTGTTTTCTGGCAGATTCAGTATTGTTTTGTGGATTGTGGGAGCTATGCTCCATGGAATTGATTGATTCTTGAGTCTATTGTGATTAATTTTTCATCACCTATCCAGTGGCTGCCTTGGAATGCCAAGAATCAGCCCATGGCTTGGTGATCTTGTGATATTGCCTCCGTACCTTGTCGTGAGCGTATCATGAGAACCGTAACTCCGTTTCTTGCGATCTTTATATGCATTTCTATCGATTTTGCATTCTGCATACATATTTTCCATGTTCATGCATGTCTAAATGACTTAACATGAGGTTCTTTCCAGGTTCATTAATAAACAACTTTGCACGTGAAACATGACTAGTTTTGGATTGCCATGTTAGAATTCTTCATAAATGAATCATGCATCATTTTGATTGTGCATTGCACCTTGGTTGGTTGTTTATTGTTGTTGTTTCTCTTGGGTAGATGCAAGTGTTGACACTGAGTACGAGGAACCAGGAGAGTACCACTACGAGGATCCCGCTACTTGTTCCGCTGAAGAACCAACATGCAAGATGATCATACCCGGATCCCAATACTATTTTCGCTTGCTAGTTTCTCGCTCTTATCGTTACAATTGCGCTGCCTACCACTTGATATCAGCCCCCCATGTTGCCATGACAGCCTCTAACCTCCACATCCTAGCAAACCTTTGAATGGCTAAGTTACCGCTGCTCAACCCCTCTTATAGCATTCTTAGTTGTAGGTGCAGGTTGCTCCATGTGATAACATGGATTTGGATATCACAATAAATTCAGTTATTTAATTTAATGCACATATATATGTTGGTATTGGTGGAAGGCTTGGCCTTTTTGCTAAGTGATTTGTTCCGCTATTACCGCCATTAGTTCCTTGTTACCGGTGTTATGTTTTCCATACTTTGCGCTCCTAACATGCTTGGGGTTGTTATGGGGACCCCCTTGTTTATTCGGTTGAGATTAAAACTTGTCTGGCAAGACCCAACATTGGTACTACATTTGCTTAACAACTTAATAAAATTGCATAGGGTCTTGCAAACCCGTGGATAATTTAATCAACCCCCGGGCCAGTGCTCCTCATGAGTGTTGGTCCAAAATGGGCTGCCGACGGGTCCGCCTCGAGGCAACTTGAGGATTGGTTTTCCCTGTAGCTAGTCCCATCTGTTGTGTCCTGAGAATGAGATATGCGGCTCTTATCGGGTTCGTCGACACGTCGGGTGGTCTTGCTGGATTTGTTTTACCTTTATCGAGTGTCTTGCGTGTGGAGTCTAACTTTCTTCGGGTTTACTCGAGGTGTTGGAATTCCTTTGGAATTACCTATGCTGATCGCGCGATCCGCGGTCGAGGTATTCCCATGGAGTGTGGTTAATTTCGTAATGGATTAGTTGGAGCACCCCTGAAGTGTTAAATCTTTTGGAAAGTCGTGCCCGCGGTTATGTGGCAACTTGGATATTTGTTTAACACCCGGTTATAGTAAACTTGAAGTAAACTCTAATTAAAAATAGACCAACGTGTGAGTAACCGTGATCGTCTCTGCTCGTGAACATGACCCGAGAGAGAACACGGTGGGGTTATGATTGATGTAAGTAAGTGTGCAGGATCTCATAGAGATCATACTAGATTCGATCGTTCTTCGTAGGCCACTCATATTTATTTCATGTTGCGTAAGCTAGCCACCATATATGCTTAGTGCTGCTACAAACTAAACAGTTACCCCATCCCAACCTTTAAGCTTAAATAGTCTTGGTACCCGGGCACATGATAGCTGAGTCCTCTGTGGCTCACGGTTTACTACAACACTCCAGGTATAGGTTCACATGAGTACGTGCAGGATGATCTTACCCATCTCTAGTGGGAGTATGACGAGGAAAGAGGCAGGATGTACATGACGTATCCAGATGAGTAGAGGACCTGGTCGTGATCTTTGGGATAGCTTGATAGTATCATTTGCAACTTCTTTTATCGTTTGATTTCGTCCGTAGTCGGACCCTGTGTTCAACTTGATGTTCTGGTTTGAGTGGCATTGTATGTTAGCATGTGGCAAGTGTAAGCCAACTTGTATACTCTTCTCATTCAGTATTGTCTGTTGTGATGATACTATTCTTGCTAATGTCAAGATGCGCATCTCTTTGTTGCGAGGCCCTCGTGCCTTAAATGGAATAGGCACGCATCTTGGGCGTGACAAGTTGGTATTCAGAGCCATACGACCATAGGAGCCTTTGCTTGTTCGAACTAGGCCGAGTCGTGTCTAGTAAAAACTATTTTGAGTCTAGTTATATCGGAGAGTAGGATTCTTTTTACTCCTCTTCTATGCTCTGGTGAGGTTCCGACTTAGGAATTTTGTTTCTACTCCTCTTCTCGCTCAAATTTTTTTTTAGGATCACGCGGGTATTTTGGAGTCTATATGATGCCGATGTCACAGGGTTCTGTCTTGGTGCCTCCTGTCTGACTTGATTTCTTCCGGGGAGTCGAGCTCCAGGGAATGGTGGCACATCATTATCATTCAGCTTCCTTGATATCTCAGGACGGAGAATGTTTGTAATTACTTCAATACTTATCATGGTGAGATAAGATCGGAGTCACCCAGTACTGGGGAGGCATCCGGGGTACCACCATGGTTTAGTATCGTTGTGAGTTCGAGGATTCGAGATTAGACGAGTTTGCGGAATTTCTTGAATTATGGTGTGGAAGGTTGCAGATGCAGTTGCAGCTGATTGCCTAGGGCAGGTTCCTGATTCCGCAACCCGAATAGCATAAACAAGAAAGTTTTCGGAAGTTCATAGGTGGGAAATCTTGTAGTCATCTAGGATCATCTTCTCTAGGTGTATTGGGCATGTACATTTGTTCCGAGCGCTTAGCTCAATACTTTTGTGTTAATTGCAAGTGGCTTACTATATCGACGATGTTATCATGATCCGAAGAAGCATTCTTACTAATTTTTCAGTAGGAAGGCTATGTTGTCAATTGTTCAATTTCTTTCAAGCATTTGATTCAGCTTATGATTCATCTTATCAGTGAGGTGTTGATGCATTTTGTCCATCTTTAGGATGGCTCCAGCAACTCGCAGCAATCCGGGTCGTGGTGAGGAGCAGACTGATGTTCCACCGCCACCCCCAGCACTGCCTCCTCCACCTCCTCCTCCAGAAGCTTGGCAAGCTATGATGGCCTCGACCAATGCAAACACCCAGATGTTGCTCAGGCTGTTGCAAGAAAGGGAGCAGTGTCAGCAAGGTTTTCAAGGCAATTTTCAGAATCAAATGTAGTTTGCGACTCTCAATCAGTTCCTTGCCAACCAGACCAAGACTTTCACCTGTTGTGAGCATCCTCTAGATGCTGATGATTGGCTTTGTGATATGACTAAGCATTTTGAGTGCAGAAATGTCAGGCCAGAGGACTTTGCCAAATTTGCATCGTTCCAGCTAAAGGGTCAAGCAACTGATTGGTGGCAGCAATACAAGGATTCCAGGGTCGATCATGTTGTTATTTGGGACGATTTCCGTCGTGACTTCAGGCCTCATTACGTTCCGACAAGCTTTGTCGAGGAGATGCGAGAGAAGTTCACGCACCGGAAGCAGGGAAGTAAGTCAGTCTACCAGTACAACGTCGAGTTCCAGAATCTAGCTCGTTATGCCAAGCAAGATGTTCCAGATGATAAGGCTATGATATATCAGTTCAGAGGTGGTGTCAAAGATGAGCTTCTGCCAGGCTTAGTTCTTCAAGAGCCTCGTGAGTTTGATCAGTTCTATAACATGGCTTTGAAGAGTGAAGCAGCTCAGCTCAAGTTGGAGAACTCGAAGAAGCGTTCAAGGGATTCATATTCTTCTTCCAGCTCTCAGATGGTTCCCAAGCAGCAGAAGTATTGGGCGCCAAATCCTCTTCCGTTTCGTCCTCCTCATCGGCAGAAGCAGTTTGGTGGTTGTGGTTCTTCCCACCCACCCAACCCAGGGTTCCAGCAAAAGATCCAGGCGTCCAAGGCTGTCCCTGTTCCTCCTCCAAGCAATGTTCGTCCGCTTTCTGAGGTGACTTGTCACAAGTGTGGTCAGAAGGGCCACTATGCAAACAAGTGCAACCAGCGGCGTCTTCCGCCTCCTCCTCCTGTCAAGCCTCCAGCCAGTGCTATGGTGAAGCATAATCCCAAGACCGCAAGAGTGAATATGGTGAATGCAGCTGAAGCAGAGCAGGCCAATGATGTGATCATGGGTAATCTCTCAGTTAATTCTATTCCTACAAAAGTGTTATTTGATTCTGGTGCATCGCATTGTTTCATGTCATATCCTTTTGCGGCAAAACATGGTTTTTCCACGGAGTTTTTGCCAAATGCATTGCAAGTTGTGTCTCCCGGGAAGCGTCTCAGTTCAAAGATGGTGGTTCTGGAAGCTTCTATCAAGATGGGCAATTATTCTTTTCTAGATTCCCCAATTGTTCTCGGTAATTCTGATATTGATCTCATTTTGGGCATGGACTTCTTGTCTATGAATAAGGCTCATATTGATTGCAAAGCAAAAGAAGTCAAGCTAACTCATCCTTCAGAAGACGTGATTATTTTCGCGGCTCGCGATGACACAATCTGTCTCTTTGCTCTTAATGAGAAGGGTGAAATCTCAGTGATTTCTCAAATTCGGGTGGTTTGTGAGTATGAAGATGTATTTCCAGAAGAATTGCCAGGAATGCCTCCGCACCGGCCAGTTGAGTTCATGATTGATCTCGAGCCCAGAACTGAACCGGTCTTCAAGCGCCCGTATAAACTTGGCCCCGAAGAGCTGAAAGAGTTGAAGAAGCAGTTAGATGAGCAAGAACGTCTGGGTTTGATGAGACCAAGTTCTTCTCCATGGGGTTTTGGTGTTTTGTTTGTCAAGAAGAAAGATGGCACGGATCATCTTTGTGTGGATTATCGGCCATTGAACAAGAAGACAATCAGAAACAAGTACCCACTTCCCAACATCAATGAGTTGTTTGAGCAACTGAAAGGTGCCAAGGTTTTCTCGAAGCTTGATCTTCGCATGGGTTATCATCAGATTCGCATTCGCGAAGAAGACATTCCCATGACCGCCTTCAGGACGAGTTTTGGCTCTATGAGTACACCGTTATGTCGTTTGGTCTTGCGAATGCTCCTCCAACCTTCTCAGGAATGATGAATTTCATCTTCTCTCCTTTCAAGAATGAGTTCGTCTTGGTCTATCTGGATGATATCCTTGTGTTCTCGAAGACAGAAGAAGAGCATGCAGAGCGTCTCCTCCTTGTGCTTGACAAGTTAAGGGAACATCGGTTCTATGCCAAGTTTTCCAAGTGTGAGTTCTGGCTCAATGAAGTGGTGTACCTCGGGCATGTCATCTCTGCCGAGGGAATTAAAGTGCACCCTGAGAAAGTTGAGGCAATCTTGAAGTGGGAACCTCCTCAAAATGTGAAGCAGCTTCGGAGCTTCCTCGGGCTTGCTAGTTATTGCAGAAGATTCGTGGAGAACTTCTCTCAAATTGCTAAGCCTCTGTCCAATCTCCTCCAGAAGAGCGTCAAGTATGTTTGGTCTCTTGAGTGTGATGTGGCGTTCAATACACTCAAGCAGAGACTGACTTCAGCTCCTGTTCTTGTTCCTCCTGAGCAGTCCAAGCCTTTCCAAGTTTTCTGTGATGCTTCTCTCCAAGGCCTTGGTGGTGTTCTTATGCAAGACAAGAAGATTGTTGCTTATACCTCGTGTCAGTTGAAGCCTGCGGAGAAGAACTACCCCACTCATGATCTTGAGTTGGCGGCAGTTGTGCATGCTCTAATGACTTGGAGGCAATTGTTGTTGGGTAGACCAGTTGAGGTGTACACCGATCACAAGAGCTTGAAGTACATTTTCACTCAACCCAATCTCAATCTTCGGCAATCTCGTTGGGTGGAAATGCTTGAAGACTTCAACCCAAGCATTGAGTATACTCCGGGGAAAGCAAATGTCATTGCGGACGCGCTCAGCCGTAAGGCATACTGCAATAGTCTCATTCTGAAGCCTCTTCAGCCCGAGCTTTGCAAAGCCTTCCACAAGCTCAACCTTCAAATGATTCCACAGGGATTTCTTGCCAATCTTCAAGTCTCTCCGACTCTGGAAGATCAGGTTCGCCAAGCGCAACTTCTTGACGCTATGGTGAAGAAAGTGAAGAAAGGTGTGGCCAAGAGCATTCCGAAGTATAAGTGCTTTCGTATTGATGACAAGGATACCTTGTTCTTTGAGGACCGTCTTGTGGTTCCGAAAGGTGATCTCAGAAAGGTTATCATGGATGAACCACATAATTGTCTTCTTTCCATTCATCCAGGCAGTTCCAAGATGTATCAGGATCTCAAGCAAACCTTCTGGTGGACTCGCATGAAACGTGAAATTGCTCAGTTCGTGAGCGAGTGTGATGTCTGTCGCAGAGTGAAGGCAGAACATCAACGTCCAGCAGGTCTTCTTCAGCCTTTGCCTATCCTAAAGTGGAAATTCGATCATGTGGAGATGGATTTCGTAACTGGGTTCCCCAAGTCCAAGAGAGGCAATGATGCCATCTTTGTGGTTATCGACAAGCTGTCAAAAGTTGCTCATTTCCTGCCAGTCAAAGAATCTATCTCGACAGCTCAGCTTGCAGAGTTGTATACGTCAAGGATAGTGTCTTTGCATGGTATTCCTCAGCTCATCTCTTCTGACCGTGGAAGTCTCTTTACTTCCAAGTTTTGGGAGTCCTTCCGGATTGCTATGGGTACCAAGATCCATTTCAGCATTGCGTTCCATCCGCAGACAAGTGGTCAAGTTGAGAGAGTCAATCAGATCCTTGAAGATATGCTCAGAGCCTGTGTAATTTCATTTGGCATGAAGTGGGAAGACTGCCTTCCTTATGCTGAATTCTCATACAACAATAGCTTTCAAGCAAGCTCAGGCAAGGCCCCTTTCAAGATTCTCCACGGCAGAAAGTGTCATACCCCGCTTAACTAGTCTGAAACCGGTGAGCGTCAGATATTGGGCAATGACATGATCACTGAAGCAGAAGAAATGTGCCATGTCATTCGTGAGAACCTCAAAGCAGCTCAGTCCCGACAGAAGAGTTATTACGATAACAAACATCAGGATGTTTCTTTCCAAGTGGGTGATCTAGTCTATCTCAGAGTCTCTCCCATGAAGGGCACTTAGCGGTTTGGAATAAAAGGGAAGCTAGCTCCTCATTTTGTTGGTCCTTTCAAAGTTGTTGGAAAGAGAGGTGGTGTTGCATATCAACTAGAGCTTCCTCCAAATTTCGCAAATGTGCATGATGTCTTCCATGTTTCGCAGCTCCGGAAATGTTTCAAGACTCCTGAGCGGACCATTGACCTCCAAGACACTGATCTTCAAGAAGATCTCTCTTATCGTGAGCACCCAGTTGCTATTCTTGAAGAAACTGAGCATAAGACTCGCAAAAAATCTATCAAATTCCTCAAGGTGAAGTGGTCTCATCATTCCGACAAAGAAGCTACTTGGGAAAGCAAGGACCTTCTCCGTTCCGAATTTCCGGACTTCTTTCGTTCCTAGATCTCGGGTCGAGATCCTCTTGTAGTGTGGGAGAGTTGTGACATCCCAAGTGATGTCCCTACCTTATTTGGCATGTAACCCCATGTATGAACCTTGTGTCATGAGCTGATGAGATGTATTGCACCTTGTTATTCATGTGTGGTTGCATTCATGCATCATTTCATCATGCACCATTCTCATTTCATTTTCTTGCCATGTTGGTTTCTTGTGTCTTGCTATGATGTGATGGTGGTGAGTGTGTTGTTATGTGATGTGTGAGGTGTTATGATAGTTGGATCCATGTGTGCAACCTCTTCTTTTCCTCTCTCTTTTTCTTTGCAACATCCCCTCCCCAAAACCCCTTTCTTCTTATTATTATTATCATCAGAATTTAGTTGTTTTACAATTTGTTTAAAAATGTTTAAGAGGTAGCCCTGGTCATGTTATTAATTTAGAGTGATGCTCTTTTATTATTTGGGGTTATTTGTATTTGTGATTTAATTAAAAACAGGAGCTACCATTTTATAATATAAAAATTACTTGCTCTTTAAATCAACTTGGTATTTTTTATTAAATAGGGCCTTTTATTTCATCCACAAACATATTTTTACTTTTCTCTAAAACCCTTTTCTTTTCTCAGGGGATTTAACTAGGTGTGGTTGTGGTTTTTATTTAGAAAACCCTTCCTGTTTTAAATTAGAGAGTGAGAGAGAGGATAGTGGGCACGCGGACCAGCCCAGGTGAACAGGACGTCTACCTGCTCCCATTTCCCCCTCCGTCAGTTCAGTGAGAGAGACAGAGCTCCGCCGTCGCCTTTTCCATCAACCGTCGCCGTCATCCTGAGGCTATAAAGCCCCCCTTGGCATGCGTGCCCTCCTCGCCTAGGGTTCCTCTTCCTCCAGCCGTCGCTGCAGCCCCCTTCTTCCTCGCATCTGCTCTCCCTCCTCTCTTCTTCCCCCCTGCCAGGTAAGGGTTCAAAGAGTTCAGAGAGGTGCAGATCTCTCGCCGGCGACCAGCTCGTCGTCTCCGGTGAGCCCAGCGTCAATCATGGCGTGCAGGGGCTCGGGGGTGAACCCCGCGGTCCATCCCCGTCGCTAGGGGGCCCGTAGAAGCTCTGCAGCGACGACCTCGTCGTCGCCGGAAGCCCTGCGCCGTCGTTTTCTTCCCCTGCTTCGTCTCCGGCCATCTCCTTCCCCTTCATCGACTCCGTCGTGACCGGCTCGTCGTCGCCTTCCCCCAAGGTGAGCTTCCGGTCCCCGCAGACCTTCTCTTCCGCGCATAGCTCGTAATTCCTCGCCGCCGTTGTTTGTCGCCACCGAGAGCGAGTCGAACTCCTGCTACTCGCCTCCTTCCTCCTCTCCGCAAGGGGAGCAAGGGAATGGAGTCCCTGTTTGTTTCCGTGCGCGTGTCTGCATTTGGGGTCGCCAGATTCGCCGTAGTTCACTGGAATCTCCGCCGTCGTTTGCCTGTCGCCGTTGCCCTGTTCTAAAAAATTCAGTTTCATCAATTAGATAGTGTGTGTGTGTGTGTATTAGAACGCTAGTGCCCCCTCCTCTGTTACCAAACGACGCCGTAGCGCAGTGGTAGCGATTGCGTAGTGTGACCAGGAGGTCAGGGGTTCGACCCCCGAACCCTCCTCTTTCTTTTTTTTGTGCGTTTCTTTTCTTTCTTTTGTTTTTTCTTTCTCTCTTGCTTATTTGTGTGAGTGTGTGTGTGGTATATCTTTTATTCTCTGTTGTGTGTAGGAGGTGTAGTGCATATGTGTGTATGCACATATGCATGTGTTGGCATTTGTATGTGTGTGTGCATTTCCAACATGTGTGTGTGTGTTGTTTTCTTGTCATGTGAGTGAGTGCATATGCATATGTGTATGGTGGTGTGTGTATGTACCAAATGGTACATATACACATGTATGCATATATGTGCGTGAGTGTGTGTGTGTGGTTTTTCCATGTGAGTGTATGTGTGTGCATGTGGGTGTGTGGTGCACCATGCATGGCACATATGTGTGTGTGCTCCTTGCACACCCATACATGTGTGTGTTCTTGTGGGTGTATGTGTAGTGTAGGCTATGTGTGTGGGCTTCTTGCATACACACATATATGTGTGTGAGTGAGTGTAGTGTGTAGGTGTGTATATGTGTATGTGGTCATACATGTATGAAAGTGCATGTGTGCCTATATACACACATGCTTGAGTGTGGTGTGCTTGTGTGTGAAGGTGTAGTGAGAGTTGTGTGTATGTTATACATACACACACATGTGCTTGTGAGTAGATGGCCATGTGTAGTTATGCATGTATAGGTGTGTGGGGTTCTTCTTCTTGCATGTTGCTGCCATGTTTAGTGTATATGAGTAAGGAGTGGATGCTAGACCTTGTGCATGTCTAGATCTATGTGTATGTGAGAGCTCTCATGTGTATATGTGCATGTATATCTCTCCTAGCTTGTTTTCTTTTCTTCTTCTTTATGCTATGCTATGCCTAAGTACCTTATTCATTCCTCTTTACCTTTTCCATAAAGTGTCCAATAGAGGGCATGCCATTTTTTGGCCTCTTACATAAGTGTGGGCAAGTGACATAAGTCATCCATGCCAATGTGGTGATTATTTCGACCCCCCTTTTCTCCCTCTTGATCCAAGCAAGTATAGGGGTATGAGTAATGCATTTGGGGTAGAATCAACCCAGGAATGCATCTGTGAAGTCAGATTTGTCTTTGGGGCAACTTCACAAAACTGCATTTTTATGCTGTGATGCCCTTTTGTCCATTTTATATGATTTAATCCATGTATGGTTTTAAGTTCTTGCCAACATGGAAGTGGTAGTTAAAGTTGCTGGGAATTTCCCCGTATTTTTGTAATTGATGCTAAGTCACCAAGTCAGTGGCTACCTTGCTGTTAAGTTGCTATGATGATGTTGTTTCCCGCCAACCTGAAATATGGCCAAGTCAGGGAGAACTGCTGTTATTGTTTTGCCATGTAGAGTGGGTTCTATCTAGTGAAGTGTTTGGAATTTGGGCATATTCAGTGCTAGTTATTTGTAGTAGATATTTCCTTCTACCATCATGTTAGTTGTCATGTCAATAGGTGCTTTCTAGAATATGTAGCTACTGTTGTATAATCACAGATTCCAGAAAACAGTAATTTTCACTAAGTCCCAGTAAACTGATTCATCATGCCAACTTGATTGCTTCTTGCTTATTGATGTGTAGATCCTTTGCTGGTGGTTTAATTGGATGAATTGTTGTGTGTGTTGGGTAGATTCTGTCCATGTCTTGTTTGTGGCTGTGGGCTTTCTGTAGCTCCAGGGGTGAGCTGTATAAGTGGCTATGTTGGTGTTTTGTGGCAGATTTAGTGTTTTATTGTTTTGTGGATTGTGGGAGCTATGCTCCATGGAATTGGTTGATTCTTGAGTCTATTGTGATTGATTTTTCATCACTTATCCAGTGTCTGCCTTGTAATGCCAAGAATCAGCCCATGTCTTGGTGATCTTGTGATATCGCCTCCTTACCTTGTCGTGAGTGTATCACGAGAACCGTAACTCCGTTTCTTGCGATCTTTATATGCATTTCTATCTATTTTGCATGCTGAATCCGTATTTGCCATGTTCATGCATGTCTAAATTTCTTAACATGAGGTTCTGTCCAAGTTCATTAATAAACAACTTTGCACGTGAAACATGACTAGTTTTGGATTGCCATGTTAGAATTCTTCATAAATGAATCATGCATCATTTTGATTGTGAATTCACCTTGGTTGGTTGTTTATTGTTGCTGTTTCTATTGGGCAGATGCGAGTGTTGACACTGAGTATGAGGAACCAGGAGAGTACCACTACGAGGATCCCGCTACTTGTTCCGCTGAAGAACCAACACGCAAGATGATCGTACCCGGATCCCGATACTATTTTCGCTTGCTAGTTTCTCGCTCTTATCTTTACAATTGCGCTGCCTACCACATCCTAGCAAACCTTTGAATGGCTAAGTTACCGCTACTCAGCCCCTCTTATAGCGTTCTTAGTTGTTCCATGTGATACCAAGGATTTGGATATCACAATAAATTCAGTTATTTAATTTAATGCACATATATATCTTGGTATTGGTGGAAGGCTTGGCCTTTTGCTAAGTGATTTGTTCTGCTATTACCGCCATTAGTTCCTTGTTACCGATGTTATGTTTTCCATACTTTGCGCTCCTAACATGCTCGGGGTTGTTATGGGGACCCACTTGTTTATTCGGTTGAGATTAAAACTTGTCTGGCAAGACGCAACATTGGTACTACATTTGCTTAACAACTTAATAAAATTCCATAAGGTCTTGCAAAGCCGTTGATAATTTAATCAACCTCCGGGCCAGTGCTCCTCATAGTTATTGGTCCAAAATGGGCTGCCTGCGGGGCCGCCTCGAGGCAACTTGAGGATTGGTTTTCCCCGTAGCTAATCCCATCTGTCGTGTCCTGAGAACGAGATGTGCAGCTCTTATCAGGTTCGTCGACACGTCGGGTGGTCTTGCTGGATTTGTTTTACCTTTATCGAGTGTCTTGCGTGTGGAGTCTGACTTTCTTCGGGTTTACTCGAGGTGTTGGAATTCCTTTGGAATTACCTATACTGATCGCGAGATCCGCGGTCGAGGTATTCCCATGGAGTGTGGTTAATTTCGTAATGGATTAGTTGGAGCACCCCTATAGGGTTAAATCTTTCGGAAAGCCATGCCCGCGGTTATGTGGCAACTTGGATATTTGTTTAACACACGGTTATAGTAAACTTGAAGTAAACTCTAATTAAAAATACACTTATATGTGAGTAACCGTGATCGTCTCTGCTCGTGAACATGACCCGAGAGAGAACATGGTGGGGTTATGATTGACGTAAGTAAGTGTTCAGGATCTCATAGAGATCATACTAGATTCGATCGTTCTTCGTAGGCCACTCATATTTACTTCATGTTGCGTAAGCTAGCCACCATATATCCTTAGTGTTGCTGCAAACTAAACACTTACCCCATCCCAACCTTTAAGCTTAAATAGTCTTGGTACCCAGGCACATGATATCTGAGTCCTGTGTGGCTCACAGTTTACTACAACACTCCAGGTACAGGTTTAGATGAGTACGTGCAGGATGATCTTACCCAGCTCCAGTGGGAGTATGACGAGGAAAGAGGCAGGATGTACGTGACGTATCCGGATGAGTAGAGGACCTGGTCGTGATCTTGGGGATAGCTTGATAGTATCATTTGCAACTTCTTTTATCATTTGATTTCGTCCGTAGTCGGACCCTGTGTTCAACTTGATGTTCTGGTTTGAGTGGCATTGTAAGTTAGCATGTGGCGAGTGTAAGCCAACTTGTATACTCTTTCTCATTCGGTATTGTATATTGTGATGATACTATTCTTGTGAGTCCCTCATGCCTTAAATGGAATAGGCGCGCATCTTGGGCGTGAAATAGATGAGCCGGTCATGCCATCTCAATGGGAAGATTTTCCAAGAAACCCAGCAGCGGGTTAGGTTGACGCCTGCTAAGCCATTCGCGAGTAAGCCGTTGATCTTTGCAAACTCCGGAGCATATTTAGCTCGCTCTGCGGTGGACATCTGGTCTGGGAGTTCAGTGTAGCAAAGCCAGGTAGGACGGTAACCCGGCTGTGGATTCTCTTCTTCAGGAGAAGTGTCTTTGCAGTAGAACCAAGTCTTGTTCCATTCTTTGGGGTGACTTGGTAAGACGGTTGATGGATAGGGCAAATCTCTCCTTCTCTGAATGGAAACACCACCAAGCTCCAAACTTGGCCTAGCCGCCACTTTAGTTTGCGGTTGACATAATAATAATCATGGAAGAGGTCAACAGATGGCTCTTCTTGCAGGTAAACTGTGCATAACACTTGGAACTGACACATGTTGGAGAAAGAGTTTAGGCCTATGTCTTGAGGGTGAAGCTTGAAGAAATGAAGAACGTCTCGGATTTTTTTTGACCCGTGCGCGTTGAAACCACGAAGGAGGTGGTCAGTAAACACAACCACTTCTCCCTCCTTAGGTTTAGACCTTGATTCTGGCCCGGGAACCTACCAATGTAAGACATCCTCAGCCGGTAGGATACCTGTTTCTACGAATTCAAGTAAGAGTTGTTCGGTGACTCCGGAGTTAACCCAATTGCAAGATGAAGGTGCTCTCGACATGATGGCGGGTCAAACTGCGAAAAAGGCCTAGAGTGTGGTGTCTTAGAAAAATATTAACTAGTCGAGGCAGCCGTGGTCAGTATAACGGTAAGGTATTAAGCCGCCGAAGTATCTTTTTAGAGAGCTGCAAACGCAATGGCGGGTTAAGTTGACAGAGCGATGATGGAAAATACAGCTAAGTGCGGATAAACATGTTTCACATGTTGTCTTTACAACTACAGATCTACTAGCAAAGGGAAAAAGAAATATATCTGAACTCTAAAAACAGCAGTGGAAGAACGAGCAGTTACCACACGAGAAAGAATGGGATGCAGATCTATAATGAGTGGATATTTGCTCTGTACGGACAACCGTGATGGACTAGCAACATTGCGAGACTCAGGGGACTAATCATTAATCTACATTATGATGAACGATCTAATGAATAGCGAAGAACGCTAATGGAAACCAGAAAAGCTTGGGGGATTCAAATGAGGGGATTGCGGATCTGGCAAGGAATAAGAGGAATACCTTGCAGATGCGGTCGACGCGGGCGAGAATCTAGACTAATCAGGTTGATTCAGCGGCCGGCGTTGTGGGCGACGGCGAAGTCCGGTCGGTGCGGCGGAGCTCCGGAGAAGTGAACCGTAGAGAGGAATAAGAATAAGACAGGGGTGGCTGAGAAAAAGAAAAGGCCCCCTCGTTTCCCTATTTAAGAGAGGAGGTGGCAAAACAGTGCACACGGGAATCGGGGAGGCGAAATGATGATTGACCGAAGGGGACGCCTCGATTTTCGGGCCGATGGATTTAATGAGAGGATCCGTTGCGGACGTCACATAATATTTTTGGCATATTCGATATGACGTGACGGTGGGTTACGTATTTTCTTTTCCAGGTAATAGAATGTGAGACTCATGCCAAGTGAGTTTGAAGATTGACATGAGCAGGGTCAAATCAACCTAGGGCCTAATGTTGGGGATATAACCCCGTGGTAAGACCCGCCCAGAGGGGTCGGGTCATACTTGACGGCTCATAATCAAGACCTGTAAGGTGGACCGAAAGGCGTAGGCCTGGCTATACGACGGCTTACCAAGATGGGCCAAGATGAAGGCCCAGACAAAAGATGGTATGAAGACACGGGCGGTTAAGTCGCCTGGAGACGGCTTGTCCAAGATGGCAAGGCGGTTTAGAGACAGGATTGACTGTATTGTAAGAGTCGGTGTAGGAGTCATGTAACCCAGGGCCTCGACCTCCTATATAAAGGCGAGACCTCGGGGCGGCTTAGACAGAAACCAATCAATCGAGAACTAGGTCAAGCGAATCCGCTCCCTTGTAATCGATACTCCAATCAATACAACATAAGCAGGACATAGGATTTTACCTCTTCTTGAGGGGCCAAACCTGGGTAAACTCGGTCCCTCGTCTCGACCAACCTTTTTGAGTCCACCACCTTAGCGATGGCCTCAAACCTAAGTCTTCGGACATCTGCCGTGACAAAACCACGATAGTTAGCGCCCGCCGTGGGGCTAGCGCTCGGTGGTGTTGAGTTCTCAAGGGGATCTCTCCCAGAGATCGAGGGGTATGTTGCTAGCGCTCGGTGTATGTTGTTGGTAAGAGTTGCCGTGGCCGGCTCTACATCGACAACGCCGGATGGGGCCCTGAGGCCGACTCAATTGAGTACGGTTTCCGGGTTCCTTTTAGCGGAATCCACGTCTTTATCGGCAAGATCGACGGATCAAAACCCGGGCCGGACATCTGCACCGACATCGTCGAGACGGCCTGGCACGTGCAACCCGCCCGACACGTGCAATCCGCCCGTGCTAACCCAGGCAGGAAGCATGTCTTCGTCGGCTTTACTCAGGGCATAGATCTTGAAGATTCTATGTCACAGGGAACTTTCATCTGCTCCGAGGATGGATCTTTGAGCGGAGAGACGGAATCAATTTACCAGCTTCACAATGGTGGGCTCGAGGGCTACGTCGAGCCTTACCCTGAGTCAAAATATCACGAGCCGGAGGAGTACGAGTCGCCGAACCATGCTGTCGTCTTCATGGTGGGTTCAGCACCGACCCCGAGCAGCACAGCCTCCGGCGCTACTGGCTGGGGGGCTGGTAGGCCGCCGGCTCAGGTTCTTCTGGATCTGATGAACGAGCTTACAACCATGATGGCAACTGAGGTCACGGCTGAAAATCAAGCAACCCGGAACATGGAGATCGCGAGGCTAAAGGACCAGATGACCGAGGTCCAGCAGGAGATCAGTGCGCTGAAGGCTCAGATGGATGCGGAGGCAGAGCACCTTAGGGCAGATGCTTTCCGCCTTGAGCTGGAGCAGTAGTCTACAGTAGCGGTTCAGCGGATGAGGCATCAGTCCCGCTTGCCAGATCAGTATGAGGCCAGAAACCTTTTCAACACGTCAAGAACGGGATGGAACATACCTTTAACCTTAACTCAGATAGCATAAGTACCTGGAAGCCGGCTGGCGGTTCAGCGTCAGCAGCTTAACCGGCCCCGACGGAACTAGACCACATCTTTAGCAACTGACTTGCCTAGGGTAGTTGTTGTTATTCCAGCCACCGTTGTCGTTATTTGGGTTGTTGTAGGCTATCCTGGGATTGGCATACTGCTGAGGATGGTAGCTCGGACGAGGCGCAAGAGGTGTAGCCTGATGTGGTGATAGGTCGGCATGGCTAGGGCTGGCTGCTAGGGGCGAGGCTTCTGGTTGCTGGAACTACCCTTGCTAATCATCTTGCGCTTGTGAGTGTCGTCTATGGCACAACGCTTGTCTTCCAGCATGAGGGCCTTGTTCACCAAGTCGAAGAAGGTCCGACAGTCGCAAACAATGAGCTGATACTACAGGGTCTGCTGAAGTCCTTCCATGAAGCATTCCATCTTAGCAGCCTCCGTGTTGACATCTCCAGGTGCATACCTTGATAGTAGGCTGAAATTCTACATGTACTCCTTGACAGAGCCACTTCCTTGCTTCAGCGCTCGGGATTCTCTCTTCTTGATAGCCATGATCACAGATGAAATGTGGGTGGTGCGGAGTCCTTCCTTGAAGGTATCCCAAGTGATCACACGATCGCCTTAGATGACCTTGAATACATCCCACCAAGCTCTGGCGGTACCTCCAAGGCAGTGAGAGGCATCAAGCACCTTCTCACGATCCTCATTGCAATTGACCATTGCAAGGAGGTCCTCGATGGTGCGGATTCAGTCGTCAGCATCCAAGGGTTCAGCAGTCTCGGTGAAGATTGGGGGCGAATTCCTCATGAACTCGGACACAGTGGAGCGGCCATTGCCATTCCTGCTAGTTGTTCACAAGGACTTGAGCCATCTTCTGAATAAAAGCATTGTTGGCTTGGCGCTCCTCCCTGAGAACTTGGAGAAACTGAGCAATGGTCATGTTGTCCGGTGGAGGTGGTGGCGGGGGAATGTCGCCTTGTGTCTGCTCCTGGTGGCCTCCAGCCTGAGCAGTCCCACCAGCTCCCTGTTGCTAGCTGGACTTGTCGGCTTCAGGGTTGGTGAAGGAGCTGTTGCGGGTAGCAGTCACCATACTGTTTGGAGCAGCTAAGTCAAATAGGTGGGATAGACGAGAGGGAAAGCAACAACGAAAAGGCGCGCCTAAGGGGGTTGGTCGAGTGCAAGTGTGGTAAAACAAACATCGAAGGACCAGCACATATATTAACGTAAGATAGATGATGGAGTCACTTATAGGTTGCCTACGGCAAAAGCGCGACTAACATCGGAACACAAACAACAAAAACACACAACAAACACACATGGTTTCATATGAACCATTACACGGACTCAACTTTGCATGAAGGGTACATGACTGATCCTACCCTAGGGGTTCTCGGATTTAGGTGGTGGATTGCTCGGTCTCATTGTCACACTCCTCTGGGTCTTCCTCCTGATCGTCCTCCGGACGGGCATCGTCTTCGGCCGAGGGGGTCAGAGAACGAGGAGGTCCATCCTGATGATGCTTCATTGGTGGGTCAGTGAAGAGCTCACGATAGTCCTTCGCACTCATGCGATGACAACGTGTGGGTGCACCTCTAGCTGGGGGTACTCCTCCTCGATAAGCGACAGCTGGTCGTCCCTCGAGGGCAGCATCCTTCTTGACCCTGTCTGGCTTCGTCTTGGCTTGATGTAGTAGCTCTCAGGTGTGGTGAAGTTCCTCGTGGAGCTTCACGGACTCCTTAATCAAGTTGTGAGCCAGACTGTCAGCGGAGAGGCTGAAGTAGGTCTGGAACCTGATTGGTGTGCCATCCTCCTTGGATGGAATCATCGTCCAACTCTCGCCAAGATCACCTTTCCAAAAAGGAAGGTAGCGAGTAGCTGGCTCGTCAGCCATCTCTGGAATGATGTCTCGAAGGTGTAGAAGTGCCTTGCGTGCAGCTGTCTCGACTGCGAGTGCCATGGTCTTCATCTGTGGTCCTGCAAAGAACCAGCTAGTCAGGAGTCGTTTGCCTTCACGACCACATCCACGTGGTACTCCTTCGTGACGACAGCGACCTAGTGCTCTTGGTAGAGGTAAATGGGTGGTTGGCGAAACTGGCACTTCTCCAGGCTATCCTCAAGGTATAGGGGAAAGCCGGATGTTAGGAAGGCTTCGGGTACGATGGCCATCTACAAAGGTTTGAAGGAAGGAGAGTTAGTAGAGTGCTATGTGAAGAATAGAAGAGGTATTAAGTGCAGAAACTCCTAAGTGTAGGTGCTAGGTGTAGTTTGAAATTGGTTTCATCCTAACTAATGTCCATGCTAACTAAGGGCTTCCTACAGTCAGGATGGCTCTGATGCCAGCTCTATGGGGACCCCGACTCATAAGTCATGATCACCGAATGCTCGTGTACAGTGATCCCAGAGATTCAATGCTCACTGAACACAAAAAAGCTGAATAAGAAGAGTCTTACATCCTTACATACCGTCTTACACAAATATAGACCATGGAGGCTAAGTCTTACATAGATAGGGCCGCAAGGTCCAAACAATTAAACATAACAAGAAGCGGAATGTTGGTCGAAAGCGTGAACCCATGCCATCTGACTTAAACCTACATGCATTCTGACTGGGAAGCGTCCTAGATCGCATGTTCATCACCAATGAACTCTTCACCATACTCCTGCTCTTCCATGCCTGGCCAATTAAATAACCAGTGGCAAGCCAATGAGTACTTTGAATGTACTCGCAAGAAACCCATGTTGGAACAAGGCAATAACAATGCATGGTAGAACACTAAGTAGGTAGTTTGCAAAAAGCTAATTTTGAATGCAATGCCATGATCAAGTAACTACGTAAGCATGCATCAACAGTTGGCAGATATCCATATGAACAAGTTACACATATCATCATAAGAAGGGGTTGAACATCTCATGTTCGTTCATCTTGTCAAGTCATATCACTTATCCCAAGTGTCATCTCTGTGTCTTCCACACACACACACACACCAAGTTTAGTAAACATTTGGACGTGGCTTGAGCAGCACCACCCAACTGTCCTTGACCATGGACAAGGCTATTGGAATAGTTTTGCACTCTACAGAGGTTGCACGCTTTACCCACAAGACTCGGGGAACTTCCGTGTCATCCACGACTCGCGGTATATTACATACCCGAGGTAAGCACCCTAACAATGCCTTTCCCATGGTGATACTAAACAAAGATTCCACTCGTTAGTGCCATCCCTCATGATATACATCACAGGTATCATCCATTAGGGAACGCAACGGTGTGCCCGGTGGATGTAAAGACATCGCATGGCCTTCCACTCCGGGACGACCCCATCTCGAGAGTGACCACTTCACTCACGTCACTGGTAATGTGGGCTCCCTGCTAGCACCAACCATAGTAATTAACAAAGCCCCATCCCATAAGGGGGATCGTGGTCGCACATGTAAGGTTAGGACGGTCGAGAAACCTTAAACCCTTCGTTTTCCAAAACACACACACTCACTTGCTCCGGTACACCACTTCTTTCTCAAGTGGTTACCTAACTCAACATCATCTCCCTCGGGCAATAGTGGCACCCGACGGTGTTTTTGAAAAGTCTTTGAAATCATTATGTTTCCATCACCATGCATATACCCACCCCATCTGCGTAGCAACTACTAAGAAAAACCTATCTACACCCACCCGCATAACCCTCATAAGAATGGTAGGGTCATGCATGATGCAAGTATCAATGGTAGAGCATCAGAGGCATCCCACCGAAGGGGGAACACCACATCATGATCAAATCATTGAAACAACAAGTGCTACATGTCATGCATGAAAAAGTTTCTTAACATGGTCAAAGGGCTACTTGCTTTGCTCAACAAAGTCTTTCGTGGTCTTCAAAGTCTTCCGATCCAGCTCCCTCGTAAAAAACGCAATCTATCGTCGCGATAAATAACGATAATAATAAACATCACTCAAAAACAGAGCACAAAAATCCACTACTAAATGCTACCCTACTATGATAAATACTAAAAAATATTTTAAGAATATTTGTCTGAGGTTTTGGGGCGAAAAAGGTTTTAAAAAGTATTTTTAACAATGGCTAAAAATGCTTAAAAAGGTTTGAAAATAAAAGAGTACATAAAACTTTTGCAAACATTTTTACAAGTGGCACTTTAAAATTCTACAAAATATTCTAGGATTTGTAGAGTTGGAATTATCTCAATAGGACAAATAATTTTTTGTGAGTAATTTTTTGGGATCCTGAAGGAAAATGAAAAAGAAAACCGGGCTCGGGCAAATGGGCCAAAAGCAGCTGGCTGAATCGGCCTAGCCGGCATAGCTGACACGCGCGAGCCTGGCGCGCGCACGCGACTGCTTCAAACCTGATCAGCGGGCCAGGCTAGTCAGCGAGAGAGAGAGAGAGGCGGGAGACCTGGGGAGGATGACAAGCAGGGCCCGCTTGTCATCACTTTCCTCAGGCCAGGGAAGGTCAAGGGGGGTCACCGGTGGCTACAGGGCACGGGGAGGCGAACGGAGGGCACCACTGTGCTTTGGGGCTCGCTGCTAGTCGAATGGTGGTGGAGGGGAGCGCCGGGAAGCTCCCATTCGCCGGTGACGAGGAAGTCCGGCGGTGGCTCCTCGGGAAGGGGATGCTCCGGTCTTCCTATGCACCAAACGGAGGCGGAGATGGAAGGAAATGGGCCATGAGGGAGTAGGGGTTCCGGATCGAGGGTGAACGAGGGCGGATGAGGTCGTTTACCTCATGAATGCCGGTGGCCCGAAGCAGCGGCGCTCGGCTCGTTGCCGAGCCCAGAGGTCCCTGGGGCTTGCTTGAGTGGCACAGGGGCTTGCTTGAGTGGCATAGTGACTAGACGGGAGAGGAGGCTTGGGGAGGCCTTAAATAGGCGGCCTGCGGTCCACCAAGCTTGGGTGCGCTTGCGAGCTCATGGCTGAGGCCAGAAGCCACGAGAGGGGGAGAGGACGTGTCTGGGGTCTACTTGGGACTCGTCCATGACCACGGGAGAGAGAGAAGAGAGGAGAGAGCGCGCGCGTATGAGGCTCGGGGTTGGCCGAGCCGGGTGGCATCGGGCGCGCGTGTGTGTGTGTGGGGGGGGTGAGAGAGAGGGGGAGGAGCCTCCCTACACGGCAGCATGTCGTGGACGTCAAGGCGCCTCGACTAGCGCGAGGGGGCGGCTCGAGGTGGCCTTGGTATGGGCAGGGCATGAGGTCAACCCTCTGTCTGTCCTGTAGCACGCTCCAGAGCGTGCCTTTGACCGACATGATGGCCTTTAGGCGCGCTCTGGCGCGTCCACTAGTGTCCATCGACTACGCAGGGGCTAAACAAAGGGGAAAAGGGACATGTGATGCCCTGGAACTTGCCAGGAGGGAGAGAGAGCTGAGAGAAGGGGAATAAGTGGCTGTCCAGGGGGTCCAAGTGGGTTTTTCCCCCTCAGTCATGGAGCTAGCTGTTGGGCTTTCTACTGGAGGTGCTGGGGGTCTAGGTGGAGCTGTGGTAAAAATTTGTGCTCATGGAGAACAAGGGAAGGGTCTCAATTATTGATTCTTGGATTCAGCCTAAAGGTGTTTGATCAGCACTTGGGCAGGCTAGGCTCACCCACTTGAGATGAAACCTAATAGGATGAAATGGTCATAATAATTGTGCTTGATCGCCAAATTTGAGCTTAATTGAGCAAAGTTGATAATGTAAACTTTGTAAACCCTAGATTTTAACAGAAACTTACTTCTATAGATCCAGGTGTACAAATCTAATCTCCTTGATGCAACGCTTGGTGTATCATCCTTATTTGGGTAATGGAGCATGCCCACAAAGTTTGGGGTCAAGGGAAGAAACTTCACAATGTAAAGTAGCTCAAATTTGAATCTGGACAGGTATGGTTTTGGAATATTTTGATGAAGCAAATCAATTGGGATTGAGATGAAACTTTGCAAGATCATCACATATAACAACTGAGACTTGCTGGCATTTTCTTGGAATTTATTGAGAATATTTCTTATAGAAATATTTCAAAAGATTGATTTGGACAGAAAGGGTTTTGAGGGCTTTTGCCCATGCTTTTGAACATGACCACGTGTTGAAACTCATATATATGGAAAATATATGTCCATTGAGTTTCCGTAAATTTTCTCAAATATTTTCAAAGCATTAAAATATTTTTCCCTATGAAAAACCATTTATGGCCCTAAGAAAAAGCCTTTAAATAAAATAGTAAAATAACCTTTCAAATTAATATTTGGTGCTTTTGGGAAGTCATATATATAGTAGGTTTCAAATAAAGCTTTTGGGGAAAAAGGATCCACCCAATATGAGGACTTGCAGTGCAAACCTCAACTCAGGAGTTTTTGAAAACCTAATTTGAATAAATTCTTTTTGGTCAAAATCAATTTTGATAAAAATAGTTTTGGTCACTATTCACATGGCATGATCATTGGGCAAGAAGTTTGGATCAATTAAGATGAATATGAAGAGGAGTAGAATCTAAGAGTGCCAAACATATTCAACCCAACAATCAAACAAGCAACAATTCAAACAAGCATGTACTCAAAAAGTTTTAATTGGTTCCAAATTTTATAAATCCAAGCATAGTAAAGTGATACAAACACAGGGTGTGACACCTGCAAGCTGAAATAATCCACAAACTTCATCCACATAGATTAGATGCAAATCAGGATGTAATTTTCCATGTCCTACATAAGGATTAGCCAGTAGTTTCTCTATCATACCCTAAGGAATTTTATAATAAATATTTTCAGTATGTTCAGTATGTTTAGGGACAACTCTTTGTGTTTCCGGTCGAGGTGAAGATACCCCGAACAAGCCCCTCAAAGGATTACTTTCCATAGTGACAAGTGACAGTAAATTTCAGCACACTAAAGGTTCTTCACTCTCTGACAACGGTGCCAAAAAAGATTATTGATAACCCACAAGTATAGGGGATCTATCGTAGCCCTTTCGATAAGTAAGAGTGTCTAACTCAATGAGGAGCAGAAGGAAATGACAAGCGGTTTCCAGTAAGGTATTCTCTACAAACACTGAAATTATCGGTAACAAATAGTTTTGTGATAAGATAATTCATCACGAGTAACAATTAACAAGTGTAGCAAAGGTGCAACAAGTTATCCCAATCCTTTTTGTAGCAAAGGATAGGCGTGGACAAACACTTATATGAAACAAAGTGCTCCCGAGGACACATGAGAATTTCTATCAAGCTAGTTTTCATCATGCTAATTTGATTCGCGTTTGTTACTTTGATAATTTTTTATGTGGGTGGACCAGTGCTTGGGTGCTGCCCTTACTTGGACAAACTTCCCACTTATGATTAACCCCCCTCGCAAGCATCCGCAACTACGAAAGAATAATTAAGGTAAACCTCACCATAGCATGAAACGTATCGATCCAAATCAGCCCCTTACGAAGCAACGCATAAACTAGGGTTTAAGCTTTTGTCACTCTAGCAACCCATCATCTAGTTATTACTTCCCAATGCATTCCCCTAGGACCAAATAATGGTGAAGTGTTGTGTAGTCGACGTTCACATAATACCACTAGAGGATAGACAACATACATCTCATCAAAATATCGGACGAATACCAAATTCACATGATTACTTATAACAAGACTTATCCCATGTCCTCAGGAACAAACATAACTACTCACAAAACATGTTCATGTTCAAGATCAGAGGAGTATTAATTATCATAAAGGATCTGAACAAATGATCTTCCACCAAGTAAACCAACTAGCATCAACTACAAGGAGTAATCAACACTACTAGCAACCCACAAGTACCAATCTGAGGTTTGAGACAAATATCGGATACAAGAGATGAACTAGGGTTTGGCAAGGAGATGGTGCTGGTGAAGATGTTGATGGAGATTGACCCCCTCTCGATGAGAGGATCATTAGTGATGACGGTGGCTTCGATTTCCCCCTTTGGGAGGGAAGTTTCCCTGGCAGAACAACCCTGTCGGAGCTCTAGATTGGTTCTGTCCAAGTTCCGCCTCGAGACGGCGGCGCTTCATCCCAAAAGCTCTCTCCTGATTTTTTCCAGGTCAAAATGCTTCATATAGCAGAAGATGGGTGTCAGAGGAGTAACAAGGGCCCACAAGCCTGCTAGGCGCGACTAGGGGGTGTGGCCGCGCCTAGCAGGCTTGTGGCCTGAAGGTGGCCCCCCTCTATTTGATTCTTGCGCCAGTATTTTTTATTAAATCCAAAAATATTCTCCATAATTTTTCAGGTCTTTTGGAGTTGTGAAGAATAGGCATCTCAGATTTGCTCCTTTTCCAGTCCAGAATTCCAACTGCCGGCATTCTCCCTCTTCATGTAAATCTTGTAAAATAAGAGAGAAAAGGCATAAGTATTGTACCATAACATGTAATAACAACCCATAATGCAATAAATATCAATATAAAATCATGGTGCAAAAGGGACGTATCACCGCCGATTAGGACTTGAAGGTATCGCCACTATTATGCAAGATAATCTTCGAGTAAGTAATAATTTCATGACCTAATATGATTCCCAATATGGTATACCCCGAGCCTTAATGTGGCAAGATGACCATATTAAAGGTCTAACATCATCCGCTTGTTAACTTTCATAGGACGCAATGGAGCGAAATGACAAACCGTCTGAAGGCCTTGAGACCAGCCGGACACACCTAAAGGCTGCAAAATCGAGTTAGAAGGAGTGAAAAAATTCACTAGGGTAGAGCACGATAAGTAGAACCTTCGAGTGATACCTAAGTGATCAAGGCATCAATATCTAATTAGGATTTTCTTTATAGAAGCCGAATCCATAGGTCAGTTACAAATAGATCTGGATGCGGTGAGAAGGTCGCAAAGTTGCTGAATCGCAATTCAAGGTTGGCCATCGAGTACTTACCCGGAATCTTGAGTAAAAGAATAAACTTCAGATGAAGAATCAATGACAGGATGGTGAAATCGAGTATTTAAAAACCGAGCTGGCATGTGCCCATGAAGAAAATCAGAGATTTATAGGTGGTATATTTGCTAAGTGTAACTCCGAAATCATATTTCCATATATAGATTATATTGGAGCTAACACGCACACCATGTCTCTTGGCAGTACTTCTAACTGGGCATCCCGAAGAAGAGGCCAGCTCGTATAAAGATGACATGTTGAGGGCTTTATTCATTGTACATGAACATGGCCAAAAGGCAATGAAGAGCATGTTCAAGGCTCTATGACCATCTCGGAGTCCACTGGAAGGTATGGCCGAATTGGCGGACCATTTCAAAGGAGCTTGTCATCAATTCGAGATATGGAAAACATCAGCCTATCAAGAAGGGGCACGGGAGGCATGGGCCATTGTGAAGATGAGATTCACCAAGCTTAATCCTGTGCACTTGGCTCTAGTCGGGCCGGTAGGGCGAGATGGTTAAGAGATATCTCTAAACCCGGTATATGACCAGGTAATGCCTGCCAGGCACCTCTCTCAACAAAAATGTCGATTGCATGCAATAATAGACAACCACGATCAACAACCAGATATTCGATTCTATGTAATTATGTACTTTTCATCAAATGTCACTAGATCCGAACCATAAATATTGTATTTAACTAACCTTAGGCTTTCACCTCCCTTGACAATAGTCAGGTAGTGTTCCTTACTATGTAAGACATGAAATATCAGGTAAACAGTTCGGAGAACCAGGCAATCCAGCCATGTAGTGCGAACTGTCAAAAAGTTGACCGGAGAGCAATGTTATATTACTACTTAGCGTAAGAAACATCTTTCGACGAAAATAGTTCCTCGACGGGATCCTTTCTTCGGGCGCTATGCTATACATAGTCCTAATATCTGAATACTGGTAGCAGGCAGGCATAGATTCAGTTCGGCTCATGACTCTGGACTGTGGTCAAAATCAACGAATTATTTCTTTGTCCTTTACAACCGACCAATTATGTTTTTAAGAAGCTTTCGGCTTTACCCGTCTAAGATACGTATCTAGATGACCCGGTCATAACAATCACAGAGGTGTTCCCTTTACCCTATAGCAGAACAATTGGGAACATAGATGATAAGCACAGGAGCAAGGCAACCTAGCTTGGAAAAATCTTAAGTCAAACTGATGCATATAATGGTTGCAAAAACAACATAAGAAATGTATATAGATGATAAGGACGAAAAGTATGAGCGTATGAAATATATTAGCTGACTTTAATAAAAAGCCCCCATGTGTATTAAGAAGAAGTAGATTTAAAGATCTATGCCTAGGAATTTGTTGGTACAACTTAGTCTAGCTGAACATAACCTGTCGAATAATTAAAAATGAATAACTAAGAGTAAGGAAAAGGATAAAAATGGGACTGATTGATGACATCAGTACTATTCGTAGAAGCGCCGAAGACGAGCCGCGTTCCATGGGTTTGGCTCGAGGCGACTATCTGATGGGTTGTGCAGACAATATGCTCCTCCTGCAAGGACTTCATCAATGATAAAAGGGCCCTCCCATTTGAGTGATAGCTTATTGTTCTTTTTCTCCAGGAGGCACAACACCAATTTGCGCACATTGTACGCTTTAGCTTGAACTTCCCTGCTCTGATAGCGACGAGCATGTTGCTAATAAAATGTAGATCATGCCAAAGCTATATCACGCTCTTCCTAAAAGGCATCTAGGTTGTCCTACCGATCCAAATTAGCTTCCTTTTCCTCGTACATGTGCAATCTAGGTGCGTCATGGATGATATCACAGGGTAAAACTACTTCTGCCCCATATACCATAAAGAATGGTGCATATCCCATTGATCGGTTGGGGGTGCTACACAAACCCCATAGTACAAAGTCAAGCTCCTCCAATCAGTGGCAGTCAAATTCTTTCAAGGAGAGAAGTAGGCGCGGTTTAGTGCTGCTCATAATTAGTCCATTTGCTCATTCAACCTCCCGTTAGTTTGCGGGTGGTATACAAAGGCGTAATCAAGCTTAATGCCTAAATTTGCACACCAGTCCTTAACTTCCCAAGCAGTAAAATTTGACCATTGTCCGTTATTATACTATGAGGAACACCATAACCATTAACCACGCCGGATATAAAGTCGATGACTGGGCCGAATTTCACTAGTAGGGAAATGGGTAGCCACAACTCTTGTTGGTGGCGCACAATTTTCCACTAACGCCAGCACTAATATTTTCAAATAGCGATGGCGTTGGACGAAATGGTACACCAACATTGTACAATTAGTGCTAGCATGGACATATAGTGGAACGCCACCAGAAAGTGGGCCCTGCTGAGCTGACCATTCGAAATATATTGTTGGCACATATGTCCTAACACACTGTAGATAAATTATGTAGTTCTGGCGTTCCCTATTCATGACCGCCAATATTAAGGTTTGCCTATATAAGCTAGCTAGTGTTGCCCCTTTGTTTCTCAAAGTACATTCACTTCCAATTCTTCTCCCTAATAACTAGTTAGCTCCTCTTAGTTATGACCCACGTCGGCGGAGCATGTTGAAAGTTTGGGACTCCACCGCCCTTGTCGAGCTCCCATATGGACCTGTTAGATACACCATGAGTTCGCCAGACTGCATCCAATGCAGTCCGACGAATCATCCCGCCGCAACAGCGCGACTTTTGTTCAATCCGACACCTACGCTACCATTAGCAAAGATACCAGCCTTGTGCTGCTCTGTGGCTGTCGTCACCCTCTTGATAAGCATATGTCGCACACAAAATGGAATCCAGAGCAAGAGCTTTATATTTGCGCCAACCGTGGAAAGGTACATATGTACATATTGATTGGCTTTCAACTAATTTGTAGGATCGAAAGTAGTGCCAAAGGGGGGAGCGTGATTAGACTACTTGACCAAATAAAAATCTACTTTTCCCAATTTCATGTGTTGGCAGATTTTAGCATTCATAGCAAGTCAAGTACAACCTACACATGCATGTCTACGAGTATTGCAGCGGAAAGTAAAGACAAGAGTGTAAGTAAAGGAAGGGTAGGAGGATCAAAGGTAATTGGAGGCACGATGATTTTTTCCCGTGGTTTCAATAGGTGGTCTATCGTACGTCCACGTTTATGGAGTCTTCAACCCACAAAGGGTAATGGTCGCGAGAGTCCACGAAGGGCTCTACCATGGAGGGTTCCACGAAGAAGAAACCTTGACTATACCATGATGGCCTACATCCATGGAGGACTATCCTAACTCGGGGTAGATCTTCACGAAGTAGGCAATCTCCTTGCCCATACAAACTTCTTGGTTCACTCCACAACACGAAGTAGGAGGCTCCCAAGCGACACCTAACCAATCTAGGATGCACCACCCTCCAAAAGGTAATAGGCTAGATAATGTCGATGAACTCCTTGCTCTTGTGCTTCAAGATGATAGACTCCTCAACACACAATCACTTTCTCATTGATTTGGCTTGGTGGAAGACATTGAATGGGTGGAAAGCAACTTGGGGAGGCTAGAGACCGAGATTCATATGGTTGAAATGGAATGGCATGATATCAACACATGAGTAGGTGGCTCTCTCAGTAAATCAGTAGGTATGAGTGGTGAACTGCTCTGAGTGCTTGTCTTGCGAGTGAGTGGTGGTGGATGGGTATATATAGGCATCTCCAAAAATCCAACCGTTACATCTAATAAGTCAGACTCGGTTACACCAATGTGTTAATCTCGGTGGTACCTAGTTGCCTCAAAGGTAGCAACTTTTGAATCTCGGTAAGACCGATACATAAAACTCGGTTGCACCGATAAGGTGACCAACGGTCAAATTGCCAAACTCGGTGAGCCGATTCAACAAACTCGATGGGACTGATTTTGTGAATTTGCGTAACAGAAAATTGGCAACCCAAACTCGGTGGCACCGAAGCAGGATCGGTTGCACAGAATGGCTAGGGTTTGGCTGAGTCTGTCTGAGGCTGAGAATCGATGGCACCGAGTGGAAAGTGTTGGTTGCACCGACTTTGAATAGTTTGCTTAGGACAAACTTTTGTGGAAGAGCTTGCGGGTGTTTTGTGTGACTATCACTTGTGCATGTATGAGCATTTTGTTCACCAACAGTACCTTACCCCTTTTGATAGTAGAGTCCTCTTGCTTGTAGCTTTGGCAATATATTTCCTTGCATCTTGGGGTATTCCACAATCCTTTTGACAACCCATCACTGAACATTTCCTGAAACATGCTTAGTGGAAACATTAGTTCAATGATATATATGTTGTTATTAATTACCAAAACCACCAAGGGAGCAGATGTGCTTTAAATCTCCCCCTTTTTGGTAATTAATGACAACATATAGAACAAAACTTCAACATATGATATAACCAATGAATATAATCGTCGCTTTGAGAGGTATGCGATAAGCAAGAGCTCCCTGATAGAGGCGAAGTTGTCCCTGTCTTTCCATGAGAGGGTGGTTATCGTTTTTGGTGGAGTAGACTTTGATGATCCGACTACGAACGTGTGATGACGTCACGCCTTAGCAATCGCTAAACCAACTCCAAAAGGTTATTGACCACGCCGGAGCACGATCAACCTGACCACGAGGGTCTATTTCCTACACGCAAACAAAGAACAAGCAAGAAACTAAGATTGCAATCTGGATATTGCGAATATAAGAGGAAAGCTTTATTGATGAAGTGGGGTTCTGTGATGCCTTTGTCTGGTCGTGGAACACGAACGAAGAACACGAAGTTGCAGCTATGGCGAACCTGTAATCTAAACAAAACCAAAACGCAAACCTAAAACGACACCCTAAGGGTTGTATATATGGGGGAATAGAGGGGAATTTTGTGGGCCCTTGGAGGAGGGGTCCGAAACCGACCCTAACTCAGTTTCCCCATACATACGGACTCTAAAAACAGCCTATAATATGGTATTTTGAAATTACATAGGCCTGGCCCAACAATAAGGTGGCGCAACACCTATATTAGCCTAGGGACGAATTTTATAAAGTGGCATCATGCATATTTCGTCCAAGGCTTCTTGCTCCCATTATGGTGGCTTCAAAGTGCAAAAATCATCACTCGAAGCTCCATTGTTCTTTCCCGTGCGCATTCCTCTACATGCTTGATCCCGCTCCAATTGTCATCCTTCTTGTCCATGCCACGTCCTTCATTCATAAGTAAAACAAAAGTATCTAATTTAGGCAACATCATATGTTCATGAACATTAGAAGGATTTGCAAGAAACAAAAGTACCTGGTAATTCAATTGACGTGTGCGAGCTCTAGTAATTGGTCCTGTATGTATAGCAGTTGGAGTTGTGGGTGTAGCATTAGTAGTGATGTCCTCATCATCCCCCCTTCTTGAACTGAAGTCGTCCTCGACGGAAGCTCATCTTCCTCACCCAAATAAGGCTTCAAATCTGCAATGTTAAAAGTGGGGCTAACCCCAAACTCTGCAGGCAGCTCAAGTTTATATGCATTATCATTTAATCTCTCTAACACCTTAAAAGGACCATCATCACGTGGCATTAGCTTTGACTTCCGCAAATCAGGAAATCTATCCTTAAGCAAATGTAACCAAACAAGATCTCCAGGTGCAAAGACAACATGTTTTCTACCCTTATCTCCAGCAATTTTGTATTTAGCATTCATACGCTCAATGTTTTCCTTCGTTAACTCATGCATCTTTAATATCAATTCAGCATGTTCTTTAGCATCAAAATTAACCTTCTCCGAAGATGGAAGAGGCAACAAATCAATAGGTGCACGAGGTAAGAAACCATACACAATTCAAAAGGGCACATCTTAGTGGTAGAATGTAGCGAACGATTATAAGCAAATTCAATATGAGGCAAGCATTCTTCCCACATTTTTAGGTTATTCTTCAAAATAGCCTTAAGCATAGTAGACAATGAGCTATTGACTACTTTAGTTTGGCCATCAGTTTGGGGATGACATGTAGTACTAAAAAGTAGTTTAGTCCCCAACTTAGCCCATAAACATCTCCAAAAGTGGCTAAGAAATTTAGCATCACGATCTGAAACAATTGTATTTGGCACACCATGCAACGAAATAATTTCACGAAAGAACAAATCAGCAACATTAGCATCATCATCACTTTTATGACATGGTATAAAGTGTGCCATTTTGGAAAATCTATCCACGTCAACAAATATGCTATCCCTCCCCTTCTTTGTTGAAGGTAAACCTAAAACAAAGTCCATAGATATATCCTCCCAAGGAACACTAGGTACAGGAAAAGGCATATATAAACCATGAGGATTGAGTCGTGACTTAGCTTTTTGAAATGTATTGCAGCGAGCAACAAAACGCTCAACATCCCGTCTCATCTTTGGCCAAAAGAAATATGTAGAAAGTACGTCCTCCGTCTTCTTCACACCAAAGTGTCCCATTAATCCTCCTCCTTGCGCCTCCTGTAACAACAAAAGACGAACAGAGCTAGCTGGAATGCATAGCTTGTTAGCACGGAACACAAATCCATAATTAATAACGAACTTGTTCCGTGTTCTCCATTCTTTACAATTTTGCAACACATCTCTAAATTCAGCATCATGCACATATTGATCTTTGATGGTCTCCAAACCAAATATTTTAAAGTCAAATTGTGAAAGCATAGTATAACGACGAGACAAAGCATTAGAAATAACATTTTCTTTACCCTTCTTGTGTTTAATGACATAAGGGAAAATCTTAATGAATTCAACCCATTTAGCATGTCTACGGTTCAGTTTCGCTTGACTTTTAATATGTTTCAAAGATTCATGATCAGAATGTATAACAAATTCTTTGGGCCATAAATAATGTTGCCATGTTTCCAAAGTCCGAACAAGAGCATATAATTCCTTATCATACGTAGAATAATTCAGACTAGGCCCACTCAATTTTTCAGAAAAGTAGGCAATAGGTTTACCATCTTGTAATAACACACCTCCTAACGCAATTCCACTAGCGTCACATTCAAGCTTGAAAGTCTTATTAAAATCAGGAAGTTGGAGTAAAGGAGCATGTGTTAACTTATCTTTCAAGATCGTGAAGGCTTCTTCCTGTGTGGTACCCCAAGAAAAAGGCACGTCCTTCTTTGTAAGCTCATTGAGAGGCACAACAATGGTGCTAAAATCTCTCACAAAACGCCTATAGAAACCAGCGAGGCCAAGAAAAGTCCTCACTTGTGTCACCGTTTTGGGCTACGGCCAACTCTCAATAGCTTTAATCTTGGCTTTATCAACTTCAATTCCCTGTGGAGTAACAACATAGCCAAGAAAAGATACTCGGTCGGTGCAAAAGGTTCACTTCCCAAGGGTACCAAACAAACGTGCATCACGTAGAGCAATAAAAACAGAACGTAAATGTTCCAAATGTTCCTCCAAAGATCTACTAAAAATGAATATAACATCAAAATAGACTACCACAAATCGTCCAATGAAAGCATGTAAAACCTCGTTCATTAATCTCATGAAAGTGCTAGGTGCTTTAGTTAACCCAAAAGGCATGACTAACCACTCATATAATCCAAACTTAGTTTTAAATGTTGTTTTCCATTCATCTCCCAATTTCATGCGAATCTGATGGTATCCACTACACAAATCAACTTTGGAGAAAATTGTAGAACCACTTAATTCATCAAGCATATCATCAAGTCTAGGAATAGGATGACGATAATGAATAGTAATATTATTAATGCCTCTACAATCCACACACATGCGCGATGTACCATCCTTTTTAGGCACTAGATTAATGGGAACAACACAAGGACTAAGGGATTCGCGTATATGACCTTTGTAGAGCAGCTCCTGTACTTGAAGCATAATCTTCTTTGTCTCCTCTAGATTGGTACGGTATGGCACACGGTTGGGTAGGGATGCACCAGGAATTAAGTCAATCTGATGCTCAATCCCACGAATAGATGGTAATCCCGGTGGCACGTCTTGTGGGAAGACGTCAGCGAACTCCTGCAAAATGTTAATGATAGCAGGAGGCAAAGAGGGAGGCATGTCCTCGAATGAAAATAATACCTCTTTGCATACAAAAGCGTAGCAAATAGATGTAGAAACATCCAAATGATTAATATCAGATTTAGTAGCAAGTAAACATCCACTCTTCAATTTTATTTCGGATGCAACACTAGATGATGGTTTATTATGCTTATGGTGTTTCTCAAATTCCTGTGCTACAATCTGATTTTCACTCTTATTTTTCTCCTGTTTTGCTTTACTAGCTCTAGAAATGTCATCTTTCATAATATGTTGAGGAGACATAGGAAGCAAAGTGATATTTTGATCCTTATGAACAAGAGTATACTAATTTGTCCTACCATGGTGTACAATTTTTTTAATCAAACTACCATGGCCGACCAAGTAAAACAGAACATGCTTGCATGGGTACCACATCACAATCCACATAATCAGAATATGTAGCACTACTAAAATGCACACAAACAATATGTGTTACCTTAACCTTTCCACTATTATTGAACCATTGGATGTAATCAGGATGAGGATGTGGTCTGGTGGTTAGAGACAGCTTCTCCACCATCTCCATGCTAGCCAAGTTATTGCAACTCCCTCCATCGATGATGACGCGAACAGAACAGTCCTTCACAACTCCCTTTGTGTGGAACAAGTTGTGCCTCTGATTTTGCTCAGCCTGTGTAACCTGCACACTGAGAACACGTTGAGCAACTAAACTTTCATACCTGTTAGCGTAATCAGCAGCCATGTAGTGTGTCTCTGGTTCTCCATCCTCGCCACCCTGTTCTTCACTTGCAATGAGAGCCAAAGTCTCCTCATCATAATCACTAGCGGACGCATATCCACCATCCTCAGTAACAATCATTACACGCTTGGAAGGGCATTCTCTCGCAAAGTGATCTCCACCCTTGCAAGATAGCATATAACCTCATGTGTTTGCCTTGTGGATGCAATAGATGAAGAAGAGCTCTATGCAGGCCCAGAAGGTGTGCTCTTCGCAGAGCGTGGAGTAGGAGCCTGTTTCCTGGTATCGCGGTTGAAGTTGGAGGTAGAAGTAGGTGGTGTTGCAGCAGGACGTGCGGAAGTAGAGTAGGTACATGGCGTCCATGATGAAGTGCGACATGCAGAAAAAGTAGTTCTCACCATTGCTTATCGATCCTGCACTTCACGTTCAGCTTTGCAAGCAAGATGAAATAAACGAGTGATAGTGTTATACTCCTTATACTCTAGAATAGTCTGAATCTCTCTATTTAATCCACCCCTAAAACGTGCAAGCATAGCTTCATTCTCCTCAAAAATACCACATCTAATCATGCCAGTTTGTAATGACTGATAATATTATTCTACAGAATTTTTTCCTTGTCTTAAACGTTGCAAATTTTGAAGAAATTCACGTTGATAATAAGGTGGCACCCAATGATTATGCATAGCAGTTTTCAAAGAATCCCAAGTAGTTGGAATATTAGCATGGTGTATTCTACAATGTTCTGACAACCAAACACTAGCAAAGCTAGTGAATGAACAAACAACAACAACAACACGTCTATCCTCAGGAAATTGTAAGCATGTAAAACATTGTTCTGTTTCTAACTCCCATGTAAGATATATATCAGGAACATATCTACCCTCCAATGTCGGAATATTCAATTTAAGTTTAGGGAGATGGTCATGATCCCATACCCGAGGGGGGGTGCAGCCCTACCGTTACGGTTGTAGCCATGTGGCCGACCTGGTGCATGTGGTGGTGGTTGCCCCTGAGGCTAATCTAGAGAAACCTCTCCCTCATCATCATAATCACCATTGTAATCTTCAACCTGGTCAACGACAGTAGCAGCAGGAGCCACAAAAGTAGAAACAGTATCAACAGTACCAGTATGTTGGGCTAGGCCGAGAGGCACATGTCGCACTCGTCGTTCGAAAGGGATAGGAGTTGCAGCTTGTGGTGGTAGACGGGCAAGCACCTCATTGAACTTGGCATCCATTTTGGTGTCGAATGTCTTCTCCAAACCATCTAGCTTCTCCATGGCCTCTCCAAAGTTGGTCAAAAAGTCTTGTACCTGGTCAGCCATCATTTTCTAAAATTTATCATAGAGTGCTTTGTTGGTCATGCTCTCCCAATCGATCCCGTCATTGTGTGATCCCGGCATGGTTAGCAGAAATAGGAAACACACAAGAATATGAAACCTACAGACTACTGGGACGTGGTGGTGGTGGTGGTGTGTCACAAATCCTTTAAGCGAATCTCAAATTCTTACTAGTTCTTACCCAGCAGCAGGCGGTGATCGGCAACCGTTGTAGTCCAAACTCTCAAAGCATGGATAGAGCGATTGCCAGGTGGTGTCAAACACATGACATAGATATATGTGGAGCTGGGATGGCTTATAATATGGTAGCAAAAAGGGTTAGCAATAATCAATTCAGAGATGAAAGGTTGAATAAATGCTCAATGACGATGTTGTGCTGGTCCTAGGCTAGACAGTGCTAGAGATGCGAGCCTAAAACACCAACAAAATCACGACATTACACGTAATCAGGGGAAGAGCACACTCTGAATTTTTTTGGCGCCTCTTTTTTTTGCGCTCTTTTTTTTTCTCAAAAAAATCACTACAATGGAGAGTGCCTCAAAACTCTTCCCACATCGTATAAGCAAGATGGGCACACAATTTTTTGGACTAATTTTTTTTCTGGAGCAATTCGGGGGCTGCGACAACCAAAAATTTCGACAAAAATCACTATGATGGCAAGTGTCACAAAATGCTTTGGAGAACCTAAAATCAAGATAGGGAAAAAATATTTTTGGCCGATTTTTTTGGGCCAAAACATGCTCTGCAAAGCGCGCCAGACTTTTTTTTCCTGACACCTATGCAGGTAGGAAAACACAAATCGAAATCAAAAGGATCTCGAAACTAAACCTAAAACGAGCTGGACTCGGACTGGTGGTGGATTTGTGGTGGTATATATGGACACCAATGGATAGTGATGGTGGGTGGTGATATATGGCAGCGGTGATGATGGTGGTGGTATATGGCAACTATGAAGATGATGCGGTGGCGGCGTGACAACCTGTGAATAGAACTCAAAACTCTAAAAGACTAGACACTAAGACCAGCAACTCGACACGATGATGTAACCACAAATTCAACAAAGAAAAATACAGAAAAGACTATAGAAAGGCTTAGATTTGTTCGGATATGATGATCTAACCCTAATTTTTTTGTGGCTTTTTCGTGGACTAAAGGTATGAAGAACAGATGCGATCTAAACTACGAAAACTGGTAAAATCTCACTGAGCAACCTGGAAATCTGATACCACATGATAGAGGAGAAGTTGTCCCTGTCTTTCGATGAGATGGTGGCTATCGTTTTTGGTGGAGTAGACTTTGATGATCCGACTATGAACGTGTGATGATGTCGCGCCTTAGCAATCGCTAAACCAACTCCAAGAGGTTATTGACCATGCCAGACAACGATCAACCTGACCATGAGGGTCTATTTCCTACACACAAACGAAGAACAAGCAAGAAACTAAGATTGCAATCTGGATATTGCGAATATAAGAGGAAAGCTTTATTGATGAAGTGGGGTTGTGTGACGCCTTTGTCTGGTCGTGGAACACAAACGAAGAACGCGAAGTTGCAGCTATGGCGAACTTGTAATCTAAACAAAACCCAACCTAAAACGATGCCCTAAGAACTGTATATTTGGGGGAATAGAGGGGAATTTCGTGCCCCCTTGGAGGAGGGGTCCGAAACCGACCCTAACTCAGTTTCCCCATACATACGGACTCTAAAAACAGCCTATAATATGGTATTTAGAAATTACATGGGTCTGGCCCAACAATAAGGTGGCGCAGCTCCTATATTAGCCTAGGGACTAATTTTATAAAGCGGCATCATGCATATTTCTCCCAAGGATTCTTGCTCCCATTATGGTGGATTCAAAGTGCGAAAATCATCACTGGAAGCTCCATTGTTCTTTCCCGCGCGCGCACCTTCTTCTCCATGCTTGATCCCGCTCCAATGGTCATCCTTATTGTCCATGCTAGGTCCTTCATTCATAAGTAAAACAAAAGTATCTAATTTAGGAAGCATCATATGTTCATGAACATTAGAAGGATTTGCAAGAAACGAAAGTATCTAGTAATTCAATTGACGTGCGCGAGCTCTAGTAATTGGTCCTATATGTATAGTAGTCGGAGTTGTGGGTGTAGCATTAGTAGGGATGTCCTCATCACTCCCCCTAAATTTGTGCATTAATTTTAAATTTGCATTTGGATGTAAATGCACAATCGATTAGGTACATGGGGCACTTCATCCATGTCACATACAACTTGGTGGTGTGCGAGAGTAATAGGATTTAATATCATAGCACAACACATAAAGCCAAGTGAATGATCATCTCATGACCATCAAAAGGATAGGAAATAGTAGCAACACACATTAAAGCATATGATCAAACACAACCAAAAGTATAACACATCCAAACAAAAAATACCAAGTGTTTTAAAAATAGCAATATAAACCAGACGCTCTCTCACTCAAAGCCTATATCTATATACAACTTCTCCCCCTTTGGCAACAAGATACCAAAAAGATCAAAGAGATATAGCTAATTGTCCTTCTACGGCTGATCTCCTTCGATGGTCGATGTCAGAGTCGAGAGAACTGCGTCGGCAAAGACCTCTACTGATGTCATGGATGGAGTTGGAGTAGCAACTTTAGGAACTGGAGGAGCTAAAGTTACTATGGCTGGTGGAGAAGATGAATGTCTTGTCTCCGGAGTTGGCTCTTTAGGTGTCCTGGCCTGTGTCCTGAACTGGGCAGTCATCCTGACAGGTGCACTATCCTCATCACCATTAGAAGAATCACACTCTGAAGAGGTGCAATGGATAGGAGCTTCATCTACTTTACTTCTTGAGCTCATTGATGGTCCTGGTTAGCCCATCCACCTTCTCATTAAGAGTCTTCACTTTGTCCTCAAAGATGTTCACAAGGCTTTCCTGACTATCCAGTATGATTTTGATGTCCTTCTTCATGTCCATGACTGTAGAGATCAAGAGATACATCTACTCATTCCTTGATCTTGGGACTTGCGCACTAGTGCCTCTAGCTGCCTCTTCCTCTGCCTGAGCTGTAGCTGATGTGGGATGGTCTGGGTCCATCACCACAATGTTGTCCTTGAAGTTTGGCTGTAGGGGCAAGTGGGGTCTGTCCAGGGAAAAGATGTGCTTCTCAAACTGGGAGTTGATGAGCATCTGAATGTAGGGTGCATAGCAGCATGAGCGCTTCTAATCAGCAACAACACTCTTCACTTTCTCCACAATAAGGCCCATCACTCGGAATCTCTAGTTCCGATCAATAAGAATCAGCAAGTTGATGGAGTAGCCTCGCATCATCTTCTCGTCACTTGACTTGCGCATCAAGGTATGCCTCAATGTAGTGTTAATGTTGTGGAGACCTGTCTGGAGGTGATAGATGGATCCTAGCTTGTGGGACTGAAGTTGTGCAACAGGGATGACATTGTACATGTCCTTCATGGCATTGTGGCTTTCCTTGGACTCTGAGTATATGCAAATGTCTACATCCCATGCCTTTGGGACTCCTAATACAGAAGCCCATTCATCAACTGTAGACTCGTATCTTGCTCCTTCTATCATCCACACTATCCTGCCATCTCCATAAAAGTGAGTAGTGGAGTAGAATTGCATGATCATCTCGTCATTCCATGCAGTGAATTCTCTGCCAAAAAACTAATCAATGCCAATGCAGTGGAAGTTATCTTGCACACAGGGGAAATAGTTCTCATTCTCCTTGATGTACTTCCAATCGACATATCTCATGTCACTCACAACTGAACTCTTGTCAAGCAAGATTGTCTCATAGAAATCTTGTTGCTCCTTAGTGTAGAACCAGTAGTCCACAGCTGTCTTCCTCCTCTGAGAGTACGGATCATTGGCTCTCCATTCTCTCAATCCTACATCCTTCTTCTTCTTCTTCATATAAACAACAATAGGATGGTTGACATTGGTTCTAGAAGATGAGGTCCGAGCTTCATCAATGCAGACATAGCATCATCATCAACTTCTCTAAAAGTATATCCTTTATTCTTCTCAATAGTTGGAATGTCTCTGGTAGTCCTCTTGGACTTCTTTGCAGTAACCTTCTTAGGTGTAGACTTGCTGCACTTAGAGGGACCTAGCTTTGGCATAGCATATGCCAACCAACTTCTTCAGCTTCTTCTTGGGAGGGTTCTTGACAACATGCTCTTCCTCCTCCTCCTCAGCAGCAACATCACCAGCAGCCTCCTCTGGATCCTCAAACATTGAGGTAGGCCTGCCTACAACACGAATGATCCTCTTCCTGGCCTTCTTCTCTCCTTCCTTCTTAGGCAAACACTTCCTTGGGGTCTCAATAGTCATGGTAGCCCTAGCACTCTCAAGTGCTCTCGTAGTCTCTGGAAGTGCATATACCTTGCTGACTACCGTCCTGGATGAGGTGGCCTCATTGGCTGACTTCTTGGCAGCCTTCTCTTGCTTCTTAGAAAGAATCTCCTCTGGCACAAAGTCTGAATCCTCCTCATCTGAATTTAGTCTTTTCCTAGGCCTTGTAGCAACCTTAGGCAACCCATGAGAACTAGGGGTGCCTGGATATGAAAATGAGTTGGACCCAGGGCTAGTGCCCGAACTCCTGTTAATGTTCTGTTCCTGCAAGTTCTGGCTATCCTCTGAACCTGACATAGATGACCCTATGAATAGAGTTGAGAAGAGTGGAAATGGATAAGTCAACACAAAATGCAGAGTTTTTTGAAAGTTTGAACAAAATATTCTCAAGGTTTACATTCTGTTGCATGAAAATTGGTACACCCGAAGCAAAATTTTCAGTGCTACCTGTAGGATCAATAGAAGAGTGTCTAGAGGGGGGGGGTGAATAGACTACTAGCAGGAATTTAAATCCTAACTTTCCCAAGTTAATTGGTTGGCAGATTTTAAAAGTTTTAGCAAGTCTAGCAAGTCTAACAGCCCTACACATGCATGTCTACAAATATGGTAGCGGAAAGTAAAGAGATTGCACATGAAGTAAATAGATGAGATAGGAAGATCAAACGCAATAGGAGACACAAAGATTTTTCCCGTGGTTCCAATAGCTGGTGCTATCGTACGTCCATGTTTATGGAATCTTCAACCCACAGAGGGTAATGGTCACGAGGGTCCATGGAGGGCTCCACCCATAAGGGTCCACGAAGTAGATACCTTGACTATCCCATATGGCTTCCATCCATGAAGGACTAGCCTCACTATGGGTTGATCTTCACGAAGTAGGCGATCTCGTTTCCCTTACAAACTTCTTGGTTCACTCCACAACACGAAGTAGGAGGATCCCAAGCGACACCTAATCAATCTAGGAGGCACCACCCTCCAAAAGGTAATAGGCTCGGTAATGACGATGAACTCCTTTCTCTTGTGCTTCAAGATGATAGACTCCTTAACACACAATCACTCTCCCACAGATTTGGCTTGGTGGAATAGATGGGATTGGTGGAAAGCAACTTGGGGAGGCTAGAAACCAAGATCCATATGGTTGGAGTGGAAGATCTTGATCTCAACACAAGGGTAGGTGGTTCTCTCTCAGAAAATCTGATAGGATAGGTATGGAATAGTTCTGAGTGCTTCTCTTTCGAGTAGGTAGTGGTGGAGGGGTATATATAGGCATCCCCAAAAATCCAACCGTTACACACAAAATGACCAACTCGGTGACACCGATGTGTTAATCTTGGTGGTACCAAAGTGATGAAAAGGTGGCAACTTTTGAATCTCGGTGAGACCGATATATGACACTCGGTTGCACCGATAAGGTGACCAACGGTCAGATTTCCAATCTCGGTGAAGCTGACCCAATAATCTCGGTGGTACCGAAAATGTGAATTTGCGTAACAGAAAGTTGGCAACCTATACTTGTTGGCACCGGTACGGAATCGATTGCATCGAAGTGGCTAGGGTTTGGGTGAGTGTGTCTAGGTTCTGGAATCGGTGGCACCGGGATAGGAATGTTGGTTGCATCGATTTTGAATGTTTTCTATAGACAGACTTTGGTGGGAGAGCTTGTGGATTTTTTTGGTGACTATCACTTGTGCACGTATGAGCATTTTGTTCACCAACAAAACCTTACCCCTTTTAATAGTATTGGCTTTCCCATGGACTCAAAGTGATTTCTCACAAATGTAAAATGTAGAGTCATCTTGCTTGAAGCTTGGCCAACCTATTTCCTTGCATCTTGGGGTAATTCCACAATCCTTTTGCAAACCCAACTCTCCATGGACTATTGTCTGAAATAACGTAGATAGAGGTGTTAGTCCAAGAGACAATGTATGGTGTCATGAATTATCAAAATCACCAAGGGAGCATGTTGTGCTTTCAATCTCCCCGTTTTTGGTAATTGATGACGACATACAATAAAAGCTTCAAATATATGCATGGATGTAATGAGGACTTTGAGAAACACATGACTTAGATTTTCTCCCCCTAAATGTGTGCGGTCCTTTAAAGGATAGTTCGTTTGGAATGCATGGACACACATATAGATGAAGGGATATAGAAGTCATGTGTATCTTGGATATATGCATCAATATATATGAATGAAATGTATATTCTTTTTCAAGACTTCACTATTGCAAACAATATGTGGAAGAAGAAAGAGATCATATTGATCAAAGATATGATGCATATACTTACCTTGAGTTCTTGAGCATTCTAGTAGTAGAGACACACTTCAGAAAACAATGTTAGGAAACACAAGAGTATTCTACTAAACAAAAGCAATAGAACTCAAAGGATACCAAGATATGGAGAACATATAAAATATGATAATCCTTAAGATTGATAAGTGTCCTCCTTTAGCATTAATCATTTATAGCTTTTCTCCCCTTAGATATGAAAGTGGTAGTTCATCCTCTCCCCCTCAATCCCAGCATGTAGATATTGGGATTGGATAGGGTGAGAAAAAGGTCTAAAGTGAACAGTCAAATAGTATAAAATAGTCTACAAATTTTTCTCCAAAATATATTTCCCCCTACATTGTTCTCACCTTGTGTAAGTATAAACTTTCGATATTTTTCTCTCCCCCTAAGTCATATCTTCCCCTTTGCATAAGCATGTAACACTCCCTTGAGCATGAAGCTTTGATATTGTCCACCTTTGGCATAAATTACCAAAAAGGTCAAACGTAGGAGTAGTTACAGAGATCATTGACAAGAAAGGGATCCTCGAGAACAAGGGTCACTGACAGTAGGGTTCATAGAAAAGAACTAAGGGAATAATTGAATGTAACTTCTCTCCCTTTGGCAAATTTGAGTCTTCTTCTCCTTGGAGCTAGGGATCCTTGAATAATGAATTTATCCCCCTAATACTAGCTTGTTATTCCCTCTCCTTTTTTAATAAAGGGGTCATCAAAGGAATAAGAACATCACAAGAACAGATGCAAATTTTTTTTATTAAAGAAACACAGATTTAGAAAAGAAAGAAAATCGATGACTTTGGGATAAATAAATTGATGGTACCGAGATTGTGTAGTGTAGCTCATCTGCAATTTCGGTAGAACCGAGTTACTTATATCGGTGGCTCCGAATGAGTGACCACGTTTCTGTTTTCACAGAGACAAGAGAAATAGTTTCAAAAAGGGAATGCGATTTTTTTTACAAAGGACATCAGTTAGATAAGAATTGAGTGGTTATGAGAGATCATGCAAATAGAGAGAAAGCCACATAAGATTCTTAACTAGATGATGGGAGATGACTAGGTCACCTATATTAGAGTATATTGACTTAGGATCCAAGAAAGAATACTTGATCATAGGTCATACTGGATGTTAAGCTCAAAATAGGGTTACCATTTTTTGATTAAGCATTTTAATGTCTACATATCATTTGAGTTTCTTTAGCCCATGACTTGGAGTAAAGCCTTTTCAAGGATATGAGTACATACCTTTGAGTGATGTTGATGACGTTGGTCGTAGGTGAACTTGTTGAGGATGCTCGAGGTTGATGAAGATCATCTTGAATTGGGAGCAATCCTTCTCGTTCTAGTACACTAGTCACCTACAAAGGCTAGTCATGAAACGAAGAACAATGGATATATCCAATTGACATGATACCACTTAAGATTTTGCAACTAAGATCAAGTATATGTCAAGGATATGTTTTTGTTGTCTTCTTCCTTCCATCATTAAGAGGGGTTGTGGATACTTGGTAATGACAAGATTGCTTATGATTGGAGTTGATGGTAATCTTGTGGAATGAAGTTCTTCCAAGTACCTACAAAAGGTTAGATGCGATACAAGGGAGCATAGAATTCCATGGCATATGATAACAAGTTTCGGGAACATGGAAATAACAAGAAAGCTCATGCCATTGCTTGCTTTCGAGTGAGTGTAGCTCAAGTTTGAAGCATCGATGGTGTTCAACTCACTCCTCAAGTGACAAAATGTTTTCTCATCAAGTGGCTTGGTAAATATATCGGCTATTTGCTTCTTAGTGCGAACATGCTTAAGATTAATATCTCCTTTGGAAGCATGATCACGAATGAAATGATGTCGAACTTGAATATGCTTAGTTCGAGAATGTTGCACATGATTATAACCAATTTTAATAGCATTTTCATTGTCCCAAAGTAATGGAACATTTTTAACATAAATCCCATAATCCTTAAGCATTTGTGTCATCCATTGTAATTGCACACAACAAGATCGAGCAGCAATATAGTCAGCTTCGGCAGTACATAGAGATACTGAGTTTTGTTTCTTGGAGGACCAAGACACAAGAAATCTACCCAAAAATTGACAAGTACCCGAGGTGGACTTTCTATCAACCTTCTCACCGGCATAGTCCAAATCGTAATAGCCAACAAGATTAAAAGAAGATACCTTGGGATACCAAATGCCAAAGTTTGGTGATTGTATCAAGTATCTTAGAATATGTTTCATAGCCAAAAGTTGACACTCTTTAGGTGCAACTTGATATCTAGCACACATGAAAATACTAAGCATAATATCGTGACGAGATGCACATAGATATAGCAATGAACCAATCATAGATCGATAAACCTTTTGATCAACTGGTTCATCCTCCCTGGTAAGATCAACATGTCTACTAGTGGGCATGGGAGTTTTCATACCTTTGCACTCCTGCATGTTGAACTACTTGATCAAGTCCTTAGTATACTTAGTTTGAGAGATGAAAGTTCCTTCTCTTGATTGCATGATTTGCAAACCAAGAAAGAATTTCAGCTCACACATCATAGACATCTCATACTTCTCGGACATAAATCTTCCAAATCTTTCACTAAATTGAGGGTTACTAGAACCAAAGATAATATCATCCACATAGATTTGGCACATGAATAATTCACCACTAACTCTCTTAGTGAACAAGTTTGCATCAATTTTACCAATTTCAAAACCTTTTTCAATTAGAAACTTTGTTAAACATTTATAGCAAGCACGAGGGGCTTGCTTAAGACCATAAAGAGCTGTACGAAGCTTGCAAACATGATTATGTTTCTTAGGATTCACAAAACCAGGTGCTTGCTTAACATAAAACTCTTCTTCAATTTCACCATTTAAAATTGCACTTTTGATATCCATTTGATAAAGTGTTATGTCATGGTGATTAGCATAAGCAAGAAGAATATGTATAGCTTCAAGTCTAGCCATGGGGACATAAGTCTCACCGTAGTCCATACCTTCGACTTGCATATATCCTTAGGCTACGAGACAAGACTTGTTGTGCACAACTTGACCGTCTATGTCTTGTTTGTTCTGAAACACCCATTTGGTTCCGATGATGTTGTGCTCATCTTCAGGATTCTCCATGAGTGTCCACACTTCGTTCCTGTCAAAGTTGTGAAGCTCTTCATGCATAGCGTTCACCCAATCCGCATCTTTAAAGCTTGTTCTACCTTCAATGGCTCAATGCTGGAGATGAAAGAATAATGCTCACAAAAGTTAGCTAGACGGGTTTTAGAGCGAGTGATTCTCCCTATTTGTATATCACCAAAGATTTGGTTTAGGGGATGGTTCTTAGTCACTTGAGCTCGAACTCGGGTCAACTTGTGATTTTTGGATGGTGGAGCTTCTTCTTCTTCATCACCATCTCCTTGATCTTCATTGTTGTTGAAGGTGTCATTCCCTTGAGGTGGTGGTGAAGGTGGTTGTGGTGGAGCTTCATGATGCACTTCCTCCTCTTCATCATATCGTCATGTACCACTTGTGGATGCCTCCATGTCGTGTTGAGGTTCACCTTGACGTGAAGTAGGGGCTTCCACTTGAGTTGATGAAGTACTTTCCTTCACCTCCATGGGGTGAATTTTGCCGATGGGTAGATCTAGAATAGCTTCTGAAGGGTCCTTATCACCTACATCATTTTGCAATTGTTCGACTTGCAAACTATTAGATTCATCAAAATTCACATCTACCGTCTCTTCAACTTTTCGAGTGAAGTTGTTGTAGACACGGTAGGTGTGAGAGTTCGATCCGTAACCAAGTAGGAAACCTTCATGAGATTTGGGAGGAAATTTAGCACGACGATGCTTATCAAGAATGTAGCACTTTGAGCCAAATACCCGAAAGTATCCGACTTGGGGTTTGTTACTGGTGAGTAGCTCATATGCCGTTTTACCGAGAAGATTGTGCAAGTATAGTCGGTATGTGGCATGACATGCGGTTTCAACGGCTTCTGCCCAAAAGTGTCTTGGCATCTTGTATTCGTCAGACATCGTTCTTCCCATCTCAACGACCGTCCGGTTCTTCCTCTCAACAAATCCATTTTGTTGAGGTGTGTACGTGGCCAAGAACTCGTGTGATACACCTTCGTCAAGAAAGGTATCCACATGGGTGTTCTTGAACTCTGATCCGTTATTGCTCCGAACCTTCTTGATATTCACTTCAAACTGATTTTGCGCTTTGCGAGCGAAGTTCTTGAAGATCTTTTGAACCTATGACTTATTATCAAGAAAGAATACCCACGTAAATCTGGACAAATCATCAACTATAACTAGAGCATAGGAATTTCCACCAAGACTCTTGTAAGCATTAGGACCAAAAAGATCCACATGAAGTAACTCGAGTGGTCTCCTAGTAGTCATGATATTCTTAATGGGATGACTTCCACCTACCTGCTTTCCAACTTGACAAGCACTACAAAGTCTATCTTTGTCAAAGGTAACATCTTTAACACCAAGTATATGATCACCCTTGATAAGCTTGTCTAAATTACGCATGCCAACATGTCCTAGTCTTCTATGCCAAAGCCACCCTTTAGAAGATTTTGTAATAAGACAAGTACGAGGTTTGGATCTCTTAGTGAAATCAACAATGTAAAGATCAACTCTACGGAAACTGGTAAAGACCATTTTATGATTATCTTGACGAAACACTTGGCAATCTACTTTCGCGAATAACACATTGAAACTGAAGTTGGCAAGTCTAGATACGGAAAGAACATTGTAGCTAGGAGATTCAACAAGCATGAAATTTTGAATAGAGATATCATGGGATATGGCCACCTTACCAAGACCAAGTACCTACCTTTAGAGTTATCTCCAAACGTTATGTACCTTCGCGGTCCATGGTTTGGTGTGATCTCTTCGAACATCTCTCTATCTCCAGTCATATGATCCGTACATCCACTGTCGAGAATCCACTCTTTTTCTCTGGACATGTAATCCTTAAAGTTTGCCATAAGACTCAGATTCTTCATGATCTTTTCATGCTCAATGTCGAACAACTCATCTTCACCAAAGCAGTCATGTTCCACATTGTCATCATCAAGTGGGAAATCCTCGTCATAAAGAACAAGATATTTGTTAGAATTGTGATGATGACAATGTTCAAGTTTATGAACGCGAATGGCTTCAAAGATAATGTTGTTGATAGTGGTGACATCTCCTTTAGCACGCATCAGATCACGGAGCTCAAATAGGCATTTATCAAAGTTTGGATCATTAGGCTTCATTTTGTGAAAAGCAATAGTTTTATGAAGAATTTCATAAAGATGTCCTAAATAAATATCTGGATATCATTTCTCCAAATCAGTCCACAAGGTATAGGCACATGCAAAGTTCTTCAATTGAGAAAGCACGAATCTTGGTAAACCTCTAACAATAAGATTGCCAGTTCTTAGGTTACCAAGCATGTTAATTTCCTCTTCGTGTGTGGGATGCAATTCATCAATAGGGAGCACATAGGGCTTTTCAATATATTTTTTCAAATGGAATTTATCAAATAGAGCAATCATGGCATTCCTTCCATTGACTATAGTACTCTCCATCAAGAATAGGCACTCTACAACTCAAACTCTCTATACTAGACACATCAATCTTCCTCCATGGTGATCAAACCGAAGCAATCGAGACCAATGCTCTGATACCACTTGTAGGATCACTAGAAGTGTGTCTAGAGGGGGCGGGGGTGAATAGACTACTAGCAGGAATATGAAACGTAACCTTTTCCCAAGCTAATTGGTTGTCAGATTTTAACAGTTTTAGCAAGTCTAGCAAGTCTAACAGCCCTACAAATGCATGTCTACAAATATGGCAGTGGAAAGTAAAGACATTGCACATGAAGTAAAGAGATGAGATAGGAAGATCAAACACAATAGGAGACGCAAATTTTTTTTCCGTGGCCCCCATAGCTGGTGCTATCGTACGCCCACGTTTATGGAGTCTTCAACCCATGGAGGGTAACGGTCATGAGAGTCCACGGAGGGCTCCACCCATAAGGGTCCACGAAGTAGCAACCTTGAATATTCCATATGGCTTCCATCCACAAAAGACTAGCCTCACTATGGGTAGATCTTCACGAAGTAGGCAATCTCCTTGCCCTTACAAACTTCTTGGTTCACTCCACAACACGAAGTAGGAGGCTCCCAAGAGACACCTAACCAATCTAGGAGGCACCACCCTCCAAAAGGTAATAAGCTCGGTAATGACGATGAACTCCTTGATCTTGTGCTTCAAGATGATACACTCCTGAACACACAATCACTCTCTCACAGATTGGGCTTGGTGGAAGAGATGGGATTGGTGGAAAGCAACTTGGGGAGGCTAGAAATCAAGATCCATATGGTTGGAGTCGAAGATCATGATCTCAACACAAGAGTAGGTGGTTCTCTCTCAGAAAATCTGATAGGATAGGTATGGAATAGTTCTGGGTGCTTCTCTTTGGAGTAGGTGGTGGTGGAGGGGTACATATAGGCATCCCCAAAAATCCAACCATTACAAACAAAATGACCAACTCAGTGACTTCGATGTGTTAATCTTTTGAAAGGTGAAAACTTTTGAATCTCGGTGAGACCGATATATGAAACTCGGTTGCACCAATAAGGTGACCAACGGTCAGATTTCCAATCTCGGTGACGCCGACCCAACAATCTCGGTGGTACCGAAAATGTGAATTTGTGTAACAGAAAGTTGGCAACCTAAACTCGATGGCACCGGTATGGAATCAGTTGCACCGAAGTGGCTAGGGTTTGGGTGAGTGTGTCTAGGTTATGGAATTGGTGGCACCGAGATAGGCATGTTGGTTGCACCGATTTTGAATGTTTGTCTATAGACAGACTTTGGTGGGAGAGAATGTGGATGTTTTTGCTGACTATCACTTGTGCACGTATGTGTATTATGTTCACCAACAAAACCTTACCCCGTTTTAATAGTATTGGCTTTCCTATGTACTCAAAGTGATTTCTCACAAATGTAAAATGTAGAGTCCTCTTTCTTGAAGCTTGGCCAGCCTATTTCCTTGCATCTTGGGGTAATTCCACAATCCTTTTGGCAACCCCACTCTCCATGGACTATTGTCTGAAATACACTAGATAGAGGTGTTAGTCCAGGAGACAATGTATGTTGTCATGAATTATCAAAACCACCAAGGGATCATGTTGTACTTTCACTACCGAGACTGGCTTTCTCTTTAGCAGAAACTCGACACTCCTTTTTGCGAGGCCGAAAAGGAGTACCCGGTTTCACCGAGATAGTTCTCAGCAACACAAAGGGCAAATCAGTGACTCCGATTTGTTCGCTTTGGTTCCATCGAGTTTCATCGGCCGGACGTCAAACCCTAGAAAATCGATTGTTTGCTATCAAATGGAAGTTTCTTGTGGACAGATCAAACTCAAATGGTGGCTAGATGATGGAAAAGCCCTAAAACGCAAGAATCAGAGGTTGGAGAGCAAGAGGGGGCCAAATCCATACCCTAACTTGGCGATGGATCTGCTATGATGGCGAGGATGGAGAAGATTCCGACGATGGCGGCAATTCCCAGCGGCAGAGACGCTCGGGGAGGCAAGGTGATGACCACGGGTCTTCGAAATGGCAGCTTAGGGTTTTGGGGCACGACGATTGAAGATTGAATTTGAAAGCTTTGGGTCCACAACATATATACCCTTCACTGTTGGTGACACCGATTCTAAATTTTCGGTGTCACCGAGTTTCTCAACTGTCAGCTGACACGGAAACTCGATGTAACCGAGAATATGGAATTGGTAGTACCGAGATTGAAAACCAGATCAACCCTAGGAATTCGATGAGACCGAGATTTTTGAGTTGGTTCCACCGAGATGCACTTTGGAGGTTTTACTCGTCAGTCCTTTGTCGATACGGAACTCCGAGTGCTCCTCACACAGAGAGATCGAAAAGTACTTTTTCAAATTTTGTGATGAAGCATGAATAGAATATGAGGTGAGAAAGCATTGATAGCTAGAGGACTGGTCCTAGGCATTCTTGTACATCCAATTGGCAACTGAAAAAACAAAGGCCAAATAGCAACAATTAGATGTCCTCGAATCAGTAAATAAATGCAGACCAACATGCTCACACAATAAGATGTCAAATGAAAACATGGCAAACATGCACAAACAAACTAGCATATAACAAGCACTTTGGCTATGATGGAGTCATATATATATATATATATGAGTATACTGACTTAGGAGCCAAGTAAGAATACTTGATCATAGGTCATACTCATCGTTTAAGCACAAGTGGGGTTACCACTTTTACATAAAGCATTTAATGTTCTCACATACTATGAGATGCTTTGACACAAGTTTTAGAGTAAATCTCCCCCTTGATGTGAAATCCCCCCGTAGGAGGGATAAACTAACCTTGGGTTTTATCGATCAAGACTTCATGTAGGTGAAGTAGTGGTCGATGCTCAAAGTTGATGAAGATCACCATGAGTTGGGAGCATGCTTGTTGTTTCATTAGTCTTCTCACCTACATGGGTTAGTCCCAACACACATGAGACAAATACAAGGATTTCTATGGACATGGAGTGCAAAGCATACATAATGATGTCCATTGATTTGTTGATTACCTGGTCCCTTGCTTACCTTTGAGGTAATGTGTGACTCCTTGAACTATTGCATGATGTTGATGTTGATTGCAACTAGTTCTAGACAATAATGAATTTGAGTGAATTTCATTGGCGGAGTCACCCCTCAAGAACTTCTCTAGTTCTTCTTCTTGGGGACCCACATCAAGTTGATGGGGATCCTCGGTGTTGAAGTAGCACTTGTAAAAGTTGGGCTTGCAGTAGCCTAGGGAACCCACTTCACCAAATCTTGGGATTCATCTTCATATGAGTCAATGTCCTCTTGAAGCTTGTTCTTGTCCTTGAGCTTGTGGTCTTGTGGTGGAAGGTCATCTTGCGATTTTCTTCACTTGGGGAGAGTATTTTCATACTTCTCCTTTTGAGGAACAAACTTGGGATTGGGTTACTGACCTTCTGCCCATTCAACTCCATTAGCGTTGAAGGAGCCAACACCATGGTTCTTTTGGTGTCCTCCATGCTTGCGTACAATCTCCTCAAATTGTTTGCACACTTCAAGACTCTTGTATATACCTTTCTCTATAATCCCTTTCAAAAGTTCACTTTGTTGCTCAAGTGTAACTTGGCTAAGAGAAGAGTTAGTGGGATCAATAGAACTACTAGAAGCAATATCATTGGATTTATCATTTTAATTGCTACTAGTTGAAGAACCTTTCTTGCCTTTGTTACTAGCTTGCTTAGTCTTAACTTGTGGCATGAACATAGACAAGAGAAGTCGTTTGGCTAGATAAGAGGAAGTCTTCTTTTGAAGATCGTCATTGATAGCATTAAGGAACTCATGCTCTTGCTCCAAATTGAGCTTCTCAAAGCGGAGCTTCTCATGTGTCCTTACAAGCTCTCTATAATCTTGTAGAGTTGACTCGTGAGCTAGCTTAAGAGAGTTTAGTTCTTGAGTTACTCGTTCTATTTCCAACTTATAATCATCGCACGACTTATCTAGACTAGAGTGATTATTAGCAAGTTCATCTTGACTAAAATTACTAGATTTGTCAACTAGCAAATCATCTTGAATTAACAAGCCATCCTCATCACTATTGAAATCAAGATACTCAGGCTGTGATACCTTGGGGACTTTAGCCATGAAGCAACATCCACTCCCTTCATTTGGTGAATCAAATATGTCGTAGGAGTCCGTTGTCACTATTGCAAGTCCGCCAACACCTTCATCTTGACTATAGTTGGAGTTGGAGTTGTTGTCAGATTCAGAGTCGGAAACCCATTCACCAACATGAGCTTGATGTCTTCTTCTTGAGTAGCTCTTGGTGTACTTGTCCTTCTCCGAGTCCCTACTTCTTCGTGAGGGTCTTTGTTTATAATGATAATCCCTACACCATCTCTCTCTTCGAGGTGACCCATCTCTTGAGCTTCGTCTTCTTGGTAACTCTTCTTTCCTTTTGTAAGGAGTCGTGCACTCATTGGAGTAGTGTCTGGGCTTCCCACAATTGTAGCAGTTTCTATCACGACTTGACGAACACTTCTCTTCATATCTTGAGTTGTAGCTTCAATCTTTGTTCTATTCTTGTAGAACTTGTAGAAATTCTCGACCATGATGCTTATCTCTTCATTTGTGCCAAGGTTGTCGCTTGATGTTGTGGGAGCATCACTTGTGGCTTGGTAAGCACCGCTAGACTTGTGGTGAAGATCTTCCTTGTCCTTGAGTGTCATCTCATGAGCAACAATCCTTCCAATCACTTCCGTTGGCTTCAGATCTTTGTAGTTGGGCATCATTTGTTTCAATGTGCATACAGTGTCATATCGATCATCCAAAGCTCGAAGTATCTTATTGATGATGAATTTGTTAGTCATTTCTTCGCTTCCTAAGCTGGCAATCTCATTGGTGATGACAGCTAGCCTAGACTACATCTCAGTGACTCCTTCACCATCCTTCATCTTGAAATTGTCAAGCTGACTTTCAAGAACATCCAACTTGGATTCTCTCATAGATTCGGTACCTTCATGCATATCAACCAAAGTATCCCAAATCTCTTTTGCATTCACAAGACGGGTGATTTTGTTGAATTCTTCAGGGCAAAGGCAGTTGAAGAGAATGTCATATGCTTGAGCATTGAGTTGCAACATTTTTAATTCTTCCGTAGTCGCTACACCATCTGGTCCCCTATCGTCTGCAAAGGAATCACCTTGCAATCCAACATGAACAACAGCCCAAACAGTGGGGTTATGACCAAGGAGATGCATTTTCATTTTGTGCTTCCAACTAGCAAAATTTGTGCCGTTGAAGTATAGACCTCTACAGTGATAATTTCCTTCTCTAGACGCCATACTCTCTTAGGTTGTGAAACCAATGCAATGGAGACCAAAGCTCTGATACCACTTGTAGGATCGAAAGTAGTGCTAGAGGGGGGTGATTAGACTACTTGACCAAATAAAAATCTACTTTTTCCCAATTTTAATTGTTGGCAGATTTTAGCATTCATAGCCAGTCAAATAAACCCTACACATGCATCTCTACGAGTATTGCAGGGGGAAATAAAGACAAGCATGTAAGTAAAGGGAGGGTAGGAAGATCAAACGCAATTGGAGAAACGTGTATATTTTCCCGTGGTTCCGATATGTGGTGCTATAGTACATCCACGTTTATGGAGTCTTCAACCCATAGAGGGTAATTGTCCCGAGAGTCTACGAAGGGCTCTACCCACGTAGGGTTCCACGAAGAAGCAACCGTGACTATACAATGATGGCCTACGTCCATGGAGTACTAGCAAAACTCGGGGTAAATCTTCACGAAGTTGGCGATTTACTTGCCCTTACAAACTTCTTGGTTCACTCCACAACACGAAGTAGGAGGCTCCCAAGTGACACCTAACCAATCTAGGAGGCACCACCCTCCAAAAGGTAATAGGCTCGATAATTTCGATGAACTCCTTGCTCTTGTGTTTCAAGCTGATAAACTCTTCAACACACAATGACTCACTCACAGATTTGGCTTCGTGGAAGAGATTGATTGGGTGGAAAGCAACTTGGGGAGGCTAGAGATGAAGATTCATATGGTTGGAATGGAATGGCATGATATCAACACATGAGTAGGTGGCTCTCTCTCAGAAAATCAATAGGTGTGAGTGGGGAACTATTCTGACTGCTTCTCTTGCGAGTCAGTGGTGGTGGAGGGGTATATATAGGAGTCTCAAAAAATCCAACCATTACACCTAATAATTCTGACTCGGTGACACCAATGTGTTAATCTCGGTGGTACCGAGTTGCCTCAAAGGTAGCAACTTTTGAATCTTGGTGAGAACGATATATAAAACTCGGTTGCACCGATAAGGTGACCAATGGTCAGATTGCTAAACTCGATGATGCCGATTTAACAAACTCGGTGGGACCGATTTTGTGAATTTGCATAATGGAAAGTTGGCAACCCAAACTCGGTGGCAACTAAGTATAATTGGTTACACAGATTGGCTAGGGTTTGGTTGAGTCTGTCTGAGGCTGAGAATCAATGGCACCGAGTGGAAAGTGTTGGTTGCACCAACTTTGGCTTAGGACAAACTTTTGTGGAAGAGCTTGTGGGTTTTTTGGTGAGTCTCACTTGTGCACGTATGAGCATTTTGTTCACCAACAGTACCTTACCCCCTTTTGATAGCATTGGTTGAGCTATGAACTCAAAGTGATTTCTCACGAAAGGTAAAATGTAGAGTCCTCTTGCTTGAAGCTCTGCCAATCTGTTTCCTTGCATCTTGGGGTATTGCACAATCCTTTTGCCAACCCATCATTGAACTTTTCCTGAAACATGCTTAGTGGAAACATTAGTTCAATGATATATATGTTGTTATTAATTACCAAAACCACCAAGGAAGCAAACGTGCTTTGAAATTTGCGCAATTCAACTCCTGTAGCGTTGCTCACATTAATATGCATATGTGTGTATATATCTATTGTGATCCACCAAAAATAGGGGAGAAATATTGCTTCAAATGTGTCACATCCCTAGTTAGCATTGCTCTAGTTAGCATGTGTGTGCATCATGTTTTGATTTTTTTATCAATATGAAATGGGGATCAACAGAAACCCTAACACCTCGCCTGAATCAACCAATTCAAATGATGTGAAAAATCAACAAATCCAAAATGCCCATCAAAAATGCCCCCATGTCTGATAAATATTGACATCAATATATCAGGGGATAACTTTAATTTTCAGAACATATATGTCATTTTGAAAGAAATGATAAAGCTTCTCAAAATGCCAAATAAAACATTATAAATATTCTAGCTATTAAAAAATATTGAAACTTTTTGTGGAGGTTTGAAATATTCAAACTAAGCTTGCGAAATATTTCAATATAATTTGGAATAGGTTTTGAGGCCTTCAAAAAAATGAAGCAATTGTCAGAAAAGCAAAAGAAAACCAAAAATGGAAAAAAAGGAAAGAGGGAGTTGACCTGGGGCCAGCTCTAGGCTGGCCCATCTGGCCTAGGGAGGTCTTCGTCCTCCTGCGGTGAGGAGGCTAGGCGTGTGGCCACCGCGCATGCACAGCCGTGCCGCCATGCAGGCAGTTGCCTGCCTGCCTCCCCCTTGCCAGCGCGACGGGGATAACCCTGTAGAGCCGTCACCATCGCTCTCTCCCCCCTCACAATCGCTCTCTCCTCTCCCTTTCCTCCTCTGCCGCCATGGCCGCCGATGCTCTGCCATCGTAGCGTCGTCGCCCTAGCCTCTTCCCTTGCTCCTGAGCTCCCCAATCGCTCTGCCTCGACGCCTTCTTCCTCCTCGCCGAGCCACGTGTCGTCAGGAGCCCTCCATCGCTGCATTGTCATCGTCTTCTACCTCCGGCCGCGGGCAAAGTATCGAAGCTCGCCACCGCTCCAGGCCTTCCCTGAGCCCGCTTCCAACGCCTCTACAACCGCCGTGAGCCCTGGTCCCATTCCCCCTCTCCTCCCCGTCGCTAGCGCGCTCTAGCGTCGTTTTGCCTCGGGCTTGAGAGCTCCTCTCTGCCGGCAAGGACGATGTCGTCGCTGTGGTGGACCAAGCCCGCACCTGAGCACGTAGGCATGCTCAAGAGGGCCCCAGGGAGCCTTAGGAGCCAAGAGTTGTCCCGCTCGAGCTCTGGCTCGACGAGCCCGTGCTCTCCCGACCTCCGGCAGTCATTGTGCTCAACGCCGGCGTCGACTCCGGCCATCCCAGCGCTCGGGGTGTGTCGGGTTCGACGCGCGCGAGCACTCAGGCCTGTTCAGTGCCCTCCGCCGTCCATTTGGTCGTCGTCAGAGGTTTGCCGACCCCCTCCACCATCCGTGACGTCACCGTCGAGTCAACCCATTTGACCACGGTGATTACCCCCTGGGTCAACTAACAAGTGGACCCGACCCTGTTATCTTAAAGATTAGTTTAGGAAATTCATTAATTAATTTAATTAACTTAAACACCCACTGATAGGTGGTCCCATCCTAAATAATTAGTAATTAGGAATTTAACTAAACCTAATTAGGGTATGGTTCACTGACTAGTGGACCCCACTGGTTAGGCATGACCTGTCAATGAGTTGTTGACCTGCCGACATCATGCTGATATCGTGCTGATGCATTAAAGGAATATCTAGTTTAATTTAATTCTAGAAAATACCTTAAAATTAGAAAAATCATGGAATTTAATCTATAACTCAGATTGAAATAAATTATATATGAAAATATATCAAAAAATCCAATGAATCCAATGGTGCTGTTATCACACATGTTAGAGCAACCTATGTAGATGAACAATGACATTTTGCAACAGGTCAATGTATAGAATATTACACGGAGAACGAATTTGAACCTATATTGAAATCCACACCATCTAACTTTAATAGTAGTTGCATTAGATCATCCATTCATGTTGCTATGTCATGATCATGCATCATATTGCTGCGCTTGCCGTGTATTGATCGTTACCTATCTGCATTGCGATAGGCCCTGATTCCGAGGATACCTACGAGTATCCCAACGAAGGAGAGTACCTTCTCGCTTCCCAGCAAGGCAAGCAAGGCAGTGGCACCGTGTACCAAGGGTCACCCGAATGGTGGGCTTGGGAACCTAGCGAACATCGTTTGGGGTCGTAGCGGAAACTTCGGCCGGACATCCGTTCGGGTTCAGTCTCAAATAGGCGATAGCCTGGACTAGATGTCTTGTGTAATTGACAGTCGTGGCCGACTCCCTCGCTGGGCTTCTGCTTGAAGGTTGCCGAGGTGCATGGTTTTATGAGCATGCAACAATAAGTGGCGAGAGCATGTGTGGAGTACACCCCTGCAGGGTATGAATCTGTTCGAATAGTCGCGTCCTCGGATATGGACTACTTGGAGAACTTATGTTGTTCGTAGTTAACTCGATGGTTACTCATAAAAATATCAAGATAAGTGTGAGTACCATGGATGGCACTCTCGTAGGTGACGGAAGTGAATCCCTGGTGGTGTATTGATGTGGTGTTAGTGGACTCATGTGCGATATCTAAAAATTGAACGAGGAATTAATATGTGTAGTATACGTTAGCCAAGAGTCAAAGCTGGCATTGCTGCATAAACTCCACCACTCCCCTTGTTGATACATGAGCATGAATAGACTAGGTCTGTTTTAAAGACTTGTTGAGTATGTTTGTACTCACGTTTGCTTAATAAATGTTGGAGATGAGACTCGGGACCCATTAGGTGGGTTCTACATAGAAGTCGATGACGCCGAATAGCTGATGTCCTAGCTACGACCTTATGCCCTTTGGCGGGCAGTAGATAGTTAGGCCATGTGCCTTTTTACCCTTTCAGCTATCTATAGTCAGACAGTTTTATGCTTCCGCTTGGTTTGTATGAACTTGTTTGTATGACTTGAGTGTCGGGTCATGTGACCCCCATCTGTAAAAACATATTATGCAAGGCTCCTCTGAGAGTCTTAAATAAAATTTATGTTGTTGTATGGTTATGTTGTGATGCCATAGTTGTATCTATGCATACCGGGCATGTCGTGCGTATGTGTGACGTGCAACAGTATGTATGGGATCCGACACCTAGTCATGTGCCTTTAGTAGTACTCTTTACGGGGAACTGCCTCTTTGTGCTTCCATCGAGCCTTTGGTAGCTTGCTACTGCTCCGAACACATTGATTGACTGGCATGTATCCTTCTTTGCTGCTATGTCTGTCCCTTCGGGGAAAGTTCTCGCAGTGTAATGGAGTCCCTGTAGCCTGCTACGACTCGTCTACGTGCAGCGATGACATTTATGTCCCACGACGTAATGGAGTTCTTGTAGCTTGCTATGACTCGTCTACACACGCTTAAGGACGACACCTGCATTGCTGGGTTATGTATGCATGTTCCCGTATGGATGTGCCACTTGGGTTCTATGACTAGTCATGTTGGCCTGGGTTCTCTGTCGTTTGAATGCTAGCGACTTATTCACATATGTGAGCCAAAAGATGCAAACGGTCCCGGCTAAGGTAAGGCTGCAGCCGTGGAGTTTACCGTGCGTGAGGCCACAAAGTGATGTGATGTGTTATAGGCTGGATTCCAATGACTTAGGATCGGGGTCCCGATAGCGTTGGTATGAGAGCCTGACTGACTATAGGACTACCAAGCCAAACCGATCGAAGTTGAGTCTAGAAAACCTATAGAAATGTAAGGGAATTGACTATGGAAGGGAACGCAAGTTTTTTTACTCCTCTTCCCGAGTCATTCTATTCCGAGTCACCCTCCTCTTTTCTACGGGGTTAAAACCTAGGCTTCTCATCTATTTCTTAGGATGACGAGTTTCTAACCCTGGACTAGTAGCTAGTTTGTTCGTAAGTGAACTCCGGTACTCAAGTATTGTTTGGTGTGACAACCAGATGGATTAGGAATTTGAGTCTAGAAAGTTGAGTGGTTATGCTATGCAATATTTTGTAGTTGCCTCAAAATCTTTTGAGCAATTAAAGTCGTTATGCTGCCCAATTTCTGCTAGGATCCCTAATGCCTTTGCATCATTCTCTGTTTCAGATGCCCCCTCGTCCTTCTCGTCAGGTGGTCCGTTTGACTAGGTGCATCAATGTACCGGGTCATATGGCCACGTTGATTCGAGTTATGATTGAGACAGGTTACTTTTGGTACCTAGAGTATACAGTGGAGGAGCAGTATCGAGACTTCAACCAGGGCCAGTACCCGTGTGTTGTTAGGATATATCCATCATATCCTAGAGCTACAGAACCACTCCATTGGACATATGGGTTAGGTGTCACCATAGACATGGCATTTGAGGAGGCCGCCTATACCATGTTGACTATTATGAGATCTCACCATGGACTACTTCAGAACACTGAGTTCTGTTGTGTTCCGATTACTCTAGGAGGAGAGGATGGTTATCTTAGTGCAGCCTATTATGATAATTCTCATGAGGACCCTAGGCTTCAGGTGACCGCTCACATATTAGAGAACAGGGATCGTGATGCACGTGCCCTTCACATGGAGCTATATGCTACCCGTGCACGTCTTTGGACAGCCCTGACGCAGTTAACACCTGTCATGCACACAGGCTATTGAGATTTGGAGATGCTGAACCCATCGCAGACTCATCTGCCAGCTCGCGTAGACTGGCCCGATGTTGGAGGTATCACCCCTCTTCGAGGACTGTTGTTGCCACCAACGAGGGGATCGAGGCCACATTCGTGTCCTTATGGTTTCCAGGGGTCGTGGGCCAGGGTGTTCCCAGATCCTCAGAATCAGCTCCCGGGTCATGGGGTAACCTATATGAGGTGTCCTACGGTGATGCTTGAGTGCGTGTATGTTAGTTCTAGTATTGTAGTAGTCATATTGCCACAATACTGCATGTCATGTGGGATATGACTGAGGTGTGAGTTGAGTTCCAGAGGTGTAGATAGATAATGTATAGGAAGCTTGCAGTGCCTCCGATGAGTTGTATCATCTTTCAGTAGTTTGTACTTCAGCTTGGGCTTGTACTTAACTATGTCATGGTGTGTATGAATCATGGTGTTCATATGGCAGTTTGTTTATTACCATGTCGATCGGGTGTTTACCCATGCATGCCATGTTGTCCAGTACATTCCTCATCTCATGTCTTAGAGTTGATGTCTTCCTTGTCTAAGTTGTTGGTTTGTTTTCCCAGGATGGTGTCAACTAGTAATAACCCCGTGCCTGCCTTCGAGCAGGGCGAGGGAAGCCAGCCAAGGCAAGAGAACCTACCGCGGCCACCCTCTCTGGCGGAGGTGATGCTTGAAGCTGAGCGGAATAAAAGGGAGGCCAACAGGATGTTGGAATGTATTGAGCAGAATACAACACATCCTCCCCGCAATGAGTGCAATGATGGTGTGTCCCTCAATGACTTTGTCATGTTGTGCCCACCTAAGTTTCATCACCCGGTCGACCCGCTCGACGCTGATGACTGGCTGACCAGCATGTCCCGCAAAATCAGAGCTACTAATGTATGTGAGGCCAACAAGGTGACTTTTGCTGCATACTTTCTGGAAGGACCCACCAACCTGTGGTGGGAAAATTATGAAGCCATGCGTCCCGCAGGCCCCGCAGCAACCTAGGCAGATTTCAATGAGGCATTCCGTACCCATCACATCCTGGAAGGGCCGATGGATCGCAAGAGAGAGGAATTATGTGCCTTTACACAAGGCAAGCTGACAGTGGATACCTATAGCCGTGAGTTTGGTAACCTTGCTCGTTATGCATCAGAGGAAGTGTCGACCGACGCCAAGAAACATGCTAGGTTCCGTAAGGGACTTAGTCCTGAGCTCCGTCGAGACCTACGTCTGCATGAGTGTGCAACCTTCCAGGCTCTCGTCAACAAGGCTATCAATGCCGAAACCGGACAGACCGACTACGAAGCAACTAAGAAGCACACCCATGACTTCAGCCCAGCATCTGGCTCAGGCTCCAACAAATGCCGGGTGTGGGTGCCCAACACAGCTCTGCCACCAAGGTACACTGCGAGGCCATCCTTCCAGGCGCCTCACCCAGCTCAGCCCAACCCTCCAGCTAGGACATTTGGAGGTCCCCTGCCAATGTTGCTCCCCGTGCCACTATTGTCGGCTACAAATATGGAGAACCAGGACACTATTCTTGTGAGTGACCCCAGAACAATGCCAAGCCGGCTGGACGTGGGAGTTCGAGAAAGGCCTTCTATGAGAAGCCAGCTCCTGCTCGTGGACGTGTGAATCAGGTCTCTGATGAAGAAGCCCTTGAGGATCCCGATGTTATCCTAGGTACGCTCCTTGTCAATAGTCATCCAGCATCTGTTTTGTTTGATATTGGAGCATCTCATTCATTCATCTCAGAAAGTTATGCACAGTTGCATAACATGTCTTTTTGTGATATGCCAACTCCTTTAGTAGTTCAGACTCCTAGTTCAAAATGGCAAACTTCTAGAGTGAGCCATGACAATGAGATTCTTGTGGATAGGCTAGTCTTCCTAGCATATTTGATAGCTCTCAAGTCTTCGGACATCAATATCATCTTAGGCATGGACTGGATGAAAGCCCATTATGCTAAGATTGACGCTCATACTAGGAATGTTCGGCTTACACATCCATCGGGTGAGATAGTTAATGTCTCAACTTGAGCTGTCAAGCGCAAACTCTATTGTTTTAATGCTAGCCCTCTTCCAGAACTAGAAGATATTCTAGTAGTCTGTGACTTTCCGGATATCTTTCCAGAAGAACTGCCAGGAATTCCACCTGTCAGAGATGTAGAGTTTGTGATAGAACTCATTCCAAGGACTGTCCCAATAGCCAGAAGACCCTATAAGATGGCACCCTTAGAACTAGCCGAGCATAAGAAACAACTCGATGAGGCTTTGAAGAAAGTTTTCATCCGTCCTAATTCTTCTCCTTGGGCTTGTCCTGTCCTCTTCATCAATAAGGATGGATCGGACCGGATGGTTGTAGATTATCAGCCAGTGAATCTGGTCACCATAAAGAACAAGTATCCGCTTCCCAGGATCAATGACTTGTATGATCAACTTGCTGGATCCTCAGTCTTTTCCAAAATGGATTTGAGGTTGGGATACCATCAAATCAGAATTAGAAACGGGGACATTCCAAAAATGGCTTTTGTTACTCGTTATGGCTAATACGAGTACACCGTCATGTCCTTCGGTTTAACCAATGCCCTAGCCACTTTCTCTCGCTTGATGAATTCAATCTTCATGGAGTACCTAGAAAAATTCGTCGTGGTTTACCTCGACGATATACTCATATACTCAAAGAACGAACAGGAACATGCTGAGCATTTAAGGCTGGTATTGATGAAACTTCGAGAGCATCGTCTGTATGCCAATTTCTCCAAGTGTGAATTTTGGTTACCAGAAGTGACCTATCTAGGCCACGTGATCTCTGATAAAGGTATTGTTGTCAATCCCAAGAGAGTTCAGGCCGTCCTTGACTGGACTCAACCTGAATCAGTTAAGCAAGTTTGGAGTTTCCTTGGCTTAGCGAGCTATCATCGCCACTTTGTCGAGAACTTCTCCAAGGTGGTGAAGCCTCTGACTGAACTCCTCAAGAAAGATAAAAAGTTCAAGTGGACCCCACAATGCGAACACAACTTTTAGGAACTAAAAAGACGCCTGACCTCTGCTCCCGTTCTGGTGCCATTAGAATTCTCAAAGGACTTTGTTATCTATTGCGACGCCTCGCGACAGGGATTAGGTTGCATTCTCATGCAAGATCGTCATGTAATTGCTTACGGATCTCGACAGCTACGTCTAGATGAGGATAATTATCCAACACAAGATCTTGAGCTTGCAGCTGTAGTCCATGCACTAAAAACCTAGCGACATTACCTTCTGGGTAATCGTTGCAAAATTTACACTGATCACTAAACTCTGAAATATATTTTCACCCAATCGGATTTGAATCTGAGGCAAAGATGGTGGGTTGAGTTGATTACAGATTACGACTTAGGGATAACTGACACCCCAGGGAAAGCCAATGTCATGGCTTATGCACTAAGTCGTAAGTCTTATTGTAACAACCTGATGTTACAACAAAGTCAACCACTTCTCTATGAGGAATTTCAGAAGTTGAACCTTCACATTGTTCCTCAAGGATTCTTTTCCAACCTGGTGGTGAAACCAACTCTTAGGGATCAAAGCATAGCTGTTCAGAGGTATGATAAGGGTATATCTCAGATCAAGGAGAACATTTCTAGTGGAAATGCTAAAGATTTCTCCAAAGATGATCCGGGTGTTGTGTTCTTTCAAAACCGTTTGGTGGTTCCTAAGAGAAAATGCTTACGACAACTCATCCTTAAGAAGGCTCATGATTCTCCTCTCATAATTCATCCTGGTAGTACCAAGATGTATCAGGACCTATGCCAGAGATTCTGGTGGACTAGGATGAAGAGAGAAATTTCTTAGTTTGTTGCTAAGTGCGACGTTTGTCGTCATGTTAAGGCAGAACATCAAAGGCCTGCTGGCACCCTTCAACCCTTAGTTATTCCTGAATGGAAATGGGATAGGGTCAGTATGGATTTCATCACCGGATTTTCCATGACTAAGAGAGGGAATAATGCTATCTTCGTGGTCATTGACCGTCTTTCCAAAGTGGCTCATTTTCTTCCTATACGGGAGAGTATAACTGCTAGCCAGCTAGCGGAGTTATATGTTTCCCGGATAGTTTCTCTTCATGTTGTTCCATTGGAGATTAACTCAAACCGTGGAAGTGTCTTTACTTCCCGATTATGGGAAAGCTTCCAAAATGCTATGGGGACTCTGTTGGAAATATGCCCTAGAGGCAATAATAAAATGGTTATTTTTGTATTTCCTTGTTCATGATAATTGTCTATTGTTCATGCTATAATTGTGTTAACCGGAAACCGTAATGCCTGTGTGAATACATAGACCACAACATGTCCCTAGTGAGCCTCTAGTTGGCTAGCTCGTTGATCAATAGATGGTGACGGTTTCAAGACCATGGACATTGGATGTTATTGATAATGGGATCACATCATTAGGAGAATGATTTGATGGACAATACCCAATCCTAAGCATAGCACAAGATCGTGTAGTTTGTCTGCTAAAGCTTTTCCAATGTCAAGTATCATTTCCTTAGACCATGAGATTGTGAAACTCCCGGATACCATAGGAATGCTTTGGGTGTGCCAAACATTACAACGTAACTGGGTGGCTATAAAGGTGCACTATGGGTATCTCCGAAAGTGTCTGTTGGGTTGGCACGAATCGAGACTGGGATTTGTCACTCCGTATGATGGAGAGGTATCTTTGGGTCCACTCGGTAAGACATCATCATAATGAGCTCAGTCTGACTAAGGAGTTAGCCATGGGATGATGTTTAGCGGAACGAGTAAAGAGACTTGCCTGTAACAAGATTGAACAAGGTATAGGGATACCGACGATTGAATCTCGGGCAAGTATCATATCGATAAACAAAGGGAATTGGATATGGAATTGATCGAATCCCGACATCGTGGTTCATCTGATGAGATCATCGTGGAGCATGTGGGAGCCAACATGGGTATCCAGATCCTATTGTTGGTTATTGACCGGAGAGGTGTCTCGGTCATGTCTACGTGTCTCCCGAACCCGTAGGCTCTACACACTTAAGGTTCGATGATGCTAGGGTTATAGGGAAATGGTATACGTGATTACCGAAGGTTGTTCGGAGTAACCGATGACATCCTGGACATCATGAGGAGCTCCGAAATGGTCCGTAGGTAAAGATTGATATATAGGAAGTCCTGTTTTGGTCACCGGAAAGTTTTCGGGCTCATCGGTAGTGTACCGTGAGTGTCGGGAGGGTGCCGGAGAACCCCCGGCAGGGGTGTGACGACCAAAGGACCTTATGGGCTGTTAGATAAAGTTTGCCAGCCCTTATTAGGATGGGAAATACCTTTGGTAAAGGCCCATGCACATAGGGATAAAGAGATAAGGCAAAAAGGAGTTTGAAAGGAGGAGATCCACCTCCCTTGTGGGAGGTGGACTCCTCCCCTAGCTTGGCCGAACCTCTCCTACTTGGAGGAGGGGCCAAGGCAGCCCTCCCTCTCCCTCCTCCTATATATACTTGAGGTTTTGCCTGTTTTGAGACAAGATTTGATCTCTCTCTCCCACGGCGCAGCCGTACCTCTCTTCTTCCTCCTCCGCGGTGCTTAGGCGAAGCCCTGCCGGAATACCTTGCTGATCAACCACCACCATGCCGTCGTGCTGCTATTGTAGCTCTTCCCCAACCTCTCCCTCCTCCTTGCTGGATCAAGGCGCGGGAGACGTCACCGGGCTATACGTGTGTTGAACGTGGAGGCGCGATCGGAGTCCACCGCGATCTGAATCGCTACGAGTACGACTCCACCAACCACGTTCTTGTAAAGCTTCCTCTTAGCAATCTTCAAAGGTATGAAGATGCAATCTCTCCCCACTCGTTGCTGGTTTCTCCATAGATAGATCTTGGTGATCGTAGGAATTTTTTTGATTTACTACTATGTCTCCCAACAGACTCATCTATCCTTTAGCACTGCTTTCCATCCGCAGTCAAGTGGTCAAGTTGAGCGATTCAATCAAATTCTCGAAGACATGCTCAGAGCTTGTGTTATATCCTTCGGTATGAATTGGGAGAAATGTATTCCATTTGCCGAATTTATATATAAGAATAGTTATCAGTCAAGCTTGGGTAAAGCCACTTTTGAAGTTCTCTATGGACGAAGGTGTTGAACACCTCTTAACTCGGCAGAAACCGGAGAGAGGCAACTCTTTGGTCCGGATATGATCCAGGATGCAGAGGAGCAAGTTTGCATTATTCGTGAAAAGTTGAAAACAACCCAATCTCGTCAAAAGAGGCAATATGATCGCCATCATAAGGATGTGACCTATGAAGTTGACGAGAAGTCTTATCTTCGGGTTACACCTCTAAAGGGTACCCAATGATTTGGTATCAAGGGCAAGTTGGCTCCTCGTTACATTGGTCCTTTTCCCATTCTTCCTAAACAAGGAGAAGTTGCCTACCAATTGGAATTTCCGCCACATATTTCCAAGGTTCATGATCTCTTCCACGTCTCGCACCTCACGGTGCATCTCAGACCCTGTCCGTGAAGTGGACCACGAAACGCTTGATCTCCAAGATAACCTTACATATCGAGAACACCCTGTTCGTATTCTTGATCAAGCTGAGCGTACCACTCGATGTCGAAACATCAAGTTTCTCAAGGTTCAGTGGTCACACCATTCAGAGATGGAAGCCACATGGGAAAGATAGGATTGTCTTCGACTAGAGTATCCCACGCTTTTCCCGACGACCTCCAAATCTCAGGACGAGATTCTTTTGAGTGGGGGTGAGTTGTCACATCCCTAGTTAGCATTGCTCTGGTTAACATGTGTGTGCATAATGTTTTGATTGTTTTGCATCAATATGAAATGGGGATCAACAGAAACCCTAACACCTCACCTGAATCAACCAATTCAAATGATGTGAAAAATCAACAAATCCAAAATGCCCATAAAAAATGCCCCCCGTGTCTGATAAATATTGACATCAATATTTGAGGGGACATTTTTAATTTTCAGAACATATATGTCATTTTAAAAGAAATAATAAAGCTTCTCAAAATGCCAAATAAAGCATTATAAATATTTTAGTTATTTAAAAATATTGAAACTTTTTGTGGAGGTTTGAAATATTCAAACTAAGCTTGCAAAATATTTCAATATAATTTGAAATAGGTTTTGAGGCCCTGAAAAATATAAAACAAATGTTAGAAAATTAAAATAAAACGAAAAATGGAAAAAAAGGAAAGAGGGAGCTAACCTGGGGCCAGCTCCAGGCCGACCCGTCTAGCCCCTGAGGTCTTCGTCCTCCTGCCGTCCAGGAGGCTGGGCGTGTGGCCGCCGCGCGCGCACGGCCGTGCCGCCACACCGGCAGCTGCCTGCCTGCCTCCTCGCCAACGTGATGGGGATAAGCCCACAGAGCCATCCCCATCGCTCTCTCCCCCTCGCAGTCGCTATCTCCTCTCCCTTTCCCCCTCTGTCGTCATGGCCGCCGATGCTCCGCCGCCATAGCACCATCGCCCTAGCCCCTCCCCCTTGCTCCTGAGCTCCCTAATCGCTCCGCCTCGACGCTCTCTTCCTCCTCGCGGAGCCACGCATCATCGGGAGCCCTCCATCGCCGCATCACCGTCGTCTTCTACCTCCAGCCGCCGGCAAAGGATCGAAGATCGCCGCTGCTCCAGGCCTTCCCTGAGCCCCCTTCTGACGCCTCTCCAACCGCCGTGAGCCCCTGGTCCCATTTAAACTCTCGTCCCCATCGCTAGCACGCTCTAGCGTTATTTTGCCTCGGGCCCGAGTCCTCCTCGCAGCCGGTAAGGACACTGCCGTCACTATGGTGGCCCAAGCTCGCTTCTGAGCACGTAGGCATGCTCAAGAGGGCTCCAGGGAGCCTTAGGAGCCAAGAGCTGGCCCGCTCAAGCTCTGTCTCGACGAGCCCGTGCTTGCCCGAGCTCCGGCAGCCGCCGCGCTCAACGCCGGCGTCGACTCCGGCCATCCCAGCCCCTGTGGTGTGTTGGGTCCGACACGCGCGAGCACACAGGCCCGTCCAGTGCCCTCCGCCGTCCATTTGGTCGTCGAAGGAGGTTTTCCGACCCCCTCCGCCGTGCCTAACGTCGCCGGTGGCTCAACACCGGCGAGTCAACCCATTTGACCACGGGGTTCACCCTGGGTCAACTGACAAGTTGGCCCCGCCCTGTTAGCTTAAAGATTTGTTTAGGAAATTAATTAATTAATGTAATTAACTTAAATACCCACTGACATGTGGGCCCATCCTAAATAATTAGTAATTAGGAATGTAACTAAACCTCATTAGGGTCTGGGTCACTGACCAGTGGACCCCACTGGTCAGGTTTGACATGTTGATGAGTTGCTGACGTGCTGACATCATGCTGATGTCATGTTGATGCATTAAAGGAATTTCTAGTTCAAATTAATTCTAGAAAATGCTTGAAACTTAGAAAAATCATAGAATTTAATCTGTAACTCACACTGAAATAAATTATATATGAAAATTTATCAGAAAAAATCCAATGAATCCAATGGTGCGGTTATCATACATGTTAGAGCAACCTATGTAGATGAACAATGACATTTAGCAACAGGTCAATGTATAGAATATTAAACGGAGAACAAATTTGAGCCTATATTCAAATCCTCACCATCTAACTTTAATAGTAGTTGCATTAGCTCATCCATTCATGTTGCCATGTCCTGATCATGCATCCTATTGCTGCGCTTGTCGTGTATTGATCGTTACCTATCTGCAATGCGGTAGGCCCTCCTTCTGAGGATACCTCCAAGTATCCCAATGAAGGAGCCTTCCTGCTTCCCAGCAAGGCAAGCAACCCTATTTTGTTCATTCTGTTATCATCCCATTCTCTCGCTCCTACTCTTGTTTATTGCATTAGGACAAACGTTCATTTATCTGTCATTTGCGGTAGTTGAACCCATTCCTCTCCATGACCTATCATTGTCACAGTAAATAGCTAAACCCTGCAACCTAGCATACTAGGTAGATGCTTGAGCCATGATGTGCTTACGTGCTATGCCTGCTATGCTTAGAGTTGTGTTAGGTCTGATTCATCTGGGTGATGATCTAGAGTGAAACAGTATTCTTCTGATGTGATGAGTTAAATGATGAACCCGATTTGGTAAAGGTAGCGATGGAGGCTATGTAGGAGTACATAGCAGGTTGTCTCATTAGGACCATTCTTAGGAATTGAGTTCCGTGTTTGTGATCCAAGACTAGTTACTACAACACGTTGGGATACTTAATTGACCCTCTCGACTTATCAACCGCCTAGTCCTTGGTCCAGGTGTTGCAAATAGTTTCTGGTGTTAATAATAATGCTAGAGGCCGTGCGTAGCGCTGACCCTAGGGGTGGGTTACGACGCGGTAGGCAGTGGCACCGTGTACCAAGGGTCACCCAAATGGTGGGCTTGGGAACCCAGTGCACATCGTTTGGGGCCGTAGCGGAAACTTCGGCCGGACTTCCATGCGGGTTCAGTCTCAAATAGGCTATAGCCTGGACTAGAGGTCTTGTTTGATTGACGGTCGTGGCAGACTCCCTCGCTGGGATTCCGCTTGAAGGTTGCCGAGGTGCAAGGTTTTATGAGCACACAGCGATAAGTGGCGAGAGCGTGTGTGAAGGAGTACACCCCTGCAGGGTATGAATCTGTTCGAATTGCCGCGTCCTCGGATATGGACTACTTGGAGATCTTATGCTGTTCCTAGATAACTCGATGGTTACTCATGAAAATATCAAGACAAGTGTGAGTAACATGGATGGCACTCTCGTAGGTGACGGAAGTGAATCCCTGGTGGTGTATTAATGTGGTGTTAGTGGACTCGTGTGCGATATCTAAAAATTGAACGAGGAATTAATATGTGTAGTATAGGTTGGCCGAGAGTTAAAGCTGGCATTGCTGCATAAACTCCCCCACTCCCCTTGTTGATACATGAGCATGAATAGACTAGGTTTGTTTGAAAGACTTGCTGAGTACGTTTGTACTCACGTTTGCTTAATAAATGTTGCAGATGAGACTCAAGACCCATCAGGTGGGTTCTAGCTAGATGTCGACGATGCCGAATAGCTGGTGGCCCAGCTACGACCTTATGCCCTATGGCGGGCTGTAGATAGTCAGGCAATGTGCCTTTTTACCCTTTAAACTATCTGTACTCAGACAGTTTTATGCTTCCGCTTGGTTTGTATGAACTTGCTTGTACGACTTGAGTGTCGGGTCATGTGACCCCTACCTATAAGAACATATTATGCAAGGCTTGTCTGAGCCTCTTCAATAAAAGTTGTGTTGTTGTATGGTTATGTTGTGATGTCATAGTTGTATCTATGCATACCGGGCATGTCATGCATACTTGTGATGTGCAATGGTATGTATGGGATCCGACACCTAGTCATGTGCCTTTAGTAGTACTCATTACAAGGAACTGCCTCTTTGTGCTTCAATCGAGCCTTGGTAGCTTGCTACTCCTTCGGACACATTGATTGACCGACATGTATCCTTCTTTGCTGCTATGTCTGTCCCTTCAGGGAAATGTGTCGCAGTGTAATGGAGTCCCTCTAGCCTGCTACGACTCGTCTTCGTGCAGTGATGACATTTATGCCCCATGACATAATGGACTCCTTGTAGCTTGCTATGACTCATCTACACACGCTTGAGGCCAACACCTTCATTGTTGGGTTATGTATGCATGTTCCCGTACGGATGTGCCACTTGGGTTCTATGACTAGTCATGTCGGCCCAGGTTCTCTGTCGTTTGAATGCTAGCAACATATTCACATACGTGAGCCAAAAGACGCAAATGGTCCTGGCTAAGGTAAGGCTGCAGCCATGGAGTTTACCGTGCGTGAGGACGCAAAGTGACGTGATGTGTTACAGGCTGGATTCCTATGACTTAGGATTGGGGTCCCGACAACATGGATATGGGTTGATCTCGTCCAAAAGTATGTAAGCGAGGTGCTTGACTACTCCATTTGACCTTGAAGACAACATATAGACGAGATGCAACTCCAGAACAATGTGATGCGAGGCGAAATAAAAAATTAAAGATGCTTCAATATGCTCTTTTAGCCGATTGCCTGCTTGGCCTATTTCTCCCAGCTAGATCAATGACACCATTTCTTCTAGTGGTCGTCATCACACTGATGATGTTCTTAGTCTAGATCTTGTAGTAGTAAGCTATAATTGTTAATTTTTTATTATCCTTCTATAATATGGGTAAGCAAGCCAAATTAATTAATGAAATCTATGTTGTTCATCTATATGGATCATATTTTGAACTAATATTTTAATTTTGTATATATATATATATTCACAAAAGATAAAAATAAAATAATAGCAAACTGAAATGGCATTGGCCACGTGGGCCAATGCTATCAACCACGCAATACCGTCCGTCCAATCCAACCACTCGTATATACACACCAGGACCTAATCCCCACACAAACGCCCCAAATCAATCCCAACCCGACGATCTCACCGCCGCCAATGACCAAGCCCCCAGGCCACCGTCGCCATCTCTAACTCCACATCTCCGCCGTCCCCCTCTCCATTTCCACCTCCACCGTCACCGCCTCCATGCCACCACCACCGTCTCCGTCTTCGCGCCTCCACCACCGTTGCCTTCTCTGCGCCTCCACCATCGTCACCGTCTCAGCACCTACACCGCCTTCCAGTCGCGTACTTTGCGGATGAGTAATTGCAGTTTTAGATTTTTAGTGCAGTTGTGTAGTGCAGATTTGTGCTGAAGTTGTGTAGTTTCAGATTTTAGTGTAGTTGTGTAGTTTCAGATTTTTAGTGTAGTTTCAGTTTTTCAGTGTACTTGTGTAGTTTCTTACTTTTAGTTTAGTTTGTGTAGTTTCATATTTTTAGTGTAGTCGTGTAGTTTTAGATTTTTAGTGTAGTTTGTGTAGCTTCAACTATTTAGTGTAGTTTTAGATTTTTAGTGTTGTTTGTGTAGTTTTAGATTTTTAGTGTAGTTGTGTAGTTTCAGATTTTTAGTGTAGTTGTGTAGTTTCAGATTTTTTGTGTAGTTGTGTAGTTTTAGATTTTAGTGTAGTTTTGTAGTTTCAGATTTTAGTGTAGTTTTTGTAAATCTAGATTTTAGTGTATTTTTGTAGTTTAATATATATATAGGTGTTGCAGGTACAGTCATATGGCTCTAAAGTTTCATGGTGTTTGACAAAAGGACAATGTTGTGCACCAGCTTGGCCATCGAGACACCCCAGAGTTAGCGGCGCGTGCCTACAATGCAAAGGCAGTTGAGTATCATAAGGAAAAAGTGATTCTAAACTTCCCTGGTTGCTGTGAGTACGCACAATTCCTCGCGCCGGAGAACATAAGGATATGCACTAGGGTTGAGGAGAAGGAGAACCTACAGGCCGAACAACAATTGTTTGACCCATTAGTGATGGAGCTTGTGAGAGATGACAAACTCTTAGAGACCAATAAGATGATTCTCCTTTAGTATGCAGGAAAGATGAGCGCAGAGGAGAATCCCATAGATTGGGATAAGCAAAAGGAGGAGGAGGAGCATGAGGAGGAGGAGGAGGTTCAGTCGCTATTGCGTCGTTGTAGGTCCACCAGGGACGACCACGAGGCCGGCCCCTCTGGTCGGTAGCTTGCTAGAGATGGACGTAGCATTAGCTATTTCGTATATGAATGACTGTTTTACTTTATGCATGTTATTATCTGTTTGAACCGTGCATCATTTGCAGAGTTGGTTAATTAGTAGTGAATATATGTTGTATTTAGATGTGTTCGTTATTTAGTTTAATGATCTATCCTTACTTTGATCAACGATATTGACAGCAAGAAATGGATGCCCCATGTAAGACTTGTGGTGCTTTGAGATGCCAATGGGTAAGGAAGTTCTTTAGCAATCTTCCAAAGAACTTCATTGCTAAGACTGTATATATATGATTTATTTTCTGTTTGAGTTTCATATGGAAAGTTTGTGGCCAAAATTGTCTAACTTGTTATTGGCAAATAGTAGGTGGCCCAAATTTTTTGATACGGCATGAATATGATTTGAGACAAGAAAGCATAGATAGCTAAAGAAGGGTCCATCCAATTGGCAAAAATAAAAATAATTTTCAAATAGCAACAATTGGTGTCCTCAGATGGATAAAATAAATCCAAGCCATCATGCTCACACAATAAGATATCAAATGAAATCATGGCAAACATGCACATACATACTAGCATCTATCAAGCACTTTGGCGATGATGTAGTCATCTATATATGAGTATATTGACTTAGGAGCCAAGTAAGAATACTTGTTCATAGGTCCTACTTATCGTTTAAGCACGAGTGGGGTTACCACTGTTACATAAAGCATTTAATGTTGTCACATACTATGAGATGCTTTGACTCAAGTCTTAGACTAAAGCTCCCCCTTGATGTGACATCCCCCTTGAGAGCTATAAAATAATATTGGTTTTTTCAATGATGACTTCATGTGGGTGGAGTAGTAGTGGATGCTCAATGTTGATAAACATCACCATGAGTTGGGAGCATCCTTGTTGTTTCTTACTCTTCTCACCTACATGGGTTAGTCCCGACACACAAGAGACAAATACAAGGATATCTATGGACATGGAGTGCAAAACATATGTAATGATGTCCATGTATTTGTTGATTACCTTGTCCCTTGCTAACCTTCGAGGGAATGTGTGACTCCTTGAACTATTGCATAATCAAGAATTTTGATTGCAACTAGTTCTTGCCAATAATGAATGTGAGCGAATTTCATTGGCGGAGCCACCCCTCTAGAAATTATCTAGTTCTTCTTCTTGGGGACCCACATCTAGTTGATGGGGATCCTTGGTGTTGAAGTGGCACTTGTAGAAGTTGAGCTAGTAGTAGCCTTGAAAACCCACTTCACCAAAGCTTGGGATTCATCTTCATATGAGTCAATGTCCTCTTGAAGCTTGTTCTTGCCCTTGAGCTTGGGGTCTTGTGGTGGAAGGTCATCTTGAGCTTTTGTTCCCTTGGGGAGAGTATTTTCATACTACTCCTTTTGAGGAATAAACTTGGGCTTGGGGTATTCATCTTCTTGCCATTCAACTCCATTAGCGTTGAAGTAGCTAATGCCACGGTTCTTCGGTATACTCCGTGCTTGCAAACAATTTCCTCAAATTGCTTACACCTCACAAGACTCTTGTAGATACCTTTCTCTACAATCCCTTTGAAAAGTTGATTTTCTTGCTCAAGTGTAACTTGGCTAAGATAAGTTTTAGCGGGATCAATAGAACTGCTATAAGCAATATCATGAGATTTATCATTTTTATTGCTACTAGTTGAAGAACCTTTCTTGCCTTTGTACTAGTTTGCTTAGCCTTAACTTGTGGAATGAATGTAGACAAGATAAGTCGTTTGGCTACATAATAGGATCTCTTCTTTCGAAGATCGTCATCGATAGCTTTAAGGAACTCACGCTCTTGCCCTAAATTGAGTTTCTCGAAGTGGAGCCTCTCATGTGTCCTTTCAAGCTCTCTATGATCTTGTAGAGTAGACTCATGAGCTAACTTAGGAGAGTTTAGTTCTTGAGTTAGTCGTTGTATTTCCAACTTATCAACACACAACTTATCTTGACTAGAGTGATTACTAGCAAGTTCATCTTGACTAACATTACAGGTTTGTCAAATATCAAGTCATCATCTACTAACAAGTCATCCTCATCACTATAGAAATCAGGATACTAGATGTGCGATACCTTGGGGCCTTTAGCCAGGAAGCAACATCCACTCCCTTCATTTGGTGAATCAAACATGTCGTAGGAGTCGGTTGTCACTAGTACAAATTCGGCAACACCTTCATCTTGTCTATAGTTCAAGTTGGAGTGATAGGTTCTCTTGGAGTGGTTGTCGGAATCAGAGCCGGAAACCCATTCACCAACATGACCTTGATGTCTTATTCTTGAGTATCTCTTGGTGTACTTGTCCTTCTTCTCCGATTCCCTACTACTCCCTGAGGGTCTTCGTTCATAACCATCATCTCTACTCATTCTCTCTCTTCAAGGTGACTCATCTCTTGAGATTCGTCTTCCTGGTGACTCTTCTTTCCTTTTGTAAGGAGCTGTGTACTCATTAGATTAGTGTCCGGGCTTGCCACAATTGTAGCCGTTAAGGTCACAACTTGACGAACGCTTCTCTTCATATCTTGAGTTGGAGCTTCGATATTTGCCTCTACTCTTGTAGAACTTGTTGAATTTCTTGACCTTAAGGCTTATCTCTTTATTTGTGACAAGGTTGTCGCTTGAAGTTGCGGGAGTATCACTTGTGGCTTAGTAAGCACCGCTAGACTTGTTGTGAATCCCTTCCTTGTCTTTGAGTGTCATCTCATGAGCAACAATCCTTCCAATCACTTCCGTCTGCTTGAGATCTTTGTAGTTGGGCAGCATTTAGATCAATTGAATACGGTGTCATATATATCACCCAAAGCTCTAAGTATCTTCTTGATGATGAATTTGTCGGTCATTTCTTCGCTTCTTAAGCCGACAATGTCATTGGTGATGAGAGCTATCCTAGAGTACATCTCTGCGAATCCTTCACTATCCTTCATCTTGAACTTGTCAAGCTAACTTTTAAGAACATCCAACTTGGATTCTCTCGTGGATACGATACCTTCATGCATGTCAAACAAAGTATCCCAAATCTGTTTTGCATTCTCAAGACGGTTGATTTTGTTGAATTCTTCGGGGCATAGGCAGTTGAAGAGAATGTCACATGCTTGAGCATTGTATTGCAACATCTTCAATTCATCCGCAATTGCTTCACGATCCGATTCCCTTCCATCCCCACATAATTCACCTTGCAATCCAACACGAACAACAACCCAAACGGCGGGGTTATGACCAAGGATATGCATTTTCATTTTGTGCTTCCAACTAGCAAAGTTTGTGCTATCAAAGTATGGACCTCTATGATGATAATTTCCCTCACTAGATGTCATACTCGCCTAGGTTGTGAAACCAATGCAATGGTGACCAAAGCTCTGATACCACTTCTAGGATCGAAAGTAGGTCAAGAGGGTGGTGATTAGACTACTTGACTAAATAAATATTCTACCTGAGTCCACAGATGGCCCTACCCATGAAGGGCTCCACGAAGAAGCAACCTTGACTATAACATAATAGCCTACGTCCACGGAGGACAAGCCTAACTCGGGGTAGATCCTCACGAAGTAGGCGATCTCCTTGCCCTTACGAACTTCTTGGTTCACTCCACAACATGAAGTAGGAGGCTCCCAAGCGACACCTAATCAATATAGGAGGCACCACCCTCCAAAAGGTAATAGGCTCGATAATGTCAATGAACTCCTTGCTCTTGTGCTTCAAGATGATAGACTCCTCAACACCCAATCACTCTCTCACAGATTTGGTTTTGGTGAAAGAGACTAATTGGGTGGAAAGCAACTTGGGGAGGCTAGAGATCAAGATTCATATGGTTGGAATGGAATGGCATGATCTCAACACATGAATAGGTGTCTCTCTTTGAGAAAATCTCGGTGAGTGCTTCTCTTGCGAGTGAGTGGTGGTAGAGGGGTATATATAGGCATCTCCAAAAATCCATCTGTTACACCTTAAGTGACCAACTCAGTGACACCGATGCGTGAATCTCGGTGGTACCGAGTTGCTCCAAAGGTAGCAACTTTTGAATCTCGATGAGACCGATTTATATTTCTCGGTGGTATCGATCAGGTTTCCAGTGGTTAGAATCTACATCTCAGTGACACCGATCCGAAAACTCGGAATTTCCGATTTTACTAATCGAGGCAACGGAATGTTGGGAGCCTGAACTCGGTGGCACAATGTGGGATCAGTTGCACCGATGTGCTAGGGTTTGGCATGGGTCTGTCCGAGTATAGGAATCGGTGGGACCGACTGGTAATGTTGGTTTCACCGATTTTGGATATTTGGCTTTGGACAAACTTTTGTGGAAGAGTTTGTTGGTGTTTTTGGTGACTATCACTTATGCACATTTGAGCATTTTGTTCACCAGCAGTACCTTACCCCCTTTTAATAGTATTGGCTTTTCCTACGGATTCAAAGTGATTTCTCACAAAGTAAAATGTAGAGTCCTCTTCTTGAAGCTTTGTCAATCCATTTCCTTGCATATTGGGGTTTCTCCACAACCGTTTTGCGAACCCATCATTGAACATTTCCTGAAATATACTTAGTGGACATATATGTTGTTATTAATTACCAAAACCACCAAGGGAGCAAATGTGCTTTCAATCTCCCCCTTTTTGGTAATTGATGACAACATATAGATCAAATCTTCGACATATGATATAATCAATGAATATAATCGTTGCTTTTAGAAGTATGTGATCAACAAGAGCTCCCCCTAAATTTGTGCACTAATTTTGAATTTGCGTTTGAATGCAAGTGCACAATCGATTAGGTATATGGGGCACTTCTTCCATTTGACATACATCTTGGTGGTGTGCGAGAAAAATAAGAGTGAATATCATAGCACAACACAACAAGCAAAGTGAATGATCATCTCATCAGCATCATAAGGATAGGAAATAGTAGCAACACACATCAAGTGTATGATCAAACACCGACAAAGTTTAACACATCCAAACCAAAAGATACAAAATGTTTGTGACAAAGCGATAAAAACGAACGCTCAAAGCCCTAATGATCTATACAACTTCTCCCCCTCTAGCAAGAAGTTGCCAAAAAGTTCAAAGGTATAGAGATAATCATTCTTTTGGGACTGATCTCCTCCAGTAGCTGAAGTTGGAGTCAAGAGAACTATGTCGGCGAAGACCTCTGCTGATGTCATGGATGGAGTTGGTGTAGAAACTGGAGGAACTAGTGGAGCTGATGGAGTTGAACTGACTATAGCTAGTGTTGATGAAGACGGTCTCATCTCTGGAGCTGCCACTATGGGAGTCCTGGCATGAGTCCTGAATTGAGCAGTCGTCCTGAAATGTGCACTATCCTCCTCCTCCTCCTCCTCCTCCTCATCATCAGTAGAGTGAGGGATAGGCACAACATCAACTTCCTGCTTGAGCTCCTTCACTATCATTGAAAGTGCATCCACCTTGTTGTTGAGAGTACGAAACTTGTTGTCAACAATCCTCGAGGGGCTCTCTTGGTTCTTCAGGATGTTGGAAATGTCCTTCTGCATACTAAGCATGGAACTAACAAGAAGATCCATCTGCTCACTCCTGGTCATGGGTGGCTGAGCACTAGTTTCTCTTGCTGCCTCAACATGTGCCTGTGCTGCAGCTGATGTGGGATGATCTGGGTCCATCGCCACAACTTTGTCTTCGAGCTCCGGAAAGAGTGGAAAATGCGGTCGATCAAGCGCAAATATATGCTTCTCCAACTTGGAGTTCATAAGCATCTAGATGTATGGTGCATAGTAGCATGAGCGCTTCTGATCAACAGCAACCTTCTTCATAGTCTCCAAATCTGACCCATCACACTGAATCTCGTATGTTGGTCTATAAGAAGCATCATATTGATGGAGTAGCCTCGGATCATCTTCTCATCTCCTGACTTAGGCATCAAGGTGTGCCTCAGAATGGTGTTGATGGTGCGAAGACCTGCCTAGAGGAAATAGATTAATCCTAGCTTTTGAGACTTCAGGTGAGCAGCAGGGATCTCATTGTACATGTTCTTCATCTGATTATGGCTTGCCTTGGGCTCAGACTACATGCATATATCTCCATCTTCCACCTCTGGGACTCCTAAGATGACAGCCCACTCCTCAATAGTGGACTCATATTTGGCACCTTCAGTCATCCATACAATTCTACCATCTTCATAGAAATGTGTTGTGGAGTAGAATTGCATGATCATCTTGTCGTTCCAGGCTATGAACTCCTTGCCAACAAACTCGTCTAGTCCAATGTAGTGAATGTTGTCTTGCACGTTCGGGAAGTAGTCTTGATTCTCCTTGATGCACTTCCAATCCACATATCTAATATCACTAACGGCTGGGCTCTTATCAAGCAAGATGGTCTCATAGAAATATTGCTACTCCTTGGTATAGAACCTATAGTCAACAACAGTCTTCCTCCTCTGTGAGTATGGATCAGTAGCTCTCCAGTCCCTCATCCCTTGATACTTCCTCTTCTTCATGTCCTCTCCCTGTAAGTGGCTGGCATTGTGCATTAGAAAGTGTGGCCTTAGCTTCATCAAAGCTGACATTGCACCCTCATCTGGATCTCTGGTAGTAGATCCCTTGTTCTGTTCAGAAGCTAGGATGTCTTTGGTAGTTCTCTTGGGCTTGGGAGCTTTGGGCTTCTTGGGTGCATCTGGCTTGCTCTTGGATGGAGCTTGCCTTGGGATAGCATCATACAACAATTTATTTTGCTTCTTCTTGGGAGGAGCCTTTGCAACTGGCTCTTCCTCCTCCTCCTCAGCAACAGTCTCTTCTGGGTCCTCAAACATGTAGGTAGACCCGCCAAAAACATGGATAATCCTCTTGCTGGATTTTTTTTCTCACCAGCCTTCTTTGTCATAGACTTCCTAGGAGGCTCAATAGTCATGGTGCCTCTAGACCTCTCAGGTGCTCTCATAGTTTCTGAGGGGCATACTCCTTCCTGACTGTCTTCTTCTTCTTGGAAGAAGTAGCATTTGTAGTGGGCTTCCTGACAGTCTTGTCTTGATTGGACTTGGGAGGCACTTCATCAGGTATGAATTCCTCATATTCCTCATCAGAATTGAGCTTTCTTCTTACCCTAGTTCCATCTCTGGGTAGATCAGGTGAGTTAGGCATATCATCAAAAGAGGATGAGCTCTTGTCTGGACTAGTGCTAGAGCTCATGTCAACATTTTGCTCCTTCAAGTTCTGACTATCCTGTGAACCAAATATATCTAACCTTGTTAATAGAATATAGAAGAGTAGAAGGGTTGACTCATCAAAAAATGCAGAAGTTTTCAAAGTTTGAATAGAAAAATTCTCTAGGTTTGCATTCTGCCAGATGAATATCAGTACAACCGAGGCAAAATTCTCGGACGCACCGAGACAGCCAGCCTACATTCCAAGAACTTGGCACCACTTTCAGTCACACTGAAAACTAGCACTCGGTTCCACCGAGGTGTTCTCAATTGGTCAGGAAAAGTGAATCGGTGCCACCGATTCGTATGCTTTGGTTCCACCGAGATTCAGGTTGCAGACGACAAACCCTAGAAAATCTTTCATTCACTATTCTACGGGAGATTTGTGTGGATGGATCAATCGCAAAGAGTGGCTTATCGATGGAAAAGTCCCAATGTGCAAGATTCAGAGATGTGAGCATATGAGGGGGTTGAAATCGCACCCGAGCTTTGTGACCACTTCGCTACGGCGGCGACAAAGGTGAAGATTCCCTCGACGACGTGGACTTCGAATGGCGGAGGCGCTCAAGAAGACGAGGGCGATGACCAGGGGCCTCTATTCGACAACTTAGGGTATTGAGGGGATGATGTTTGAGAGAATAATTTCAAAAGTCGGGTCTGCCTCTATATAAACCCATGGCTGTCGGTGACATCTATTCTAACTTTTCGGTGTCACTGATTCTAACTTTTTGGTGTCACCGAGTTCCTCAACTGTCTGTTGATAGGGAAACTCAGTGTAACTGAGAAGATGGAATTGGTGGTACAGAGGTGAAAAACCAGATCAACCCTAGGCATTCGGCGAGACCGAGATTTTGATGTTGGTTTCACCGAGATGCACTTGAGAAGTTTTAACGGTCTATCCTTTGTCGATACAGAACTCCGAGTGCTCCTCACACAAAGAGATCGAGAAGTACTTGTTCAAATTTAGTGATCCAGCATGAATAGGATTTGAGACAAGAAAGCATAGATCGAGAAGTCCTTGTCCATCCAATTGGCAAAAATAAAAATAAAGTTCAAATAGCAATAATTAGATGTCCTCGAATGGATAATAGAAATGCAGACCAACATGCTCACACAATAAGATGTGAAATGAAATCATGTCAAACATGCACGTACATACTAGCATCTATCAAGCACTTTGGCGATGACATAGTCATCTATATATTAGTATATTGACTTAGGAGCCAGTAAGAATACTTGATCATAGGTCCTACTCATCGTTTAAGCATGAGTGTAATTGCCACTTTTACATAAAACATTTAATGTTTTCATATACTATGAGATGCTTTGATTCAAGTCTAATAGTAAAGCTCCCCCTTGATGTGACATCCCCCCTTGAGAGGGATCAAGTAACCTCTGGTTCTGTCGATGAAGACTTCATGTGGGTGGAGTAGTGGTGGATGCTCAATGTTGATGAAGATCACCATGAATTGGGAGCATCCTTGTTGTTTCTTACTCTTCTCACCTTGTCCCTTGCTTACCTTTGAGGGAATGTGTTACTCCTTCAACTATTGCATAATGTTGAGGTTGATTACAACTAGTTCTTGCCAATAATGAATGTGAGTGAATTTAATTGGTGGAGTTACCCCTCTAGAACTTATCTAGTTCTTCTTCTTGGGGACCCACATCAAGTTGATGGGGATCCTTGGTGTTGAAGTGGCACTTGTAGAAGTTGAGCTTGTAGTAGCCTTGGGAACCCACTTCACCAAAGCTCAGGATTCATCTTCATATGATTTAATGTCCGCTTGAAGCTTGTTCTTGCCCTTGAGCTTGGGGTCTTGTGGTGGAAGGTCATATTGAGCTTTTGTACCCCTGGGGAGAGTATTTTCATACTTCTCCTTTTGAGGAAGAAACTTGGGCTCGGGTTATTGCACTTCTTCCCATTAAACTCCAATAGCGTTGAAGTAGCCAATTCCATGGTTCTTTCAGTATCCTCCATGCTTGCGAACAATTTCCTCAAATTGCTTACACCCGACAAGACTCTTGTAGATACCTTTCGTTATAATCCCTCTCAAAAGTTCATTTTCTTGCTCAAGTGTAACTTGGCTAAGAGAAGCGTTAGTGGAATCAATAAAACTACTAGAAGCAATATCATTGGATTTATGATTTTTGTTGCTACTACTTGACAAACCTTTCTTGCCTTTGTTTCTAGTTTTCTTAGCCTTAACTTGTCGAATAAATGTAGACAAGAGAAGTCGTTTTGCTAGATAAGAGGATGTCTTCTTTCAAAGATCGTCATTGATAGCTTTAAGGAACTCATGCTATTGATCTAAATTGAGCATCTCCAGGCAGAGCTTCTCATGTGTCCTTTCAAGCTCTCTATGATCTTGTAGACTAGACTCATGAGCTAACTTAAGAGTGTTTAGTTCTTGAGTTAGTCATTGTATTTCCAACTTATCATCACACGACTTATCTTGACTAGAGTGATTACAAAAAGTTCATCTTGACTAACATTACTAGATTGGTCAAATAGCAAGTCATCATCTACTAACAAGTCATCCTAATCACTATTGAAATCAAGATACTCGGGGTGTGATACCTTGGGGCCTTTATCCATGAAGCAACATCCACTCCCTTCATTTGGTGAATCAAATATGTCATAGGAGTTGGTTATCACTAGTCCAAGTCCGGCAACACCTTCATCTTTACTATAGTCAGAGTTGGAGTGATAGCTTCTCTCGGAGTGGTTGTTTGGATCGAAGCCGGAAACCCATTCACCAACATGAGCTTGATGTCTTCTTCTTGAGTATCTCTTGGTGTAATTGTCCTTCTTCTCCGAGTCCGTACTCCTCCTTGAGGGTCTTCGTTCATAACGATCATGTCTACTCCTTCTCTCTTTTCGAGGTGACTCATCTCTTGAGCTTCGTATTCTTGGCGACTCTTCTTTCCTTTTGTAAGGAGCTGTGCACTCATTGGATTAGTGTCTAGGCTTCCTAGAATTTTAGGAGTTATGATCACGACTTGACGAATGATTCTCTTTGTATCTTGAGTTGGAGCTTTGATCTTTCCCTCTATTCTTGTACAACTTGTTTAATTTCTTGACCATGAGGCTTATCTCTTCATTTGTGACAAGGTTATCGCTTGAAGTTGCAGGAGTATCACTTGTGGCTTTATAAGCACCACTAGACTTGTTGTGAAGCTCTCCCTTGTCCTTGAGTGTCATCTCATGAGCAACAATCCTTCCAATCACTTCCGTAGGATTGAGATATTTGTAGTTGGGCATCATTTGGATCAATGTGCGTACGATTTCATATCTCTCATCCAAAGCTCGAAGTATCTTCTTAATGATGAATTTGTTGGTCATTTCTTCACTTCCTAAGCCGGCAATCTCATTGGTTACGAGAGCTAGCCTAGAGTACATCTCTATGACTCCTTCACCATCCTTTATCTTGAAATTGTCAAGCTGACTTTGAAGAACATCCAACTTGGATTCTCTCACGGATTCGGTACCTTCATGCATATAAACCAAATTATCCCAAATTTGTTTTGCTTTATCAAGATGGTTGATTTTGCTGAATTCTTCGGGGCATAGGCAGTTGAAGAGAATGTCACATGCTTGAGCATTGTATTCCGACATCTTCAATTTTCATCTGCAGTCAATTCATGATCCGGTTCCCTTCCATCCAAAAAGAATTCACCTTGCAATCCAACACGAACAATAGCCCAAAATGTCTGGTGATGACCAAGGAGATGCATTTTCTTCCAACTAGCAAAAATTGTGCCATCAAATTACGGACCTCTACGGTGAATAATTTCCCTCACTAGACGCCCTACTCTCCTAGGTTGTGAACCAATGCAATGGAGATCAAAGCTCTGATACCACTTGTTGGATTGAAAGTAGGTCTAGAGGGGGGGTGATTGGACTACTTGACTAAGTAAAAGTTCTACCTTTTCCAAATTTTAAGTGTTGGCAGATTTTAGCAATTGTAGAAAGTCAAGCACACCCTGCACATGCATGCTACGAGTATAGCAGCGAAAAGTAAAGACAAGCATGAGTAGTAAAGGAAGGGTAGGAAGATCAAACGCAATTTGGAGACACGAAGATTTTTTCCGTGGTTCTGATAGGTGGTGCTATCGTACGTCCACGTTTATGGAGTCTTCAACCCACGAAGGGTAACAGCCGCGAGAGTCCATGGAGGGCTCTACCCACGTAGGGTTCCACGAAGAAGCAACCTTGACTATACCATGATGGCCTACGTCCATGAAGGACTAGCCTAACTCGGGGTAGATCTTCGCGAAGTAGGCGATCTCCTTGCCCTTACAAACTTCTTGGTTCACTCCACAACACGAAGTAGGAGGCTTCCAAGCGACACCTAACCAATCTAGGAGGCACCACCCTCCAAAACGTAATAGACTCGATTATGTCGATGAACTCCTTGATCTTGTGCTTCAAGATGATAGACTCCTCAACACCCAATCACTCTATCACAGATTTGGCTTTGGTGGAAGAGGTTGATTGGGTGGAAAGCAACTTGGGGAGGCTAGAGATCAAGATTCATGTGGTTGGAATGGAATGGCATGATCTCAACACATGAGTAGGTGGCTCTCTCTCAGAAAATCTGATAGGATAAGTGGGGATCTGTTCTGAGTGCTTCTCTTGCGAGTGATTGGTGGTGGAGCGGTATATATAGGCATCTCCAAAAATACAATCGTTACACCTTAAGTGACAAACTCAGTGACACCGATATGTGAATCTCAATGGTACGAGTTGCTCCAAAGGTAGCAACTTTTGAATCTCAGTGAGACTGATATATATTTCTTGGTGGTACCGATCAAGTGTCCAATGGTCATAATCTACATGTCGATGACACCGATCCAAATACTTGGAAATTCCGATTTGATGAATCGAGGCAACCGAAAGTTGGCAGCCTGAACTCGGTGGCACTAATGTGTGATCGGTTGCACCGATGTGGTAGGGTTTGGCATGTGTTTGTTTGAGTATTGGAATCGGTGGGATCGAGTGGGAATGTTGGTTTCACTGATTTTGGATATTTGGCTTTGGATAGACTTTTGTGGAAGAGTTTGTGGGTGTTTTTGGTGACTATCAGTTGTGCATGTTTGAGCATTTTGTTCATTAAGAGTACCTTACCCCCTTTTAATAGTATTGGCTTTTCCTATGGACTCAAAGTGATTTCTCGCAAAGTAAAATGTAGAGTCATCTTCTTTGAAGCTTTGCCAATCCATTTCCTTCCATCTTGGGGTTTCTCCACAATCCTGTTGCCATCCCTGTCATTGAACTTCTCCTGAAATATACTTAGTGGAAACATTAGTTCAATGACATATATGTTGTTATTAATTTCCAAAACCATGAAGGGAGCAAATGTGCTTTGAACATCATGTTCCAATGAACCCTAATGAAGATGGTGACGACCGAAGGCTTCAATTGCCTTGTCACCAATGAGTCAGACCGCACCTATTTTGGTCGCCCTGGCAGGATAGCTCTTGCAACTTCTTACAAGATGGAAGCTAGGGAGAGAGCCACGTTCTATCTTGACTACGATCGTGATGAGATCATGGTCTACTACAAGCCTGCTGGTAGCGATGATGATGGTCCACTTACTCGAGACTATGATACTGACTCTGCCTGGTGTATGGTCTAAGTTAGCTATCTAGTTGGCATGCATGACATATCTTATGGTGTCTTACCACCTCCTATTAATGTATGCGAACTTGTATGTACTTGTGTTATTTTCCTATTTTTGATAATTTTCTAAATAATGTCAATAAATAAGGACTCTTGAACTTAGATTTTGGTATTTGCAATGTACTGTTTAATTACTTTCTAATCCTTTTATTATGCTATTGTTTTTGCTGTATCGTGCTACTATACATATTTGGTTGAAATCTGAAAATTGCATTACCAACATAGCACTAACATCCAATGCAACTAGTGACATATATTACTGCTGGTGTTGGACAAGTGGCACGGCATAAACGCATGGAATAGTGTTGGTGTCGAACCCAACGTCAGTAGTATTTTTTAGCTGTGGTGCCTCATTGGTGGCGTTGGGCATCCACGCTAGCATGGCGATATTTGCCACGCCATAGCTAAGTGACGGAGTCCTGGATTAAGGGGTCCTCGAGGAGTTGGCCTATCTCCTAATAGGCCGGTTTGATGGGCCGCATTCTGATCATCGCAGGAGGGGCCGGATGCATCGAGAGCCCTCATTCTAGAAGGACGTACCGAAGGCGCATCGTGCACTCCAAGTCAATATGAGGAAATCGACATCTCCATCCTCGACAGGATACCTGCCATGTGTAAACCATAGGTACCCCCTGGTGTCTATATAAACTGGGAGGGTTTAAGATTGTAGGGCACAAAAACTCATCTAGGGTTTAGCTATTCGATCTCAAGGTAGATCAACTCTGTAACCTTCATACGATCAATATAATCTAGCAGGAGGTAGGTTTTTACCTCCATAGGACTGTCCGAACCTGGGTAAACATCATCTCCTTTGTCCCTTGTTACCATCGATTCTAGTCTCACTGCTCAGGACCCCCTACCAGATATCCGTCAGTTTTGACACCGACATTGGTGCATTCATTGAGAGTTCCGTTGTGATCACCAAAGGAATTGATGGCTCATATTTTCATCAACGAAGAAGTCAGTAACATGGACACCTTTGTCCCTAGACAGATCTTTGCTTTCGGCAACATTGTGCAGCACGCTGACCCGACCGGCTGTCTTGGTTGGGTCGGGAGTTTCGCCTCTGATCAAGAGGTCGGATTCGGGAACCTAGAGTTATCCGTAGATTCTCGGGGTGATCTTTCGCTAACCGGGCTCGCGATCTCAAATGATGTGCCGAAGATTCCGAGGCCTTAACCTTGGATTCCTCTTTCAACCACATCCACAGGACCAACCCTGACAACGATCTAGCTCTTAGTCCAGATCCGTCCATAGTGCCAGATGCTTGGGGACCGGCTCCTGCTGAACACACCCCTTGCACGAACGCATTAGAGGTTTACTCCGAAGGCTCTGAGCAGGTTGACTAGATCGAGCTCTCGACACTCAATGAGGCTCTAGATTGGATCTTATACATGAAAATTACTAATGACCCAGCCCTGATCCACGTTCAGATCGGTCTTGAGGTGGGTCAAGAGGAATTTTTGCTCCCACCAACCACCGACTTGGTAGCCACTGTCGAAGACTTAAACGACATGTTGGATCACACCTCCAATGCGGCCGAAGACATGGAAGAGACTTATTTTTTCCAAAAGATTGGATGAGGAAGATTGTGCTCCCACCCCCATTAACACCGGATGATGGGCTGCCACCTCCACCTATAACGTCTACATGGTGGACACTCCAGCTGATAATGGCGAGCATACACCCAATAACAATGGCGACAAATCGGATGAAATGCTGTCAAGGCACCGGAAGCCGCACAAACGATCAAAGGGAAAAAAGGGAAGAAAAGCTATCACGGGCGCCAAGGACGGAGATACCCCAAAAGACCTTGGCGATACCGATATCCACAAACATCCACTAGAGGACCAAGAGAGGCAGGAAGATTAGCGCAACCCCGATGATCGAAACGATTCCGAGGACGACAACTACCTCCCCCCTGTCTAGGAGGAGGGCAGCCCGGAAGACGAAGACTTCGCCATCCCCAGAGACCTGGAAGATCACGAACAATTTAGGCAACAACTTATAGCCACGGCCCAAAGCCTGAAAGCAAAAGAATGGCAGCTTAAGGCTGAACAGGACAACCTCAACGATAGATGGACGAGGTCCCTATCAGCTGAGGAAGGATACGGTACCAGTCTATTGGACCAACCCAAGAGCTATCCACGTCAGCGGCTGCTGCCACAACTCGATGACGAGCTTACTGATACACCGTCTCCCAAACATACTCCATACGACAAGTGAGACCGCCCTCCTCGAGGACGTGATAGCACGACTAACGATACCGATTATAGGCCGACGATACCCCGAGGAAGGGGAAAAGAGCAAATAGAGCCCGATGACAGGTTTGACCCGCGACACGACCTGGACTATAGAGCAGGTTGTACGAGACCCATCTACAGATCCAGAGGGTACTCACCCGATAGACGGGAGGGACACCGGCCTTGGCTCGACCACAACAATAGAGGTCGGGAACGAAATCGGGCCAGAACAGACACCGATTACCGGCATGACATAGCTCGGGTCAGAGGCGCTGCCCACCCACCATGCTTCACCAACGAGGTGATGCAGGATCAGTTCCTAGAAGGATTCAAACCCGTGAACATAGAGCAATACAATGGGACAACTGACCCAATAGTATGGATCGAGGATTTCCTCCTCCGAATCCACATGGCACGAGGAGATGATCTCCACGCCAACAAGTATATACCCCTAAAACTTAAGGGGCCAACTCGGCACTGGTTAAACAACCTCCCCGAAAATTCCATCGGGTGTTGGGAGGATCTAGAGGATGCAATCCAATCTAACTTCCAAGGACCTATGTTCGGCCACCAGACTCCTCCTACCTAAACAACATCATCTGGAAGGCAGGAGAGTCTGCTCGGCAATTCTGGAATCGGTTCTTGACCAAGAAAAACCAAATGTTTGATTGCCCGAACACCGAGGCAATGGCCTCCTTCAGGCACAATATTCGGGATGAATGGCTGGCTCGCCAGCTCGGTTAGGATAGACCTAGGACAAAGTCCTGCCTTACATCACTCATGACTCGCTTTTGCGTGGGCGAGGATAACTGGCTAGCAAGACGGAGCCACAACCCTGAAGACCCCGGAACCTCCGAATTTCGGGACGGAAACAGGAAACCAAAATGCATCAAAACAAGTGCTGGCGCAACAATAGTGATGCCAACAACATGGCCGTTAACACCGGTTTCCGCAACCCCCGAGTCGGGCAGTGGAAGAAGCCTCCTAAAGGCAATCGTGATGGACCTACCCCATGGTCTGATCAATGGTGGACAAAAGTAGTTCCCTCCAGAGGTAAAGACTGTGAATATGATATACACCACTCACATACCTGAAAAGGAGAGGAAGCACGCCCTTCGAGAGGTCTATGCTGTAGAGCATGTAGCCCCGAAGAATAACCCATGTTCGGCGTACATGATCACCTTCGATCGATGTGACCACCCGACTAGTATCCGTCATGGGGTTGAGCCACCCTCGTCCTAGACCCCATTATAGATGGGTATCACCTCACTGAAGTCCTAATGGACGAAGGAAGTAGCCTTAATCTGATTTACTCAGACAAGGTGAAAAAGATGGGTATAGATCCGTCAAGGATCAAACCTAGAAACACTACATTTAAAGGAGTGATCCCAGGCGTCGAAGCCCGGTGCATGGGCTCTGTGAGCTTGGAAGTAGTGTTCAGTGATAACTTCTGAAGTGAGGACTTGATCTTCGACACTGTACCTTTCTACAGCAGTTATCACGCCCTGCTAGGTCGTACAGCGTTCACTCGCTTTAACGCCACCCCACACTACGCATAACTCAAGCTCAAGATGCCCTGGACCAAGGGGGTCATTACTGTCAACGGCAACACAGAGCGCCCCCTCTACACCGAGGAACATGCATTGTCCCTGGCGGCTGAACTCCATTACAATGATGATCCGAAAATGAAAACATCTGTCGTAAAGACACGTAAGGTTGAGAAGCGTGCCAGGTTTCAGCCTGAACTCCGAGAACCTTCTTCTCCCCATAAATAGGGATGCGCTCCCCATTGCACAACCCTAATACTAGCGAAACACATGCCAAGAAGGCACAAATTTGCACTTAAGATTCCATGGTAGCAGTGGGAACAACTATAAAATCACAAGTGTCCGGCTAGACCAAACTACTACCAATATAAGTCTCCGGACATACAATAGGTACCATCAAAGACCTGCTAAGGTGTAAAGCCCATTCACACTTCCGCGCCTTCTCAAGATATTCTCCCTAAGGTCCGCTTGTCGACAACATCACCCATAAAGGAATGCAAGTCCTTAGGGGGCACATGAGCGACCATGCAACAGGGAACATCGAGAATGTTAGGCCACTCATCAACGACCCCTGGTACCACCCCTCCTATAAATTTTATATTTCATCTTTCAGTACCTGTAAACAGTGGCTTTGGCAATTTGAGTTATAAGAGTTATTGAGCAAACATAAGACCATCATCCATGGCCGCTTCGCTGTCTTTTACGGTACATACTCTGTTTCTTCCCTCACCAATGCTTCTTGCAAAACTATTCGGTACACATTACGAGACAACCGGCTAATAGACCGGTGCCTCGAATTTCAAATATAACCCTAATCACAATCGATTATGTGTTCGGCATCTCGGAGTTCACTTTATATGCATTGGTTACGAACTATGTCTGGGGTCAATAGTTGGGTTGCCTGAGTCATCTGCTTGCCCCTTTACGTTCCGCTCGTTGGGCTAAAAGGGCAAAGGTAGAACCATTGCGATTGTGTTTACAGCTAGCCTAGTCAAGCACCTCAGAGGAGAAAGCCGAAAACTATGTGTCATAGTACGTGAGGACCGGTCTACGAATCCGAGCATAAGTGTTATACTAAGAACTTCGATTAGAGGTTATTCTTTGCCATACGATGGGTTTCATACTCGTACAAACCATGTGATGCTAGCTTTAGCCGCGGCTCATCCGAACATCACAAACCACTGGGGGCTAGTCATCAGCCCTCGCATTCCTTTTTTATGCTCCTGTGGCTAAGTGAAAGCAATAAAGCATTATAGTATGATTGCGTTGTCCCCCTCACACTACCACCTCTGGGTACTGATAGCTAGGCTAAGGGTCACGATGCGGAGGCAAACACACCCCACGTAGTATATACATTGGGGCTAAAGCCGATGTCTCACAACTTTCAGTTTAAACAACCACATGGGAGTCATAGCGAATGCAAAACATAAAAGACATAACAAACCATGCATCATAACCATAAAGCATTAAAAGGGTCTTTGGACATGTTACATCATGCTTATTCATAAAAGTTGTCCTTCGAGCATTGAGACTCTATCACCCGAGCACCCTCCATCACTACGGAGAAGTATCGCTCAGGGCACCTATGCTCCTTACAGGGGGTGGAGGAGTAGTCGCTATCTTTGTCGGACCAAGTCCTGGCCAGTGCACCTTGGCCCTTGCAAAAGCCATCTGAGCTCCCTCGATGCAGGAAGAATGCCTTAGCGCTTCAATCTGAGGTGCAGTGTTGGTCAACTTCCGCACCAGGCCGAAGTAGCTGCCCGCCAATGGCTCGTCAAGCCATAGTCGGATGCAGAGATCCTTCATGGCCGGCTCCGCCACCCAGTGTAGCTCCATCAGTTGCTTCATCTGCTCGATGAGGAGAGGAGAGTGCTCGGGGGCTTCAAATTGCGCCCAAAAGAGTTGAGCCTCATATCCCTCTTCTCGCGAAGCGTAGAACTGGTTCGCACCCGCTACCCTCTTCAGGAAGTCCGAACAGGCGCCTGAGGAACGCCAGACCTAGGTGAGCAATGCTAAATAGCTATCATCGAAGGCACACCGTATTAAATACGGCTTACCATCTGTGACAACATTGACTTGGCGAATCTTTTCTTCAAAAACCCGCCTATCCACCCGCTCCTTCTAGAGATCGGCTTTCAGCGTGTATAGCTCGACGACTTGTTCCTTGCCCTTCTACTCATGGTCCTAACACTTTTGGTTGGCATCCATGAGATTCTGTTGAACCTCCCCCACTCGAGCCTCATGCTTATCGCTCATAGTTTTTAAGGCGGAGAGCGAGGCTCTTGCCTGTTCGGCTGATGCCTTCTTGTCCGCAACTCCTTGCTTGATCTGTCACAACTCGGCCTTGAGCTTCTCGACCTCCTTTGCCGAGGCTGTGTAAGAAATAAACATATAATTATATTAAGTCAATACTATGAATCACTAATGATGAAGAATTCGGATATTAAAATTCGGCTTACCTTGCACCTCATCGAAGCTCTTGTTAAGAGCGTCAAGGTCCTCATCGGAGCTCTTCAGCTTCCGATTTAGCTCGTCAAGCTCTCCCGCATTAATAGCTGCTACTCATGATGAGGCCTACAAACAACAAATATTTATCAAGTTTATGGGTTCAAACCCTCGAACTGTCATGAACATGAACCTATGTTTGGTCCTCTTAAGGGCTGTTAGAACATTATGGGACAAATAATGTCTCGATCACTGTTTGGTCACTTATTTGTGTTTGACTCCTGGGTGAGTTTTTAAAAACTCACCCAAGGCTTGGGGGCTGCTATATATAGCGATAGCACAAACCTAATAAATTAAAATTTCAGGAAAAGAACATTACGCGGCTCACCTGGCAGCCCGTCAAGAGACCATTGAAGACCTCCTTTAGTCCACTATGAACAGACTGAATTCCTTGCAAAACCACACCCATATGGGTGTGGTGATCCTTAGAGATGGAGGCGCTCGATAGAGCCTCCTCCATGACTGGCAACCCAGTCATCGGTGTCGCCGGTGGTGACCGGTTAGTCCGATCTCTAATCGGCGATTGGACCGGTAGCTCCGGAGGCGTGGCGCGCTCCGGAGATGTCCACTGAGCGGACTGGAAATCCCTTTGACTAGTCTCCTGAGTGGCTGGGAGGGGGCTCTGCTACCTCTTGAGTGTGCGTTGGTTTTCCCTTGAAGAGGAAAGGGTGACGCAGGAAAGTGTAGTATCGATGGGGGTGTCGTGAGGGGGGCGGCTGAATAGACTACTAGCAAAAATTTAAAACCTAACATTTTCCCAAGTTAATTGGTTGGTAGATTTCAACTATTTTAGCAAGTCTATCAAGTCTAACAGCCCTACACATGCAGGTCTACAAGTATGGCAGCGGAAAGTAAAGACATTGCACATGTAAGTAAAGAGATGGGGTAGGAAGATCAAACGCAATAGAAGACGCAAGGATTTTTCCCGTGGTTCCGATAGGTGGTGCTATCGTACGTCCATGTTCATGGAGTCTTCAACCCACGGAAGGTAACGGTTGGGAGAGTCCACGTAGGGTTCCATGAAGAAGCAAGCTTGACTATTCCATGCGGCTTCCGTCCATGAAGGACTAGCCTCACTATGGGTAGATCTTCACGAAGTAGGCGATCTTGTTTCCCTTACAAACGTCTTGGTTCACTCCAAAACAGGAAGTAGGAGGCTCCCAAGCGACACCTAACCAAACTAGGAGGAACCACCCTCCGAAAGGTTAGGCTCAGTAATGACGATGAACTCCTTGCTCTTGTGCTTCGAGATGATAGACACCTCAACACACAATCACTCTCTCAGAGATTTGGCTCGGTAGAAGAGACGGGATTGGTGGAAAGCAACTTGGGGAGGCTATAAATCAAGATCCATATGGTTGGAGTGGAAGATCTTGACCTCAACACAAGGGTAGGTGGTTCTCTCTCAGAAAACTGAGTAGGATAGGTATGGAATAGTTCTGAGTGCTTCTCTTTTGAGTGGGTGGTGGTGAAGGGGTTTATATAGGCATCCCTGAAAATCCAACCATTACACACAAAATGACCAACTCGGTGACACCGATGTGTAAATCTTGGTGGTCTGAGTGACCAAAAGTGGGAACTTTTGAATCTCGGAGGGACCGATATACAATTCTCGGTTGTACCGACAAGGTGACCAACGGTTAGATTTGCCAATCTCGGTGACGCCGATTCACCATTTTCGGACGGACTAAAAATGAGAACTTGCGTAACAGAATCTGGGCAACCCAAGTCGGTGGCACCGAGTGCAGTGTCGGCTGCATCGAAGTGTTAGGGTTTGGCTGAGTCTGTCTAGGGTTTAGAATCGGTGGCACCAGGATAGGAATGTTGGTTGCAACGATTTTGCATATTTGGCTTAGGACAGACTTTGGTGGGAGATTTTGTGGATGTTTTGGTGACTGTCACTTGTGCATGTTTGAGCATATTGTTCACCATCAAAACTTTACCTCCGTTTAATAGTATTGGCTCTCCTATGGACTCAAAGTGATTTCTCACAAATGTAAAATGGAGAGTCCTCTTGCTTGAAGTTTGGCCAACCTATTTCCTTGAATCTTGGGGTAATTCCACAATCTCCTCAATCCTTTTTCCAACTCAACTCTCCATGGACTATTATCTGAAATATACTAGATAGAGGTGTTAGTCCAAGAGACAATGTATGTTGTCATGAATTATCAAAACCACCAGGGGAGCATGTTGTGCTTTCATTCTCCCCCTGTTTGGTAATTGATGACAACATACAATCAAAGCTTCAATTAAAGATATGCATGGATGCAATGAATACTTTGAGAAACACATGACCTAGTTTTGCTCCCCCCTAAATGTGTTCAGTCCTTTAAAGGATAGTTACTTTGGAATGCATAGACAGACATATGGATGAAAGGGATGTAAGAGTCATGTGTATCTTGGCTATATGCATCAATATTTGTGAATGAAATGTATATCCTTGATCAATACTTCACTCTTGCAAACAATATGTCCAAGAAGCAAGAGATCATGTTGATCAAAGATATGATGCATATACTTACCTTGAGTTCTAGAGCATTCTAGTAGTAGAGACACAGTTGAGAATGCAATAGAACTCAACGAATACCAAGATATGGAGAACATATAAAATATGATAATCATTAAGATTGATATGTCTCCACCTTTAGCATTAATCTATTATATCTTTTCTCCCCTTTGATATGAAAATGGTAGTACATCCTCTCCCCCTGAATCGCAGCATGTAGATATTTGTATCGGATAGGGTCAGAAAAGGAATCCTTTGTTCACTTGAGACTTTGCTCCAAAAGTAGTTTTCTCCCCCTACAATGTTGTTCCTCTCCTTGATTATATAAGTGTGAACTTTTGTTATTTTCCTCTCCCTATAAATCATATCTCCCCCTTTGCATAAGCATGCAACTCTCCCTTTAGCATGAAGCTTTCATATTGTAGCATGAAGCTTTGATATTCTCCCCCTTTGGCATAAAATACCAAAAAGGTTAAATGTGGGACTAGTGACAGGGATCATTGACAATGAAGGGATACTGGAGATCAAAGGTCATTGAAAGCAGGGTTCATTAAAATACTAAGGCAATCATTGAATTTAATTTCTCTCCCTTTAGCAAATTTCAGTTTTCTTCTCCTTGGAGCTAGGGATCCTTGAATAAAGAATTTCTCCCACGAAGTGTTGTTTGTTCTTCTCCCCCTAAAAATATATATAGTTTTTTAAAGAAGGGGCCATCGAAAGAACAAGAATATCACAAGAACAGAAACAAATAAACAATATCAATGAAACACAGATTTTGAAAGCAAAGAAAATCGGTGACTCCGGGATAAATAAACCAATGATACCGAAATTGTATAGTGCAGCTTATCTGCAAATTCGGTAGGACCGAGTTATTTATATCGGTGACTCCGAATGATAAATCAAGTTTCTGTTTTTAGAGAGCCAAATGAAATTGTTTCAAAGAGAAAAATGCGAAAGATTTCAAAGGACATCAAATAGATAAGATTTGAGTGGTTACGAGAGATCATGCAAACAGAGAGCAAACCACACAAGATTCTTAACTAAATGATGGGCGGTGACTAGGTCACCTATATTAGAGTATATTGACTTAGGAGCCAAGCAAGAATGCTTTATCATAGGTCATACTCATCGTTTAAGCTCAAAATGGGGTTACCATTTTTCGATTAAGCATTTTGATGTCTTCATATCTCTTGAGTTTCTTTAGCCCATGACTTGGAGTAAAGCCTTTTCAGCGATATGAGTACATACCTTTGAATGATGTTGATGACGCTACTCGTAGGTGAACTTGTTGAGGATGGTCGAGGTTGATGAGGATCATCTTGAATTTGGAGCAATCCTTCTTGTTCTAGTACACTCATCACCTACAAAGATTAGTCATGCAAGGAAGAGCAATGGATATATGCGATTGACATGATTCCACTGAAGATTTTGCAAGTAAGATCAAGTATATGTCAATGATATGTTTTTGTTGTCTTCTTCCTTCCATCATCAAGAGGGGTTGTGTAAACTTGGTAATGACAAGAATGCTTATGATTGGAGTTAATGGCAATCATGTGGAATGATGTTTTTCCAAGTACCTACAAAGGTTAGATGCAATACAAGGGAGCATAGAATTCCATGGCATATGATAGCGAGTTACAGGATAATGGAGATAATAAGAAAACTCATGCCCTTCCTTGCAACCGAGTAAGTCTATCTCAAGTTTGAAGCATCAGTGATGTTCAACTCACTCCTCAAATGACAAAATGTTTTCTAAGCAAGTGGCTTCGTGAATATATCGGCCAATTGTTTGTTAGTTCAAACATGCTTAGTATTGATATCTCCTTTGGCAACATGATCACGAATGAAATGATGTCGAACTTGAATATGCTTGGTTCAAGAATGTTGCACATGATTATGTCCAATTTTAATAGCACTTTAATTGTCGCAAAGTAATGGAACATTTTTAACATTAATTACGTAATCCTTAAGCATTTCTGTCATCCATAGTAATTGCACACAACAAGATCTGGCAACAATATACTCAGCTTCAGCAGTAGATAGAGATACTGAGTTTTGTTTCTTGGAGGACCAAGACACAAGAGATCTACCTAAAAATTGACAAGTATCTGAGGTGTTTTTTCTATCAACCTTGCCATCGGCATAGTCTGAATCGGAATAGCCAACAAGATTAAAAGAAGATCCCTTGGGATACCAAATGCCAAAGTTTGGTGTTTGTATCAAGTACCTCACAACACGTTTCACAGCCAAAAGATGACATTCTTTAGGTGCAGCTTGATATCTAGCAAACATGCAAACACTAAGCATAATATCAGGATGAGATGCACACAAATATAACAATGAACCAATCATAGATCAATAAACCTTTTGATCAACCGGTTCATCCTCCCTGGTAAGCTCAACATGTCCACTAGTGGACATAGGGGTTTTCATACCTTTGAAGTCCTGCATGTTGAACTTCTTGATCAAGTCCTTGGTATACTTAGTTTGAGAGATGAAACTTCCTTCTCTTGATTGCTTGATTTGCAATCCAAGAAAGAATTTCAGATCACACATCATAGACATCTCATACTTCTCAGACATCAACATTCCAAATCTTTCACTAAATTGAGGGTTAGTGGAACCAAAGATAATATCATCCACATATATTTGGCACACAAATAATTCTCCATTAACTCTCTTAGTGAACAAGGTTGCATCAATTTTACCAATTTCAAAACCTTTTCGATGAGAAACTTCGTTAAGCATTTATACCAAGCACGAGGTGCTTGCTTAAGACCATAAAGAACTTTGCGAAGCTTGTAAACATGATTAGGTTTCTTAGGATTCAAAAAACCAGGTGGTTGCTTAACATAAATTTTTTCCTCTATTTCACCATTTAAAAGCATGATATCATGGTGATTATCATAAGCAAGAAAAATACGGATAGCTTCAAGTCTAGCTACGGGGGAAGAAGTCTCATTGTAGTCCATACCTTCGACTTGCATATATCCTTGGGCTACGAGATGAGCCTTGTTGCACATGAGTTGACCATCTTCGTCTTGTTTGTGCCGAAACACCCATTTGGTTACGATGATGTTGTGCTCATCTTCGGGCTTCTCCACGAGTGTCCACACTTCGTTCCTCTCGAAGTTGTGTATCTCTTCATGCATTGTGTTCACCCAATCCGTGTCTTCAAGAGCTTGTTCTACCTTTAAAGGCTCAATGCTAGAGATGAAAGAATAATGCTCACAAAAGTTAGCTAGACGGGTTTTAGAGTGAGTGATTCTCCCTGTTTGTATATCACCAAAGATTTGGTTTAGGGGGTGGTTCTTGGTCACTTGAGCTCGAACTCGGGTTAGCTTTCGATTGTTGGATGGTGGAGCTTCTTCTTCTTCATCATCATCTTCTACATCTTCGTTGTTGTTGAAGGTGCCATTCCCTTGAGGTGGAGGCGAAGGTGTTTGTGGTGGATCTTCATGATGCACTTCCTCTTATTCATCATCTCATCTTGTATCGCTTATGGATGCCTCCATGTCGTGTTGAGGTTCACCTTGACGTGAAGTGGGGGCTTCCACTTGAGTTGATGAAGTACTTTCCTTCACCTACATGGGATGAATCTTGCCGATGGGTAGATCTAGAATGGCTTCTGAAGGATCATTATCACCTACATCATTTGGCAATTGTTTGACTTGTGAACCATTAGATTCATCAAACTTCACATCTACCGTCTCATCAACTTTTCGAGTGAAGTTGTTGTAGACACGGTAAGTGTGAGAGTTCGATCCGTAACCAAGTAGGAATCCTTCATGAGATTTAGGATCAAATTTAGGACGATGATGCTTATCAAGAATGTAGCACTTTGAGCCAAATACCCAAAAGTATCCGACTTGGAGTTTGTTACCGGTGAGTAGCTCGTATGTCGTTTTATCGAGAAGCTTGTGAAAGTAAAGTCGGTTTGTGGAATGACATGCTGTTTCAACGGCTTCGGCCCAAAAGTGTCTTGGCGTCTTGTATTCGTCAAGCATCATTCTTGCCATCTCAATGAGCGTCTAGTTCTTCCTCTCAACAACTCCATTTTGTTGAGGTGTGTACGTAGCCGAGAACTCATGTGAGACACCTTCTTCATCAAGAAAGGTATCCACGTGGGTGTTCTTGAACTCTGATCCGTTATCGCTCCGAACCTTCTTGATCTTCACTTCAAACTGATCTTGCGCTTTTCAAGCGAAGTTCTTGAAGATCTTTTGAACCTGCGACTTATCATCAAGAAAGAATACCCACGTAAATCTAGAAAAATCATCAACTATAAATAGACCATAGGAATTTCCACCAAGAGTCTTGTAAGCATTGGGACCAAAAAGATCCCTGCGAAGTAACTCGAGTGGCCTCCTAGTAGTCATGATATTCTTAACGGGATGACTACCACCTACTTGCTTTCCAGCTTGACAAGCACTACAAAGTCTATCTTTGTCAAATATAACATCTTTAACACCAAGTATATGATCACGTTTGATTAGCTTATCTAGATTTCACGTGCCTACGTGTCCAAGTCTTCTATGCCAAAGCCAACCTTTAGAAGATTTTGCAATTAAACAAGTGCGAGGCTTGGATCTTTTAGTGAAATCAACAATGTATAGATCACCTCTATGGAAACCGGTACAGACCATTTTATGATTATCTTGACAAAACACTTGCCAATCTACGTTCGTGAATAAAACATTGAAACCGAAGTCGGCAAGTCTAGATACGGAAAGAAGATTGTAGCCAAGGGATTCAACAAGCATAACATTTTGAACAGAGCTATCATGGGATATGGCCACCTTACCAAGGCCAAGTACCTTACCCTTAGAGTTGTCTTCAAAGGTAGCGTACCGTCGAGGACCTTGATTAGGCATGATCTCTTGGAACATGTCTTTATCACCAGTCATATGATCCATACATCCGCTGTCAAGAATCCACTCTTTTCCTCCGGACATGTAATCTTTAAAGTTTTCCATGAGGCTCAGATTCTTCATGATTTTCTCGTGCTCGATGTCGAATAACTCATCTTCTTCATAATAGCCATGTTCCACATTGTCATCATCAAGTGGGAAATCCTCGTCATAAAGAACAAGAGATTCATTAGAATAGTGACCATGACATTTTTCAAGTTTATGAACGCGAATGGCTTCAAAGATAATGTTGTTGATAGTGGTGACACCTCCTTCAGCATGCATAAGATCATGGATCTCAAATAGGCATTTATCAAAGTTTGGATCACTAGGATTCATTTTGTGAAAAGCAATGGTTTTATGAAGAATTTCATCAAGATTTCCTAAGGAATGATTTGGATATCGTTTCTCCAAATCAGTCCATAAGGTATAGGCACATGCAAAGTTCTTCAATTGAGAAAGCACGAACCTTGGTAAACCTCTAACAATAACATTAACAGTTCTTAGGTTACCAAGCATCTTAATTTCCTCTTCGTGTGTGGGATGAAATTCGTCAATAGGGAGCACATAGGGATTTTCAATATATTTAGTCAAATGGAATCTATTAAGTAGATCAATCATGACATTCTTCCATTGACTATAGTACTCTCCATCAAGAATGGGCACTCTACAACTCAAACTCTCTACTCTAGACACATCCATCTTCCTCCAGAGTGATTAAACCAACAACATATATTAAGATAGATGATGGAGTCGCTTACATGTTGCTTGAGGCAAAAGCGTGACTTGGATCAGAGCACAAACCACAAAACAAACAACAAGCACACATGGTTTCATATGAACCATTACACGGACTCGACTTTGCATGAGGGATACATGAGTGATCCTACCCTAGGGGTTCTCGGACTCAGGTGGTGGAGTGCTCGATCTCGTAGTCACGCTCCTCTGGGTCTTCCTCCTATTCATCATCTGAACGGGCATCGTTCCGGTTGAAGGGTTCAGGGAACAAGGAGGCCCATCTCGATGATGCTTTGCAGGCTGGTCAGTGAAGAGCTCATGGTACTCCTTCGCACTCATGCGACGACTACGTGTAGGTGTATCACTAGCTAGGGGTACTCCTCCAGGATAGGCGACAACTGGTCATCCCTCGGGGGCTCCATCCTTCTTGATCTTGTCTATCTTCGTCTTGGCTTGTCGAAGAAGCTCTCGGGTGTGGTGAAGTTCCTTGCGGAGCTTCACGAATTCCATCAAGTTGTGAACCAGACTATCGGCGGAGAGGCTGAAATAGGTCTGGAAAATGAGTGGTGTGCCATCTTCCTTGGTCGGAATTAGCGTCCAACTCTTGCCAAAGTCATCCTTCCTGAAGGGAAGGTAGCGAGTAGCTAGCTCGTCAGCCATCTTTGGAATGATGTCTCGAAGGTGTAGGAGTGCCTTGCGTGCAACTGTCTCGACGACAAACATCATGGTCTCCATCCGTGGTCCTTCAAAGAACCAACTAGTCGGGGAGTCGTTTGCCTCCACGACCACATCTACGTGGTACTCCTTCATGACGGCATCGACCCAGTGCTCGTGGTAGAGGAAAATAGGTGGTTGGTAAACTCGCACTTCTCCAGGCTATCCCCAAGAAGTAAGGGAAAGCCGGAGGTTAGGAAGGCTTCGGGTACGACGACCATGTACAAAGGTTTGGAACGAGGAGAGTCAGCAGGGTGTTGTGTGCAGATGAGAAGATGTAAATAGTGCAGAATTCCTAAGTACAAATGCTAGGTGTAGTTTGGAAAACAACTTTCATCCTATCTAACGTCCATGCTAACTAAGGGCTCCCTACAGTCAAGATCGCTCTGATACCAGCTTTGTGAGGACCCCGACTCATAAGTCGTGATCACAGAATGAACGTGTACAGTGATCCCAGAGATCAATGCTCACTAAACACACATAACTTGAATAACAAGAGTCTTACATCCATACTTATCGTCTTAGACAAATAATGACCACGAAGGTCTTAGTGTTACATAGATAGGGCCACATGGGCCAAACACTTAAATAGAACAAGCAGCGGAAATCTTGGTCGAAAGCGTGAACCCATGCCATCTGCCTTAACCTATAGGCATTCTAACTGGGAAGCATCCTAGTTTGCATAATCGTCTCCAACGAACTCTTCAATATACTCGTGTTCTTCCATGCCTGGCCAATTAAATAACCAGTGCCAAGCCAATGAGTACTTTGAATGTACTCGCAAGCAACCCAAGTTGTGGAACAAGGCAATAATGATGCATGATATAGCACTAATAGGTAAGTTTGCGGAAAGCTAATTTTTAAATGAAAATAACATGATCAAGTAACTAGTGAGCATGCATCAACAACTAGCAGGTATCCATGTGAACAAATTGCAGATATCATCATAAGTATTGGTTGAACATCTCATGTTCACTCATCACGATAAGTCACCAGTCTTAGCTCAGGTGACCTCTTGTCACCATCATCATAAGTATTCGAATAGTTTTACACTCTGAAGAGGTTCCACACTTCACACACAAGACTCGGGGAACTTCCGTGTCATCCACGACTCGCGGTATATAACATACCTGAGGTAAGCACCCGAACAATGCCTTTCCCCTAGTGATACTAAATAAAGAGTCCACTCGATAGGTACCCAGCCCTCACGATGTACATCACACGAGCCTTGCTCTAACCATACCATCAATGAGGGGAGGAACGGTGTGCCCAGTGCCTGTAAAGAGAGCGCATGATCGTACATACCGGTACGACCCCGTATCGAGAGTGACCACGCCACTCCCGCCACTAGTAATGCGGTCTCCTTGCCAGTACCCACCAAGGTAATTAACAAAGCCCCGTCCCATAAGGGGTATCGTGGTTGCGCATGTACGGTTGGGACGGTCGACAAATCTTAAACCCTCCATTTTCGAAAACACATCCTCGTCTTGTTCCGGCACACCACTTCTTTCTCAAGTGGTCACCCATCTCATCATCATCTCCCTTGGGCATTAGTGGCACCCGACGGGGTTTTCGAAAATTCTTTGAAATCATTTCTTTTCTTGTCATCACTATTCATAAGTCCCATCCCATTTGTGTAGCATCTATTAGCAACCTAACTACTCCCACCCGCACAACCCTCATAAGGTGGTAGGGTCATGCACGATGCAAGTGTCAATGGAGAAGTACCGGAGGCATTCCACCGAAAGGGGAACACCACATCACATGATCAAATATGATGAAAGTAAAGTGCTATATGGCATGCAATGAAAATGGTTTCTCATCATGGTCAAAGGGCTGCTTGCTTGGCTCAACAAAGTCTCCGGGGTCTTCGCAGGCTTCGGGTCTAACTTCTTCGTCAACCGCGCAATGTATCGTCGCGAAATAAAGCGATAAAAATAAGCACACAAACTATTATCAAAAATGTTAACCTACTCTGATAAATAATAAATGTCATACTTAAAATAACTCCCTAGGGTTTTGTTGTTAAAATCATTTTGGAAATAAATTAACAGAGGCAAAAAGGTGCCCAAATATAAGTTAACAGAGGCAAAAAGGTGCCCAAATAAAAGAGTACTAAAAATATTTTTAAATTTTTTTACCAATGGCACTAATATATTCTATGGAATATTCTAAGATTTTAGGTGCAAAAATAATTGGAATTAGATTTAATTTGGGCCCTGTGGGATTTTTGCAAAATCCCATAGAAAAGAAAAAAAGAAAAAAGGAGAGGAAATGGTCACTAGACCGGGGCCAGAGGCGGCTAGAGGCTAGGCTGGCCCAGCTGGCCAGTCAGCCGGCCTCGCGCGTGGTCAGGTTCAAACCTGACGGGTGGGGCCCGGTCGCCAGTGCCACGAGGGGGAAGAGGGAGAGCGCGGGAGGGAGGAAGAGAGGCCGACAGGCGGGGACCACTTGTCGGGTCCTTCTCCTACCTCGGGGCAGAGATGGGAGAAGCTCACCGGCGATGGCACAGGGCACGGCAGCGGCAGGAGATGGTGGGAACAGACTCGGGGAAGAGACGCTGTTCTAGGGGAGATCGAAGGGAGGCTGGAGGCGGCCATAGTTGCCTGCGGCGAGCACCCACTACGGAGATGGCTTCGGGAGGAGGTCGTCGGGGCTGTTCCAAGCCGCAAAGATGACGGGGACGAGGGGGAAACACGTTAGATTAATGAGGGGGGAGCAACTGAAGGGAGAGAGACAGGCCGGAGGGGCTCTGTATGTCACACCCAAGATGCGCGCCTATCCATTTTAAGACACAAGGGCCTTGCAAGGGATAGAGGTGCATCTTGCCGTTCTCAAGTATAGCAACATTGCATCATACATTACAGAAGAGATGAGTATACAAGTTGGCTTACACTCACCACAAGCTAAATTACAATCTACATAGAGTTCAAATCATCAAGATGAAGATAGGGTCTGACTATGGACGAAATCAAACGATAAAAACAGATGCAAATGATACTATCTCGCTATCCCAAAGATCAGGACCATGGTCCTCTACTCATCCGGGTACGTCACGTACATCTTGCCTTTTTCCTCATCATATTCCCACTGGAGCTGGGTAAGATCATCCTGCACGTACTCATCTATACCTGTACCTGGAGGGTTGTAGTAATCTATGAGCCACAAGGACTCAGCAATCAAGCGCCTGGGTACCGAGACTATTCAAGCTTAAAGGTTGGGATGGGGGGAGTGTTTAGTTTGCAGCAGCGCTAAGCATATATGGTGGCTAACTTACGAAACAGGAAAAAGATATGAGTGGCCTACGATGACGATCGAATCTAGTATGATCTCTATGAGATCCTGAACACTTACTTACGTCAATCATAACCCCACCGTGTTCTCTCTCGGATCATGTTCACGAGCAGAGACGATCACGGTTACTCATACAGTTGGTGTATTTTATTAGAGTTTACTTCAAGTTTACTATAACCGGGTGTTAAACAAATATCCAAGTTGCCACATAACCGCGGGCACGACTTCTCGAAAAGATTTAACCCTACAGGGTTGCTCCAACTAGTCCATCACAAATAACCACACTCCGCGGGAATAGCCTTGACCACGGATCTCGCGGTCATCATAGGTAATTCCAAAGGAATTCTAACACCTCAAGAAAACCCGAAGAAAGTCAGACTCCACACGCAAGACATTCGATGAAGGTAAAACAAATCCAGCAAGACCTCCCGACGTGTCGACGAACCTGATAAGAGTTGCATATCTCGTTCTCAGGATACAACGGATGAGCGATGGTTACCATGCCAATCACCGAGTTGCCCCGGGCGGCGTTAATAAGCTGCTCTGGGTTGGACCAACACTCATGCGGAGCACTGGCCCGGGGGTTGATTAATTATCCACGGGTTTGCAAAGCCCTATGCAATTTTATTAAGTTCTTAAGCAAATGTAGTACCAATGTTGGGTCTTGCCAGACAAGTTTTAATCTCAACCGAATAAACAAGGGGGTTGCCCATAACAACCCCGAGCATGTTAGGAGCGCAAAATATGGAAACCATAACACCGGTAACAAGAACTATGGCGGTAACAACGGAACAAAACACCTAGCATAAGGCCAAGCCTTCCACTAATACAAAGATGTGTATATGCATTAAATTAAATAGCAGATAATATGGTGATATCCAAATCCATGTTATCACTTGGAACAACCTCCACCTGCAACTAGAACGCTATAAGAGGGGCTGAGCAGCGGTAACTTAGCCAATCAAAGGTTTGCTAGGATGTGGAGGGTTAGAGGCTGTCATGGCAATTAGGAGGCTGATGCCAAGTGGTAGGTAGCACAATTGTAACGATAAGAGCGAGAAACTATCAAGCAAAAATAATATCGGGATCCGGGTACGATCATCTTGCCTGTTGGTTCTTCAGCGGAACAAGTAGCGGGATCCTCGTAGTAGTACTCTCCTGGGTCCTCGTACTCAGCCTCAACACTCGCGTGTACCTAGGAGAAACATCAACAATAAACATACAACCAAGGTGCAATGCACAAAGAAGATGATGCATGATCCATTTAGAAGAATTTCACATGGCAACCCAAAACTAGTCATGTCTCACATGCAAAGTTTATTTATTAATGATTCTGGATAGAACCTCATGATAAGTTATTTAAACATGCATGAGCATGTAAAATATGGATGAGCATGCAAAATCGATCGAAATGCATATAAAGAACACAAGAAACGGAGTTACGATTCTCATGATATGCTCACAACAAGGTACGAAGGCAAAACTCAAGACAACCAATACCATGGGCTAATTCTTGGCATTCCAAGGTTGCCACTGGTTAGGCAATGAAAAACCAACCACAATAGACTCAAAGATCAAACAATTCCATGGAGCATAGCTCCCATAGGTCACAAAACAATAAAACCCACAATTTGCCACAAAACAGCAACATAGCAACTTACACAGCCCACAACTTGAGCTACAGGAATCCTACAGCCACAAGCAAGGTATTGACAGAAACTACATGATATATACATCAACTTATCCAACTACACAAACTGCAAGGGAAGCAAATATCAATAAGCATGAAGCTATCAAGTTGACAAGATCAAATAGTTTTCAGGGACTTAGTGAAAATAACAGATCTCTGGAATCTGAGTTAATAAAGTAGCAAGTTGACAGCAGTATTTAAGTATGCTAGAGAGCACATCTTGGCATGAAAATTAACAGGATGGTAGTAGACAACATCTACTCCAAAGCACTAGCACTGAACATGCTCAAATTCACAACACATCACAAGATACCATCCACTCTACATGGCATAAAAATAACAGCAGATTCTCAGACAGTAGTTTTTAGGATGCCGAAACAGAAACATCAAGTAGGCAACTTAGCAGCATGTTTCCCACTTATATGGGTGATTCTCATATTAAAAAAAAATACCGTGGCATACTAGGTACAAAACACTAGCACTTCCTAGTTGCACATGCCCCAAAGCAATCATGAATTAAATCATGCAAAAATGGCAAAGGAGCATCACAGCTAGAAATTTCAGTTTTATGAACTTGCCCAAAAGTGAAATCTGAATGCACCAATGGATCCATTGGCTCTTCCTACCCCAAAATCATGTGTCATACTCATATGTTCATGTGAAACAACAAGGCACAACAAGATAGCAAAAACTACCACCTATTCTCATAAGTGAAACATAGCTCTAATTAACATGGCATAAATGATTATAACCAGATTGTAAACCTAGATAGAGATGGAAATGAGCTAACAAATTAAAAACAAGAACAAATACAACAAAGGGGTTATCATGTGGGGAAACCCACTAGTCCCCCCCCCACACACACATGCACCATGTATGCATAAGCATATGGCACATACCCTCACATACACAAGCTCATGGGTATGTGGGTGTTCATCCACACACATATGCACACATATATGCACAAGGCATATATGCACATGCATATGCACATGCATATGCACATGCATATGCACATGACACTCACTCACACACACATGCTCAAATACTTGCACCACCCCTACACACACTACACATGTGTGCAACACACATGCACAAGCACCTACCCACACCTATGTGTGCATGCATCAAACACACACATACACATTCACACTATACACATACATACCCATATGAACAGAAAAGGAAAACACTCATACATGCAAGAATAGCATCTATGCACACACATACATACATAGCAAGAAGAAAAACAAAATAAAACAAAAAAACAAACAACAAGAAAAAAGGGAAGGGGTTCGGAATCGAACCCCAGACCTCCTGGTCTTTCCCCCGAGCCCACACTTCTCGGCTACGGGCGCTGGCGTTAATAGAGGAGGGCACCGCAGCTCTAATACACGTGCACTCACACAGCATTGACGAAACTGAAAAACCACGGCGACATCGGCGACAGGCAAATGGCGGCGACAATCCCCGACGATCCACGACAGATCTGGCGACACAAGCGGCTCTCACGCAGCAGGGGACATCCATGGTTCCATTCCCGTGCTCACCTTGCGGTGAGGAGGAAGGAGGCAAGCGGCAAGCACCCGCCTTGTGACCGGCGGCGACTGACGCGACAGCGACTACCGACGAGCTATTCGGGGTGAAGGGGGGCTACAGGGACCGGTTGCTCACCTTAGGAGAGGTGACGACGAACCGGACGAGAAGGAGACCACGAAGGTGGTCGGGGACGCGTCGACGACGAAGAGGAAGCAGAGGACGACGATGGAGCGGACGTCGTCGACGAAGACGAAGACGAGGTCGACGCTGCAGAGCTCCTCCGGGGCCCCTAGCGGTGGGGATCGCACGCGGGGATCACCCCCGAGCTCCTGGTGGCATGATCGATGTCGGGCTCGACGAAGACGACGAACTAGTCGTCGACGACTAACTGCACCTCTCTGCTCTCACTCTGAACCTTACCTGGCAGGGGGAAAGAAGAGAGGAGGGACATCAATGGAGGGAGAGATGGGAGCTGCGACGGCGGCGGAGAGAAGAGGAACCCTAGGCGAGGGGGCCCGCACGCCGATGGACTAAATGGGCGATGGGACAGATGGCGACGCTCGATGAAAAAGACGACGGAGGACGCGCTCCCCACTCTCTGAACCTGACGGCCAGCCTGACGGAGCAGGTGACCGTTCCCTCGCGTGGGCTGGGCCGCGGGGAAGGCCCACACTACTCTCTCTCTCTCTCTCTCTCAAAACAAAAACATAATAGGTTTTTAAAACCTTTTGAGAACACAACCCCACAAAAGAAAAAGCCCAAAGCAAAATAAAAGGGGTCTGGTGCAAACACAAATATTTTGTGAAGAAAAAATAATATGCATTGTTTATATAAAATGTTGAGACAATTTTTAGGGCAAGTAATTTTAAATATTTTAAAATAACAGCCCCTGTTTTATTAAACACAAAATCATGCAAACCCCAAACATCAAAAGAATCACACTCTAAATTATTAATATGAATAGGGCTACCTCTTGAACATTTTTAAACATTTTAATTGCAAGTTAATTTTGCTATGAAAATATCATGGAATAAAAGGCATTAGGTTGGGGTTTTGAATGAAAAGAAAGAGAGGGAAGAGAAGGGGGTGGCACACATGATCTAACCACAACCAACCACATCACAACTCATGTCGCACTCACCCCATCACATCATTCAAGGACACATACACAACAAGCAAGACAAGGCATGATGGATGAAATGATGCATGATGCATGAATGCAAAACCACACATGGATGACAAGGTGCAATTCATATCATAGCTCATGACACAAGGTTCATACAATGGGTGACATGCCATAAAAGGTAGGGACAACACTTGGGCTATCACACTGTACCCGGAGATTGACGGTGAGGTGGCCACGGTGATCCTTGGGTCGATCCCGAGGACAAAGGCGACGGGGGCTCTCAGGGGGGCTCGGGGAGGTTGCTGGGTGAGGAGAGGGAGATCAGAGGGGAGAGGAGGGCTCGGGAGGCCCTTTTATTGCGGGGGCATGAGTCCACTAACGTGCCATGCGCCGGGGAGAACGTGGCCGAGGCCAGAGGGAGAGGGAGGCTTGCGGGACGGCCTGGGGGCATTCCTGGGGTTGGTCTACGACGAGCGGGAGAAATGGGAGAGAGAGAGGAGTGCACGTGTGTGCGGTCATAGGTTGGCCGAGCCGGGCGGCGCTCGGCACGATCGGGAGGAGGGAGGAGGAGGAGGAGAGAGGAGGGGGCCGACTGTGTAGCATGTCACGGATGCCGAGGGCACCTCGGGGGACACGCGGGGGAGGCCCAAGGTGGTCGGGGCCGGCCATTGGTCGGCGGCTACAGTGCGGGAGCACACTATAGCACGCTCCAGAGCATGCGTATGGCCGGTATTGCTACTGCCTATGTGCTCTGGGGTGCCCACCTTGTCCGCTAGCTCCTGGGGCGCTCGGAGATGCTCTTTCGACGCCTTAGAGGCTAAGTAGATCTAGGGGAGAAAAGAAATGGGCAGGGGAGGATAGAAAAAGATGTTGGCACGGTGAAGAATGGAGGTTTTACCCCACCTTACAGTGGTCTGATGACTTGGGATTTTTACAGGGGGTGCTTGGGCATTGCTTGAAGGTGTGGTAAAGTTTTCAGGGCAAGGGTAAAAGAGAAAGGGGTGAAAAAGCTGGTTTTACAAAATCACCAGAAGGTGTTTGATGGAGTTTTGGACAAGAAGATGTTTCCACATTACTGGGATATTTACCAGGGTCAAAGGCTAGGTAGAAATGAGGGGATTCACCAAATCTGAGCTTAATAGGAAGAAGTTGACAATGGAGATTTGATAAGCCCTAGGAATTAGCAGAATCAGATTTCTATAGATCCATTGATGCTAGGCTTTTACCGTTGATGCACCACTTAGTGTATCATCACTATTTGTCTAATACAACATTCCCACAAAGTTTGAGACCAAGGGGAGACACTTCTCAATGTAAAGTTGCTCGAATTTGAGTCTGGACAGGAATGGTTTTGGGAAGGTTTGATCAACTATAGCAACCTGGATTGGGATGGAACTTTGCAAGATCATCACCCATGATAGTGTTGACTTGCTAGAATTTTCCCGGAATTTATTGAGAATATTTCTTATAGAAATATTCCAAAAGTTTGATTTGAACATAAAGGGTTTTGAGGGGTTTTTCCCATGATTTTATCATGCCCTTGTGTTGAAACTCTTATATATGGAAAATATATGTCCACTGAGTTTATCTAAATTTTCTCAAATATTTTCAAAGCATTTAAATAATTTTTCCCTAGGAAAAACCATTTCTTGCCTTAAGAAAAATCCATTAAATAAATTATGAAAATAATCTTTAAAAATAACATTTGGTGGTTTTGGGAAGCCATACATATAGTAGGTTTGAAATAAAGCCTTTGGGAAAGAAGGGTCCACCTGATTTGAGGACTTGAAGTGCAAACCTTATTTCAGGGGGTTTTGGAAACTTAAATTAAATAAATCATTTTTAGTTAAAACAAAATTTGATAAAAATAGTTTTGGGCACTATTAACATGGCATGATCATTAGGAAAGAGGTTTGGAACAAGGAAGATGAATATGAAGTGGAATAGAATCTAGGAGTGCCATACCACAATCATCAAGCAATCAAAGAACATGGCAAACAAGCACAAGTACTTTGAAAAAGTTTTAGTTGGCTCCAAATTTTATAAACCCAAACATGACAATGTGCTACAAACACAGGGTGTGACAGTCCTTCCCCCCTTACAAGAATCTCGTCCCTGAGATTCCTAGGCTAAGCGCTAACAAGATAAGGAAACTCAGATTTAAGATAATCTTCACGCTCCCAGGTTGCTTCAGCTTCAGAGTGGTTGCTCCACTGGACCTTGAAGTACGTGATGGTGCGGCTTCGGGTGTAGCGCTCGGCTTCATCCAAAATGCGAACTGGCCTCTCACGATAACTGAGGTCCGGCTGAAGATTGATGGCTCGATGGTCGATGTCCTTGTAGAGGTCGGGGTGGTTGGGAACTTGCAGACATTTCTGGAGTTGTGACACATGGAAGACGTTGTGCACATCCAACAGCTCAGGAGGTAGTTCCAGCTGGTAGGCAACTTCTCCTCACATTGCGGTGATCATGAAGGGGCCGATATATCTTAGAGCGAGCTTTCCTTTGACGTGGAAGTGCTTAGTTCCCTTGAGAGGCGTGACTCGGAGGTAGACATTGTCACCGACACAGAAGTTCACTTCTCGGCGGTGAGAGTCGGTGTGGCTCTTCTGTCTTGATTTGGTGGCCTCCAGGCATTCTCGGATGAGTTGAACTTGCTCTTCAGCTTCGCGGAGGATGTCTGGTCCAAAAATTAATCCTTCTCCGGTCTCTGACCAATTGAGGGGAGTACAACACTTACATCCATCCAACACCTCAAATGGTGCCATCTGAAGACTCGACCGATAGCTGTTGTTGTATGAGAACTCGGCGAAGGGTAGGAAATCTTCCCACTTGGCTCCATATGCCAAAACACAAGTGCGGAGCATATCTTCGAGTATCTGATTTACTCGTTCCGTTTGTCCACCGGTCTGGGGGTGAAAAGCAGTGCTGAAGGAGAGCTTGGTCCCCATAGCTTCTTGAAACTTCTTCCAGAATCTTGAGGTGAACTGGGCTCCTCAATCCGACATGATCTCCTTTGGAACTCCATGAAGACTCACAATGCGGTTTATGTAGAGGTTTGCAAGCTGGCTTCCATCGTAGGTGGTTCTGACGGGAATGAAGTGGGCTACCTTGGTCAGGTGGTCGACAATGACCCAAATGGAATCATGTCCCTTGCTTGACCTTGGCAACTGGTGATGAAATCCATCCCGAATTTATCCCACTTCCATTCAGGCACTTTGAGAGGTTTCAATAGCCCAGCGGGTCGCTGATGCTCAACCTTGACCCTCTGGCATATATCACACTTGGCAACAAAGGTGCCTATCTCCTATTTCATGCCATGCCACCAGAATCTTGCCTTGAGGTCTTGATACATCTTGGTTCCTCCAGGATGGATGGAGTATGGAGTGTCATGAGCTTCTTGCAAGATCAGGTTCTTGAGCTCCTCTTTGTTGGGTACGCATATGCGATTGCCGAACCATACAACTCCTTGTTCATCCTCCGAGAATCCTGGGGCCTTGCCTGCCTTTATCTTCCTCTTGATGCCTTCAATGCTCTCGTGTCCTTTCTGGGCCTCCTTGATATCATCCATCAAGGTAGGCTTTGCTTCGAGGTTGGCGAGGAATATGGGTGAAACCAGTTCCAGGCCGAAGCTTTCAAGTTCTTCATACAAGGCGGGTAGTCTTTCCTTAATCATAGCATTCAAGGAACACACCTTTCTGCTCAAGGTGTCTTCTACCACATTGGCCTTCCTGGGGTGGTATTGAACACCGAAGTCATCATCCTTGATCAATTCCAACCATCTTCACTGCCTCATGTTCAACTCCCTTTGATTGAAGATATACTTCAAACTCTTGTGGTCTGTGAATATCTCACATCGCTTCCCCAAAAGGTAATGTCGCCATGTCTTCAGGGCATGAACCATGGCTGCCAACTCGAGATCATGAGTTGCGTAGTTTTCTTCATGAGGACATAGTTGTCTGGATAGATAGCCTACGACTCTGCCTTCTTGCATCAGAACTCCTCCAAGCCCGGTTCTTGATGCATCACAATAAATTACAAACTCCTTGTGAATGTCAGGGGTGGCCAAAACTGGGGCTATGGTCAATCTCTTATTAAGCTCCTAGAAGCTTTCCTCGCACTTAGCTTTCCATTCGAACTTCTTGTCCTTCTTCAAAAGCTGGGTCATGGGTCGGGTAATGCTTGAGAACCCTTCCAGGAACTTGTGGTAATAACCCGCGAGTCCCAGGAAGCTTCTGACTTCCTTCACGATGGTTAGGGTTTGCCACTCAATCACAGCTTCAATCTTGGCAGGATTCACTGATAATCCTTCTACAGTCAACACATGAACCAAGAATCCAACTTCATGCTGCCAGAATTCACACTTGCTGAACTTGGCATAAAGCTGGTGCTCTCGAAGCTTTTCTAGGACCAATCTCAAGTGCTCCTCATGTTCTTCTTCAGACTTGGATAAGACAAGTATGTCATCAATGAAGACAACAACGAACTTGTCCAAGTACTCCATGAAGACCTTATTCATGAGGTACATGAAGTAGGCAGGGACATTAGTTAACCCAAATGACATGACCGTGTATTCATACAGGCCATACTGGGTTACAAATATTGTCTTCGGAATGTCTTGGGGTCTGATCTTTAGGTGATAGTACCCAGACCTGAGGTCGATCTTGGAGAACACCTTGGCTCCATTCAACTGATCAAATAGGTCTTCAATCTTGGGGAGTGGGTACTTGTTCTTTGTCGTGACCTCATTGAGAGAACGGTAATCGATGCGAAGTCTAATAGTGCCATCCCTCTTTGACACAAATAGAATAGGCGATCCCCAAGGAGAGGCACTAGGGTGAATAAATCCTTTTCTGAGCTGCTCTGCTAGTTGCTTCTTCAACTCAGCCAACTCTTCGGATCCCATCCTATAGGCCTTCTTATAGATGGGCCTTGATCCGGCCATAAGCTCAATGATGAACTCAATGTCACGGTCAGGAGGCATTCCGGGCAGCTCATCAGGAAACACATCCGGGTACTCACATACCACTGGCACTTGATCCAATTCAACTCCTGACAGACAGTAACCTGAGGGGCTTGAGTGGAGGCAAGGTTGGGGACATACTTGACTTCCACTCCTTGGCTACTGGTCATGGTGACAATTCTCTTTGCACAGTCTAACAAGCCTTGGTGCTTAGTCAACCAATTCATGCCAAGGATGACATCCAAGCATGGTGAGTCCAGAACTATAAGGTCTACTAGGAAGTCTACCCCGTTGATGTTAATCTTCACTCCCTTACACCCTATCCCAGACTTCATAACTGAATCGGGGGTTTGTATTAACATGCGACTACCCAGGGGTGTAGGTTCCATGTGACTCTCTAATGCAAACTTTTGGGAGACAAAAGAATGCGAAGCTCCACAATCAAACAGTACTGTTGCTGGGGTTGAGTTGACGAGGAACGTACCCAGTATGACGTCTGGATCATCCTGGGCTTCCTCTGCGGTGACGTGATTCACACGACCCTTGCCATTGTTGGGCTGGTTGTGGGGATCTTGGTTCCTTTGCGGTGCTCCACGAGCTTGACCTTGAGCTTGCGCATTAGGGCGGGGGGCATCCGACTTCTTGTTGGGACACAGCCGGGAGATGTGTCCTGGCTGACCACATCCAAAGCAAGCGACTTGTCCAGGGTTGTTGTTGAAGTTTCTGCCACCGTTGTCATTATTGGGGTTGTTGTTGTAGGCTGGCCTGGGATTGCCATAGTGCTGAGGCTGGTAGCTCGGACGAGGCGCAGGAGGTCTAGCAGGGTTGCGGCTGATAGGTTGGCTTGGCTGGGGCTGGCTGCCAGGGGCAAGGCTTCTGGTTGCTTGAGCTTCCCTTGCTGATCATCTTGCGCTTGCGAGTGTCGTTGATGGCACAACACTTGTCTTCCAGCATGAAGGCCTTGTTCACCAGGTCGAAGAAGGTATGACTGTCGCAGATGATGAGTTGATACCGTAGGACCTATTGAAAAGTCCTTCCATGAAGCGTTCCTTCTTGGCAGCCTCTATGCTGACATCTTCAGGTGCATACCTTGACAGCAGGTTGAACTTCTGCAGGTACTCCTTGACAGATCCACTTCCTTGCTTCAGCGCTTGGAATTCTTTCTTCTTGATAGCCATGATCCTATAAGGAATATGGGCAGTGCGGAATCCTTCCTTGAAGTCATTCCACATGATCACACATTCTCCTTGCATGACCTTGAATCCATCCCACCAAGCTCGGGCGGTACCTCCGAGGCAGTGAGAGGCATAAAGCACCTTCTCACGATCCTCATTGCAATTGACCAGTGCAAGGAGGTCCTCGATGGTGCGGATCCAGTCATCACCATCCAATGGTTCAACAGTGTCGGTGAAGATTGGGGGCGAGTTCCTCATGAACTCAGACAACATGGAGCGGCCATTTCTGTTCTTGCCTTGCTACTGGTTGTTCACGAGGGCCTGAGCCATCTACTGGATAGCAGCATTGTTGGCTTGGCATTCCTCTCGGAGAACTTGGAGAAACTGAGCTATGGTCATGTTCTTCGGTGGAGGTGGTGGCGGGGGAATGTTGCCTTGTGGCTGCTCCTGGTGTCCTCCAGCGTAGTAGCCCCTCCAGCTCCCTGTTGCTGGCTTGAGTTGTCGGCTTCAGGGTTGGTGAAGGAGGTGTTGCGGGTTGCAGTCACCATCCTGTTTGGAGCAGACAAGTGAAACAACTGGGATTGACAAGAGGATAAGCAATAACGGCAAAGCGCGCCTAAGGGCGTCGGTCCAGTGCAAGTGTGTTGAAACAAAGGTCAAAAGACCAACAACATATATTAAGATAGATGATGGAGTCGCTTACATGTTGCCTGAGGCAAAAGCACGACTTGCATCGGAATACAAACCACAAAACAAACAAAAAGCACACATGGTTTCATATGAACCATTACACGGACTCAACTTTGCATGAGGGATACATGACTGATCCTACCCTAGGGGTTCTCGGACTCAGGTGGTGGAGTGCTCGGTCTCGTAGTCACGCTCCTCTAGGACTTCCTCCTGTTCATCATCTGAACAGGCATCGTTCCCGATTGAAGGGGTCGGGGAACAAGGAGGCCCATCCCGACGATGCTTTGCTGGCGGGTCGGTGAAGAGCTCATGGTACTACTTCGCACTCATGCGATGACTACGCGTAGGTGCTTCACTAGCTGGGGGTACTCCTCCTCGATAGGTGACAGCTGGTCGTCCCTCGGGGGCTCCAGCCTTCTTGATCTTGTCTGGCTTCATCTTGGCTTGTCGAAGTAGCTCTCGGGTGTGGTGAAGTTCCTCGCGGAGCTTCATGGACTCCTTCATCAAGCTGTGAACCAGACTATCGGTAGAGAGGCTGAAATAGGTCTGGAACCTGAGTGGTGTGCCATCTTCCTTGGTTGGAATCAGCGTCCAACTCTCACCAAAGACATCCTTCCTGAAGGGAAGGTAGCGAGTAGCTGGCTCGTCAGCCATATCTGAAATGATGTCTTGAAGGTGTAGGAGTGCCTTGCGTGCAACTGTCTCGACGGCAGACATCATGGTCTCCATCCGTCGTCCTTCAAAGAACCAACTTGTCGAGGAGTCGTTTTCCTTCATGACCACATCTACGTGGTACTCCTTCATGACGGCATCGACCTAGTGCTCGTGGTGGAGGAAAATAGGTGGTTGGGAAACTCGCACTTCTCCAGGCTATCCCCAAGAAGTAAGGGAAAGCCAAAGGTCAGGAAGGCTTCGGGTACGACGACCATCTACAAAGGTTTGGAAGGAGGAGAGTCAGCAAGGTGTTGTGTGAAGATGAGAAGAGGTAAATAATGTAGAATTCCTAAGTACAAATGGTAGGTGTAGTTTTGAAAACAAATTTTATCTTGTCTAACGTCCATGCTAACTAAGGGCTCCCTACAGTCAGGATGGCTCTGATACCAGCTCTATGGGGACCCTGAGTCATAAGTCGTAATCACCAAATGAACGTGTACAGTGATCCCAGAGATCAATGCTCACCGAATACAAAGAAGCTGAATAACAAGAGTCTTCCATCCATACTTATCGTCTTACACAAATACTGACCACGAAGGTCTTAGTCTTACATAGACAGGGCCACATGAGCCAAACACTTAAATAGAACAAGCAGCGGAAATCTTGGTCGACGCCATCTGCCTTAACCTACAGGTATTCTGACTAGGAAGCATCCTAGTTCGCGTATTCGTCTCTAACGAACTCTTCAACATAATCCTTTTCTTCCATGCCCGGATAATTAATAACCAGTGGCAAGCCAATGAGTACTTTGAATGTACTCGCAAGTAACCCAAGTTGTGGAACAAGGCAATAATGATGCATGATATAGCACTAATAGGTAAGTTTGCGGAAAGCTTATTTTTAAATGCAAATGACATGATCAAGTAACTAGTGAGCATGCATCAACAACTAGAAGGTATAAATGTGAACAAATTGTAGATATCATCATAAGTATTGGTTCAACATCTCATGTTCACTCATCATGCTAAGTCATCGATCTTAGCTCATGTGACCTCTTGTCACCATCACACCCATACTCACACCAAGTTTTTGTGAAAACATTTGAACGTGGCATAAGCAGCACCACCCAACTGTCCTTGACCGTGGACACGGCTATTCGAATAGTTTTACACTCTGCAGAGGTTGCACACTTTACCCACAAGACTCGGGGAACTTCCGTGTCATCCACGACTCGCGGTATATAACATACCCAAGGTAAGGAACCAAAAAATGCCTTTCCCCTAGCGATACTAAACAAAGATTCCACTCGATTGGTACCCAGCCCTCACGATGTACATCACATGAGCCTTGCTCTAACCATCCCATCCATGAGGGGACCAACGGTGTGCCCGGTGCCTGTAAAGACAGCGCGTGATTGTACATACCGGTACGACCCCGTATCGAGAGTGACCACACCACTCCCGCCACTAGTAATGCTGGCTCCTTGCCAGTACCCACCAAGGTAATCAACAAAGCCCCGTCCCATAAGGGGTATCGTGGTTGCGCATGTAAGGTTGGGATGGTCGACAAATCTTAAACCACCCATTTTCGAAAACACATCCTCATCTTGTTCTGGCACACCACTTCTTACTCAGGTGGTCACCCATCTCATCATCTCTCCCTTGGGCATTAGTGGCACCCGACAGGGTTTTCGAAAAGTCTTTGAAATCATTTCTTTTCTTGCCATCACTATTTGTAAGTCACATCCCATCTGCGTAGCATCTATTAGAAACCTAACTTCTCCCACCGGCACAACCCTCATAAGGTTGTAGGGTCATGCACGATGCAAGTGTCAATGGAGAAGTACCGGAGGCATTCCACCGAAAGGGGAACAACACATCACGTGATCAAATATGATGAAAGTAAAGTGCTATATGACATGCCATAAAAATGGTTTCTCATCATGGTCAAAGAGCTGCTTGCCTGGCTCAACAAAGTCTCCGGGGTCTTCGAAGTCTTCGGGTCCAACTTCTTCGTCAACCGCGCAATCTATCGTCGCGAAATAAAGCGATAAAAATAAGCAACACACCAAAATAAAGCACACAAACTATTATAAAAAATGTTAACCTACTCTAGTAAATACTAAATGTCATACTAAAAATAATTCCCTAGGGTTTTGTTGTTAAAATCATTTTGGAAATAAATTAACAGAGGCAAAAAGGTGCCCAAATATAGGTTTTAAAATAAAACAGTACTAAAAATATTTTCAAACATTTTTACAAATGGCACTAATATATTCTAGGGAATATTCTAAGATTTTACGTGCAAAAATGATTGGAATTAGATTTAATTTGGGCCCTGTGGGATTTTTGCAAAATCCTAGAGAAAAGGAAAAATAAAAAGGAGAGGAAATGGCCACTGGACTGGGGCCAGAGGCGGCTGGAGGCTGGGCCGACCCAGCTGGCCAGTCAGCCATCCTCGCGCGCGGTCAGGTTAAAACCTGACGCGTGGGGCCCGGTCGCCAGTGACACGAGGGGGAAGAGAGAGAGCACGGGAGGGAGGAAGAGAGGCCGACAGGTGGGGCCCACCTGTCGGGTCCTTCTCCTACCTCGGGGCGGAGAGGGGAGAAGCTCACCGGCGATGACATGGGGCACGGTGGCGGTAGGAGATGGCGGGAACGGACTCGGGGAGGAGCCGCCGTTCTAGGGGAGGTCGAAGGGAGGCCGGAGGTGGCCGGAGTGGCCGACGGCGGGCACCCGCGGCGGAGATGGCTTCTGGAGGAGGTCGTCGGGGCCGTTCTAGGCTGCAAAGATGACGGGGACGAGGGGGAAACGCGTTAGATTAATGAGTGAGGAGCAACCAAAGGGAGAGAGAGGTTGAAGGGGCTCTGTACCCGGAGATCGACGGTGAGGTGGCCGCGGCGATCCTCGGGTCGATCCCGAGCACATAGGCGACGGGGGCTCTCAGGGGGGCTTGGGGAGGTTGTTGGGGTGAGGAGAGGGAGATCAGAGGGTAGAGAAGGGCTCGTGAGGCCCTTATATTGTGGGGGCGCGAGTCCACCGACGGTCCATGCTCTGGGGAGAACGTGGACAAGGCCAAAGGGAGAGGGAGGCTTGCGGGATGGCTTGGGGGCGTTCCTGGGGTTGGTCTACGACGAGCGGGAGCAATGGGAGAGAGAGGAGGGCGCGCGTGTGAGGAAGCGGATTGGCCGAGCCGGGCAGCGCTCGGCACGCGCGGGAGGAGGGAGGAGGAGGAGGAGAGAGGAGGGGCCCGACTGCGTAGCGTGTCACGGACGCCGAGGGCGCCTCGAGGGACACGCGGGGGAGGCCCAAGGTGGTCGGGGCCGGCCATTGGGTGGCTGCTACAGTGTGCGAGCGCACCGTAGCACGCTCCAAGGCATGCGTATGGCCGGCATTGCTGTTGCCTATGCGCTCTGGGGTGCCCACCTTGTCCACTAGCTCCCGCGGGGCTCGGAGATGCTATTTGGATGCCTTAGAGGATAAGGAGAGCTAGGGGAGAAAAGAAATGGGCAGGGGAAGATAGAAAAAGATGCTGCCAGGGTGAAGAATGGGGATTTTACCCCACCTTACAATGGTCTGATGACTTGGGATTTTTACAGGGGGTGCTTGGGCATTGCTTGAATGTGTGGCAAAGTTTTGAGGGCAAGGGTAAAAGAGAAAGGTGTGAAAAAGCTGGTTTTACAAAATCACCAGAAGGTGTTTGATGGAGTTTTGGACAAGAAGATGTTTCCACCTTACTGACATATTTACCAGGGTCAAAGTCTAGGTAGAAATGAGGGGATTCACCAAATTTGACCTTAATAGGAAGAAGTTGACAATGGAGATTTGATAAGCCCTAGGAATTAGCAGAATTAGATTTCTATATATCCAGTGATGCTAGGCTTTTACCCTTGATGGACCACTTAGTGTATCATCACTATTTGGCCATTAGAGCATGCCCACAAAGTTTGAGACCCAAGGGGAGACACTTCTCAATGTAAAGTTGCTCAAATTTGAGTTTGCACAAGAATGGTTTTGGGATGGTTTGATGAACTAGACCAACTTGGATTGGGATAAAACGTTGCAAGATCATCACCCATGATAGTGTCGACTTGCTAGAATTTTTCTGGAATTTATTGAGAATATTTCTTATAGAAATATTCCAAAAGTTTGATTTGAACAGAAAGGGTTTTGAGGGGTTTTGCCCATGATTTGATCATGCCCTTGTGTTGAAACTCTTATATATGGAACATATATGTCCTCTGAGTTTCTCTAAATTTTATCAATTATTTTCAAATCATTTAAATAATTTTTCCCTAGGAAAAACCATTTATGGCCTTAACAAAAAGCCATTAAATAAATTATGAAAATAATCTTTAAAAATAATATTTGGTGGTTTTGGGAAGCTATACATATAGTAGGTTTGAAATATAGCCTTTGGGAAAGAAGGGTCCAACTGATTTGAGGACTTGCAGTGCAAACCTCATTTCAGGGCGTTTTGGAAATTTAAATTAAACAAATCATTTTTGGTTAAAGCAAAATTTGATAAAAATAGTTTTGGGCAGTATTCACATCGCATGATCATTAGGCAGGAGGTTTGGAACAAGGAAGATGGATATGAAGTGGAATAGAATCTACGAGTGCCATAACACAATCATCAAGCAATCAAAGAACATGGCAAAAAAGCACAAGTACTTTGAAAAAGTTTTAGTTGGCTCCAAATTTTATAAACCCAAACATGTCAATGTGCTACAAACACAGGTTGTGACATAGATCCCCCGGCGTGCACTCCAAGCCTAGTTGATTTGTTTCCTTCCAGAAAAAATCATTCCGAAGATTTTATTCCGGTTGAACTCCGTTTAATATTCCATAGATGCAAAACTAAAAGATAAGGAAAAAACCGACACTGGGACTAGGCTCTAGATTAATAGGTTAGTCCCAATAATAATACAAAATACCATATTAATGCATATAAAACATCCAAAACAGATAATATAACAGCACAACATCATCAAAAATTATAGATACGTTGGAGACGTATCTGCATCCCCAAGCTTAATTCCTGCGCGTCCTCGAGTAGGTAAATGATAAAAACAGAATTTTTGATGTGGAGTGCTACCTAACATATTTATCCTTGTAATATTCTTTATTGTGGCATGAATATTCAGATCCGTAAGACTCAAAACAAAAGCTATATAAAAACAATAACATTTCAAGCATACTAGCAAAGTAATTGTATCTCTTCAAAATGTAATGGCAAAAGAAAGTTATCCCTACAATATCATATGGTCTGGCTATAAGTCAAGCAATTATTTTCACACTTATATTTTCTCAAACTTTTTCAACTCTCACGCAATACATGAGTGTGAGCCATGGATATAGCACTATAGGTGCAATAGAATATCGTGGAGGTTGTCAAGGAAAATGAGAAGATAGTCTCACATGAACTAGGCCTATCAAAGGGATATGGAGATGCCCATTAATAGATATCAATGTGAGTGAGTAGATATTTCCATGCAACAGATGCACTAGAGCTATAAGTGTATTAAAGTTCAAGAGGAAACTAAGTGGGGGTGCATCCAATTTGCTTGCTCATGAAGACCTAGGGAAATTTGAGGAAGCCCATTATTGGAATATACAAGCCAAGTTATATAAAGAAACATTTCCACTAGTATATGAAAGTGACAAAACAGGAGACTCTCTATCATGAAGATCATGGTGCTACTTTGAAGCACAAGTGTGGAAAAACATAGTAGCAATGCCCTTTCTCTCTTTTCTCTCATTTTTTCTTTTTTTCTTTCTTTTTCCTTTCTTTTTTGGGTGGGCATCTAAGGCCTCTTTTATTTTTTTATTTGCGCTTCGCTGGCCTCTTTTATTTTTCATAAAGTCTGAAATCTCATCCTCACTTGTGAGGGAATCATAGCCTCCATCATCCTTTCCTCACATGGGACATGCTCTAATAAGGATAATCATCACACTTTTATATACTTACAACTCAAAAGAAAGTTACAACATTAAACCTATGACAAAATATGACTCCATATGAAATATGGAAGTGATGGTGCATGTCATAAATGGAAGCGGTGTAAGTTGCATGGTCATTTATCTCGGAATGGCTATGGAAATGCCATAATAGGTAGGTATGGTGGCTGTTTTGAAGAATGATATATGGTGGCTGTTTTGAGGAAGGTGTTTGTTGTACCGGCGAAAGTTGTGTGGTACTAGAGAGGCTAGCAAAGGTGGAAGGGTGAGTGTGCGTATAATCCATGAACTCAACATTAGTCATAAAGAACTCACATACAAGTATTAAACGCATGCTCCTAGGGTAGAGGTTGGTAGGAGTAAACCATCACGCGCTCCCGACCGTCACACAAAGGTCGACAATCTATAAACAAATCATGCTCCGACTTCCTTACGTAACGGTTCACCATATGTGCATGCTACGGGAATCACAAACCTTTACACAAGTTTTTTTACCAAATCAAAATTACTTCCTAACACGACTCTTAACATTACCATCTTTATATCTCAAAACTTTATGCAAGAAATCAAACTTCTCAAAAATACTCAATGCACTTAATATGGAAGTTTTTATTATATCCCTCTTGGATGCCTATCATATTAGGACTAAATTCATAACCTATAGCAATTACCATGCTGTTTAGAGACTCTCAAAATAATATAAGTGAGGTACCAGAGTTCAATTATTTCTATAAAACACAAAGACCACCGTGTTCTAAAAAATATAAGTGAAGCACATAGAGAAAGATTGCCTATCTCAAAAGATATAAGTGAAGCACATAGAGTATTATAATAAATTCACGATTCAGCATGTGTCTCTCAAAAGATGTGTGAAGCGAGGATGATTGTCCAAAACTAAGAAGCAAAGACTCAAATCATACAAGACGCTCCAAGCAAAACACATATCATGTGGTGAATAAAAATATAGCCTCAAGTAAATTTACCGATGGATCGAAGACGAAAGAGGGGATGCCTTCCGGGGCATCCCCAAGCATAGGCTCTTTAGAATCCTTGAATATGACTTGGGGTGCCTTGGGCATCCCCAATCTTAGGCTCTTGCCACTCCTTATTCCATAGTCCATCAAAACTTTACCCAAAACTTGAAAACTTCACAACACAAAACTTAACAGAAAACTCGTGAGATCCATTAGTATAAGAAAATAAATCACCAGTTTAGGTATTGTTCTGAACTCATTATTTATTTATATTGGTGTTATACCTACTGTATTCTAACTTCTCCATGGTTCATACCCCATGATACAACCCATCGACTCATCAAAATAGGCAGACAACTCATAGAAAACAGAATCTGTCAAAAATAGAACAGTTTGTAGCAATCTGAAAACTTTGTATACTTATTTAACTCAACAATTATGATCAATTATGACAACTTAGGCAATTAATATATCAATATTTTTAAAAAAAATCAGACTCATTCGATGCTCTGAAAAAGTTCTTGGACTAAGTGCAAAAGTTTCTATTTTTTAGCAAGATCGAATCAACAACTACCATAGATCACCCCAAAGCTTTTACTTGGCTCAAACACTAATTAAAATACCAAAACACAATTATTACAGAATTAATAATGTGGGAAACACTAAAAAATATAAGCAAAAAACCAAACACAAAAATAAAAGTGGGTTGCCTCCCAACAGACGCTATTGTTTAATGCCCCTAGCTAGGCAAAACACGATAGATCTTGGTATTGTCATCTTTGGTATGCAATCCAAAAGTATGTATCATAATAGATTCATAAGTCAATATTATTTTATTTATATTAAAGTGTTCCATGCCTTTCCTTAATGTAAATTGGAATCTAATGTTTCCTTCTTTCATGTCAATAATTGCACCAATCGTTCTAAGGAAAGGTCTACCAAGAATAATAGGACATATAGGATTGCAATCTATATCAAGAACAACAAAATATATGGGCACATAATTCCTATTTGCAACAATAAGAACATCATTAGTTCTTCCCATAGGTTTCTTAATAGTGGAATTCGCAAGGTGCAAATTTAAAGAGCAATCATCAAGATCATGGAATCCTAGCACATCACATAAAGTTTTCGGAATCATGGAAACACTAGCACCCAAATCGCACAAAGCATGGCACTCCCAATCTTTGATTTTAATATTACTAGAGGTTCCGACTCATCTTGAAGCTTTCTATGGATTGAAACTTCTAACTCAATTTTTTCTTCAAAAGATTTCATCATAGCATCAACGATATGTTTAGTAAAAGCCTTATTTTGACTATAAGCATGAGGAGAATTCATCATGGATTGTAACAAGGAAATACAATCAATCAGAGAGCAACTATAATAATTAAATCCTTGAAATCCAAAAGAGTGGGTTCATTTCTATTTAAAGTTTTGACCTCTTCTATCCCACTTTTATCAATCTTAGCATAAAGATCTATGACGGGGTTATTACCCCTCGGTAGGCCAAAGCAATGAGGTTCTCTCCCTCGCTTCAAGAAAAATCACATCGCTAGCTGCCTCACGGCCGGCTGACGCACAACCAACAAGCTTGTTGCCGACTGGCCACCGGCCGGCTCTCCGAAGAGCCGGCTCGACCCTGACCGGCTGGGCTGTGACCGGCTGCCCTCGGGCCGGCTCCCCCGGTGACCCTTGGGCGGGCAGGTTTCTGTCCCATCCCGTTGCATGTGGGCACCTCTTGAGCCGGATACTTCCCCCAGTTGGAGGTTCCGGTAGCTGGGGCACGCACCGGCTATTCCTCGTCCCGCCCGCGTAGACCCTGTAGAACTGAGGGAGGAGGCACGTTCAGGATCCAGATGTCGTCATCATCATCATCGTCGTCGTCGTCGGTCCAGTCTTTGATCGATGGACCGAGGGGGAACTCACCAGCCGCTCTGGACCCGCCAGCTCCCAGGTCGCCTGCCGCCTCGACCTCCCCCGAGGAGCCGACCTCTTCTTCAGGTACTCCTCCTAGCTCGTAGTCCTCGGAGTCAGACTGGGCGCACTCCGCCTCGAAGATCTAGGGGTGCGGACCATCCGGCGTGTTTTGTTGAACGAATAGGTGCGATCAGCACGATGAGTAAGATCGATAGCCAGCTGATAAAATTAAGATAAGAAATCAAAATACCTGCCACCTCGACAGAACATACCAGGGGTGGCGGGTTGTGCCGGTCATACGGCTCCTTGCCGAAGGACCAGGTCCCCGTCGCTAGCCGGAAGGTGGTGATGACGTTCAATCGCTTTGCCACTCGAGCCGGCGTCAGCTCGATGGTCGATAGCCGGCAAGGGTCCCGGCGGCTGGACATGTCACAAATTCGGTGTGGCCTCAGCTGGACAGGCAGCACTCGACGCGCGATGAAGGCAACCACCAGGTCGGAGGCGACCAGCCCTACCCCTCTCGTCATGTCCACTAGCTGGCCCAGCTCTTCAAGCGCCCTTCCGCGCAGAGCGGTCCCCGACTACTTCACTCTGGAGGACGGGGCATTGAGGAACGCCAGGAGCCGGATGTAGTCCCGCTGCGGGTCGGCGCTCTTCACGTAGAAGAACGTCCGGTGCCAGCCCTTGATGGAGTTGATGAGGCTGAAGTGCAGGAAGTGCGAGCCAGGACAGCACACCACTACGCCCCCTCAGGCATACAGCCCCTCGCCAGTCTTCAACACCTTGAGGAAGAACAACATTTTGAAGAGCTCCACGTAGGGGAGCATCCCCAGGTTACCCTCGCACAGGGTCACGAAGCCCGCAATGTAGAGGATGGTGTTGGGGCCAAGGTGGTGCGGCTGGAGATTGAACGTATCGAGCAGAAGATGGAAGAAAAGGCCAACCGGTAGCCCGAAGCCCCAAGAGAAATGGCAGGTGAAGACGACGTACTCCCCCGTCTGCGGTTCGAGCACCACTTCGTCGCCAGGCGCGTAAGCAATCACGCGCTCCTCCGATGGCAGCATACGAGCATGGTGGAGCTCCGTGATGGTGGCCTCCATAACGATGGAGCCAACCCAGCTCCATGAGCGGCCCTTGGCCATCACGATGACGAGATGGCACGAGAAGGCGAGTGGGCGACGTAGCAAGCGAAACGAACCGCGACACGAGGAAGAACGGAGAAGGCGAGAAAGGAGAAGATGAGGGGGGCAATGGGAGCGTGGTAGCTTCTTCCTTCCTCCCTTCCCCTTTAAATAAGGTGACGACACTCGGGGGAGGTGGGGATTAACTGCGCCCACTCCCCTAGGATCTTCGCGCGAACGTGGGCCGCAATCGTCGTGCTTGGACGCAAAAAATTCCGGTCTAGGGCCCAAGGCCCACTGGGCTACGCCTGCGACCTAGCAGGCTAGGCCCAGGGCGACATCCCATCTGCCCCCAAGCACGGGCCGCGCAACATCATTACACTTTGCGTGGCATGCTGTAGGCAGGCCTGGGACCGGAGCGATGCGACGGAACCCGAGGCATCGGGGGCGGTAGCCGACCCGACCAACCATTTCGCTTCGAGCCGGAGGCGGGCGCCGCCTGACGGAAGCTGCCGGATCCCCCTCGTCCGGTAGATGTGGGCCCTCGCCGGCTTCGGGGACTACTCATGGGGTTATTAGCCCTGGGTAGGCCAAAGCAACGGGGTTCTCTCCCTCGCTTCAAGAAAAATCACATCGTTGGCTGCCTCATGGCCGGCTGCCTCATGGCCGGCTGACGCAAAGCCGACATGCTCATTGCGGGCTGGCCAACGGTCGGCTCTCTGAAGAGCCGGCTCGGCCATGACCGGCTAGACTGCGATCGGCTGCTCCCGGGCTGGCTCCCCTGCTGTCCCTCAGGCGGACAGGTTTCCATCCGATCCCGCTGTGTGCGGGTACGGTCATAAGACAAGACCCCCACGACGGGTCTCGATGTGGCCACAGTAACCGCTGACACGCGAGCACGCATGGCTACAGTCCAGCCAGTCGTACCGCTGACCTTGGCTGTGTTGGAAATATGCCCTACAGGCAATAATAAATTAGTTATTATGATATTTCCTTGTTCATGATAATCGTTTATTATCCATGCTATAATTGTATTGATCGGAGACTTAGATGCATGTGTGGATACATAGACAAAACCATGTCCCTAGTATGCCTCTAATAGACTAGCTCATTGATCAAAGATGGTTAAGGTTTCCTAGCCATGGACATGGTATGTCATTTGATAACGGGATCACATCGTTAGGAGAATGGTGTGATGGACAAGACCCAAACTACAAATGTAGCATATGATCGTGTCAGTTTATTGCTATTGTTTTCTGCATGTCAAGTATCTGTTCCTATGACCATGAGATCATGCAACTCACTAACACTGGAGGATTGCCTTGTGTGTATCAAACGTCACAATGTAACTGTGTGACAATAAAGGTACTCTACAGTTATCTCCGAGGGTGTATGTTGGGTTCGCATGGATCAAGACTGGGATTTGTTACTCCGTGTGACGGAGAGGTATCTCAGGGCCCACTCGGTAATACAACATCACAACAAGCCTTGTAAGCAATGTGACTAAGTGTTAGTCACGGGATCTTGTATTACGGAACGAGTAAAGAGACTTGTCGGTAACGAGGTTGAACTAGGTATGGAGATACTGACGATCGAATCTCGGGCAAGTAACATACTAAAGAACAAAGGGAACATCATATGGGATTAACTAAATCCTTGACATAGAGGTTCGACCGATAAAGATCTTCGTAGAATATGTATGAACCAATATAGGCATCTAGGTCCCGCTATCGGTTATTGACCGTAGGGGTGTCTCGGTCATGTCGACATTGTTCTCGAACCCGCAGGGTCTGCACACTTAAGGTTTGGTGACGTTTCGGTAGTATAGAGTTATGCGTGGTGGTGACCAATTTTTTTTGGAGTCCTGGATGAGATCCCAGACATCACGAGGAGCTTCGGAATGGTCCAGAGGTAAAGATTGATACATAGGAAGTCCTATTTTGGTCGCCGGAAAAGTTTCGGGCTCATCGGTAGTGTATCGGGAGTGCCGGTAGTGTACAGGGAGACCATCGGGAGGGGTATTTCGACCCAAGAGGCTACATGGGCTGTGGGAGAGTGAATACCAGCCCTTAGTGGGCTGGTGTAAGTCCCACACAAGGCCCATGCGGCTGGGAAGAAAACCCCAAAGAGAAAAAGGTGGAAAAAGGCAAAAATGCCAAAATAAGGAGTCCTAGTCCTACTACGATCTGAGGAGGAATCCACCTCTCCTCCTTGGTTCGGCCGAAGCCCAGGACTGGCCCCTTGAGGGCCAAGCCTCTTCCTCTCTTACTCTTATATATACTAGAGGTTTTAGGGTTTTTGCACTAGATTTTATGCCACGTGCTACCCTCTCCTCCAGTGCATAGTTTCTCCTCTAGATCGGTTTTCTGCAGTGCTTAGGCGAAGCCTTGCTAGAATTGCTTCACCATCATCGCCGCGGCGCCGTCACGCTGCCGGAGAACACGTCTACCTCTCCGCTCCCTCTTGCTGGATCAAGAAGGCGGAGATTGTCATCGAGCTGTTCGTGTGCTGAGCGGAGGTGCCGTCCGTTCGGCACTAGATCGGAAGGACCATGATCAAGATCGCGAGACAGATCGTGATGAGATCGCGATAGGATTGTGATGAGTTCATGGGACGAATCATGATTGGATCGCGGGATGGATCATGATGAGATCGTGAGACACTCGGCGATTTGGATCGTGAAGACATTCGACTACACCAATCGCATTTCTTAACGCTTCCCGCTTAGCGATCTACAAGGGTATGTAGATCCACTCTCCCTCTCGTAGATTCTCATCACCATGGATAGATCTTGCGTGTGCATAGGAAATTTTTTGTCTCCCATGCAACGTTACCCAATAGTGGCATCATGAGCTAGTTCTATGTGTAGATGAGATCTCGAGTAGAACACAAAGAGTTTGTGGGCGTTGATGCTTAGATTGCTTCCTCCCTTGGTCGTGTTTTGGTTCAGCGGTATTGTGGGATGAAGCGGCCCGGACCAACCTTACTGAGAGACCGGTTATGAGAGACCGGTTCCATCAACTGATGTGTAACCTCATTGCATAAAGATTGCTGGCGGGTGCCTGTTTCTCCTACTGTAGTTGGATCGGATTCGACAAAGGCAGTCCTTGAGAACGTTGAAAAGCAATTTATGTATCACCGTTGTGGTTTTGCGTAGGTGAGAGTTGTTCTTGCTAGATACCTGTAGCATCCACGTAAAACTTGCAACAACAATTAGAAGACGTCTAACTTGTTTTTGCAGGGTATGTTGTGATGTGATATGGCCAATTACATGAAGTGATATATGTGATGTATGAGATGACCATGTGTTGTATAGAATATCACGACTTGCATGTCCATGAGTACGGCAACCAGCAAGAGCCATAGGGTTGTCTTTAATTATTGTAGGACCTGCGTGTCAATCATTAAATGCTATGTAATGCTTTACTTTATCGCTAAACAATAGCAATAGTAGTACAAGCATGATGGGCCCGACAACCCCGATGGTGACACGTTGATGGAGATCAAGATGATGGAGATCATGGTGTCATGCCGGTGATGATGGAGATCATGCCAGTGCTTTCAAGATGGAGATCAAAAAGCACAAGTTCATGGCCATATCATGTCACTTATGATTTGCATGTGATGTTAATCCTTTTATGCACCTTGTTTTGCTTAGGACGACGGTAGCATTATAAGGTGATCCCTCACTTAATTTCAAGATAAATTGTGTTCTCCCCGAGTGTGCACCGTTGTGAAAGTTCTTCGTGTTGAGACACCACGTGATGATCGGGTGTGATAGACTCTACATTCACATACAACGGGTGCAAGCCAATGTTGCACATGCAGAACACTCGGGTTAAACTTGACGAGCCTAGCATGTATAGATATGGCCTCAGAACACAAGAGACCAAAAGGTCGAACATGAGTCATATAGTAGATATGATCAACATAATGATGTTTACCATTGAAACCACCTCAACTCACGTGATGACCAGACTTGAGTTGGTGAATTTGGATCATGTATCACTTGAATGACCGGAGGGATGTCAATTTGAGTGGGAGTTCTTAAGTAATATGATTAATTGAACTCATTATCATGAACATAGTCAGTAGTGTCTTTGCAAAATTATGTTGTAGATTACTAGCTCACGCTGTAGCTCCCTTGATTTTTTATATGTTCCTAGAGAAATAGAGTTGAAAGATGATGGTAGCAATATTGCGGACTGGGTCCGTGATCTGAGGATTGTCCTCATTGCTGCATAAAAGGCTTATGTCCTTAATGCACCGCTCGGTGCGCCAACCCCTCTAGCGTCGTCTGTAGATGTTGTGAACATCTGACAGGCACATTCTGATGACTACTTGATAGTTTAGTGCTTCATGCATTACGGCTTATAATTGAGGCTCCGAAACCTTTTGAACGTCACAGAACATATGAGATGTTCTAAGAGCTGAAATTAGGATCTCAGGCTCGTGCCTGTGTTGCGAGATATGAGATCTCCAACAAGATTCTTTGCCTGCAAGATGAAAGAGAATAGCTCAATCGTTGAGCATGTGCTCAGATTGTCTGGGTGCTACAATCGCTTGAATCGAGTGGGAGTTGATCTTCCAGATAAGATAGTGATTGATATAGTTCTCCAAGTCACTGTCACTAAGCTACTAGAACTTGGTGATGAACTATAAAATGCCAGGGATAGAAATAATGATCCTTGAGATGTTCGCAATGTTTGACACCGCGAAGGTAGAAATCAAGAAAGAGAAAGGAGGGAAACTTCATGGATAGCAAGTCAGTTGTCGCTCTAGTGAAGAAACCCAAAGTTGAACCCAAACCCGAGACTAAGTGCTTCGATTATGAGGAGAGCGGTCACTGAAGTGGAACAACCCTAGATACTTGGTAGATAAGAAGGCTGGCAACGTCGACAGAAGTATATTTGATATACGTGTTAATGATGTGTACCTTGCGAGTACTCCTAGTAGCGCCTGGGTATTGGATACCGGTTCAGTTGCTAAATGTTAGTAACTCAAAATAAAAGCTACGGAATAAACGGATAACTAGCTAAGGGTGAGGTGATGATGTGTGTTGGAAATGTTTGCAAGGTTGATGTGATCAACATCGCACGCTCTCTCTACCTTCAGGATTAGTGACGAACCTAAATAAATGTTATTTAGTGTTTTGCATTGAGCAAGAACGTGGTTAGATCATGTTTATTGCAACATAGTTATTCATTTAAGTTAGAGAATAATGGTTATTCTGTTTACATGAATGATACCTTCGATGGTCATGCACCCAGTGAGAATGGTTTGTTGAATCTTGATAGTAGTAATACACATGTTCATAACATTGATGCCAAAAGATACAAAAGTTAATAATGATAGTACCACATACTTGTGGCACTGCCGCTAAATGTCATATTGGTATAAAGCGCATGAAGAAACTCCATGCTTATGGATCTTTGACTCATTTGATTTCGAATCGGTTGGGACATGCGAACCATGCCTCTTGGGCAATATGAGTAAGGACCCCGTTTTCCAGAGGGATGGAGCGGGCAAGTGATTTATTGGAAATGATACATGTTGATGTATGCAATCTAATGAGTCTTGTAGCGTGCAGTGGATATCGTTATTTTCTTACCTCCATTGATGATTTGAGTAGATATAGTGTATATTTACTTAATGAAACACAAGTCTAAATCATTCGAAAGGTTCAAGCAAATTCAGAGTGAACTTGAACATCATCGTGACAAGAAGATAAAAATGCCCTCGGTATGATCGTGGAGGTGAATATTTGAGTTACGAGTTTGGCATACAACTTTAGACAATGTGGAAGTTGTTTCACAACTCATGCCCCCTGGAACACCGTAGTGTGATGGTGTGTCCGAATGTCATAGTCGAGCTCTGTTGGATATGGTGTTGGCTATGATGTCTCTTATTGTTTTGCTACTATAATTTTGGGGTTATGCATTAGAGACAACTACATTCACTTTAAATAGGGCACCATCTAAATCCGTTGAGATGACACCGTGTGAATTATGGTTTAATAGAAACCTAAGCTTTCATTTCTTAATGTTTGGGGCTGCGACGCTTGTGTGGAAAAATGTTTTCACCTAATGAGCTCGAACCCAAAGCGGACAAATGCATCTTCATTGATTACCCTAAGAACAGTTGGGTGAACCTTCTATCTCAGATCCAAGCATAAAGTGTTTGTTGCTAAAACTTGGTCCTTTCTCGAGGAAAAGTTTCTCTCGAAAGAATTTAGTGGGAGGAAGATAGAACTTGATGAGGTTGTTGAACCTTTGTTTCAACGAGAGAGTAGCGCAGCGCAGAAAGATATTATTGTGGAACCTACGTCAGTTGAAGAGGAAGTAAACGATGATGATCATGAAGCTTCGGATCAAGTTACTATCGAACCTCGTAGGTTGACAAGGATGTGTACTGCTCCTGAGCGGTACGACAACCCTGTCTTGGAGGTCATGTTGTTGGACAACGATGAACCTACGAGCTGTGGAGAAGCAATGATGGGCCCGGATTCTGACAAATGGTTAGAGGCCATGAAATCCGAGAAAGGATCCATGTATGAAAACCAAGTATAGACTTTGGTAGACTTGCTCGTTGGACGGTAGGTCATTGAGTACAATTGGACCTTTAAGATGAAGACAGACGTTGATGGTGAATGTCACCATTTATAAAGCTCGACTTGTCGCAAAGAAGTTTCCGCCAAGTTCAAGGATTTGACTGCAATGAGACTTTCTCACTCATAGCGATGCTAAAGTCTATTGGAATTATGTTAGCAGTTGCTGCATTTTTCAATTATGAAATCTGGTAGATGGATGACAAAACATCGTTTCCTTAACAGTTTACCTGAGGAAAGGTTGTATGTGGTACAACCAGAAGGTTTTGTCAGTCCTAAGGATGCTAAAAGGTGTGCGAGATGCAACAATCCATCTAAGGGTTGGAGCAAGCATCTCGGAGTTGGAATATACACTTTGATGAGGTGGTCAAAGTTTTGTAGTTTATACAAAGTTTACGAGAAACTTGTATTTACAATAAAGTGAGTGGGAGCACTACAGAATTTCTGATAAGTATATGTGGATGACATATTGTTGATCGGAAATAATGTAGAATTTCTGGAAAGCATGAACGGTTGTTTGAAAAGTGATTTTAAGAGGAAGACCTGGATAAAGCTACCTAATTGTTGAGCATCAAGATATATAGAGATAGATCAAGATGCTTGATGAGACTTTCAATGAGTACATACCTTGACAAGATTTTGAAAGAATTCAAAATGGATCAGTCAGAGAAAGAGTTCTCGCCTGATTTGTAAGGTGTGAAGTTGAGTGAGACTCAAAGCTCGACAATGGCAGAAGAAAGAGAAAGGACGAACATTGTCCCCTATGCCTTAGCCATAGGCTCTGTATAGTATGCCATGCTGTGTACCGCACCTGTGTGTGCCTTGCCATGAGTCCATCAAGGGGTACAAGAGTGATCCAGGAGTGGATCACTAGACAGCGGTCAAGATTATCCTTAATAACTAAAATACTGCGGAGATGTTTCTCGATTATGGAGGTGATAAAGTGTTCGTCGTAAAGAGTTACGTCAATGCAAGCTTTAAACACCAATCCGGATGACTCTTAGTAGCAATCTCGATACGTATAGCGGAGCAGCCATTTGGAATAGTACCAAGTGGAGTGTGGTAGTAGTGTTTATAGTTTGACATAGAGATTTGCAAACTACACACAGATCTGAATATCGCAGACCCATTGACTATAATACCTCTCTCACATGCAAAGCATGATCGAGCCCCAGAACACATTGGGTGTTAGATTCATCACAATGCGAATCACATGGTGATGTGAACTAGATTATTGACTCTAGTGCAAGTGGGAGACTATTGGAAATATGCCCTAGAGGCAATAATAAATTAGTTATTATCATATTTCCTTGTTCATGATAATCGTTTATTATCCATGCTATAATTGTATTGATCGGAGACTTAGATGCATGTGTGGATACCTAGACAAAACCATGTCCCTAGTATGCCTCTAATAGACTAGCTCGTTGATAAAAGATGGTTAAGGTTTCCTAGACATGGACATGAGATGTCATTTGATAACGGGATCACATCATTAGGAGAATGGTGTGATGTACAAGACACAAACTACAAACGAAGCATATGATCGTGTTAGTTTATTGCTATTGTTTTCTGCATGTCAAGTATCTGTTCCTCTGACCATGAGATCATGCAACTCACTAACACTAGAGGAGTGCCTTGTGTGTATCAAATGTCGCAACGTAACTGGGTGACTATAAAGGTAATCTACAGGTATCTCCGAGGGTGTCTGTTGGGTCGGCATGGATCAAGACTCGGATTTGTTATTCCGTGTGACGGGGAGGTATCTCAGGGCCCACTCGGTAATACAACATCACAACAAGCCTTGCAAGCAATGTGACTAAGTGTTAGTCATGGGATCTTGTATTACAGAACGAGTAAAGAGACTTGTCGGTAACGAGGTTGAACTAGGTATGGAGATACTGACGATCGAATCTCGGGCAAGTAACATACCGAAGAACAAAGGGAACATCATACGGGATTAACTGAATCCTTGACATAGAGGTTCGAACGATAAAGATCTTCGTAGAATATGTAGGAACCAATATGGGCATCCAGGTCCCGCTATTGGTTATTGACCATAGAGGTGTCTCGGTCATGTCTACATAGTTCTCGAACCCGCAGGGTCTACACACTTAAGGTTTGGTGACATTTTGGTAGTATAGAGTTATGCATGGTGGTGATCGAAGGTTGTTCGGAGTCCCAGATGAGATCCCAGACATCACGAGGAGCTCCCGAATGGTCCAGAGGTGAAGATTGATATATAGGAAGTCCTATTTTGGTTACCGGAAAAGTTTTGGGCTCATTTGTAGTGTACCGAGAGTGCCGGTAGTGTACCGGGAGACCATCGGGAGGGGTATTTCGACCCAAGAGGCTACATGGGCTGTGATAGGCTGAATACCAGCCCTTAGTGGGCTTGTGGAAGTCCCACACAAGGCCCATGCGGCTGGGAAGAAAATCCCAAAAATAAAAAGGTGGAAAAAGGCAAAAAGGCCAAAATAAGTAGGAGCCCTAGTCCTACTAGGATTGGAGGAGGAATCCTCATATCCTTCTTGGTTCAGCTGAAGCCTAGGGCTGGCCCCTTGAGGGTCACGTCTCGTCCTCTCTTACTCTTATATATACTAGAGGTTTTAGGGTTTTTGCACTAGATTTTAGGCCACGTGCTACCCTCTCCACTAGTGCATAGTTTATCCTCTAGATCGGTTTTCTACAGTGCTTAGGCAAAGCCCTGCCAGAATTGCTTCACCGCCATCACCGCGGCACCGTCACGCTGCTGGAGAACTCATCTACCTCTCTGCTCCCTCTTGCTGGATCAAGAAGGTGGAGATCGTCATCGAGCTGTACGTGTGCTGAACGTGGAGGTGTCGTCCGTTCGGCGGTAGATCGGAAGGACCGTGATCAAGATCGCGAGACGGATCGTAATGAGATCGCGGGATGGATCATGATGAGTTTGCGGGACGGATCGTGATGAGATTGCAGGACGCTCGGCGATTTGGATCGCGAAGACGTTTGACTACACCAACCGCGTTTCTTAGCGCTTCCCGCTTAGCGATCTACAAGGGTATGTAGATCCACTCTCCCTCTAGTAGATGCTCATCACCATGGATAGATCTTGCGTGTGCGTAGGAAATTTTTTGTTTCCCATGCAACGTTCCCCAACAGGCTAACCGCGACCAGGCGAACCAACAGTGCCGGCACGCCTCCGACCACTCCATTACCTGCCCCCGCGTGGCTACAGTGCAGCCAGACGTACCGGAGACTTCAACCAGCTGTGCACGGGCCAATCGCGGAGCCAGTTGGTGGGACCCATCGGGCGACATGGCCGTGCAGCCGTTGGATCCCACAGGCGACAAGACAGCTCAACAGGCGGGTCCCACTGGCCAGCCTGAGTGGCTGCCAGCCGATTCCCCCCATGCAGTACCTTAAGAATATTGTTGGCCGGGGGGTTGGCCTATAAAAAACCCCGAGCCCCCATTCATACGGGGGCACACACATATGCATAGACACTCATAGAGGAACACCTCGTTCCACGACCACCTTTGTAGCTAGGGAAGGAGAGTTGGCTGCTCCTCCTTCCACCTCTAGACACAGCTCAAGGAGCATCGTTGTAACCTCTCCTCATCGATCGACTAGACCAACCGGGAGTAGGGGTATTACCTCCCACGAAGGGCCCTGAGCCTGGGTACATCGCGCGTTAGTCACTGCTTGTGCCTAATCCCGCTTCCGGAGCCCGGCGGCGTCCTTCGGCCCCAACCACCTTCGATAAGCCTACCCATGGCATCTGTCTTGAGAAATCAATGACAATCTATAGACTCCGAATCATTGGGATGCTCTTTAAATAAAGTATACTTATCTCCAGCCCCATATTAATCAAGATTTATATTGGAAAACAAAGAGTCAATAGGAGTCACATTAATCACTTTGAGATCTTCATCATTATTATCACTAGAACACACTTTTTCAAGCCATTCACACTTAGCACGAATTCTAGCGGTTCTTTCCTTACTTTCATCAATAGAAATTCTCATAGATTTTAAAGACTCATTAATATCATGCTTGGGTGGAGTATATCTAACTTTCAAAGAATCAATCTCAAGATAAATTCTATCAATGTTCCTAGCCAAGTCATCAATCTTGAGCAGTTTTTCTTCAATCGTAGCATTAAAAAAATTGTGAACCAATAAATTCTTTAACAATATTCTCAAGATCAGAGGGCATCGTATTATAATTTCCATAGGAATTGTTGTACTAATTACCATAATTATTAGAGGAGTTACTAGGAAACGGCCTAGGGTTGAAATTACCTCTTTAGGCATTATTACCAAAATTGTTCCTACCAACAAAATTCACATCCATAGATTCATTATTGTTTCCAATCAAAGAAGACAAAGGCATATCATTGGGATCAATAGGATCACTCGTACTAGCAAACAATTTCATCAATTCATCAATCTTTTCACTCAAAGTATTTATTTCTTCAATAGCATACACCTTTTTGCTAGTAGGAGATATTTTTGTATGCCATTGAGAGTAGTTTGTCATAATGTTATCTAGGATTTTAGTAGCTTATCCTAATGTGATTTCCATAAAAGTACCTTCTGTGGCTGAATCTAAAAGATTCCTAGATGCAAAATTCAATCCCGCATAAAAAATTTGTATAATCATCCATAAACTCAAACCATGTGCGCGGCAATTCCAAATCATTAATTTAATCCTCTCCCAAGATTGGGCAACATTCTCATGATGAAGTTGCTTCAAGTTCATTATATCGTTCCTAAGGGAGATGATCTTAGCGGGCAGAAAGTACTTGGAAATAATAGCATCTTTACATTTATTCCATGAATCAATACTATTTTTAGGCAAAGATGAAAAACAAGTTTTAGCACGATCTCATAGCGAGAACGGAAATAGGTTCAATTTAACAATAGCATTATCCACATCTTTCTTCTTTTGCATATCACACAACTCAATAAAAGTATTTAGATAGGATGCGACATCTTCACTGGAAAGGCCAGAAAATTGTTCTTTCATAACAAGATTAAGAAAGGTAGCATTGATTTCATAAGATTCCACACTAGTGGCAAGAGCAATCAGAGTACTAATAAACTCATTATTATTAGTATTAGAAAAGTCACACAACTTGGTACTCTCAGACATCGTGACAAAGCAATCAATCAAGCATAGAAGCAAATGAAAGGCAAATGAAAGAAGGGCGAATAAAAAGGCAAATATTTTTGGTATTTTATGAAAATCGTTTTAGAAGTGGGGGAGAGGAAAACGAGAGGAAAATGGCAAATAATGTAAATGCAAGAGATCAGTTTGTGATGGGTACTTGGTAGGCTTGATGTGTATCCTCCCTGGTAACGGCGCCAGAAATCCTTCTTGCTACCTCTTGAGCTTGCGTTGGTTTTACCTTAAAGAGGAAAGGGTGATGCAGAGAAGTAGATACGTATTTATCTCAGTTGATGAGAACCAAGGTATCAATCCAGTAGGAGGAACAGAAAGTCACAAATGGATGGACCTACACAAACAATCAAACTCTTGCACCCAACGCTATAAAGGGGTTGTCAATCCCTTCACGATTATTTGCAAGGATTTGATCTGATAGAGATAGATGCAAACGAGAAACGGAAAGTAAAAGATAAATAAATTGTAGCAAAGTATTTTTGGTATTTTTGGTTTATAGAACTGAAAATATATTATGGAAAGTAGACCCGGGGGCCATAGGTTTCGCTAGAATCTTCTCTCTTGAAGGAAAATATCATGGTCGGTAAACAAATTACTTTCAAGCAATTGATAGAAAAGCGAATAATCATGTGGTTATCCAAGGCAATGATCATGCATATAGGCATCACATTGTGTCTAGTAGACCGAAACGATTCTACATCTACTACTATTACTCCACACATCGACCGACTCCTGCCTGCATCTGGAGTATTAAGTTCATGAAGAACAGAGTAACACATTAAGTAAGATGACATGATGTAGAGGGATAAACTCACAATATGATGCAAACCCCATCTTGTTAAACTTGATGGAAACAATACAATATGTGCCTCGCTACCCCTACTATGTCACTTGGTGAGGACACCGTAAGATTGAACCCAAAACCAAGAACTTCTCCCATTGCAAGAATTACCAATCTAGTTGGCCAAACCAAACCAATAACTCGAAGAGACTTATAAGGATATGAAATCATGCATATAAGAATTCAGAGAAATTCAAATAAGATTCATGGACAATCTGAACATAAACCCACAATTCATCGGATCTTGACAAACACACCACAAAAGAGTATTACATAGGATAGATCTCCATGAAGATCCTGAAGAACATGGTATTGAAGATCAAAGAGAGAGAAGAAGCCATATAGCAACTAGCTTTGGACCCGTAGGTCTGTGGTGGACTACTCTCACATCATCGGAGGGGCAATGGAGATGATGCAAATGTCCTCCGTGATCGACACCCCCTTCGGCAGATTACCGGAAAAGGCTCCACGATTGGATCTCTCGGGAACGAAGGCTTCTAGCGACGGAAAAGTATTTGCGTGTTCCCTCCAGTGTTGGCGGAATATTTAGGTATTTATAGGATGAAGAATAGGGTTTGGAGACCTGGTAGGAGTCGGCAAGCCTGCCAGGTGCGGCCAGGGGGTGGTCGCGCCTACCAGGCTTGTGATCTCCTGGTAGATCCCCTAGCATGAACTCCAAGCTAGGTCGATTTGTTTTCTTCCTGAAAAAAATCATTTGGAAGACTTTTTTCCGTTTGGACTGCGTTTAATATTCCATATCTACAAAACTCAAAACAAGGAAAAACAGAAACTGACACTAGGCTCTAGATTAATAGGTTAGTCGCAAAAATAATATAAAATAGCATAATAATGCATATAAAACATCCAAAACAGAAAATATAATAGCATGATATCATCAAAAATTATAGATATGTTGGTGACGTATCAGGCTCCTCCTCCCGGTCTTCGGCGGTCGAGGAATTAACCTCGGCCATGACATCATCACCCCCACCACCTGTGTTCGGCTCCAAAGGAGCCTGGCGAGATGACACCTACGCGGCATCCTACGTGGCCCTTGGAAGTGTGGGTTGCGACGCAGTCCCACTCTCCGCCAGCTCGGCAGGTGGAGTCTCCACATCCGAAACTCGGTTGGTGGGGAGAACATGTGGTGGGCTGCGGATCAAAAGGCGCTCACATATTAATAACATTAAGAACTTGGCATAAATAGCTTAGGGAGTCTTCAAATTCTTACCTTCGAGTTGGGGGCTTGACCCTTAGGTTCCTTAGAGGAACCTTCTCTAAATCCTTGGACTCGGCGTCCGAGTCCGAACTGTCGTCGGGCAGGACCAACATCGACCGACGTGCCCTCTTCTTGGCAGGAGGAAGTACCTCCTCTGCTGTGTGCGGTGAAAACACCCTATTTCTTGTGAGTGGGTAATCTCCCTCCTCCTCGTCCTCATGCTCTTCCTCATGGTTAGAGGAGGCATGGGTTTCCTTGGATGCAGTGTCCGGCTGGTCCCTTATGCAGAGACCTTCTTTGCTCTTCTTCCTCTCTTTCTTTTTTGGCGCCTTGTATGGCGCCACGACGAGCATCTCCGACAACAACTTTGACCTGGGGTCTTCGGGCTATGGTGCCGGGCAGTTGATTCTTGTGGATTTGCCAACCATTTCTGCAAAGATGAGGGGAAAGGCGTTCAGTCATTTTTTGGAAAACAGAGCCAATCGATTGAAATTATATCATACCTGGGTAGGAGGGTTATCGGCGTGTAGGCCCGAATCCTCCTACTCAGCTGGCCAGCTCTTTTGGGGCTTGAACAACGCCTTCCATAGTTTCTCCGGAGTGGTGCAGAGAAGTTGACGTATGGTAGGCTCATCATCAAGATGATAAGCCCACATGGGGGAGTCTCAGCGCTGGCAGGGAAGGATGCAGCGTCGAAGCATGATCTGGACCACGTTAACCATCTCGATCTTGGCCTTGATCATCAAGGTGATGCGCTTATGCAGCTTGTCCACCTCTGCATCCGACCCCTAGTCAAGGCCCTTCCGGAGCCATGGGGTTAATCTTGTGGGGGGTCCGGATCTAAACTCGGCTGGAGCAACGTGACCTTCTTCCCTTTGGCTCAGTGATATAAAACCACTCCTTTTGCCATATCTTGATGGTGTCGGTGAAGGTGCCAGTCGGCTATCCGACATAGGGAGTTTGCTGATCACCACCCCGCTGCAGTCCGTGTGCTCGCCCGCAACGGTCTTCGGCTTGACGTTGAAGATCTTGAGCCACATGCCGAAGTGCGGTTCGACCCGTAGAAAGGCCTCGCAAATAATGAAAAATGCTGATATGTGCATGAAGGAGTTCGAGGGAAGGTCGTGGAAGTCAGGTCCATTGAAGAACATGACGCCCCTGACAAAGGGGTGGAGCGGAAAGCTCACTCCCCGGATGAAGTGTGGCACGAACACCAGCCTCTCGCCTGGCTTAGGGGTGGGAATCACCTGGTTCTTCTCTGAAGCACGATGGAAGACATTGGAGGGGAGGTAGCTGCCCTGCTTTAGGTCCCGAATGTCCTGTAGTATGACCGTGGAGGCCTCCCACTTGTCGTTGGAGCCCAAAACTGCCATAGATGAGCTCAGAGGAGTCGAGGAAGAACTAGATCTGGGCTCTGGAGCTTGAAGAGATTGGGGAAGCAGAGGATGCGATTGGAGGCATGAATAGGCTTTCGTTTTTCCCTTTTATGGGGTGTACCGTCGATTAGCCTCCCTTATAGCACCGCAAATTTCTCCGCTTCCCAAGACGTGTGTACCGTTATACGCCCATGAAGTAAGTCGAGATGTTAATCATATCCCGTGTGAAACGGAGCACAATTTAAGCATTGATGGGTCGTGCCAATGAAAAAACGGCCTCGAACCGCGAATCGAGTTTTCATAACTGGTTCACTGGTCGTGGTAGGCCACGACCCTTCGTAGGAAAGGTCATCAGAAAACATTATTTACACTTTGATGCTTGGCCTTCAGGTTTAAGCAATTCACAGTGTCCTTACGGTCATATGATTGGAAACATTGTGCGTCATCGGAAGCCGAACTAGTCACGATAGATCATTAGTGGGAAGAAGAACTCACCCCGCAAGCCTAAGATTCTGATCACATGAAGTAGCTAGAGTGGAGACCCTTGGCGTTCGGGGCTAGTTCGGGGGCTACTGAGGGAGTCCTGGATTGAGGGGTCCTTAGGGAGTCGGCATGTCTCCTAATAGGCCGGCTTGATGGGCCACATTCCAATCATCGCAGGAGGGACCGGATGCATCGAAAGCCCTCATTACATAAGGAAGTCCCGAAGGCGTGTTGTGCACTCCAAGTCAAGATGAGGAAATCGACATCTCCATCCTCGACAGGATACCTTCCATGTGTAAACCCTAGGTACCCCCCGGTGTCTATATAAACCAGGAGGGTTTTAGATTATAGGGCAGAAAAACTCATCTAGGGTTTAGCTATTCGATCTCGAGGTAGATCAACTCTGTAACCTTCACACCATCTATATAATCGAGCAGGACGTAGGGTTTTACCTCCATAGGAGGGCCCAAACCTGGGTAAATTGTCTCCTTCGTCCCTTGTTACCATCGATTCTAGTCTAACAGCTCGGGACCCCCTACCCGAGATCCGCCGGTTTTGACACTAACACTAGGCTTTTCTACACTAGTGTTTAGCAGAACTTACTGGCTTGGCTTGAATCCATTTAGTGAATTTGTCCAACAGAACTAGTAAATATTTCTTCTTCTTGGTCCCCCCTTTAAGAGGTCCAACCATGTCCAACCCCGAGACCACAAAAGGCCAAGTGATTGGTATCGTCCGAAGAAAAGTTGTGGCCAAGTGGGTTTGATTTGCAAAGATCTAACACCCAACACAATATTTTATGAGTGTGTGAGCATCAGCGCGAGCCGTGGGCCAGAAGAAACTGGGTCGGAAGGCCTTACTGACAATGGGATCGAGTGGTTGCATGATGGCCGCCCATACCCGCATGTATTTCGGCTAAAAGTAGCTTACCTTCTTCCTGATATATGCACCATTGGAGTATTCTTGCGGTGCATATTTTGTATAGCTCTCCCTCATAGACCTTGTAAGACTTGGATCATCGAATTATTTGTCTTTCTTCTGTTTGGTCGCCGGGGATCTCTTGACGCATTACATAGGCGAGGAAGGGTTCGGTCCATGGCGCGATTACTGCCATAACTTAATGGGCCAAAGGTGTTTCTTCAAGTGTCGAACCACCAATAATTGTTCATCTGGTTTAGCTCTAGGAGGGGTGACTAGCTCCTGATCACTGGTTCCACCAATGTTATCTCCATCCTGTCATACCACAAACGTTTTAAAGAGCCATTCCAAGAAAGTATTCTTAGGAACCATATCGCGTTTAGCACCCATGCGAGCGAGCACATCGACAACTTGATTGTTGTCTCTAGTGACATGATGGAATTCAAGGCCCTCGAACCGTGATGATATTTTAAGAACGACGTTCCTGTATGACGCCATTTTTGGATTTTTGGCGTCGAATTTGTCGTTAATTTGTGAGATGGCAAGGTTGGAATCCCCTCATACATTGAGGCGTTGAACACCTATAGCGGTTGCCATCCGAAGTCCATGTAGTATGGCCTCGTATTTAGCTACATTATTGGAATATGTGCACATTATTTGCAGCACATACCAGATGTTATCGCCGGTGGGGGACGTTAGTATGACACCAGCCCCCAGTCCGGCGAGCGTTTTGGAGCTGTCAAAGTACATTGTCCAATGGGAGTATGCACTCTACTCTTTAGGGAGTTCGGCCTCCGTTCATTTGACCAAGAAATCCGCCAACGCCTAAGATTGAATGGTCGATGTGGTTTGTACATGATTCCAAAAGGTAAGAGTTCGATGGCCCATTTGGCTATGTGGCACGTGGCATCCTTGTTGTTGACTATATCATTAAGGGACACTTTAGATGCAACTGTGACCAAACACTCTTGAAAGTAGTGTTGGAGTTTTTGTGATGCCATAAAAATTGTATAGGTTATATTTTGATAATGCGGGTACCGTGTCTTGCATGGGGTGAGCACTTCTGATACGTAGTATACTGGCTTTTGCACTCGGAGCTTGTGGCCCTCCGCCTTGCGTTCAACAACAAGGACTGCGCTAACCACTTGATTATTGGTCGATATGTACAGGAGCATTGGTTCACCATTGGCAGGTGCCGTAAGAATGGGGTTACTGGCCAGCAATGTTTTGATTTCTTCCAATGTGGATGTTGCTTCGTTGGTCCATGCGATGTTTTCGGTCTATTTGAGAAGCTTGTTGAGCGGCATGGCCTTTTCACTAAGGCGGGATATAAAGCAGCTTAAAGCTACCATACAATCGGCCAATTTTTGTACGTTCTTCAACTCCGTTGGGGTTGCCAATTGGGATAGGGCTTCAATTTTAGCTGGAATGGCCTCTATTCCTCTATCGGAAACAATGAACCCGAGCAGTTTACTAGCCAGAACACGGAAGATGCATTTGTCTGGGTTAAGTCAGATATCATAAGCCCACAGATTGTCGAAGGTTATTCGGAGATTGTCGACCAGCTAGCTGACATGTTTGTTCTTGATGACCACATCATCCACGTATGCCTCAACGGTTTTGCTGATTTTTTTCAAGGCACATCTGAATCATGCGTTGATACGTGGCACCTGCATTTTCAATCCAGAGGGCATTGTGTTGAAACAGAATGGCCCATAAGGGGTGATGAACGCTATGGTAGCCTGGTCGGACTCTTTTATTTTTATTTGGTGGTATCCGGAGTAGGTGTTGAGGAATCATAGCGAGTCTTGCCCGGTGGTGGCGTCGATGATTTGGTTGATGCGAGGTAAGGGGAAAGGATCATTGGGGCGGGCTTTAATTAGGTCTTTGAAATCCACACACAGCCACCAGGATTTGTCCTTCTTTGGCAGCATCACCAAGTTTGCCAACCACTTCAGGTGCTTAATTTCCCGGATGAATCGGTCCTCCAGCAATTGTGATAGTTCGGTACCCATGGCTTGACGCTAGGTTTGGAAAATCGATGTAACGCTTGTTTAACTGGTGTGAAGCCTACGATTATATTTAGGCTATCCTTTGCGAGTCCTCTTGGGATTCCTGGCATATCTGAGGGGTTCTAGGAGAATATGTTCCAATTTTTGAGTAAGAATGTACGCAATGCTTCGTCGAGCATGGGATCCAACTAAGCTCCGATGGACGCTGTTTTTTTGGGTCCGTTCGTTGTACCTGGAATTTGACTATCTTGTCCGCTTGTTTGAAGGAAGTAGACTTTGGCGTCTTGTTGAGGGTTACATCATCCTTGTCTACCATTGAGCAGAGTGTGGTTAACTCTTTTGCCGCGAGGGCTTCGGATAATTCTTCTAGGGCAGACGATGCGGTTTTATTTTCGGCCTGAAGGGCTCTATCCGCGTCACTCTATCATTGCAATGACACCATTGGGTCCTGGCATTTTAAGCTTCGTGTGCCCGTAGTGCGGCATGGCCTGAAACCTGGTGAAGGCTTCGCGCTCGAGTAGGGCATGATAGCCATTGAGAAAAGGTACGATATGAAAGACAAGTTTCTCGGACCTATAGTTCTAAGGGGTACCGAATACCACATCAAGGGTAACCTGTCGTGTCCATCGCGCCTCTCTTTCGGGGATAATCCCCCGAAAGGTGGTGGAGCTATGTTTGATGCGAGACCGTTTGAACTGCATTTTATCCAAGTTATCCTTGTAGATGAGGTTCAAGCCAGTGCCGCCATCCATGAGCACTATATGCAGCCAAAAACCATCTATTACTAGGCTGAGTACTAGAGCAGGTGATGTTCGGTTGGACCTGATTCTTGGCTGGTCCACCTCATTGAAGTTTATGGCTGTGTCTACCCAAGAGTTCATGGCTACCACATGGTGTGTTCGGTCTAGTTCTCGAACGGTCCATATTGTCACCCCCATATTGGCCGAATGTTCATTGGCCGAATGTTTGAGTTTGCATTTCTGATGTTTCTCTAGAGGTTTGTTCCGAATGCTCTATTGTCGTGCCCGAGTGCTTCATTACGGCAGATCAGTCGTCCAATTTGCAAACGAATCGTCAGGCGACTCGGTGTATCGAGCTCTCTTCTCATTTTGAAGCATGACACGGCTTCTACGCATTCAAACCTGCGGAAGGTGCGTGCACACGTGTGGCAGAATGGTTGTCTCACAGAATTTATTGGGTAATGGGCGTGATGCCCCGGTAACTGTGTCGTAAATTCCGCCATGTGTCCACGATAGCGTGGATGTGGGATTCGTAGATCTCGCCCTGTCCTGGAATTAACGACCAGAGATTTTTCCGGAATCTTGCTATAAAAGGCAAGGCCACTGTGCGGGAGGGGGGATATATCTCACTTTCTCTTTCTCCCTCGATTTCTCCGATGCCAACCACCCCACTCCATGAAGCACTCCGCCGTGAGCCCGACGTCGCCGGAGATGAACCATGCCGCGACCATGAAAGCTGAGCAGGCAAAGAGGGGTTCGCGCGGCTCCTCCTCGAGTGCTGGCACGTTGGCTGGGTGGATCCAGGGTGACTAGATGGTGTTGCGGATCACCAAGACCCTTTGCGCATGATGGAGGACCAGGGACTCCTGGACAAAGGGAGTTTGAGGCTGTTGAAGGCGGGCGAGGAGGAACCTTCTCCACAGGGGAACGAGCGGGTGCTCCTGGTGACCCACCTTGAACAAGGTTTTTCCCTTCCACCTCATCCGTTTTTCTGCCGTTTCCTCGATTTCTTTGGTGCCCAGCTGCATCACCTTCCTCCCAAGGCCATGGTGTATTTAGCTGCCTTCGTGGGGGTGCGATGACCGCACCCACTGTGTGTAGTCCCCGAGGCTACCATCGACTGAAGCAGTCGGCGGTAGTCTTAATAGCGTAGGAATATCTTGAACTTGAATTTTCTAGTGGGGGCGCTCTAAGCACACCCGCTGGGTGTAGTTCCCGAGGCTGCTGTCGACTGTAGTAGTCGGCGGGAGTTTTAGAGTTTCAAAGTCCGACCGAATGATTTGATCATCATATCTGATTAAAGAATCGTATGACTTGTGTGACTGAGATGTTACTTTCCATTTATTGCTTGTAGTCTATTTGTGAGCTTGGAAGCCACTACATCGCCTTGAAGGAAGAAGTGTTGTCCTTGTGGCCTAATTTAGATGCGAAGAAAACCAAGAGCGCTCGATCGGAGAAAGAGAAGAACGCGCTGGAAGGTATAGTTCTTCCTGCCTGACTGTTGTTTTCACTGTTCTTTCTTCTTGTCCGACTGAATCCACTTCATCAGATCTTCGTGGAGAAAATTGTAATCTTGTCGAGATATTGAAGAATTATGTTTCTTTAGTATCCATGAATACGGCCCTCGAGAAGGACACAAAGCTGGTAGAGGCTCAGAAGGAGGCCAGTCGGAAGGCCAAGTTGGCTGAGGAGAAGCTGAAGATAGTCGGGAAACTGGAAAAAGAGAAGAAGACCCTTGAAGCTGCCGTGAAGAAGACCAAGGAGGAGCTCACTGAGTGGAAGAGCAAATACTGCCAAGAAGGCTGAGCTGGAACAGTTCGTCGACTAGTTCGGTGACACTGTGAGCGAAAAACTCAAAGGTAAGTTTTCCTGAATGATCTGTGTATATTTTGAATGACCGAATGAAGTTTGCTTGGCTTTTATTCTTCTTTTCATTTGGCCGAATTCAAAATTCTGCTTCGACATTACTGAGGAGACTGAGAAGGTAGAGAAGGAGATGGATCAGAACCCGAGATCTTCTCAAGGATAGTGCGGCCATGGCCTATCTCCGACTGGAAGAGTGTGTTGACAAAGCAATTTCATATTTCGGGAGGCTCCGCCTTGGCATTGTGGTCATTGAGAAGGAGCTGTTCTCCGACGAAGAACCCGCCAATGATCTGGAGTCCACACTGAACTGAGTGAGAGATGTACCCCATCGAGTGAAGATGTGGAAGACATTAGCAGCCCGAGCTACGGCTGACATTGCTCTCTCACTGGTTCGGGTCCACTTCAAGGCAGTGTACGATAAGAAACTGAAGTCCTTGGAGGTCACCAATCGGAAGTACGAGAGAATTGAATACTTCATGGAGATGTCCAAGGAAGCCGCCACCCAAATAGCAGAAAGCCTTGACCTGGACACGTTCCTTAAAGTAGTGCCTAACCCCAAGTGACCGTTGGGCTAAAAAAACTTCCTTACATATTTGCCTTGGAATGCCGAGTGGTATATGCAAGACTTTTAAATGGGCTTGAGGCTCTTATTGTCCGTAATTTCAGTTCGAACAATGCAATTCTTATCTGCTTTATCTTTGCCTGACGTTTTTAATGCTTGCACTTGAAGTGAATCATAACTTAGGTGACGCAGAGTCATGACTAAGTCCCCGAGTGCTGGCAAGACCTTCGCTTGGAGCAATTCGTCATACATGAACAATTATGGTCATGTTCATCTTGACAATCGAGTGTGGAGAATATGCCACTTGAAAAGTTTTCTAACTTAGGAGATGAGGAATCGTGTGTTGGTAAGACCTACACTTGGAGTAGTTCATTAACTTTGGCGACGCGGACTCGGAGCTAAGTCCTCGAGTGTGGGTGAGACCTTCACTCGAAGGGGTTCGTTAACTTAGGTGACGCAGAGTTGCGGCTAAGCCCTCCCAGTGTGGGCGAGCCCCTCACTCGGAGTAATTTTTCATCTAGATGAACAATGATGGTCATGTTCATCTTCACAATCGAGTGTGGAGAATCTCCCACTCGAAGAGGTTTTTAACTTAGGCGATGCGGAATGGCGGCTAAGCCCCTGAGTGTTGGTAAGACCTTCATTCGGAGTAGTTCATTAACTTAGGCGACACGGAGTCGCAGCTAAGCCCCCAAGTGCGGGTAAGCCCCTCACTCGGAGTAGTTTGTCATCTAGATTAACAATGATGGTCCTGTTCATCTTGACAATGGAGTGTGGAGAATGTCCCACTCGAAGAATATTTTAACTTAGGCGATGCGGAACTGTGGCTAAGCCCCCGAGTGTTGGTAAGACCTACACTCGGAATGGTTCGTTAACTTAGGCGACGCGGACTCGTAGCTAAGCCCCCGAGTGCAGGCGAGGCCCTCACTCGGAGTAGTTTGTACTTAGGCAAAATTAGGTTTGCAGCTAAGTGCTTGCGTTTTACACCCACTGGGGTGATAGTCAAATTTCAACAGAGTATAATGAAAAAGAGCTTTATTCATCGAGATCACTTAGATTTATCATGAAAGTCTTAATTTAAATTTGTCGCCTTCTATGTGTAGAACTTGCGGAGCAAATCCGCGTTCCAAGTCTGAGGTTCTTCAATGTCATCCTTAATGTTGTACAATCGGTATGCATCATTGTGCAGTACTTTGGAGATGACATCTGACCCTTGCCATGGAAGCGCCAACTTGTGGGGTATCTGCTGATCCAATCGAAGGACGAGATCCCCTACCGGAAATGCCCAACCTCTGACCTGTCTATCGTGGTAGCACCTTAGATACTATTGATAGAGCGTGGACTTATGAGGGCTAACTCCCTTTCTTCTTCAAGGAGGTCGAGACCGTCATGACGCGCTGCTTCGGCCTCGGCTTCATCATATTGTTCCACTCGGGGGGAATTGTATTAAAGATCACACGAGAGCACGAATTCAGACCCATAGACCATGAATAAAGGAGTGCGTTGTGTGGAGTGGTTAGTGGTGGCCTGAGTGCCCCATAAGACCGATGGTAGCTCTTCGACCCAGGCTCCTGCAACATGCTTCAAATCTCTCATCAGTCGAGGTTTCAATTCCAGGAGTATCATTCCGTTTGCTCGCTCTTCTTGTCCATTTGAATGTCGGTCAGCCACGGAGGCGTAATTAACCCGAGTGCCCTAAGAGTAGAAAAACTCACAGAATTCATCCGCGTTGAAGGTCTTCCCATTATCCATGATGATGTCATGCGACACGGTGAATCTATAGATAATCTACCGAATGAAGTAGATGGCAGGGCCTGCATCCAGAATCTTGATGGGCTTAGCTTCAATCCACTTAGTGAATTTATTGACTGCTATGAGCAGGTGGGTGAATCCACTTGTCACTGTCCATAGGGGTCTAACCGTGTCAAGGCCCCACACGGCGAATGAACAAGTGAGTGGAATCGTCTTCAGCGCAGAGGCAGGCTTGTGAGACTTGTTCTTATAAAACTGACATCCGACGCACTTATCCACCAGCTCCTTGGGAGCTTCATTTTCTCGGGGTTAGTAAAACCTGCTCGGAAGGCCTTGGCGACCAGTGTCCGAGAGGACGCGTTATGGACACAAGTTCCCGAGTGAATATCATGCAGAATCTGGAATCCATCTTCTGGGGAGATGCATTTCTGAGTGACTCCCGTGGTGCTTTCCTTGTACAACTGATTTCCCATGACTTCAAATGATTTAGATTGACGGACGATCTCGCGAGCTTCTTCTTCGTCTTCTGGGAGTTCTTGCCAGAGCAGATATGCTAAGTAAGGCTGAGTCTACCCAGGAATGATCACCAGCATTTCCTGGACTAGATCAACCATAGCTGGGACATCAACCTCAGTCAGATTCGAGAGAACGACTACTTGCGTTGGATCCTCCATGAAAGGGTCTTCTACAATTGTGGTCGTACGCAAGTGTTCGAGGAATATATCCTTGGGAACCGCCCGCCGAATGGATCCAATTCTTTCTAGATCATCTGTTGCTTGATTCTTTGCACGGGGAATATGATGCAGCTCCAAACCTTCATAACTTTTCTCCAGCTTTCTGGTTGTGTTGCAGTAACCCGTCATGGCTAGGCTTCGAATGTCCCATTCTTTTCATCACCTGATTGACAACGAGGTCTGAATCTCCATTAACCATTAAGCGATGGACGCCAAGTGAAATGGCCATTGTTTGATGAATCAAAATGGACTTGAAGGACGTAGTTCAATCAGTCTCCTTTGGGAGAAACGAGAATAAGGCTGGCCCCTGAACCATTGAGCATCTTAGATCCATCAAAGTACATGGTCCAATGTTCGAAAACACTCGGGGTCGGCTATTCTTACTCAGTCCACTCGGCCATGTATCGACCAATGCCTCGGACTTGATCGCGTTTTTGGCTTCAATCTTGAGTCCAGTGGAAGGAGCTCAATTGCCCATTTTGCCACTCGTCCTGCTGCGTCTCGGTTATGTAAGATCTCCGATAGGGGAGCATTGTTGATGACCGTTACCCAGTGGTCTTGAAAATAATGAACCACCTTCTTCGCAGTCAAGGAAATACCATAAACCAACTTCTGGTAATGTGGGTACCATCGGTATCAAAACTGGCGGATCTCGGCTAGGGGGTCCCGAGCTGTGAGACTAGAAGCTCCGGCACTCTTCAAACCAAAAGGCATCGTGATATAACAGAAACAACCAAATAGGGTGATGAAGGCTCTCTTTATTTCATCGGGACCATACATTCGGATCTGGTGGTACCCGGAGTATGCATCCGGGAATGACAGGCGTTCGCATCCGGCAGTAAAGTCCACTATTTGATCTATCTGAGGTAGAGGGAAATGATCCTTCGGACATGCCCGATTGTGGTGCTTGAAGTCAATACACGGTCGGAGTGATTTATCCTTCTTGGGCACCAAGACGACATTCACGGGCCACTCGGAGTGGTATATTTCGTGAATGAACTCAGCGGCTAGAAGCTAGGCTATCTCTTCACCAATCGTCTTGCGCTTCTCTACGGAGGATCGGCGAAAGTATCCTTTGATCGGTTTGACTTTGAAGTCGGTTCACAGTTGCTGCTCACCCAGCTCCCTGGGAACACTGGGCATGTTAGATGACTTCCATGCGAAGATGTCTTAGTTCTCACGGAGGAACTAGATGAGATCAGCACCCTATTTCACCCCGAGTGTGGTGGATATGTTCGTCGGCACAACACTCGGGTTGGTTGGGTGAACGTAGACTTGCTTGGTCTCGCCAACCGATTGAAAGGCCGACTCGAAAGCAGGCCATTTCGACCTAAGCAAGTCAGCAGCGCCCACTTCCTTCTTGTACCCTTCGAGTTCTGCTACTAACACTTGTTCGTTGGCAATCTTGGAACCTTGCAGGAGGCATTCCTCTACCACAGCTCCGTCTCCAGTCACATTGATCATGCCATTCGGCCCTGGCATCTTCAACTTAAGATACACGTAACATGGTTTGGCCATGAAACGCGCATAAGCAGGCCTGCCCAAGATCGCGTGATAGGCGCTATGGAAATCCACAACCTCAAAGGTAAGCCGTTCCTTTCGAAAGTTCTTCTCGTTTTTGCCGAATACTACGTCGAGAGAGATCTGGCCGAGTGATTCTGCCTTCTTCGAGGGACTATCCCATGGAAGTGCTTGTTGCTCTTGCTCAGTCGGGACATCGGGATGCCCATCGCTTTGAGCGTGTTTGCATAAATGATGTTGAGCCCGGTGCCTCCGTCCATAAGAACCTTGTGTAGTCGGACACCATTCACGATCGGAACAACAACTAGTGCCTGCCTACCAGGGGTAGCTATGTGGGGCGGACGGTTAGAATGGTTAAACATAATCGGAGTCTTTGCCCAGCTGAGGTGCTTGGAAGCACTCGGAACTGCCATGACAACTTTCAACTTTCTCTTGCTTTCGACGTTCACGAAATTCATGTTCAGGACCTTGTGGAATGGTGGAAACCCTGGGTTTTGTTCCTCCTCCTCATCCGCATCGTCCTTGTCCTCTGTAGACTCCTTGCCCATAGCCTACTTGAGCAGGCAACATTCCCGAGCGGTGTGCTTAGGAAGCACAACGTTGCCCTCTTTGTCTGTCTTTGTACTAACTTGGCAAGGCTGATCAAGTAGGTCAGGTCTGGAGTCGGAATTCTTCTTGGGAGTCCACTCTTTCTTCTTTTTAGGCTTTGGTTTGCCTTGGCCTTGTCCGGAGATGGCCGCAACCTCTACCTTCGGAGGAGCATCGGCATTTCGCTTCTGCTGCTGCTTTTTTTCGGCGTTGCCCCCCGATTGAGGGGTGTCCCCGGTACATCCTTAGCCGCTACGGAGGTAGTCCTCTTCTTTGCCATTGGTGTACTCGTTCGCTATCTCCATGGCCTGAGTGAGGGATAAATCCCTAGCTCGTCCAAACTTAAGAATCGGCTCTCAGTACCGAGTGCCTGCCCTAAATGTGCACATGGCCTGATGCTCAGTCACGTTCTCCACCGTGTTATGCAACATGGTCCAATGTTGTATGTACTCTCTGAGAGTCTAATTGTTCTTCTGAACGCAATGTTGCAACTCTGTCAGCCCACCCGGGCGCTTGTAGGTGCCCTGAAAGTTCTTGATGAACACTCGGGCTAAATCTTCCCAACAATAAATGTAACTCCGAGGCAACTGGTTCAGCCAGGCACGGGCCGATCCCTCCAGCATAAGTGGGAAATGCTTCATAGCCATGAAATCATTGCCCCCACCGATCTACACAGCCGCTCGGTAATCTTCGAGCCAAGTCTCTGGCTTGGACTCATAATTAAACTTGCCCATTCATGTCGCTAGACGATAGTTGGAGGAAATCTCGTATCCTCGAATGTATCTGCTGAAATAGCCGAGTCCGGAGGCGCTCCAGCCACTTGCTCGGTCTCTCTGATATCTTGCGCAGTCCACCACATGTTGGGTGATGACGGTCCGGGCGTTGAACTGAGGGTGTTTATGACCATTGTCCCCATAGCCACTTTCCCGAATGGGGCTTCTCTCTTGATCTCTGACGTGAGCACGACCGCCATCGTAATGGCGCACATCATAAGACCCGCACCTCGGAGGGAGCGTTTGACTGGCGTCATGGTCATCGTGCCAACGTCCTCCATAGGGGCCTCGTGAATAAGGAGTCTGTCGGTCTTTCTTTGGTCCGAGTGGGCTGTGAGCCTACTGGACCGTTTCTGCTCGAGAAGACTTGCTGTGAATGCGCTGATTCGACTGTGATACTTCGGAGTTTTGATCCAAAGTTGTCTTCAGAAGGGCCTGGATCTGCCGAATGCCCTCACCTGCTCCCGAATCGGGCGGATAGAGCAAGTCGGCAATCCGAGTAGCCGCGGTTGAGTTCAACAAAGGCTTGCACATCACTAGGATGGTTTATAGCCGCTCCTTGGTGAACAGCTGACGTCGGCTCCGACTTGAGCTAGGAATCTCCCATGCGACACACTCGTCAAGTGACTATTGGAGGCTCTCCAATCGCTCGCGCTCTGCCAGAGTGGCCTGGTGCATGGCCTCTAGAGCTATCTCCTCAGGGGAGGTCCCTGCAATAGGCATGAGTACTTCATCGTTCCTGCGCCAGATCTCCTCCCTCTGATCCCGAGTGAGAGGTCGAGGTACGTAACCGTCGAAGGTAGCCTTGCCGCGGTCACCGTCTTGTCCGCGAGTATGGCCCGCGGAGTACCCAGGTGGAGGATCCTCTCAAGATGGACCAGCCACTAGGACTTGGCAATATCCCCACTAACCTCATAGTTGGCCGCGTCGAAGGAATCATCGTCTGACGACGGAAAAAGGCAGTGACAGACTCATTAGAGCCGCTCGCCAGAGTCTGCTCAGCTGCGATCTGAGCCGCCACAGTGTGCTTGATCCAACATCTTAGCCGCGAGCGCCCAAAGCACCGGTGACAAGCTGCAACGCGAGTCAGTGAAGTAGGCCGATATGAAGTCGACGACTGCCAGAGTAGGACTTCGTACGTCGTCGGAGTGAAATGCATCGCGCCCCGAGCGGGCAGTGCATCGATATATAGCGGGGCTTCCTGCAGCCACGCTAGGTCATTGACGATGAAGCTGAGCGATCCAAAGAAGATCTCACCACCGTGATTTATCATGACGACGGAGAAAATGGAAATTCCACCTGCACCGGAATTCGCTAGAAGCGCAACCCCACGGTGGGCGCCAACTGTTGTGGGAATAGGTATGACAACACTACGAGGGGTGCAAAAGGAGGGGCGAATTCTAGCTACCACTCAGGTGTGTTACTCAGATGTTTACGAGTTTGGGCCCCACTTGGGAGTGGTAAAGACCCTACCTCTCGAACCCAGAGGCTGGTTTGCTTGGCTTATGGTGGAATAGAGGAATACAAGTGTCTGAACCTGGTTACGACGCCCGAGGGTCACTTATATAGAGTGCGCCACTACTGGTTGAGCACTGTAATAATGAAAATTAAGGCAGCATTACTGAAACTGCCGCTCTAATTATGTCGTTACTAATAACATATGATGAGTGTAGAAACGGACATCTCTTCGGGTTCCCTCAACGTTGTGCCTTCGAGGTTGTTGATCTCCTGGCACTGAATGTATGATACAACCATCCGAGTGACCATGCGGGAACGCCCGAGTGCTTCTACAGACATGTCCGAGTGCTTCTGGACACATGTCTGAGTGCACTTTATCTTCTTGAACTTCAATGTCAATGAGGGTCTATAGGTGGGCCCACGGGTCAGGCCCGTGACCCTACCCATAGTAGACGACCTCATCAAGAACCCTTTCTTGGCCTCACTCATATTGGACCTCTTCAACACTTTGTCCATGTACATGCTCTAGCTTAAGCCGAGCATCCTCCTGGATCTATCTCTATAGTTCTTGATGCCTAAAATGGACACTGCCTCTCCAAGGTCTTTCGTCAAAAACTCGCCATTCAATGATTCCTTGACTGAGTTCAGCATTGAAATATCATTTCCAATAGCAGTATGTCATCCACATACAGGATCAAAAATACTACCGAGCTCCCACTAGACTTCCTGTATAAATAATAGTCCTCTTTGTTCTTGATGAAACAAAGGTCAATGATGATTTCATCAAAATGAATGCTCCACCCCCAAGCCGCTTGGTTCAATCCATAAATGGATCTCTTGAGCTTGCATATTTTACCAGCGTTAGTTGGATCGACAAAACCTTCAGGTTGTATCATGTATACATCCTCTTTTAATTTCCATGAAGGAAAGCCGTTTTGACATCCATCTGCCATATCTCATAATTGAAACATGCAGCTATAGCTAGTATGATCCTCCCAGACTTTAGCATCACTACCGGCGAGTAGGTCTCTTTGTAGTCAATTCCTTGAACTTGTCCATAACCTTTAGTGACAAGCCAAGCTTTGTGGATCTGAACATTTCCATCCACATCGGTTTTGTTCTTAAAGACCCATTTGCAAACATGGCATCATCATTGGGCAGAGAGTTTGGATCAAGTAGATGAGCTTTGAGATAACAAGAATCATTTTTGAATAAAACTCAAACAAGTACTTAAGAAAATAGCACTCAAGTCAATCATCACAAGCACTCAAAAAGTATTAAATGGGTCAAAAATTAATAAAAGCATATCATAGCAAAGTGGTACAAACATAGAGGTGTGACAGACGTGATGGTGGTGAAGTGACGTGCACGATTGTAGGCGTACTCGACGATGGGGAGACATTCTTCCCATTCCTTGAGATTATTCTTGATCAACACGCAGAGAAGCATTGAGAGCGTTCGGTTGGTCACCTCCGTCTGGCCATCGGTTTGTGGATGGAATGCCGACGAGAATCAAGCTTGGCGTATAGAGTCCTCCAAAAGTAGCTAAGGAACTTGAAGTCACATTCCAAGTCAATGGTCTTGGGAACTTCATGTTCTCGAAAGATGTCCCTACAAGAGAGAGTTGCAACATGTGAAGCATCGTCAATCTTATGACATGGAATTAAATGATCCATCTTGGAAAAATGATCCACAACAAGAAACATGGTACCATGACCATTTTTAGTCCATGGCAAACCAACCACGAAGTCCATGGTAACATATTCCCAAGGTTGAAAATGTATCAAAAGAGGCATGTAAACACCATGGTATTAAGCTTTAGACTTAGCTTTGCGACATGTAGAGCATTGGTTGGTGAAGCATGCAACATCACGAAACATCTTTGGCCAAAAGTACCTGTTGGAGAGTGCAACATACATCTTCTCGCGTCCAAAGTGACCATGAGTCCTCCAGCGCGAGCCTCTTGCAAAAGCATCAAACGAAGAGAAGAATCGCATGTACAAAGTTTGTTAGCATGCATAAGATAGCCATCTTTCTCACAGCTAAAGTGTGATAGCCCGGGACCAATGTTCCAGAAGAGTCCAGAAGATTCCCCTTTATTTCCGTTCTCGTCATGTGTTCGTATGGTTGTCGCATTCATCATTGCATCATCTGCATATCATCGTCACCCATTTTCGAAAACTTGCATCGGTTCATAGTTGCCGGTTCTCTCCGTCCTTGCCGTTGCCCGTTTCGAGACGAGCCACACATGCACGCGCCCGCGACATCATTTAAATAAAACCGTTTTTAAGCGCGTGCAAAAATATTCTCGGATTGAGTTGAAACTTGGCGTACGGTCTAGTCATAGCGTAGGTAGTTCGCCTATCGATTTTCATCGCGATCCGAGTTCGTTTGATAACCCGTCGGACAGTCGTAGCAGTGAGGTTATCAGTTATCCTCGTACGTTTTTCGGTGTTTTCTAAATTCGTGTCATGGGCCACCATTCTCTCTCTCTTCCCCACTTAACCCCTCTGCACAGTCGCCGTAACCCCCTCTCCGCTTCCGGACGTCGGATCGTCAGCCGGCAATCCGGAGACGGGCAGCGTTAGATAACCCTAGCCCCCCTTTCCTATTTATAGCCCCTAGCTCCGCCTCGTTTCGCGTGCCAACCCTAGCTCTCCTTCTCCCTCCTCCATCCAGCCCGCCCGAGCCCATCTAGGCCCGTTTGAGCCCATCCGGGCCCGGATCCCTCCGTTCCCGAGCTCCCCGAGCTCTCCCATGCCGCAGAGTCCCGAGCTCCTGCCCGAGCTCCATGCCAGCCTCGTCCCCGCGGCTTCCTCCAGCCGGCCGCCGGCCGCCAAAGCTCGTCGGAGCCGCCGCCTTGCCACCGCCGGAACAGCCCCTCTCCTCTCCTTCCCTTTCCTCCCTTCTCCTTCCTCCCCATCGGCTTCTCTCCCTGGTGCAAGTTGCCCCGCCGCCGGAGCTCCCGCTGCCCGGCAAGCCGTCGCCGGCCTCCCTCCACGCCGGATCCGGGCAGTCCCGGCCACCTCCGCCGCCCGGCCTCGCCTGCCCCGCCGCCTGCCGGCCGGCGCTGCCATGCCCTGCTTCCGCTCGGGAGGGAGCGAGCGAGACGAGCCGCTCGACCCGAGCGTTGACCCCGCGCGCCGCTCGTGGGCCTCGCCAGCACCCCGAGCCGGCCCAGCCAGCTCCTCAGCCTCGGCAGATCCCCACTGAGCCGACCCATGTGGCCTGGTGAGCCCAGCAGCTCCCCTCCATTCTTTTTTTATATTACATATTTGCAATTGCTCATATTTAATTAACGCACCTCTTATTAAAATGATTTTTACATGAAAAATTATTAGAATAATACATCTATTAATAATATGTCACTTTCACCCATGCCTAAAATAATTAACAAGTCATCTCCTGTCATTTTGCATATATGCCATATTGTTGCATTTTTGCATAATTATTTAACCGTGCATCGAAATTAATAGAATCTCAAATTAAAAATGTTCATCTCATTCGCACCGCATTTTCATGCACGATAAAAAATTTGGTATGTTGGTTGCATTCAATTTTGCATTAATGGATTGCTATCACGTGAATAGGCCTATTACCCGCATATTTAATTGTGATTAATTTTCCACATGAACATCTGCATATTATATATGTTTCCGGGGTAGAAAATCCATAGTAATTATTTGTGCATTTAGTTTTGCCATTTGAGCATGTTGTGTGCATGTCATTTATGCCGGGATGCCCTTTTGTCATTCGTAGGATTTAATCCATGCATGATTGGAATTAATTTTCAACATGAGAAATGCTCTTTGATATGTGTCCTAGCCCATGGACATTTTGCATGTCATAGAAATGCATGTTTAGGTGTTGTTTTGTTGGTGTCAACTTTCTATAAAAATCTGCTATTTTGAGGGTCCAAAATATTTCTAAGTCTGGATTCTGCTATATTTTGTTGTTGTCTTGCCATGTGATTTGCTAGTGATCTAGAACTCTTTTGTGGTAGGTGGAATGGAATTATTTGTTGTTGATAATGTCCTTTAGTATTCTGTTAAGTTTCATGCCATAATATGCCATGTAGCATATAGTTTCACTGCTGTCAATATGCCTTCGTGATAAAAACTGCACTGTCAAAACTGCTATTTTCACAAAGTCTGAAACTGTTTTCAAGTAGCCTTCTTGTGAGCTTCCTACCATGTGATCCATGCATGTTTTGAATATGATTGCTGAAGATGAAATGAAGTGGATGTTGCATGCTATTGCGCCATGCTTAGTTTGTGCATTTTAGAATCTTGTAGCTTGTTGTTTTCATATGTGCAAAATGCCATGTTGCTGTTTTTGGCAGATTTCAACTAAAACTTATTTTGTTGATTGTGGTTGAACCGTAGCTCCGTTGTGGGCATGTTACATATGAAACTTGATTAGAATCTCATGTAGTTTCATAATAAGTTGTTTCATTCATGATTTGAAATGTTTGTAATTGAATTTTCCATGCATTTGCATTCATGGCATGTGCATCTTGCATTGCTCATATCTTTTAGACCGTAGCTCCGTTTGAGATGTTCTTTATATGTATATCGACTAGAACGACGTGTAGAATTGCATGGTATGTTTTATTCTGTTGTTTAACAGATACAAGATATGATTAGTTCAGATCTGGTCCAATTTCGACATTAACATATGGGGTCGTTTCGGAAATGCTATAAGTTGTTTCCAGCCTCATTTAAGATGCCTAGTAAGTTAGTTTAGTTATGCTTCACCTCTTGCCATGTTTAACAACATTTAATATTGTCGTATACCTAACAAGAGTGAACTAAATAATTTGAACGTGGGGTTTCGTCAATATGCAACTCGTTGCATATTGATCTTCACTTAATGTGTAGTATTTGATTGTTGTGAATTGTCATGCATTGCATATTAAACCGGACATGCATCATAATTGTTTGTGCCTGGTGTTTTTGCATATGTTGTGGTGTATCTTGTGTTGATTGTTTGTTTTGGATTGCTTCTTCTCTATAGAGTTTCGAAAGCGTTCGGAGTGTGAGGATTCGTTCGACTACGTTGGTTCGTCTTCTTCATGGACTCGTTCTTCTTCCGAGTGGGATCTTAGGCAAGATGACTCATTTCCCTGGATACCATTACTATCATTGCCATGCTAGTTGTCTCGTATTTTATTGTTATGTATCGCTACCTACCACTTGTTTGACAAGCCTCCCAACATTGCCATGAAAAGCCTTTAACCCTTGCATGTCCCAGCAAACCATTGTTTGGCTATGTTACCGCTTGATCAGCCCCTCTTATAGTGTTGCTAGCTGCAGGTGCAATTGCTTTTATGTGCCAACATGGACCTTCTTTTGTTATAACACAATATTGCTGCTATTTAATTTAATGCACATATATACTTGGTAAAGGGTGGAAGGCTTAGCCTTTTGCTCGGTGTTTTGTTCCGCTCTTGCCGCCCCTAGTTACTTATGAACCGGTGTTATGTTCCATAAATGAGCACTCCTAACATGCTCGGGGTTGTTATGGGGACCCCCTTGATTTTTGGTTTGGGATAAAACTTCTCTGGCAAGGCCCAACATTGGTACTACATTTGCCTAATAACTAATGAACTTGCATAGGGGCTTTCCGGACCCCGTAGATAATTTAATCAATCCCCGGGCCAGTGCTCCTCATGAGTGTTGGTCCAAACTAGAGTCGTGTGCGGGGACAACCCAGGGCAACTCGGGAGATTTCTATCCGGCCACTGTATGTTGTGCTCATCTGGTCGTGTCCTGACAACGAGATACGCGGCTCCTATCAGGTTCGTCGACACGTCGGGCGGCTTTGCTGGATTCGTTTTACCTTTCTCGAACGTCTTGAGTGAGGAACTCTGATTTTCTTCGGGCTATCTCGAGGTGTTGGATTTCCTTTGGAATTGCCTAGGATGATCATGAGATTCGTGGTTGAGGTTATTCCAGCTGCGTGTTGTTAATTTATGATGAATCAGTTGGAGCACCCCTGCAAGGTCAAATCTTTTCGAGAAGCCGTGCCCGCGGTTTATGTGGAAAACTTGGATACTTTGTTTAACACCCGGTCATAGAAAACTTAAAGTAAACTCTAATAAAATACACCAACTGTGTGCGTAACCGTGACTGTCTCTTCTCGTGAGTCCTTATCCGAAAGAGAACATGGTGGGGTTATGATTGACGTAAGTAGGTGTTTCGGATCAGTTAGTGATCATTTCTTGTTCATGTCCGTTATGCGTAGACCACCATACTTTATTTTCTGTACTCGTAAGTTAGCCACTCATATAAATGCTTAGTGGCTTGCTGCAGCCTCATCACTTAACCTTACCTCACCTATTAAGCTTTAATAGTCTTGATACCCTTGGAAATGAGATTGTTGAGTCCCTGTGGCTCCCAGATTACTACAACAACAGTTGCAGGTACAAGTAATGTGATGATTTGATGTGAGCGCATTGCTTGATTTGATTTGGTGTTCTTCTTCTTCTTCTTCTTCTTCAATCTTGGATGGGTTCTAGGCGGCAACCTGGGATAGCAAGGGTGGATATCATTTTATCGTTTGATTCGTCCGTAGTCGGACCCTGCTCTTCTGTATGATGTTTGAGTATGTATTGTATTGATGTGACTCTGATGTAGCTGGTGGCGAGTGTAAGCCAATTTCATATACTCATCTCTTCTGTACATGTACTTGTAATGATATCCATTCTTGCGAACGCATCGAGATGCACTTCTATCCCCGTTGAGGCCCTCGTGCCAAAATAAGGATAGGACCACATCTTGGGCATGACAAGTTGGTATCAAAGCCTGTACTGACCTAGGAGCCCCCTTGATTGATCGAACATGGCCGAGTCGAGTCTAGTAAAAAAACTGTTTTGAGTCTAGTTATATCGGAGAGTAGGTTTCTTTTTACTCCTCTTCTATGCTCTGGTGAGGTATTCGACTTAGGAATTTTGATTCTACTCCTCTTCTCGCTCAAAATATTTTTTAGGATCACGCGGGCATTTTGGAAACTATATGATGCCGATGTCACAGAGTTCTGTCTTGGTGCCTCATGTCTGACTTGATTTCTTCCGGGGAGTTGAGCTTCGAGGGATTCTTGGCACATTATTATCATTCAGTTTTCTTAGTATCTCAGGATGGAGGATGTTCGAAATTGCTTCAATACTTATCATGGTGAGATAAGGTCGAAGTCACCCAGTACTTGGGAGGCGTCTGGGGTACCACCATGGTTTAGTATCGTTGTGAGTTCGAGGATTCGAGGTTAGACGAGTTTGCGAAATTTCTTGAATCATGGTGTGGAAGGTTGCGGATGCAGTTGCAGCTGATTGCCTAGGGCAGGTTCCTGATTCTGCAACCCGAATCGCATAAACAAGAAAGCTTCAGAAGTTCTTAGGTGGGAGTTCAAGTAGGTAACTAGGATTATCTTTCCAACAAGTGCATAGTGGGTATGTATTTGTTCTGGCTTGTTTCGTAAGCCTCATCCTTCGTTTTGTTTTGAATATGGTAATTCGAGCTGCTTCGATGTTAAGTGGTGAATTCATATCTTGCTAAGTAGTGTTCTTATATTTCTGTGGGATTGCTAATTCTTTGCTCAATCTAGTTATCATATCAATTCTTTTCCTACCGATGTGCTTCTCTTCAAGATAATTCTATCATCTCCAGTATTTGCATGATCAATTCTCATTTTGTTTCGGCGTTGTCTCATCTGTTCCAAGTTTTCTTGTTTTTTCCCGCCCTCCCGCCCTTTGTCTTCAATGATTAAATTCTCATCCAGGTGCCTTTCTCTTCATGAAATGCTTCCGCTAGCTTCACTCCCATCTTGTTTCCGGTGAATCTTTGTGAATATCCTCAGGAGTTTTATTTCAAGATCTATCTTCTTATTCCTTGTTCTCATTGTTATTCTTCTCCGGTGATTCTTATGAAGATGATCAGTGCTCAAGTTATCATTTATTAGTATTCATCTTTGTTTTCTTTTCCGGTGGATTCAATTCAAGTTCGTGGTGTTCATCATATCCTTTTCATTCATTAATGGTTTCCATGTTGGAATTCTTTTCCAAGTATCTCTTATTTAGTCATCTCCCATTTCTGTTCGGAGTGCAGAAGATATCTCAGAAGACATTCATTTTCATTCTTGTCCTCTTAAATTATTTCAAGGGTCTCATATCATGAAGTTCTTAATTTGTACCGGTGCAATCTCTCTTTTAATCAATTGTTTCAACGGTGGTTTCTTTTGAGTGGGCCCATAACCCACAGGTGTTTTCCCTAGGATCGTACCTGACTCTTGTAATCTTTCCGGAGATGTCCTCAAGTTCTTTTCAAATATGATGTCAGGATGAATCTCATCAGTCATATGCCTTCTGAATATCGCTTCTAAATCATTTTCATTGTTGGCTCAACCTTTCTTTAGTCATAGTCCCGGAGTATCTCAGTAATTCATGGTGTTGTTTCTCATCATCATTCGTAGCTTGAAGACCGAAGGAGAGTTTCTCGTAAATCTTTGTCCGCTCTTTTCAAGAGTGTGGTTTCGGCTTGTTGCTATCATCTCAAATTGTTTTGATCATGGGTAATTTCTCCCATATCTATCTGGTGCATTCTGAATTGTTTTTATTTCTTGATCCTCCGAAGGCCATCATTTCAGAAGATTCTTCGTTCTCAGCTTTCAGCTTTCGTTCTCAAATTCTTCTCAATTGTTGTTCCTTCGTTCGTATCTCAATTATTCCGGTGCCGTGTTCAGTATCTATTAGACAAGTGTTGATCTCTTCATCCTCATGTGTCTTCTTTAGTTTCTAATTCTTTCCGGTGCTCATTGAAGTTTTCCATTAGGTGGATCATGCTCTCTTCGTTCTCATGTTATTTCATTCATTTGTTTCAACCTCATTCATTTGTGAATTCTAACCGGTGTTCTCATTCAAGTCATCTTCAAGATTGTGCTCCATCTCTCTCTTCATTTTTTTTCAAGAAGAATAATTGATGTGTGAAATCTGTTGCTTCTCATCAATTTAACTTGATGAAGGATAGGCATATCATAATTCTTATTCTTGTTTCCTTCAAGTGATCTCAATCCTTCTTCCGGGGTTGTTCATGATATCAATTCTCGATCTCAAGTGTTCTCATCTTTTTTCCCGGAGTTCAAGTTGCTCATATATCTCTTTTTCAAGCCTCGTCTAATTCATAGCAAAGCCTCAATCTTGTTCTTTTTAGATCCTTCAATTCTTTCTAGCATCCTTTCGTTTCAAAGTTCTTCCGTAGGTTCTTCATGGTGGTTCATCAAGATTTCTTTCATTTTTCAAGTGTTCTTCTAGATTCTCATTGGAGGTGCTCAAGTGTTCTTTATCTTGGTCTTCTAAGTTCAATTCCTTCTTCTTTGTCTTTTAAGATGGTGTTATTAAATTCTTGATTATGAGGAGTCTCGAAGGAAATTGTCAAGAATAAGATAAGTAAGCCCATCTTGTTTTCTCGGAGTTCTCTTGGATTGGATTTCGCCTAAAGCATCTCCTAAGGATTGTTGCTATCATGGTGGCATAAGTAATCCAAGTTTTCTCCTCCTCTTCTTGGTGAAAGAAGTTTTTGCATATCTTGTTGCTCTCAATTCAATCAATTATTTTTGTTGTGGTAGGTTCTCACCTCATAATTTTGAGATGTTTTCCATAAGTCCACAATGAGCTTGTTCTTTTCGTTGTTGGTGTTCCGACAACTCCGTTCAATCTCTTCTTCCTAAATATGTTTTCAAATCCATTGTGCTGGAAGTTGTCATTTTCTTCTCGGTTCTCTTCTCCTCAAAGATCAAGCTTCTATTCTTTTGTTCCGGAGGCCTTGTGTTGTTGCTCCCTTCAATCCATCGTCTTAGTTATTTGCATCATGTTCTTTCTTTGCTTATTCATTTAACCGGAGTGCTGTCAAATCTTTTCTTGTTCCTTCCATCTTATGAAGTTTGATTCTATTCCAACTGAAGTTTGGTGCCTTTCTTTCAATTTGTTTCCATCATATCTAATTTTTCCTCTCTATCCTACCAAAGTGCTGCCGAAATTTCTTGTGAATTATTGTTGTTCCTCATTCTTCATCTCTTTGCATCCTTCAGGATTCTTTGGTTTCACTCGTTGTCAAGAAGCAACTAAGTTTTACCTCTTGCTCTTTCTCTTCCCCTTTTCATTCTAGATCTCGGGACGAGATCCTCGTGTAGTGGAGGAGAGTTGTGACAGCCCGGGACCGACACCCCAGAAGATTCCAGAAGATTCCCCTTTATTTCCGTTCTCGTCATGTGTTCGTCTAGTTATCGCATTCATCATCGCATCATTCGCATCATCTGCATATCATCGTCACCCGTTTTCGAAAACTTGCATCCATTCGTAGTTGCCGGTTCTCTCCGTTCTTGCCGTTGCCCATTTCGAGACCAGCCACACATGCACGCGCCCGCGACATCATTTAAATAAAACCGTTTTTAAGCGCATGCAAAAATATTCTCGGATTGAGTTGAAAATTGGCGTGCGGTCCTTTTATACCGTAGCTAGTTCGCCTGTCGATTTTCGTCGCGATCCGAGTTCGTTTCATACCCCGTCGGACAGTCGTAGCAGTGAGGTTATCGGTTATCATCGGACGTTTTTCGGTGTTTTCTAACTTCATGTCAGGGGCCACCATTCTCTCTCTCTTCCCTACATAGCCCCTCTGCACAATCGTCATAACCCCCCTCTCCACTTCCGGACGTCGGATCATCAGCCGGCAATCCGGAGACGGACAGCGTCAGATAACCTTAGCCCCCCCTTTCCTATTTATAGCCCCTAGCTCCACCTCGTTTCACGTGCCAACCCTAGCTCTCCTTCTCCCTCCTCCAGCTAGCCCGCCCGAGCCCATCTGGGCCCGTTCGAGCCCATCCGGGCCCGGATCCCGCCATTCCCGAGCTGCCCGAGCTCTCCCATGGCGCAGAGTCCCGAGCTGCTGCCCGAGCTCCATGCCAGCCCCGTCCCCGCGGCTTCCTCCAGCCGGCCGCTACAGCTCACCGGAGCCGCCGCCTCGCCGCCGCCGGACTAGCCCCTCTCCTCTCCTTCCCTTTTCTCCCTTCTTCTTCCTCCCCGCCGGCTTCTCTCCCTGGTGCAAGTTGCCCCGCCGCCGGAGCTCCCACTGCCCGGCAAGCCGTCGGCGGCCTCCCTCCGCACCGGATCTGGGCAGTCCCGGCCAGATGTGCTCGGTCCCGGCCACCTCCGCCGCTCGAACTTGCCTGCCCCGCCGCCTGCCAACCGGTGCCGCCATGCCGTGCCTCCGCTCAGGAGGGAGCGAGCGAGACGAGCCGCCCGGCCCGAGCGTTGACCCCGGACGCCGCTCGTGGGCCTCGCCAACGCTCCAAGCCAGCCCAGCCAGCGCCTCAGCCTCGCTAGATCCCCACCGAGCCAGCCCATGTGGCCTGGTGAGCCCAGCAGCTCCCCTCCATTCTTTTTTTATTACATATTTGCAATTGCTCATATTTAATTAACCGCACCTCGTATTAAAATGATTTTTACATGAAAAATTATTAGAATAATACGTAGATTAATAATATGTCACTTTCACCCATGCCTAAAATAATTAACATGTCATCTCATGTCATTTTGCATATATGCCATATTGTTGCATTTTTGCATAATTATTTATCTGTGCATCGAACTAAAAATGCTCATCTCATTCGCAACACATTTTCATGCATGATAAAAATGTCGGTATGTTGGTTGCATTCAATTTTGCATTAATGGATTGGTATCACGTGAATAGGCCTATTACCCGCATATTTAATTGTGATTAATTTTACACATGAACATATGCATATTATATATGTTTCCAGGGTATAAAAATCCATAATGATTATCTGTGCATTTAGTTTTTCCATTTGAGCATGTTGTGTGCATGTCACTTATGTAGGGATGCCCTTTTGTCATTTTCGTAGGATTTAATCTATGCATGATTAGAATTAATTTTCAACATGAGAAATGCTCTTTGATATGTGTCCTAGCCCATGGACATTTTGCTTGTCATAAAAATGCATGTTTAGGTGTTGTTTTGTTGGTGTCAACTTGCTATAAAAATCTGCTATTTTGAGGGTCCAAAATATTTCTAAGTCTGGAATCTGTTATATTTTGTTGCTGTCTTGCCATGTGATTTGCTAGTGATCTAGAACTCTTTTGTGGTAGGTGGAATGGAATTATTTGTTTTTGATAATGTCCTTTAGTATGATGTTAAGTTTCATGCCATAATATGCCATGTAGCATATAGTTTCACTACTGTCAATATGCCTTCGTGATAAAAACTTCACTGTCAAAACTGCTATTTTAACCAAGTCTGAAACTATTTTCAAGTAGCCTTCTTGTGAGCCTCCTACCATCTGATCCATGCATGTTTTGAATATGATTTGTGAAGATTAAATGAAGTGGATGTTGCATGCTATTGCCCCATGCTTAGTTTGTGCATTTTAGAATCTTGTAGCTTGTTGTTTTCATATGTGTGAAATGCTATGTTGTTGTTTTTGGCAGATTTCAACTAAAACTTGTTTTGTTGATTGTGGTTGAATCATAGCTCCGTTGTAGGCATGTTGCTTAGAATCTCATGTAGTTTTATAATAACTTGTTGCATTTATGATTTGAAATGTTTGTAATTGAATTTTCCATACATTTGCATTCATGGCATGTGCATCTTGTATTGCTCATATCTTTTAGACCGTAGCTCCGTTTTGAGATGTTATTTATATGTATATCGACTAGAACGACGTGTAGAATTGCATGGTATGCTTTATTATGCTGTTTAACAGATATAAAATATGATTAGTTCAGATCTGGACCAATTTCGAAATTAACATATGGGGTCGTTTCGGAAATGCTATAAGTTGTTTCCGGCCTCATTTAAGATGCCTAGTTTGTTAGTTTACTTATGCTTCACATCTTTCCATGTTTAACAACATTTAATATTATTGTGTACCTAACAAGAGTGAAATAAATAATTCGAACGTGGAGTTTCGTCAATATGCAACTCGTTGTATATTGAGCTTCACTTAATGTGTAGTATTTGATTGTTGTGAATTGTCATGCATTGCATATTAAACCGGACATGCATCATAATTGTTTGTGCCTCGTGTTTTGCATATGTTGTGGTGTATATTGTGTTGATTGTTTGTTTCGGATTGCTTCTTCTCGATAGAGTTCCGAAAGCGTTCGGAGTGTGAGGATTCGTTCGAATATGTTGGTTCGTCTTCTTGATGGACTCGTTCTTCTTCCGAGCGGGATCTCAGGCAAGATGAATCATTTCCCTGGATACCATTACTATCATTGCCATGCTAGTTGTCTTGTCTTTTATCGTTATGTCTCGCTACCTACCACTTGTTTGACAAGCCTCCCAACATTGCCATGAAAAGCCTCTAACCCTTCCATGTCCCAGCAAATCATTGTATGGCTATGTTACCGCTTGCTCAGCCCCCTTATAGCATTGCTAGCTGCAGGTGCAATTGCTTCCATGTACCAACATGGACCTTCTTTTGTTATAACACAATATTGCTGCTATTTAATTTAATGCACATATATAATTGGTAAAGGGTGGAAGGCTTGGCCTTTTGCTCGGTGTTTTGTTCCGCTCTTGTTGCCCCTAGTTACTTATGAACCGGTGTTATGTTCCATAAATGAGCACTCCTACCATGCTTGGGGTTGTTATGGGGACCCGCTTGATTTTCGGTTTGGGATAAAACTTGTTTGGCAAGGCCCAACATTGGTACTACATTTGCCTAATAACTAATGAACTTGCATAGGGGCTTTTCGGACCCCGTGGATAATTTAATAAACCCCCGGGCCAGTGCTCCTCATGAGTGTTGGTCCAAACTAGAGTCGTGTGCGGGGCCAACCCGGGGCAACTCGGGAGATTTCTATCCGGCCACCGTATGTTGTGCTCATCTGGTCGTGTCCTGAGAACGAGATACGCGGCTCCTGTCGGGTTCATCGACACACAGGGCGGCCTTGCTGGATTTGTTTTACCTTTCTCGAACGTCTTGAGTGACGAACTCTGATATTCTTCGGGCTATCTTGAGGTGTTGGATTTCCTTTGGAATTGCCTAGGATGATCACGCGATCCCTGGTTGAGGTTATTCCTGCTGCGTGTGGTTAATTTATGATGGATGAGTTGGAGCACCCCTGCAGGGTTAAATCTTTTCGAGAAGCCGTGCCCGCGGTTATGTGGCAAAACTGGATACTTTGTTTAACACCCAGTCATAGCAAACTTGAAGTGAACTCTAATAAAATACACCAACAGTGTGCATAACCGTGACTGTCTCTTTCACGTGAGTCCTTATCCGAAAGAGAACACGGTGGGGTTATGATTGACGTAAGTAGGTGTTCAGGATCAGTTAGTTATCATTTCTAGTTCATGTCCGTTATACATAGACCACCATACTTTATTTTTTCTGTACTCGTAAGTTAGCCACTCATATAAATGCTTAGTCGCTTGCTGCAGCCTCACCACTTAACCTTACCTCACCTATTCAGCTTTAATAGTCTTGATACCCTTGGAAATGAGATTGCCGAGTCCCTGTGGCTCACAGATTACTACAACAACAGTTGCAGGTACAAGTCATGCGATGATTTGATGTGAGCGCATTGCTTGATTTGATTTGGAGTTCTTCTTCTTCTTCTTCTTCAATCTTGGATGGGTTCCAGGCGGCAGCCTGGGATAGTAAGGGTGGATGTCATTTTATCGTTTGATTCGTCCGTAGTCGGACCCTGCTCTTCTGTATGATGTTTGAGTATGTATTGTATTGATGTGACTCTGATGTAGCTGGTGGCGAGTGTAAGCCAATTTCATATACTCATCTCTTTTGTACATGTACTTGTAATGATATCCATTCTTGCGAATGCATCGAAATGCGCTTCTATACCGTCGAGGCCCTCGTGCCAAAACAAGGATAGGATCGCATCTTGGGAGTGACATAAAGGATTTGGAGAGAAATGTATTTCCTGGCTGCAAATGATTTTCTCCTCTGATTCATCTGCATTCATGCATAATGGAGTGCCAGGAAAGAAATTTTATTGCAGAAGGGAAGTAAGACAGGGAGATCCTCTCTCTCCACTCATCTTTGTGTTAGTTGCAGATCTTTTGCAATCCATCCTTAACAAAGAAATGAGCATTGGGATTCTTACAGCTCCACTTCAATTTCAAAGTTGTCCTAACTTCCCAATAGTCCAATATGTAGATGAAACATTGGTAATATTACAGGTAGATGCGAGACAACTTGTATGCCTGAAAGCACTTCTAAACACTTTTGCCTCTGCTACTAGGTTAAATGTGAATTATGCAAAATCCATTATGTTCCCAATCAATATTGATGAAGAAAGAGTTCCAATTTTCACCAATACCCTCCAATGTGCTAGAGGAAATTTTCCTTTCACTTATCTGGGATTGCCACTTGGAATATACAAACCAACTGTGGAACAATGCTTACCATTAGTAAATAAAGTGGCTAAAAGAATGGCTAGGATGTCAGCCAATATGACTCAGGCTGGAACATTACAATTGGTCAAATCCATACTATCTTCACTCATTATCTTCTTCATGTACTGCTTGGACATCCCCATCACAATCAACAAGCAAATAATCAAATACATAACACATTGATTATAAAGAAACCCTGATTTGGAGGATAGAAGACTAGCTATGGTGGAATGGAACACAGTTTGTAGACCTAAACACCAAGGAGGTTTGGGATTTTTTGACATACACACTCCAAATAAAGCACTCCTCATGAAGAATCTGCAAAAATTCTATAACAGACATGATATACCATGGGTTCATATAATTTGGGAATCTTATTAAAGTAATCGCCAACTACCTGGTGAACAAATGGTTGGGTCCTTCTGGTGGAAAGCAAATTTGGCTATGATTCATCAATACGAAGCCATTGCCAGATGTCATGTAGGGGATGGAAAAAGTGCACTATTTTGGGATGATCTATGGCAAGGAGCTATTCTCAAACACAAGTTCAACCACCTGTACTCCTTTGCTAGAAATACACAAATAAGCATCAGACAAGTAATAGCCAATGAATATATGGAGAATCTTTTCCACCTTCCATTAACAACCCAAGCATATGAGGAATTTCAGGAAATGGAACTTATTTGGATGGAGGCGAAGAACTCTAAATTCTGGGATGCAACTGAAACATGGAGCTATATTTGGGGCAATTGCAACTACTCATCCATCAAAGCATACAAGGTCCTACTGGGACATAAGCAAGTTCCTCCACATTTCGGTTGGATCTGGAAGAGCTCATGGCAGCCCAAACACAAGGTCTTTTTATAGATGCTCCTTCATGACAGACTTAATACCAGAAACCTGCTTAGAAGGAAGAGCTTTATACTGGAAGCATACAATTGTGAAGTGAATAATTGCCAACAGGAGGAAACTTTACATCATTTGTTTTGGGGATGTCCTTTTGTAGCACAATGCTGGGACTTCATCTGCCCTTCAACAACACACAAGCTCTCGGTGCTAGAAACCTACCAAGACCTCAAGAATAAACTCAGATTGCCTTTCTTCCTGAAGATCATCATTCTAGGATTTTAGGCCATTTGGATTTCTAGGAACAACAAGATCTTTGAGAACATAACACAAGCTTCCAAGGTTGGAAAGCCATCTATCTGGCTAAACTTAAATTGTTAAGGGTCGGGATGAAAAAGAAATATGCAAACATTTTTTCCCAATGTCTAGAAAGCATTCTCTAACCTCAGTTTGTGTTTTACTCTTTTTTTATAGTTTGTAATAGGCCTTCTTTTGTTGCTTCTTCTTCTTTTCCAGTAGTTTTTTTATAGTTCTTTTCTTCTTTTTATTGGCTTATCTCAAGCCTCTAGATACTTTATATGAGACTCTTTTTTTTCCTTTTGATTAATTAAAAAATTTAGTGGTTTTTTTACCCTACTGTTTATAGTCAAAAAAAGATAGCCATCTTTCATGTAATAGTTATCCCAACAAGGTTCACATGGCACTTTGCATATGGTGTAGCAAACGAAATATCATGCTCATATAAATCTTTGATATGCTCAAAGCCAATGACATTCAATTCAAGTTGAGTAACTAGCATACATTTGTGAGAAAGAGCATCCGCCACAACATTTTTATTTACCCTTGATGTATTGGATGACATAAGGAAAACACTTAATGAATTCGCTCCATTTAGCATGCCGTTTATTCAACTTGGTTTGACCCTTAAGATACTTGAGAGTTTCATGATCGGTATGAATGACAAATTCATGTGGACGGAGATAATGCTCTGAATGTACTTATCTCATCAAAGCATACAATTCCTTATCATATATGGGATAATTAAGTTGAGTTACGGAAATTTTCTCAGTAAAGTACACAATTGGGTGTTTTTCTTGCATTAGCACGCTACCTATGCCATTGGCACTACCGTCACAATGCACGTCAAATGTTTTATAAAAGGTGGGTAAGGCAAGCAATGGTGCATGAGTAAGCAAACTTTTAATCTCATGGAATGTAGTGTCTTAGGACGGTCCCCACACAAAGGGTGCATTCTTCTTCCTTAAAGCATGTAGAGGAGATGTAATCATGCTAAAATCCTTAACAAAGCGAAGGTAAAAGCCGACTAGGCCAAGGAAACTACAAAGTTGTTGCAAATTGGTTAGTGTGGGCCAAGTATTAATAACATAAATTTTAGTTTCATCAACTTGAACACCCTTAGATGATACCACAAATCCTAAGAAAACAACCTTACCAACACCAAAAGTGCATGTTTTCCATGTTTGCATAAAAAAATTCATTCCTAAGAACTTGCAATACTCCCCTAAGATATTGAGCATGCTCCTCGAGAGTTTCCTTAAAGACAAGAATGTTATCAATGTATACCACGACAAAATATCCAATTAGATGATGTAAGACATAATGCACTACACACATAAATGTACCTGGTGCTTGGGATAAACCCATTGGCATCAGTAGCCATTCATAGAGTCCAAACTTAGTTTTGAAAGCTGCTTTAAACTCATCGCCCTCTGGCATGAGCATTTGGTAGTAACCACTTTTCAAATCAATTTTGGAAAATATAGTGGCACCACTAAGTTCATCAAGCATCTCATCAGGTTGAGGTATAGGGTGACAATATCTAATGGTTATAGCATTAATAGGGCGGTAATCTGAACACATTCTCATACTACCGTCTTCCTAAGGCACTAATATCACTAGAACCGCACAAAGACTTAAGCTTTTGCGTACATGCCCTTTATCTAAGAGTTTTTGCACTTGCCTTTGTATCTCCTTAATTTCTTTGGGGCTAACACGTTAGGGTGCCTTGTTAGGAAGTGGTGCACCGGGTATGAGGTCAATGCGGTGTTCAATCCCTTTTTTGGGTAGTCCTGGAGGTAGCTTGTCGAGAAACACATCTTTGAATTCCTGCAACAAACAAGACAACAAAAGAGGTAGATGTTGTGAAGCATTAGTCCTCACGACCTCATCTTTGCACAAAAGTACTAAGTGAAGTGCAATTGATGGGCTCTCACTCACATACCCCTATCTCTTTTGCTGGCAAAAAGAACTAGATCTTTCTTGTCCCTCATCGTGGAGTCACTCAAATTCTGCTTGTGGCGCTCACTCTCTTTTAGGTGGATCGCTCGCTCACTTTTATCTCCACGATGGGATGAAGCTTGCTTGTCGGTGGTCACTTGACTTGGAGACATTGGTAGAAGCACATATCCCGTGCCCTTCATCTTGAAGCTATAGTGATTGGTTCGACCATTGTGGATGACACCATGGTCAAATTTCCAAGGTCGACCAAGAAGGAGGTGGTAAACGTACATGGGCATCACATCACACACCAAAGTGTCTTCATATGCGCCAATCTTGAAAGATGCTTTCACGATGTGGTCGACTTTGAGAGTGCTGGAGTCACTTAGCCATTGAACCTTGTAGGGAATGGATGTTTTTTGGTCACCAATTGTAGCTTGGAACAAAGGACTTCACTCGCCAAATTGTAGCAACTTCCGCCGTCGATGATGACCTTCAAGGATTTCCCTTGGATGCCCGCTTATATGTGGAATATGTGGCAACGTTGGTCCTCATCTTGTTGTTGTTGAAGATTGAAAACCTTGGAAACAATGAGTGCAGGGCTCAGATCATTGTCGCAAAATGTTTGTGCGTCTTCATCTTCACTCACATGGTTGTGCACGGCCACATGCTCTAGTGCTTCCATCTTGTCATCGCTCATGGAGTCATAGGTCCCATCGTCTTGAAGAATCATGGTGCGTCTTGTTGGGCACTCGTAGGTCTTGTGGCCTCGGTGTTAGTACGTGTATCGAATTTCGGGCTTCGCAAAACCCTTAAGGCTCGAACACAGGGGCATGTGCGAAGGTTCCCTGCGACCTCACCCAACCTAGCTCGTTACTCGATGGTTACTATGGAGAACTCGCTCGATGACGAGGAAGAAGATGAACCCGGCAGTTTACCCAGGTTCAAGCCATTGTGAAGCATAATACCCTACTCCTACTTTGGTGGATTGCCTCATGTAGAGGTTTGGGTGGATGAACTAGTACAGTGGGCATGAGCCTCGCGAGGGAGCCCAAGATGTGTTCTTGGCTTGCTGTCTTGTGGTGGTGCATCGAGTGGCTAAGTGTTGGAACCGGTCGGCCCCCATCTATGGTGCGGTCTAGCTTCTATATATATCGGTGGTACGGGTCCTCTTCCCTTATCAAAATGGCACGAAGGGATCCCACATCGGCCAATTTTGAAGGGGACAGGAGTACGTCCGCGCCCTGTCCAAAGGTGGTCTTCTCCTGCAAAGTAGCTATTGGTAATGCAGTGGTGGGCTCGGCAGTGACATTCGTCCTGCGGGGCTCGTGGTTGTGGTCTTGTTGCACTAGGAGGGAAATCTTTGGGCGGCGCTTTGGGAACCCGTGTACGTCCTTACTCCCTTTGCACTAAAGAGGAAACTGTGCAGCCTGGTGCGCTCGCGCCCGCCTATCCTTCCTTGCGTCACCTTTGATTCCTATGGCATGGATCTACATAGAGATCTTCGTCGCTCAAGAGGGGGCCTAATAAGGCCCATCCTTGCTGGTCTTGATGTCAATATTCCTCGCGAGCCCAGGGTCCATGCAAGGGCCTTGTCTTGAGTAGTGACTAGTGACGCGCTAGGCCACAGTAGGCAGGGCTGGGTACCCCCATTCCCAGAATGCCGACAATAGCCCCCCGGCCCAAGGTGCGCTCGAGATGGCTTCGAAGTGAAGCTTTGAGGACGGCCTGAAGCGTCTCGGGCCACAAACGCCTGCGGGCCAGGATTTACACGCGTCAGATGCCCATGCGGTGATGCCTCCGCTCCTCGAAGGTTTTAGGAACCGCCCAAGTCAAATCGACATGACACCCGCACTACAGGAATTAGCAACTTTGCCGTCAGCCATCCCGGATGGCAAAGGCTTGCATGGAGGATGGCAAAGGCTTTGCCATCGGCCAGCAGACGGCCAACCGTGTGGCTGAATAAGCCACGGTAAAGGGCGCTTTGCTGTCTCCTGGCAGATGGCAAAGATCCTTAGGTCTTTGTCGTATGCCAGCAGACGGCAAAGACCATGGACGGCACATGTGGCAGCTTATGGCCGTTAAGGGGTTAACGACGTGCTTTGCCGTCCGCTGGCAAACGACAAAGACCTAAGGATCTTTGTCGTCTACCAGCGGGCGACAAAGCAATTGTTTCTTTGCCGGCCTACGTGGTTTCTTTGCCGTCTGCCAGCGAACGGCAAAGAACCTTAGGTCTTTGCCGTCTGCCAACGGATGGCAGTGAAACCACATAGGCCAGCCTAGTGCTACCCCAGGCTGCATAGGTAGTTGCCACGTGGAAGCTTTGTCGTGTGCGAGCTAACGGCAAAGACCTTTCCCGTCTGCCAGCAGATGACAAAGTTGCTATATAGCCCCTATTTTTTCTATTTTTTCTTAAATTCATTAAATTTGACAGAATTTCACAAATATATATATATATATACATTTCAAAATAATTTCAACATGCATACCAACAATAAGTTTCCAACAACATGTCCAACATACAATGGTTTCCAACAACATATCCATATATACATATCCAAAACAAGTTTCCAACAAGTTTCCATAAACAAAATGGAAGCAAAAGTAGGAGAGTACACTCCATCAATGCAATCTTCCTCATCTATAGCAAATCTACAAATTAGGAAAGATGAAAGTTAGAAGAAGGAGAAGACTAGCTAGAAGAAAAAGAAGAATAAGAAGAAGAATTTATCTTGTCTTTCTTTTTCTCCTCTCCTCTTCTTTATCTTCTTATTCTAACTAAGGTAGGTAAAAATGCCATTTTTTAGCTAAGGTAGGTAAAAATGCTAAGTGTGTAGGTCATTTTAGAGCTAAGATAGGTAAATAGGTCATTTTGGAGCGAACCTAACTAGTTATGCCATTTTTTAGCTAACTTAGCATATTTATTCATTTCGGAGGACAAAATGGTAAGTGTAGGTCATTTTAGAGCTATCCTAGTTAAAATCGGTCATTTTGGAGCTAGGTAAGGTTATTTTGTCATTTTGGAGGAAAATAAACTAATTATATGATAGTTTGGAGCTAAACTAAGGTTATTATAACATTTTTTACCTAAGTAAGCTAATGATGTCATAAATGAGCTAGGTAAGCTAAGTATAGATTGTTATTTAGCTATCCAAGGTAGTTATGACATTTTTCAGCTAGATAAGCATATTAAGTCATTTAGGAGGGAAAAATGCTAAGTATAGGTCATTTTATAGCTATCTTAGGTAAAGTATGTCAGTTCGGAGCTAAGTAAGGTTATTATGTCATTTTCAAGGAAAATAACCTAAGTATAGTTAATTTTGGAGCTAAGCCAAGGTTATTATGCCATTTTTACCTAAGTGAGCTAATTATGTCATAAATGAACTAGCTAAGCTAATTATAGATCATTATTGAGCTATCCTAGGTAGTTATGCCATTTTGTACCTAAGTGAGATAATTATGTCATAAATGAACTAGCTAAGCTAGCTATAGATCATTATTGAGCTATCCTAGGTAGTGTAACATCCCAAAATTCCATTTTGGAATGTTATGAAATATAGCTATGCATCATCATCACATTGTTTGAATGAATAGAATGGTTGAAGTGCTTCCTTTGAATTTCTGAAAGGCCACTTTCACCTTTCCCTTTTCTTGTTTCACCTATTTGAAAACCTCTCGAATAGTTCAAAGGAAAGAGGGGAGTAACATGACACTCCACACCAGGGGCATCTTGGTGAAATATTTGAACAATAAAACCAGGGGGTTATTGGAAAAATTATTGCGAAAGGATTTAAAAATCAAATAAGCAATTTCTGAAAATAATTTTTTAATGTATTCAATATGATAGAGGAAAAATGTTCATTAAATAGCATTAATTCTCCTAATCATTTTGTTATATATATTTCCTATATTTGGAAATGTTTTGAATGCTTTAACTGTGTTTTAAATGCTCTGGAAATAATAAATGAAATGGATTTATTAGAAACGGGCCGGCCCACGACCATTAAGACCCGAAACTACTTCGGGTCAGCCACCGACGCGCTAACAGCGCGCCCCACCCTCACTGACGCAGGGGACCCATCGTCCGACCGTGGCGTCCCCACGCCTCCTCCCTCGTAGGAGATCCCTCCGCCACGAATCACGCCTCTCGTGCCCTCCCCGGCCACCGCACCGCCCCCTATATAAAGCCCCGACCCTCCGCTCTTCATTCCACACCCGAAACTCCCTTTCCCTCACTGGAACGCTACCCCACAACCTCCCCGGAGTTCGGCACTCGACCGAACCTCCCAGAGCTCATGCCCGTCGCCACACTCGCCCCCGACCCCTCCGTCGTCGCCAATCGACGACGGAGCTTCGCTGCCGTCGCCTGAGCACCTCGGACACTGCCCCCGACCACTGCACCGTCGCCCACTCCACCACCGACCACCAGCCGCCGTCGACCTCGCCGGAACCCCGACCCCCTCTGTTGTAAGTCACCACACCTTGCCGTAGCCGTCGGATCCGCAGTCAATGCCCTAGATTAGATCACTTAAAAGCCCGAACCGGTACACACTAAGTCTCGGTCGACCGCTCGTTAGCTCTCACGTGCACGCCCTCGCGGCCAATCACAACCTCACACGTAGCCCCTAACCGATCGTTATTAGTTTCTCTTTTTCTGTTTCTGTTTTAGAAAACAAAATGTATTCTGATTTTGTATTTATCATATCTTTTAAAATATTTGGTGTTTTTAGTTGATTCTTTTTGCATTAGTTCACAAATTTGATGTAGTTTATGTCTGTATGCTCAGATTTCAATTTTGAACTTTAAATTTTGAATCTAATCAAATTTGTTTAAATTACTAAAATCTGTATAACTAGAGTTTAAAAATATTTTTTTGATTGAATCTTTTTGCCACTATTTGATATTAGTTAGACCTATCATTCTACATAATTTGAGAATTTTTAGAATGAATTTGGTTACTGTTTTTAACAAAAACAGAATCTGTCTAGTTCTTAATAGATTTTAACTAAATTGATTTTTATTCAATTTGAACCTGAATTAGTTTAACTTTTGTTTTTAGATTTCATTAGGTTCTGTTGATTCAACTTTAGGTGTATCTTTTTTTCTTAATCAAATATGTTTTTCAAATTGTTTTGTGCTCTAGTTTGAATAGGTTCATCTTGTTTTCACCAGGTATATTGTTTAGAAGAAGTTTTATAGTACTTCTTTTTAGCACAATACATTTATAATGAAATACTTTTTGTTTTCAAATAAAACTTTATATTTATTTTTTCTGTTATCTAAAATGTCTAGTTGTTCAAGACCAATTTTGTTGACTTGTATGTCTTAGTAGGAATTTTGACCCCAATAATTTTATAGTCTTATACTTTATGTGATTCTTCTTTTGATTGTGATTTTGTTTGTTGAAGCATTTGTTTACCTTGCTATTGAATGAATTGTTTTGTGTTTATGTTTATGGTGTGCTCTTGTTTGATTCGTTAGATCATCCGGAGTGCGAAGCTTGTTATCTAGAGTCACTTGATTACGAGGATCGTGAGAAAGGCAAGTCACTTTGACCATGTATACCTATGTTTTATTGCATTCGTTCTTCCATCTCCCAAATTGCATGCAAAGTAGGTAAACTAGAAACTTGGTTACTTGTTGTAGTATCATGTGGTAGGTACCCCTCAAACCTTTGACACATTGGCCCCGAGAAACGTTGATTTACATTTTGCTATGCTATTAGTAGACGGGGTTGGTTGTGTGATTCATGAGAGTTGTGAGTTATTATTTTCAAGACCTACATGATGATCAAGTCTTCAAGACTCCAAGTTTTCAACTTACCTCTGGGTGGATGATGGTTGAACGGCGCCCTGGAGAAACCAGTGGTTAGCCTAGATGATGCTAGAGAAGTGCCAGTATTCATGCGGAAAGGTCCACCCAGGCACAAAGAGATGGATGGATGCTTCAAGACCCAAGGCTTACCTGCACAGCCACAAGCCATTATGGGCTCTGGCTTGGTTGGATATCGTGGTGACCCTGGACAGGCGGTGCTACGAGATGTAGAAGAATGGTAGGAAAGGATGGGCACCGATAGAGTCTCGGGGAAACCCTTTAGAAGACCATGTTTTGGTCATCCGCTTCTCAAACACCATGAAGTGCGAGAAGTCCAACGGAGGTGATCAAATCTTGTGGGGAACGTGTGCAAAACTCTGCAGAGTGCCCAAACCTAATCGATTAGCCGTGTCCACGATCATGGACAGTTTGAGCCAAAGGAACTGAAATTATCTGGAACTCTCAACACAATTAATTATATTGATGTGGGTTATTAATGTCAACTTGGGTATGAGAATTGGTTGGTGGAACCATCTCATTAATCAACCAACATTATAGTAATTATGCTTTTGCCCTCCCTTGTTGTAGGAAAATTTTGGCTTTATGCAAAAACTTACTCCACCTGCCATATCTGCATATAGACTAGATGATTACTTTACCCCCCTCTTTTGTGACATTGCCGGCATATTCAATATGCTGACCTATACGGCTGCAACGTATCATGTTGCAGAGTACTTTTCCGACCAGGAGTGAGGATACTCTCTACGCTCGGTGAGATGCCCTTGGAGTCAGATGGACTCAACTACCCTTGGAGCTTCCGCAAGTTTTGGTTTAGTTTATCTCATGAGTTGGCCTTCAGCCACTTTATTGTAATCCTTATTGTAATAAAGGACTCGAATGAGATTTCGATTTATTAATGCTGTGTGATTTCCCTTTGATATATACATTGATGTACCGTGTGTATACCAGCATGATCTTGGGATGGTACAGAAACACCGGAGGTTCGACCTTTCAGGTCGGGTCGCTACAGGTAGTTATGCCATTTTCTAGCTAACTAAGCATATCAAGTCATTTTGGAGGAAAACAAATGCTAAGTATAGGTCATTTTATAGATATCCTAGGTAGAATATATCATTTTGGAGGTAAGTAAGGTTATTATGTCATTTTTGAGGAAAATAAACTAAGTATAGGTCATTTTGGAGCTAATTAGGTCATTTCTTCAGCTAAGTATGCATTTGTTATGCAAAACACTTGGGAAAACTTACCATCATCACAGAGGTGAAGGACCGTTCGGGTTTGCGCCAGGGTGAGACGTAGAAGGACCGGTCGGGGTTGCGGCAGATGCAGAAGGATCGGTCGATGCTTGTCGGGAGGCATGCTACACCAAAGATCATTTGCAATGTCTCCTTAGCATGATGCAACTCAAATGTGAATACTAGTAACTAATGACCATTCAAATGAATCTCACCGTAGGTGCTATGGCAATATGGGGCATCGACGGAGGGGTCTGACCATTGTTCTGGCACACGGTCTGCACATTTTGTTTTCACGAGTCATTCATATTAGTTAGTGATGAAGCGAACATTACGTGCATGATTTGGCTAATATGCAGGAGAAACTTACCACGAGGAGCTTGTATAGGGCCCGGTGAGATGCGTCGTTCCGGTTCCTCTCCTTATCGAACAACCTAGCCATCCTCTCCTCCATGTCCCTCTCCCTCTGTGCCGCCTGCCTGTTTGCCTCCGCCAGAAGCTATTGGGCCTTAGCCTCAATGGCGAGCTCCATTGGCTGTGGATGAGGCCTTATCTCACGATCAGAGCTCGTCTGGCGCTTCTTGATCTCCGAGAGAGTTCTAGGACAACGTATCAGTCCATCCCCAATGGCTATCGAGCCATGGGGCCTCCCGCCACCAGATATCATCACAAGCTATGGATCAAAAGGACTCTCGCTCGGGTTGAAGTTCTCCCCTTTCCTCGCCTTCCCCTCATCTCTGTACCTCATGAGCTTGTTGTGGGAGGAGATGTTGCTGAAGCTCTTTGGATGATCGAGGTCATCCTTAGAGAATGCCTTGGCCCTCTTGTCCGAGGCAATATGGGCCATGGCATGGAGGTCGAACAGAGGTGGCACCTCCTTCTTCTTTTCTCGCTCCTAAAAGAGAGGAACAAAATATTAGATAAGGGCTCAAGCTAGCATGAAGAATGAAATTGCATGAATCATGAAGCAAACCACATACCCAGTGATCCCCGTACTCAAACAGGTTGGAGCTCCCTTGATGGTGTGGCACACCTCTCATTTGGGCATGCTTATCCTTGGCCTTGATGTGTTTGTCTAGCCATTTGGGAGAGAACCACTCATCCAGCAATGCCTCCCAACAGTCCATCCTATCCGCACACCATCTCGGGGGCACCTAAGTTAGACAAGAGAAATTTCAGCGCTATGCCTAGGAATCAAATCAAGGAAACTAAGTACAAGGCCTTAAGAATAGATAATTACCTTCATTAACTTCTCCTTACTCAGATAATTTTTGCGACACTTCTTCTTGGCCCTCTTAATGTTAGTCGAGGCATAGTAGTCTCGGATAGCCTGCACCCGAGCCTCATGTCGTAAGTTCTAAAGTAGGCGCTTGCACTTGGCTTCGAGAACAATAGCCACTTTCGCCTCATGTTCCTCAAGACACCTGTAGAAGGTCTGCAATCAAACAAGATAACATTGATTAGTACAATCACTAGGTGTTGTTGATTTTTAATTCTGTAAAGGAGAAATTACCCAAAAGCGATGGATCACAATGTCAGCCACTATCTCGCACAAGACACTGTCGACCATCTCCTCCGGTGGGGCCGGGGCAGCCATGTACACTCCCAGTTTAGTGCTACCTATGGAACCTCACCCTCACTGGGCAACTGGACCTTCCCCGGGAAGTGGTGCCGGAGAAGCACACCAAGGACTTGGTTGGGCCTGCGGACACCACGCTCGTGTTTCCAACCCCTATAGTATGACAGGGCCAACAGATTGGATATTAATTTGAAGAAACATGAAGGGAAAAGGTTAAAAAAGACTAAATGCACTTACTTCTCCGCATTAGGCGCAATCAACCACCTCTAATCGCGGGTCGTCGGCACGGGCGGGAGCTTTGTACAACCACGCTTGTAGACCTTCTTTCCCTCCTCAACCAGCTCGCCCTCGCTATAGGTGTCCTCAAACAGTTGTCCTCTCCACCATTAGCATGGCCACTAGCCTCCGGAGTCACGTGGGATGAAGACTCTGGGATCCGAGTCTCCTGGGACGAAGAGTCTGGGACCGGAGTCTCCTGGGACGAAGGCTCGGTGACCCGAGGCTCGTCGACCCGAGGCTCGGCGACCGGAGTCTGAGACGGGTCCACCTGAGACAAAGCACTCCTGTGGTCGAGAGAATCAGCTGGGGCTGGCGGCGAGGAAGGCACAGTAGCCTTCCTACTTCTAGCACCTCTCTTCGTCTTCCCCCGACCTCTCCCGGTTGAAGAAGAAGTGCCCGTCGGTGTCTGCATACTGTGTACCAGTGCTCTTTGGAGTTGCTCGGGTGGAATAATAGCACCCCTCCCAGCACACACTGAGGAAGGAGGCTCAGAGCGCTCTCGACCCGAGCCCACCATCTGTGAACACCTGGAATGACAAAGAGTGAACGAAATTAGTTCAACATAAAAAAATTGAATACCTAATAACATGAACTAATTAATAATATATATGTACATAATAATAACTGAATACCTCACATTACTAATATTAATCTTCATCATCGATATATGCTCCGGGATCAATCAATGCATAATCATCATCACTATCAGTAATGGCGTGCTCATCAGCATCATCAATAAAATGCATCAACATGTGGAAGGACTCTATGTAATCGGTCAAGCATTGACAGATCATCCACAGCAGTAACCTCTTCTTCCTCCGTCTCTTCTTGTTCCGGCATAGGGGTGAAGCTGGATTCACTATCGCTATCGACCTTAATGTTCTGGGGTGAAGTAGAGCAGTTCTGGAAACATTTTTTGGAAACATGTGTTTCTTGGAAGAATTCCCCTTCATATGTGTCTAGGTTAATGTCAGGTTCATAATTATCTTCATTGAGGGGAGGTGGTCTAAAATATGGCAGCACATCATAAACGACATCCCAACCTTTCAAATTTGGATCCGTTTAGCAGGCCCACGGTAGATGGAAAACTTGGGTCGCCTGTTGAGCCATAATATAGACATCGGGAACATCTAAATGGGTGCTTTGTTTCATTTTGACTAGCCCTATATGTTCATGAGTCCTTCTAGTCTCCGTCGGCTCGAACCAATAACATTTGAAGACTACGATGTTTGGTGCGTTTTCACCAAAGAATGTAAGTTCATAAATTTCTTCAACTCTTCCATAATACTCGACCCCTTCTTCGCCGACAGCGGAGACACAACAATTTGTAGACTTTCGGTTGGCCATAGATAGCTCTTTGCCAAAGTACAAAAGCGATACCCGTTGATGTCGTATTTGTCAAATGAACGGACCTTATAGTCAAAACCATCAAAACCATTAGCGACTTGTCTCAATTCGGAGTCCATAGACTCTGTATTAGCCTACAAGTTTAATACGAAAAGATTTTTGCATTCGCCGCAAACTAGGCAAAGAAATGAAATCGTCTAATTAATGGAAATTACCGTTTGCTTGAACCAAGAGATGAAACCGGGATAGCTGCCTCCATTCTTTGCCAGAAGCTCATACTCTTCGATGGAATCCTTTTGGATCACCGCTCCATCCCAGAATTTGGCGACGTATCGACTGTATCACATATCCGGGAATAAGAGCATTTCAAAGGAATTAGAAGTTGCGAAACAATGTACCGATAACTTACTCGGTGTACGGACGCACTTCTGTTAGGTTGTTGAAGATATACAACGAAATGGTCCGCCATTCTTCGACATCCAACGCTATTGCTTTGGAAGCACCGGCTGGTGCGAGCTTCCGTTTGAATAGGCTGAGGTTGGATCGACCTTTTTCACGGTCGCCATCATTGTACCGAGGCTTCAGATTATGCAAATGACGATTCTTGGTTTTGTAGTGTGCTGTCACGAAGTTTGCCGCCTCCTCTGTAATGAATGCCTCGGCCATCGATGCTTCAACTCTATGTTTATTTTTACATTTTGCTCGAAGCGTCTTCTGCATCCTCTCAGTTACGAAGCACCAACGATTTTGCACGCCCCCCCCCCCCAATCTTGCCTCGGTTGGGAGATGCAAAATCAAATGCTGCATTGGATTAAAGAAGCCCGGTGGAAAGATCTTTTCTAACTTGCAGATCAACTCTGGTGCCAACTCTTCCAGTTCGTCTAGCATGTTAGGCGATAGTTTTTTCGCACAAAGAGCACGGAAGAAGTAGCTCAGCTCTACCAGTACTAGCCATTCATCGTCAAGGATAAAGCCACGCAACATCACTGGCATTACCCGCTCAAGCCATATGTGCCAATCATGACTCTTGAGACCAAATATTTTCAATTTATCAAGACTCGCTCCCCTCTTTAGATTCGCTGCATACCCATCAGGGAATATCAACTGCATTTTCACCCACAAGATCATTTCCCTCATAGCTGGCCTTCCAAGATTGAACCATGCCTTTGGCTTCCTCCAGTTCTTCTTTCCTTTCGGTTGTCGAATGTTTTGTAACGGCCTATCACATTGAGCCTCCTGTTTGACTCTAGCCTTAGGATTATCCTTTGACTTCCCCTCTATGCCGAACAATGTACCAAAAAGGGCCTCCGCGATGTTCTTTTCAATGTGCATCACATCGATGTTGTGTGGGCAAAGGAGGTATTTATAGTAAGGAAGATCCCACAAACATATCTTGTGAGTCGAGGCGTGTTCCGTATTATACCCTTTGAAATACCCTGGACGATCTGGATCTGGCTCGAGAGCGTTTATCTAATCCAGGATCTGTTGGCCTATCAACGCAGGTGGTGCAGTGTTCTTGACAACTCCACCTTTGATGAAATTCTTCTTGTCTTTTCTGAACTTATGGTTAGGATCCAGGAATTGTCTATGCATGTCGAAGCAAGAAAACTTGCGACCCGCCTGCAGCCAACGAAACTCAAGAGATGCCTTGCATGTGGGGCACGGAAACCTTCCATGCACACACCAGCCAACGAATAGCACATACGCCGGCAAGTCATGCGACGAGTACATGTACCACACATGCATTTTGAAGTTCTTTTTGGTAGCGGCGTCGTATGTCTTGATCCCATTATCCCAGGCTTCTTGCAATTCATCCTTAAGCGGTTGCATGTACACATTCATATTCTTCCCCGGATATTTGGGTCGTGGAATTATCAATGTCAGGAAAATGTTCTTTCTTTTCATAATCTCTTCGGGGGGATTGAGTGGAATGACAAATACAGGCCAACAATGGTATTGTGCTTCCGTCGTACCATACACATTGAACCCATCCATGCTGATGGCAACTCGAGGATGCCTTGGATCTGCCGCTTTATCCTTATGTAATGCATCAAAGTGCTTCCACGCAAAAGCGTCTGAAGTGTGTCCCAACATCGGATTCCCATCTGCAACTAGTTCTGTTCTTTTGCCCAATTTATGCCACGTCATCTCTCTGGCCGCCTCTTCGACCATGAAAAGACGTTGAAGTCTTGGTATGATTGGCAGATACCAAAGAACATTAATGGGGATTTTGGTCTGACTCTTCTCACCCATACCGTTGTCTACCAGAACATACCTGGAAGAATTGCAAATGGGGCAATAGTTCAAGTGCACATACTCAAGCCTAAATAAGGCACATCCATTCTCACATGCATCTATCTTCTCATAGGGCATCTTAAGCGCACGTAGGATTTTGCCTGACTGGTACAAGTTTGCTGGCAATACATGGCCTTTGGGTAGAAAGCGTCCAAATATCGTCATCATCGCGTCGTAGCATTCTTTGCCCAGGTTGAATTGAGCCTTCAGAGCCATTACTTGCGCGATGGCATCCAGCTGACAAAGCTCAATGTGCTCGTGGAGAGGACGTTTTGAAGACTCCAACATTTCATAAAAGTCCTTTGCATATTCCTCCATCTCATCGCCTGAATGCCAAGCATCATCAAAGTCTTGCACCATGTCTTCGATCCCGGTACCATGCTCGTCGGTGCGACGACGAACCACCTCAGCTCTGGCACGTTGGGCAGACTCACCGTGAAATGTCCAGACCGTATAATTAGGCGTAAAACCCCACTTCTATAGGTGTTTGATCATTTCAAACTCTGACTTCTTCTTAAAGTTGTCGCAATTGACATAAGGGCACCACGTTGTCTTCTGTCCATTTGCAAATGCGACTCTCACAAACTCCTTGGTTTTTGTTATCCATTCACGGGTCATGTCTTTCTGACTAGTGTGACCAGTGTACATCCACCCACAATCACTCATCTTGCCTAGCTACTAGACACAAAAAAAATATACATAATTATGAAAACCATATTCATCAGTTAATAGAGTTTGTCAGTTTTATTACGTCGATGCAACCTAGACGCTAGTAGGTAAATATAGGTCCTAACCCACCCGAGTATGTGTAGATTGGGTTCGTTTTCCCATACTCCGCGCCGGATCCGACGCACAATTTCAGTAGCACCTCCCCGCTCTTCTCCTGATACACGTCTCGGCAATAAGCAAAGAGCATGTGTACCCGGAGAACAACAGGGAGGCACTGACGGAATTCTGCATCGGATCAGGAGCAGAGCATATGGGAAAACAAACCCAATCTACACATACTCGGGCTGTCCATGGATAACGTTGGACAATTCGAAAGAATCATGGTTATAAATATGCTAATGAATGCATATTTATATATGTAACCCTTTCGAACGGGAGACGCATAGTGGTCACGCATACTGATGACTGAAGACACCTATAGCTAGCAAGTTTCATCGGCACGAAGACCGGAACAGAGCAAAAAAAATTAAGGGTGTCGAGGGAGAAGATGCCATTTGTGCTCACCAATGAACGCATCAAGGGATCTCGTCAAATGCACGGGGAGGTCATCGAACAACTACACATTGAAACTCACCCGATCAACACAAAATATGATGTTTTTATAACAAAATAGGAAAATATGTGACCTAGCTCACAATTTACAAAACAATGACCCCCTCGGCCTCACGAAGGCCGAAGAGCACCTTTTTGGTCAACAGGAGGCAGAATAGGTGTCGGGGGTCGGGGGTCAATGGCATCAGGAGATAGTGGCATCAGGGGTTAGTGGATTCGGGGCCCGGTGGCGTTGATGCTAGGGGGTCGATGGTGTCGGTGGTCGGGGGTCGGTGATGTCGGTGGTCGGGGGGTGATGGCGTCGGTCGTTGGGGGTCGAGGGTCCGGGGCGACGGGGGTCGGTGGCGTCATGGGTCGAGGGTCGGTGATCAGGGGTCAGTGGAGTCGGGGGTCTATGGCGTTGGTGGTCGGGGGTCGATGGCATCGGTGGTCAGGGGTCGGTGGTGTCGGTGGTCGGGGGTGATGGCGTCGCTGGTTGGGGGTCGGGGGTCGGGGGTCGGTGGCGTCCTTCTTCTTCTTCTTCTTCTTCTTCTCCTTCTTCTTCTTCTCCTCTTCTCCTCATACTCTTCTTCTTCTTCTTCTTCTTCTTCCTCTTCTTCCTTCTTTTCCTTTTTCCTCTCCTTCCTTCTTTTCCTTTTCCTCTTCTTCTTCTCCTCTCCTCCTCCTTTTCTTCTTCTTTTTCTTCTTCTTCTTCTTGTTCCTCTTCTTTTTCTTCTTTTTCTTCTTCTTCTCCTCTTCTTCTTCTTCTTCTTCTTCTTCTTAACCTAAACTAAACCTAAAACTAAACTAAACCTAAACCTAAACTAAACCTAAACCTAAACCTAAACCTAATTAAACAAAATGTAACTTAAACCTAAACCTTAAAAAAAGGAGGCGGCAGGGGCGGGGGCGGCCGGCGGCAAGGGCGGCCGGCGGCAGGTGGCAGGGGTGGCCGGTGGCAGGGTCGGGGTGGACGGCGGCAGGGGCGGGGGTGGCCGGCTGCAGGGGCGGGGGCGGTCATGGGGCTAGCTGTAGGGGCAGGGGCAGGGGCGGCCGGTGGCGCGGGGGGCAGCGGCGGCGACCGGCGGCACGGGAGGGGGGGCGGCGGCAGCTCGGGCACGAGGGAGTAGGGGGTGCAGGAAGGGGAGAGAGAGGGGAGAGAGAGGGGGTGGGGTGCACTGACGGGTATACTAAGGCTCTTTGCCGTCTTCTAGCAGACGGCAAAGAGCCTTAGTTAGTGGGGTGGGGCTAGGGGAAACGGTCGTTAGATGGCCACTCTCTTTGCCATCTGCTAGCAAACGACAAAGAAGCTTTGTCGTCTGCTAGCAGACGGCAAAGAGAATGGCCGTTAGCTGGTTCTCATTGTGGGCCACCCTTCCTCTTTGTCGTCTGCTGGCAGACGGCAAAGAGATGGTTGACGGAAATGATATCTTTGTCGTCAGCTCTTTGTTTGTCGTCAGTTTTATTTAAGCTGATGGCAAAGACCTTCTTTGCCGTCAGCTAGCAGACAGCAAAGATCCTAATTCTAATAGTGCCATGACGACGCCAGGCATCATTACATTTCCTTGAATGCTGTCGATTCCTTGGGCTTCCAACCCTTGGGCCAGGTCGATCGAGATGACCCTTTCGGTGCTCGAGGGGCTCACGTCGCTTGCTCTCCCACGATGCCTCGTGGCCTTGATCCCGCCTATTAATTTGCCCCCTCGTGACGGAGGCTAGCCATCTCATAGCGACCGCCTGCTCTCGCAACTCCGGAGAAAACCATCTTCCTCTCCTTAGCTTCTCCCTTCCCCATGGCGTCTGCTGGAAGCGCCATCGGTGCAGGGGAGCGCGCGGGGCCATTAGCCCCCTCGCCCTCGTCCGGAGGTAGCGGCGGGAACCATCAGAGCCGGCGCATATTCGCCAGCACTGGAACATGGTGGAGGAGTGAGTATTCCGTCTCCTCCCTCTCTCTTTGCTTGACATGTCCAATGTACCGGGTTTGACCGTCTCCTCCTTGTAGGGCACCGGGGCCCAAGATACGCAAGCGCGTCGAGCTCCGGGAGGAGGTGGACGCGCTGTGCGCCTAGCTGGCGACCGCGGACGCAGCTTTCCAAGCCGCCCTTAGGGGCGAGGCAGAGGCAAGGGCAGAACAGCCGTCTCTCCAGGCGCAAGTCCAAGAGGCGGTTGACGCCGTGCAGACTGTGTGGGACGAGGTGGCCTACGCCAAGATGCTGGAGTCCCAGCGAGCCAAGAAATGCCTCAACATCCCTCACTGTGCGGTCAGTGCGGTGGAACGGTTCGTTGGGGATGGCCCCGCCCTCCCCAACATGCAGGGCGACGGGGGCTACCTCGACTTCTTTTGCCGGGTGGTGGAGACGCTGGAGATCGGCGTCTCCCACGTGAACGCAGACTGCGAGGCCGATGCACTGGACCTCTTGGAGCTTGCGTCGACGTTGTCTTATCCAACATGCGTCGGCTTGTCCTACAACTCGACCTCCAGCGCGTGGTGGAGCAGGTGCCCAAGGGGCTCCTGAGGCCTCTCTAGGTCGGGGTGCTCCGGCACGTCAACGCCCTGGTCGCACAGTTCATCCGGGTGCCCTCTTCCAAGGGAGAAGACGGCCCCGGTGCTATGGCAGCCGTCGGCTTGGAGAGCGACAGCGACTCCTCCAGCTAGATTCCCCCTACTTCTTCCTCCTGGTACATGTAACAACTTAAAATGAACTAGGCCCCCGTGGGCATTAACCTTTTGCGCATTACCTATGTTTTTTGCTTCTTGCCCTTGGTTCACTATCGGCCGCTCGTAGCTATGTGATTTAGTTTTCTCGTGCCAGCTTGGCGCCGCCATCTATACGGCGTGATGACGCTGGCTAGTCGGGTCCATGCGAAGTCCCTGCTCCCTAGGGGCAGCCCACGACCGCCAGCCCCAGGCTCGTGGCTTATCAGCTCATCGCCGCCAGGCGTCTGTTCTCATGGTGCCTCCCCTGTCGCTCTAGGGCCCTAGGATGCTAGTAATCACGCGTAGTTGCACCGTAGTACCTGCATCCTCACATTAGCGCATACAAAGCTCGCCTCAGCCTTGGGGCATCGTTAAATTAGGAAGCTCGTGCTTGATTTGGTAGTGTACTTAGATTGCGGGCTGTGGATGACCATGTGGCGCAGTTGGGTTGTCCAGGTGCTCCACTGGCCCGCTTGGGCTGCTTCTTCCTTGCTTACGGATGGGGCACGCCAGGGGACTTTTCCGCACTCTGTGTCTGTAAGTCCCAGTCCCGGGCATTTCCCTACCTCCGTAGTTTATGACTAGCGAAGGTCGCAACCACAAGGCAAGGCCCCGATACCCTCGATGACGACCGGATCACCAAGGACGGTATCGATGGTGCCAAGTGGCTATATGACCGGTAAGGCTCCTGAGGCATGATGCTCAGGACCCCCCTTCGACGCTCGAGCGGTCCCCATTCCGCCTTGCCGAGTTTTGCCTCAGGAGGCCCAAGCACGGGGGGCCCTTGAGACTCCATGCTGTGGAACCGTCCTGCAGTTGGAGCCCCTGAGCAGGGGTCGGCTACCAAAAGTTGTGAGTCGCTGAGGCGATAGGGCCTCACTATCCATGTCTGGGGTGCCCCGGAGAGGACCGCAACATGCGGCCTGTTGCAAAACACTAATCCAGAAGAAAGAGAATTCAAAATTGGTAAAAGAGAATGAAATAAGAGAAAAGTCCCTGCCCTTTTTCTTTTAAATTCAGAGCTCTATTCCCATAAATTTTGTTTCAAAAGTTGACAATTCGAACACAAAAAGAAAGCAAGAAAATGTCGCGTCCGGCACCTAGTCTAGGCTTCGTCTTTCCCCAATGCTGAGCGTAGGGCATCCACGTTGCATGGGCATAGCCATTGATGTGCAGTGTTGACTTCTCCGCCAGCGCGGAGCTGTGGCTGCCACATTGGGTGGGTGAGAATCCCTCCCGCATCCTCGGGGGGGGGGGGGCTCCGGGCGTATACAACTAGCTCATTGTTACGTGAGAGTGTCATGGCCATAGATAGCTCTAGCCAAGCCCTCGGGCGCCAGGCCCGGTAGCTCCCAACTTCGTCAAGAGCCATCCCGTGCATTTTTGCTTGGTGGCGCGCCCCTATGACGCTAACCTGAATGCATTGTTCCCCGCATAGCCACAGGATTGCGCTCCCACGGACCAAACATGAGTACAATGCATCCGGCACAGACATAAGGGTGTTTGTCGATGAAGCCACCCCGTGAGGCGTCTGGGCAGTGATCGAGCACTGCCTTGGGAGCCTCGTGAGGCCTGACCTCTCGAGGATGTGCTGATGTTCTAGTTGCTGCGTGTGGCCCGCATTACCTGTGTCTTGCTACCCTTCCCAGGGCATTATCCCTGGTGCCTCGGGGTTTGGCTCGGTGACAGCTCGCACCGCGCCCCAACGGGTCCGATGGCATCCTCCCTCTTTCTCCAGATTGTGTTGTCCGAACTTGGCGCTTCTTCAGGGGAAGCCCCCAAGCCCAGCTTAGGGAGGGCGTCCGGGGTTTCCCCTATCATTGGGGGGTGCTAGCGCCTACGGCAGGCGCCCGATCCAAGCGGTCCTTCCTGGGCCCGACGTAGCATGGTACGTAGGGCTCCACATAAGGGCTTGGTTCTCCTCCTGAGTCATTCTGCGTGGCACCGGGAGCGGTCCCTCCAGGCAGCGGTGGAGCGCCGCCCTATGCACGCAGCCCATAGACTCTCTTGCATCGAGCCTCAGAGCGAAGTTGCCTACCTTTGTTGCCGCCGCCTGGTGGGACGCGCTCCTGACGTGGGTCGATTCCCTGACGATCTGACATGCCTTCACAGTTGTTGTTTGTTTGCCTGGACGCGTGCGCCATTTGCTCCCTGCGTAGGATGGTGAGCTCTTGTCTGGTCAATCTGGGTTTTTGAAGATCCAATAGGTCACGGGGGCTAGGGTGCTGGTGTGCATGTGGGGTGCCCCGTTGTCTCCTCCGCGAGCTCGGTTGTCGTGGCCAGGTTGTGCCACAAAATCAGTTATCAGAATCCGTAGGAGGAGGAGCACGGCATTCGGCGGGCCCCGCTCAGGCACGCTCGGGGCTGAGGGGGTGTGCCATTGGCAGGCTGGGGGGCACACACGACGAAAACGAGCCACCAGCGCCTAGTGAAGAGTGGGGGACAACGGCTCTCCGCACGATGGCGACCAACTCTGCGACGTGGTGGGCCCACACATCGAAGCCCCCGTGCGTTGGGCAATGGCGGAGGATCTCGCTTGCCTGCAGAAGTGCATCGTGTGAGTCTAGGTCCCCCACATAGGTGTGATGTGACGTGGGTGCTAAAGGTGCCGCGCGCTGGTCGTGTGCTTGGGCAGCGCGAGGGGCAGCGACGGCGGAGGCGATGCAGGCATGAGCCTCTAGCGGCAGCGGAGGAATCGACGGAAGCTGGTCCCCCGCTGCTGGGAGAAGCTCGTTGGGCATCGGCCATCGGAGTGGTGGAGAGGGGAAGTGGGAGGCTTGAAGGAGACTCCGACATGACCCCTACCTGGCAAATGTCCGATTTTGGGCTCCGCAAAACCCTTCAGGTTCGAACACCGGGGCGTGTGCGAAGGTTCTCTCCGGCCTCACCCAACCTAGCTTGCTACAAGATGGTCACTATGGCAAACTCGCTCGATGACGAGGAAGAAGATGAACATGGCGGTTTACCCAGGTTTGGGCCGTTGTGAAGCATAATACCCTACTCCTGCTTTGGTGGACTGCCTCTCACTGTGGTTTGCGTGGATGAACTAGTACAGTGGGCTTGAGCCCTGTGAGGGCGCCCAAGATGTGTTCTTGGCTTGTTGTCTTGCGGTGGTGTGTCGAGTGGCTAAGTGTTGGATCCGTCGGCCCCCATCTATGTTGCGGCCTAGCTTCTATATCAATCGGTGGCCCGGGTCCTCTTCCCTTATCAGAATAGTGGGAAGGGATCCCACAACGGCCAATTTTGAAGAGGGGTAGGAGTACGTCCGCGCCCTATCCAAAGGTGGTCTCTGCCTGCAAACTAGCTGTTGGTGATGCAGTGGTGGGCTCGGCGATAACATCCGTCCTCCGGGGCTCGTGGTTGTGGTCTTGTTGCATTGGAAGGGAAACCTTTGAGCGGCGCTTTGGGAACCCACGTACGTCCTTCCTCCCTTTGCACAAAAGAGGAAACTTTGCCGCCTAGCACGCTGGCGCCCGCCTGTCCTTCCTTGCGTCACCTTTGATTCCTGAGGCTGGGTTCTGCATAGAGATCTCCGCCGCTCACGAAGGGGCCTGAGGAGGCCCATCCTTGCTATTCTTGATGCCTGTCTTCCGCACGAGCCCTGGGTCCTCGCGAGGGCCTTGTCTTGAGTAGTGACGCGCCAGGCCATGCCTGGCTGACGAAGTGGGCCATGTCCTGGGCCGCAGGCAGGGCTAGGTACCCCCGTTCCCAGAATGCTGACAACGTGAAACACTTGATGGAGCTTTATTTAGTCGTAGCATTCGATGTTGGTGTAGAGGATGAAGCTCTTGGCTTGTAGGTGCTTTTAGTAGGAGAGTGGCTTAATGAAGTTGTCTTGTCCTTGTAACTTGACTTGACGCCGGTAGTTGTTGGAGTTATTGTAGTCGAAGGCGTCATGGTCGAAGAAGCTTGTGCCCTTGATCCGTAGGTCTTGGAAGCGAACTTTGAATACTTGTAATCATCTTGCACATGGTGTTCCACCTTGGTTGCTTGATGCACTAGCTCGAGTAACTTGGAGTAGGGTTGGAAGTCCGCGATTTTTTTGACTTGGTAGTTGAGGCCATTCAAGAAATGCACCATTTTTTTCTCGTCATTTTCCTTGACATTGGCTTGTATCATAGCCATTTCCATCTCTTGATAGTATTTTTCTACCGACTTGGTTCCTTGATTTATTAGTTGTAGCTTCTCGAAGAGATCACGATTGTAGTGGGTCGGCACAAAGTGAGATCTCATGAGGTCCTTCATTTGGGCCCAAGTGGTGATAGGAGGTTCATCCTTTTCTCTTCTTAGCTCAATACCTTATTCCCACTAAATGAGAACATAGTCTTAGAACTCAAGGGAAGCCATGGCAATCTTCTTCTCTTCATCAAAGTTGTGTATATGGAATATCTTGTTATCCTTGAGGGCCCATGAAAGGTAGTCTTCGGGGTCATTGCTTCTAGAATACTTAGGCATGGTGAACTTGAGCATGCCGTTGTGTTGTTCTTAATTGTGGTTTTTTCCATGATGCCCTTGTCTTGGAGGAGGTGCATCATTGTTGTTGTTGAGTTGACGTTGTGGTTGCCTTGGGGCTTCGTCATCATTATGGTTGACATGATGTGCTTCAGGTCGTTGGTGAGATCCTCACACTCGGTTTCTTCGTATTTTAGCTCCTCTTGGCGAATGGCTTCTTCTTGTCGTTCATGCCGGAGGGCTTCTTGTTTGACGTGCGCTTGGCAGTTGTGCTCTTCCAAGGCGCGTGTAGCTTCTTGCAGGGAGTGTTGTGCTTGAAGTGCTTGTTCATGGCGATGATGTTGTTCTTCTTCATGGTCTTGATGGTTAGAACATGCTTGAGGTGGACATGCACCGGAAAAGTACTTCAATGAGTGGCGACTTGAATGGCGCCTCCTTGATAATGTAGATGGTGAAGGAGCATGGTTGACCATCAAGGAACGAAACGCCTCCATTTGGATTGATTGTTTTGTGTTTATGTAGTCTCGTCTATGCTCCATGGATTCACGTAAGCCGGTAGCTAGTTTCTCAACGCAGTTGTGCAAGACATCTTGTAATCGTTGCATTGCCTTTTGTGCGCCAAAGAAGTGCAACTTGGTGACATAGTCGTTCGTGTTGTCGTCGTGCTCCTCAAATGTCATTTTTGGTATGTTTAACCTATTAATAGCACTCAAATAGATATAAGTGGAAGAATGAGAAGACAAAACCAATTATTGTTCCAAAATTTGAAAGTGGATCGATGATAACTCATTGTGCAAATATGGAAAAATATAATTGGTACCGGAGATCGACCTTCTCACACCTAAACAAATAAGGCTTATGGAGTAGCTTGGTTAGGATAGTGGCACAAAATTCACGCAATTCGAAGATAAGATTCAATAATGATAAAAGAGATTCACAAATTCGTAAGTGAGACAAAAATAGATCAATAGCAATGAGTATACATGGAAACACACACACACAAATAGATAAGTGGGGCCGTGCAACCAAGGAATAAGAACAAAATATGGAATCCATGGAAAAAGCTCTTGTTGCACAACACTGGAGAGACGCTAGCATGATTGCTCAAATGGGTGTGATACAAACTTGTGCACAACCTATAAGAAACAAAACTTGACGTCTCCCTATTCTCAACTTTGCTATGTATGTATGAGGCACGGTGTCACTCGCTCAAGTGATCCAAGATGATCAAGTATGATATACAAAATTGGCGATGCTATTGCTTTTGCTCTTTTGCTTAAAAGCTTTGCTTATCTTTCTTTTGGGGATGATATTTTGTGTGGTCACAATGTGGAACGTGCACACCAAGATAGCAATTATGTATGCAGGTACTATTGTAACACGAGAAATGATACTATGATATATGCATGCAATTGAAGCTATGCCGAGTATGTATTACTAAAGTGTGCAAGTAGTGTAGCCTGGCAATACTCAATGGCTAGTCTCAATAGGCAAGTAACGCAAATAGGCTTGGGGTAACAATGTAATGGCAAGGGTATAAGTCAAGAGTGTCATCGAGGTTACCATCCTTGCTTACGTCAAGTGTCAATGAAGAGTTGATAGGTGATGAATCGGGGAAATCATGAGTGGCGATGTCGGTGTAGAACCACTCCTAATTGGAAAAAACATGTTAGGAAGTGGTAAGATCGTGACTCAAAATCTCAAACGTGAAAAGAATGGGAGAGTGCGGAAGCCAAAGGTTCTGCTACGCCTAGAAGGTCCGGGGTGGCCGAAGGTTCCACAGGTCGGAAGTTCCGGTTGAGGCCGGAAGTTCCAGGGGTCAGGAAAATTGGGACATACCCTAATTTCCATATCTAAGATTTGGGCGGAAACTCGGGGAGAAAAAACAAAATTTGTCAGTGAAAAAGAAAAAAATGGTCAAAATTGGATGGATGGAAAGCTAGATCCACTCATCCACAATGAAATACATATATCAAAATCAACAAAATCTCCTCAAATCCAACCTATTCAAGAAATTTTGGTATGGCTATTTTTGTGAGAATTTTCAAAATTAGGTGAAAACAAACAAAATTTGGCTAGAAAGTGGGGGATGGGACTCAAGGTGTGAATCAATGTGGCTCAAGATACCAAGATAATGTGGGGCAAACCCAAGGAGGTCGATCTTTTCACACTTGCAGGGTGAAAAGGGAGAAATCAACTAGAAACACAAGAGCACTCAAGAACAATATCCAACTCACACATCCACTAGATGCACAAAACACATGAGATACAAAGATACAAAGTCAAAGGAAGGATACAAGTAATGGAGAGTCTTCCTACTCTAGAGGAGGGGCCTTGATATCTTGTAGGATCATTCCTCAGAAGGGGCCTTGACATCCACTAAGGATCTTCTCACATATAGGTAGTCAACTCCATGGGAAAAGGAAGTGAAAGGAGGAAAATATCAACTAGTCCATGAGGTAAACCTCTGCTAACCCTAAAACGAAGGTGGAAGAAGAGTATTTATAGTCTATCTCAAAATAGACAGGCAAAAGGTAATATTGGCCTTGTGCCCGTGTGGCTGCACGCACACAGGCCAGAAGTTTCGGGCGCCGGAAGTTTCAGGCATGGTCTGGCCGGGTTCCGGGCTTTCTAGAATGTTCGCACACTCCACGGTGGCTGGACAGGGCCGAGGCAAGAAGTTCCGAGGTCCGAAGGTTCCGAGCAAGGGTCCCGGGAGGTTTTGGGCTAAACAAAAATTGTGCATGCCCGGAGTTGGTCTTGTGAAGATGGATGACCTGAAGTTCCGAGCTGGCTGGAGGTTCCTGGCTAGCTGGAAGTTCCGGGCTGGCCTGGGAGTTCTTCTTGGCGCTTGTCCCTTCATCTATCTTCGCGTCTTTCTCCATGATTGCTTGGCCCTCATTCCGAGTGTCTCTCTTATGGTACCTAAGCATGCATATGATCTTTGCTTGAGGAAGCATCCAAGTTCCAAGAGAATCGAATGGAGATTCATTAAGGACAGATGTCACCTCGGTTTCAATGGCACGTGCACGGAGTCTTGTGATAGGAACAATTGGAGCTTGAGGTGTAGTTTATGGATCCATGGGGACGACCATGGGATGCTTCACATCAGATAGATAGATAGATAGATAGATAGATAGAGAGAGAGAGAGAGAGATAAAGATATATATATAGATAGATAGATAGATAGATAGAGAGATGTAGAATATCCTACGGACATCACATTGACATGAGTCCATTTGGCAAGTGAAACATGAGACATCTACTTCACATACATAAAGGTGAGTCATCTCCTTTACACGTGTTCACTTGACCCCTTCGAGGATGGTATACTACATGACACTCCTCGCGTGTGCATACATAGGTATTGTTGGAGTTTCATGGATGACGAGGAGGACTGCAAGTGCCAAGGAACAACTACACCATCTGCGAGGGAAGCATGGAAGCGGAGATAGAGCTATGAAGTCTACAACGGCTAGATAACCGACAATCACCGGACGTCCGACATGCTACAGCGGCCAGATGACTGGCGTCCACTGGATGTCCGATACTTGCCAACGTCTGGATGTCAGCCCTTCAACGGAAATTCGGTGCCTCCTATCTAGAGCCGAATCATCGGACGTCCATACCAACTCGAGACTTCAAGCGATAGACATCCTCCAGACGTCTGGTACATGCCTGTGTGTAGCCGTGGGCTTATGGCCATGTATCTCTCTCTCACTTACCCCTTCATGTCTTGGACTATTGATAACCCACGAGTGTAGGGGATCGTTTGTAGCCTTTTCTGATAAGTAAGAGTGTCGAATCCCAACGAGGAGCTAAAGGTAGAACAAATATTCCCTCAAGCTCTATCGACCACCAATACAACTCTATGCACACTTAACGTTTGCTTTACCTACAACAAGTATGAAACTACTTTGCGGGAATAAAACTAGAAGTACTTTGTTGTGGTAAAGATAGTTTTGCAAGACAATAAAGAATATGTAAATAAAAGTAAGGTGATGTTTTAATAAAAGAACAATAAAATTAAATATCTTAGTAGAAAGCTTTTTGTGTAACGCAAGAGAAAGATTATCCCTAGGAAATTGAATATAACATGATAGATACTAGTTATATGCAATGAGGGAGAGGCATATGCTAACACACTTTCCGTACTTGGATCATATGCACTTATGATTGGAACTCTAGCAAGCATCCGCAACTACGGAAGTTCATTAAGGTAAAACCCAACCATAGCATTAAGTATCAAGTCCCCTTTACTTCCATACGCAACAACCCACCTACTCGGGTACGTGCTTCTGTCACTCATGCCACCAACCATACACAAATCATGAACATATTGCAACACCCTGCAGCAGGGATCCCTCACGTTTGCGCGACATGGAAGGCACCATAGTACAACATCATATCAACATACAACTCATATTGATAACATCATACCACAATTAAACCATAGGACAAAACAGATCCACTCAAACATCATAGGATAGCCAAATATCATTGGAAAATAATCTATGGAGTTGAGCACCATGTTTAAGTAGAGATTACAGTGGGGAAGAGAGGTGTTACAACGCTGTATAGAGGGGGAGAGAGAGTTGGTGTTGATAGTGGCAAAGTTGTTGGTGTAGACCAGTGTCACAATGATTGCCCCGATAGCGTTTCGGCACCACCTAGAGAGAGGGGGAGAGAGCCCCCTCCTGATTCTTCCCTGGCCTCCCCCTAGATTAGAGAAGAGTTCCCCCTCTTGTCCATGGCCTCCATGGCGGCGGGTGGGAAGGACCCCGTCCGAGATTGGATCTTCCTCTCTGTTCTCTTCTATTTTGCATTCCCGTTTTCTGGCAGAAACCCGTTTCTTATATTCCTAGAGATCCGTAACTCTGATTGTGGTGAGATTTGAACACAATTTTTTCCGGGTATAAGCTTCCTTGATCACGAAGTAGAGATCCAACCGACTTATGAGTTGAACAAAACCCACCACTCCATGCCTGGTCCCTAGGCTGCCCCTTGGTGGGTTGTGGTGGGCGTGGGCTCCTTTTGTGTTGATTGCAACTCCTAGAAATCACATATATTCCAAAATATTTCTTCATAAATTTTTATCGCGTTTGGACTTCATTTGACATGGAATTTCTGTGAAACAAAAATACAAAAAAAATAGGAACTAGCACTCGCACTGGATCAATATGTTAGTCCAATAAAACATATAAAATGTTGCCAAAAATATGTGAAAGTTGTATAATATTGGCATTAAACAATCAAAAATTATAGATACGACAAAGACGTATCTGCATCCCCAAGCTTAATTCCTGCTTGTCCTCAAGTAGGTAAATGATAAAAAAGATAATTTTTGATGTGGAATGCTACCTAGCATAATCTTGATCATATACCTAATCATGGCATGCATATTAAGGCATGAGTGCTTCAAAGCAATAGTCTATATTTGACATAAATACATTAATACTCACGCATCCCAACAAACAATCATGTCTTTCAAAATATCTATCCCTACAAAATCATATAGCCTTGTCATGCTTTGTGTTGTTAACACAAAGTATAAATCATGTACTACCCCGGTGTTAGCCAATCAATTGGTTCATACTTTTTTATGCGCTTCTGCATTTTCAAATCTCACACAATACATGAGTGCAAGCCATGGATATATCACTATGGGTGGAATAGAGTATCATGATAGGGGTAAATATAGAGAAGACAAAAAGGTAAGAAAGTCTCACATCGATGCGGCTAACCAACGGGCTATGGAGATGCCCATCAATTGATATCAATGTGAGGAGTAGGGATTGCCATGCAATGGATGCACTAAGAAGTATAAGTGTATGAAAGCTCAATATGAAAACTAAGTGGGTGTGCATCTAACTCTATAATGAAACATTCCCACTAGTATAGGAGGAGACTCTCTATATGAAACAAATGGTGCTACTTTGAAGCACAAATGTGGAATTATCATGCCCCTTCTCTCTTTGTCTCTCATTTTTTTCCTTTTCCTTTCTTTCTTTTCCCTTCTTTTTCTTTTTTTCTTTTTCTTTTTCTTTTTTATTTTTTTGTCCAGAGCCTTATCCCGACTTGTGGGAGAATCATAGTTTGCATCATCCTTTCCTCACCGGGACATGCTGTAATAACGAATAATGATGATGATCACACTTCTATTTACTTACAACTCAATATTATAACTTTATAGTAGAACAAAGTATTACTCTATATGAATGCATCTGGCAGTGTACCAGGATGTGCAATGATTTGGCATAGCAATTATATCAAAAATCGGACAAGCCATGGAATCATCATGCTAGCTATCATGCAATCATGTAAAATAATATGACAATGAATGCTCAAGTCATCAAAACATAAGCGGTGGAAGTTGCATGGCAATATATCTCAGAATGGCAATGGAAATGCCATAATAGGTAGGTATGGTGGCTGCTTTGAGGAAGATATAATAAGGCTTATATGTGATCGAGCATATCATATCATAGGGTTTGGATGCACCGGCGAAGTTTGCACCGACTCTCGAGGTGAGAAAGGGCAATGCACGATAACGCAGAGGCTAGCAAATTGCGGAAAGGTAAGAGTGTGTATAATCCATGGACTCACATTATTCATAAAGAGCTCAAATAGTTATTGCAAAATTTTATTAGCCCTCAAAGAAAAGTATTACTATGCATGCCCCTAGGCAGGAGGTTGGTAGGAGTTAACCAGCGCGTGCTCCTAACCTTCACACAAAGATAGACAATCAAGAATACATTATGCTCCAACTTCCTGGCATAACGGGAGACTATACGTGCATGCTTCAGGAATCACAAACCTTAACACCAATATCTTACTAAATACGATCATACACTAGTATCTCCCACATATAATCATCTCTATATCGCCAAACTATTGCAAGGAATCAAACATATCATATTCACTGATCCATAAGTTTTATGTAGGACTTTATGACTAACCATGCAAATGACCAATTCCCGTTTACTCTCTAAATAAACATAAGTGAAGCAAGAGAGTTTAATTCTGTCTACAAAATACCATGCTCTAAAAATATAAGTGAATAAAACGAGAATTCTACAAATAACGGTTTTCTATGTGAAGAGAAAGAGGCAATCCAAACTTCAAATGATATAAGTGAAGCACATGAAGCATTGTATAACCATACTCAAACAATATAAGTGAAGTGCAATGATAATTCTATAGATCAACCATGGAATATATCCTACTAGCATGGTACGTAAAAGAAAAGTTAAAACTAAACACAAAAGACTCTCCAAGATTTACACATATCACACGGACGAAACGGAAACAAAAACATAGCGATATTTGTTGAAGAAAGATGGAATGCCTTCCGAGGCATACCCAAGCTTAGACGCTTGAGTATACTTAGATATTTACTTGGGGTGCCTTGGGAATCCCCAAGCTTGAACTCTTCCCTCTCCTCCTTCTCCTCATATCAAGACCTCCTCGATCTTTGAACACTTCATCCACACAAAATTTAACAGAAAACCTATGAGATCTGTTAGTATAATAAAGAAAATTTCTACTTTAAGTACTATTGAAAACCCAATCATATTTTATATTTGCATTATCCCTGATGTATTATAACTTCTACATGGCTTATACCAATGACAAAATTGATAGTTTCATCAAATCAAGCAAAACAATGCATCCAAAACATAATCTATCTTAAACAGGGCAGTCTATAGTAATATGAACACTGACCATACTTATGCAACTCCAAAATTTCTTAAATATTAGGAAGAAATAAAAACTTTGTATATAAATGTTGTGTAAAAATCTTAGAAACCTTTGACGTTCTAGTAAAAAATGTAAATTCACACACTACAACCAAAGTTTCTGTTTTTACACCGCACATACTAACAAGTAATCTAATCATCCTAAAGGCAAATCTTGGCACATTATTTTATAATACAATGGATTTGTACAAGGGGATAATTATTTTGTTGAAAAGTTTCTATGATTCAAGGTTCACTAAGTTTCCATGGGCATGAACAAAGTTCAAGGCTAGGCCCACTTCGATGATGCTCATCATCTCTCTCACTTTCACCTTTCTTTTTGTGAAGTTATAGAATCCCCTCTATATTTTTTGTTTTTAAACTTTATGAAAGCACACAACAGAATAAAATGACTCTCTACAAATTTCGGGTTGTCTCCCTGGTAGCACTTTGTTTAAATCCATTAAGCTAGGCATAAAGTGCTCAAGTAATGGATCCATCCGGATCCCAAGGTATATCAAAGCCAATTTTAATTAACAATGATTTTTAATTTAGTACCGAGCACAAAGCAACATATATCATGCAATGATGAAGTCTAACTCTCTTCCTATCCATCGGCATGTCATAAAATATCAATTCATGCACATCAAGTAAAGGCCAATACATAGCATAAGTAGTTTCTTGCAATTTTATCATATTGGAAACATAAAGAGGTGGAGATGTAGTTCCTCTATCATAATAGTGGCAAGTAGGAGCTGAAAGCACATGCATATTATATTCATCAAAATCATCATGTGTCGTGGTAAAATGCAACCAATCAATATAATCCTTAATAAGAGCAAACTTCTCTAATATCGTTTAGTTGGGAAAATTCAAAAAGATAATAGGACTATCATGTGTGGGTGCAATAGCAAAAATTTCATTCTTAACCTAAGGAACTATAGCAAGTTCATCTCCATAAGGATCATTCATATTGGCATCAGGGTGTCGGTGCACTACGAATGGGGTACGCGGTGCCCCTAACTTATGCACATGCAGTAGTAGCAGAACCCATCAACTCAAGAAGACAGAACCAACATATAAGGCCAAGACTCTGGCAGAAGGAACCTACGCTGGCTAAGAAATGTCGGCAAGGCGAATGCAACATCCTAGGATGGGCCCAAACCGTGCCAGTCACGCCCCTGGTGCCTGTCGGGGACCGAGACGCGCGGATCTTGAAGAGTATCCGGCAAGCCACCCCCAACAAGCGTGAGACGACCGGCCACCGCTCCACTACATCGCAACGCCAGTCACTTGTCGATGCGGTGTCGAGCCCCCGGGTGGCTAAGTGGCCATCGCTAAGCACGTGGCAATATGTTCAGAGGTGTGTCAAGATGTCTTGCAATAGTTAGCTAAAGCGGTGGTACAAGCTTGTCGAGAATGCACCCCCACACACCACCTAGACTAGCATTTATGGCATTCTGTCCTAAGTGCCAGAGTTAGGTATGATAGCACTGTTGGCTATCTTCACTAGGTAATTTCTATTTTTCCATTGTGGTTGCCCCTTGAGCTATGAAAGGAGGCCCAAGGTAACCTAGATAAAGATTGAGACTTTTGGACACTTGTACTCACGTAGCAGCTCCTCGGAAGGCAACCCTTGTCGGGTTGAGCATTGCGTGTGCTTTATGTTCTTCTGATCAAGCCACCAAAGGAGGAGTAGGGTTTTACGCTTCTCAGCGGCCTGAACCTGGTGAAACACCAGCGTCGCATCGCCGTGCTGCCTTGCTACCTCCTCTCTTTGTGCAACGTAACCTCGCCCCTGCCGAATCAGAAAGGGGCCCTTAGCCCCAGGCGATCATGTGCATCCAGCCCTAACACATGGCCACAAGCATAGCAAGCATCAAGTTCATCAAAAAGGGATATTTCAAATGAATACAAGGGATCATTGCAATTATCATTGCATTCATTCTTCGGTAAGCACGAAGGGAAATTGAATAATGTATGAGTTGAATAGTTACTCTAATTAGAAGGTGGGCATGAGTAGTTAATCCGCTCTTCCTCCTTTTGTTCTTCGCTCTCCTCCTCACCTTTTTCTTCTAATAAGCTCACAGTTTCAGCAATTTCTTCTTCCATAGATTCCTGCAAAATATTAGTCTTCTCCCAGGAAGCAGACATTCTCGCAATAAATTCAATAATATCATTATTGCATTCGTAATTATCATAGCAATATTGAAGTATGGATAAATTTTCATATTTGTAAGGAACATCATCATACTTTTCAAGCAAAGAAGAAATTTCATAAGCACCTTTAGAAGCAACAAATTCTTCTATTCGTTCTACATCATAGTAATCATATATACCATTAGCATAAGAAGCTAAGGTTTCATTATCATTAAATGAACATTGAAAGGTAAGGTGTGGAGCCTTTATCTAAGAGCAACAAGTAAAATCACATACCAACCATGCATCTCAAGCAAACCATTGCAAAATTCTAATTTGATCCCATAAGTGTTTCCCTTTTTGAGATAAGAGATAATCCCTAAAGTTCTCACATTGATCCAACATGTCTCCCATTATAAAGTTGAATGAGGATTTCTCAAGATTATCAAAGGAGTAATTAACGTGTTTCACATAACTAGGATCGAGGGTTTTAGGACGTTCCCCGTCTCCATGAGTAGCAACTAGAACTAATGTTTTTGTTGTTTCATGTTCCATATCCATAACTAAAGACATAAAACAACTAATTAAGATAATAAAAATTACTTAGTGATAAAGCAAACAAGCACACATGAGAATATTCACCCCACGTTATTGCTCCCCGGCAACGACGTCAGAAAAAGGTCTTGATAACCCACAAGTGTAGGGGATCGTTTGTAGCCTTTTTTGATAAGTAAGAGTGTTGAATCCCAACGAGGAGCTACAGGTAAAACAAATATTCCCTCAAGTTCTATCGACCACCGATACAACTTTACGCACACTTAATGTTTGCTTTACCTAGAACAAGTATGAAACTACTTTGCGGGAATAAAACTAGAAGTACTTTGTAGAGGTAAAGATAATTTTGCAAGATAATATAGAACGTGGAAATAAAATTTAGGTGTTGTTTAAATAAAAGTACAATAAAAGTAAATAGCTTAATAGAAATCTTTCTGTGTAATGCAATAGAAAGATTGTCCCTAGGCAATTGAATATAATATGATAGATACTTGTTATATGCAATGAGGAAGAGGCATACACTAATACACTTTCGTACTTGGATCATATGCACTTATGATTGGAACTCTAGAAAGCATGCGCAACTACCAAAGTTCATTAAGGTAAAACACAACCATATCATTAAGTATAAATTCCCCTTTACTCCCATACGCAACAACGTACCTACTCGGGTATGTGCTTCTATCACTCACACCACCCATCATAGGCAAATCATGAACATATTGCAACACCCTACAGCGGGGATCCCTCCATTTGCGCGACACGGAGGGCACCATAGGACAACACCATATGAACATACAACTCATATACATAACATAATACCATAATTAACCCATTGAACAAAAGAGATCTACTCAAACATCATAGGATAGCCAAATATCATCGGGAAATAATATATGGAGTTGAGAACCATGTTTAAGTAGAGATTACATCGGGGAAGAGAGGTGTTACATATCTGCATAGAGGGGGAGAGAGCTGGTGTTGATGGCGGCAAAGTTGTTGGTGTAGATCGTCGTCACGATCATTGCCTCGGAGGCGTTCCGGCACCACCAGGAGAGAGGCGGAGAGAGCCCCCTCCTTATTCTTCCTTGGCCTCCCCCTAGATGGGAGGAGAGTTCCCACACTCATCCATGACCGCCATGGCGGCGGATGCGCAGGATCCGCTCCGAGATTGGATCTCCCTCTCCGTTCTCTTCTGTTTCATGTTCCCGTTTTGTAGGCAAAAACCGTTTCTTATATTCCGGAGATCCGTAACCGCGATTGCGCTGAGATTTTAACACGATTTTATTATGAATATAACCTTCCTTGCGCCCAAAGTAGAGATCCAACCGACTTACATGGTGAGAACAGCCCACTACCCCGCGCCTGGGCCCTAGGCCGCGCCTAGGTGGGTTGTGGTGGCCGTGGGTCTCCTTTTGCATTGATTCCAACTCCCCAAAATAACATATATTCCAAAAAAGATCCGTAAATTTTTATCTCGTTTGGACTTCGTTTAATATGGAATTTCTATAGTACAATAAAACATACAAAAAACAGGAAATGGCAGTAGGCACTGGATCAATATTTAGTCCAAAAAATGTAAACATGTGAAAGTTGTATAATATTGGCAGGAAACAATCAAAAATTATAGATACAATGGAGACGTATCAACTATATATACCCTTCCCCCATCTCATTTCCAGGGTTAGCAAAGTGATTGCTCATTCTCTCTTTCCCCGCAAAAACTAGTGATTTCTCATTCTAGTGACCTTTGCTTCTTCGTGTACCTCTCTCATGGAAACCAAGGCCTCCACCGGAGAAGATCCTTGAGGATGTCAAGGCCCCTTTGGATGGAAGATCCATCATGGATTTCAAGGCCCATATCTCATACATATATGGATGAACAAGCCATGTATCTTTATTTCCGTTGTTGTTCTTGGATCTTGATGCATCCCATGTATTGCTTGTAATTTGAGGAGTACTTGGTGCGGATCTTGTCCAACAGAGTGTTTTTCCCTTTGATTATTCCATGTTATCTCCCTATGTTCTTTGTGTTCTTCCTCGAATCCACCTCCAATTCATGAAGATCGCGCAACCCTCGGGTTTTCCATGTATCATCTTGATATCAAGACCTCGTTCCCACGAATTTGGAGCCCTACCCCCCACTTTTCTTGCTTTAGTTCAAATTTTTCTTTCCAATTTCGAAATTGTCCCACAAAAAGAGTCATCCAAATTTCTTGCATTTTGATGTTTCTTGTGAGTTTTTGTTGATTTTGATATGTGGATCTAGTGTTTGGCAAGTGTATCTACCTCCCTTGGCATTCCCTAGCCCAATATTTGAATTTTCCCCATCAATTTTGAGCCCCAAATTATCAGTTTCTGCCCAAAATCACGTTACGGATCTCAAATCTCGTGTTGACCCGGACCCACCAGAAGACTGACCCTTTACAGATGTCCAGACCCCCTCGAGCCATCAGATATCCAGAACTCACCGCAAATCCGGAACCCAATACAGAGCCAAATTACCGGAAGTCTTACACTTCACCGGAAGTCCGGTACCTATAGAGACTAACTTCGGCTGATTCTTGTTTCCACCATAATTAATTCATCCAGACTCTGATTTTTGGTGTTATTTAGCTTGTTTTGTAGCCATTGACATCCCCTATTCCACAAAAATAGTTCCACCATCATTTGACCGCCCCACAATTTCCAAATTTTGGCAAGTTTGCCTAGGCCATCCACCATATCATCTGCCATACCACCATAGTTTTCCCCAACCTAATCCATTTTGATTTCTATGGCATTTTTGGTTGCTTGAGTTGTGATTTGAGTATCCTAAGGATTTTCAGGTACTTAGGGATGGTTACTTCTTCATCAACCATCGAGTTCTGGCATTGATGGTGACCATCCATCCTTTGAGACCACCTTCAACCGGAAGCTAGATCAGTTACCCCGACTTCGTGGAAGGTCAAGTGTGATGAAGGTATCCATTCTATCATAAAATTTTCCTTCCTTGCCATTACACCTTGATAACCCACCATATTTGCGGATACCTTCATACCTATTGAGACTAGTTATTTGAGTATTGTCGCGCTTCTCGAAAACTTGTGCTCCATAGTGATATGACATCATAGTGTCACATCATTTGAAATACCATGTAGTGCAATTGCTTGCTCTCGTGCATATCTTGTGATACTTGTCTTATATGTTTGGTTCTAGACCAATAATTAGAGTGTAAAGGAAGTGAAGAGAAAAGAAAAAAGCTTTTATGTAAGAAAGGAAGATCAAAAGCATATAAGCAAAGAGAGTTGAGCATGAATTGATGTACTTGTGCATGAGGATACATGGAATAGGAAACATTTTGCTTGCATGAATAGGATTGGTGCCAAGTCGTGAATCGTGCCCAAATGTGCAATCAAGCTCGCATCTCTACTTGTGTTTGTGCAACACGAGCATAGTCTTCATTAGACACTTTTGTATTGCTCATCCCTATAGTTGCATAAGCCCCATTATCCCATCACATGTGTTTCTTTATTACCCTCCTATATATTTGTGATTTCTTTCTTTGCATTGAGTCCTATAGATTGATTTCAACATTTAAAATATCTTGGACTTCAATTTCTTTATTTTTGTGCCACTAACCCCACTGAGCTCCATTATAAGCTATTTGTGTAGTTTGTGAGAATTGGACAAGTTTTTTCACCAACTGCACCAAGTTAGTTTTTATAGGTACCGCACGTCTGGTGAAGTGTCAGACTTCCGGTAATTCGGGTCTGTATTGGATTCCGGATTTGCGGTGAGTTCCAGACATCCGATGGCTCAAGGGGGTCTGTACATCCATAAAGGGTCGATCATCCGGTACGTGTAGAAACTAACTTCGGCTGACTCTTGGTTCCGCCATAACTAATTCATCTGGAATCCAATTTACAGTGATGTTTAGCTTATTTTTTAGACATTGGCATCCCCTATTCCACAAAATTAGTTCCACCAACATTTGAACGCCTCACAATTTCAAAAATCTAGCAAGTTTGCCTAGGCTGTCCACCATATCATCCGCCATACCACCATAGTTTTCCCCAACATAATCCATTTTGATTTTTATTGCATGTGTGGTTTCTTGAGTTGTGATTTGATTATCCTAAGGTGTTTCGGCTACTTAGGGATAGTTACTTCTTCATCAACCACCGAGTTCTGCTATCGATGATGATCATCCATCCTTTGGGACCACCTTTAACCGGAAGCAAGACCGGTTACCCCCGACTTCGTGAAAGGTTAAGTGTGATGAAGGTATCCATTCCGTCATAAATTTTTCCTTCCTTGCCATTACACCTTGATAACCCACCATCTTTGTGGATACCTTCATACCTATTGAGACTAGCTATTTGAGTATTCTCGGGCTTCGTGAAAACTTGTGCGCCGTAGTGATACGACATCATAGTGTTACAACGTTTGAAATATCATGTAGTGAAATTGCTTGCTCTCATGCATATCTTGTGATACTTGTATTATATATCTAGTTGCGGCTCAATAAGCATAGTGGAAAGGAAGTGAAGAGAAAAGAAAAAGAAAAGGAAAAAATCTTTTAAGTAAGAAAGGAAGATCAAAAGCTAATAAGCAAAGAGAGTTGATCATGAAATGATATACTTATGCATGATGATACATGTAATAGGAAACATTATATTTGCATGGATAGCATTGGTGCCAAGTGGGGAATCGTGCCCAAACGTGCAATCGATCTAGCATCTCTCCTTGTGTTTGTGCAACACGAGCTTAGTCTTCATTAGACACTTTTGTATTTCTCATCCTTATAGCTAGGCTCGCTAGCTTTGCATTTTGAGTTCTTGTGCTAGATTGGTTTCAGCATTTAAAATATCTTAGAATTCATTTTTGTTGATTTCTGTGCCACTAACCCCACTAAGCTCCACTATAAGTTATTTCTGCAGTTTGTGAGAATTGGACAAGTTTTTTCACCAAGTGCACTCTTTTCCTGCATACATGGTGGTCTTTTGAGTTCCATTTACAACTTAGGAAAGAGATAACATTAGTATGTTCTTGTAATGCCCAAGATGCGGTACTACCCTCATCCTGGCTTGAGGGCCTCGGTAGGGATAGAAGGGAATCTCGTCATTTCACAAGGATGGAAACCGTAACAATACATGTAAAGAATAGATGAGTATCTGGAGATGGCTTACAATTGCCACATGCTACAACATACAAATATCAATACATCACAATCATCGTACAGAAGAGTAGGATCCGACGATGGATGAAACCAAACGAATAAGAAGACGATGTCCACCCTTACTAATCCCAGCCTGCCGGCATGGAACCCATCCTATGATTGACGATGATGAAGAAGAAACTCCAAATAGAACAATACTCATGCTCACGTCAAAGTATCGCGTCACCTTGACGTGCACCTTTTTTTTGTGGTAATCTGTGAGCCATGGGGACTCAGCAATCTAATTTCCATGGGTATCAAGACTAGCAAAGCTTAATGGGCGAGGTATGGTTAAGTGATGGGGCTGCACCAAGCACTAAGCATTTGAATATGTGGCTAACTTATCAGTACAAGAATAAGAAGAGTGACCTATGCATAAATGGAGTGAATTAGTAATGATCAAGAAGTGATGATAAACACCTACTTACGAGTCAACCGTACACTACTGGAATTCAGCTATTTTCTGTCTGTCCGCACTTTGCCATCGACTGGCAGATGGGAAAGAGGGTCTTTGCCGTCAGCTGGCAGATGGTGGACGGCAAAGAGATCGCTGATGGCATAGAGATTCTTTGTCGTCAGCAAGCTCTTTGCTATCGGCAAGCAGACGACAAAGAGGCGCACAGCAGAGGGCAAAGCCATAGCTAGGCCCCACTTGACCGCGTGGTGCCTAGGTTAAACCTTCTGTCTTCTTTGTCATCTGCTAGAGGATGGCAAAGAGTCCTAAAGCTGATGGCAAAGAGGCCAGCCTCTTTGCCATCTGCTAGCAGACAGGAATCCTCTAACATCTTACTAACGACCGTCCCCGACCCCACCCCGGCCCCTCTCTCTCACTCTCACCCACTCCCACTCCCCTCTCCCCTCTCTCCTCGACGCCCACCGTCGGCCGCATTCGTCGTCTCCTCAACGCCCCGGCCACCTCCTCTCCTCACCGCCGGCCGACTCCGCTCCCGCCCCCACCATCATATGCCACGCCCGCACCGCCCCCGCCGCCCCTGCCCCCCTTCGGCCCCGGCCCTGCCGCCATCCACCGCCCTAGCCGCCCCCGCCGCCACCTCCGCCCCGTTCGTCCGCCTCCTCTTGTCGCCATCGGCCACCTTTGCCCCCGCGTCCGCCACCAGATGCCACGCCCCCGTCGTCCCCCGCTGCCCAGCCACCCTCATTGCCCCGTCCGCCCCGACGCAACGCCGCCACCTCCGCCCCATCCGACCGCCTCCTCTCCTCGCCGTCGGTCGCCCCCGCCCCCGGACGCCACACCCCCAACGCCCCCCGACGCGCTGACTGCCACCGCCGTCTCTGGTGAGCCCCCCATCCCCGGCCACCACCATTTTTTGTTTTTTTGTTTTTTCTTATGTAAATTAATTAATTAGTTAATTAGGTAGAAAAACTTAGATAGAAAAGATAGTTAATCTGTTAAACCCTAAACCTGTTAGAAAAACATAGATAGAAAACTTAGATAGTTAGTTTGTTAAATCTGTTAAAAAGAAGAAAAGAAGAAGGAAAAGAAGAAGTAAAGAAGAAGGAGAAGAAGAAGAAGAAGAAAAAGAAGAAGGAGAAGGAGAAGGAGAAGGAGAAGAAGAAGAAGAAGAAGAAGAAGACGAAGAAGACAAAGAAGAAGAAGAAGAAGAAGACGAAGGAGAAGGAGAAGGAGAGAAGAAGAAGGAGAATAAGAAGGAGAAGAAAGAGGAGAGGAGGAGAAGAAAAACTAGTAGAACTTACATAGAAAATATTTGTCTTGATCGAGTTTCATTTCAATGTGTAGTTGTTCCGTCGTTGCGAGGGTCTGTTGTTCGACGACCTCCCCATACGTTTGACGAGCACCCCTTCTACGTTTGTTGGTCAGCACAAATGACATGTCCTCCCCCGGCCCCTTTAATTTGCTCGGTTCCGGTCTTTGTGCCGATGAAACTTGCTAGCTATAGGTGTCTTCAGTCATCAGTATGTGTGACCAGTATGTGCCTCCCGTTCGAAAGGGTGGCACCTATAAATATGCATGTCTTTGCATATTTATAACCGCCATCCTTTCGAATTGTCCAACGTTATCCATGGACAGCCCGAGTATGTGTAGATTGGGTTTGTTTAACCATATGCTCTGCTCCGGATACGATGTGGAATTTCGTCACTGCCTCCTAGTTGTTCTCCGGGTACACATCCTCTCTACTTATTGCGGAGACGTGTATCAGGAGAACAGCGGGGTGGCGCTGCCGATATTCTGCATCGGATCCGGAGCAGAGCATGGGAAAACGAACCCATTCTACACATACTCGGGTGGGATTAGGACCTATCTCTACCTATTAGCGTGTAGGTTGCATGGACGTAATAAAATTGACAAACTTGACTAACGAATGAATATAGATGATGAATTATATATATAATGCTTGTGTCTTTACTAGGTAGGAAAGATGAGTGATCGTGCTTGGATGTACACCGGTCACCCTAGCCAGAAAGAAATGTCCATTGAATGGTGAATAAAAACCAAGGGGTTTCTGAGCGCCGCATTTGCAAATGGCCAGGAAATAACTTGGTAGCCCTGTGTCCGGTGCGACAGCCATAGAAAGTGGACACGAGATGAAATGGGTAAAGACTTGCAGAAGTGGGGTTTTACGTCTGATTATATGGTGTGGAGATTTCATGGTGAGTCTACCCAATGTGCCAGAGGTGAGGTTGTTCTTCGTCGCACTGACGACCATGGTACCGGGATCGAAGACATGGTGCAAGACTTTGATGATGCTCGGGATTTGAACGATGAGATGGAGGAATCTGCAAAGGCCTTCTATGAAATTTTGGAGTCTTCAAAACGTCCTCTCCACGAGCACACTGAGCATTGTCAGCTGGATGCCATTGCGCAAGTAATGGCTTTGAAGGCTCAGTTCAACCTAGGCAGAGAATGCTACGACGCGATGATGATGATATTTGGACGCTTTCTACCCAAAAGCCATGTATTGCCAGCAAACCTGTACCAGTGTGACAAAATCCTACATCCGCTTACGATGCCGTATGAGAATATAGATGCATGTGAGCATGGATGTGCCTTATTTAGGCTTGAGTATGCGGGCTTGAACTATTGTCACATTTGCAAGTCTTCCATGTATGTTTTGGTAGACAACGGTATGGGTGACAAGAGTCAGACCAAAATCCTAGTTAATCTTCTTCGGTATCTACCAATCATACCAAGACTTCAACGTCTTTTCATGGTCGAAGTGACGGTGAGACAGAAGACGTGGCATAAATTGGGCAAAAGAACTGAACTAGATGCAGATGGGAATCCGATGTTAGGACACACTTCAGACACTTTTGTGTGGAAGTTTTTTGATGCATTACATAAGGATAAAGCAGCAGATCCAAGGCATCCTTGAGTCGCCATTAGCATGGTTGGGTTCCAAGTGTTTGGTATGACGACAACCCAATATAGTTGCTGGCCTGTATTTGTCATTCCACTCAATCTCCCCCGGAGAGATAATGAAAAGAAAGAACATTTTCTTGACATTGATAATTCCAGGGCCCAACTATCCGGGGAAGAATATGAATGTGCACATGCGGCCGCTTGAGGATGAATTGCAAGAAGCTTGGGATAATGGGATCAAGACATATGACGCCGCTTCCAAAAAAACATCAAAATGCATGTGTAGTACATGTACTCGACGCATGACTTGCCGGCGTATGCGGTATTCATTGGCTGGTGTGTGCATGGAAGGTTCCCGTGCCCCACGTACAAGGCAACTCTTGAGTTCTGTTGGCTGCAGGCGGGTCGCAAGTATTCTTGCTTCGACTTGCATAGACAGTTCTTGGAACCTCGCCATAAGTTCAGAAAAGATAATAAGAATTTCATGAAAGGTAGAGTTGTCAAAAACTTTGCTACACTTGCATTGACAGGCTAACAGACCCTAGATCAGATAAATGCTCTCGAGCCGGATCTAATACGTCCAGGGTATTTCAAAGGGTATAATATGAAACACTCCTGGACTCACAAGATATGCTTGTGGGGTCTGCCTTACTTTAAAGACCTCCTTTGCCCACACAACATCGACATGATGCACACTGAAAACAATATCGCTGAGGCCCTTTTTGGTACATTGTTCGGCATAGAGGGAAAGACAAAGGATAATCCTAAGGCTAGAGTCGATCAGGAGGCTCTATGTGATAGGCCGTTACAAAACATGTGACAACCGTTAGGAAAGAAGAACTAGAGGAAGCCAAAGGCATGGTTCAATCTTGGAAGGCCAGCTATGAGGGAAATTCTCTTGTGGGTGAAAATGTAGTTTATGTTCCTCGATGGGTATGCAGTGAATCTAAAGAGGGGAGCGAGTCTTGACAAATTGAAAATATTTGGTCTCAAGAGTCATGATTGGCACATATTGCTTGAGCAAGTAATGCCGATGATGTTGCATGGCTTTGTCCCTGAAGATGAATGGCTAGTACTGGCAGAGCTGAGTTATTTCTTCTGTGCTCTTTGTGTGAAAGAACTATCGCCTAATGTGCTAGATAAACTAGAAGAGTTGGCGCCGGAGTTGATATGCACGTTAGAAAAGATCTTTCCATCGGGCTTCTTTAATCCAATGCAACATTTCATTTTGCATCTCCCGACCGAGGCAAGATTGGGGGGCCCATGCAAAATTGTTGGTGCTTTGGAACTGAGAGGATGCAGAAAATGCTACAAGAAAAATGTAAAAAGAAATGTAGAATTCAAGCATCAATGGCCGAGGCATTTATTACTAAGGAGGCGACAAACTTTGTGACAGCACACTACGAAGCCAAGAATCGTCATTTCCATAATCTGAAGCCTCGGTACAATGATGGTGACCATGAAAAAGTTTGATCCAACCTCAGCCTATTCCAAGGGAAACTCGCAGCAACCGGTGCTTCGAAAGCAATAATGTTGGATGTCAAAGAGGCAGACCATTTCGTTGTATATCTTCAACAACCTAATAGAAGTGTGGCCGTACATCGAGTAAGTTCTCGGTACATTGTTTCACAACTTCTAATTTATTTTCTAGATCTTCTTCTTCTTATCTTCTTCTTCTTGGTAACCTCATAGATGCCATAGACTTAGCTTATTTTCTTGCAAAATGACACAATAAGCTTAGTTAGGTAAAAAATGTGTTAATTACCTAGGTTAGCTCTAAAATGACACAAATAAGCAATAAGAAGAAGAAAAACAACAGGAGAAAGAGAAAGAGAAGAAAGACGCTTCTTCTTCTTCTTGTTCTTCTACATCTTCTTCTTCTTCTTCTTCTTGGTAACCTCATAGATGCCATAGACTTACCTTATTTACTTGCAAAATGACACAATAAGCTTAGTTAGGTAAAAAATGTGATAATTACCTAGGTTAGCTCTAAAATGGCACAAATAAGCAATAAGAAGAAGAAAAAGAAGTGGAGAAAGAGAAAGAGAATAAAAATGCTTCTTCTTCTTGTTGTTGTTCTTAGTATACATCTTCTTGTTCTTCTTCTTGGTAACCTCATAGATGCCATGGACTTACCTTATTTACTTGCAAAATGACACAATAAGCTTAGTTAGGTAAAAATGTGATAATTACCTAGGTTAGCTCTAAAATGGCACAAATAAGAAATAAGAAGAAGAAAAAAAGAGGAGAAAGAGAAAGAGAAGAAAAACGCTTCTTCTTGTTGTTGTTGTTCTTCGTCTACATCTTCTTCTTCTTCTTCGTGGTAACCTCATAGATGCCATGGACTTACCTTATTTTCTTGCAAAATGACACAATCAGGTTAGTTAGGTCAAAAATGTGATAATTACCTAGATTAGCTCTAAAATGGCACAAATAAGCAATAATAAGAAGAAAAATAAGAGGAGAAAGAGAAATAGAAGAAAAACGCTTCTTCTTGTTGTTGTTCTTCTTCTTCTTCTAGATCTTCTTCTTCTTCTTCTTGGTAACCTCATAGATGCCTTAGACTTACCTTATTTTCTTGCAAAAATGACACAATAAGCTTAGTTAGGTCAAAAATGGCATAATTACCTAGGTTAGCTCTAAAATGGCATAAATAAGCAATAATAAGACGAAAAACAAGAGGATAAAGAGAAAGAGAACAAGAAACGCTTCTTTTTCATCTTCTAGATCTTCTTCTTCTTCTTCTTCTTCTAGTATTCTTCTTCTATCTTTCTTATTTCCCATTTTGCAGATTTGATTCACTTCATGGAAGCTGCATTGATGGAGTTCTTCTGTTTTGATTTTTTATCGATGAACATTGTGAAACTTGCTACCTATGGATGAAACTATGCATGTATGGATGAAACTTGCACTTTTGATTTGGTATGTTTGTTGGATGATCATATATGTACTTGTGATATGGCAGGGATATTGTTTCTATGAATTATATATATATGTATATTATATTATATATACATATATATTATATGTGCTTGTGAAAATGATTGGATATAACAAAAAACAAAATAAAATGGGATAATACAGGCTCTTTGCCCGGACGGCAAAGGTGCCACGTGGCGGCCACCTGTGCAACCTGGGAATACCAGGCAGGGGGCATTTGGTTTCTTTGCCGTCCGCGGCAGACGGCAAAGTGGGAGGAGGTAGACGACAAAGGTGGTGGGGATGCAGACGGCAAAGAGGATGGATAGGCAGATGGCAAAGAAGGCGGGGGGCAAACGGCAAAGGCAGACGGGGGGGGGGGGGGGGGGGCAGACGGCAAAGGAGTCGGGGAGGTAGACGGCAAAGCACGGAGTTCCGTTAGCCACCTCTAACGGCGATGATGTCAGTACTTGTCATCCATGGCCTTTACCGTCTGCAAGCTAATGACAACGATTCTTGGCCATCCAGGGTGTGGAAGCAGACGGCAAAGTACCACTTTGCCGGAGCTAGCTGGGCCCAAATTTGTGTCTTCTCCTAGCGGACGACAAAGTCCTTTGCCGTCTGCCTTTGTGCCTTTGTCGTCTGCCATGGCAAAAGACAAAGTGCCTGATTCCTGTAGTGGTAACCCCACCATGTTCCCTGCTTGGTTCAAACCACACAAGAAGAGATGATCGTAGTTATACACACGGTTCATGTATTTTAATTGAGTTTACCTCTAGTTTGCCATAGAGGGGGGTTAAACAATTTCCAAGTCGCGACGTAACCACGGGCAAGGCTCTTGGAAAGATTTAACCCTACGGGGGTGCTCCAACTCATCCATCACAAACTAGCCACAAGCTGCCATGGAAAACTTCAACCTCGGGATAGCCCAAAGTATCATTGGAATTCCGGTGCACAAGACATTCAAGAAAGGTAAAAAAAAATCCAGCAAGGCCTCCTGGCGTGTCAACGATCCCAGTAGGAGCCGCGTATCTTACTCTCAGGACACGACGGATGAGCTACACGTAGAATGGCCTGATAGAAATCTCCCAAGTTGCCCCGGGTTGGCCTTGCATAGTGCTTTGTTTTGGACCAACACGCATGAGGAGCAATATCCCGGGTTGTTGATTATCCATGGGTTAATTACTCCTATGCAGGTTTATTAGTTATTAGACAAATGTAGTACCAATGTTGGTCCTTGCCAGAAGAGTTTTATCCGAAAATGAATAATCAAGGTGGTCCCCATAACAACCCCAAGCATGTAAGGAGCGCTCAATACAGAACATAACACCAGTAATCGGAAACTAGGGTGGAAAAGGTGGAACAAATCACCGAGCAACAGGCCAAGCCTTCCACCTTTTTACCAAGTATATATGTGCATTAAATTCAATAGCAGTAATATTGTGCTACCCCGAACACATCCATGTTATCACATGGAACAAGCTGCACCTACAACCAGCAACACTATAAGAGGGGGGTTGAGCAAGCGGTAACATAGCCAAACAACGGTTTGCTAGGAAGGTGGAGTGTAGAGGATTATCATGGCATTTTGGGAGGCTAGACCAACAAGTGGTAGGTAGTGAGACATAGCGATAGAAACGAGAAAACTAACATGGCAATGATAGTAATAGTATCCAAGGAAATGATCATCTTGCCTGAGATCCCGCTTGGAAGAAGAATGAATCCATGAAGATGACGAACCAACATAGTCAAACGAATCTTCACACTCAGAATCGATTTCGGAACTCTATCGCGAAGAGGGAATCCCGAAAAAAATAAATGCCATGATAAGTACCACAAGATATTCATGACATGATGCACAACCAAGTATGATGAATGTCCTATTTAAATAGGCATGGCATGGTATGGCATGGCAAGATGCAACAATCAAATACTACGCATTAAGTGAAGCTCAATATGCAACGAGTTGCATATTGACGAAACTCCACATTGAACTATTTAGTTCACTCTCGTTTAATTACTCGACAAGTTTAAATGTTATTTATCATGCCAAGAGGTGAAACATAAATTAACTATCTTTCCTGGCAATTTAAATGAGGCCGGGAACAACATATAGTATTTCCAAAACGAATCCATATGCAAATGATGAATTTGGTCCAGATCTAACCAAAACATTCATATCTATTAAACAGGAAAATTATGTGCACCACGTGATTGTACACTTTTTCTAAGCAAGTTACATATAAAGTTTATTTAATTCGAATCTAAGGTTATTTTCATTATGAGACAAACTGCATAACAAGTCATTAGGCAATTTTAGTGCAACATTATTTTAAATGTTGTATCATGCATGTGGATGACATTTTTAAGTTAGATGCAATCTTAAGAAAGTATAACATATACTATGATACGTGCATTTGTTGCCATGACAGAATTAAATGGGTGCCACGACAATGAATGGAAAACAAAAACGTTGCTGGGGCAACGTTTCGGTTTCGACAACTGATTGAGATGTCCATTGATACGTCCATTTTGCATCATGAATTCTTTACTTTATTCTTGTCCAGTTATTCCACAATATCACACAATTATTTTGTATTTTCTCTCGGAATATGCAAGGTAGAACATAAGGAGGGAAATAGCTAGAAATTGGAATTCTGGACGAGAAAACGAGAAAAAGGCAGAAAAATCACAAGTCTTAAAATGACCTGAAACTTCGCACAGAATAGTTTTGAATATTTAAGAATTTCTAGAGAAAAAATATGTCGCATGGGACTTGCCAGCAAGGCACTAGCTAGTAGTCCTCCACCCCTAGTGGCGTCCCCTGATGGCTGGTTGGTCCCCCCTACTAGCCCTCCATCGCCCCTCTTCTTCTATATGGCGTGTTTTACCCTAGAAAAATCATAAGCAACCTTTTGAGATGAAGCGCCACCGTCTCGATGTGGAAACCTAGGCAAAGGCCCTTTTGCACTCCGGCAGTCAGATTGTGCTGGGGAAACCCCTCTCAGGGAGGGGGAGATCGAAGCCAACGTCATCACCAAAGATTCCTCCTTTGTGGGACGATCAATCTTCTCCAAAACCATCTTATCTCCAACCCTAGTTCATCTCTTGTATTCAATCTTTGTCCCAAAACCTCAGATTGGTACCTGTGGGTTGCTAGTTGTGTTGATTACATCTTGTAGTTGATGGTTGTTGGATTACTTGGTGGAAGAGATTATGTTCAGATCCTAAGTCATCATTGTTATACCTCTGACCTTGAACATGCTGGTGGATGGCAAAGCCTTTGCCGCCCGGGATGCATGCCTTTGCCGTCCAGGATGCCTAACGGCAAACTGCCTAATTCCTGTAGAGTGATGATGTGTGAGCAGTTACTATTGTTCCTGAGGACATGGGAGAAGTCTTGTAATAAGTAATCTTGTGAAGTTGGTATGCGTTCAATATTTTGATGATATGTATGTTGTGACTTCTCTTAGTCGTGTCATGTGAACGTCGACTACATGACGCTTCACCATGCTATGGGCCTAAGGGAAGTCATTGTGGAGTAACAAGTAGATGATGGGTTGTGAGAGTGACAGAAGCTTAAACCCCAGTTTACGTGTTGCTTCATAAGGGGCTGATTTGGATCCACATGATTCATGCTATGGTTAGATTTATCTTAATTCTTCTTTCGAAGTTAAGGATGCTTGCGAGAGGGGTCAATCATACATAGGTTGTTAGTTCAAGTAAGAACAACACATTAGCACCAGTCCACCTACATATCAAATTATCAAAGTAGCAAACGCGAATCAGCTCAACATGATGAACGTGACTAGACAGAAATTCCCATGTGTCCCCCGGAGCACTCTCTTAATAAAAGAGTACTTTCAGGAATGTCCTTTGCTACAAAAAGGATTGGGTTACTTTTCTACAACATTGTTACTATGTTTACTTGTTACTTGTTACGCATTACCTTGCTACAAAACTATCTACTACTATTACTCACAACACTTGTAGAGAATACCTTGCTGAAAACTGCTTGTCATTTCCTTCTGCTCCTCGTTGGGTTCGACACTCTTACTTATCGAAAGGACAAAGATTGACCCCCTATACTTGTGGGTCATCAAGACTCTTTTCTAGCGCCACTGCCGGGGATTGAAGCGCCTTTGGTACGTGGAAATTGGTGAGGAAACATTTTCTATACGTGCTGAAATTTATTGTTGCTTGTCACTATTAACAGCCACCCTTTGACTAGCTTGTTCGGGGCATCTTCTCCCCGAACGTAAGATGATGAAATGGTTAATCCACTTACTTCACCTACTGAAAAAATTTATTATGAGATTCCTTCGGGTATGTTTGAAAAACTATTATCTGATCCTTATGATGGTACGACTCGTCATGTTTTCCATTTGATATTCGTCGATGAGGTTTGTGGATTGTTTTAGCTTGTAGGTCTGTCCAGGGAAAAAGTTAAGTAGAAGATTTTCCCTTCATCTTTGGAGGGAAAAGTATTGACGTGGTATAGGCTATTGGATAATACTGAATCATGGGATTGGAATCGCTTGAAGCTGGAATTTCATGAGATGTTTTATCCAACGCATCTAGTTCACCATGATCAGAATTATATATGAAACCTATGGCCTCGTAAAGGAGAAAGCATCGCTCAAGCTTGGGGGAGGCTTAAATCTATGATTCACACCTGGACCAACCATGAGCTCTCAAGAAAAATTATTATACAAAAAATTTATGATAGACTTTCTCATCATGATCGGATATTATTGGATTCTTCTTCCTCGGGCTCATATGTGAAAGCCACTATTGAATTCAGATCGATTCTAGTTTAAAGAATTAAACAGAGCTCTAAAGATTGGGAGATCGACGAAGGTAAGGAATCGAGTAGAAAACTTAATTTTGATTACATTAAATCTTTTATGGAAGCCAATGCCTTCCATGAGTTTAGCAATAAATATGGTCTTGACTCTGAAATAGTAGCTACATGTAATAGACCGAGACCGACGCTCCAGAAGATTCCCGTTTTATTTCCATTCCCATTGTGTGATTCATTTGGTTGTCACATTCATCATTGCATCATCTGCATAGCATCAGCACTCCATTCCATCATTTTTCAAAACTTCTCTCCGTTCACGTCGTCGACCGTTTCGAGACCAACAACAGACGCACGCTCCCGCGGCATCATAAGATATTATTTTTAAAAGTGCGTGAAACACTTTCTTGGATTGGTTCGAAAGTTGGCGGGCTGTCTTGTTTCGTTGTAGGTAGACCGCCTACCAAATTTCATTGCAATTGGAGGTCGTTTGACACCCCAACGTTCAACTGTAGTGACATCATCATCAGTTTATTAGCAGACGTTTTCGGTGTTTAAAAATGAAGTGTCAGGCCGCAAATCTCCCTCTCTGCTCAACCCACAACCCCGCTACACATCCCGCTAGCCCACCTAACCAATCGACACAACTAGAGTTGTCCGATTATGATCACACGACAGGAATCGGTGAAAAAAATCCCAAACCCTCGCTACGCCTGATATAAAAGGAAGACTAGTCCTTCCTAATGTGGTCTAACCCTAGCCTCCTCGGGATCCGCGCCCAGCCAACCAGCTCCCCTCCGCCACCTAACCTATCGCCTTCCGCCTCCCACCTCCCTATGCCACCGGCCTGTCAAGCCCATCTGCGGCCCTCCCGGGCCCTAAGGGTGCCACCGCCAGCTCGTGCACCGCCCGCAGCCAACCCGAGCCAGCCGCCGAGGGTCCTCGCCCTCAACCCCACTCCGTAAGAGCCTCCACTTGCCGGAGCCCCGGACCACTGCCCATCGGAGCTGCGCTCCGCCGCCCGACCTCCGCCCGGCCGGCCAGTGGAACCATGGCTCCCCCTTGCGTTGACCTTGCCCGTCACCATGACACCACTCCCCCACCCCCTGCGCCCCCAGTCATTGTCACCATTGGAAACGGACCGGCCTCCCCCAGATTCGGCCCCCGGTGCATGTCCTCACGTCCCCCGCATCCTCCCCGTTGACTCCCCGCCTTGCTGTTGCTGCCGCCGGCCCTGCCTCGCTCGATCCAGGCGGAATCGAAGAGGAGGACGACGCCCCAGCCAGCGCCCGCATGGGTTGGATCCAGCAATGCCCAAGGCCCAACCACTTTGCTTGGCCTAACCACGTCTTTCAGCCGGACCAAGGCCATTTGGTGAGCAGGCACCTATCGGTTGCCCATTGCCCCACTTTGCTATGTTGCACCCATGTCTCTGTTTAATCCCGTGTAGTTCCAGAGTCGGCCCGTTTAGAATTTTTTCAACGCTGCGAATTTATCCATTCAACCCTGGACATTTAATATTACAGAAAATGCATGTTTTTGTAATGCTAATAAAGATTTATGCATGCATCATATGAAAATATTTTGTATATGTAAAATGTGTAGAATTTGGTGTAGATTAATTATTTCTTACTTCCATGCATGATACAAATGATTAACTTGCTGTTTGCATTTAATTTGCATAAATAACTTGCGAATAGGTTTGTGCCATAAACTTGCATAATTAATTGTGACATATTTTCCTACTTGTGCCTATCCATATTATATTTGTTTTCGGAGTAGAAAAATCCATTGAATCTATCTGTGCAATTAGTTTAGTCATTTGAGTAAGTTTGTGCAAATTTTATTTTTGCTGTGATGTCCTTCTGTTATTTTCGTGTGATTAAATCCATTCATCATATGAATTATTTTTGAACATGAGATATGCCCTTTGGCATGTGCACTAGCCCCTGGTCTATTTGTTTGCCATGATAATCCATGTTTAGGTGCAATTTTCTTATTGCCAACATGCTATGAAATATTGTTGTTTTGATATGCCCAAAATAAGTCCAAGTCTGGAATCTGTTATATTTTGTTGCCATGTTGCCATTCGATTAGCTATTGATCTAGGGCTCCTTTGAGTTTGCCACCATGGAATGTTTTGTTAAGCATGTTATGTTCTGTCATGTTGTGCCATTGGGTTGCATTTAATTATAGGATTGGTATCATAGAGTTTTATTCTATCAAACATGTCAATCTATTAAAAATGGTTGCACATGTCTACTCTAATTTTCACCAAGTTTGAGAACATGATTATTTCACATTGCTATGTTGTGACGATGATATCCATGTTTCTATGCATAATTAGATATTGCCACTATGGAATGAAATGTAGTGCGTCATGTCCTCTACCATGTTGTAAATTTTCAAGCCATGATATGCCATGTAGCATATAGTTTTATTGCCACCAATATGCCTTCGTGAAAAACTGCTCTGTTGAAAACTGTTATTTTCACTAAGTCCTAATCTGCTATATTTTATTGCCATCTTGTGAGCTCATTTCCTATTTATCCATACTTATATTCAATTTTCTGCAATTAGATGAATTGTTGTGCATCATGTAGATAACATCACCATGTCTTTGTTGTGCATTTTAGAGGGCTGTAGTTGTTGATGGGTGGGTTGTAATATGCTATGTTGTTGTTTTTGGGCAGATTTTAACTAAAACTTGTTTTGGTTGTTGTGGTCGAACCATTGCTCCTTTTCGAATGTATTGCATATGAAACTTGCTTAGAATTGCATGTAGTTTCATAATATCTTGCTGCATCTATGATTTGGAATTTTTGTGGTTGTCGCTTGCATGCATTTTGCATTTATGTCATATTCATCTTGTGTTGGTCATATCTTCTAGACCGTAGCTCCATTTTAATGTTCTATATCTCTAAATCACCAAGATTGACCTGTAGATCACTTGGTGCACTTTATTTTTTAGATTAACAAATATATAATATGTTTCGAATAGATCTGGACCAAAATAATAATTTGCATATGGTGTCATTTTTGAAGTGCTATATGTTGTTCCCGACCTCATTTAAGATGCCTAAATATATAGTTTATTTATACTTCACCTCCTGCCATGTTTAAAAATTTTAATTTTGCCGTGTACCTAAATGGGAGTGAACTAAGTAATTCAAATGTGGAGTTTTGTTGAACTTCACTTAATGTGTAGTATTTGATTGTTGTGTTTTGTCATGCCTTGCATACTCGTATGGACATGCATCATGTTTGTTTGCGCATCATGTCATGCATATGTTGTGGTGGTTATCATGTGTTGATTGTTGTTTTCGGATTGCTTCCTATCGATAGAGTTCTGAAAGCATTCGGAGAGTGAGGATTCATCCGACTACATCCCGTTTGTCTACTTCACGGATTCATTCTTCTTCCAAGCGGGATCTCAGGCAAGATGACCATTTCTCTCGATACCACTACTATCATTGCCATGCTAGTTGTCTCGCTTCTATCGTTACGTCACATTGCCTACCACTAGTATGTCAAGCCTCACAACATTGCCATGAAAAGCCAATAATCCCTCCACATCCCAGCAAACCTTTGTTTGGCTATGCTACCGCTTGCCCAGTCCTTCTTATAGTGTTTCTAGCTGCAGGTGCAATTGCTTCCATGTGATAGCATGGATATTTTTAGAAATCATAATATTATTGCTATTTAATTTAATGCACATATATACTTGGTAAAAGGTGGAAGGCTTGGCCTTTTGCTCGGTGTTTTGTTCCCCTTTGCCGCCCTAGTTACTTGTGTATCGGTGTTACGTTCCATATTCAGCGCTCCTAACATGCTTGGGGTTGTTATGGGGACCCCTTGATTTTAGTTTTGGGATAAAACTCTTATGGCCAGACCCAACATTGGTACTACATTTTCCTAATAACTAATAAAATTTCATATGGACTTTCCGAACCCCGTGGATAATTTATCAGCCCTCGGGCCTGTGCTCATCACGAGTCTTGGTCCAAAATGGAGCACTATGCGGGGCCACCCCTGGGCAACTCAGGGGGTTTCTATCAGGCCACCATATGTGTCACTTATCCGTCGGGTCATGAGAACGAGATATGCGGCTACTATCGGGTTTGTCAACACGTCAGGCGGTCTTGCTAGATTTATTTTACCTTTCTCGAATATCTTGTGCGCGGGATTCCAAGGATACTTTGGTCTATCTCGAGGTTAAGTTTTTCCATCGGAACTTGGAAATTTGTTTAACATCCGGTCATACAAAACTTAAATTAAACTCAATCGAAATACACCAACTATGTGCTTAACCGTGATTGTTTCTTCTCGTGGATTTCTAATCCGAGAGAGAACACGCCGGGGTTATGTTTGACGCGTAAGTGGGTGTTCAGGATCACTTAGTGATAATTACTAGCTCACATTCATTTATATGCCAATCATCCACCCTTATTCTTGTACTCGTAAGTTATCCACTCAAATAAATGCTTAGTGCTTGCTGCAACCTCACCACTTAACCATACCTCACCCATTAAGCTTTGCTAGTCTTGATACCCTTGGAAATGAGATTCCGAGTCCCCATGGCTCACATATTACTACAACAACAATTATAGGTACAGGTAATGCGATGATCTGACATGAGCGCAATGCTTGTTTGATTTGGAGTTCTTCATCATCATCATCGCATGGGTTCTAGGATGGAATCCTGGGATAGAAAGGGCGGATGTCATTTTATCTTTTGATTTCGTCCATAGCCGGACCTTCTCTTATGTATGATGATTGAATATGTTGTTGTATTGATGTGAGCATCATTTAGCTTGTGGCGAGTGTTAGCCAATTCCATATACTCATCTCTTATTTACATATACTTGTAATGATATCCATTGCCGCGAAACGACGAGATGCGCTTCTATCCCTGTTGAGGCCCTTGAGCCAAAATAAGGATATGATCACATCTTGGGCGTTACACAACTCTCGGTGAATCATTTGCTAGTCATGTTGATCATCCCAAATAAAAGTGGTTTAAATATCGTCCTCCCATCGAACCACCAGTAGAGGAACCAATTAAAATTGAGAAAGAATAAATAATTGTTAGTCATGATGATCCTGTTGTTTCCACTGCTTACATTGAGAAACCTCCTTTTCCTGATAGAATTAGGGAACATGCTAAGACTATGACTATGGTTAATAAAAGTCATATTAGAACACATATACCTTATGAACAAATAAATGTTGAACCTAATGTTGTGATGGTCAAATATCTCCTAGATAATAATGTTGAGGGACAGGTTCTTTATTTTTATGGGGAAGTTGCTAGGATTGCAAAACGCGCTAGAAGCAAACATGATGAGTTAGACAAATTAAACCGGTGGTTGGCTTGCCTGTTGTTTCATTTAAAATTAGAGAACACCGTTATCATTGTTTGTGTGACCTCGGTGCTAGTGTCAATGCTATACCTTTTACCTTATATCAAGAAATTATGAACGACATAGCACCTTCTACTATGGAAGATATCAGATGCAAACCGAGACACTATTTCTCCACTTGGGATCGTTAGAGATGTTGAGGTTCTATGTGGGAATGTCAAGTACCCCGTTGATTTCCTAGTACTTAGTTCAAAACAAGATAACTTTTGTCCTATTATATTTGGTAGACCTTTCTTAAAACACCATTAATGCTGAAATCAATTGTGTTACTGATATGGTTAAAGTATGCTTCCGTGATGTCTCTCATGAATTTAATTTCTCCAAGTTTACTAACAAATCACATGATAGGGAATTACCTAGTAAAGATGAAATTATTTGTCTTGATTCTGTTGTTGCACCTCCTACTAATCCTTTAGCACAATTTTTGCTAGACCATGAGAAAGATATGCAAATAAATGAAAGGAATGAAGTAGATAAGATTTTCCTTGAACAAACACCTATCCTTAAACACAACTTACCAGTTGATAAGATTCTCCTCCACCCAAAGGATATCTAGTGTTTGAATTGAAAACTTTAATGAATACTCTAAAATATGCTTATCTTGATGAAAAGAAGATATATCATGTTATTATCAGTGCTAACCTTTCAGAGCATGAAGAAAGAAGATTACTTAAAACTCCGGGGAAGCACAGGGATGCTATTGGATATACTCTTGATGGTTTAAAGGGCATAAGCCCCACTCTATGTCAGCACAAGATTAATATGGAACCAGATGTTGAACCTGTTCTTGATCATCAACGTTGCTTAAACCCTAAAATAAAAGAAGTGGTAAGAATTGAAATACTAAATCTTCCGGAGGTAGTTATAATCTATCCTATTGCTGATAGTAGGTGGGTAAGTCATGTTCATTGTGTTCCTAAGAAAGCAGGTATTACAGTTGTTCCTAACGATAAAAAATGAGATTACTCCACAAAGAATCGTAACTGGTTATATGATGGTAATTGATTTCAGGAAATTAAATAAAGATACTAAAAAGGATCATTACCCCTTGCCTTTTATTGAATCAATGTTAGAAATATTATCTAAGCACACACACTTTTTCTTTCTTGATGGATATTCTGGATTTTCTCAAATACCTGTATCAAAAGAACACCAAGAGAAAACTACCTTTACCTGTCCTTTTGGAACTTATGCTTATAGACGTATGCCTTTTGGTTTATGCAATGCACCTGCTACATTTCGAAGATGTATGACTACTATATTCTCTAATTTTTGTGAAAATGTTGTTGAGGTTTTCATGGATGTTTTTTCCGTTTACGGGACTTCTTTTGCTCATTGTTTGAGCAACCTTGATTGAGTTTTGCAGACACGTGAACAAACTAGTCTTGTCTTGAACTGGGAAAAGTGCCACTTTATGGTAAATGAAGGTATAGTGCTTGGGCACAAAATTTCCGAATGAGGCATTCAGTTAGACAAGGCTAAAGTTGATGTGATAGAGAAAATGCCATGCTCGAGAGATATCAAAGGTATAAGAAGTTTCCGTGGTCATGTTGATTTTATAGGCGTTTTATTGAAGATTTCTCAAAGATTTCTAGGCCGTTAACTAATATTCTTCAAAAATATGTTCCTTTTGTTTTTTATGATGATTATGTAGAAGCTTTTGAAATACTGAAGAAGGCTTTAATTTCTGCACCTATTGTTCAACCACCTGATTGGAACCTACCATTTGAATTATGTGTGATGCTAGTGATTATGCTGTTGGCACAATTCTAGGGCAAAGAGTAGAAACAAATTAAATTTTATTCATTATGCTCGTAAAACTCTAGACTCTACTCCAAAGAATTATGCCACTACTAAAAAGGAATTTTTAGCATTTTGTTTTTGCTTGTGATAAGTTTAGACCTTACATTGTCGATTACAAAGTAACTATTCACACTCATCATGCTGCTATTAAATACCTTATGGAAAATAAAGATTCTAAAATTAGACTTATTAGGTGGGTACTTTTACTTCAAGAGTTTGACTTGCATAACATTGATTGAAAAGGAGCTGAAAATCCCATAGGAGATAACTTGTTTAGGATGGAAAATGTTCTTGATGACGCACTTCCTATCGATGATAATTTTCCTAATGAACAACTTACTACTATAAATACTTCATGTAGTGCTCCTTTGTATGTTGATTATGCTAATTATATTGTTGCCAAGTACATTCCACCTAGCTTCACATATCAACAAAAGAAAAAATCTTTTATGACCTATGGTATTACTTTTGGGACGACCCTCATCTTTACAAAGAGGGAGTAGACGATATTGTTAGACGATGTATACCTGCACATGAACAGGAACAAATTCTTCGGAAGTGTCATTCTAAAGCTTATGGAGGACACCATGCTAGTGACACAACTACACACAAGGTATTACAATCTTGTTTCTATCGGCCTACTCTTTTTGAAGGTGCTCGTAAGTATGTCCTTTCATGCAATGAATGCCAGAGAGTTGGTAACATCGGTAAGCGTCAAGAAATGCCTATGAATTATTCACTTTCTATTGAACCATTTAATGTCTGGGGCTTTGACATTATGTGACCATTTCATTCCTCAAATGAGTATACTCATATTCTAGTTGTTGTTGATTACGTTAATAAGTGGGTAGAAGCTATTCCAACTAGTAGTGTTGATCATAACAGCTATATTAAAATGCTTAAAGATATCATTTCCTAGAGGTTTGGAGTCCCTAGATATTTATTGACTGATGGTGGTTCACATTTTATTTATGGTGCTTTCTGTAAACTTCTGGCTAAATATGATGTTAACCATAGGATTGCATCGCGTTATCATCCTCAGTCTAGTGGTCAAGTTGAATTGAGTAATCGAGAAATAAAATTCATATTACAAAAGACCGTTGATATATAAATCTAGGAAGAATTGGTCTAAGAAACTAGATGACGCACTTTGGGCTTATAGAACTGCTTATAAGAATCCTATGGGTATGTCTTCATACAAAATTATATATGGGAAGGCTAGTCATTTACCTCTTGAGTTAGAGCACAAAACTTATTGGGCAATTAAAGAACTTAACTATGATTTTAAACTTGCCGGCGAGAAGAGGCTACTTGACTTTAGATCATTTGATCAATGGAGAACACAGGCTATGAAAATGATAAGTTGTTTAAAGAAAAGGTTAAAAGATGGCATGACAAAAGGATTCGAAAACGAGAATTTAATGTAGGAGACTTGGTACTTCTATACAATTCTCATTTTAGTTTTTTTGCAGGAAAACTCCTCTCCAAATGTGAAGGCCCATACATTGTCGAGGAGGTTTACCGCTTCGGTGCTATAAAAATCAATAACTTCAAAGGCAAGAACCCAAGAGTGGTGAATGGGCAGATAATTATGCATTAAATGTCAGGTGCACCCATTAATTAAGAAACCAATGTCATCCAAGTCATTACACTGGAAGAACATATCAAAGGGGTCTTCCGGAACATTCCAGAGACTTGAAAGGGGGTAGGTATGTGGTACGGTAAGTAAACACACTCTAAAACTTTAACAAAAATAATTTTGGTTGTTTTTGGTATTTCAAAAAGTAAAAAAATAGAACAGAGTAGGAAGGACCCATGGGGGAAGCACAAGCCAACAAGGTGCGCCCCCCGGTGGCACGTCCTGCTGGCTTGTGGGTCCCTCGTGTGCCCTCCGGACTCTGATTTTTCCAAAACACGTATTCGAACCTATAAAAAATCACTATATATACTCCCATATGTTTTGACAACCGCATCGCGAGTTTTTCCTCTGTTCATGTTTCTAGTTGTTTTTTTGGAAGATCGAAAAATATGTCGTCCCAAGATTCGGATGGAGAGAGGTATGTATCGCACTATTTTATCAATCCAAAGATCTTTAGGGGAAGTTACTCCTACTTATGGTCCACGGATGAGGAAGAAAACACCGATTTGGAGGAAATAGAAGATGTTGGTCCGGATGCTAGTTTAGATGAAGATGAGGCTCCACTACCTCAACTTGGAGACATGCACGTGGAATTCAAGAAGTTAAGCCTCCCTAATTTATCCCTTCTCATTATTTGTAGGAGAGCAAGGCATCTTTATGCAAAAGGATATTGAAGCTTTAACAAGGGAACAATGATCTAATGGAAGAAAACTTCATACTCAAGTGTAAACTGGAGAAGAAGAAGATCACTACAACACCACCTCCATCATTGAAGAACACTTGAGTACATGGGTATGGGCACCACCCTTGGCTTGTTCTAAGCTTGGGGAAGGTACCCTGGTATCGTATCACCATCACTTTTTATCACCACTATATATCCTAGTTTGATCTTTAATTTTCATTATTTAAGTAGTTAAAATTTCAGATTTGCTTTGTTTAGAGTTTTTGCTTTTAGTTCTACCTATCATTGTAATCGAGTGTGAGAGTTGTATAATAAATTTGGTTGAGATCGTGTGCCTCTTCCTCACTTGCATTTAGCATCTTAGCATGGGAATAAAAAGAATAGAAAAGAATCATATGCCTATCTCTTAAGAAGTAATGACTTCACATAGAAAAGAGGCATAAGCAATAAAAAGTGTTGAAAACTAACAAACATAATGTTAGTAATATATAAGATCTATGCAAAAGTATGGTAGAGAATAGGAGATTTACATATAAATATACTATCTTGAACAACTTGTATGATTGTGAGCTTCCATCAAAATATTACATAATGACCAAGTGTTGAAGTGGGACATGGAAGACAACATAATGATCATGGTTGTCTACATTTGCATAGAATTTGTATGGTATTGAATCCTTTAACATGTGATGCTTGCTTAGGATATTTTGCTATCCCAAAGATTCGCACTAAGTAGAGATACTACCTGTGCATCCATAACCATTAAACCCAATTTCTTGCCATGAGAGCCCACCATACCTATCTATGGATTGAATAAGATCCTTCAAGTAAGTTGTCATTGTTGCACAATGCAATAAAAATTGCCTCTAATCATGTAAGTTCTTTTATTGTAAGGGAAAGTAAGCTTTGTACGATTTTGTGATGGTGAAGAAATAAAAACGACGGAGTGCATAATCAAGTTTGCTATCACAAGGGGGCAATATGAAGTGATGTTCCTTTGCACTAAGAGATTGGACGGATCAAACAAATAAAAACTCATGACAACCTCTGCTTCCCTCTGCAAAGGGCCTATTTTTTACATTCTTACAAGTTTTATGTTCATGCATGAATCAATAATATTTCCCTTGTTCTTATTCTTCAAACTATTTAGTGGCAAGCATTATGTGTTGAGGAAAGATTCAAACAAATATATCTAGCTGAATGTAGATGATCATGTTCCATTATTGTTGACATTATCCTTGAGGTAAATAAGTTGGGTGGAAAGAACATTAAAGCCCTCATCTTCCTATGTGTCCCACGGAATCACTTGTTCAAAAAATATGCAATGTATGTGAGAAATCATAGAAGGCTACATCATGGTTGAATATGTGAACTTGCTAGAAATATAAAATCTCTTACATACACTCTTCTCTCGATTGCCAACACTTCCTCCTTCATGGGAGGACCAATCTTCATCAACATCTTAACCAGCACCATCTCATCTCCAACCCTAGTTCATCTCTTCTATTCAATCTTTGTCCCAACACCTCAGATTGGTACATGTGGGTTACTAGTTGTGTTGATTACATCTTGTAGTTGATGCTTGTTGGATTACTTGGTGGAAGAGATCATGTTCAGATCCTTAATCAGAATTATTATACCTCTGATCTTGAACATGTTGATGATGTGTGAGTAGTTACTATTTTTCCTGAGGACATGGGAGAAGTCTTGTTATAAGTAATCTTATGAAGTTGGTATGCATTCGATATTTGTATGATATGTATGTTTTGCTTCTCTTTGTGGTGTCATGTGAATGTCGAATACATGACACTTCACAATACTATGGGCCTAAAGGAAGTCATTGTGGAGTAACAAGTAGATGATGGGCTGCGAGAGTGACAGAAGCTTAAACCCTAGTTTATGTGTTGCGTCATAAGGGGCTGATTTGGATCCACGTGTTTCATGCTATGGGTAGATTTGTCTTAATTCTTATTTCATAGTTGTGGATGCTTGCGAGAGGGGTTAATCATAAGTAGGTTGTTACTTCAAGTAATAACAAAACGTTAGCACTTGCCCACCCACATATCAAATTATCAAAGCAGCGAACGCGAATCAACTCAACATGATGAACATGACTAGACAGAAATTCCCATGTGTCCTCGGGAGCACTTGCTTAATATAAGAGTACTATCAGGCCTCTCCTTTGCCACAAAAGGATTGGGCTACCTTGCTGCACCATTGTTACTATTGTTACTTGTTACTTGTTATGAATTATCTTGCTACAAAACTATCTACTAATGTTACTCACAACACTTGAATAGAATACCTTGCTCAGAACTGCTTATCATTACCTTCTGCTCCTTCTGAGGTTCGACACTCTTACTTATCAAAAGGACTATGATTGATCCCCTATACTCGTGGGTCATCATCGTTGGAAAAGAAATATAGGATGTGTGGAGTGTGCAATAGCGATGGGGAGTGATCCCGGTGACCGGATATCCCACGTGGCATGACAAATGAAAAACATGCAAGTATTCAATTCGTACATGGTGCGAACACGGACATCTCAGAGAAAACATCCATTCCTCCATGGGCGATCGTCTCATTGGTTATGCCTTCAAACCATGCAAATTTCGTAGTGGAAGTAGATGTTCATGTGGTGAAATTAGTGGTACAAGGTCATCATGGAACTCCTGGAAGTAGTGGTACTTGTGGTCTTGTTGCATCCTCATCGATGGTAGTGGTACACACATGTAGCTATCCAGGGTCATTGGTAGTGGAACCTAGCGAATCACCGGGAGGAGTCATACTCGTTGTCCTCGGGCATCGATGATTGTTGAACATAGTTGGAGAGGAAGTTGATGCATCATCCGTCTACGGAGGGTGTTGTCGAACTTGACCAATACCCATAGGGATGGACATGTGCAACAAGGCTCTGATTATGATGGATGGATGGTGGCTGAGGTGTTGGTCTTGGCATCCATGACAACAAGCAACATCAAATGGGTTCATGGAGATGCTCAGGTCAAGGTTGTCCTTGAGGGGCTTGGCGCCAGGGTCCATGCCAGCGATGGTTGTGCATGCCAGCAATGAATGAGGTCCTCGAGAGGCATCTGAGGTGGACAGAGGGGCGACGAGCTCCTGCGGGAGGTGCAGTAGGAAAAGGGGAGAGCGATGGACAACAACGACTTGCCCACCGATAAATAGTGGAGCGGCTACATGCAAATGGCATGGGGTGAGGCAAACGAGCAGGGCAACTCACGGAGGAGACGAGCAGGGCAACTCAAGGTCAATGCCCGGAGCTGTAGGTGTCGTGGATGAACCAGGAGGTGGAGAGGGTGCGCGAAGAGGTACCTCATGGCCGACGGCGGGGCAGAGCACGCCTGGAGGAAGCATAGGCGGAGGCCTTGTTCGCGACTAGAGAAGGAGGCAGGGCAAGTGAGGCGGGATGGCGCTGTCGTGGTGGGATGAGCTGGTCGTCAGGGAGGGCAGTATGGCAATGAGACAAGGCCATGGGACGTACCCATGGCTGCGTGGAGAAGTGATGGGGCTTCGACGGTGCTCTAGGGGGTTTGTCGTGAAGGCACGGAGGAAGGGGAGCTCGGGCGCGGGCGTTGTGAGGTTAAAGGATGCGAGGAGGCCAAGGAGCAACGCGCAAGATGGAGGTTGTGAGTGAGTTGCCTGATCAGGCTCTCTGCCTAATGGCGCTCGAGGGGAATACATGAGGAACGAGGAGGCTCACTTGGATTAGGGGAGCATAGAAAAAGAGGTCAGGGTGGCGGCATTGTCAGGACGAACGAGGGGAGAGCTGGAGTGAGGGGATCGAACGGGAGAGGCTAGGGTCATAGGTGCGGATGTGCCTTAGGCCAAAAGGGTTAGCTATTGGGCTCCCTCTCTCCTTACTTCTCTTCTTATTTCTTAAAATAAAACAAAGAAAAGATAGGAAAGGAAAGAGAGGTCAGGACTACATTTTGATCATGGGGAAAATTCCTCGACACCACAAAATATGCTTGATCCAAGAAACAAAATGCAATTGGCCCTGTTTGGAAGAATTGGATTCGAACATGTTTGAAGTTAATTCAAATAAGTTTGAATTGGGAATAGTTTTATATAGGTCCAAGAATGATGAGATTTAAGGTGGAGCCTTAATAAATGAAGAAATAATTGTTCAGAAGGTTTGGAGGTCAAACTCGAAGCAGAAAAGGCATGCGGTTTATTTACAAATGTGTTCTCGTGATTGCAAATTATTGGAATGTTTATTTTAGCACCTTAAAATATTGGGAGGATATGTTATAAAGAGAAATCACCTGGTGAATTCCCTCAATTTAAATATATCAAGAGAACTATGCAATTTATTTATTTGAGTTGGAAACATTTGATGACATGATGGCATGATGAAATGAGGCAATTCAAAAAATAGGGCAAACAATATCTTTATTACAATAATGGATGGAATCGATCCCGGGCTGTTACAACTCTCCCCCACTTACAAGAGATCTCAACCCAGATTTTGGAATAAGAAGAGGAAGAGGAGTGGAAGAGGTAAGCTAAGTTGCTTCTTTGACAAACATGTGAAACCAAAGAACCTTGAAGGTTGTGAAGCGATGAATAATTCCACGAGGAACAAACAAGAATTTGAATTCACTCCAGTTGAAACGAGATTGGCAAGGAATGCGAACGAAGAAATTGGGGAGCACTTCAGTTGAAATAGAAGCGAAACTTGAAAAGATGAAAAGAACTTGAAAATGATGGACAACACTCTAGTTAAATGGATAAGAAAGGCAAGAGCATGATCTTAATAAAGCGAGATGACGGTTCGAAGAGAGCAATATCACAATACCCCCTAAAAATAATAGAAAATAGAACACTGGAAAGAAAAGAGCGGAGAAGAAAATGCCATATTCTACTAGAACTGAATTTTAAAAGCATCCTTACAAAGAGGGATTGAACGGAGTTGTTGGAAAATACACAACGAAAAGAATAGGCTTGTTGTGGGCTTATGAAAAAAATCTCAAGATTATGATGTGACAACCGGCCACTATCGGAAACTTGCTTGGGAGCTATAAGTTATGCAAAACTTCTTCACCAAGATGCTACATTGAGAACTCGGATCATTGATAAGCACCATAAATAGCAACAATCGTTAGTAAAGGCTTTAGGTGAAATCCAATCCAAGATAAATCCACCGAAGACATGATGGTTTTCAATATCTAATTCTTGACAAATTCCATTGTATACTCGTCATGAATCAAGAATTCTATAACATCATCTCAAAAGATAATGGGTGAAGAATTTCACTTTGAAATGCATGATAAAGAATACTTGAGGTACTACCACAAGAATCTTGAAGAATACTTGAGAATGATTATATCATTGACGAACCACCATGAAGAACCTCTTGGAAGGACTCCGGTATTGAAAGGATGGCAGAATAAGAATTGAAGGTTGCAAAAAGAACAAGATTGAAGACTTGCCACGATTTAGATAAAGCTTTTCCACGAGACACGTGAGAAAGATTTGGAACTCTGGAAAACAAATGATAAACAACTTATAATCAAGAAGGTGACATCATGAAGAATCTCCGGAAGAAGCATTGAGAACACCTAGATGAAACAAGAATAAGAATTATGTTATGCTTATCCTTGACACGTCTCCCTCGTATCCATAATTTCTGATTGTTTCATGCCCATATTCTACAACGTTCATATAATTTTGGTAATATTTTATACTTTTTGGGAGACTAACTTACTTAACAAGTGCCCAATCCAGGTCCTGTTTTTTTTGTGTTTTTTGTTTCACGGAAAATCCATATCAAACGAAGGCCAAGCGCGTTAGAAATTTATGGTTTTTTTGAAATATATGTGAATTTTGGAAAGAAGAATCAACACAAACACGGTGCCCGAGGCTCTCACAAGCCAACAAGGCGTGACCAGGGGTGGTTGTGCCCTGGTATCTTGTATCCAGCTCTTAAGTAGTTTGGGGCCCTTCTTTTGCCACAAGAAATATAATTTCCCGATAAAAATTCCCTCAAAATTTCAGCCCAATTGGAGTTTCGGATATCTGGATATTTAAGAAATGGTGAAGGGCCAGAAAACAGTTGCGAAAACAAGACAAAAATAGAGAGAGAGAGAGAGATCCAATCTTGGAGGGACTACTGACCTCCGGTAGCCATGGCGGCCATGGACAAAAGGGTAAACCCTCCTCCCATCTAGGGGATACCAAGGAAGAAGAAGAAGGAGGGGGCTCTCTCCCCCTCTCCCGGTGGCGCCGGAGCGCCATCGGGGCAACCATCGTGACGACGATTTACACCAACAACTTCACCACCGTCACCACCAACTGTCTCCCCTGCAGCGGTGTACAACCTCTTTTCCTTGCTGTAATATCGACTTAAACATGGTGCTGAATGTTATATATTATTACCCAATGATGTGCGGCTATCTTATGATGTTTGAATAAATTTATTTTGTCCTACGGGTTAATTGTGGTATGGTGTGATTGATATGAGTTGTTTGTTAATATGATGTTGTCCAAAGGTGCCTTCCATGCCGAGCACACGTGAGGGATTCCCGCTAGAGGGTGTTGCAATACATTCACGATTCGCTTATAGTGAGTGGCCAGAGTGACACAAGCTTACACCTGAGTAAGGGGATTGTTGCGTATGGGAGTAAAAAGGACTTGATGTTTAATGCTATGGTTGCGTTTTACCTTAATGATCTTTAGTATATGCATATGTTTGCTAGAGTTCCAATCATAAGTGCATATGATCCAAGTACGGAAAGTGTGTTAGTGTATGACGCTCCCTCATTGCATATGATAAGTATCTACTGTGTTATATTCAGTTGCCTATGGACAATCTTTCTCTTGTGTTATGAAAAGCTTTCTACTAAACAACTAACTAAATTAATATTTATCTAAAACAATACCTAACTTTTATTATCATGCAAAACTATCTATTACACCTACTAAGTACTTCTAGTTTCCTTCCTGCAAATAGTTTCATGCCTGTTCTAGGTAAAGTAAGCGTGAGTGTGTGTAGAGTTGTATCGGTGGTCGATAGAACTTGAGATAATATTAATTCTACCTTCATCTCCTCATTGGGTTCTGTTGGGAAACGTCGCATGGGAAACAAAAAAATTCCTATGCACACGCAAGATCTATCCATGGTGATGAGCATCTACAAGAGGGAGAGTGGATCTACATACCCTTGTAGATTGCTAAGCGGGAAGCCTTAAAAAATGTGGTTGGTGTAGTCGGACGTCTTCGCAATCCAAATCGCCGAGCGTCCCGCGATCCGTCCCGCGATCCAATCACGACCCGTCCCGCGAACTCATCATGATCTATCCCGCAATCCAATCACGATCTGTCCCACAAACTCATCACGATTCGTCCCATGAACTCATCATGATCCGTCCCGCGAACTCATCAGGATCCATCTCACGATCTTGATCACGGTCCTTCCGATCTAGCGCCGAACGGACGGCACCTCCACGTTCAGCACACGTATAGCTCGATGACAATCTCCACCTTCTTGATCCAGCAAGAGGGAGCAGAGAGGTAGACGAGTTCACCGACAGCGTGACGGCGCCGCGGTGATGGTGGTGGAGCAATTCCGGTAGGGCTTCGCCTAAGCACTGCAGAAATCCGATCTAGAGGAGAAACTATGCACTGGAGGAACGTGCAGCACGTGGCTAAAAATTCTGTGCAAAAAACCCTAAAACCTACAGTATATATAAGAGGGAGGGAGGAGAGGACTTGGTGCAAGGGCCAAGCCTCCTTGGGTCGGCCGAAGTGGGGAGGAGAGGAGGACTCCTCCTCCAATCTTAGTGGGACCAGGATTCCTTCCTTTTTTTGGCATTTTTCCACCTTTTTCCCTTTGGGCTTTTCTTCCCAGCCGCATGGGCCTTGTCTGGGAATTCCACAAGCCCACAAATGGCTGGTATTTACTCTCCCACAGCCCATGTAGCCTCTTGGGTCGAAATACCCCTCCCGATTGTCTCCCGGTACACTACCGATGAGCCCGAAACTTTTCCGGCGACCAAAATAGGACTTCCTATATATGAATATTTACCTACGGGCCATTCCAGAGCTCCTCGTGATGTCTGAGATATCATCCGGGACTCCGTACAACCTTCGATCACCACCATACATAACTCTATACTACCGAAACGTCACCAAACCTTAAGTGTGTAGACCCTGCGGGTTCGAGAACTATGTAGACATGACCGAGACACCTCTAAGGTCAATAACCAATAGCGGGACCTAGATGCCCATATTGGTTCCTACATATTCTACGAAGATCTTTATCGGTCGAACCTCTATGTCAAGGATTCAGTTAATCCCATAAGATGTTCCCTTTGTTCTTCGGTATGTTACTTGCCCGAGATTCGATCGTCGGTATCTTCATAGCTAGTTCAACCTCGTTACCGGCAAGTCTCTTTACTCGTTCCGTAATACAAGATCCCGTGACTGACACTTAGTCACATTTCTTGCAAGGCTTGTTGTGATGTTTTATTACCGAGTGGGCCCTGAGATACCTCTCCGTCACACGGAGTAACAAATCCCAGTCTTGATCCATGCCAACTCAACAGACACCCTCGGAGATACCTGTAGAGTAACTTTATCGTCACCCAGTTATGTTGCGACGTTTGATACACACAAGGCACTCCTCTGGTGTCAGTGAGTTCCATGATCTCATGGTCATAGGAACATATGCTTGACATGTAGAAAACAGTAGCAATAAACTGACACGATCATATGCTACGTTTGTAGTTTGGGTCTTGTCCATCACACCATTCTCCTAATGATGTGATCCCGTTCTCAAATGACATCTCATGTCCATGGCTAGGAAACCTTAACCATCTTTTATCAATGAGCTAGTCTATTAGAGGCATACTAGGGACATGGTTTTGTATATGTATCCACACATGCATCTAAGTCTCCGATCAATACAATTATAGCATGGATAATAAACGATTATCATGAACAAGGAAATATGATAATAACTAATTTATTATTGCCTCCAGGGCGTATTTCCAACAGTCTCCCACTTGCACTAGAGTCTATAATCTAGTTCACATCCGCACTGTTATGAATCTAACACCCAATGAGTTCTGGGGCTCGATCATGCTTTGCATGTGAGAGAGGTCTTATAGTCAATGGGTCTGTGACATTCAGATCCAAGTATACTTTGCAAATCTCTATGACAAACCATAAACACTTCTACCAGAATCCACTTGGTACTATTCCAAATGGATGCTCCACTCTACGTATCCAGATTGCTACTACGAGTCATCCGGATTGGTGTTAAAGCTTGCATCGACGTAACTCTTTATGACGAACTCCTTATCACCTCCATAATCGAGAAACATCTCCTTAGTATTTTAGTCACTAAGGATAATCTTGACCGATGTCCAGTGATCCACTCCTGGATCACTTTTGTACCCCTCAATTGACTCATGGCAAGGCACACACCAGGTGCGGTACACAACATGGCATAATATAGAGCCTATGGCTAAGGCATAGGGGACGACGTTCATCCTTTCTCTTTCTTCTGCTGTTGTCGATATTTGAGTCTCACTCAACTTCACACCTTACAAACCAGGCGAGAACTCTTTCTCTGACAGATCCATTTTGAACTCTTTCAAAATCTTGTCAAGGTATGTACTCATTGAAAGTCTCATCTAGCATCTTGATCTATCTCTATAGATCTTGATGTTCAACAATTAGGTAGCTTTATCCAGGTCTTCCTTTGAAAAACTCTTTTCAAACAACCGTTTATGCTTTCCAGAAATTCTACATCATTCCGAATAGCAATATGACATCCACATACACTTATCAGAAACTCTACAGTGATCCCACTCACTTTATTGCACATACAAGTTTCTCATAAACTTTGTATAGATTTAAAAATTTTGATCACCTTATCAAAGTGTATATTCCAACTCTGAGATGCTTGCTTTAGTCCATAGAAGGAACACTGAAGCTTGCTCACCTTTTAGCATCCTTAGGACTGACAAAACCTTCTGGTTGTATCTCATACAACCTTTCCTTCAGGAACGAAACGATGTTTTGGCATCCATCTGCCAGATTTCATAATTGAAAAATGCAGCAATAACATAATTCCAACAGACTTTAGTATCACTACGAGTGAGAAAGTCTCATCGTAGTCAACTCCTTGAACTTGCCGGAAACTTCTTTGCGACAAGTCGAGCTTTATAAATGGTGACATTCACCATCAGCGTCTGTCTTCATTTTAGAGATCCATTTGTACTCAACGACCTACCGTCCAACGAGCAAGTCTACCAAAGTCTATACTTGGTTTTCATATATGGATCCTTTCTCGGATTTCATGGCCTCTAACCTTTTGTCGGAATCTGGGCGCATCGTCGCTTCTCCATAGCTCGTAGGTTCATCTTTGTCCAACAACATGACCTCCAAGACAGGGTTGTCGTGCCGCTCAGGAGTAGTACACGTCCTTGTCGACCTAGGAAGTTTGATAGTAACTTGATCCGAAGCTTCATGATCATCATCATTAAATTCCTCTTCAACTAAAGTAGGCTTCACAGAAACATCTTCCTGCGCTGCGCTACTCTCTGGTTGAACAAAGGTTCAACAACCTCATCAAGTTCTATCTTCCTCCCACTCAATTCTTTTGAGAGAAACTCTTTCTCGAGAAAGGACCCAGTTTTAGCAACAAACATTTTATGCTTGGATCTGAGGTAGAAGGTTTACCCAACTGTCTTTAGGGTATTCTATGAAGATGCATTTGTCCGCTTTGGGTTTGAGCTCATTAGGTGAAAACCCTTTTTCACATAAGTGTTGCAGCCCCAAACATTAAGAAATGATAGCTTAGGTTTCTATCAAACCATAATTCACACGATGTCAACTCAATGGATTTAGATGGTGCCCTATCTAAAGTGAATGTAGTTGTCTTTAATGCATAACCCCAAAACGATAGTGGTAAAAGGATAAGAGACATCATAATTCGCACCATATCCAATAGAGAACGACTATGATGTTCGGACACACCATCACACTATGGTGTTCCAGGTGGCATGAGTTGTGAAACAACTTTCACATTGTCTTAAGTTGTATACCAACCTCGTAACTCAGATATTCACCTCCACGATCATATCATGAACATTTTATCTTCTTGTCACGATGATCTTAAACTTCACTCTAAATTTGCTTGAACTTTTTCAGACGATTCAGACTTGCGTTACATTAAGTAAATATACACTATTATCTACTCAAATCATTAGTGAAGGTAAGAAAATAACGATATCCACCGAATGCTACAAGACTCATTGGATTGCATACATCAACATGTACCATTTCCAATAAATCACTTGCCCGCTCCATCAAACCAGAAAACGGGGTCCTTAGTCATCTTGCCCAAGAGGCATGGTTCGCATGTCTCAACCAATTCGAAATCAAATGAGTCCAAAGATCCATCAGCGTGGAGTTTCTTCATGCGCTTTATACCAATATGACATTTAGCGGCAGTGCCACAAGTATGTGGTACTATCATTATTAACTTTGTATCTTTTGGCATCAATGTTATGAACATGTGTATTACTATGATCAAGATTCAACAAACCATTCTCACTGGGTGCATGACCATTGAAGGTATTATTCATGTAAACAGAATAACCATTATTCTTTAACTCAAATGAATAATCATGTTGCAATAAACATCATCTAATCACGTTCATGCTCAACGCAAAACACCAAATAACATTTATTTAGGTTCGTCACTAATCTCGAAGGTAGAGAGAGCGTGCGATGTTGATCACATCAACCTTGGAAACATTTCCAACACACATTGTCACCTCACCCTTAGCTAGTGCTTCGATTATTCTGTAGATTTTATTTCGAGTTACTAACATTTAGCAACCGAACCGGTATCCAATACCTAGGTGCTACTAGGAGTACTAGCAAGGTACACATAAATAACACGTATATCAAATATACTTCTGTCGACGTTGCCAGCCTTATTATCTACCAAGTATCTAGGGTTGTTCCGCTTCAGCGACCGCTCTCCTCATAATCGAAGCACTTAGTCTTGGGTTTGGGTTCAACTTTGGGTTGCTTCACTGGAGCAGCAACTGACTTGCTATCCATCAAGTTTTCCCTCCTTGCTCCTGCCCTTCTCGAAACTAGTGGTTTGACTAACCATCAACACTTGACGCTCCTTCTTGATTTCTACCTTTGCGATGTCAAACATCGCGAACAGCTCAGGGATCATTATTTCTATCCCTGGCATTTTATAGTTCACACCAAGTTCTAGTAGCTTAGTGATAGTGACTTGGAGAACTATATCAATCACTATCTTATCTGGAAGATCAACTCCCACTCGATTCAAGCGATTGTAGCACCCAGAAAATCTGAGCACATGCTCAACGATTGAGCTATTCTCTTTCATATTACAGGCAAAGAATATTGTTGGAGATCTCATATCTCACAACACGGGCATGAGCCTGAGATCTTAATTTCAGCTCTTAGAACATCTCATATGTTCTGTGACGTTCAAAACGTTTTGGAGCCTCGATTCTAAGTCGTAATGCATGACACACTAAACTATCAAGTAGTTATCAAAACGTGTCTGTCAGATGTTCACAACATCTACAAACAACGCTAGAGGGGTTAGCGCACCGAGCGGTGCATTAAGGACATAAGCCTTTTGTGCAGCAATGAGGACAATCCTCAGATCATGGAGCCAGTCCGCAATATTGCTACCATCATCTTTCAACTCTATTTCTCTAGGAACATATAAAAATTCAAGGGAGCTACAGTGTGACCTAGTAATCTACAACACAGTTTGCAAAGACACAACTAACTATGTTCATGATAATGAGTTCAATTAATCATATTACTTAATAACTCCCACTCAAATTGACATCCCTCCAGTCATTCGAGTGATATATGATCCAAATTCACCAACTCAAGTCCGATCATCACGAGAGTTGAGGTGGTTTCAATGGTGAACATCATCATGTTGATCATATCTACTATATGACTCATGTTCGACCTTTCGGTATATTGTGTTCCGAGGCCATGCATGTACATGCTAGGCTCGTCAAGTTTAACTCGAGTGTTCTGCATGTGCAACACTTTCTTGCACCCGTTGTATGTGAATGTAGAGTCTATCACACCCGATCATCACGTGGTGTCTCAACACGACGAACTTTCGCAACGGTGCACACTCGGGAGAACACAATTCATCTTGAAATTTAAGTGAGGGATCACCTTATAATGCTACCGTCATCCTAAGCAAAACAAGGTGCATAAAAGGATTAACATCACATGCAAATCATAAGTGACATGATATGGCCATGAACTTGTGCTTTTGATCTCCATCTTGAAAGCACTGGCATGATCTCCATCATCACTGGCAAGACACCATGATCTCCATCATCTTGATCTCCATCAACGTGTCTCCATCGGGGTTGTCGCACCCAACATGCTTCTACTACTATTGCTACTGTTTAGCGATAAAGTAAAGCATTACATAGCGCTTAATGATTGACACGCAGGTCATACAATAATTAAAGATAACCCTATGGCTCCTGCCGGTTGCCGTACTCATTGACATGCAAGTCATGATAATCTATACATCACATGATCATCTCATACATCATATATATCACATCATGTAATTGGCCATATCATATCACAACATACCCTGCAAAAACAAGTTAGACGTCCTCTAATTGTTGTTGCATGTTTTACGTGGCTGCTACGGGTATCTAGCAAGAACAATTCTCATCTACACAAAAACCACAACGGTGATACACTAGTTGCTTTTCAACCTTCTCAATGACTGCTGTTGTCAAATCCGATCCAACTAAAGTGAGAGAAACTAGCACCCGCAATCCATCTATGCAACAAGTTGCGGTTAAGGGAACCGGTCTCTCGTAAGCATATGAGTAATGTTGGTCCAGGCCGCTTCATCTGACAATACCTCTGAACCAAAACACAACCAAGGGAGGAAGCAATCTAAACATCAACGCCCACGAACTCTTTGTGTTCTACTCAAGATCTCATCTACACATAGACCTAGCTCATGATGCCACGATTGGGAAACGTCGCATGGGAAACAAAAAAATTCCTACGCACACGCAAGATCTATCCATGGTGATAAGCATCTACGAGAGGGAGAGTGGATCTACATACCCTTGTAGATCGCTAAGAGGGAAGCGTTAAGAAACGCGGTTTGTGTAGTCGAACGTCTTCGCGATCCAAATCGCCGAGCGTCCCACGATCTCATCACGATCCGTCCCGCGATCCAATCACGATCCATCCCGCGAACTCATCATGATCCATCTCGCGATACAATAACGATCCATCCCGTGAACTCATCACGATCCATCCCGTGAACTCATCACGATCCGTCCCGCGAACTCATCACGATCCGTCTCGCGATCTTGATCACGGTCCATCCGATCTAGCGCCGAAAGGACGGCACCTCCGCGTTCAGCAGACGTACACCTCGATGATGATCTCCGCCTTCTTGATCCAGCAAGAGGGAGCGGAGAGGTAGTCGAGTTCACCGGTAGCGTGACGTTGCCACGGTGATGGTGGTGGAGCAATTCCGGCAGGGCTTCGCTTAAGCACTGCAGAAATCCGATCTAGAGGAGAAACTATGCACTAGAGGAACGGGCAGCACGTGGCTAAAAATTCTATGCAAAAAACCCTAAAACCTCCAGTATATATAAAAGGGAGGGATAAGAGTACTTGGCGCAAGGGCCAAGCCTCCTTGGGTCGGCCGAAGTGGGGAGGAGAGGAGGACTCCTCCTCCAATCCTAGTAGGACTAGGATTCCTCCCTTTTTTGGCCTTTTTCCACCTTTTTTCCTTTGGGCTTTTCTTCCCAGCCGCATCAGCCTTGTGTGGGACTTCCAGCAGCCAACAAAGGTCTGGTATTTACTCTCCCACAGCCCATGTAGCCTCTTGGGTCGAAATACCCCTCCTGGTGGTCTCCCGGTACACTACCGGCACTCCCGGTACACTACCGATGAGCCCGAAACTTTTTTGGCGACCAAAATAGGACTTCCTATATATGAATCTTTACCTCCGGACCATTACGGAGCTCCTCCTGACGTCCGGGATATCATCTAGGACTCTGAACAACCTTTGGTCACTACCATACATAACTCTATCCTATTGAAACGTCACCAAACCTTAAGTGTGCAGACCCTACGGGTTCGAGAAGTATGTAGACATGACTGAGACACCTCTACGGTCAATAACCAATAGCGGGACCTGGATGCCCATATTGGTTCCTACATATTCTACGAAGATCTTTATCGGTCGATCCTCTATGTCAAGGATTCAGATAATCCCGTAAGATGTTCCCTTTGTTCTTCGGTACGTTACTTGTGCGAGATTCGATCGTCGGTATCTCCATACCTAGTTCAACCTCGTTGCTGGCAAGTCTCTTTACTCGTTCTGTAATACAAGATCTCGTGACTAACACTTAGTCACATTGCTTGCAAGGCTTGTTGTGATGCTGTATTACCTAGTGGACCTTGAGATACCTCTCCGCCACACAGAGTAACAAATCCCAGTCTTGATCCATGCGAACTCAACTGACACCCTCGGAGATACTTGTAGAGTACCTTTATAGTCACCCAGTTACGTTGCGATGTTTGATACACACAAGGCACTCCTTCGGTGTCAGTGAGTTGCATGATCTCATGGTCATAGGAACATATACTTGACATGCAGAAAACAGTAGCAATAAACTGACACGATCATATGCTATGTTTGTAGTTTGGGTCTTGTCCATCACACCATTCTCCTAATGATGTGATCCCATTATCAAATGACATCTCATGTCCATGGCTAGGAAACCTTAACCATCTTTGATCAACGAGCTAGTCTATTAGACGCATACTAGGGACATGGTTTTGTCTATGTATCCACACATGCATCTAAGTCTTCAATCAATACAATTATAGAATGGATAATAACGATTATCATGAACAAGGAAATATGATAATAACTAATTTATTATTGGCTCTAGGGCATATTTCCAAAAGGTTCGACACTCTTACTTATCAAAAAAGACTACAAACGATCCCCTACACTTGTGGGTTATCAATCCTTCATCAAGTTAAATTTGTGACAACAACGGATTTAGCACACCACTTATTCTTCTTGGAAAGATTGAGTACAGATAAGAGCATGGACTTGAAGAAGTCTTCAATGGAACACATGTAAGAATTTAGTGAAAGAGGATACTACGAATGAATGGAAATCCATGAGAATGAAGAGATCATGATCCTACTAGAGAAAATTAGAATGAAGCGCCGGAATAATTGAGATACGAACGAAGAGACAACAAATGAGAAGAATTTGAGAATGAAAACTAGAACTGAGAATGATGGATTCTTCTAAAATGATGGCCTTCAGAGGATCGATAAATGAAAACAACTCTAAAATGCTCCGGATAGATATGAACAATTTCTCATGATTAGATTTTTTTTTGAAAGAATAGCATGAAGTTTGAACACAGAAATCTTCAAGAGAATGGATAAGATTTAAGAGAAATTTTTGTTGAGTCTTCAATGCTGAGAATGATGAAGGGAAACAACACCAAGAATTAATGAGATACTCAGGAATAATGAAAAAGGAAAAATTGAGACAACAATGAAAATCATTGGAAGCGATCTTGGAGAAGGAATATGACTGTTGGGATTCATTCTTACGCCATTTTTGAAAGAACGGATATCAAGAAAAGAAAAGAAGAACCATGTTAGATCCCGGGAAAAACATGTTGATTATGGATCAACTCAAAGAAAACACCATAGAATCGATTGTTTAAGAAGAGAGATTGCACTGGTAAAAATTAAAATTTGATGAGGTGAGACCCTCGAAATAATTTGAAAGAATTTTGAATCGAAACACAAATCTTCTGAGATATCTTCAGCACTTGGATAAGAATGGAGAGGTGAATAAACAATGTAGGCTTGGATAAGAATTTCCAACACGGTAAAAGATTGGACAAATGACGAAGGATATGATGAACACCGAGAGTTTGAATAGAATACGCTGGGGAGGAAACGAGAATGAAGAATGATGAGCTCATAGCCACTACTAGAATCAGGGTATTTGGCGTCTGCCAATTCTTTTCCATATGCCAGCAGACGACAAAGAAGGTCTTTGCCATCAGCTTCCAAAAACCAGACGTCACTGAACTAACTGATGGAAAACATCTTGTTTTCCATTAGTGAGTTGTTTGTCGTCAATGTCTGCTAGCTGACGGCCACGAGCATAAAAAGCAGACAACAAAGACCTGCCTGGAGGCAAAGGACCTAGATGGCTTAGGTCAAACGGGTCGTCTACTACTATACTCTTTGTCGTATGCTAGCAGACGACAAAGAGCCTCTATATCTAACATCGTCAACAACCCACTCACCCCCCTCTCTCTCTTTATTTCTCTCTCAATGTCCCTCTCTCCCCTGAGCCCCCGAGCTCCGCCCCGCCACACCGCTGCCCCGCCACCCGACCTCCACTGACCCTTGCCGCCCGACCGCCACCGCCTCCCTGCCGCCCCGGCGCCCCTGTCCCCCACCGCTCGGCCGCCACCACTGCCCCGGCCGCCACCGCTGCCCCGGCGCCCACGCCGCCCTTGCTACTTGGGTGCCTCCTAACCAGGGAGAGTTGTCTTTGGAACCTCTTTGTCTGGCGTGGGTGTCTATTCTGCAATGAACTCTGCCAACGCCCGACTCTATATCATGGAAGTGCTCTCATACTTTAATCCAAATCTCGACAGCTCTAGTGTCCACTCGACTATCCTGCCAGTGGCTTCGGGGTTCCTCAATATACACTGTAATGGAAAACGAGTGACAACTGTGATTTCGTGGGCTTAGAAGTAGTGATGCAGCTTCCTCGAGGCCATGATGAGGCCAAAGATTAGCTTTTGCACTCGAGAGTACCTTGACCTAGCCCACTGTAACAGGGATCTGACAAAGTACACCGGTCACTGAACCACTTTCTTCTTTGCCACTTCCTTGGTAGTGACTTCGCTTGCTTGCTGAGGTCCTCCTTGATTTGTGTTAGTCCCTACTGCAGATGCTTCGGTCTCGCCCCCGACAGCAACAATTGCAGCGGCTGCATCTTCATCCGCATCTCGATATGCCACTAGCGCTGCACTAACCACTTGATTTGTTGCCGCCAAATATAGCAATAACAGTACTTGCAGTTTAGGAGGGACTAAGGTGGGAGCGGAGGAAAAGTAAGCCTTCATATCCTATAGTGCTGCTTCTGCTTCCAGGGTCCACTTCATCGACCCAGCCTTCTTCAGTATCTGAAAGAATGGTAGGGAACGTTTAACGAATTAGGATATGAACTTGTTCAATGCGGCAACACATCCGGTCAAACGTGTGATGTCCTTGATGGTCTTGGGTTCTTGTATCTGTTCGATCGCCTTGATCTTGTCGGGGTTGGCTTCTATTCCTCGCTGAGACACAAAGAACCCAAGCATCTTGCAGGAGGGGACACCGAACACACACTTCTCAGGGTTGAGCTTCAAGTTGATCTTGCACAGGTTTGCAAAAGTTTCTTCTAAGTCTTGTATGAGATTTGCTTCGTCCTTCGTCTTGACTACTACCCAACGCTCTTTAACTCGAAGGGCATAGGTAAAAAGCAGTATATGCCACACGGAGTTATGAACACAGTCTTTTCTTCACCTTCCATAGCCATGAATATCTAGTGGTATCCGGAGTAGGCGTCCAAGAAGGAGAGAAAATCACACCCGGAAGTGGAATCAACGATCTGATCGATGCACGACAAGGGAAAAGGGTCCTTCGGGCATGCCTTGTTCAAGTCAGTGAAGTCTATGCAAAGCCTCCATTTCCAATTCGCCTTCGAGCACCACTACTGGGTTGGCTAACCAAGTTGGATGCAGTACTCCTCTCACCAAACAAGTTGCTTCAAGTTTCTTGATGTCTTCAACAATGAACTATTGTCGTTTCAAAGCTTGCTTCGTAACCTTTTGCTTTACGGGTCTGGCATGAGGGCAGACAGCAAGGTGGTGCTCAATTACCTCCCTGGGAACACCGGGGATGTCACATGGCTGCCAAGAAAACACATCGACGTTCGCCCGCGGGAAGGCAACGAGCACGCTTTCCTATTTGACAGTAAGGGTGGCATTGATGATGAATGTACCATCGGTGCCATCCAACCTCGTCGGGACCTTCTTCGTCTTAGGATAGGTGATCTTGGTCTTCTTCCTGATGGAACTCTCCACCAGGTCATCATCAGGTGCAGCGCACTCCGAAGAGGCGCGCTTCTCGGAGTCCTTGCCAGTGTTCGTACCAGATTTCCTTGCTTTCGTCGAACACTTGACGGGAGATGGAATTTCTGCTGCATCGGCTGCTATCATGTCTCGATCCATCTTGTCTATGCATATGACTCCGTCCTTCTTGTCAGATGGAATGGAGATGACCCTAATGGGCCTTGGCATCTTCAGGGTGATGTAAGCGTAGTGGGACGCTGCCATGAATTTTGCCAAAGCTGGGTGTCGGTGCACTAGCATAGGAGTACCCAGTACCCCTGACTAAGACACAGGCGACAATGGTAAAAACACTCCACGCATCAAGACAACCGAGTGCCACATCATCTCACTATCTCCGCTCTTCGTCTTGCGTCCACGCCCCCCGCCGAACCACAAAGGTGCCGATGTCCCCATAGGTGATCATGTGCATCTAGCCCCGACACTAGGCGATGGATAATTCCATTGTAAGGCAGGGGCAAATCAACCACATCGAATACCACCTTCTCGGTCCAGAAGTTCAACTCCCCACCAAACATCACAGGCAAAGTGGTCTTTCCCTTGGGTTGGCTCCTGCTGGGATTGACACCTTGGAATGTTCCTGTTGCTTTGAGCTCTTCGTCAGGGATGTGTAGCCTCTCAACCACCTTAGGGGAAATCAAGTTCAATCCTTCCTTGTCGTCAACTAACATCTGGGTCACCTTGAGGTTACGGATTGTCGGAGATACCAACAACGACAAGTATCCGACCACAGTAGTATGGTCAGGATGATCCTCTTCATCAAACATGATAGGCGTGTGGGACCACCTAAGTGGTTTCATGGATTCTGCAGCAGGTTCCACGGTGTTGACTTCGCGCACCCATTCCTTGACCTCATGGTGAGAGAAATGCAGGGATGCACCCCGGTCAGCACACATGGCTTCAATTTCCCCCTAAATTACCGATCACTGGTATCCTCCTCTTCATCCTCATCCTCACTCATGTCATCTGTCTCTTTCTTCTCGCGGCCTCTGGACGGCTTTTCCTTCTCCTACGGGGTCTTGCCATGGCGGCCTCCTCTACCGCCATGACCCTTCACGGCGGCACCGTCTTGGCCCTTCTCCTTGTCGCGTTTCTCATACTCGGCTCTCTATTTCTCAGCTAATTGTTTAACTTGGCGGCATTCTTGGGGATCGTGGCCCTTGGTGTGGTCGATCTTGCAGTATGGCCCATCGGATTCCCCGGTTTTCTCTGCAGCAATAGCCTCCCGGCAATCAGCACACGTGGTAGCTCCCTTGCCGGGGGTCTCGGCCTTGGCTTTCTTGCCGACGCTGAGATCACCAGAGCTCTCAACGGCTAACATTGTTTTTCCCTTGCGCTTCTTATTGCACTTTCGATTATTCCCCTTCGAGATAGGGCATCATCATCGTCATCTAGCATCATCTCCGGGCAATCGCTTTCCCTCTTCAGCACGAGCACACTTGTCTACCAATGTGTACAGCTCATTGACGGTCTTGGGGACTTTGACGTTCATCTTAGCCCACATCCTGTTGTTGCACACGTTCGAGTGGAACGCGGTAATCATAAAACCGGGGTGAGTCTCCGAAATGTTGCGGTGCACTCGACTGAACCTCTAGATATACTTCCATGGAGTCTCCCCCTCTTTGTGTGGATGGACTTATAAGTCGTTGGGCTGTTGTAGGAGCGAAAGTAGTGTTAGAGGGGGGGGTGATTAGATTACTTGAACAAAAACATCTACTTTTGCCCAATTTTATGTCTTGGCAGATTTCAGCATTTATAGAACGTCAAGTACACCCTACACATGCATGTCTACGAGTATAGCAGCGGAAAATAAAGACAAGAATGTATGTAAAGGAAGGGTAGGAAGATCAAACGCAATTGGTGACAATGATTTTCCCGTGGTTCCGATAGGTGGCGCTATCGTACATCCATGTTCATGGAGTCTTCAACCCATGGAGGGTAATGGTCACGAGAGTCCATGGAGGGCTCTACCCACTTAGAGTTCCACGAAGAGGCAACCTTGACTATACCATGATGGCCTACGTCCACGGAGAACTAGCCTAACCCGGGGTAGATCTTCACAAAGTAGGCGATCTCCTTGCCCTTACAAACTTCTTGGTTCACTCCACAACACGAAGCAGGAGGCTCGCAAGTGACACCTAAACAATCTAGGAGGCACCACCCTCCGAAAGGTAAAAGGCTCGATTGTGTCGATGAACTCCTTGCTCTTGTGCTTCAAGATGATAGACTCCTCAACACACAATCACTCTCTCACAGATTTGTCTTGGTGGAAGAGGTTGATTGGGTGGAAAGCAACTTGGGGAGGCTAGAGATCAAGATTCATCTGCTAGGATGGGAATGGTATGATCTCAACATATGAGTAGGTGGCAATCTCTCAGAAAATCAATAGGTATGAGTGGGGAATTGTTCTGAGTGCTTCTCTTGCGAGTGAGTGGTGGTGGAGGGGTATATGTAGGCATATCCAAGAATTCAACCGTTACACGAAAAATGACCAACTCGGTGACACTGATGTGTTAATATCGGTAGTACCGAAGTGACCAAAAGGTGGCAAATTTTGAATCTCGGTGGGACCGATATAGGAAACTCGGTTGCACCGGTAAGGTGACCAACGGTCTGCTTGCCCAATCTCGGTGACGCCGATCCGATCATCTCGGTGGGACTGATATTGTGAATTTGCGTAACAGAAAGTTGGCAACCTAAACTCGATGGCACCGATGTAGAATCAGTTGCACCGAAGTGGCTCGGGTTTGGCTGAGTTTGTCTAGGTTCTGGAATCGGTGGCACCGCGTGGAAAGTGTTCGTTGCACCGATTTTGAATACTTTGCTTTGGACAAACTTTTATGGAAGAGATTGTGTGTGTATGTGGTGACTATCACTTGTGCATGTATGAGTGTTTTGTTCACCAACAAAACCTTGCCCCTTTTAATAGTATAGTCTTTCCTATGGACTCAAGGTGATTTCTCACAAAAGATAAAATGTAGAGTCCTTTGCTTGAGGCTTTGCCAATCTATTTCCTTGTGTCTTGGGGTATTCCACAATCCTTATGCCAACCCATCATTGAACTTTTCTTGAAACATACTTAGTGGAAACATTAGTTCAATGACATATATGTTGTTATTAATTACCAAAACCACCAAGGGAGCAAATGTGCTTTCAATCTCCCCCTTTTTGGTAATTGATGGCAACATATATATCAAAGCTTTGACATATTATATAATAAATGAATATAATTGTCTTTTGAGAAGTATGTGACAATAAACAGCTCCCCCTAAATTTGTGCATTATTTTAAATTTGCATTTGAATACAAATGCACAATCGATTAGGTACATGGGGCACTTCTTCCATGTCACATACAACTTGCTGGTGTGCGAGAGTAATAAGAGATAACAACATAGCACAACACATCAAGCAAAGTGAATGATCATCACATAATCATCAAATGGTAGGAAATAGTAGCAACACACATTAAAGCATATGATCAAACACGAACAAAAGTATTTCACATCAAACCAAAGAACCAAATGTTTTGAAAAGCAGCAAATAAAATAGACGCTCTCTCACTGGAAGCCTAAGATCTATATACAACTTCTCCCCATTTGGCAACAAGTTACCAAAAATCTCAAAGAGATATAGCTAATTGTTTTTCTGTGGTTGATCTCCTTTGGTAGTCGATGTCGGATTTGAGAGAACTGAGCCGGCGAAGACATCTGCTAAAGTCCTAGATGGAGTTGGAGTAGATACTAGAGGCACTTGAGCTGATGGAGTGGATGTTACTATGGCTGGAGCAAAAGATGAAGGCCTCGTCTCTAGAGCCGGCATTGTAGGTGTCCTGGCCTTAGTAGTGAACTGGGCAGTCGTCCTGATAGGTGCACTATCCTCATCATCATCAGACTCAGACATTGAAGAGGTGCGACGGATTGGGGCTTCATCAACCTCCTTCTTAAGCTCATTGACTGTCTTAGTCAGCCCATCAACCTTGTGATTAAGAGTTTTCACTCTATCCTCAATGACATTCACAAGGCTCTCCTAAGTGTCCATGATGGTTTTCATATCCTTATTCATGTCCATGACAGTGGTGATCAAGTGATCCATCTGCTCGTTCCTGGATTTGGGGACCTAAGCACTAGTGGCTCGAGCTGCCTCTGCATGTGCCTCTGCTTGTGCGTGAGTTGTAGCTGATGTGGGATGATCTGTGTCCATCACCACAACGTTGTCCTCGAGATGCTTCTCAATATTAGAATTGATAAGCATCTGAATATAGGGTGCATAGCAGCATCAGTTCTTCTGATCAGCAACAACCCTCTTCACAGTCTCTACTATCAAATCCATCACTCGAATCCTGGTGTGACGATCAAGATGGATGAGCATGTTGATGGAGTACCAATGAATCATCTTCTCATCTCCAGACTTGGGCATCAAAGTATGCCTCACGATGGTGTTCATGGTACGGAGGCCTAGCTGGAGGAAGTAAATAGATCCCAACTTGTGAGATTGCACATTAGCAGCAGGGATAGGATTATAAATATCCTTCATAGCATTGTGGCTCTCCTTGGATTCTGAGTAGACATCCAAATCTCCATCCTGTACCTTTGGGACTCCTAAGATGGTAGCCCACTCATCAAGAGTAAATTCATATCTTGCTCCTTTAATCATTAAAACTATCCTACCATCTCCATAAAAATGAGAAGTGGAGTAGAACTGCATGATCATCTCATCATTCCAAGCAGTGAACTCCTTCCCAACAAATTTATCTAGCCCAATGCAGTGGAAGTTGTATTGGACACATGGAAAGTAGTCCTCGTTGTCTTTGATATATTTCCAGTCCACATATCTCATGTCACTGACTGCAGGGCTCTTGTCAAGCAAAATTGTCTCATAGAAGTCTTGCTGCTCCTTGGTGTAAAACCTATAATCCATAGCAGTCTTTCTCCTATGGTCAAATTGATCAATAGCTCTCCATGCCCTCAGCCCTGAATCCTTCCTCTTCTTCATAACCTTAGCTCTAGGATGGCTGGCATCATGTATAGGAAGTTGAGGTCTGAGGTTCATCAGAACAGACATAGCATCATCATCATCTTCTTCTCTGAAAGTGGACTTATTATTCTCTGGCAGTCCTCTTGGACTTCTGTTCAGCAGCTTTCTTGGATGCAGCATTGGTGCTCTTGGAGGGACCAGACTTAGGCATAGCATCAGCCAAAAGTTTCTTAGCCTTCTTCTTAGGAGGGGCCTGAGAAGCAAGTTCCTCCTCTTCCTCCTCTTTAGTAGCAGAACCAACAGACTCCTCTGGATCCTCATACATAGAGGGAGGCCTGCCCATAACATGGATGATCCTCTTCCTGGCTATCTTCTTCTCTCCTGCCTTCTTAGGCAAAGACTTCCTTGGAATCTCAACAGACATAGTTTCCCTAGCACTCTCATGTGCTTTGAATGTCTCTACAGGTGCATAAACTTTGCTGAGCACCCTCCTAGATGAGGTGGCCTCATTTGCAGATTTCCTTGCAGCCCTCTCTTGCTTCTTAGCAAGAACATCTTCTAGAACAAAATCAGAATCTTCCGCATCAGAATTTTGACTCTCTTCCTAGTCCTTGTTGCAGCCTTAGGCAACCCATGAGAACTGGGAGTGCCTCGATCTAAGGATGAGTTGGACTCGGGACTAGTGCTTGAACTCATATCAACATTTTTCTCCTCCAAATTCTGGCTATCTTCAGCATCCATGTCTCACCCTGTGAATAGAGTATAGAAGAGTGGAATAGGATAAGTCATCACAAAATACAGAGATTTTTGAAAGTTTGAACTAGAAATTTCCAAAGTTTTGCATTCTGACATATGTATATCGGTACATCTGAGGCAAACTTTTCGGTCACACCGAGACAAACAACCTTCTTTCCAGTAACTTGGCACCATTTTCGGTTGCACAGAAAATGAGCACTCGGTTCCACTGATGTGTTCTTAGTGTGGCACAAAAGAAAATCAGTGACACCAATTATTTCACATTGGTTCTACCGAGATACAGGAGGCGGACGGCAAAACCCTAAAAAATCGTCGTTCACTATCTAATGGGATTTTCTATTAGATGGAACAATCTCAAACAGTGGCTTGACTAGAAATAAACCCCAATGCGCATGAATCGGACAGTGGAGCATGAGAGGGGGCCGAATCCATACCCTAATTTGGCAATGGATCCGCTACGACGGCGGCTTTGGAGAAGAAAACGTCGATGGCGGCAATTCCCAGCGGCGGAGGCGCTCGGAGAAGCAAGGCGATGAGCAGGGGCCTTCGGAACGGCAGTTAGGGTTGTGGAGGCTTGACGTTTGAAGAATGGATTTCAAAATGTTGGGGTCCACAGATTATATACCCATCACTTTCATTGACATCAATTTGATGTTTTCGGTGTCACCGAGTTTCACAATTGTCAGCTGACAGGGAACCTCGGTGTAACCAAGAATATGAAATCAGCAGTATCGAGATTGAAAAACCAGATCAACCCTAGGCATTTGGTGAGACCAAGAATTTGGAGTTGGCTCCACCGATATGCACTTGGGAGGTTTTAATGGTTAGTCCTTGATGATATGGAACTTCGAGTACTCCTCACATAGAGAGATCGAGAAGTACTTGTTCAAATTTTGTGATGCATCATGAATAGAATATGAGGGGAGAAAGCATAGTTAGCTACAGGAGTCATCCTAGGCATTCTTGTATATCCAATTGGCAAAGTGAAAATCAAAAAAACAAATAGCAACAATTGCATATACTCAAATGAGTAAATAAATGCAAACCAACATGCTCAGACAATAAGATGTCAAATGAAATCATGGCAAACATGCACAAATACAATAGCATATAACAAGCACTTTGGCGACGACGGAGTCATCTATATATGAGTATATTGACTTAGGACCCAAGTAAGAATACTTGATCATAGGTCATACTCATTGTTTAAGCACAAGTGGGGTTACCACTTTTACACAAAGCATTTAATGTTGTCACATTCTATGAGATGCTTTGACTCAATTCTTAGAATAAAGCTCCCCCTTGATGTGACATCCCCCCATAGGAGGGATAAACTAACCTTGGGTTTTGTCGATGAAGACTTCATGTAGGTGAAGTAGTGGTGGATGCTCAAAGTTGATGAAGATCACCAAGAGTTGGGAGCATCCTTGTTGTTTCATTACTCTTCTCACCTGCATGGGTTAGTCCCAACACACAAGAGACAGATACAAGGATATCTATAGACATGGAGTGCAAAGCATATGTGATGATGTCCATTGATTTGTTGATTACCTTGTCCCTTGCTTACCTTTGAGGTAATGTGTGACTCCTTGAACTATTGCATGATGTTGATGTTGATTGCAACTATTTCTAGCCAATAATGAATTTGAGTGAATTTCATTGGCGGAGTCACCCCTCAAGAACTTCTCTAGTTCTTCTTCTTGGGGACCCACATCAAGTTGATGGGGATCCTCGGTGTTGAAGTAGCACTTGTAAAAGTTGAGCTTGCAGTAGCCTAGGGAACCCACTTCACCAAATCTTGGGATTCATCTTCATATGAGTCAATGTCCTCTTGAAGCTTGTTCTTGTCCTTGAGCTTGGGTCTTGTGGTGGAAGGTCATCTTGATATTTTGTTCCCTTGTGGAGAGTATTTTCATACTTATCCTTTTGAGTGACCAATTGGGGATTGGGATATTGATCTTGTTCCCATTCAACTCCATTAGCGTTGATGTAGCCAACACCATGATTCTTCAGGTATCCTCCGTGCTTGCATACAATCTCCTCAAATTGTTTGCACCCTTGAAGACTCTTGTTGATACCTTTCTCTATAATCCCTTTCAAGTGTTCATTTCCTTGCCCAAGTGTAACTTGGCTAAGATAAGAGTTAGTGGGATCTAGAGAACTACTAGAAGCAATATCATTGGATTTATCATTTTTATTGCTACTAGTTGAAGAACCTTTCTTTCTTTTGTTACTAGCTTGCTTAGACTTAACTTGTGGCATGAATGTAGATAAGAGAAGTCACTTGGATAGATAAGAGGAAGTCTTCTTTCGAAGGTCGTCATTCATATCTTTAAGGAACTCATGCTCTTGCTCTAAATTGAGCTTCTCGAATCATAGCTTTTCACGTGTCCTTACAAGCTCTTTATGATCTTCTAGAGTTGACTCGTGAGCTAACATAAGAGTTTTTAGTTCTTGAGTTAGTCATTCTATTTCCAACTTATCATCATCGCACGACTTATGTACACTATAATGAGTACTAGCAAGTTCATTTTGACTAACATTACTAGATTTGTCAAATAGCAAGTCATCTTAAATTAACAAGTCATCTTCATCACTATTGAAATCAAGATACTCGGGGTGTGATACCTTGGGACCTTTAGCCATGAAGCAACATCCACTCCCTTCATTTGGTGAATCAAATATGTCATAGGAGTCGGTTGTCACTAGTGCAAGTCCGGCAACTCCTTTATCTTGACTATAGTCGGAGTTGGAGTGATAGCTTCTCTCGGAGTGGTTGTCTGATTCGGAGCTGGAAACCCATTAACATGAGCTTGATGTTTCCTTCTTGAGTAGCTCTTGGTGTACTTGTCCTTCTTCTCCAAGTCCCTACTTCTCCTTGAGGGTCTTCATTCATAACGATCATCTCTACTCCTTCTCTCTCTTCGAGGTGACTCGTCTCTTGAGATTCGTCTTCTTGAAGACTCTTCTTTCCTTTTGTAAGGAGTCGTGCACTCATTGGAGTATTGTCCAGGCTTCCCACAATTGTAGCAATTTTGGTCACTACTTGACGAACGCTTCTCTTCATATCTTGAGTTGGAGCTTCGATCTTTGCTTCTATTCTTGTAGAACTTGTTCAATTTCTTTACCATGAGGCTTATATCTTCATTTGTGACAAGGTTGTCTCCTGAGGTAGCTGGAGCATCACTTGTGGCTTTGTGAGCACCGCTAGACTTGTGGTGAAGCTCTTCCTTGTCTTTGAGTGTCATATCATGAGCAACAATCCTACCAATCACTTCCGTTGGCTTGAGATCTTTGTAGTTGGGCATCATTTGGATCAATCTGCAAACGGTGTCATATCGATCATCCAAAGCTCAAATTATCTTCTTATTGATGAATTTGTTAGTCATTGCTCCGCTTCCTAAGCCGGCAATCTCATTGGTGATGAGAGCTAGCCTAGAGTACATCTCAGTGACTCCTTCACCATCCTACATCTTGAACTTGTCAAGTTGAATTTGAAGTACATCCAACTTGGATGCTCTCACAAATTCTGTACTAAAGCTCTAATAATACTTGTAGGATCAAATGTAGTGCTAGAGGGGGGTTATTAGACTACTTGACCAAATAAAATATATGTTTTTCCAATTTTATGTCTTGGTAGATTTTAGCATTTATAGTATGTCCACCCTACACATGCATATTTACGAGTATGGCAGCGGAAAGTAAAGACAAGCATGTATGTAAAGGAAGGGTAGGAAGATCAAACACAATTTGTGACACAAATTTTTCCCGTGGTTCTAATAGGTGGCGCTATCGTGCATCCACGTTTATGGAGTCTTGAACCCACAGAGGGTAACGGTCACGAGAGTCCATAGAGGGATCTACCAACAACGGGTTCCACGAAGAAGCAACCTTAACTATACCACGATGGCCTACGTCCACGGAGGACTAGCCTAACTCGGGATATATCTTCATGAAGTAGGCGATCTCCTTGCCCTTACAAACTTCTTGGTTAACTCCACAACATGAAGTAGGAGGCTCCCATGTGACACCTAACCAATCTAGGAGACACCAGCCTCCAAATGGTAAAAGGCTCGATTGTGTCAATGAACTCCTTGCTCTTGTGCTTCAAGATGATAGACTCCTCAACACACAATCACTCTCTCATAGATTTGGCTTGGTGGAAGAGGTTGATTGGGTGGAAAGCAACTTGGGGAGGCTAGAGATCAAGATTCATATGGTAGGAATGGAATGGGATGATCTCAACACATGAGTAGGTGGCTCTCTCTCAGAAAATCAGTAGGTATGAGTGGGGAACTATTCTGAGTGCTTATCTTGCCAGTGAATGGTGGTGGACGGGTATATATAGGCATCTCCAAAAATCCAACCGTTACACACAAAATGACCAACTCGGTGACACCGATGTCTTAATCTTGGTGGTACCGAAGTGACCAAAAGGTGGCAACTTTCGAATCTCGGTGAGAACGATATGGGAAACTCGGTTACACCGATAAGGTGACCAACGGTGAGATTGCCCAATCGCGGTGACGCCGATCCAACAATCTCGATGGGAACAATATTGTGAATTTGCATAACAGATAGTTGGCAACCTAAACTCGGTGGCACCGATGTAGAATCAGTTGCACCGAAGTACATAGGGTTTGGCTGAGTCTGTTTAGGTCCTGGAATCGGTGAAACCGAGTGGAAAGTGTTGGTTGCACCGATTTTGAATATTTGGCTTTGGACAGACTTTTGTAGAAGAGCTTGTGGGTGTATGTGGTGACTATCACTTGTGCAAGTATGAGAATTTTGTTCACCAACAAAACCTTACCCCCTCTTAATAGTATTGGCTTTCCTATGGACTCAAGGTGATTTCTCACAAAAGATAAAATGCAGAGTTCTTTGCTTGAGGCTTTGCCAATCTATTTCCTTGCATCTTGGGGTATTCCACAATCCTTACGCCAACCCATCATTGAACTTTTCCTAAAACATACTTAGTGGAAATATTAGTTCAATGACATATATGTTGTTATTAATTACCAAAACCACCAAGGGAGTAAATGTGCTTTTAGCTGTCCAGGCTCTTGGTGGCTGCTGGTGAAGGCGCTGACAAACCCATTGCATAGGTCAGCCCATGACGAAATGGTGCATCAACCACGACCTCACATTGGGCTTGAGTGCTAAAGGAAAATAGGTTGCGGGCACCTTCTCATCCCTTCCTCTGGCAGCTTGAACGACTATCGTGTAGATGCCTCACAACTCTACCGGGTTCAATTTTCCGTCATACTTCTCCGTCGGCTCTGGTTTAAAGGCTCGGGTCGATGGCCAGCGGACCTGCCATAGCTCGCGAGTGAAGGCAGGACACCCAACCTCGTAAGGCAGGTACCCTCCAACACCGGCTGCGGGGTTGCCAACACCTGAACCGTTGCGCTTGTCAGACAGACAGTGTGCTTCTTGACGCTGATCAATGGTGATGTGTGCGTCTTTCCTCCGACGATCCTCCAGGACACGTCTCTGGTCCCGACGATCGCGTGGCCAGACGAAGACATAGATGCTTTATCGAGCTCGCCGGCATGTGAAGCTTGCGGTGGCTGTCTAAGAGTCTGGTGTCGTGGAGGGGACTGCATCGTGGGTGTGGCCCCCTCGACACGATGTCGGATTGGGCCACCATCACTGTCCACGTAAGTCGTGACGGTTCCGCATGCGGGGACTTGTTAACTTCGACGAAGGAGATCAAACTCTATATCGTAGCCCTCCATTCATCCATCTTGTAAGCCGCCGACAGGACGTTCAGCAGCATCTGGACTCGTGACAGTGCTTCCGACATCGTATCTGACATGGCAAAGTAGGATAGCCGTGACATCCCTCGGCTCCTGGTGGAACCAGGATGGCCGTCTTCGCGTTCTTGACGTCGTGCGCCACTTGCTGGGGCAGTCTGACCTAGAGGCGGCCGAGCCCAAGGGTTTGCGGCCCCACTCGACACTCCATCTTGTTCTGGACGTGGCGTGCACTCAGTGGCTGCATCGCTGACTGGCACAGCCAAGGGATCACGGCTTGCTCTGAATTGTGTGCCGCTATGGCGGCCATGGCCATCGGCACACCGAAGAGGTGGAGATTGGTTGTTTCCTCCGCCTACGGCGCCAGGACCATGCTCACCTGGGCGTTGCTGCTGTTGCTCCTCTCCGGCATTCCCCGCCCTTACTTCGGCTGTGGGGAACACGACGGTGGCGTCGCGTGCGTCGAGCGTGTCGCCCACGACGCCCGCATCACTCGCAGCCACATAGCACCTATGGCTCTCATAGTTGCATGCGAGGGAGCCTTCTAAGTGGAAGGATGTGTGGTCGCGCCGGACTTATTCTTGATAGCCATGGATGAAGAAGACAATGATGAAGACTGATTTTCTGCTCGTGAACTCGGGTTTACACAAATGACGCACCCCTACCTGGCGCGCCCAAGATGTCGGGGCAGTATGCAATGGGTCACCTATGGGGACGCAAGCCCCTTTATGGTTCGGTAGGGCCGAGATCACTTGCACAAAGAGTAGAGATAACAAGATGACGTGATGATCGTGACACAGGTGTTTTACCTATGTTTGGCCTGCTACGAAGTGTAAAACCATACTCCTGCTTTTGGTGGATTGATTGAAGGAACACGAAAGGCACATAATGCTCAATCCCGGTAAGGGTTGCCTTCGGAGGAAGATCTTCTACATGAATACAAGTGTCTAGAGGTTCGTATCCTGAGCTAGGTTGCCTTGGGCCTCATTTTATAGCACGAGGGGCAACCATAGTGGAAAACCAGACATTGTCTGATGCTTAGATAGCTAGAAGAGCTTATCATACCTACCTCTGGCATTAAGGAGAGAATGCCATCATTGTTAGTCCAGGTGGCATGCGGGGGTGCATTCCCGGCAATCTCCTACCACCACTCTAGCTAACTACTGCACCACAGCTTGACACACCTATGGACGGGTGTCAAGGGGGCATAATCAATCTTCCAATGTGTCGCCACGTGCTTAGCGAGAGCCAATTAGCCACATGGAATCTCGACACCGCACCGATAAGTGAATGGAGTAGCAATGCGGTGGAGCGGTGGCCGATCAGCCCACGCTTGTCAGAGGACTAGCTTGTCGGCTTATCTAAGGGTGCGGTCGCCTCCGTCCCCAAGAAGCACCGGGGACGTGCTTGGAGTGCTTCGAGCTTGTCTTGGGTTGTAGCACTGATCTTGCGGGCGTTGTTTGTCCTTGGTTTGTGTCTGCTTGTCGTGGGTTTAGCTGCCACTACATGTGCATAAGTCAAGGGCACTGGGTACCCATGCCTTAGTGCACCGGGAGCGAGTCTTGAAAAATTGAGAATATTTGGTCTCAAGAGTCATGATTGGCACATATGGCTTGAGCGGGTAATGCCGGTGATGTTGCGTGGATTTGTCCCTGAGGATGAATGGCTAGTACTGGCAGAGCTGAGCAATTTGTTCTGTTCTCTTTGTATGAAAGAACTATTGCCTGGCATGCTAGATGAAATGGAATAGTTGGATCCGGAGTTGATCTACAAGTCAGAGAAGATATTTCCACCGGGCTTCTTTAATCCAATGCAGCATTTTATTTTGCATTTCCCCACCGAGGCAAGATGGGGGTGCGTGCAAAATTGTTGGTGCTTTGCAACTGAGAGGATGCAGAAGACGCTTTAAGAAAAAATTAAAAATAAATGTTGAATTCAAGCATCGATGGCTGGGGCATTCATTACTGTGGAGGCGGCAAACTTCATGACAGCACAATACGAAGCCAAAAATCACCATTCGCATAATCTGAAACCTCGGTACAATGATGGTGACCCTAAAAAAGGTCTATCCAACCTCTACCTATTCAAAGGGAAGCTCGCACCATCCGGTGCTTCGAAAGCAATAGTGTTGGATGTCAAAGAATGGCGAACCATTTCATTGTATATCTTGAACAACCTAACATAAGTGCAGCTGTAATCGAGTAACTTCTCGATATATTGTTTCACAACTTCTAATTCCTTTAAACTTCTCTTATTCGTGGATATTTGATACAGTCAATACATTGCCAAATTCTCGGATGGAGCGGTGATCCAACAGGATTCCATCGAAGTGTATGAGCTTCTGGCAAAGCATGGAGGTGGCTATCTCGGTTTCATCTCTTGGTTCAAACAAACAGTAATTTCCATTAGACCATTTCATTTCTTCGTCTAATATGGGGCTAATGCAAAAATCCCTTTGTATTAAACTTTTAGGCTAATTCAGAGTCTATGGATGCCGAATTGAAACAAGTCGCTAATGATTTTGACTATAAGGTTCGTTCATTAGAGAAACTAGATGATGTCCCGTGCGTTGCAGCGGGATATTAATGTCAAAACATTATAGATAATATTCACTCTTAGAATAAGAAAATGATGATAATGAAAAAACAATTGAATTGTAGTATTGAAACATAAGTAGGATGGTGGTCTAGTCTTGTAGTAAGATACTTTGAGAGCTCTATCAAACCGCAGTTATGAAATCTATAAGTAATGTAAATGTTAATCGCCTTCAAAATATCATCCTAAAAATGAAGGTCATATGCTATTTAATGTTCCAGTTTTAGATGGGCAAAACCTTATAAATTTGATGCTTTAACTTGTACTCCAAGTCAGATTTTGTTACGTAAACGCCAAAATAATTTAGCATTCCCAAAGAAAGAGGCAACATGTAAAGAACTAATGTTATTATTTTTAATTTTTCATGCATGATTCAGATCTGCAAATTCTGCCTAATGTATGAAGGCTACAAAACAATAGTTAATACATCCCAATAGTTAACATCGGCGAAACAAAAAATTGTGAGTATCCCATAATATTTATCAAGAATAAGAAAATGAATAGTGAGTCAAGAAACACCATGAATGTTGAACACTGTCATGATGTCATTCTGCTGCTCCAAGTCTACATATGAGTTAAAATTATGAAGGTGACTATTCACTGTAAGCATATTGGGAAAGGAGAATTTGCATGTTCATAAAGTCCAAATTTTGAGAAACTTCAACAACATGATAAGGTAGAAAAGCCTTACTTTGTATCGCAATTGAAGATATATGTAAAACCAAACATTTTTAAAACGCAGATACTAATTTCCATGGTCGCAGCAACTGTGAACTCAGTTGATCTAGGGCAAGGCTGGACAGAAACCCCAAACACTGATTAATTTAGCAGGTCAGCAATGTGCAAATGTGGAATATCAAGAAAGTAGCTGTATATTGTAGTACTGGTTTACACATAAATAATTTCTTATTTGAACACAATGTTATTTCTCCATTCATCCCTTACCTGAAAAACTATGAGAAACACCCCATATCACCTTCGGGCCCGCTCGACCCAATGGGACCAGAGTAATGTCAGAAAATAAATTTCAGAGATGACTGGTCATAATTGTAAATCATCTCATATTGACTTAGTGATAAGTTGTAGAGGCATGCATACTATAGCAACATGCATACATGCAGAACTGTATTTGTAGAGAACAAAGTTGGCATTGGTTGGACTCCCGGTAACCACTTGATGGATCGGATATCACTCTTAGATATAATAGCAATTGCAAGCTAATGTACATGGAAATGTGAACTGTGATTGGAAAATTTATTTGCAGCACATACACAGTTTGCATGGAAGATTTCAGAGAGAGAGAGAGATGGCATGCAGACTAAGAATAAGGATTAAACAGACGCAGGAGGAAAGATTTTCTGTCACGACCTACATAGCAGATCTATGTATCAATTCAGATGAGGTGGATGATGAGGACTACCTTGTGACGCGGTCGTGATCCTGATAACCGTAGGATGGTGAGTCCAACCTTCTTTGTGGGGTGATCTGCAGGTTCGATTTTGAACGACGTTAGATAATTAAGATGACATTGCGTTGATCCACCAACGACAAATGATGAGGACAACGAGCCACAAAGCAGGGGGCTCTGTAGTGAAGGAAATCAAGCAGATGGGAAAGGAGGAGAAGATAATTTAATGATTATTAGTGAGAAGGGGAAGGGATGGGAGCAAAGCAGACGGAAGGGGAGAGTCTAGGAAAGAGACAACGTTAATAGCAAAGGTGATCCCAACATGTTTGTCTTTCGGTAGATGAAATAGCTTTGGCAAATACTCCTACTAATTTCCTATGAAAAAATATTTACGAAAATAAATGATGACGTGGATGGCTAGGAGGGCTAGAAAATTAGGTAGTGGGAGGCAGCTATTTAGGTATAGAAGATACAACATCAACAGTTATTACTTTCTTACCTTTGGCAAAGAGTTGTCCATGGCCGACCGAAAGTCCACAAATTGTTGTGTCTCTGCTATTGGCGAAGGAGGTACTGAGTATTATGGAAGAGTTGAAATTGTTGGAAATATGCCCTAGAGGCAATAATAAAGTGTTTATTATTATATTTCCTTGCTCATGATAATCATTTATTATCCATGCTATAATTGTATTGATTGGAAACTCAAATATAAGTGTGGATCCATATACAACACTATGTCCCTAGTATCCTCTAGTGAACTAGCTCGTTGATCAAAGATGGTTAATGTTTCCTAGCCATAGACATGAGATGTCATTTGCTAATGGGATCACATCATTAGGAGAATGATGTGATGGACAAGACCCAAACTATGAACATAGCATATGATCATGTTAGTTTATTGCTATAGTTTTCTACATGTCAAGTATCTATTCCTACGACCATGAGATCGTGCAACTCACTGACACCGGAGGAATACCTTGTGTGTATCAAATGTCGCAACATAACTGGGTGACTATAAAGATGCTCTACAGGTATCTCCGAGGGTGTCTGTTGGGTTGGCATGGATAAAGAGTGGGATTTGTTACTCCGTGTGATGGGGAGGTATCTCAGGTCCCACTCGGTAATAAAACATCACAATAAGCCTTGCAAGCCAAGTGACTAAAGAGTTCGCCACGGGATCTAGTATTACGGAATGAGTAAAGAGACTTGCCGGTAACGAGAATGAACTAGGTATGGAGATACCGACGGTCGAATCTCGGGCAAGTAACATACCTAAGAACAAAGTGAACAACATACAAGATTAACTGAATCCTTGACATAGAGGTTCAACCGATAAAGATCTTCGTAGAATATGTAGGAACCAATATGGGTGTCTAGGTCCCGCTATTGGTTATTGACCGTAGAGGTCTCTCGGTCATGTCTACATAGTTCTTGAACCCGTAGGGTCTACACACTCAACGTTCGGTGACATTTTGGTAGTATTGAGTTATGTATGGTGGTGACCAAAGGTTGTTCGGAGCCCCGGATTAGATCCTGGACATCACGAGGAGCTCCAGAATGGTCCAAAGCTAAATATTGATATATATGAAGTCCCATTTTGGTCACCGGAAAAGTTTTGGGTATTTCCGGCAGTGTACCGGGGGTGATGGGATGGTTCCGAGGGTCCATCGGTAGGGGCCACCCACTCTGGGCGACCACATGGGCCTTAGGGGTGGCGCACCAGCCCTTAGTGTGCTGGGCAAGCTAGCCCTAAGGGTCCATGCGGGGAGAAGGAGGGAGGCCAAGTGGGGAGTCCTCCTAGGACTCAACCTCCCTTGTGGGAGGAGGAATCGGAGTGAGGGGAAGACTCCTCCCCTTTAGTTCGTCCGAAGGCCCCTTGGAGGAGGGTCTAGGGCTGCCTCCCCCTCCCCTTCCTCCTATATATATTGGAGGGGACAGTGGGAAGTGCTACCTCTGGAGCGTGTGTTGGTTTTCCCTTGAAGAGGAAAGGGTGATGCAGCGAAGTAGATACGTATTTTCCTCAGTTGTTGAGAACCAAGGTGTCAATCTAGTAGGATGAATAAGCAAGTCAGCAATGGTTGCACCTACACAAACAATCAAACTCTTGCACCCAGGGCTATAAAGGGGTTGTCAATCCCTTCACGATTATTTGCAAGGATTAGATCTGATAGATATAGATGTAAACAAGAACGGAGAGTAAAAGGTGAATAAATTGCAACAAAGTATATTTGTTTTTTGGTTTATAGATCTAAAAGTGTATTATGGAAAGTAGAACTAGGGGCCATAGGTTTCACTAGAGGCTCCTCTCTTGAAAGAAAATATCATGCTGGGTAAACAAATTACTGTCAAGCAATTGATAGAAAAGCGAAAATCATGTAGTTATCCAAGGCAAAGATCATGCATATAGGCATCACGTCCGTGTCAAGTAGACCAAAACGATTCCGCATCTACTACTATTACTCCACACATCAACAGACTCCTGCATGCATCTAGAGTATTAAGTTCATGAAGAACAGAGTAACGCATTACAAAACATGACATGATGTAGAGGGATAAACTCAAGAAATATGAAGAAAACCCCATCTTGTTACCCTTGATGGCAACAATACAATACGTGCCTCGCTACACATACTATGTCACTGGGTGAGGACACCGCAAGATTGAACCCAAAACCAAACACTTCTCCCATTCCAAGAATTACAAATCTAGTTGGCCAAACTAAACTAATAACTCGAAGAGACTTTCAAGGATATGAAATCATGCAAATAAGAATTCAGAGGAGATTCAAATAAGATTCATGGATAATTTGAACATAAACTCAAAATTCATCGGATCTTGACAAACACACCACCAAACAGGATTACATCGGATAGATCTCCATAAAGACCACGAAGAACATGGTATTGAAGATCAAAGGGAGAGAGGAAGCCATCTAGCTACTAGCTATGGACCCGTAGGTCTGTGGTGGATTACTCACGCATCATTCGAGGGGCAATGGAGTTGATGTAGATGCCCTCCATGATCGAAACACCCTCCGGTAGATTACCGGAAAAGTCTCCAAGGTCGGATCTCTCGGGAACGGAGGCTTCCGGCGGCAGAAAAGTATTTGCATGGATCCCTTTGGTGTTGGCAGAATATTTTGGAATTTATAGGCCAATAATTAGGGTTAGGAGACCTGTCGGGAGGCGACAAGCCTGCTAGGCGTGGCCAACGGGGCCCGCGCGCAGCAGTCTTGTGGCTCCCTGGCACCTCCCCTGCCATGCACTCCAAGCTTGATCGATTTGTTTCCTTCCAAAAAAGATCCTTGCGAAGGTTTTATTCCGTTTGCACTCCATTTAATATTCCATGTTTTCAAAACTCAAAAATAAGGAAAAAATAGAAACTCGCACTAGGCTATAGATTAATATAGTCCCAAAAATAATATAAAATAGCATATTAATGCATATAAAACATCCAAAACTATTAATATAATAGCATGCCATCATCAAAAATTATCGATACATTGGAGATGTATCAGCATCTCCAAGCTTCATTCCTTCTCGACCTCGAGTAGGTGAATGATAAAAACAGAAATTTTGATGTGGAGTGCTACCTAACATATTTATCCATGTAATATTCTTTATTGTGGCATGAATATTCGGATCCATAAGACTCAAAACAAAAGCTTAATATTGATATAAAAATAGTAATGTTTCAAGCATACTTGCAAAGCAACTGTATCTCTTCAAAATATAATGGCAAAAGAAAGTTATCCCTACAATATCATATGGTGTGGCTATGCTCCATCTTCCCCACACAAAGTATTTATATCATGCACATCCTCGATGAAAAGTCAAGCAATTGTTTTTACGCCTTTGTTTTCTCAAAAAAATTCAACTCTCACGCAATACATGAGCGTGAGCCATGGATATAGCACTATAGGTGGAATAGAATATGGTGGAGGTTGTCAAGGAAAGGGAGAAGATAGTCTCCCATCAACTAGGCGTATCAACGGGCTATGTAGATGCCCATTAATAGATATCAATGTGAGTGACTATGGATTGCCATGCAACGGATGCACTAGAGCTATAAGTGTATGAAAGCTCAAAAAGAAACTAAGTGGACGTGCATCATGAAGAAAAATTCCACTAGCTATATGAAAGTGACAAAATAGGAGACTCTCTATCATGAAGATCATGGTGCTACTTTGAAGCACAAGTGTGGGAAAAGGTAGTAGCAATGTTCCTTGTCTCTTTTCTCTCATTTTTTTCTTACTTTATTTGGTGGGCATATAAGGCCCTGTTTGTTTGGGCTTTAGCTTCGGCTTTTGTAGCTTTTCCACTTTGGCCAAAAAGCCACAAAAGCTCCTAAATAGGTGCTTTTGAAGCTTTTAGGGCTTTTGATGAATCAATATAACAATATTTGTCTCCAAAAGCCATAAAATCTCCAAAAGCACCTATTTTGGAGCTTTTGTGGCCTTTTGGCCGAAGTGGAAAAGCTGCAAAAGCCAAAGCTAAATCCCAAACAAACAGGGCCTAAGGCCTCTTTTATTCATTTATTTTATTTGGGCTTCGCTGGCCTCTCTTTTTTCATAAAGTCCAGAATCTCATCCCCACTTGTGAGGGAATCATAGCTTCCATCATACTTTCCTCACATGGGACATGCTCTATTAATGATAATCATCACATTTTTATTTACTTACAACTCAAAATAAAATTACAACTCTATGCCTATGACAAAATATGACTCTATATGCAATATGGAAGTGATGGTGCAAGTCATAAAACGAAACGGTGGAAGTTGCATGGCAATATATATCGGAATGGCTATGGAAATACCATAATAGGTAGGTATGGAGGCTATTTTGAGGAAGGATATATGGTGACTGTTTTGAGGAAGGTATATGGTGGATATTTTGAGGAAGGTGTTTGTTGTACCGACAAAAGTTGCGCGGTACTAGAGACTCTAGCAAAGGTGGAATGGTGAGAGTGTGTATAATCCATGGACTCAACATTAGTCATAGAGAACTCACATACTTATTGTAAAATTCTATTAGTCATTGAAGCAAAGTATTAAACGCATGCTCCTAGGGGAGGGGTTGGTATTATTTAACCATCGCGCGCTCCCGACGCTCACACACAGGTCGACAATCTATAAACAAGTCATGCTCCGGCTTCCTTACATAATGGTTCACCATACGTGCATGCTATGGGAATCACAAACCTTTACACAAGTATTTTTACCAAATCACAATTACTTCCTAACATGTCTCTTAATATTACCATCTTTATAACTCAAAACTTTATGAGAGGAATCAAACTTCTCATAAATACACAATGCACTTAATATGGAAGATTTTATTATATCCCTCTTGGATGCCTATCATATTAGGACTAAATTCATAACCTATACCAATTACCATGCTGTTTTAAAAAATCTCAAAATGATATAAGTGAGGTACGAGAGTTCAATTATTTCTATAAAATGCAAACCCCACCGTGCTCTAAGAAATATAAGTGAAGCACATAGAGCAAAATTGCCCAACTCAAAAGATATAAGTAAAGTATATAGAGAATTCTAACAAATTAAATGATTCAGCATGTCTCTCTCAAAAGATGTGTGCAGCAAGGATGATTGTGGCAAACTAACAAGCAAATACTCATATCATACAAGACGCTCCAAGCAAAACACATATCATGTGGTGAATAAAAATATAGCCTCGAGTAAATTTACCGATGGATTGAAGATGAAAGAGGGGATGCCTTCCGGGGCATCCCCGATTTTAGGCTCTTTCACATCCTTTAATATTACTTGGGGTGCCTTGGGAATCCCTAATCTTAGGGTCTTTCCACTCCTTATTCCATATTCCATCAAATCTTTACCCAAAACATGAAAACTTCACAACACAAAACTTAACAGAAAACTCATGAGATCCGTTAGTATAAGAAAATAAATCACCACTCTAGGTACTATTGTGAACTCATTCTTTATTTATATTGGTGTTATACCTACTGTAATATAGCTTCCCCATGGTTCATACCCCATGATACAACCCATAGATTCATCAAAATAGGCAAACAACTCAAAGAAAACAAAATCTGTCAAAAACAGAACAGTCTGTAGAAATTTGAAAACTTCGTATATTTATGTAGCTCAAACAATTCTGCAAACATAGGAAACTGGAAAATTTATATATAAATCTTTTGTAAAAAAATTAGACTCATTCGACACACTGAAAATTTTAGAAAATTCCTCGACTGAGCGCAAAAGTTCCTGTTTTTCAGCAAGATCAAATCAACAATTACCATAGATCACCCCAAAGGTTTTACCTGGATCAAACACTAATTAAAACACCAAACCACAATTACTACAGAATTAATAATGTGGGAAACACTCAAAAACAGAAGCTAAAAGCAGAACACAAAAATAAAATTGGGTTGCCTCCCAACGAGCGCTATTCTTCAACGCCCCTAGCTAGGCATAATGATTTCAATGATGCTCACATAAAAAGTAGTAATTGAAACATGCAAAAGAGCATCATGAATCTCATGAAAATCACATTTAAGTCTAACCCACTTCCTATGCATAGGGGTTTTGTGAGCAAACAATTTATGGCAGCAAGAATCAACTATCATAGGAAGGCAAAACAAGCATAACTTCGAAACTTTGAACACATAGAGAGGAAACTTGATATTATCGAAATTCCTACAAGCATATGTTCCTCCCTCATAAAAAATTTCAGTATCATCATGAAGGAATTTTACAATATAACTATCAAATAAATCATTATTTCCATCATCAATTACAACATACGTGTCATCACCAAAACTTGGGGAACAAAGAATATCATATTCATCAAGCATAGAATCCCCAAGCTTGTGGTTTTGCATATCATTAGAATCATGGATATTCAGAGAATTCATACTAAAAACATGGCAATCATGCTTTTCATTCAAGGAACTATCATGAATCTCCTTACAAATTTCTTCTTTCAACACTTCATCAAACTTTCCAGATTCATGGTCTTCAAACAAAACTTCATAGAGATAATCAACTGCACTCAACTCACTAGCAATTGGTTAATCATAATTTGGTCTTTTGAAAAGATTAGAAAGTGGTTGAGGATCCATATAAATATATTTTTAGCAAGTGAAGATGCAAGGAAATATAAAGCACATGACAACACAAGCAAACATAGCATCGAAAAGGCGAACAAAAGGGCAAATCTTTTTGGTATTTTCTAAAAAAATAGAAGTGGGGGGAGGAAAACGAGAGGAAAATGGCAAATAATGTAAATTCAAGAGATGAGTTTGTGATGGGTACTTGGTACGCTTGATGTGTATCCTCCCCGGCAACGGCGCTAGAAATCCTTCTTGCTACCTCTTGAGCGTGTGTTGGTTTTCCCTTGAAGAGGAAAGGGTGATGCAGGGAAGTAGATAAGTATTTCCCTCAGTTGTTGAGAACCAAGGTATCAATCCAGTAGGAGGAACAAGCAAGTCACCAATGGTTGCACCTACACAAACAATCAAACTCTTGCACCCAATGCTATAAAGGGGTTGTCAATCCCGTCACGGTTACTTGCAAGGATTAGATCCGATAGATATAGATGTAAACAAGAACAGAAAGTAAAAGGTAATAAATTGCAGCAAAGTATTTTTTGTATTTTTGGTTTATTGATCTGAAGGTATATTATGGAAAGTAGACCCGGGGCCATAGGTTTCACTAGAGGCTTCTCTCTTGAAGGCAAATATCATGATGGGTAAACAAATTACTGTCAAGCAATTGATAGAAAAGCGAATAATCATGTAGTTATCCAAGGCAATGATCATGCATATAGGCATCATGTCCATGTCAAGTAGACCAAAATGATTCTGCATCTACTACTATTACTCCACACATCGACCGACTCCTGCCCGAATCTAGAGTATTAAGTTCATGAAGAAGAGAGTAACACATTAAGAAAGATGACATGATGTCGAGGGATAAACTCAAGCAATATGATGAAACCCCCATCTTTTTACCCTTGATGGCAACAATACAAGACGTGCCTCACTACCCCTACAATGTCACTCGGTGAGGACAACGTAAGATTGAACCCAAAACCAATCACTTCTCCCATTGCAACAATTACCAATCTAGTTGGAAAAACCAAACCAATAACTTGAAGAGACTTACAAGGATATGAAATCATGCAAATAAGAATTCAGAGGAGATTCAAATAAGATTCATGGATAATCTGAACATAAGCTCACAATTCATCGGATCTTGACAAACACACCACAAAAGAGGATTACATCGGATAGATCTCCATGAAGATCATGAAGAACATGGTATTGAAGATCAAAGGGAGAGAGGAAGCCATCTAGCTACTAGCTATGGACCCATAGGTCTGTGGTGGATTACTCACGCATCATTGGAGGGGCAATGGAGTGGATGTAGATGCCCTCCATGATCGAAACCCCCTCCGGTAGATTACCGGAAAAGTCTCCAAGGTCAGATCTCTCGGGAACGGAGGCTTCCGGCGGCAGAAAAGTATTTGCATGGATCCCTTTGGTGTTGGCAGAATATTTTGGAATTTATAGGCCAAGAATTAGGGTTAGGAGACCCGCTAGGAGGCGACAAGCCTGCTAGGCGCGGCGAGGGGGATCCCACGCCTAGCAGGCTTGTGGCTCCCTAGAACGTCCCCTGTCGTGCACTCCAAGCTTGACCGATTTGTTTCCTTTCAATAAAATTCCTTCCGAAGGTTTTATTCGTTTGGAGTCCTTTTAATATTCCATATCTACAAAACTCAAAAAACAAGGGAAAACAAAAACTGGCACTAGGCTCTAGATTAATAAGTTAGTCCCAAAAATAGTATGAAATAGCATATTAATGCATATAAAACATCCAAAACAGATAACATAATAGCATGCCATCATCAAAAATTATAGATACGTAGGACACGTATCAGGCAGCCGCACCCCAAGCCACGGTGCAGCCCTCTCTCCCCACACTAGATCGTCTCCTCTAGTTTCGGCGGTGCTTAGGCGAAGCCCTGCTGGAATAGCTCCACAACTACCGTTCTCGTGCCTTCGCGCTGCCAGAGTCCTCATCTACCGCTCGCTCCCTCTTGATGGATCAAGAAGGCGGAGATTGTCATCGAGCTATACGTGTGCTGAACACAGAGGTGTCATCCGTTCGACGCTCGATCGAGATGAATCGTGATCGGATCACGGGATGGCTAGCGATTTGGATCGCGAAGAAGTTCGACTACATCAACTGCGTTTCTTAACGCTTCCCACTTAGTGATATACAAGGGTATGTAGATCTCTCTCCCTCTCATAGATGCTCATCACCATGGATAGATCTTGCTTGTGCGTAGGATTTTATTTGTTTCCCATGCAACATTCCCCTTTAGTGGCATCATGAGCTAGGTCTATGCGTAGATGAGATCACGAGTAGAACACAAAGGAGTTTGTGGGTGTTGATGCTCAAATAGCTTCCTCCATTGGTCTTTCCTTGATTCAGCGGTATTGTCGGATGAAGCGACCCGGATCAACCTTACTCGTCCACGTACGAGAGACCGGTTCCATCAACTGACATGTGACAAAGTCAGTCCTTGAGGAGGTTGAATAATAATTTGTGTATCACCATTGTGGTTTTTTGTAGGTAAGAATCGTTCTTGCTAGATACCCATAGCAGCCACGTAAAACATGCAACAACAATTAGAGGACGTCTAACTTGTTTTTGCAGGGTATGTTGTGATATGATATGGCCAATTACATGATGAGATATATGTGATGTATGATATGATCATGTTTTGTATAGAATATCACTACTTGCATGTCGATGAGTACGGCAACCGGCAGGAGCCATAGGGTTGTCTTCAATTATTGTATGACCTGCGTGTCAATCAATAAGCGCTATGTAAGGCTTTACTTTATTGCTAAGTGGTAGAAATAGTAGTAGAAGCATGGTGGGTGAGATAACCCTGATGGCGACACAATGATGGAGATCATGGAGTTATGCTAGTGACGATGGTGATCATGCTGGTGCTTTGGAGATGGAGATCAAAAGCACAAGTTCATGGCTATATCATGTCACTTATGATTTTCATGTAATGTTAATCCTTTTATGCATCTTATTTTGCTTAGGACAATGGTAGCATTATAAGGTGATACCTCACTAAAATTTCAAGATAAAATTGTGTTCTCCCCAAGTGTGCACTATTTCGTAAGTTCGTCGTTTCGAAGGACCGCGTGATAATCGGGTGTGATAGACTCTATGTTCACATACAACGGGTGCAAGCCAGTGTTGCACGTGCAGAACACTCGGGTTAAGCTTGACGATCCTAGCTTGTACAGACGTGGCCTCGGAACACAAGAGACCAAAAGGTCGAACATGAGTGATAGTAGATATGATCAACACGGAGATATTCACCATTGAAACCACCTCATCTCACGTGCTGATCAGACTTGGGTTGGTGAATATGGATCATGTATCACTCGAATGGCCGGAGGGATGTCAATTTGAGTGGGAGTTTATAAGTAATATGATTAACTGAACTCATTATTTTGAACAATAGTCTTAGTAACCTTTGCAAATTTATGTTATAGATCAATGGCTCGCACAATAGTTCCCTTGAATTTCAATGCGTTCCAAGAGAAAGCCAAGTTGAAAGATGATGGAAGTAACTTTGTAGACTAGGCCCATAATCTAAGGATTATCCTCACGGCTTCCCAAAAATCTTATGTCCTTGATGCACCGCTCGGTGAAGCACCCTCTCTAGTGTCGTCTGAAGACGTTGTGAACGCCTGGGAGGCACGTTCTGGAGAATACTCAATAGTTCAATGTGCGATGTTGTATGGATTATAATCGGGACTTCAAAGACGTTTTGAACATAATGGAGCATATGATATGTTCCAAGAGTTAAAGTTTATCTTTGAGAACAATGCTCGGATAGAAAGGTACGAGAGCTCCGATAAGTTCTATGCTTGCAAGATAGAGGAGAACAGGTCTGTCAGTGAACATATACTCAGAATGTCTGGATATTCGAATCATCTGGCTGAGTTAGGGATGCCCCTTCCAGCGAAGGCAACCACTGATAGAGTTCTTCAATCATTTCCACCTAGCTACAAGAGCTTCGTGAAGAACTATAACATGCAAGGGATGAACAAGTCAGTCACCAAGCTGTTTGTGATGTTGAAAGTCACTGAGCCTGCAATCCAGAAGCAACATCAAGTGTTGATGGTAAATAAAACCATTAGTTTCCAGAAGAATGGCAAGGGCAAGAATGGTAACTCCAAGAAGAGTGGCAAAGTAGTTGCCCCTCCCATGAAGAAACCCAAGGCTCGACCCTAGCCAGAAACTGAGTGCTTTCATTGCAAGGAAACTTGTCACTGGAAGAGGAACTGCACCAAGTATCTAGCAGACAAGAAGGCGGCCAACACCAAACAAGGTATATATGACGTACATGTTATCAATGTGTACCTTACAAACACTCGTTATAGTGCATGTGTATTTGATACCGGTTTGATTGCTCCCATTTGCAACTCAAACCAGGAGCTAAAGTATAGATGGAGTCTGGCTAACGACAAAATGACGATGCGCATGGGAAATGGTTCCGAAGTTGATGTGATCACCGTTGGCACGCTCGCTCTTTAATTACCATCAGGATTAGTGATGAACCTGGATAGTTGTTATTTAGTGCTTGCGTTAAGCATGAACATTATATCTGGATCTTGTTTATTGGGAGATGGTTACTCATTTAATTCAAAGAATAATGGTTGTTTTGTTTATATGAGTAATATCTTTTATGGTCATGCACCCAATGTGAGGGGTTTGTTTTTATTGAATCTCGATAGTGATGATACACATGTTCATAACATTGAAGCCAAAAGATGTAGAGTTGATAATGATAGTACCACTTTCTTGTGGCACTACCGCTTAGGTCATATTGGTGTAAAATGCATGAAGAAGATCCATGTTGATGGACTTTTGGAGTCACTTCATTTCGAATCACTTGACACATGTGAACCATGCCTCATGGGCAAGATGACTAAAACCCCATTCTCTGGAATAATTCAAAGAATAATGGTTGTTTTGTTTATATGAGTAATATCTTTTATGGTCATGCACCCAATGTGAGGGGTTTGTTTTTATTGAATCTCGATAGTGATGATACACATGTTCATAACATTGAAGCCAAAAGATGTAGAGTTGATAATGATAGTACCACTTTCTTGTGGCACTACCGCTTAGGTCATATTGGTGTAAAATGCATGAAGAAGATCCATGTTGATGGACTTTTGGAGTCACTTCATTTCGAATCACTTGACACATGTGAACCATGCCTCATGGGCAAGATGACTAAAACCCCATTCTCTGGAACAATGGAACGGGCAAGTGACTTGTGGGAAATCATAGATACTGATGTTTGTGGTCCAATGAGCATTGAGGCGCGTGGTAGATATCGTTACTTTCTCACCTTCACTGATGACTTAAGTAGATATGGGTATATTTACTTAATGAAACACAAGTCTAAAATGCTTGAAAGGTAGAACATGTTATTGAAGATCAAAGAGAGAGAAGAAGCCATCTAGCTACTATCTATGGACCCGTAGGTCTATGATGGACTACTCACGCATCATCGGGGGGCAATGGAGTTGATGTATATGCACTCCGTGATCGAAACCCCCTCCGCTAGATTACCGAAAAAGGCTCCAAGATTGGATCTCTCTGGAACAGAGGCTTCCGATCGCGGAAAAGTATTTGTGTGGCTCCCTTTGGTGTTGAGGTAATATTTGGGAATTTATAGGCCAAGAATTAGGGTTAGGAGACCCGCTAGGAGGCGACAAGCCTGCTAGGCGCGGCCAGGGGGATCCCACGCCTAGCAGGCTTGTGGCTCCCTGGAACATCCCCTATCGTGCACTCCAAGCTCGATCGATTTTTTCCTTCCAATAAAATTCCTTCTGAAGGTTTTATTCCATTTGGAGTCCTTTTAATATTCCATATCTACAAAACTCAAAAAACAAGGAAAAACAGAAACTGGCACTAGGCTCTAGATTAATAGGATAGTCCCAAAAATAATATGAAATAGCATACTAATGCATATAAAATATCCAAAACAGATAATATAATAGCATGCCATCATCAAAAATTATAGATACGTTGGAGACGTATCAGGCAGCCGCACCCCAAGCCATAGTGCAGCCCTCTCTCCCCACATTAGATCGTCTCCTCCTCTAGTTTTGGTGGTGCTTAGGAGAAGCCCTGCTGGAATAGCTCCACAACTACCATTGTCGCGTTGTCACACTGCCGGAGTTCTCATCTACCACTCGCTCCCTCTTGCTGGATCAAGAAGGCAGAGATTGTCATCGAGCTATACGTGTGCCGAACGCGGAGGTGTCGTCCGTTCGGCGCTAGATCGAGATGAATCGTGATCAGACCGTGGGATGGCAAGCGATTTGGATCACGAAGAAGTTCGACTACATCAACCACGTTTCTTAACGCTTCCCACTTAGTGATATACAAGGGTATGTATATCCCTCTCCCTCTCGTAGATGCTCATCACCATGGATAGATCTTGCTTGTGCGTAGGATTTTTTTTTGTTTTCCATGCAACGTTCCCCTTAAGTGGCATCATGAGCTAGGTCTATGCGTAGATGAGATCACGAGTATAACACAAAGGAGTTTGTGGGCGTTGATGCTCAGATTGCTTCCTCCCTTGGTCTTTCCTTCATTCAGCGGTATTGTGGGATGAAGCGGCCCGGACCAACCTTACTCGTCCACGTACGAGAGACCGGTTCCATCAACTGACATGTGACTTTGTTGCATAAAATGGCTGGCGGGTATTTGTCTCTCCTACTTTAGATGGATAGGATTCGACAAAGTGAGTCCTTGAGAAGGTTGAATAATAATTTTTGTAACCCCATTGTAGTTTTTTGTAGGGAAGAGTCGTTCTTGCTAGATACCCATAGCAGCCACGTAAAACATGCACCAACAATTAGAGGACATCTAACTTGTTTTGCAGGGTATGTTGTGATATGATATGGCCAATTACATGATGAGATATATGTGATGTATGAGATGATCATGTTTTGTATAGAATATCACTACTTGCATGTCGATGAGTACGGCAACCGGCAGGAGCCATAGGGTTGTCTTTAATTATTGTATGACCTGCGTGTCAATCAATAAGCGCTATGTAAGGCTTTACTTTATCACTAAGTTGTAGCAATAGTAGTAGAAGCATGGTGGGCACGACAACCCCGATGGCGACACAATGATGGAGATCATGGAGTTATGCCAGTGATGATGGTGATCATGCTGCTGCTTTGGAGATGGAGATCAAAAGCCCAAGTTCATGGCAATATCATGTCACTTATGATTTTCATGCAATGTTACTCCTTTTATGCATCTTATTTTTCTTAGGACAACGGTCGCATTATAAGGTGATACCTCACTAAAATTTCAAGATAAAATTGTGTTCTCCCCAAGTGTGCACTGTTTCGTAAGTTCGTCGTTTCGAAGGACCGCGTGATAATCGGGTGTGATAGACTCTACGTTCACATACAACGGGTGCAAGCAAGTGTTGCATGTGCAGAACACTCGGGTTAAGCTTGATGATCCTAGCTTGTACAGACATGGCCTCGGAACACAAGAGACCGAAAGGTCGAACATGAGTGATAGTAGATATGATCAACACGAAGATGTTCACCATTGAAACCACCTCATCTCATGTGCTGATCAGACTTGGGTTGGTGAATATGGATCATGTATCACTCGAATGACTGGAGGGATGTCAATTTGAGTGGGAATTTTTAAGTAATATGATTAACTAAACTCATTATTTTGAACAATATTCTTAGTAACCTTTACAAATTTATGTTATAGATCAATGGCTCGCACAGTAGTTCCCCTGAATTTCAATGCGTTCCAAGAGAAAGCCAAGTTGAAACATGATGGAAGTAACTTTGTAGACTGGGCCCATAATCTGAGGATTATCCTCATGACTTCCCAAAAATCTTATGTCCTTGATGCACCGCTCGGTGAAGCACCCGCTCTAGTGTCGTCTGAAGACGTTGTGAACGCCTGGGAGGCACGTTCTGGAGATTACTCAATAGTTCAATGTGCGATGTTGTATGGATTATAACCGGGACTTAAAAGAAGTTTTGAACATAATGGAGCATATGATATGTTCCAAGAGTTAAAGTTTATCTTTGAAAACAATGCTCGGATAGACAGGTACGAGAGCTTCGATAAGTTCTATTCTTGCAAGATGGAGGAGAACGGGTCTGTCAGTGAACATATACTCAGAATGTCTGGGTATTTGAATCATCTGGCTGAGTTAGGGATGCCCCTTCCGCCGGAGGCGATCACTGATAGAGTTTTTCAATCATTTCCACCTAGCTACAAGAGCTTCGTGAAGAACTATAACATGCAAGGGATGAACAAGTCAGTCACCGAGCTGTTTGCGATGTTGAAAGTCGCTGAGCCTGAAATCCAGAAGGAGCATCAAGTGTTGATGGTAAATAAAACCACTAGTTTCAAGAATAATGGCAAGTGAAAGAATGGTAACTCCAAGAAGAGTGGAAAAGTAGTTGCCCCTCCTGTGAAGAAACCCAAGGCTCGACCCTAGCCAGAAACTGAGTGCTTTCATTGCAAGGAAACTTGTCACTGGAAGCGGAACAGCAACAAGTATCTGGCCGACAAGAAGGCGGCCGACACCAAAAAAGGTATATATGACGTACATGTTATCAATGTGTACCTTACAAACTCTCGTTATAGTGCATGTGTATTCGATACCGGTTTGGTTGCTCACATTTGCAAATCAAAGCAAGAGCTAAAGTGTAGATGGAGTCTGGCTAAGGATGAAGTGACGATGCGCATGGGAAATAGATTCCGAAGTTGATGTGATCGCCGTCAACAGGCTCGCTCTTTGATTACCATCAGGATTAGTGATGAACCTGGATAATTGTTATTTAGTGCTTGCGTTAAGCAAGAATATTATATCTGGATCTTGTTTAATGGGAGATGGTTACTCATTTAATTCAAATATTAATGGTCGTTTTGTTTATATGAGTAATATCTTTTATTGTCATGCACCCAACATGAGGGGTTTGTTTTTATTGAATCTCGATAGTGATGATACACATGTTAATAACATTGATGCCAAAATGTGTAGAGTTGATAATGATAGTACCACTTTCTTGTGGCACTACCGCTTAGGTCATATTGGTGTAAAATGCATGAAGAAGCTCCATGCTGATGGACTTTTGGAGTCACTTGATTTCGTATCACTTGACACATGTGAACCATGCCTCGTGGGCGAGATGACTAAAACCCCGTTCTCTGGAACAATGGACCGGGCACGTGACTTGTGGGAAATCATACATACTGATGCGTGTGGTACAATGAGCATTGAGGCACGTGGTGCATATCGTTAGTTTCTCACCTTCACTGATCACTTAAGTAGATATGGGTATATTTACTTAATGAAACACAAGTCTAAAACGTTTGAAAGGTCCAAGAAATTTTAGAGTGAAGTTGAAAATGATCGTAACAAGAAGATTAAATTCCAACGATCTGATCGAGGAGCAGAATATATGAGTTATGAGTTTGGCAGTTACTTATGACAATGTGGAATTGTTTCACAATTGACACCGCCTGGAACACCACAACGCAATGGTGTGTCCGAACATCGTAATCAAACCTTATTGGATATTGTTCGTTCTATGATGTCTCTTGCTGATTTGCCACTACTGTTTTGGGGTTATGCATTAGAGACAGTTGTATTCACTTTAAATAGGGCACCATCGAAATCTGTTAAGACGATGTCGTATGAACAATGGTTTGGCAAGAAACCAAAGTTGTCATTTCTTAAAGTTTGGGGATGTGATGCTTATGTGAAAAAGCTTCAGCCTGAAAAACTGAAACCCAAAGTGGAGAAATGCATCTTCATAGGATACCCAAAAGAGACAGTTGGGTATACCTTCTATCTTTGATCCGAAGGCAAAGTGTTTGTCGCTAAAAACGGGTCATTTCTTGAGATAGAGTTTCTCTCGAAAGAATTGAGTGGGAGGAAGATAGAACTTGATGAGGTTGTTGAACCTTTGTTTCAACCAGAGAGTAGCGCATCGCAGAAATATGTTTCTGTGGCCTGCACCAGTTGAAGAAGAAGTTAATGATTATGATCATGAAGCTTCGGATCAAGTTACTATCGAACCTCGTAGGCCGACAAGGGCACGTACTGCTCCCGAGTGGTATGGTAACCCTGTCTTAGAAGTCATGTTGTTGGATAACGATGAACCCACAAACAATGGAGAAGCGATGATGGGCCCGGATTGCAACAAATGGTTAGAGCCCATGAAATCCGAGATGGGATCCATGTATGAAAGCAAAGTATGTACTTTGAAAGTATTACATGAAGGGTGAAAGGCCATTTAGAACAAATGGATCTTTAAGAAGAAGACGGACGCGGATGGTGATGTCATCGTCTATAAAGCTTGATTGTGGCAAAGGGTTTTTCACACGTTCAAGGATTTGAATAAGATGAGACCTTCTCACCCCTAGCGACTCTTAAGTCCGTCAGAATCATGTTTGCAATAGATGCATTTTTCGATTATGAAATTTGGCAGATGGATTCCTTAACAGTTTTCTTAAGGAAGAGTTGTCTATGATGCAACCAGAAGGTTTTGTCGATCCAGAGAATGCTGACAAAGTTCACAAACTCTAGCAATCCATTTATGGACTAGTGCAAGCATCTCGGAGTTGGAATCTCCCCTTTGATGAAGTGATCAAAGCGTTCAGGTTTATACAAGTTTACGGAGAAGCTTGTATTTACAAGAAAGTGAGTGGGAGCTCTATAGCATTTCTAATATTATATGTGGATGACATATTGCTGATTGGAAACAATATAAAAATATTGGAAATCGTGAAGGAATATTTGAACAACAGTTTTTCAATGAAGGACCTAGGAGAGGCTACTTTCATATTAAGCATCAAGATCTATAGATATAGATCGAGATGCTTAATAGGACTTTCAAGAAGCACATACCTTGACAAAGTTTTAAGAAGTTCAAAATGGATCAGTCTAAGAAGGGGTTCTTGCATATATTGCAAGGTGTGAAGTTGAGTAAGACTCAATGGCCAGTGACTGCAGAGAATAGAGAGAAGATGAGTGTCATCCCCTAAGCTTCATACATAGGCTCTATCATATATGCAATGTTGTGCACAAGACCCGATGTCAGGCTTGCCATAAGTATGGCCGGAAGATTTCAAAATGACCAGGAATGGAACACTGGACGATGGTCAAAAATATCCTGAAGTACCTGAAAAGGACTAAGGAAATATTTCTCGTTTATGGAGGTGATCAAGAGCTCGTCGTAAAGGCTTACATCGATGCAAGCTTGGACACTGATTCGGATGACTCTAAGTCTCAAACCGGATACGTATTGATTCGCAAAGTGCACATAGATTTGAATGTCATAGACCCGTTGACTAAACCTCTTCCAAGGGCTAAACATGATCAACACCAGAACTATATGGGTGTTAGATTCAATACAATGTAAATCACATAGTGATGTGAGCTAGATTATTGACACTAGTGCAAGTGGGGGACTGTTGGCAATATGCCCTAGAGGCAATAATAAAGTGGTTATTATTATATTTCCCTATTCATGATAATCATTTATTATCCATGTTATAATTGTATTGATTGGAAGCTCAAATGTAAGTGTGGATACATAGACAACATTGTGTCCCTAGTATGCCTCTAGTGAACTAGCTCGTTGATCAAAGATGGCCAATGTTTCCTAGCCAAAGACATGAGATGTCATTTGATAACGGGATCACATCGGTAGGAAAATGATGTGATGGACAAGACCCAAACTATGAATGTAGTATATGATCATATCAGTTTATTGCTATAGTTTTGTACATGTCAAGTGTCTGTTCCCATGACCATGAGATTCTGCAACTCACTGAAACCGGAGGAATACCTTGTGTGTACCAAATGTTGCAATGTAACTAGGTGATTATAAAGATGCACTACATGTATCTCCAAGGGTGTCTGTTGGGTTGGCATGGATCAAGATTGGGATTTGTTACTCCGTGTGACGGAGAGGTATCTCACGGCCCACTCGGTAATACAACATCACAATAAGCCTTGCAAGCAAAGTGACTAAAGAGTTAGCAACGAGATCTTGTATTACGGACCGATTAAAGAGACTTCCGGTAACGAGATTGAACTAGGTATGGAGATACCGATGATCGAATCTTGGGGAAGTAACATACCGTAGAACAAAGGGAACAACATACGGGATTAACTGAATCCTTGACATAGAGGTTCAACCAATAAAGATCTTTGTAGAATAGGTAGGAACCAATATGGGCATACAGGTGCTGCTATTGGTTATTGACCGTAGAGGTGTCTCGGTCATGTCTACATAGTTCTCGAACCCGCAGGGTCTACACACTTAACGTTCGATGACATTTTGGTAGTATTGAGATATGTATGGTGGTGACCGAAGGTTGTCGGAGTCCCGGATGAAATCCCAGATGTCACAAGGAGCTCCGGAATGGTCCATAGGTAAAGATTAATATATAGGAAGTCCCATTTTGGTCACCAGAAAAGTTTCAGGTATTTCCGATAGTGTACCGGGGGGGAGGGTTCCGGGGGTCCATCAGGAGGGGACACCCACTCCGGGGGGCACATGGGCCTTAGGGGTGGCGGACCAGCCCTTAGTGGGCTGGGCAAGCCAGACCTAAGGGCCCATGCAAGGAGAAGGAAGGAGGCCAAGTGGGGAGTCCTCCCAGGACTCCACCTCCCTTGTGTGAGGAGGAATCCGAGCGGGGGGAGTACTACTTCCCCTTGGTTCGGGTGAACTCCCTTGGACGAGGGGCTAGGGCTGCCTCCCCCTCCTCTTCCTCCTATATATATTGGTGGGGGGAGAGGGCAGCTGCACCCCAAGCCACGGTGCAGCACTCTCTCCCCACACTAGATCGTCTCCTCCTCTAGTTTCGGCGGTGCTTAGGCGAAGCCCTGTAGGAATAGCTCCACCACCACCTCGCCATGTTGTCGCGCTGCTGGAGTTCTCATGTACCTCTATGCTCCCTCTTGCTGGATCAAGAAGGCAGAGATCATCATCAAGCAGTATGTGTTCTGAATGCGGAGGTGCCTTCCGTTCGGCACTAGATCGGGAGGGATCGTGAATGGATCCCGGGACGACTAGCGAATTAGATCGCAAAGACATTCGACTACATCCACCACGTTTCTTAACGCTTCCCGCTTAGCGATCTACAAGGGTGTGTAGATCCACTCTCCCTCTCATAGATGCTCATCACCATGGATAGATCTTGCGTGTGCGTAGGAAAAAAATTGTTTCCCATGCAACGTTCCCCTTCAGAAGCAATTTATGAACTTCTATTCTATGGCGAAAACCCACCGAATGTCATAGTCTTCAAATTCTATTGGTTCCAGCCGAAGGAGACTAGAAGGACTCATGAACATATAGGGCTAGTCGAAATCAAACAAAGCACCCATTTAGATGTTCTCGATGTCTATATTACGACTCAATAGGCGACCCAAGTTTTCTATCTACCGTGGGCCTACCAAACTGATCCAAATCTAAGTGGTAGGGATGTCGTTTATGAAGTGCCGCCACATTTTAGACCACCTCCCCTCAATGAAGAGGATTATGAACCTCACATTAACCCTAGCACATATGAAGGAGAATTCTTCCAAGAAACACATCTTTCCAAAAAACATTTCAATAACCTCTCTACTTCACCCCAGAACATCGAAGTACATAGCGACTATGAATCCGACTTCGCCCCTGAGCCGGAACGTCAAGAGCTGGAACAAGAAGAGGTTACTCCTGCGGATGACCTGTCAATGCTTGACAAACTACATAAAGGAGGCCTTCCACATGTTGTCCCCGATAGTGATGATGATGATGCATTTATTGACGATAGCGATGATGATGCATTTATTGATCCGGGAGCATATATAGACAATCAAGATTATTATTAGTTCATGACACGTATTCAATTTTTATTATATACATGATGATGGTACACTTAAATTATATACATGTTGGTGTTCAATTTTTATTATTCATGTCGGTAATCAATTTTTTTATGTTGTACTAATTTCGTTTACTGTTTGTCATGGCAGGTGTTGAAAGATGGTGGGCGCGGGTCCAGAGCATTCCGCGGCTCCTTCTTCATCGACGCGTGGTGGGAGGGATACTTCCATTCCACCCTAGTCTCTTTGGAGAGCGTTTCTCGACTGTATGCAGACACGGGCGGGCGCTTCTTTGTCGGTGTCGTTGCCCATCGGGAGAGGAGGTCGGGGGAAGAAAAGAACTAGTAGAGGTACATGTGGCCGTCGTGAGAGAGGTAGGTAGGCTGCTATGCCTTCCTTGCTACCACCCACATCTGATTCACCTCAGGACAGGACTGGTAGGGTGGACCTGTCTGAGGAGGAGGCAATGCGGACTCCGGTCCACAAGCCTCGGGTCGACGAGCCTTTGTCCCATGAGACTCATGTCCCAATAGCTTCGTCCCATGAGACTCCGGAGTAGAGCAGGGATCAGGTATGTCCCAGCAAACCCAATGGGATAGCTAGATAGAGCCGAGTGGCTAAGTTGATGGTGGCAGGAATGGGTTTTCTGATAGCTAGGACGAGGTGGTTGAGGGGGCCACCGTCTACCAGCGTGGTAGTACACGGCTCCCGCCTGTGCCGGCGACCCACGAGCAGAGGTGTTCGATTAGGCCTAATGGGGACAAGTAAGTGCATTTACTATTTTTTAACCTTTTGCATTCATGTTTCTTCAAATATCTAATTCGTTGGCTTTGTCATAATGCACGGGTTGGATTCACGCCATGGATGCCTGCAGGCCCAACTCCATCCTTGGTGTGATTTGCGAGCAAAACTTTCCGGGGATTGTCACGTTGTCCGGTGAGGGCCAGGTTCGAGAGCAAGGATTGACCTAGGGAACTCGAGGGACGACATGGTGATCATACAATTTTGAGTAATTTATCCTTTACACAATTAAAAATCAACAATAGATATTTATTGTACTAATCAGTGTTGTCTTGTTTGATTGTAGACCTTCTACATGTGTGAGGAGGGATATGGGGAGGCCGCGGCAAAGGTTATCGATGCCAAGTGCAGGTGCCTACTATAGAACTTACGACAGGAGGCTCGCTGCAGGCTGTTCGAGACTACTATGCCTCACAGAAAGTTAAGAAGGAAAAGTCAATGTGTCGCGGAAAGTTTCTGGAGAAGGAGCAGTACATGAAGGTAATTACCTATTCATAAGGCCTTGTACTTAGTTTCCTTAATTTGATTCGCAGGCACAATGCTCAAATTTTTCTTTACTCACTTAGATGCCCCCGAGATGGTGTGTGGATAAGATGGATTGTTGGGAGGTGTTGGTGGACGACTGGTTCTCAGACCAATGGCTAGCCGTCCAAAACAACGCCAAGGACCGGCGTGCCAAAATAGCTGGTTTGCCACACCATCAAGGCAGCGCCAACTTATATCAATTCGGGCAGAACTGGGTATGTGGTTTGCTTCATGATTCATGCAATTCATTATTGATGCTAGATTGAGCCCTTTACTAATATTTTGTTCCTGTCTCTCTCTTTTAGGAGCGTCACAATAAGATAGAGGTTCCAAAGGTGTACGACCTCTATGTCATGGCCCATACTACCTTGTACAAGAAGGCGAAGGCATTCTCTGAGTCTGACCTCGATCAGACCGAGAATTTCACCAACATGTCCTCTCACCACAAGCCCGTGAGGTATAGAGATGTGGGGAAGGTGTTGAATGGTGGGGACTTCAACCCGAGCCAGCATCTTATTAATCTAGAGCTAGTGACGATAGCTGGTGGCGGGAGGCCTCATGGCTCGATAGCCATTGGAGATGGACTTATAGGTTGTCCTCGCACTCTTCGAGAGATCAAGGCGCGCCGAACGACCTCCTGTCCTAAGATAAGGCCTCGTCCACGGCTAGTCGAGCTCACCATCGAGGTTAGTTGTACAGACATAGATATCTTTCCTCCATTACATTGTGTGTGCGAACAAAGATGATTACAATGCTAACGAGGAGTTGTGTTGCAGGCTCCTATTCAAAAAGAGAGAGAGGTAACCCAGGCGCTTCTAGAGGATAGGGACCGGCAGGCGGCGAAGGAGAGGGAGTTGGAGGAGGAGAGGGCACAGAACGAGGCATCTCACCGGACCATGTACGAGCTCTTTGTGGCAAGTTTCTTCTTCATATTAGCCAAATCATGCATGTAAGGTTCGTTTCATTAATAACTAATATGATTGACTTGCCAAAACCAAATGTGCAAACTATGTGCGAGAAGACCGGCCAGACACCTCTGCCAATGCCTGTCATTACCGTAGCGGGAACAGTGAGTTTCATTTGAAAGGTCATTAGTTACTAGTCTTAACATTTCAGTGTCATCATGCTAATGATACATTGCGAATGATATTTGGTGCAGCATAACTCCCGAGCCGCATCGCACGACCCTTCTCCAGGTGAAACCGGCCCGAGCCACCCCGGTGCTTCACCTCCCTAATGACGAGGACGGTAAGTTTTCTCTAGTGTTTTGCGTAACATATGCATAATGACCTATACTTAGCTTATTTAGTTCATTTATGACATAATTAGCTTACTTAGGTCAAAAATGGCATAATAACCTTGGTTAGCTCATAAATGTCATATACTTAGCTTATTTTCCTCCAAAGGGACATAATAAGCTTACTTAGCTCCAAAATGACCTAGTTTACCTTAGTTAGCTCTAAAATGACCTATACTTAGCTTTGTTTCCACCAAAATAACATAATAAGTTTACTTAGCTCCAAAATTTCCTATTTGACCTAAGTTAGCTCTAAAATGACCTATACTTAGCTTTGTTTCCTCCACAATGACATAGTAAGCTTAGTTAACTCAAAAATGGCATAATTACCTAGGTTAGCTCAATATTGACCTCTACTTAGCTTTCTTATGTCAAAAATGTCATAATTAGCTTACTTAGGTAAAAAATGGCATATTAACCTTCATAAAATCATAAATTCCATATACTTAGCTTATTTTCTTGCAAAATGACACAATAAGCTTAGTTAGGTCAAAAATACCATAATTACCTAGGTTAGCTCTAAAATGACACAAATAAGCAATAAGAAGAAGAAAATCAAGAGGAGAAAGAGAAAGAGAAGAAAAACACTTCTTCTTCTTCTTCTTCTAGATCTCTGTCTTCTTCTTCTTCTAGACCTTCTTGTTCTTCTACTTTTTCTAGTATTCTTCTTCTAACTTTCTTATTTCCGGTTTTGTAGATTTGATTCACTTCATGATAGCTTGCATTGATGGAGTGCTTGTGTTTACTTTCTGTTTTGATTTTGTATCGATGAACTTATGTGAAATTTGCTACCTACGGGTGAAACTATGTATCTATGGATGAAACTATTGTAATATGGTGAAACTTGCACTTTTGATTTGATATGTTTGTTGGATGATCATATCCATATGGCATGGATATAGTTTCTATGAAATATGGATATATCGTACATTTGCTTGGGAAAATGCTTGGATATACCAAAAAATAGATTAAAAATAGGCAATATAGTCACTTTGCCGTCTGCCAGTGATGGCAAAGGGGGCTTTGCCGTCGGCCACACACGGCAAAGGGGCCACATGGCAGCAACCTGTGCAATCTGGGAGCACCAGGTCTGGGCCATTTGGTCTCTTTGTCGTTTGCTAGCAGACGACAAAGGAGCTGCTCCCTTTGCCGTCTGTGGGCAGACGGCAAAGAACTACATCTGCCTAGCTGGCAAATCCTGCCTCTTTGCTGTCTCTAGCAGACGGCAAAGGAGCTGCTCCCTTTGTCGTCTGCGGGAAGAGAACAAAGGATACTGTTAGCCACCTAACGGGGCTAACCTGGTTCCTGTGTCGTCCACCTGCTTTGCCACCTATAGGGCCTTCATGGTAGACGGCAAACATCTTTGCCATCCGCTGATCAAAATCAGATGACAAAGAGCCCCTTTACCGTAGCTTTCTGTGCCGGGTGTGGGGCCGTCTGCTAGTAGGCGAAAAAGGGGTTTGCGTCCACGGGCCTATCCTTTGCCATCCGCCATGGCAGACGGCAAAGTGCCTGATTCCTGTAGTGAGCCTTGAAAAGCTTCACAAAGACTCCCCGGATACCATATGGAAGAGAAGATATAGGAAGCATCAATGAAAATAAAGGCACTTGGATGATAATTTAATCATTGAAACAAAAGGGTGGTAGGATGGGGAAAACAAAGAAAACTTGGGACGGATGAAATTAACTCTGGAAAGAAATATGAGGGTTGATCTTGAAAATATTGGAAAGGATTGAATTATCTCTAAGAAAAGCACTCTGGATGGAAAAGACTTGTCATGGTCAAAAGAATTAGCACTCCCATAGAAAGATGAGAACACCACTTAGGAAAGATATAAATTGAACACTTGACGTCGAAGCAACTTAAACTACCATACTCCAAGAAAACAAAGGATGAGGCTTGCAAATTAAGCCAGAAACAAGTACATAACCCATTATGCATTTTTTAGAAGGATACTCCTAGGAGACTACTTGAATTCCCACCTAAGAACTCTTGAAATTTTTCTGGTTATGCAATCTTGTCCAATGGATACACGGAGCAATTACTAACTAAATCACTCAACTCCCAGCAATAATACAATACCTCCAGTGTATCACATCTGTCAACACATCACCAGAGAAACCTCGGAAACTCATCTACCTCACACCCTCGTAATCACAATGATAGTAATTATGACAGTACATCTGGACGCACTCCCCAGTACTAGGTGACTCTAGACTCCTCTACCACAAATGGTATTGAGGCAATTTCGAACATGTTCGTCTTGATATACGAAGGAAATCAAACAATGACATGTGACAAGAATCCTATGGATCTCAACTCCCAGGGACACTTCTACCCCAAATTGACAGGAGGCATGAGGAACAAAATCCCAGTCACAATGACATCATATAGGTTCCAAAATACATGTGTCATCCTAAAAAATTTTAGCGAGAACAGGGGTAGAATTAAAATTCCTACATCATGAATCCTTACTAGAGCAGGAAACAGGAGTAAAAAGAATCCTCCTCTCCAATATATAACTAGACTCCAATTTTTGACAAGACTCGACTCGGCCAAGTTCGTTCAATCAAGAGTGACGCCTAGGTCGGTAGTACTTTGATACCAATGTGTACCGCCCAAGATGCGGTACTATCCTCATCCTGGCTTGAGGTCCTCGATAGGGATAGAAGTGCATCTCATCATTTTGCAAGATTGGAAATCGTCACAATAAATGTGAAGAATAGATGTGTACAAAGAGAAGGCTTACACTCGCCACATGCTACAACATAAAGGTATCAATACATCATAATCATCATATAGAAGAGCAGGATCCAACTAAGGATGAAGTCAAACTAAAAATAAGACAATTACCACCCTTAATAATCCAAGGATGCCGGTGTGGAACCCATCCTATGAATAACGACGAAGAAGGAAAAACTCCAAATAGAACAATAATCATGCTCACGTCAAAGTATTGTTTTACCTGTACCTGCAACTGTTGTTGTAGTAATCCGTGAGCCACGGGGACTCAACAATCTCATTTCCAAAGGTATCAAGACTAGCAAAGCTTAATGGGTGAGGTATGGTTAAGTGGTGAGGTTGCATCAAGCACTGAGCATTTGAATATGTGGCTAACTTATGAGTACAAGAATAAGAAGATTGATCAACGCATAAACGTATGTGAACAAGTAATAATCAAGAAGTGATCCTGAACACCTACTTACGAATCAGTCATAACCCCACCGTTATCCCTGTTTGGTTCAAACCTCGCAAGAAGAGGCGATCATGGTTACGCACACGGTTGGTGTATTTTTATTGAGTTCACTTCAAGTTTCTATAGACAGGTGTTAAACAATTTCCAAGTTTCCACATAACCGCAGGAATGGCTCTTGGAAAGATTCAACCCTGCAGGGTGCGCAAACTCATACATCACGAACTAGCCACAAGCTATGGAAAACCTCAACCTCAAGAAAGCCCAAAGTATCCTCAGAATCCCGACGCACAAGACATTCGATAAAGGTAAAACAAATCCAGCATGGCCTCCTGACGTGTCGACGATCTAGATAGGAGCCACGTATCTTGCTCTCAGGACATGGTGGATGAGCTACGCGTACAATGGCCTGATAGAAGTCTTCCGAGTTGCCACGGGTTGGCCCCGCATAGTGCTTTGTTTTGGACCATCACTCACTAGGAGCACTTGTAACGCCCAAGATGCGATCATATCCTTATTTGGCTCGAGGGCCTCGACAGGGATCGAAGCGCATCTTGTTGTTTCGCAAGAATGGATATCATTACAAGTACATGTAAACAAGAGATGAGTATATGGAATTGGCTTACACTTTCCACAAGCTATAATAAGATCATATCAGTACAACAACATAATCAATCATCATACATAAGAGCCGGGTTTGACTACGGACGAAATCAAACAATAAAATAGCGTCCATCCTTTCTATCCCAGGCTGCTGGCTTGGAACCTATCCCATGATCGATTAACGAGAAGAAAAATTTGAAATCAAAGAAGCATCATTCTCACGTCAAAGCATCATTAAATGTACCTGTAACTGTTGTTGTAGTAATCTGTGGGCCATAGGGACCCATCAATCTCATATCAAGGGTATCAAGACTAGGAAAGGTTAATGGGCAAGGTATGGTTAAGTGGTGAGGTTGCAGCAAACACTAAAAATTTATTTGAGTGTCTAACTTAAGGCTACAGAAAATAAGTTTGGTGACCTACGCATAACGGACGTGAACTAGAATGATCAATATGTGATCCTAAACACCTACATACGTCAAACATAACCCCACCATGTTCTCTCTTGGATGCAAAACTCACAAGAAGAGACAATCACGGTTACACACACAATTGGTGTATTTTATTTGAGTTTAATTCAAGTTTGCTATGACCGGGTGTTAAACAAAGTTTCCAAGTTGCCACTTAACCACATGCACGACTCTCATGAAAGATTTAACCCTGCACGGGTGCTCCAACTAGTCCATCCCAAATTAACCACAAGTTGCATTGGAATTCCTCAACCATGGGATAACCCATAGTATTCGCGGAATCCCGATGGAAAATATCAACCTCGAGATAGCCTGAAGTGTCCTCTAAATCCCGTGCACAAGACGTTCGAGAAAGGTAAAACAAATCCAGCAAGACCGTCCGAAGTGTCGACGAACCCGATAGGAGCCATGTATCTCATTCTCAGGTCATGACCGGATGAACACTATGTATAGTGGCCTGATAGACATCCCCCGAGTTACCCTGGAGTGGCCCCACAAGTGGCTCTATTTTAGACCAAGACTCATGAGGAGCACTGGCCGAGGTTGTTGTTGAAATATCCTCGGGTTAATTATTCCCTATGCAGGTTTATTAGTTATTAGGCAAATGTAGTACCAAAGTTGGGCCTTTCTAGACAAGTTTTATCCTAAAACAAAAATCAAGGGTGTCCCCATAACAACCCCGAGCATGTTAGGAGCGCTCAATATGGAACATAACACCAGTACACAAGTAACTAGGGTGGCAAAAGTGGAATAAAACACCGAGAAAAAGGCCAAGTCTGCCACCTTTTACCAAGTATATATGTGCATTAAATTAAATAGCAATAATATTGTGATATAACCAAAAATAGCCATGTTGTCAATGGAAGCAATTGCACCTGCAACTAGAAACACTATAAGAAGGGATGACCAAACGGTAACATAGCCAAACAAAGGTTTTCTGGGAAGTGGAGGGGTTTGCGGCTTATCATGGCAATGTTGTGAGGCTTGACATACAACTGGTAGGTAACGTGACATAACGATAGAAGTGAGACAACTAGCATGGAAATTATAGTAGTGGTATCCAGGGAAATAGTCATCTTGCCTGAGATCCCGCTTGGAAGAAGAACAAAGCCATGAACAAGACAAGCCAACGTAGTCAAATGAATTCTCACACTCCGAATGCTTTCAGAATTCTATCGAGAAGAAGCATTCCATAAACAACAATCAACACATGATACACCACAACATATTCATGTCATGATGCGCAAACAAATATGATGCATGTCATGGTTGATTATGCAATGCAAGGCAATCACAACAATCCAACTCTACACATTAAGTGAACCTCAATATGCAACGAGTTGCATATTGATGAAACTCCATGCTTGAATTACTTAGTTCATTCCCGTTTAGGTACATGACAAGTTTATATGTTGATTAAAATGGCAAGAGGTGAAGCATAAACAACTACAACATCTAGGCATTTTAAATGAGGTGGAAAACAACATATAGCACTTCCGAAACACATCCCCATATGCAAATTATGAATTTGGTCCAGATCTGTATTAAACATATTTTATAGTTATTAAACAGCAAAATAAAGTGCACCATGTTATTCTACACATTTTTCTAGTCAATTTACATGCGTGGATTGTTGGGGAACGTTGCATGGGAACCAAAAACAATTCCTACGCACACGCAGATCTATCCATGGTGATGACCATCTACGAGAGGGAGAGTGGATCTACATACCCTTCTAGATCACTAAGCGGGAAGCGTTAAGAAACGCGGTTGGCGTAGTTGAACGTCTTCGCGATCCAAATCGCCATGCGTCTCGCGATCCAATCACGATCCGTCCCGCGATCCAATCACGATCTATCCCGCGATCCGATCACGATCCGTCCCACGAACTTGATCACGGTCCGTCCCACGAACTTGATCACGATCCTTCCGATCTAGTGCCGAACGGACGGCACCTCCGCGTTCAGCACACGTACAGCTTGATGGCGATCTCCACCGTTTTGATACAGCAAGAAGGAGTGGAGAGGAAGAAGAGTTCTCTGGCAACGTGATGGTGCTCCGGCGATGGTGGTGGAGCAATTCCGGCAGGGCTTCGCCTAAGCACTGCAGAAATCCGATCTAGAAGAGAAACTATGCACTGGAGGAACGGGTAGCACGTGGCTGAAATTCTAGTGCAAAAACCCTAAAACCTCCAGTATATATAAGAGGAGAGGAGGATAAGCCTTGGCACAAGGGCCAAGGCCTCCTTGCTTCGGCCAAAGGAGAGAGGGAGAGGTGGAGTCCACCTCCAATCCTAGTAGGACTAGGATTCACCCTATTTTGCCTTTTTTTCCACTTTTTCTCTTAGGCCTTTTTCCTCTAGCCGCATGGGCCTCTTGTGGATGTTCCACCAGACCACTAAGGGCTGGTTTAAACCCTCCTACAGACTATGTAGCCTCTTGGGTCGAAATACCCCTCCCGGTGGCCTCCCGGTACACTACCGGCACTCCCGGTATACTACCGATGAGCCCGAAACTTTTCCGACGACCAAAACAGGACTTCCTATATATGAATCTTTACCTCCGGACCATTCCGGAGCTCCTCGTGACGTCCGGGATCTCATATGGGACTCCGAACAAACTTCGGTCACCACCATAGATAACTCTATACTACCAAAACATCACCAAACCTTAAGTGTGCAGACCCTGCGGGTTCGAGAACTATGTAGACATGATCGAGACACCTCTACAGTCAATAACCAATGGCGGGACCTAGATGTTCACATTGGTGCCTACATATTCTACGAAGATCTTTATCGGTTGAACCTCTATGTCAAGGATTCAGTTAATCCCGTATGATGTTCCCTTTGTTCTTCGGTATGTTACTTGTCCGAGATTCGATCGTCGGTATCTCCATACCTAGTTCAACCTCGTTACTGGCAAGTCTCTTTACTCATTCCGTAATACAAGATACCATAACTAACACTTAGTCACATTGCTTGCAAGGCTTATTGTGATGTTGTATTACCGAGTGGGCCCTGAGATACCTCTCCGTCACACGGAGTAACAAATCCCAGTATTGATCCATGCCAACTCAACAGACACCCTCGGAGACACCTGTAGAGCACCTTTATAGCCACCCAGTTACATTGCGATGTTCGATACACACAAGGCTCTCCTCGATGTCCATGAGTTGCATGATCTCATGGTCATAGGAACATATACTTTGACATGCAGAAAGCAGTAGCAATAAACTGACACGATCATAAGCTACGTTTGTAGTTTGGGTCTTGTCCATCCTAATGATGTGATCCCGTTATCAAATGACATCTCATGTCCATGGCTAGGAAACCTTAACCATCTTTCGATGAACGAGCTAGTTCACTAGAGGCATACTAGGGACATTGTGTTTGTCTATGTATCCACACATGTATCCATGTTTCCAATTAATACAATTCTAGCATGGATAATAAACAATTATCATGAGAAAGGAAATATAATAATAAACACTTTATTTATTGCCTCTAGGGCATATTTCCAATTGTCTCCCACTTGCACTAGAGTCAATAATCTAGCTCACATCACTATGTGATTTACATTGTAATGAATCGAACACCCATGCAGTTCTGGTGTTGATCATGTTTAGCTCTTGGAAGAGGTTTAGTCAACGGGTCTACAACATTCAGATCCGTGTGCACTTTGCAAATATTTATGTCCTTCTCCTCGATGTAATATCGGATGGAGTTGAAGCATCGCTTTATATGTCTGGTCCTCTTGTGAAACCTTGGTTCCTTGGCTAGAGCAATGGCACCAGTGTTGTCACAGAACAGGCTCATTGGATTCAGTACATTGGGCACTACTCCAAGATCTGTCATGAACTGCTTCATCCAAACACCTTCCTTTGCCACCTTCGAGGCTGCGATGTATTCCGCTTCGCACGTAGAATCAGCTACCACGCTTTGCTTGGAACTGCACCAGCTTACTGCTCCCCCGTTAAGAATAAATACGTATCCGGTTTGCGACTTAGAGTCGTCCAGATCAGTGTCAAAGCTTGCATTGACGTAACCCTTTACGACGAGCTCTTCATCACCTCCATAAACGAGAAACATTTCCTTAGTCATTTTCAGGTACTTAAGGATATTCTTGACCGCTTGCCAGTGCTCCATTCCAGGATCACTTTGAAACCTTCTGGCCATACTTATGGCAAGGCTGACATCGGGTCTTGTGCACAGCATTGCATACATGATAGAGCCTATGGCTGAAGCATAGGGGATGACACTCATCTTTTCTCTATATTCTACAGTTACTGGGCATTGAGTCTTACTCAACTTCACACCTTGTAACACAGGCAAGAACCCCTTCTTGGATTGATCCATTTTGAACTTCTTCAAAACTTTATCAAGGTATGCGCTCTGTGAAAGTGCTATTAAGCGTCTCGATCTATCTCTATAGATCTTAATGCCTAATATGAAAGCAGCTTCTCCTAGGTCCTTCATTGAAAAACTCTTGTTCAAATATTCCTTCACGCTTTCCAGCATTTCTATATTGTTTCCAATCAGCAATATGTCATCCACATATAAGACTAGAAACTCTATGGAGATCCCACTCACTTTCTTGTAAATACAAGCTTCTCTGTAAACTTGTATAAACTCAAACGCTTTGATCACCTCATCAAAGCGCTTATTCCAACTCCGAGATGCTTGCACCAGTCCGTAAATGGATCGCTGGAGTTTGCAAACTTTGTCAGCATTATCTGGATCAACAAAACCTTCGGGTTGCATCATATACAACTCTTCCTCAAGAAAACCGTTGAGGAACATAGTTTGACATCCATCTGCCAAATTTCATAATCGAAATAAGCAGCTATTGCTAACATGATTCTGACAGACTTAAGCATCGCTACGGGTGAGAAAGTCTCATCGTAGTCAACTCCTTGAACTTGTGAAAAACCCTTGCCACAAGTCGAGCTTTATAGATGGTGACATTACCGTCCGCGTATGTCTTCTTCTTAAAGATCCATTTGTTCTGAATGGCCTTTCGCCCTTCAGGTAATACTTCCAAAGTCCATACTTTGTTTTCATACATGGATCCCATCTTGGATTTCATGGCCTCTAACCATTTCTCGGAATCCGGGCCCATCACTGCTCCTTCATAGCTCGTAGGTTCATTGTTGTCCAACAACATGACCTCCAAGACAAGGTTGTCGTACCACTTAGGGGTAGTACGCGGCCTTGTCGACCTATGAGGTTCAATAGCAGCTTGATCTGAAGCTTCATGATCAACATCATTAACTTCCTCTTCTACCGTCGTAGGTTCCACAGAAACATCTTTCTGCGCTGCGCTACTTTCTGGTTGAAGTAAAGGTTCAATAACCTCATCAAGCTCTATTTTCCTCCCACTCAATTCTTTCGAGAGAAACTCTTTCTCAAGAAATGTTCCGTTCTTAGCGACAAGCACTTTGCCTTCGGATCAGAGATAGAAGGTATACCCGACTGTCTCTTTCGGGTATCCTATGAAGACGCATTTCTCTGCTTTGGGTTCCAGCTTTTCAGGCTGAAGCTTTTTGACATAAGCATCACATCCCCAAACTTTAAGAAATGACAACTTTGGCTTCTTGCCAAACCTCAGTTCATATGGCGTCGTCTCAACGGATTTTGATGGTGCCCTATTTAAAGTGAATGCAGTTGTCTCTAATGCATAACCCCAAAACGATAGTGGCAAATCAGCAAGAGACATCATAGAACGCACCATATCTAATAAGGTTCGATTACGACGTTCGAACACACCATTACGCTGTGGTGTTCCGGGCGGTGTCAACTGTGAAACAATTCCACATTGTCTTAAGTGACTGCCAAACTCATAACTCAGATATTCACCTCCTCGATCAGATCGTAGGAACTTAATCTTCTTGTTATGATGATTCTCAACTTCACTCTGAAATTGCTTGAACTTTTCAAATGTTTCAGACTTGTGTTTCATTAAGTAAATATACCCATATCTACTTAAGTCATCAGTGAAGGTGGGAAAATAACGATATCCACCACGCGCTGTAACATTCATTGAACTGCACACATCAGTATGTATGATTTCCAATAAGTCACTCGCCCGTTCCATTGTTCCAGAGAACGGTGTTTTAGTCATCTTGCCCATGAGGCATGGTTCACATGTGTCAAGTGATTCAAAATCAAGTGACTCCAAAAGTCCATCAGCATGGAGCTTCCTCATGTGTTTTACACCAATATGACCTAAACGGCAGTGCCACAAGAAAGTGGTACTATCATTATCAACTCTACATCTTTTGGCATCAACCGGTATCAAATACCTAGGCACTACTATGAGAGCTAGTAAGGTACACATCAATAACATGTATATCATATATACCTTGTTTGTCGTTGGCCGCCTTCTTGTTAGCCAGGTACTTGGGGCAGTTCCGCTTCCAGTGACCAGTTCCCTTGCAATGAAAGCACTCAGTTTCTGGCTTGGGTCCATGCTTGGGCTTCTTTACAGGAGTAGCAACTGCTTTGCCATCCTTCTTGGTTTTACCGTTCTTGCCCTTGCCCTTGACTTTGTCATTTTTCTTGAAACTAGTGGTTTTATTGACCATCAACACTTGATGTTCTTTCTGGATTTCAGACTCAGCGACTTTTAACATCGCAAACAGCTCGGCGACTGACTTGTTCATCCCGTGCATGATATAGTTCATCACAAAGCTCTTGTAACTAGGTGGCAGTGATCGAAGAACTCTGTCAGTGATCGCCTCTGGCGGAAGAGCAATTCCCAACTCCGCTAGACGAGTTGAATACCCAGACATTCTGAGTATATGTTCACTGATAGACCCGTCCTCCTCCATCTTGCAAGCAAAGAACTTATCGGAGGTTTCATACCTCTCGATCTGGGCGTTCTTCTGAAAGATAAACTTCAACTCGTAGAACATCTCATATGCTCCATGACGTTCAAAATGTCTTTGAAGCCCCGGTTCTAAGCCTACAATATTACACACTGAACTATTGAGTAATCTCCAGTACGTGCCTCCCAAACGTTCTTAACGTCTTCGGAGGTCATGTCTTCTGGTTGGTCTGATAGAGGCAAAGTTGTCCCTGTCTTTCGGTCAGATGGTGGCTATCGTTTTTGGTGGAGTAGACTTTGACGATCCGACTACGAATGTGTGATGACGCCGCGCCTTAGCAAAAGCTAAACCAACTCCAAGAGGTTATTGACCACGCCGGAGCACGATCAACTTGACCACGAGGGTATGTTTCCTACACGCAAATGAAGAACAAGCAAGAAACTAAGATTGCAATCTGGATATTGCGAATATAAGAGGAAAGCTTTATTGATGAAGTGGGGTTCTGTGACGCCTTTGTCTGGTCGTGGAACACAAACGAAGAATGCGAAGTTGCAGCTATGGAGAACTTGTAATCTAAACAAAACCCAACCCTAAAATGACGCCCTAAGGGCTGTATATATGGGGGAATAGAGGGGAATTTCGTGGCCCCTTGGAGGAGGGGTCCGAAACCAACCCTAACTCAGTTTCCCCATACATACGGACTCTAAAAACAGCCTATAATATGGCATTTCGAAATTACATGGGCCTGGCCCAAAAATAAGGTGGCGCAACACCTATATTAGCCTAGGGACGAATTTTATAAAGTGGCATCATGCATATTTCATCCAAGGCTTCTCGCTCCCATTATGGTGGCTTCAAAGTGCGAAAATCATCACTAGAAGCTCCATTGTTCTTTCCCGCGCGCGTACCTTCTTCTCCATGCTTGATCCCACACCAATGGTCATCCTTCTTGTCCATGCTAGGTCCTTCATTCATAAGTAAAACAAAAGTATCTAATTTAGGCAGCATCATATGTTCATGAACATTAGAAGGATTTCCAAGAAACGAAAGTACCTGGTAATTCAATTGACGTGCGCGAGCTCTAGTAATTGGTCCTGTATATATAGCAGTTGGAGTTGTGGGTGTAACATTAGTAGGGATGTCCTCATCATCCTCCCCTTATTGAACTGAAGTCGTCCTCGACAGAAGCTCATCTTCCTCACCCAAATAAGGCTTCAAATCTATAATGTTAAAAGTGGGGCTAACCGCAAACTCTGCAGGCAGCTCAAGTTTACATGCATTATAATTTATTTTCTCTAACACCTTAAAAGGACCATCAGCACGTGGCATTAGCTTTGACTTGCGCAAATCAGGAAATCTATCCTTACGCAAATGTAACCAAACAAGATCTCCAGGTGCGAAGACAACATGTTTTCTACCCTTATCTCCAGCAATTTTGTATTTAGCATTCATACACTCAATGTTTTCCTTCGTTAACTCATGCATCTTTAATATCAATTCAGCACGTTCTTTAGCATCAAAATTAACCTTCTCCGAAGATGTAAGAGGCAACAAATCAATAGGTGCACGAGGTAAGAACCCATACACAACTTCAAAAGGGCACATCTTAGTGGTAGAGTGTAGTGAACGATTACAAGCAAATTCAATATGAGGCAAGCATTCTTCCCACATTTTCAGGTTATTCTTCAAAACAGCCCTAAGCATAGTAGACAATGATCTATTGACTACTTTAGTTTGGCCATCAGTTTGGGGGTGACATGTAGTACTAAAAAGCAGTTTAGTCCCCAACTTAGCCCATAAACATCTCCAAAAGTGGTTAAGAAATTTAGCATCACGATCTGAAACAATTGTATTTGGCACACCATGCAACCGAATAATTTCATGAAAGAACAAATCAGCAACATGAGCAGCAGCATCACTTTTATGACATGGTATAAAGTGTGCCATTTTGGAAAATCTATCCACGACAACAAATATGCTATCCCTCCCCTTCTTAGTTCGAGGTAACCCTAAAACAAAGTCCATAGATATATCCTCCCAAGGAACACTAGGTATAGGCAAAGGCATATATAAACCATGAGGATTGAGTCATGACTTAGCTTTTTGACATGTAGTGCAGCGAGCAACAAAATGCTCAACATCCCGTCTCATCTTTGGCCAAAAGAAATGTGTAGAAAGTACGTCCTCCGTCTTCTTCACGCCAAAGTGTCCCATTAATCCTCCTCCGTGTGCCTCCTGTAACAACAAAAGACGAACGGAGCTAGTTGGAATGCATAGCTTGTTAGCACGGAACACAAATCCATCATTAATAACGAACTTGTTCCATGTTCTCCCTTCTTTACACTGCTGCAACACATCTCTAAATTCAGCATCATGCACATATTGATGTTTGATGGTCTCCAAACCAAATATTTTAAAGTCAAGTTGTGAAAGCATAGTATAACGACGAGACAAAGCATCAACAATAACTTTTTCTTTACCCTTCTTGTGTTTAATGACATAAGGGAAAGTCTCAATGAATTCAACCCATTTAGCATGTCTACGGTTCAGTTTTGCTTGACTTTTTGTTTCAAATATTCATGATCAGAATGTATAACAAATTCTTTGGGCCATAAATAATGTTGCCATGTTTCCAAAGTCCGAACAAGAGCATATAATTCCTTATCATAAGTAGAATAATTTAGACTAGGCCCACTCAGTTTTTCAGAAAAGTATGCAACAGGTTTACCATCCTGTAATAACACACCTCCTAACCCAATTCCACTAGCATCACATTCAAGCTCGAAAGTTTTATTAAAATCAGGAAGTTGGAGTAAAGGAGCATGTGTTAACTTATCTTTCAAGACCGTCAAGGCTTCTTCCTGTGCGGTACCCCAAGAAAAAGGCACGTCCTTCTTTGTAAGCTCATTGAGAGGCACAGCAATGGTGCTGAAATCTCTCACAAAACGCCTATAGAAACCAGTGAGGCCAAGAAAACTCCTCACTTGTGTGACCGTTTTGGGCTGCGGCCAACTCTCAATAGCTTCAATCTTGGCTTTATCAACTTCAATACCCTGTGGAGTAACAACATAGCCAAGAAAAGATACTCGGTCGGTGCAAAAGGTGCACTTCCCAAGGTTACCAAACAAACGTGCATCACGTAGAGCAATAAAAACAGCACGTAGGTGTTCCAAATGTTCCTCCAAAGATCTACTAAAAATCAATATATCATCAAAATAGACTACCACAAATCGTCCAATGAAAGCACGTAAAACCTCATTCATTAATCTCATGAAAGTGCTAGGTGCATTAGTTAACCCAAAAGGCATGACTAACCACTCATATAATCCAAACTTAGTTTTAAATGCTGTTTTCCATTCATCTCCCAATTTCATACGAATTTGATGGTATCCACTACGCAAATCAACTTTGGAGAAAATTGTAGAACTACTTAATTCATCAAGCATATCATCTAGTCTAGGAATAGGATGACGATACCGAATAGTAATATTATTAATGCCTCTACAATCCACACAAATGCGCGATGTACCATCCTTTTTAGGCACTAGAATAATAGGACCAGCACAAGGACTAAGGGATTCGCGTATATAACCTTTGTCAAGCAGCTCTTGTACTTGACGCATAATCTCCTTTGTCTCCTCTGGATTGGTACGGTATGGCGCATGGTTGGGTAGGGATGCACCGGGAATTAAGTCAATCTGATGCTCAATCCCGCGAATAGGTGGTAATCCCGATGGCACGTCTTGTGGGAAGACGTCAGCGAACTCCTGCAAAATGTTAATGACCGCAGGAGGCAAAGAGGGAGGCATGTCCTCAAATGAAAATAATACCTCTTTGCATACAAAAGCATAGCAAACAGATGTAGCAACATGCAAATCATTAATATCATATTTAGTAGCAAGTAAACATCCACTCTTCAATTTTATTTCGGATGCAACATTAGATGATGGTTTATTATGCTTATGGTGTTGCTCAAATTCCTGTGCTACAATCTGATTTTCACTCTTATTTTTTTCCAGTTTTGCTTTACTAGCTCTAGCAATGTCATCTTTCATAATATGTTCTGGAGACATAGGAAGCAAAGTGATATTTTGATCCTTATGACAAGAGTATACTGGTTTGTCCTACCATGGTGTACAGAATTTTTATCAAACTGCCATGGCCTACCAAGTAAAATAGAACATGCTTGAATGGGTACCACATCACAATCCACATAATCAGAATATGTAGCAATGCTAAAATGCACACGAACAGTACGTGTTACCTTAACCTTGCCACTATTGTTGAACCATTGGATGTAATAAGGATGAGGATGTGGTCTGGTGGTTAGAGACAGCTTCTCCACCATCTCCATGCTAGCCAAGTTATTGCAACTCCCTCCATCGATGATGACGCGAACAGAACGCTCCTTCACAACTCCCTTTGTATGGAACAAGTTGTGCCTCTGATTTTGCTCAGCCTGTGTAACATGCACACTGAGAACACGTTGAGCAACTAAACTTTCATACCTATCAGCGTAATCAGCAGCCATGTAGTGTGTCTCTGGTTCTGCATCCTCGCCACCCTGTTCTTCACTTGCAATGAGAGCCAAAGTCTCCTCATCATAATCACTAGCGGACGCATATCCACCATCCTCAGTAACAATCATTACACGTTCGGAAGGGCATTCTCTCGCAAAGTGATCCACCCTTGCAACGATGGCATATAACCTCATGTGTTTGCCCTGTGGATGCAATAGATGAAGAAGAGCTCTGTGCAGGCCCAGAAGGTGTGCTCTTCGCAAAGGGTGGAGTAGGAGCCTGTTTCCTGGTATCGCGGTTGGAGTTGGAGGAGGGAGTAGGTGGTGTTGCAGCAGGACGTGCGGAAGTAGAGGAGGTACGTGGCGTCCATGATGAAGTGCGACCTGCAGAAAAAGGAGTTCTCGCCATTGCCTGTCGATCCTGCACTTCACGTTCAGCTTTGCAAGCAAGATGAAATAAACGAGTGATAGTGTTATACTCCTTATACTCTAGAATAGTCTGAATCTCTCTATTTAATCCACCCATAAAACGTGCAAGCATACCTTCATTCTCCTCAACAATACCACATCTAATCATGCCAGTTTGTAATTCCTGATAATATTCTTCTACAGAATTTTTTCCTTGTCTTAAACGCTACAAATTTTGAATCAATTCACGTTGATAATAAGGTGGCACCCAACGATTACGCATAGCAGTTTTCAAAGCAGCCCAAGTAGTTGGAATATTAGCATGGTGTATTCCACAATGTTCTGACCACCAAACACAAGCAAAACTAGTGAATGAACAAACAGCAACAGCAACACGTCTATCCTCAGGAAATTGTAAGCATGTAAAACGTTGTTCTATTTCTAACTCCTATGTAAGATATATATTAGGAACATATCTACCCTCAAACGTCGGCATATTCAATTTAAGTTTAGGGAGATGGTCATGATCCCGTACCTGAGGGGGTGGTGCAGTCCTACCGTTACGGTTGTAGCCATGTGGTCGACCTGGTGCGTATCGTGGTGGTTGCCCCTGAGGCTGATCTGGAGCAACCTCTCCCTCATCATCGTAATCACCATCATAATCTTCAACCTGCTCAACGACAATAGCAGCAGGAGCCACAGAAGTAGCAGCAGTATCAATAGTACCAGTATGTTGGCCTTGGCCGAGAGGCACACGTCACGCTCGTCGTTCGAAAGGGATAGGAGCTGCAGCTGGTGGTGGTAGACGGGCAAGCACCTCATTGAACTTGGCGTCCATCTTGGTGTCGAATGTCTTCTCCAAACCATCGAGCTTCTCCATGGCCTCTCCAAAGTTGGTCACGAAGTCTTGTACCTGGTCAGCCATCATTTGCTGAAATTTATCATAGAGCGCTTTGTTGGTCATGCTCTCCCAGTCGCTCCCGTCGTCGTGTGATCCTGACATGGTTAGCAGAAATAGGAAACACACAAGAAAATGAAACCTACAGACTACTGGGACGTGGTGGTGATGGTGGTGGTGTGTCACAAGTCCTTTAAACGAATCTCAAATTCTTACCAGTTCTTACCCAGCAGTAGGCGGTGATCGGCAACCGTTGTAGTCAAACTCTCAAAGCTTGGATATAGCGATTGCCAGGTGGTGTCAAACGCACGACGTAGATGTATGTGGAGCTAGGATGGCTTATACTATGGTAGCAAAAAGGGTGAGCAATAATCAATTCAGAGATGCAAGGTTGAATAAACGCTCAACGATGGTACTGTGCTGGTCCTAGGCTAGACCGTACTAGAGACGCGAGCCTAAAACACCAACAAAATCACGACGCTACACGTAAGCAAGGGAAAAGCACACTCTAATTTTTTTGTTCCTTTTATTACGCCTCTTTTTTTGCGCTCTTTTTTTTTGCTCAAAAAAAATCACTACAATGGCGAGTGTCTCAAAACTCTTCCCACGTCGTATAAGCAAGATGGGCACGAAATTTTTTGGACTATTTTTTTTTCTTTTTCTGGAGAAATTCGGGGGCTGCGATGACCAAAAATTTCGACAAAAATCACTATAATGGCAAGTGTCTCAAAACGCTCCGAAGAACCTAAAACCAAGATAGGGAAAAATATTTTCAGCCGAATTTTTTTTGGGCCAAAACGTGCTCTGCAAAGTGTGCCAGACTCTTTTTTCGACACCTACGCAAGTAGCAAAACACGAATCCGAAATCAAAAGGATTTCGAAACTAAACCTAAAACGAGCTGGACTCGGATTGGTGGAGGATTTGTGGTGGTATATATGGACACCAATGGATAATGATGATGGGTGGTGATATATGGCAGTGGTGACGATGCTGGTGGTGTATGGCAACTATGAAGACGATGCGGTGGCGGCGTGACAACCTGTGAAAAGAACTCGACACTCTAAAGGACTAGACACTAAGACCAGCAACTCGACACGACGATGTAACCGCAAATTCAACAAAGCAAAATACTGAAAATACTATGCAAAGGCTCAGATTGGTTCGGATATGATGATTTAACCCTAATTTTTTTGTGGCTGTTTCGTGAACTAAAGGTATGAAGAACAGATGCGATCTAAACTACGAAAACTAGTAAAATCTCACCAAGCAACCTAGAAATCTGGTACCACTTGATAGAGGCGAAGTTGTCCCTGTCTTTCGATGAGATGGTGGCTATCGTTTTTGGTGGAGTAGACTTTAACGATCCGACTACGAACGTGCGATGATGCCGCGCCTTAGCAATCGCTAAACCAACTCCGAGAGGTTATTGACCATGCCGGAGCACGATCAACCTGACCACGAGGGTCTATTTCCTGCACGCAAATGAAGAACAAGCAAGAAACTAAGATTGCAATCTGGATATTGTGAATATAAGAGGAAAGCTTTATTGATGAAGTGGGGTTCTGTGACGCCTTTGTCTGGTCATGGAACACAAACGAGGAATGCGAAGTTGCAGCTATGGCGAACTTGTACTCTAAACAAAACCCAACCCTAAAACGACGCCCTAAGGGCTGTATATATGGGGGAATAGAGGGGAATTTCGTGGCCCCTTGGAGGAGGGGTCCGAAACCAACCCTAACTCAGTTTCCACATACATACGGACTCTAAAAACAGCTTATAATATGGTATTTTGAAATTACATGGGCCTGGCCCAAAAATAAGGTGGCGCAACACCTATATTAGCCTAGGGACTAATTTTATAAAGTGTCATCATGCATATTTCATCCAAGGCTTCTCGCTCCCATTATGGTGGCTTCAAAGTGCGAAAATCATCACTGGAAGCTCCATTGTTCTTTCCCGCGCGCGTACCTTCTTCTCCATGCTTGATCCCACACCAATGGTCATCCTTCTTGTCCATGATAGGTCCTTCATTCATAAGTAAAACAAAAGTATCTAATTTAGGCAGCATCATATGTTCATGAACATTAGAAGGATTTCCAAGAAACAAAAGTACCTGGTAATTCAATTGACGTGCGCGAGCTCTAGTAATTGGTCCTGTATATATAGTAGTCGGAGTTGTGGGTGTAACATTAGTAGGGATGTCCTCATCATGGTCACCAAGCAGTGCATTAAGGACATATGATTTCTGGGAAGCCGTGAGGATAATCCTCAGATTACGGGCCCAGTCAACAAAGTTACTTCCATCATCTTTCTACTTAGCTTTCTCTAGGAACGCATTAAAATTCAGGGGTGCTACTGCGCGAGCCATTGATCAACAACATAAATATGCAAAGTTTACTTAGACTATTGTTAAACATAATGAGTTTAGTTAATCAAATTACTAAAGCTCTCACTCAAATTGACATCCCTCAGGTCATCTGAGTGTCACATGATCCAAATCCACCAACTCAAGTCTGATCATCACGTGAGTTGAGGTGGCTTCAATGGTGAACATCATTATGTTGATCATATCTACTATATGACTCATGTTCGACCTTTCGGTCTCTTTGTGTTCCGAGGCCATGTCTGTACATGCTAGGCTCGTCAAGTTTAACCCGAGTGTTCTGCGCATGCAACACTGGCTTGCACCCACTGTATGTGAACGTAGAGTCTATCACACCCGATCATCACGTGGTGTCTCAACACGACAAACGTTCGCAATGATGCACACTCGGGGAGAACACAATCTTGAAATTTAAGTGAGGGATCACCTTATAATGCTACCGTCGTACTAAGCAAAACAGGGTGCATAAAAGGATTAACATCACATGCAATTCATAAGTGACATGATATGGTCATGAACTTGTGCTTTAGATCTCCATCTTGAAAGCACCGGCATTATCTCCATCGTCACCGGCACGACACCATGATCTCCATCATCTTGATCTAAATCAACGTGTCGCCATCGGGGTTGTCACGCCCTGCATGCTTCTACTACTTTTGCTACCGTTTAGCGATAAAGTAAAGCACTACATAGCGCTTAATGATTGACATGCAGGTCATACAATAATTAAAGACAACCCTATGGCTCCTGCCGGTTGCCGTACTCATCGACATGCAAGTCGTGAAATTCTATACATCACATGATCATCTCATACATCACATATATCACATCATGTAATTGTCCATATCACATCACAACATACCCTGCAAAAACAAGTTAGACGTCCTCTAATTGTTTTTGCATGTTTTACATGGCTGCTACGGGTATCTAGCACGAACAATTCTCATCTACGCAAAAACCACAACGGTGATACACTATTTGCTTTTCAACCTTCTCAAGGACCGCCCTTGTCGAATCCGATCCAACTAAAGTGAGAGAAACTGTCACCCGCAAGCCATCTAGGCAACAAGTTGCGTCAAGGGAACCGGTCTCTCGTAAGCGTACGAGTAATGTTGGTCCGGGCTGCTTCATCTCACAATACCGCTGAACCAAAATATGACCAAGGGAGGAAGCAATCTAATCATCAACGCCCACAAACCTTTTGTGTTCTACTCGAGATCTCATCAACACATAGACCTAGCTCTGATACCACTATTGGGGAATGTTGCATGGGAAACAAAAAAAATTCCTACGCACACGCAGATCTATCCATGGTGATGAGCATCTATGAGAGGGAGAGTGGATCTACATACCCTTGTAGATCGCTAAGCGGGAAGCGTTAAGAAACGCGGTTGGTGTAGTCGAACGTCTTCGAGATCCAAATCGCCGTGCGTCCCGCGATCCAATCACGATCCGTCCCGCAATCCAATCACGATCTGTCCCGCGATCCGATCGTGATTCGTCCCATGAACTTGATCACGGTCCGTCCCACGAACTTGATCACGATCCTTCCGATCTAGCGCCGAACGGAAGGCACCTTCGCGTTCAGCACACGTACAGTTTGATGATGATCTCCACCATCTTGATCTAGCAATAAGGAGTGGAGAGGAAGAAGAGTTCTCCGGCAGCATGACAGCGCTCCGGCGATGGTGGTGGAGCAATTCCGGCAGGGCTTCACCTAAGCACTGCAGAAATCCGATCTAGAGGAGAAACTATGCACTGGAGGAACGGGTAGCACATGGCTGAAATTCTAGTGCAAAAACCCTAAAACCTCCAGTATATATAAGAGGAGAGGAGGAGAGGCCTTGGCACAAGGGCCAAGGCCTCCTTGCTTCGGCCGAAGGAGAGAGGGAGAGGTGGAGTCCACCTCCAATCCTAGTAGGACTAGGATTCACCCTATTTTGCCTTTTTTTCCACTTTTTCTCTTAGGCCTTTTTCCTCCAGCTGCATGGGCCTCTTGTGGATGTTCCACCAGCCCACTAACGTCTGGTTTACACCCTCCTACAGCCCATGTAGCCTCTTGGGTCGAAATACCCCTCCCGATGGCCTCCCGGTACACTACCGACGAGCCCGAAACTTTTCCAGCGACCAAAATAGGACTTCCTATATATGAATCTTTACCTCCGGACCATTCCGGAGCTCCTCGTGTCATCCGGGATCTCATTCGGGACTCCGAACAAACTTCGGTCACCACCATACATAACTCTATACTACCGAAACGTCACCAAACCTTAAGTGTGCAGACCCTACGGGTTCGAGAACTATGTAGACATGACCGAGACACCTCTACGGTTAATAACCAATGGCGGGACCTGGATGTCCACATTGGTTCCTACATATTCTACGAATATCTTTATCGGTCGAACCTCTATGTCAAGGATTTAGTTAATCCTGTGTGATGTTCCCTTTGTTCTTCGGTATGTTACTTGTCCGAGACTCGATCGTCAGTATCTCCATACCTAGTTCAACCTCGTTACTGGCAAGTCTCTTTACTCGTTCCGCAATACAAGATCCCATAACTAACACTTAGTCACATTGCTTGCAAGGCTTATTGTGATGTTGTATTACCGAGTGGGCCCTGAGATACCTCTCCGTCACACGGAGTAACAAATCCCAGTATTGATCCATGCCAACTCAACAGACACCCTCGGAGACACCTGTAGAGCACCTTTATAGCCACCCAGTTACATTGCGACGTTCGATACACACAAGGCACTCCTCGATGTCCATGAGTTGCATGATCTCATGGTCATAGGAACATATACTTTGACATGCAGAAAGCAGTAGCAATAAACTGACACGATCATAAGCTACGTTTGTAGTTTGGGTCTTGTCCATCACATCATTTCCTAATGATGTGATCCCGTTATCAAATGACATCTCATGTCCATGGCTAGGAAACCTTAACCATATTTTGATCAACGAGCTAGTTCACTAGAGGGCATACTAGGGACATTGTGTTTGTCTATGTATCCACACATGTATCCATGTTTCCAATTAATACAATTCTAGCATGGATAATAAACAATTATCATGAACAAGGAAATATAATAATAAACACTTTATTTATTGCCTCTAGGGCATATTTTGCAACATGGATCACTTTAATAGGAGCTATTTTTATTTAGTTATGAAATAAACCGTTTTTCACATGGAATTATGCGAAATAGATAAAAAAACAGCAAGTGAAACATTTTTATCATTCATGAAAGTGGCATATTGTGAATCTACATGAAATTCTAAACATTCTTCATATTTAATTCATATTAATCCGATGCATGGTTAATTATTTATAAGCATTACAAGATGATAGCAATATGTAGTCATGCAATGTACAAAAAAAGATTACAGAAAAGAAAACATCCATGAGCCAGAAGGAGCATAGTGCAGCATCCTAGTTGTGGAACCGGTCCAACTGGACATGTGTATGTGCGTGCAATTTAAAACAAAGAAACAACAACAAAACAAAATAAGAAGGGAGGACATGGGATTCGAACTGCGGTCTCCTACGTCTACAACATGCATGGTTAACTAGTTGCAATAGGATTGAATTGTGATCACAAGTGGGTTTGGGTGTATATGACACACGCCCACGAGCTAATTTGAATGAAACTAACAGACAATACAGAGTGTAAAACTAGGGATGCCTGGGATTCGAACCTCTGACCTCCTGGTTGAAATCCAATGCGCTAACCAGATGGACTACGAAGGAGCTATCACAGAAAATGGGTTTCGCACTAGATAAACCATACTTTGCCGCTGACTGAACCAATTTGAAAACATGGGAAACAGAGATGGCTTGTTCTATTCCCGTGGCTGGGGACGCAAGTTGCAGGGCGCAGCGGCATGGCTGCATGACACGAGGCTCCGACGAGGGTAGTGTGGCTTGAGGCGAGGCCGGGCAACGCGGGGGCGGCAGATCCGGACATAGAAGGCTCTACCTTGCCCGATTCGAAGGGATCCCGAGGCGAAGAAATCCCATGGCGTGGCTACAGGCTTCCATGGCTGAAATAGAGCTCCGGTGAGGCTTGGGATGACTGGGAATGGATCCGGGTTGGCGTGGTCTTGCCGGACCCGGAGGCCTTGGCGGAAGAGACCGGAGTGGCGCTGGCTTGGAGCTCATGGGCGGCTACCATGGCTCTGGATCCTACGAAGAACAGAGAGAGGGCCATGTAAGCTAGAGAGAAATAGAGAGATAGGATGAATGGAAGGCAAGGAGAAGGACAAGGGGAAGACCGGGTGGCGGCGGGTTGGGACAAGGTAGAGGATTTATAAGGTTGTCCATATAGCAAGTGGTTTAGGTTTAGGAAGATTTGGACCCTCCGATTTAGGTCGTACGGTCGAGGTTTATGTGAGAGCCCGGCTTAATAGGAATGATAGACTACTCATATCAATAAGGAATTCCTTCTTTTCCGGGAACCCATGCGAAAAGAACTCCGAATTTAAGTGTGCTTGGCTGGAAGCAATTCTAGGATGGGTGACCGACTAGGAAGTTGGTCCCAGGTGCGATCGAGTGAGGACAAAGTGTACAGGAAAGACTATTGTTGGTTTGTGGGGACAATCTAGATCCCACCAATCGTAATGGGGTGTTACAGTTTAGAGTAGGGGGTCTAATTGAAAAAAAATGATGGTTTGGGGTATTTCCGGGTTGATCCGGACCCAACGGTCACGACCGTATGTTTTAGGTTCGGAGAAGTTTTGGGACGCGTGCTAGGGATATGAGCACTGTGCAGAGGGACTAGGCATAACAAAGAGGGAAAACGGGCAGCCGGGTAACATGTTTTAAAAACCAAAAACGTCCGCGATTTGACCGGCTATAGTGTCGCTATAGGTTTAACGGTTCGGGTATCAAACGGACTCTAGTTGCGACGAAATTTGGCAGGGGGACTACCTACACTATAACAAGACCGCACGCCCACTTTCGTCCCATTTAGAGAATATTTTATACCCACTTTTAAAAAAATCTACAATGTCGCGGGCTCATGCGTGTGTGGTTGGTCTCGAAACGGTCGTTGGCGAGAACGGAGAGATCCGGCAACTACGAACGGATGCAAGTTTGGAAAAAATGACGACAACAGAGCGTCGATGCTATGCGGATGATGCGAATGATGAGACGATGAATGCGACAAATAAAATAAGCGCACAATGACAACGGAATAAAAGGGTAATCTACTAGAGCGTCGGTCTTGGGCTATTACAGCACTTGCCCAGGTTGTTGATTAATCCATGGGTTAATTACACCCCATATAGGTTTTTAGTTATTAACAAAATGTAGTACCAATGTTGGGCCTTTCCATAAGAATTTTATCCCAAAACTAATAATCAAGGGGTCCCCATAACAACACCAAGCATGTTAGGAGCTCTCAATATGAAACATAACACCGGTAATAAGAAACTAGGGAGGAAAAGGTGGAACAAATCACCAAGCAAAAGTCCAAGACTTTCACCTTTTACCAAGTATATGTATGCATTAAATTAAATAGCAATAATAATGTGACATCACAAGATATCCATGTTGCCACATGGATCAACCTGTACCTGCAACTAGCACGCTATAAGAAGGGGCTGAGCAAGCGGTAACTTAGTTAAACAACAGTCTGCTGGGAAGGTGGAGGTTTGGGGCTTATCATGGCATTTTGGGAGGCTTGACAAATAAATAGTAGGTAGCGAGACATAGCGATAGAAATGAGACATCTGGCATTACAACGATAGTAGTGGTATCTAGGGAAATGATCATCTTGTGTGAGATCTCGCCTGGAAGAAGAACGAATCCATGAAGAAGACGAGCCAACGTAATCGAACGAATCCTCACTATTCAAATCGGTTTCGGAATGCTATCGAGAAGAAGCAATCTAGAAACAAACAAATGACATGGTAAACACCACAATATATTCATGATATGATGCACAACCAAGTATGATGCATGCCCGGTTTAAATAGACATGGCATGACAAGATGCAACAATCAAATATTACACATTAAGTGAAGCTCATTATGCAACAAGTTTCATATTGACAAAACTCCACATTGAACTATTTAGTTCACTCTCATTCAATTACTCGACAAGTTTAAATGTTGTTTATCTTGGCAAGAGGTGAAACATAAATAAACTATCTATCTTGGCAATTTATATGAGGCCAAAAACAACATATAGTATTTCCAAAATGAATCCCTGTGCAAATTATGAATTTGGTCCAAATCTGAGCAAAACATATTTTATATCGATTAAACAGGAAAATAATGTAAATCATGTGATTCTACATGTTTTTCTAAGCAAGTTATAGATAAAGTTTATTTAATTCGGAGCTACGGTTATTTTAATTATGAGATAAACCGCGTGGCAAGTCATTAGGAAATTTTAGTGCAGCATCATTTTAAATGTTGTTATTATGCATGAGTGTTAGAGATACGACGTGCAATGATACGATGAAGAACGGAATCGCAAAGGGACACGAGATTTTAACGTGGAAAACCCCTCCAACACGAAAGGGAAAAAACCACAGGCGCCAGCCAGCCAAACTTCACTTTGATCGGGAGAGGTTACAAATGTCGGGGATTTACAACTGATCAGCTTGTCCCGTGTGGCGGCTTACAAAAGGTATATATAACACAGGTGTCCTAGGTCAACCCTGATCCGTACCGCGGGGGGCTCCGCTTCGGCCCAAGCCTACCGGCGACGGGCCTCGCTCCGCTCGCTCGTCTGAAGTCGGCCTTCCTCTTTATATTAGAATTTGGAGCATAACATAACAATAACAAACTCCACCTTCAGACAAATTCCATCTTGTAGCATGAATAAGAACCTTCTCCCTGAACAACAAAGAAAACACTTTCGGCGCCAAACAGCCACTAGGGCTAATGAGTTATACCAACTAGGTCTGAGCAAAGCTCAAACTTAGCAACAGGAACTGGCTTTGTGAACATATCAGCAGGATTATCATGAGTACCAATCTTGCATACCTTTAATTTACCTTGCTCAACAATATCTCGAACAAAGTGATATTTGACGTCAATGTGCTTTGTTCTCTCATGAAATATTGATCCTTAGTGAGGTATATGGCACTCAGACTGTCACAAAACAGATTAATGCAAGAATTATCTCCACAAAGCTCAGCATACAAACCTTTCAACCAAACTGATTCTTTACATGCTTCTACAATAGCCATGTATTCTGCTTTAGTGGTAGATTGAGCAACTACTGCCTGCAGTGTCGCCCTCCAACTCACGGCACAACCACCAACAGTGAACACATAACCTGTAAGGGACCTCCTCTTGCCCAAATGGCTGAAAGCAAAATCTGAATCCACATAGCCAGCTAGTCCCTCACCAGTCCTGCCGAATTTCAAACAAGCATTGGAAATGCCACGAAGGTACCCGCTTCAGCCCGAGCCTACCGACGACGTGCCTCGCTCCGCTCGCTCGTCAGAAGTTGGTCTTCCTCTTTATATTAGAATTTGGAGCATAACATAACAATGAGGATGACATTTTTAAGCTAGATGCAATTTTAAGAAATTAGAAATATATAATATGATATGGGCATTTGGCGCCATGATGGAATTAAATGGTTGCCACGATGACAAAAAAGAAAATGGTTCCACGACAACATTTCGGTTCCGACAACTCATTGAGTTGTCGATGCAAAAGAAACATTGGATGTGCGAAATGTGCAAGAGCGATGAGGAGTGATCCTAGTGACAGGGTGTCCCACATGGCATGGCAAATGAAAAAAATATGCAAGTTATTAATTTGGACATGATGAAAACACAGACACCTCGTACAAAACATGCACTCGTCCATGGTCGATGGTCTCGTCGGTTATACCTTCAAATCATGTGTTTTCGGAGTGGATCAAGTTTGTAGTAGAAGTAGATGTTCATGTGGCGACGCTAGTGGAACAAGGTCGTGATGGAAATAGTGGTACTCGCGGTCTCGTCGCATCCTCGTCAATGGTAGTGGTACATGCATGTATATGTCCAAGGACAACGATGATAGTTGTACATAGTTGGAGAGGAAGTTGATGCATCCGACATCTACAGAGGGTGTTGTCGAACTTGACGAATACCCACGACGACCGACATGTACTTCAAGGCTCTGGCTGCGCTGGCGGGATGGTGGTTGAGCGGTCTTGGCGTCCATGATAACAGGCAACATCAAATGGGTTCACGGAGATGCTCAGGTCGAGGTCGTCCTTGAGGGGCTTGGCGACAGGGTCCGTGGCAGCGATGGTTGTGGAGACCAGCAACGAATGAGGTCCTCGGGAGGTAGCGGAGGCAGACAGAAGGGCGACGATATCCCACGGGAGGTGAGGTAGGAAAAGGGGACAACAGGTGGAGTGGCTGTAGGCAAACGACGCGGGGCGAGGCAAACAAGCAGGCCAACTCGCGGTGTAGGAGGCGATACATAGGACGTCGATGACTGGAGCTGCAGGCATTGTGGATGAACCGCGAGGTGGAGAGGGCGCGCGAGGAGGGGCCTTGTGGCCGACAGCGGGGCAAAGCACGGCTAGAGGAGGCGCGGGCGGAGGTCCTGTTCGCGACTAGAGAAGGCGGCAGGGCGAGCGAGGCGGGGAGACGCTGTCGTGGCCGGACATGTAGGTCGTCGGGGAGGGCAGCAGGGCGAAGAGCCGGGGCCATGAGAGGCACCCGTGGTTGCAGGGAGAGGCGGCGGGGCTCCGACGGTGCGCTATGGGGTCGGGCGCGAAGGCGCAGAGGAAGAGGAGGCGCGGTGGAGGCGGCGGCCTGCAGGTGGCGTGACGAGGTTTGAGGACGGGAGGAGGCCAAGGCGCATCGCGCGTGCTGGAGGGTGCGGGTGAGGCGGCCGATCGGGCTCCCTCCCTGACGACGCTCGAGGGGAAGACATGCGGAAGGAGGAGGCTCGCTTGGAGTGGGGGCGCACGGGAAAAGAGGTAAGGGTGGCGGCACTGTTTTTTGAGGGTGGTGGCACTGTTGGGACGAACGAGGGGAGAGGTGGAGTGAGGGCATTGAACGGGAGAGGCTAGGTTTATATGTGTGGCTGGGCCTTAGGCCAAAAGGGCCAGCTGTTGGGCTCCCTCTATCCTTACTTCTGTTCTTATCCTATATTCCTAAATAGGAACGACCCATTACTGAATTTTGCTGCAATTTGGTGAAGCCACGTCATTCTCCATACAATTGTTTTTTATGTATCCTCTTTTCCATGCTTGCATGCAACATCCTTTCTCTGAGCAGTTTTAAAACAATAATAGAACCTCGCACAATTAATTCGGGCCTTTGGGCGACCCATTAGCATTCAAAAGCTTGATATGCTCCCTTCACATTGTTTCCCTGCACCTTCGCCAGTTTGAGAGTGTCTTCTCCCCTTTCATCCTCTTATTTTTTTTCTGTGAAGACTCCCATTTCATTCTTGACCTAGCCTTCACTTCAATATGATGAAGCCAAATTGATGTGGTCTCCTCCTGATTGTAGGCATGCCAAAGCCCTTGCCATGATTCCCGTGATGTATTCACATTGGAGCCACGCCATCAGTTCCGTGGAAGGAGCCCTCGATGCCCCCCAATCATCAAGAGTTATTGGGCATAAGACGTATCGATCTGTTATATGCTACAGGCTGAACCATATTGCTATTGCCTCCGTTCTCCTCCTCCACCATGGTAGGGATGTTCAATTCCACTACATGTGTCAATGTTTCCACCCAAGACGATCCATGTGCAGGTCAGATAACTTCTTGATATGCTATTTGCCCATTTCATTTTACGTTGATCCTTATGCATGGAATCCATATTTACAATTAAAATTTGATCAGATTTTTTTATGTGCGATTTAAAACATAAGTACGCAGATCTGTCAAAGGCAAAAAAACAAACAAGGGATCATATGTGCTTAATTATACTGAAGCCCCATTTTTTCTTACTTGATAAATGAGCAGCTGATGTACTTTTGTTGTACGAACATGAACACAGTTTATCCAAGCTTCCTAGATTGCCCGTTATATGCTTGAAGAAATGTCTCAACTACCTAACCAATGTTCTAGGAAGTATTACTTACATCGTTTCCTGGAATATATTCTATTAGTTATTGCTACTCACCAGAGTTCGAATATCTATTAAATAAATGACACAGTAATTCAGTCTGTCCACAGTTTTCATGACTTGAACACTCTTTGTCCACAGTTCTCATGAGTTGAACACTCTCCAAGACTCTAAGTATGTTTCTGCATCTAAGTACTACTGGTTGATACTATAGTATCAATGGAGTATTCTTGCACCTAACATATTTGTGTATCGAACTACTCATTTTCGTTATAAAAATTCCCGCAGCAACGCGTGGGGCATCATCTAGCTTCTTAAATGGAAACAGAGAAAAGATAGGAAAGAAAAGAGAGGTTAGGAGTGCATTTTATCATGGAAAAAAATGTTGGATGCCACAAAATATGCTTGATCCAAGAAAGAAAATACAATTGGCCCTGTTTGGAAGAATTGGATTCAAACATATTTGAATTTGATTCAAATAAGTTTGAATTAGGACAAGTTTTAGATAGGTCCAAAAATATTGACATTTAAGGTGAAGCCTCGATAAATGCAGAAAGTATTATTGACAAGGTTTGGAGGTCAAACACGAAGCAGAAAAGGCATGGGCTTTATTTGCAAATGTGGTTCGGTGATTCCAAATTATTGAAATATTTCTTTTAGCTCCCTAAAATATTGGGAGGACATGTTATAAAGCGAAATGACCATGTGAATTCCCTCAATTTGAAAAGATCAAGAGATCTATGCAATTTATTTATTTGAGTTGGAAAAAATTGATGATATAATGCATGATGAAATGGTGCAATGCAAAAAAATTAAATGCGGCAAACAATATCATGATAACAATAATGGAGGGAATCGACCCCGGGCTATTATAGTTCATTCCATCTCGTTCTCACACCTTCTCGAGTGCTTCCATGGATAGGGACGTCACATCTACTTCGGTCTACCACCACGACAACAAGTTCGATGCCATAAAGAACATCATCGACGCCAACATGGATGCTCGAATGGAGGAGCTCAAGGTCCCCATCAACATCGGCAAGAGGTATTCCTCATCTTCGAGAAGACGCTCAAATGCACATGCTTCAGAGCCAACATCTCCGACAAGATCGCATCGGCATTGACACCATCAATGACATGAAGAAATAACGGCGCCAACATCAAGGCGTCTAATGTCGAAGAAGTGTGAAGGTCGCAAGCTCAACCAACCACCGCTCAATGACTTCACCATCCACCTTGGCATCTTTGCCAAGTGACCCCAAGGCATCTTTTCCTTCGGATGTGTGACATCTTCACCAAAAAGCACCTCATGATTATGCTCAAGATAAGCTCCCCAAGCTCAAGTCCGCGTCTTCGATGAGCTACTACAACCTCGACACCTACCACGAGATTCTTTTCTACGGTATTCAAGACCCAAAGGAGTATCTTGAGTGGGAGTGCAAGATGAATGACTACCTCAAAGCTACTTCAAGTCCCTTCCTAAGATCAAGTGAAGTGCGCCACAAGAAACATCCACGACGACACATTGACATGGTGACTTCACACATCTTCGAAGATCTTCGACATGAGTTGGTCCAAGACGAAGAAAGCGATGCGGCGAGAGTTTGTGCCTTCTACATACACAGAACATCTTCTTTTCCAATTGGAGAACACCATACAAGGATCCAAGTCCCTCGACGAGTACTTCATAGAGATGAAGAAAGCGTTTCGATGACCCGGTGTGGACGACCCCATTTGAATGAAGTTCCACTTCATGACGGGATTTAACAACGACATTGCAAAGACTATCTTCAACCACAACTAAGATTCTCTAGAACAAGGTGGAGCAAGAACTCATGGCCAAGGCTACTCAACCCCACGCACACTTCGCGATGACCAAGATCCATGACAACGAGCATGAGGATGGTATTACCAAGATGTCCAAGCCCGACGAGCTCCAAGACAATGCTCCCGAGTTGGACTTCACCTCTATCCCTCTTTGTGGCATTGACGATGCTCTACCATAACTATCTTAGAAGATGGTGCGGCGATGACTATGATGACTATGGAGCCACTCAAGGAACATGCATTGGAAGCAAGCGACACAGTGGCGAGCAAGGATAATGTTTCCATGTTTGGAGGCATGAGTGAGATGACCGAGCATGAGAATTTCCCTTCGGTCATGGAGGCGAGTGATGATGTGCCATCTTCGGCCTTCATCCATGGCGACGGTGATGAGATGGTTGAGCATGGGATGTTGCCTTCGACCATGACGGCGTTTGGAGATGAGTTGAGCGACTTGTAGAACCATATCGAGAGTGAGAGTGCCTTCACCACTAGCCCCATATATGATGAGTTGCCTCAATACCCATGTGAGGAGAGACACAACCCCCACCACTTGAGTGAGATGAGTGACTCCACCATATGTGAGTTTGAGTGCACCTGCCTTTAGGAAGTTAGTGAGCATCCACCACATAGAGAGGGTGAGGTATTTGATAGGCACAACGCCAAATTGACTTGCCATGCCCACCTTCACTAGGAGCAACTTGTTGAACCTCGCACCGCACCCCTACCTGCTATGACGACCGCACCCGCACCTACTCCGGCACCTCCTCCCGCACCTGCACCCGCTCCCACACCCTCTGATAGCATTCCTTGCTCCATCTCCATCGACATTGGCCGATCTTGATGCCCTTACGGTAAATACGCGTCGCACCCTCATCAACATAACTAATTGATCTTTAGTTCCCGTTGCCTTTCGGATCTCTAATGCCGCACACATGTGTAATACACAAGATGCGGTCCTATCCTTATTTTGGCTCGAGGGCCTCGATATGGATAGAAGCGCATCTCGTCGTTTCACAAGAATGGATATCATTACAAGTACATGTAAAGTGGAGATGAGTACATGGAATTGGCTTACACTCTCCACAAGCTAAATCATGATCATCTCAAATACAATCATCCACATCAATCATCATACATAAAAGTAGGGTCCGGCTATGGACGAAGTCAAACGATAATAGCGACATCCCTCCTTCCTATCCCAGGCTAACGTCCTCGTACCCATCCAATGATCATTGAAGCAGAAGAACTCCAAATCAAAAAAGCGTCGCTCTCACATCAAATCATCACATTACCTATACCTGCAAATATTGGTGTAGTAATCTGTGAGCCACAAGGACTCAGCAATCTCATTTCCAAGGGTATCAAGACTAGCAAAGCTTAATGGGTGAGGTATGGTTAACTGGTGAGGCTGCAACAAGCACTAAACATTTATTTGAGTGGATAATTAATGAGTACAAGAATAAGAAGAGTGATCTATGCATAAACGAACATGAACTAGTAATGATCAAGAAGTGATCATGAACAGCTACTTACGAGTCAAACATAGCCCCACCATGTTCCCTGCTTGGTTCAAACCTCACAAGAAGAGACGGTCACGGTTTCACACATAGTTGGTGTATTTTATTTGAGTTTACTTCAAGTTTGCTATCACCGGGTATTAAACAAATTTCCAAGTTGCCTCATAACTACAGGCACGACTCTGAGAAAGATTTAACCCTGTAGGGGTGCTCCAACTCATCCATCACAAACTAGCCACAAGCTACGTTGGAAAACCTCAACCTCGAGATAGCCCAAGGTATCCTCGAAATGCTAGTGCACAAGACGTTCTAGAAAGGTAAAATAAATCCAGCAAGGCAGCCCAACGTGTCGACGAACCCAATAGGAACCGCGTATCTCATTCTCATGACACGACCGGATGAGCAGTACGTACGGTGGCCTGATAGAACCCTCGAGTTGCCCCGAGGTGGCCCCACAAGTGGCTCTAGTTTGGACCAACACTTATGAGGATCATTGACCCGGGGGGTTGGTTAATTATCCACGGGGTGATAATGCATATGCCAATGTTAGTTGTTATTAAGAAAATAGTAGCAATGTTGGGCCTTGCTAGAAGATTTTTGTCCCAAAACAAAAATCAAGGGGGTCCCCATAAAAAGCCCAAGCATGTTAGGGGCGCTCAATATGGAACATAACACAGGTAAACAAGTAACTAGGGTAGCAAAGGTGGAACAAATCACTAAGCAAAAGGCCAAGCCTTCCACCTTTTACCAAGAATATATGTGCATTAAATTAAATAGCAAAAATATTGTGATATACCAAGATATCCATGTTGTCACATGGAAACAACCTGAACTGCAACTAGCTATGCTATAAGAAGGGATGAGCAAGCGGTAACTTCGTCTAACAATGGTTTGCTAGGATATGGGGGGTTAGAGGCTTATCATGGCATTTTGGGAGGTTTGACAATCAATTGATAGCTAACGAGCCATACCGATAGAAGCGAGACAACTAGCATAGCAATGATAGTACTGGTATCTAGGGAAATGGTCATCTTCCCTAAGATCCCGCTTGGAAGAAGAACGAATCCATGAACTAGACAAACGTGCGTAGTAAAATGAATCCTCACACTCTGAATCGGGTTTGCAACTCTATCGAGAAGAAACAACCCGGAAACAAAGAAATGACATGGTAAACACCACAAGCTTTCAAGATATGATGCATTTGCATTTAATTATGCATGACATGGCAAAGCACAATAAACAAATACTGCACATTAAATGAAGCTCAATATGCAACGAGTTGCATATCGATGAAACTCCACGTTCGAATTACGTAGTTCACTCTCGTTTATCTACTCAACAAGTATAAATGTTAGTCTACATGGCAAGAGGTGAAGCATAACAATTACATTGTCTTGGTATTTTAAATGAGGCTGGAAATAACATATAGCATTTCCAAAATGACCTCATTTGCAAATTAAGATTTCGGTATCGTTCTGCATAGAACAATAGGTTAGAGTTGTTAAATAGCAAAATAAATTTCACTATGTTATTCTACACATTTTTCTGCCAAAGTTACATATATGAAACATTTGAATCAGAGTTGCAAGTAATTAGTTACGAAATAAATCATTTTACTATGACATTATACAAATTAATGCAAACAACAAGTTTAAACATTTTTATCATGCATGAAAGTGGGATATTATGTATCTACACAAAATTATGAACATTTTACATATTTAAATATTTTTGATCCGATGCATGGTTATTTAGTTATTAGCATTTGAAAATGATGGCATTTAATGATATGAATGAGAAGATAAGAATATGCTTTTCAAAACTCATGTTGGTCAGGGAATTAAACTAGGCATGCTTATTTGTCTAGAATTATGAAAATAGCAAAACAAATGTTAATTGCAATGACAGTTTGTAGCGACACTCCGGAGCACACTTTAGCCGATCAAATGTACTAATAAACATGCTCTAACATGACAACACTTTGCACAATCAAATAGTAGATGCAAAATTGGGGTGGAAAACATCTATGAACTTTTCTCAACAGGGGAACATATGGATTGATATGGACCCACCCAAAATGATATTAAATTCTAAAAACAGGGGGAAGGAAGAAGAAAATTGGGGTGGCCTGGGATTCAAACCTGAGATCCCCTGTATGGAGAGTGGCTGCGCTAGCCAGTAGAAGGGATAACTACTATTGATTTGAGAGGGCCTCTACTAGAAATGAAACATGGGCAATACGTGACACTTTCAAGACATAAAATATTGCAAATGACTATGCATAGCCATGGGGATTTGATCCCTTGAACTCAAGGGAGCAAGCGAGTTGGGCTAACCAGATGGACTACCTAATCATTATGATGAAATTATAGTTGTGCCGGCTATGAAGCATGACTTCGAACGGATCTAACGAGCTAAAATGAAAGGGACAACCTGCTGTGCTCGCAACATAGTCGACCAGAGGAAGGCGCATGGACTCGCGTAAGCATGGTCAGCAGCGTTGGGACGAGGTCCTGGAGGTGCGTAGAGATCTGTAGAGAATAGGTGCAACTCACAATATATTGATCGGGTGCATATGCACGTATATATATAGTACAAGGGGTAGCCACGGCTGCCGCGGGGGTAGCGGCACAACGCAGGGTTGGGTGGAGGGGTAGGTCGTGGCGGCGGCTTGGTGGAGCTGGCAACGGCAGCTCGAGGGAGAGATCTAGCGGCGGCGGCAGCTGGGAGCGACGATGACGCGGGGCAGCTAGGGTTAGGATCGAAGAGAGGCTAATACCATGTTGAGTATCGTGATTAGTTAGGAAACAAAAGATAAACTAGGAATTATTCTGGCTTGTCTTATACTCCAATATATATATATATATATATATATATATATATATATATATATATATACCCATGAGGCTCAAGCAATACAACAACTATTCCACCAATCGCTCTTTCCTTTCTAACATAGTATCCGCCACAAGTTCCTAGACCTAGCCAACACTCGCTGCTTCCGTACCGCGCGCCGCCCCGGGGGCTGTCGGGCACAGCTCCAACATGGGGTGGAGGCATAGCGCGGGGTTTGTTGGAGGGGTAGGTTGCGGCGGCAGCTCGGTGGAGCTGGTAACGGCGGCGCGAGGGAGAGATCTAGCGGCGGTGGCCGAGAGTGATGGCGGCACGATGCGGCTAGGGTTAGGATCGAAGAGAGGCTGATACCATGTAGAGAATAGGTGCAACTCACGATATATTGATCGGGTGCATATGCACGTGTATATATATAATACAAGGGGTAGCCACGTCCTTAGCTATACAAGGAAGGAGGAGGACTTGTTATACAAGAAATACACATGCACAATATAAATCTCAACAAGATCGACGCTGAGGCCGACTTGAACAATGACCAGTGAAAATCTCAGCAGCCATGAACGGGAGCTCTTCTAGGCGGCAGCAAGGTAGCTCCTGGGCAAAGAGAGACCATTTAGGTGAGGGAGTATAGAGGGAAATTAATTGAGAGGGGGAAGGAGAGGTAGGCGCAACGAGGTGACCTGGGTCTGGTCGTTGATGTGGAGGCCGCAGAGGCGGCTAGGCTCGCGCAGCAGGCTGTTGGTGCGGTTGGAGGCACATGTGTCCTTGGGCGCTCCCACTCCTGCTCGGGAGGAGCTCCTGTGCTACGGGTGCACCTGCCCATGGGGTTGCTTCTTTGGGGAGGAAGAGGTCTGGCGTCAGCTGGTGTTGGCCGGAGCGCGGACGACGACGAGGTTGAGGTGTAACAGCCCGGGACCGATGCTCCAAAAGATTCCCCTTTTATTCCATTCTTGTCATGTGCTTCGTCTGGTTGTCGCATTCATCATAGCATCATTCGCATGATCTGCATAGCATTAGCACTCGTTTTTAAAAACTTGCATCCGTTCATGTTCGTCGGCTCTTTCAATTCGTGTCGTTGTCCGTTTCGAGTCTAACCACACACGCACGCGCCCGCGGCATCGTTAAAAAGCCGTTTTTAAAGTGCGCATAAAAATATCCTCGGGTTGGGTCGAAATTTGGCGTGCGGTTTTGATATAGAGTAGGTAGACCGTCTGCCAAATTTCGTCGCAATCGAAGGTCGTTTGATACCCGAACCATTAAACCTATAGCGGCACTAGAGCCGGTCAAATCGTCGGACATTTTTCGGTATTTAAACCTGCCGCCAGGCTGTCCGCTTTCCCTCTCTTCTAGGCCTAGCCCCTCTGCACAGTGCACATACCCCTCGCATTCGTCTAAAAACATCCCAGACCAGAAACATACGGTCCTGACCGTTGGATCCAGATCAACCTCGTAATACCCCAAACCGTCATCGGTTTTTCAACTAGACTCCCTAAACTATGTCTTTTTTAACCGTCCGATCTAAATCAGAGGGTTCTAAACCTAGTCCTATTCCCTACATATAGACCACCCTATACCAACCCCAGGCGAAACCCTAGTCCGTGTCCCATCCCTCGTTTTCCTTAACGCAGCCACCACCCACAAGCATCTCCCTCGGGATCCATCCCCGTGCCAACCAGATCGATCCGACCAACTCCGTTGTTTTGCTCTGCCGCCCAATCAGCAGACCAGCGCCTCTCGAGGCCTTCCTCGTGCCCCCACCTGGGGTTCGAGCAGGAGCTCATCCTGGAGCTCCCTCTCGTGCCCCCGTGGAGCCAACCAGCGGCGACCTCACAGCGCCCATAGAGGCAACCGCTCGAACAGCTTCTGCTCCTAAAGCCGGAGCTGGAGCCCGCCCCGCCGCCGCGTCCTCAAGCCGACCATGCCATTGCTAGAGCTGCTCCAAGCCGTCTGCGCGTCGCCTCCGGCCTGTTGGAATAATCCATGGCGTTTGATGCGGTCGGGCCCGTCGGGTGCGCGCGGAACATGCAAGACGCAATGGTGCGGTCGGGATATTTGGGTGCGCGCGGGACGTGGGGGACGTAGCGGAAGCCTAGCCTATGTGTGTGCATGCTAGTGTCGCGTGGTACGTAGGTGTGCGTCACGTGTGTGTGCTCGTGGCAGCAGCATGTGTGTGCGCCGGTGGTTGTAGTTCGCCCGTTAGCAGCTACGTGGAGTTGGCCGCGTCACGCGCGTTATGCGCGTCGTGTGCGTTTTGCGAGCGTATCGCTTGGGTGCAGCTACTAGGCTTTCGTGGGTGCGTGCGTGATGAGACATGGGCGCTGCATCATTGCTGGGCTACAAAGCCAACTTGCCATGTATGTTGAAAGCTGCGGGGTGTGCTAGCAGTTGGAGAAAGAGGAGAAAAGGTTGTACGTTGTGGTCGGAAAAACATCTCCGATATCCTATCCTTCTTGTACCTCCAGCCGAGAGAGAGCTACGCCAACAATTGGTATACAGAGCTTTGTTGCGATCCTGTAGGCGTCCATGGCCCTCGTCCCGTATGGCGCCGGAGGGAGCACGGTGTCGCCCCCTGTGCCGATGCTCACCGGTGAGAACTACACCGTGTGGGCGATCAAGGTGGAGGCAAACCTCGACGCCGCCGGGCTCTGGGAGGCGGAGGATGCGGCGGCAGCGGTGATCGCGAAGAAGGACAATCCGGCGACGGCGTACTTGCTCGGGGTGCTCTCCGAGGAGATTCTATTGCAGGTCTCGTCGAAGAAGACAGCGGCAGAGCTATGGGCAAGAGCTTGAAGACGAGGTCCGTCGGCGCAGACCGGGTTCGGGCGGCGCGGCTGGCCACTCTCCGCGGCGAGTTTGAGCGGCTTCGCATGGTGGAGTCGGAGACACTAGATGTGTTCGCTGGCAGGATCGGTGGGATGGCGGCGCGCTACGAGGGACTCGGGTCGACGCTCGACGATGCCGAGATGGTGAAGAAGCTGCTGGACTCGGTGCCGGACCGATTGTACGCGGCGGTCGCCGGGATTGAGCAGTTCTGCAACGTCAACACCATGGCCTTTGAGGAGGCGCTCGGGAGGCTCAAGACCTTCGAGGAGAGGATGAGGCGGCGCGCCCAGGTCGGCGGCGAGCGGGCAAACGAGCAGCTGATGCTCACCGCAGCTTAGTGGGCGGCACGGCAACGTCGACACGGCGGCGGCTTCAACCACGATGATGACGGCATGGGCAGCACGGCGTCGGGCGTCGTAGGGAAACGGCAAGGAGGCCACGGGCGCTGCTACAAATGCGGGGAGCCCGGGCACTTCTGTCGCGAGTGCCCGCAGCTGCGGAATGGTCCTGCGACGGAGCAGGCTCTCCTGGCCGACGCCAACGTCGACGACGATGGACTCCTCTAGGCCATGGCTTAGGGTGTGTGTGTTGGAATAAGCCACGGCGTTTGATGCGGTCGGGCGCGTCAGGTGCGTGCGGAACGTGAGAGACGCAATGGTGCGGTCGGGCTCGTCGGGTGCGCACGAGACGTGCGGGACGCAGCGGAAGCGCATCGCGCGCGTGTGTGCATGCTAGTGTCGCGTGGTACGTAGGTGTGCGTCGCGTGTGTGTGCTCATGGCAGCAGCATGTGTGTGCGCCGGTGGTTGTAGTTAGCCCATTAACAGCTACGTGGAGTTGGCCATGTCACGCGCTATATGTGCGTCGTGCATGTTGTGCGAGCGGATCACTTGGGTGTAGCTGCTAGGCTTTCGTGGGTACGTGCGTGATGAGACGTGGACGCTGCGTTGTTGCTGAGCTACAAAGCCGGCTTGCCGTGTATGTTGAAATCTACGGGGTGTGCTAGCAGTTGGAGAAAGAGAAGAAAAGGCTGTATGTTGTGGCCAGAAAAACAAGTCTGATATCCTATCCTTATTGTACCTCCAGCCGAGAGAGAGCTGCGCCAACACGGCCAACAGCAGGTCGAGCGGAGCCGCGCCCTGCTATTGTTTTTCTTCCTCCCCATGCTTTTCTCTCATATCTCTCCCGTGTCTCTCTCTAACCCAACGCTATGGCTGCCATCTCAGGAGCTCGAAGCTGCCGTCGTGGAGACCCGCGCCCCTGCCGTTCCTGCGTTGCCTTCGTCGGATCTGCGCCAAGGTCCGCCTCTGTCGCTCCCAAGTCCTGACGCCAGTAGCGGCTCGCTGTGCCCTGCCTCGTCTTCGTCCAGATCAGGAACCTGTCGTGAGCAGCCGCGTTGACCGCTCGTCGCCTCGCCCTGGATCCCCACGCCGGCCCAACTAGGTGAGGAACCGCCCCCCATCAATTTTCCGCACGCACGCCATAGCTCAGCCGCCCCTGTCGTTGTTGCGTTTACTCGCCGGAGACATCTCGAGTTTCCCCGTTCATAGTGGGGAAGAAAGCTCGGGCTTTTCGTTGTTTAAATACATGAGTGCCTCTGTTATGGACATGAACAGAGCAGTAGCATAGTTGCTAGTTCCTTGCAACGAGTCCAAGGAGTCCCAGGTTTGAACCCAGAGTTCACCCCATTTTATTTGGGCACTTATAGGCGCGAGTCGACCGGCGCCACTTCTGCCGGTCGTACCTGAGCCATCCGATTTAGCTGACGCAGTCCGTTAGATTTGATTCGGAGACAGAAAAAAGAACGCCATTTACCCATCCTCACAATCCAGCTCGGGAGCGGCCGTTCTGCTCGCATGTGCCGTCCTTCTCGCTCATAGCCTGTAAATTCCTCCCCTCACATCCCGATGAGGATGAGCCTGACCTTGAGCCTCGTCACCCTCCCCACGCTTCTCCTTCACAGAAAAATAGTCAGACCCACGTCTTCAGCGCTACAGCCCGCTCGCGAATGAGACTCGGCTGCTCCTCGTAGCATTGCTACCTGGGCCACGCGTTGCCGTCGACTGCTTGTAGCATGGCCACCAAGGGGTATGCAGCATTACCGGCGCCGCGTGGAATCGCCAGTTGTAGCAGCCGACGTCGCTGGTTCTAGCACACAACGGATGGAGTCATGCCGCTTGTAGGAACAATAGTCCCTGGTTATAGCAAATGGGTGTCGCCGTTTGTAGCAAATGTCGTCTCCGGATGCAACACGCAACAGCCAGAGTCACCCTGCTTGAAGAGACCAGAGTAGCTGGTTGTAGCAAATGTCGTCATTGATTGTAGCAAATGGCGTCACCGGTTGCAGCATGTAGCAGCCGAAGTCGCATCGTTTGTAGCAACCAAAGTCATTGGTCATAGCAAATGGTGTTGCCAACTATAGCAGCTGGTGTCGTTGGTTGGGGTAGTGCTATGCACCGTTGCGCGGGCAAAAAATATCGGCCGGTCAGCCTCGAGACGCACACCAGACCACACAATCCACCATTCGCCGTTCCCCGCTACATGCATGGATCTTCTTCCTCGTGACAGATCCCACAACCCTCCTGCTTCCTCCCCCGACGATCCACGACCAGCCATGACTCTGCGCTTACCCATGGGTCGCCCGAGCCGTCGCGCTCATCCTTGTCGGCCCGCGCTCCCGTCGCCGTTGAGTGGTTGCAGCTTCCCTGTTGCAGGGTCGCCTTGCAGCTTCATCGGACCATCGTTGCAACTTCGCTGGACCGCGGTTCCAGCTCTTGTGCCCATGGTTGTAGCTCCCCGTGCCTGGTTGCAGCACGCCATCCCGGCGGCCGTGTCTGCCATCACCGATGCAACAAAATTGGTCGCCGGTAGTAGAAATAACCAACTACGATTGTACCAAAAAATCATGGTCGTCGTCTTGCCTGACTATTTGTAGCAAAAATCGATGCAGGTTGTAGCATCGAGGATCATCGGTTGTAGCAAAAAATCTCCATGGCTGTAACCCGCGACAAAGATTGAAGATTTTTTTCTATGGTCATTGAAGCTTTTTTCAAAGGGTTGAAGCATTTCCACACACCGGGTGAAGCTTTTTCACACACTGGTTAAAGCTTTTCCCCGCCGCTTGAAGCATTTTATCCATGATGTTTGCTGCAAACGGCGATGAAAAAAGCTATAAGCAGTGTCCATTTTTGCTACAACTTGAAAGAGGATGAGGTGTCGTTATCGATGACGGGTTCGTGTGTGCGTGGAGCTCAAATACTTCACGTCCGCCACATCGCGATCTTATTTGTTCCCCACCGTTGTGATGAGGACATCCCTACTAATGTTACACCCACCCCGACTGCTATACATACAGGACCAATTACTAGAGCTCGCGCACGTCAATTGAATTACCAGGTACTTTCGTTTCTTGGAAATCCTTCTAATATTGAACATATGATGCTGCCTAAATTGGATACTTTTGTTTTACTTATGAATGAAGGACCTAGCATGGATAAGAAGGATGACCATTGGAGCGGGATCAAGCATGGAGGAGAAGGTGCGCGTGCGGGGAAGAACAATGGAGCTTCCAGTGATGATTTTCGCACATTGAAGCCACCATAATGGGAGCGGGAAGCCTTGGACGAAATATGCATGATGCCACTTTATAAAATTCGTCCATAGGCTAATATAGGTGCTGCGCCACCTTATTTTTGGGCCAGGCCCATGTAATTTCGAAATACCATATTATAGGCTGTTTTTAGAGTCCGTATATATGGGGAAACTGACTTAGGGTCGGTTTCGGACCCCTCCTCCAAGGGGCCACGAAATTCCCTTCTATTCCCCCATATATACAGCCCTTAGGGCTTCGTTTTAGGGTTGGGTTTGTTTAGATTACAAGTTTGCCATAGCAGCAACTTCGCGTTCTTCGTTTGTGTTCCACGACCAGACAAAGGCGTCACAGAACCCCACTTCATCAATAAAGTTTTCCTTTTATATTCGCAATATCCAGATTGCAATCTTAGTTTCTTGCTTGTTCTTCGTTTGCGTGCAGGAAATAGACCCTCGTGGTCAGGTTGATCGTGCTCCGGCGTGGTCAATAACCTCTCAGAGTTGGTTTAGCGATTGCTAAGGCGCGACGGCTCACACGTTCGTAGTCGGATCGTCAAAGTCTACTCCACCAAAAACGATAGCCACCATCTCATCGAAAGACAGGGACAACTTCGCCTCTATCACGTTGCGCGTGTGTGCGTGGGTCATGGCACGTGGGCCACCAGAGGTACACGTGCAAAAGCCTCGCGTGGGCTGCGTCATGCCTATTTTGTCTGTTCGATCTGGCTTGATCGAAAAGCCACCGTGAGTCCGACGTAAACTTCAGCCGGCGTGTCGATCTCCAACGTTTTCCATTTTATTTCTTTATTTTTCCTGCTCTAACAATGTTGCACTCAGATGTGTTGGCCGAGTAGCAGTAGGTTTCAGCCCATGTAGTTTTTTTATGTCCTAGTGAATTTAGCAATTAATCAAATCATGCATAGGTGCACAAATGCCACCATATTGAAAAGCTAATAACTAATTAACCGTGCATCAGATTGAAATGGTTTAAATATGTAAAAAATAGAATTTCGTGTAGATTCACAATATCCAACTCTCACATGTGTTTAAAATGTTTAACTTGTTGTTTTCATTTATTTCCTGTAAATGTCATGTTTTCAAATGTTACCAATTAAATATTCATCCATCGAAATAAATCATGCCCTATATGAAAAATGACTAGAATTTTGTGTAGATTCATAATATGCCATTTTCATTCATGTTTGAAATATTTATAATGATGTTTGCGTGCAATTTCCATTAATGTAATGCTAAAATGATTTATACCATAACTAATTATCCGTAACTCTGATGCAAATGTTTTATATATGTAACTTGACTAGAAAAATGCCTAGAATACCATGACACACTTTATTTTCATGTTTAACAAATAAAAAATATGTTTAAGATAGATCTAGACCAAATTCATATTATGCTTATGAGGTAGTTTCGGAAATTGATATATGTTGCTTTCGGCCTCATTTAAAATGCCTAAATGATGTAGTTGTGTATGCTTCACTGTTTGCCATGTTGAAAACCATTTCATGTTGACGAGTACCTAAACGGGAGTGAACTAAGTAAACCAAATGTGGAGTTTCGTTAATATGCAATTCGTTGCATATTGAGCTTCACTTTAATGTGTAGTAGTTATTTGGTGTGAATTGTGATGCCTTGCATATTTAAACTGGACATGCATCATATTTGTTTACGCATCATGTCATGCATATGGTGTGGTGTACCGTGTGTTGATTGTTGTTTTCGGATTGTTCCTTCTCTATTGAGTTCCGAAAGCGTTCGGAGTGTGAGGATTCGTTCAACTACGTCTCATTCATCTACTTCATGGATTCGTTCTTCTTCCAAGCGGGATCTCAAGCAAGATGACACATTTCCCTGGATACCACTACTATCATTTTTATGCTAGTTGTCCCCTTTTTATCGTTATGTCTCGCTACCTACCACTTGTTTGTCAAGCCTCCCAACATTGCCACAATAAGCCTCTAACCCTCCACCTCCCAGCAAACCATTGTTTTGGCTATGTTACCGCTTGCTCAGGCTTCTTATAGTGTTTCTAGCTGCAGGTGCAATTGCTTCCATATGACAACATGGACATTCTTTTTTTATCACATTATTATTACTATTTAATTTAATGCACATATATACTTGGTAAAGGGTGGAAGGCTTGGCCTTTTGCTTGATGTTTTGTTCCATCTTTGCCGGCCCTAGTTACTTATGAACCGGTGTTATGTTCCATATGGAGCGCTCCTAACATGCTCGGGGTTGTTATGGGGACCCCTTTGATTTTCGTTTCGGATAAAACTCTTCTGGCAAGGCCCAACTTTGGTTCTACCATTATCCAACCTAATAAAACTTGCATAGGGACTTTTCGGACCACATGGATAATTAATCAATAACCCGGGCCAGTGCTCCTCATGAGTGTTGGTCCAAAATGGCAGTAGCCGGGGCCACCAACAGATGTGCCAGTTGGAAACTTAGCCAATCCGGTCGTGTCCTGAGAACGAGATACGCGGATCTTATCGAGTTCATCGACACGTCGGGCGGTCTTGCTGGATTTGTTTTTACCTTCTCGAACGTCTTGCGCGTGGGATTTTGACGACACTTCGGGCTATCTCAAAGTTGAGATTTTCCATCGGGTCCTATTATTATTTGTAGAAGAATTTACATAAGAATTAAAATAATTATTAGAGGAATTACCGGGATACCGTCTAGCATTGAAATTTCCTTTATAAGCATTATTGTTGAAATTGTTTCTCGGGATGAAGTTCACATCAATAGCATCATTACTTTTCTCAATCAAGGTAGTCAAAGGCATATCATTGCGATCAACATGAGCATGTTTACTAGCAACCATATCCACTTTTTCACTCAAAGTAGCAATTTTCCTCAACAGAAATTACCTTCTTACTAGTTGGAGCTCTTTTGGTGTGCCATTGAGAATAGTTGTTCATGATGTTGTGCAGAAGTTTGGTGGCCTCTCCTAATGTCACCTCCATGAAGGTATCACCTACAGCAGATTCTAGAAGATTTCTAGACACAATGTTTAGTCCAACATAGAAATTTTGTATAATCATTCGTAACTTTAAACTATGAGTAGGGCAATTTATAATCATCAATTTCACTCTCTCCCAAGCTTGTGCAACATGTTCTTGATCATGTTGTTTAAAATCCCTAATTTTATTTGTAAGGAATATGATCTTAGGAGGAGGAAAATACTTGGCCATAAAAGCATCTTTACACTCTTCCCATGTTCCAATACTATTACATGGTAAATATGAAAACCAAGCATTAGCTTTATTTAGTAGTAAAAAAGAAATAAATTTAATTTGACCACATCATTATCCATATCATTTATCTTTTGCATATCACATAATTCAACAAAGGTATTAAGATGAGCAACATGATCCTCGTTAGGACTTCCCAAAAATTGTTCTTTCATCAAAGGATTCAGTAACACGGCATAAATATCGTAACTCCGCACTAGTGGTGGGTGGTATAGGAGTACTAATAAAATCATTGTTATTAGTACTATCTTGAGGCATGGTGACCGAGCAATCAAAGTAATAAGCAGAACAAGTAAACTAGCAAGAAAAACAAGCAAACAAGTAAACTACCAACTAGCAAAGATACATATTTTTGTATTTTTATTCTATAAAGCAAGAAAAATATAACATAAAACAAAATGTATAACAATTTAGAAAGAGAGATAGCCATCTAGTTACTAACTATGGACCCGTAGGTCTGTGGTAGACTACTCGCACATCACCATGGGAGAAGGAAGGTTGATGTAGAGGCCCTCCGTGATCGATCCCCCCTCTGGGAGGGAACCAAAATAGGGCTACAGATGGGCACACGACAGAATAGAGACTTGCAGCAGCAGAAAAAGTGTTTTGGGAGGCTTCCTAGGGTTTTGGCGATTTATTAGAATTTATAGGCCACAGAGGGGTGTCGGGAGGGTCCCGAGTGGGCCGACACATATAAGGGCATGACCACCCACCTGGGCATGCCCTGTTGTGTGTTGCCTCCCTCGTGTGGCCTGCGATCTTCTCTCGAAGCTTCCATGTCTTCTTTTGGTCCAGAAAAATCATCAAAAAGTTTCATGGCAATTGGACTTCGTTTGGTATTGTAAACCTGAAAAGCTAAAAACACGCAAAAAATAGCAACTAGCACTTGGCACTGGGTTAATAGGTTAGTGCTCAAGAATAATATTAATTGACATATAATTGCCAAAAAAGCATCCTGGAATGATAATATTATAGCATGGATCAATCAAAAATTATAGATACGTTGGAGATGTATCAGTGTCCGACACGTACCCTTTTAGTTCAAGGACACCTAGTAGCACCCGAATTTTGTGAGTCCACTACTAGACGTACTTGACGTGCGAAGGTGCAACATCAGGGATGGCAATTTGTTTGATATTAATGAGGGATATTTCTACCATTTTAACATCCACAGAAACAAGAAGCATAACAATCACAAATAAACATATATTGTGAAATAGTATGGCTCCTTCATGGATGTCCTTCCAGGACGGCTCCAACTCCGATGACCCATTTTGTACTCCATCTTGTTCGTCACACTGGGACACCAAGACACAAACTTGATCCATGTACTCCAAGTACTACAACTAGTAATGAACTTTAAAGAGAATCATAAGTCAGCACACACTTTGCTCCTGTCGGCTGACAAATCATGACACACAGGCCATGTATAATTTACACACCTGCATCACATACACATGAGCCATACTATTCACATCAAACCTGCAAAACAAAGTTATGCATAGAATCGCATTCTACCATCTTGAGTGACTGTGTACGAAATACAAGGCGCTACGCATACGATGGTGCCGCTGAATTTGTACTTTGATCGCGTCGAATTTTCAGATCTTTCGGATCTCGTCGATCATCGCAAATAAGATTCGGATTTACGTTTCACCGTTAACCCAGATGGCGAAAACCGACCGGTAGGGGTAGGTTGTGTCACGACCTCATTCGTTCCTGTCGTCGGGAAACATGGCCACATGGATCCCGATGTGCTATTGATCTCATCAACTATGCACATAGTGGATCTCATAAACGATAACAGACCTCATATGCCGCCTCCACATATCAAATAGGCATCCGATCTGAATCCAAATCGTATAGCAGCAGCTCTAATACCATTGTTGGGTTCTATGATAGGATGTGCCGACTACAAATTGAAAAATTCCTACCCGCATAACATCCAGGAACATGCTACGGGAATGGATCATGGGTCGTTACCACTAGACGCATAGTATCATGTAAGGAAAGTAGAGTTTAGGCAATGCATATCCATAGTCATCTCCTCCTCGTCGATCTCCCATGTTGCCGATAGGATCCCAGGAATAGGTTCACCAGAGCGGTGCAGGTGCACCACCTCTAAAAGTATCCATGCGTGTATGACGAATGTCGTGTGGTGGACTGCTAGGTCTAATCACACAATCGGCAGCGCGTGGAGGTGGTAGTTTCAACACATGCAAAGCCCTAGTCAAGGCGGCAAAGCGATGAATAAAAGGAGTGTGAAGCATATCCACTATATATAGGCATCCGCCACATGCTCAACTCTTGGGCCTCGCACGGATCCTAAAGCCCAAAGTCTACTCGGTCATGATCAAGTCCAACTCAGACCACATCTGACCAGTGTACTTGGATCCAACCTCGTAGGTTCCTTCCCTTAAGCATGCGACCCATTAGGTTCAAGTCGGCTTGGTCGTAGGTCGGATCACCTCCGACCTCCTTGGTTGCTAACAGCCTCTAGCAAGGAGTGCCGACCACCAAGTTTATAGTGAAGATGGTTAGGAAAAGATGTACATCACACTTCTATTCCCTTTGCCACACTATATATGTTGTCGGCTCAAGGCAAATCTGTCATGCTTGTCCTAGGCCGACCTATTTCTCGTTCAAGTGATGTCGGCCACGAACCAGATTATCTCATAATCCTTGTCGCATGACCATGCTTACCTTGGTCAGATCACACAAGGGCCCCAGAGTTTATCACTCCTAATCGGGGGGGATCCCATCTTGCTCGACCATGTCTCGCAACATGGGTTTGGATAAGCCTGAAACCTACCTTTATAAATACCTAGTTACATAGTAGTGTTTGGTCGACCCAAAGCAGGTATGTCACCATCCCGAGTACATGCGCCAGCTCAGGTCTTAGGACAAAGAACATGTGTTGTACTAGAGACTCACAGAAGACATACCGTTGCATCTCATAGTTGGGTTTCTCTGATTCGGGCCTTATCTCGACTCAGATCTGACTATGTCAAATCCAACGAGATCCTTCCAAGTCCATATTATTCGGTTAGCATCCAATGCTCCATGGCCAGTGAGACCAAGCCATCCACCGTGCCATATGCTAGTCTAGCCAGCTACGTGTCCACACATCCCTTTCGACTAGGGACCTTTTAAGACAATCATCATACAATGCATAGTCCCACAAGCAAGTCACGTAATTGCTGATACACATCATTGTCAATGTCCAAGGACTATGTTTATTCTTAAACACATAGGAAATATCATCATACATGATTGCCTCTAGGGCATATCTCCAACATTATGTACTTGTTCTTGATGGTGACCCCATTCAAGTCCTGATAATCCACACACATCCTTAATAGTCCATCCTTCTTGGTTAAGAATAGAACAGGTACTCCCCAAGGTGAGCAATTGGGTCTTATGAACCCCTTCTCTAACTATTCTCTTACCTATTGGTTCAGTTCCTAGATCATGTCTATCAAAAATTCCACATCTGGTGGGGTGGCATGCCCAGCAACTCCTCGGGAAAACATCTAGGAATTTCCGAACTACCCTAACATCCTCGATGATAACCACCTTAAGACAATTGAGATTACCTCCTCTCACCTTTCGGGCGGAGGTAAATTTTGTCCTCATTCTCACATGGGCGGAAAGTCTAATGGTTCTGTTGGCATAGTCTATAACTCCTTGGTGCGTGGTCAGACAATCATAACTAGGATGATGTAAATGGCTTGACCATCCAGCACTATGAGATCTGTGGGAAACGTGTGCTTCCCAATCTTCCGTGAGGTTTGGGCCCAACCTAGGCTTGCAATCATCTTGACTCCGGGTGAATTGACCTTGAAAGGTCTGTTAAGGGTTTTTGTGCTAAGGTTGTGTTTTTCCACAAAGGCCCTTGATATGAATGATTGAGATACACCAGAATTGAACAAGACAAGTGATGAATGAATGTTAAGTTTAAACTTACCAATGACATCATCTGGTTCGTCAGTGACCTCCTCGGTGCTCATGTGGTTGACGTGAGCCTTCGAGAATGGGTTTAGCTTTGCCCATGCATCATCCTTCTTCATGGTGCAGTCATTGGCACATTCTCCCATATGCATGCAGGGATAACACAACACCTATCTCAAGTCCTTCTTAGGTGCATTGTGGCTTCTTGTGATTTCCAGATCCTCCATGGCCTAGGTTTTCCTTGCCACGGTAGTGCTCCCTGCTAAAGTAGTTGGGCTTGGCTACACTGTTTTGGCTTTGTCCTTCACTGTTATGGTGTGGCATGTGGTTCTTATGGTTCGTAGGTGCCTCAAACTTCTGACTTCCGTGGTTGGGATTTCCCTCATAACGTGGCTTCTGAGGTGGTAGTGTATAACTCTTGTGTTGTCCAACCTTACTTTTGCGGACCTCAATTAGTTGCTTCTTGTCCTTGATGACGATTACATGTCTACCATAGCTTGGTAAGTTGGGCATGAGTAGTGGCTTGTTGCAACGCAATCTCATGATTGAGTTCCTCCAAAAATCTCTATCTACGGGCAGCGTCCGTCTTGACATCATCAGGTGCATATCGTGTGAGGTAATTGAAATCCTCGACGTATACTATGATGCAGTGGTTTCCCTGGAGTAAATTTCGGAACTCCCTCTTTTTCAGACTTGGTGCTTCAACTGAGACATGAGCTTTGCGGAAAGCATCTTGGAATGAAAGTCATGTCACGTCTCCAATTGGATGGGTGACTTGATAGTTGTCCCACCAGGAATCTGCAGGTCCTTCAAGCAGGTGAGTGCCAAACCTGACACTCTCAGCATTAGTTGTGGGGACCCCGACTCATAAGTAGATGTCATCGAATGCATGTGTACAGTGATCCTAGGATCAATACTCACTGAACACATAGAACTGAATATCAAGAGTCTTACATCCATTACATATCGTCTTACACAAATACGACCATTATGGTCAAGTCTCACATAGATAGGGCCATGAAGGCTAAACATCAAATAAACACTCGCGGCAGAAATCTTCGACGATTACTTGGACCCATGCCATCTGCCTTAACCCTACAGGCATTCCGACTTGGAAAGTGTTCTAATTCGCATGGTTGTCACCAAAGAACTCTTCCTCAAATTCATGTTCTTCCATGTCTAGCCAATTAAATAACCTGAGAGAAGCCAATGAGTACTTTGAATGTACTCGCAAGCAATCCATGTTTTGGAATAAGGTAATTATGCATTGTATAACACTAAGTAGGTACTTTTGTGGAAATCTAGTTCTGGGTGCAATACCATGTCCTAATTGTTTTACAAAGCATGCATCATGAGTTTACACATATCAACACAAACAAAGTTTGAACAACTCAAGTTTCATCATCTTGATAGACCATCTTTCATAGCTCAAGGTTTTCTTTCACACAACCATGTATTGTAAAATAGTAGACGTAGACCATGAGTAGTTATACAACTGTGCTTGACTGTCGACACAGTTATTCGTATAGTTTGACACTTGGCAGATATTGCACACTTTACCCAGAAGACTCGAGGAACCTTCGTGTCAATCCATGGCTCGTGGCACATTAAGTACCCGAGGTAAGCACCCGTACAATATCTTTCCCTTGACAACACTAAAAAAAGAATCCACTCGTTGGTACATAGCCCCCATGATGTACACCACATCGGATCATCCATGAGGGGACATAACAGTTCGTCCGGTGTGTGTAAAAATAGCCATAGTCGTTCATTCAGGCATCACCCCGTATCGGGAGTCATTACACCACTCCCACTACTAGTAATGTGGTCTCCCTGCTAACATCAACCAAAGTAATCAAAAAAGCCTCGTCCCATAATGGGGATTGTGGTCATACATGTAAGGTTGGAGTAACAATCCTAACTTAAACCAATACCTTTATGAAAACAACACACACAACTTAGCTCAGCACAACACATGTCCATCAAGTGGTTACCTATCTCAACATCTCCCTCGGGCATTAGTGGCACCCAATGGGGTTTTCAAAAGTTCTTTGAAAAGCTCTTTTGTTTTCATCCTGATGTATATACCCTTCCCACTTGCGTAGCATCTACTAGCATCCTATCTACTTCTTCCCACACAACTCTAAATGGGGATAGAGTCATGCACGATGCAACTATCAACGAGAAATGCATTGGAGACCAACCTAGCAAGGTTGTCACAGCACTACCATGCTTTGCAATGCAACAACATAAAACTATTATAATTATATGCGTAAAATGCTTTCATCAACATGGTCAAACGATTGCCTACAAGGCTCAGCAAAGTCTTTGGGGTCTTCAAAAGATTTTGGTCCAACAGCTTCGTTAACCATGTAATCTAACGTCCCAAATTCAAGGGCACAAATTAGGCCATAGTCAAAACCAAGAAAAAATAAAGCACTCAAAAAAATGTCAAGCTATTTTTTTAAAATACTAGACTAAAAACTAAAAATACCATATATATTGGGTTTGGAGTTGGAGTAATGAAAATAGAGACATGAATTTTTTAAGGGTAGATTTAAATACAAAAATGAGGATTTAATTGTGAATAGTATAGTGAAGATGGTCCAAAATGGAGTGGAAGTTGTACCATCAAATAGGTTGGATTTGAACAAGATTTTAGGAACTTGAATCATGGATTTGGAAAAATATTTGAATCTATGGAAATTTGCAAAGTTTTAGAAAATGGGATAAATAAAAAAGGGCACTATTGCCCAGGGCGAGAACAGGCTGGCCGAGCCGACCCATAGGCATAGCAGGCCCAACCGAGCCAGGCGTGCGCGCTGGCCGGGTTTTAAACCCGATAAGCGGGGCCTACCATCGGCAAGAGAGAGAGGGAGGTGAGGGAAAGGATAATCCATTTGTCCTCCATGCTAAACAAAAAAACTATCGTTCCTTTCAACTCTCAAGTTTGCGTCAACTACTATAAAATATTGTAGCTTCCTTCAGGCTTATTCCTTCATCATGATTATACTTGCCTCCTAGCAAGTCCAGGTGCTTGGGATTAACTTGAACTCATGATTGGGGTTGCGTCCATGTTTTATTCCACTCTCAAAATTTGCAACCGTTGTAGTAATACCATCAATGTAGGCCTTGGGCTTAAGGAGAGAATATATGACATGCGAACATATATACCAAGACAAGCATCACACAATAGTTTTGAAAATACATTTTGATGTGCGGCTGCCAATAAAACACAAGAACACAATAGCTCACAAACAACGTAGCTAACAATATATAGAAGTCTTCAATCTTCAAGGTCTTCAAAGTTGGTAGCTTGAGTCTTGAATCATTGAAGAAATCATCATAATTATCTCATATCTTACTCTTCTTCTGGTTGCATCTTCTTGAGTCATTATGACACTAGATGGTAGGGGTCTAAATTACGCAACTTATTCTACTCACAAAAGAATAAAAAATCACAACACACAACATCAATCAATAAAAATCACACGAATCAGACCACACAAGCAAAACCTACAGGTAAGATCATATCCAAGAGATATGATCTCATCATACTACCACAAACGGTTTATCGAAATCAACTTAGTAGTGGTGGTCTTCTAACTAAAACTAGTCAAATGTTTCTAATGTAACTATAGTTATCATCTACACTTAAAAAGAGAAGGTACAAGTACGAGAGTATAAACTAACAAGTAGAGTAAGGTTGAAAAATAAGTTTTCACTCCTATGGTTTATCCTACTCCATTTTCTAGGGTCACCGCCTATAGTCAACATGGGCTCTTATACCATCTGTAACGACCCGAACCTGATAAGATTCGATGTCTTTGTGCTTACTGTGCTAGTCCCAGGATCAATAGCTAGCACACATAGTACATGATGTAATATCAAGAACAAACCACATGTCATAATATTATATCGCAGATACAGAATTATAATAATACATACCTCTGTAGCTCATAGCTAACATACAAACAAAATACATCGGAAAAGCAAATAAATTCTTCATGAATCCATCAACACGACAAGCAACTATTGAGTATAGACATCTTAACCCTACATTGTATCACTCACTCGTCGTATAAAATCTGTAACATGATAAGTTACAACCACAAGGGTCAGTACATTGAATGTACTGGCAAGTCACACAAGGAATGATATAACAGACCTACATCTACATGCAAGGTATATCAAGAGGAGAGTGTAGGTGGTTGTTTTGCAGAAAGCTAATTTTTCCCTGATAACTTCATAATAGTCAAATTTTATTCATCTTGCTACGATTAAATACACATGGTTGAATTGGGAAATCCAATTCCATCCCATCCCATTATTAAGTTCCCCGCTCAATTTCATTAAGGTGTAACACCTGTCAAGATCATCCAACAACTGTAATGGCCTAGCTTCTCAAAGTTGTCCATAACTGGGGACACGGCTAATCATGATTAGTTTTAATACTCTGCAGAGTTTAGCACGCTTTACCCACTGGACCCAACCCAGAGATTGAGACAAAGTCTTTCAGAAGCAGTCACCTAGTCCTAAAGGATGCCCATCCCAACTATCATATCTGCTGGCACATCCGGGTAAGGTTTCCACAACAGATCAACTAAGCCAGAGCCTAGATAGCCAATGGCCGCACACGGAAGCCACTAGTCACTAAGTTTGTCTGATCTTTTTGAACCAGGGCGGCATTCCACTTACATTCAGAGGGTCAAAACCATGATGTTCTTGAAACCACTCACCAATACTGCATCCGCACAGAGGTGAAATATATCCTTAGTTACTACTCAGTTTATTTTATAATCCTCACATAATCTCAATGAATACTCAAACCAACCCCGTCTACATAGCATAGCAAAACTACAACTATCACGATCTTCATTGACCAGGGGATAACTCAATAGCATAGCATAAGTCAATAATATTCATATACATGCATAAATTGATAGTGTGATATGTACTTCATGCATAAAAAACAATAGTTGAAGGATGATCAACATGTAACTTGCCTGGTACGTTTGATGAAGATCGTCACACTCACAAGTGTGATATTTCTATGCATCACACTTCGGACAATCTACACATTTCAAATAACACAACCAATAAATCATCACACTCGAACAACACCAAATAAAACCAACAGCAAGAAAACATTTTTAAAATCACAAAAATAGTAGCATAACAATAGGTATAAAACATCTACAATTCAATAGAAACATAGCACAAAAAAGAATCAATAAGTTTTAATAAACGGTTTGCAAAATATGGCCTCCGGAAGGATTATTTAAAATTTGATCAAACTCAAATTTGAACAATGCAAACATGTAATTTTTTTGTTCTGTTCTATTCTACTGGTCATGGTGAGTGCATAGGAAAAAAGAATTAGCTAATAAGGATTTACGTATTTGAAGATATATCAATTTGAAAATTCAGTAAGAATCTGCCAAAACAAAACTGATTTGAGCTGGTGCGGCACTGTAGGACGCCAGATGTCATCGCGTGATTGGCCGAGGGGAAAAGGTGCGTGCGATCTCACCGCAAGCAGGGGGAAACGGCAACGGGTTCGGGCGTCGGCGGTGGCGCTTCTCCGGCGACCCTCCGGCGACCCTGCGGCGAAGGGAAGGTGAGAGTTAGATTCAGAGGAAGATTGTGGTCGCTCCGGTGGCAAGAACGACGACGCAGGAGGCCTCTGCTGGCTCTGGCGATGGTGCGAACTTTGGTGCTTCGGCTCGGCATCGGGTGGTCCCTTCGGTGCTCTATGGTCTGGTGGATGTTGTCAAAATGCTGAGGGGTGAATTGGGGAATCGATTGGAGCAAGCGGGAGGCTGTGCGAGCTCTTACGGCGATGTGGGCGTCCGGCGAACGACAGTAGTCTGTGAACCTCCCGATGAGATCCAACTCGCCCTAGATGAGGCTGGCGGCGACAGAAAGCAATCAAGAGAGGGGTTTGGGTTCCTTGAGGGATTTCCCTTGTGTGTGGTGTCCCAGGCATGCACAGGGTTGACCAGGGCCTCGAGTTTGACTCGGGCGTGAGCTCTCTGGTTCGTGCGGGCATCAGGGCTAAATCCGGCTAGGCATGGAGACGACGAACAGCGTGCGGGCCTGCTGTCAGCGGCTCGAGGCGAGGGGGGAAGAAAACACAAGGTGGAGGGATGGGTGCTCGTGGGCCGGCCTGCTGCTACGGGCAAGGTAGGACATGGTCCTGTGTTTTTTTTTAAATCCTTTGATTTAAAAGCAACGCTTCAGCTTGATAATAAACTATAAAAATATATATTAAAAGACCAAAATATTATACTGTATCTGAGGAACATTTTTCCAGTCGTATTGCTTATATAAAATACATATAATATCTTTAGAAACTTGTAGAGACTTTATAAATAATGCCCAACATATTTTTGAACTTCCAGACAAATAAATAACAATATTTAAAACACTTTCCAGCTCCTTTATATTGAAGGAGTCGTATTACCTTCTCTCTTATGATTTATTTGTGAGTTGAAATAGTTTTAAATATTCAAAATCCAAATGAGATAATATTCAATTATATCACCAGTATTATTATTTGAGAAAGTCATGTCATCCTCTCTCATATCCAAGTTGAGACACTTTTGAATATTCTTAGAATTCAAAATAAGATCCAAAGGACTATTCAGGAAAGTCATTTTATTCGTTCTCATTGGAATATTCGTTAAACTCCAAAGGTTTGAAATCCTACTCAAATTTAGCAACATTCGAGCAACACAAGCAAGTTATACTTAATCCTATTTAATAATTAACATTCCAAAATTTGTGGACATCGAGGGGTGCTTGAGGGAAGGCTCCCGCCTTTCCAGGCTGTTGGGGCCTCGGGATGTGGTGGCTACAATATGGGAGCACATTGTAGCACACTCCATAGCATCATTTTGGCTCGCCAAGCGTTTGCCACACGCTCTGGATGTGGAAAACTTTGTCCATTAGCTCCCAGGTGGTCTAGAGATGCTTTATGTAGCTTGGAGAGTAAGGAAATAGTAGGGGTAAAAGCATGGAGGGAGAAATATGATGTCATGGTGAAAACAAAAAGGGTATTCAGGGTTTTACCCCCCTCAATCATTGAGCAATGGCCATAGGTTTTTATAGGAGGTAGAGGGGGACTATAGGAGCTGTGGTAAAAGGTTGGGGTCAAGGATAACAAGGTAAATGGTGAAAACAATATCTTTGGGGTTTTGCTAGAAGGTGTTTGACATGGGTTGGAGCTAGATAAATGATTTTCCTTGACACAGGGATTAACAGGAGAGGTAGATAGGTGTCGGTGCATGACACCTATGGGACCGCGAGGATCCCTTTGTGATTCGGTGGGGAGAAGGTATGCACAAAGAGTAGATGAAATGAACGGCGCGAGGGGAGATTTTTACCCAGGTTCGGGCCACTGACGAGCATAAAACCCTACTCCTGCTTCGGTGTATTATGGGTGTTTTTAGGGTTCCAGCTACAGGAGCACTATGAACAACTGCTACCGCGTGAGCGAGAAGGTGGGAGAAAAAAGCCCTCTCTCCTAACACCTTGGGCCTCCTTTTATATGACTAAGGGGATCCCAACAGTGGCGTAAAGTGTGTGCACGAGGTGCACAATGCCACAATGTTATCATACCTAACACTGATGGTGTAGGACAAACGCATTTAATGCTTCGTCAGGTGTCCCTGACCTTCCACGGGATGGGATAGGAGCCCGTCCCATCTGCACCGCTTAGCCTCTTCATCACTAGTGCCTCGACACGTATCTTGGTGGATCGACACCTGGCCTCTGCGCTGGCAGGGTGGTGAGGCCCTGTCAGGTGCGCTCCTTGCTGGGGCTCCGCTGGTAACCCCCGACAAGATCTTGTCAGGGTTCCAGCCTTTGTCCTCGGTCTTGTGCTTGTTGACTTGAATGTTCCTTGATGTCTCCACGCTTGCTTCCAGTAGTCCTCCGGCGGGCCTTGCCGCAATAGGTGGGAGCAAAGTTGTCATCACTGACAACATAGTCATTGATGTAGTCATTTTCTTCATAGTTGAAGTTTGACTTGCCGACGAGACCAGTAGCGAGAGCTACGCTCACCACACCAGAGTCTGAATCCTCCTCAGATTCTACCTCTTCTTCATATTCTTCAGATTCTTCTTCAAAATCCATTTCCTCGCCAATAAGTGCTTGAGCCTTTCTGAAACTGTTCTTGTGCGATGAGGACTTTGAAGATGATGACCTTGAAGATTTCTTCTTTTTCTTTGAGTCATCAAAACTATCGTCCTTGTACTTCTTATTCTTTGATTCTTTTTGTTAGAGAGGACAGTCAGCAATCTAGTTGAAGATTTCTTCTTTTTCTTTGAGTCATCAAAACTATCGTCCTTGTACTTCTTCTTGTTTGATTCTTTTTCTCAGAGAGGACATTCAACAATCTAGTGGCTAGACTTCTTGTATTTGTGGCAAGTTCTCATCTTGTAGTCGCTTGATCAAGATTCTAATTTCTTCATGCCACTTCTTAATGATTTTCCAAACCGCCCTCTCCTTGAGAACTTCTGGAATTTCCTCATGAGCATTGCCAGCTCCTGACTCACTTCTTTAGGATCACCAAGACTACTTTTAGAATCTTCATTTTGGGATGAAGAAGTTTCTTTGACCTTCAGTGCATGAGGTCTTCCATAGCTTGGCCCAAAGAGATCTCTCCTCTTAGCTTGTTGGAATTCATGAGTATTGAGTCTCTCAAGAATATCAATAGGATCTAGTGACTTGTAGTCTCCATGCTCTTGAATCATCAAAGCTAGTTCGTCGAATGAGGAATCAAGAGATCTCAGTAGTTTCTTCACCACCTCATGGCCGGTGATGTCACTGGCACCAAGGGCTTGGAGCTTGTTCGAGATATCAATGATAAGATTGAAGGTTTGCTGAATATTCTCTTTCTCGGGTATATTGAAGCGGATGAAGAGATTGCGAAGAACATCAACTTGGGAGTCACGTTGAGTAGAAACCCCTTCATTGAATTTGGACGGACTATCCCAAAGAAGCTTAGCAGGTTCCAAAGCACTCACTCAGCCGTACAGTCGTTTGCCCAGATGTCCACTTATGATATTCTTCGGTTGAGAGTCGAGTTGCTCGAATATCTTCACTCAATATCATTGATAGTGGGAGTGACGGAGGGAACACCATTTTCCAGAGCATACCAGAGATCATTGTGAATTGCCTCAAGATGTCTTCCAGTAATGGTAGACCATCCCATCGATGGTAGGACACCTAGTAAAAACCTTGATCATACATGTAGTCGACATAACTAGAACTCTAGGTGGTTAAACCGAAATCACACATAACAAGAGAGTGCCTTGCTTTGATACCAATTGGTAGTGTGTTATATCTACTAGACGAGCGTGAAAAAGCGATTTTTTACAAATTTGTCATTGAGGAATTACTAGTTGAGGAATTTTCTAAGTGACGAAATACTAGCAACAGAATAACTACTCAAGTGCATGCATGTTATAGAGTAGCATAGTCATCATGATGAAATGAAACATACATAGAGCAGAGGTAGCATGAAAATAGGATGAGAAGGTGAAAGACAAGATGACTGAAGAATTTTCTTTGAGGAAATTGAGAAAGTCTTCAACCAAAGTCTTCAAACAACAACGATCAATTTCATCGGCATGTACTTGAGGAAATGAAAGGTTTTAGGAAATAGAACCAGGTGCTTGATATAGACACTAATTTGATGACCCAGTTCTGATTGTTGTGATAGTTGTATGTCTGGTTTGGAGCAGCTTGGTATTTAAACCAAAGGACACACAGTCCTCACCGTATTCTCCTTGATCTAAGTTCACATAGGCCTCGCCCAACACTCGTGGTAAGTCTTCAAGGTAGTCTTCCAAACCTTCACAAACTCGGTCACCCGACAATCGACAATTCCTCTTGGATGCTCTAGACCATGATGCCTAACCGTCTAGAAGATACACCACTTTCAAAGGTAACAAGCGTCGGTTTCACAAAGGAACTATCTCTTTAGTGATGCTCAATCGCTTAAGTTCTTGGAGGATGGGTTGCTTTAAATGACCCTTGTCAATCTATCTCGGAGCAGCCAACTAGTTAGTGGTTCTGGGGGCGGCTATTTATAGCCTGGGTGCAACCTGACATGATAATACAGAAATGCCCCTAATGATATGACCGTTATGTGGATAAGATATTTGGATAGCTGGCACAAAGCACAACAACGGTCAGAATTTTGAACTATGAATGTCCTCAGGGCTATCATCTTCCTCAATGTAGGAAATTCACACTGGCGACATCCTGACTCCTTAGTCAAACCAATTTCCTCAGGGACCAAAAGAACTTCATATCTGTCACTAAAGAACTTGACTAAACTATAAGAGATTTCCAAAGGCTTCACTTGAAGGATAGGGTATGAGTAGGCTTTGAGATGAGCATCACTTGGAAATTTTTCCTTAGTTTTACCTCGGACCCCGTTTAATAGTACGGTGTTCCTATGACTCAAAAGAAAGGAAATGAAACAAGAAAAACTAAAGTCTTCATGCTTCAAAAGTCCTCGTGTCAATATCTTCAGTGACTCACCAATTTCTTGATTTTCAAAGTCTTCAAGAAAAGCTTCAAATTCTTCAAGAAGAGCTTCAAAGTCTTCAGCTGAAGACATACATTTTTAGGGGCCGACATTCGTTGTATATATCAAACTCCTCAATGACTTATAGAACCCGTGTACACTCACAAACACATTAGTCTCTTAAGCTATAAGTATTGAATCCATCAAAATCACTAATGGGCACTAGATGCACTTACACTTATCCTATTGAATATTTGTTTACTAATCCAAAATTAGATGATAAAGGTATTGGAGATGAGTCAACTTTAGGTAGAGGGCATCCCGTTTGTTTGGAGGGTGATGATTCTCATGCTAAAACTGAAAACATGGGTTTGGAGAGGTGAAAAACTTTAACTAGTGATATCTTGGATTACAAGGACTTTAATTGTGAAAGTTGCTCTTTAGTAGAATGTATGTCCTTGTTGCAATCCATTTTTGATGACCCAATGCTTATGAACAAAATAAAGCTTTTACTCAACATAGAGTAGGAGCGATGATAAAAACATATGGTGAGATATTTGAGATAGAAGATTCTATTCCTAGAAAGTTGCATGATGAATGGGAACCTACTATCAAAAATAAGCTCAAGGAATATGAATGCAATGCTTTGTGTGACCTTGGTACTAGTGTTCCAACTATACCTAAATCTCTTTGTGATGTGCATGGTCTCACCAATATTCAAGATTGTTCCCTTAACTTGCGTCTTGCGGATTCTACCATTAAGAAACCTTTAGGTTGAAAAAATGATGTGCTTATTATTGCAAATATAAAGTATGTGCATGTAGATTTAATTGTGCTTGATATTGAGTGCAATCCAATGTTGGAAATATGCCCTAGAGGCAATAATAAGGTGGTCATTATTTATTCCCGTGTTCATGATAATCGTTTATTATCCATGCTAGAATTGTATTGACCGGAAACACAGATACATGTATGGTTATATAGACAAACACAATGTCCCTAGTGAGCCTCTACTTGACTAGCTCATTGATCCAAGATGGTCAAGGTTTGCTGACCATAGACATGAGTTGTCATTTGATAAGGGGATCACATCATTAGGAGAATGATGTGATGGACAAGACCCAACCATAAGCATAGCATATGATCGTGTTAGTTGATTGCTACTGCTTTATCCATGTCAAGTATCTGTTCCTACAACCATGAGATCAAGCAACTCCCTGAAACCATAGGAATTCCTTGTGTGTATAAAACGTCACAACATAACAGGGTGACTATAATGGTGCTCTACAGATATCTGCGAGGGTGTCTATTGGGTTGGCGTGGATTGAGACTGGGGTTTGTCAATCCGTATGACGGAGAGGTATATTTGGGCCCACTCGGTAATGAAGCATCACAAGAATCTTGAAAGCAATGTGACTAAGTAGTTACTCACGGAATCTTGTATTACGAAAAGAGTAAAGAGACTTGTCAGTAACAAGATTAAACTAGGTATGGAGATATCGACGATCGAATCTCAAGCAAGTAACATAATGCTCAACAAAGGGAACTGCATATGGGATTGACTAAATCCCTGACATCATGGTTCGATCGATGAAGATCTTTGTGGAATATGTAGGAACCCATATGGCATCTAGGTCCCTCTATTGGTTATTGACTGGAGAGATGTCTCAGTCATGTATACATGATTCTCGAACCCGTAGGGTCTGCACTCTTAACGTTTGGTGACGGTAGAGTAGTACTGGGATATGTATATTGGTGGCCGAATGTTGGTTGGAGTCCCGATGAGATCCCGGATGTCACGAGGAGCTCCTGAATGGTTCGGAGGTAAAGATTTATATATGGAATGTTAGATTCAGGGTTCCAGAAAATGTTCCAGATTTTTTGGTATTATACCGGAAGGTTCTAGAAGGTTCTGGAGTGGGCCCCACCTTCATGGGAAACCAAGGACGTGGGGTAGTGGGGAAAGTCCCCACACCCCTGGTCTAGGCGCATCAAGATCCCCCTTAAAAGGAGTAGGATCATATCGCGAAAGGGTAAGATCGAGATCCCAAAAAAAGAGATAGTGGTCGGTGGCGAAGGAAAGGAGGGATTTCCTTCCTCCCCACTTGACTAATGACCCTACGGGCTTGGAGGGCCAGCCAACATCCCCTTACATGCCTATATAAAGATGGGGAGGCTCAATGGGGCTGGACTAATACGTCTTCAACGTATCTGTAATTTTTGATGATGGCATGCTATTATATTATTTGTTTTGAATGTTTTATATGCATTAATATGCAATTTTATATTATTTTTAGGACTAACCTATTAATCTAGAGCCTAGTGCCAGTTTCTGTTTTTTCCCTTGTTTTTGAGTTTTGCAGATATGGAATATTAAATGGAGCCCAAAAGGAATAAAAGCTTCATAAGGAATTTTTTGCAAGGAAACAAATCGATCAAGCTTGGAGTGCACGACACGCGAGGTGAGAGGGAGCCACAAGCCTGCTAGGCACGGGCCCCCTAGCCGCACCTAGCAGGCTTGTCGCCTCCCGGCAGGTCTCCTAACCCTAATTCTTGGCCTATAAATTCCCAAATATTCACCGAACACCAAAGGGAGCTACGCAAATACTTTTTCGCCGTCGGAAGCCTCCGTTCCGGAGAGATCCAATCTTGGAGCCTTTTTGGTAATTTGTCGGAGGGGGTTTCGATCGCAGAGGGCATCTACATCAACTCCATTGCCCCTCAGATGATGCGTGAGTAGTCCACCACATACCTACGGGTCCATAGCTAGTAGCTAGATGGCTTCTTCTCTCTCTTTGATCTTCAATACCATGTTCTTCATGATCTTCATGGAGATCTATCCGATGTAATCCTCTTTTGTGGTGTGTTTGTCAAGATCCGATGAGGTTATGTTCAGATTATCCTTGAATCTTATTTGAATCTCCTCCGAATTCTTATTTGCATGATTTCATATCCTTGCAAGTCTCTTCGAATTATTGGTTTGGTTTGGCCAACTAGATTGGTAATTCTTGCAATGGGAGAAGTCCTTGGTTTTAGGTTCAATCTTGCGGTGTCCTCACCCAATGACATAGTAGGGGTAGCAAGGCACATATTGTATTGTTGCCATCAAGGGTAACAAGATGGGGTTTTCATCATATTGCTTGAGTTTATCCCTCTACATCATGTCATCTTTCTTAATGCATTACTTTGTTCTTCAAGAACTTAATACTCTAGATGCAGGCATGAGTCGGTCGATGTGTGGAGTAATAGTAGTAGATGCAGAATCGTTTCGGTCTACTTGACACGGACGTGATGCCTATATGCATGATCATTGCCTTGGATAACTACATGATTATTCACTTTTCTATCAATTTCTTGATAGTAATTTGTTTAACCACCATGATATTTTCCTTCAAGAGAGAAGCCTCTAGTGAAACCTATGGCCCCCGGGTCTACTTTCCGTAATATACTTTCAGATCTATAAACCAAAAATACCAAAAAATACTTTGCTGCAATTTATTTACCTTTTACTTTCCGTTCTTGTTTACATCTATATCTATCGGGTCTAATCCTTGCAAATAATCTTCAAGGGATTGACAACCCCTTTATAGCGTTGGGTGCAAGAGTTTGATTGTTTGTGTAGGTGCAACCATTGGTGGCTTGCTTGTTCCTCCTACTTGATTGATACCTTGGTTCTCAACAACTGACGGAAATACTTATGTACTTCGCTGCATCACCCTTTCCTCTTCAAGGGAAAACCAACACACGCTCAAGAGGTAGCAAGAAGGATTTCTAGCGCCGTTGCCGGGAAGGATACACATCAAGCCTAGCAAGTACCCATCACAAAGTCATCTCTTGCATTTACATTATTTGCATTTTGCCTCTCATTTTCCTCTCCCCCACTTCACAAATTTGCCATTTTATTCGCCCTCTCTTTTTTGTTTGCCCTTTTCTCGTCAGATCTCTTGTTAGCTATGTTTGCTTGTGTTGCCTTGTGCCTTCTATTTGCTTGCATCTTTGCTTGCTAAAAATCTATTGATATGGATCCTCATCCACTCGCTAATCTTTTTAGAACACCAAATTATGATGAACCAATTTCTAGTGAGTTGAGTGCACTTGATTATCTCTATGAAGTTTTTCTTGAAAATCATGAATTTGTTTATGAAGTGTTGAAAGAAGAAAATTATAAAGTGATTCATTATATCTCCTTGAATGAAAAGCATGATTGCCATGTTGTTAGTAAGAATTATCTGAATATCCATGATGCTAATGGTATGCAAAACCACAAGCTTGGGGATGCTATGCTTGATGAAGATGATATTTTTTGTTTCCCAAGTTTTGGTGATGACAAGTATGCTATAATTGATCATGAAAAGAATTCTTTGTGTGATATTTATATTGTGAGATTCCTTCATGATGCTACTGAAAATTACTATGAGAGAGGAACATAAGCTTTCACATATTGCAATAATATCAACTTTCCTCTCTATGTGTACAATTTTGAAGTTATGCTTGTTTTGCCTTCCTATGATAGTTGATTTTTGTTCCCATAATTTGTTTGCTCACAAAATCCCTATGCATAGGAAGTGGGTTAGACTTAAATATACTTGCCATGTGATCCATGATGTTACTATTGTTGCAAATAGAAATTATGTGCCCGTAGATTTCATTTTTCTTGATATAAATTGTAATCCTACATGTCCTATTATTCTTGGTAGACCTTTCCTTAGAACGATTTGTGCTATTATTGACACGAAAGAAGGAAATATTAGATTCCAATTTCCATTAAGGAAAGGCATGGAACACTTTCCTAGAAATAAAATAAGATTGTCTTATGAATCTATTATGTGAGGTACTATTGAATTGCATACCAAAGATGACAATACCGAGATCAATTGCATTTTTCCTAGCTAGGGGCATTAAACAATAGCGCTTGTTGGGAGGCAACCCAATTTTATTTTAGTGTTCTATTTTTGCTTCTTCTTTTGAGTGTTTACCACATTATTACTTCTGTAGTAATTGTGTTTTGTTGTTTGAATTAGTGTTTGAGCCAAGTAAAACCTTTGGGGTGATCTATGGTAGTTTTTTATTTGATCTTGCTGAAAAACAGAAACTTTTGCACACAGTCCAGGAATTTTATAAATTTTTCAGAGCGCCTAATGGGTCTGAAAGTTTTAAAAAAATATTTATATATGAATTTAGAGGTTTTCCTAATTTTCCAGAATTTTTTGAGTTAAAGAAGTAGATGAAGTTTTCAGATTGTTACAGACTGTTCTGTTTTTGATAGATTCTGTTTTCTTTGAGTTGTTTGCCTATTTTGATGAATATTTTGGTTGTATCTTGTGGTATGAACTATGAAGAAGTTATATTATAGTAGGTATAACAAAAATATAAATAAATAATGGGTTCACAATAGTACCTAAAGTGGTGATTTATTTTCTTATACTAACGGATCTCACGAGTTTTCTGTTAAGTTTTGTGTTGTGAAGTTTTCAAGTTTTGGGTAAAGATTTGATGGACTATGGAATAAGGAGTGGCAAGAGCCTAAGCTTGGGTATGCCCAAGGCACCACAAGTCATATTCAAGGAAGCCAAAGATCCTAAGCTTGGGGATACCCGGAAGGCATCCCCTCTTTCATCTTCAACCCATCGGTAAATTTACTTGAGGCAATATTTTTATTCACCACATGATATGTGTTTTCCTTGGAGTGTCTTGTATGATATGAGTCTTTGCTTCTTAGTTTTCCACAATCATCCTTGCTGCACACATCTTTTGAGAGATACATGCTAAATCGTGAATTTTTTAGAATGCTCTACTTCACTTATATCTTTTGAGTTGGGCAATTTTGCTCTATGTGCTTCACTTATATTTTTTAGATCACGATGGTGTTTGCGTTTTATAGAAATAATTGAACCCTCGTTCCTCACTTATATTATTCTGAGATTTTAAACGGCATGGTAATTGGTCTAGCTTATGAATTTAGTCCTAATATGATAGGGATCCAAGAGGGATATAATAAAAACTTTCATATTAAGTGCATTGGGTATTTATGATAAGTTTGATTCCTTGCATAAAGTTTTTGAGATATAAAGATGGTAATATTAAGAGACATGTTAGGAAGTAATTGTGATTTGGTAAAAATACTTGTGTAAAGGTTTGTGATTCCCGTAGCATGCACGTATGGTAAACCGTTATGTCGGGAAGTCAGAGCATGACTTGTTTATAGATTGTCGACCTTTGTGTGAGGGTCGGGAGCGTGCGATGGTTAAATCCTACCAACCTCTCCCCTAGGAGCATGCGTTTAATACTTTGCTTCAATGACTAATAGACTTTTGCAATAAGTATGTGAGTTCTTTATGACTAATGTTGAGTCCATGGATTATATGCACTCTCACCCTTCCACCTTTGCTAGCCTCTCTAGTACCGCGTTGTAGGAAGTTGTCCTAGGTTAGCATTGTGTTTGCATCATCATTCATCATCATTGCATTAACTTGAAATGGGGAGAAGGAAAAAGAAACCTCAAGCACTTAATGAATTAAAGAAATTCAAGTTTAATGAAATTTCAACAAATCCAAAATGCCCATCAAAAATGTTCCCTATGTTTGATAATTAAGGACATGGATATACCACGGACCATTCTAATTATTTGAACAATTTAAATAATTTAAATTAATGATTTAAGCCTTTGAAAATGATAAGTAAAGAAAATATCATTAATTATGTTATCAAATTATTTTGGAACATTTTCAGAAAAGTTAGAGATAATCAAACTATAGTCTATAAAATACTTGGAGTATTTTTCAACTAGACTTTTATACCTGAAAGAAATAAACAAATGTTAGAAAAGAAAATAGCAAAAGAATAAAAAGAAAAGGAAGAAGAGCACCTGGCCCAAGTGGGAGGCCCAACCCAGCCCGTCAGGGGTGGGGAGGTCATCTCCCACCTCCCGCCAGTAGGCAGCGAGGTGTCGACCGCGTGCTCGCCGGCCTCCACCTCCTGCTTGCCACGGAGCTGGCTGCTCCCCTGCCTTCTCCTGCGCCTGGAAGATGCGAGGAGCCTCCCCCGAGCCCATTCCCTCTCCTCCCTTCTTCCCCATCTCTCTCTCTCGTTTCCCCTGCCGAGAGCCGCCACCACCGGCCGTCGATTCGCCGCCGTCGCTGCCTCCCCGAGCCCGCTGACCAGCTCCCCGGAGTCCCCGTGAGCTCCTCTTCCTCCTCCCCGTGCTTCCCCTCTTTCTAGCGCTCCCTAGATAGCTCTGGCCGCTGCCACGAGCTCGTTTCCGGCGACCTCCGGTGACCCCGCAGCCTCCTGTGGCCCTTGTTGGATGCGGGCAAGCACGAGCTGCTCGCCAGTGGCCTCAGCTCGTCGAATGGGCGCGTGAGGGCAAAGCCCGATGGTCGCCGCCGTCTCTATTGGTCACCGGCGATGAGCCGTTAGCTAACTCCGGCGGGTTTGACCCCAGTGGGCCCTGGCTTGACCCTATGGGTCAATGACAGGTGGGCCCCGGTCCTGTTTAGTTTTAGGTTAATCAGTAATTAGTTTAATCATTTTTTGTTAGTTAATTGTGTCACTCACAGTGGTCCCTACTAGATTAATTAGTCAGGATAATTAATTAAAACAAAATTGTTTAGTAATGAGTCAATGATAGACGGGCCCCACCGGTCAGATTTGACCTGGAGCGGGTGTGCTGACGAGCTGACGTCAGGATGACGTCAGGCTGATGTCATAATCCCATTTTCATATTTCAAAATAATTCTAGAAAATGTTTAAAACTTTGAAAAATCATATAAAATAATCTGTAAGTCAGATGAAAATAATTTATATATGAAAATTTATCAGAAAAATCCAATGAATCCAATGGTGCTATTCCCCTGAATGTTAGAGCAACCTAAGTAGGTGAACATGGACATTTATCTTTAGGTTAATATATGGAATTTTAAAGGAGAACAACTTTGAACCTATATTCAAATCTATTTTAAATTGACATGATCACTAGTTACATTAGCTCACCCATGCATATTACTATGCCATGATCATGCATCATATTGTTGCACTTGCTTGTATTGAATGCTCTTATCGGCGTTGCGGTAGGCACTAATCCAGAAGATACTACCCCGTATCCCGACGAAGGAGAGAACTCCTCCGCAACTCAGCAAGGCAAGCAACCCCTTTGATCATTCCGATAACATCCCACTCTCTCGCTCCTGCTCTTGTTTATTGCATTAGGACAAATGGTCACATGTCAGTCATACACGATAGATGATCCTATTCCTATGCATGACCTGATCTTGTCACAGTAAATAGCTAAACCTTGCAACCTAGCATACCTGGTAGATGCTTATGCCATGATGTGCTTAGCTTACTTTGCCTGCTATGCTTGCTATGCTTAGAGTTGAGTCAGGTCTGGTTCATCTGGGTGATGAACTGAGTGAAACAGTGTTGTCCGATGTGATGAGCTCATACTGAATACGATTTGGTAAAGGTAGCGATGAGAGGCTATGTAGGAGTACATAGTGGGTTGTCTCATTGGGACCGTTCTTAGGAACTGGGTTCCGTGTTTGTGATCCAAGACTAGATACTACCACATGCTGGGCCCTGAAATATGACCCCGCTCGACTCATCAGTCGCTTAGTCCTTGGTCCAGGTATTGCAAGTAGTTTCTGGTGTTTATAGCATGCTGGAGGCCGTGCGTAGCGCTGACCCTCGGGGTGGGTTACGACGCGGTACGCAGTGGCACGGTGTACCAAGGGTCACCCGAATGGTGGGCTTGGGAACCCTGCGCACATCGTTTGGGGCCGTAGCGGAAACTTCGTCCGGACTTCCGTGCGGGTTCAGTCGCAAATAGGCGATAGCATGGACTAGAGGTCTTATGTGATTGACGGTCGTGGCCGACTCCCTCGCTGGGCATCCGCTTGAAGGTTGCCAAGGTGCATGGTTTATGGCACACAACGATAAGTGGCGAGAGTGTGTGTGAAGAAGTACACCCCTGCAGGGTATGAAACTATTCGAATAGCCGCGTCCTCGGATATGGACTACTTGGAGAACTTATGTTGTTCATAGATAATCAAATGGATACTTCTAAAAATATCAAGACAAGTGTGAGTACCGTGGATGGCACTTCTTCGGAAGGGGAAGGTGAATCCATGCTAGTGTACTGTGATGGAGATAGTGGACTCATGTGCGATAATTAAAATTGTAACAAAGAGTTTAAAACTGAGTAGTGTAGGTTAGCCATGAGTCAAAGCTGGCATTGCTGCTTAAACTCCACCACTCCCCCTTATTGATACATGAGCATAAATAGACTAGGTCTGTTTTAAAGACTTGCTGAGTACGATTGTACTCATCCTTGCTTAATTAATGTTGCAGAAGAAAACCAGGACCCATCAGGTGGGTTCTTTCTAGACGTTGACGATGCCGAATAGCTGGTGTACCAGCTACGATCTTGCCCGTGTGGTGGGCTGTAGATAGTCAGGACGTGTGCCACTTTTCTATTTCGCCGTATGTACTCAAACAACTTAAGTTTCCGCTGGCTTGTATGAACTTGTTTGTATGACTTGAGTGTCGGGTCATGTGACCCTATCTGTACGAACATATTATGTAAGGCTCGTCTGATCCTCTTAAATAAAAGTCATGTTGTTGTATGGTTATGTTGTGATGCCATGGTTGTATCTATGCATATCGGGCATGTCGTGCGTACGTGTGACGTGCAATGGTATGTATGGGATCCGACACTTAGTCGTGTGCCTTTAGTAGTACTCTTTACGGGAAACTGCCTCTCTGTGCTTCCACCGAGCCATGGTAGCTTGCTACTACTTCGGACACATTGATTGACCGACATGTATCCTTCCTTGCTGCTGTGTCTGTCCCTTCGGGGAAATATCTCGTGGTGTAATGGAGTCCCGGTAGCCTGCTACGACTCGTCTACGTGCAATGATGGCATTCGTGTCTCGCGACGTAATGGAGTCCTTGTAGCTTGCTATGACTCGTCTACACACGCTTGAGGCCGACACCTGCATTGCTGGGTTATGTATGCTTGTTTCCGTACGGATGTGCCACTTGGGTTCTATGACTAGTCATGTCGGCCCGGGTTCTTTGTTGCGTGATTGCCAGCGACATGTTCACATACGTGAGCCAAAAGACGCAAACGGTCCTGGCCAAGGTAAGGATGCAGCCGAGGAGTTTACCGTGCATGAGGCCGCAAAGTGATGTGACTTGTTACAGTATGGAATCATATGACTTAGGATCGGGGTCCCGACAGCGTTGGTATCAGAGCCTGACTGACTGTAGGACTACCAAGCCAAACCAGTCGAAGTTGAGTCTAGAAACACTATAGATGAGTAGGGGAATTGATTGTGGAAGGGAATGTAAGGCTCTTTTTACTCCTCTTCCCAAGTTATTCTATGCTGGGTCATTCTCATCTCTTCTACGGGGATAGGAACTAGGATTCTCATCTATTGCTTAGGATGACGAGTTACTAGCCATGGACCAATAGCTAGCTTGTTTGTAAGTGAGGGCAGTTATTCAAGTATTGTTGGTGTGACAAACAGATGGAGAAGAGATTTGAGTCTAGATAGTCGAGTGGATATGCCTTTCCAATCTTTTCAATTGTCTCAAGAAAATTCTTGAGCAATTACAGCCGTTATGCTGTCCAATTTCTGCTAGGATCTCTAATGTCCTTGGATCATTCTCTGTTTCAGATGCCCTCTCGTCCTTTCCGTCAGGTGGTCCATTTGACCAGATGCATCGATGTGCCGGGTCACACGGCCATGTTGGTTAGAGTTATGATGGAGGCTGGATACCACTGGTACCCAGAGTACACAATGGAGGAGCAGTATCGAGATTTCAACCAGAGTCAGTATATGTGTGCCGTTAGGATATATCCTTCATATCCTGGAGCTGCAGAGCTGCTTCACTGGACTCATGGATTGGGAGTTACCATAGATATGGCAGTTCGGGAAGCCGCATACACCATGCTGACTATCATGAGGTTTCACCATGGTTTGCTACAGAACACGGAGTTCTGCTATGTTCCTGCTTCCATGGGGGGAGAGGATGGATATCTTAGTGCAGCCTACTTGATCATTCTCATGAGGACCCTAGGCTGTAGGTGACTGCTCAGATGTTGGAGAACAGGGATCGTGATGCACGTGCTCTTCGCATGGAGCTCTATGCTACCCGTGCCTGTCTTTGGACAACCTTGACGCAGTTGGCACCTGTCGTGCAGATAGGCTATGGAGATTTGGAGATGCTGACCCCATCACGGACTCATTTGCCAGCACACGTAGACTGGCCTGATGTTGGAGGCATCACCCCTCTTTGAGGACCGCTGTTGCCGCCGACAAGGGGACCAAGGCCACATCCATGTCCTTATGGTTTCTAGGGATCCCAGGCTAGAGTGTTTCCAGATCCTCAGGTTCAGCTCCCAGGTCACGGGGGTAACCTGTACGAGGCATTCTACGGTGATGTTTGAGTGCGTGGATGTTAGTCCTAGTATGGTAGTAGTCGTATCGCCACAGTCCTATGTGTCTTGTGGGATATGACCTAGGTCGAGAGTTGAGTTCCGGAGGTGTAGATAGATAATGTATAGGAAGCTTGTAATGCCTCCGATGAGTTGTGTCATCTCTCCGTAGTTGTTTTCAGCTTGGGCTTGTATTGAAGTAAGTCATGGTGTGTATGAAACCTAATGTTCATATGGTAGTTGCTTTACCATGTTGATTGGTGTTTATCCTACATGCCATGTTAACCAGTACATTTCTTAATTCATGTATTAGAGTTGATGTTCTCTATGTCTAAGCTGTGGATTGTTTTCCCCAGGATGGTGGCAACTAGGAACAACCCCGTGCCTGCTCCTGAGCAGGGCGAAAGTAGCCAGCCAAGGCAAGAGGAGCTGCCACATGCACCATCCCTGGCAGAGGTGATGCTAGAGGCTGAAAGGAATAAGAGGGAGACCAATAGGCTGTTGGAAAGAATTGAGCAAAACACAGCTCGTGCTCCCCGCAATGATCACCACGATGGAGTATCACTTGGTGACTTTATCAAGCTGTGTCCGCCCAAGTACCATCATTCGATCGCCCCCCTCGATGTGGATGATTGGCTGACTAGTATGTTCCGCAAGATACGGGCTGCTAATGTGTCTGAGGCCAACAGGGTGTCTTTTGCCACCTACTTTCTGGAGGGACCTGCCAATCTGTGGTGGGAGAGTTATGAAGCTATGCGTCCCCAGGGACCTGCACCAACCTGGGCAGAGTTCAGTGCCGCATTTCGTATCCATCACATCTCGGAAGGGCTGATGGATCGCAAAAGAGAGGAATTATGTGCCTTCACCCAGGGCAGATTGTCAGTGGATGCATACAGTCGCGAGTTTGGTAATCTTGCTTGCTATGCTCCAGAAGAAGTTTCAACGGATGCCAAGAAGCAGGCTAGGTTCCGCAAGGGACTTAACCCTGAGCTTCGCCGAGATCTACGCTTGCACGAGTGCACCACCTTCCAGGCTCTCGTCAATAAGGCCATCAATGCCGAGTCCGGACAAACTGACTATGAGGCCACGAGGAAGCATAACCGTGACTTCAACCCTGCATCAGGATCAGGCCCTAACAAACGCCGAGTGTGGGTGCACAATGCAGCTTTGCCGCCAAGATACACCGCGAGGCCATCCTTCCAGGCACCTCGCCCAGTTTAGTTCAACCCTCCAGTCAGACCATTTGGAGGTCCGCCTACAAATGTTGCACCTCGTGCCACCGTGGTATGCTACAAATGTGGAGAACCGGGGCACTACTCTCGTGAGTGTCCCCAGAACAATGCTAAGCCCGCTGGACGTGGAAAACCAGGAAAAGCTTTCTATGTGAAGCCAGCCCCTGTCCGTGGGCGAGTGAATTATGTGTCTGCTGAAGAAGCCCTTGAAGATCCTGATGTTATTCTAAGTACGCTTCTTGTTAATAGCCATCCAACATCTGTTCTATTTGATACTAGGGCATCTCATTCTTTCATCTCTGAAAGTTATGCACAGTTGCATAACATGTCCTTCTGTGACACGTCCACTCCTTTAGTAGTTCAGACTCCTGGTTCAAAATGGCAAACTTCTAGAGTGAGCCATGACAATGAAATTCTGGTGGATAGACTAGTATTCCTAGCATCCTTGATAGTTCTTAAGTCTTCGGACATCAATATCATTCTAGGCATGGATTGGATGAAAGCTCACTATGCCAAGATTGATACTCATTCTAGGAATGTTCAACTTCCACATCCATCGGGTGAGATAGTTAATGTCTGTACTCGAACAACTAAGCGCCAACTCTATTCCCTAAATGCTAGCCCTCTTCCAGAGTTAGAAGATATTCCGGTAGTCCGTGATTTTCCAGATGTCTTCCCAGAAGAACTGCCAGGTATTCCACCTGTCAGAGATGTTGAGTTTGTGATAGAACTTATTCCAGGGACAGTCCCAATAGCCAGAAGACCCTATAAGATGGCACCCTTAGAACTGGCCGAGCTAAAAACCCAACTCGATGAAGCTTTGAAGAAAGGTTTCATCCATCCTAGCTCTTCTCCCTGGGCTTGCCCCGTCCTCTTTGTTAACAAGAAGGATGGATCGGATCGGATGGTTGTGGATTACCGACCAGTGAATCTGGTCACTATCAAGAACAAGTATCCGCTCCCCAGGATCAATGATTTGTATGGTCAACTCCCTGGATCCTCTGTCTTCTCCAAAATGGATTTGTGGTTGGGATACCATCAAATCTGAATTAGAAATGGGGACATTCCAAAAACGGCTTTTGTCACTCGTTATGGACAATATGAGTACACCGTCATGTCCTTCGGTTTAACCAATGCCCCAGCCACCTTCTCTCGCCTGATGAATTCGATCTTCACGGAGTATTTGGATAGATTCGTCATGGTTTACCTCGACGACATACTCATCTACTCGAAGAACGAACAAGAACATGCCGAGCATCTAAGGTTGGTATTGATGAAACTTCGAGAGCACTGTCTATATGCCAAATTCTCCAAGTGTGAATTCTGGTTGCCAGAAGTGACCTATCTGGGTCACGTGATCTCTGGTAAAGGTATTGCTGTCAATCCCGAGAGAGTTCAGGCTGTCCTTGATTGGACTCAACCTGAATTGGTTAAGCAAGTTCGGAGTTTCCTTGGCTTAGCGAGCTATTGCCGCCGCTTTGTTGAGAACTTCTCCAAGGTTGCGAAACCTCTGACTGAACTCCTCAAGAAAGATAAAAAGTTCGAGTGGACCCCACAATGCGAGCATAGTTTTCAGGAGTTGGAAAGACGACTGACCTCTGCTCCCGTTCTGGTGCCACCAGATTTTTCTAAGGACTTTATTATCTACTGCAACGCCTCGCGACAAGGATTAGGTTGCATTCTCATGCAAGATCGTCATGTGATAGCATACGCATCTCGACAGTTGCGTACACATGAGGATAATTATCCAACACATGATCTTGAGCTTGCAGCTGTAGTCCATGCACTAAAAACATGGCGACATTACCTTCTGGGTAATCGTTGCAAGATATACACTGATCACCAAAGTCTAAAATATATTTTCACCCAGCCGGATTTGAATCTCAGGCAAAGACGGTGGGTAGAGTTGATTATAGATTACGACTTAGGGATAACTTACACCCCGGGGAAAGCCAATGTCATGGTTGATGCACTAAGTCATAAGTCTTATTGTAACAATCTGATGTTACAACAAGGTCAACCGCTTCTCTATGACGAATTCCGGAATTTAAACCTTCACATTGTTCCTCAAGGATTCCTATCCAACCTGGTGGCGAAACCTACTCTTAAGGATCAAATCATAGCTGGCCAAAGGCGTGATAACGGAATTTCCCGCATCAAAGAGAACCTCGTTAGCGGTCTCGCTAAGGAATTCTCTATAGATGATCAAGGTGTAGTGCTCTTCCAGGGCCTTTTGGTGGTTCCTAAGAGCCAACATCGGAGGCAGCTGATTCTTAAGGAGGCTCATGATTCTCCTCTCACAATTCATCCGGGTAGTACCAAAATGTATCAGGATCTACGCCAGAGGTTCTAGTGGACTAGGATGAAGAGAGAAATTGCTCAGTATGTTGCTAACTGCGACGTTTGTCGTCGTGTGAAAGCAGAACATCAAAGGCCTGCTGGCACCCTTCAACCTTTAGCTATTCCTGAATGGAAATGGGATAAGGTCGGTATGGATTTCATCACCGGTTCCCAGAACCAAGAGAGGGAACAATGCTATATTCGTAGTCATTGATCGCCTCTCCAAAGTGGCTCATTTTCTTTCTGTTCGTGAAAGCATTACTGCTAGTCAGCTAGCGGAGTTATATGTTAACTCAGACCGCGGAAGTATCTTTACTTATCGATTTTGGAAAAGTTTTCAAACTGCTATGGGGACTCATCTGTCCTTTAGCACTGCCTTCCACCCTCAATCAAGTGGTCAAGTTGAGCGAGTCAATCATACTCTCGAAGACATGCTCCGAGCATGTGTTATATCTTTCGGTATGAATTGGGAGAACTGCCTTCCATTTGCTGAATTTGCATATAACAACAGTTATCAATCAAGCTTGGGCAAAGCCCCTTTTGAAGTTCTCTATGGACGAAAATGTCGAACACCTCTTAACTGGTCAGAAACCGGAGAGAGGCAACTCTTTGGTCCGGACATGATCCAGGATGCAGAGGAGCAGTTCGCATTATTCGTGAAAAGTTGAAAACAGCCCAATCCCGTCAAAAGAGTCAGTATGACCGTCATCATAAGTCTGCGACCTATGAAGTTGACGAGAAGGCTTACCTTCGGGTTACACCTCTGAAGGGTACCCATCGATTCGGTATCAAAGGCAAGTTGGCTCCTCGTTACATTGGACCTTTTTGCATTCTTGCTAAACGAGGAGAGGTTGCCTACCAGTTGGAACTTCCACCGCATCTTTCCAAAGTTCATGATGTCTTCCACGTCTCGCAACTCAGGCGTTGCTTTTCAGACCCTGTCCGAGAAGTGGACCACGAAGCGCTTGATCTCCAAGATAACCTTACATACCGAGAATACCCTATTCGTATTCTCGATCAAGCTGAGTGTACCACTCGACGTCGGAACGTCAAGTTCCTCAAGGTTCAGTGGTCGCATCATTCTGAAAAGGAGGCGACATGGGAAAGAGAAGATCGCCTTCGACTAGAGTACCCCGCGCTCTTCCCGACGACTTCAAAATCTCGGGACGAGATTCTTTTGAGTGGGGGTGAGTTGTCACAACCCTAGAAAGTTGTCCTAGGTTAGCATTGTGTTTGCATCATCATTCATCATCATTGCATTAACTTGAAATGGGGAGAAGGAAAAAAGAAACCTCAAGCACTTAATGAATTAAAGAAATTCAAGTTTAATGAAATTTCAACAAATCCAAAATGCCCATAAAAAATGTCCCCTATGTCTGATAATTAAGGACATGGATATACCAGGGACCATTCTAATTATTTGTACAATTTAAATAATTTAAATTAATGATTTAAGCCTCTGAAAATGATAAGTAAAGCAAATATCATTAATTATGTTATCAAATTATTTTGGAACATTTTCAGAAAAGTTTGAGATAATCAAACTATAGTCTATAAAATACTTGGAGTATTTTTCAACTAGACTTTTATACCTGAAAGAAATAAAGAAATGTTAGAAAAGAAAACAAAAAACAGAATAAAAAGAAAAGGAAGAAGAGCACCTGGCCCAAGTGGGAGGCCCAACCCAGCCCGTCACGGGTGGGGAGGTCATCTCCCACCTCCCGCCAGTAGGCGGCGAGGTGTCGACCGCGCGCTCGTCGGCCTCCACCTCCTGCTTGCCACGGAGCTGGCTGCTCCCCTGCCTTCTCCTGCGCCTGGAAGACGCGAGGATCCTCCCCCGAGCCCATTCCCTCTCCTCCCTTCTTCCCTGTCTCTCTCTCTCTTGTTTCCCCTGCCGAGAGCCGCCACCGCCGGCCGTCGATTCGCCGCCGTCACTGCCTCCTCGAGCCCGCTGACCAGCTCCCCGGAGTCCCCGCGAGCTCCTCTTCCTCCTCCCCGTGCTTCCCCTCTTTCTATCGTTCCCTAGCTAGCTCCGGCCGCCGCCACGAGCTCGTTTTCGGCGAGCTCCGGTGACCCTGCAGCCTCCTGTGGCCCCTGTTGGATGCGGGCGAGCACGAGCTGCTCGCTAGTGGCCTCAGCTTGTCGAATGGGCGCGTGAGGGCAAAACCCGATGGTCGCCGCCGTCTCTGTTGGTCAGCGGCGACGAGCCGTTGGCTAACTCCGGCGGGTTTGACCCCAGTGGGCCCTGGCTTGACCCGATGGGTCAATGACAGGTGGGCCCCGGTCCTGTTTAGTTTTAGGTTAATCAGTAATTAGTTTAATCATTTTTTGTTAGTTAATTGTGTCACTGACAGTGGGCCCTACTAGATTAATTAGTCAGGATAATTAATTAAAACAAAATTGTTTAGTAATGAGTCAATGACAGACGGGCCCCACCGGTCAGATTTGACCTGGAGCGGGTGTGTTGACGAGCTGACGTCAGGATGACGTCAGGCTGATGTCATAATCCCATTTTCTTATTTCAAAATAATTCTAGAAAATGTTTAAAACTTTGAAAAATCATATAAAATAATCTGTAAGTCAGATGAAAATAATTTATATATGAAAATTTATCAGAAAAATCCAATGAATCCAATCGTGCTATTCCCCTGCATGTTAGAGCAACCTAAATAGGTGAACATGGACATTTATCATTAGGTTAATATATGGAATTTGAAAGGAGAACAACTTTGAACCTATATTCAAATCTATTTTAAATTGACATGATCACTAGTTACATTAGCTCACCCATGCATATTACTATGCCATGATCATGCATCATATTGTTGCACTTGCTTGTATTGAATGCTCTTATCGGCATTGCGGTAGGCACTAATCCGGAAGATACTACCCCGTATCCCGACGAAGGAGAGAACTCCTCCGCAACTCAGCAAGGCAAGCAACCCCTTTGATCATTCCGATAACATCCCACTCTCTCGCTCCTGCTCTTGTTTATTGCATTAGGACAAATGGTCACATGTCAGTCATACACGATAGATGATCCTATTCCTATGCATGACCTGATCTTGTCACAGTAAATAGCTAAACCTTGCAACCTAGCATACCTGGTAGATGCTTGTGCCATGATGTGCTTAGCTTACTTTGCCTGCTATGCTTGCTATGCTTAGAGTTGAGTCAGGTCTGGTTCATCTGGGTGATGAACTGAGTTAAACAGTGTTGTCCGATGTGGTGAGCTCATACTGAATACGATTTGGTAAAGGTAGCGATGAGAGGCTATGTAGGAGTACATAGTGGGTTGTCTCATTGGGACCGTTCTTAGGAACTGGGTTCCGTGTTTGTAATCCAAGACTAGATACTACCACATGCTGGGCCCTGAAATATGACCCCGCTCGACTCATCAGTCGCTTAGTCCTTGGTCCAGGTATTGCAAGTAGTTTCTGGTGTTTATAGCATGCTGGAGGCCGTGCGTAGCGCTGACCCTCGGGGTGGGTTACGACACGGTAGGCAGTGGCACGGTGTACCAAGGGTCACCCGAATGGTGGGCTTGGGAACCCTGCGCACATCGTTTGGGGCCGTAGCGGAAACTTCGTCCGGACTTCCGTGCGGGTTCAGTCGCAAATAGGCGATAGCGTGGACTAGAGGTCTTATGTGATTGACGGTCGTGGCCGACTCCCTCGCTGGGCATCCGCTTGAAGGTTGTCGAGGTGCATGGTTTATGGCACACAGCGATAAGTGGCGAGAGCGTGTGTGAAGAAGTACACCCCTGCAGGGTATGAAACTATTCGAATAGCCGCGTCCTCGGATATGGACTACTTGGAGAACTTATGTTGTTCATAGATAATCAAATGGATACTTCTAAAAATATCAAGACAAGTGTGAGCACCGTGGATGGCACTCTTCCGGAAGGGGAAGGTGAATCCATGGTAGTGTATTGTGATGGAGATAGTGGACTCGTGTGCGATAACTAAAATTGTAACAAAGAGTTTAAAACTGAGTAGTGTAGGTTAGCCATGAGTCAAAGCTGGCATTGCTGCTTAAACTCCACCACTCCCCCTTGTTGATACATGAGCATAAATAGACTAGGTCTGTTTTCAAAACTTGCTGAGTACGATTGTACTCATCCTTGTTTAATTAATGTTGCAGAAGAAAACCAGGACCCATTAGGTGGGTTCTTTCTAGACGTTGACGATGTCGAATAGCTGGTGTCCCAGCTACGATCTTGCCCGTGTGGTGGGCTGTAGATAGTCAGGCCGTGTGCCACTTTTCTATTTCGCCGTCCGTACTCAGACAACTTAAGTTTCCGCTGGCTTGTATGAACTTGTTTGTATGACTTGAGTGTCGGGTCATGTGACCCTATCTGTACGAACATATTATGTAAGGCTCGTCTGAGCCTCTTAAATAAAAGTCATGTTGTTGTATGGTTATGTTGTGATGCCATGGTTGTATCTATGCATATCGGGCATGTCGTGTGTACGTGTGACGTGCAATGGTATGTGTGGGATCCGACACCTAGTCGTGTGCCTTTAGTAGTACTCTTTACGGGAAATTACCTCTCTGTACTTCCACCGAGCCATGGTAGCTTGCTACTCCTCCTGACACATTGATTGACCGACATGTATCCTTCCTTGTTGCTGTGTCTGTCCCTTCGGGGAAATGTCTCGCGGTGTAATGCAGTCCCGGTAGCCTGCTATGACTCGTCTACGTGCAGTGATGGCATTCGTGTCTCGCGACGTAATGAAGTCCTTGTAGCTTGCTATGACTCGTCTACACACGCTTGAGGCCGACACCTGCATTGCTGGGTTATTTATGCCTGTTTCCGTACGGATGTGCCACTTGGGTTCTATGACTAGTCATGTCGGCCCGGGTTCTTTGTTGCGTGATTGCCAGCGACATGTTCACATACGTGAGCCAAAAGATGCAAACGGTCCTGGCCAAGGTAAGGCTGCAGCCGAGGAGTTTATCATGCGTGAGGCCGCAAAGTGATGTGACTTGTTACAATATGGAATCATATGACTTAGGATCGGGGTCCCGACATGCGCAACTTTCGTCGGTACAACAAACACCTTCCACAAAACAGCCAGCATATACCTTCCTCAAAACGGCCACCATATATCCTTCCACAAAACAGCCACCATACCTACATATTATGGCATTTCCATAGCCATTCTGAGATATATTGCCATGCAACTTCTATCGTTTCATTTTATGACTTGCACCATCACTTCCATATTGCATATAGAGTCATATTTTGTCATAGGTATCGAGTTGTAATTTTCTTTTGAGTTGTAAGTAAATAAAAGTGTGATGATTATCATTAGTAGAGCATGTCCCATGTGAGGAAAGGATGATGGAAGCTATGATTCCCTCACAAGTGGGGATGATATTCTGGACTTTATGGAAAAAAAGAGGCCATCAAAGCCCAAATAAAAAAATGAATAAAAGAGGCCTTAGATGCCCACCCAAAAAAGGAAAAAATGAGAGAAAGGAGAGAAGGGACATTGCCACTACCTTTTTACACACTTGTGCTTCAAAGTAGCACCATGATCTTCATGATAGAGAGTCTCCTATTTTCTCACTTTCGCATAGTGAGTGGAATTTTTCTTCATGATGCACATCCACTTAGTTTCTTTTTGAGATTTCACACACTTATAGCTCTAGTGCATCCGTTGCATGGCAATCCCTACTCACTCACATTGATATCCATTAATGGGCATCTCCATAGCCTGTTGATACGCTTAGTTGATGTGAGACTATCTTCTCGCTTTCCTTGACAACATCCACCATATTCTATTCCACCTATAGTGCTATATCCATGGCTCACACTCATGTATTGCATGAGAGTTGAAAAAGTTTTAGAAAATAAAGGTGTGAAAACAATTGCTTAACTTTTCATCGGGGTTGTGCATGATATAAATACTTTGTGTGGGGAAGATGGAGCATTGCCATACCATATGATAATGTAGGGATAACTTTCTTTTATCATTATATTTTGAAGAGATACAATTGCTTTGCTAATATGCTTGAAACGTTGCTGTTTTTATAACAATATTAAGCTTTTTTTTAGTCTTACGGATATGAATATTCATGCCACCATAAAGAATATTACATGGATAAATATGTTAGGTAGCACTCCACATAAAAAATCTGTTTTTATCATTTACCTACTGGAGGACTAGCAGGAATTAAGCTTGGGGATGCTGATACATCTCCATCGTATCTATAATTTTTGATGATGGCATGCTATTATATTATCTGTGTTGGATGTTTTATATGCAGTAATATGCTATTTTATATTATTTTTGGGACTAACCTATTAATCTAGAGCCTAGTGTCATTTTTTTCCTTGTTTTTGAGTTTTGTAGATATGGAATATTAAACGGACTCAAAAGGAATAAAACCTTCGGAAGGAATTTTTTTGGAAGGAAACAAATCGATCAAGCTTGGAGTGCACGGTAGGGGAGGTGCCAGGGAGCCACAAGCCTACTATGCGCGGGCCCCCTGGCCGCGCCTAGCAGGCTTGTCGCCTCCCGACAGGTCTCCTAACCCTAATTCTTCACCTATAAATTCCCAAATATTCCCCAACACCAAATGGAGCCACACAAATACTTTTCTGCCACCGGAAGCCTCCGTTCCTGAGAGATCCAATCTTGGAGCCCTTTTCTGGTAATTTGCCGGAGGGGGTTTCGATCACGGAGGGCATCTACATCAACTCCATTACCCCTCCGATGATGCGTGAGTAGTCCACCATAGACCTACGGGTCCATAGCTAGTAGCTAAATGGCTTCTTCTCTCTCTCTTTGATCTTCAATACCATGTTCTTCATGATCTTCATGGAGAACTATCCGATGTAATCCTCTTTTGTGGTGTGTTTGTCAAGATTCGATGAATTGTGAGTTTTTGTTCAGATTATCCATGAATCTTATTTGAATCTCCCCTGAATTCTTATTTTCATGATTTCATATCCTTGCAAGTCTCTTCGAGTTATTGGTTTGGTTTGGCCAACTAGATTGGTAATTCTTGCAATGGAAGAAGTGCTTGGTTTTGGGTTCAATTATGCGGTGTCCTCACCCAGTGACATAGTAGGGGTAGCAAGGCATGTATTGTATTGTTGACATCAAGGGTAACAAGATGGGGTTTTCACAATATTTCTTCAGTTTATCCCTCTACATCATGTCCTCTTTCTTAATGCGTTACTCTGCTCTTCATGAACTTAATACTCTAGATGGAGGCAGGAGTCGGTCGATGTGTGGAGTAATAGTAGTAGATGCAGAACCGTTTTGGTCTACTTGACACGGACGTGATGCGTATATGCATGATCATTCCCTTGGATAACTACATGATTATTCGCTTTTGTTTCAATTTCTTGACAGTAATTTGTTTAACCACCGTCATATTTGCCTTCAAGAGAGTAGCCTCTAGTGAAACCTATGGCCCCCATGTCTACTTTCCATAATATACTTTCAGATCTATAAACCAAAAATACTTTTCTACAATTTATTTACCTTTTAATTTCCGTTCTTGTTTACATCTATATCTATCGGATCTAATCCTTGCAAATAATCGTCAAGGGATTGACAACCCATTTATAGCATTGGGTGCGAGAGTTTGATTGTTTGTGTAGGTGCAACCATTGGTGACTTCCTTGTTCCTCCTACTGGATTGATACATTGGTTCTCAACAACCAAGGAAAATACTTATCTACTTCGCTATATCACCCTTTCCTCTTCAACAGAAAACCAACGCACAAACAAGAGGTAGCAAACACCCTCCCACGGCCTCGGCCCTCCTCCCGTCTCTCCCATTTCTTCCTCGTACATCGTTTTGGAGGTGCTTGGTGAAGCCCTGCCGACACTGTGACACCACCATAACCACCACGTAGTAGTGTTGGTTGAGATCCCATGTAATTCTGCTCCCTCACTTGCTGGATCAAGAAGGAGGAGGCGTCATCGAGCCACATGTGTGCTGAACGTGGAGGTGTCGTTCATTTGGCACTAGAATGGATTGGATCGCGATTGGATCGTCAAGAGTACGACTACATCAACTATGTTAAATACGCTTCCACTTAGCGGTCTAGAAGGGTATGTAGATACACTCGCACTCTCGTAGCTATGCATCGCCATTAATAGATCCTGCGTGTGCGTAGGAATTTTTTTGTTTCACAAGCAATGTTTCCCAACATCCAACTTGTCTAATAATACTTGGAAGGCCTTTCTTACGAACCATAGGTGCAATTATTGATACAAAAGAGGGAAACATGAGGTTCCAATTTGTATTAAAGAAAGATATGGAAAACTTCCCTAGGAAGAGAATTAAACGACCTTATGAACCTATCATGAGAGATAATTATGGGTGCAGTGTCAAAGATGACAACACTTAAATCACATGCATTATGCCTAGCTAGGGGTGTAAAACAATAGCGCTAGTTGGGAGGCAACCCAATAGTTATCTATTCTTTTTGTTTTTTTACTTTATGTTTGTTTTGGATAACATGATTATTGCTATTGTAATAACTATGTTTTTATGTTTAAATTAGAGTTTTTTCCAAGTAAATCCTTTGGGATGACTTGCATGATGAGTAGAATTGATACGGTGCAAAAACAGAAACTTTAGCGTCGAGTGCAGAATTTCTTTGATTTCACTCGAACGTCCTTTTGATCTTAAAGTTTTACATAGTATTGCTATACAAATTCCCAGGTTTTCCTAAATTTTCAGAAGTTTTGGAGTTGCATAAGTATGGTATCTATATAGATCATTACATACTATTCTGTTTTAGATAAATTCTATTTTGTTCTTGCATAATTTGATACTTTTGATGATGTTGTGGATTGTATCGGGGGGTCTAATCCGTGGAGAAGTTAGAATACATTAAATTATGCAATAATAAAATAAGAACCAATTTATAGCAGCACCTAAAATATTTTATATGTTTATTATACTAGCGGATCTCGCGAAGGTTTCAATTGAGTTTTGTGTGCTGAAATTTTCATGTTTTGAGTGCTATCACTATGGATGAAGGAATAAGGAGAGGCAAGAGCCTAAGCTTGGGTATGCCCAAGGAACCCCAAGTTGAATTCTAGGAAGACTCAAGCGTCTAATCTTGGGGATGCGTGGGAAGTCATCTCCTCTTTCCTCTCGATCCCTCGGTATGTCACTTGGAGCTATATTTTTATTTGTCACATGATATGAGTTTTGCCTGGAGCGTCATTTGCTGTAATTTGTTTTAGTTTTAGTTTTACACAATCATTGTTTTTTGGACACACCCACTTGAGAGAGATACAAAATCAACATGATTTATTAGAATACTCTTTGTGCTTCACTTATATCTTTTGAGCAAGGAAGTTGTTGTAGTACTTCACTTATATCTTTTAGAGCACTGTGGCATGTAGATATTTTAAAGAAATAATTGCACTCTCGTTTTTAAATTATACTTTTTCGAGAGTTAATACAAAGTGATTATAATTTGCATGGGTCATGAGACTAGTCTGAAAATAACAGGTATTCAAAGAGTGCATAGTCAAAAGCTTCATGTAGGATATAGAAGAGAAATTTTGAGTTAATGATATTAATGTTGTAATATGAAGAAGAATGAGTGCAAGATTGTTAATTAGAAAGATTATCGTGAATTAGAGGTTGTTAACTTTCTGTTCATCCAAATATTTTATGGCATGGTGATGATGTGTGAGCATTCTTATACCTCGTTCGAATCCTAGTGTTGTTTAAGTCGGAGGCGCGTGATGGTTAAACCTCCCAACCTCCTTCCTAGGGGCATGCGAGTAGTACTTTGCGTGAGTAATAATAAGCTGAAGCGCACTAAAAAGTACAATCCAATTGCCTCGCTTGACACCGTGGTGCTTAACATGTATTTATGTGGTGAAGACGGAGCCATGCTATACTTACATGATATAATGAATAGGGGATGAACATACTTTAAGGATCGTATATTTCGAAAATTGATGATTATGTTACTTATGCTTATGAATATGACTATGTTGATGTTTATTAATTCATTGTTCCTCAATGATCATACCTGCAATAGATTACATGTTGGGTAGCAAGTCACATCAAAAACTCTGTTTTTTGTCATTTACCTACTCGAGGATGAGCATGAATTAAGCTTGGAGATGCTGATACGTCTCCAACGTATCTGCAATTTTTGATTGGTCCATGCTATAATATTATCATTCTAGGATGCTTTCTAGGCAATTATATTCAGATTAATATTATTTTTGAGTACTAATCTATTAACCCAGTGCCAAGTGCCAGTTGTTGTTTTCTGTGTGTTTCTACCTTTTCAGGCTTACAGTACCAAATTAAGTCCAATTGTCATGAAACTTTTTGATGATTTTTATGGAAAAAAGAAGACCTCAAAGCTTTGGGAGAAGACCAGAGGCAACATGATGGAGACACCACACAATAGGGCACGCCCAGGGGGGTGGTCGCGCCCTGATGTGTGCTGGCCCCCTCGGACACCTCCCGACGCCCCTCTCCCAACGCCCCTCTATCGCCTATAAATTATAAAAGAATCCCCAAATCCCTAGGGAGCCTCCCGAAACATTTTTTCCGAACCCGCAAGTCTTTTTTCCGTCGTGTTCCCATCTGGAGCCATGTTCCGGTGCCCTGCCGGAGGGGCGATCAATCATGGAGGGCGTCTACATCAACCTTGTTGCTCCCATGGTGATGTGTGAGTAGTCTAACACAGACCTACGGGTCCGTAGTTAGTACCTGGATGGATCTCTCTCTCTCTCTCTCTTGATCTTCAATACAAAGTTCACTACGTATTCATGGTGATCTATTCGATGTAATCTTGTTGTGCAGTGCGTTTGTTGGGATCCGATGAATTGTGGGTTTATGTTCAAATTGTTCATGAAAAAGATTTGAGTCTTCTCTGAAATCTATTATGATTCTTTTTTGCATGATAACTATATCTTCGTAAATCTCTCTGATCTAGTGAAATAGTTTGGCCAACTAGATTGGTATTCTTCGGTGGGAGGTGTGCGTTGTGGTGGGTTTAATCTAGCGGTGCTCTATCTCCCAGTGATAGAAAAGGACAAGACACATCTTTCTATTTTTACACTAAGGATAAAAAATGGATTTGATTCATATTGATTGAGTTTTTTTTTCTACATCATGTCATCGTTCTCCAATTATTACTCTGTTTGTCATGAACTTAATACTTTGACACGCAAGCATAGATGCGCTCTCGACGTGGAGTAATAGTTATAGGTGCAGACAAGATTCGCCCTATTTTCTTATGGGCGTGATGCCTATATACACATGATCATTGACTTGAATAAATATTGCATAACTATGCGCTTTTCTGTCTATTCCCCAAAAGTAATTTGTTTGCCCACCATATGCCTACGTCATGAGAGATGCCACTAGGGAAAACTATGGCCCCCGGGTCTATCCAAATATATATTTACAAAAATATCATTTACCTTGCTATTATTATTTACTTTTTATTTTATTCTTCAATTTACCATTATCTACTATAATCTGCACACTTCATTTTCTTGCAAGTAATGAGTCCAAGGGGATTGAAAACCCTCTTGCCCGCATAGGGTGAAAGTTTTTGCTTCTTCGTGTGTAGTCATTGAAAATGAGCGTTGCATGCTACTCCTATTGGTTTGATAAGCCTTGGTTCTATACCGAGGGAAATACTTATCTATACTGTGTAGAGTCACCCGCTCCTCTTCGATGAAAACCCAAGCAAACAAAAAGTATCAGACATAGACATGCACTACTTCAGGTTAACTTGACAAGGCTATCAAAACGGTTTTGGGCCTTGCGGTAAAGGAGGTCGGGATCCGAGGTATGGGATACCTACCCAACCGACAGGAGTCGTATTGAGATACGATTAGCAAAGAGTTTCTTATTGGATAGGCATGTCAACTAGCAATTATGCTAAAGCTCACTAATCGCCCGCGCTAGTTGAATCGTGAATAACACAGAGTTTGCGGAGGGATGCGGACTTCAGTGGGAGTATTTCTATTTAAGGCTTGAACTACTCTACATAAACGCATTTCTTAATGATTGCCTATTTTCTATTGATGATTAATAGCACCACCTGGTCAACTCAACTTTACATGCAAACAAATTTGGGAAAATGATAAACTGAATGGAACAAACTTTACCACCTGGTATAGAAATTTGAGAATTGTTCTCGGGCACGATAAAAAGGAACATGTTCTAGAGGATCCACTTCCACAGGAACCTGTCGATAATGCTAATGCAACAACCAGGAATGCCTACTTTTTACATCATGATGAATCAATGGGTATCGAAAGTTTAATGTTGGCTTGTATGGAGCCCGATTTGCAACAGAATTTTGAAAAAGATGAGGTTTACGATATGATCGAGGTTCTCAAGAGCATGTTTCATACATAGGCTAGGACCAAAAGGTTCAATGTCTGGCAATCCTTGATGGATTTCTAGATAAGGGAAGGTGATCCACTGAGCTTGCTTGTGAACAAGATGATCGGATACATGCAAGCTTTGGGTCGGTTGGGCTTCCCACTCTTGGATGAGCTAGCTACCGATGCAGTTTTGGGTTCTCTTCCACCTAGATATGGTACATTCAATTCAAACAATCATATGCATGGTATGGATAACAAGCTCACCGAATTTCATGGGCTGCTCAAGGTGGCAGAGTAGGATTTTAAGAAAGGCATGCATCAAGTGTTGATGGTGCAGAAATCGGCTAAGTTCAAGAAGAGTTGGTAGAAGAAGAAGGTTAAGGCAAAGGGCATGAAGATGGTAACCTCCACTGCCAAGCCAAAGTCAGGACCGGTCTACAAGACCATTTGCTATCATTGCAAGGAAACTGGTCATTGGAAGAGGAATTGTAGCAAGTGGCTTCCTGAGCCTGCCAAGAAGGCCTGGAGTGCGACTTGGGGCAAAGGCATACTCTTACATATGTTATAAACACTTAACTTTCTAACATACCTACTAGATATTAGGTATTTGATACTGGATTGGTTGTTCATATTTGCAACTCGATGCAGGGGCTGGTAAGAACTAGGCGTGTGGCACAAGGGGAGATTGCCATTAGGGTCGACAACAAAGCAAGAGTTGCTGTGTTGGAGGCCGGCACGATGCAGTTCCAGATTCCTTCCAGACACATTATGGAATTTCATAGTTGTTATTACATTAATGCACTTAGCTGGAACATTATTTCTGCCTCTTGCCTGATGAGTTAAGGTTATGAATTCGATTTAGAGGACAATGGTTGTTCGATATCTTTGAATGGTATGTTCCAGGACTATGCACCCTGATACATCTTCAACGTATCTATAATTTTTTATTGTTCCATACTATTATATTATCTATATATGATACTTTGTATGCAATTATATGCTATATATCATTGTTGGGAACTAACCTATTAACCCATGCCACGTGCCAGTTGTTGTTTCCTGCATATTTTTGGTATTTTGAGAAATATATACCAAAAACGAAGTCCAAATGCTACACAACCTTTTGACGATTTTTCTAGACAAAACGGAACAAAGAAGCTTCGGGAGGTGTTAGGAAGCCTCACGAGGAGGCAATAAGGCACCTCGGCGCTCCCAAGGGGTAGGCGCCGACCTACCTTGTGGACCCCTCATTTGTCCTAGTGACCTAATTCCACTTCTACATATACTAAAATATTGGGAAACCAACAGAGGGCCACACGAAACACTTTGTCTGCCACCACAAGCCTCTATTCCGATGGGCATCTGGTTACCTTTTCCTGTGATCTGCCGAAGGGGGAATCGATCACGGAGGCCATCTACATCAAGCTTTCTACCTCCGTGATGATGAGTGAGTACTCAACCACAGACCTATGGGTCCATATCTAGTATGTATATGACTTCCTATCTCACTTTTGATCTTCAATACAAAGTTCATCACATCTTCGCGATGATCTATCGATGTAATCTTCTTTTGAAGTGTGTTTGTTGGGATCAAATGAATTGTGAGTTTATGATCATATTATTCATGGAAACTTATTGAGTCTTCACATTTCAATATGCATGATATTATAGCTTCATATTTCTCTCTGATGCATCGATTTGGTTTGGCCAACTAGATTGCTTTATATTCAGTGGGATTGCTGCGCTGTAGTGGGTTCAACCTCACGGTGCTCTATCCTCATGACATAGGGGATCAAGACACGTATTTGTATTTTTCACATTAAGGATAAAACGAAGGGGTCTGAACATATTGCTTGTCTTACTTTGTCTACAACATGTCATCTTTCTCCAGGCATTATTTCGTTTGTTATGAACTTAATACCATAGATGCATGCTGGATAGCGTCGATTGGCGAAGTAATAGTAGTAGATGCAGAACCAATTTGGTCCAATTTTTTATGGACGTGATGCCTATATACATGATCATTGTCGTGGATAACATTCATAACTATGCGCTTTTCTATCAATTGCCCAACAATAATTTTTCTACCCACTGTATGCTACTTTCGAGAGAGAAGCCTCTAGCAAACACTATGGCCCAGGGTCTACTTAAACAGAAAAACTAAAAGTCCTAAATTATCTTGCTGCACTTTATTTACTTTACTTTAATTTTTTATTTACAATATCTATTCTATCAAGATTTAATCCTTGCAAGTGATAAGTTCAAGGGCTTGACAACCCTCCTGCCCGCGTTGGCTGCAAGTGTTTGGTTTTTTGTGTGTAGGTGTTGTTGAGGGGAAGATGCATTTGGTCCTCCTATTGGTTTGATAACCTTGGTTCTCACTGAAGAAAGTACTTATCTCTACTATAGTACATCTCCTCTCCTCTTCGGGGAAAATCCCAACGCAACTCACAAGCAACAAATCCATTGTTTATGGGCTATTTATTTTTAATTTGGAAAAAGAGTCTTTCCATAATATGAATGTCAAGAAGCATAAGCCCAATGAGATAAATCCAATATATTTCTAGGATTGTCGGCTTGGACACATTAGTCTGAAACGCATGAAGAAGCTCCATTATGATGGAATCCTAACTTCGTCCGACTTCGTGTCGTTCGAGACATGCGAATCATGCTTGCTAGGCAAGATGACTAAGTGTCCTTTTGCAAAGTATTGTGAGAGGGCGCCTGATATGTTGGAGCTTATACAAAGTGATGTTTGTGATCCAGTGAGCACAACTGCTAGAGGTGGCTATCAGTACTTCGTGAGTTTTACTGATGACTTGAGTAGATATAGATATATCTATTTGATGAGGCACAAGTCGTAAACTTTTTAAAAGTTCAAAAACTTTCAAAACAAGGTTGAGAATCAGATCGGAAGACTATAATGCTTCTACTATATGATCATGGAGGTGAGTATGTGAGCCATGAGTTTGATTATCATATGAAAATTCGAGGTATAGTACCTCAACTCACACCTCTGGTCACAACATAGAGAAATGGCATGTTGGAACATAGGAATCTTACCTTATTGGACCTGGTTCGATCAATGATGAGCAAATTAAATTAACCCTTCTTATTCTGGAGATACGCTCTAGAAACTACAACTTTACATTCAACAAAGTACCATCAAAATCCATAGACAAGATATAACATGAGATGTGTACTGAGAAGAGTCCCAAGTTGTCTTTTCTAAAGATTTGTGGTTGTGAAGCATTTTTCAAACGACTAATGTCGGGCAAGCTTATAGCCAAGTCAGATAAGTGCATATTTGTGGGATATCTGAGGAAAACCTTGGGATATAGATTCTACAACCGCGAGAGAACAAAGTGTTTGTTACTTGGAAAGTGCTTTTCCTTGACAAAGAGTTTCTCTGGCGGGAAGCTAGTGTGAGGCGGGTGCAACTCGAAGAAGTTAGAGAACCACTTGGGGACAACTCGGTTGGTGATGAGATCATACCGGGGTATGTTAGGGAACTCGAGGTGGAAGAGGCACCAGAAGCACGGAGGTCTGAAAGATTGCGAAAAGTGATGTGTTGTTTCTAGAAAGAGATGAGTCGTCCATGTATGCGGAAGTGATGGTAAGTCCAGATTCCGAGGAATGGATGGAGGCCATGAGATATGATTTTCTCGATGTACTAAGGAATGGGTCCTTTAGTACCCTGACTTGTGCACAGGCGACAACAATTCATCGCCCGACAAGCCTGGCCGGATCATAACCTTGCTCAAGACATAACCAGTTGAAGGCCAAGCTACCGGCAGGCCATCTTGTCGGTAGGAGAAGTTCCGACAAGCTCCGTTTCGGCAATCTCCCACTACTAGGCCACCGCTCCACCTCATCAGCCTGATTCTCACTTATTAGTGAGCTGTCAAGCAGGCGGTGGTTAGTTAGAGCCTGTCGGGGCACAGGGCAGCTCTAGGGGTTTAATCCACCTTTATTAACACATGTACTTGTGTTGGGGTGAAGGAATAAGAGGTAGCTTGGCGGTCGACATAGAAGGAGAGATCATCCTTGCTGGGGGACGACGCCGACGTGACACCTCATGGCACATTTAATGCATTTGTCCTAAGCCGTCGCATCTACGTATGTGGCACTGTAGCCACTACCAACATAGTATTTATACTTTTGCCACATTGGCAACCCCTTCATCTATACAAGGAGGTCCATGGCAATGCTTACAAGGGTGGAAACCCTGTCCTCATGCATGTAGCAGATGCACTCCCTATAACTTGGACAACACATATAATCCACCAAAATACAGGATGTAGGGTGAGGGAGTTGTGGAATAGGGGTGCGAGCCGAGGAGGGCTTCATAGTGGGCCAGGATGTAGGCGCATCAAGGAGAAGGACTTCATAGGATTTGAGACGAGGAGTGTGCATCCTAGATTCTACCAAACACTTGGTGTGCACTTCAAGAGAGGAAGATTTTGTTCGGCATGTAATGCATAGATGGTAATCGACATTGATGTAACCCTAGATACCACTGGTGCCGATACGAACTACGGGCTTCCGCCTATAAAGCACATAAATACACAATATCTTAACTCCTGGGGTTTAGTCCACAAATCCACGATCTCGAGGTAGATCAACACTGTAATCCCTACAATATCAAAAAAACAAGACATAGGGTTTTACCTCCATTGAGAGGGCCCGAATCTGGGTAAAAGCCTCATGTACTTCATGTCCTGTTATGATCCGTGCGATCTCACAGCTCGGCCCTCCTACCCGAGATCTGCTGGTTTTGACACCAACATTGGTGCTTCGATTGAGAACTCATTGTGTGATCATCAAGGTCAATGGCTAATCTGGAGTTCAGTAGTAGCATTGGCTATGGCGGCACTTTCGTCCCGAGCCAACTTTTCTTCAGCGGCAGCGTGGTTTTACATGCCACCCCGAGTGGCCATCTAGGTCACCTTGACACCTTCGGCCTGAATCATGTCATCATATTCAGCAGTCTAGAGTATGTTGCTGACGGCAATGGTGACCTAGTCCTATCGAGATAAGTCGAGGTCCATCCTAAGGAACTTTCGGGCTTCAACATCACAGAATCGAACTCTGATCTATCCCATGGGTTCGACCTCCTTACGGAACCTGCCCTAGAGATTGATCTGGGGGTTATTGTGTCTGACCCCGGTTGTGCCACTTCGGACAGTTGCCTAGAATAGAAATCATGTTTGTGTTTGATGGCCATCCCCGAAGATTCCACCCTGGTCTTTGAACCAAAGTTAGACAATGAAGCCTCGGGTGATGAGCCAACCCTGTGTGTCCCAAAATAAAAATTTCACATCAGCCTGGCCTACCGCCAGGCCTTGGCTACAGAGGATCTCTCGTAGATAAACGACATACTAGACATGATCCAAAACCTTCCAATCTCATATGAAATTTATGATCAGATTGGTTGTAAAGCTGACAATCGAGAAATTTTCATCCCTCCCACCGCCCACCAAGTCGCCATGGTTGAAGATCTAACCGATGTGGTTGACTATGGATCGCACGTCACCCTCGATATGGATGAGGATGATCATGGATTAGGTGGACCAAACTCACCCACGGCCATACCCCAAATAGGGAAGTGGACCGCTACATCTACCTATGATGTCTACATGGTCGACACTCCTAAGGAGGACTGCAACCAGAAGACTAAGGGGAGTTCCAAACGCCACCTTCTGAAGAGGAATCCTAAAGGCATCGATGGCAGCAATCACAAGACTAAAGCTGCAGAAGATGACACCACCCCCAATACTGGCAAGAACAAGAATATCAATCTCGCAGACCATAACGGGCCAGTGGAAACCTATTTGGAAGATAAAGCCGAGGAGATGGAAGTATCCAACAATGTAGCGAATGGTTACTACACACGAGAGTCCGGGGACGATCACAACCTCGGACCCTTCAACTTCAAGGTACCAAGGACCCATCCGAATAGGTATGCTTACAATGTCGGCTAGGTGCCATCGCTAGAAGCATGAAGCGGAAGCATCAGGAGTTGCATTCACATGAAGCCACCCTTAACGACAAGTGGTTAAAAGTACTCAAATCCGAAGCCGATCTGGCGGTACAGTTCACAATGGCAAAATCCTTTCCACGACGGTGCGTGTTGAACGAATTCAAGGACGAGGTCGCCGAACTAGACTCCCTCGGCTACCATTATGACGAATACGCTGATTGTCCCCCTAGAGGAGGACATCATACCAAAAGGGCATATAAAGAGCCCCCAACAAGGCCTCGCCCACAGGATAAGGACCCACTCAAGTTGTATGACCTACGAACTAAGATGCGCAGGAATAGATCACCTCCTAGATCAATGTACGGAGGCCGTATCACATACCCACAAGCCAGGATAGATATGACACCTCGTTAGACTTGAAAGATCGATCTAGGAGAATACAAAGTGAACATGCCCTTGCCAATCACCGCCAAGATACATTCCGGTTCCGAGCTCCCGCACACCCGGTCTGTTTCACAGAAGAGGTCGTGGAACATCAATTTCGAGATATGTTTAAACCCATCAACGTCGACCAATATGATGGCACTGCAGAACCTGTAGTGGATAGAAGACTTCCTTCTACACTTACACATGGCCCGAGGACATGACCTCCACACCATTAAATACTTACCGCTTAAGCTTAAGGGGCCAACATGGCACTGGCTCCATAGCCAGCCCAGAAATTCTTCAGAAGCTGGGAAGGTCTAGAGGACGCCTTTAGGTCCAACTTTCAGGGAACATACATTCGCCCCCCGGACGCTGATGAGTCTAGCCATGTTATCCAAAAAGAGGGCAAGTCATCTTGGAAGTTCTAGAATATGTTCTTAACTAAAAAGAACCAAATCATTAACTGCCCCGACACTGAGGCCATTGCTGCCTGTAGGAACAACATCCGAGATGAATGGTTAGCCCGACATCTTGGACATGACAAGCCTAGGACCATGGCTACCCTCACGACACTAATGACCCGCTTTTGTGTGGGAGAAGACAGTTGGCTAGCCCACAGCTCCTCAAGGAGCGACCCTGACACTTCGTAAATCCAAGATGGAAACAACAAGCCCAGGTGCAACAAACACAAGCGCTGACATAAGAATACCGACAGTGATGCCTATGACCCAATGATCCAATAAGGATTGTCACTGTCTGGATAAAAAATAAATCATTTAAAGGAGGCAAAGATGGCCCAAGTGCTCGGGACAAAATACTGGAAATACCATGCTAGATCCATGGCACTCCGGAAAAACCTTCCACCCACACCAACATGCATTGCTGGTTGTTCCAGCAAGTCAGTAAACTCCTAGCCAAGGATTCTAGAAAAGACCGGTCCAGGAGTGATGATGATGAGGATGGACCTCGAGGGCCAAACAATGGCGGACAATAGTAGTCCCCCTTTGAAGTAAAGGAAGTAAACATGATCTATGTTATGCATATTCCTAAAAAGGAGAGGAAGTGTGCCCGTCGAGACGTGTATGTCATAGAGCCTGCGGCCCCGAAGTGCACACCCTAGATGGCTAGCCCGATCATCTTCTATAAGAAGGACCACCCGACCAGTACACGCCATGGCGGACCAGTCACCCTGGATCTAGACCACATTATCAATGGGTGTCATCTTACCCGCGTCCTTATGGACGGAGGAAGGAGCCTAAGCTTGATATAAGCGTATATACAGTAAGGAAGATGGGCATGGACCCATCAAGAATTTGTCCGACTAAAACCACGTTCAAGGGGGTAATACCCGTCGTGGAGGCCCGATGCACACACAGCATTGTGCTACAAGTTGTTTCCTGCTCCCCCAACAAATTCCGCTATGACAACCTGACCTTTGACATAGTCCCATTTCGCAGCGGCTACCATGCATTGCTTGGTCGTAATGCATATGCCCACTTCAATATAGTACCACACTATGCGTGATACGTCTCAAACGTATCTACTTTTCCAAACACTTTTGCTCTGGTTTTGTCCTCTAATTTACATGATTTGAATGAAACTAACCCAGACTAACGCTGTTTTCAGTAGAACTACCTTGGTGTTACTTTTGTGAAAAAATGAAAGTTCTTGGAATTGGACAAAACTTTTTGTGATTTTTTCTGGAATATATAATGAATTGTGGAGCAATGAACTGTCAGAGGGTGTGTGCCAGGGGGGCACCATGTAACAGGTCGCGCCTACCATAGTGTCGCGGCATGTTGGCTTGTGGGGCCCTCGTGGCCCCTCTAACCCTAATTCCAGTCCTATAAATTTACATCCGCAGAGAAAAAACAAAGAGAAGATTTCATTGCATTTCACGAGACGGAGCCACCGCCGCCTCCCGTTCTTCATCCGGACGGCTAATCTAGATCCTGTTTCGGGCTCCGGAGAGGGGAAATCATCGTTGTTGTCATCACCAACCCTTATCCATCAACACCGCCATGATGCTCACCACTAGTAGTGAGTAATTTCCTTTGTAGGCTTGTTGGACGGTGGTGGGATTGGATGGAATTGATCATGTAATCAAGTTAAGTTTGATAGGGTTTGATCCCTAGTATCCACTATGTTCTAAGATTGATGATACTATGACTTTGCTATGCTTAATGCGTGTCACTAGGGCCCGAGTGCCATGATTTTAGATCTGAACCTATTATGTTTTCATGAATATAAGAATTATTTGGATACTATCTGGCAAGTTATATGTTCCTATTATGTGTCATGATCCGCATACCCCAAGGTGACAATAATTGGGATTCTTTCCGGTGATTACCGTAGTTAGAGGAGTTCGTGTATTCACCATGTGTTAATGCATTGTTCTGGTTCTCTATTAAAAGGGGGCCTTAATATACCGTAGTTTCTAATAGGACCCTGCTGCCACGGGAGGGTAGGACAAAAGATGTCATGCAAGTTCTTATCGCAAGGATGTATGACTATATATGGAATACATGCCTACATTACATTGATGAATTGGAGCTAGTTCTGCGTTGCCCTAGTGTGTAACTATTATATGATCAATGTCATCTAAATCATTACCCATTACCGATCCACCTGCCTACATGTTACATATACTGCATCTTGCCAAGTTACTATTGCTATTGCTATTGTCACACCCGCTACAAAACTACTAATGTTACTTTTACTAGTACTATTTGCTGTGCTACTAAATCTTTGTTGTAGAGAGATATACTCGATGTAGTTGAATTTCCAACTCAACTTTCAAGGCCAATAAATATTCTTTGGCTCCCCTTGTGTCGAATCAATAAAATATGGTGAGATACTACCCGTGAAGACTGCCGTGACCCCCTACCCTTGTGGGTTATCAAGACATTTTTTCCGTCACCGTTGTCGTGGAGCATAAATTTATTTATTGTGTTAACTGAAGGATATCCAATTGCTACTATGAAGAATCTTAAAGACAATCAAACTAAGATCGTCCCCTCCCACACGTGAGGAGGTAAAGAACTGCCATCTAGCTCTGCTTTTAATTCACCTTCTGTTTTGAATCAGCTTGCTACACCACCACCTATTGATCATCTTGATATGTTGCATGAACTTGATGATGCTACTTCTAAAATTAATGATGAAACTATTACTACACATGTTGAAACTGAACTTGTGCCACTGAATGAATTACTTGATGCTCATATTGCTAAAGCTAGAGAACTTTAGAATGCTGAAACTAAGGAAGACTTTGAATCACCTATTACCCCGCGCTCACCTAATAGATATTAATTCCCTTGTACCTCAAGGTTATGTTAAGGATGGTGAAGTAGTTAGGGACATTCTTGCTTGTGAAAATAGAGATGATGTGAAGAAACTATTATGCAAACTAAAAGAAAAATCTATGATGGCAAAAATGAAACATGATCCTAAATTTGCTACTTCTCCTATATTTGTTACTGATAAGGATTATGAGTTCTCTATAGACCCTGAGTTAATTCCTATACTAGAGTCTGATCCTTTCCATGGTTATGAAAATAAAACTATTGTCGAACACCCTATGAAATTGAATGATATTGTTGCTATGTTCTCCAATGAAGTAAAGATGTACTACTATTATATTCTTGAGCTTTTTCCTTTCGCGCTAAAAGGTGAGGTAAAGGAATGCTTCCTTTCACTTGCTCCTGGTTGCATGTGTAGTCACCAGGATATGCTTCACCACCTTTCTCCAACATATTTTCCTGCTCATAAGAAATAAGATGCCTTACAGGAACCATTTAACTTTTCTCAGTTTGAAAAAGAGAATCTCCCTCAAGCTTGGGCGAGGATTCTCCGATTACTACGAGCTTTGCCTGATTGTCCTCTTGAGAAGAATGAAATACTTGATATATTTTATAGTGGACTAACCGATTCGTCTAGGGACTTCCTAGATAGTTTTGCTGGTTGTGTATTTAGGGAAAGAACTCTTGGACAAGCCAAAGAATTACTGAATAACATAATGCAAAATGTTGATGATTGGACACTCCCTGAACCACCTCCGAAACATATTCCAGAGAAGGGAGGTACTCTATTCCTTAGTCCCAAAGACATGCAAGAAGCAAAAATATATATGAAAGAGAAAGGTATTAAAACTGAGGATGTCAAGAAATTACCACCTATTGAAGAAATACATGGAGTTGACACCCCGACATAGGAAGTAGAGGTAAATTCTGTCTGTTCCTTTAATAAAAGTGATATACCTTACAATTACTAAAAAAATGCTTGGATGAATTTGATAATTACATTGTTAAGCAAGAACACTTCAACAATTTTGTTAAGAAACAATTGCAATGTAATGCTATGATGATATATCGCTTAAGTGCCTTGATGTTTAGAATTGCGAATGATGTGAAAGGTTCAGGAAAACATGCTTCTATGGTTCACACCCAATTATACCAAATCGCTAAATCAAAAAATGATTAGCTTGCTGAAATGAATACTATGAATGATCATGTTATTAGAGTAGTGACTTGAGGAGGTAGAATGACTCAAGAACCTCTTTATCCTGAAGGTCACCCTAAAAGAATTGAACAAGATTCTCAGAAAATTAATGAAGATGCACCTAGTTCATCTAAGAAGAAGAACAAAAAGAAACATCATAGGAACTTGCATGCTTCTACTTAACCTATCATAGAAAAACTTGTTGAGAAAAAAAATGAAGTTTCTATTTCTGATGCTGAGACAAAGTGTGGTAGTGAGCATACACCTAGTGATAACGAAAATGGTGATGATTCTCATCTAGATGCTCAATCAGATGATAACAAAGAGAATGATAATGATGTGGAAATTGAACCTGCTGAGGATCTTGATAACCCACCTTCTAAAAATAAACATTATGATAAGAGAGAATTTGTTGCTAGGAAGCATGGAAGGGAGAGCAAGCCATCAATTTCAAAAACCTATGCCACTCCCTTGTAAAGCCACTAAAAGTAAAGCTAGAGAAGATTTTGACCGCTTTGCTGAAATGATTAGACCTGTCCATTGCGCACTCGCTTGACTGATATATTGAAAATGCCTCTGTATGCTAAGTATATGAAAGATATTATCACTAATAAAAGAAAGATACCTGAAACTAAAATTGCCACCATGCTTTCTAATTATCCTTTGATGGTGGAGTACCTAAGAAGTTGGGAGATCTAGGTATACCCACAATACTTTGCTCTATTAAAAGGAATTATGTCAAAACTACTTAATGTGATTTAGGAGACGGTGTTAGTGTTATGCCTTTCCCCCTTTATAAAAGATTTGAATTCAGTAAACTCACACCTAGTGAGATATCTTTGCTAATGGCTGGTAAATCCACTGCTTTACCTATTGGAATTTGCAAGGACGTTCCCGTTGTGGTTGAAAATGTTACTATCTTAATAGACTTTGTTATTCTTGATGTGTCGGATGACAACAATATGTCGATCATCCTTGGTAGACCTTTTCTAAATAATGCAATGGCTGTTATAGATTGCAATAAAAGCAAGGTTACCTTTCAAATCAATGACAAGAAACATACTGTGCATTTTCTGAAGAAGCAAACTTTGGTTAATGATGTTAATGTCTTTGATCCTATTCCCATGATTATCATTGGAGATATTACAATCCCTCTACCTACTGCCAAGAAGAAGAAATATTATAATCTTATTGTTGGGGAGATACGAATCCCAATTGAGGTAACCTAGTGACACATGAAAATTCTTCGGTTTCATGTTAATCGGAAATGTTTATTAATAAGACTTGATCAGCCTTATTAATGAATTATTTTCCAAAGACATGTGATTGATGAATTGAGTATTCACAACTCTCTGTATCACAAGTTTATATTTTGTTTTCTCAGTAAAAATAAAAACAAAATTCCATGGAATTCATGTTTTTTGTTTTCCCATGCACAAAAAATACCTCAAAATAGTCTGAGATTGCCACAAATTTTAACATAAATAAAAAATTGGTGTTAAAGTTACTACAGGGGGTGTGCCAGGGGGTCACCACGCAATAGGTCACGCCCCTGGTGGCGCGGCCGGTTGGCTTGTGGGTCCCACAGGGAGCCCCTGCCTTATCTCTTCCTCCCACTCCTTCTCCTACCTCTAGCAAAAATTCCATAGCCATCTCTCTCTCTTGTGTTGTTCACCGAGAAAGTGAAATTATTGATCTCTTTGCTCGAAACTCCATTTCTGAAATTGTTTTGAGGAATTGTTCCTTGGTATATGACTCTTCAATTCCTCCAATTAGTTTTTGTTTTAGTGGTTTTTATTTTGCATAAGTTTCTGCACTTGGTGTTATAGAAAATAAGCTTGCATGTTGAATTCTTTGAGATCCAAGGTATATGAATGCTTGATATGGCCTATAGGCATCACTGTGGGTCGTTGCTACCATTCTTATGGAGTTTTGTTGACATTCATTCGTGGTCCAACAATTTCGGAAATTTGTTCTTAGGAGAATGAACTTTATAAGGAAAGGATCTTCAAGCCGGAAGCCCCAAGGGAGTTTCTAGTAGAATTCAGGATAGTGATATAAACCTCCCTCGCAATGCGGAAGTTAGGCCATGTGAATGGCCACATATACCCTTCATGAGTGAAGCATGTTTTTATGAAGAGTTCATGCAATTTGTTTCAAATGCCGGTCTAACCAACTTCATCATAGATAAGTGTGACTAATACTATCTCCTTACTATTTCCTTCGTGCAAAACTTTTACTTCATTAATACGCCCGGTGCTCTCATGGTACGCTTTGCTCCATATGCTGAGAACTATGAGTTACCTCTGCCTGAATTTTGTTAAATATGTATGCTTCCCTCTGACGGGGGAGTGCGTGAACCTAAAGCTGAGGAGTTTGAGGAATTTATTCATACCTTAACTTTAGGAGAAACCCAGGGCATTTCACACGCTAGAGCCACTAGTATACATTTTCCATCTGTGCATTATTTTTCTCTGTTTATTGGAAAATGTATAACTGCTATGGAGTAGGGTGGTTCCCTTAGAGCTCCCACCCTCATTATTTTGCATCGTGCACATTATGGTGATAATGCTTACATCTTGGGAGCTATTGTTGCGTGCCTCTTACATCTTAACAGAACTAGAGGCAAAATTCATGGTGGTATTTATGGTGCGCGCTTGGCCAAGCGCTTTGAGGTGGCTATACGCCATTGATTATTTGTTGCCTGAGGTGCACCTTGACCATCTATCTATGGAGGAACACCAGTTTATCTAGAAACCCGAATCACTACAACCCCTTCGTTACAGCCTAGTGTTTAGCGAGAAGACTTGCGATATTATTCCCTTGCCTGCACCTTCTTTGTTTAACTATCATGCCAGGAACGGATACATAATAATGCCAAAGGACATCATTGCTTCCCGGAATGAGCTTGCTGTTGTGGAGGCCGAGGCCCGGATATGGGACTCTTGGGTACCTCGGCGGAAGTACTTTCCCAGACCTGACGCCTATTACCAATAGTGATTACCAAGCTAGGCAAAAGCCTAAGCTTGGGGGAGTCCGCATTTCCGACCGACATTACATTCATGTTCTCACACTTCATACAAATTGTTGGTGTTCATCCTCTTTCATTGTATATCCATGTTACCTTTATTTTTTGCTTTCTTCTTATGTGCTTGAAAAACTTTGAAAACCAAAAATATTTCTCGCTTCATTTTGGTTTTTCTTTTCCTCGTTTCTTTAGCTATAGTACTAAAAAGAAAACCCAAAAAGATTTCTTTGCTTATTGGGAGCTTTCCTGTGTAAATAGTTTCTCCCGTTTCTCTTTTCCGTTGGTTCATTTGCGTGCCTAAGAAAAACAAAAACTCCAAAAATATTTCAATGAGTTTATTTAAATTTGTTTACTTTTGTTAAGTTTTCCAAAGGAGGAGACAATGATGAAAATGTTGAGTGGCTCTCATATGCTTTATTGATGATCTGACAGAGAGCCAATTTTACCTTGTCTTCTCCTCTGTCTTAAACTACCTTGCAGATTCCAGCTTAGTCCACAACATTCTTGCACTATTATTTTTGTCACACCATTCGATCATGCGTGTGAAAGGGAATAATGAAGATATTTGATGAAGTGATTGTGGCAAAGGAAGCTGGTATGAATATTTTCGTTTTTCATTTTTGTAAATATGTTTAGCCAGTTTGATCCTGATTCAATATATCATGAGTAAACATGTTTGTGATGGCAATTAGAGATTTTAGCTTCTCCTACCATGCCTAAATAACATGGAGTTAATAATGATTTATCTTGTGTGTCAACATGCATTAAAATGGTTGTAATATGATATGGTAGTATGGTATTTCCCTCTTAGAAATTCAAGCGGTTTGACTTGGCCCATGTGCAATCATGTAGTTAAATCAAAACCAATATAGCCTTCATGATGTTTAAATTCAGAGTGTTCATATCCTACTCGGGCTAAGTTCAATGTTAATTATTCAAAATGCATGTTCATAACCGTTGTTGCTCTCTAGCTGGTCGCTTCTCAACTTATTGCTAGCCTTCACTTGTGCATCCAAAATCTTTAAACCAAGTTATTCCACATGTCTAAGTTATTCCACATGTGGAATTGCATAATTAAATAACCATGCATCAAAATTAAGCATGTCCAATATATAAAATGTGTAGATTAATCATATCAAACTTTCATGCATGATAAAAATGATTAACTTGTTGTTTGCATTTAATTTGCATAAATAGCTTGCTAAAACGGTTTTTGTCCCAATCTAGCATCTTTGTTGTGTCATTTTTAATGTAAACACCCACGTATTATATATGTTTTCGGGGTAGAAAAATCCATTAAATCCATCTGTGCAATTAGTTTTGTCATTTGAGTAAGTTTGTGAGCATGTTATTTTGCTGTGATGCCCTTTTGTTATTTTGGTGTGATTAAATCCATGCATCATATGAATTAGTTTTGAACATGAGATTACCATTTGACATGTCCACTAGACCCTAGTCTTTTTGTTTGTAAAGATAATCCATGTTAGGTGTTGTTTTCTTTTTGCCAACATGCTACAAAAAAGTTGTTGTTTTGATATGCCCAAATAATTCTAAGTCTGGAATCTGTAATATTTTGTTGTTATCTACCCATGTGTCTTGCTATTGATCTAGAGACCCTTTGGGGTTGGTGTAATGAAGTTATTTGTAGTTTATAATGTATTCTAGCGTGCTATTAATTTTCAAACCCATATACGCCCTGTAGCATATAGTTTTACTGCTGCCAATATGCCTTTGTGATAAAACTGCTATGTTTACAAACTGTGATTTTCACAAAGTCCTAATCTGCTACATTTTATTGCTATGTTGTGAGCTTCCTACCATGTGTTTCATGACCCTTTTGAGTGTGATATATTAAGATGAAATGAAGTGTGTGTTATATGCTACAGCCCCATGTCTTGTTTGTGCATTGTAGAATCTTGTAGCATATTGTTTTCATGCGTGTAAAATGCTATTGTGCTGTTTTGGGCAGATTTCTACTAAAACTTGTGTTGGCTGTTGAAGTTGAATCGTTGCTCCGTTTTGAACAAGTCATATATGAAACTTTCTTATAATTCCATGTAGTTTCATAATATCTTGCTCCATATATGTTTTGGAATGCTTGTGGCTTTCATTTCCATGCACTTTGCATTCATGGCCTATTCATCTTATGTGTGTCATAACTTTTAGAACGTAGCTTTGTTTTAAATGTTCTATATATGTAAATCGACTAGAATGACGTGTAAAATTGCTTGGTGCACTTTGTTTCCATGCTTAAGAAATATAAAATATGGTTAGTTCAGATCTGGACTAATTTCGGAATTAACATATGGGGTCGTTTCGGAAATACTATATGATGTTTCCGACCTCATTTAAGATGCCTAGATAGTGTAGTTTCATTTTGCATCACCTCTTGACATGTTTAACAACATTTAATATTGTTATGTAACTAAAGGGGAATGAACTAAGTAATAGAAATGTGGAGTTTCGTCAATATGCAACTCGTTGAATATTTAACTTCACTTAATGTGTAGTATTTGATTGTTGTGATTGTCGTGCCCTGCATATTTAAACTAGACATGCATCATATTTGCTTGCGCATCATGTCGTGCATATATTGTGGTGTTTTTCATGTATTAATTGTTATTTTCGGATTGCTTCTTCTCGATAGAGTTCTGAAAGCGTTCAGAGTGTGAGGATTCGTTCGACTACGCCCGTTCGTCTACTTCATGGATTTGTTCTTCTTCCAAGTGGGATCTCAGTCAGGATGAATATTTCCCTGGATACCACTACTATCATTTCTAGGCTAGTTGTATCGATTATTTTTTTATGTCTTGTTACCTACCACTTGTATGTCAAGCCTCCCAACATTGCCATGATAAGCCTCTAACCCCCTCCACATCCCATCAAACCTTGTTTGGCTATGTTACCATTTGCTCAGCCCTTCTTATAGTGTTTCTACTTGCAGGTGCAATTGCTTCCATGTGACAACATGGATATTTTTGTTATATCAAAATACTATCTCTATTTAATTTAACGCACCTATAAACTTTGTAAAAGGTCGAAGGCTTGGACTTTTGCTCGGTGTTTTGTTCCACTTTTGTCGCCCTAGTTACTTGTGTACAAGTGCTATGTTCCATATTGAGTGCTCCTAACATGCTCGAGGTTGTTATGGGGACCACATTGATTTCATTTTAGGATAAAACTTGTCTACCAAGGCCCAACATTGGTTTTACCATTTGCCTAATAACTAATAAAATTTCATAGGGACCTGCTAGCACCCGCAGATCTTTAATCAACGACCCGAGCTAGTGCTCCTCATGAGTGTTGGTCCACCTACCTAGCAGTCGGTGGTGCCACCTCGGGGCAACTCGAGGCATTTTTAGTCCACCGTCCACTTCACATAGACGGATGATGCCCGTAGATAGAAAGCACGCGGCTCTAGATGCGGATCTGGCTCACCGGGAGGCCTTGCTAGATTTGTTTTACCTTTCTTGAAGTGATCTTATGCAGGGTATTCCAAGGATACTTTGCGCTATCTCTAGGTTGAGGTTTTCCAACAGAATTTCCAAGGAGATCACGGGTTTTCTGCGGTCGAGATTATTCGACGCGACATGTAGTTAGTTTGTGATGGATGAGTTGGAGCACCCCTCTAGGGTTAAATCATTCATGAGAGCCATGCCTGTGGTTAAGTGGGAACTTGGAAACTTTGTTTAACACTCGGTCATACCAAACTTGCAGTGAACTTAAATAAAATACACCAACCGTGTGCGTAACCATGATTGTCTCTTCTTGTGAGTTCCACGTCCAAGAGAGAACATGGTGGGGTTATGTTGGATGTAAGTAGGTGTCCAGGATCACTTAGTGATCATTCTAGTTCATGTCCGTTAGGCGTAGACCATCATGCTTATTTTCTGTACTCGTAAGTTAGCCACTTAGATAAATGCTTAGTGCTTGCTGCAACCTCACCACTTAACCAAACCTCGCCCATTAAGCTTTGCTAGTCTTGATACCCCTAGAAACGAGATTGTTGAGTCCATGTGGCTCACAGATTACTACACCAACAGTTGCAGGTACAGTAATGCGATGCTTTGACGTGAGCGTGATTCTTGTTTGATTTGGAGTTCTTCTGCTTCTTCATCTATCTGGTATGGCTTCCAGGCAGCAGACTGTGATACCAAGGATGGATGTCCTTTTACTATTTGTTTTCGTCCGTAGTCGGATCCTGCTCTTATGTATGATGTTGTTGTATTGATCTGATCTTCATGTAGCTTGTGGCGAGTGTAAGCTAATTCCACATGCTCATCTATTTGGTACATGTACATGTAATGATATCTATTCTTGCGAAATGACGAGATGCGCTTATATCCCTATTGAGGCCCTCGAGACAAAATAAGGATAGGATAGCATCTTGGGTGTTACAAGTTGGTATCGGAGCCTGTACCGACCTAGGAGCCCTCTTGATTGATCGAACTTGGCTGAGTCGAGTCTAGTAAAAACTATTTTGAGTCTAGTTATATCGGAGAGTAGGATTCTTTTTACTCCTCTTCTATCTTTGGTGAGGAATCCTGACATAGGAATGTTAATTCTACCCTCTTCTCACTCAAAAAAATAAGGATCACGCGGGTATTTTGGAAACTATGTGATGCCGATGTGACCAAAATTCTGTTCTTGGTGGGTCATGTCTGAATTGAGTTTTGTTCCGTGGAGTAGAGCTCCAGGGATTCTTGACACATCACTATCGTTCAATTTCCTTAGTATCTTAGAACATGGATGTTCGAAATTGCTTTGATACTCTTTGCAGCGAGAGGAGTTTGGCGTCACCCGGTACTGGGGTGAGCGTCTAGATGTACTTCCATAATGGGTATCGTTGTGATTACGAGGGTCCGAGGTAGATGAATTTCCAAGTCCTCTGGTTATGTGTTGACGGATGTGATACATTGGAGAGTAATATTGCTGCTAGGAGTTGATTTATGGATTTTACTCCTTGTATCCGTGGACCCGATTGCATAACCAAAGATTTTGGAAGTTCTCAGGTGGGATTCAAGTAGTTACCTAGGAATATCCTTCTTACAAATGCATAATGGTTATGTATTTGTTTCTGGCTTCTTTCGTAAGCCTCATCTTTGTTTTGTTCGTGAATATGGTAATTCGTGGTGCTTTGATGTCAAGTGGTGATTTCATATCTTTTCTAACAAGTGTTCTCATACTTCTGTAGGAATGCTAATTTTTGTGCTCAATCAAGTTGGCATATCAACTCTTTTTATATGGTGTGCTTCTCTTCAAGATAATTCTATCCTCTTCAATATTTGCAAGATCAGTCCTCATATTCGTTTACGGAGTTCTTTTCATCTGTCCTAAGTTTTGTTTTTTTCCCAGCCTCGCACCATTTGTCTTCTTGAGCCAGTCATCTCGAATAAATTGTCCTTGTATCCATATGAAGTCTCTTCATCTGTTTTATTCCATGTTTAATTCTGGTGTTTTCCATGTGAAGATCCTCAAGTCATTCAAGTTCATCATTTCTTCGTCTCTATTTTCTTCTTCGTGAATTCAATTCAAGCCCTCCATGTTCATCATATCTATTCATTCGTTAAATGTTTTTCCGTGTTGGGATTCTTATTCAAGTATCTCTTGTTTATTCATGCCTCTCTATTCTATCCAGACTGCTGAAGATATATCAAAAGTTTCGTTTTTGCATTCAATATCCTTTCAATTATTTCGAGGGTCTCACCTCATCAAGATCTCTATTTCTATGGTGCAATTCCACATGAGTCCACCATATAAACCTATATGTAGTAATACCCTGCTGTTCCAAGTAAATTTTCATGTGCCATCTCTAAATATTGAAACAAGCATCCATTTTGTGTGCTCGTGTGGGGACCCCGACTCATAAGTCGTGATCACCAAATGCACATGTATAGTGATCCCAGAGATCAATGCTCACTGAACACATAGAAGCTGAATAATAAGAGTCTTACATCCTTACATATCATCTTACACAAACAAAGACCATGGAGGTCAAGTCTTACATACATAGGGTTGCGAGGGCCAAACATTTAAACATAACAAGCAGCGGAAATCTTGATCAAAAGTGTGAACCCATGTCATCTGCCTTAAACCTACAGGCATTCTGACTAGGAAGCGTCCTAGTTCGCATGTTCGTCACCAATGAACTCTTCACCGTATTCCTGTTCTTCCATGCCTGGCCAATTAAATAACAAGTGGCAAGCCAATGAGTACTTTGAATGTACTCGCAAGCAACCCATGTTTGGAACAAGGCAATATAATTTGCATGATATAGCACTAAGTAGGCATTTTGCAGAAAGCTAATTTTGAATGCAATGACATGATCAAGTAACTAGGTAAGCATGCATCAACAGTTGGCAAATATCCATATGAACAAGTTATAGATATCATCATAAACAGGGGGTTGAACATCTCATGCTCAGTCATCACGTCAAGTCATCTGACTTATCTCAAGTGTCATCTTTGTATCATCCACACACACACACCCCAAGTTTTTAGGAAACATCTGGACGTGTCTTATGCAGGACCACCCAACTGTCCTTGACTGTGGACACAGCTATTCGACTAGTTCTACACTCTGCAGAGGTTGCACACTTTACCCACAAGACTCGGGGAACTTCCGTGTCATCCACGACTCGCGGTACTTAACATACCCGAGGCAAGCACCCGAACAATGCCTTTCCCATGGCGATACTAAACAAAGAGTCCACTTGATTGGTACACAGCCCACATGATGTACATCACACGTAACATCCATGCAAGGACCAACGGTGTGCCCGGTGCCAATGAAGACAGCGCATGTTCGTCCATACTGGCACGACCCCGTATCGAGAGTGACCACGCCACTCACGCCACTAGTAATGTGGGCTCCATGCTAGTACCCACCAAAGTAATCAATAAAGCCCCATCCCGTAAGGGGTATCGTGGTTGTACATGTAAGGTTGGGACGACCGAAAAATCTTAAACCCTCTGTTTTCGAAAACACACACTCGCTTATTCAGGTACACCACTTCTTTCTCAAGTGGTTACCCAACTCATCATAATCTCCCTCGGGCATTAGTGGCACCCAACAGAGTTTTTGGAAAGTCTTTGAAATCATTTCTTTGCTTCCATCACCATGCATAATCCCGATCCCACTTGCGTAGCATCTACTAGCATCCTATCTACTCCCACCCGCACAACCCTCATAAGGATGGTAGGGTCATGCACGATGCAAGTGTCAACGGTAAAAGTAAGGGAGGCATTCAACCGAAGTGGTCACCACATCACATGGTCAACAACAAAGAATAAAGTGCTATGTGACATGCATGAAAATGGTTTATTAACATGGTCAAAGGGTTGGTTGCCTGGCTCAACAAAGTCTTCGGGGTCTTCAAAGTCTTCGGGTCCAACTCCCTCGTCAACAACGCAATCTATCGTCACGATAAATAACGATAATAATTAGCATCACACAAAAACAGAGCACACAAATGAACTACTAAACCGCTACCCTACTCTGATAAATACTAAAAACTATACTGAGAATATTGGTTTAAGGTTTTGCTGTGAAAACATTTTTAAAAACTATTTAAACAGAGGCAAAAAGAAGCCTAAAACAGGTTTTCAATAAAACGGTGCATAAAAAGTTTTCAAAATATTTCACAAATGGTACTATTAAATTCTAATATTATTCTAAGATTTATGGTGGAGAAATATTTGGCTTAGGATTTATTTTTACCTTGTGGGATTTTTGGAAAACAGAGTAGAAAAAGAAAAGGAAAATGGGCATTGTGCTCTGGGCCCTGAGGAGGCCAGCAGCTGGGCCGGCCCAGCCAGCCAGCCAGGCGCGCGCGCCTCGTCGGTCCGAATCCAATAGGCGGGCCCCTGGCGCCAGCGGCACGGAGAGGGAGGGAGAGGCGAGGATAGGCCGATGGGTGGGGCCCCCTGTCGGGTCCTTCTCCCACCTCAGGACAAAGAGGAGAGGGCCTCACCTGCGGCGGTCTAGGGCACACCAACGATGTGCGAGTGCAGGAATGGGCTCGGGGTCGAGTCGCTGATCCCCTGGAGGTCGAAGGAGCGGTGGGGTTGGCCGGAGTCGCCGGCGATGAGAAGGTCATGGCGGAGGGCTTTGGAAGGAGGTCGCCGAGGCTGTCCCGTGCTGCAAAAAGGATGGGGACAAGGGGGAAGCGCGTCAGGAGGGATTAGGGGTTCCGGATCGAGGCCAAACGGGGGTGGAGGAGGCTGTTTACCTCGTGAACACCGGTGGCCTGAAGCAGCGGCGATCGGCTCGATCCCAAGCATAGAGGCCCCCGGGGCTCGCTTGAGTGGCACAGGGGGTTGCTTGGGATGAGGAGAGGGAGACTAGAGGGGAGAGGTGGCTCGGGGGAAGGCCTTAAATAGGCGGCCCTCGATCCATCGAGCTCGGGTGCGCCCGCGAGCTCGTGGCCGAGGCCAGAGGCCATGGGAGGGGGAGAGAACGTGTCTGGGGTCTACCTAGGACTCGTCCACGACCAGGGGAGAGGAGAGAGAGGCAGGGAAGCGCACGCGTGCGAGCCCCGTGGTTGGCCGAGCTGGGCGGCGCTAGGCACGCGTGCGGGAGGTCACCGGAGAGAGAAAGAAGATGGGGCCGACCGCTTGGAGGGACGCAGACGTCGAGTGGATTCTAGGGGACAATTCCCCGCATCCCTAGGTGGTCGGGAAGCTCGAGATGGGTGCGGCTATAGTGCGGGAGCACACTGTAGCGCGCTCCAGAGCATGCGTTTTGCATGCCATGGCGTGCTGCTCGCGCTCTAGTGTGTCCCACCTTGTCCTCTAGCCTCTGGAGTAAGGTGGGATGCTCCTTGGATGCTCTGGGAGGTGAGGAGAGGGATAGAATAAAAAGGAGGGGGGTAAAGATGGTGCTGCCATCACTGTCTAAGGGTGAAAAAGGAGGTTTTCACCCCTCAAGCATGGAGCTGTGGCCAAACAAGGTTTACTGGAGGTGAAATACTATTGTAAGATGATGTGGTAAAAAACTAGGCTCAAGGGAAATAGAGGAAGGGGGCCAAACAAGGTTTTTTCCATTCTGGCAAAAGGTGTTTAATTTGAATCTGGACAGGGAGGGTTTTCGAATAGTTTCATGAATCAAAACAATTTGGATTGAGATGAAACTTTGCAAGATCATCACGTATGGCAATGTTGACTTGCTGGAATATTCTAGGAATTTATTGAGAATACTCCTTATATAAATATTTCAAAAGCTTGATTTGGACAGAAAGGGTTTTGAGGGGTTTTGCCCATGATTTTGAACATGAACATGTGTTGAAACTCATATATATGGAAAATATATGTCCACCGAGTTTCCCTAAATTTTCTCAAATATTTGCAAAGCATTAAAATAAATTTTCCCTGTGAAAAACCATTTCTCGCCTTAAGAAAAAGCCTTTTAAATAAATAGTAAAATAATCTTTAAAAATAATATTTGGTGGTTTTGGAAAGTCATATATATAGTAGGTTTGAAGTAAAGCCTTTGGGAACAAGGATCCACCTCAATTCAGGGTTTTTTGAAAACCTAATTTGAATAAAACCCTTTTGGTCAAAATAATATTTGGTAAAAATAGTTTTGGGCACTATTCACATGGCATGATCATTGGGCAAGAAGTTTGGGTCAAGGAAGATGAATATGGAGAGGGATAGAATCTAAGAGTGCTATACACAACCAACCAAACAAGCAAACAAGCAACAATTCAAACAGGCACACGCACTGAAAAAGTTTTAATTGGCTCCAAATTTGTAAATCCAAGCATAACAAGGTGATACAAACACAAGGTGTGACAGCTCGTCTCGCTCTTGGAGCGACGAGGCAGTCGATATTTTCCATCCTAAGCAAGTTATTCTTAGGATGGTCGTTTATTCGCCGTCATTGCATGAGAGAGGCTGGTAAGAGGGATGCCCAGTCCCACATAATTGAAATAAATTAAATAAACTCCTTGGGGAGTTGATTGTTTGGAGGGCAACCGTGGATTTAGTCAGCCATGGAATGTGTTTGAATGGTGGATAGGAGTAAACTTTACTATTCTATTTGGGAACCGCCAATAATGAGTTTAGCATGTAAAATGTTGAAATCCTTTGTCATAACGTTGAAAAGAAAAGTGCACCGCTCAAAAATTATATTTTCACTCTTGTTTTAAACTTCGAGCTCTCGCACCGCTGAAAATCAATGCTTCCCTCTGCGAATGCTTATCTATTTACTTTTATGCTGAGTCATCATCCTCTTACTAAAAGCACCAGACCCAAGAGCACTATTGTCATCCTTATGCATTGAATCTAGTTAATGTTGGATAAGAGCATGATTGGATCTTTTCTTCCCTGAATTATAATGTTTAGTCGCTGCTTGGATCTCGAAGGTGCTCTACATTTAGGTTTTGTGGTCTCAAAAAGGGCTAGCAAGATACCATGTCACCATATTGTATTACGATTGTTTCGACTAATTGTTGTCATAGGGGATGCTTTATTATTGCTTTCTAGCTGGTTATGAATTGCCATGAGTTAAATAATATCTATTTGTTGTCATGGACGTGTCTCTCTATGATTTATGCTGAAAACTTGAGCACTAGCTAAGCATGTGTATAATAACGAGAGAAAAAGAGTTTATAAAATTTTTCTTTATCACTTTCTGTTTATCTACTAGATTGCTTGAGGACAAGAAATGAGTTAATCTTGGGGGAGTTGATACGTCTCAAACATATCCACATTTCCAAACACTTTTCCTCTGGTTTTGTCCTCTAATTTGCATCATTTGAATGAAACTAACCTCGACTGATGTTGTTTCCACCAGAACTACCTTGGTGTTATTTTTGTGCAGAAATAAAAGTTCTCGGAATTGGAGGAAACTTTTTGTGATTTTTCTGGAATATATAATGGATTTTGGAGCAAAGAACTTCCGGTGGGGGTGTGCCAGGGGGCCACCACGCAACAGCCACGCCCCCTAGTGGTGCGGCCTGTTGGCTTGTGGGGCCCTCGCGGCCCCTCCGACCATAATTCCAGTCCGATAAACTCACATCCATGGAGAAAAATCAGAGAGAAGATTTCATCGTGTTTCGCAAGACAGAGCCGCTGCTACCACCTGCTTTCCATGAGGACTGATCCAGAGCCTGTTTTTTGCTCTAGAGAGGGGAAATCGTCGCCGTCGTCATCACCATCCCTTCTCCATCAACACCGCGATGATGCCCATCACTGTGAGTGAGTAATTCCTGTGTAGGCTTGCTGGACAGTGGTAGGATTGGATGGAATTGATCATGTAATCGAGTTAACTTTGAAAGGGCTTGATCCCTAGTATGCATTATGTTCTGAGATTGATGTTACTATAACTTTGCTATGCTTAATGCTTGTCACTAGGGCCCGAGTGCCATAATTTCAGATCTTAACCTATTATGTTTTCATGAATATAAGTGATTTGGATCTTATTTTTCAAGTTATATGTACCTATTACGTGTCATGATCCACATACCCTGAGGTGAGAATAATTGGGATTCTTTCCGATGATTGCCGTAGTTTCAGGAGTTCATGTATTCACCATGTGTTAATGCTTTGTTCCGGTTGTCTATTAAAACGAGGCCTTAATATCCCTTGGTTTCCAATAGGACCCTGCTGTCATGGGAGGGTAGGACAAAATATGGCATGCAAGTTCTTATCGCAAGCACGTATGATTATATACAGAATACATGCCTACATTACATTGATGAATTGGAGCTAGTTCTATGTTGCCCTAGTGTGTAACTATTATATGATCAATGTCATCTAAATCATTATCCATCACCAATCCATGTGCCTACGTGTTACATATACTGAATCTTGCCAAGTTACTATTGCTATTGCTACTATCACACCTTCTACAAAACTGCTACTGTCAATACTACCGTTACTTTTGCTACTACTATTTGCCGTGCTACTAAATCTTTGTTGCAGAGAGATATCCTCGGTAGTATTGAATTTACAACTCAATTGTCAAGGCTAATAAATATTCTTTGGCTCCCCTTGTGTCGAATCAATAAATTAGGGTGAAATACTACCCGTGAAGACTTTTACGACCCCGTACACTTGTGAGTTATCAGTACTTTAAACTCAAGAAGCTAGGGACCAATGAGATCATTACCATCAATGGTAATATGGAGGGCTCCATATTGACAAAGGAACAGAAGGTGGCTTATGTCGTCGATACCCATAAGGCCAAGGAGGCAACACGACAGGGGGCTCGGCAAAGGCTCCCAACCTCCGCAAATGCGCCCGCACAATCCTTTGTCGAAAATGCATCCCTCCCAAATAGGGACACGCGCTCCCCTAGCCATACAGTCTGGTAACATACTATATACCTAGGGTACGCAATTTTGTGCTTAAAATTCCTTGTGGAATTGGGAGAAAAAAATAGTTTTCCACAGGAGGACCACTACCTGAGCTAATTCGGACATCTGAGGATCCTGGTAAGCTCGTCCGCACATGAAGACCCAAACACAGGATCTCCTCGGTAGGATAGGACTGACATGATGGCTCTAACCTCATGGGAGGCCCCATTTTCAGAATGCTTCTAGCATCATGGGAGACGGCCCTACACAAACTACCTTGGAAGAGATAAGGCCAGGTTAGTTACACAACAAAGTGACGCAGACGTGTGACAAGGAAGCAACGGGCCTTTATACTCGATCGTTTAAATAAAACCATGTATTACTTTCCCTTACATTTTATTTTTGTCTTTTTAGCATACCCTTTGTATATACTTTTAGCTTGGATTGATGATTAATAAAATAGACCTTTTTGGGTCCTTACACATCTTTCTTGTGTTGTTTTTTATCTCATACAATATCCGAGGTGGTTTTCTCCCACATACAGCAGGCATAATGAGCACAGGCATCCGCGGCATTGTGGTGGAGGCCCTTGAAGGCCTCTAAGGAATGCTAGTTTTGCGTACGTTTGGCAAAATGGTTAACACAAAAAACACATTTAAGCAAGTAGGGATTACCGGCAACGATCTCGCTCACTTGTCGGAGGGTTTCGCAATGCGCCCGAGCCTGGACCTCGGTCTCCTTGCACTCCAAGGTAGCCTTGGACCCGAGTTGCATGCTTGTCCTCCCATAGAGCATTTTCCTCATTATAGATTCCGACAAGGTCCGCCTGCAACTCTTGGACCCGAGTTGCATGCTTGTCTGCAACCTCCTTCGCTAGGTCCACATCCTTGTCCGCTACAACTTTGTACTGGTCCGCCTCATGCCAAACTATTTCCAGTTCGGCTTAGAACTTCTCATATGCAAAGGAGAAAGCTGCAAAATAAAAAAGGACCTTAAAACCTATTGCTTCAAAAAATAGATAGGATGAGAAGATATAAACCACCTACTAAGATTATCCATTTTACCTGTCGCTTCCTCCATCTGCCTTTTCATAAGCTCCATGTCCTTCTCGGATATCTTGAGCTTATGGCTGATTTCTTCCAGCTCATGGGAGTTGGAAGTTGCAACCTCATTACGACTAAAGAAGAGAAACAAGCAGGTGTTAAAATTGTCGAGCCTCTGGGACTGGGGGTACCCAGGACCGTCTGCCCTTGGACATGTGTGCTAGGCCTGATATTTTTGGTTGCTATAGAAAAGCATGTTTTGATGTTATTTTCTTGTTGCCAATATACCATAAAATATGTTGTTTTGATATGTCTAAATAGTTCTAAGTCTGGATTCTTTAACCTTTTGTTGTTGTCTTGCCATGTGTTTTGCTAGTGATCTACAACCCCTTTGGGTTTGGTGCAATGGGGTTATTTGTAGGGCATAATGCCCTCTATCATGCTATTAAGTTTCATGCCAATATTTTCCCTGTAGCATATAGCTTTACTGCTGCCAATATGCCTTCATAATAAAAACTGCTCTGGTTAGAAAAGTGGGATTTTCACCAAGTCTGAAAACTACTTAGTTCAATATGTCTTCTTGTAAGCTGATTTCCTATTGATCCATGCTTCTAGTCAACTGGTTGTCAATAGATGAATTGTTGAGCATAATGTAGGCTTCAAAACCATGTCCTTGTTGTGTATTTTAGGTGACTGTAGCTTGTTGTTTTGTGGGTTGCAATATGTTATGTTGCTGTTTTTGGGCATATTATACCTATACTTGTGTTGGTTGTTGAGGTTGAACCGTAGCTTCGTTTTGGACATGCTATATATGAAACTTGCTTATAACTTAATGTAGTATCATAATATTTTGCTGAATTCATGATTTTAAATGCTTTTGGTTGTCATTTTCATGCATTTTGGATTCATGTTATGTTCATCTTGTGCGTGTCATAACTTTTAGACAGTTTCTCCATTTGAGATGATCCATATATGTAAATCGATTCGAATGACGTGTAAAATTGCGTGGTACACTTGATTATGTTGTTTAACAAATATAAAATATGATTCGTTCATATCTGGACTAATTTAGAAATTAACATATGGAGTCATTTCAGAAATACTATAAGTTGTTTTCGGCCTCATTTAAGATGCCTAGATAGAGTAGTTTACTTATGCTTGACCTCTTGCGATGTTTAACAACATTTAACTTTGATGTGTACCTATACGGGAGTGAACTAAGTAATTCAAATATGAAGTTTCCTCAATCTGCAACTCGTTCCATATTGAACTTCACTTAATGTGTAGTATTTGTTGTGTGCTTTGCCATGCCTTGCATAATCGTATGAGCATGCATCATAGTTGTTTGCGCATCATGTCATGCATATGTTGTGGTGTATCGTGCATTGATTGTTTGTTCCGGATAGCTTCTTCTCGATAGAGTTCCATAAGCGTTTGGAGTGTGAGGATTCGTTCGGCTACGTCCCGTTCGTCTACATCATGGATCGTCTTCTTCATGGATTCGTTCTTCTTCCAAGCGGGATATCAGGCTAGATGATCATTTCCCTGGATACCACTATTATCATTGCCATGCTAGTTGTCTCGTTTTCTATTGTTGTGTCTCGCTTCCTACCACTTCTTTGTCAAGCCTCCCAAATATGCCATGATAAGCCTCTAACCCTCCACATCCCAGCAAAGCATTGTTTGGCTATGTTACCGCTTGCTCAACCTTCTTCTAGCGTTGCTAGGTGCAGGTTGCTTCCAAGTGATAACATGGATAATTTGTTATATCACAATATTATTGCTATTTAATTTAATGCACATATATACTTGGTAAAGGGTGGAAGGCTTGGCCTTTTGCTCGATGTTTTGTTCCACCTTTGCCATCCTAGTTACTTGTGTACCGGTGTTATGTTCCATATTGAGCGATCCTCACATGCTCGGGGTTGTTATGGGTACCCCTTGATTTTTGTTTTGGGATAAAACTCGTCTGGCAAGGCCCAACATTGGTACTAAATTTGCCGAATAACAAATAAACCTGCATAGGGAGTAATTGACCCGAGGATCTTTAATCAAAAACCCGGGCTAGTGCTCCACATGAGTGTTAGTACAAACCGAGTGATGTCCGGCGCCCCCTCGTCACCCGGGGTTTCATCCAACCCGACGACTAGCTCATCTGGTCGTACCCTGTGAACGAGATACGTGGCTCCTATCGGGTTTTGTCGCTACACCGGGTAGCCTTGTTGGATTTGTTTTACCTTTCTCGAATGTCTTGCGTGAGGAGTTCCAATAATACTTCGGGCTAACCCGAGGTTAAGGTTTTCCAATGCAATTGCCTAGGAAATCACGGGATTCGTGGTCGAGGTTATTCCCGCGGCGTGTGGTTAGTTTGTGATGGATGAGTTGGAGCACCCCTACAGGATTAAATCTTTCGGAAAGCCGTGCCCGCGGTGATGTGGCAACTCGGAAACTTTGTTTAACACCCGGTCATAGAAAACTTGAAGTAAACTCAAATAAAATACACCAACTTTGTGCGTAACTGTGACTGTCTCTACTCGTGAGTCCTTACCCGAGAGAGAACACGGTGGGCTTTTTCTGACATAAGTAGTTTTTCACGATCACTTAGTGATCATTACTAGTTCACGTCCGTTATGCGTAGACCACCCACTTTACTTTCTGTATTCGTAAGTTAGCCACTCAAATAAATGCTTCGTTGTTTGTTGTAGCCTCACCACTTAACCATAACTCACCAATTAAGCTTTGCTAGTCTTGATATCCATGGAAATGAGATTGTTGAGTCCTTGTGGCTCATAGATTACTACAACAACAATTGTAGGTACAGGTAATGTGATGCTTTGACGTGAGCACGCTGCTTGTTTTGGTTTTGGAGTTCTTCTTCTTCTTCATCATCAATCTAGGATGGGTTCCAGGTGGCAGCCTAGGATAGCAAGGATAGATGTCATTTTATCATTTGATTTCATCCGTAGTCGGACCCTGCTCTTATGTATGATGTTTGAACATATTGTTGAATTGATGTGATCTTGATGTAGCTTATGGCTAGTGTAAGCCAATTCCATATACTCTCCTCATCTGTACATGTACTTGTAATGATATCCATTCTTGCAAAAAGACGAGATGCGCTTCTATCCTTGTCGAGGTCCTCGCACCAATATAAGGATAGGATGGAATCTTGGGCATTACAAGTTGGTATAAGAGCATGTACCGACCTAGGAGCCCCTCGAGTGATCAAACTTGGCCGGGTCGAGTCTAGTGAAAAACTATTTTGAGTCTAGTTATATCGGAGAGCATGTTTCTTTTACTCCTCTTCTATGCTCTAGTGAGGAATTATGACTTAGGAATTTTTGATTCTACCCTCTTCTCACTCAATTTTTTTAGCATCACACTGATATTTTGAATCTATATGATACCGATGTGATGGAGTTCTGTCTTGCTGCCTCCTGTCTGACTAGATTTCTTCCGGGGAGTTGAGCTCCATGGGATTCTTGTGCACATCATTTTCATTCAGATTTCTTATTATCTCAGGACGAAGTATGTTCGAAATTGCTTCAATACTAGTAGTGGCGAGAGGAGTCCGGCATCCCCAGTACTAGTGGAGAGAGTTCGGATGTACTGCCATTCTTCGTATCGCTGCGATTATGAAGGTCTGAGGTAGACGAGCTTGTAGAACTTCTTGGATATGTGTTGAAGGTTGTGGGTGTGGTCTTGCAGCTGATTACATTGAGTAGGTTCCTGAACCCGCAACTTGATAGCATAACCAAGAAAGATTTCGGAAGTTCTTAGGTGGGAATTCTAGTAGTTACCTAGGATTATCTTTCCAACAAGTGCATATTGGGTATGTACTTGTCCCCGACTTGTTTTGTAAGCCTCATCCTTTGTTTTGTTTTGGAATATGGTAATTCGAGCTGCTTCGATGTCAAGTGGTGATTTCATATCTTTCCTAAGAAGTGTTTTCATATTTACCCGGGAATGCTAATTCTTTTGCTCAATCAACTTGTCATATCAATTCTTTTCATCCGATGTGATTCTCTTCAAGGTGATTCAATCCTTCCAATATTTGCAAGATCAATCCTCGTATTTCTTTCCGAACGTTGTCTCATCCGTTCCAAGTTCTCTTTGTTTTCCCCCACCCTCCCTCCCTTTTTCTTCAATGATTAAATTCTCATCCAAGTGCTTTTCTCTTCACCAATGCTTCCGCTATCCATTATTCCATATTGTATCCGCTGATTTCTTGTGGAGATTCTAAGGAGTTTCAAGTTCATCATTTCTTCGTCTCTGTTTTCTTCTCCGTTGGATTCGATTCAAGCTCTCTGTGTTCATCATATCCTTTTCATTCTCTTCATGCCTTCTCGTTTTAGAATCCTTTATCAAGCCTTTCTTGGTTTTCATATTTCTATCTGGAGTGCTGAAGATATCTCAGAAGATTCGTTTTTTCATTCAATCCTTTCAAATTCGAGGCTCTCAACCTCATCAAGTTTTAATTTGTACGGTGCAATATCTCTTTCTAAGCAATCAATTCAACGGTGGTTTCCTTTCAGTGGGCCCATAACCCACAGGGTTATCCCAGGATCTTACCTGGCTCTTCTAATCTTTCCGAAGATGTCCTGAAGTTCTTCTCAATATGACGTAAGAATGAATTCCATCAGTCATATTACTTCTACAAGATTGCTTCAAATTAATTTCATCGTTGGGTCAACCTTTCTTTATTCATTATCGCGGAGTATCTCAGTAATTCTTGGTTGTGTTTCCTGCCATCATTCCCTACATGAAGACCAAAGAAGAGTTTCTCCCAAATATTTTTCAGTTCTTATGAAGATTTGTCATCTCATCTTGTGGTGATCCTCTTAAATTGTTTTCAATCATGAGTAAACATTTCATATCTGCCCGGAGCATTTCAGAGTTGTTTTCATTTCTTGATCCTATGAAGGCCATCATTTCACAAGATTTCTTCATTCTTATCTTTCAATTTTCATTCTCAAATTCTTCTAAATTGTTGTCTCTTCATTTGTATCTCAATTATTTTGGTGCTTCGCTCAATATGTCTCTAGGTGGATCATGATCTCTTCGTTCTCATGTATCTCCATGCATTCATAGTATCCCCATTAATTTCAAATTCTCACCGGTGTTTCGTGAAGTCTTCTTCATATTTGTGCTATATCTCTCTTTCCAATCTTTTGCAAGAAGAATAAGTGGTATGCCAAATCCGTTGCTTATCATCCATTTAACTTGCTGAAGGATAAGCATAACATAATTCTTATTCTTATTCCGTCAAGGTGATTTCAATCCTTCTTATAGAGTTGTTCATGATATCAAATTACCGATTCTAAGTTGTTCATCTTTTCTTTTTCGGAGTTCCAAGTTTTGCTCAAGTATCTTGCCCGAAGCATCATCTAAATCATTACAAGGCCATAATCTTGTTCTTTTTCAACCTTCAATTCTTTTCTATCACCCTCTCATTCCGGAGTTCTTCTCGAGGTTTCTTTATGGTGGTTTGTCAAGGATTTCTTTCATTCTCAAAGTGTTTGTCAAGATTCTTGTGGTAGTACCTCAAGTATTCTTTATCTTGCATTTCAAGCGCAATTCATTCTCTCTTATCTTTTGGGATGGTGTCATAGCATTCTTGATTCATGAGGAGTCTCGAAGATAATTTATCAAGAATGAGATAGTTAAACCCATCATTCCTTCTCGGAGTTATCTTGGCATGGATTTCACCTAAGGCATTCCCTAAAGATTGTTGCTATCATGGTGTTATATATTATTCAAGTTTTCTCCTCCTCTTGGGGCAAAAAGTTTTGCATCTCTTGTTGCTCTCAAGAAAATCAATTGTTTCCGTTAGTGGCGGGTTGTCACCTCATAATTTTGGGATGTTCTCCATAAGCCCATTACAAGCTTTTCTTTTCATTGTTGATTTTCCAACAGTTCCGTTTAATCCTTCTTCGTAAAGATGCTTTCCAAATTCAATTGTGGTAGAAGTTCTCGTTTTCTCTCCATTCTTTTCCTTCCATCGATCTTGCTTCTATTGTTTTGTTTCGGAGGTGTTGTGATGTTGCTCTTTTGAATCTATCATCTAGTTTTGTCAAGATCATGTTTGTTTCCTTGCTTATCCAGTTAACCGGAGTGTTGTGTCATCTTTTCGAGTTCTTTCAATCTTATTAAGTTTTGCCTATCTTTCCTACCAAAGTGCTGCCCAAATTCCTTCTGAATTCTTGCTTGCTCCTCGTATCATTATTCACCTCTTTGCATCGTTCAAGATTATTTGGTCTCACTCATTTTTCAAAGAAGCAGATAAGTTTTACCTCTTCATCTTGCTCTTGCTCTTCACCTTCTCATTCTAAGATCTTGGGCCGAGATCTCTTGTTAGTGCAGGAGGGTTGTAATAGCCCGGGACCGACACTCCAGAAGATTCCCCTTTAATTCCATTGTTGTCGTGTGATTCGTTTGGTTGTTACATTCATCATCACATCATTTGCATCATCTACACAGCATTGTCACTCGTTTTCGAAAACTTGCATCCGTTCGTAGCTGTCGGTTCTCTCCGTTCGTGTCGTCGACCGTTTTGAGACAAACACACACATGCTCGCGGCATAAAAAATATTGTTTTCAAAAGTGTGTTTTAAATATTATAGGATTGGGTTGAAATTTGGCGTACGGTCTTGTTTTACTGTAGGTAGACCGCCTGCCAAATTTCGTCGCGAGCGGAGGTCGTTTGTTACCCGAACGATCGACCGTAGCGGCACCGCCATCGGTTTATTAATGAATGTGTTTTGGTGTTTCAAATCATTTCACGGGCCGCAGTTCTCCCTCTCGTCTCAACCCACACCCCCTCTCCACATCCCATCAACCCACCTAGCTACCCCTCCCTTTGCGTCCGGACCGTCTGATCGGTATCGTACGGTCCGAATTCAGGCAAAACCCTAAAACCCTAGCCAACCTGCTATATATAGCAGCTCCCCACGTCCATTTTGGGCAAAAACCTAGCCTCCACCTACCTCTATCCTCCCTCCTCCTCAATTTCCGCACCCAGCCACCTCCATCGCGCCACTTCGTGGCGCCCCAGTGAGCCCCGCTACTGCCAGCCGCCAGACCACGACCTGCATTGTTGTTTTCAGCCAACCGCCGCTGGCCGCCAAACAACCACTTGTGTTGCTGTTTTCAGCCAACCGCTGCCTGCCATGTCGCCCCCAACTTCCTTAGACACCACAGGGCCCGCCTGGCCCGGATCTGGCCCGCTCGAACCCGAAGCCGCCACGGCCGCCCCTACGAGGCCCGAGCTTTGCGAGCTCCCGCGAGCACTCCCAAGGCCGGCAGCCACCGCGCCCGAGCTCTCCCCGCAGGTCGCACCGGCTGTCGCCGCTGGTCGAAGCCGTCGACCCCGCCGCCAGCTCTTTCCGCCGCCATCCAGTGCCTCTCGACCCCACGCCTCCAAGCCCTCATTGCCCCAGCCGCTCCCCATCGACCCCGCGTCGGATCCGGTGAGATACGACTAGAGAAGGTCGCCGACGCCCTGGATCCGGCGTCCCCAAGGCCTCCGCCCCTCACCCATGGTGTCACGGCCATTGCCGACCATGGGAGCTACACTGCAGCCCCATCGCTCGCCTCACGCTCGTGTGGGCCACGACCCAGCGCCCACGAGCAGGCCCAGCCAGGCGCAAGGCCTAACCGCGCTCAGCTGGCCCGAAGGCCACTCTAGTGAGCGCCACCCCTACCCTTCGCCCATGCCCACTGGATCTATGTTGCGCTCACCTATTGACTGTTGGGCTAGTAGTTTCGGCATGTGTAGTGTTTTTTTCCTGTCTATTGAATTATCTAATTACCCACTATTTTTCATATTTACAAAAAATGTCATTACTTGCATTGCTCATAATTAAATAATTGTGCATCGGATGAATATATTTTGTATATGAAAAATGTGTAGAATTTCGTCTAGATTATTAATATCCCACTTTCATGCCTGGAAAATGTTTATTGTGTTGTTTGCGTTCAATTGCATAAATGCGATGTTTTGCCTTGTGCATAAATATTTAAGCGCACATCCGAATTAATCAAACCTTGTATGTAAAATGTTTAGATTATTTATATCACATTTTGATGCTTGTTAAAAATGTTTTATGTGGTGGTTGCATTTATTTTTCGTACGTGACTTGGTAAAATAGTTTATGTCCTATTCTCGCATAAATTTTGTGTCATTTGTTTTATAGTAGAAACCCACATATTATATATGTTTTCTCGGTAGAAAAATCCATAGAATTTATCCGTGCATTTAGTTTTGTCATTTGAGCAAGTTTGTGTGCATGTCATTTTTGCCAAGATACCATTTTGTTTATTTCGTGTGTATTAATCCATGCATATTTTGGAATCCTCTATTTCTAAATAGCTACCTCCCACTAATGATTTTCCTACATTCTGGTGATGCCACGTCACTCGATGACGTCATTTTCGCTCAGGCTATTCTCTGGCTTTAATTGGTGGCGATTTGTCCTGTTGGCCGCTTAGTTCACCACGAAAACTGAACATTTGGTTTTCCCCTGACGGCCCATGGCACTGGCCAGTTTATCTTCTCAAGCGAGTCCTCATGGGGCATTTTTTTTCTCTCTCGCACAGGATTCCAATGGTTGCCTCCTTGGCTCCTTTAATCTCCAATCTCCACGACAGCCCCTCTTTCTCCTCACATTCAATCCCATCAAATCGATGCATTGGTCGTAGTTCGCCTGCGCTTCGTCAAATGTAACCAATGCTATTTCCTGAATGACCTTCTAAATGACCTTGGATGGGTATCCAAGATCCCCTCTCCTTCAGCTTCTAAATTCCCGTCCTCATCCTGTCCACCCCATGCTCCCTTGGATAATATAAATGGCCTTTATGGGAAGAACTGGATGTCTCTGTTGTTCACAACGATCGCCTGCCGTGGCACGCGTACTGCCTTGGACACATCGGCCGACCTCTCAGTCCACTGCTATCTATTTTGACCCCTTTTGCGAGGCATTCCATATTCCTCCATTGCCAGTCTTCCTATGCTCTGTTACGTCTTTTCTGTCAGACTTCTATCCTGCATTTTACATGTTGATTATTTTTGCCTTGCTTGCCTTGAATATGTTCAGAGTGAGCTACAGACATAGAGTCAATGTTCATGATTTGAGTATCCCCCGAGCTTGTTGTATTAGCACGTTATGAGCTAGGTCGGCGTACAAGCCTTTTTTGCACCTTAACAAAAGAAAATGGACCATTATTCCATTGGTCAATCACAGGTTTGTAATAAATCTTTGAACCGCCGCATTCCGCAAAGCAAATTACGTGAAGATCAACGGTGTCAATGACTATGCTTTGATCAGCTGACTCTTTCTGCATGTGTCAAGGTTCAGTCCATCATTTCAATCATACTAAAAGCATATGCATGTTAAATTTTTTGACACGCTCACAAAAGTTTGTTGCCAAAAAAGTTGCAAATGTACGCATGTCAAAGCAGACAAATGCGTGAAGGTAATCACCTAATTTGATTAAACTGAACCAGCTCGCTGTACTATCCAGTTAATTCTTTACTACTCATGATCCTATTTTTTTACAGCATTTAAACTTTAATCTATTCTACAAAGAACATACATGCTCCGGTAACTTCGGTGCCGGTTACCTATATAGTATTGCCTACATCAATAAGAACTACATTGATGTCCACCTATTGTAACTGGGAAACATTCTGATAATTCCGTATGCTTTTAGCGGTCCAACACTACATATACTCTTATATCCGTGTGAATAAACTCTTATGTCCTCTGCATTATATTACTCTTCTCTATTTCCTATAGGTCCAAGAAACACACTTCCCCATCTTACAGCCATTCATTCTCATATGTGGGTAAATTTTGACAATGAACAAAATGGGACACCATATAAGCAAGTCACGATAATTGAAGAAGACACCACTACAAGCAACATCAAATAGATCATGCTAAGAATATTGTTCATGCAATCATACAATATATATTTATACTGCTAATAAATTTGAATCATTACATATATGTAAGCATGTTGTCGTGCTCATATTATTGATTAAAAGTGTTATCTTCTTTGCAATGTGGATGTTAGTCAGAAAATCCTTAACAAATTCCCGCAACAATGTGCGGGGCATGATCTAGTAGTTGTCAACATGAGATATGCCCTTGGACATGTGTGCTAGGCCCTGATATTTTTGGTTGCTATAGAAATGCATTTTTAGGTGTTATTTTCTTGTTGCCAACATGCCATAAAATATGTTGTTTTGATATGTCTAAATATTTCTAAGTCTAGAATCTATAATATTTTGTTGTTGTCTTGCCATGTGTTTCGCTAGTGATCTACAGCCCCTTTGGGATTGGTGCAATGGGGTTATTTGTAGGGCATAATGCTCTCTAGAATGTTGGTAAGTTTCATGACAATATATTCCCTGTAGCATATAGTTTTACGGATGTCAATATGCCTTCGTGATAAAAAATGCTCTGGTTAAAAAACTAGGATTTTCACTAAGTCTCAAAACTACTTAGTTCAATATGTCTTCTTGTGAGCTGATTTCCTATTGATCCATGCTTCTAGTCAACTTGTTGTCAATAGATGAATTGTTGAGCATAATTTATGCTTCAACACCATTTCCTTGTTGTGTATTTTAGGTCACTGTAGCTTGTTGATTTGTGGGTTGCAATATGCTATGTTGCTGTTTTTGGGCAGATTATACCTATACTTGTGTTGGTTGTTGAGGTTGAACCGTAGCTTCGTTTTGGACATGCTATATATGAAACTTGCTTAGAATTTCATGTAGTATCATAATATATTGCTGCATCCATGATTTAAAATGCTTGTGTTTGTCATTTTCATGCCTTTTGCATTCATGTCATGTTCATCTTGTGCGTCTTATAACTTTTAGACCGTAGCTCCGTTTGAGATGATCCATATATGTAAATCGACTAGAATGACACGTAGAATTGCGTGGTGGACTTGATTATGTTGTTTAAAAAATATATAATATGATTTGTTCAGATCCGGACTAATTTCGAAATTAACATATGGGGTCATTTCGGAAATACTATAAGTTGTTTCGGGCCTCATTTAAGATTCCTAGATAGAGTAGTTTACTTATGTTTCACCTCTTTACATGTTTAACAACATTTAACATTGATGTGTACCTAAATGGGAGTGAACTAAGTAATTCAAATATGGAGTTTCGTCAATATGCTACTCGTTGCATATTGACCTTCACTTAATGTGTAGTATTTGTTGTGTGTTTTGCCATGCCTTGCATAGTTATATGAGCATTCATCATAGTTGTTTGCACATCATGTCATGCCTATGTTGTGGTGTATTGTGGGTTGATTGTTTGTTCCGGATTGCTTCTTCTCGATAGAGTTCCTAAAGCGTTCGGAGTGTGAGGATTTGTTCGACTATGTCCCGTACGTCTACTTCACGGATCGTCTTCTTCATGGATTCGTTTTCCTTCCAAGCAGGATCTCAGGCAAGATGATCATTTCCCTGGATACCACTACTATTATTGCCATGCTAGTTGTCTCGTTTTCTATCGCTGTATCTCACTTTCCTACCACTTGTTTGTCAAGCCTCCCAAATATGCCATGATAAGCCTCTAACCCTTCACATCCCAGCAAACCATTGTTTGGCTATGTTACCACTTGCTCAGCCTTCTTATAACGTTGCTAGTTGCAGGTTGCTTCCATGTGACAAGATGGATATTTTGTTATATCATAATATTATTGCTATTTAATTTAATGCACATATATACTTGGTAAACGGTCGAAGGCTTGGCCTTTTGCTCGGTGTTTTGTTCCACCTTTGCCGTCCTAGTTACTTGTGTACCGGTGTTATGTTCCATATTGAGCGCTCCTAACATGCTCAGGGTTGTTATGGAGACCCCCTTGATTTTCGTTTTGGGAGAAAACTCGTCTGGCAAGGCCCAACACTGGTAGTACATTTGCATGTTAACTAATAAACCTGCATAGGGAGTAATTAACCCAAGGATCTCTAATCAACAACCTGGGCCATTGCTCCCCATGAGTGTTGGTCCAAACCGAGCGATGTCCAGCGCCCGCTGGTCACTTGGGGTTTGAGCCAACCCGACGTCTAGCTCATTCGATCATACCCTGAGAACGAGATACACGGCTCCTATCGGGTTTTGTCCATATACCGGGCGACCTTGCTAGATTTGTTTTTTCCTTCTCGAATGTCTTGCGCGAGGAATTTCGATAATACTTCGGGCTATCCCGAGGTTGAGGTTTTCCAACGAAATTTCCTAGGAAATCACGGGATTCATGGTCGAGGTTATTCCCGCGGAGTGTGGTTAGTTTGTGATGGATGAGTTGGAGCACCCCTGCAGGGTTAAATATTTTGGAAAGCCATGACCGCTGTTATGTGGCAACTTGTCCAATTTGTTTTAACACCCGGTCATAGCAAACTTGAAGTAAACTCAAATAAAATACACCAACTGTGTGCGTAACCGTAACTATCTGTACTCGTGAGTTCTTATCCGAGAGAGAACACAGTGGGGTTATGTTTGACGTAAGTAGGTGTTCAGGATCACTTAGTGATCATTACTAGTTTGCATTCGTTATGCATAGACCACCCACTTTACTTTCTATATTCGTAAGCTAGCCACTCAAATAAATGCTTAGTTGTTCGCTGCAGCCTCACCACTTAACCATAACTCACCCATTAAGCTTTGCTAGTCTTGATACCCTAGGAAATGAGATTGCTTAGTCCCTATGGCTCACAGATTACTACAACAACAGTTGCAGGTACAGGTAATGCGATGCTTTGATGTGAGCGTGGTGCTTATTTTGGTTTTGGAGTTCTTCTTCATCATCAATCTAGGATGGGTTCCAGGCGGCAACCTGGGATAGCAAGGATGGATGTCATTTTATTGTTTGATTTTGTCTGTAGTCGGACCCTGCTCTTATGTATGATGTTTGAACATGTTGTTGTATTGATGTGATCTTGATGCAGCTTGTGGCGAGTGTAAGACAATTCCATATAATCTCCTCTTATGTACATGTACTTGTAATGATATCCATTCTTGCAAAACGACAAAATGCGCTTCTATCCTTGTCGAGGCCCTCGCGCCAAAATAAGGATAGGATCGCAGATTGGGCATTATAGCCCCAGCCTCAACATGCTCTCCGAAGAGACCTTCGAGACCCTCTAGGTGTTCTACAGTCAGCTATTCCCCACTGGTCCGTTCTCCGCGCCGCCAGCGGCCCCACTTTCCCCCTGGGGCAGGTCTGCCTCCTTGTCACCTTCAGCATGTGCGACAACTACCGCACCAAGCTCATCGACTTCTAAGTAGCCAGCAACAGCCTTCCGTACAATGCGATCCTGGGATACCCAGCCCTGGCCTAGTTCATGGCGGTTATCCACCATGGTTAACACGTCCTTAGGATGCCGGGCCCTAGCAGCATCAGCATCGTCACCTGCGATGAGAAAGATGCAGTCCTTTCCCTCGAGCGGGCCTATAGAGTTGCCTCGGCCGAGCATTCCGACGACGAGGGGAGTGTTGGGCCTCGTGAGGTCGCGCCCCTGAGGAAGGCACGCCCGACTCCCCCCTTAGGGTGGGCTCGGGGGGCTTCTGCCTGGGAAGCGCCTAGCCTAGCTGGTAAGACGAGGGAGGTGCACGGGCACCACTCGGAAGCGTGTCCTGACGCGCCCCTGCAAGCAAGGAGTACGACGCCAGGCGCCAAGATCACAGGAGCTCATCGCTAGGGAAGTTAACAGATCGCGGGAGGCACAATACACGCGTGGCGAGCACCGCCAGGAACGCCTTGTCGGACTAGCTGCCAGCCCTAGGGGAAGCGGCAGGATGTGTGTGGACGTAGACATCACGGGCTCCAGCGGCACGGGCTTCTAGGGCCCCTCCGGATCTTCACGCGTCTCCACGGACCACGCCCGCATGCCGTCTAGCTAGGAGAATGTACACTTCGCCTCCCGGGGGTTGGATTGATCCGCGATGGCACCTCGTGAGACGTCGGGACCCCGCGAGCCCTCAAGGCCTCAGGAGCTGGCCAACCCCAGAGGGGTTGACCTTCGTGGCATGCCTCGTCAAGCGGCCTAAAGCTTCCGCAACAGCATAGATGCCAGGTGATTTTTTGGTTTGTTCGAGTCAAGCGCCCCCCACCTGTCTTGCATTTTGCATTTCCCCGAAGTTGGGACTCCCTCACTATGCAATGGACTTGATTAACCTCTATTTGAGATCATGTCGTTTCTTTAGGCTTTAAATGCATCGCCATTGCCTGTGATCTTCACGCCCCCATGGTTTCCCTTTGGATGGTTCCGTGGGCGAGGGTCGATCACGGTGTCTGCGCCAGGAATCGTCCTTGCAGTGCCGAGAAAAACCCAATTGACCGACCTCTGGCTCATGGGCTGCCCCCCGTGCATGCCACCTCATGAAGGTCCTTGGTGTCACGCCCTCCCGAAGAACCGTCACGTGCAGACAGTGGGGATACGACACGGCTTGTGCTCCTGCTGGGCAGGCGCCTCGTCGCCAATGACGCCCTGCCCCGGCAGCTGCGCGGTGCGCGCCGCACCCATGTTATGGGTCATGGGAGCGCGCAACCGCGCCAAAAGCTAGGCGTAAAATCACTAGGAGAATGGGGGAGGGTTTCCCAAGCCCAGCGCTTGGGACACCCGACCCCTCCTTTATCGCCGCCCGTAACACTCTCACGTAATAATGAGTTAGGGTTGTACACGCCCTAGAGCCTCCCGATGCTCTAGGTTCTAGCCTCGGGAGGACTCCCGCCTATGCCCAAGTGGAAGCCCCATGCTCCGCGCTGGTGGATAGATCGAATCGCGATCGTACCCACGCCCAGTGGAAGCTCCATGCACCACGCTGGTGGAGAAGACAAACGAAGACCCCCCCAAGGGCCGTAACAACCTCTAGGTGAACGACACATCTGCAGCCGCAGCCCCCCCCCCCCCCCCCCGGCATGCGCCCACCGGCTCTCCCTTGAGCCTTAGAACGCGGGGGCTGGGCACCGCCCGTGTGCGCACTACAATAATACCCCGAGTAAAGCAACACAAATTCTATAAAATTTTAACTATATGTTGCAAAGCATATAAACATTGGCTCGTATGTATGGTAGTTTTGCACCTTCTGGCCCTACTCGTGGTAATTATATGAAAAAAATAGACAAAGGAAATGTCAGTGTAATATGCGCGAGAAACAGAACCCTCAATTCCCCTCGTTTCTCCCTAATCACCGCCAACAACCGCCGCATCTCCCTCCGACCCACCTCGCCGTCGGCACTCCCCTTCCCTCCTCCCACCTCAAAGCTCCTGAGGCTGTCGGATCCTCAGCACCCCCACCCACCCATCCCCCCCCCCCTCTCTCTCTCTCTCTCTCTCTCTCTCTCTCTCTCTGACCACCGCGAAGCACAAACGCAGTCCCCTCGCACGGCGGAGCCTTCCCATCCGGCAAGATCTAGCGCTCGTGGCCACCAAAGACCACTCGCGGGCCTCCCTCCCGTGGCTAGGGTTTCGGGCTTCTGCTCCGACGCCGGTGGCCATGTCGGCCTCTTATCCACCTGATTGCCATGGCGGTCATCTCTTGTTCCAAGGTTGGTTCTTCTAAGATATCATGATTTTGTTTCTTTGGTTTGGATGGATAGTACCTTATTCCCGATTGTGATTGTAGTTTCGTTATTGTTACAGAAATTGTTTGGAAGTTGCTTGAGGCAAAACTGCATGCATGTGTTCGGGGTGGCGATGGCGGGGATGTTTGGTCTTGTCGCTTTTCCTCTTCTCGTTGAAGCTGACGCAGGTAAACATTGGGATAAAGTTCCAGACCTCCCTGCTATTGACCGTTCTTCCTTGTTATGCATGTTCTTCCATATACTTCCTACTCTGTTCTTATTGATGGAACAGTGAGTTTGTTTTTACCCTGCGAGAAGATCCGAGTAAGACCAAGAATCTATGTGGTTGGAATTCATGTTAGATTCACAGAAATATTCTATGATTGTCGCTTCTTTATCTCCTGTAGCTTGCAGTTGTCCAAGTGAGTATGAGAGTTGATTCGAGTTTTGGGAGACTTGTGCCTAACTTGGACCATCTTCACAAGTATTTTGTGTTGATCAAGTATTATGATGTGCTGATCCGTCGAGTTGAGATTTAGTTTTTTCAAGACCATGCTGATATGTGTTGATCCTGTCAATAACTTGTTGTCATATCCTTGATTATACTGTAATAGATGTGAAGTGCACGTAAGTGCGCTCTTTGCGTACACTTTTTTTCTAAACCAAAGCTTGTTTCCTAAGCTACTTTTATTCCACTTTTCGTGGATTGCTCCTGAGAGTATTTATAACGATTTACTCCTGCAAATATTTCCCCCTTTGTCGAATGTTTATATGCATAAGTAATTCCTGAAATTACCTGTTCCATTGTTAAGCTCCAGCAAATCTTGTGTTTCATGTAGCTAAACTTGATTAATTATTCTCCTATGGTTTTAAACTTCTAAACCTGTGCAGACAAATAAAATACAGTTGCATTGGGTTGTGACGGTATTAGATGAAGCATATGAAGTCGACACTTCGTGGTGTTTCTTGCAATTAACTGAACACTCGACTTTAGTTGTGCCATTTCAGGTTCTAGTCCATTGGCTACAAAAGAATTTGTATGGGTGAGATCAAGTTATCTACATGGTGTTGTATGCACCCTGATACAACATGTCGGTAACTTGCTGCATTTCGCAGTGCGCGTGTGATTTTATGTGCTTCATATACTCACAACACTACAGGAATGTAATAGATCGACTATTGTTTGGTAAAAAATAGGACAGTTGAAGGGCAGCGAATGCCATTTTCCACACTGCATCTTTCCTTTTAAATATTTTTTTGAAAGTATTAGGTGGTACTGGAGCGCATGTGGAGTGCCCATGTTCTTATCAGTTTTGTTTTATTTTTTCCGAGATTTAGGATAATTTGATTAAGATAGTTCGGCAAAAGTGAAACACTGTTTTTTTATATATGGTTTAAAGCTTTGAGCTACTACCTCCAAAATATGCCTTTCCATATTTGAACTCATCCAAACTTGCAAATTTTCTTGGATGTTTGTACCATTCAGATTCCTCTTTTAAAATAGTTTTGTTATTTGTTGTTAGTATGAACGGGCGCGACAAAGCACGCCTTATGTTCTAGTATACATATTTACTCTCTAGTTTGTTCATCCTGATGTATGTGCATAACTATCTAACTAACCGGTGGATAAATTCATTGAGCCACATGCAAAGTTTCCAATAGTAACTAGGACAATAGAACAGGAGGAATGTAGCTGGCTCTTCTTTGATTAAGTAGGAATGCAACTTGATGAAGCTTTACTTGTGTTGCGTTGTTCTAGAGATGCATGCGACACCTGTAACCTTTTCCCCTTGGTTTTGCAGCTGCACGCACCAACTAGATGCTGGGGGGATGCCATAGAGCAAGTTGAGTTCATGGGGCAAGTCATGGGCGATGCCATGGAAGGTATACTCTCTCTCCTCTCCCTAACGTGCTACTGCTCTTTGTGTCCACGGCCATTGAGCCGTGCTAGGTTCTATGTTGATGTCCATGCAAATTTATAGGATATGGGATTGTAGGTTTCAGTGGATTTATTTAGCAATAAATAAATCTGTTGGTTCACATAAAAGAAGTTTGACTATAGGTGTACAGAATTAGCAGTGGATCTCTAGGATGATGATGACCCTATAAATTTGGGGTTGTAGGTTTGTTCCAAAGCATGGTCAGCATGATAGGTTTGTCTATTTCCTGTCAGATGACTAAAACCAACTGGAGCTAAATGTTTTTGGTTCAGTTTCAGGTGACCAAAACCGATCTAGTTCAGCTATGCAAACTAACGGTGAACCTATATTTAAACATGATGATGCTGAAATTACAAAAGAATTCTAGGTAGTGCATGTCGATAAGGCACGTATGAATACTGGAGATTTGGTACGGAGTGGCAATAATTGCAATACTCTCGGTAATGCATAAAAACAAATATTGCTTGGCCTTCAACCTTTTTAAGTGTCTAATATCTTGCCTCTATCACTGCTTGCATCATATTAAAGCATTGTGTGTTAACAATTCATTTTTTATTTTCTTTGTAGATTCAAAAGATATATGGATGAAATATATGGATGCATGGCAAGTATACTGCAATGACGATGATGATGTTCGAGTTCATGATGATGATGATGATGATGATTATGGATGCTTTCAGATTTAGTTGAGTTGTAGGGATGTTGCTCTTGTTGGATGATGTTCCTCGTTTAAGTTTTAACTTAGTTGTAGGGATGTTGATGGATGCTTTCAGTTTATATTTGGCTGTCAAGAAAATATTTAGATTATGCATCACATGGGGATGATGTTCCTCCTGTGATATCTACTATTCTAATACAACAATTTTATCCAATATATATTTTCTTCCTCTTGTGAGTATATTCTCTTATTTTTTCCTCACTTGTTATACATAATTATCACCATTATGTGGAGCAATGAAGAAATCACCGGGTTCGGTGGCCGATTCATTTGGGTGCTTGGTAGCCGAGGATTCCAGCCCAACCGTGGGCACACTTTTTGGTTGCATCTATGGCTATCACGGATTGAGCCAGTCATGTCCCCTCCCCTCCCTTGGCACCTCGGGCGCAATAGGGGTTGTGCGGTGCCCCTTGGATGAGCTGTTGGAAGGAATCTGCTCGATCCCCCATCACTGGGGAACACCCCCTTGGGCCTATAGAAGACAAAAGGGAAGTGTTAGAAAAACTACGGAAATTAGGAAACTACATAAATGTAAGGTTAATGAGAGATGGGGATACCTCCTCGACAGAGGCCTGCATCTATCGGCCTTGGACTCCTCGCTCTCCGAGGAGGATGGAGGGATCTAGACCTTGAGCATGCTAGGCGCAACATCAGACGCCCTTGCCAGACACCTATGCCCCCCACGGGTCTCCATCTCGATGGGGTCCTCGGACACCGCCCACTTCCTCGGAGGTGAGTAGTTGTCCTTGTCCTTGTCAATCTCCTCCTCGGCTCCTTCGACCAAGGATCCTGATTTGATGTCCTCGGATTTAGAATCTGGTGGTTCCCCGATTTGAGGACCTTTGTGTAATAGCCCGGGACCGCCGCTCCAAAAGATTCCCCTTTCATTTCCATTCTCGTCCGTTTTTCGTTTGGTTGTGGCATTCATCATTGCATCATTCGCATCATCTGCATAGCATCGTCACTCGTTTTTGAAAACTTGCATCCGTTCGTAGTTGCCGGTTCTCTCCGTTCTTACCGTTGCCCGTTTCGAGACCAACCACACACGCACGCGCCCGCGGCATCGTTTAAAAAAATTGTTTTTAAAGTGCACAAAAAATATTCTCGGATTGGGTCGAAACTTTGCGTGCGGTCTTGTTATGTTATAGGTAGACTGCTTGCCAAGTTCGCTGCAATCGGAGGTCGTTTGATACCCGAACAGTCAAGCGTAGCAGTGCAGTCATCGGTTATTCGTCGGACGTTTTCGGTTTATAAAACTCGTGTCACGTGCCACAATTCTTTTTCTCATCCCCACCTAGCCCAACCTAGCTTACCCCTCTATTCATGGTCATCGGATCGCGATCGGACGGACGAGGTCCATCCCCTAGTGCCATTTCCTATTTAAACCCCCCATGGAGAGAGCCCTCTCACTCTCTAGGGTTTCCCTCATGTTAAAATTGCAGCCTGGGATAGCAAGGATGGATGTCATTTTATCGTTTGATTTCGTCCGTAGTCGGACCCTGCTCTTCTGTATGATGTTTGACTATGTTGTTGTATTGATGTGATATTGTTGTAGCTTGTGACCAGTGTAAGCCAATTCCATATTCTCATCTCTTCTGTACATGTATTTGTAATGATAGCCATTCTTGTAACACGACGAGATACGCTCCTATCCCTGTCGAGGCCCTCGAGCCAAAATAAGGATAGGGTCGCATCTTGGGCATGACAAGTTGGTATCAGAGCCTGTACCGACCTAGGAGCCCCCTTGATTGATCGAACTTGGCCGAGTCGAGTCTAGTGAAAAACTATTTTCAATCTAGTTATATATCGGAGAGTAGATTTCGTTTACTCCTCTTCTATACTCTAGTGAGGAATTACGACTTAGGAATTTTCATTCTACTCCTCTTCTCGCTCAAATTTTTTTAGGATCACGCGGGTATTTTGGAAACTATATGATGTCGATGTGACGGAGTTCTGTCTCGGTGCCTCTTGTCTGACTTGATTTCTTCCGGGGAGTTGAGCTCCGGTGGATTCTTGACACATCGTTATCGTTCAGTTTCCTTAGTATCTCAGGACGGAGGATGTTCAAAATTGCTTCAATACTAGTAGTGGCGAGAGGAGTCCGACATCCCCAGTACCGGTGGAGAGAGTTCGAATGTGCTGCCATTCTTAGTATCGTTGTGTTTTCGAGGGTCCGAGATAGATGAGTTTCCGAGACCTCTGGTTATGTGTTGACGGATGTGTTACATTGGAGCGTAGTATTATTGTTAGGAGTTGAGTGATGGATTTTGCTCCTTGTATCCGTGGACCCAATTGCATAACCTGAAGATTTCGTGAGTTCTTAGGTGGGAATTCAAGTAGCTACCTAGGTAATCTTCCAACAGATCATGCTATGAGGTTGGGGTTCGACATCTAGTGGATTCGTTTGTTCACGGTCTTTCTTACAGAGGACAGTCTCGATATATGTGATCAGATATGCTTCGTCAAGCCTTGTAGTTCACTACGCCTAGGGAGCATATTCGAGCGTCATTTCAATATGACAATCCAATGTACGATCGAGCCCGTGCGAACCTTACCACGAAAATATCGAACGAAATCTCTATCATGAATTTGTTCTGGCTTGTTTCGTAAGCCTCATCCTTGTTTTGTCGGAGTATGGTAATTTGAGTTGCTTCGATGTCAAGTGGTGATCTCGTATCTTTTCAAAGTAGTGTTCTCATATTTCTGTGGGATTGCTAATTCTTGTGCTCAATCAAGTTGTCATATCAATTCTTTTCATCCAGTGTGCTCTCTTCAAGGCAATTTTATCCTCTCCAATATTTGCAAGATCAATCCTCATGTTTCTTTCCGGAGTTCTTTTCATCCGTCCTAAGTTGTCTTTGTTTTTTTCCACCCTCCCACCCTTTTTCTTCAATGATTAAATTCTCATCCAAGTGTCTTTTCTATTCATGTGATGCTTCTGCTATATCTTTTCTTTTGTATCGTATCTGGTGATTCTTTATGAAGATCCTTTAGTGCTTCAAGTTCATCGTTCTTCGTTCTTGTTTTCCTTTCCCGCGCATTCAATTCAAGTTCTCGGTGTTCAGCACATCATTTTCATTCTCTAATTGCTCTCCCATGTTGGAATTTTGTCCAAGTATCTCTTGTTTTTCGTCTCTCTCTATTCTATTCGGAGTGTTGAAGATATCTCAGAAGACTTTCATTTCCATTCATATCCTCTTAAATTATTTCGAGGTTCTCACCTCATCAAGTTCTTAATTTTTCTGGTGCAATATCTCTTTCTAAGCATTCATTTCAACGGTGGTTTATTTTCAGTGGGCCCATAACCCATAGGTGTTTCCCCATGATCTTACCTGGCTCTTCTAATATTTCTGGAGTCCTCAAATTCTTTTAAACATGACGTAAGAATGATTTTCATCAGTCATATTTCTTCTCCAAGAATTCTTCTAAATATTTTTCATCGTTGGCTCAACCTTTCTTATTCATGCTTTTGGAGTGCCTCAGTAATTCTTGGTGGTGTTTCTCGCCATCATTCCCTGCATTGAAGACCCAAGAAGAGTTTCTCCTAAATCTTGATCCATTCTCGGAGATTCATGGTTTTATCTTCGTGTTATCCTCTTAAATTGTTTTCGATCATGAGTAATTCCTTTCATATCTATCCGACGCATTTCATAATTGTTTTCGTTTCTCGATCCTCCGAAGGCAATCATTTCTAAAGATTTCTTTGTTCTTAGCTTTCAGCTTTCGTTCTCAAATTCTTCTCAATTGTTGTTTGTTCCTTCGTCTCTCAGTTATTATGGTGCTTCATTAAAATCTTCTATTAGGCGGATCGTCATCTCTTCGTTCTCTTGTATCCCCATTCATTCATGGTGTCCTCATTCATTTCAATTCTTACCGTGTTACGTTGAAGACTTCTTCAAGTTTGTGCTCTATCTATCTTTCCTATCTTCTCCCAAAAGAATAAGTGGTATGCCAAATCCGTTGCTTCTCATCAATTTAACTTGATGAAGGATAAGCATAACCTAATTCTTATTCTTGTTGGTCAACGTGATTTCAATTCTTCTTCCGGAGTGTTCATGGCATCAAATTCTTGGTTATAAGTGATTATCATTTTGTTTCCGGAGTTCCATGTTTTCTCAAGTATCTCGTCATGAAGCTTCATCTAAATCATTAGAAGGCCCCAATCTTGTTCTTTTTCAACCTTCAATTATTTTCTATCATCCTGTCATTTCCGGAGGTTCCTCATGGGTTTTTTTAAGGATGTAATTCTTCTCGAAGTGTTCTTTCTTGTTGGAGGTGCTCAAGTGTTCTCTATCTTGGGTTTCTAAGTTTAATTCCTTCTCCATGGTCTTTTGAGATGGTGTTATTAAATTCTTGGTTATGAGGAGTCTCGAAGGAAATTGTCAAGAATAAGATAAGTAAACCCATCTTGTCTTCTCGGAGTTATCTTGGGTTGGATTTCACCTAAAGCATTTCCTAAGGATTGTTGCTATCATGGTGTCATAAATGATTCAAGTTCTCTCCTCCTCCTCTTGGTGAAAGAATTTTTGCATATCTTGTTGCTCTCAAGCAATCAATTGTTTCGGTTGTGGTAGGTTGTCACCTCATAATTTTGAGATGTTTTCCACAAGCCCATAACAAGCTATTATTTTCGTTGTTGATTCTCCATAAACCCCGTTCACCCTATGCTTCTCATGGTGGTAGAAGTTGTTATTTTCTTCTCCGTTCTTTTCCTTCCAATGATCTACTTTCTATTCTTTTCTTCCGGAGGCGTTGTCATGATGCTTTCTTTCAACAATCATCTTGTTGTATCAAGATCATGTTCTTTCTTTACTTATTCTTTTTACCAGAGTGTTGTGTTCCATGTTGAAGTTCTTTCCTTCTTATCAAATTTTGTTCCTCTATCCTATAGAAGTCTGCCCAAATTTCTTGTGAATTCTTCCTTGTTCCTTGTGTCATCTTTCATCTCGTTTAAACATTCAATCATCATTGGTTTCACTCATTGGTCAGAGAAGCAACTAAGTTTTACCTCTTGCTCTTTCTCTTCCCCTTCTCATTCTAAATCTCGGGACGAGATCCTCGTGTAGTGGAGGAGAGTTGTAACAGCCTGGGACCGAAGCTCGAGAAGATTCCCTTTTTATTTCCATTCTCGTCCATGTTTCGTTTGGTTGTGGCATTCATCAATGCATCATTCACAACATCTGCATAGCATCGTCACTCGTTTTCGAAAACTTGCATCCGTTCATAGTTGCCGTTTCTCTCCGTTCTTGTTCTTGCCCGTTTCGAGACCAACCACACACGCACGTGCCCGCGGCATTGTTTAAAAAAACATTTTTGAAGTGCACGAAAAAATATGCTCGGATTGGGTCGAAACTTTGCGTGTGGTCTTGTTATGTTATAGGTAGACCGCCTGTCAAATTTCGCCGCAATCGGAGGTCATTTGATACCCAAACGGTCAATCGTAGTAGTGCGGCCATCGGTTATTCGTCGGCCGTTTTTGGTCTATAAATCTCGTGTCACGGGCCACAATTCTTTCTCTCATCCCCACCTAGCCCAACCTAGCTTACCTCACTACTGGAATTAGCATCTTTGCTGTCAGCCAGCTCTTTGCCGTCTGCTAGCTGACGGCAAAGAAGGTCTTTGCCATCAGCTTGCAGAAAGCTAACGGCAAAGATGCTGCTAACGGCAAAGATCATGTTTGTCGTCAGCCAGCTATTTGCCGTCTGCTAGCAGATGGCATAGAAGCTTTGCCGTCTGCTAGCAGACGGCAAAGAAAGTGGCCGTTAGCACTTCGTTAGCTAGGCTCTTTGCCGTTTGCTAGCAGACGGCAAAGAGAGGACCTAAATATCTCTCTTCCTCTCTCTCCCTCTCTCTCCCTCTCTCTCCCTCTCTCTTTCCCCTCTCTCACACCCGTGCCCGAGCCGCCTCCGCCCTGCCGGTACCCTGCGCCCCCCTGCGCCCCCTCTGCGTCCCCTCCGCCCCCCTCCGCCTCCTCCGGCCCTGCGGCCCCCGGTGCTCCCTAGCCCTCCCCGGTGCTCCCCGCCCCTCCCCGGCCCTCCCTCACCCCTCCCCGACGCCCCCTGCCCCGCCCCCTCTGGTAAGCTCTTCCCCCTCCTCTTTTTTTTTGATTTTAGTTTAGGTTTAGATTATATTATTAGGTTAGTATTAATTAGGTTAAGGTTAATTAGGTTAGTGTTAGTTTTGGTTAGTGATAGTTAGGTTAGTATTAGTTTAGGTTTATTAGGTCATTGCAAAAAGGAGAAGAAGAAGAAGAAGAAGATGAGGAGGAGGAGAAGAAGAAGAAGAAGAAGAGAAGAGCCCCTGATCCCCGACACCACTAACCCCCAGCCTCCGACGCCACCGACCCCCGACGCCACCGACCCCTGATGCCCCGGACATCCGACCACCGACGCCATCGCCCCCCGACCACCGACCCCGACCACCGACACCATTGACCTCCGACCGCCAACGCCACCGACCCTCGACACCCCAACCCCCGACACGACACCCCGACACCCCGACACGGCACCCCAGACCCCGACACAGCACCCCTACCCCGACACGACACCCCCGACACCCTGACCCCGACATGACACCCCCGACACCCCGATCTCGAAAAAGGTGCTCTTCGGCCTTCCAGAGGCCGACTGGTCATATATTTGTGAATTATGAGTTAGGTCATATATTTTTCGATTTTGTTATACAGAATATCATATTTATGTTGATCAGGTGGATTTAAATGTGTAGTTGTTTCGTCGCTACGAGGGTCTGGTGTTCGACGACCTCCCCGTGCGTTCGACGAGCTCCGCCCCTGCGTTCGTGGGTGAGCACAAATGACATCTCCTCTTGCCCCCTTCATTTCCTCTGTTCCGGTCTTCATTCCGATGAAACTTGCTAGCTATAGGTGTCTTCAATCATCAGTATGCGTGACCACTATGCGTCTCCCGTTCGAAAGGGTTGCATCTATAAATATGCATTCATTAGCATATTTATAACCGTGATTCTTTCGAATTGTCCAATGTTATCCATGGACAACCCGAGTATGTGTAGATTGGGTTTGTTTTCCCATATGCTCTGCTCTGGATCCGATGCAAAATTTTGTCAGTGCCTCCCTGTTGTTCTCTGGGTACACATCCTCTCTGCTTATTGCCGAGACGTGTATCAGGAGAACAGCAGGGAGGTGCTGCCAAAATTGTGCGTCAGATCCGGAGTAGAGCATGAGAAAACAAACCCAATATACACATACTCGGGTGGGATTAGGACCTATCTTTACCTACTAGCGTCTAGGTTGCATCGACGTAATAAAACTGACAAACTCTATTAACTGATGAATATGGTTTGCTGAATTATGTATATATTTTGTGTGTGTCCAGTAGCTAGGCAAGATGAGTGATCGTGGGTGGATGTACACCGGTCACACTAGTCAGAAAGACATGACCCGTGAATGGATAACAAAAACCAAGGAGTTTATGAGAGTCGCTTTTGCAAATGGACAGAAAAGAACCTGGTGCCCTTGTGTCGATTGCGACAACTGTAAGAAGAAGTCAGAGTTTGAAATGATCAAACACCTGCAGAAGTGGGGTTTTACGCCTAATTATATGGTCTGGACATTTCATGGTGAGTCTTCCCAACGTGCCAGAGCTGAGGTGGTTCGTCGTTGCACCGACGAGCATGGTACCGGGATCGAAGACATGGTGCAAGACTTTGATGATGCCCGGGATTCGGACGATGAGATGGAGGTATCTACAAAGTCCTTTTATGAAATGTTGGAGTCTTCAAAATGTCCTCTCCATGAGCACACTGAGCTTTGTCAGCTCGATGCCATCGCGCAAGTAGTGGCTCTGAAGGCTCAGTTCAACCTGGGCAGAAAATGCTACGACGCTATGATGACGATATTTGGACGTTTTCTACCCAAAGGCCATGTATTGCCACCAAACCTGTACCAGTCGGACAAAATCCTACGTGCGCTTAAGATGCATTATGAGAAGATAGATGCCTGTGAGAATGGTTGTGCCTTATTTAGGCTTGAGTATGCGGGCTTGAACTATTGCCCCATTTGCAATGCTTCCAGGTATGTTCTGGTAGACAACGGTATGGGTGAGAAGAGTCAGACCAAAATCCCCATTAATGTTCTTCGGTATCTGCCAATCATACCAAGACTTCGACGTCTTTTCATGGTCGAAGAGATGGCCAGACAGATGACGTGGCATAAATTGGGCAAAAGAACAGAACTAGATGCAGATGGGAATCCGATGTTAGGACACACTTCAAACGCTTTTGCTTGGAAGCACTTCGATGCATTACATAAGGATAAAGCGGCAGATCCAAGGCATCCTCGAGTTGCCATCAGCACGGATGGGTTCAATGTGTATGGTATGACGGCAGCACAATACAGTTGTTGGCCTGTATTTGTCATTCCACTCAATCTCCCCCCCAGAGAGATTATGAAAAGAAAGAACATTTTACTGACGTTGATAATTCCAGGGCCCAAATATCCGAGGAAGAATATGAATGTGTACATGCAACCTCTTAAGGATGAATTGCAAGAAGCCTGGGATAATGGGATCAAGACATACGACGCCGCTGCAAAAAAGAACTTCAAAATGCATGTGTGGTACATGTACTCGATGCATGACTTGCCAACGTATGCGCTATTCGTTGGCTGGTGTGTGCATGGAAGGTTTCCATGCCCCACATGCAAGGCAACTCTTCAGTTCCGTTGGCTAGAGGCAGGTCACAAGTTTTCTTGCTTCGACATGCATAGACAGTTCCTGGATCCTGACCATAAGTTCAGAAAAAGACAAGAGGACTTTCATCAAAGGTAGAGTTGTCAAAAACACTGCACCACCTGCGTTGACAGGCCAACAGATCTTGGATCAGATAAACGCTCTCAAGCCGGATCCAGATCGTCCAGGGTATTTCAAAGGGTATAATACGGAACATGCCTGGACTCACAAGATATGTTTGTGGGATCTGCCTTACTTTAAAGACCTCCTTTGCCCACACAACATCGATGTGATGCACACTGAAAATAATATCGCGGAGGCCCTTTTTGGTACATTGTTCGGCATGGAGGGGAAGTCGAAGGATAATCCTAAGGCTAGAGTCGATCAGGAGGCTCTATGTGATAGATCGTTACAAAACATTCGACAACCGAAAGGAAAGAAGAACTGGAGGAAGCCAAAGGCATGGTTCAGTCTTGGAAGGCCAGCTATGAGGGAAATGATCTTGTGGGTGAAAATGCAGTTGATGTTCCCTGATGGGTGTGCAGCGAATCTAAAGAGGGGAGCGAGTCTTGACAAATTGAAAATATTTGGTTTCAAGAGTCATGATTGGCACATATGGCTTGAGCAGGTAATGTCGGTGATATTGCGTGGCTTTATCCCTGAGGATGAATGGCTAGTACTGGCAGAGCTGAGCTATTTCTTCCGTGCTCTTTGTGCAAAAGAACTATCGCCTGACGTGCTAGACGAACTGGAAGAGTTGGCGCCAGAGTTGATCTGCAAGTTAGAAAAGATCTTTTAACCGGGCTTCTTTAATCCAATGCAGCATTTGATTTTGCATCTCCCGACCGAGGCAAGATTGGGGGGGCCCGTGCAAAATCGTTGGTGCTTCGCAACTGAGAGGATGCAGAAGATGCTTCGAGCAAAATGTAAAAATAAACGTAGAGTTGAAGCATCGATGGCTGAGGCATTCATTACTGAGGAGGCAGCAAACTTCGTGACAGCACACTACAAAGCCAAGAATCGTCATTTGCATAATCTGAAGCCTCGATACAATGATGGCGACCGTGAAAAAGGTCGATCCATGCTCAGCCTATTCAAAGGGAAGCTCGCACCAGCCGGTGCTTCAAAATCAATAGCGTTGGATGTCGAAGAATGGCGGACCATTTCATTGTATATCTTCAACAACCTAACAGAAGTGCGGCCGTAAATCGAGTAAGTTCTCGGTACATTGTTTTGCAACTTCTAATTCCTTTGAAATGCTCTTATTCCTGGATATGTGATACAGTCGATACATCGCCAAATTCTCGGATGGAGCGGTGATCCAAAAGGATTCCATCGAAGAGTATGAGCTTCTGGCAAAGCATGCAGGCGGCTATCCCGGTTTCATCTCTTGGTTCAAGCAAACGGTAATTTCCATTAATTGGACCATTTCATTTCTTCGCCTAGTTTGTGGCTAATGCAACAATCCTTTCATATTAAACTTGTAGGCTAATGCAAAGTCTATGGACTCCGAATTGAGACGAGTCGCTAATGGTTTTGATTATAAGGTCCGTTCATTTGACAAATACGACATCAACGGGTATCGCTTTCATACTTTTGGCAAAGAGCTATCTATGGCCGACCGAAAGTCTACAAATTGTTGTGTCTCCGCTGTCGGCAAAGGAGGGGTCGAGTATTATGGAAGAGTTGAAGCAATTTATGAACTTACATTCTTTGGTGAAAACCCACCAAACGTCGTAGTCTTCAAATGCTATTGGTTCCAGCCGAAGGAGACTAGAAGGACTCATGAACATATAGGGCTAGTCGAAATCAAACAAAGCTCCCATTTAGATGTTCCCGATGTCTAATATTGCGGCTCAACAGGCGACCCAAGTTTTCTATCTACCGTGGGCCTGCCAAATGGATCCAAATTTGAAAGGTTGGGATGTCGTTTATGATGTGCCGCCACATTTTAGACCACCTCCCCTCAATGAAGATGATTATGAACCTCACATTAACCCAGACACATATGAAGGAGAATTCTTCCAAGAAACACGTGTTTCTAAAAAATGTTTCAAGAACCGCTCTACTTCACCCCAGAACATTGAGGTCGACAGCGACAGTGAACCCGACTTCACCCCCGAGCCGGAACAAGAAGAGACGGAAGAAGAAGAGGTTACTGCTGTGGATGACCTAATAATGCTTGATCGATTACATAGAGGCCTTCCATATGTTGATGCATTTATTGATGATGCTGATGAGCACGTCATTACTGATAGTGATGATGATTATGCATTTATTGATCCCGGAGCATATATAGACGATGAAGATTAATATTAGTAATGTGAGGTATTCAATTATTATTATGTACATATATATTATTAATTAGTTCATGTTATTAGGTATTCAATTTTTTTATGTTGAACTAATTTTGTTCACTCTTTGTCATTGCAGGTGTTGACAGATGGTGGGCTCGGGTCGAGAGCGCTCTGAGCCTCCTTCCTCGGTGCGTGTTGGGAGGGGTCCTATTATTCCACCCCAGCAACTCCGGAGAGTGTTGGTACACAGCATGCAGACACCGGCGGATGCTTCTTCTTCGACCGGGAGAGGTCGGGGGAAGACGAAGAGAGGTGCTAGAGGTAGGAAGGCTGCCGTGCCTTCCTCGCCGCCACCCCCAGCTGATTCTCCCGAGCATAGGAGTGGTCGTCTCAGGTGGACCCGTCCGACTTGGACCCGTCTCGGATTCCGGTCCACGAGCCTCGGGTCAACGTGCCTCGGGTCACCAAACCTTCGTCCCAGGAGACTCCGGTCCCAGAGTCTTCATCCCAGGAGACTCCGGTCACAGAGTCTTTGTCCCACGTGACTCCGGAGGCTAGTGGCCATGCTTATGGTGGCGAGGACAACTTGTCTGAGGACACCTATAGCAAGGGCGAGCTGGTTGAGGAGGGCAAGAAGGTCTACCAGCGTGGTTGTACAAAGCTCCCGCCCGTGCCGACGACCCGCGAGCAGAGGTGGTTGATTGCGCCTAATGCGGAGAAGTAAGTGCATTTACTCTTTTTTTAACCTTTTGCCTTCATGTTTCTTCAAATTAATATCTAATGTGTTGGCCTTGTCATACTGTAGGGGTTGGAAATACGAGCGTGGTGTCTGCAGGCCCAACCAGGTCCTTGGTGTGCTTCTCCGGCACCACTTCCCGGGGAAGGTCCAGTTGCCCGGTGAGGCTCCACAAGTAGCACTGACCTGGGAGCTGTACATAGCTGCCCTGGCCCCGCCGAAGGAGATGGTTGACGGTGTCTTGTGCGAGACGGTGGCTGACATTGTGATCCGTCGCTTTTGGGTAATTTCTCCTTTACAGAATTAAAAATCAACAACACCTAGTGATTGTACTAATCAGTGTTGTCTTGTTTGATTGCAGACCTTCTAGAGGTGTCTTGAGGAAGACTAGGCGAAAGCGGTTGTTGTTCTCGAAGCCGAGTGCAAGCACCTACTCAGAAGTTACGACACGAGGCTCGGGTGCAGGCTATTCGAGACTACTACGCCTCGACTAACATTAAGAGGGCCAAGAAGAAGTGCCGCAAAAATTATCTGATTAAGGAGAAGTTAATGAAGGTAATTATCTATTCTTAAGGCCTTGTACTTAGTTTCTTTGATTTGATTCGTAGGCGTAGCGCTGAAATTTCTCTTGTCTAACTTAGGTGCCCCCAAGATGGTGTGCGGATAGGATGGACTATTGGGAGGCATTGGTGGATGAGTGGTGCTCTCCCCAATGGCTAGCCGAACACAACAAGGCCAAGGATAAGTGTTCCCAAATGAGAGGTGTGCCACACCATCAAGGGAGCTCCAACCTATTTGAGTACGGGGATCACTTGGTATGTGGTTTGCTTCATGATTCATGAAATTTCATTCTTCACGCTAGCTTGAGACCTTAACTAATATTTTGTTCCTCTCTTTTAGGCGCGAGAAAACAAGAAGTAGGTGCCACCTCTATTCGACCTCTATGCCATGGCCCATACTGCCTCATACAAGAAGGCCAAGGCATTCTCTGAGGATGACCTCGATCATCCAGAGAGCTTTAGCAACATCTCCTCCCACAAAAAGCTCGTGAGGTACAGAGATGAGGGGAAGGCGAGGAAAGGGGAGGACTTCAACCCGAGCCAGAGTCCTTTTGATCCAGAGCTCGTGATGATATCTGGTGGCGGGAGGCCTCATGGCTTGATAGCCATTTGGGATGGACTGATACGTTGTCCTAGAACTCTCCCGGAGATCTAGAAGCGCCAAACGAGCTCTGATCCTGAGATAAGGCCTCGCCCACGGCCAATGGAGCTCGCCATTGAGGCTAGGGCCTAGGAGCTTCTGGTGGAGGCAAACAGGCAGGCGACACAGAGGGAGAGGGACATGGAGGAGAGGACGACTAGGCTCTTGGACGAGGAGAGGAACTGGAACTACGCGTCTCACCGGGCCCTATACGAGCTCCTCGTGGTAAGTTTCTCCTGCATATTAGGAAAATCATGCCCATAATGTTCGTTTCATCCCTAACTAATATGAATGACCCGTGAAAACAAAATGTGCAGACCATGTGCCAGAACAATGGTCAGACCCCTCCCACGATGCCCCATATTGCTATAGCACCCACGATGAGTTTCATTTGAATGGTCATTAGTTACTAGTATTCACATTGGAGTTGCATCATGCTAAGGAGACATTGCAAATGATCTTTGGTGCAGCGTGCCTCCCGACAAGCATCGACCGATCCTTTCGCGTCTGCCGCAACCCCGACCGGTCCTTCTACGTCTCACCCTGGCGCAAGCCTGACCGGTCCTCCACCTCCGTGATGATGGTAAGTTTTCCCAAGTGTTTTGCTTAACAAATGCATACTTAGCTTAAGAAATGACCTAATTAGCTCCAAAATGACCTATACTTAGCTTATTCTCCTCAAAAATGACATAACCTTACTTAGCTCCAAAATGATATATTCTACCTAGGATAGCTATAAAATGACCTATACATAGCATTTTTTCCTCCAAAATGACTTGATATGCTTAGTTAGCTAGAAAATGGCATAACTACCTAGGATAGCTCAATAATGATCTATAGCTAGCTTAGCTAGTTCATTTATGACATAATTAGCTCACTTAGGTACAAAATGGCATAACTACCTAGGATAGCTCAATAATGATCTATAATTAGCTTAGCTAGTTCATTTATGACATAATTAGCTCACTTAGGTAAAAAAAATGGCATAATAACCTTGGTTTAGCTCCAAAATGACCTAGACTTAGCTTATTTTCCTCAAAAATGACATAATAACCTTACTTAGCTCCAAAATGATATATTCTACCTAGGATAGCTATAAAATGACCTATACTTAGCATTTTTCCTCCAAAATAACTTGATATGTTTAGTTAGCAAGAAAATGGCATGGCTACCTAGGATAGCTCAATAATGATCTATAGCTAGCTTAGCTAGTTCATTTATGACATAATTAGCTCACTTAGGTACAAAATGGCATAACTACCTAGGATAGCTCAATACTGATCTATAATTAGCTTAGCTAGTTCATTTATGACATAACTAGCTCACTTAGGTAAAAAATGGCACAATAACCTTGGTTTAGCTCCAAAATGACCTATACTTAGCTTATTTTCCTCAAAAATGACATAATAACCTTACTTAGCTCCGAAATGATATATTCTACCTAGGATGGCTATAAAATGACCTATACTTAGCATTTTTTTCTCCAAAATGACTTGATATGCTTAGTTAGCTACAAAATGGCATTACTACCTTGGAGAAGAGGAGAGGAGAGGAGAAAAAGGAAGAGAAGATAAATTCTTCTTCTTCTTCTTTTTCTTCTAGCTAGTCTTCTTCTTCTAACTTTCATCTTTCCTAATTTGCAGATTTGCTATAGATGAGGAAGCTTGCATTGATGGAGTGTACTCTTCTACTTGTGCTTCCTTTTTATTTATGGAAACTTGTTTTGGATATGTATGTATGGATATGTTGCTGGAAACCATTGTATGTTGGATATGTTGTTGGAAACTTGTATGTTGGATATGTTGTTGGAACTTATTGTTGGTATGCTTGTTGAAACTAATTGTTGGTATGCTTGTTGGAAACTTTTATTATTGATATGTTAGATATATATGTGATATTCTGTCAAATTGAATGATTTTAAGAAAAAATAGAAAAAACAGGGGCTATATAGCCACTTTGCCGTCTGCTGGTGGACGGCAAAGAGCTTTGCCATCTGCCAGTGGATGGCAAAGCTGCCACGTGGCAGCTACCTGTGCAACCTGGGGTTGCACCAGGATGTCCTAGGTTGGTTCTTTGCCGTCTGCCAGTGGACGGCAAATAAACCACCTAGGCCGGCAAAGAAACAGGTGCTTTGCCGTCCGCTGGCAGATGGCAAAGACCTAAGTTCTTTGCCGTCTGCCAGCGGACGACAAAGCACACCGTTAAGACCTTAACGGACCTAAGTTGCCATGTGTGCCATCCATGCCCTTTGCCGTCCGCTGGCAGACGGCAAAGATGCAAAGGTCTTTGTCATCTGCTAGCAGACGACAAAGCGCCCTTTACCGTGGCTTATTCAGCTGGATGGTTGGCCATTTGCTAGCGGACGACAAAGCCTTTGCCGTCTGGGATGCATGCCTTTGCCGTCTGGGATGGCTGACGGCAAAGTGCCTGATTCCTGTAGTGCCTCTCTGTTCGTGGTCATCGGATCGCGATCGGACGGATGAGGTCCATCCCCCTAGTGCCATTCCCTATTTAACCCCCCATGGAGAGATCCCCCTCACTTTCTAGGGTTTCCCCCATGTTAAAATTACACCCTGGGATAGCAAGGATGGATGTCATTTTATAGTTTGATTTTGCCCGTAGTCGGACCCTGCTCTTCTGTATGATGTTTGACTATGTTGTTGTATTGATGTGATATTGATGTACCTTGTGGCGAGTGTAAGCCAATTACATATTCTCATCTCTTCTATACATGTACTTGTAATGATATCCATTCTTGCAACACGATGAGATGCGCTCTTATCCCTGTCGAGGCCCTCGAGCCAAAGTAAGGATAGGGTCACATCTTGGGCATGACACTCTGGTTCCCCCTTTCCTCCCCAACTTCTTTGTGGCCTTAGTTCGTCCCATTGGAGGCACCGGGGCTAGGAGAGGCTGTAGCGTGGGGGACATGACTTATTCAGGCTAAGGGGCGGGGCAGTCCATATTTACTGCTTGATTCAACCACTCTTCTATGTTGGAAGAAATATTGTATTTAAGAATCATCATGTTCGGACGAAGAAGATCAGCACAAAGAAAATTACCTCTTTTGACGTATGTGCTTTGGAGTAGCCATTGTCAACCCCATCCATGGGAAACTCCCCCCCCCCTTCATTTTGAAGAGCAATGCCCACAAGCTGTTAAGGTTAGCATGAAAGAAATAGTGGATCGTTGACAGGTCTTTGGGAGTATGAAGTCACATCGGGTTGGCTCGAAGCTGAAGTGGCAAGATTTTGCTGTGCAACATCACATCGATGATGTGCACCATCTTGGCATGAGTTCCGAGCTTGAGGATCTATGACTGGAGGATAGAGACCTTAGGATTGCCCCATTCCACATTCTTCGGCTGCCACGAATGTAGTTTCCTCGACGACAACCGTTTGAAGGGCAGGAGTGCAACCATGTTGTCGGCCTGGGGTTCGGTGATGTAGAACCACTCCTCTTGACACCTATTCACCGTCTCTATGTAGGTGCCTTCCATTCACTCCGTGCTCTGGCGTTTACTAATCATCGCTCGGACGCATTTGGCGGTCATTGCCCTAGCCGCTCTTGGGTTTGGAGTAGAAAGTGCTTATCCATAAGCTAAAGTGGGGGGATCCACAGGAAAGCCTCACATATTTAAATGAACTCGACAAGGCAGATGATCGAATTTAGGGCTAGAGTGTAAAAACCAACCCCGTAAAAAAAGAGAATCCCCCGCATGAAAGGATGCAACAGGAAACCAAGACCTCTGACGAGGTGGGAAATAAAAATGACCTGTTCCCCATCTTGGGGATTGGGGACATGTTAGTTGGGCTATGGAACCCTGCAGGCTTCACCTGTTGGAATGTAACTACCTCACAAAGGTCATTGATAGTGGTGAGGACCACCGTTGAACGAGACCTCCGCCCGTTTAGATTTGCGTCTGCCATTGTGGTGTAAAGGAGCAGAGAAGTCCGTGGTCACAGGAAGCGGGAGGAGATTTCAATGCTCAAGTGAGAAGGAGGCATGATGGGGAAGGATTAACTGTTGTAGGCCTTTATAGGATGGTGATAAGGCAACGAGTCCCCTTAACTACGCTAGTGAAATCACCATGTTTCGTATGAATCAAACTATTGTGAACGTGCGTGGTGTTATACTTGATTGATGATATCCCCTAAAACAAGGGGCACAAACTTTCTTTTGATACCGCAGACCAAGTGCCACCTCGAACCGCAGCTCGAGTAAGTTATGACCGATGTGTATGATGTAATTAAAATGACGATTTGGTAAAGTTTGTCTGATCCTCGCCATAGTATTGGTTTTCCATAAAACACCTTAGATGAATTAAAGGGCCGAGCAAGTTTCTTGGATATTTTTGAACTTGTCGATCGAGCCAAAGACTGTATTATCCAAAGTCAAGTATCTAGATACTGCGAAGTGAAGATTCCTATGATTGGCGTCGAAGACTAGTTCGGGGGCTACTGAGGGAGTCCTGGACCACGGGGTCCCAACTAAGATGGGCTACTTGGTGGGCTAGGCTGAGGGACCATCAAGGAGAAGGACTTCAAAGGCTTTGAGATGAGGCGTGTGCATCCTGGATTCTGCCTTAGACTTGACATTCTCTCCAAGAAAGGAAGATTCCATTTGGCGTCTAATGCATAGATGGTAACTGACATTCATGTAAAACTAGATACCCCCGGTGCCTATATGAACCGTGGGGTTTAGCTTGTCGAGTACATACATATGCAACATCATAACCCCCTATAGTTTAGTCCACAAATACATGATCCCAAGGTAGATCAACTCTGTAATCTCCATAATATTAATACAACAAAGCACGATGTAGGGTTTTACCTCCATCGAGAGGGCCCTAACTTTGGTAAAAGCCTCGTGTTCTTCGTGTCTTGTTACGATCTATCTGATCTCAGAGCTTGAGCCCCCTACCAGAGATCTGTCGGTTTTGACGACAACATAGGGTATTACACCTCACGGTGACCTAAACCTGCCTAAACCCTTGCATGTTGGTAGGTGGTTCCGCTCTTTGCGCACGACAATCCCCACAGTCAAACCGCAAAGGGGCCCTTCGCCGGTCTCATAGGTTGTCGTACCTCGACATCTAGGGCACACCAGATAGGGGAGTCATGTGTGTGAACCCGCACCAACTTTCTACGCGCCTACTACATCATCACCCATGGAGCCCAAGAAGGCCAAGGGTACTTCCATGACCTCCCCATCCCCATCCAAGGTACCCATGCCGACGGCTACGGGCAATGGAGGCGGAGGCGAACACTGCTCCCATCACACTAGTGAGCACACTCTCCACATCAAAACTGCCCGAAGTTCATCGAGCCACGACCCCATTGCCATGATGTCCATGGACGCCCTGGCGAAATCCAAGGACAACACGGCCGCAGCGAAGCACGCGTTGTGTCCATCGCAGGACGGATGTGGCAAACACCCACGGGATGGCAACTACCCCAGACGGTGTGTTGACACAAATCCTGCGCATCACTCCAAGGATGCACAGGGCCAAGCACATCGCCAATCCTATGACGAAAACAAGCAGTGGATGGAGGAACAGGACGGGATCCTTCTGACTCAGCCAGGAGTAATAGCGTCACCCACGCTTCGCGCCACACCATGCCATAAACATCGGTGGAAGCCTTGGGGGAAGCTCAACTACTGCTGGACTTCCCTCATGTGCTAGAGAAGATGAAGGAGTGGAGGGCTACTATCCAGAGTCTCCTCAGCATTGCCAACTATGACAAGCCAGAGAAGGCGGGCCTTCGTATGTGCACCCCACAATGCAAGCAAGGCCAGCTGGAGAGTGCAGTGTTGGCGGAGCACCTACGATGCAATCACCTCCACAACAACATCAACATACCCACCGGACCGACACATGGGATGATATGTCCATGGCTTTGTTGGTCCCCCGATAACGACAATACGAACGCTAGGTCGTGTGGGATCGGCAAAAGGAGCATGCCCGCACCACCACCAAGCATCGTCAGGAGGCGCGCCGTCAGTTCAACGACCATGCTGAGCTAGAAGTTGATGAGCCAATGCCAGGGGTACTGGGGAGCCTGCCTTACAAGATGGGCTGGCCCGTGTTCACTTGTGAGCTGCGGCAAGTCTGCTTGCCCTCTTCCAAAATGATTAAGCTTGATTTGCTGGATAAATACAACGACAAGATTAGCCCGTCAGAGTTCCTTAGCATATACGCCATCGCGGTGCAATCTGCCGAAGGACGCGGTGAGAAAGTGTTTGCCAACTACTTACCATTAGCACTCAAACCCAACGCGAGGAGTTGTCTCATGAAGTTAATGGAGGGCTCCATCTCCTCCTGGGCGGACTTGCGCAACCAATCTGTTGGAGCTTATCATGGTGGTCACAAGCTCCCTGGTCATCCTATCGACTTGCACGTGCTCCCCAAGAGAGATGGAGGGTTGCTCCGCAAGTATATATAACATTTCAGTCGCTTCGAGTAAAACATCCCAAACAACGATCCTGCCACCATCATCGCCGTGTTCCATGCAAACATACGCAATAGGCAGATGTGTCAGGAGATGAGCATCAACAAGGTACACAACATCACCGAGCTCTATGCTCTGGCTAACAAGTGCACGCGGGCTGAAGAAGGGAGGAGACTCCACGAGGAAGATGTCGGTATGGAGGTCGACTCCGATGACAGAGATGCATCCAACTCGAAGAAGAAGTGCCAGAAGCGCAACTCTAAGAAGAAAGCCCGCCAAGGGCTCTAGAAACTCCAACGCCGGCAAGAAAGTGAAGAAGTATAGCTACGACAAGGGATCTGCCACATTCTCGTGTGATGATGAAGCCGTGGCTGGGGAGAAGACCATTAAGACCACAGAATCAAATGAAGTCCAAACGCGATAAAAATTTATAGAGAAATATTTTGGAATATATGTGATTTTTGGGAGTTGGAATCAACACAAACGGAGGCCCACAACAACCACGACATACCAAGGTACGCCAGAGGGCCCAGGCACGCAGTGATGTATTATGCTCACCTCATAAGTTAGTTGGAGTTCTGGTTCATGTGCAAGGAAGCTTATATCTGGAAGAAAATTGTGTTAAAATCTAAGAACAATTGGAGTTATGGATATCCAGGAATATAAGAAACGGTTTTTGGCCAGAAAATGGGAACGCTGAACAGAAGTGAACAGAGAGGGAGATCCAATCTCGGAGGTGCTGCTACCCCTTCGCTGCCATGGGGGACATGGACCAGAGCGGGAACTCTCCTCCCATATAGGGGGAGTCCAAGGAAGAAGAATAAGGAGGTGGGATCTTTCCCCCTCTCTCTCGGTGGCGTCTGAACGTCGTCAGGGCAATCATCGTGATGACGATATACACCAGCAACTTCGTCGCCGTTAGCACCAACTCTCTCCCCCTCTATGCAGCAGTGCAACACCTCTCTTCCCCAGTGTAATCTCTACTTAACTATGGTTCTCAACTCCATATATTATTTCCCAATGGTATGTGGCTATCCTAAGATATTTGAGTAGATCCGTTTTGTCCTATGGGTTAATTGTGGCATGATGTTATTGATATGGGTTGTATGTTGATATTGTGTTGTCCTATGGTGCCCTATGTGTCGCGCAAAAGTGACGAATCCCTGCTCTAGGGTGTTGCAATATGTTAATGATATGCCTATGGTGGATGGCGTGAGTGACAAAAGCACATACCCGAGCTGCTGGGTTGTTGCGTACGGGAGTAACGGGGACTTGATACTTCATGCTATGGATGGGTTTTACCTTAATGATCTTTGGTAGTTGCGGATGCTTGCTAGAGTTCCAATCATAAGTGCATATTTTCCAAGTACGGAAAGTCTATTAGCGTATGTCCCTCCCTCATTCCATATAACAAATATCTATCATATTATATTCAATTGCCTAGGGACAATGTTTCTCTTGCATTACACAAAAATCTTTCTAAGGAGTTATTTACTTTAATTATTATTCTATTAAAAAAGCACCTAACTTTTATTTTCACATTCTTTATTATCTTCCAAAACTATCTTTACCTCTACAAATTACTTTTAGTTTTATCCCCGCAAAGCAGTTTCATACTTGTTCTAGGTAAAGCAAATTTTAAGTGTGTGTAGAGTTGTATCGGTGGTTGATAGAACTTGAGGGAATATTTGTTCTACCTTTCGCTCCTTGTTGGGATTCGACACTCTTACTTATCGAAAAAGGCTACAAATGATCCTCAACACTTGTGGGTTATCAAGACCTTTTCTCGCGCTATCGCCGGGGAGCAATAGCGTGGCGTGAATATTCTCGTGTATGCTTGTTTGCTTTATCATTAAGTAATTTTTATTTTTTTTATTATTTGTTTTCTATATTTAAATATGGGTAGGAAACGCAAAATACCAAAAAAATAGATGTACTTGCTGCACCAAAAGATGAGGAGCCACTAGTGTTCCCTACTATCGAACCTTATTACTTGAATCATCTTCGATCCCTTTGTGCTCATGCTGAAACCCCAACTAGCTTAGTTGAGGGAATCATTAAAAGAGCATGCTCATTATGTGCGACACCGCTTATCTCAAAAAGGGAAACTCTTGTGGCATCAAATTAATAGTTTGTGTTGCTATGCTTGGAATTTATGCGAAATACATGAGTTTACTTGTTGTTTTGGAGAAACTAAAAATCACCTTCCCTACCAGTGTGTGTTTAATGATAATCAAATACTATCTTCTTATGCTAAGGAAGCCTATTATTATTATGATGTTGAACAAATTGAAGAATTTGTCGCTCTTAAAGGTGCTTATGAAATTCCTTCTTTGATTGAAAAGTATGGTGCTACTCTTTACAAAACTGAAAATTTTACCATACTTAAATATTGCTATGAAAACTATCCTTCTAATGTTTATGTTAAATAATTTATTGGAAGAATGACCACTGCCTTGGGAGAAACTAATATTCTGCAGGAATCTATGGAAGAGGAAGTTGCGGAAATTGTGAGCTCATTAGATGAAAAAGATGAGGAGGAGATCGAAGAACAATAGGAGGAAAAGCAGATTAGCTACCCGTACCCACCTTCTAATGAGAGTAATTCTTCAAATCATACATTATCTAATTTCCCTTCGTGGTTACCGAAGGATGAATGCTATGATGATTGCTATGATCCCTTGGATTTGTTTGGAATATCCCTTTTTGATGAAATTGATGCTTGATATGCTTGTGGCCATGATGCCAATATGAATGATTCTTATTGAGATGAAATTGCTATAGCTCCTTATGTTAAGCATGAAATTGTTGCTATTGCATCCACACATGATAGTCCTATTATCTTTTTGAATTCTCCCAACTACACTATATTGGAGAAGTTTTCTCTTGTTGAGGATTATATTGATGGGTTGCGTTTTTCTACTACACATGATGATTTTGATGAATATGCATGTGCTTTCTGATCCTACTTGCAATTTTTATGAGAGAGGAACTACATCTTCACCTCTCTATGTTTCCAATACTACAAAATTGCAAAAAACTGTTTATGCTATGTATTGTCGTTTACTTTGTGTGAATTAATTGTTCTTTTATTACATACCAATGCATAGGAAGAGAGTTAGATTTCATTGTTACATGATATTTATCACCTTTTGCTCACTACTAAATTACAAATCATTGTTAATTAATATTTGCTTTGATATACGTTGGGATCCGGTTGGATCCATTACTTGAGAGCTTAATGGCTTTAAAGAAAGCGCTGCCAGGGAGACAACCTGGAAGTTTTAGAGAGTTGTTTTATTCTGTTGTGTTCTTTTATAAAGTTTAAAAACAAAAAATATAGAGGGTAACCTAAAACTTCACAAAAGGAAAGGTGAATGTGAGAGAGATGATGAGCATCGTTGAAGTGGGGGCTAGTCGTGAACTTTGTTCATGCCGATGGAAACTTTGTGAATCTTGAATTACAAAAACTTTTAAACAAAAATAATTATCCCCTTTTACAAATCCATTGTATTAAAAAATAATGTGCCAAGATTTGCCTGTAGGATGATTATATTGCTTGTCGGTATTTGCGGTGTAAAAAACAGAAACTTTGGCTATAGTGCGTGAATTTACATTTTTTACTAGAACGTCAAAAGTGTCTGAAATTTTTACACAGTATTTCGATACAAAATATTTATTTCTTCCTAATTGTTTAGAAGTTTTGGAGTTACATAAGTATGGTCAAATTTCATATTACTACAGACTGTCGTGTTTAAGACAGATTCTGTTTTTGATGCATTGTTTTGCTTGTTTTGATGAAACTATCGATTTTATCGGTGGTATAAGCCATGGAGGAGTTATAATACAGCAGGTATAATGAAAATAGAAAATATGAACGTGTTTTCAATAGTACTTAAAGTAGTAATTTGCTTTATTATACTAACGGATCTCACCAATTTTTTGTTAAGTTTTGTGTGGATGAAGTGTTCAAAGATCGAGGAGGTCTCGATATGAGGAAAAGGAGGAGAGGCAAGATTTCAATCTTGGGGATGCCCAAGGAACCCCAAGTAAATATCCAAGGAGGCTCAAGTGTCTAAGATTGGGGATGCCCCGGAAGGCATCCCATCTTTATTCAACAAGTATCAGTATGTTTTCGTTATCGTTTCGTTCATGTGATATGTGGAAATCTTGGAGAGTCTTTTGTGTTTAGTTTTCACTTTTTTTTATGCACCATGCTGGTAGGATATTTTCCATGGTTAATTTATAGAATGCTCACTGCACCTCACATATATCTTTTGAGTATGGCTTTATAGAATGCTTCATGTGCTTCACTTATATCATTTGAAGTTTGGATTGCCTGTTTCTCTTCACATAGAAAACCGTTATTTGTAGAATGCTATTTTGCTTCACTTATATTTATTAGAGAATGGTATTTTGTAGAAAGAATTAAAATCTCTTGCTTCACTTATATCTATTTAGAGAGTCAACGGGAATTGGCCATTCACATGGTTTGTCATAAAATCCTACATAAAACTTATGGATCATTGAATATGATATGTTTGATTCCTTGCAATAGTTTTGCAATATAGAGAGTATTATATGTAGGAGGTACTAGTGGACCATCATGTTTAGTAAGATATTGGTGTTAAGGTTGTGATTCCTCAAGCATGCACGTATAGTCTCCCATTATGCCAGGAAGTTGGGGCAGAATTTATCTTTGATTTTCTATCCTTGTGTGAAGGTCGGGGGCGCGCGATGGTTAACTCCTACCAACCTAACCCCTAGGAGCATATGTAGTAATACTTTGCTTTGATGGCTAATAAACTTTTGCAATAAGTATGTGAGTTCTTTATGACTAATGAGAGTCCATGGATTATACGCACTCTTACCTTTCCGCAATTTGCTAGCCTCTACGGTACTATGCATTGCCCTTTCTCACATCGAGAGGCGTTGCAAACTTTGCCGGTGCATCCAAATCCCGTGATATGATACGGTCTATCACACATAAGCCTTATTATATCTTCCTCAAAAAAATCCACCATACCTACCTATTATGGCATTTCCATAGCCATTCCGAGATATATTGACATGCAACTTCCACCGCTTCCACTTTGATAACTTGAGCATTCATTATGACATTGCTTTGCATGATCGTAAGATAGCTATATACATGATATTTCCATGGCTTGTCTGTTTTTTGATATATTTGCTACTCTAGATCATTCCACATCATGGTACACTACCAGAGGCATTCATATAGAGTCATACTTTGTTCTACTATCGAGTTGTAATATTTAGTTGTAATACTGAGTTGTAAGTAAATAGAAGTGTGATGATCATCATTATTCATTATTAGAGCATGTCCCAGTGAGGAAAGGATGATGGAAACTATCATTCCCCATAAGTCGGGATGAGGCTCCGGACAAAGAAAAAATAAGAAAAATAAAATAAAAAGAAAAAACAAAAGAAAGAAAGAAAAAAAAGAAAAAAAAGAGGGACAAAGAGAGAAGGGGCATGCTAATTCCGCACTTGTGTTTCAAAGTAGAACCATGTTTTTCATATAGAGAGTCTCCTACGTTGTCACTTTCATATACTAGTGGGAATTTTTCATTATATAGTTAGATGCACACCCACTTAGTTTTCATATTGATATTTCATACAGTTATAGCTCTTAGTGCATCGTGGCATGGCAATCCCTACTCCTCGCATTGATATCAATTGATGGGCATCTCCATAGCCCGTTGGTTAGCCACATCGATGTGAGACTTTCTTACCGTTTTGTCTTCTCTATATTTACCCCTATCATCCTACTCTATTCCACCCATAGTGCTATATCCATGGCTTGCGCTCATGTATTGCATGAGATTTGAAAATAATGAAGCGCGTTAAAAAGTATGAACCAATGGCTTGGCTGACACCGGGGTAGTACATGATTTATACTTTGTGTTAAGAAGACACAGCATGGCAATCCTATATGATTTTGTAGGGATAGCGTTCTTTAGCCTTGATATTTTGAAAGACATGATTGTTTGTTGGGATGCCTGAGTATTAATGTCTTTATTTCAAATTGTAGACTATTGATTTGAATCACTCATGTCTTAATATTCATGCCATAATTAGATATATGATCAAGATTATGCTAGGTAGCATTCCACATCAAAAATTATCTTCCTTTTTATCATTTACCTACTCGAGGATGAGCAGGAATTAAACTTGGGGATGCCGTTACGCCTCCATCGTATCTATAATTTTTGATAGTTTCATGCAAATATTATACAACTTTCACATATTTTTGGCAACATTTTATATGATTTGTTTGACTAATATATTGATCTAATGCCAGTGCTAGTTCTCGTTTGTTGCATGTTTTTGTTTCGCAGAATATCCATATCAAACGAAGTCCAAACGCGATAAAAATTTGCAGAGAATTATTTTGGAATATATTTGATTTTTGGGAGTTGGAATCAACGCAAATGGAGGCCCACAACCACCACGAGATACCAGGGCACGCCAGACGGCCTAGGCGCGTGGGGATGTATTGTGCTCACCTAGTAAGTTGGTTGGAGCTCTACCTCGGGCGGAAGGAAGCTTATTTTCGGAAACAATCGTGTTAAAATCCCCACGCAATTAGAGTTACAGATCATTGGGGATATAAGAAATGGTTTTCGGCGAGAAAATGGGAACGCGATACAGAAGGGAACAAAGAGGGAGATCCAATCTTAGAGGGGCTCCTGCCCATCCGCCGCCATGGAGGCCATGGCCCAGAGCGGGAACTCTCCTCCCATCAAGGGGGAGGCCAATGAAGAAGAAGAAGGAGTGGGCTCTCTCCCCCTCTCTCCTGGTGGCACCGAAACACTGCCGGGGCAATCATCGTGACAGTGATCTACACCAACAACTTTGACACCGTCAATACCAAGTTTCTCCCCTCTATGCAGCGATGTAACAACTCTCTTTCCCGCTATAACCTCTACTTAAACATGGTGCTCAGCTTTCTATATTATTTCCCAATGGTATGTGGCTATCCTATGATGTTTGAGTAGATCCGTTTTGTCCTCTGGGTTAATTGTGGTATGATGTTATTGATATGAGTTGTATGTTGATATGGTGTTGTTCTATGGAGCCGTCTGTGTCGTGCAAACGTGAGCGATCCCCGCTCTAGGGTGTTGCAATATGTTAATGATTTTCCTATGGTGGGTGGCATGAGTGACATAAGCACATACCCGAGTAGGTGGGTTGTTGCATATGGGAGTAAAGGGGACTTGAGACTTCATGGTATGGTTGGGTTTTACCTTAATGAACTTCGGTAGTTGTGGATGCTTGCTAGATTTCCAATCATAAGTGCATATGATCCAAGTATGGAAAGTGTGTTAGCGTATGCCCCTCCCTCATTGCATATAACAAGTATTTGTCATATCATATTCAATTGCCTAGGGACATTCTTTCTCTTGTGTTACATAAAAAGCTTCCTACTAAGCAATTTACATTTATTGTTCTTTTATTAAAACAACGCATAACTTTTATTTCCGCGTTCTTTATTATCTTGCCAAACTATCTTTACCTCTACAAAGTACTGTTAGTTTTATTCCCGCAAAGTAGTTTCATACTTGTTCTAGTTAAATCAAACGTTAAGTGTGTGTAGAGTTGTATCGGTGGTCGATAGAACTTGAGGGAATATTTGTTCTACCTTTAGATCCTCATTGGGATTCGCCACTCTTACTTATCAAAAAAGGCTACAAACGATCCCCTACACTTGTGGATTATCAAGCTGCATCATGCCAACCTTCAATGCAGCAACTCTTGCTTTGGTGCCGACCCTGATGTCAATCTCCCCTTGTGCCACACGCCTAGTTCTTACTAGCCCTGCATCGAGTTGCAAATATGAACAACCAAACTAGTATCAAATACCCAAGAGCTACTAGGTATGTCAGCAAGGTATGTCTATAACATATGTAACAAGTGTACCTTTGCCTGAAGAAGCATCTCCGATCTTCTTTGCATGGTCAGCAAGACACTTGCTACAGTACCTATTCCAGTGACTAGCTTCCTTGCAATGAAAGAAAATGGTCTTTGAGTTTGGTCCGGACTTTGGCTTAGTGCAGAGACAACCTTCTTCGCACCCTTTGCCTTACCCTTTTTCTTGTACCAAGTCTTCTTCAACTTAGCCGAGTTCTGCACCATCAACACTTGACGCGTGCCTTTCTTAATATCCTCCTCTGCCACCTTGAGCATCCCATGCAATTCAGTGAGATTCTTATCCATGCTATGCATATGATAGTTCGAGATGAACATCCCCATAGCTAGCTAGAAGAGAACCCAAAACTGCATTAGTAGCCAGCTCATCCTAGAGAGGGAAGCCCAACCGATCCAAAGCTTGCACGGATCCGATCATCTTGATCACATGTGGGCTCCGTGGATCACCTTCCTTCAGCTTACTATCCATCAAGGATCGCCAAACGTTGAACCTCTCGGTCCTAGTGTGCACCTGAAGTCTTGAGACTCGCCAACATATCGGAAGCCGCAATATCTTTGAAATATTGCAAATCAGGATCCATACAAGCCATCATGGGGTAGCGGATCTTGTTCGACTCATCAACAAGTTTCTGGTAGGAATTCTTGGTTGCGGCATTATCGGCATGTACATTTGGATGAGTATCCTCTAGAACATGTTCCTTTTTATCGTGCTTGAGAACAATTCTCAGATTTCTATACCATGTGGTAAAGTTTGTTCCATTCAGTTTATCCTTTTCCAGAATTGATTTCAGTGCAAAGTTTTGAGCAGGAGGTGCCATTGATCGACAACATAAATTAGCAATCACTAAGCAATGTATTTATGTAGAGTAATTCAAGCCTTAAACAGAACTACTCCCACTGAAGTTGGCATCCCTCGACAAACTCTTAGTGATTCAGGATCTGACTAGCGCAAGCGTCTAGTGAGCTTTAGCATCACTGCTAACCAACTTGCCTATTCGGTAAGCAACTCCTTGCTAATCATATCTCTATACGACTCTTGTCGGTCGGGTAGGTATCTTATACCCCGGCTCCCGACCTTCTTTGCCACAAGTACCAAAACCGTTTTCATAGCCTTGTCAAGTTAACCTGATGTAGTGCATGTCGGTGTGTAACACGAACCCTCCAGTTCAAGGACACCTGGTAGCACCTCAATTTTATGAGCCCGCCACTAGACGTACTTGACGTGCGAAGGTGCAACATCCGGAATGGAAATGTGTTTGATATTAACAAGGGATCTTTCTATCATTATAACATGCATAGAAACAAGAAGCAATATCAATCACATATAAACATAAATATGTCAAATAATATGTCTCCTTCATGGAAATCCTTCCAGGATGGCACCAACTCCGATGACCGGGGCGGAACTCCATCTTGTTCGTCACATAGGACACCAAAACCTCGAACTTGACCTATGTCCTCCAACTACTACAACTAGTAATGAACTTACAGAGAATCACAAGTTGACCTGCAGGTCGTTATACAATATAATGACAACACTTTGGCTCCTGCCGGGTGACAATCATGACATGTGGGTCATGTTAACTTACACACATGCATCACATACATATGAGCAATACTTTTCACATCAAACCTGCAAAAGAAACTTATGCATAGACTCGCATTCTATCAGTTTGTCTGATCATGTTAGAAATATACTGCACTACGCACACGACAGCGCCCGACGTTTTTGGAAATCACATATCGAATTTGTACTCCAAGCTGTATTCAGATCGTTTCACAATGAACCACGATGGCAAAAACCAACCGTTAGGGGTAGGTTGTGTCACGACCTCATCGATTCCGATTGACAGAAAACATGGCATCAACGATCCCGATGTGCAGTTGATCTCATCAACCGTGCACATAGCCGACCCAATGAACGACACAGATCTCATCTGCTGACTCCACATATCAAATATGCATTCGACCTGAAACCAAATCATATAGCAAAGGCTCTGATATCACTATTGGGTTCTACGATAGGTGCATCACATGCAAATTAAAATTTTCCAACGTGCAGAACTTCCAAGATCATGCTACGAAGATGGATCACAGATCATTCCTACTAAACGTGCAATGTCGTGCAGCGGAAGTAGAGTTGGGGGAACACGGTCACGTGGTCTGTCTCCTCCTTGTCCGATCTCCCTCAAACCGCAGATCACCGGACCATCTCCCTCGAACATTCGGTCACCGGATCCCACGTACAGGTTCGCCGGAGTGGCACAAGTGCATTGCCTCTAATGGTATCCGCGCGTGTAGGAGGAACACCGTGCGGCAGACAGCTAGGTCCAATCACATAGTCAGTGGCGGGTGGAGGTGTCTAGTTGCAACACATGTGAAGCCCTGATGACAACAACAGTGATCAACAAGATGGGTATGCTGCACCTCCACTATATATAGGCATCTATCGCGGGCTGAACTCTTGGGCCTCGCACGGATGTTAAAGCCCATGTGTTTCTTCCCTTAATCGCGCAACCCCTTAGGTTCTTGTTCACTTGGTCCCGAGTCAGATCACATCCGGCTCGACCAATTGGTAGTGGCCTCTAGCAAAGTGTGCCGACTCCAAGTGTCCAATGAAGCTGGTTAGGCGAACATGTACTTCACACTTCTGTTCCCTTTATCACACAATATATGTTGTCATGCACAAGGCAATATGGTCATCCTTGTTGCAGGACGACCTCTTTCTCATTCTGGTGAATTCGACCAGCATTCAGATTATCTCATAATCCTTATTGCATGACCATGCTTTTCCAGGTCGGATCACCCGAGGGGCCTACAGTATATCTCTCCTGATCGGTGGGGCAAAGCCCATCTTGCTCGACCATGTCCAGCAACATGGGTATGGACAAGCCCGAAAGCTACCTTTGTAACTACCCAGTCACAGAGTAGCGGTTGGTCGGCCCAAAGCAAGCCTGTCACCATCCTGAGTAAATGCGCCACCTCAGGTCTTATGTCACATCACTAGTCTTTGCTTGCACTAGGATTCATGTTTGAGTTTGCATCATGTTTAAATTCTTCTTTAAACTTGAAATGGGGATGATCTAAACCCTAGCACAATTTGAATTCAAATAGGATCACCTAAAATGATTTTGAATAAACCAGAATGGATCTCCAAAAATGTTCATCGTCTCTCGGAAAATGTGGAAACATAAACCAGTGCTGAAGTATATTTTTCCATGCCATATTTTTACTGATTTAAAACAATAACTATTTGAATTTGAGTTATAAACTACTATATATAATTTTAAAAGCTCCAAAAAATCTGAAAATTTGCATGGGTCTCTAGAATAATTCAAATACTGCCCACAATTATTTTTAGGAGTTTATAAAATGATCTACTATTTTTCTAGATCAAAACAAAAAATAAATGAATAGAAAAGAAAACAGAAATGGAAAAAAGGAAGAAAGACCACATGTGGCCCAGCAGTGCTGTTGGCTGGCCCAGCCCAGACCGCAGGGGCAAGGGCATCTTGAACCTCTTGCTAGAAGGCAGAGGAGAAGACGGCCACGACGCGTGTGCCGGCGCCATGCCTCCTGCTTGGCTGCCTTCGTCCCCGGCCAGCAATGTGTCGCCGATGACCCCGCGAGAGGCATTCGGATCAAGACGGCCTCACCATTTCCCCCTCCCCTCTTTGCTCTCTCTTCTCCCCTCAGACCCTAGACGCCATGGACGCGCCGCCGCCATTAGTGTAGCCAAGGCCACGTCCAGCCACGTCGTCGTGCTCCAACAGTTTGCCGCGACGCGTCGACCTCCCCTTCGAGCCACGTGAGCCCAGAGGCCCTCCATCGCTATGAGCGCCTCCATCTTCAAGCTTCGGCACCCGTTGTCGCCGCCATCAATTCGTCGGCCACAACGCGCCCCCGACCTCTGCATCAGCGCCAAGAGCTCCGCAGTGAGCACCTGCTTCGACCCCGTGTCCTCTATGTCCTTTGTGCCCTAACTAGGCTCCTCGCCGTGCCCGAGCACCCCGCCACCAGTATTATGGCCACCACAGCCAGAGCACATGGCCTGCTCGATTGAGCACACCGGCGTGCTCGTGGAGACCCATAGATGCTACCCCGACCTCCAGCTCGCTCGCACGACCTCTACATCGTTGCGCCCGCCCATGCCGAGCTCCGACCGCCGGGAGCGAGCGAGCCGCCGTTAGCTTTGGCCTCCCACGCGATGCGGACGAGCAAGGGCTTCGCCCGAGTGCCCTCAGCCACCGCTTCTGTAGCCTATAGCACGGACGCTGCCACGACCAGAGGTCACCAGAGATGGTCCTCGTTTCCTGAGGCACTGACCGGTTGGTCTCGCCAGCGAGGAGGTTAGTTAGTGCTAACCCACCATGTTAATTAACCCTGGGTCACTAACAGTGGGCCCTAAAGGTGGGTCAAACCCCAGTCACCGCGGGGATTAACCCTGTGTCTATGACATGTGAGTCCCGCGTGTCAGGTTTGACCTGGACCGATTTTGTTGACCCACTGACTTCATCATGAAGTTAGGCTGACGCGGTAGTTGCATTTTTAGGTTTAAATTAATTTCAGAAAATAGCTAAAACCTATAGAACTCACATAAATTAATATTTAAGTCGGATTGAAATAATTTATATACGAAAATTTATCAGAAAAGTCAATGAATCTATCTATATTATTTCCATGCATGTTAGAGCAACCTAAATAGGTGAACTTGGACATTTTAGTTCAAATACAATATGAAACTTCACATATGGAGTTGAATTTGAACCTTGGGTTCAGACCTACTTCATTTAAACGTGTTGCCATATGCATTAGGCCAAACCACATCATATTGCCATGTCATATTCATGCATCATATTGTGTCATTTGATGTGTAATGATTTGTCCCCCTTTGATGGTTGTTCTTCGTGTTAGGCACTGTTCCAGAGGGTATGGCTGAGTATCCATCTGAGGAGCAATAACGTGTGTCGTCTTATCAGGCAAGCAACCCCTCATTGAACATCTCCAATACAGTCCCACTCTCTCGCCCCTACTCTCACTTATTGCATTAGGACAAACGATTCAACTTTTATCTGTTCTGGTAGTTGAACCCATTCCTCTACATGACCTGTCATTGTCACAGTAAATAGTTGAACCAAGCAACCTAACATACCTGGTGGTGTTTGAGCCATGTTGTGACTTTACCTTGCAATGCTTGCTATGCTTGGGTTGTGTCAGGTCTGATTCATCTAGGTGATGAACCAGAGAGAACTGGTTGTGTTCTGATGATGAGAGTTAGATGGTGAACCTGACTTGGTAAAGGTAGCGATGGGAGGCCATGTAGGAGTACATGGTGGGTTGTCTAATTGAGACCGTCCTTAAGAACCGAGTCATGTGTATGTTATCAAAGACTAGTTACTACCATGCATTGGGCCCCAAACCAATGGACCCTCTCGATTTATTAATCGACCTGATCTCTGTCCAAGAGTTGCAACTAGTTTCTGGTGTTTCTAGGTCGTGCTAGTAGTCTACTGAGTGGATCCCCATACAGGTGGGCTAGGGATAGACTAGGCATCGTGGCTTGGTGTACCAAGCGTAGTACCATCAATCGAGGTGGGCTTGGGAACCCTGCAGACATTGTTTGGGGCCATTGAGGAAACTTCAGCCAGGCTTCCTTACGGGTTCAGTCTCAAATAGGCGACAAACCTGGACTAGAGTCTTGTGTGGTTAATGGTCGTGGATGATTCCCTCGCTAAGCTTCCGCTTGATGGTTGCCGAGGTGCCTTTTTACGTGCAAATGGCGGTAAGTGGCAGGAGCATGCACAAAGAAGTACACCCCTACAGGGTAATCATCTATTCGAATAGACACGTTCGCGAATATGGACTACTTGGAGACTATTATGGTTCATAGACAACTTTAATGGTTACTCATAAAAGCTTCAAGACAAGTGTGAGTACCGTGGATGGCACTCTCATTGGAAGACGGGAGCGGATCCATGGTAGTGTATTGTTGTGGTGTTAGTGGAGTCGTGTATGTTTCACAAACTTTTCAAAGTATTCATAGTCATAGTACAGGATAGCCACTGAGTCAAAGCTGGCTTGCTGCATTAAACCCCACAACCCCCTTCATTGATAATGATGGATATGTAGTTAGTTCTGATGTAAGTCTTGCTGAGTACCTTTGTACTCACTGTTGCTTAATTATGTTTATGCAAAGGAGACTCCAGTCTTGCTCGTGGTTTCTATGATAAGATCGATGTTGACCGTGTAACAGCCCAGAGGTCTGGTTCCTATGGAGGGTCTTCTAGATAGACATGCTCCCTCAACCTTCTTCTTTTCCAGATGTCTATACCCAGACATGTTATGTTTCCGCTTGTTGCTTGTATGACTTGTGTGTTGGGTCATCTGATCCCTGCTTGTAATATCACACTATGTTGGCTCTTATGAGCCCTTTAATAAACACTTGAGTCATAGAGTTATCTTGTGATGCCATGTTGTATCTACACATATCGTGTATATTGCGTGTATGTTTGAAATGCATTGGTATGTGTGGGATTCGACTCCTAGTTGTATGGCTTTAGTAGTACTCTTTACGGGGAAATGCCTCTTTGTGCTTCCACCGAACCTTGGTAGCTTGCTACTACTCCAGACACATTGATTGACTGACATGTATCGTTCTTTGCTATTGTGTCTATCCCTTAGGGGAAATGTCTTGCAGTGTAATGGAGTCCCTGTAGCCTGCTACGACTCGTCTATGTGAAGTGATGACATTAATGTCCCACGGTCTAATGGAGTCCTTGTAGCTTGCTATGAATCATCTACACATGTTAATGACTGACACCTGCATTGCTGGGTTATGTATGCCTGTCCCTGTACGGATGTGCCACTTGGGTTCTACAACTAGTCATGTCGACCCGGGTTCTTTGACATTTGAATGCTAGCGACATATTCACATCCGTGAGTCAAAAGACGCAAACGGTCCCGACCCAGGTAAGATGGAAGCTGTGGAGATAACCGTGCGTGAGGCCGCAATGTGATGTGTTACATGCTAGATTTTTATGGCTTAGGATCGGGGTCCCGACATCTTAGGACATAGAATGTATGTTGTACTAGAGACTCACAGATGACCTATTGCTACGTCTCATAGTTGGGTCTGTCCAACTTAGACCTTATCTCGACTCGGATCCGATTACGTCGAATCCGACCAGACCTTTCCGAGTCCATATTATCCAGCTAGGATCCAATGCTACCTGGTCAATGCGACTGTACCATCCACCTTTTCATATGCTAGTCTAATTGGTTGTGCGTCCACACAACCCTTTCGACTAGGGACCTTTTAGGACAGTCATCATACAATGCATAGTCTCTCAAAAAAGTCACGTACTTGTTAATACACATCATTGAATAATGTCCAAGGACTATCTTTATTCATAAACACATAAGAAATATCATCATACATGATTGCCTCTAGGGCATATCTCCAATAAATGATTGGTATGTCGTATCAAAATAGAATCATGCCCCGTGTTTTAGGGGATATTATCAATTGTGTATAACTCCCCACGTGTTCACAACGTCTTGATTCATACGAAACGTGGCGATTTGACCGGCACAGTTAATGGGACTATTCACCCCTTCACCAGCCTATAAAGGCCTAAGGAGTTTAATTATTCCCCCTCAGACCTCCTTCTCATTCCCATGTCAAAAACTCCTCCTGCTTCCTACGACCACAACCTTCTCTACTCCTTTCCACTACAATGGTGGAAGTAGATCTAAAGAGGCGGTGTTGTCCTTCAACGGTGGAACTCGCTAGTAACAATGAGTGTTAGGAGGCAGGCTATATTCCCGCAGGTGTAGCCTATAGGGTTATGGAGCCCAAGCTGGGGAGCAGGTAATTTTTGTTTCCCACCTTGTCAGAGGTCTTGGTTTCCCCTCCATCCTTTCGTGCGGGGGGTTCTCTTCTTTTATTGGGTTGATTTTACAATATCACCCTACATTCGATGATCCATAGTGTTGCCTCCATTACAATATGAGAGGCCTTCCTGCGGATCCCTCCCCACTTATGCTTATGGCTACGCACCTTCTAGTGCAAACCCAAGAGCAGCAGGGGTAGTGACCGTCGAATGCGATGGAGCGATGATTAGTAAACGCCAAAATATGGTGTGGCTGGAAGGCACCTACATCGAGACGGTGAAGAGGGGGACATAGGAGTGGTTCTACATCAGCTAACCCCGGGTCGAGAACCTGGCTGCACTCCCACATATCACAGGGATGTCGCCAAAGAAGCTAAATTCCTGTCAGCCGAAGAATGTGGAATGGCGCAATCCCGAGGAGGTCTCCATCCTCCAGTCAAAGATTCTCAAGCTTTGGAGGTCGGCGTTCTGGGACTGGGGGTACCCAGAACTTCCTGCCTATGGCCCAGTGCGTGGCCCACCTCAAAGGCCGTTGCGGCCCAGCAAGAAGCCCCTCAAGCTAAGGCCCTCGCGGGAGCCCCTGCCTCGCGAGGAGAATGACACCAAGACCTCCAAAGAAGTGGCATCCCCCCAGGATGCCTCCCAAGGAGCGGAGATTCCTATGCAAGTACCCGGCCTCATGAGGCCGGGGTGATGTGGGTTCTGACGGCGAAGCCAGGCAGGCACCAGCGGGTGGAGAGGGAGGGCAGCTTCCTCTTTCGTTCTAAGGAGACAAGGACATACACGGGTTCCCAAGGAATCCCCCAAAAGGGTTCCTTCTAGTGAAATAGGACCAAGACCACGAGCTCAGTAGGACGGATGTCATCACTGAGGCCACCACAGCGTCACACCCCGAAGCTTTGCAGGGGAAGAACACCTTTAGTTCGGATAATATGTACCTCTTGCCCCCTTTGAATTTGGCCGTTGTGGATCCCTTCCCGCTTGTGCGATAAGTGAAGAGGACCGTGTCCACTATAAATAGTGACTAGGTCCCATTGTAGAAGGCAGGTGGAGCGCAGCCAGTTCATCATTGCCAAAAGCCCTCCTGTGGCCACCCCACCACTGTACCTTTTCATCCTTAGCGTCCTCGTGAGGCCAATCCACCACAAAGCAGGAGTAGGGTTTTACACCGCAAGGTGGCCCAAACCTGGGTAAATCTCTAAGTCCACCTTCTTCCCCGCTCACACTTACTCGACGCAGCTAGGCCGGAGGGCGACAAGCTTGAGTCTCCAAGACGGTTAAGATCTTCGCACACACCCGAGTGTTTGAACCTTGTTGGGTTTTATGGAGCCCCGATTCCGACACTCGTGCACATCATCAATGTGATGCTGCACCACAAGATCTTGCCACTTTAGCTTTGGGTTTACTCGATGTGGCTTTATACTCTTGAAGACCCACCAACGATCCACCATTTCTTTTGTTCCGACTTTAATGGCATGTGGAATTTGTCTTTGTCGTGGCGTACGATGATCTATGGGACCTACAGGCCCCTTTGCAGTTCTACCGCGGGGATTCGTGGGCGCAAAGAGCATCACCAATATAAGCATGCACAAGGGGTTTTTAGACAGGCTCGGGCCATCCGGAGCATAAAACCCTACGTCATGTGTTCTTGGTGGATTATATGAGTTCACAGTATAGGAGCGCTATCACCCGGTAAGGAATGCTCGAGGATTGCGGCTATGCGTGTAAATGAACAAAGTGCCGATGTTTCTAATGGTAGCCATGGGGATCATTTTATAGGCTAAGGGGCTACCACAATTGCTAAAATGGTCATTACATGACTAAATAGTGTACACTATAGCTGACAAAACTATTGATAGGAGCTATAGTGGAAAATACCTAACTCTGACGGACTAGGACAAGCACATTGAATGCGTCATGAGGTGGCGTGCTGGAGACATCCCCCAGTAAGGATTTCCTCTCCTTCTATGTCGTTCGCCCATATACCTCTTATTCCTTTGCCACACCATAGGATGGGTGTAATTAAAGCTATTTTAAATCCCCCGAGTCCACACACTCCCCGACCAGCTCCACCTAACCGCCTACCCATTGGCCACCTAGCTGATGTAGACAATTAGCTTGGCGACGTGGAGCGATGGCTTGGCAGGCGAAGATCCTGGCAGGAGTGTTCATAGTCAGATGTCCTCCACCGGAAAGGAGGCTTACCGGTTACTTTGGTCCTTGCTTGGTCTTGCTCGAAGGTTGGCATTCGCTTGACAAGGTCCTGTCGGCCTATAAGCTGGGGTTGTATATAGGATGGGGTTATGATGATGATTTTTATCGCCGTGCCTACGATGCACATTAACTGCGGCTCATGGGAGTGGTGGATCAAGATGGCACCCGAAGGGGCATGCCTAAAAATTCATGCCAAGCCGGACAAAGATAGGTGACCTTTGCGCATTCCATTGTTCATTATAGTGCCTCCTGCAACACGTGTCCTACCCGAGTTGTGGTACTAGTGGAGAGGGGTGGTCGCCCAAGCAGCACGCTTAGTAGAGAACGGTCATTTCAAATAGCGAACGGCCAGCCCCTAGGCCTCCCCTAAGGTGATAAAAAATTCGGAAGGCGATGCCCGTTCATCTCTCGTCATTAAGTAGCGTCGACTTCCCTTCCATCTTTTACTGCACACTTGATGACACATGTCGCATGCAAGACCTGGCGTTGGCTGAAAGTGGCGGTCATTGACGCGGGGCATATGCCAGTGTGTAGTGCCCCCTCCGCCTCAACCCTATAAAGAGGGGGGTCGAGAAGGATGTTGCACATTCACATTCCGTCGTTTCATCCTGCCAACCTACACGTCCGTCTTCTTCCTTTTGCCACTTCCTCTAGCATGTTAGTCTTGAGATGGCGAGGGGTCGTGACCGTGCTCGATGGTCCTACGTTGGTGCGAAGGACACCCCCTAGAGCTCGATGCACATCATGGTGACGATGGCGGGGATTGGCTCCATGTCCCGTGGGAGGACGACTCCCTCTAACCGTGGTGGTCATGGTGGTGCATCCCCTCCCGCAACCCCGCATTGGAGTTCATGTGGGGGAAGAGGCACACGAGTTTGTCACGACATTGTCCTATCGGCACCAGAGTTGGCTACGCCTTCCCTTCACGAAGTCATGGAATACAGAAGGCCCCTAGGCCTGTGGCTCCGGGTGGACGGTTGGTGCAACGGGCCCGCCTGGATGGAGGTCAACCTCTCCCCTTGAAGCACCATGTTCTTGAAGCAAGGGTGGAAGTCGTTCGTTTGCTCCCATGGACTTCGACCAGGCATCTTCTCCAGTTCAAGTTCGACGGGTCCGTCAATCTCTCTCTAAAGTTCTTCAGGGCGTCCAGCGTCCGCCTGGAGTGTAGCGTGGAAAGCTCGAGCACACCAACTTCAACTCCTCCAGCGACAGCGATGACGATGCAAGCATCTTCAGCGTCAAGCATCAGGACTCCAATTCAGAGCCTCCCTGGGTCGTCTCGTTGAGTGCACATGTCGCAGTTGTTTTATGATGGTCGTGGTGGCGATCTTGCCGTTGTCGCGGCTGCTACCGCTGTTACAGTTGTTGTCGCTGCAACATTGTCCCTAGTCACTGCCGGTGTGTCCCGTGCCGCCACGACAACAGGATCCGGGCCACAGCTCATGGAACTCCATGATGCATTGTGGTTGCGCTTGCGGTGTGGGGAACACGTTGGCTGCCTTCGTCTTCGTCGCCGATGGCCGCCTGTGTGGGCGGCTTGGACAAAGTCAGGGTGGTGTTGATGCACCCTTGCCCTTGTTGTGAAGCATAGGCGTCGATAGATTTGTTAGTGATGATTGGCAGGAATCGGTGAAGGTTCATGCACTGGAACCCCCTAACTGGCGCGCCAAAGATGTCGTGGCATACGACGATCTATGGGACGTACGTGGCCCCTTTGCGGTTCGACTATGGGGATTCGAGGAATCAAAGAGCATCACGGATCCACGCATGAACAAGGGGCCGCCCAGAGCGTAAAACCATATGTCATGTGTTCTTGCTGGATTATACGAGTTCATAGTATAGGAGCGCTATCACCAGGCAAGGAATGCTCGAGGAGTGTGGCTATGCGTATAAATGAACAAAGTGTCGACATTTCTAAAGGTAGCCATGGGCTTCCTTTTAGAGGATATGAGGCTACCATAGTGGCTAAAATGGTCATTACATGGGTAAATAGTGTACACTATAGCTATCGAAACTACTGACAGGAGCTAGAATGGGAAATACCTATCTCTGACGGACTAGGACAGGAGCATTGAATACGCCGTCAGGTGGCACGCTGGGGACATCCCCCGGCAAGGATCGCCTCTCCTTCTGTGTCATTCGCCTAGATCCCTCTTATTCCTTTGCCACGCCATAGGACAAGTGTCACTAAAGCTGTTGTAAATCCCCTGAGTTAACACACGCCCGACCAGCTCCACCTAACCACCTGCCCATTTGCCACGTAGCTGATGTAGACAATCACCTTGGCCACATGGAGCGACGGCTTGGCGGGTGGAGATCTTGGCGGGGGTGTTTGAAGTCGGGTTTCCTCCATCGGCAAGGAGGCTTGCCGGTTGCTTTGGTCCTTTCTTGGTCTTGCTCGAAGGTTGGTGTTTGCCCGACAAGGTCTTGCCAGTCTAGAGGCTGCGGTCGTATATAGGCATCACGTCCATGAACAAGTAGAACAAAATGATCCCGCATCTACTACTATTACGCCACTTCGAGAGTGATTCTATGATTGCCTCTCGGTATTAAGTTCATGAAAAATAGAGTAATGCTTGTAGGAAGGTGACATGTTGTAGACAAAGTATTAAAAACAATATGTTCAGACCCCGTCATTTTATCCTTGATGGCAACAATACAAATACTTGCCTTGTCCCTTTTTTTCACTGAGATATAGAGCACCGCAGGATTGAACCCATTACAATGCACCACTCCCGATGAAGATAAAGCAATCTAGTTGGCCAAAGAAATCCAATAGATCGAATACAAATAAAAAGCTTTAAGAATCATGCATAATGGAATTCAAAAAAGACTCAATTACTTTAAATGAATAATCTAATCATAAACCCACAATTCATCGAATCCCAACAAACAAGTCACAAAAGAGGATTACATCGGATAGATCACTGAGAAGATCATGGTGAATATGGTATTGAATATCAAAGAGATAGAGAGAGGGAGAGAGAGAGAGAGAGAAAGCCATCTATGTACTCGCTATGGACCCGTAGGTCTGTGGTAGACTACTCACGCATCATCATGGAGCAAGCAAGGTTGATGAAGAAGTCATCCGTGGTCGACTCCCCTTCGGTAGAGTATCGAAGAAAGGTCTCAAGCCAAGATTCCATCAGAACATACACTTGTGGTGACGGAAAAAGAGTTTCGGGTGGCTCTTTGTTGGTTTCCCCATTGTAGAGAATTTATGGAGGTGGAATTAGGTCAGACGGATCCATGGGGAGCCCACAACACTTAAGGGCATGCCCTATTGCCTTGCCATCTCCTCGCTTCACGCCTGGTTTCCTACCGAAACATCTAGGGTGTCTTCTGGCCAGAAAAAAATCAGCAAAAAAATTGTAGCATTTGGACTTCGTTTGGTACTTCCTAGAAAGCCAAAAACACACAAAAAAGCAATTGTCACCAGGCACTGGGTTAATAGATTAGTTCCCAAAAATGATATAAAATAGCATATAATTGCATATAAAGCATCCAAGATTGATAATATAATAGCATGGCACAATAAAAAGTATCGATACGTTAGAGATCTATCACAACCCTGGGGCAAATGATGTGGTTAATGGCGATTGTAAGCTTGTTATCTTACTCGTCGATGTATCTTCAATCCTTGCTGTGGTCCACTATATTCGTCCAGGGCTTGTAGAAATTAGTAAACTTATCCTCCTTGATCCAGCACCACTCTTCTCACCACTCGTTCCACTTCATGTGAAGTTGGCCCTACAGATAGACTTCATTGGTGTTGGTTCCAAACCGGTAGACCTCAATAAGGGGGGAGTGAGTTTTGAGATCGGATCGATGGTAACATGAGACAAGGGAAATGAGTTTTTTTACCCAAGTTTAGGCCCTCTCTATGGAGGTCAAACCCTACATCCCACTCTTGTTGTATTATTAGTGTAGCAAGTATAGAGTTGATCTACCTCGAGATGATATGTTTCTGGTCTAGACCCTAGGGGTGATGATGATGTGTATGGGTATCCTCTATGGATAAAACCTCTGGTTTATATAGTCACCGAGGGTATCTAGGGTTACATGAATGTCAGTTACCATCTACGGATTACATGTGGAATGAATCATCCCTTCTTGGAGTACACGCCAAGTCTTCGGTAGAATCTGATGTGTCCAAGCCCCGTCCTAGGGCCTGTGAAGTCATTCCTCCTAGATGGCCTCCAGCATGGCCCATGGACTAGACCAGCTCGGTTGTGATCCCCTAGGCCTAGACTCGCTTGGTATCCCTCAAACTTGTCTTCGAAGCTGGAGATGACTCCTGACTTTGGATACATGTTCCCGCGTCAAAAGTCTTGGGCTTGGTAGGTAAGTTCAACAGCCCCAAATAACCGAGTAACACTTTATGTATATGTGTGTCCATCAGCAAGGTACTGATTTTTTTTCAATTCATCAGATTTATGACATCATGCATATCGGTCATGAATTACTCGAACCACGGTTCAAGGCGACCCTTGGCATGTCGTATCAAAACAGAGATCATGCCTTGCATTTTGGGGGATATCATCAATAGGTTGGTTTACCCCACACATCCACAACGACTCGTTCCAAAAACAATGTGGCGATTTTCTCAGCATAGTTAAGGGGACTCATCACCTTTTTACCAGCCTATAAAGTTCTGGGGTGGGTTAAACCTTTTTCCCCATGCTCTCCTCCTGCCCCACCACAAAACCCTTCACTGCTCTCAGCGCTTTGAAGCCCTTCCATCAAACTACAAGCCTTTCCACCGAAATGGAAGACGCATATCTGAAAGGTCAATGGGTCTCTTCAAAGGTCGACGATGCCACCATCGCCGAGCTCCGGGCAGAGGGGTATATCGACCCAAAGGCGTGGCCTGCGGGGCTTCGGAGCCCAAACAACGCATCCCCACTCCCGAAGCCGGGGTGCGGGTCATCTTCATCTCCCACCTCGTCAGAGGTCTTGGCTTCCCCCAGCATCCCTTCATGTGCGGTTCCTTTTATTTTACAAGCATGATTTCTGTAATCTTGCCCTGAATTACATTCTCCACTTCACTTCCTTCGCCATGGTATGCAAGGCCTTCCTTAGGGTTCCTCCACACTTTGTCTTATGGCTAAAGACATTTTGTGACAAGCCGAAGAGCGGTGGCAGTCGCGACAGCGGTGGTTTCGCCAAATGTAGCGGTGCAATGATCAAGAAACTTTAGAAAGCGGATTAGCTGGACGGGACCTTCATCAAAACGGTTAAAATGTGGCAGTAGGACTGGTTCCACCAAGAATCGGTCTTCCTCTGAGGAAGTTGAACTCCTGGAGGCCGAAGAGCTTGGAGTGTGGTGACTCCGAGGAGGTCAACAACCTAGAGAAGAAAATCCACAACATCAGTCTTCCGGGACTCCACGAAGCTAGTGGATGAGATTTACGTGATGCTACATCGCGACATCATGCCACACCAACTTCAGGCTAGCCCGGTGTGGGTCTACAAACCCGAGAATCCTTGGACGATTTGCCACTTCTTCTGTACCAATATGGACGGCATATGGATATCTCTCTTCAAGTGAAGAAGAACAAGTTTCCCTTCAATGGGCCAGACAACGGCTACTCAGAGGCACACACTTCAAAAGAGGAAACCATCACGCCGCAGACCCTTTAAATCCGAAGTTTGTGTTTTTATAGCTGACACATTTTCCTTCATATGCAGATGTGGATTGCTAGTGCAAGAATCATTAGCTACCATGCGCCTTGCCCGAAGGTGTCATATCTGCTATTCTCTAGGCACTTCTATCCGCGGCACCCCCAAAGGGCCTAGCCAAGGCTAAAACAGAGCTGGGGAGGAAAAGGAAGAAGATGGTAAGTCTTTGAATCAAGGACCCCTCTGATTCCAAGTGTGAGGACCTCATGTAAGGCCCAAGATGCGTTCCTATCCTTATTTTGACTCGAGGGCCTCAATAGGGATAGAAGCGCATCTTCTCGTTTCTCAAGAATGGATATCGCTACAAGTACATGTAAAGAGTAGATGACTATATGGAACTGGCTTACACTTGCCACAAGCTAAATACATAAAAGCAGGGTCCAACTACAGACGTAATCAAACAAGAAAAGTGACATCCATCCTTGCTATCCTAGACTGTCGGCCTGGAACCCATCCTATGACCGATGAAGAACAAGAATAACTCCAAACAGAACAAGCATCGCTCTCATGTCAAAGCATCGCATTACTTGTACTTGCAGCTGTTGTTGTAATAATCTGTGAGACACAAGGACTCAACAATCTTGTTTCCAAGGGTATCAAGACTAGCAAAGTGTAATGGGTGAGGCATGATTAAGTGGTGAGGCTTTAGCAAGCACTGAGCATTTATTTGAGTGGCTAACTTACGAGTACAAGAATAAGAAGGGTGATCTATGCATAAACAGACATGAACTAGTGATGATCACTAAGTAATCCTAAACACCTACTTACGAGTCGAACACAACCTCACTGTGTTCTCTCTCGATTCGAAACTCACGAGTAGAGACAATAACGGTTACACATACGGTTGGTGTATTTTATTCGAGTTTACTTCATGTTTTCTATGACCATATGTTAAACAAATTTCCAAGTTTCCACATAACCACGAGCAAGGCTCTCATGAAAGATTTAACCCTGCAGGGGTGCTCCAACTCATCCATCAGAAACTAGCCACAAGGTGAGTGGAAATCCTCAACCACGGGATAGCCTATAGTATCCTTAGAATCCCGATGGAAAACCTCAACCTCGAGTTGGCCCCAAGTGTCCTCGGAATCCCATGCACAAGATGTTCGAGAAATGTAAAGAAAATCTAGCAAGGTCGCCCGATGTACCAACAATCTCGATAGGAACGCGTATCTCATTCTCAGGGCACGACCGGATGGGCAAGGTGTCGGGTTTGCTGAGACCCTGGGACATTGCCAGTTTCAACCAACACTCATGAGGAGCACTGACCCGGTTTGTTGATTAAGTACCCATGGGGTCGGAAAAGTCTCTATGCAAGTTTTATTAGTTATAGGAAAATATAGTACCAATGTTGGGCCTTCCCCGAAGAGTTTCTATCCCAAAACAAAAATTAAGGGGGTCCCCATACAAACCCCAAGCATGTTAGGAGCGCTCAGTATGGAACACAACACCGGTACACAAGTAACTAGGGCGGCAAAGGTGGAACAAAACACAGAGAAAAAGGCCAAGCCTTCCACCTTTTACCAAGTATATATGTGCATTAAATTAAATAGCAATAATATTTTAATATCTCAAGATATCCATGTTGTCACATGGAATCAACCTTCACCTGCAACTAGCAACACTGTAAGAAGGACTGAGCAAGCGGTAACATAGCCAAACAATGTTTTGTTGGGATGTGGAGGGGTTAGAGGCTTTTCATGGCAATGTTGGGAGGCTTACATATAAGTGGTAGATAGCGAGACACATTGATAGAAGCGAGACAACTAGCATAACAATAACAGTAGTGGTATCAAGAAAGTTGCCTGAGATCTCGCTTGGAAGAAGAATGAATCCATGAAGTAGACGAACGGGAGGTAGTCGAACGAATCCTCACACTCCGAACATTTTGGAACTCTATCTAGGAGAAGCAATCCGAAAACAAAAAAACAAGACACGATAAACACCACAACATGTGCATGACATGATGCACAAACAAATATGATGCATGTCCATACGATTATGCAAGGCATGACAAATCACAACAACCAAATACTACACATTAAGTGAAGTTCAATATGCAACGAGTTGCATATTGAGGAGACTACACATCAAGTTTAAATGTTTTTAAGCATGGCAAGTGGCAAAGCATAAATAAACTAGACACCTAGGCAAATTTAAATGAGGCCAAAACAACGAATAACAATTCTGAAAGTCCCCAATGTGTAATTTTCGAATTTGCTAATGTTCTTCCTAGAACACAATTTTAGAGTTGTTAAAGAGGAAACAAATGACACCATGTTATTCTACACATTTTTTGTAGTCAAAGCTACATATATAAACCAACTTAATCGAAGCTACGCTTATTTAGATGTGATATACATCGTTTTAGCATGGCATTTTACAAATTAATCAAACAACGAGTTTTTAATACTTTTAACATATATGAAAGTCAAATATTATGAATCTACACAAAAGTCTAGTCAAATTTCATATAAAATTATTTTAATCTGATGCATGGTTGAATTTATATGATTTTGCCAAAACTCTAGCGTATTTTGAAAAGTTGTGCAGTTTTGACTTGGAATAGAAAACAACCTAATTAGACACCGGTTGGGCTAGCCACTGCCAGTGACAAGTGTGGTCAGGAGGATGGTCATCAGGTCAATGCGGACTGATCAACAAGGCTGTGGGGCCAAGGTGTCAGTGTCCCATGTGCAAAAGAAAAACACCAGCAAAATAGTGTGGTGTCTCGAATTTGAACACTATCATACATGAGTCCACAAATAGATGACCAACTGATCTACAATAGAACAATGGTAACATATTTGTTTGGGCCAATATGACCATCCCATCGGGCTGATGGCACTGAAAATCAAATAGAGTAGCTCGCATGCTAAAAATAGAGAACAAAATAAATTGCTAGAGGCGCCAAGGATAGAATCCAGGAGCTCCTTGACAGTACGTGGGATGCCAGCCACTCCGATTACTACTTCTTTCGTGGATAAAACTAGTGCTCATAATATATAACATCTCCAAGCCGGAACAGATGTAGGCAAAAAACACAAAGTTTCAGTCACGAAGGGGCTTGCTCACAGTGGGGAGGCCACGGTCATGGCAAGAAGATGCAGGAGAGGACCGGGGTGAGCTGAAGGAGGCATGGATTCGGGGGCTAGGAGGCACGAAGGCTTGGTTCCCGCTGGATCCATGCGTTGATGGGGTGTGGGCATTGGGTACCAGTTTGGTTGAAGCCTCAGGCAAAGTGGACGGGTGCTGCTGCTGCTATCAAGAGATAATAGAGCGAGACGTTAGGTTGACAAAGAAGAGAAAGAAGGGAGAGAAACAAACATAGATGGGACAACGAGAGGAAGAGCACAGGGGCGACCTGCTGCTGGCCCCGTGGTTGTTGGTTTTTAAACCGTAGACCAAACCACCCTGAGGCTATACGTGAACTAGCAACTAAGCAGACAAGCTGCTGGATGGTTAGCAGCACATGCGCGTACCAACACCTCATAGCTGGCTAGCTTGAGTTGATGGATTCGCTTCTACGCCATCGGCGGAACGTTTCTTCGGCGAATGAGCTACAGGGGCGTGTCGCTCCTGGACTTGTATTGCTTTTCTTTTCTCATTGGTTACAAGGGGCAGGAGTACAAGCATATATATATGCGTAAGTTAGCCTATAGCTAACTGACTCGGTATAGTATGGCTAATCCTATTCGGTTTGCAATACTAACCAAACTAGGACACACGTGCATGTACCATACAATCCTAGATCATGCTTAACTCTCACATTTACCCCCTTAAGCATGACATCTACATTACGACCTGGATCCCAAACACGATTACTGCTACTCATAGATATTATCTTTGGCATTGCTTTTTCCGTTCTTTGTAGCATTGGAGGGACCATCTTTACTATCGCCGGCTCATCCGTAGGTTGATGACAACACTTCTTTTTGGTCATGCATTCAATCTTCACCTCTTCTTTGGTGCTTGATAGACCGTCTTTCGGATCCCCGAGGAGACATCTTTTGAACCCGAAACTTTGGTCTAACTTTGAATTCTAAGCTCTTGGCTCTTGCGTCAGTGTGTAAGGTGCCTTCTTGAGCTTGCAACCTATGGCCTTTTGGTTCGGAGGTCGGGTTATGTGACGCCCTGGAATTGTGCTACAGTGATCACTGTAATTAAGCACAGTGATGACCATGATTAGTGCCTAATCATTTTGCTAAACAAGATGTGCTCCAGCTAAAAATTCATATCTCAATTTAAATTTCCCTTCAGAAGCAAATTGAATTTTATGGTGATAAAATAATTCTCCAAACAGCATCGGGAAAATGTTGCACACTTGAGGAATAATCCAAAACAATTATTGTTAAGGAAAACAACATCACCCTCAAGCTGGTGTGGACCCCACCATCCAAAACAGGACCATTTTGCATTTAAAATGCCCTTTAAATTTCATGGTTAATTCCAGAAGTACCCAAAAATCCTCAAACTTGTTGTGGACATTCAAAATATTGCAAGTTATTAAATGGACAATGTTACACATTTTTTGCTAAAAGGAAATATGGCCAAAAAGAATTAAAACAGAAACTTATAAAAGAAAATAGAAAAGAAAAGAAAAAGCCCCCTGCCCTGGGCCTTAGGCCATAGTGGTAGGCCCAGGTTGGCCTAACTACCCAGGGCGCGCCAGCCCACCCCGTGCGTTGTCTCCCTCCTCTAGCGATCGCCCGGTCCCTACAGGGCGCCGTCGCCACTTCACTGGCTCGCCGCCATCGGTGGGAGGATAAGAACGCCCCCTGTGCTCCTGGCGAACCCTAGCCACCAGATTCCCCCCTCTCGCTCCCTCCTCGCACCGTCGCTCTCCTCCCTTGCCCGCATCCGACCGCTACCATTACCATCGCCGCCGGCTAGCCACGGCTACCATTCCTCCCTCGTGTTGTCGTCGTGTTCCCTAGCTCCATCGTCGATCGACGCATCCGTCCTGACCACCAGCCCGAGCCCGGAGGCTCTGCACCGCCGACCCCGTGCCTTCTTCCTCCTCGAACCAGCAAGCACGCCACCGTCGATTCGCCGTCTGCACTGCACCAACTCCTCCACCGGGCCTTCCCAGCAATGCCGGTGAGCTCATGCTCCTCCCTTCCACTCGCTTAGCTTGCACGTGCCCCCCTTAGCTAGCTCCACCACCTTGCCCGAATTTGCCGCCGCCTGCGAGCTTGTTGCTGTGGCCACATCGGCCATAGTTCGCGGCCAAGAACCCCCTCGAGCTCCTGGAGCTCGCATGGGTCGAACGCGCGTATGCACGTCCCTCCCAGCGCCCCTAGCCACGGATCCCTCCTCGCCCAAAGCTCCCTTCCGCCGCCGTCGACGTGGCGCTCGCCACAGTTTGTCCCAGCTCGCCCTGATGGCCTAAATGGAACGACGGTTGCCTCAGCTCGCGAACGCAACAAACGGCGCTCGATTTGGTGCCTCCTACGCGAAACCCGAGCCCCGCCATGTTCTGTGGTGCTCGCCGGAGCTCCTCCGGTGACCCAGCGCCACCGCCGCTGACGTGGCTGGACCGAGGCCACCCGTAGGGTCACTGACCTGCGGGCGCTCAGTTCCTGGTTGACGTCCTGACTAGGTCAACCGTGCTGACTAGGCTCAGCCCAGTCATTGACAGGTGGGGCCTGACCCCTCACCTCTGTATGACAGGTGGGCCCAGTAAGTTAGTTTAATTAATTTGGTTAATTAGTATTAACCTAGTTAGACTATGACAGATGGGCCCACCCATTTAGTTAACGTGTTTAGTTTAATTTAATTTCTGTTTAGACCACTGTCTATGACGGTGGGGCCCAGCTGTTAGGTTTGACCTGAGACAGCTGGGTTGACTGCTGATGTCAGCATGACATCATGCTGATGTCATAATTCAATATTCGAAATAAATTTAATCTTTTTAATTCTAGAATATTAATAAAACTTTAAATATTAATATAAAATAATCTGTAACTCGGATGAAAATAATTTATACATGAAAGTTGATCAGAAAAATCCCAAGAATCCGTATACACTATCCGTTAGCCTACCATATGCTCCTAGCATAGAAAACATGGGACTTTTCCATCAATTTTATCTGTCTGGTAGTAGCCAGAGACCCGGGAAATATCAGTAGATATTCTCCCGACCCGTCTTCAATGCGTACTACTGTGTTAGTGCATACCTAGCTCTGCATATTGCCATGTCATGCATCGTGTTGCATCTGTGCTTTAAATTTATTGTTTCTTCCCCCCTCTTCTCTCCGGTAGACCACGAGACTGACATTGCTATCAGGTATGACTACGCCGTTGACGATCAGGCCTTTGCCGCAGTGCAGCAAGGTAAGCAACCCCCCTTGAGCATTCCAGTATCGCCCATTCTTCCCTCTTATTCTTGCATTAGATTTTTTCTATTGTATTACTTAGCTCCTATTCTGATGCATAGCCTATTTCTGATAAACTGTTACTATACCTGCAATGATACCAACTGCTTAGTATAGGTTGGTTAGTGAATCCCCAGTGACCCCCACTTAGTCCTAGTTGCCCCTGCTTCTTCATCAACGACCCAACGACTCGACGACTCGAAGACTCGATCAACCGACCGACAAGCCAGGCCTCTCACATCACTGCACTCCCCTTAGTTGTACGACTCTACAGTGCTACTATCAAATGCCGAGGGTGACACCTCGTGAACTACTCATGATGCTAGCCCTGTAGTGCAGCTAGTAGGTCGTGGTTATCAAGGGTGATTCCTCCTTCACCATTCTCGGCGATGTCTCTGTCGTGCAACCCCTCAAGTGTGGGACCCTCGAGGGTGATTCCTCTAAAGTCCACCTTGACGGTTACATCGAGCGTGGACCATTGCGGTGATTCATCAGTTCCTGCCTTGATGTTTTATACACACAGTTACTATGACTTGGTTACAGAAACATGTTGGTGATGGGTCGGCCCTGAGGGGTACCCACGGTTCGCTGATGTTGAAGCGTGGACGGGCAGGAGAGGCCCTTGCCACACATCCTCGAGACGGACGAGACCTCACTTTATGGGCCATGCTTGCCCCGCATTAATAAGATGCTAATGGGTTGGGTCTTTGATCTGAGTTGGTCGTTTAACCTTTTACGCACCAAACCTTCACGTGGGAGAAGTTATGGGTACTCAGCATCGTTCTATCTGCCGAAGCTCTTCGGACGTCAGCAATGGAGCAGCGCACGCCGGATTGGGCTGGAAGGTACAGCTCTTGAGTGTACTAGGTTTGCTTCCGGCTGCGTACGCATCATGCAGGAGTAGAAGGGCAAGTGGAACCATGAACTTGCGTGCTTAGGATTTAGACCGACGGGCTAGCCTCTTCGTTGAGCCTAGGTGGGGCGACGGCATTTTGGATCCCGAGACCGGGCATTACCCAGGAAAGTGTGTCCGACCAGAGGTGATCAAGCGTGTTGGAAATGCGGTGCACCCCTGCAGGGATGAATTCATCTATTCGAATAGCCATGTCCACGGTAACAGGTCGACTTGGAGTTGTTTCCGGGATTGCTTCCTCGCAGGGAGTCGAGCAAGAATCTCCGGGCGTGGTTACTTAATAAAACTACCACAACAAAATATTGCTATATGTGAGTTACCAGTCTACTCTCTTCTAATGCTGCAAGATGTTGAAGATGCTAGTCTTTGATAGGACTAGGCCTTCCCCTTATTCTTGCTTTCTGCAGTCGGACCAGATATAATCCCTCCCCTTGATAATTATGCATACTTAGCATAGTTTTGATTTCAGTCTTGTGAGTACTTTGGATGAGTACTCACCGCTGCTTTGCTTCCTCTTTCCCCTTTGTTACGTTTCTACGTTCAGACGATGGATCCCAAGAGATGAAGTACGCCAGAGACGACTACTACACCATCGCAGGAGAGGCGGCCCCCGACCAGCAGTAGGATAGGAGGTTCCCAGGCAAGAGGCCTCGCCTCTTTCGATCCGTTGTTATGTTTGTGCTAGCCTTCTTAAGGCAAAACTTGTTTAACTTATATCTGTACTTAGATATTATTTGCTTCTGCTGACTCGTGCTTCGTCGAGCTTTGTATTCGAGCCCTCGAGGCCCCTGGCTTGTAATATGAAGCTGTAGGACTTTATTTTGTGTCTAGAGTTGTGTTGTGATATTGATTAGTGAGTCCCTAATCTTGGTCATATGCATTGCGTGTATGTTTAGCGTACGGTCGAAATTGGGGGCGTCAAAAGTTGGTATCAGAGCCGACTGCCTGTAGGTAGCCCCCTTTCCAACTCCTTGGACGAAGTTGAGTCTAGTACTTGAAAAACTTTTACTAACATTGTTGTGTGGCTTATGGGCCCACATCTCAATTGGGTGGTATTAGGATCTTTTATTCATCGTCTATACTCTAGGTTCTAATCTCTCTTCTCTTTTGGGTTAAAGATCTTGTTAACTCTAACATTAGGTTATAGTGATCACATCCACCGGAGATTTGGTTTCGTCGACAATTGTTTCCTCTGAAGTTATAATGCACACATTGTCATTTGACATCTTAAATCTCCTTGTTACAGATGCGTCCCGGTAGGCAGATCATTCGTCTGACCTTCGCGCACGATACGATTAGGTTCCTGGCCATTCTAGTCGACCTCTTGAAGAAGCTCGGATATCGCTGGTACCCCAAGTACACTGTTTACGAGGACTACCGCAAGTTCAACCAGGAACAATATGAGGCTGAGATGGTTATCTGGGATCGACAGGAGCTCTCCATCACTGAGTTGCACACCTTCCGTGGCATTGGAGTGACTGTTGAGATGGCAGTACATGATGCTGCTTATGCTGGTATTGTTCGTCTCCATGCAGCGAACTCTTGTTTGGAGGAGATGGCTTACAGATACATTCCATATGTTCCTGCTCGAGTTGATACTGTTGTCGACGCTGAGGTCTTGACCCCTTTTGCACGGCACCGCAACAACCGGTCCTACACTGCCGTCTGCACCCCCTACGTGAGTCGTCATTACGACCCACAAGTTCTGGTTCAGTACACTGAGGCATTGGATCGCACTATCAGGGCTCTTAACATTGAGTTGTACGCCACCCATGCTCATCTTTATCGCGCTATGGAGCATTTGTTGCCAGCAGTTGCTGCGGGGATACATCCGGAGTACATCCTTTACTCGCCTCAGACTGAGTTTCCTCCAGGTCTTGAGTGGCCTGCTGTTGGAGGTCATACTCCGGCACGTGGAGCTGCGCTCCCGCTTAATATGCAGATTCTGCATCAGGCTACGCACGGGATGTAGGACCCTGCCACCAAGTTCCACATTCAGGGTCATCTATAGTTCCGTGGGTTCTTTTGTTGTCCCCGAAGTTGATGTATTTTTTCACTATGTCCGTTGTTGTATCCCTCTACCGTGTTCATGCATGCCGCCTAGTTGTCTAGACTAATTTCATGCCGGACATATCGTCTATTTCGTAACGGACTTGTGGTTTGTAATAGACCTATGTATGGATCTATATGCTGAATTCGAACTAATATGTCGTATCTGTTGCACTTCCTTCATTGAGAAATTTACTTCATAAATAACTCATTGTCTTTACAATACCCAATGCGAAAATACCACTGTTAATTGTTTTGGCAGAATGGTTAGGCTAGCTGGTCATGGTCGTGGTGCGACTGACCACCCACCACCACCTGAATACATGGCTGGTATGATGCAACAGTTTGAACTGAATTGCCAGTTTATGCAAGGGCTTATGGACCACTTATCGAGACCGAATATGAATCAGCAGCTAGCCTAAATGACTCTGCAAGACTTCATGCACCTCAACCCGGCGATCTACCACAGCTCAACATCCGCTTGAAGCAGATGACTGGCTCCGTGACATCACTTATGAGCTGGAATCTTCAGGCGCCCCAGTGGCTAGCTATGTCACCTTTGCCTCATACTTTCTGAAGGGTCCTGCCACTCAATGGTGGGACAGTCACAGGCGCTCATAGCCTATTGGGACAATCATGACCTGGTCGGAGTTCCAAGCTGCATTTCGTGCTCGCCATATTCCTCAAGGAATGATGGACAAGAAGAAGCGTGAGTTCCGTAATCTCGTCGAGGGCAACAAGACTGTGGATGCTTATCAGCGGGAATTTCTGGACTTATCTCACTATGCTGAAGAAGACGTTGCAACTTATGCTCGTAGGCAAGAGAAGTTCCGTGAAGGGCTCCACCCTGATATCAAACTGGCACTCCTTGTTCAGGACTTTGACAACTTTGCCAGCTTGGTGAACAAGTCCATTATAGTGGGAATAGGTATGCAGGACTACAAGGACAACAACAAGCGGAACTGTGACATGGGCTCATCTTCGGGCTCAGCAAGTCAGAAGCACTAGATCTGGATTCCCCACAACATGTACCATGCACCTGCTCCTGCTCCAAGGCCGTCCTGTGCTGCACCTCGTCTGCCTCCACCCCCACCTAGGTAGCCGAGGCTCCCAGCTCCGCCACCACGAGCTCGTGCTCCCCTTCTCATCCTGAGGATGGGTTGTGCTTCAAATGTGGTCGTCCAGGATACCGTGCTAGAGAATGTAGGCAGAATCAGAATCAACTTGCACTACCTTCTAACCAACCCCGCAACAACAATGCCAGGCCTGCTCAGGGACGTGTTCAAGCTAACAACATTGATCTGAATGAAGTTCAAGACCAGCCTGCTACTATGATGGGTACTCTTATTGTCAACTCAGTACCATCTTCTATATGGTTTGATATAGGAGCATCACATTCTTTTATGTCTGAAGATTTCACATACATGCATGACATTAAGTGTGAAGAGATGAACGTCCCAATAGTGGTAAACACCCCCGCTCACCAACGTCGAACCTCCATGTTTTGTCCTGATGTCCCCATTGAAATAGAAGGACTGGAATTCCATGCTTCCCCCATTGTATTGAAGTACTCCAAGATCGACCTTATTTTGGGAATTGATTGGTTGAAAGCACATACTGCCTCCATTGTTTGTGCCACCAAAACTGTCCACCTTCTACATCCTTCGAATGAGATAGTCAACTACCATGCTCATCTTGTTCGAGATGTTGAAGCCCGACTATATGCCATGAATGCTTTAAATGAGTCACCTCTTGAGGGGATTGAAAACATTCCAATTGTCCGGGATTTCCAGGATGTTTTTCCGGAAGAACTTCTAGGGATTCCCCCTGCTAGAGCTGTCGAGTTTGTCATCGACTTGGTACCCGGTACCACTCCTATAGCCAAGCATCCATATAAGATGCTGCCACATGAACTCCTTGAACTTAAGCAAGAAATTGACAATTCACTACGGCTAGGTTCCATTCGTCCAAGTTCCTCTGCTTGGGAGCACCTTCTCTCTTTGTTAAGAAGAAGGATGGGACAAACCATCTGGTCCAGGATTATCGACCAATCGACCAAGCTACAATTCAGAACAAATATCCACTTCCTCGGATCAATGATTTGTATGATCAACTTGCTGTTGCCTCAATTTTCTCTAAGAACTTGAGGTTGGGTTACCATCAGATCCCTGTTCGTGAAGAGGATATTCCAAAGACCGCATTTGTTACTCACTATGGTTCATACGAGTACACCGTCATGTCCTTCGGTCTAACCAATGCTCCAGCAACCTTCTCTCGTTTAATGAATTTTATCTTCATGGACTACCTCGACAAATTCATCGTGGTTTATTTGGATAATATTGTGGTATTTTCGAAGAATAAAGAAGAGCATGCTGAACATCTTCGTCTTGTACTAGAAAGACTTCGGGAACACCAGCTATATGCCAAGTATTCCAAGTTTGAGTTCTGGATGGACGAAGTAACCTACGTTGGTCATGTGATCTCCAAGGATGGTATTGCGGTCAACCCTGAATGAGTTCAAACTATTCTTGAATAGTCTCCCCCGAAGAATGTCAAGCAAGTCAGAAGTTTTCGCCAGCTATTGCCGTCGATTCGTCAAGAACTTCTCCAAAATTGCAAAGCCCTTAACCAATCTGCTTCACAAAGGTGTTAAATATGAGTGGACAGAAAAATGCCAGGAGAGCTTTCAGGCACTTAAAGACAAACTGACGTCTACTCCAGTGCTTGCTCCTCTGGATACTCGTAAGATATTTGTCTTTTGTTGTGACGCTTCGCGTCAGGGAATAGGTTGTGTCCTAATGCAAGAACACAAAGTGGTTGCTTATGCCTCTCGTCAGTTGCGTCCTCATGAAGTGAACTACCCAGTTCATGACCTTGAAGTTGCTGCAGTAATTCATGCACTGAAAGAGTGGCGGCAATACCTTGTTGGTAATCGATGCGAGATCTACACCGATCACCAAAGTCTGAAGTACCTGTTTACTCAACCAGATTTGAATCTCCGTCAACAAAGATGGATGGAGCGCATAGTAGATTACAACGTGGGAATTTCTTATACACCTGGTAAGGCTAATGTAATGGTTGATGCTTTGAGCCGCAAGTCATACTGCAACCACCTTCAGGTTCACAAGGTTCGCCCCCTTCTTCAAGAAGAATTCTGCAAACCTCCATATTGTTCCTTAGGGTTATCTCGTTCCCCCTCCACCAGAGTTTCACAAGATGAACCTTCGTGTTGTTAACTAGGGTTCTTTGAGTAACCTGGTTGTAGTGCCATATCTCGTGGACAACATCAAAGCTATGGAACCTTATTGAAGTGAAGTCGAAAAGATTAAACGATATCTTGTGGAAGGTAAACCCTCATTCTTCACCATGGCTAAAGATGGCATCGTGTACTTCAGGGGTCGCTTATTCGTTCCCACGAAGGAGGAAAACCTGAATGTAACTAGGAAAGTGATGAAGGAAGCTCATGATACGCCTCTGTCTATTCACCCGGGTAGTACCAAGATGTACCAAGACATCCGTCAAAGGTTTTGGTGGCCAAACATGAAACAAGACATTGCATGCTATGTTTCAAAATGTGACATTTGCCGTCGGATCAAGGCAGAACATCAAAAGCCTGCTCGAACTCTGCAACCTATTTCTATCCCTGAATGGAAATGGGATCATGTTGAAATGGACTTTGTCACTGGGTTTCCCAGGTCGCAAAAGGGTAATGATGCTATTCTTGTCGTCATTGACCGACTGTCCAAAGTTTCACATTTTCTGGCTGTCAAGCAAACTATTACTGCTATTCAGCTAGTAGATCCTTACATGTCCAGAGTTGTTTCCCTCCATGGTATTCCATTGGTGATTAGTTCAGACTGTGGCAGTTTATTCACTTTAAGATTCCGGGCAAGTTTCGAGGAAGCTATGGGAACTCATTTGTCCTTCAGCACAACTTTTCACCGTCAATCCCAGGGACAAATTGAAAGAGTCAATCAGATTCTCAAAGACATGCTTCGAGCTTGTGTCATTTCTTTTGGCAAGAAATGGGAGGAATCTCTCCTGTATGCTGAGTTCTCTTACAATAATAGCTATCAAGCTTGTCTAAAGATGGCTCCTTTTGAAGTATTATATGGACGTAAGTGTCGGACTCCTCTGAATTGGTCAGAAACTGGGGAACATACACTTATCGGTCCGGATATTATTCAACATGACGAAGATCAAGTCCGCATTATTCATGCAAATCTGAAGGCTGCTCAGTCTCGTCAGAAGAGTCAGTATGACCGTCATCACAAGGATATGGTCTATCAACCTGGCGAAAAGGCTTATCTTTGAGTCACGCCAATGACAGGTACACACCGATTCGGGATCAAGGGCAAGCTGGCTCCTCGATATATGGGTCCTTTCACTATTCTCGAAAGGCATGGTAAAATGGCATATCTACTGGAACTACCGCCAAACCTTTCTCAGCTTCACGATGTGTTCCATGTGTCACAGCTTCGTCGCTGCTTCAAGGATCCTTTGCGAGCAGGGGATCATGATATGCTTGAGCTGCAACAAGACCTTTCTTACAAAGAACAACCACTCCGCATTCTCGATGAAACGGATCGTCGGACTCGTCACAAGGTTACTAAGTTCTTCAAAGTACAGTGGGCAAATCACTCTGAAGATGAAGCCACTTGGGAACGTGAAGATCTTCTTCGTACAGAATACCCCGGGCTCTTTCCTTCTACTTCTTAATTCTCGGGACGAGAATTGTTTTTAGTAGGGGAGAATTGTGATGCCCTGGAATTGTGCTACAGTGATCATTGAAATTAAGCACAGTGATGACCATGATTAGTGCCTAATCATTTTGCTAAACAAGATGTGGTCGCTAAAAATTCATATCTCAATTTGAAATTCCCTTCAGAAGCCAATTGAATTTTATGGTGATAAAATAATTCTCCAAACTGCATCAGGAAAATGTTGCACACTTGTGGAATAATCCAAAACAACTATTGTTAAGGAAAACAACATCACCCTCAAGCTGGTGTGGACCCCACCATCCAAAATAGGACCATTTTGCATTTAACATGCCCTTTAAATTTCATGGTTAATTCTAGCAGTACCCAAAAATCCTCAAACTTGTTGTGGACATTCAAAATATTGCAAGTTATTAAATGGACCATGTTACACATTTTTGCTAAAAGGAAATGTGGCCAAAAAGAATTAAAATCGAAACTTATAAAAGAAAATATAAAAGAAAATAAAAATAAAAGAAAAAGAAAAAGAAAAGAAAAAGCCCCCTGCCCTGGGACTTAGGCCACAGTGGCATGCCCAGGCTGGCCCAGCTGCCCAGCGCGTGCCAGCCCACCCCGCGCGTCGTCTCCCTCCTCCTGTAGCGACCGCCCAGTTGCTACAAGGCGCCGTCACCACTGCACCGGCTCGCTGCCGTCGGGGGAGGATAAGAGCACCCCTCGTGCTCCTGGCGAACCCTAGCTACCAGATTCCCCCTCTCACTCCCTCCTCGTGCCGTCGTTCTCCTCCCTCGCCCGCATTTGAGCCCTACCGTCGCCATGGCCACCGGCTAGCCGCGGCCACTGTTCCTCCATCACGTCGCCGTCGTGTTCCCCGGACCATTGTCGACCGACGTATCCATCCCGACCACCAGTCTGAGCCCGAAGCCCCTGCACCGCTGACCCCGTGCCTTCTTCCTCCTCGGACCAGCAAGCGGGTCACCGTCGATTTGCGTCTGCGCTGCACCAGCTCCTCCACCGGGCCTTCCCAGCAACGCCGATGAGCTCCTGCTCCTCCCCCTCTCTTAGCTTGCGTGTGCCTCCCTTAGCTAGCTCCGCCACCTTCCCCGAATGCGCCGCAGTCGGCGAGCTTGTTGCCGTGGCCACATCAGCCATAGTTCATGGCCAAGCACCCCCTCGAGCTCCTGGAGATCGCACGGGTCGAACGTGCGTATGCACGTCCCTCCCAGCGCCTCCTAGCCACGGATCCCTCCTGGCCCGAAGGTCCCATCCGCCACCGTCGACGTGGCGCTCGCCACGGGCCGTCCCAGCTTGCCCTGATGGCCTGAATGGAACGGCGGTTGCCTGAGCTCATGAACGCAACAAACGACGCTCGATTTGGTGCCTCCTTTGCGAAACCCAAGCCCCGCCATGTTCTCTGGTGCTTGCCGGAGCTCCTCCGGCGACCTAGTGCCGCCGCCGCTGACGTGGCTAGACCGGGGCCACCCGTAGGGTCACGGGCCTGCGGGCCATGAGTTCCTGGTTGACCTGTTGACCAGGTCAACCATGCTGACTGGGCTCAGCCCAGTCATTGACAGGTGGGGCCCGACCCCCCACCTTTGTATGACAGGTGGGCCCAGCCCCTTTTTGGTTAATTAAGTTAGTTTAATTAATTTGGTTAATTAGTATTAACCTAGTTAGACTATGGCAGATGGGGCAAACCCATTTAATAAACCTGTTTAGTTTAATTTAATTTCTGTTTAGCCCACTATCTATGATAGGTGGGGCCTAGCTATCAGGTTTGACCTGAGACATCTGGGTTGACTGCTGATGTCAGCATGACATCATGCTGATGTCATAATTCAATATTCGAAATAAATTTAATGTGTTTAATTCCAGAATATTAATAAAACTTTAAAGATTAATATAAAATAATCCGTAACTCGGATGAAAATAATTTATACATGAAAGTTGATCAAAAAAATCCCACAAATCTAAATACGCTATCCGTTAGTCTGTCATATGCTCCTAGCATAGAAAACATGGAACTTTTCCATCAATTTCATCTGTCCAGTAGTAGGAGGAGACCCGAGAAATATCAGTAGATATTCTCCTGACCCGTCTGCGACGTGTACTACTGCGTTAGTGCATACCTAGCTCTGCATATTTCCATGTCATGCATTGTGTTGCATCTGTGCTTTATATTAATTGCTTATTCCCCCCTCTTCTCTCCAGTAGACCCCGAGACTGAAACTGCGGCTAGGTATGACTACGTTGTTGACGATCAGGCCTTTGCCCCAGAGCAGCAAGACAAGCAACCCCCCCTTGAGCATTATGATATCGCCCATTCTTCCCACTTATTCTTGCATTAAATTTTTGCTACTGTATTATCTAGCTCCTATTCTGATGCATAGCCTATTTTTGATAAACTGCTACTATACCTGCAATCATACCAACTGCTTAGTATAGGGTGGTTAGTGAATCCCCAGTGACACCCCTTAGTCCTAGTTGCCGCTGCTTCTTCATCAATGACCTAACGACTCAATGACTCGAAGACTGGGTCAACCGACCGACAAGCCAGGCCTCTCACATCACCGGACTCCCCTTTGTTGTACGACTCTACAGTGCTACTATCGAGTACCGAGGGTGACACCTCGTGAAGTACTCATGATGCTAGCCCTGTAGTGCAGCTAGTCGGTCATGGTTATCGAGGGTGATTCCTCCTTCACCATTCCCGGTAATGTCTCTGTCGTGTAACCCCTCAAGTGTGGGGCCCTCGAGGGTGATTCTTCAAAAGTCCACCTTGACGGTTACATCGAGCGAGGACCATTGAGGGTGATTCCTCAGTTCCCGCCTTGATGTTTTATGCACGCAGTTACTATGACCTGGTTACACAAACATGTTGGTGATGGATCGGCCCTGAGGGGTACCCAAGGTTCACTGATGTTGAGGCGTGGACGGGCAGGAGAGGCCCTTGACGCACATCCTCAAGACGGGGCGACGGGACCACACTTTATGGGTCGCGCTTGCCCCACGTTAATAAGATCCTAATGGGTTGGGTATTTGATCTGAGGTGGTCGTTTGACCTTTTACACACCAAACCTTCACGTGGGAGAAGTTATGGGTACTCAGCGCCATTGTATCAGCCGAAGCTCTTCGGACGTCAGCAATGGAGCGGCACGCGCCGGATTGGGCTGGAAGGTACAAATCTCGGACTAAGTGTACTAGGTCTGCTTCCGGCCGCACATGCATCATGCAGGAGTGCAAGGGCAAGTGGGCTCATGAACCTGCGCGCTTATGATTTAGACCGGTGGGCTGGCCTCTTCGTTGAGCCTAGGTGGGGCGACGACGTTTTGGATCCCGAGGCTGGGCATTACCCAGGAAAGTGTGTCCAGCCGGAGATGATCAAGCATGTTGGAAATGCGTTGCACCCCTGCAGGGATGAATTCATCTATTCAAATAGCTGTGTCCATGGTAACAGGACGACTTGGAGTTGTACTTTGACCTTATACAACTAAAATTGTGACTTCAATTGTGAAATGAATGTTGGCTCCGGGATTGCTTCCTCGCAGGGAGTCAAGGAAGAATCTCTAGGCGTGGTTACTTAATAAAATTTCTACAATAAAATATTGCTATGTGTGAGTTACTAGTCTACTCTCTTCTAATGCTGCAAGATGTTGAAGATGCTAGTCTTCTATAGGACTAGGACTTCCCCTCATTCTTGCTTTCTATAGTCTGCCCAAATATAATCCCTCCCCTTGATAATGATGCATACTTAGCATAGTTCTGATGTCAGTCTTGCAAGTACTTTGGATGAGTAGTCACCGCTGCTTTGCTTCCTCTTTCCCCTTCGTTATGCTTCTGCGTTCAGACGATGGAGCCCAAGAGATGGAGTACGGTGGAGACGACTACTACACCACCGCCGGAGCCTACTGCTACGTGGAAGCGGCCCCCGACCAGTAGTTGGATAGGAGGTCCCCAGGCAGGAGGCCTCACCTCTTTAGAGCCATTGTTATATTTGTGATGGCCTTCTTAAGCCAAAACTTGTTTAACTTATGTCTGTACTCAGATATTATTTGCTTCCGCTGACTTGTGCTTTGTCGAGATTTGTGTTCGAACCCTCGAGGCCCCTGGCTTGTAATATGAAGTTGTATGACTTTATTTTGTGTCTAGAGTTGTATTGTGATATTGATTAGTGAGTCCCTAATCTTGGCCGCACGCATTGCGCGTATGTTTAGCGTATGGTTGAAATTGGGGGTGTCACAGGTTACCAAAGGCCATGTGCCCTTTCTCTCAATCGCCTTCATCTCCTCTTCCATGTTGTGCGTCCAACTAGGACTTTTGCTCGCCTCTACGAAGTTCACCGGCTCCTCAACTCCGAGCAGACATATTGAGGAGTATAAGGGTAACTGGCTTTGTGTACATGTAGACTTTCTTAAGGGTCTTATAGCGATGAGGCCTAGAGGAGTCCATTGTGGCTTGTGAAGGAGGCAACAAAAATTGTGTCAGCGTTGATGCACTTGAGGAAGATGGTTGAGTCTCAAGCGTGTCGTTGACATCCACATCGTCACCATAGCCGTCATGACCGTGACTATCATCTTGATTGTCGTTGTCACTATGCGCCTCATTGTCGATGTCACCGCTGAGATCTCCGCCAATGTCGTGCACGCCGTTGTCGCTATCACTTTGCGATCCATGTGTGCCGTCGTCGGTGTCGGCACCATGATGATCACTACTATTGTGGTCACCTTGGTTGGGCATCTTGCCAACCACCTGGACGTCTTCCCCTGCATCATCATCAGGAAACTCAACTGTGAATATGTTACCGTTTGGAGCATTGTTGGCTGTTGCGCTCCAATTCCATGCTTTGTTTTCTTCAAACACGACATCATATGAAATCCGTAGATGCTTGGTTTGTAGATCGTAGAAGTGGTATGCCTTGGTGCCGGAACTACTCTTGTATCCAATGAACACCATCTTGGTGCTACGATCGGCAAGCTTGGAGGGATGCGGCTCCGCACTCTTCACATGTGCCATGCACCCGAACGTCCGTAGATGACACACATTCGGCTTACGTCCGTAAATTGCTTCATACGGAGTCTTGCCGATCACCGCCTTCGTTGGAGCCCGGTTGAGAAGATAGACTGCCGTCGAGATAGCTTCTCCCCGAAAAGTCCCTGGCAGGTTCTTGCTCTTGAGTAAACTCCTTGCCATTTCAACGATAGTTCGATTGCGCCTTTCAACAACACCATTCTGCTGAGGTATAGAAGGTGCCATGAGGAACCTTTTGATGCCAATCTTCTCTTAGTAGTCATTGAACTCGCTCGATGTAAACTCTCTGCCATGATCTATCTGTTGAGCGCAAACCTTCAACTTGTGTTCCATCTCCGTTGCAGCCTTCAGCTTCTTGAACGCTTCGAACGCCTCATCTTTAGATCGTAGGAGAATGACCCACATATATATCGAGTAGTAATCTACCACAAGGAAGAAGTATTTCTTCCCTCTGTGAGTTGCTGGGGTTATAGGGCCACATAGATCACCATGGAGCAGCTCGAGTGCATCACTTGCACGATAGGTAGACTGAGCAGGGAATGGCCTGCGGTGCTGTTTTCCAACCAAGCATCCATCACATACTCGATCAACATGTTCAATAGATGGCATCCCAGATACAATCTCCATCTTTGACATCTTCTTCAAGGTGTAGAAGTTAACGTGTCCAAATCTAGCATGCCATAACCACGAATCATCATCACTCTTGGTGAGCCAACACTCACATTGAGATTGATCAAGGTTGAGGATATAGAGCCTGTTTCGTGTGTGATTAACACGGGCTAACACATTTTGGAGTTTGTTGAAGATCGTCATCACTCTGTTTCGATATCCACCTTGCATCCATTCTCGTCAAGCTTCCTGATAGAGATGATGTTCTGGTAAAGCCGTGGGATGTACTACACTCCGGTGAGTATGCGATGTTCGCCTGTGAGACCCTCAAAGAGGACATATCCTTGCCCACAAATCTCCATAGTTGAATCATCACGAAACTTGACCGAGCCTTTAACATCATATTCCAGCTCGAGGAATTTCTCCTTATACCCCGTCATGTGGTTACTGGCACCCGTGTCGAGATACCATGACACATTGTGATCACCGGATACCTTGGATGTCACTTTATTCTCATGAAGTAGCACCTTACGGTATGGTTTCACAACCGCCATTTTAGTGAGATCACAAAATTCGGCCATCAGAAGACCCGGAGCTTCGTCTTCCTGATTCGCCAAATTTGCCTTGATCTCCCGCTGTGAGGCTCCGGATAATCCTTTGCAAAGTGACCCATCTCGTTGCAGTTATAGCACTTGACCTCAGATAAATCCAAGTTCTGTGGCTTCCACCCTTTATATTGATCCGACTTACCACGACCTTGTGGCTTGCCTTTTACTTTGCCTTTTCCGATTTGTTCGTTGTGCTTCACGTTGCTTGAGCCTTCGCACGCGAGTACATGAGTTGGTCACTACGTCCTCTTTTGCCTTTCCAACAGCCACGAGCATTCTCTTCCCATGTCCGCAAGCGTCCGATCGCCTCTGTTATGGTCATGTCATTGATGTCGTAAAGCTGCTCAAGTGTGCTGATGATGTACGTGAATTAGCCAGTCACCGACCTGAAAATTTCTCCACAATCTCGGTCTCCTTGAGCTTTGCACCAAGCTCACGGATCTCTCCCACCAAAGTAGTAAGACGCATGGCATAGTCATTCACCGATTCAATTTCCTCCATCTGTAACTTGTGAAATTGGCGCTTCAACACTTGTGCCCGAGCCTTGGTGACGCGATCTTCTCCAATCCTCATCTCCTTGAGTGCGTTCCATGCCTCTCTTATAGTATCGAACTTCGCTAATGTCATCAGCACGGAATCCCATATAGACTGGGCTATGGCACCTTCGTCGCACTCCTCGTCGATGTCGTCGTCCATGATTGCCTGCACACTCGAAGAGTTCAGAGAATAATCTTCATCTTTACTGCCCACACGCCATAGTTGGCGTCGGTGAGCATCGGGTACTGAATGGGGATGTTGCGATGGACGTTGGCACCGCTTGTTCCTCCACCAATGGTCGCTGACTTGCCGTCCTTCTTCACCTTGTCGCCGTTCTTGTTCGCCTTGGAACCGCCGCTGTCGGACTTGACCGACTCATCTTTGTTGTCCGTCGTCGTAGATCATAGATTGTTGAGGCTCTAGATACCAATTTTTGGTTTTTAAACCATGGACCAAACCACCCAGAGGCTATACGTGCACTAGCAACCAAGAAGACAAGCTACTGGATGGTTAGCAACACACACTCATACCTACGCCTGGTCCAAATCGAGATTTAGGGAGGCAAGGTAGAGCTCAAGCATGGAGGCCATGGCGGGCTGCTGGGAGGCGCTGAACTCTGGATCGAGGGCCTCCGACGACGGGCGACATGCCTGGTTGGGCTGGTCACTGGCGGTGGAGGTCGACGTAGGCTCAGGTCGGGCAACTCCTTGAGGTTGTTGCTGCTGCTTGGGTGGCCGACGTCATTCGGCAAGGCGAGGGCACTCGAGGCCAGGATCTCGGGCAGAGCTGCTGCTCACCAACTCCTACAAGCATGGACAAAGGCGGCGACTTGAGACGCGCGGGCGAGGATCTGCCAGTGGACACGACCGTGTCATTGGCATCTGTGGCGCTCGGACATGACCAGGGAGGTGGTAAGATTGGAATCGAAGAGGAACAGGGGATGCGCTGGTTGGTCTGGCTTGGAACCCGAAGGGGATTTGGTGGGACGGTGGCGGCGATGGGACATGAGTCTTGAATTTTATGGTCAGTCCAGATTTGGACTAGGGAGGTTTATATATAGGGAAACAAATTGGTTTTGGGCTGGTTAGAGACATCGGATCAAAATAAAACGTCTCCTAATAAATGAGAATGTTTAGATGGGCTATGCAGATGTGTTGGGTTGAGATGAGAGGGAGGTTGCGGCTCTGACAGAGTGTTTATATTACTGAAATGTTCGCTAATTTAACTGATGACAGTGCTGTCACAGTTGTTTGTTGCAGTATCAAGCGACCTCCGAATGTGACGAAATTTGGCAGGCGGTATACCGACAATAAATTAAGTCCACACGTCAAATTTCAACCCATCCCAAGAAAGTTATATACGCACATTAAAAACAATATTTTTAGTGATGTCGTGGGCGCATGCATGTGTGTGGTTGGTCTCGAAATGGTCGTCAACGAGAACGGGGATAATCGGCAACTTTGAGCGGATGCAGGTTGTCAAAAATGAAGATAGTAGAGTGTTGATGCTATGCGGATAATGCCAATGATATGATGATGAAGGCGACAAACAAATGAATCACATGACAACAACGGACTAAAATCCCGAATCCTTTGGAGCGTCAATCTCGGGTTGTTACACCTCAAGTCTGTCTCCTTGGAAGGACAAAACAAAGAGGACGGCCGAAAACTACTCTCCTTCGAGGAAGAGGGAGGCATCCGAGGACGTTGTGGGGGTGGTGACCCTCATCCTACAAGACCTCGGCCAAGACCGAGTTCATCGTCTCCTCCTCGGAGAGTGAGCAATCCCAGGCTGGTAGGAGCATGCCCCCGCCCAGGAGGTACGTCCTTGCATTTTATCTTATGTTTTATACAACGCCTCCCTTTGCCTCTACTTTTTTATTCATCCCTTTTGCCTTTTACAGGACCGAAGGCGGTCCCTAATGATGGGCTCCCTCTGGGCAGTTCGTCCGATGGGCATCGCCCCTCCCCTCCTGCCCTTGAGGTGTCAAGGGAGGCGACCTCGCTAGCTCCGTTTGTGATGACCATGGGGGAAGTGCCAACGCGGCCATGACCTAGATTGATTCCTCGTCTACGTAGGACCCGCTTGAGAAGGTTCCATCTTCTACAGAAGGAATGAAGCTGGAGAAGCCAGCGTATTCTACGCCTAAGGACACCGAGACATCTCGGTCATATACCATAGTGTCACCCTCTCCGCTAAGGGAGGGAGACGATCTGGTCCGTTCACCCCCGCCTGGCAGAGGGCAGGTGTCCAAGGGGTGGACAAAGGAGGTGGAAGGAGAAATGGAGGCTCTTCCATCCATGCCGAACATCGCAAACTAATGGGTGTGGTGCTACAAAGCTATCGGTCCATAGAGCCCGGCATGAGAGAGGTCTTTTGAGGCCTCTTTCAAGGCTTTGAGGTAAGTCTTGTTCTTGCTTTTCCTTGTTAATATAATGAATGCATACAATCACTAGGATCTAGAATGTAATTGTTAGTTCCTGGTAGGAGAAAGAATAATTGGTCAGACCACCTGTAAGTGTCTAACCTTTGTAGCCCTCAATCCCTGAGTGAGATTTGAGTGAGAATGAGTAAAAGGAAACAACAGTAGCCCTCGAGACCCTTATCGGATAAAAGTATCCGATTAGGGGAATCGATGTCATCCCGGGAGTTTGAATGTCTGCATTTTTATGCACTTATAGGAATAGGCCTCGGTTTCAACTTCCACCTCCCAGGAGCTAGAAGAGATGAACCATAAGGTCGAGATGTCTGAGAAGGAGATGGAGCCGATGAAGATGAAAATGGAGGAAGCTCAAGGTAACATAGAGAATACTATTTGTATTTACGTATCTACATCTGATCTAATGTTTTAGTAGTAGGCTCTAAAGCACGAGTGCACTGGTCTTGCAGCTTCATGCACGACACATGAGAAGATCTGGGTTGAGCTCCAAACAGCTCAGCAAGAGGTTAAGCAGCACAAGGCTATGCTAGAGCTGGCCAGTAAGGAGCTTGTTATGGCGAAATAGGCCGACAAGAACCACATGGCCTGGGCCTAGAGGTGGAGGTATACCTGAAGGGGGTGTATGCTAAGCATGACACCCTACAGTAAGATAAGAGGATGCTTTCGGCCAAGCTTGTCAAGGCAAGATCATACTGGAAGGAGTCCAAGACCAAGGCCTGGGCGGATCGTGAGGTGCTCAATAAATTGAGAAATATCGCCACCTGTAAGCCATGTCTGCCTTGCTGTGTTTTTGGCGATAGCCGTTTTGCCAACCTTACATAAAATTGACATTCCCCGGAGGTCTTCAAGGACCCTCCAATCAATGTCGTGGATGCCTGCGCTCACTCCGACCGTCATGGCAAGCTAGTCAAGAAGATCTTCTGGCATTAGTTCCAGGCGCACAAGCACGCGCCACAACTTTACTATCAAATGAAGCAGTTCGCGGAGTTGTTTCAGCTGGCAGGGCCTCTAATGGAGGATCTGTGCGTCAACCTCTAGCTGTCTAGGCCAATGCCTAGCACCTTCTTCTACTTGTTGAGGAGCTTGCGTGAGGCCGGCTCCCATGTCACCAACTGGAAAAAGTTGACCTGTCTGGAGTGTGCCTAGGAGGCGTATGCGTTAGTGATGGCACATTACCCAAAGGTCAAGCTGCTGGAGATCGTGTTCGGGCCTCCAGAAGGAAAGAACCGGAAGCCCGAGTAGTTTGTGGCCAAGGTCCTCAAAGGCGCCAAATAGACTAAGGCGCAATGCTCGAAGTCTAAGTTGTACTTCCAATATATTTTTGTAAATACAATTTGTGCATATGCATTAATCACTTTGGCTTTTATCTAATATGTTTATATTGTCCTCCTTTGTGATGGTTTATACATCTAAAAGTTTATGGTCGTCGGCTTCTGCCCCATTGGAGAAACTAAGTGGGGTGTTTTATTAGCATGTTTAAATCGTTAGCTGACGTCTTGGAACCTTATCGGTGATTATGTTCTTAGATGAACGAGGCAATCATCACATAATGCCTCTATCGCCTTCACTTAGTCATAGGAGCTCTAATTTGTGGGGTAGATGAACAAGCCCCCGGTGTAGTGGTGATCGAACCAACCAAGGTACGCCACTATTAACACCTTGGTTCTAATAAAAAGAACCCTTCGTTTAGCATAGTTTACACACTATCGGTGCATTAGTTTTGCACTGTCATTGGAACGCTTGACCTCTTTACGCTTATCGTGACAATCGAGTTTTGGTTTTCTCCACAAAGGCGCTTAACCATCTATCGGGGCACAAATGCTCACTATCACCTATGGGGATCAGAGATCCCTTGTGGTTCGGCAGGAGGATCATGTTGCACAAAGAGTGGAGAGCATGAGACGACGCAATGATCAGGACACATGCATTTTACCCAGGTTCGGGCCGCTGCTAAGCGCAAAACCCTACTCCTGCTTTTTGGTGGATTGATTGGGGTAACATGAAGAACACAGTCCGCCTAACCTCGACAAGGACTGCTGCCGGGGAAGGAGCGGCTACGTAGTACACGTGTTTGGGGGTATGAATTGCCAATCTTGAGCTAGGTTGCCTTGGGCCTCCTTTTATAGTGCAAGGGGTCACCACAATGCAAAAACAATCATTATCTATTGATTAGATAGATAAGCAGAGCTATCACACCTAACTCTGGGATTTAGGTCAAAATACCATGATTACCTGCCTAGGTGGCGCTTGGGGGTGCATCCCCTTCAAGCTCTGGCCACCACTTGGCTAGTCATTGCTTAATAACTTGATACGCTGCAGGGCGGGTGTCGATCCAGCATAACTTCCCTTCGATGTCTCACCACATGCTTAGCGGGAGATGATTAGCTGCCTGAGGGATCGACACCACATCGATAAATGACGGGCGTAGCGATGCGATGGAGCGGTGGCTGGCTGACTCATGCCTGTGGGGGATGGCCTGCCAGATCTTCTGGGAAGCGTGTGTGTCTTGGCCCCCAAAAAGCGTTAGGGGCATGCTTGGCGCGTCGCAGTCCGGGCTTGGGCTGCCGCGTTGATCTTGGTGGAGTCTTGTCTTTATTGCTGGCAGGGTTCTTTCCTTCTACCGCTTGTGCAAAAGTCAGGGGCACTGGGTACCCCTATAGTAGTGCACCGACTGGAGCCCTCGGGACTGGCCCACACGTGCTCGCCATGTGCCGTTGGGTCAAGCCCAAGTCTTATGCATAGGCACGCAATGTGAGGGGGTAACTGCCAATTTATTGGCCAGGACTGACCCACCACCTCAGGCCCCTTCCGCCCACGCCCGATGCATGCATAGCAGGGAGTTAGCGACGGGCGCACATGACTTAAAGTCCTTATGATGACAGGAAACCGCAACGCCATGGATTGGAGAAGTGGGGCAGTTACCTGTTCGCCCACGATCATGGACGATAGAATTGGTGGAGATGGGCGACGACCTTTGGAGTGGAGGAGAGCTAGCTCCCGCGCTCTCCCTATAAATTGGGAGGTTTGTGGGAGGCAATGCTCAGCCACCCTTCCTTCCTCCTCGAGTTCAAGCTCACAGAGCTTGCACTTTGCCTCCTCGCATCGAGCTGCGCTCGCCGCTACCATGCCTAAGGGACAAGGGCGGCCTCCAGCCTTTGCCTCGATGGCGAGGGGTTCCCATTGGGATCATGCTACCGCTTCAGCCGCGGAGGTGGAGGCTGACCTGAGTGCGCGCAGAGGAGAAGCAGGGAGGGGCCATGGACGACATGTAGCCCGTAGTCAGGGGACGCGGAGTGCCGCTCCACTCCCTCCTCCAACGCCAGATCATCCCCTTCAGGAGACCCATGTCGAGGGGACGACGCTGGATTTCGTCATCAAGCTGCGCGGTCCCCTCCGAGGCCACCTACGCCTTCCCCACCCCTTCCCTAGGGTGATGGAGGTTGACAAACCACCCGCCTTGTGGCTACGGGCACATGGTTGCTGTAATGGCGCCATGCAGGTGGACCTCGAGTCCCCGGAGCATCGCATCATGTTCCTCAAGCGTGGGTGGAAAACCTTCGCTCGGGCCGACAACCTCATGGATGAGCACATCCTCCGCTTCAAGACGATGGAGTGATGCGAAGCATCCTACGGATATCACCATGATAAGACTCCCTTTGCCAAGTGACACGTGCGACATCCACTTCATAGTTACAAAGGTGAATCTTCTCCTTTACACGTGTCAACTTATACCCTCCGAGGATGGTATACTATGTGACCCCTCTCTCGTGTGCATGCATAGGTGTGAGTGGAGCTACACATTCATCGAGAAGGAGTCCAGGCTCAAGAGTACGACTACACCATCTTCGAGGGAAGCTTAGAAACAAAGACGAAAGAAAACAGAGCTACAGAATGCTACAGGGGCTGGACAACCGGAACCCTCCGGACGTCCGACACTCTATAGCGTTCGGAAAACCGACTGTGGGGACCCCGATTCATAAGTCATGATCACCGAATGTACGTGCACAGTGATCCCAGAGATCAATGTTCACTTAACACACAGAAACTGAATAACGAGAGTCTTACATCCATTACATATCGGATTATTCAAATATGGCCTTTATGGCCAAGTCTTCATATGATTGGAGCGGAAATCTTCAAAGATAGAGTGAACAAATGCCATTTGCTTAACCCTACAGGCATTCTGACTGGGAAGCATCCTAGCTCGCATGTCTGTCACCAAGGTAATCTTAATCATAACCTGATCTTTCATGCCTGGCTAATAAAATAACGAATGGCAAGCCAATGAGTACTTTGAATTTACTCGCAAGCAACCCATGTTGGAACAAGGCAATAACGATGCATGATATCACACTAAGTAGGTATTTTGCAGAAAGCTAATTTTGAATGCAATGACATGATCAAGTAACTATGTAAGCATGCATCAACAGTTGGCAGATATCCATATGAACAAGTTACAGATATCATCATAAACAGGGGGTTGAACATCTCATGTTCAGTACTCACGTCAAGTCATCTGACTTATCTCAAGTGTCATCTCTGTGTCATCCACACAAACCAACTTTCATGAAAACAGCTGGACGTAGTTTAAGCAGCACCACCCAATAGTCCTTGACCGTGGACACGGCTATTCGAATAGTTTTACACTCCGCAGAGGTTGCACACTTTACCCACAAGAGTCGGGGTACTTCCGTGTCATCCACAACTTGCCGTATATTCCATACCCGAGGTAAGCACCCGAACATTGTCTTTCCCCTGGCGATACTAAACAAAGAGTCCACTCGATTGGTCCCCAACCCACATGATGTACATCACAAGTAGCATCCATGCAGGGACCAATGGTGTGCCTGGTGCCTATGAAGACAGCGCATGATCGTCCTTACCGGTAGGACCCCGTATCGAGAGTGACCACGCCACTCCCGCCACTAGTAATGCAGGATCCATACTAGTACCCACCAAACTAATCAACAAATTCCCATCCCATAAGGGGTATCGTGGTTGTGCATGTATGGTTGGGATGGTCGAAATCTTAAATATAATCCGTTTTCGAAAACACACACACTCACTTGCTCTGGTACACAACTTCTTTCTCAATCGGTTACCCAACTTAACATCATCTCCATCGGGCGTTAGTGGCACCCGACGGGTTTTTTTAAAAATCCCTTGAAATCATTTTGTTTCCATCACCATGCATATTCCCGATCCCATTTGCGTAGCATCTACTAAGCATCATATCTACTCCCACCCGCATAACCCTCATAAGGAGGTAGGGTCATGCATGATGCAAGTATCAACGATAAAGTATCGTAGGCATCCCACCAAAGTGGTCACCACATCAACATGATCAATCCATTGAAACAACAAGTGCTATGTGACAAGAATGAAAAGTTTCTTAACATGGTCAAAGGGCTTCTTGTGTGACACAACAAAGTCTTCGAGGGTCCTCAAAATCTTCGGGTCCAACTCCGAGCACTTCGTCTACTTCGTCAACTATCGCCGGAAACAACCACAATAAGCAACACAACAAGGAGAGGGAAAAATTGCTCTATAAATATAAGTTTAATTTTTCCTGTACACCTTTGGTCACAATAAAAATAACCAAGGAGGTTTCATAGGATGTGGATCAAGGTGGATTTTTGAACGGTGGAAATGATGATCCTATAAGATGTGCATATAAAACCCTTTTGTCAAAAGGAGTGGATGATCCCAACAAATAGGGCATGATTTTAGAAACATGTGGGAAGTTGTTTCATTGGATTTGGAGTTGGGATGAATTTCCTATGATTTTCCTAAGATGGAATATTGGAGAAAGGGAACTATTTATTTGATCTAGCAGAATGGGTGAATGATAAAATGTTCCACATGGCTTAATTAAATAGGCAAAGATATTTAGAGCATCTGTTGAATCACTCCATATGGAGTTGATATGAAGGCTCAAGGATTTTTGCAATAAGGGTTCTACATGGTTCAAATTGAAATTTGAATTTGAACCTAACAGAAAAGTTTCTATAAAAATGTGCAATGCACATATTTGGTTAGCCCATGATTTTTGAGACATCTAGGATTTTGAATCATCATATTTGAGCTTAGGATGAGTTTTCTAGGGATTTTACAAGTTTCTAAAAATAGAAAATGAAAAAGGGAAAAAGAGTTTACCGAAAGGCCTAAACAGCGCGTGGGACGAGGTATAGCTACTCGTCTGTCCCAATATCTTAGCTATGCTTGCGTAGCTTCTAGCCCGAAGGCGTACTCCACGAAGTACGTATTCTATTGTGGGGAGGCGGCTCCGGGAAACCCACCTCCACTTAAGGAGCTGGGCCCGGCCATTGGGCTGCTGACAGGGGGGCCTACCGGTCAGGATCGTCCCTCACCTCCCGCCTGATCCGGGGAGAGGCAGGGAGGCAAAGCCCGATGCTGCCGGCGCTCTCCCCAACAGCACCGGCCAGCTCCAGCGATGCCCAGCACACCGACGGACTCGGGGAGCCGTGCCTCATCCATCCCCGAGCTGAGAGCCTGCAAGGGAGGGCCACAATGGTGTTGGCATGGATGGACATCGAGAGGCCATCGGTCTTCACCGGCTACGGGCACACGATGCCTCAGGAAGAAAATGAGGCAATGGGGGAGCTTGGTCGCGACGAGGAGAGCACATCTAAGTGTCTAGGGGGGACAAGGGGAAGTCCCGATCGCTCGAATTTTGAGCTGTGGCCGGCAGATGGGCCTCAGTCATGGGGGTGGATGCAGGGCGTGGGAGGACATATGGGGAGTCTCGGGAGGCAATAAGGACGGAGGGAGTGGAGTAAGTCCTTCGAGGAACTCGGGGGAGAAGCTGAGCAAGAGGGGCGACGTGGGGAGCTTGGGTGTGCCTCGGAAGCTCTCGAGCGCAGACCACGCGCATGCTTGGGTTCCCTTAGCCGCATCCTAGCATCAAGGAGGGATAGAAGAGGTCAATGGGGAGGTACTGGGACCACACGCGTGGCCGACAGAGGACAAGGGAAGCATGCGTGTGAACTCGGCCATGGCAGCGGAGCGGACGCGGGGGCGAGCTCTGGAGAGAAGGGAAGGACGGGTCCGACAGGGAGGAATGTTTTAGATGTCGACGACATCTCAGGGGACAAGAGCCCGCCTCCCCAGGCTGTCGGGGCAAAGGGATGGGTGCAGCTATAGTGCTTGGGAGCACTGTAGCGCGTTGCAGAGCACCCAAATGGCATGCCATGGCATGCCATTGGCCTCTTGGGTGCGGCCATGCATGTCCAGCAGCTAGGGGGAGGTAAAACATGGTGAATAGAGCATAGGATGCCCTGGGGGTTTCATTAGAATAGAAGTGGAGTAGAGAGAAGGGGGTATACTTGTTGTCCAGGGAGGGGAAAATGGGATTTACCCCCCCTCCCCCCAATGATTCATACGAGGGCATGCAACTCCTATTGGAGGTGCAAGAGGACCATTAGAGACTGTTGTAAACATTAGGGGTGAAGGAGAATGGTGGAAGGGGTCAAAATAGAGGTTTTACCAAATCACCTAAAGGTGTTTGATGCTCTTTTGGGCAAGCAAAAGGCCTCCACTTGCCGTGGGTTTTAACAGGATCAAGTGATGGGTAAAAATAGGAGTGATCACAAGTTTTAAGCTTATTTGAGAAAAGTTGGCAATATAAATGTTGTAAACCCTAGAAATGGGCAGAAATGGATTTTCTTAGATCTAGCTATGCAAATCCATTCCCCTTGATGCACTAGTTGATGTGGTTGCATTATTTGGGTATTAGAGCATACCCAAAAAGTTTGGGATCAAATGGGGAAAGTTGACAATGCAAACATTTCCAATTGTTGAAATTAACAAAAGTGGGTTTGGGGGGATTTGTACAAGTGTATCTATTCTCCTTGATGGACAACTTTGTGTGGATGCATTATTGGAGTATTAGAATATATCCACAAATTTTGAGATCAATAGGAGATAGTTCGCAATGTAGAGTTTCTCAAATTTTGATGTGGACAGAGAGGGTTTTGGGATAATTTGGCGAACAAAATTAATTGGGATTGATATGAAACTTGGCAAGATGATGACATATGTCATATGTGACATGATAGAATTTTCTTGGATTTATTTGATAATATTTCTTGTAGAAATATTTCAAATTCTCAGAATAGGCAGAAATGGTTGTGGTGGGTTTTGTCCAATATTTTGAACATGACCATGTGTTGAAACTCATATATATGGAAAATATATGTCCACTAAGTCTCCCTAAATTTTCTCAAAAAATTTGAATGCATAAAAATAATTTTTCCCTATGAAAAACCATTTCTGGCCTTAAGAAAAAGCCTTTAAATAAAATAGTAAAATAATCGCTGAAAATAATATTTGGTGGTTCTGGGAAGTCATATATATAGTAGGTTCCAAATAAATCCTTTGGGGCAAAACAATCCACCCAATTTGAGGACTTGTAGTACAAACCTCAATTCATGGGCTTTTGAAAACCTAATTTGAATAAGTCCTTTTGGTCAAAAATAAATTTGGATAAAATAGTTTTAGGTCCTATACACATGGTATGATCATTGGACAAGAGTTTAGATCAAGGAAAAGACTTTTGAGAGCACGAGGGATTTTATGAATATAGAGCACAAGAAAGCAAACAAGCAATCAACAATCAAGTCAAGCATCGCAGGCACAGAAAATGTTTTAATTGGCCCTAATTTTTGAGTCATGTTAACTTAGTCATGAGGCAAAACATGGGGTGTGACAGGCCTACCCCCCTTTACAAGAATCTTGTCCTCGAGATTCCTAGGCTAGGCATAGAAAAGGTGTGGGAATTCAAAGGTGAGGTAGTCTTCACGTTCCATGTTACTTGTGCTCCGGCGTGGTTGTCCTTCTGGATCTTGAAGTGCCTAATGGTATGTATTTGAGTGCATCGTTGACTTCGTCATAGGGTGAACGGGGTTCTTGCAATATGCTAGGCTTGCCTAATGGTTAAGGGTTAGGTGGGCAATGTTCTGGCAAGGCCCTAGCTTGCGTGTGTATTCCAATGTCGGAATATGTGGCCAAGATAATGTGTCTGCACGCTGGTCTTGGGTTTGCCCTCGCTGGTTAGTGACGTCTATATGTCTCTCTTTAGTCTACACGGGTCAAGGTCTTGGCATAGTTTCCTAGTGACGAGGAATCGTCGACTTTGTTGGAGCAGTTGATCTTCCGGTGCTTGTGGATCTTCCATTGTAAGGACATCGAAGTTTGTTGGCATAGGTTTCTTGTTGATGGGGAAGTCCTTATCTTCCTTAAGCAAGAGGTCTTCAGTCGTAGGTCGTCTTCATTCTTGAGGGTGCTGAAGTGCGTCATCATAGGCTTCGCGTCGAGAACTTCTGCTTGAATAATTTGCCCAGGTATGTTCTTCATCCATCTTCGACCAGTTGTCTTCATTGTTACAGACGCGCGTTTCTAGCGGGCTCCGAGTGTCTGGTCTACTGATCTCTCCGTAGCCATTATGGAAAGGTCTGGGCTGAGTCTCGACCCTAAGGCTAAGCTTAGAGATGCAAAACTATTCCTACCATCTAGAAAAGTATTTAAGGGTCATGGATGAGATGGCTACCCGAAAGTATGGACCAGCCATCCAATCCCCAAGGTCTGAGGCTTGGCAAGCCGGGTGAACTACCTTTGATAGGTGTTTCACCATGATCCGGTCAAGGTTTACACCCTAGATTGGACCAAAAAGGGGCTAATAGTGAACTCATGACAGTTTTCCAACTTCATTCCAGGCATCTAAAAGGAGTAGGGACGTCATGCTCAACGTACACCGTCAAAGTGATGGAGTGAGCGGTGTTACCAACTTCTCGAGGTGCAAGGGCTTGATCGTACCCTGAACGTCGGTGCTTCAAGTAGTCCAACTCTTTCAAGGTGAAACCTTATACTTGAGAGGATGATAATTGGTGTTCCTCGGGCTTGTCTGAACATGACTAAAGTGTTCCTTCCTCTCATTGGGTAAATGAGTATGTCATCCATGAGGATAACAACATGTTCGTCCTAATACCACATAAACACATTGCTCATGGGATGTGTGAGAGAGGCGGTCGTTTGTTCCGGGTAGTCACTTGTGCATGGTTTTGTGGTCCAACCTAATACAGGTCCTTGTGGTCACCTTCCGTACGAACACGTCTGGTGGGGGTCGGGGTGGAGTATCGGCCATAGTCAAATGACTTGGAACCAAGAACTATGGTCATGACCTCATCACATTGTGGCTTAATAACGCTTAGAGGTTTCAAGGAGCTTAGGATGTGAGTGAACGTCTATCATCTTATCCCGAGCACAACTATTAGATGCCAATAGTCCTACCTATTACTCCAGACAAAATCATCGTATATCATCAAAGGTATCATCTCATATAAGTCAACTCCAACATTACACGTGCTACTCATATCTCCATGGTTTTGAGAGAAGGACTATACCTATTACTCACATGTATCCCTATATAAAAATCCTCGGGATAACATACAAGCTACTAAGCTAGATCATGACACTACAAATCCAAGTGTCCTACTGACCAATCCAAGGTCTAAGGTACTTCATTACTATGCTAAGGAAACTCGTAATATACCAATCCAAGATCTTGTTTCCTTCCTATGAATCCAACTTAATCGATCCACGAATATCACCCACTATTACATAACTACTACAAATCCAATACCGGTGATGTTCCATATATCTCCAGATTTCTTAAATCCCAAAATTCCTGAAAGCACTATCTCACCACAGTATAACCAGCAATTCCCATCATGATGATTTGGCAATCTCTAATATTAGGTGCATATGGATCCTTGAATCAACTTTTGACGACCATCCAATATTCTTGGTTTGTCTTCCACCGGGAAACATGGTATAAAGATCAAGATCCTCGGACTAAATCCAAATTACTGTGAACCATGTGGTTTGATTGAGCTCGAGCACTTATTAGAATCACCTATTTAAATCCAAGGTTTACATCTAGTAAGAATTTCCTACTGGTTACTCCAGTTACTGTAGTAACATCATCAATCCGTTATCAATATTACTTGCCAAAGTTAAGTCATTTATCCACCAATAATTTCAGCTTGTGATCACAATGGTCCTACAAAATCCAATTTGCGCAAGGGGAAAGTAAGTTATGCTACTCTATCAATCTTGATCCACCAAGTTCGTCCACCAACATTAAGCCTCATAATCACCAAAGGGTCTCACTAATTCTTCAAGATGTCTATCACAACCTTGTCAAATCATTAGCCTACTAATTAGGTATCCTCTAAACAATAGTCCCTATGGCATCATCAGTTCAAGTGCTGGCTTAGGGATGTAATGCATCTGTTCACTATGATCACTAGTCCCGTAATGAACCCAATGCTAAGCAGGGTTATTGATGCTCATCAGGTGATCTGGCAAATTCTTGTATTAAACACGTGATCAGAGGTTTGAGCTGTGGGAGCTTGTGAGTTCTAGGTTGAGCTAGGTAGGGGTTTCCAATCTCGAGGGGAGAGCCTAACCCCTATGGGGTTGCGTCTGGTTTAGTATGTTGTAGTCATAATCCTTAGTACTAATTGTCTGCCGAGGTGGATCCTTGGTGCATCTTGCCTTTCTGGGCTTCAGTTGATGAGAGGGGGATAGGGAAAAGAAGCATAGATGTAAGTGCCTAAGGGGGTGGTAAAGTGCAAGTGCAATCAAGCAAGTGTCGAAAAGGACAAACACAAACATCAAGGTAAGGTAGGTGATATGGTCATGCACTTGTTGCCTAGGGAAAAAGTGTGACTTACACCAAAGCACAAAGAAGCAAAACAAGCAACACACATCATGGTTCCATTTTAACTATCATATGGACTCGACTTCGCATAGGGGACACACGACCTATCCTACCCTAGGGGTCCTCGGACTCAGTAGTGGTGCTTGCTTTGTGTCTTGGAGAGGAGTTCGCTCGGTCTCTAGGTCTTTTTTCAAGCATCGCTATGTCTTTGGTTGAGGTTCATCAAAATGATCCTGGTTGCGCCTGAAGAGTCCTTGATGACTCCGGGTCTATTGAGTTGACGACAAAGGTGATTCTTCATGGCTGTTGTTGACAGGGTCTTCTAGTGTCCTCGGGATCGTGACAATGCCTTCTTGTCTTCTGAGACGTCGAGGATTCCAGGTAGGCAATCTTTTATGCAATAAAATTAACAAGGCATGGTAGAGTTGTATCCTGTCGGTCACATTGACAATATTATCGGCACTAAGAGCGGGGGATGATGAGAACCGTTTTCCTGCTCATTGTAGTGAGGCGGACCAAATGGCGAGGTTCTCATCCACCAGTGGTTACCGACACAACAACGGTAATGACAAGATTGCTCTATTAGGGATGCGTATAATGATCTTGCATATCTTATGCCTTGGTCATCGTAGGCCAAGGTTAAATCATCCAGGGGCAGTGTCGTGGGTGTCACCATCTTCCTAGTCTTGATGCCTCCATCCCTTGAAAAGGTTTCCTCTGTTGGTATCGTCTTGTCGTGGTTTCATCAAACTAATGTGGAAGTCAAAGAAGGTGGTTTCCTTCTAGGTTACCCACGAGGATATCAAGGAATCCAGTAGTCCGAGGCACAGGGGTACTAACGACCGTTTCAAGGTTTGAAAAGCAGACAAGGATAGCTAAGAGAGAAGTGGTGGAAGTGCTAAGGCAAAAGACCTTTGCTTCCTTTAAAATTTAAGGAGAGGTGAGAATTATAGTGGTTTAGCAAGTAATTTTGACGGGTCTAGAAAAATAGTTTTGACCTAACTAACATCCATGGTAACTAAGGGCTTCCTACAGTCGGGATGGCTGTGATACCAGCTCTGTGAGGACCCCTACTCATAAGTCATGATCAGCGAATGTACATGTATAATGATGTAGGAGATATGCCCTAGAGGCAATAATAAATGTTATTGATTATCTCCCTGTTCATAATTAGGTTTATGTTCCATGCTATAACTGCTATGGTTCTCGAGTCTACAATAACCACGAGGCTTGAAGGAAGACTCATATGCACGTGTGGAATAATAAACGGTAAATTGTATTCCTAGTCTGGCCTCTAAGACTGGCTCAAGTATTGCATGATGATCCTGTTTTCCTGATCATGGGCATGGCTATGCCGGCAATTTTGAGGGCACGGTGTTAGAAGAACATTTGTGTTGAATCGACCCAAATTGATGTTATTCTATGAGATACATTTGTCATAAGTTAATGGTTAATAACACAGAGAAGTTAATGTTTGCATAATTCCTTAGACCATGAGAGTATCGAGTTTCTTCATGCTTGCTTCATGAACTTTGGGGTTTGTTAAACGTCATCCGTAAATGGGTGGCTATTACGGCGGCTTACGGGTTCATGGAAAAGTATGTCAAGTAAGTTGATAGCTCAAGATTGGGATTTGCAACTCCGACGATGGAGAGATATCTCTAGGCCCTCTCGGTGTTACGGTATCCATCATCGTCTGGCCAGACACTTTGTGATTTGATCACGGGGATGCCGGAACACGGGAACGAGAAAAGAGAACAATACCGGTAACAAGGTAACTGGCATAGTGGATAAGTTGTTGATCCACGGGGATGCCAACATGTCTCACCTCGGGTATTTGTAACATATCACGAAGCAACAGGAATAGCACACGACAACTGGAGGTTCACTCGAATATTCATTCGTGTGGGTATAGGGGTCAATATGGGTGTCCACGGCTCCGATGTTGATCATTGATCGGAAGGGGTTCCGGGTCATGTCTATGCTTCACCAAACCTATAGGGTCACACGCTTAAGGGTCATCTTTCTTCTGAATACTAGACAGGGAGTCTGAGAGAAAATCACCGAAAAAGTTTCGAACAGCGGAAAAGTTCCGTAGAGAGAACACCGGAACAGTTTCGGTAAAACTGAAAAGTTGTTTCAGGGGATACCATTAAGTCAAATTGGTTTCAGCACATGCCTGATAATTCTTGGAGGGTGCCAGAATCATTCTGGAAACTTCTGGGAATTTTCCGGAAGAAAAACGGGAAATGTTCCGGAGCTGCCGGAACCGCTTCAGATGCTTTTCGCAGATGAAAATCACTAATCCGGAATTGTTCCGAATTGCATTGAATATTAGTTTAGTGGGTGCTAGAAATGTTCTAAGCCCACATAAATATTTTCAGTTCGAACGGACGCTGGAAAATGTTGTCGTGAATAGTGAAAGTGCTTTTTGGGAGAAAATATCTCGTGAATAGTGGAAACACTATTACGAATTGTGGTGAACACTATTGGGAGAAAATATCTCATGACTAGTGAAAACACTATTACGAAACAGTGGAAAACACTATCGTGAATAGTGGGAAACACTATTTATGAATAGTGGAATCACTATTACGAATAGTGAAAATATCTGAGGGCATTTTGGTATTTTTACCATAGTCTCTCACCCTATAAATAGGGGTGAGGAGGCAGCCCAAAGACTCATCCCTTCTCACATACAAGTGCCATGCATGATCTGGCTTCTTCTCTCCCTCCCAGCGAAATAGTTTCGTAGAGCCGAAAGGCTGTCTGGGTTCCGGCAGGAACTAGTTCTGGACGGCGAAGCCCTGCCGGATAGATGACACCGTATGTGTGCAACTCTGTAGAGAGATCGTAGTTTCGGTCTTAGTTCGACACCGCCTCCCGGAGGGCTGTTCGAGGGGCAGATGAGGGTATACATCCTCGCGGTTGGGAGGTTGTAAATCCTAGCTGCGGGGATCTGCATCGCCGATCGTCAGTGACTCTACTTCCGCTGCGCTACGAGTCGGTAACGAAAAAGATCAAACCTTGTATGCAGTCTCCATAGTGGTCCTGGGCTGGTGCGTAGGTCGGAATTTTTTTGTTTTCTGCTGCGTTACCCCAACAATGGTATCAGAGCCGTGCTATGCGTAGATGCAAGTTGTGATCTAGAATACATAGAGATGTATGGGTGTTGCACTATATAATTAGGTAGTAGATGAGATCTATTGCTGAAAATTATTTGTGTGGGTAGCATATGAAGTCTGCTACCCGATGTTCCTTTTGCTTCCCCTGAATTTGCATAGTCCTGATCTTGACGGAATGGTCGAATCTCCCAAAGTTCTGGCAATCCGCGATCCTTTCATGCTGCTCCTGAGTATGCTGATTGATAGATCAACGAAGTGCTAACAGTTCTTTGGGTTCCACCATAGTTGAGAAAGATGGATGTTTCGCAGACGAAAGGGCAATGCAGATGTGATCTGCACGGGGGTCACGCGTATGACGAAGTTTAGTATGGGGCTCGAGGTTTTATTATCTCGTGTTTTATACACCCTGGAAAGTTAATCTAGCAACTTGAATTATCATACTTGATGATGGACGTTGGTAGATTCGGTTTGTTTCAAAACCTTAGAAGCCACGTAAAACAAGTTTTTGCGTGAACCGATTAGAGGCGTCTAACTTGGTTTTGCAGGATGGTTTGCATGTGCATATGATGTGGTATAGCAATGCTCATATTAATTTGATTATGTATGAGATGACTATATGATGTAATATTAACATGACCTGCATGTCATGATTCGGCATGATGGCTGGAGCCATATGATTGTCACTTTAATGACCTGCGTGTCAACCTTAGGTAATGCACTTAATTTATTAGCTATAGAGATAGCAATATTATCGGGTGCATCGACAAGGTGGTGGCAATCTTCGTGAAGGTGAACACCGACGCGAATGCCGAAGACGAAGGAATGAAAGACTTCTCCGTCAGAAAGGGCTATACCATACCATGCTATTATGAATTGCCTGAGATGTTTATCCCTCTTGATGCACACTCTTGATTGCGCGGTAGTCGCTTTTTATTAGGGTGATCTCTCACAAAATATCAAGTAGTTAGGGTTCTCCCAAGTGTAGCACCGTCACGGCACCTATCTCTTCGGGGTATCACATGGTTACATGGGTATGAACAATTAGAGAAGTGTGAGGCAGGTGAGTTGAGACCTTGCAGCGAGATCACTTGGTTGTCTTGACGTTCAGGCATGAAAGTCATGAGCTCGGAACACACGCATCGAAAGATGAACAAGAGTCACATAGAGATGTGATTGGCAAGTTGGCCTACCAATTGAAATTCTCGTCACTTGAGATGGTTACATCCTTGACGTTGAATTGAAAGTTGGGTCTTGCATCACTCAAAATCAATTATGAGAGATATTGATTTGAGTGGGAGTGCACTGTAGAATTAACTTTTTTAATTCTCAGTGCAATTAATTTTTGAACAATGTCTAAGTGTGATTTGCATAATAGTTGTAGAATAATGGCTTGCGTTTCCACCTTCCCTATTAAAATTGAATAGCTATTAAATATCTGGTTAAAACTTTACGATTGGTAACGTAATGTGAGGATTGTCCTCAAGAGTGCCGAGAAGGACTTTGTCCTATCGCATGCTTTTGGTATTCTCCCGCTAATGCTATGGATCATGTGACTCTCGTCCTTCGTTCCAAAAGCTAGAAATCCTTTTCAGTCAAAGTGCAATATGTTTGCTTCCATGAGACCACAACTTCGAAAGTTTGGATAGTTATGTGATATTCATGGAATCTAAAAATCATTTTCAAAGACAGACAAAGGCTAAAACATATGAGATATCCAAAGCAATGTTTGTTTGCAAACTACTGGTAAAGAAGTTTACTATGCATTAGACTGATAAGAGAGGGATCTAGGAGAACGCATGTCATATGATGAAAGGTGAATAAAACAACAACTTAAAGAGAAAGGAAGTGTCTGAAGGGTGTTTGTGAGACTTTCACGCCTAGGAAGTCCAGGGCTAACGCCACTCTTAAGTTGTATGCTTCTTCTGAGAGTAGGAGAAACACTGAAAAGTTAAACTGTTAGAAGTATAATGGCAAAAAGAAAGAAGACTGGAATATCCAGCTCATGTATGAATGTCATACAAGTTTTTGATGTATAGAAGGCTGGTCAAAGATATAGTTCTTGGGAATTATGGTTAAACATGTTGATCACTAATTCTTGGGTATTGTGAGTTGGTCACAAAGATACCCGCTTGATTGCATTCTATTGCAACTCGATGTAAGAACTACTATGGCCTGAAAGACTAGCCAGGGATGAGGTTTAGATACACGCAGGGAACATAGTAAATGTTACTATGCCTTCCATCGGTGTATTCCCTATGTATTAAGTTTCATAATTCATTTTTAGAGTTTCACACTCTAGCCCTTTGCATAAGGTATCTGGCAAGAAGGTTGTTCATAAGAGAACTTTTCATGTTCGGTGTTATGAATAACATAAGGGCCATACTTTCATTATGAATGAGACGTATGTTATGAATAATGATAATAATACATTACCTCTGGGTTTACTTTCATAATTCATTTTAGAGTTTCACACTCTAGCCCATTGCACAATGTTTGTTGCAAAAGAGTTGTTCATAAAAACAACAATTGTTGTTCGGTATTATGAATAACATGAAGGGCCATGCTTCCATCCTAGATGGGATGTATGTTATGAATATTGATGGAAATATGATACATCCATAACACTAACGCTAAATGTCGCAAGACTAAAAGAATACCACATATGTGTGACACTGCATTTGGTCACATTGGAGAAACCCGCATGGAAAATTCCATTATGATGGATTTTGAAGTCGTTTGATTTTGAATCATCTGACACTTGCAACTTTCCTCCAAAAGGTGAACTAACTAAAATACCGTTCACAGGCCATAACGAATGAGCAAAGAACTTATTGGTGATCATACATTTGATGTATGTAGTCCGATAAATATTGTTGAAAACAGTGGATTTGTCTACCTTCAAAAATGACTCAAGTAGATATATGGATATTTACTTGATGAGACGTAAGTCTGGATCTTTTAAAATCATTAGAAAGGTTTTCAAAAATGAAGTAGAAGTTATTGTACCAAGAAAATTATGTTTCTGCAATTTGATTGCGGAAAGGAATATTTGAGTTACAAGTTTAGCGAATGTCTGATGAGTTGTGAAAAGAGTTTCATAACTTGCACCTCTCGGAACACCACTGCAAGTGGAAAGTCCGTGAAGATGTAATCGAACCATTTATGACATGGTCAGATCAAAGATGACATAAATAGATTTGCCATTATCCCTTTTATAGAGTGATGCTTTAGAGACTGCGGCTTTTTCACTAAAAAGAGATCCATCAGGTCTGTTGAAATGACGCCATGGTATGGTATGCCCAATCATGTTGTATCTTTTCTTAACATTTGGAATATGGGGCTTGTGTAAAAGGTTACAAACCTATTCCAAATCAGACAAGTGCTACTTTGTATGGTTATCCCAAGTCATTGGGTATTCCCCACCACTATACCGAGGCAAAGGGTTTTGCCACAAAACGGTATGCTTTTAAAGAGAATAGTTCTTACAAAGGTGAGTGGGAGGACAGTGCAACTCGACGATATAACCAGTATCTTCGTCATTAGTTCAAAGGAAAGAAACCCTGGAAGTGATTCCCTTGTTTCCTACTACGACTGATACGGAAGTCTCTACAATGAAATGTATGGTCTTCGGTCGAACGTGCAGCTGAACCACGTAGTCAAAGCTCGTGCAAACCTATCAGGTGCGCAAACGAGATATTGTTGTTAGACAACAGTATACCTACAATACACAAGGAAGCATTGATGGGCCCTGACTCCGGGATTGGCTAAATGCCAATACAATCTGAGATAGTTTCCATATAAGTGATTCAAGATTAAAACCTTGATACACCTTTCAGAGGACTTAGAGTCTAACGAATATTTATGGAACTAAAAACTGATACGGATAAAAATGTTTTATCCATAAAGCTCGACTTGTTGAAATAACAAGTTCAAGGAGTTGACTGCGATGAGGTTGTTTCACTGTAGCGATGCTTAAGGTCGGTTCGGGTTGAACTAGCAATTAATACATGTATCAATCATGAGATATGAAACATGATGACAAAAGGATTTCCATCTGATGGAAATGAAACCTAGGACTTGTATGTGATACAGTCCAAAGTAATTTGTCGATCCAGAGGATGCTAGTAAGTATGCAAACTTCAGAGTTCCAGCAATGGACAAAAGAGAGCAAAACGGAGTTGGAATCTTCGTGGTTTGATCAATTGGTCAAAAGTTTTTTTTTGATTTTATCAATGGGTAACGAAGATGCTTGTGATTCAAGAAATTAAGTGGGAGCATAATAATATTTCTAAAAACGTTGTGTGCTTGACACATTGTTAATTGGAAATAAATTTCTTGACACGAATTAGGACTTCATTTGAAAATAGTATTGCGATGAAGTGCTTAGGCTAAATAGCCTCAATATTAGGCATGATGATCTATGGAGATAGATTTACCTAATGGGGCTAAGAAATGAATACATATTGACAAGGTGCGCCAAGGAGTGATTCTTGCCGAAGTCACATGGAAAGAGTTTTTGCAAGACTCAGTGTCCCAAAACACTGATGAGTAAAATACATGATGGAGATTCCACACACTCTTGTGTTTGGATTAATCATGTATTCCATGGTATGTACAACAACCAGATATGTCCGATACTCCAAAGTTGTTGCGAGTATAAATACCAAAGTATCAAAGTACTGATCATAGGACAACAGTGAAAGATGTCATTGAGTGCTAGAGTAGTACTGATGACATGGTTTCTCGCAAGCAGAGATTATGAAGTGCTCATTGTAAGTAATTACATCGATACAGTCTCCATCAATGCTCCATGCGATTTTCGATTTAAGTTAAGGGTTTTGTGTAATACACAATATGGTGGCACGGTAGTTGGAAATTGTTCCAAACAAGATACCGTGGCGAATTCTATAACAAAGGTTAAGTATGTTGACGCTTTAGAAGCTACAAAGAAGTTGTTGAATCACATAGTTCATTCATGAACTTAGTATGGTTCCAAGATGGCTTTGGTCTATGAGACACTATTGCAAATACTTGCTCCATAGCTCAGTCTGAGGAATCAGGTTTTGACCAATGATTCACACATATGCAAAGCCAAGTTCACACAAAATACAAATTTTGTGATAGCGTGAAAACGCGAGGATATGCATAGTTACACATGGAGCTGAAGTTGTCAGATCCGTTGGACATCAGGCTATACCACAAGCGAAGCATATTTTACACCAGTATGCCATAGGTGTAAAGTGCATTAGCATTAACTAGATTACTGACTCTAGTGCAAGTGGGAGTCTGTAGGAGATATGCCCTAGAGGCAATAATAAATGTTATTGATTATCTCCCTGTTCATAATTAGGTTTATGTTCCATGCTATAACTGCTATGGTTCTCGAGTCTACAATAACCACAAGGCTTGAAGGAAGACTCATATGCACGTGTGGAATAATAAACGGTAAATTGTATTCCTAGTCTGGCCTCTAAGACTGGCTCAAGTATTGCATGATGATCCTGTTTTCCTGATCATGGGCATGGCTATGCCGGCAATTTTGAGGGCATTGTGTTAGAAGAACATTTGTGTTGAATCGACCCAAATTGATGTTATGCTATGAGATACATTTGCCATAAGTTAATGGTTAATAACACAAAGAAGTTAATGTTTGCATAATTCCTTAGACCATGAGAGTATCGATTTTCTTCATGCTTGCTTCATGAACTTTGGGGTTTGTTAAACATCATCCGTAAATGGGTGGCTATTACGGCGGCTTACGGGTTCATGGAAAAGTATGTCAAGTAACTTGATAGCTCAAGATTGGGATTCACAACTCCGACGATGGAGAGATATCTCTGGGCCCTCTCGGTGTTACGGTATCCATGATCATCTGGCCAGACACTTTATGATTTGATCACGGGGATGCCGGAACACGGGAACGAGAAAAGAGAACAATACCGGTAACAAGGTAACTGGCATAGTGGACAAGTTGTTGATCCACGGGGATGCCAACATGTCTCACCTCGGGTATTTGTAACATATTGCGAAGCAACAGGAATAGCACACGACAACTGGAGGTTCACTCGAATATTCATTCGTGTGGGTATAGGGGTCAATATGGGTGTCCACAGCTCCGATGTTGATCATTGATCGGAAGGGGTTCCGGGTCATGTCTATGCTTCACCGAACCTATAGGGTCACACGCTTAAGGGTCATCTATCTTCTGAATACTAGACAGGGAGTCTGAGAGAAAATCACCGAAAAAGTTTCGGACAACGGAAAAGTTCCGCAGAGAGAACACCGGAACAGTTTCGGTAAAACTGAAAAGTTGTTTCAGGGGATACCAGTAAGTCAAATTGGTTTCGGCACATGCCTGATAATTCTTGGAGGGTGCCAGAATCATTTTGGAAACTTCTGGGAATTTTCCGGAAGAAAAACGGGAAATGTTCCGGAGCTGCCGGAACCGCTTCAGATGCTTTCCGCAGATGAAAATCACTAATCCGGAATTGTTCCGGATTGCATTGAAAATTATTTTAGTGGGTGCTGGAAATGGTCTAAGCCCACATAAATATTTTCAGTTCGAACGGACGCTGAAAAATGTCGTTGTGAATAGTGAAAGTACTTTTTGGGAGAAAATATCGCATGAATAATGGAAACACTATTACGAATAGTGGGAAACACTATTGGGAGAAAATATCTCATGACTAGTGAACACACTATTACGAAACAGTGGAAAACACTATCGTGAATAGTGGGAAACACTATTTATGAATAGTGGAATCACTATTACGAATAGTGAAAATATCTGAGGGCATTTTGGTATTTTTACCATAGTCTCTCACCCTATAAATAGGGGTGAGGAGGCAGCCCAAAGACTCATCCCTTCTCACATACAAGTGCCATGCATGATCTGGCTTCTTCTCTCCCTCCCAGCAAAATAGTTTCGTAGAGCCGAAAGGCTGTCTGGGTTCCGGCAGGAACTAGTTCTGGACGGCGAAGCCCTGCCGGATAGATGACACCGTATGTGTGCAACTCTGTAGAGAGATCGTTGTTTCGGTCTTAGTTCGAGACCGCCTCCCGGAGGGCTGTTCGAGGGGCAGATGAGGGTATACATCCTCGTGGTTGGGAGGTTGTAAATCCTAGCTGCGGGGATCTGCACCGCCGATCGTCATCGACTCTACTTCCGCTGCGCTACGAGTCGGTAACGAAAAAGATCAAACCTTGTATGCAGTCTCCATAGTGGTCCTGGGCTGGTGCGTAGGTCGGATTTTTTTGTTTTCTGCTGCATTACCCCAACAAATGATCCCAGAGATCAATGTTCACCAGACACACAGAAACTGAATAACAAGAATCTTACATCCATTACATACCGGATTATTCAAATATGGCCTTTATGGCCAAGTCTTCATATGATTCAAGGGGAAATCTTCAACGATAGCGTGAAACCATGCTATCTGCCTTAACCCTACTGGCATTTTGAATGGGAGGCATCCTAGCTCAAATGTCGGTCACCAAGGTAATCTTCATCATAACCTGATCTTTCATGCGTGGCCAATAAAATAAACAGTGGCAAGCCAATGAGTACTTTGAATATACTCGCAAGCAACCCATGTTGGAACAAGGAAATAACAATGCAGGATATAGTACTAAGTCGGTATTTTGCATAAAGCTAATTTGAAATGTAATGACATGATCAAGGAACTATGTAAGCATGCAGCAACAGTTGGCAAATATCCATATGAATAATTTACAGATATCATCATAAACAGGGGGTTGAACATCTCATGTTCAGTCATCATGTCAAGTCATCTGACTTATCTTAAGTATCATCTCTGTGTCATCCACACACACCAATTTTTGTGAAAAGAACTGGACGTAGTTTAAGCAGCACTGCCCAACTATCCTTGACCGTGGACACGGCTATTAGAATAGTTTTACACTCTGCAGAGGTTACACACTTTACCCACAAGACTAGCGGAACTTCCGTGTCATCCACGGCTCGCAGTATATTCCATACCCGAGGTAAGCACCTGAACATTGTCTTTCCCCTGGAGATACAAAACAAAGAGTCAACTCGATTGGTACCCAGCCCACATGATGTACATCACAAGTAGCATCCATGCAGGGACCAATGGTGTGCCCGGTGCCTGTGATTACAATGCATGATCGTCCTTACCTGCACGACCCCGTATCGAGAGTGACTACACCACTCCCGCCACTAGTAATGCAGGCTCCATTCTAGTACCCACCAAAGTAATCAACAAAGCCCCGTCCCTAAGGGGTATCATGGTTGTGCATGTAAGGTTGGGACGGTCGACAAATCTTAAATCTAATCCATTTTTTAAAACACACACACTCACTTTCTCCGGTACACCACTTCTTTCTCAAGTGGTTACCCAACTTAAAATTATCTCCCTCGAGGATTAGTGGTACCCCACGGGGTTTTCGAAAAATCCCTGAAATCATTTTGTTTCCATCACCATGCATATTCCCTATCCCTTTTGTGTAGCATCTACTAAGCATCCTATCTACTCCCACCCGCATAACCCTCAGAAGGAGGTAGGGTCATGCATGATGCAAGTATCAACGAGAAAGTATCGGAGGCATCCCGCCGAAGTGGTCACCACATCAACATGATCAATCCATCAAAACAACAAGTGATATATAACATGCATGAAAAGTTTCTTAACATGGTCAAAGGAATTCTTTCCTGGCTCAACAAAGTCTTCGCGGCTCTTCAAACTCTTCGAGTCCAACTTCGAGCACTTCGTGTACTTTGTCAACTATCGCCGGAAACAACCACAATAAGCATCACAACAAGTAGAGGAAAAAAGTGCTCTATAAATAGGAAGTTTATTTTTCTTGGACACATGTGGTCACAAGAAAAATAACCAAGGAGGTTTCATAGGATGTGGATCAAGGTTTTTTTTTCAATGGTGGAAATGAAGGAAATGATGATCCTATAAGATGTCTACAGAGAACCTTTTCGTAAAAAGAAGTGGATGGTCCTAACAAATATGACATGATTTTAGAAACATGTGGGAAGTTGTTTCATTGGATTTGGAGTTGGGATGAATTTCCTATGATTTTTCTAAGATAGAATATTGGAGAAAGGGAGCTATTTATTTGATTTAGCAGAATGGGTGAATGATAAAATGTCCAACATGGCTTAATTAAATAGGCAAAGATATTTAGAGAATGTGGGATTTGAATCACTTCGTGTGGAGTTGATATGAAGGCTCAAGGATTATTGCAATAAGGGTTCTACAAGGTTCAAATTCAAATTTTAATTTGAACCTAACAAAAAAATTTCTAGAAAAATGTGCAATGCACATATTTGGTTAGCCCATGCTTTTGGAGACATCTAGGATTTTGAATTATCAAATTTGGGCATAGGATGAGTTTTCTAGGGATTTTACAAGTTTCTGAAAATAGAAAATGAAAAAGGGAAAAGGAGTTTACCGAAAGGCCTAAATAGCTAGTCGGGCGGGGTATAGCTACTAGGCCAGCCCAGTAGCTTAGCTGCGCTTGCGCAACTGCCATCCCGAAGGCGTACTCCAGGGAGTACGTATTCTGTTGTGGGGAGGTGCCTCCACTTAAGGAGCTTGACCCGGCCATTGGGCCGCTGACATGGGGGGCCCGCCTGTCAGGATTATCCCCCACCTCCCGCCCAATCAGGAGAGAGGCAGGGAGGCAAAGCCCGACGCAGCCAGCGCTCTCCCCAGCGGCACCAGCCACCTCCGGCGATTCCCAGCACACCGGCGGACTCGGGGAGCCGTGCTACATCCATCCCCGAGCTGAGAGCCTGCAGGGGAGGGCCACAATGGCGCCGCCGTGGATGGACACGTAGAGGCCATCCGTCTTCACCGGCTACGGGCGCACGATGCTTCGGGAAGAAAATGAGGCGATAGGGGAGCTTGGTCACGACGAGGAGAGCACATCTAAGAGTCTAGGGGGACAAAGGGAAGTCCTCATCGCTTGAATTTTGAGCTCTGGCCGGCGGAAGGACCTCAGTCATGCAGGTGGATGCAGGTTGTGGGAGGACGTATGGGGAGTCCCGGGAGGCAATAAGGACAGAGGAGAGTGGACTAAGTCCTTCGGGGCACTTGCGGGAGAGGCAACGCAAGAGGGGCGACGAGGGGAGCTTGGGTGCGCCTTGGATGCTCTCGGGCACCGAGCACGCGCATGCCTGGGCTCCCTTAGGCACATCCTGGCATCAGGGAGGGACAGAAGAGGTCAATGGGGAGATGCTGGGACCACACGCGTGGCTGACAGAGGACAGGGGAGGGCACGCATGTGAGCTCGGCCATTGGCTCGACCATGGCAACAGAGCGCACGCAAGTGCGAGCTCTGGAGACAAGGGAAGGAGGGGTCCGACTAGGAGGGACGTTGCAGACGTCAAGGGCATCTCAGGGGACAAGAGCCTACCACCCCAGGCTGTCGGGGCACATGGATGGGTGCATCTACAATGCTTGGGCACTATAGCCCGCTGCAGAGCGCCCAAATGGCATGCCATGGCATGCCATTGTCCTCTTGGGTGCGGCCATGCATGTCCAGCAGCTAGGGGGAGGTAAACCATGGTGAAAATAGCATAGGATGCCCTGGGGGTTTCATTAGAATAGAAGGGGAGTAGAGAAAAGGGGGAATACTTGCTGTCCAGGGAGGGGAAAATGGGATTTTACCCCACCAATGATTGATATGAGGGCATGCAACTCCTACTAGAGGTGCAAGAGGACCATTAGAGATTGTGGTAAACATTAGGGGTGAAGGAGAATAGTGTAAGGGGTCAAAATAGAGGTTCTACCAAATCACCTAAAGGTGTTTGATGCTGTTTTGGGCAAAAAAAGGCTTCCACTTGTCGTGGGTTTTAACAGGATCAAGTGATGGGTAAATATAGGAGTGATCACAAGTTTTGAGCTTATTTGGGAAAAGTTGGCAATACAAATGTTGTAAACCCTAGAAATGGGCGAAAATGGATTCGCTTGGATCTAGCTATGCAAATCCATTCTCCTTGATGCACCACTTGATGTGCTAGCATTATTTGGGTATTAGATCATACCCAAAAAGTTTGGGACCAAATGGGGAAAGTTGACAATGCAAACATTTCCAACTCTTGAAATTGACAGAAGTGGGTTTGGGGGGATTTGACAAGTGTATCTTTTCTCCTTGATGCACAACTTTGTGTGGATGCATTATTGGAGTATTATAACATGTCCACAAATTTCGATTTCAATAGGAGACAGTTGGCAATGTAGAGTTTCTCAAATTTGGATCTGGACAGAGAGGGTTTTAGGATAATTTGGTGAACCAAATCAATTAGGATTGACATGAAACTTGGAAATATGATCACACATGTCATATGTGACATGCTAGAATTTTCTTGGATTTATTTTTATAATATTTCTTATAGAAATATTTCAAATGCTCGGAATAGGCAGAAATGGTTTTGGTGGGTTTTGTCCAATATTTTGAAAATGACCATGTGTTGAAACTCATATATATATGGAAAGTATATGTCCATTGAGTATCCCTAAATGTTGTTAAATATTTTTGAAAGAATAAAAATAATTTTCCCTATGAAAAAACATTTATGGCCTTAAGAAAAAGCCTTTAAATAAAATAGTAAAATAATCTTTAAAAATAATTTTCGGTGGTTCTAGGAAGTCATATATATAGTAGGTTCCAAATAAATCTCTTTGGGGCAAAATAATCCACCCAATTTGAGGACTTGTAGTACAAACCTCAATTCAGGGGGTTTTGAAAACCTAATTTGAATAAGTCCTTCTCGTCAAAAAATAAAATTGGATAAAAATAATTTTAGGTCCTATGCACATGGTATGATCATTGGACAAGAGTTTAGATCAAGGAAAAGAGTTTTGAGAGCAGGAGGGATTTTATGAATATAGAGCACAAGAAAGCAAATAAGCAATCAACAATCAATTCTAGCATCGCAAGCATAGAAAAAGTTTTAATTGGCCCTAATTTGTGAGTCATCTTAACTTAGTCATGAGGCAAAACACATTGTATGCCACCGATGCCTTCTGGACGTCTGACAACCTCAAGCGCCAGGACGACCTACGCCCTCTAGAAATCCGACACCACCTCGACCACACCGAACTAACAGAAATCCGAAGATCTCCGGACGACCGAGCCACGAACGTTCGACACCCTCTGGATGTCCGGTCCATCTCGAGCCGTTGGACGTCTGGCAACCTCCGAACGTCCAGCACTGCCTGTGCGCAGCCGCGGACCTTGGGCCTTGGGCCTTGTATCTCTCCCTCACTTACCTCTTCATGGCAAGACTATATATAATCCACCCCCACCTCATTTATAGGGTTAGCAAAGTGATAGCTCATAGTTAGTTGATCTTTGCTCCTTCCTCTACCTCTCCCATGGAGATCGAGACCTCCACCGGAGAAGATCCATAGAGGATGTCAAGACCCCTTTCGAGGGAAGATCCTACTACGGATTTCAAGGCCCATCTCTCCTAGAGATTTGGATGAACTACCAATGTATCCTTATTTACATTGTTGTTCTTGGATCTTGATGCACCTCATGTATTGCTTTTGATTTGAGGAGTACTTGGTGTGGATCTTGTCCAATAGAGTGTTTCCCCTTTGATTTCTCCACGTTTTCTCCTTGTGTTCTTCGTGTTCTTCCCTGAATCCACCTTCTATTCATGAAGATCGGGCCACCCTCGGGTTTGCCCCATATCATATTGGTATCAAGAGCCACGTTGCCATGAATTTGGAGCCCTACCCCCCCACACACACACTTTTCTTGTTTTAGTTCGAATTTTTTTACCCAATTTTGAAAATCCCCACAAAAATAGCCCCAAAAAATTCTTGTGATTTATTGTTCTTGTGAGTTTTTGTTGGTTTTGATCCATGGATCTAGTGTTTGGCAAGTGGATCTACTTCACTTGGTGTTCCCTCCCCAATTTTTCTTTTTCCACCTTCAATTTCGAGCCTAAAATCTCCATTTTCCGCCCAAAATCGCGTCCCGGAACTCCCGTCCTGCGTTGAAGCTGACCCCTCGGATGTCCGACTAGCTTTGAACGTCCGGACCCCTGTGAACCCTCGGACGTCTGACCCTTGCTAGACGCCCGGAACCCTCCAACAAATCCGATTTCTCGGATTTCAAACGTCCAACACCTGTATAAACTGACTTCACTTGATTCTTGTTTGTGCCGTAACTAATTCATACGAACCCCGATTTTGATGTTCTTTAGCTCATTTTGTAGCTATTGACACCCCCATCCCACAAAAATACTTCCAAAACCATTTGACATCATCAATTTTTTTGAATTTTGGCAACTTTTCCTAGGCCCTCTAGCATATCATCTGCATTACCACCATAGACTTCCGCAACCTAACCCATTTTGGTTCCCATTTCATATGTGGTTGCTTGAGGTATGATTTGAGTCTCCTAAGGTGTTTTGGATACTTAGGTATGGTTAATTAAACATCGACCACCGTCGACTTCTATCGGTCCATCATTTACATCGACCACTAACGTTCGACATAGACGACGACCATCCATCCTTTGAGACCATCTTTAATCGGAAGTAAGGCTGGTTTACCCCGACTTCGTGAAAGGTTAAGTGTGACAAAGGTATCCATTTTGTCATACATTTTTCCTTCCTTTCCATTATATCTTTATAGCCCCACTATGTTTGCGATTACCTCTATACCTATTGAGACTAGCTCTCCGAATATTGCTTGAATTCGCGAAAACTTGTGCACCATTGTGATACGATATCATATTGTTGCATCATTGGAAATATAATATAGTGCAATTATTTTCTCCCGTGCATATCTTGTGATACTTGTCTCATATAGTTGGTTGAGGCTCAATAAGAATAGTGGAAAGGAAGAGAAGGGAGTCAAAAAAAGAAAAAAAGCTTCTAAGCAAGAGAAAGAAAGATCAAAGCTTATAAGCAAAAAGAGTTGAGCATAAAAAGAGATACTTGTACATGAGGATACTTGGAATGGGAATAGTTTTGCTTGCATGAATAGGATTGGTGCCAAGTGGTGAACCATGCCTAAACGTGCAATAAGCTAGCGCCTCTCGTTGTGTTTGTGCAACACGAGCTTTGCTCATCCCTATAGTTGCACAAGCCCCATTATCCCATCGCGCGTGTTTATCTATTTCCCTACTATATATTTGTGATCACTTGCTTTGCATTTTGAGTCCATTGGATTTATTTTATGATATATTGGACTTCATTTTGATTGATTTTTGTGCCACTAACCCCACTGAGCTCCACTATAAGATATTTGTGTAGGTTGTGAGAATTGGACAAGGTTTTTCACCAAGTTCACTCTTTCCTTGCATACATTGTGGTATTTTCAGATCCATTTACAACTTTGGAAATAGGTAAGTTTGGTATGTTCATTCCATATCGTTCTCACACCTTCTCGAGTGCTTCCATGGATAGGGATGACACATCTACTTCGGTCTACCACCACAATGACAAGTTCGATGCCATGAAGAACTTCATCGATGCCAAGATAGATGCTCAAATGGAGGAGCTCAAGGTCCTCACCAAGAACCGTGAGAAGTCTTCATCATCTTCGAGAAGACGCTCAAGTGCACATGCTCTCGAGCAACCATCTATGACAAGATCACACTAGCATTGACACCATCAACAACATGAAGAAATAACGACGCCAATATAAAGGCGTCCAACAAAGAACAAGTGTCGGTACCCCGATCCTAAGTCATAGGAATCCATCCTGTAACACATCACATCACTTTGGGGCCTCACGCACGATAACTCCACGGTTGCAGCCTTACCTTAGCCGGGACCGTTTGCGTCTTTTAGCTCACGTATGTGAATATGTTGCTAGCATTCAAACAAGAGAACCCGGGCTGACATGACTAGTCATAGAACCCAAGTGGCACATCCATACGGGAATAAGCATACATAACCCAGCAATGCAGGTGTCGGTCTCAAGCGTGTGTAGACGACTCATAGAAAGCTACAAGGAGTCCATTACGCCGTGGGGCATAAATGTCATCACTGCACGTAGACGAGTCGTAGCAGGCTACAGGGACTTCATTACACTGCGAGACATTTCCTGAAGGGACAGACACAGCAGCAAAGAAGGATACATGCCGGTCAATCATTGTGTCCGGAGCAGTAGCAAGCTACCAAGGCTCGGTGGAAGCACAAAGAGGCAGTTCCCTGTAAAGAGTACTACTAAAGGCACATGGCTAGGTGTCGGATCCCATACATACCATTGCATGTCACACATACGCACGACATGCCCGGTATGCATAGATACAACTATGGCATCACAAAATAACCATACAACAACACAACTTTTATTTAAGAGGCTCAGAGGAGCCTTGCATAATATGTTCTTATAGGTAGGGGTCACATGACCCGACACTCAAGTCATAAAAGCATGTTCATACAAACCAAGCGGAAGCATAAAGTTGTCTGAGTATAGATAGATGAAAGGGTAAAAATGCACATGGCCTGACTATCTACAGCCCGCCACAGGGCGTAAGGTCGTAGCTGGGACACCTGCTATTCGGCGTCACCGACATCTAGGTAGAACCCACCTGATGGGTCCTGAGTCTCATCTGCAACATTTATTAAGCAAACGTGAGTACAAGCGTACTCAACAAGTCTTTAAAACATACCTAGTCTATTCATGCTCATGTATGAACAAGGGGAGTGGTGGAGTTTATGCAGAAATGCCAGCTTTGACTCTCGGCTAACCTATACTACACATATTAATTCCTTGTTCAAGTTTTAGATATCGCACACGAGTCCACTAACTCCACATCAATACACTACCATGGATTCACTTCCATCATCTACGAGAGTGCCATCCACGGTACTCACACTTGTGTTGATATTTTTATGAGTGACCATCAAGTTATCTATGAACAACATAAGTTCTCCAAGTAGTCCATATCCGAGGACACGGCTATTCGAACAGATTCATACCCTACAGGGGTGTACTCCTTCACACATGCTCTCGCCACTTATCGTTGTCTGCTCATAAAACCATGCACCTTGGCAACCTTCAAGTGGAAGCCCAGCGAGGGAGTCGGCCACGACTGTCAATCACACAAGACCTCTAGTATAGGCTATCTCCTATTTGAGACTGAACCCGCACGGAAGTCCGGCCGAAGTTTTCGCTACGAACCCAAACAATGTGCGTAGGGTTACCAAGCCCACCATTCGGGTGACCCTTGGTACATCATGTCACTGCCTACCGTGTCGTAGCGCACCCCTAGGGTCAGTGCTACGCACAGCCTCCAGCATACTATAAACACCAGAAACTACTTGCAGCTCCTGGACCAAGGACTAAGCGATTGATAAGTCGAGAGGGGTCGAGTGACCAGAACCAAATGTGTGGTAGTAACTAGCCTTGGATCACAAACACGGAACTCTGTTCCTAAGAACGGTCCCGATGTGACAACCTACTATGTACTCCTACATAGCCTCTCATCGCTACCTTTACCAAATCGGGTTCATCATTTAGCTCATCACATCAGTGTTGGAAATATGCCCTAGAGGCAATAATAAATTGGTTATTATAATATTTCCTTGTTCATTATAATCGTTTATTATCCATGCTATAATTGTGTGGATCAGAAACTCAGATACATGTGTGGATACATAGACAACACCATGTACATAGTATGCCTCTAATAGACTAGCTCGTTGATCAAAGATGGCTATAGTTTCCTAGTCATGGACATGAGATGTCATTTGATAACGGGATCACGTCATTAGGAGAATGATGTGATGGACAAGACCCAAACTACAAATGTAGCATATGATCATGTTAGTTTATTGCTACTGTTTTCTGCATGTCAAGTATTTGTTCCTATGACCATGAGATTATGCAACACTTAAGGTTCAGTGATGTTTCGATAGTATAGAGTTATGTATGGTGGTGACCGAAGGTTGTTTGGTGTCCTGGATGAGATCCCGGATGTCATGAGGAGCTCCGGAATGGTCCGGAGGTAAAGATTGATATATAGGAAGTCATGTTTTGGTTGCCGAAAAAGTTTCGGGCTCATCGGTAGTGTACCGGGAGTGCCGGTAGTGTACCGAGGGACCATCGGAGAGGTATTTCGACCCAAGAGGCTACATGGGATGCGGGAGGAGGTAAACCAGCCCTTGGTGGGCTGGCCGAAGCCTCATCTAAGGGCCCATGCGGCTGGAGAGGTTTGAGAAGGAAAAAACCCAAAGGTGGAGAGGCGGAAAGAGTTTCCAAGTGGAAAGGAGGAATCCTACTCCTAATAGGATTGGAGTAGGACTCCTCCACCTCCAATTTCGACCGAACCTTGAGGGTTTGAGGCTTCCTCCTCCCCTCCCTCCCTTCTATGTATACTAGAGGATTTAGAGGAAAAAGCTAACCCTAATAGCCACGTGCTACCTCTCCTCTAGATCACAGTTTCTCCTCTAGATCGGTTTTCAGCGGTGCTTAGGCGAAGCCCTGCTGGAATAGCTCCACCACCATCGCCGCAACGCCGTCTCGTTGCCGGCGAAATCATCTACCTCTCCACTCCCTCTTGCTGGATCAAGAAGACAAAGATCGTCATCGAGCTATACGTGTGCTGAACGCGGAGGTGCCATCCGTTCGGCGCTAGATCGGAAGGACCGTGATCAAGATCGCAAGACGGATCGTGATGAGATCGCGGGATGGATCATGATGATTTTGCAGGACGGATCGTGATTGGATCGCGAGATAGATCGTGATGAGATCGCGGGATTCTCGGCGATTTGGATCGCTAAGACGTTCGACTACACCAACCGTGTTTCTTAACGCTTCCCGCTTAGCGATCTACAAGGGAATGTAGATCCACTCTCCCTCTCGTAGATGCTCATTACCATGGATAGATCTTGTGTGTGCATAGGAATTTTTAATTTCCCATGCAACGTTCCCCAACAGTGGTATCAGAGCTAGGTATATGTGTAGATGAGATCTTGAGTAGAACACAAAGAGTTTGTGGGCATTGATGCTTAGATTGCTTCCTCCCTTGGTCGTGTTTTGGTTTAGCGGTATTGTGGGATGAAGCATCCCCGACCAACCTTACTCGTACGCTTACGAGAGACAGGTTCCATCGACTGACGTGTAACTTCGTTGCACAAAGATGGCTGGTGGGTGTCTGTTTCTCCTACTTTAGTTGGATCGGATTTGACTAAGGCGGTCCTTGAGAAGGTTGAAAAGCAACTTATGTATCACCGTTGTGGTTTTTTGCATAGGTGAGAATTGTTCTTGCTAGATACCCATAGCAGCCACGTAAAACATGCAACAACAATTAGAGGACATCTAACTTGTTTTTGCAGGGTATGTTGTGATGTGATATGGCCAATTAGATGATGAGATATATGTGATGCATAGAAAGAATATCACAACTTGCATGTCGATGAGTACAACGAACAGCAGGAACCATAGGGTTGTCTTCAATTATTGTATGACCTGCGTGTCAATCATTAAGCACTATGTAATGCCTTACTTTATCGCTAAACGGTAGCAATAGTAGTAGAAGCATGGTGGGCGCGCCAACCCCGATTGCGACACGTTGATGGAGATCATGGTGTCATGCCGGTGACGATGGAGATCATGCCGATGCTTTCAAGATGGAGATCAAAAGCACAAGTTCATGGCCATATCATGTCACTTATGATTTGCATGTGATGTTAATCCTTTTATGCACCTTGTTTTGCTTAGGACGACAATAGCATTATAAGGTGAAGATAAATTGTGTTCTCCCTGAGTGTTCACCATTGCGAAAGTTCGTCATGTCGAGACACCACATGATGATTGGGTGTGATAGACTCTACGTTCACATACAACGGGTGCAAGCCAGTGTTGGACATGCAGAACACTCGGGTTAAACTTGATGAGCCTAGCATGTACAGACATGGCCTTGGAACACAAGAGACTGAAAGGTCGAACATGAGTCATATAGTAGATATGATCAACATGATGATGTTCACCATTGAAACCACCTCAACTCACGTGATGATCGGACTTGAGTTGGTGAATTTGGATCATGTATCACTCGAATGACTGGAGGGATGTCAATTTGAGTGGGAGTTCTTAAGTAATATGATTAATTGAACTCATTATCATTAAAATAGTCAGTAGTGTCTTTGGAAAATTAGGTTGTAGATTACTAGCTCACGCTGTAGCTCCCTTGAATTTCTATATGTTCCTAGAGAAATAGAGTTGAAAGATGATGGTAGCAATATTGTGGATTAGGTCTGTGATCTGAGGATTGTCCTCATTGCTGCACAGAAGGCTTATGTCCTTAATGCACCGCTCGGTGCGCCCCCCCTCTAGCGTCGTCTGTAGATGTTGTGAACATCTGACAAGCACATTACGAGGACTACTTGATAGTTTAGTACGTCATGCATTATGGCTTAGAAATGAGGCTCCAAAACGTTTTGAACATCACGGAACATATGAGATGTTCTAAGAACTGAAATTGGGATATCAGGCTCGTGCCCATGTTGTGAGATATGAGATCTCCAACAAGATTCTTTGCCTGCAAGATGAAGGAGAATAGCTCAATCGTTAAGCATGTGCTTAGATTGTCTGGGTGCTACAATCGCTTCAATCGAGTGGGAGTTGATCTTCCAGATAAGATAGTGATTGATATAGTTCTCCAAGTCACCGTCACTAAGCTACTAGAACTTGGTGATGAACTATAAAATGCCAGGGATAGAAATAATGATGCCTGAGCTGTTCGCGATGTTTGACAACGCGAAGGTAGAAATCAAGAAGGAGCATCAAGTGTTGATGGTTTGTAAAACCACTAGTTTCGAGAAGGGCAAGGGCAAGGAGGGAAACTTCATGGATGGCAAGTCAGTTGCTGCTCCGGTGAAGCAACCCAAAGTTGAACCCAAACCCAAGACTAAGTGCTTCTATTATGAGGTGAGTAGTCGCTGAAGCGGAACAACCCTAGATACTTGGTAGATAAGAAGGCTGGCAACATCGACACAAGTGTATTTGATATACGTGTTATTGATGTGTACCTTGCTAGTACTCCTAATAGCACCTGGGTATTGGATAGCGATCCGGTTGCTAAATGTTAGTAACTCGAAGTAAAATCTACGGAATAAACAGAGACTAGCTAAGGGTGAGGTGACGATGTGTGTTGGAAATGTTTCCAAGGTTGATGTGATCGACATCGCACGCTCTCTCTACCTTCTAGGTTAGTGACGAACCTAAATAAATGTTATTTGGTGTTTTGCGTTGAGCATGAACGTAATTAGATCGTGTTTATTGCAACATGGCTATTCATTTAATTTAGAGAATAATTGTTATTCTGTTTACATGAATAATAACTTCAGTGGTCATGCACCCAATGAGAATGGTTTGTTGAATCTTGATCGTAGTAATACACATGTTCATAACATTGATGCCAAAAGATACAAAGTTAATAATGATAGTACCACATACTTGTGGCACTGCCGCTAAATGTCATATTGGTATAAAGCGCATGAAGAAACTCCATGTTGATGGATCTTTGGACTCATTCGATTTCGAATCGGTTGAGACATGCGAACCATGCCTCTTGGGCAAGATGACTAAGGACACCATTTTCCGAATTGATGGAGCGGGCAAGTGATTTATTGGAAATGATACATGTTGATGTATGCAATCCAATGAGTCTTGTAGCGTGCGGTGGATATCGTTATTTTCTTACCTTCACTAATGATTTGAGTAGATATAGTGTATGTTTACTTAATGAAACACAAGTCTGAATCGTTTGAAAAGTTCAAGCAAATTTAGAGTGAAGTTTAAGATCATCGTGACAAGAAGATAAAAATGTCTACTATATGCTCGTGGAGGTGAATATCTGAGTTACGAGTTTGGCATACAACTTTAGACAATGTGAAAGTCGTTTCACAACTCACGCCACCTGGAACACCATAGTGTGATGGTGTGTCCGAATGTCATAGTCGTGCTCTATTAGATATGGTGCGGGCTATGATGTCTCTTATCGTTTTGCTACTATAGTTTTGGGGTTATGCATTAGAGACAACTACATTCACTTTCAATAGGGCACCATCTAAATCCGTTGAGATGACACCGTTGAATTATGGTTTGATAGAAACCTAAGATGTCATTTCTTAATGTTTGGGGCTGCGATGCTTCTGTAGAAAAATGTTTTCACCTAGTGAGCTCGAACCCAAAGCGGACAAATGCATCTTCATAGATTATCCTCAGAACAGTTGGGTGAACCTTCTATCTCAGATCCAAGCATAAGGTGTTTGTTGCTAAAACGATTCCTTTCCCGAGAAAAAGTTTCTCTCGAAAGAATTGAGTGGGAGGAAGATAGAACTTGATGAGGTTGTTGAACCTTTGTTTCAACTAGAGAGTAGCGCAACGCAGAAAGATGTTTCTGTGGAACCTATGTCAGTTGAAGAGGAAGTAAATGATGATGATCATGAAGCTTCGGATCAAGTTACTATCGAACCTCGTAGGTCGACAAGGATGCATACTTCTCCTGAGTGGTACGACAATCCTGTCTTGGAGGTCATGTTGTTGGACAACGATGAACCTACGAGATATGGGGAAGCGATGATGGGCCCGGATTCCGACAAATGGTTACAGGCCATGAAATCCGAGAAAGGATCCATGGATGAAAACCAAGTATAGAATTTGGTAGACTTTCTCGTTGGACGGTAGGTCGTCGAGTACAAACGGACCTTTGAGATGAAGACATACGCTGATGGTAAATGCCACCATTTATAAAGCTCGACTTGTCACAAAGAAGTTTCCGACAAGTTCAAAGAGTTGACTGCGATGAGACTTTCTCACTCATAGCGATGCTAAAGTCTGTTGGAATTATGTTAGCACTTGCTGCATTTTTCAATTATGAAATCTGGCAGATGGATGACAAAACATCGTTTCCTTAACAGTTTACTTGAGGAAAAGTTGCATGTGATACAACTAGAAGGTTTTGTCAGTCCTAAGGATGCTAAAAGGTGAGCAAGCTTCAGTGATCCTTCTATGGACTGAAGCAAGCATCTCGGAGTTGGAATATACAGTTTGATGAGGTGATCAAAGTTTTTGAGTCTATACAAAGTTTATGAGAAACTTGTATTTATAATAAAGTGAGTGGGAGCACTATAGAGTTTCTGATAAGCATATGTGGTTGACATATTGTTGATCGAAAATGATGTAGAATTTCTGGAAAGCATAAAGGGTTGTTTGAAAGGAGTTTTTCAAAGGAACACCTGGATAAAGCTACCTAATTGTTGAGCATCAAGATCTATAGAGATAGATCAAGATGCTTGATGAGACTTTGAAGGAGTACATACCTTGACAAGATTTTGAAAGAGTTCAAAATGGATTAGTCAGAGAGAAGTGTTCTCGCCTTGTTTGTAAGGTGTGAAGTTGAGTGAGACTCAAAGCTCGACCACGGCAGAAGAAAGAGAAAGGACGAATGTCGTCCCCTATGCCTTAGCCATAAGCTCTGTATAGTATGCCATGCTGTGTACCGCACCTGTGTGTGCCTTGCCGTGAGTCCGTCAAGGGGTAGAAGAGTGATCCAGGAGTGAATCACTGGACAGCGGTCAAGATCATCCTTAGTAACTAAAAGACTAAGGAAATGTTTCTCGATTATGGAGGTAAGAAAGAGTTTGTCGTAAAGAGTTATGTTGATGCAAGCTTCGACACCAATCCGGATGACTCTTAGTAGCAATCCAGATACGTATAGTAGAGCAACCATTTGGAATAGCTCCAAGTGGAGTGTGGTAGCAGTGTTTATGGTTTGACATAGAGATTTGCAAAGTACACACGGATCTAAATGTCGCAGACTAGTTGACTATAAGACCTCTCTCACATGCAAAGCATGATCGAGCCCAGAACTCATTGGGTGTTAGATTCATAACAATGCGAATCACATGGTTATGTGAACAAGATTATTGACTCTAGTGCAAGTGGGAGACTGTTGGAAATATGCCCTAGAGGCAATAATAAATTGGTTATTATCATATTTCCTTGTTCATGATAATCGCTTATCATCCATGCAATAATTGTGTTGATCGGAAACTCAGATACAAGTGTGGATACATAGACTACATCATGTCCCTAGTATGCCTCTAATAGACTAGGTCGTTGATCAAAGATGGCTATGGTTTCCTAGTCATGGACATGAGATGTCATTCGATAACGGGATCACGTCATTAGGAGAATGATGTGATGGACAAGACCCAAACTACAAATGTAGGATATGATCGTGTCAGTTTATTGCTACCGTTTTCTACATGTCAAGTATTTGTTCCTATGACCATGAGATCATGCAACTCACTAACACCGGAGGAGTACCTTGTGTGTATCAAACATCACAACGTAACTGGGTAACTATAAAGGTGATCTACAGGTATCTTCGAGGGTGTCTGTTGGGTTCGCATGGATCAAGACTGGGATTTGTTACTCCATGTGACGAGAGGTATCTCAGGGCCCACTCGGTAATACAACATCACAATAAGCCTTGCAAGCAATGTGACTAAGTGTTATTCATGGGATCTTGTATTACGGAACGAGTAAAGAGACTTTCCGGTAACAAGGTTGAACTAGGTATGGAGATACCTACGATCGAATCTCGGGCAAGTAACATATCGAAGAACAAAGGAAACATCATACGGGATTAACTCAATCCTTGACATAGAGGTTCGACCGATAAAGATCTTCATAGAATATGTAGGAACCAATATAGGCATCCAGGTCCCGCTATTGGTTATTGACCGTAGAGGTGTCTCGGTCATGTCTACATAGTTCTCGAACCCGCGGGGTCTGCGCACTTAATGTTCGGTGATGTTTCGGTTGTATAGAGTTATGTATGGTGGTGACCAAAGTTTTCTCAGTGTCCCGGATGAGATCCCGGACATCACGACGAGCTCCGGAATGGTCCGGAGGTAAATATTGATATATTGGAAGTCCTGTTTTGGTCGCCAGAAAAGTTTCGGGCTCATCGGTAGTGTACCGGGAGTGTTGGTAGTGTATCGAGGGACCATCGGGAGACCTATTTCGACCCAAGACGCTACATGGGCTGTGGGAGGAGGTAAACCATCCCCTGGTGGGATGGCCTAAGCCTCCTCTAAGGGCCCATGCGGCTGGAGTGGTTTGAGAAGGAAAAAATCCAAAGGTGGAGAGGTGGAAAGAGTTTCTAAGTGGAAAGGAGGAATCATACTCCTAATAGGATTGGAGTAGGGCTCCTCCAACTCCAATTTCGACAGAACCTTGAGGGTTTGAGGCTGCCTCCTCCCCTCCCTCCCTCCTATATATACTAGAGGATTTAGAGGAAAAAGCTAACCCTAATAGCCACGTGCTACCTCTCCTCTAGATCGCAGTTTCTCCTCTAGATCGGTTTTCAGCGGTGCTTAGGCGAAGCCCTGCTAGAATAGCTCCACCACCATCGCCGCAACGCCTTCGCGCTGTCGGAGAACTCATCTACCTCTCTGCTCCCTCTTGCTAGATCAAGAAGGTGGAGATCGTCATCGAGCTATACGTGTGCTGAACGCGGAGGTGCCATCCGTTCGGCGCTAGATCGGAAGGACCCTGATAAAGATTGCGAGACAGATCATGATGAGATCACGGGACGGAATGTGCCGAGTTTGCGGGATGGATCGTGATTGGATCAAGGGACGGATCGTGATGAGATTGCGGGATGCTCGGTTATTTGGATCGCGAAGACGTTCGACTACACCAACCGCGTTTCTTAACGCTTCCCGCTTAGCGATCTACAAGGTTATGTAGATCCACTCTCCCTCTCATATATGCTCATCACCATGGATAGATCTTGCGTGTGCGTAGGAAATTTTTGTTTCCCATGCAACGTTCCCCAACAATCAGAACAATACCGTTTCACTCCAGTTCATCACCCAGATGAATCAGACCTGACACAACTCTAAGCATAGCAAGCAAAGTAGGGAAAGCACATCATGGCTCAAGCATCTACTAGGTATGCTAGGTTGCAAGGTTTAGCTATTTACTGTGACAATGACAGGTCATGCAGAGGAATGGGTTCATCTACCGCATATGACAGGCAATTGAATGTTTGTCCTAATGCAATAAACAAGAGCAGGAGAGAGAATGGGATGATATTGAAATGATCAATGTGGTTGCTTGCCTTGCTGGGAAACGGGAAGGCATTCTCCTTCGCTGGCATACTCGGGGGTATCCTTGGAAGCAGGGCCTACCGCAATGCAGATAGGTAACAATCAATACCCGGCAAATGCAGCAATTTGATGCATGATCATGACATGGCAACATGAATGGATGTGCTAATGCAACTATTATTCAAGTTAGATGGAGTGAATTTGAACATAGGTTCAAAATCGTTCTCCATTTAATATTCCATATATTGTCCTATTGCTAAATGTCAATGTTCTTCTACATAGGTTGCTCTACCATGCATGATAACAACACCATTGGATTCATTGGATTTTTCTGATAAATTTTCATATATAAGTTATTTCAATCTGAGTTACAGATTAATTTCTATGATTTTTCTAAGTTTTAACTATTTTTTGGAATTAATTTAAATTAGAATTTCCTTTAATGCATCAGCATGACATCAACATGATGTCAGCTGGTCAGCCCGTTGACAGGTCAAACCTGACTAGTGGGGTCCACTGGTGAGTGACTCAGTCACTAACAGAGGTTAATTAGTTTACTAATCATTAATTAATTAGAAGGGGGACCACTGTGAGTGGGTTATTAGTTTAATTAATTTAATTAACTAATTACTTAAACTAATCTTAATTAAACAGGGCCGGCCCCACTTGTCAGTTGACCTAGGGGTCAACCCCCATGGTCAAACGAGTTGACTCGCCGGCGTTGAGCCGTCGGAGACATCAGGGACGGCGGAGGGGGTCGGAAACCCTCCTCCGGCGACCAAATGGATGGTGGAGGGCACCGATCGGCCCTGCGTGCTCGCGTGCGTTGAAGCCAACTCACCCCAGAGGCTGGGATGGCTGGAGTTGATGCCGGCGTTGAGCGCGACGGCTGCCGGAGCTCGGGCGAGCACGGACTCGTCGAGCCGGAGCTTGAGCGGGCCAGCTATCGGCTCCTAAGGCTTCTTGGGGCCCTCTTGAGCACGCCTACGTGCTCAGGTGCGAGCTCGGGCCACTACAGCGACGACCACGTCCTCGCCGGCGGCGAGAAGCTCTCGGGGCCGAGGTGAAACGGCGCTAGAGCGCGCTAGCGACAGGGAGAAGAGGGGAAAGGACCAGAGGCTTACGAAGGTTGCAAAGACGTCGAGAGCGGGCTCGAGGGAGGCCTAGAGCGGCGACAACCTTCACTTCTTTGCCAGCGGCCGATGGTTGAAGACGACAGCGATGCAGCGATGGAGAGCTCCCGACGATGCGTGGCTCGGTGAGGAGGAAGAGTGCATCGAGGCAGAGCGATTGGGGGGCTCAGGAGTGAGGGGGAGCGCCGCTACGGTGGCGGAGCTTCGGCGGCCATGGCGATAGTGGCGGGAGAGAGAGAAGTGGACGAAAGCGAGAGGGAGAGAGTGATGGGAACGGCTCTGCGAGCTTATCCCCATCGCGCTGGCGAGAGGGAGCCAGGCAGGCAGCTGTCGGCGTGGCGACACGGTCGTGCCCGTGCGTTGGCCACACGCCCAGCCTTCTGGCCGTGAGGAGGACGAAGACCTCCCTGGGCCAGATGGGCCGGCCTGGAGGTGGCCTCAGGTCAGCTCCCTCTTTCTTTTTTTTTCATTTTGCTTTCTTTTTCTTTTTTGACATTAATTTTAGTTTTTTCTAGGCCTCAAAACCTATTTCAAAATATATTGAAATATTTTGTAAGCTTAGTTTGAATATTTCAAACCTCCACAAAAAGTTTCAATATCTTTGAATAACTAAAATATTTGTAATGCTTTATTTGGCATTTTGAGAAGCTTTATTATTTATTTTAAATTGACATCTAAGTTTTGAAAATTGAAATGTCCCCTGATATATTGATGTCAATAATTATCATACATGGGGGGCATTTTGGATTTGTTGATTTTTCACAACATTTAAATTGGTTGACTCAGTTGAGGTGTTTAGATTTTCTGATAATCCCCATTTCAAGTTGATGCAAAATGAAAACATGATGCACACATATGCTAACCTGATCAATGTCAACTAGGGATGTGACAACTCACCCCCACTCAAAAGAATCTCGTCCCGAGATTTGGAAGTCGTCAAGAAAAGCGCGGGGTACTCTAGTCGAAGACGATCCTCTCTTTCGCATGTGGCTTCCTTCTTGGAATGGTGTGACCACTGAACCTTGAGAAAATTGGTGTTTCGACGTCGAGTGGTTCTCTCAGCTTGATCAAGAATACGAACAGGGTATTCTCGATATGTAAGGTTATCTTGGAGATCAAGCGTTTCGTGGTCTACTTCGCGGACAGGGTCTGAGAAGCAACGCCTGAGTTGCGAGACATGGAAGACATCATGAACTTTGGAAAGATGCAGTGGAAGTTCCAATTGGTAGGCAACTTCTCCTCGTTTAGGAAGAATGCAAAAAGGACCAATGTAATGAGGAGCCAACTTGCCTTGATATTGAATCGTTGGGTACCCTTCAGAGGTGTAACCCGAAGATAAGCCTTCTCGTCAACTTCATAGGTCACAGCCTTATGATGGCGATCATATTGGCTCTTTTGATGAGACTGGTTTGTTTTCAACTTTTCACGAATAATGCGAACTCGCTCCTCTGCATCCTGGATCATATCCAGACCAAAGAGTTGCCTCTCTCCGGTTTTTGACCAGTTAAGAGGTGTTCGACACCTTCGTCCATAGAGAACTTCAAAAGGGGCTTTGCCCAAGCTTGACTGATAACTATTGTTATAAGCAAATTCGACGAATGGAAGACATTTCTCCCAATTCATACCGATGGATATAACACAAGCTCTGAGCATGTCTTCAAGAATTTGATTGACTCGCTCAACTTGACCACTTGACTATGGATGGAAAGCAGTGCTAAAGGATAGATGAGTCCCCATACCATTTTGGAAGCTTTCCTAGAATCGGGAAGTCAAGATACTTTTGTGGTCTGAGTTAATCTCCAAAGGAACACCATGAAGAGAAACTATTCAAGAAACGTATAACTCCGCTAGCTGGCTAGTAGTTATACTCTCCCGAACAGGAAGAAAATGAGCCACTTTGGAAAGACGGTCTCTGACCACAAAGATAACATTGTTTCCTCTCTTGGTCCTGGGAAATCTGGTGATGAAATCCACACTAACCTTATCCCATTTCCATTCAGGAATAGCTAAGGATTGAAGGGTGCCCGTAGGCCTTTGATGTTCTGCCTTAACGCGATGACAAACATCGCAGTTAGCAACGAACTGAGCAATTTCTCTCTTTATCCTAGTCCACTAGAACCTCTAGCGTAGGTCCTGATACATCTTGGTACTACCAGGATGAATCGTGAGAGGAGAATCATGAGCCTCCTTAAGGATCAGCTGTCGCAAATGTTGCTTCTTCGGTACCACCAAGCGGTTCTCAAAGAAGACAACACCCCGATCATCTTTGAAGAAGCATCTAACATTACCCTTCCTAATGTTTTTCTTGATCCGAGATATCCCGACATCATGTTTCTAGGCTTCTATGATTTGATCCGTAAGAGTAGGTTCCACCACCAGGTTGGAAAGCAATCCTTGAGAACCAATATGAAGGTTCAACTTCCGAAATTCCTGATAGAGAAGTCGTTGACTTTGTTGTAACATCAGCTTGTTATAATAAGACTTATGACTTAGTGTACCAGCCATGACATTGGCTTTCCCCAGGGTGTAAGTTATCCCTAAGTTGTTATCTATAATCAACTCAACCCACCGTATTTGCCTGAGATTCAAATCCGGCTGGGTGAAAATATATTTCAGACTTTGGTGATCAGTGTAAATTTCGCAATGATTACCGAGAAGGTAATGTCGCCAGGTTTTGAGTGCATGGACTACAGCTGCAAGCTCAAGATCATGTGTTGGATAATTATCCTCATGTGGACGCAGCTACCGAGATGCGTATGCAATCACATGAAGTTCTTGCAGGAGAATGCAACCTAATCCTTGTCGCGAGGCGTCGCAATAGATAACAAAGTCCTTTGAGAAATCTTGTGGCACCAAAACAGGAGCAGAGGTCAGGCCTCTTTTCAGTTCCTGAAAACTATGCTCGCATTGTGGGGTCCACTCAAACTTTTGATCTTTCTTGAGGAGTTCAGTCAGAGGCTTCGCAACCTTGGAGAAGTTCTCGACAAAGTGGTGACAATAGCTCGCTAAGCCAAGGAAACTCCGAACTTGCTTAACCGATTCAGGTTGAGTCCAATCAAGGACGGCCTGAACTCTCTCGGGATTGATAGTAGTACCTTTACCAGAAATCACGTGGCCTAGACAGGTCACTTCTGGTAACCAAAATTCACACTTGGAGAATTTGGCATACACACGATGCTCTCGAAGTTTCATCAATACCAGCCTTAAATGCTCGGCATGTTCCTATTCGTTCTTCAAGTAGATGAGTATATCGTCGAGGTAAACCATGACGAATTTATCCAGGTACTCCATGAAGATCGAATTCATCAAGCGAGAGAATGTGGCTGGGGCATTGGTTAAACCGAAGGACATGACGGTGTAATTGTATTGGCTATAACGAGTAATAAAAGCCGTTTTTGGAATGTCCCCATTTCTAATTCTGATTTGATGGTATCCCAACCTCAAATCCATCTTGGAAAAGACTGAGGATCCAGCGAGTTGATCATACAAGTCGTTGATCCTGCGGAGCGGATACTTGTTCTTTATGGTGACTAGATTCACTCGCCGATAATCTACAACCATCCGATCCGATCCATCCTTCTTCTTAACCAAGAGGACGGGGCAAGCCCAAGGAGAAGAACTAGTACGGATGAAACCTTTCTTCAAAGCCTCATTGAGTTGTTTCTTAAGCTTGGCTAGTTCTAAGGGTGCCATCTTATAGGGTCTTCTGGCTATTGGGACAGTCCTTGGAATGAGCTCTATCACAAACTCTACATCTCTGACAGGTGGAATTCCTGGCAGTTCTTCTGGAAAGACATCCGAAAAGTCACAGACTACTGGAATATGTTCTAGTTCTCGAAGAGGGCTAGCATTAAGAGAATAGAGTTGTCGCTTGACAGCTCGAGTGGAGACATTAACTATCTCACCCGATGGATGTGTAAGTTCAACATTCCTAGTATGAGTATCGGTCTTAGCATAATGGGCTTTCATCCAGTCCATGCCTAAGATGATATTGATGTTCGGAGACTTGAGAGCTATCAAGGATGCTAGGAAGATTATCCTATCCACAAGAATCTCATTGTCATGGCTCACTCTAGAAGTTTGCCTTGAACCAGAAAAGTCCGAACTACTAAAGGAGTAGGCATATCACAAAAAGATATGGTATGCAACTGTGCATAACTTTCTGAGATGAATGAATGAGATGCTCCAGTATCAAATAGAACACATGCTGGATGACTATTGACAAGGAGCGTACCTAGGATAACATCAGGGTCCTCAAGCGCTTTTTCAGCAGAAACATAATTCACTCATCCACGAGCAGGAGTTGGCTTCACATAGAAGGCCTTTCCCGGCTTCCCACGTCCCGTCGGCTTGGCATTGTTCTGGGGACACTCACGGGAATAGTGTCTTAGTTCTCCACATTTGTAGCAAACAACGATGGCATGATGAGCAACATTGGCAGGGGGACCTCTAAATGTCCTAGTTGGAGGGTTGGGCTGAGCTAGGCGAGGCGCCTGGAAGGATGCCCTCGCAGTGTACCTTGGTGGCAGAGCTGTGTTGGGCACCCACACCCGGCGTTTGTTGGAGCCTGAGCCAGATGCGGGGCTGAAGTCATGGGTGTGCTTCTTAGTTGCCTCATAGTCAGTTTGTCCAGTTTCGGCATTGATAGCCTGTAGTGACCCGACCTGAAAGGTCGAATCTCCGGTGTTTCCGTACCATCCCAAGATCATGCTGGTACACACACGGTACATCAATGTATATATCAAAGGGAAATCACACAACATTATATTAATCGACATCTCATATCGAGTCCTTTATTACAATAAAGATTACAATAAAGTGGCTGAAAGCCAACTCATGAGAATGTCTAAATCTTGCGGAAGCGTCAAAGGTAGATGAGTCCATCTGACTCCAAGGGCATCTCACCGAGCGTAGAACGTGTCCTCACTCCTGGTCGGAAAAGTACTCTGCAACATGATACGTTGTGGCCGTGTAGGTCAGCATATGGAATATGACAGCAAAGTCACAAGAGAGGGGTGAAAAGATAATCATCTAATCTACATGCTTATATGGCAGGTGGGGTGGTAAGTTCTTGCGTAAAGCCAATTTTTCCTACATCAAGAGAGGGATAAGTAAAAATTATTACTAAGTTGGTTGATTAATGAGATGGTTCCACCAACCAATTCTCATACCCAAATTGTTAATACCCACATCATCATATTACTTGTGTTGAGAATTCCGAATGTTTCAGTTCCTTTGGCTCAAGTCGTCCATGACCGTGGACACGCCTAATCGATTAGGTTTGAGTACTCTGCAGAGCTTTGCACACGTTCCCCACAAGATTTGGTCGCCTCCGTTTGATTTCTCGCACTTCAGGGTGTTTGAGAAACGGATGACAAAAACATGGTCTTCCAAAGGGTTTCCCTGCGACTCTGTCGGTGCCTATCCTTTCCAACCATTCTTCTACCTCTCGTAGCACCGCCTGTCTAGGGTCACCACGATATCCAACCAAGCCAGAGCCCATAATGACTTGTGGCTGTGCAGGTATGCCTTGGGTCTTAAAGCATCCATCCATCTCTTTGTGCCTGGGTGGATCTTTCCGCGTGAATACTGGCCATCTCCAGCATCACCTAGGCAAGTCCACTGGTTTCTTCAGGGTGCCGTTCAACCATCATCCACCCAGAGGTATGTTGAAAACTCGGAGTCTTGAAATCTTGATCATTATGTAGGTCTTGAAATTATTCTCACAAATCTCATGGATCACACAACCAACCCCGTCTACTAGTGGCATAGCAAAATGTAAAACAACGTTTCCCGGGGCCAATGTGTCAAAGAGTTTGAGGGGGTACCTACCACATGATACTACTACGATGTAACCAAGTTTCCAACTAACCTATCTTGCATGCAATTGGGGAAGATGGTAGAACTAATGCATATAAAACATGGGTAAAACATGATCAAGGTGACTTGCCTCATTGATGATCTTCGTACTCGTGGGACTCTAAGTAACAAGCTTCGCACTCCGGATAATCTAATGAAGCAAACAATAGCACTCAATAAGCATACAAAAAAATGTCAAACATCAACAATGTCTAGTAAACAATCAAGGCAAAACAATGCATAACTCTCAAGTAAGGAAATACACAAGGTTTGGTTTACTAGAAGATGATGTGAGAAACACTTCTAACATAACTAACTATTTGTAGTAACCAAAACAATAGTTGACAGCAAGTAAATAATATTTTTATTAATTAAACAGAATGAATCATTCTTAAAGTTTTGTAAGGTCAAGTTTTTTTTTAAAAAGTTTTGATAAACACTATATGAGACAACTATAGTTTTACTAACAAAAGAGCAAAACAAAACTTATTATTTATTAGCAAAACATGATCTTAACAGAAAAGAATTTACAAATAAACTTGTCTGAGAAAACAGAATTAAATTATATAAAACTTTGTTGAAAGAAAACTATTACTAACTAATTGTTTTAGTTCAAATTAACCCTATTTGAAAATGTGTTGAGACTCCTATGTTAATAAAGAAACAAACTATGCAAATTTATATTTGTATTAACATAAGTAAAACACCTAAAGTTTAACTAACAGAACCTATTAAACAAATAAAACTAAATCTAATTTAAACCAACTGAAACTAAGTTAATTTAAACCATACTAGCTAATAAGCAGAATCTGTTTATAGATAAAACACTAAGAAAAATCATCCTAAAAATTCTGAAACTAAGCATGAAGGTAGTCCTAACTAATACCAAACAGTAGCAAAAATATTCATATCAAAATCTATTTTCAAACTCTAGTTATTCAGATTTGAATGTTTTGAGCAAATTTGATTCAATTCAAATTTTATAGTTCAAATTTGAAATTTAAAAGTACAGGGTGAAATTACATGAAAAATGTGAGCTGTTGCAAAAAGAATCAACTCAAAATATTAAACAGATTAAAAGTTATAGGAAAAACAAAATTTGAAATCACTCTGTTAACTAAAACAAAAACAGAAAAGAAAACTTGATTTTCAACGGCCAGGGGGGCTACGTGGCGCTTTCCTATTGGTGGCTAGTGTGTGCGCGTGGAGGTTTGCGGGCGGACGACCGGTCGGAAGAGGAAAACGATTCAGGGATTAAGGGTTCTAATCCTAGCCGTGGATTTTAGATCCGAGGGGTGAAGATGGATCCGATGACTTACCGGAGAGAGAGGGGATCTCCGGCGAGTGGTGACGACGGCCGGTGGTCGAGGACGCCGTCGGAGGTGGCTCCGGTGGTCGAAACGGAGCGCGGACGGGCTTAGACGGCGGAGGAGGTCCTCCGGTGCCGATTGGTGGTGTCGGAGAGGGGCGAGGATGACCGAGGCGATGGCTACGGGCGATGGGAGCTCCAGTGGTGGAAGCAACTCCGGCGAGGAATTTGGCAGCGTCTCGGCGAGGGAGAGAGGGGGCTCGGGGGGGAATGGAGAGAGGAGGGGAAACACTACTTATAGGATGCTCGGGGGGTGCGGGGGAGGAGAGATGAGAGAGATCCGGGGGGGAAACGGCCGGCGACGTGGTCGGGCGAGAGGAAGGAGGCGACCGCGCGGGCGAACGGTCGGTCAGGGTGGGACCCAATGTCAGGGAGAGAGGGAGCGAGGACCGCGCGTCGGTCGGCCGGCTCGTATTAGTTTCGCGAGTAACTGTCGTGGGCCGGCCCGTTTAATACTAAAACCGTTACTCTTTTTATTAACCAGAGTAGTAAAACGTCTTTAAAAGCATTCAAAACATTTTTAACAATAGGATTATTATATATCAAAATTAACATAATAATAAATTCCATTTATTTAACATTTTTATTTTGTCATTTGAACACTTAGAAAAAAATAATATTTTCAGAAATTGCCTAATTGTTTTTAAATCATTTTTGCAAATATTTTCAAAATAACTCCTCGTTATTTTTGTTCAAATAGATCACCAAATGGGTCTTGGTGTGGAGTGTCATATTCCTCCCCTCTTATTTGAACTTTTAACCAAGACTTCAAATAGGTAAAAGCAACTTAGGGAAAAAATAGAAAGGGCTTTCAGAAAGTCAGAAGAAGCATTTCAACATTTGCATACATTCAAGCAAAGATGATGATGGATGCATAGCTATATTTCATAACATTCCAAAATGGAATTTTGGGATGTTACAAACCTACCCACCTTAAGATGAATCTCGCCCTCGAGATTCGGGTTGGCTAGAAAATAGGTGCGGGTGGTCTCTACGAAGATCTTCTTCGCGTTCCCAGGTGGCTTCTTCCTCGGTGTGGTGACTCCACAAAACCTTACAGAACTTGATGATCCTGCTGCGGGTAACTCTGTTGGCAGTCTCGAGGATTCTGACAGGCTTCTCCTTGTAGGTCAGATCACTGTCAAGTTGTATGGCCTCTAGGGGCACTGTATCTCTCAAAGGAATATCAGTCATCTCAGCATGACATTTCTTCAGTTGGGACACATGGAAAACATCATGAACTCCGGATAATCCTTCCGGCAATTCCAGCTTGTATGCAACTTCGCCTCTACATTCAAGAATTTTGTAGGGGCCTATGAATCTGGGTGCTAATTTTCCTTTAACACCAAATCTCTTGATTCCTCGAAGCGGGGACACACGAAGATATGCTCGGTCTCCCACTTCATACGTCACTCCTTTACGTTTGCTGTCAGCATAACTCTTCTGTCGAGATTGAGCTATCTTGAGTCTGTCGCGAATCAACTTGACTTTATCTTCTGAATCTCGAATAAGGTCGGGACCAAAAAGTTGTCGGTCTCCAACACCATCCCACATCAGTGGCGTTCTGCACCTCCTTCCATATAAAGCTTCGAAAGGGGCCATCTTCAGACTGGTCTGATAACTGTTGTTGTACGAGAATTCTGCGTAAGGTAAGTTGTCATCCCAACTAGATCCATAATCTAGCGCACAAGCTCTCAACATGTCTTCCAGAATCTGGTTGACTCTCTTAGTCTGTCCATCGGTCTGCGGATGAAAAGTTGTACTGAACTCCAGCCTTGTACCCAAATTTTCATGTAATTGATGCCAAAACTTTGAGGTAAATTGTGTTCCTCTATCTGACACGATACTCCTTGGAACTCCATGCAGACATACGATCCTGGTCATATATATCTTGTCTAGCTTAGCGTTGGTATAGATGGTTTCCACTGGAATGAAATGAGCCACCTTGGTCAAGAGATCAACCACTACCCAGATGGAATCATAACCTGAACGGGTCCTAGGTAGTCCTGTGATGAAGTCCATACCAAGCTTTTCCCATTTCCACTCGGGTATCGGCAAAGGTTGGAGTAACCCTGCTGGTTTTTGATGTTCTGCCTTTACTCGCTGACAAACATCACATATTGCAACATGTTCCACAATATCCTTCTTCATACCTGTCCACCAGTAACTTTCTTTTAAATCCAGATACATCTTGGTATTGCCTGGGTGTATCGAGTAAGGTGAATCGTGGGCTTCCTGAAGTATCAATTTCCTGAGCTCTGGGTCATCGGGCACATATATTCGGTTCTCAAACCACAAAGTTCCGTGTTCATCCTCACGAAAACCTTTGGCTTTACCATCTTTCATTCTTTGCTTTATCTCAGCTATCTCGTTGTCCGATTTCTGGGCTTCTCGAATTCTTTCGGTCAAGGTGGACTGAATCTCGAGTGTGGCAACATATCCTCTTGGGACTATCTCTAGCTTGAGCTCTCTGAGATCATCGGCTAACTCTTGGGGTAATCCTCCCGCGGTGAGTGTGTTTACATAAGTTTTCCGACTCAAGGCATCGGCTACAACATTAGCTTTACGGATGGTAGTGTAATCTCATGTCATAGTCCTTGATTAACTCTAACCATCTCCTCTGTTTGAGGTTCAACTCTTTCTGCGTGAAAATATATTTCAGGCTCTTATGGTCGGTGTATACATCACAACTATTTCCGATAAGAAAATGTCTCCAGGTCTTGAGTGCGTGCACTACGGCTGCTAGTTCCAAATCATGGGTGGCATAACTCAACTCATGAGGTCGTAGTTGTCTAGATGCATAGGCTACAACCTTTCCATCTTGCATGAGTACTCCTCCAAGTCCTTGACGTGAAGCATCATAATAAACCTGGAAGTCCTTCTGAATATTGGGCAAAATCAACACTGGGGGTGTGACCAAACGTTTCTTCAACTCCTGGAAACTGGCTTCACATTCCTCAGTCCAATTATACTTAGACTCTTTCTTCAACAACTCTGTCATAGGCTTGGCTATCTTTGAGAAATTCTCAATGAACCTCCGGTAATATCCGCAAGTCGAGGAAACTGCGGATCTCCTTAACTGAGGTGGGTGACTTCCACTCGGTGACGGCTTCACCCTTAGCGGGGTCTATGGCTATTCCTTCTCTGGAAATAACATGTCCAAGGAATCTGACTTTCGTCAGCCAAAATTCACATTTGCTGAACTTGGCATATAATTGATGCTCTCTCAGCTTCTCCAGAACTAAACGCAAATGTTCCTTGTGTTCTTCCTCGTTCTTGGAGAATATCAAAATGTCATCGATGAACACCACGACAAACTTGTCCAAATATTCCATAAACACCTTGCTCATCATATTCATGAAGTAGGCAGGAGCATTAGTCAAACCAAAGGACATGACAGTATACTCATACAAGCCATACCTTGTGGTGAAAGCTGTTTTGGGTATATCCTGTTCACGAATCTTTAGTTGGTGATACCCTGATCGAAGATCGATCTTAGAGAATACTTTGGCGCCTACTAGCTGATCAAACAAGTCATTAATCATCGGCAGAGGGTACTTGTTCTTGATAGTCACCTCGTTCAAGGCACGATAATCGACTACCATTCTCAAGGTTTTATCCTTCTTCTCCACCAAAAGAACTGGTGCTCCCCAAGGTGAAGAACTTGGGCGAATATACCCTTTGTACAATAGCTCCTTAATCTGCTTCTTGATTTCCACTAAATCATTTGCAGGCATCCGATAGGGTCTCTTGGAAATTGGGGTTGTCCCTGGTTGTAGCTCTATTAGGAACTCAATCTCCCTATCTGGTGGCATGCCTGGTAATTCTTCCGAGAATACATCCGGAAAGTCTTTTACCACAGGTAGTTCCTCTTGAACAACTCCTGTGAGGGAATTTAATCGAGCACTCATCTGGGTGCGTCGGGATACATACTTAATCCTCTTGTTCTCCGGGGTGGTGAGTGAAACAGACTTGCTGGAACAATCAAGATTTCCTTCATACTTGGTTATCCAATCCATGCCTAGGATTACATCCAATCCCTGGGATTCTAAGACGATGAGGTCGGTGGGAAAAACATGGTTTCCAATATTGAGTTTTAGGGCATGGCATCCTATTCCTGCCATCATCATACCTCCTGGGGATCTGACCTTAATGGGCTGTCTAAGGGTTTTGGTGGGCAAACCATATTTATCCACAACTACCCTTGATATGAATGAATGAGTTGCACCGGAATCAAAAAGTACTGTAACTGGACGTGAATGCAATAAAAACTTACCAATCATAGTCTCGGGTTGATCATAGACTTCTTCCACGTCGAGGTGGTTCACCTAGGCACGAGGAAACGGATTTGGCTTCTTGGCTGTGGAGTTGCCGTTTCCATTTCCTTGCTTGCTCTGGGGACACTCAGTAGCATAGTGCCCTGTCTTCTGGCACTTGAAACAGGTGATGTGGCTCAGATCCTTCTGAGTAGGAGCGTGACGGTGCTGGTTGTTGTTCCCATTCCCATTCCCATTGTCAGTCTTGAAATTGCCATGGTTGGGACGGGTATTCCCATTTCCTCCCTGGTTGTGACCTCCATGGTTGTGCACGGCATGAGTGTGCCTTCCAAACTTACCGGTCCCTGATCCGGTATTCCCTGAGTACGGGGAGTAGCGGGGCTTCTGATGAGCTCCAGAGTTAAACTTCCCCTGAGTGTACTTCCGCTTGCGATTCTCAATTTGCTGTTGTTTACCCTCCAAGATGAGGGCCTTGTCCACCAGCTCTTGGTAGTTGTTGAAAGTAACCACTACCAGTTGCATGCTCAACTCATCGTTGAGTCCTTCCAGAAACTTCTCTTGCTTGGCCGCATCATCGGCCACGTCTCCTGGTGCATAACGTGCCAATGTGCTGAAGTCGTCCACATATTGGGCCACAGAGCGATTTCCCTGGCGCAAGTTGCGAAACTCGCGCTTCTTCAGACTCATGGCTCCAGCTGACACATGTGCGGTGCGGAAAGCTTGCTGGAACTGCTCCCAAGATATATCAGCAATAGGATATGTGGTGGTGTAGTTCTCCCACCATGAAGCTGCTGGTCCATCTAGTTGATGTGCGGCAAAGCGCACCTTCTCGGCGTCAGTACATCCAACGGTGACGAGTTCTCTCTCCATCTTACGAAGCCAGTCATCTGCCACAATGGGCTCAGTGCTGCTGGAGAAAATTGGAGGGTTCAACCTCAGAAAACGGGTGAGATTGTCAGCCTGGGGTGGATGGTGGTGGTTGTTGTTCTAGTTGTTGGTCTGATTCTGGATCAATAGCTGCATCAGTGCATTCTGCTGCTGAAGGAGTTGCGTGAGTTCCGGCGGGAAGGTGAAGTCGGACTCACGTCGTGGAGGCATCTTGCTGTTTCCAGAGGGGTAAGAATTAGAATAGAACAAGGGCCTAAAAGGAGAAATTCACTACCCATATGCAATGCAACAAACATATCACACCAAACACTCATTCATTTATTCAATCAATGTCAAACATCGGGAATACAAATCTCAATCAAACTACGCATCGACCTACGCTTTAACGACGAAAATAAAAGATACATGGAGGGCATGACTAAAGTTTTCCTCAGAAGTACATGGTGACTGAGTCTCCTCCAGTGGTGCTCTCCTCATAGTCATCATCGTCGCTGATGAAAGGAGCCAAGTCTCCCTCAGGATGAAGATTTTCCCCCATGTCCATCTGTTCCTCCAGAGTGGCGATGCGAGTATTCAGCTTGTCGATCCTCTCTAAGAAATCCTTCACTTCATACTCATGTTCATAGTTGGCTTCCCGCCAGTCAGCTTCGAGGTCAATGTCATGGTTCATCAGATTCTTGATTGTCTTCGTATCATCATGAACTCGAAGCTCCAGAGTCCTGATGTGAGTCTCCAGGGTCTGGATATAGGAAATAGTGGTGTCTGCAGTGGGAGGAGTTACGATGTTTCCATTGACATCTATGCGACAAACCACGCTGAGTCCTGGTGAAATGGTTCCACCTCTGTATTCCTCCTAAATACGTCCAAGAGCACGATGAATGGCCATGTCTCTCCCAAGTATCCAACTGGGTGCCACCAACTTGAAGTCGATGGGTTCCTTCCGATTCCCAAAGGTCTTCCCTGGGATGTGCACCTCGATCCTGTTGCATCCATCTTGTGGAAATGACATGATAGGAGTCCCGGTGATGCTCGACAAAGCAATCCTCACGTCCTTGACGATCCTCATCAGCTCCTTACCAAAAGGCATCGTTGCGTCAGGCTGGCAAAACTCCGTGATCAACACTGGGATGAAGGTGGCCATCTATAAATTTTGAAATAACCGGAGAGAAATCAGAAATGAGTAGATGAGAGTATAAGAATTTTAAAGACAAAGAGATACAATCCTAAGGCTTTCCAATCCTAGAGGTTACGTCCTACGGTCAGCGTGTGCTCTGATACCATTTCTGTAGTGATCCGACCTGAAAGGTCGAATCTCCGGTGTTTCCGTACCATCCCAAGATCATGCTGGTACACACACAGTACATCAATGTATATATTAAAGGGAAATCACACAGCACTATATTAATCGAAATCTCATATCGAGTCCTTTATTACAATAAAGATTACAATAAAGTGGCTGAAAGCCAACTCATGAGAATGTCTAAATCTTGCGGAAGCGTCGAAGGTAGATGAGTCCATTTGACTCCAAGGGTATCTCACCGAGTGTAGAACGTGTCCTCACTCCTGGTCGGAAGAGTACTCTGCAACATGATACGTTGCAGCCGTGTAGGTCAGCATATGGAATATGCCGGCAAAGTCACAAGAGAGGGGTGAAAAGATAATCATCTAATCTACATGCTTATATGGCAGGTGGGGTGGTAAGTTTTTGCGTAAAGCCAATTTTTCCTACATCAAGAGAGGGATAAGCAAAAATTATTACTAAGTTGGTTGATTAATGAGATGGTTCCACCAACCAATTCTCATACCCAAATTGTTAATACCCACATCATCATATTACTTGTGTTGAGAATTCCGATTGTTTCAGTTCCTTTGGCTCAAGTCGTCCATGACCGTGGACACGGCTAATCGATTAGGTTTGAGTACTCTGCAGAGCTTTGCACACGTTCCCCACAAGATTTGGTCGCCTCCGTTTGATTTCTCGCACTTTAGGGTGTTTGAGAAACAGATGAACCAAACATGGTCTTCCAGAGGGTTTCCCTGCGACTCTGTCGGTGCCCATCCTTTCCTACCGTTCTTCTACCTCTCGTAGCACCGCCTGTCCAGGGTCACCACGATATCCAACCAAGCCAGAGCCCATAATGACTTGTGGCTGTGCAGGTAAGCCTTGGGTCTTAAAGCATCCATCCATCTCTTTGTTCCTGGGTGGATCTTTCCGCGTGAATACTGGCCATCTCCAGCATGACCTAGGCAAGTCCACTGGTTTCTCCAGGGTGCCGTTCAACCATCATCCACCCAGAGGTATGTTGAAAACTCGGAGTCTTGAAATCTTGATCATTATGTAGGTCTTGAAATTATTCTCACAACTCTCATGGATCACACAACCAACCCCGTCTACTAGTGGCATAGCAAAATGTAAAACAACGTTTCCTGGGGCCAATGTGTCAAAGAGTTTGAGGGGGTACCTACCACATGATACTACTACGATGTTACCAAGTTTCCAACTAACCTATCTTGCATGCAATTGGGGAAGATGGTAGAACTAATGCATATAAAACATGGGTAAAACATGATCAAGGTGACTTGCCTGATTGATGATCTTCGTACTCGTGGGACTCTAAGTAACAAGCTTCGCACTCCGGATAATGTAATGAAGCAAACAATAGCACTCAATAAGCATACAAAAAATGTCCATCAACAATGTCTAGTAAACAATCAAGGCAAAACAATGCATAACTCTCAAGTAAGGAAATACACAAGGTTTGGTTTACTAGAAGATGATGTGAGAAACACTTCTAACATAACTAACTATTTGTAGTAACCAAAACAATAGTTGACAGCAAGTAAATAATATTTTTATTAATTAAACAGAATGAATCATTCTTAAAGTTTTGTAAGGTCAAGTTTTTTTTTAAAAAGTTTTGATAAACACTATATGAGACAACTATAGTTTTACTAACAAAAGAGCAAAACAAAACTTATTATTCATTAGCAAAACATGATCTTAACAGAAAAGAATTTACAAATAAACTTGTCTTAGAAAACAGAATTAAATTATATAAAACTTTGTTGAAAGAAAACTATTACTAACTAATTGTTTTAGTTCAAATTAACCCTATTTGAAAATGTGTTGAGACTCCTATGTTAATAAAGAAACAAACTAAGCAAATTTATATTTTTATTAACATAAGTAAAACACCTAAAGTTTAACTAACAGAACCTATTAAACAAATAAAACTAAATCTAATTTAAACCAACTGAAACTAAGTTAATTTAAACTATACTAACTAATAAGCAGAATCTGTTTATAGATAAAACACTAAGAAAAATCATCCTAAAAATTCTGAAACTAAGCATGAAGGTAGTCCTAACTAATACCAAACAGTAGCAAAAAGATTCATATCAAAATCTATTTTCAAACTCTAGTTATTCAGATTTGAATATTTTGAGAAAATTTGATTCAATTCAAATTTTATAGGTCAAATTTGAAATTTAAAAGTACAGGGTGAAACTACATGAAAAATTTGAGCTATTGCAAAAAGAATCAACTCAAAATATTAAACATATTAAAAGTTATAGGAAAAACAAAATTTGAAATCACTCTGTTAACTAAAACAAAAACAGAAAAGAAAACTTGATTTTCAACGGCCAGGGGGGCTACGTGGCGCTTTCCTATTGGTGGCTAGTGTGTGCGCGTGGAGGTTTGCGGGCGGACGACCGGTCGGAAGAGGAAAACGATTCAGGGATTAAGGGTTCTAATCCTAGCCGTGGATTTTAGATCCGAGGGGTGGAGATGGATCCGATGACTTACCGGAGAGAAAGGGGATCTCCGGCGAGTGGTGACGACGGCCGGTGGTCGAGGATGCCGCCGGAGGTGGCTCCGGTGGTCAAAACGGAGCACGGACGGGCTTAGACAGCGGAGGAGGTCCTCCGGTGCCGATTGGTGGTGTCGGAGAGGGGCGAGGATGACCGAGGCGATGGCTCCGGGCGATGGGAGCTCCGGTGGTGGAAGCAACTCCGGCGAGGAATTTGGTAGCGTCTCGGCAAGGGAGAGAGGTGGCTCGGGGGGGAATGGAGAGAGGAGGGGCAACGCTACTTATAGGATGCTCGGGGGGTGCGGGGGAGGAGAGAGGAGAGAGATCCGGGGGGAAACGGCCGGCGACGTGGTCGGGCGAGAGGAAGGAGGCGACCGCGCGGGCGAACGGTCGGTCGGGATGGGACCCAATGTCAGAGAGAGAGGGAGCAAGGACTGCGCGTCGGTCGGCCGGCTCGTATTAATTTCGCGAGTAACTGCCGTGGGCCGGCCCGTTTAATACTAAAACCGTTACTCTTTTTATTAACCAGAGTAGTAAAACGTCTTTAAAAGCATTCAAAACATTTTTAACAATAGGAGTGTTATATATCAAAATTAACAGAATAATAAATGCCATTTATTTAACATTTTTATTCTGTCATTTGAACACTTTGAAAAAAAAGTATTTTCAGAAATTGCCTAATTGTTTTTAAATCATTTTTACAAATATTTTCAAAATAACTCCTGGTTATTTTTGTTCAAATAGATCACCAAATGGGTCTTGGTGTGGAGTGTCATATTCCTCCCCTCTTATTTGAACTTTTAACCAAGACTTCAAATAGGTAAAAGCAACTTAGGGAAAAAATAGAAAGGGCTTTCAGAAAGTGAGAAGAAGCATTTCAACATTTGCATACATTCAAGCAAAGATGATGATGGATGCATAGCTATATTTCATAACATTCCAAAATGGAATTTTGGGATGTTACATAGCGTTGTTGACAAGGGCCTGGAAGTTAGTGCACTCATGCAGACACAAGTCTTGACGGAGCTCAGGATTAAGTCCCTTACGTAACCTAGCCTGTTTCTTGGCGTCAGTCGACACTTCCTATGGTGCGTAACAAGCAAGGGTGCTGAACTCGCGGCTATAGGCATCCACTATCAGTCTGCCTTGAGTAAGGGCACAAAATTCCTCTCTCTTGCGATCCATCAGCCCTTCTGGGATGTGATGGGTACGGAATGCCTCACTGAAATCTGCCCAGGTTTCTACGGGGCCTGCGGGACGCATCGCTTCATAATTTTCTCACCACAGGTTGGCGGGTCCTTCTAGAAAGTATGCAGCAAAAGTCACCTTGTTGGCCTCAGATACATTAGCACCTCGGATTTTGCAGGACATGCTGGTCAGCCAGTCACCAGCATCGAGCGGGTCGACCGAGTGATGAAACTTAGGTGGGCACAACTTGACGAAGTCATTGAGGGACACACCATCATTATGCTCATTGCAGGGAGGACGCGCTGTATTCTGCTCAATACGTTCCAACAGTTTGTTGGTCTCCCTTTTATTCCGCTTGGCTTCTAGCATCACCTCCGCCAAGGAGGGCGTCTGCGACAGGTTCTCTTGCCTTGGCTGGCTTCCCTTGCCTTGCTCGAAGGCAGGCATGAGGTTATTCCTAGTTGATACCATCCTGGGAAAACAAACTCACAACTTAGACAAGGAAGACATCAACTGTAAGACATGAGATGTGGAATGTACTGGACAACATGGCATGCATGGGTAAACACCCGATCAACATGGTAAAAAATAAACTGCCATATGAAGACCATGATTCATACACACCATGACATAGTTCAGTACAAGCCCAAGCTGAAGTACAAACTACTGAAAGATGATACAACTCATCGGAGGCATTACAAGCTTCCTATACATTATCTATCTACAGCTTCGAAACTCAACTCACACCTCAGTCATATCCCACAAGACACTCAGGACTGTGGCAATATGACTACTACAACACTAGTACTAAAATACACGTACTCAAGCATCACCGTAGAACACCTCATATAGGTTACCCCATGACCCGGGAGCTAAACCTGAGGATCTGGAAACACCCTGGCCTGCGATCCTTGGAAACCGTAAGGACACGGATGTGGCCTGGGTCCCCTGGTTGGTGGCAATAACGGTCCTCAAAGAGGAGTGATGCCTCCAACATCGGCCCAGTCTACGCGAGCTGCCAGATGAGTCCGCGATGGTTTCAACATCTCCAAATCTCCATAGCTTGTCTGCACGACAGGTGCTAGTTGCGTGAGGGCTGTCCAAAGACATGCATGCGTAGCATATAGCTCCATGCAAAGTGTACGTGCTTCACGATCCCCGTTCTCCAACATGTGAGCGATCACTTGCAGCCTAGGGTCCTCATGAGAATGATCATAATAGGCTGCACTAAGATAACCATCCTCTCCTCCTAGAGTAGCAGGAACATAGCAGAACTCAATGTTCTGAAGCAGTCCATGGTGAGATCTCATAATAGTCAACATGGTATAGGCGGCCTCTTGAAATGCCATGTCTATGGTGACACCTAACCCATATGTCCAATGGAGCGGCTCTACAACTCCAGGATATGATGGATATATCCTAACAGTACACATGTATTGGCCTTGATTGAAGTCTCGATATTGCTCCTCCATTGTATACTCTGGGTACCAATGGTAACCAGTCTCCATCATAACTCTAACCAACATTGCCAGACCACCTGACGAGAAGGACGAGGAGGAATTTGAAATAGAAAATGGTGCAAAGACATTAGCGATCCTAGCGGAAATTGGATATCATAACAGTTGTAATTGCTCAAAAATATTTTGAGACAACTGCAAAAGATTGGATAGCATAACCACTCGACTTTGTAGACTCAAATTTCTAATCCAACTGATTGTCACACGAAACAACACTTGAGTACCGGAGTTCACTTGCGAACAAGATAGCTACTAGTCCATGGTTAGTAACTCGTCATCCTAAAAAATAGACAAGAAGCCTAGCTCTTAACCCCATAGACAAGAGGAGGGTGACTCAGAATAGAATGACTCGGGAAGAGGAGTAAAAAGAGCCTTACGTTCCCTTCCACAATCAATTCCGTTACATTTCTATAGTGTTTCCAGACTCATCTTCGACCGATTTGGCTTGGTAGTCCTACAGTCAGTGAGGCTCTGATACCAATGCTGTCGGGACCCTGATCCTAAGTCATAGGAATCCATCCTGTAACACATCACATCACTTTGCGGCCTCATGCACAGTAACTCCATGGCTGCAGCCTTACCTTAGCCAGGACCATTTGCGTCTTTTGGCTCACGTATGTGAATATGTCGCTAGCATTCAAACGACAAAGAACCCGGGCCGACATGACTAGTCATAGAACCCAAGTGGCACATCCGTACAGGAACATGCATACATAACCCAGCAATACAGGTGTCGGTCTCAAGTGTGTGTAGATGAGTCATAGAAAGCCACAAGGACTCCATTACGTCGTGGGACTTAAATGTCATCACCTGCACATAGACGAGTCGTAGTAGGCTACAGGGACTCCATTACACTGCGACATTTCCCCGAAGGGACAGACACAGTAGCAAAGAAGGATACATGCTGGTCAATCAATGTGTTTGGAGCAGTAGCAAGCTAACAAGGCTCGATGGAAGCACAAAGAGGTAATTCCCTGTAAAGAGTACTACTAAAGGCACATGGCTAGGTGTTGGATCCCATACATATCGTTGCATGTCACACGTACGCACGACATGCCAGGTATGAATAGATACAACTATGGCATCACAACATAACCATACATCAACACAACTTTTATTTAAGAGGCTTAGAGGAGCCTTGCATAATATGTTCTTATAGGTAGGGGTCACATGACCCGACACTCAAGTCATAAAAGCATGTTCATACAAACCAAGCGGAAGCATAAAGCTGTCTGAGTATAGATAGATGAAAGGGTAAAAATGCACATGGCCTGACTATCTACAGCCCGCCACAGGGCGTAAGGTCGTAGCTGGGACACCTGCTATTCGGCGTCGCCGACATCTAGGTAGAACCTACCTGATGGGTCCTGAGTCTCATCTGCAACATTTATTAAGCAAACGTGAGTACAAGCGTACTCAACAAGTCTTTAAAACATACCTAGTCTATTCATGCTCATGAATGAACAAGTGGAGTGGTGGAGTTTATGCAGCAATGCCAGCTTTGACTCTTGGCTAACCTATACTACACATATTAATCCCTTGTTAAAGTTTTAGATATCGCACACGAGTCCACTAACTCCACATCAATACACTACCATGGATTCACTTCCATCATCTACGAGAGTGCCATCCACGGTACTCACACTTGTGTTGATATTTTTATGAGTAACCATCGAGTTATCTATGAATAACATAAGTTCTCCAAGCATTCCATATCTGAGGACGTGGCTATTCGAACAGATTCATACCCTGTAGGGGTGTACTCCTTCACACATGCTCTCGCCACTTATCGTTGTGTGCTCATAAAACCATGCACCTCGGCAACCTTCAAGCGGAAGCCCAGCGAGGGAGTCGGCCATGACCGTCAATCACACAAGACCTCTAGTCCAGGCTATCGCCTATTTGCGACTGAACCCGCACGGAAGTCTGGCTGAAGTTTCCGCTACAGCCCCAAACGATGTGCGTAGGGTTCCCGAGCCCACCATTTGGGTGACCCTTGGTACACCGTGCCACTGCCTACTGTGTCGTAGACCACCCCTTGGCTCAGTGCTACGCATGACCTCCATCATACTATAAACACCAGAAACTACTTGCAACTCCTTGACCAAGGACTAAGCGATCGATAAGTCGTGAGGGGTCGAGTTACCGTAACCCAGTGTGTGGTAGTAACTATCGTTGGATCACAAACACGGAACTCGATTCCTAAGAACGGTCCCAATGAGACAACCCGCTATGTACTCCTACATAGCCTCTCATCGCTACCTTTACCAAATCGGGTTCATCATTTAGCTCATCACATCAGAACAATACCGTTTCACTCCAGCTCATCACCCAGATGAATCATACCAAACACAACTCTAAGCATAGCAAGCATAGCAAGCAAAGTAGGTAAAGCACATCATGGCTCAAGGATCTACGAGGTATGCTAGGTTGCAAGATTTAGCTATTTACTATGACAATGACAGGTCATGCAGAGGAATGGGTTCATCTACCGCATATGACAGGCAATCGAACGTTTGTCCTAATGCAATAAACAAGAGCAGGAGTGAGAGAATGGGATGATATCGGAATGATCAATGTGGTTGCTTGCTTTGCTGGGAAGCGGGAAGGTACTCTCCTTCATTGGGATACTTGGGGGTATCCTCGGAAGCAGGGCCTACCGCAATGCATATTGGTAACAATCAATACACGGCAAGTGCAGCAATATGATGCATGATCATGACATGGCAACATGAATGGATGAGCTAATGCAACTATTTTTCAAGTTAGATGGAGTGGGTTTGAATATAGGTTCAAAATCGTTCTCCATTTAACATTCCATATATTGTCCTATTGCTAAATTTCAATGTTCATCTACATAGGTTGATCTAACATGCATGATAATAGCACCACTGGATTCATTGGATTTTTCTGATAAATTTTCATACGTAAATTATTTCAATCTGAGTTACGGATTAATTTCTATGATTTTTCTAAGTTTTAACTATTTTATGGAATTAATTTAAATTAGAATTTCCGTTAATGCATCAGCATGACATCAGCTGGTCAACATCCCATTGGCAGGTCAAACCTGACCAGTGGGGTCCACTGGTCAGTGACTCAGTCACTAACAGAGGTTAAATAGTTTACTAATCACTAATTAATTAGAAGGGGGCCCACTGTCAGTAGATTATTAGATTAATTAATTTAATTAAATAATTACTTAAACTAATCTTAATTAAACAGGGTCGAGCCCCACCTGTTAGTTGACCCAGGGGTCAACCCTCATGGTCAAATGAGTTGACTCGCCGGCATTGAGTCGCCGGCGACATCAGGGACAGGGGAGGGGGTCGGAAACCCTCCTCCGACGACCAATGGACGGCGGAGGGCATCGATCAGCCCTGCGTGCTCGCGCGCGTTGATCCCGACTCACCCCAGGGGTTGGGATGGCCGGAGTCAATGTCGGCGATGAGCGCGGCGGCTGCCCGAGCTCGGGCTTGCACGGGCTCATCGAGCTTGGGCCACCGCAGCGACGACCATGTCCTCGTCGGCGGTGAGAAGCTCTCGGGCCCAAGGTGAAATGGTGCTAGAATGTGCTAGCGCAGGGAGAAGAGGAGAAAAGGACCAGGGGGTCACGGAGGTTGCAGAGACGTCAAGAGTGGGCTCGGGGGAGGCCTAGAGCGGCGGCGAGCTTCACTTCTTTGCCGGCGGCCGGAGGTTGAAGATGATGGAGATGTAGCGATGGAGAGATCTCGGCAATGCATGGCTTGGCAAGGAGGAAGAGGGCATCGAGGTTGAGTGATTAGGGGGATCAGGAACAAGGGGGAGCGGCTAGGGCGACGACGCTATGGCGGCGGAGCTTCGGCGGCCATGGCGACACAAGGGGAGAGAGAGAAAAGCGGGCGAAAGTGAGAGGGAGAGAGTGATGGGGACGACTCTGCGAGCTTATCCCCGTCGCGTTGGCAAGAGGGAGGCAGGCAGGCAGCTCCCGGCATGGCGGCACGGCCATGCGCGTGCGGCGGCCACACGCCTGGCCTTCTAGCCGCAAGGAGGACGAAGACCTCCCTGGGCCAGATGGGCCGGCCTGGAGCTGGCCTCACATCAGCTCCCTCTTACTTTTTTTCCATTTTGCTTTCTTTTGCTTTTGTGACATTTCTTTTATTTTTTTCCAGGCCTCAAGACCTATTTCAAAATGTATTGAAATATTTTGCAAGCTTAGTTTGAATATTTCAAACCTCCACAAAAAGTTTCACTATCTTTGAATAACTGAAATATTTATAATGCTTTATTTGGCATTTTCACAAGCTTTATTATTTATTTTAAATTGACATCTAAGTTCTGAAAATTAAAATGTCCCCTGATATATTGATGTCAATAATACAGACATGGGGGGCATTTTTGATGGGCATTTTGGATTTGTTGATTTTTCACAACATTTAAATTGGTTGAGTCATTTGAGGTGTTTAGGTTTCTGTTAATCCCAATTTCAAGTTGTTGCAAAATGAAAACATGATGCACACACATGCTAACCTCAGCAATGTCAACGAGGGATGTGACAACAAGTGTGAAGGTCATGAGCTCGACACCAACCATCGCTCAATGACTTCACCACCTATATTGGTATCTTTGCCAAGCAACTTCAAGGCATCTTCGCCTTTGGATATGCGACATCTTCGCCAACAGGCACTTCAAGATAAGCTCCCAAAGCTCAAGTCCACGACTTCCATGAGCTACTACAACCTCGACATCGACCATGGCATTCCTTTCTATGGGACTCAAGACCCCAAGAAGTATCTCGAGTGGGAGCGCAAGATGGACCACTACCTCAAGCTACTTGAAGTACCTTCCGAAGATCAAGTGAACTGTGCCACAAGAAACTTCCACGGTGATGCGTCGACATGGTGGCTTCACACATCTTCCAAGAGCTTCAACATTAGTTGGTCCAAGACGAAGAAAGCGATGAGGCGAGAGTTTGTGCCTTCCACCTACATGGAACATCTTCAACGCCGATCGAAAAACACCATACTAGGATCCAAGTCCATCAATGAGTACTTCATGAAGATAAAGAAAGAATTGCGATGAGCCGGCATGACCGGCCCCATTTGGATGAAGTTCTACTTCATGATGGTATTGAACAACAACATTGCCAAGCCTATCTTCGACAACAACTACAAGTGTCTCAAGGAAATCTACATTGGTTCTCTCAAGGCGACACAAGAACTCAAGGCCAAGCCTACTCGACCCCGTGCACACTTCAAGATGACCAAGCTCAACGATAATGAGCATTAGGATGGTACCACCAAGATGTTCAAGCCCGACGAGCACCAAGATGATGCTCCCAAGTTTGACTTCACTACCACCCCTCTTTGTGACATTGACGATGTCGGGTCTACTATGAGTCTATTTGAAGATGGCGCGGTGACGACTATGATTAAGGAGCCACTCAAGGAGCATTCTTTGGAGGCGAGCGACGATGTGGCGAGCATGGATGATGTTTCCAACTTTGTCGACGAGAGTGATGATGTTCCATCTTCGGCCTTCATCCACGGCGATGGTGATGAGATGGTTGAGCATGCAATTTTCCCTTCGACCACGGCGGCTTGTGGAGATGAGTTGAGAGATTTATGCCACAATAGTGAGAGTGAGAGTGCCTTCAACACTAGCCCCACATATGATGGGTTGCCACAATTCTCATGTGAGGAGAGCCACAACCCCACTAGTTGAGTGAGATGAGTGACTCCACCATATGTGAGTTTGAGTGCATATACTTTGAGGGAGTGTGTGAGCCAGCACCGCATAGAGCGAGTGAGGTAGCTGATAGGGCATGTGAGGCCTTTTCGTTTTTAACATCTTAACCTCTACCTCTATTGTGTCTTCTCATTTGGTGCTAGGTCCCATACACGATGTGTCGTGGGGAACGAGCACCTATGGGATCGGAATGATCCCTTTCGGTTCCGCGGGGGAGAAGCTTGACACAAAGAGTAGATCTGATGAACAACACATAGGATTTTTACCCAGGTTTGGGATGCAAAGATGCTAAAAAGCCTACTCCTGCTTGGTTGTATTGTGGGTGTTTTTAGGGTTCCAACTACGAGAGCGCTGTGAACAGCTGCTACGCATATGAGCTAGAAGATCAAAAAGTCCAAAGATCGAAGGTGGAAAAAGTCCGCTACCGTAACACCTTGGGCCTCCTTTTATATGATCAAGGGGATCCCAACAGTGGCGTAGAGTGCATTCACGGGGTTTACAGAGCTACAGTGCTATCATATGTAACACTGACGGAGTAGGACAGACGAATTTAATGCACCGTCAGGCATCTCTGACTGTCTACAGGACAGGACAAGAGCCCGTCCCATCGGCACCGCTTAGCCCCTCCCATGACGGTGCCGCAACACGTGCCCATGCGGAGCGACACCTGGCGGGGCCTTGTCGGGGCTTCGCCTTGCGGGGTCTTGCCGGGGCTTTGCCTTGCCCAGAGGGTTTGATGGCCATACCGGCAAGGTCTTGCCGGGGGTCTTGATTTTGTTGGGTTCTGTCGTAGGTGCATCGCATGCAATTTAAAAATTTCCTACAAACAGAACATCCCAGAACATGCTATCGAGATGGATCACAGATTGTTACCACTAGACGCGCAGTGTCGTGTAGCGGAAGTAGAGTTGGGGCAGCGCGTTCATGTGGTCCGTCTCCTCCTCGTACGATCTCCCTCGAACAACCATTCCGATCTCCCTCGAACAACCGATTGCCGGATCCCACGTACAGGTTCGCCGGAGAGGCACAAGTGCACCGCCTCTAACGGTATCCGCGCTTGCAGGAGGAACAGCCATGCGGCGGACTGCTAGGTCCGATCACACGGTCGACGACGGCGAGTGGAGGTGTCTAGTTACAACTCATGCAAAGCCCTAATGACGGCGCCAAAGCGATCAACTAGATGGGTGTGCCGCACCTCCAGTATATATAGGCATCCGGTGCAGGCTCAACTCTTGGGCCTCACACAAATCCTAAAGCCCACATGTCCCTTCCCTTAAGCACGAGACCCTTTAGGTTCTCGTCCGCTTGGTCACGAGTCAGATCACATCCGACTCGACCGGTCGGTAGAAGACTCTAGCAAGACGTGGCGACTCCAAGTGTCCCTTCACACTTTTGTTCCCTTTGCCACACGATATATGTTTTCATGCAGAAGGCGACGTGGTCATCCTTGTTGTAGCATGACCACTTTCTCGTTCTGGTGAATCCGACCAACACTTCGGATTATCTCATAATTCTCATCGCATGGCCATGCTTATCCAGGTCGGATCACCCAAGGGGGCCTAGAGTATATCTCTCCTGGTAGGAGGGGCAAATCCCATCTTGCTTGACCATGTCTCGCAGCATGGGTCTGGACAAGCTAGAAACCTACCTTTGTAACTACCCAGTCACGGAGTAGCGTTTGGTCGGCCCAAAGAAAGTCTTTCACCATCCGGAGTACATGCGCCAGCTCAGGTCTTAGGACATAGAATGTATGTTGTACTAGATACTCACAGATGACCTATCGTTGGGTCTCATAGTTGGGTTTGACCAACTCAGACCTTATCTCGACCCGGATCCGACTATGTCGAATCCTACCAGACCTTTCCGAGTCCATATTATCCGGCTAGCATCCAATGCTACATGGTCTGTGAGACTGAACCATCCACCGTGTCATATGCTAGTCTGATTAGTTGCGCGTGCACACAACCCTTTTGACTAGGGACCATTTAGGACAGTTATCATACAATGCATAGTCTCAGAACAAGTCACGTACTTATTAATACACATCACTGATATCGTCCAAGGACTATCTTTATTCATAAACACATAGGAAATATCATCATACATGATTGCCTCTAGGGCATATCTCCAACAATCTCTCACTTGCACTAGAGTCAATCAAATAGACATCGAATGCCCATAGCTCTAACGTGCCCCACATGCTTCGGTTGTGGAAGCGGCTTAGTCAATGGATCTGCAACATTTGCATCCATATGAATCTTGCACAAATTGGTATCACCTTTCTGTACGAGCTTTCGTATCAAGTGATATTTTCGATCTTTGTGCCTGGTCTTGTGGTGTTGTCTCGGATCCTTGGCATGTGCGATAGCACCTGAATTATCGCAATAAAGGTCCAAGGTTGACCAGACCGGGAACACACCAACATCTTCTAGGAACTTCCGAATCCGAACACCATCCTTAGCGGCTTCACAAGGCAAAATGTATTCGGCCCATGTTGTGGAGTCGGCCACCGTATCTTGCTTGGAACTCGTCCAGCTCACTGCTCATCCATTCATGACATACATGAATCTAGTTTGCGATCGACAATCATCCCTATCGGTTTGGAAACTAGCATCAGCGTAACCCTTTATGTAGAGCTCCTCCTCACCTCCATAAACTAGGAACATCTTTTTAGTCCTTTTCAGGTACTTCAAGATAGTTTTCATCGCTGCCCAGTGACTCTCACCTGGGTCGGCTTGGTATCTGCTTGTTAAGCTTATTGCATAAGCAACATCAGACCATGTACATAGCATGGCATACATGACGGATCCAATTGCCGAGGCATATGGAATCCTACTCATCCGGTTTCGCTCATCAGAAGTCGTAGGACTCTGAGTCTTGCTTAGCCTTATACCATGTGACACGGGCAAGAACCCTTTCTTGGCCTCACTCATGTTGAACCTCTTCAATACTTTGTCTATGTACGTGCTCTGGCTTAAGCTGAGCAGCCTCCTCGATCTACCTCTATAGATCTTGAGGCCTAAAATGTACACTACCTCATCAAGGTCTTTCATCCAAAACTTGCCAATCAATGATTCCTTGACTGAGTTAAACATCGAAACATCATTTCCGATCAGCAGTATGTCATCCACATACAAGATCAAAAATACTACCGAGCTCCCACTAGACTTCTGGTATAAACAATAGTCCTCTTCGTTCTTGATGAAACCAAGTTCAACGATAACTTCATCAAAAGGAATGTTCCAACTCTGAGTTTCTTGCCTCAATCCATAAATGGTTCTCTTGAGCTTGCATATTTACCAGCGTTAGTTGAATCGACAAAACCTTTGTGCTATATCATGTATACATCCTCTTTTAAATTTCCATGAAGGAAAGACGTTTTGACATCCATCTGCCATATCTCATAATCAAAATATGCAGCTATAGCTAGTATGATCCTCACCAACTTTAGCATGGCTACTGGCGAGTAGGTCTCGTCATAGTCAATACCTTGAACTTGTCCATAACCTTTAGCAACAAGCCGAACTTTGTGAATCTGAACATTTGCATCCACATCGGTTTTCTTCTAAAAACCCCACTTACAATCAATGGCAACTATGCCAGGTGGCGGATCAACCAAGTCCCAGACTTGATTGTCATCCATGGACTTTAACTCGGATCTCATGGCCTCTAGCCATGCCTCGGAATCTGGGCTCACCATCACTTCCGCATACGTGGCCGGCTCATCACTTTCTAGCAACAAAATGTCGCTCACTCTGCGCAATCTTTCCGACCTCCATGGCTCCGGTGCCGACTCCACTACGGGTTCTTTCACCGACTCCGATGTGATCTCATCACCAACCGAGTTGTCCCCGAGTGGCTCTCGAATTTCTTCGAGTTGACTGTTCTCCCACTGGCCTCCTGACTAAGAAACTTTCTCTAGGAAAACCCTGTTCCGAGCAACAAACACTTTGTTCTCTTCTCGGTTGTAGAAGTTATATCCCAAGGTTTCCCTCGGATATCCCACGAATATGCATTTATCCGACTTGGGTGTAAGTTTGTCCGACATGAGTCACTTGACAAATGCTTCACAACCCCAAATCTTAGAAAAGACAAACTAGGACTCTTCCCAGTACACATCTCATGTGGTGTCTTGTCTACGGATTTTGATGGTACCCTATTAAGTATGAAAGCTGCAGTTTCTAGAGAGTATCCCCAGAATGACAAGGGTAAATCTGATTTTCTCAACATTGACCGGACCATGTCCAACAAGGTTCGATTTCTCCGTTCTGACACACCATTTCTCTACGGTATACCCACAGGTGTGAGCTGAGGTACTATACCTCGGCTTTTCAGATGATTATCAAACTCCTGGCTCATGTACTCACCTCCACGATCTGATCATAGAAGTTTTATCGTCTTGCCGAGCTAATTTTCAACCTGGTTCTGAAACTCTTTGAACTTTTCAAAAGTTTCCGACTTGTGCCTCATCAAATAGATATATCCGTATCTACTAAAGTCGTCGATAAAAGTCACGAAGTACTTATAGCCACCTCTGGCCGTTGTGCTCATTGGACCACACACGTCACCGTGTATAAGCTCCAACAGCTTGAACACCCTCTCACAAATCTTTGCAAAAGGAGACTTAGTCATCTTGCCTAGCAAAGATGATTCGCATGTCTCGAACAACGCGAAGTCGGACGAAGTTAGGAGTCCATCATCATGGAGCTTCTTCATGCGTTTCAGACTGATGTGTCCAAGCCGGCAATGCCAGAAGTATGTCGGATTTATCTCATTAGGCTTATGCCTCTTAACATTCACGTTATAGACCGGTTCCGTTTCTAGACTTAAAATAAATAGCCCATCTACTATGGGTGCATAGCCATGGAATATTCCATTCAAATAAAATGAACAACCATTGTCCTTTATATTGAATTCATAACCTTGACTCATCAAACATGAGGCAGAAATAATGTTACGACTAAGTGCGGGAATGTAATAACAATTATTCAATTCCAAAATAAATCCAGAAGGAATCTTGAGCTGCATCGTGCTGACCTCCAATGCAACAACTCTTGCTTTGTTGCCGACCTGATGTCAATCTCCCCTTGTGCCACACTCCTAGTTCTTACCAGCCCCTGCATCGAGTTGCAAATATGAACAACTGATCCAGTATCAAATACCCAAGAGCTACTAGGTATGTCAGCAAGGTAAATGTCTATAACATATGTAACAAGTATACCTTTGCCTGAAGAAGCATCTTCGGCCTTCTTGCCGTGCTCAGCAAGACACTTGCTACAGTTCCTCTTCCAGTGACCAGCTTCCTTGCAGTGAAAGAAAATGGTCTTTGACTTCAGTCCGGACTTTGGGTCAGCGGCGGAGACAGCCTTCTCCATGCCCTTTGCCTTACCCTTTTTCTTGGACCAACTCTTCTTGAACTTAGCCGAGTTCTGCACCCTCAACACTTGATGTGTGCCTTTCTTAATATCTTGCTCTGCCACCTTGAGCATCCCATGCAATTCAGTGAGCTTCTTATCCATGCTATGCATATGATAGTTCGAGACGAACATCCCATAGCTAGGTGGAAGAGAACCCAAAATTGCATCCGTGGAGAGCTCGTCCCCAAGTGGGAAGCCTAACCGATCCAAAGCTTGCATGTACCCGATCATCTTGATCACATGCGGGCTCAGTGGATCACCCTCCTTCAACTTACAATCCGTCAAGGACTATCAGACGTTGAACCTTTCTGTCCTAGCCTACACCTGAAACATGTTCTTCAACCTCTCGATCATATCGAAAGCTTGAATGTTTTCGAGATGTTGTTGCAAATCGGGCTCCATACAAGCCAGCATGAGGCAGCTGATCTCGTTTGATTCATCAACGAGTTTCTGGTGGGCATTCTTGGTTGTGGCGTTAGCATTCTCGACAGGTTCCTCTGGAAGTAGATCCTCTAGAACATGTTCCTTTTTATCGTGCTTCATAACAATTCTCAAATTTCTATACCAGGTGGTAAAGTTTGTTCCATTCAGTTTATCCTTTTCCAAAATTGATTTCAATGCAAAGTTGGGTTGAGGAGGTGGTGCCATTGATATACAAGACAAAATATGCAATCACTAAGCAATGTGTTTATGTAGAGTAATTCAAGCCTTAGACAGAACTACTCCCACTGAAGTCGGCATCCCTCCGCAAATTTTCAGTGATCCTGGACCCGTCTAGCGCGAGCGACTAGTGAGCTTTAGCTTCACTGCTAGCCAACTTGCCTATTCGGTAAGCAACATCTTGCTAATCGTATCTCTATACAACTCCTGTCGGTTGGGTAGGTATCTCATACCCCAACTCCCAACCTTCTTTGCCACAAGGCTCAAAACCGTTTTGATAGCCTTGTCAAGTTAACCTGATGCAGTGCATGTCCATGTCTGACACGAACCCTCCAGTTCAAGGACACCTAGTAGCACCTCAATTTTATGAGCCCACTACTAGACGTACTTGACGTGCGAAGGTGCAACATCCGAAATGGCAATATACTTGATGTTAATTTGGTATCTTTCTACCATTGTAACATGCATAGAAACAAGAAGCAATATCAATCACATATAAACATAAATATGTGAAATAGTATAGCTCCTTCATGGGCGTCCTTCCATGGCCGGCTCCTAGTCCGATGACCAAGGCGGAACTCCATCTTGTCCGTCATGCCAGGACGCCAAACCCTCAAACTTGATCTCTGTCCTCCAACTACTACAACTAGTAATGAATTTACAAAGAATTACAAGTCGACAGGTAGGTCGTTATACAATATAATGCCGACACTTTGGCTCCTGTCGGCTGACAATCATGACACGCAGGTCATGTTAAGTTAAACACATGCATCGCATACATACGAGCCATACTATTCACATCAAACCTACAAAACAAACTTATGCATAGAATCCCATTCTACCGGTTTGTGTCATCATGTGCGAAATACAAGATGCTACACACATTTTCGGAAATCACAGATCAAATCTATATTCCGATCATGCCGAATTTTCTGATCTGACCGATCTAATCGATCATCACGAACACGATGCGGATTTATGTTTCACAGTTAACCCCAATGGCGGAAACCGACCGGTAGGAGTAGGTTGTGTCACGACCTCTTCAATTCCGATTGACAGAAAACATAGCCTCAACGATCCCAGTGTGTAGTTGATCTCATCAACCATGCACATAGCCGATCTCATGAACGACGACGGATCTCATCCGCTGCCTCCACATATCAAATATGCATCCGATCTGAATCCAAATCCTATAACAGAGGCTCCGATACTACTTTTGGGTTCTATCGTAGGTGCATTGCATGCAAATTAAAATTTTCCTATGCGCAGAACATCCAAGAACATGCTACTGATATGGATCATAGATTGTTACCACTAGACACGCAGTGCCGTGCAGCGGAACTAGAGTTAGGGAAGCGCGTTCGTGTGGTCTGTCTCCTCCTCGTCTGATCTCCCTCGAATAGCCGTTCCGATCTCCCTCAAACAGCCAGTCGCCGGATCCCACGTACAGGTTCGCCGGAGCGGCACAAGTGCACCGATTCTAATGGTACTCGCGCGTGCTGGACGAACACCTGTGCGGCGGACTGCTAGGTCGGATCACACGGTCGGCGGCGGCGAGTGGAGGTGTCTAGTTGCAACTCATGCAAAGCCCTAATGATGGCGCCGAAGCGATCAACCGGATGGGTGTGCCGCACCTCCACTATATATAGGCATCCGGTGCGGGCTCAACTCTTGGGCCTCACACGGATCCTAAAGACCACGTGTTCCTTCCCTTAAGCGCGAGACCCTTTCGGTTCTCGTCCGCTTGGTCGCGAGTCAGATCACATCCGACTCGACCGGTAGGTAGCGACCTCGAGCAAGACGTGCCGACTCCAAGTGTCTGATGAAGCTGGTTAGGCGAACCTGTACTTCACACTTCTATTCCCTTTGCCACACGATATATGTTGTGATGCACAAGGCGACGTGGTCATCCTTATTGCAGCACGACCTCTTTCTCGTTTTGGTGAATCCGATCAACACTTCGGATTATCTCATAATCCTCATCGCATGGCCATGCTTATCTAGATCGGATCACCCGAGGGGGTCCAGAGTATATCTCTCTTGGTAGGAGAGGCAAATCCAATCTTGCTTGACCATGTCTCGCAGCATGGGTCAGGACAAGCCCGAAACCTACCTTTGTAACTACCCAGTCACGGAGTAGCGTTTGGTCGGCCCAAAACAAGTATGTCACCATCCCGAGTACATGCGCCAGCTCAAGTCTTAGGACATAGAACGTATGTTGTACTAGAGACTCACAGATGACCTATCGCTACGTCTCATTGTTGGGTCTGTCCAACTCCGACCTTATCTCGACTCGGATCCGACTAGGTCGAATCCGACCAGACCATTCCGAGTCCATATTATCCGGCTAGCATCCAATGCTACATGTTCAGTGAGACTAAACCATCCACCGTTTCATATGCTGGTCTGATTAGTTGCGCATCCACACAACCCTTTAGACTAGGGAACATTTAGGACAGTTACCATACAATGCATAGTCTCACAAACAAGTCACGTACTTATTAATAAACATCATTGATAATGTCCAAGGACTATCTTTATTCATAAACAGATATAAAATATCATCATAGAAGATTGCCTCTAGGGCATATCTCTAACAGATTTTCTTGTACTGGTATTTGGAAGCTACCTGCCGGGCCTCGTCGCCAGGGTGGCTACTACTGCCCGTGCACGAGTAAGGGGCACTAAGAGCTCAAAACTCTGGTGCACCGACAGGAGCCCCCAGGCCTGGGCCACACAGTGCGAGGGCGTGTTGGAAATATGCTCTAGAGGCAATAAATAAAGTGTTTATTATTATATTTCCTTGTTCATGATAATCGTTTATTATCCATGCTATAACTGTATTAATTGGAAACACATTACATGTGTGGGTAAATAGACAACACATTGTCCCTAGTATGCCTCTAGTGAACTAGCTCGTTGATCAAAGATGGTCAAGGTTTCCTAGCCATTGACATGTGATGCCATTTGATTACGGGATCACATCATTAGGAGAATGATGTGATGGACAAGACCCAAACTACAAACGTAGCATATGATCGTGTCAGTTTATTGCTACTGTTTTCTGCATGTCAAGTATATGTTCCTATGACCGTGAGATCATGAAACTCAAGGATACCGGAGGAGTGCCTTGTGTGTATCAAACATCGAAACGTAACTGGATAACTATAAAGGTGCTCTACAGGTATCTTCGAGGGTGTCTGTTGAGTTGGCATGGATCAATACTGGGATTTGTTACTCCGTGTGACGGAGAGGTATCTCAGGGCCCACTCGGTAATACAACATCACAATATGCCTTGCGAGCAATGTGACTAAGTGTTAGTTACGATATCTTGTATTACGGAATGAGTAAAGAGACTTGCTAGAACGAGATAGAACTAGGTATGGAGATACTGACGATCGAATCTCACGCAAGTAACATACCTAAGAACAAAGGGAACATCATACGGGATTAATTGAATACTTGACATAGAGGTTCAACCGATAAAGATCTTCGTAGAATATGTAGGAACCAATGTGGACATCCAGGTCCCGCCATTGCTTATTGACCATAGAGGTGTCTCGGTCATGTCTACATAGTTCTCGAACCCGCAGGGTCTGTAACCTTAAGGTTTGGTGACGTTTCCGTAGTATAGAGTTATGTATGGTGGGGACGGAAGTTTGTTCAGAGTCCCGGATGAGATCCCGGACGTCACGAGGAGCTCCAAAATGGTTCGAAGGTAAAGATTCATATATAGGAAGTCCTCTTTTGGTCGCCGGAAAAGTTTCGGGCTCATCGCTAGTGTACCCGGAGGCCTCCGGGAGGAGTATTTCGACCCAAGAGGCTACATGGGCTATGGGAGAGTGGAAACCAGCCCTTAGTGGGCTGGTGGAACAACCACAAGAGGCCCATGTGACTGGAAGAAAAGAGTCCTAAGAGAAAAAGTGGAAAAAGGCAAAAAAAGAGGGTGAATCCTAGTCCTACTAGGATTGGAGGTGGACTCCACCTCCACCCTTGGTTTCTATATATACTGGTGGTATTGAGGGTTTTTGCACTAGAATTTCAGCCACGTGCTACCTGTTCCTCCAGTGCATAGTTTCTCCTCTAGATCGGATTTCTGCAGTGCTTAGGCGAAGCCCTACCGGAATTGCTCCACCACCATCGTCGGTGCACCGTCAGGCTGCCGGAGAACTCTTTTTACTCTCCACTCCTTCTTGTTGGATCAAGACGGTGGAGATCGTCAGCAAGTTGTACGTGTGCTGAACGTAGAGGTGTCGTCCGTTCGGTGCTAGATCAGAAGGATCGTGATGAAGTTCGTGGTGCGGATCATGATCAAGTTCGTGGGACGTATCGTGATCGGATCGCGGGACGGATCGTGATTGGATCGCGGGACCGATCGTGATTGGATCGTGGGACGCACGGCGATTTGGATCGCGAAGACGTTCGACTACACCAACCGCATTTCTTAACGCTTCCCGCTTAGCGATCTACAAGGGTATGTAGATCAACTCTCCCTCTCGTAGATTCTCATCACCATGGATAGATCTGCATGTGTGTAGGAATTTTTTTGTTTCCCATGCAACATTCCCCAACAGCGGCATCATGAGCTAGGTCTAAGGGTAGATGAGATCTCGAGTAGAACACAAAAGGTTTGTGGGCGTTGATTCTTAGATTGCTTCCTCCCTTGGTCGGATTTTGGTTCAGCGGTATTGTTAGATGAAGTGGCCCGGACCAACATTACTCGTACGCTTACGAGAGACCGGTTCCCTCGACCGCAACTTGTTGCATAGATGGCTTGCGGGTGCTAGTTTCTCTCACTTTAGTTGGATCGGATTCGACAAAGGCGGTCCTTGAGAAGGTTGAAAAGCAACTAGTGTATCACCGTTGTTGTTTTTGCATAGATGATAATTGTTCTTGCTAGATACCCATAGCAGCCACGTAAAACATGCAACAAAAATTAGAGGACGTCTAACTTGTTTTTGCAGGGTATGTTGTGATGTGATATGGCCAATTACATGATGTGATATATGTGATGTATGAGATGATCATGTGATGTAAAGATTATCACGACTTGCATGTCGATGAGTACGGCAACCGGCAGGAGCCATAGGGTTGTCTTTAATTATTGTATGACCTACGTGTCAATCGTTAAGCGCTATGTAATGCTTTGCTTTATCGCTAAACGGTATAAATAGTAGTAGAAGCATGTTGGGCGCGACAACCCCGATGGCGACACGTTGATGGAGATCAAGATGATGGAGATCATGGTGTCTTGCCGGTGACGATGGAGATCATGCTGGTGCTTTCAAGATGGAGATCTAAAGCACAAGTTCATGGCCATATCATGTCACTTATGAATTGCATGTGATGTTAATCCTTTTATGCACCTTGTTTTGCTTAGTACGACGGTAGCATTATAAGGTGATCCCTCACTTAAACTTCAAGATGAATTGTGTTCTCCTCGAGTGTGCACCGTTGTGAAAGTTTGTCGTGTCGAGACACCACGTGATGATCGGGTGTGAAAGATTCTACGTTCACATACAACGGGTGCAAGCCAGTGTTGCACACGCAGAACACTCGGGTTAAACTTGACGAGCCTAGCATGTACAGACATGGCCTCGGAACACAAGAGACCGAAAGATCGAGCATGAGTCATATAGTACATATGATCAACATAATGATGTTCACCATTGAAGCCACCTCAACTCACGTGATGATCGGACTTGAGTTGGTGGATTTGGATCATGTGACACTCAGATGACCCGATGGATGTCAATTTGAGTGGGAGCTTTAGTAATTTGATTAACTAAACTCATTATCTTGAACAATAGTCTAAGTAAACTTTGCATATTTATGTTGTAGATCAATGGCTCGCAGAGTAGCACCCCTGAATTTTAATGCTATCCTAGAGAAAGCTAAGTTGAAAGATGATGGAAGTAACTTTGTTGACTGGGCCCGTAATCTGAGGATTATCCTCACGGCTTCCCAGAAATCATATGTCCTTGATGCACTGCTTGGTGACTAACCAGAAGACATGACCTCTGAAGACGTTAAGAACGTTTGGGAGGCACGTACTGGAGATTACTCAATAGTTCAGTGTGCAATATTGTATGGCTTAGAACCTGGACTTCAAAGACGTTTTGAACGTCATGGAGCATATGAGATGTTCCAGGAGTTGAAATTTATCTTTCAGAAGAACGCCCGGATCGAGAGGTATGAAACCTCCGATAAGTTCTATGCTTGCAAGATGGAGGAGAACGGGTCTATCAGTGAACATATACTCAGAATGTCTGGGTATTCAACTCGTCTAGCGGAGTTGGGAATTGCCCTTCCACCAGAGGCGATCACTGATAGAGTTCTTCAATCACTTCCACCTAGTTACAAGAGCTTTGTGATGAACTATAACATGCACGGGATGAACAAGTCAGTTGCCGAGCTGTTTGCGATGCTAAAAGTCGCTGAGTCTGAAATCCAGAAAGAACATCAAGTGTTGATGGTCAATAAAACCACTAGTTTCAAGAAAAATGGCAAGGTCAAGGGCAAGGGCAAGAAGGGTAAAACCAAGAAGGATGGCAAAGCAGTTGCTACTCCTGTAAAGAAGCCCAAGCATGGACCCAAGACAGAAACTGAGTGCTTTCATTGCAAGGGAACTGGTCACTGGAAGCAGAACTGCCCCAAGTACCTGGCTAACAAGAAGGCGGCCAACGAAAAACAAGGTATATATGATATACATGTTATTGATGTGTACCTTACTAGCTCTCGTAGTAGTGTCTGGGTATTTGATACCGGTTCGGTTGCTCACATTTGCAACTCAAAGCAGGAACTACGGAATAAATGAAGGCTGGCAAAGGACGAAGTGACGATGCTCGTGGGAAATGGTTTCAAGGTTGATGTGATCACCGTCGGCATGCTCTCTCTTCGATTACCATCGGGATTAGTGATGAACCTAAATAATTGTTATTTAGTGCCTGCCTTAAGCATGAACATTATATCTGGATCTTGTTTATTGCGAGACGGTTACTCATTTAAATCAGAGAATAAAGGTTGTTCTATTTATATGAGTAATATCTTTTATGGTCATGCACCCAATTGTAGGGGTTTATTCATATTGAATCTTGATAGTGATGACACACATGTTCATAACATTGATGCCAAAAGATGTAGAGTTGATAATGATAGTACCACTTTCTTGTGGCACTGCCGTTTAGGTCATATTGGTGTAAAACGCATGAGGAAGCTCCATGCTGATGGACTTTTGGAGTCACTTGATTTTGAATCACTTGACACATGTGAACCATGCCTCATGGGCAAGATGACTAAAACGCCGTTCTCTGGTACAATGGAACGGGCGAGTGACTTATTAGAAATCATACATACTGATGTGTGCGGTCCAATGAATGTTACAACGCGTGGTGGATATCGTTATTTTCTCACCGTCACTTATGACCTAAGTAGATATGGGTATATTTACTTAATGAAACACAAGTCCGAAATGTTTGAAAAGTTCAAGCAATTTCAGAGTGAAGTTGAGAATCATCATAACAAGAAGATTAAGTTCATGTGATCTGATCGAGGAGGTGAATATCTGAGTTATGAGTTTGGCAGTCACTTAAGACAGTGTGGAATTGTTTCACAATTGACACCGCCCGGAACACCACAGCATAATGGTGTGTCCGAACGTCGTAATCGAACCTTATTAGATATGGTGCGTTCTATGATGTCTCTTGCTGATTTGCCACTATCGTTTTGGGGTTATGCATTAGAGACAACTGCATTCACTTTAAATAGGGCACCATCAAAATCCGTTGAGACGACGCCATATGAACTGTGGTTTGGCAAGAAGCCAAAGTTTTCATTTCTTAAAGTTTGGGGATGTGATGCTTATGTCAAAAAGCTTCAGCCTGAAAAGCTGGAACCCAAAGCGGAGAAATGCGTCTTCACAGGATACCGGAAAGAGACAGTCGGGTATACCTTCTATCTCAGATCCGAAGGCAAAGTGTTTGTCGCTAAGAATGGAACATTTCTTGAGAAAGAGTTTCTCTTCAAAGAATTGAGTGGGTGGAAAATAGATCTTGATGAGGTTATTGAACCTTTACTTCAACCAGAAAGTAGCGCAGCGCAGAAAGATGTTTCTATGGAACCTACGACAGTAGAAGAGGAAGTTAATGATGATGATCATGAAGCTTCGGATCAAGCTGCTATTAAACCTCGTAGGTCGACAAGGCCGCGTACTACCCCTGAGTGGTATGACAACCCTATCTTGGAGGTCATGTTGTTGGACAACAATGAACCTACGAGCTATGGAGGAGCAGTGATGGGCCCAGATTCCGAGAAATGGTTAGAGGCCATGAAATCCGAGATGCGATCCATGTATGAAAACAAAGTATGTACTTTGGAAGTATTACCTGAAGGGAGAAAGGCCATTCAAAACAAATGGATCTTTAAGAAGAAGACAGACGCGGACGGAAATGTCACCGTCTATAAAGCTGGACTTGTGGCAAAGGGTTTTTCACAAGTTCAAGGAGTTGACTATGATGAGACTTTCTCACCCGTAGCGATGCTTAAGTCTGTCAGAATCATGTTACCAATAGCTTCTTATCTCGACTATGAAATTTGGCAGATGGATGTCAAAACAGCGTTCCTCAACGGTTTCCTTGAGGAAGAGGTGTATATGATGCAACCCGAAGGTTTTGTCGATCCAGAGAATGCTGACAAAGTTTGCAAACTCCAGCAATCCATTTATGGACTGGTGCAAGCATCTCGGAGTTGGAATAAGCGCTTTGATGAGGTGATCAAAGTGTTCGAGTTTATACAAGTTTACGGAGAAGCTTGTATTTACAAGAAAGTGAGTGGGAGCTCTATAGCGTTTCTAGTATTATATGTGGATGACATATTGCTGATTGGAAACAATATAGAAATACTGGAAAGCATGAAGGAATATTTGAACAAGAGTTTTTCAATGAAGGACCTAGAAGAAGCTGCTTTCGTATTAGGCATTAAGATCTGTAGAGATAGATCAAAACGCTTAATAGCACTTTCACAGAGCACATACCTTGGTAAAGTTTTGAAGAAGTTCAAAATGGATCAGTCCATTAAGGGGTTCTTGCCTGTGTTACAAGGTGTGAAGTTGAGTAAGACTCAATGCCCAGTAACTACAGAAGATAGAGAAAAGATGAGTGTCATCCCCTATGCTTCAGCCATAGGCTCTATCATGTATGCAATGCGGTGCACAAGACCCGATGTCAACCTTGCCATAAGTATGGCCGGAAGGTTTCAAAGTGATCCTGGAATGGAGCACTGGCAAGCGGTCAAGAATATCCTTAAGTACCTGAAAAGGACTAAGGAAATGTTTCTTGTTTATGGAGGTGATGAAGAGCTCATTGTAAAGGGTTACGTCGATGCAAGCTTCAACACTGATCCAGATGACTCTAAGTCGCAAACCGGATATGTATTTATTCTCAACGGGGGAGCGGTAAGCTGGTGCAGTTCCAAGCAAAGCGTGGTAGCCGATTCTACGTGCGAAGTGGAGTACATCGCAGCCTCGGAGGCGATGAAGGAAGGTGTATGGATGAAGCAGTTCATGACAGATCTTGGAGTAGTGCCCAGTGCAGTGAATCCAATGAACCTGTTCTGTGACAACACTGGTGCCATTGCTCTGGCCAAGGAATCAAGGTTTCACAAGAGGACTAGACACATAAAGCGATGCTTCAACTCCATCCGCAATTACATCGAGGAGAAGGACATAAATATTTGCAAAGTGCACACAGATTTGAATGTTGCAGACCCGTTGACTAAACCTCTTCCAAGGGCTAAACATGATCAACACCAGAACTGCATGGGTGTTCTATTCATTACAATGTTAATCACATAGTGATGTGAACTAGATTATTGACTCTAGTGCAAGTGGGAGACTGTTGGGAATATGCCCTAGAGGCAATAAATAAAGTGGTTATTATTATATTTCTTTGTTCATGATAATTGTTTATTATCCATGCTATAATTGTATTGATTTGAAACACATTACATGTGTGGGTAAATAGACAACACATTGTCCCTAGTATGCCTCTAGTGAACTAGCTCGTTGATCAAAGATGGTCAAGGTTTCCTAGCCATTGACATGTGATGTCATATGATTACGGGATCACATACTTAGGAGAATGATGTGATGGACAAGACCCAAACTACAAACGTAGCATATGATCGTGTTAGTTTATTGCTACTGTTTTCTACATGTCAAGTATATGTTCCTATGACCATGAGATCATGCAACTCACGGATACCTGAGGAGTGCCTTGTGTGTATCAAACATCGCAACGTAACTAGGTGATTATAAAGGTGCTCCAGAGGTATCTCCGAGGGTGTCTGTTGAGTTGGCATGGATCAATACTGGGATTTGTTACTCCGTGTGACGGAGAGGTATCTCAGGGCCCACTCGGTAATACAACATCACAATAAGCCTTGCAACCAATGTGACTAAGTGTCAGTTACGGGATCTTATATTACGGAACGAGTACAGAGACTTGCCAGTAACGAGGTAGAACTAGGTATGGAGACACCTACGATCGAATCTCGGGCAAGTAACACACCGAAGAACAAAGGGAACATCATACGTGATTAATTGAATCCTTGACATAGAGGTTCAACCGATAAAGATCTTCATAGAATATGTAGGAACCAATGTGGACATCCAGGTCCCGCCATTGGTTATTGACCATAGAGGTGTCTCGGTCATGTCTACATAGTTCTCGAACCCGCAGGGTCTGCACACTTATGGTTTGGTGACGTTTCGGTAGTATAGAGTTATGTATGGTGGTGACCGAAGTTTGTTAGGAGTCCCATATGAGACCCCGGAGGTCATGAGGAGCTCCGGAATGGTCCGGAGGTAAAGATTCATATATAGGAAGTCCTGTTTTGGTCGCCGAAAAAGTTTCGGGCTCATCGGTAGTGTACCGGGAGTGCCGGTAGTGTACCAGGAGGCCTCCGGGAGTAGTATTTCGACCCAAGAGGCTACATGGGCTGTGGGAGAGTGGAAACCAGCCCTTAGTGGGCTGGTGGAACAACCACAAGAGGCCCATGCGGCTGGAAGAAAAGAGTCCTAAGAGAAAAAGTGGAAAAGGCAAAAAAGAGGGTGAATCCTAGTCCTACTAGGATTGGAGGTGGACTCCACCTCCACCCTTGGTTCGACCGAAGCCCTTGTCTTGGGAATCCAAGGCTGCCTCCTCTCCTCTCTTTCTCCTATATATACTGGTGGTATTGAGGGTTTTTGCACTAGAATTTCAGCCACGTGCTACCCGTTCCTCCAGTGCATAGTTTCTCCTCTAGGTCGGATTTCTGCAATGCTTAGGCGAAGCCCTGCCGGAATTGCTCCACAACCATTGCCAGAGCGCCATCAGGCTGCTGGAGAACTCTTCTTCCTCTCCACTCCTTCTTGCTGGATCAAGACAATGGAGATCGTCATCAAGCTGTACGTGTGCTGAACGCAGAGGTGTCGTCCGTTAAGCGCTAGATCGGAAGGATCGTGATCAAGTTCGTGGGACAGATCGTGATCAAGTTCGTGGGATGGATCGTGATTGGATCGTGGGATGGATCATGATTGGATCGCGGGACGCATGGCAATTTGGATCGCGAAGACGTTCGACTACACCAACCGTGTTTCTTAACGCTTCCCGCTTAGCGATCTACAAGGGTATGTAGATCCACTCTCCCTCTCGTAGATGCTCTTCACCATGGATAGATCTGCGTGTGCATAGGAAATTTTTTGTTTCCCATGCAACGTTCCCCAACAAGGCGTTGTTGGGCTAGGCCCAAATAGTCCACTGGCATGCATGGCCGGGCCTTGTGGGTGTGATCATTGCGCTTACTGCGCCTCCCCACGGTGCCCATTGAATGCGTGATGTGGGATATGTGCGTGGTGCAACCGTCAAAGTTTCAATTACCATGTCAGGTCATTCCGGCCATGCACGCCAGCAATGGGCGCACGTGACTTAAAGCACCTGGGAAAAGGAAGTAACTACAGCGCCATGGATTGGAGCAACGGGGCGGTTGTTCTTCGCCCCGTGATCGAGGGCGCCGCTATTGGAGGAGGTGGGCGCCAACCCTTGGGGCAGGGGAGAGCCAGCCCCGTGCTTCCCTCTATAAATTGAGGGCTAGCGAGGGCGGTGCTCATCCATCCTTCCTCCCTCCTCCGACTGCATAACTCCATAGCTTGCCCTTCCACGTCTTCCCAACCTTCGAGTGGTGCTCGCCCTTAGCAATGATCAGGGGGCGAGGGAGGCCACCGTCCTCAGCTCCAAGGAGGAGTTCTCGTCGGGATCATGCCACCACTTCAGCCACAGAGGTGAAGGGCGGCCCGAGCGCGTGTGGTGGAATAGGCGCGAGGGGCCATGGCCATTGTGGAGGACGAGGTCGGGGAAGGAGGAGTGCTGCCCCACCCCTCCTCCGACGTCGGGCCTCTTTCTTGAGGAGAGCCATGCTGAGGGGACGGCGTTGGAGTTCATCCTCGAACTGGCCGGTCCCGCTCGGAGGCATCTATGCCTCCCTCACCCCTTCGCTAGGGCGATGGATGCCGACGAGCCACCCGTCCTATGGTTACGGGAGCATGGTTGTTGTAAAAGCACGACGCGGGTGGACGTCAAGTACCCGGCGAGTCGCGTCATGTTCCTCGGCCCCGGCCGGAAGACCTTCGCCCGCACCCACAACCTCCAGGAAGGGCATGTCCTTCGTTTTAAAATGACTGCTCAGGCATCCATCTCAGCTCCTGCGAAGAGAGCTCGAGCGGCGCCGAAAGCTCCTCCTTGAGCGAGAGTGATGAGGAGGACAATGGCGAAGACGATGACGATGAGTCCGGTCTTCGGGCCGTCAAGTCAGAGTCCAACGACTCAAGCATGGATTGACCGTCGGCCGCACCATCACCGCCAGCCTCACGCCTCTCCCTGTCCCGGCAGGATGATCTTGTCGGGGGCCTTTGTCCCGGGCGCTGCCCCATCTTCCAGCTGGACCTTCCGGCAGGCCCGTGGACTTCGGCTTCTGGGGTCCATCCTCCTTTTCGCCCGTGCTGGCCCTCTCCTCCATGCAATCCTGGTCCATGAGTGGCCAGGCTCTCACCTTCTCCTCTGGAAGCCCTGCCCCTCCGCGCAGTGCTTGTCCTGAGGGGACAAGCTGGGCTTCTATCGGGGGCCTCTCACCATCTTTTTCTTCTTGTAATCTGCCTCCTCTTTTCATCTTTTTCTTCTTATAATCTCCCCTATGGGAGGAAGTCAAATAAAGATGTACTTAGGAAAAGGTGACATATCATGTAAATTTCACCCTATTTTGAATAATTGTATATTATATTCCTTGTTAGACTGTTTCCTTGCATGGAACTTTCCCTACGCCCTTTTGGAAGAATCTTGCCGACGTGTGTAGCCCTACCGCGAGCACTTTGAGGAACGGGTCCTTAGCAGGCTACTAGCGGGGCCACTTCTAGCAAGATACCTTGGCATTCTTGGCATGACCGCTCAAGCTCTTGATCATGCTCGAAACAGAATAAGGGCGCGAGCGTAGCCCCTTGGGTCGTTGAGCGGAATCGAAACGAAGCAAGAGTGCGGGCGTAGCCACTTAAGCCGTTGAGCGGACCCGAAATAGAGTGACGGCACAGCCAATCACGACAAGGTTCCCGTGCGTGCAGGTTTTCCATACAAGAGTCGAAATCGTCCAAGTAAAATAACTCCACAACAAGAATTCACTTGGGGTTTTGCAACTTATGTTTCCGTTGTCGTACTCCTTCCGACAATATTTTTTTGAACGTCGCATGTGGGTATCCACACCACCACCACCCCCGGCAAAGTTGCACGCGAGGTAACCTTCTGTCCTTTAAAAAAGAAAGAAGAGAAAATATGGATGGGGAACCTTGGCGGTCCATTAGCTCTTGCCAGGAGTAAGTGCAATGCAATATCTCAGACAAACATGCATAGAAGTAAACATGAGAATCAACAAGATTTGCGGAACACTTTTCTTTATTCAATCTACGCACAGGGTCTGCGCCTGGCTTTGTACCAAGGATTACATGCTTCAGCGGCAAGACTTGTACAAAAGGTGGTTGCCGGGAGGCCCGGCAACCGCGCCTCATGGGTAGAACTTACAAAGGTGTTCGATATCCAAGAGTTGCTCACTGGGATGCCATCTTCGGTCTCCAGGTGGACTGCGCCAAGCCTGGTGACTCGTACTACCCGATAAGGGCCTTCCCACTTCGGCGTCAACTTGTTGGAATTCTTGGCGAACTGACCGTGCCAAAGAACAAGGTCGCCTTCGCCATGACTTCAGGCATTTACTTTGCGGCTATGATAGTGGCGCATAGCTTGCTGGTAGCATGCAGCTCTCAAAGTAGCCTGAAGACGGTCTTCGTCAAGGAGCGCTGCAGCTGCTCTTGCTCGAGCTCATCATAAGCGAGCACTCGAGGTGACCCGTATATGAGTTCTGTGGGGAGAACTGCTTCCGCCCCGTATACAAGGGAGAAGGGCGTGTGACCGGTAGCTCGATTTGGTGTCGTTCTAATTGACCAAAGAACCACCGGCAACTCATCAATCCAGTTCCTTCCGCACTTGTGCAGATTGTCGAAAGTTCTTGTCTTGAGGCCTCGTAGCACTTCAGCATTAGCCCTTTCTGCTTGGCCATTGCTCCTTGGGTGGGCAACGGAAGAAAAACAGATTTTGCTGCCAAGGTCTTGGACATACTGCATGAAGGTGCGGCTCGTGAACTGTGTGCCATTGTCAGTGATGATCCTGTTGGGAACACCAAAGCGGTAGACTAGTCCTTTAAAGAACTTGACGGCTGACTGTGTTGTCACCTTTCTCACTGCTTCCACTTCTGGCCACTTTGTGAACTTGTCGATTGCAACATACAAGTACTCAAAGCCCCCAGTAGCGCGGGGAAAGGGGCCCAAGATGTCGAGCCCCCAGGCCAAAAATGGCCAGGAGAGAGAGATCGTCTGAAGGGTTGAGCTGGTTGATGCAATTTCTTTGAATGAAACTGGCATGCTTCACACTTGGTTACTAGCGCAGTTGCATCTTGGAGGGCAGTGTACCAAAAGAAACCTTGTCGTAATGCCTTATTGGCAAGTGCTCTTGATCCTATGTAGGAGCCACATATGCCTCCATGTATCTCTGCCAACAGCTCTAGTCCATCCTCCCAAGAAATGCACTTGAGTTTCACACCGTTCAATCTCTTTCTGTACACGACGTTGTCCACAAGCTGGTACATATTAGACCGACAGGCTACTTTCTCTGCCTCTTCTTCCTCCTCAGGGAGTTCTCCTGTTTTAAGGAAATGGACGATGTGTTGTGCCCATGCTGGAACCTAGGGCTCGACAACAAGGACTAAAGGCATATCCTTTGCCAGGGAAGCATCTGTCCCAATGGCAAGGGACCGAGGTCCTGCCGGAGTCTGCAGCCCCCAGGGATGCCTGGCGGGACCGTGTGCTTCCATGGCAAGAGCCCGAGGCTCTGCCGGAGATGGAGCTCACCGGCAAGCCCGACGTCGTCCACGACAACTTCCTCGTCGGCGGCTTCTGGGAGATATGCCGAAAAATACTTGCCAGAACTCAACTTTCTTCTTTTGTCTTGTCCAGTCAATGTTGTCATGGAGGGTTGAGTCAGTCGGGCACAAAAGTTCCAGGTTCCACACGCAACTTAAGGGTAGCACATTTTGACAGGCCATCAACAAAGTTGTTCTCTGCATGCGGAACATGCTCCATTTTTAGACCGTCAAAACGTTCTTCCAACTTCCTCACTTCCTCTACATAAGCTTCCATCAATGGACTCTGATAACCCTTATTTACTTGCCCGACGACAAGCTGAGAATCACCCCTGACAATAAGTTTCTTGATCCCAAAGTCTAGCGCGATCCTGAGACCGGCAAGCAGCCCTTCGTACTCAGCAATATTGTTCGTTGATCTCCCCCAGGGAAAGTGCATCTGAATCACATATTTGAGGTGCTCTCCGGTGGGTGCGAAAAGCAGCACTCCGGCACCGGCGCCTTGCAGCGAGAAAGCCCCTTCACAATACATGAGCCACTCTTGATTTGTTTCCTTGCCGGGGAGAGTTGACTCTGGAACTTCTTCATCTGGCGTTGGGGTCCATTATGCAATGAACTCCGCCAAGGCTCTACTTTGGGTGGTCAAAGTGCTTTCAAACTTGAGACCGAAGCTTGACAGTTCCAAAGCCCACTTGACAATCCTGTCGGTAGCTTCTAGGCTCCGCGAGATCAGCTGCAGCAGGAAGCGAATGATGACGGTTATCTCATGTGCTTGGAAGTAATGGCGCAGCTTCCTCGAGGCCATAAGGAGGCCGAAGAGCAACTCTTGCATGCCAGAATATCTTGACCTATACCCCTGCAAAAGGGAGTTGACAAAATAGACTGGGCGTTGCACCACCTTCTTCCTCTGAATTGTGTCATTCAATTGCGCAGATCCTTCCTTGTTGGCACCAAATTCTGCCGGGGAATGTCCTGGTTTGTCGCTTGGCGGTCCTGCCGCTGCCACTACTTCTTCATCAACTTCTCTTCCAGCCACTAGTGCAACACTCACCACTTGATTCGTTAACGCTAGATATAGCAGCAACGACTCTTGTGGTTTTGGGGCGACTAGGATTGGTGGAGAGGAGAGGCACTTCTTCAAATTTTGCAGCGCTGCCTCTTCTTCAGGAGTCCAGTTCATTGGTCCTACCTTCTTGAAAATTTTGAAAAAGGGCAGGGCGTGCTCAGTAGATTTTGAGATGAACCTACTCAAAGCAGCAACATCGCACATCCTTGACACGTCTTGGTGCTTCAATCTGCTCGATTGCTTTGATCTTGTCGGGATTTGCTTCAATTCCACGTTGAGATACAAAGATCCCGAGAAGTTTTCCGGATGGGACGCCGAACACACACTTATTAGGGTTGCTTCATGTGGATCTTGCACAGATTTGCAAATGTTTCTTCTAGGTCTGATATGAGCATAGCCTTGTCCTTGGTTTTGACCACTATGTCATCGATATAAGACTTTATATTTCTAGGTAGCTAGGGCTCAAAACCAATCCGGGCCACTCTTGCAAATGTAGAACCAGCACTTTTCAACACGAAAGGCATACACAAAAAGCAATACATACCACATGGGGTGATAAATGCGGTCTTCTCCTCATCTTCCTTGGCCATGAAAATCTAATGATAGCCGGAATAGGCGTCAAGGAAAGACAACTAGTCCCAGCCGGCGGTGGAGTCCACAATCTAGTCGATGCGCCGCAAGGGAAAAGGATCTTTGGGGCAGGCTCTATTGATGTCTGTGAAGCCAATGCACATCCTCCATTTTCTATTCGCCTTGCGCACTACAACTGGATTGGCCAACCATATTGGATGAAGTACTCCTCTGATCAAGCCAGCTACTTCTAATTTCTTGATCTCTTTGGTAATGAATTGTTGCTACTCCAAAGCCTGCTTCCGGACCTTTTGCTTGACGGGCCGCACATGTGGACAGACGACAAGGTGGTGGTCAATCACCTTCCTGGAAACACCGGGGATATCAGATGGTTGCCATGCAAACACATCGACATTCGCCCAGCAGGAAGGCGACGTGCACGCTTTCCTATTTGTCGTCAAGGGTGAAACTTATGGTGAAATTTCCTCCCGTACCATCCTCCTTGGCGGGCACCTTCTTAGTGACTGGTGGAGCTGCCTTGGACTTCTTGCTCTTATCGATGGAGCTCTCTGGCACATCGTCAACGGGAGCGCAGCACCCCGAGGAGGCGCGCTTGTCAGAATATGCGCCAGAGGCCTTGGTGGTCTTCTTTGAGCACCCCGAGGAGGCACACTTGCCGGAATGTGTGCCAGAGGCTTTGCCGGTCTTCTCCCCCCGGGAGCTTCAGCAGCAGGAGCAAATGCCTTGGTAGCAGGTGCTACAACTGCCTCCCGGTAGAGTTGGTCGGCGTAGATAAGTGCGCCTTTCTTGTCGGAGTTGATCATGCTGATGCTCATTAGCCCGGGCATCTTGAGCACATCGTAAGCAAAGCGGGTGGCCGCCATGAACTTGGCCAGTGCCGGGCGACCAAGAATACTATTGTACAGCTATGAGATCTTGGCGACGTCAAAAACGATCTTCTCTGTCCTGAATTTATATCACTACCAAATGTCATCGGCAGTGTGATCTCGCCCTTTGGCTGAGTCTTCCCTGAATTGACCACTTGGAAAGTGCCTATGGGCTCGAGATCTTCATCTGGAATTTGCAGCCTCTGGATGACATCAGGCGAGATCAGGTTCAGGCTGGCCCACTGTCGACTAGCATCTTCGTCACCTTGAGGTTGCGAATTGTTGGCGAAACCAACAATGTCAGGCACCTAATCGCATGTCACACCCTGTGTTTTGCCTCATGATTAAGTTATCATGACTCATAAATTAGGGCCAATTAAAACTTTTTGAGTTCATTTGAATGCTTGACTTGTGTGTTATTTGCTTGCCTATTTGATTGCTTGGTAGTGCTCTATAATTCATAAAACATCCTCCTACCCTTAAGAACTCTTTTACTTGATCCCAACCCTTGTCCAATGGTCATGCCATGTGAATAGGACTTAAAAATATTTTTACAAAATTTTATTTTGGCCAAAAAGCATTTATTTAAATTAGGTTTTCAAAACCGAGATTTGCACTGCAAATCCGCAAATTGGGTGGATCCTTTTCCCCAAATGCTCTATTTGAAACCCACTATGTATAAGACTTCCCAAAACCACCACATATTAATTTTAAAGATTATTTTACTATTTTATTTTAAGGATTTTCTTAAGGCCATAAATGGTTTTTTATATGGAAAATTATTTAAATTCTTTAGAAATATTTGAGAAAATTTAGGAAACCTCAGTGGACATATATTGTCCATATATAAGAGTTTCAACACATGGTCATGTTGAACATATTGGACAAAACCCTCCAAAACCATTTCTGTCTATTTCCAGAATTTGAAATATATCTATAAGAAATATCCTCAATTAAATCCTAGAAAATTTCAGAAGGTCAAATATGTATTGTGGGATGATCTAGCAAAGTTTCATTTCAATCCCAATAGTTTTGCTTCACAAAATTATTACAACACCCCATCTGTCAAAAACCAAATTTGAGCAACTTTACATTGTGAAGTTTATCCTTTTGATCTCAAAACTTGTGGACATGCTCTAATACCCAAATAATGATGTTACACCATGTGGTGCATCAAGGGGAGCAGATACACTTGTCCAAATCCCCTCAAACCTATTTCTGTTGATTCCAAACATTTGGTAATATTACATTGCCAAGTTTCCCCATTGGTCCCCAAACTTTTTGTGCATGTTTTAGTCCCTAAAATATGCCACCAAATCAAGTGGTGCATCAGGGAGGATAGTTTTTCTTAGCTAGATCTTAGGACATCCATTTCTGCCCATTTCTAGGGTTTACCAAGTCTACATTGTCAAGTTTCCTCAAATGGGACCAAATCTTGTGACCCATCTCAATTTTACCTGCCATCTAATCCTGGTAAGTATCATGGCAAGTAAACACCATTTGCTTTCCCAAACATCCATCAAACACCTTTTGCACCAATTTTGTGATCAATAATTGGGGCACCATATGAGTTCTCCTTGGGCCTTAATTTTTACCAAAGCCTCTTGTAGGTACCTTGCACCCCTAGTACCAATATCAAGTCCATGGCTCAATTATTGATGGGGAAAAGTCCCCATTTACCTTCTTGGACAGCCAAGACAGAGCTAGTTTTACCCTCCCCTCTATATTCCAACCACCCTCCAGAGCATCCTATGATTTCCCCACTTTGTTAACTCCCTCCTAGATACCCTAGACACAAGTGGTCGCATCCGACATGCCAAAGACATGCATGGGCATGCAAAGATCGTGCTCTAGAGTGCACTACAGTGACTGATCACATTGTATCCTGTGCCCAATCCCTGCTCCCGACCACCTAGGGCTTCCCCCTTGGGTATGACAAGTCTACATCACCGTCCGGGACATGTCACCCTATCGGCCCCCTCCTCTCCTCATCTCATGTGGCCTCCTTGCACGCGCGCCATGGCCGCCCGGCTTGGCCAGTGGGCGAGCTCACATGCTTGCGCCTATGCCCCCCTCACGCCTCTCTCTCACTTCCGTACCTCGTAGTCGAGATCCACGAACGTCGTAGACACCTCCCAGCCCTCTCCCAACTACCACCAGGGCCGGCTCTAGGGACGCCCGTGGGAACCGTCCATGGTGAGCCCGAGCTCACTACATAAGAGCCGCACCCGAGCACCCATCTGTCCTCCTTTGTCCTCTCCCTCCTCTTTGGACCTCCCTGTCCACCCCATGGCTCCCCCTGAGCCCCCTGTCTGCCTAGACAATCAGCATGGCCGCCACCATGACCACAGGAGCGTCGTGTCTCCCGTGTCTCCCTTGCCATGTGGGTGATCCTAGAGCAAGACCAAGTCCCATGAGTACTCCCCCTTTTTCCAATTCCTCCTATTGCAAGAGTGGCGCCACTGCCCACCGTCACCGTCGGCCGCACCCGGCCTATTCGGTGCCCTCCTCGACCTGATGCTCCCTAGGGCCAGCGAACAGCATAGCCAGGAGCGACTCATCGCCCCGAACTCTCTAGTGGCCAGAGCACCACCGGGGTCGGCCTGTGCCGCCAGCACGAGGCGCCGACACAGGCACGACCGGTCTCCCCTGTCACTCCTATGTTTCGGGCAGGAGGTACGGGAAGACCTACCGGTGGGGTCCGCCTGTAAGTGGCTGCGGCCATAGCCCCACCCTGTTAAGTGGAGACGCCCCCGCCTGTGTATGCCTCCCTTCGGCCAAAGGCGTATTCCAGGGAATACGCCATCAGCGTGGCAGCTGCACATGCAGAGTTGTGCTACTGGGCTAGCCCAGTAGCCATTCCTTGCCTAGTTCGCCTCGTGGGCCATTTAGGTGAGGAGTTTTCTTTTTCTTTTATCAGTAGGGTTCAAAAATGCATAATAAATTCATTTGAGCTCCAAACTTGATGATTCATAATCCTAGGTGATGCTAAAATCTCGTTTGAACCAAATATGTGCATTGCACAGTTTCTTCCACCAAATATATTATGCACTACCATTACTTTTTTCATTTTTCTTATTGTATGGCCCATGTTGCAAAATACCTAGGGCATCCAAATCAACTCCAAATAGAGTGATTCAAATTCCTAGGTAGATATAAATTCATGATCTAATTGATGAGCATTTTTACTTGCAACTCTTCTGCAATCCAAATTATTGAGTTATTTCTTCATATAGGGACCAATTGTTATATCCCTAGAATATTCATACTAACTGGCGGTCATTTGACCATGTTAAGAAACCATTTTCATGCATGTCATATAACACCTTATTCCCTGTTGTTGATCATGTGATGTGGTGACCACTTCAGTGGGATGCCGCTGTTACTTTTACCGTTGATACTTGCATCGTGCATGACCCTACCATCCTTATGAGGGTTGTGCGGGTGGGAGTAGATAGGATGCTAGTAGATGCTACGCAAGTGGGATCGGGATTATGCATGGTGACGGAAGCAAAGAAATGATTTCAAAGACTTATCGAAAACCCCGTCGGGTGCCGCTAATGCCCGGGGGGAGATTATGATGAGTTGGGTAACCACTTGAGAAAGAAGTGGTGTACCGGAATAAGTGAGTGTGTGTTTTCCAAAACGGAGGGTTTAAGATTTGTCAACTATCCCAACCTTACATCTGCGACCACGATACCCCTTATGGGACGGGGCTTTGTTGATTACTATGGTTGGTGCTAGTAGGGAGACCGCATTACTAGTGGCGAGAGTGAAGTGGTCACTCTCGAGACGGGGTCGTCCTGGAGTGGGAGGCCATGCCCTGTCTTTACAGGCACAGGGCACACCGTTGCGTGCCCTCATGGATGATACGTGAGATGTATATTATGAGGGATGGCACCAATGAGTGGACTGTTTTTTTAGTATCACCATGGGAAAGGCATTGTTCGGGTGCTTACCTTGGGTATGTAATATACTGTGAGTCGTGGATGACATGGAAGTTCCCTGAGTCTTGTTGGTAAAGCGTGCAACCTCTACAGAGTGTAAAACTTTTTGAATAGCCATGTCCACGGTCAAGGACAGTTGGGTGGTGCTGCTTAAGCCACGTCCAAATATTTTCGCAAAATTTGGTGTGTGTGGATGGCATAGAGACGACACTTGAGATAAGTCAGATGACTTGACGTGATGACCGAACATGAGATGTTCAACCCCCTGGTTATGATGATATCTGGAACTTGTTCATATGGATATCGGCCAACTGTTGATGCATGCTTACATAAGTTACTTGATCATGTCATTGCATATAAAATTAGCTTTCTGCAAACTACCTACTTAGTGCTTTATCATGCATTGTTATTGTCTTGTTCCAACATGGGTTGCTTGCGAGTACATTCAAAGTACTCACTGGCTTGCCACTGGTTATTTAATTGGCCAGGCATGGAAGAGCAGGAGTATGGTGAAGAGTTCGTTGGTGACGAACATGCGAACTAGGACGCTTCCTAGTCAGAATGCATGTATGTTTAAGGCAGATGGCATGGGTTCACGCTTTCCGCCAAGATTTCCGCTGCTTGTTATGTTTAAGTGTTTGGCCCTTCCGGCCCTATCTATGTAAGACTTGACCTCCATGGTCTTTATTTGTGTAAGACGGTATGTAAGGATGTAAGACTCTTGTTATTCAGCTTTTGTGTGTTCGGTGAGCATTGATCCCTAGGATCACTGTACACGTGCATTCGATGATCACGACTTATGAGTCAGGGTCCCCACACTGCTGTTGTGCGATCAGGGTGATCCTCGTTGTCGAAAATGATAGGAGTGTTGGAGCACTTCAGAGGTCTCTGGGCACCGATAGAGAGCTCCGCCGCTTTAACCTCGCGCGCCCAAGTTTTTTGTTGGTGGTAAGAGGAATGCGACAAGGCACCTCCCTCAATGCACATCATCTCTGTGGCCTTCTGGAACTCATGCTCGCTAGACTAGTCATCTTCTTCGACGTCATCATCATCACCCTCTTGTTTGTCACGGCCTCGGGTGGGCTGGTCTTTTTGTTGTTTGGGCTTGCTACGGCGACCTCCTTGACCAACGCGCTTCTTGCCAGACCCCTTAGCACCGTCCTAGCCTTTCTCCTTGTCTCACCTCTCATACTTGGATTTTTTCTTCTCGGCAAGTTTCTTAACTTGCCGGCAGTCCTGGAGATTGTGGCCCTCTGTGCGATGGATCTTGCAATACTTCTTGACGGAGCCTTCCGGCTTGTCAGCTGCTTCCATCGTCAGGAAGGAGGCGCACCTGGCAACATCCTTGCCGGGGTCGTCAACCTTGCCCTTCTTGGTAGTACCGGGGTTGCCGGATCCCTCGAAGGCAAGCACGACCTTGCCCTTGCGCTTCTTGTTCCGCCGCCGGCCCTTCTTTGCCGGGGTGGCGGTGTCTTCATCCCCAGAGTCGACCCCTGCTCCTGCGTCCTCACCGGGGAGCCTTCTCCCGTCTTCAGCTCGAGCACATATATCTTCTAGAGCATAAAGCTTGGCAACATCCCTGACCTTGTTCATTGCCAGCTCTTCCCACATCCTGCGGTTGTGCATGTTCTGATGGGATGCACTGATAACAACGGTAGGATGAACATCTGGTAGGATGAATGCGGCTGAACCTTTGGATGTATTTGTGCAAAGTCTCGCCCTCCTTTGGGGCGATGATGTGCAAATCGCTCTCTTGACCAGGAGATTGGTGGCCTCTGTTACAGGAGTGAACAAACTCGTGGCATAGGTCTGCCCAGGAGGCAATGGATCCTTCTGGCAGGTGCATCAACCATGTCCTGACGTTGGGCTTAAGCACCAATGGGAAGTAGTTGGCGAATATCTTGTTGTCGCGAGCCCCGGTAGACTTCATCGCAATGGTGTAGATGCTCAAGAACTCTAATGGGTGAGTCTTGCCATCGTACTTCTCCGTGACCTCTGGGTTGAACATGCGCGAATTTGGCCATTGGATTTGTCGCAGCTCACGGGTAAATGCTGGACAACCCACCTCGTAAGGTAGGCTGGCAGGATACCCTGGCGCGGCCTTGTCTATAGTGAGCCCCACATGCTTATCAGATTCATGGCGCGCTTCCTGCCGTCACTCGATTGTAGTTCGAGCATCTTCCTTGCTTCATTCTCGAAGAACTTGATGCTGGTTGTGGCGAGTCTATGGATCGGACGACGCCGCTGACTAACCATTGTAAGCATCAGTCCATCGAGCCGGTGACCGGTGTTATCGTTGTGGAGGAGAGTGCACCGTGGTCGCACCGCCTCCAGCCTTCTCACCACTGGCATGAGCCGGCTCGGTGGACCGAAACTTGTCAGCGAGGCCGAGGAGGCTCTGAATGGTGGCTCTCCATTCGTCGAGCTTCTCCTCAGCCGGAGGGAAGTTCAGGAGTAGCTGTGCCTGCACTATTGCTTCTTCCGACGTGGCCGGCACCAAATGGCACGAAGAACGCGAGGTGCTCTAACTCCTAACGGTTTTAGAAGGATCTCTGCCGTCATCCCGTGATGGCATGCCACTCCCACTAGCATGCTGGCGAGCATGTTGGTCCCGTGCACCTTGGGAGTAATGCGCAAGAGCTTTTCCGTGGGGACGTTGGGAACCGTGGGCGCCGTGGTCCTGCTCTTTGTGAGCATCCTAGCAAGGTCGCGACGTAAGCACCGGCATGGGCATCCTCAAAGGTACCGTTCCATCCCCGGAGTTCACTATAACACCCACAGGCGGTACAGCTCCGTCCTGAGACCCAACGATACGGGGGTTCCTACCGCCGCCATGAGCGTCTCCGCGGCGGGTGTCGCCGCTTGCTTGGCCTTGATTATCGAAGCATCGCTGAAGTTCTGAACCTCCGCCTCCTCCTCCACCCGCGTCTACACCGTCGCCTGTCTGTGTAGATACAGGGACAACGGACACGGGTGGGCCAACTGCCATCAGACCCTTCTTCTTGGCGGCCATGGCGATGATGATTATGAAGGAACTAGTGCGCTGATCACCAGAACAGGTTCACGCGACCTATAGCCCTTACCTGGCGCACCAAAGATGTTGTGGGGAACGAATACCTATGAGATCGAAGGGACCCCTTTTGGTTCGGCAGGGGAGAGGGCTCGCACAAAGAGCAGATCTGATGAACAACACACGGGATTTTTTACCCAGGTTCAGGCTGCAAAAATGCATAAAACCCTACTCTTTCTTGGCTGTATTGTGGGTGTTTTTAGGGTTCCAGCTACAGGAGCACTATGAATAGCTGCTACGCGTATGAGCTAGAAGATCCAAAAGTCCAAAGATCGAAGGTGGAATAAAGTCCTCTACCGTAATGTTCTGGGCCTCCTTTTATATGATCAAGGGGATCCCAACAGTGGCGTATAATGCATACACGGGGTGTATAGAGCTACAGTGCTACCATACCTAACGCAGACGGAGTAGGACAAACGCATTTAATGCACCGTCAGGCATTTTTGTCTGTCTACGGGACGGGATAGGAGCCCGTCCCATCGGCACCGCTTAGCCCCTCCCACGCTGGTCCCGCGACACGTGCCCAGGCGGAGCGACACCTGGCATGTGTGCTGGCGGGGCCTTGCCGGGGCTTTGCCTTGCCGGGTCTTCACCTTGCCAGGTCCTGCTGGGGCCTTGCCTTGCCTGAGGGTTTGATGGCCATCCCGACAAGGTCTTTCCGGGGGTCTTGATTTTCCTATACTTGTATTTGGCAGCTACCTGTCGGGCCTCGTCGCCAGGGTGGCAACTACTGCCCGTGCATGATTAAGGGGCACTGGAGAGCCCAAAACTCTAGTGCACCGACACAATGACGTGACGATTCTAGACGACTTCATCCTACCTTTGGACAAGACGATGGCCATGGTGGAATATTATGCAGCCCACACATGGTTCCATCATGATGACGAGGACCATGATTTGGTCTATGCTACCTCACCTACACCACATGAGTGGAATGACAAAGGTAACATAGGTGAAGGTGATGCTCTTGTCCCACTAGTGGACATTGATTGCTTGCATGATGTCGATCCACCTATTGTCATGCTTCTTGATTATGCAACTTTCCCATGTGATGAATTTCCCATTTATGATGTGTTTGACGATTCTCATGCGGAGTCTATTACTTGTGATGCCATGTTGCAACTGATTTCTTGTGAGAACTCTATAGGTCACATCATGTTTGACAATCCGCTTGACTTGTCATATTCTATGCATGAGATCACCCATATTGCATCTTTGCAATCTCATCGTAGTATCTGCATATGCCATTAAAATAAACCCAATTTGCACATATGGCATAGATGACAAGTCCATGGTTATTGGCATTTGCCTTTCTTGTGATGATATTGCCATGCTTCCTTTGCCTCACTTGTGCAATTATTCACCATTGTCATGCCATGACCACCATGCTTTGGATATGCATTGTTTTGGAAGTTGTCCATAATCTCCTTGTTTTGCTACTGGTATTGCACATGAGGAGAGCCCCATAGTTTCCTCATACATACTAGGAGATTGTGTTCCATCTTACACTTTGCATGATTTCCATATTTGTCTGCACAATATGTTTGGCATTGATATGAAGGATATGCTTGTGCCACACACTTTCTATAATTTGCATCCCACTCATTTTTAGCATAATAACTATCATTGCATGATGGATGACGTATTCATATACCATGCCTCAAATTTCTTTGAGCTTTCCTTATCTTGTGCTAAATCTCACATGCACATACACATCATGATGGATGATGTGTATATTTACCACGCACACGCCTTGTTTCTTGTGTATCCTTCTTGTGTAGGTACACATGATTCTTCATCAACCTCGCAAGCACACAAGTTGACGAAAAGAGCTCTAGAGAGCAACGAAGACCTGCACCACCATGGAGTGCTTACCCTCCACCCACCCCCTTTGTGCAAATATTTCGCACATTCCTTATACATGGCCCTACATGGTTATGGGTTATTGTCCATTGTATATTCTTCTCCCATATTACCATGTTCACTTTGAATGATATGCTCATTTCTTTGCCCTCGCCATGCATTTGTAACCCTTGCCTTGCGTATCACACGTCACAAGATTCTCCTACTTGTATGTGTTCACAAGCTAGGCAGAGATATTACTTGATATTACCATGTTTTCTTTGTGCCCCATGCCTATGATGATGTCTTGATCATTTTTTGTTTCCGTGCTTGCGATATGTCATGTGCATTGCATATGCTTACTATTTGCTCACATGGCATGATTACCATGACTTCCTCTAGTATGTTGCATATTCGCACTACTAGTTTGCACGACATGATCACTATACTTGCTTATGTTGCATCACTGATGATTACTACTTGCTCCTTTCATGCGGTTGATGATAAATATTGCCATGCTTTGCACAAACTTGCTATTGAATGTTATCATATGTCTCCATGTGTTGCCTTTCTCATGCTAGATTTGCCATGTTTTGAGTGCAACATTGCCTTAAATATTGATAATGAGATTGCCCCCATAGCTTTCTCCCATATTATTGGAGCTTTTGACATCATTCATGTGAAGCATGCTTGCTTTCCTTCTTTGCACCATATGCCTAGTGCCATGAAGATAGCCATTATTGCATCGTATTATTCATGCACTCGCCATCATAATGGTTATGTATAAGAGAAGAGAACCATCATGATGGATGATGTGTTTATCTACCATGCACATACTTTCTTTGCTTTGTTTTTTGTATGTGTAGGATCCTTCGACTACATGTCAACCTCCACTTCAAGTGAGTTGACCATTCGGGCTCTTGAGAGCGAACCATGCTAGACCGACATATTTCTACATCGTACTTGCCTGCGCATCTGCATTGTGACGGACACACAAGGTCACACTTTTGAGGTGACACCCTTCTTGAGCATGGATATTGTGGCTCATCCTACTTGTGTTGCTTGTATATTGACACATATTGGTCATCTTGGACCATTTGCTTGCACACATGTTAGTGATATTGCTTTTTCCCATGATTGCTACATTGCCATGCCTCATGACAAATATACTTTGTGTGTTGCATCCAACTTGTGGATTTTTTGCTCTTATCATATGCTTGGTTGCAACAATGTCCATTCTTCACATTTGCCATGCCACATTGCTTGCTACATACTTGAATTGATTGCCTCACACAGGATGAGCAATTTGTCTTTATATTGTGTTGAGTGCCTCACTATCTTCACTACACCATGTGCACATTATGCTTGGATTGTCTTGCACTTTGGGTTGCACCATGTGTTTAAACAATTCATTTTACTTGGTGCTGTGAATGATTCCTATGCCTACCATAGATCATTTGTTGATTGTGTTGTGCATATGTAATATGACCATGAGGTACATGCTTGTTATATTGTCACACATATTTGCATCCCTACTTCCCCTGGGCATACTTGTTTCCATGATTGCATCGCTTGTTCTCAATTTGTATGTTTACATACCATGACACAATCCCTTGTCACACCATATGTTATGCATGATGACAACACTTGTGCGGTGATTCACCCCTTGAATGTTTGTTTTTGCACTAACACTAACCATATTTTTTTTCCAGGTGTTTGTTGTCCTTTCTCCTTTTGAAGGAATTACAAGACCATGCGACATTGAAGAGTGGACCTTTAAAGCTTGATGATGCCGAGTGCTTCGTGATCATCCACTTCTACACGGCAACACCATCTCCTTTCCATGGTGATTTTGATTTTGATCCGAGGATGGATCTTTCCCAAGGGGGAGGGGATGATGAGGAGCATCCTACATACATCACCATGATAAGAGTCCCTTTGCCAAGTGACACGTGCGACATCCACTTCATACTTACAAAGGTGAATCTTCTCCTTTACAATTGTCAACTTGTGCCCTTCAGGGATGGTATACTACGTGACCCCTCTATCATGTGCATGCATAGGTGTGAGTGGAGCTACACATTCATCAAGGAGTCTAGGCTCAAGAGTACGACTACACCATCTTCAAGGGAAGCTTGGAAGCGGAGATGAAAGAAGACGGAGCTGTAGAATGCTATAGCGGCCGGATGACCGGAAGCCTCCGAACGTCCGACACTCTACAATGTTCGGACGACCAACGCCTTCCTAATGTCCGACAACCTCCAGCCCCCTAACGACCGACGCCCTCCGGACATCCGATGCCACCTCAACCGCACTGAACTGACGGAAATCTGAGATCTCCGGACGACCGAGCCCTGGACGTCTGACACCCTCCGGATGTCCGGTGCTTCTCAAGCCGTCAGACATCCGACAGGGATGTCTCGCACTGCCTGTGCGCAGCCGCAGGCCTTGGGCCTTGTATCTCTCCCTCACTTACCCCTTTGTGGCCAAGACTATATATACTCCACCCCCACCTCATTTCTATGGTTAGCAAAGTGATAGATCATAGTTAGTTGAGCTTTGCTCCTTCCTCTATCTCTCCCATGGAGATCGAGACCTCCACCAAAGAAGATCCATAGAGGATGTCAAGACCCCTTTTGAGGGAAGATCCGTCTACAGAAATCAAGGCCCATCTCTCCTAGAGATTTGGATGAACTACCTATGTATCCTTATTTCCATTGTTGTTCTTGGATCTTGATGCACCTCGTGTATTGCTTGTGATTTTAGGAGTACTTTCTGTGGATCTTGTCCAATAGAGTGTTTCCCCTTTGGTTTCTCCATGTTTTCCCCTCGTGTTCATCGTGTTCTTCCCCGAATCCACCTCCAATTCGTGAAGATTGGTCCACCCTTAGGTTTGCCCCATACAACGGAGGCTGACATACTCTCGTCAAGATTTATGGGCGTTCCAGCGCCTACCTTGGATGTTGTGAGGAGAGCTTGAGCGATGTTGAAAGATCCTCATCGAGTGATAGCAACGAGGAGGACAGTGTCGGTGCAGATGACGATGACGAGTCCGAGACCATCAAGTCAGTATACGTTGACCTATGCTCTAGCTGATCGTCAATCACATGATCACCGTCATCACGCTCCTCCTCCTCCTCCTTCCGGCAAAGTGATTTATCGGGGTCCTGGACTTGGGCGCCGCCTCTTCTTCTCAGCTAGACCCCGACAGGATCATGGACTTCGGCTTCGCCCTCCGCATAGTGCTGGTCCGAATGGGGCCACGCTAGGCTTGTGCTTGGGGTCTCCCTCTCCTCTTTTTCTTTTTTTAACCTGCACCTAGGGCAAAAAGCTGTCGGATTTCGGGCTCCACAAACCCTTGAGATTCGAACATAGGAGCGTGTGCGAAGATCCCATGTAGCCTCTCCCAACCTAGCTCGCTACTCGATGGACACAACAAAGAACTTGCACGATGACGAGGAAGCGGATGAACACAACAGTTTACCCAGGTCTGGGCTGTTGCGAAGCGTAATACCCTACTCCTTATTTGGTGTATAGCCTCTCAAGGAGGTGGCGTGGATGAACTATTACAGTGTCTTAGAGCCTCATGAGGGCTCCCCTTGAGGTGTTCGAGGCCCTCCACGACTGGTGATGAATGAGTGGTGGAAATGGATTCGAGATCCTCTCTACGGTGCAACCTACCCTCTATATATAGTGGTGGCTCAAGTCCTCTTCACTTATAGCAATGGCAGGAAGGGATACCACAACGGCTAATTTTGAAGCAGGACAGGGGTACGTGATCGCCCTGCCCAAAGGCGGTCTTCACCTACAAAGTAGTTGTCGACGGCGTAGGGATGGGCTCAGCGATGACATCCGCCCTGCGGGGCTGGTGGGCAGTCTTGTTGAACCAGAATGGAAACCTTTGGTGGGTGCTTTTGGAACCCGCGTACATCCCTGCTCCCTTTGCACCAAAGGGGAAACTACACTGTTTAGCACACTTGTGGGCGCCTGTCCTTCATTGCATCACCCTTGACTCCCGAGGCCAGGCCTTGCACGGAGATCTCCGCCGCTCCGGAGGGGGCCTAAGGAGGCCCATCCCATGCCGGTCCTGGCACTATTCCTCCTCGCGAGCCTAGGGCCCTCGCGAGGGCCTTGTCTTGAGTGAGGCCACGCCTGGCCATGTTTGGTTGATGAAGTGGGCCATGCCCTGGGCCGTAGGCAGGCAGGTCTGGGTACCCCCATTCCTAGAACGCCGACAAAAGCCAAATAAAGAGTTTGTCAGAAAGGGGTGTCGTCCCATGTAAATTCCATCCCATTTTTGTATTGAAAATGAATGAGAATAGAATGCTATTCTTCTCCCGCAAGTACTATCCCTTTCCTTTCCTTATTTGTATTGTATTGGCATGTTTCGTCTCTACAGCATGGGGCTACTTGCCGGTTCATCATTCAAACCACGAGTGCCAGAGTGGGGGGGGGAGACTGAGCCCTCGGCAACAGGTTGGCATTGTTCCCTCACACAGCCCCTTGTCGGTATCGGTTGTGTTGCCCATGTGAGAAAGGACAGGGGGACGGCTCGTCCTGACAAGGGTTTTCACCACGTGGATGACTTCACATCCCATAGTAGGGAAGATACTAAGGGTTTTCTTGAAAAGTACTGAATTGGAAATATATGATACACTTATCTTTTCCAAGCAGTTTCTTCCTTTCGATTGGGATGGATCGCCATCTTTGTTCCCTTGTCTTCCTCCCCTGCTTTCTTGATGATAAAACAAGTAAGGTGAGTACAGTGACAAAGATAACGGTCTCATCAAGCATTCTAGCAAATCTATCATATCTAGAAGGCGTTAACATTGTAGTCATGAAAGAAAATGTGTAATGAGCATGTAATGATGATGATATGATGCAATGCCTAGCTTTTATTACTGTTGCATAGGGTCTGCACCTGGCTTTGTACAAAGGGTTACATGAAACATCGAGAAGGCTTGTACAAAAGGTAGTCGTCGAGGACTGAGCCCGGCAGCCGCACTTTATGGGTAAAACTTACCAAGATGCTCAATGTTCCATGAGTTCCGCACCTTGGTGCCATCTTCAGTCTCCAGACGGACTACACAAGGTCTGGTGACTCATGCTACCTGGCAATGCCCTTCCCACTTTGGTGTCAACTTGTTTGTACCCTTGGCTGCTGATGTTGCTCTACTTCGTCATGCCACAGATGTTGTTGCTCTACTTCATCGTAGGCAAGCACTCGAGGTGACCCATATATGAGTTCCGTGGGGAGCACTGCTTCCACCCTGTAAACTAGGGAGAAGGGTGTCTTGCCGGTATCTCGATTCGGTGTCGTTCTGAGGGACCAAAGAACCACCGGGAGCTCATGTATCCAGCGTCTGCCGCTCTTCCACATCTTATCGGAAGTCCTTGTCTTGAGCCCTTGCAGCACTTCTGCATTCATCCTCTCGACTTGCCCGTTGCTCCTTGGATGAGCAACAAAGGCAAAGGAGACCTTGCTTCCAAGGTTTTGGATATACTACATGAAGGCGCGGTTCATGAACTAAGTGTCGTTATCTGTGATCACTCTGTTAGGTGCTCCAAAACGGCACACTAGTCCTTTAATGAACTTGATGGCTGCTTGTGCGGTCACCTTCCTCACTAGTTCCACCACTGGCCATTTTGTGAACTTGTCGGTTGCCACAAACAAGAAATCAAAGCCCCCGATAGCGCAACGGAAGGGGCCCATGATATCGAGCCCCCAGACCGAGAATGGCGAGGATAGAGGGATTGTTTGCCGGACTTGCGCTGGTTGATGGATGTTCTTGGAATGGAACTGGTAGGCTTCACATTTTGTGACCAGCTCAGTTGCATCTTTGAGGGAAGTGGGCCAATGGAAACCCCATAGGAAAGCTTTCCCGGAAAGGTCCCTCGATCCAATGTGGGAAGCACATACTCCTCTATGAATCTCCGCCAACAGCTTTAGTCCAACCCCCCGGCAGATACACCTCAATTTCACGTCGTTCAGTTGTCTTTTGTAAAAGGTCTCATTGACAAACTGGTACATACATGACCGACAGGCTACTTCTTGCTCTTCGGGGAGTTCTCTTGTTTGCAGGAAATGGACTATTACTGCACCCAGGTGGGAGCTTGTGGCTCGACAACGAGGACTAAAGGCATCTCCTCATCTCTGGGGGCGCTTGCCTCAACCGCTAGACCGTGAGGTCCTATGGGAGGGAGCTGCTTGCCAACCGGAATGGGATATCCCCCGACAGCCTCTCTACCAGCGCCTTCGGGAAGCTCTACCAAGAAATGCTTGCAGGAGTTCAGCTTCCTCCTATTCTTGGTCATCGCATATGTGTACACTGATGGTTGGGTTAGGCGGAGAACAAAAGTCCCTGGTTCCATAGGAAGCTTCTATACAGCACACTTCGATAGGTGATCAGCAATGTTGTTTTCTGCTCGTGGCACATGTTCTGCTTGTAGCCCATCGAAGTGCTCCTCCAATTTCCTCTCTTGCTACGCATAGGCTTCCATCAATGGGCTGTGGTAATCCTTGTTGGCTTTCTCTACCACAAGTTGATAATCTCCTCGGACGATCAACCACTTTGTTCCCAACTCTATCGTTATTTTGAGTCTGGCAAGGAGTCCCTCATACTCAGCGGTGTTGTTAGTGGCCTGCTCCCGAGGAAAGTGCATTTGGATGAAGTACTTGAGGCGCTCTCTGGTCGGGGCGACGAGGAGCACGCCTTCTCCTACCCCCTAGGGTGAGAAAGAACCATCAAAGTACATGATCCAATCCTTTGGTGCCTCTTTGCCGAGGAGAACTGTCTCCGGAGCTTCATCATCTAGTATGGGTGTCCATTCATCAATAAACTCTGCCAAGGCTCTGCTTTGAATAGTGGAAGTGATCTCATACTTTAATTCGAAGCTTGACAACTCCAGTGCCCATTCAACTATCCTGCCGGTGGCCTCGGGGTTTCTAAGTATGTGTTGCAACGGGAGTTATCTCATGGGCTTGGAAGTAGTGGTGCACCTTCTTCGAGGCCATGATGAGGCTGAAGATCAGCTTTTGTACCCTAGAGTACCTTGACCTAGCCCCCTCCAATAGGGAACTGACAAAGTACACGAGTCGCTGCACCATTTTCTTGTATGCCTCTCCCCTGGATCCATGGTCAACTACTTGATGAGACCCCTCTTGACCAGCATCAGCAGCAGTTGTAGAATCTTCATCCACCCCCTGCTGCGCCACTAGCGCTCCAATAACCACTTGATTTGTTGCCACTAACTATAGCAGCAACGACTCTCGCGAATTAGGAGCGACCAAGGTGGGAGCAGAAGTAGATATTTCTTTAGGTCTTGCAGTGCTGCATCTGACTCAGGGGGTCCACTTCATCAGGCCAGCCTTCTTCAGGATTTTGATGAACGGCAAGGCACACTGAGCGGACTTGGAGATGAACCTACTCAACACGGCAATGCATCTAGTCAGGCGCCTATATCTGCTCGATCGCCTTGATCTTGTCGGGATTAGCTTCTATTCCTCGCTGAGATACGAAGAACCCAAGCAGCTTGTCGGATAGGATGCCGAACACACACTTTTCAGGGTTGAGCTTCAGGTTGATCTTGCTCAAGTTTCAAAAGTATCCTCCAGATATTCTACGAGAGTGGATTCGTCCTTCGTTTTGACAACGATGTCATCGATATAGGCTTCCACATTTCTATACAACTGAGGTCCGAAACTGATTTCAACAGCCTTGGCGAAAGTTGAACCAACACTTTTTAATCCAAAGGGCATACACAAAAAGAAGTACATGCCACAATGAGTTATAAATGCGGTCTTCTCCTCATCTTCCTTGTTCATAAATATCCGGTGGTAGCCGGAGTAAGCATCCAGAAAGGAGATCATGTCACATCTAGAGGTGGAATCAACAATTTGATCTATGCGCGGCAAGGGGAAATGATCCTTTGGGCAAGCTTTGTTATAGTTGGTGAAGTCTATGCAAAGCCTCCATTTCCTATTTGCCTTCCGCACCACCACCAGATTTGCCAACCAAGCTAGATGCAACACTCCTCTGACCAAACCAGCTGCTTTGAGCTTCTTAATTTCTTCGGCAATAAATGGTTGCCGCTCCAAGGCCTGTTTCTTAACCTTTTGCTTGACGGGTCGGGCATGAGGGCAGATAGAAAGGTGGTGCTCAATTACCTCCCTGGAAAGCTAGGGATGTCAAATGGTTGCCAGGCAAACACATTGACATTCTCCCATATGAAAGCAACGAGCACGCTTTCCTATTTGTCAGTAAGGGTAGCACCGATGGTAAAGGTACCACCAGTGCCATCCTCCCTTCTGGCGACTTTCTTCATCTCAGGATAGGTGGTATTGTTCTTCCTGTTGGCGGAGCTCTTTGGTAGGTCATCGTCGGGTGTGGCGCACTCCGAAGAGGCGTGCTTCCGATGTCCTTACCGGTGTTCCCGCTGACCTTCTTCATTTTCTTTGTATCGTTGGCGGGAGCTGGGATTTCTATAGCTTCAGCTGCTACCGCACCGTGATACATCTGGTCGATGCAAATAACTGCGTTCTTCTTGTCGGATGGAATGGAAATGACTCCAATGGGCCCTGGCATCTTCAAAGTATTGTAGGCATAGTGGGATGCCTCCATGAACTTTGCTAGAACTGGGCGATCGAGGATTCCATTGTAAGGTAGTGGGATCTCGGCGACATTGAACACTATCCTTTTTGTTTGGAAGTTCAACTCCCCGCCAAATGTCACGGGCAGAGTGATCTTTCCCTTAGGTTGGCTCCTGCCAAGGTTGATCCCTTGGAATGTACTTCGAGCTCTTTGTCAAGGATCTGCAGTTTCTCAACCACTTTAGGAGAGATCAAGTTCAATCTGGCCCCGACGTCAACTAACATCTTCGATACCTTGAGGTTGCGGATTGTCAGAGAAACCAACAATGGCAAACATGCAACCATAGTGGTACGGTCACGATGATCCTCTTTGTCAAAGATGATAGGCGTGCAGGACCATTTGAGTGGCTTTCTGGATTCTGCAAACGGTTCTACAACATTGACCTCGTGTGCCCACTGCTTGAGTTGGCGATAAGAGGAGTGCAAAGATGCCCCACCATCGACGCACATGGCATTAGTTGCTTACTGGAAGTCCCTGTCACTTGAATCATCATCACAATTCTCATCTTCACTCACATCATCTGTTTTCTTCTTCTCTCGGCCTCTGGCGGGTTTTTCCTTTTGCGGAGAGGTTTTACCGCGGCAACCACTCCTGCCGCCATGGCCTTTTCCGATAGCGTCATCCTGGCCTTTTTCCTTGTCACGTTTCTCATACTCGGTCGTCTGTTTCTCAACAAGTTGCTCGACCTGTTGGCATTCTTGGATATCATGGCCCTTGGTATGGTGAATTTTGCAGTAACGCCCACTGGACTTCCCGGCCTTCTTAGCGGTAGCAGCTTCCTGGTAATCAGTGCACACGGGATCTCTCTTTTCGAGGGCTTCGTCTTTTGCCTTTTTTCCTGCACTGAGGTCTCCGGAGCTCTTGACAACCATCACTACTTTTTCCTTACGCCTCTTGCTGCGCCTCCTATTTCTTCCCTTCGGGTCGGGGGCATCATCATCATCATCAGAGTCCATTTTGATGCCCACCTCTTCCCCAGGGAGTCACCTCCCTTATTCATCTCGAGCACACTTATCCGCCAAGGTGTAAAGCTCGTTGATAGTCTTGGGGAGCTTGAAATTCATCTTGGCTGGCATCCTCCTGTTGCGCACGTTCGAGTGGAACGCGACAATCACCGCTGCCGGATGGATCTCTGGATTGTTGCGGTGCACCCGGCTGAATCTCTGGATATACTTCCTCAAGGTCTCCCCCTCCTATTGCGGGAGGACCTGGAGGTCACTGGGCTGCCCTGGTGTAGGATAGAAAGTAGTGCTAGAGGGGGGTAATTAGACTACTTGACAAATTAAAAATCTACTTTTTCCCATTTTTAAGTCATGGCATGTTGGAAATATGCCCTAGAGGCAATAAATAAAGTGTTTATTATTGTATTTCCTTGTTCATGATAATCTTTTATTATCCATGCTATAATTGTATTAATTGGAAACATGGATACATGTGTGGATACATAGACAAACACAATGTCCCTAGTATACCTCTAGTGAACTAGCTCGTTGATTGAAAGATGGTTAAGGTTTCCTAGCCATGGACATGAGATGTCATTTGATAACGGGATCACATCATTAGGAGAATGATGTGATGGACAAGACCCAAACTACAAACGTAGCTTATGATCGTGTCAGTTTATTGCTACTGTTTTCTACATGTCAAGTATATGTTCCTATGACCATGAGATCATGCAACTCACAGATATCGGAGGAGTACCTTGTGTGTATCAAATGTCGCAACGTAACTGGGTGACTATAAAGGTGCTCTACAGGTGTCTCCGAGGGTGTCTGTTGAATTGACATGGATCGAGACTGGGATTTGTTACTCCGTGTGACGGAGAGGTATCTCAGGGCCCACTCGGTAATACAACATCACATTTAGCCTTGCAAGCAATGTGACTAAGTGTTAGTTGTGGGATCTTGTATTACGGAACAAGTAAAGAGACTTGCCGGTAACAAGATTGAACTAGGTATGCAGATATCAACGATCGAATTTCGGGCAAGTAACATACCGAAGAACAAAGGGAACATCATATGGGATTAACTGAATCCTTGACATAGAGGTTCGACCGATAAAGAACTTCGTAGAATATGTAGGAAACAATGTGGACATCCAGGTCCTGCCATTGGTTATTGACGATAGAGGTGTCTCGGTCATGTCTACATAGTTCTCAAACCCGCAGGGTCTGCACACTTAAGGTTTGGTCATGCTTCGGTAGTATAGAGTTATGTACGGTGGTGACCGAAGTTTGTTCGGAGTCCTGGATGAGATCCTGGACGTCACAAGGAGCTCCGGAATGGTCCGGAGGTAAAAATTCATATATAGGAAGTCCCTGTTTGGTCGCCGGAAAAATTTCGGGCTCATTAGTAGTGTACCGGGAGTGCCGGTAGTGTACCGGGAGACCTCCGGGAGGGGTATTTCGACCCTAGAGAGTCCATGGGCTGTGGGATAATAATAACCAGCCCTTAGTGGGCTGGTGGAACAGCCACAAAAGGCCCATGGCGCCAGGAGGAAAAAGGCCTAGAAAAAGGTGAAAAAAAGGCAAAAAGGGTGAATCCTACTCCTACTAGGATTGGAGGAGGAGTAGGACTCCTCCACCTTGGCCGGCTGACTCCTAGAGGGCCTTGCCCTTGCGCCAAGGCTGCCTCTCCTCTCCTCCTATATGTACTGGTGGAATAGAGGTTTTTTTCACAGAATTTACGGCCACGTGCTACCCGTTCCACCGGTGCTCCTCTAGATCGGTTTCCGCAGTGCTTAGGCGAAGCCCTGCCGGAATCACTCCACCACCATCGCCGGAGCGCCGTCATGCTGCCGGTGAACTCTTCCTCCTCTCCACCTCCTATTGCAGGTCAAGACAGTGGAGATCGTCATCAAGCTGCACGTGTGCTGAACGCGGAAGTGCCGTCCGTTCGGTACTAGATCAGAAGGATCGTGATCAAGGCCATGGGACGTTCGTGATTGGATCGCGGGACGGATCATGACAAGATCGCGGGTTGTTCGTGATTAGATCGCGGGACGCTCGGCGATTTGGATCACGAAGACATTCGACCACACCAACCGCGTTTTTTAACGCTTCCCGCTTAGCGATCTACAAGGGTATGTAGATCCACTCTCCCTCTCGTAGATGCTCATCACCATGGATAGGTTTGCGTGTGGGTAGGAAATTTTTTGTTTCCCATGCAACGTTCCCCAACAGATTTTAGCATTCATAGCAAGTCAAGTACATCCCACACTTGCATGTCCACACGTATTGCAACGGAAAGTAAAGACAAGCATGTAAGTAAAGGAAGGGTAGGAAGATCAAACGCAATTGGTGACACGATGATTTTTTCCCGTGGTTCCGATAGGTGGTGCTATCATACGTACACATTTATGGAGTCTTCAACCCACAAAGAGTAATGGTCGCGATAGTCCACGGAGGGCTCTAACCACGGAGGGTTCCATGAGGAATCAACCTTGACTATACCATGATGGCCTATGTCCACGGAGGAATAGCCTAACTCGGGGTAGATCTTCTCGAAGTAGGCGATCTCCTTGCCCTTTCAAACTTCTTGGTTCCCTCCACAACACAAAGTAGGAGGCTCCCAAGTGACACCTAACCAATCTAGGAGGCACCACCCTCCAAAAGGAAATAGGCTCGATAATGTCGATGAACTCCTTGCTCTTCTACTTCAAGATGATAGACTCCTCAACACACAATCACTCTCTAACAGATTTAGCTTTGGTGGAAGAGATTGATTGGGTGGAAAGCAAATTGGGGAGGCTAGAGATCAAGATTCATATGGTTGGAATGGAATGGCATGATCTCAACACATGAGTAGGTGGCTCTCTCTGAGAAAATCAGTAGGTATGAAAGGGGAACTATTCTGAGTGCTTGTCTTATGAGTGAGTGGTGGCGGATGGGTATATAGGAATCTCCAAAAATCCAACTGTTACACCTAATAAGTCAGACTCGGTGATACCAATGTGTTAATATCGGTGGTATCGAGTTGCCTCAAAGCTAGCAACTTCTAAATCTCGGTGAGACGGATACACACAACTCGGTTGCACCGATAAGGTGACCAATGGTCAGATTGCCAAACTCGGTGATGCCGATTCAACAAACTCAATCGGACCAATTTTGTGAATTTGCATAACAGGAAGTTGGCAACCCAAACTCGGTGGAACCGAAACAGAATCGGTTGCACCAAAGGGCTAGGGTTTGGTTGAGTCTGTCTGAGGCTGAGAATCTGTGGCATCGATTTTTGATATTTCGCTTTGGACAGACTTTCGCGGAAGAGCTTGTGGGTGTATGTGGTGACTATCACTTGTGCACGTATGAGCATTTTGTTCACCAACAGTACCTTACCCCCTTTTGATAGTATCCGCTTTCCTATGTACTCAAAGTGATTTCTCACAAAAGGTAAAATGTAGAGTCCTTTGCTTGAAGCTTTGCCAATCTATTTCCTTGCATCTTGGGGTATTCAACAATCCTTTTGCCAACCCATCATTGAACTTTACCTCAAACATGCTTAGTGGAAACATTAGTTCAATGACATATATGTTGTTATTAATTGCCAAAACCACCAAGGGAGCAAATGTGCTTTCAATCTCCCCCTTTTTGGTAATTTATAAAAACATATAAATCAAAGCTTCGACATATGATATAATCAATGAATATAATTATCGCTTTGAGAAGTATGTGATAAGCAAGAGCTCCCCCTAAATTTGTGCATTATTTATAAATTTGCGTTTGAATGCAAATGCACAATCGATTAGGTACATGGGGCACTTCTTCCATGTCACACACATATTGGTGGTGTGTGAGAGTAATAAGAGTTAATTACATAGCACAACACATCAATCAAAGTGAATGATCATCACATAACCATCAAAAGGATAGGAAATATTAGCAACACACATTAAAGCGTATGATCAAACACAACAAAAGTATATCACATCCAAACCAAACGATCAAATGTTTTGTAAAACAACAGATAAAAACAGGACGCTCTCTCACTCAAAGCCTAGATCTATATACAACTTCTCCCCCTTTGGCAACAAGTTACCAAAAAAGATCAAAGAGATATAGCTAAACGTTCTTCTGCGGCTGATTTCCTCAAGTGGTAGATGTCGAAGTCGAGAGAACTACGTTGGCAAAGACCTCTGCTGATGTCCTGGATGGAGTTGGAGTAGACACTAGAGGCACTAAAGGGGCTAATGGAGTTGAATTCATTATAGCTGGAGCAGAATATGAAGGTCTCGTCTCCGGAGCTGGCACTGTAGGTGTCCTTGCATGTGTCATGTACTGGGCAGTCATCCTGATAGGTGCACTATCCTCATCATCATCAGAAGACTCGGACTCTAAAGAGGTGCAACAGATAGGAGCTTCAACTACTTCCTTCTTGAGCTCGTTGACAGTCTTGGTCAACCCATCTACCTTGTCATTGAGAGTTTTCACTCTATCCTCAAAGATGTTCACAAGGCTCTCCTGACTATCCATAATGGTTTTGATGTCCTTCTTCATGTCCATGATAGTAGAGATCAAGAGATCCATCTGCTCGTTCCTGGATCTAGGGACCTAAGCACTAGTGGCTCTAGCTGCCTCTGCCTCTGTCTCTGCTTGAGCTTCAGCTGCAACTGATGTGGGATGGTCTGGGTCCATCACCACAACATTGTCCTCGAAATCTGGCTGAAGTAGCAAGTGGGGTCTATCTAGAGCAAAGATGTGCCTCTCAAGTTTGGAGTTGATAATCATCTGAATGTAGGGTGCATAGCAGCATGAGTGCTTCTGATCAGCATCAAGCCTCTTCACAGTTTCTACAATCAAGTCCATCACTCGAATCCTGGTATGACTATCAAGATGGATAAGCATGTTGATGGAGTATCCTCAAATCATCTTCTTATCTCCAGACTTAGGCATCAATGTATGCCTCAATATGATGTTCATGGTACAGAGGCCAGCCTGGAGGAAGTAAATAGATCCTAACTTCTGTGATTGCAAGTTAGCAGCAGGGATAGCATTGTACATATCCTTCATAGCACTGTGGCTCTTGTTGGATTCAGAATAGACATCCAAGTCACCATCTTGTACCTTTGGAACTCCAAAGATGGTAGTCCACTCATCAACTGTAGATTCGTATCTTGCTCCTTCAATCATCCACACTATCATGCCATCTCCATAGAAGTGAGCAGTGGAGTAGAACTGCATTATCATCTCATCATTCCAGCCAGTAAACTCCCTTCCAACAAACTCATGATGGCCTATGCAGTGAAAAATTTCTTGCACACATGGGAAATAGTTCCCATTTGCCTTGATATATTTCCAGCCAACATATCTCATATCACTGACAGCTGGACTCTTGTCAAGCAAGATTGTCACATAGAAATCTTGTTGTTCCTTAGTGTAGAACCTATAGTCCATAACAATTTTTCTCCTCTAGGCATATGGATCAATAGCTCTCCTCAAACCAGAATCCTTCCTCTTCTTCATATCCTTAGCTATTGGATGGTTGGCATTGTGTTCAGGAAGGTGAGGTCTAAGCTTCATTAAAGTTGTCATAGCATCATCATAATCAGCTTCTCTAAAAGTAGATCCTTTGTTCTTTTCAGCAGCTGGAATATCTCTGGTAGTCCTCTTGGACTTCCCTGCAGCAACCTTCTTGGTGCAGCCTTTATGCTCTAGGAGGGACCTGGCTTTGGCATAGCATCTGCCAACAACTTCTTTTGTTTCTTCTTGGGAGGAGCCTTGACAACATGCTCTTCCTCCTCCTCCTCGGCAGCAGCACCAGCAGCCTTCTCTGGATCCTCAAACATTGGGGTAGGCCTGCCAACAACATGAATGATTCTCTACCTGGCCTTCTACTCTCCTACCTTCTTAGGCAAAGATTTCCTTGGGATCTCAACAGACATGGTAGCTCTAGCAGTCTCATGTGCCTTTATAGTCTCTGGAGTTGCATATATATTGCTGACTACCCTCCTGGATGAGGTGGCCTCATTGGGTGACTTCTTGGCAGTCTTCGCTTGCTTCTTAGCAAGAACCTTCTCAGGCACAAAATCAGAATCCTCCTCATCAGAATTCTATCTCTTCCTGGTCCTTCTAGCAGCTTTAGGCAGCCCATGAGAGCTAGGGGTGCCTGGATCTAATAAAGAGCTGGACTCAAGGCTAGTGCCTGAACTCATATCAACATTCTTCTCCTACAGATTCTGGCTATCCTTTGAACCTGACATGTCTCACCCTCTGAATAGAGTTGAGAAGAGTGGAATAGAATAAGTCATCACAAAATGCAGAGATTTTGAATGTTTGAACAAAAGATTTCTCAAATTTTGCATTCTGCCAAATGTATGTCGGCACAGCAGAGGCAAAGTTTTCTGTCACACCGATACTAACAACCCGCTTTCCAGGAACTTGGCACCATTTTCGGTTACACAAAAAATAAGCACTCGGTTCCACCGAGGTGTTCTCAGTGTGGCAGGAAACCAAATCGGTGACACCGATTATTTTACATTAGTTCTACCGAGAAACATGAGGTGGATGGCAAAACCTAAAAATCCATAGTCCGCTACTCTATTGAGATTTCTTGTAGATAGATGGATGTGTGAAGGGTGGCTTATAGATAAATTGATCTTCATGGCGCAAGAATTGGACGGTGAGCACAAGAAGGATCAGATCCGTACCCTAGGTTGGTGACGGTGCCGCTACGGCGAAGACGGCAGCGAAGATGCCCGTCAACGGCGAAGATCCCAGCGGCGGAGGAGCGCGGGGAGACAAGGGTGACGACCAGGGGTCCTTTTGCAATAGCTTAGGGTTCCGGGGCGTGACGGTTTGATATTGAATTTCAAAGTGTTGGGGTCCACAGCTTATATACACATCACTGTCGGTGACACCGATTCTAAATTTTTGGTGACACCGGGTTTCTCAACTGTCAGCTGATGAAATTTGATCTAACCGATAATATGGAATAGGCAGTACCGAGATTGAAAACCAGATCAACCCTAGGCAATCGGTGAGACCAAGTTTTTGTGTTGGTTTCACCAAGATGCACTTGGGAGGTTTTAATGGTCAGTTTTTTGTCGATAGGGAACTCCGAGTGCTCCTCACACAGAGAGATCGAAAAGTACTTGTTCAAATTTTGTGATGTTGCATGGATAGAATATGAGGTGAGAAAGCATAGATAGCTAGAGAAGTGGTCTTAGGCATTCTTGTATATCCAATTGGCAAATGAAAAAAAATCAAAAGCCAAATAGCAACAATTGGATATCCTCGAATGAGTAAATAAATGCAGACCAACATTCTCACACAATAAGATGTCAAATGAAATCATGGCAAACATGCACAAACACATTAGCATCTAACAAGCACTTTGGCGATGACGGAGTCATCTATATATGATTATGTTGACTTAGGATCCAAGTAAGAATACTTGATCATAGGTCATACTTATTGTTTAAGCACAAGTGGGGTTACCACTTTTACATAAAGCATTTAATGTTGTCACATACTATGAGATCCTTTGACTCAAGTCTTAGAGTAAAGCTCCCCTTTATGTGAGATCCCCCCATAGCAGGGATAAACTAACCTTGGGTTTTGTCAATGAAGACTTCATTTAGGTGAAGTAGTGGTGGATTCTCAAAGTTGATGAAGATCACCAAGAGTTGGGAGCATCCTTGTTGTTTCATTACTCTTCTCACCTACATGGGTTAGTCCCAACACACAAGAGACAGATAGAAGGATATCTATGGACATGGAGTGCAAAGCATATAGGATGATGTCCATTGATTTTTTGAATAGCTTGTCCCTTGCTTACCTTTCAGGTAATATGTGACTCCTTGAATTATTGCATGATGTTGATGTTGATTGCAACTAGTTCTTGCCAATAATGAATATGAGTGAATTTCATTGGCGGAGTCACCCCTCAAGAACTTCTCTAGTTCTTTTTCTTGGGGACCCACATCAAATGGGGATCCTTGGTGTTGAAGTAGCACTTGTATAAGTTGATATTGTAGTAGCCTTGGGAGCCCACTTCACCAAAGCTCGGGATTCATCTTCATATGAGTCAATGTCCTCTTGAAGCTTGTTCTTGCTTTTAGCTTGGGGTCTTGTGGTGGAAGGTCATCTTGAGCTTTTATTCCCTTGGGGAGAGTATTTTCATACTTCTCCTTTTGAGGAACAAACTTGGGATTGGGGTATCGACATTCTTCCCATTCAACTCCGTTAGCGTTGAAGTAGCCAACACCACGATTCTTCCGGTATCCTCCGTGCTTGCGTACAATCTCCTCAAATTGTTTGCACCCTTCAAGACTCTTGTAGATACCTTTTTCTATAATCCCTTTCAAAAGTTCATTTTCTTTCCCAAGTGTAACTTGGCTAAGAGAAGACTTAGTGGGATCAATAGACCTAATAGAAGCAATATCATTGGATTTATCATTTTTATTACTACTAGTTGAAGAGCCTTTCTTTCCTTTGTTACTAGCTTGCTTAGTCTTAACTTTTGGCATGAATGTAGACAAGAGAAGTCGCTTGGATAGATAAGAGGAAGTCTTCTTTCGAAGATCGTCATTGATAGCTTTAAGGAACTCATGTTCTTGCTCTAAATTGAGCTTCTCTAAGCGGAGCTTCTGATGTGTCCTTTCAAGCTCTCTATGATCTTGTAGAGTAGACTTGTGAGCTAACTTAAGAGTTTTTAGTTCTTGAGTTAGTCGTTCTATTTCCAACTTATCGTCATCGCACGACTTATCTAGACTAGAGTGTGTACTAGCAAGTTCATTTTGAATAACATTACTAGATTTGTCAAATAGCAAGTCATCTTCAATTAACAAGTCATCTTCATCACTATTGAAATCAAGATACTCGGGGTGTGATACCTTGGGGCCTTTAGCCATGAAGCAACATCCACTCCCTTCATTTGGTGAATCAAATATGTCGTGGGAGTCAGCTGTCACTAATACAATTCTGGCAACACCTTCATCTTGACTATAGTCAGAGTTGGAGTGGTAGCTTTTCTTGGAGTGGTTGTCGGATTCGGAGCCGGAAACCCATTTACCAACATGAGCTTGATGTTTCCTTCTTGATTAGCTCTTGGTGTACTTGTCCTTCTTCTACGAGTCCCTACTTCTCCTTGAGGGTCTTCGTTCATAACAATCATCCCTACTCCTTCTCTCTCTTCGAGGTGACTCATCTCTTGAGCTTCGTCTTCTTGGTAACTCTTCTTTCCTTTTGTAAGGAGTCGTGCACTCATTAGAGTATTGTCCGGGCTTCCCACAATTGTAGCAGTTTCGACCACGACTTGACAAATGCTTCTCTTCATATCTGGAGTTGGAGCTTCGATCTTTGCTTCTATTCTTGTAGAACTTGTTGAATTCTTGACCATGAGGCTTATGTCTTCATTTGTGACAAGGTTGTCGCTTGAAGTTGCGGGATCATCACTTGTGGCTTTGTAAGCAGCGCTAGACTTGTGTTGAAGCTCTTCCTTGTCTTTGAGTGTCATCTCATGAGCAACAATCCATCCAATCACTTCCGTTGGATTAAGATCTTTGTAGTTGGGCATCATTTGGATCAATGTGCATACGGTGTCAGATCGATCATCCAAGGCTCGAACTATCCTCTTGATGATGAATTTGTGAGTCATTTCTTTGCTTCCTAAGATGGCAATCTCATTAGTGATGAGAGCTAACCTAGAGTACATCCCAGCGACTCCTTCACCATCCTTCATCCTGAACTTGTCAAGTTGACTTTCAAGAACATCCAACTTGGATTCTCTCACAGATTCAGTACCTTCATGCATATCAACGAAAGTATCCCAAATCTCTTTTGCATTCTCAAGACAGCTGATCTTCTTTAATTCTTTGGGGCACAGTCAGTTGAAGAGAATGTCACATGCTTCAGCATTGAGTTGCAACGTCTTCAATTCATCTGCAGTCGCTTCGCGATCCGGTTCCCTTCCATCCACAAAGAATTCACCTGGCAATCCGACACGAACACTAGCCCAAACGGTGGGGTTATGACCAAGTAAATAAATTTTCATCTTGTGCTTCCAACTAGCAAAAATTGTGCCATCAAAGTACGGACCTCTACGGTGATAATTTCCCTCACTATACGCCATACTCTCCTAGGTTGTGAAACCAATGCAATGGAGACCAATGCTCTGATGCCACTTGTAGGATCGAAAGTAGTGCTAGAGGGGGGTGATTAGACTACTTGACAAATTAAAAATCTACCTTTTCCCAATTTTAAGTCTTGGCCAATTTTAGCATTCATAGCAAGTCAAGTACACCCTACACACGCATGTCTACGAGTATTGCATCGGAAAGTAAAGACAAGCATGTAAGTAAAGGAAGGGTAGGAAGATCAAACGCAATTGGTGACACAATGATTTTTTCCCATTTTTTGATAGGTGGTGCTATCGTACGTACACATTTATGGTGTCTTCAACCCACAAAGGGTAACGGTCACGAGAGTCCACGGAGGGCTCTAACAACAGATGGTTCCATGAGGAATCAACCTTGACTATACCATGATGCCTATGTCCATGGAGGAAGCCTAACTCGGGGTAGATCTTCTCGAAGTAGGCGATCTCCTTGCCCTTACAAACTTCTTGGTTCCCTCCACAACACAAAGTAGGAGGCTCCCAAGTGACACCTAACCAATCTAGGAGGCACCACCCTCCAAAAGGAAATAGGCTCGATAATGTCGATGAACTCCTTGCTCTTCTACTTCAAGATGATAGACTCCTCAACACACAATCACTCTCTCACAGATTTGGCTTTGGTGGAAGAGATTGATTGGGTGGAAAGCAAATTGGGGAGGCTAGAGATCAAGATTCATATGGTTGGAATGGAATGGCATGATCTCAACACATGAGTAGGTGGCTCTCTCTGAGAAAATCAGTAGGTATGAAAGCGGAACTGTTTTGAGTGCTTGTCTTACGAGTGAGTGGTGGTGGAGGGGTATATATAGGAATCTCGAAAAGTCCAACCATTACACCTAATAAGTCAGACTCGGTGATACCAATGTGTTAATATCGGTGGTACCGAGTTGCCTCAAAGGTAGCAACTTTTAAATCTCGATGAGACCGATACACACAACTCGGTTGCACCGATAAGGTGACCAACGGTCAGATTGCCAAACTCGGTGATGCCGATTCAACAAACTCGATCGGACCAATTTTGTGAATTTGCATAACAGGAAGTTGGCAACCCAAACTCGGTGGAATCGAAGCAGAATCGGTTGCACCAAAGGGCTAGGGTTTGGTTGAGTCTGTCTGAGGCTGAGAATCGGTGGCACCGAGTGGAAAGTGTTGGTTGCACCGATTTTTGATATTTCGCTTTGGACAGACTTTTGGGGAAGAGGTTGTGGGTGTATGTGGTGACTATCACTTGTGCACGTATGAGCATTTTGTTCACCAACAGTACCTTACCCCCTTTTGATAGTATTGGCTTTCCTATGGACTCAAAGTGATTTCTCCCAAAAGTTAAAATGTAGAGTCCTTTGCTTGAAGCTTTGCCAATCTATTTCCTTGCATCTTGGGGTATTCCACAATCCTTTTGCCAACCCATCATTGAACTTTTCCTGAAACATGCTTAGTGGAAACATTACTTCATTGACATATATGTTGTTACTAATTACCAAAACCACCAAGGTAGCAAATGTGGTCTCACCTGGTTCCTGGTGGCCTCCGGTGAAGGCGCCAAAGAACTCGTTGCATAGATCATCCCAGGAGGAAATGGAGTTCTCCGGCAGGTGCATCAGCCATGACCTCACGTTTGTCTTGAGTGCCAAAGGGAAATAGTTGGCGAGCACCTTTTCACCTCTTCCTCCCGCGTCTTGAACAACTATCGTGTAAATGCCCAATAACTCCGCGGGCTTCAACTTACGGTCATATTTCTCCGGTAGCTCGGGCTTAAAAGATCAGGTCGACGGACAGCAGACCCGTTGCAGCTCGCTAGGGAAGGCAGGGCAACCTACTTCATAAGGAAGGTAGCCGCAGACACTGGGCACGGGGTCACCGGCATCTGCACCGTTGGGCTTGTGGGATTGACATTGTGCTTCCCGGTGTCGCTCGATAGTGATGCATATGTGTTCCTTCCACTGGTCTTCAAGGACACGTCGTTGATCCTAGCGGTCGTGCGGGCCGAACGAGACTATGGTGCATCGTCACGGTCGTCAGCACACGAAGTTTGTTGTGGCAGCCTCTGGGCCTGTGGTCATTAAGGGGATTTCACCGTTGGGGTGGCCCCTTCAATGCGTTCACCGCCCTGGGCAACCGCAGCTGTTCTCGTAGGTCGCGATGGCTCCACATCCTAGGTCTTGTTGGCCTCAACAAAAGAAAACAGACTCTGAATGGTGGCTCTTCATTCATCCATCTTTTCTGCCGTTAGCATGAAATTGAGCAGCATCTGGACCGGTGCCATGGCCTCCTCCGTGGTGCCCGACATGGAAAAAGAGGCGAACCGCGACATTGCTCGACTATTTGTAGGACCAAGAGAATCATCGACGCACCCTTAATGGTGTGTGCCACTCGCTGGAGTTCTCTAGTGGGCAGCGGGCCGATCCAACAGGGTCGTGGCTCCGTTGGGCACTCCATCTCGCTCCGAACAGGGTGTGGGCCCAACGATCTCGCTGGCAACGGGTGCGGCCGGAGGGTCACGTCTCGCACCGAACTAGACGCTGCTGGGGAGGCTTCGGCCATCCACACGACGGGGAGGTGAAGAGCAGATGTTCCCTCCGCCCGTGGCATCGAAGCCGAGCCCCCCAGCTGTTGCTCCTATTGCTCCTCTGCAGCGCCTCCTGCTCCATCCCCGGCTGCGATGGGGTGGACGGGCATGCCGCCTGCGCCGATCGCGTCATCCACGACGCCTGCCCCGCCTACAGCTGTTGCAGCGCCTATGGTGCCAGCAGTCGTGTGTGAGGGTGCCTTTGAAGTGGAAGGATGTGTGGTCGTGCTAGGCTTCTTCTTCAGAGCCATTGTTAAAGAAGATGATGATGAAGATCGATTTGTCATTCATGCTCGTGTTCGCGCAAATGATGCATGTTGTGGAACGCAGTAGAAAATACAAAATTTCTGACCTACGTACCATCCCACGACCACTATGGAGACTTCATACAAGGTTTGATCTTTTTCGTTACCGACTCGCAGCGCAGCGGAAGTAGAGTCGATGACTATAGGGGTGCAGATCCCCACAGCTAGGATTTACAACCTCCCAACCGTGAGGATTTATACCCTCATCTGCCCCTCGGACAGCCCTCCGGGAGACGGTCGGACAGTCCCCCGTACGGTATCGCGGACAGCCCTTCGGCAGAACCTTTGAAACTCAAACGGTCACTCGGACAACCCTTTGGAAGGACCTTCGAAACTCGGACGGTCGCACAGACAGCCCTTCGGGAGGCACTCACGAACTAAGACCGAAACTACGATCTCTCTACAGAGTGGCACACATAAAGTGTCATCTATCAACCAGGGCTTCGCCGTCCAAAACTAGTTCCTACCGGTACCCAGACAGCCTTTTGGCACTACGAAACTATTTCGTGGGAGGGAGAGAGAATCCCAGATCATGAATGGCTTGTGTGAGAGAGTTGGAGTGTGGATGGAGAGCTCCTCTCCACCTCCTTATAGGGTAAGGAGGGGGTGGTGGTGGCTGAAAATTTCAGCCACATGACAAGCACCCACAAAACAAGGGGAAAGCATGTCCCCTTGTCCGTGGCACCCAACATGGGGGCCCCACCTCCTCCCAACCAGCCCCACCTTTTATGGGGGCTGCCCCCCACAATGGGGGGGCCAATACATTGTCCACCCACATGGGGCTGCCCCCTTTAGGGGGCGCCCCCAAAAATAGCCCAAAATAGGCCCCACGTATCGTGGGATCTTGTCCCCTCACGCTGGGACAAGATGTTTTCCGCGACTATTACTTCTGAAAAATTCCGGAAGGTCCCAGAACATTTCCGGCACCCTCTAAAATTATCTAGACGCATTGCGGAACATTTCCAGTATTGTGGTTTAATTTAAACACATCTTCGTTTACCCGGTAAACAATTCCGACAACTCCGAAAACTTTTTTTGTTTTTCTCCAAAAAAAATCAAGAAATTACCAGACCAATCTGGCAACCTCCAAAACATTCCTCGTGCTTGCCGAAACCTTTTAGGATCAACGGTTTTATCCGAACAACTTTTCTTTTTTACCAAAACTTTTTCGGTGTTCTCTTCGGAACTTTTCCGTTGTCTCCAAAACTTTTCCAATGACTTTCTCTCGGACTCCTTGTCTAGTATTCAGCAGATAGATGACCCTTAAGCGTGTAACCCTATAGGTTAGGTGAAGTATAGACATGACCGGAACACTTTCCGATCAATGATTAGCATTGGAGCCGTGGACACCCATATTGACCCATATACCCACACGAATGAATATTCGACTGAACCACCAGTTGCCATGAGCTATTCCTGTTGCTTCGTGATATGTTGCAAATACCCAAGGTGAGACATGTTGTCATATTTGTGGATCAACAACTTGTCCACTATGCCAGTTACCTCGTTACCGGTATTGTTCTCTTTTCTCGTTACCGTGTTCCAGCATCCTCGTGGTCAAATCACAAACTGTCTGGCCAGACGATGATGGATACCGTAACACCGAGAGGGCCCAGCAATATCTCTCCATCGTCGGAGGAGTCAATCCCAATCTTGAGCTATCAAGTTACTTCACATACTTTTCCATGAACCCATAAGCTGCCGTAATAAGCACCCATTTACGGATGATGTTTAACAAACCCCAAAGTTCATGAAGCAAGCATGAAGAAACTCGATACTCTCCTGGTCTAAGGAATCATGAAAACATTAACCATCTCTGTGTTATTAACCATTAACTTGTGACGAATGTGTCTCATAGCATAAAATCAATTCGGGTCGATTCAACACAAATGTTCTTCTAACATTGTGCCCTCAAAGTTGCTGGCATAGACATGCCCATGATCAGGAAAACAGAACCATCATGCATTAGTTCAGCTAGTCTTAGAGGCCAGACTAGGAATACATTTTACCGTTTATTATTCCACATGTGCATATGAGTCTTCCTCCGAGCCTCGTGATTAATGCAGACTCGAGAACCATAGCAGTTATAGCATGGAACATAAACCTACTTATGAAGAGGAACATAATCAATAACATTTATTATTGCCCCTAGGGAATATCTCCTACAGACTCCCACTTGCACTAGAGTCAATAATCTAGTCAATGTAATGCACTTTACACCTATCGCATACTGGTGTAAAATATGCTTCGCTTGTGGTATAGCCTGATGTCCAATGGATCTGACGACTTCAGCTGCATGTGTAACTTTGAATATCCTTGCGTTTTCACGCTTTCACAAAATTCATATTTTTTGTGGACTTGGCTTTGCATATGTGTGAATCATTGGCCGAAACCTGATTCCTCAGAGTGAGCTATGGAGCAACTATCCGCAATAGTATCCCATAGACCAAAGCCATCTTGGAACCATACTAAGTTCATGAATGAACTATATGATTCAAAAACTTCTTTGTCGCTTCTAAAGCGTCATCATACTAAGCCTTTGTTATAGAATTCGCCGCAGTATCTTGTTTGGAACAATTTCCAACTACCGTGCCACAATATTGTGTATTACACAAAACCCTTAACTTAAATCAATCATGGAGCATTGATGAAGACTGTATCGATGTAATTACTTACAACAAGCACTTCATAATATCAGCTTGCCAGAAAACATGTCATCAGTACTTCTCTGGTACTCAATGACATCTTTCACTACTGTCCCATGATCAGTACTTTGATCACATTGGTATCTATACTTGCAACAACTTTGCAGTATTGCACATATCTGGTTGTTTTTACATACCATAGAATACATGATTAATCCAAACACAAGAGTGTGTGGAATCACCATCATGAATGCTCATCAGTGTTTTGGGAAACTGAGTCTTGCAAAACCCTTTCCATGTGACTTCGGCAAGAATCACTTCTTGCGGTTTTAGTGCTAAATGGTTTTAGCATCTTGTCAGTATGTATTTTTTTTCTTAGGAACATTAGGAAAATGTATCTCCATAGATCATTATGCCTAATAGCAAGTCCATTTAGCCCAAGCACTTCATTGGAAAACTATTTTCAAATGAAGTCCTAATTCGTGTCAAGAAATTTATTTCCAATTAACAATGTGTCAAGCACACAATGTTTTAGAAATATTATTATGCTCCCACTTACTTTCTTGAATTACAAGCATCTTCGTTACCCATTGATGAAGTCAAACCCTTTGACCATTTCATCAAAGCGAGAAGATTCCAACTCCATTTTGCTCCCTTCTGTCCATCGTTGGAACTCTGAAGTTTGCACCCTTACTAGCTTCCTCTGGATAGACAAAATGCCTTGGATTGTAACACATGCAAGTCCTTGGTTACATTCCCATCAGATGGAAATCCTTTCGTCATCCATATTTCATATCTCATGATTGAAATATGTATTAATTTCTTAGTTCAACCCAAACCTACTTTAAGCATCGCTACGATGAAACAACCTCATCGTAGTTAACTCCTTCAACTTGTTATTTCAAAAAGTCAAGATTTATGGATATAACATTTTATGCAAATCAGTTTATAGTTTCATAAATATTCGTTAGACTCTAAGTCTTTCAAAAAGTGTATCAAGGTTTTAATCTTGAATCACTTATATGGAAACTATCTCGGATTGTATTGGCATTTAGCCAATACTGGAGTCAGGGCCCATCAACGCTTCCTTGTGTATTGTAGGTATACTGTTGTCTAACAACAATATCTCGTATGCTCACCTAAGAGGTTTGCATGAGTTTTCCCTGCATGGTTCAGATGCAAGTTCGACCGAAGTTCATACATTTTATTGTAGAGACTTCCGTATCCGTCGCAGTAGGAAACTCCAGAATCACTTCCAAGGTTCCTTTCCTTTGACCTGATGATGAAGATACTGGTTATCTCGTCGATTTGTTATGTCCTTTGTAAGAACTATCCTCTAAAAGCATACTATTTTGTGGCAAAATCCTTTGCCTCGGTATAGTGGTGGGGGAATACCCAATGACTTGGGATAACCTACAAAGCAGCACTTGTCTTCTTTGGAATAGGTATGTAACCTTTTACACAAGCCCCATATTCCAAATGTTAAGAAAAGATATAACATGGTTGGGCGTACCATACCATGGCGTCATTTCAACAGACCCGATGGAGAACTTTTCAGTGTAAAAGCTACAGTCTCTAAAGCATCACTTTAAAAGGGATAATGGCAAATTTATTTCTATCATCTTTGATCTTACCATGTCATGAATGGTTCGATTACGTCTTCACGGACTTTTCACTCGCAGTGGTATTCCGGGAGGTGCAAGTTATGAAACCCCATTCACTACTCATCAGACATTCGCTAAACTTGTAACTCAAATATTCCTTTCTGCAATCGAATTGTAGAAACATTATTTTCTTGTTACAACAACTTATACTTCATTTTTGAAAACCTTATGAATGAATTCAAAAGATCCAGACTTACGTCTCAACAAGTAAATATCCATATATCTACGTGAGTCATTTCCGAAGATAGATAAATCCACTACTTGCAACAACATTTATTGGACTACACACATCATAATGTATGATTACCAATATGTTCTTTGCTCGTTCCTTATGGCATGTGAACCGTATGTCAGTCACTTCACTTTTCAGAGGAAAGTTTCAAGTGTCAGATGATTCAAAATCAAATGACTTCAAAATCCATCATAATGGAATTTTCCATGCGGGTTTCTCCAATGTGACCAAATGCAGTGTCACACTTGTGTAGTATTCTTTTAGTCTTGCGACATTTAGTGTCAGTGTTATGGATGTATCATATTTCCATAAATATTCATAACATACTTCCCATCTAGGATGGAAGCATGTCCCTTCATTTTATTTATAATATTGAACAACAATTGTTGTTCTTATGAACAACTCTTTTGCAAGAAACATTGTGCAATGGGATAGAGTGTATGAAAATCTAAAATGAATTATGAAAGTAAACCCAGAGGTAATGTATTATTATCAACATTCATAACATACATCCCTTTCATAATGAAAGTATGGCCCTTATGTTATTCATAACACCGAACATCAAAATTTCTCTTATGAACAACCTTCTTGCAAGATACCTTATGAAATGGGCTAGAGTGTGTAAAACTCTAAATGGATTATGAAAATAAATACAAACGGTAATACATCGATGGAAGGTATAGTAACTTTTACTATGTTCCCTATGTATACCTAAACCTCATTCTTGGCTAGTCTTTCAGGCCATAATACTTCTTACATCGAGTTGCAGCTGAATGCAATCAAGCGGGTATCTTTCTGATTAACTCACAATACCCAAGAATTAGTGATTAACATGTTTAACCATAATTTGCAAGAACTATATCTTTGACCAGCCTTCTATACATCCAAAACTTGTATGACATTCATACATGAGCTGGATATTCCAGTCTTCCCTTTTATGCCTTTATACTTCTAACAGTTTAACTTTTAGTATTTCTCCTACTCTCAAAAGAAGCATCCAACTTAAGAGTGCCATTAGCCCCGGACTTCCTAGGCGTGAAAGTCTTACTAACACCCTTTGGACACTTCCTTTCTCTTTAAGTTGTTGTCTTATTCACCTTTCAGCATATGACAGGTGTTCTCCTGTATCCCTCTCTTATCAGTCTAATGCATAGTAAACTCCTTTACTAATAGTTTGCAAACAAACATTGCTTCGGATATCTCATATCTTTTAGCCTTTGTCTGTCTCTGAAAATGATTTTCAGATTCCATGAATATCACATAAGTATCCAAACTTTCAAAGTTCGGGTCTCATGGAAGCAAACATATTGCATTTTGCTTGAAAATGAATTCTAGCTTTTGGATCAAAGGATGAGAGTCACATGATCCATAGCATTAGCGGGAGAATACCGAAAGCATGCGATAGGACAAAGTCCTTCTCGGCACTCTTGAGGACAATCCTCACATTACGTTACCAATCGTAAAGATTTAACCAGATATTTAACAACTATTCAATTTTAATAGGGAAGGTGGAAACGCGAGCCATTATTCTACAACTATTTTGCAAATCGCACTTAGATAGTGTTCAAAATTAATTGCACTGAGAATTAAAAGAATTAATTCTAAAGTGCGCTCCCAGTCAAATCAATATCTCTCATAATTGATTGTCAGCGATTCAAGACCCGCATTTCAATTCAACGCCAATGACGGGTTCATCACTGATGACGTGAATTTTAATCGGTAGGCCAACTTGCCAATCACATCTCTATGTGACTCTTGTCCATCTTTCGATGCATGTGTTCCGAGCTCAAGACTGTCTTGCCTGAAAGCCAAGACAACCAAGTGATCTTGCGGCAAGGTCTGACCTCACCCGCCGCACACATCCCTAATCGTTCGTACTCATGTGCACATGTCATACCCCAAAAAGTTAGGTGTCGTGACGGTGCTACACTTGGGAGAACAATAACTACTTGATATTTTAGTGAGAGATCACCCTAATAAAAAGCGACTACCGTGCAATCAAGAAGCGTGCAAAAAAAGGGATAAACATCTCAAGAAATTCATAATAGCATGATATGGTATAACACTTTCTGACAGAGAAGTTTTGTATTTCTTCGTCTTCGGCATTCGCATCGGTGTTCACCTTCATGAAGATTGCCACCACCTTGTCGATGCACCAGATAATATTGCTATCTCTATAGCTAATAAAATAAGTGCATTACTTAAGGTTGACACGCAGGTCATTAAAGTGACAATCAGATGGCTCTAGCCATCATGCCGAATCATGACATGAAGGTAATGTTAATATTACATCATATAGTCATCTCATACATAATCAAATTAATATGAGCACTGCTATACCACATCATATGCACATACAAACCATCCTGCAAAACCAAGTTAGACGCCTCTAACCGGTTCATGCAAAAACTTGTTTTACGTGGCTTCTAAGGTTTCGAAATAAACCGAAGCTACCAACGTCCATCATTAAGCATGATAATCCAAGTCGCCAGATTAACATTGCGGGGTGTATGAAACATGACATAATAAAATCTCGAGCCCCATACTAAACTTCGTCAGACGCATGACCCCTGTGCAGATCATATCTGCATTGCCCTTTCGTCTGTGATATTTCATCTTTGTTTTTAACTAAGGTGGAATTCAATGAACTGTTAGCACTTCGTTGATCAATCAGGATCATGGATTGCCAGAACATTGAAAATCCACCATACTGTTATCAAGATCAGAAATATGCAAATTCTAGGGAAGCAACAAGAACATTGGGTAACAGATTTCATCTACTACCTGCACATATAATTTTTAGCAATAGATTCTCATCTACTACCTAATTATATTGTGCAACACCCATACATCTCTATGTATTCTAGATCGTAACCTGCATTTATACATAGCACGGCTCTCGTACCACTCTTGGGGAACGCAATAGAAAACAAAAAATTTTGACCTACACACCAGCCTAGGACCACTATGGAGACTGTATACAAGGTTTGATCTTTTTCGTTACAGACTCATAGCGCAGCGGAAGTAGTGTCGATGACGATCGGTGGTGCAGATCCCCTGAAAGCACAACATGCTCCCTTGGTAGTTTTGATAATTCATGACAACATACGCTGTCTCTTGGACTAACACCTCTATCTAGTGTATTTCAGAAAATAGTCCATGTAGAGTTGAGTTGGCAAAAGGATTGTGGAGATTGTGGAATTACCCCAAGATGCAAGGAAATAGGTTGGCCAAGCTTCAAGAAAGAGGACTCTACATTTTACATTTGTGAGAAATCACTTTGAGTCCATAGGAAAGCCAATACTATTAAAAGGGGGTAAGGTTTTGTTGGTGAACAAAATGTGCATACGTGCACAAGTGATAGTCACCAAAAACATCCACAAGCTCTCCCACCAAAGTCTGTCTCTAGCCAAACATGCAAAATCGGTGCAACCAACATTCCTATCCCGGTGCCACTGATTCTAAACCCTAGACAGACTCAGCTAAACCCTAGCCACTTTGGTGCAGCTGACACTGCTTTCAGTGCCATCAAGTTTGGTTGCCAACTTTCTGTTACGCAAGTTCAAAACTTTTGGTCCGTCCGAGAATGTTGAATCGGCGTCACCGAGTTTGGTAATTCTGACCGTTGTTCACCTTGTCAGTGCAACCGAAATTCCTATATCGGTCTCACCGAGATTCAAAAGTTGCCACCTTTTGGTCACTTTGGTACCACCGAGAATAACATTTCGGTGTCACCGAGTTGGTCATTTTGTGTGTAACGGTTGGATTTTTGGGGATGCCTATATATACCCCTTCACCACCACCCACTCAAAAGAGAAGCACTCGGAACTATTCCATACCTATCCTATCAGATTTTCTGAGAGAGAACCACCTACCCTTGTGTTGAGATCAAGATCTTCCACTCCAACCATATGGATCTTGATTTCTATCATCCCCAAGTTGCTTTCCACCAATCCCATCTCCTCTACCAAGCCAAATCTATGAGAGAGTGATTGTGTGTTTAGGAGTCTATCATGTTGAAGCACAAGAGCAAGGAGTTCATTGTCATTACCGAGCTTGTTACCTTTAGGAGGGTGGTGCCTTCTAGATTGGTTAGGTGTCGCTTGGGAACCTCCTACTTCATGTTGTGGAGTGAACCAAGAAGTTTTTAAGGGCAAGGAGATCGCCTACTTCGTGAAGATCTACCCCGAGTAAGGCTAGTCCTCCGTGGACGTAGGCCGTCATCGTATAGTCAAGGTTGTTTCTTCGTGGAACCCTCTGTGGGTAGAGCCCTCCGTGGACTGTCGTGACCGTTACCCTTCGTGGGTTGAAGACTCCATGAACGTGGACGTACCATAGCACCACCTATCGAAACCACGGGAAAAATCATTTTGTCTCCTGTTGCGTTTGATCTTCATATCCCATCTCTTTACTTATAAGTGCAATGTCTTTACTTTCCGCTACAATACATGTAGACATGCATGTGTAGGGTTGTCAGATTTGCTAGACTTCCTAAAATAGTTAAAATCTGCCAACCAATTAACTTGGGAAAAGGTTAGGTTTTAAATTCTTGATAGTAGTCTATTCATCCCCCCTCTAGACATTCTTCTATCCTACAAGTGGTATCATAGCTTTGGTCTCCATTGCTTCGGTTTAATCACCGTGGAGGAAGATGGATGTGTCCAGAGTAGAGAGTTTGAGTTGTAGAGTGCCCATTCTTGATGGAGAGTACTATAGTCAATGAAAGAATGCCCTGATTGATCTATTTGATAAATTCCATTTGACAAAATATATTGAAAACCCCTATGTGCTCCCTATTGATGAATTGCATCCCACACAGGAAGAGGAAATCAAAATGCTTGGTAACCTAAGAACTATCAATCTTATTGTTAGAGGTTTACCAAGATTCGTGCTTTCTCAATTGAAGAACTTTGTGTGTGCCAATACCTTGTGGACTGATTTAGAGAAATGATATCCAAATCTTTCATTAGGAAATCTTGATGAAATTCTTCATAAAACTATTGCTTTTCACAAAATCAAGCCTAGTGATCCAAACTTTGATAAATGCCTATTTGAGCTCCGTGATCTTATGTGTGTTAAAGGAGATGTCACCACTATCAACAACATTATCTTTGAAGCCATTCACATTCATAAACTTTAACCTTGTCATGATCACTATTCTAATGAATCTCTTGTTCTTTATGATGAGGATTTCCCACTCGATGATGACAATGTGGAACATGGCTACTATGAAGAAGATGAGTTGTTCGACATCGAGCATGAGAAGATCATGAAGAATCCAAGTCTTATGGCAAACTTTAAGGATTACATGTTCGGAACAAAACAGTGGATTCTCGATAGAGGATGTATTGATCATATGACTGGTGATAAAGACATGTTTCAAGAGATCACCCCTAATCAAGGTCCTCGACGGTACGTGACCTTTGGATACAACTCTAAGGGTAAGGTGCTTGGCCTTGGTAAGGTGGCCATATCCCATGATAGCTCTATTGAAAATGTTATGCTTGTTGAATCCCTTGGCTACAATCTTCTTTCTATATCTGGACTTGCCGACTTCGGTTTCAATGTGTTATTCACGAAAGCATATTTCCAAGTGTTTCGTCAAGATAATCATAAAATGGTCTTTACCGGTTTCTGTAGAGGTGATCTATACATTGTTGATTTCACTAAGAGATCCAAACTTCGCACTTGCTTAATTGCAAAATCCTCTAAAAGTTGGCTTTGGCATAGAAGAATTGGACATGTAGGCATGCACGATCTAGATAAGCTAATCAAAGGTGATCATATACTTGGTGTTAAGGATGTTATCTTTGACAAAGATAGACTTTGTAGTGCTTGTCAAGCTGGAAAGCAAGTAGGTGGAAGTCATCCAGTTAAGAATGTCATGACTACTAGGAGACCACTCGAGTTACTTCACATGGATCTCTTTGGTCCCAATGCTTACAAAAGTCTCGGTGGAAATTCCTATGGTCTAGTTATACTTGATGACTTTTCCATATTTACATGGGTATTATTTCTTGATGATAAGTCACATGTTCAAAAGATCTTCAAGAACTTCGCTCGCAAAGCGCAAAATCAGTTTGAAGTGAAGATCAAGAAGGTTCGGAGCGATAACGGATCGGAGTTCAAGTACACCCATGTGGAGTCTCACATGAGTTCTCGGCTACGTACACACCTCAACAAAATGGAGTTGTTGAGAGGAAGAATCGGAAGCTCATTGATATGGCAAGAATGATGCTTGATGAATACAAGACGCCAAGACACTTTTGGGTAGAAGCCGTTGAAACAACATGTCATGCCACAAACCAACTTTACCTGCACAAGCTTCTCGGTAAAACGGCATACAAACTACTCACCGGTAACAAACCCCAAGTCGGATACTTTTGGGTATTTGGCTCAAAGTGCTACATTCTTGATAAGCATCGTCATACTAAATTTGCTCCTAAATCTCATGAAGGATTCCTACTTGGTTACGAATCGAACTCTCACACTTACCGTGTCTACAACAACTTCATTCAAAAATTTGAAGAAACGGTAGATGTGAAGTTTGATGAATCTAATGGTTCCCAAGTCGAACAATTGCCAAATGATGTATGTGATAAGTACTCTTCAGAAGCTATTCAAGATCTACCCATCGGCAAGATTCGTCCCGTGGAAGCCCCTACTTCACGTCAGGGTGAACCTCAACACGACATGGAGGCATCCACAAGAGGTACTCGAAAATATGATGAAGAGGAGGAAGTGCATCATGAAAATCCACCACAACCACCTTCACCACCACCTCAAGGGAACGACACATTCAACAACAATGAAGATGAACGAGATGATGATGATGAAGAAGAAGCTCCACCTTCCAACAATCGAAAGCTGACCTGAGTTCGAACTCAAGTGACCATGAACCATCCCCTAAACCAAATCTTTGGTGATATAAAAACAGGGAGAATCCCTCGTTGTAAAACCCGTCTAGCTAACTTTTGTGCGCATTATTCTTTCATCTCTAGCATTGAGCCTTTGAAGGTAGAACAAGCTCTTGAAGACGCAGATTGGGTGAACACTATGCATGAAGAGCTTCACAACTTCGAAAGGAACAAAGTGTGGACACTCATGGAGAAGCCCGAAGATGAGCACAACATCATCAGAACCAAATGGGTGCTTCGGAACAAACAAGACGAAGACGGTCAAGTCGTGCCCCATAACTCTCGTCTCGTAGCCCAAGGATATACGCAAGTCAAAGGTATGGACTACGGTGAGACTTATGCCCCCGTCGCTAGACTTGAAGCAATCCATATTCTTCTTGCTTATTTTAATCACCATGATATCATGCTTTATTCAAATGGAAATCAAAAGTGCATTTTAAATGGTGAAATTGAAGAAGAGGTTTATGTTAAGCAACCACCTGGTTTTGTGAATCCTTAGAAACCTAATCATGTTTACAAGCTTCGCAAAGCTCTTTATGGTCTTAAGCAATCCCCTCGTGCTTGGTATAAATATTTAACGAAGTTTCTTATCGAAAAAGGTTTTGAAATTGGTAAAATTGATGCAACCTTGTTCACTAAGAGAGTTAATGGAGAATTATTTGTGTGCCAAATCTAAGTGGATGATATTATCTTTGGTTCCACTAACCCTCAATTTAGTGAAAGATGTGGGAGGTTGATGTCCGAGAAGTATGAGATGTCTATGATGTGTGAGCTGAAATTCTTTCTTGGATTGCAATTCAAGCAATCAAGAGAAGGAACTTTCATCTCTCAAACTAAGTATACCAAGGACTTGATTAAGAAGTTCAACATGCAGGATTGCAAAGGTATGAAAACTCCTATGCCCACTAGTGGACATGTTAACCTTACCAGAGAGGATGAACCGGTTGATCAAAAGGTTTATCGATCTATGATTGGTTCATTGCTATATCTATGTGCATCTCGTCCCGACATTATACTCAGTGTTTGCATGTGTGCTAGATATCAAGCAGCACCTAAACAATGTCATCTATTGGCTGTGAAACGTATTGTGAGATACTTGATACAAACACCAAACTTTGGAATTTGGTATCCCAAGGGATCTTCTTCTAATCTTGTTGGATATTCCGATTCGTACTATGCCGGTGAGAAGGTTGATAGAAATTCCACCTCGGGTACTTCTCAATTTTTAGGTAGATCTCTTGTGTCTTGGTCCTCCAAGAAACAAAACTCGGTATCTCTATCTACTGCCGAAGCTGAGTATATTGCTGCTGGATCCTGTTGTGTGCAATTACTATGGATGACGCAAACGCTTAAGGATTATCGAATTTACGTTAAAAATGTTCCATTACTTTGTGACAATGAAAGTGATATTAAAATTGGACATAATCCTGTGCAACATTCTCGAACCAAGCATATCCAAGTTCGACATCAATTCATTCATGATCATGTTGCCAAAGGAGATATCAATCTTAAGCATGTTTGTACTAACAAGCAATTGGACGATATCTTTACTAAGCCACTTGATGAGCAAAAAAATGCATGTGAGAAGTGAGTTGAACATCATTGATGCTTCAAACTTGAGCTAGACTCACTCGGTTGCAAGCAAGGGCATGAGCTTTATTGTTATTTCCATGTTCCCGTAACTCGTTATCATATGCCATGGAATTCTATGCTCCCTTGTATTGCATCTATCCTTTTGTAGGTACTTGGAAGAACTTCATTCCACAAGATTGCCATCAATTCCAATCATAAGCAATCTTGTCATTATCAAGTATCCACAACCCCTCTTGATGATGGAAGGAAGAAGACAACAAAAACATATCCTTGACATATACTTGATCTTAGTTGCCAAATCTTAAGTAGTATCATGTCAATTGGATATATCCATTGTTCTTCCTTGCATGACTAACCTTTTAAGGTGACTAGTGTACTAGAACGAGAAGGATTGCTCCCAATTCAAGATGATCTTCATCAACCTCGAGCATCCTCAACAAGTTCACCTATGAGCAACGTCATCAACATCACTCAAAGGTATGTACTCATATCCTTGAAAAGGCTTTACTCCAAGTCATGGGCTAAAGCAACTCAAGTGATATGAAGACATCAAAATGCTTACTCGAAAAATGGTAACCCCATTTTGAGCTTAAGCGATGAGTATGACCTATGATCAAGCATTCTTGCTTGGCTCCTAAGTCAATATACTCTAATATAGGTGACCTAGTCATCGCCCATCATTTAGTAAAGAATCTTGCGTGGTTTGCTCTCTATTTGCATGATCTCTCGTAACCACTCAAATCTTATCTATTTGATGTCCTTTGTAAAACTTTCGCATTTTATTTTTGAAACTATTTCGTTTGTCTCTATGAAAACAGAAACTTTGTCTCTCAGGAGCCACCTATATAAATAACTCGGTCCTACCGAATTTGAAGATGAGTTGCACTACACAATCTCGGTACCATCGACTTATTTATCACGGAGTCACTAATTTTTCTTTGTTTTCTAAATCTGTGTTTCTTTATTATTGTTTATTTGTTTCTATTCTTGTGATATTGTTGTTCCTTCAATGACCCCTTCATTGAAAAACGAGAGAAGAACAAACAACACTTCGGGAGACAAATTCATTATTCAAGGTCCCTAGCTCCAAGGAGATGTAAACTAAAATTTGCAAAAGGGAGAGAAGTTACATTAAATGATTCACTTAGTATTTCTATGAACCCTACTTTCAATGACCCTCGTTCTCCAGGATCCCTTCCTTGTCAATGATCCCTATCACTACTCCTAAGCTTAACCTTTTGGTATTTTATGCCAAAGGGGGAGAATATCAACGCTTCATGCTAATGGGAGAGTTACATGCTTCTGCAAAGGGGGAGATATGATTTAGGGGGGAGGAAAATATCAAAAGTTTATATAAACAAGGGGAGAACAACAATGTAGGGGGAGAAAACTATTTTTTGGAGAAAAGTCTAATGTGAACAAAGGATTACCTTTTCTCACCCTATCCAATCCCAATATCTACATGTTGAGATTCAGGGGGAGAGGATGTACTACCACTTTGATATCTAATAGGATATAATACTTTTATGCTAAAGGAGGAGACATATCAATCTTAAAGATTATCATATCTTCTATGTTCTCCATATCGTGGTATTAGTTGAGTTCTATTGCTTTTGTTTAGTAGAATACTCTTGTGTTTCCTAACATTGTTTTCTCAAGTGTGTCTATACTACTAGAATGCTCAAGAACTCAAGGTAAGTATATGCATCATATCTTTGATCAACATGATCTCTTGCTTCTTGCACATATTGTTTGCAAGAGTTAAGTCTTGATCAAGGATATACATTTCGTTCAAATATGTTGATGCATATAGCCAAGATACACATGACTTGTGTCCATGCATTCCAAAGCAACTATCCTTTAAAGGACTGCACACATTTAGGGGGAGCAAATCTCAGTCATGTGTCTCTCAAAGTCTAAATTACATCCGTGCATATCTTTGAAGCTTTGATTCTATGTTGTCATCAATTACGAAAAAGGGGGAGATTGAAAGCACAACATGCTCCCTTGGTGCTTTTTATAATTCATAACAAAATACACTGTCTCTTAGACTAACACCTCTATCTAGTGTATTTTAGAAAATAGTCCATGGAGAGTTGAGCTGGCAAAAGGATTGTGGAGATTGTGGAATTACTCCAAGATGCAAGAACATAGGTTTGCCAAGATTCAAGCAAAAGGACTCTACATTTTACATTTGTGAGAAATCACATTGAGTCCATAGGAAAGCCAATAGTATTAAAAGGGGTAAGGTTTTGTTGGTGAACAAAATGCTCATACGTGCACAAGTGATAGTCACCAAAAACATCCACAAGCTCTCCCACCAAAGTCTGTCTCTAGCCAAACATGCAAAATCGGTGCAACCAACATTCCTATCCCGGTGCCACCGATTCTAAGCCCTAGACAGACTCAGCCAAACCCTAGCCACTTCGGTGCAGCCAACACTGCTTTCGGTGCCATCGAGTTTGGTTGCCAATTTTCTGTTACGCAATTTCAAAACATTTGGTCCGTCCGAGAATGTTGAATCGGCATCACCGAGTTTGGTAATTCTGACCATTAGTCACCTTGTCGGTGCAACCGAGATTCCTATATCGGTCTCACCAAGATTAAAAAGTTGCCATCTTTTGGTCACTTTGGTACCACTGAGATAACATTTGGGTGTCACCAAGTTGGTCATTTTGTGTGTAACGGTTGGATTTTTGGGGATGCCTATATATACCCCTTCACCACCATCCACTCGAAAGAGAAGAACTCGGGACTATTCCATACCTATCCTATCAGATTTTGTAAGAGAGAACCACCTACCCTTGTGTTGAGATCAAGATCTTCCACTCCAACCATATGGATATTGATTTCTAGCCTCCCCAGGTTGCTTTCCACCAATCCCATCTCTTCTACCAAGCCAAATCTGTGAGAGGGTGATTGTGTGTTGAGGAGTCTATCATCTTGAAGCATAAGAGCAAGGAGTTCATCGTCATTAGCGAGCCTATTACCTTTTGGAGGGTGGTGCCTCCTAGATTGGTTAGGTGTCTCTTGGGAGCCTGCTACTTCGTGTTGTGGAGTGAACCAAGAAGTTTGTAAGGGCAAGGAGATCGGCTACTTCATGAAGATCTACCCCGAGTAAGGCTAGTCCTCCATGGACGTAGACCGTCATGGTATAGTCAAAGTTGGTTCTTTGTGGAACCCTCTATGGGTAGAGCTCTCCGTGGACTCTCGCGAATGTTACCCTCCGTGGGTTGTAGACTCCATGAATGTGGACGTACAATAGCACCACCTATCGGAACCACAGGAAAAATCATTGCATCTCCTATTGCGTTTGATCATCCTATCCCATCTCTTTACTTACATGTGCGATGTCTTTACTTTCTGCTGCCATACTTGTAGACATGCATGTGTAGGGCTTTTAGATTTGCTAGACTTGCTAAAATAGTTAAAATCTGCCAACTAATTAACTTGGGAAAAGGTTAGGTTTTAAATTCTTGATAGTAGTCTATTCACCCCCCCCCCCCCCCTCTAGACACTCTTCTATTGATCCTACATCCCCGCAGCTAGGATTTACAACCTCCCAACTGCAAGGATGTATACCCTCATCCGCCCCTCTGACAGCCCTCCGGGAGGCGGTCGGATAGTCCCCAGGACGGTGTCACAGATAGCCCTTCGGGAGGACCTTCAAAACTCGAACGGTCACTCGGACAACCCTTTGGGAGGACCTTCGAAACTCGGACGGTCACACGGAAAGCCCTTTGGGAGGCACTCACGAACTAAGACCGAAACTATGATCTCTCTACAGAGTTGCACACATACGGTGTCATCTAACCGGCAGGGCTTCGCCGTCCAGAACTAGTTCCTATCGGAACCCAGACAACCTTTCGGCACTACGAAACTATTTCGTGGGAGGGAGAGAGAATGCATGGCTTGTCTGAGAGAGTTCGAGTGTGGATGGAGAGCTGCTCTCCACCTCCTTTTATAGGGGAAGGAGGGGGTGGTGGTGGCTGAAAATTTCAGCCACATGACAAGCACCCACAAAACAAGGGGAAAGCATGTCCCCTTGTCCATGGCACCCCAACTTGGGGGCCCCAAATGGCGCCCCACCTCCTCCCAACCAGCCCCACATTTTGTGGGGGCTGCCCCCCACCATGGGGGGGCAACAATTTGTCCAGCCACAAGGGGGCTGCCCCCTAAAGGCGGTGCCCCCAAAACAGCCCCCACATATCATGGGATCTTGTCCCCTCACGCTGGGACAAGATGTTTTCCGCAACTATTACTTCTAAAAAATTTCGGAAGGTCCCAGAACATTTCCGGCACCCTCTAAAATTATCTGGACGTGCTTCGAAACATTTCCGGTATGGTTCGGGCATCCCCGTGATCAAATCACAAAGTGTCTGGCCAGATGATGAAGGATACCGTAACACCGAGAGGGCCCAGATATATCTCTCCATCATCGGAGGAGCAAATCCCAATCTTGAGCTATCAAGTTACTTGACATACTTTTCCATGAACCCGTAAGCCGCCGTCATAGCCACCCATTTACGGATGACGTTTAACAAAACCCAAAGTTCATGAAGCAAACATGAAGAAAGTCGATACTCTCATGGTCTAAGGAATCATGCAACCATTAACCATCTATGTGTTATTAACCATTAACTTGTGACGAATGTATCTCATAGCATAACATCAATTTGGGTCGATTCAACACAAATGTTCTTTTAACATTGATCCCTCAAAGTTGCTGGCATAGACATGCCTATGATCAGGAAAACAGAACCATCATGCAATACTTGAGAAAGTCTTAGAGGCCATACTAGGAATACATTTTACCGTTTATTATTCCACACGTGCATATGAGTCTTCCTTCGAGCCTTGTGGTTATTGCAGACTCGAGAACCATAGCAGTTATAGCATGGAACATAAACCTAATTATGAACAGGGAGATAATCAATAACATTTATTATTGCCTCTAGGGCATATCTCCTACAATGCATGCCCCCTACCAGGTGCACCAAAGATGTCGGGGCACAAATGCTCACAGTCACCTATGGTGATTAGAGGTCCCTTGCGGTTCAACAGGGGGGTCACATTGCACGAAGAGCGGAGAGCATGAGATAGCGCAATGATCAGGATGCATGCATTATAACCAGGTTCGGGATGCTGCTAAGCGTAAAACCCTACTCCTACTTTCGAGTGGATTGATTGGGGGAACACAAAGAACACAGTGCGCCTAGCCCTGGCAAGGACTGCTGCCGGGGAACGAGCAGTTGCGCTAGTACAAGTGTTCGGGGGTATGAATTGCCAACCTTGAGCTAGTTTGCCTTGGGCCTCCTTTTATAGTGCAAGGGGTCACCACAATGGCAAAACAGACATTATCTATTGATTAGATAGCAAAGCATAGCTATCATACCTAACTCTGGCATTTAGGACAAAATAGCATGATTACCTACCTAGGTGATGCTTGGGGTGCATCCCCGGCAAGGTCTAGCTACCGCTTGGCCGGTCGTTGCTTAAGAACTTGACACGCTGCAGGGCAGATGTCGATCAAGCGTAACTTCCTTTCGATGTGTAGCCACATGCTTAGCAAGAGCTGATTAGCTTCCTAAGGGCTCGAAACCAGATCGATAAGTGACGGGCGTAGCGATGCGGTGGCGTGGTGGCTGGCTGGCTCATGCCTGCCGAGGAATGGCCTGCCGGATCTTCTGGGAAGCGTGTGCGTCTTGGCCCCCGTCCAGTGTCGGGGGCATGCTTGGCGCATTGCAGCCTGGGCTTGAGCTGCCACATTGAGCTTACTAGAGTCAGGTCTTGATTGCTGGCGGGGTTCTTTGCTTCTACCTCATGTGCATAAGTCAAGGGGACTAGGTACCCCTGTACTAGAACACCGACACCATCCATGCTAGAAGCGCGATTGCAATGGTTCACCTTTTACACTCTTAGCCAAATAGAGCTCAACATCAGAGTTAAGCAACATAAAAGGTAAGCACAGTATCTTGGCAATCCCAATCTTTGACCAGAATCACAACTCAAAATAGATGCATAAAATGCAATATCGAAGACGCAGACCATACGTCGGACTTGAACATGTGCTCTGATGAGGCATGGACTAGCAAGACGCTAATTCGTGCGTGTAGATGGCCCCATATTTCCTGTGATGCTTGCTCAACAATTCGTCCCCGTTGTTCCACCTTGCAACCTCCAATAATAATCTCCACCCGTGCACGATGAATACATGAACAAAGATAATGATCCCTCGGATCAGCACGTAGGTGTAATGTGATGATCAACCCTTCATGGCTAATACATTTCATCGAAGGAAAATCATAGAAAATATACAAGATTGGATCGCCCAAAAACTGAACATTTTTTAACCTTGTTCATAACTCACAAATATGACTCAACTCCAAAAACTAATCTTACATTGACCGGGACTAGCCTATTATACAGGCAAAGACACGCCAACCACACATAACAAACAAACCTTTAAATGGACTCTCCTATCCTATCTCAACTAATCAAGTATTTTTCTCAATTAAAATAATTTGGCAACGTTGATCACATAGATCCCCTTACCTAATAACCAACTAAACGCACAACACATGGACTTCAAATATTCATGTTGCCTCAAGGTGTACGAAATGTGGGCTTAATTTCTTCTTGCTTTGGCTCTTCCTCTATGTCCAATCTGGAAATTCTTGTGTATCCTCTTCTATGCAATGGTATACATCCTATATGATGAGCAGCAACATATACTGATTCTCTTTAAAACACATGAGCAATTCTAAGTCGACAAAGCTAACGCACACCACCATTGTTTCCTCTGCGGAATATGGCCGCATTATTTTCTGCATGTTTTTGTTGGAACACGCAGTACGCTACGCTAGCGCCAAATAGATTTTTGTACCGTGCACCCAAGAACATGTTGGTCGAAATAGATCACACGATCGGGTTTACCACTACACGCGCAGTCACCACAGCGAATGTAGAGTTGGTGATGCGTGTAGTCGATTAGTCGATCCATCTCCTCCTTAGGTGATCTCCCACGTGCAGTGATCTCCCACAAACAGCTCCTCGCGGCTCCCTCGAACGGTTCATCACGGATCCCTCGAACGGTTCGAACAACCACCACATATGCGATGCCTCCAAGGTATCCACACGTACAAGGGCAGTGTCGGGCGGCGGACTGCTAGGTCCAATCGCACAACATGGTGGTGTGGGGAATGGCGGTGGCTGTCGACGGGAGGAAAAAGATCAAACCTGAAAGGTGCGCCCACTCCCCTTTTTATAGACCTCTGAGGTGGTCTCAACACTTGAGGCCCATGATGATTCTCGGCCCATTTTCCATTTGGATCCAATCCGAATGGGCTGCAATCCCTTAAGTGTGCGACCCTATAGGTTCACGTACACATGGACATGACCCGAGTCGATAGTCAGTAGTGGCTGCTAGCATAAATTGCCAACTCTCACGTGTGCCCAAAGTCGTTAGACGAACCTCGACAATGTGTCACATACAACATTCCTTTTGCCTCATGATACTGGTTGTAGAGCTCAAGGCGAGTACGTGTCACCCTTGTGGTAGCTCGACATCTCTTCACGAAACCGTGATGCAGATTCTCGAACTGGGTTAACAATTAACCCATGTCTCATGGCCATGCTTTCTAAATCTGATCACACGAGAGGGCCCAGAGAATATCTCTCTTCAGGGAGGGGCAAATCCCACCTTGGTTAACCATGTCTCACGCTATTTATCATGACTCATCCAAAAGCTACCTTTATAACTACCCAGTTACGGAGTAGCGTTTGAGAGACCGTAAGTAAGTCTATCCTCATCCCGAGAACATGCGATGACCTCAGGTCTAGGACATGGCATACACAATGTACTTGAGACTAATAGATGACATTATCTCGATGTGTCTCAAACTGGGTCTATCCGACTCCGTGATCTCAATCCCCGAGTCCATACTATCAGTTTAGCATCTCTATGCACATGACTTCTGAAACGTAGTCATCAACTAAATCGTATAATAGTAAAGGATATGTGTCCGCATAACCTTAACAACTAGGGACTATTAGAACAATCATCATACAATATATAGTCTTACAAAAAAGTCACATACTCATTGATACATATCACTGATCATGTTCAAGGACAATACAAAATACTCATGAATACATGGCAAATGAAATCATCACATGACTGCCTCTAGGGCATATCTCCAATAGTCTGTCACTTGCACTAGAGTCAATCATTTAGGCATCGTATGCCCATGGAACCTCATGAGCATCTCATGCTTCGATTGCGGGAGATGCTTCATTAATGGATCAACAACATTTGCATCCGTGTGTATCTTGCATATGTTTACATCACCTCTCTTGATAACATTGCGAATGAGGTTAAAACACCAGAGTATGTGTTGGGTTTTATGATGGTTATGTGGTTCCACTACTAGGAGAAAGCCTAGTAGTAGCGCTGGAAATACCCTTACTAGTAGCGCTGGGTCCAGCGCTACTGCTAAGGCGCTACAGCTAAGTTATAGCAGTAGCGCTGGTTAGTGCAGCGCTACTGCTAAGTCTGGTTAGCAGTAGCGCTGCACTTACCAGCGCTACTGCTAACTATGTGTAGCGCTGCAGAGGGGCAAGCGCTGCTGATAATCCAGCGCTGCTGCTGGATGGCTTCCAGCGCTACTGCTAGTATTACTGCTTTCACAGATTCATACCCCCTCTACGTATTTGTGATGTATTTATACAGGCTCTATATAGTAGTTTCATCAGATCATCATAATACATCATTGTCATATAAGAACTCCTCATCATCATCATTTTCATCCATGAGACATCATATAACAACTTGGTCACTAGTTATAATAACAACAACTCATCATCATCATTATATAACAACTCCTCATCATCATCATCAACTTGGGCATCAACTTGGTCACTAGGTCACAGGTCATATATAATCAGCACTAACTAATTGTTCTTAATACCTAGGACCTACTCCTGCTGCTCTCCCTCAGGTAAAATAGCATAAAACATGTGTAACACTCCTTCATCATATTGGAGAATGCATATGAACCTGTCTCCTAATTGTGGGCTACGCTTCTGATTGCTGCCCCTAGTACTTCTCTGTGATCCTTCACAATTTTCCTCTAGTCTTTGACTATTAAGACTTGCTCGCTTCGAGAAATGATGAATGCACTCATGTGAAATACAGGATATCTTGGCTGTAAGCTAACCATTGCCATGCAACCTTTAGAATCGATCCAACGAGGCACAACACTCATCGGGAGTCCCTGTTGAAGAACATCGTAGTAACATACTTAGCAATGAAGTTTAGCTTAAAAAATAATGTATGCAAAAGATGCATTCAGAACAAATAGTAAAAATCTTACCATATTTCCTAGATAGATGTGACCGTGGTTCAATATGCACACTAGTGGTCACATCATTTTGAGTACTAATATCTCGAAGTCCAGGAAAATAACCTGTCTTGACAGCATCAAGATCCTCAAGCCATGAAACATAATGATCTATCTCCTCGCAGTTTAGTTTAGCCCCGGGATAGTAGTAGGTGGTGTCTACCAAGCACTGGACATGTTTGCTTGAATGGAAATAAGTTGTCAACTATTTTTAAATAAACAATATAAATTACTTAAAGACACTGTCCCTCACTCATATATATATATATATGGTGGACACTCTCCCTCACTGAAAGACACACAAGGAGCCGAAATAGACCTAAAGTCAACCAGTTCCATATATCGAGCAATGACAAAGAAAAAATGCCCTATGTTTTGCCGGAATATCATTGAATTCCCACAATGGCAAATCACAAACACTAGATATGTCCTACATTGTAGCACAAGCCATGCTAAAATCCATGAAAAAAATATTAACTCGAATATAATATCACTAATACATCATCCAAAATAATCCAGTTAATGCATCATCAAATATTAACTAATACATCTCGAATATTATCATATAAGATCACTAATACAGATCAAATAATGTCGAATAATCTAAGTCACTAGAGGTTCCTGAGTCGTGGATGCTGTAGACCCAAAGATAAGGAACCATCACGGGATCATAACTCGGGTGAGATCCCTAAAGAATCTGCTAGGTATTGTTGAACCTGGCGTCCAACGCCGTCATGTAGCGACGAACATGCTCATCTTCCTCCCTAACACGGCGACGTACCACCTCCGCGGGGGCCCGCTCCCTCTACACCAAAAGTGGCCCACGTGACCGCCACCATAGAAGCTCCGGGTCGACAACGAGACCTTGATTCTCACCAAGCTCCGAGCCTGGGAAGGTAGCACCTCCCAGTGCTAGCCCGGCACAGTCCCGAACATGGAACCTATCAAGCAGGCACTTGCCGACCACTCGACGACGAGGATGCGGGCCGGGCATCATCGGTGTCGAGACAAATTCCTATGAGAAAATTTTCTTCTCGTTTAATCACTAATTTTTTAAACTCATTTTGATTCAGTTTTGCAGAATGTCGCTTCCTAGCAAATCACAACACTCCATATGCCTACTTTCTAGCACAAGTCATGCCAAAATTTCAACATGACCTTTGCTAAAAAGTGGACATATCGAGCGCATGAAATTCACCGGAATGGAAGTGAATCAACATTTCAGCGAAACATAGGCCACTCGGATCATTTGCATATAACTATAGAACTTGAAAAAAAATGCAATAAGGCTTTTCATATTTGGCACATTAATATTTGTCTCTAAACTAATTTAGCTAACAAACCTAACCATAGAATCAACCTAACCCTTGAATCAACCTAACCCCCCTAATCAACCTAACCCTAGAATCAACCTAACAACCTATCCCTAGAATCAACCTAACTCCCCTAATCAGCCTAATTCCTGGAATCAACCTAACAGACCTAACCCTAGAATCAGTATATTATTATGCATCAATCCATCCATCCATTAAGCTTTTCTAGCAGTGCAAAAACAGAGGGAGGAGGGAGAACGGGGGAGAGTGGGAGAGAGGAGGGAGGGAGAGCTACCGCTGCATGGATGGCTAGGACGGGAGGGACGGGATGGGGGAGGGCCGTTGCGTTAGGATGGCCGGGACGGGGAGGGCCGCCATGTGGGGTGAATGGCCGGGATGTGGGAGCGCCGCCGCAAGGGAGATAGTGGAGAGGGAGGGAGTGAGGGGCGGCGGCGGTGCTGGGAGAGGGAGGAAGTGAGGGGCGGTGGCGCAGGGAGAGGGAGGGAGGAGGGAGAGAGGGAGACAGTGAGAGAGAGGGGCCATGCAGGGCGAAGAGGATAAGTGCATGGCCCACTTAGCAGTAGCACGGGTGGGAAACAAACGCTACTAATATTATGTTAGCAGTAGCACTAGTTCGGAAAGCATGCTACTACTAAATCTAGGCCGACGGCAATGGTGGGTCAATATTAGTAGTAGCACGTTCTTGAAAGCCAGTGCTACTGCTAAGTGTTAGCAGCAACACTTTTTCTAGACGCGCGCTACTGATATGTAGCAGTAGCGCCTCCTTTTATCCAGCGCTACTACTAAGGTTCCGTGTATAAGGTTTTCCCTAGTAGTGTTCCTTGACTTGTGCGATAGCACTACTATTATTACAATAGAGGTCCAACGGATTGGAGGAGTCCTGAACCACTCCAAGATCATAAATAAAATTCTTCACCCAAACACCTTCTTTTGCAGCTTCAAAAGTCGCAATGTACTCAGCCTCTGTTGTAGAATCAGCTACCGTAACTTGCTTGGCACTCCTCCAGCTCACTACTCCTCCGTTCAGAATGAACACAAAACCAGATTGTGATCGACTATCATCCCTATCGATTTGGAAACTAGCATAAGTGTAACTCTTTACAACGAGATCGTCCTCACCTCCATAAACTAGGAACATATCCTTTGTCCTTCTCCAGTATTTAAGGATATTATTTACCGCTGTCTAGTGACTCCCACCTGAATCAGCCTGGTAACTGCCTACTATGCTTAGAGCAAAGCTAACATCGGGACGAGTACATACCATAACATACATGATGGACCCGACAACCGAAGCAGACTGAATCCCATCCATGCGTCTTCGCTCATGAGGAGTCGAAGGACTCCGAGTCTTGCTAAGACAAATGCCATGTGACATGGGCAAGAAACCTTTCTTGGCATCTTGCATGTTGAACCGCTTCAACACCTTTTCCATATACGTACTTTGGCTTATTCCAATAAGACTTCTAGATTTATCTCTATATATCTTAATTCCCAAAATATAAGCTGCTTCTCCCAAGTATTTCATCAAAAAAATATTTTTCAACGAGTCCTTGACAGTTTCAAGAATTTGAACATCATTTCCAATCAACAATATGTCATCCACATACAAGATCATAAATGCAATTGAGCTCCACTGACCTTCTTGAATACACAATGATAATAGTCATTCTTGATGAAGCCAAACTGTTTGACCACTTCATGAAAACGAATGTTCCAATTCCGAGATGCTTGCCTCAATCCATAAATGGATCTCTGAAGCTTGCATACCATGCCAACATTCTTTTTATCAACAAAAACCCTAGGGATGTGTCATATACACATCCTCAGTTAAATTTCCATTAAGGAAAGCTGTTTTGACATCCATCTGCCATATCTCATAGCCGAAATACGCAGCTATAGCAAGAATGATCTGAATTGATTTAGGCATCGGTTCTGGTGGATATGTCTCGCCGTTGTACACTCCTTCAACTTGTCGATAACCTTTAGCGACAAGTCGAGCCTTATGGACTCTAACATTTCCATCCATCTTAGTTTTCTTCTTAAAGATCCATTTGCACTCAATGGCTCGAATGCCATCTGGCGAATCAACTAAGTTCCAAACTTTATTGTCATCCATGGACTTTAATTTGGATCTCATGGCCTCAAGCCATAACTCGCAATCAAGGATCACCATCACTTCCGCATACATGGTTGGTTCATTGTTCTCCAAGAAAAACACATTGCAGACGTCATATTGCGCAACCTTTCTGACCTAGGTGGAACTGGTGCCAACTCCACTACGGGTTCTCTGACTAACTCTGGTGTGATTGAATCACCTGTTGGAAGGTCCCCTTGTGGCTCTTTCATTTATTCAAGTCTGACCGACCTCCCACTAGCCTTCCATTGAGAAATTCTTTCTCAAGGAAAACTCCATGTCGAGCGACAAACACATTGCCCTCTTCACGGTTGTAGAAGTAATATCCCAAGGTTTCCCTAGGATATCCCATGAACATGAACTTGTCCGACTTGGGTGTGAGCTTGTCCTACTAGAGTCACTTGACATATGCTTCACAACCCCAAATCTTTATAAAAGACAAGCTATGACTCTTTGCAGTAAAAGCACCAATTTCTGTACCGGTTCCGGAAGAGCGAAGAGAAAGGGGATGTTTTGTTAATGGGAACAAGGAACTGTTTATAGCTGTCGCGATATAAATAACTATACTCATCTGAGCCGCAGGAACATGTACATACGAAATACGAGAATTTCCACCTTGTTGAAGCTCTGGTGGTGCTACCCAAAGACTTAAATGAATAGCCATCGCTGTTAAGAACAACTGAGATCCAATGAGAATTTGTGCGTAGCTTTTTGTCTTTGACATAAAAAAATAAGGTTGTAATAACGAAACTGACATTTTATTTTCCTTGCCTTGCAAGTGGAACAATAAAGACTATATAGTTATTTTGATTCTATAAACAATCAAAGGATTTCGCATGCTTTCCATGGAATGACGGAATTCCATATCTCATATGGTGTCTTATCTATAGACTTTGATGGTACTCTGTTTAGTGTGAAAGTCGCGGTTTCTAGAGCGTATCCCCAAAATTACAAGTGTAAATCCAACTGGCTCATCATCGATAGGACCATGTCTAAAAAAGTCCGATTGCTCCGTTCCGACACACCATTTCTCTGTGGTGTACCTGGAGGAGTGAGTTGTGGAACTATTGCATGGATCTTTAGATGATCATCAAACTCTTGGATCATATACTTGATAGCCCTCAAGAATAGGGGATCGCAACAGTTTTCGAGGCTAGAGTATTCAACCCAAATTTATTGATACGACACAAGGGGAGCCAAAGAATATTCTTGAGAATTAGCAGCTTAGTTGTCAATTCAACCACAACGGAAAGACTTAATATTTGCAGCAAAGTATTTAGTAACAAAGTAGTATGGAAGTAACGGTAATGATGGCAAAAGTGACAGTAGTACTTTTGTAGTGATTGTAACAGTAGCAACAGAAAAGTAACTTAGCAAGGATCAATATGTGAAAAGCTCATAGGTAATGGATCAATGATGGATAATTATGTCGGATGACATTCATCATGTAACAGTTATACCATAGGGTGACACATAACTAGATCCAATTCATCAATGTAATGTAGGCATGTATTCCATATATAGTTATACGTGCTTATGGAAAAGAACTTGCATGACATCTTTTGTCCTACCCTCCCATAGCAGACGGGTCCTAATGGAAACTAAGGGATATTAAGGCCTACTTTAATAGAGAACTGGACCAAAGCATTAGCACAAAGTGAATACATGAACTCCTCAAACTACGATAATTACCGGAAACAATCCCAGTTAGTGTCACCCTGGGGGATGCAGATCATAACTCATAATAGGTGTCTACAACTTGCAAGATAGGATCAAGAAAACATATATATATTCATGAAAACATAATAGGTTCATATCTGAAATCGTGGCACTCGGGCCCTAGTGACAAGTATTAAGCATAGAAAAGTCATAGAAACATCAATCTCAGAACATAGTGGATACTAGGGATCAAACCCTAACAAAACTAACTCGATTACATGGTAATTCTCATCCAACCCATCACCGTCCAGCAAGCCTATGATGGAATTACTCATGAACAATGGAGAGCATCATGGTTGGTGATGAAGGATGGTTGGTGATGATGATGGCCTCATTTTCCCCTCTTCGAAGCCAAAAACGGACTCCAGATCTGGCCTCCTGAGGAAGAACAGGAGGTGGTGGTGGCTCCGTATTGTGAAATGCGATGAACTCTTCTCTCTGGTCTTTTTTCTCCACGGATGTGAATATATGGAGTTGGAATAGAGGTCGATGGAGTTCCAGGGGGCCCACAAGCCTGCTAAGCATGGCCAGGGGGTGGCCACACCCCCTGGCTTGTGGCCAATAGGTGCCCCCCTCCGGTTGATTCTTTTGCAAGCAATTTTTATGAATACCAAAAATAATATCCATAAATTTTAAGGTCAATACGAGGACTTTTATTTTTGCACAAAAATAACACCAAGGCAATTCTTCTGAAAATAGCGTCAGTCCGGGTTAGATACATTCAAATCATGCAAATTAGAATCCAAAACAAGAGAAAAAGAGTTTGGAAAAGTGGATATGATGGAGACGTATCAACTTCCCAAGCTTAACCCATTGCTTGTCCTCAAGCAATTTAGTTGATAAACTGAAAGTGATAAATAAAACTTTTACAAACTTTGTTTGATCTTGTTGTTGTAAATATGTCTAACTGATGTTCTGATTTTTTAGCAAAGATTATAGACTAACCACGTTCACAATAACATTTAGGCTCACATTTACTCATATCAATGGCATAATCAACTAGCGAGCAATAATAATAGCTCTCGGATGACAACACTTTTATCAAAACAATCATGATACAATATGATATAGTGGTATCTCGCTAGCCCTTTCTGAGACCGCAAAACATAAATGCAGAGCACCCCTAAAGAAAAAGGGCTGACTGGACATTGTATTCATGGTAAAAGAGATCCAGTCACACTCATACTCAATATCAATTAATAGCAAAGCATACAAATGATGATGGTGCTCTCTAACTGGTGCTTTTTATAAGAGGAGGATGACTCAACAGCAAAGCAAAATAGATAGGCCCTTCTCAGAGGGAAGCATTGATTTGTAGAAGTGCTAGAGCTTGAGCTTTTAAAACATGGATGAATAATAATTTTGAGCGATATGCTTAGTACAAATTAAGGCTAGCAAAAGACTAGGGAGCGACCAACTAGAGAGCGACAACAATCATCAACATGCTTTGAGATTAACGAAGATTGAATGCAAGCATGAGTAGGATATAAATCACCATGAACATAAATATCATGGAGGCTATGTTGCTTTTGTTTCAACTACATGCATGAACATGTGCCAAGTCCAGCCACTTGAATCACTCAAAGGACGATAACATCCTATCATACTACATCACAACCATTTTAATATGCATGTTGGCACTCAAGACAAACCATTATCCACACTTAGCTAATTAAGCATGGCATGAGTAACTATAATCTCTAATTGTCATTGCAAATGTGTTTCACCCATAATGGGCTGAATTTGGAACGATGAGCTAATCATATTTACAAAATCAAAATAGGTCGAGTTCGTACCAGCTTTTCTCCATCTCAATCTTTTCATCATATATCGTCATTATTGCCTTTCACTTGCACGGCCAAACGGTGTGAATAATAATTAGAGTGCACGTGCATTGGACTAAGCTGGAATCTGCAAACAATAATTCAAAGAAGAAGGCAAGTTAATATGGGATCTTTGATATTTAAACAATACTGCATATGAGAGCCACTCAACATTTTCATTGTTCTCTTCTCCTTACGACCCAAAGAAAGAAATTTCAAACAAGAACGAGAAAAACTATTTACACTAGAAAGTTCCCAACAAGAAAAAGAAGAACGAGAAATCTTTTTGGGTTTTCTTATAATGCTACAATTGAACAGACTAGAAGGTAAAGCTATAACTAATTTTTTTTGGATTTTCTCAAGGTTAATTAAGCACACAAGTAAAAGAGGAAAGAAGAAATAAACTACCATGGATAGTATAAAAAAAGTATGAGCATCGACAACTAAAATGAGTGTGTGAACATGAATGTAATGTCGGTGAGAAATACGTACTCCCCTAAGCTTAGGCTTTTGGCCTAAGTTGGTCTAGGGCCATGGATGAAAATAACCATCTCCTGGATACTCCAAAGGGTCCCGAGGGTTCCACTGGTTGGGGAACTCCTGTGGCTCCCACTGAAAAACTAGATCAGGATACGGATCAAGGGGTGGTGCCGGCTGAGGTGCTGGGGGTTGCGACAGACCCCAATATTTGTAGATGTCACCGGGCATAATAATGTGCCTTCCTGAATGAATATTGAACAAAGAAGCAGGCAGAGTAATAATCTCACACGTACCTTGACTAAACACTAAGTTGTAAAGCAGCCTCCTATCATTATTCTTCTTAATAAAATCATGTGTTACCATGTCATAGTCTAAATATCTTGTAGGTAGCAGCATTTCCTCTTCCTCATCAAGCCTAAAAGGTATCTTAAAGTGTTTGGCTAGACGAGATGCATAGACACCTCCGGATATGGGGCCCTTCAAACTGTTTGAGTTCAACCATTGGGCCACCATAGCGCCCGGACTAAAAGTTCTATCACCAAGTAAATCGTGGTGTAGAATGGCGAGGTCGGGAGCACTAAGGCATCCACTCTCCCCACGACCAACTAAACATCTCCCCGCAAATAATGAATAATGGCGTATAGCAGGAAAAGGTAAACTAGCTTCTCTTGTCTTTGACACCCCTCTCTCTTCCCCCGCAGTGGTTACGGTAATAAAGTCATCCATGTCTCTAGGACATGGTTCACTAATGCTGCCCTCATAAAGTATTTTGCAAACATTGCAAAAAGCTTAAAGTGGCATCTTCTTGGGCACAACATACAAGTAAAACTCTACCATGGGAGGATCCTCCCTAGGATAAAAGTGGAAGTTTTGCACAAAGATATTAGTGAATAAGAGGTACTGGTCACACTTATCATTGAGGAAGTCGGTGATGCCTACATTCTCTGCCAAATAATATAAATCTTCATAAATTTTGGCCGCCCTCAAGAATGCATCACTTGGCCATTCACATGGTCAAACTTTTGTGTCTCGAGGAAGATTGTATTTGGACTTCTTCTTCACCTCATTTTCATCTTCTTTAGAGCCCCATCTTGAAGAGCCTCTTAATAATCTCCTCATCATTTCTTTCTCTGAAAAAATTCCGAAATTTTTAGTGACTCAAAATAAAGGTGAAAAAACTCAACAAAACTTATAGCAACTACTCCACAAGCGCCTAGAGGCTATATCATGCATGAAAACTACTTGGGACCATACAAATTTAACATGCAAGCTCAAGAACAAGGTCACCACAACAGAAAAAATTTGCAATAAATAAAGCACTAGCACAAAATCTAATTGGACCATTAGAGGAGTCACATACCGAAGATCAATCCCCTAAAACGGTTTTGCAATTGGAGCTTTCCACGAGGAGATCGAAAATGGCAGCAAAATGAGATAGAATATGAGTTTGAGCAATGGTGGGATTTTTTTCTGGAGGAAGACAAAGTGGATGGGTGCTGGAATAAGTGAGGGGGGCCTACGTGGGACCCACAAGCCACCTAGGCACAGCTAGGGGGTGGCCATGCCCTGTGATCTTGTGGCTCACTAGTGCAGCCCCCATATATGTACTCAGTGCCAGATATTCTTAAATATTCCAGAAAAAATCATACTACATTTTGAGGGCATTTGAAGAACTTTTATTTTCAGGTCATTTTTCTATTGCACGGAAAACTCAGAAAACAGAAAAATAATAGCATTTTTACTTTATATAATCTAACTAACAGAAAGTAAAAGTTGGGTGCAGAAGGTTGTGCTTTCTAGATTCATCCATCTCATGTTCATTAAAAGGAATTCATTAACAAGGTTGATCAAGTCTTATTAACAAACTTCTTTCTAATAACATGAAACCGGAGAATTTTCGAATAACACTAAGTTAGCTCAATGGGGATATGCATATCCCAAACAATAATATTCATATTTCTTCTTGACAGTATGGAGAGGGAATTCAAAATCTCCAACAATAATCATTGAAATTTTTTCAATGGAGTTGATACTATGAACTTGATGTTGTTTCTTCGGAAAGTGTACCGTATGCTCATTACCATTAACATGAAAAGTGACATTGCCCTTGTTGCAATCAATAACATCCCCTGCATTATTCAAAAAGTTTCTACCAAGGATGATCGACGTAATGTCGTCCTCGAGAATACCAAGAATAACAATGTCCGTTAGGATAGTAACATTTGCAACTACATCAGGCACATCCTCACAAATATCGATGGGTAAAGCAGTTGATTTATCAGCCATTTGCAAACAGATTTTGGTAGGTGTCAACTTATTCAAATCAAGTCTATGATATAAAGAGAAAGGCATAACACTAACACCAGCTCCAAGATCACATAAAGCAGTTTTAACATAATTTCTTTTAATAGAGCATGGTATAGTTGGTATTCCTAGATCTCCTAATTTCTTTGGTACTCCACCCTTACAAGTATAATTAGCAAGCATGGTGGAAATCTCAGCTTCCAGTATCTTTCTTTTATTTGATAGAATATATTTCATATACTTAGCATAAGGAGACATTTTCAGAATATCAGTCAAGCGCATACGCAAAAATACATGTCTAAGCATTTCAACAAAACGCTCAAAGTCCTCATCATCGTTTTTCTTGGATGGTTTAGGAGGAAAGGGATGGGTTTCCAAACCCATGTTTCTCTTTCTTTACCATGCTCAATCTACACATCATTATCATTTGTCATATCTTCTATTCTTAGGTTGTCACATCATTATCATGTCAAAACGCTCAAAGTCTCTTTTGTCATATCTTCTATTCTTAGGTTGTGGGTTATCAAGATCAACAACAGGTTCAATCTACACATCATTATCATTATTAGGTTGAGCATCAACATGAACAACATCATTAATATTATCACTAGGCTCATGTTCATCACTAGATGGTGTCTCGGCATCAGAAACATAAATAGCATTTGGGTTTTCAGGTGTATCTATAACAGGTTCACTAGCAGCATACAAAGTTCTATCATCATACTTTTTCCTCTTATTACTGGAACGACTAGGTGCATCAGTATTAATTCCCTGAGAATCTTGCTCAATTCTCTTAGGATGGCCCTCGGGATATAAAGGTTCCTGATCATTTTACCACCTCTAGTCACAACTCTAACAGAATGATCATTGATCTTACTATTCATCTCATTAAGCAAATCATTTTGTGCCTTAAGTACTTGTTCTACTTGAGTAGTTACCATGGAAGCATGTTTACTAATAAGCTTAAGATTATTAATAGTTGTACTCATATAATCACCTAAGCGACCAAGCATGTAAACATTATGTTTCAATTGTCTACTAACATAAGCATTGAAATTTTCTTGCTTAACAAAATTATCAAACTCATCCAAGCATTGGCTGGCAGACTTATTATAAGGAATATCACCTTCATCAAATCTACGGAGAGAAATTACCTATATTACCCGTGTCGGGTTATCAACACCATGTATTTCTTCAATAGGTGGTAGATTCTTAACATCTTCAGCTTTAATACCTTTTTCTTTCATAGATCTCTCTGCCTCTTGCATATCTTCCGGACTGAGAAATAGAATACCTCTTTTCTTTAGAGTGGGCTTTGAGGTGGTTCGGGAATAGTCCAATCATTATCATTACTCAATATAATATTCAATAGTAGTTCTGCTTGTTCAATTGTTCATTCTCTGAAAGCACAACAAACACAACTATCTAGGTGGCCCCTAGAAGCATCGGTTAGTCCATTATAGAAGATATCAAGTATTTCGAATTTCTTGAGAGGATGATCAGGCAAAACATTAAGTAATTGGAGAAGCCTCCCCCAAGCTTGCGGGAGACTCTCTTCTTCAATTTGTAGGAAGTTAAATATTCCTGCAAGGCAGCTTGTTTCTTATGGGTAAGAAAATATATTTCAAAGAAGTAATATATCATATCCTGGGGACTACGCACACAACCAGGAGCAAGATAATTAAACCATATCTTAGCATCACCCTTTAATGAGAAAGGAAACAACTTAAGAATATAGTAATAACGAATTTTTTCCTCATGAGTAAATAGGGTGGCCATATCATTCAATTTAGTAAGATGTGCCACAACAGTTTTAGGTTCATAACCATGCAAAGGATCAGATTCAACCAAACTAATTAACTCAGGATTGACAGAGAATTCATAATCCTTATTAGTAACAAAGATAGGAAGTAGCAAACTTACGATCATATTGCATTCTAGCATTCAAAGATTTTTCCTTCGACTTGCATAGCAATTTCTTAAGATCATCTCTATCCTTACAAGCAAGAAAGTCCCTAGCCACTTCTCCTTCCATGACATAACCCTTAGGTATATTAGGCAATTCATATCTAGGAGAGCTAGGTCTAGCAGGTGTCTCACAGTGTTTAGTTTCAATAATTTCATCAGTTTCAGAAATATCATCAGTTTCAGCATTGACTCTAGAAATTTGTTCATCAAGAAATTCACCACGTGGCACGGTATTATCAAGCAAAGTATCATAATAAGCATCATGCATAGCATAAGTGGCATCATCAATTACTTGCAACATATCAGGATCAATAGCAGGTGGTGGTGTCGCAAATTTACTCATAACAGAAGGTGAATCAAGTGCCGAGCTAGATGGCAGTTCCTTACCTCCCCTCGTAGTACAGGGATAGATCTTGGTTTTTGGGTCTTTCGGATTCTTCAATGTGATCAACACATATAAATCCCAAGTGAGTCAGAGAATAGAGCTATGCTCCCCGGCAACGGTGCTAGAAAAAGGTCTTGATAAACCACAAGTATAAGGGATCGCAATAGTTTTTGAGGGTAGAGTATTCAACCCAAATTTATTGATTCGACACAAGGGGACCCAAATAATATTCTCGAGTATTAGAACCTAAGTTGTCAATTCAACCACACTAGAAAGACTTAATTTCAGCAGCAAAGTATTTAGTAGCAAAGTAGTATGGAATTAACGGCAACGATGGCAAAAGTGAAAGTAGTAGTTTTATAGTGATTGTAACAGTAGCACGGAAAAGTAACTTAGCAAGGATCAATATGTGAAAAGCTCGTATGCAATGGATCAGTGATGGATAATTATGTCAGATGGCATTCATCATATAAAATTTATAACATAGGGTGACACGGAACTAGCTCCAATTCATCAAAGTAATGTAGGCATGCATTCCATATATAGTCATATGTGCTTATGGAAAAGAACTTGCATGACATCTGTTGTCCTACCATCCCATGGCAGCGGGGTCCTAATGGAAATTAAGGGATATTATGGCCTCCTTTTAATAGAGAACCAGACCAAAGCATTAGCACTTAGTGAATACATGAACTCCTCAAACTACGGTAATCACCAGAAAGAATCCTAGTTATTGTCACCCTGGGGGATGCGGATCATAGCTCGTAATAGGTGTCTACAACTTGCAAGATAGGATCAAGAACACATATATATTTATAAAAATATAATAGGTTCAGATCTAAAATCATGGCACTCGGTCCCTAGTGACAAGCATTAAGCATAGCAATGTCATAGCAACATCAATCTCAGAACATAGTGGATACTAGGGATCAAACCCTAACAAAACTAACTCGATTACATGGTAAATATCATCCAACCCATCACCGTCCAAAGAGCCTACGATGGAATTACTCATGAACGATGGAGATCATCATGGAATTGGTGATGGAGGATGGTTGGTGATGATGATGGCGTCAATTTCCCCTCTCCGGAGCCCAAAACGTACTACAGATCTGGCCTCCCAAAGAAGATCAGGAGGTGGCGGCGGCTTCGTATCATGAAACGCGATGAATCCTCTCTCTGATTTTTTCTCTGCATATGTGAATATATGGAGTTGGAATTGAGGTCGGTGGAGCTCCAAGGGGTCCACAAGCCTGCTAGGTGCGGCCAAGGGGTGGGTCGCGCCCCCTGGCTTGTGGCAAATGGGTGGCCCCCTCCGGTTGATTCTTTCACCAGTATTTTCTATTAATCCCAAAATTAATCTCCGTAAATTTGTAGGTCAATCCGAGAACTTTTATTTCTGCACAAAAATAACACCAAGGCAATTCTGCTGAAAACAACATTAGTCCAGGTTAGTTCCATTCAAATCATGCAAATTAGAGTCCAAAAAAGGGCAAAAGTGTTTGGAAAAGTGGACACGATGGAGACGTATCAATACTCACCGCCACGATTAGATCACAGAAGCTTGATTGTCTTGCCGAGTTGATTTTCCACTTCATTCTGAAACTCCTTGAAATTTTCAAAAGTTTCCGACTTGTGCCTCATCAAGTAGACATATCCATATCTACTAAAGTCGTCGGTAAAAGTCACGAAGTATTGGAAACCACCTCTAGATGTCATGCTCATTGGCCCACATACATTACTATGTATAAGTTCCAATAGCTCAGACGCCCTCTCCCAACTCTTTGCAAAATGAGTCTTAGTCATCCTGCCGAGTGGACATGAATCACATGTCTCGTATGATTCTAAATCAAATGAAGTCAGAATTTCATCATCATGGAGCTTCTGCATGCGCTTTTGACTAATGTGTCCTAGTCGACAATGCCAGATGTAAGCCGGATCTATCTCGTTAGGCTTATCCCTCTTGACATTTATGTTATAGACCGATTCACCTTCAAGATCTAATATAAATTACTCGTTCCCAACAGGCGTAAAGCCATAAATCATTTTATTCAAGTAAATGAACAACCATTGTCCTTAATACTGAATTCATAACCTTGCCTCATCAAACATGAGGCCGAAATAATGTTTCAGTTAATGCAGGAACATAATAACAATTATGAAGTTCCATTGTAAATCCTGAAGATAAAGTAAGTTGCATGGTGCCGACGGCTAATGCATCAACTCTTGCTTTATTCCCGAGGCGTATGTCAACTTCTCCTCTTGCAACATTCCTAGTCCTTTTTAGCCCCTGCATCGAGTTGCATATGTGAATAACTGATCCGGTATCATATACCCAATAGCTACTAGACATATCAGCAAGAAAAATGTCTATAACATATACAACAAGTGTACGTGAAGAAGAAGTCACACTTCTAGTCTTGTTGCCTATCTAGGCAAGCCAGTTGCCGCGGTTCCTCTTCCAGTGACCAGTTTCCTTGTAGTGAAAGCAAACGGTCCCCATGTTTGGTCCCGACTTGGTCACGGCAACGACAGTAGGAGTTGCCTCCTTGCCCTTTGCCTTAGTCTTTTTCTTGGACCAACTCTTCTTGAACTTTGTCGTGTTCTGCACCATCAACACTTGATGCATGCCTTTCTTGATATCCTGCTCTGACACTTTTAGCATCCCATGCAATTTAGTGATCTTCTTTTCCATGCCATGCATATGGAACTTCAAGATGAATGCCCCATAGCTAGTCGGAAGAGAATCTAGAATTGTATCTGTGGACAGTTCGTCCCCAAGTAGGAAGCCTAACCGATCCAAAGCTTGCATGTATCCGATCATCTTGATCACATGCGGGCTCAGTGGATCACCCTCTTTTATCTTAAAATCCACTAAGGATCGCCAGACGTTGAACCTTTCGGTCCTTTCCTGCATCTGAAACATGCTCTTGAGGTTCTCGATCATATGGAAAGCCTCAATGTTTTTGAAATGCTACTTCGGATTAGGCTCTATAGAAGCCAGCATGAGACAGCTGATCTCGTTTGACTCATCAGCGAGTTTCTGGTGGGCATTCTTGGTTGTGGCAATAGCATTCTCGACAGGTTCCTCTGGAAGGGGTTCCTCTAGAACATGTTCCTTTTTATCATGCCTGAGAAAAACTCTCACATTTTTATACCAGGTGGTAAAGTTTGTTCCATTCAGTTTATCCTTTTCTAGGATTGATTTCAATGAAAAACTGGGTTGAGCAGGTGGTGCCATTGATCTACAATAGAAATATGCAAAACACTAAGACATGTATTCATAAAGAGTAATTTAATTTAAAAAATTTAATAAGAAGATTACTCCCACAAAAATCAACATCCCTCCGTCCATTCTTAGTGATTCAAGATCTAAGATCCACATGTCAACTAGTGAGCTTTTGCATCACTGCTAGAAGACTAGATCTCTTGGTAAGCAACACTTGCTAATCGTATATCTATATGACTCTTGTTTGTCGGGGACATCTCATGCCACACTAACTCTTATGCCTCGAGGCCCAAAACTGTTTTGATAGCCCTGACAAGTTAACCAATGCTTAGCTCGTAAGTATGCGACATAAATACACCACATTAAGGAGAATTAGTAACACCCTAATTTTATAGGCCCACAACTAAAAATACTTAACATGTGATGGTGCAGCAATGGGCAAGGCAATGTTACTTGACATTCTGTGAGGGGTCACCCTACTTAAAACATCTATCATGCAAAAGAAGGGCACATAAAAGGGATAAACTTTCATATGCAGTTTATATATGTGTGATAAGGTATAACCCCTTCCATAAACGCATGGTGATCTCCATATCGACGTGCGTTGCATGCCCATGGCGATCTCCATCCCCATGCATGGTTGCCCTTGCGGTGATCTCCATCTCCACACATGGTGTCAACTGCCAAGTGTTACATAAGATACTATGCTATTACAAACTAATAGCTATGAGAGAAAATTGTATTACAAGGCATCTCATGTTGACACGCATGTCATTAGTAAAATAATGGGACAACCATATGGATCCAGCAGGTTGCCACACTCATGACACGCATGTCATGATTTAATAAAATAGAAGCAACATTCATGCGCTATACCAAATCACAAGCATTCCAACCAAAAACAAGTCAAATGTTCTACCGCCAAAAATAAAACCAACCAAAAATCTATTTTCCAAGAGGATGACCTCAAAAATATCACTGAAAACGACAAAGCCATTGAAGGTTAAATGCATCTTTTCGTGTTGTTTAGTTTGACAGGTCATGGACCGAAAACGGAGTTCGTATGAAAAAGTTATGCCCATTGCACTGTGACTGCTCCAACAGATTTTTGCACTATGGAAATCACATTTCCACGGTGTTGATCTTCTCCTAGTTCAATCAATGTCATTGATCTTCGCATGCTGCATCTGGAATTACCTTCCGTTGTCTACCCCGATGGCCAAAACTGACCGGTAGGGGTTATTCGTGTCAGGATGTCAGCATCACGATCACGGAAGCTAGATCACGAAACCAACCTTCAACAGTGATGTGCACAGCTGATCTCATCGACCTGCACCTAAACTGATCTACATATCTCATATGCAAATCACCGAATCTATCACCACACAATGGAAGCTCTGATACCATTGTTGGAACATGCGATATGCTATGCTAGCGCCAAATAAAAAAATCTATCATGCAACCAAGAACATGGTGCTGAAAATAGATCAGGGGATCGTGTTTACCACTAGACGCGCAGTCACCGCAGCGGACGTAGAGTTGGTGATGCATGTAGTCGATCGGTCGATTCATCTGCTCCTTAGCTGATCCCCCACAAGCACTGATCTCCCACGAATAGCTCCTCACGGATCCCTCGAATAGTTCATTAGGAATCCCTCGAACGGTTTGTCCAAGCACCGCAGGTGTAATGCCTCCAAGGTATCCACACGTACGGGGGCAGCATCTGACAGCGGACTGCTAGATCTGATCGCATGGCATGGTGGCGTGAGGAGTGGCGGTGGCTGTCGACAGGAGGAAAAAGATCAACCCTGAAAGGTGCGCCCACTCCCCTTTATATAGGCCTTGGAGGTGGGCTCAACACTTGAGGCCCACGACGAGTCTAATCCCATTTTACATTCGGATCCAATCCGAATGGGCTGCAATGCCTTAAGTGCGTGACCCTCTAGGTTCACGTACACATGGACACGACCCGAGTTGATAGTCGGTAGCGACTCCTAGCATAACGTGCCAATTCCCATGTGTGCGCAAAGTCATTAGACGAACCTCGACAATGTGTCTTATACAACATTACTTTTTCCTCGTGATATAGGTTGTAGAGCTCAAGGTGAGTACTTGTCACCCTTGTGGTATCTCAACATCTCTTCTCGAAACTGTGATGCATATTCACGAACTGGATTAACACTTAAAATGTTGGAAATATGCCCTAGAGGCAATAATAAATGGTTATTATTATATTTCCTTGTTCATGATAATCGTTTATTATCCATGCTATAATTGTATTGACTCGAAACACATTGCATGTGTGGATACATAGACAACACTTTGTCCCTAGTATGCCTCTGGTAGACTTGCTCGTTGATCAAAGATGGTCAAGGTTTCCTAGACTTGGACATAAGATGTCATTTGATAACAGGATCACATCATTGGGAGAATGATGTGATGGACAAGCCCCAAACTATAAACATAGCATATGATCGTGTCAGTTTATTGCTATAGTTTTCTGCATGTCAAGTATCTGTTCCAATGACCATGAGATCATGCAACTCACTGACGCTAGAGGAGTACCTTGTGTGTATGAAACGTCGCAATGTAACTGCGTGACTATAAAGATGCTCTACAGGTATCTCTGAGGGTGTCTGTTGAGTGAGCATGGATCAAGACTGGAATTTGTTACTCCGTGTGACGGACAGGTATCTCAGGGCCCACTCGGTAATACAAAATCACAACAAGCCTTGCAGGCAATGTGACTAAAGTGTTAGCACAGGATCTTGTATTATCGAGCAAGTAAAGAGACTTGATGGTAATAGGATTGAACTAGGTATAGAGATACCGACGATCGAATCTCGGGCAAGTAACATACCGAAGAACAAAGGGAACGTCATACGAGACTAGTTGAATCCTTGACATAGAGGTTCAACCGATAAAGATCTTTGTAGAATATGTAGGAACCAATATGGGCATCCAGGTCCCACTATTGGTTATTGACCATAGAGGAGTCTCGGTCATCTCTACATAGTTCTCGAACCCACAGGGTCTGCACACTTAAGGCTCGGTGACGTTTTGGTTGTATAGAGTTATGTGTGGTCGTGACCGAAGGTTGTTCAGAGTCCCGGATGAGATCTGGGACGTCACGAGGAGATCCATAATGGTCCGGAGGTAAAGATTGATATATAGGAAGTTCCATTTTGGTAACCGGAAAAGATTCAAGCACTTCGGTAGTGTATCGGGAGTGCCTGGAGGGTACCGGGGAACCATCAGGAGGGGCCTCTTGCCCCAAAGGGCCTCATGGGCTATGGGAGGAGGCAAACCAGCCCCTAGTGGGCTGGCCGAAGCCCCCTCTAAGGCCCATGCAGTTGGGGAGGGGAAAACCCAAAGGTGGAAAGGGTTTCCAAGTGGAGAGGAGGAATCCTACTCCTAGTAGGATTGGAGTAGGACTCCTCCACCTCTCCCACTTGAGATGCACCAAAGGGGAAGCCCTAGGGCGCATGCCTCCCTCCCCTCCCTCCTATATATATACTAGAGGGAGAGAGGGCGAAATCACTTCAACCCAAAAGGCCATAGTGCAACCCTCTCTCCCGATAGATTAGTTCCTCTAGTTTTCAGCGGTGCTTGGGTAAAGCCATGTTGGAATAGTTCCACCACCACCGCCGCCACGTCGTCGCACTACCAGAGAACTCATCTACCCCTCCGATCCCTCTTGCTAGATCAAGAAGGCGGAGCTGACGTTCGTTCAATGCTAGATCGGGATGGATCGGGATTGGATCTCGAGACGCTCGGCGATTTGGATCGTGAAGACGTTCGACTACATCAACCTCATTTCTTAACGTTTCCCGCTTAGCGATCTACAAGGGTATGTAGATCCACTCTCCCTATCATAGATGCTCATAACCATGGATAGATCTTGCGTGTGCATAGGATTTTTTTTGTTTCCCATGGAACGTTCCCCAACAGTGGCATCATGAGCTAGGTCTATGTGTAGATGAGATCAGGAGTAGAACACAAAGGAGTTTGTGGGCATTGATGCTCAGATTGCTTCCTCCCTTGGTCATGTTTTGATTCAGTGGTATTGTGGGATGAAGCGTCCCGGACCAACCTTACTCGTATGCTTACGAGAGACCGGTTCCATCGACGGACATGTGACTTTGTTGCATAAAGATGGTTGGCAGGTGTCTGTCTCTCCTACTCTAGTTGGATCGTATTCGAGAAAGCCGATCCTTGAGAAGGTTTAATAGCAATTTGTGTATCACCATTATGCTTTCTGCATAGGTGGGAATTGTTCTTGCTAGATACCCATAGCAGGCACGTAAAACATGCAACAACAATTACAAGACGTCTAACTTGTTCTTCCAGGGTATGCTATGATGTGATATGGCCAATTACATGATAATATATATGTGATGTATGATATGATCATGTTTTGTATAGAATATCACGATTTGCATGTTGATTAGTACGGAAACCGGCAGGAGCAATAGGGTTGTCTTCTTTTCACCATTTTTGCTTTACTTTATCTCTATGAGTTAGCAATAGTCGTGGAAGCAACAATCGGCGCGGCAACCCCGAAGGCAACACGTTGATGGAGATAAAGATGATGGAGATCATGGTGTCGTGCCAGTGACAATGGAGATCATGCTGGTGCTTTGGAGATGGAGATCAAAAGCACAAGTTCATGGCCATATCATGTCACTTATGATTTGCATGTGATGTTAATCCTTTTATGCATATTATTTTGCTTAGGATGACGCGTAGCATTATAAGGTGACCCCTCACTTAAATTTCAAGATAAAATTGTGTTCTCCCTGAGTGTGCACTAGTGCAAAAGTCCGTTGTGTCGAGACACCACGTGATGATCGGGTGTGATAGACTCTACGTTCACATACAACGGGTGCAAGCCAGTGTTGCACGTGCAGAACACTTGGGTTTAACTTGATGAGCCTAGCATGTAGAGACATGGCCTCGAAACACAAGAAACCGAAAGGTCGAACATGAGTCATATAGTAGATCTAATCAACATGATGATGTTCACCATTGAAACCATCTCAACTCACGTGATGATCAGACTTGAGTTGGTGAATTTGGATCATGTATAACTCAGATAACCAGAGGGGTGTCAATTTGAGCGGGAGCTTTAGTAATTTGATTAAACTAAACTCATTATCTTGAACAATAGTCTAAGTAACCTTTGCATATTTATGTTGTAGATCAATGGCTCGCATAGTAGTTCCCCTGAATTTTAATGCGTTCCTAGAGAAAGCCATGTTGAAAGATGATGGAAGTAACTTTGTGGACTGGGCCCGTAATCTGAGGATTATGCTCATGGCTTCCCAGAAGGATTATGTCCTTAATGCACCGCTTGGTGACCCACCCGCTCCCATGTCATCCGAAGATGTTAAGAAGGCTTGGGAGACACGTTCTGGAGATCACTCAACAATTCAATGTGCAATTTTGTATGGCTTAGAACCCGGACTTCAACGACGTTTTGAACGTCATGGAGCATATGAGATGTTCCAGGAGTTGATGTTTATATTTGAGAAGAATGCCTGGATTGAGAGGTATGAGAACTCCTAGAACATACCTCTAGATCGCCAGAATGTCTAGGTATTCGAATCGTCTGGCTCAGTTAGGGATGCCCCTTCCGCCAGAGGCGATCAATAACAGAGTTCTTCAATCATTGCCACCTAGCTACAAGAGCTTCTTGATAAACTATAACATACACGGGATGAACAAGTCAGTCGCCGAGCTGTTTGCGATGCTGAAAATCATTGAGTCTGAAATCCAGAAAGAGCATCAAGTGTTGATGGTCAATAAAACCACTAGTTTCAAGATGAATGGCGAGGCCAAGATGGGTAACTCCAAGAAGATCTGCAAAGCAGTTGCCTCTCCCGTGAAGAAACCAAAGACTGGACCCAAGCCAAAAAATTGTGTGATTTCATTGCAAGGGAATTGGTCACTGGAAGCAGAACTACCCCAAGTATCTGGCCGATAAGAAGGTGGACAACACCAAACAAGGTATATACAATATACATGTTATTGATGTGTACCTTACCAACTCTTGTTGTAGTGCCTGGGTATTTAATACCGGTTGGGTTGCTCACATTTGCAACTCAAAACAGGAGCTACAGAACAGACAAAGGTTGGCTAAGGACGAAGTGACGATGTGCGTGGGAAATGGTTTCAAGGTTGATTTGATTGCTGATGGCACGCTCGCTCTTCGATTACCATTGGGATTAGTTATGAACCTAAATAATTGTTATTTGGTGCATGCGTTAAGCATGAACATTATATCTGGATCTTGTTTATTGCGAGACGGTTACTCATTCAAATCAAAGAATAATGGGTGTTTATATGAGTGATATCATTTATGGTCATGCACCCAATGTGAGGGGTTTATTCATATTGAATCTCGATAGTGATGATACACATGTTCATAACATTGATGTCAAAAGATGTAGAGTTGATAATGATAGTACCAATTTCTTGTGGCACTGTCATTTAGGTCATATTGGTAAAAACTCATGAAGAAGCTCCATGCTAATGGACTTTTGGAGTCACTTGATTTTGAATCACTTGACACATGTGAAGCATGCCTTATGGGCAATATGACTAAAACCTCATTCTCTAGAACAATGGAACGAGCAAGTGACTTCTTGAAAATCATACATACTAATGTGTGCGGTCCAATGAGCATTGAGGCATGCGGTGGATATCATTATTTTCTCACCTTCACTGATGACTCAAGTAGATATGGGTATATTTACTTGATGAAGCACAAGTCTGAAACGTTTGAAAAGTTAAGGCAATTTCAGAGTGAAGTTGAGAATCAGCGTAACAAGAAGATTGAATTCCTACGATCTGATCGGGGAGGAGAATAACTGAGTTATGAGTTTTGCAGTCACTTAAGATAGTGTGGAATTGTTTCACAATTGACACCGCGTGGAACACCACAGCATAATGGTGTGTCTGAACGTCGTAATCAAACCTTATTAGATATGGTGCGTTCTATGATGTCTCTTGCCGATTTGCCACTATTGTTATGCATTCATTTTAAATAGGGCACCATCGAAATCCATTGAGACAACGCCTTATGAACTGTGGTTTGGCAAACAGCCAAAGTTATCGTTTCTTAAAGTTTGGGGATGTGATGCTTATGTCAAAAAGCTTCAGCCTGAAAAGATGGAACCCAAAGGGGCGAAATGCATCTTCATCGGACACCCAAAAGAGACAGTTGGGTATACCGTCTATCTCATATCCGAAGGCAAAGTGTTTGTTGCTAAAAACGGAACATTTCTTGACAAAGAGTTTCTCTCGAAAGAATTGAGTGGGAGGAAAATAGAACTTGATGAGGTTATTGAACCTTTACTTCAACCAAAGAGTAGCGCAGTGATACGTCTCCAAAGTATCTATAATTTTTTATGATGTCATGATAATATATTATCTGGTTTGGATGTTTTATATGCATTAATATGCTATTTTATATTATTTTTGGGACTAAGCTATTAATCTACAGCCTAATGCCAGTTTCTTTTTTTCCTTGTTTTTGAGTTTTGCAGATATGGAATATTAAACGGAGTCCAAATGGAATAAAATTTTCGGAATGATTTTTTCTGGAAGGAAACAAATCAACCAGGCTTGGAGTGCACGCAAGGGGATCAACTAGGAGATCACAAGCCTGGTAGGGGCGGCCACCCCCTGGCGGTGCCTGGCAGGTCTCCTAACCCTATTATTCATCCTATAAATACCCAAATATTCCCCCAACAACAAAGGGAGCACGCAAATATTTTTCCGTCGCCAGAAGCCTCCGTTCCCGAAAGATCCTATCTTGGAGCCTTTTTCGGTAATCTGCTGGAGGGGGTTCGATCACGAAGGGCATCTACATCGACTCCATTGCCCCTCCGATGATGTGTGAGTAGTCCACCATAGACCTACGGGTCCATAGCTAGTAGGTAGATGCCTTCTTCTCTCTCTTTGATCTTCAATGCCATCTTCTTCATGATCTTCATGGAGATCTATCTGATGTAATACTCTTTTGTGGTGTGTTTGTCAAGATCCGATGAATTGTTATATGCATGATTTCATATCCTTGTAAGTCTCTTTGAGTTATTGGGTTGGTTTGGCCAACTAGATTGGTAATTCTTGCAATGGGAGAAGTGCTTGGTTTTTGGTTCAATCTTGCAGTGTCCTCACCCAATGACATAGTAGGGGTAGCAAGGCACGTATTGTATTGTTACCATTAAGGGTAACAGGATGGGGTTTTCATCATATTTCTTGAGTTGATCCCTCTACATCATGTCATCTTACGTAATGAATTACTCTATACTTCATGAACTTAATACTCTAGATGCAGGCAGGAGTCGGTCGATATGTGGAGTAATAGTAGTACATGCAGAATCGTTCCGGTCTACTTGACACGGACGTGATGCCTATATGCATGATCATTTCCTTAAATAACTACATGATTATTCTTTTTTCTATCAATTGCTTGACAGTAATTTGTTTACCCACCATGATATTTTCCTTCAAGAGAGAAGCCTCTAGGGAAACCTATGGCCCCCGGGTCTACTTTCCCTAATATATTTTCAGATCTATAAACCAAAAATACCAAAAATACTTTGCTGCAATTTATTTATCTTGTACTTTCCGTTCTCATTTACATCTATCTCTATCGGATCTAATCCTTGAAAACGATCGTGAAGGGATTCACATGCCCTTTATAGCGTTGGATGCAAGAGTGTGATTGTTTGTGTAGGTGCATCCATTGGTGACTTGCTTGTTCCTCCTACTGGATTGATACCTTGGTTCTCATTAACTGAGGGAAATACTTATCTATTTTGCTACATCACCCTTACCTCTTCAAGGGAAAACCACACAAGCTCAAGAGGTAGCAAGAAGGATTTCTGGCGCCGTTGCCGCGCAGGATACATAGCAAGTCAAGACAAGAACTTTCCCGACAACTTGCCTATTCTAGCATTGTTGCCGGGGAGGATACACATCAAGCCTACCAAGTACCCATCACAAACTCATCTCTTGCATTTACTTTATTTTCCATTTGCCTCTCGTTCCGACCCCCCCCCCCACTTCACAAATTTGCCATTTTATTCGCCCTCTTTTCCGTTTACCTTTTTTGCTTGTTTCCTATGTTTGCTTGTGTTGCCATGTGCCTTCTATTCACTTGCATTTTCACTTGCTAAAAATATATCGATATGGATCCTCATCCACTTGCTAATCTTTTCAAAAGGCTAAATTATGATGAACCAATTACTAGTGAGTTGAGTGCGCTTGATTATCTCTATGAAGTTTTGTTTCAAAATCATGAATCTAATTTTTTTGATGATGTGTTGAAAGATGAAAATTATAATGTGATTCATGGTAGATCCTTGATTGAAAAGCATGATTGCCATGTTGTTATTATGATTCTCTGATTATCCATGATGCTAATGATATGCAAAACCACAAGCTTGCGGATGTTATGCTTGATGAAGATGATATTTTTTGCTATAATTGATCATGAAAAGAATGCTTTGTGTGATAGCTATATTGTGAGATTCCATCATGATGCTACTGAAAATTATTACGAGGGAGGAACATATGCATGTAGGAATTGCAATAATATCAAGTTTCCTCTCTATGTGTTCAAAGTTTTCAAGTTATGCTTGTCTTGCGTTCCTATGCTAGTTGATTCTTGTTCCCATAAATTGTTTTCTCACAAAATCCCTATGCATAGGAAGTGGGTTAGACATAAATGTGCATGTCATGAAATTCATGATTCTTTCTTGCATATTTCAATTACTACTTCTTATTTTTGACATCATTATGCCTAGCTAAGGGCGTTGGACAATAGTGTTTGTTGGGAGGCAACCTAATTTTATTTTTGTGTTCTGTTTTTGCTTCTGTTTTTGAGTGTTTCCCACATTATTAATTCTGTATTCATTGTGTTTTGGTGTTTTAATTAGTGTTTGAGCCAAGTAAAACCTTTAGGGTGATCTATGGTAGTTGTTGATTTGATCTTGCTGAAAAACAGAAACTTTTGTGCTCAGTACAGGAATTTTCTAAATTTTTCAGAGCATCGAATGAGTGTGAAATTTAACAAAAGATTTATATATAAATTTCCCAGGTTTTCCTTCTTTTCCATAATTTTTTGAGTTACATAAGTATACGAAGTTTTTTGATTGCTATAGACTATTCTGTTTTTGATAGATTCTTTTTTCTTTGAGTTCTTTGCCTATTTTGATGAATCTTTGGGTTGTATCATGGGGTATGAACCATAGAGAAGTTAGAATACAGTAGGTATAACACCAATATAAATAAATATTGAGTTCAAAACATTACCTAAAGTGGTGATTTATTTTCTTATACTACCGGATCTCACGAGTTTCTTGTTAAGTTTTGTGTTGTGAAGTTTCCAAGTTTTGGGTAAAGATTTCATGGACTATGGAATAAAGAGTGGCAAAAGCCTAAGATTAGGGATTCCCAAGGCACCCCAAGTCATATTAAAGGATTCCAAAGAGCCTAAGCTTGGCTATTCCCCGGAAGGCATCCCCTCTTTTGTCTTCAATCCATCGGTAAATTTACTTGAGGCTATATTTTTATTCACCACATGATATATGTTTTGCTTGGAGTGTCTTATATGATATGAGTATTTTCCTCTTAGTTTGCCACAATCTTCCTTGCTGCATACATCTTTTGAGAGAGACACACTGAATCATGAATTTATTAGAATACTCTATGTGCCTCACATATATCTTTTGAGATGGGCAATTTTGATCTATGTGCTTCACTTATATTTTTTAGAGTACGAGGGTGTTTGTGTTTTATAGAAATAATTGAACTCTTGTACCTCACTTATATTATTTTGAGAGTCTCTAAACATCATGGTAATTGGTCTAGGTTATGAATTTAGTCCTAATATGATAGGCATCCAAGAGGAAATATAATAAAAACTTCCATATTAAGTGCATTAAGTATTTTTGAGAAGTTTGATTCCTTGCATAAAGTTTTGAGATATAAAGATGGTAATGTTAAGAGTCATGTTAGGAAGTAATTGTGATTCAGTAAAAATACTTGTGTAAAGGTTTGTGATTCCCGTAGCATGCACGTATGGTGAACCGTTATGTAAGGTACTCGAATCATGATATGTTTATAGACCGTCGACCTTTGTGTGAGGGTCGGGAGCATGCAATGGTTTACTCCTACGAACCTCTCCCCTAGGAGCATGCATTTAATACTTTGCTTCAATGACTAATAGACTTTTGCAATAAGTATGTGAGTTCTTTATGACTAATATTGAGTCCATGGATTATAAGCACTCTCTTCCTTCCACCTTTGCTAGCCTCTCTAGTACGGCGCAACTTTTGCTGGTACAACAAACACCTTCCTCAAAACAGCCACCATATATCTTTCCTTAAAACAGCCACCATACCTACCTATTATGTCATTTCCATAGCCATTCTGAGATATATTGCCATGGAACTTCCACCTTTTCCTTTTATGACATGCAACATCACTTCCATATTGCATATAGAGTCATATTTTGTCATAGGTATCAAGTTGTAACTTTCTTTTGAGTTGTAAGTAAATAAAAGCATTATGATTATCCTTATAGAGCAAGTCCCATGTGAGGAAAGGATGATGGAAGCTATGATTCCCTCACAATTGGGGATGAGATTCCGGACTTTATGAAAAATAAAAGAGGCCAACGAAGCCTAAATAAAAAAAGAGGCCTTAGATGCTCACTAAAAAAAGAAAAAGAGAGAGAAAAAAGGAAAATAAAAAAATGGGTGAAAAGAGAGAAGGGACATTGCTACTATCTTTTTCCACACTTGTGCTTCAAATTAGCACCTTGATCTTCATGATAGAGAGTCTCCTATTTTGTCACTTTTTTGTCACTTTCATATACTAGTGGGAATTTTTCATTATATAACTTGGCTTGTATATTCCAATAATGGGCTTCCTCAAATTACCATAGGTCTTCATGAGCAAGCAAACTGGATGCACCCCCACTTAGTTTCCTCTTGAAATTTCATACACTTATAGCTCTAGTGCATCCGTTGCATGGCAATCCCTACTCACTCACATTGATATCTATTAATGGGCATATCCATAGCCCGTTGATACACCTAATTGATGTGAGACTATCTTCTCCCTTTCCTTGACAACCTCCACCATATTCTATTCCCTAGGACCCGCTACCGACTATTGACTCAGGTCGCGTCCATGTGTACGTGAACCTATAGGGTCACACACTTAAGGGATTGCAGCCCATTTGGATTGGATTTGAATGGAAATTAGGACTAGAATCATCTTGGTCCTAAAGTGTTAAGCCCACCTCGGAGGTCTATATAAAGGGAAGTGGGCGCACTTTTCAGGGTTGATCTCTTTTCTCTCCTCGAAAGCCACCGCGGCTCCACACACCGCCATGTCGTGTGATCGTACCTAGCTGTTCGCCGCTTGATGCCGCCCCCATACGTGTGGATACTTTGGAGGCATCACATATGCAGTGCTTGGACGAACCATTCGAGGGATCCGTGACAAACCGTTCGACGGATCCGCAAGGAGCTGTTCGTGGGAGATCACCGCTCGTGGGAGATCGGCTATAGGAAGATGCGATGAATTGGCTTATAGACTACACACATCACCAACTCTACTTCCGCTGCGGTGACTATGGATCTAGTTATAAACCCAATCCCGTGATCTATTTCCAGCAGCATGTTCTTGGGTGTGCGGTAGAAAATTTTATTTGGTGCTAGCGTAGCGTACCGCGTTATCAAATAGTGGTATCAAAGCCTCCGCTATGTGGTGATTGGTTCGGTGATTTGCATATTAGATATGTAGATCGGTTCAGGTGTGAATCGATGAGTTCATCCATGTACGTTAGTGTTGAAGGTTAATTTCATGATCTTGCTTCCGTCATCATGATGCAGAGGTCGTGACATGAATTACCCCTACTGGTCGGTTTTTGCCATTGGGGTAGACAGTGGAATGTAAATCCACATGCAGCACGTGAAGATCAATGAGATTGATCGAACCGGAACCAAGATTGGCACTGTGGAAATGTGATTTCCGTAGTGCTGAAATTTGTTGGAGCAGTCAAAGTAAATGGGCATAACTTTTGCATAGAAACTTTGTTTTCACTCCACGACATGTCAAACTGAACAACGCGAAGAGATGCATTTGCCCTTCATCTGCATTGTCATTTTCTGCAAAAATTTAGGGTCAAAATCCTATTGGAAAATAGAGTTTCGGACGGTTTTATTTTCAGCGGTAGAACATTTGACTTGTTTTTGCCTAGAATGCTTGTGATTTGGTATAGCCCATGAATGTTCTAGCGGAACCCCTTCCAGAGGAACCTTTTGAGAATGCTAATGCCATGGCTAGGAATGCCCACTAGAAGCTCGTTGATAAGTCAAATGAGATCATATGTCTCAGGCTGGCTTCTATGGAGCCTGATCTGCAGTAGCATTTCAAAAATATTGAGGCTTTTGATATGATCGAGAACCTCAAGAGCATGTTTCAGATGCAGTCAAGGACCAAAAGGTTTGAATGTCTAGCGATCCTTGATGGATTGTAAGCTGAATGAGGGTAATCCATTGACCCCGCATGTGATCAAGATGATCAGATACATGCAAGCTTTGGCTCGGTTATGCTTACCACTTGGGGACGAATTGTCCATGGATACAATTATGTCTTCTCTTCTAAATAGCTATGGGACGTTCGTCTCGAACTTCCATATGCACGGCATGGAAAATTAGCTCACTGGATTTCATGGGATGCTAAAAGTAGTAGAGCATGATATAAATAAAGGCATGCATCAAGTGTTGATGGTGCAGAACATGGCAAAGTTCAAGAAGAGCTGGTCCAAGAAAAAGACTAAGGCGAAGGGCAGGGAGGCAACTCCTACTATCGCTACCACGCCCAACTCTGGACTGAATACCGACACTGTTTGCTTTCATTGCATGGAAACCAGAGACTGGAAGAGGAACTATAGCAAGTGGCTTGTCCAGATATGCAAGAAGACTGGAAGTGTGACTTCTCCTTCAGGTACACTTGTTGTATATGTTATAGACATTTTTCATGCTAGTATTTCTAGTAGCTCTTGGGTATATGATACCAGATTGGTTTTGCACATATGCAACTCGATGCAAGGGGTAAGAAGGACTAGGAATGTTGCAAGAGGATAAGTTGACATACGCGTCGAAAATAAAGCAAGAGTTGGTGCATCAACCGTCAGCACCATGCAACTTAATTTACCTTCAGGGTTTGTAATGGAACTTGATAATTGTTATTATGTTCTTGCATTAAGTCAAAACATTATTCCAGCCTCATGTTTGCTGAGGCAAGGTTATGGATTCAGTATTAAGGACAATGGTTTCTCTATTTACTTGAATAAAATGGTTTATGGCTTCGCGCCTGTTGTGAATGGGTTATTTATATTGGATCGTGAACGTGAATCGGTCTATAACATAAATTTCAGGAGGCATAAGCCTGATGAGATAAATCTGACTTACATCTAGCATTGTTGATGTGGACACTTTAGGAAAACGCACATAAATAAGCTCCATGATGATGGAATTCTAACTTTATTTTATTTTGAATCATTTTATACATGCGAGTCCTTCCTACTCGGCAAGATGACTAAGACTCCTTTTACAAAGAGTTGTGAGAGGGCGTCTGAGCTATTGGAACTTATACATAGTGATGTATGTGAACCAATCAACACGACGGCAAGAGGTGGTTTCCAATACTTCGTGACTTTTACCAATGACTTTATTAGATATGGATATGTTTACTTGATGAGGCACAAGTCAGAAACTTTTGAAAAGTTCAAGGATTTTCATAATCAAGTGGGAAATAAACCCGGCAGGACAATCAAGCTTCTATGATTTGATCTTGGTGGTTAGTATTTGAGCTAGGAATTTGATGATCATCTGAAGACCCGTGGAATAGTTCCACAACTCACTCCTCTAGATATGCCACATAGAAATGGTGTGTCAGAACAGAGGAATCAGACTCTTTTAGACATGGTCTGATCGATGATGAGTCAGTCAGATTTACCCTTGTACGCTCTAGAAACCGCAACTTTCACACTCAATAGTGTACCATAAAAGTCCTTAAATAAGACACCATATGAGATATGGACTGCAAAGAGTCATAGTTTGTCTTTTCTAAAGATTTGGGGTTGTGAAGCATATATCAAGCGACTCGAGTCGGACAAGCTCACACCCAAGTCGGACAAGTGCGTATTCGTGGGATATCCGAGGGAAAGCTTGAGATATTACTTCTACAAGCGTGAAGAGGGCAAAGTGTTTGTCGCTCGACATGGATTTTTCCTTGAGAAAGAGTTTCTCAATCGGAAGGCTAGTGGGATCTCGGTCCGACTCAAAGAAATTCGAGAGCCACATGCGGACGTTCCGGCAAGTGATACAATCACACTAGAGTTGGTCAGGGAACGTGTAGTGGAATCAGCGCTGGTTCCACGTAGGTCGAAAAAGTCGGGCAATATGCACAACTACAATGTGTTGTTCTTGGAGAACAATGATCCTACCACGTATGCGGAAGCGATGGTGAGCCCTGATTCCGAGTTATGGCTTGAGGCCATGAGATCTGAATTAAAGTCCATGGATGACAATCAAGTTTTGAACTTGGTTTATCGGCTAGATGGCGTTCGAGCCATTGAGTGCAAACGGATCTGTAAGAAGAAAACTAATATGGACAGAAATGTTACAGTCCATAAGCCTCGACTTGTCGCTAAAGGTTATCGACAAGTTCAAGGAGTTGACTATGGTGAGACTTATTCACCGATAGCTATGCTTAAATCAATCACACCATTTTTGGCTCCATATTTTGACTGTAAGATATGGCAGATGGATGTCAAAACGACTTTCCTTAAAGTAAATTTAACTGAGGACATTTATATGATACAACCCGAGTGTTGTGTCGATCCAAAGAATGATGGCATCGTATGCAAGCTTCAGAGATCCATTTATGGATTGAGCTAAGCATCTCAGAATTTTAACATTTATTTTAATGAAGCGGTCAAAGAGTTTGGCTTCATCAAGCACGACTATAATCATTGTGTATTCAAGAAGGTTAGTGGGAGCTCAATTGCATTTCTGTTCCTGTATTTGGATGACATGTTGCTGATTGGAAATGATGTTCAAATGCTTGAATTTGTGAAGCAATCATTGAAAAATAGTTTTTCGATGAAAGACTTGGGAGAAGCACCTTATATTCTAGGAATCAAGATTTATAGAGATAGATCGAGAAGGCTTATTAGATTAAGCCAAAGTACGTATATAGACAAGGTGTTCAAGCGTTTCCACATGCAAGATGCCAGGAAAGGTTTCTTTGCCATGTCACATGGCATTACTCTTAGCAAGACTTAGAGTCCTTCGACTTCAGATGAGTGAAGACGCATGGATGGGTTTCTGTATACTTTGGTTGTCGAGTCCATCATGTATGCTATGGTATGTACTCATCCCGATGTTAGCTTTTCCTTAAGCATAGTACACAATGGCTGATCCAGGTTAGAGTCACTCGACAACAGTAAAGAATATCCTTAAATACTTGATAAGGACAAAGGATATGTTGCTGGTTTATGGAGGTGAGGATGAGCTCGTTGTAAAGAGTTACACTCATGCTAGTTTCCAAACCGATAGGTATGATAGTCGATCGCAATCTCGGTTTGTGTTCATTCCGAACGGTGGAGCTGTGAGCTGGAGGGGTGACATGCAGGATACGGTAGGTGATTCTACAATCGAGGATGAGTACATTGCGGCTTCTAAAGTTGTGAAAGAAGGTGTTTGGGTGAAGAATTTTATTTCTGATCTTGAAGTGGTTCAGGACTCGTCCGATCCGCTGGACCTCTATTGTGATATTAGTGGTGATATCGCACAAGTCAGGAACCAAGGAACCATCATAAACCAACACATACTCAGGCATTTTAACCATATTGGTGATATTGTCAAGAGAGGCAACGTAAACATATGCAAGATACACACGGATGCAAATGTTGTTGATCCATTAACGAAGCCTCCCCTGCAGTCGAAGCAGGAGGTGCATATGAGTTCCATGGGCATACGATGCCTAGATGATTGACTCTAGTGCAAGTGGGAGACTATTGGAAATATGCCCTAGAGGCAATCATGTCATGATTTCATTTCCTATGTATTCATGAGTATTTTGTATTGTCCTTGAACATCATCAATGATATGTATCAATAAGTATGTGACTTATTTGTGAGACTATATGTTGTATGATGATTGTTCTAATAGTTCCTCATTGTTAAGGTTATGCAGATGCATATCCTCTACTAGTATAAGATTCAGTTGATGACTATGTTTCACAAGTCATGAGCATAGAGATGCTAAACTGATAGTATGGACTTGGGGATTGAGATCACCGAGTCGGATAGACCTACTTTGAGACACATCGAGATAATGTCATATGTTAGTCTCAAGTACAATATATATGCCATCTCCTAGATCTAAGGTCCTCGCATGTTCTAGGGATGAGGATCGATTTACTTAGGGTCTATCGAACACTACTCCGTAACTAGGTAGTTATAAAGGTAGCTTTCGGGTGAGTCGTGAGACATGCGGCGAGACATGGTTTGCCAGGATGGGATTTGCCCCTCCGTTAGGCGAGATATATTCTCTTGTCCCTCTGGACTGATCAGATTTGGAAAGCATGGTCATGTGACATGGGTTAACTATTAACCCTGTTTGGGAATCTGTATCACAGTTTCGAGAAGAGATGACAAGCTACCACAAGGGTGAAAAGTACTCGCCTTGAGCTCTACAACCAATATAATGTGGAAAGAGGAATGTTGTATATGACACATTGTCGAGGTTCATCTAATTTCTTTGCGCACACATGGGAGCTGGCATGTTCTGCTAGGAGCCGCTATCGACTAGCGACTCGGGTCGTGTCCATGCACTACCAGAGAAATTGCTAGACAAAACTCTTGTTCGTGGCCCGCCATTACTCTCCAATGCCTACCCTAATATTTTAAAATAGTGTTGGCATCTACTAAATTGGTACGCCTAGTGTAAATGGTTAGTGTTGGTGTGGCTCTTTTTTGTCATGCTAGAAATTTGTTGGCCCACCTAAGTCTTATCGTTCGGAACATAGTGGTGGTGTTGAGTTTGTATGCACGCTTTAGATAAATAAATAGTGCTGACGTGCCAAATTTATTTACGTCAGACATAATTGTACTTTACCCTTTTTTAAACTTAATTAGTCTTTTTCACTCGGTTTGTTTCTAGCTATGGTGTTGCTGCTTAGGCCCACGCTAGCAGTGGCCCACCTAAGTCAACTACCAGACCATAGTAAAAGACCTAGTCCCCGTCGCCCTCTCATTTCAACTCCCCCTCGACCAATCGCCAACTGTCGCCTCCCGTCGCTGCCCGTACTCTCCTCTCCATACTAGCAAGCTTCACTCCTCTCCATCCTCTGCATCTCCTTCCTCCTTCCTCTACATCTCCTTCCTCGGCTCTATGTGATTTAGGATTGCTATCTGTAGAAATTTTAGGATTGCTATGTGTACAAATTTTAGTACATGGATTGCTTTGTGTAGAAATATTAGTCATAATCTGATGTAAAATGTGATGAATTTTGAGTAGATTTTGTTTATTTGTGACTCCCTCTGTGGATTTTGTTTATGACTTGTGTATATACATGCACTACTGGAATTCAGCATTTTGCCGTCAGCCAACACTTTGCCATCTGCTCGCACATGGCAAACAAAGTCTATGCCGTCAGCTGAGCAAGACCGGACGACAAAGAGCAGGCTGACGGCAAAAACACAATTGCCATCTTTCAGGGCTTTGTCGTTAGCTAGCTGACAGCAAAGAGCCCGAAGGCAGACGGCAAAGAACCCACCTGGGCCCCACTAGCCCTGTGAGGGATGGCGGGCCATATGCAGGCTCTTTACCGTCTGCCTGGGCTCTTTGCCATCCACCAGCAGACGGCAAAGGCACCCAATACCTATCGGCGTCAACGGCCACCTCACCACTCTCTCTTTCATTCTCTCTCTCCCTCTCACCCCCTGCTGTGCCACCCCGCCTCACTGCTGCCCCACCGCTCGGCCGCCCCCGCCGCCTCTGCCCCTTGTCGCTGCCCGCCACTGCCGTCATCGCCGCCCCTGCGCGCCTGCGCCCCTATCAGATCCGAAGAAGAAGAAGAAGAAGAAGAAGAAAAAGAGGAGAGGAGGAGGAGAAGAAAAGGAAACAGGGAGGAGAAGAAGAAGAAAAGAAAAAAGAAGAAGAAAAAGAAGAAGAAGAAGAAGAGAGGAGGAGAATAAGAAAGGAAACATGGAGGAGAGGAAGAAGAAAAGAAACAAAGAAGAAGAAGAAGAAGAAGAAGAAGAGAAGACCCCCGACCCCTGACGCCACTGACTCCCGACGCCACCGACCCCCAACGACACTGATCCCATTGAACCTCGATGCCACTGAACCCTGACGCCACTGATCCCGACCCCCCGACCTAATTGACCCTTGGTGCCACCAACCCCTGACGCCACCGACCCTCGATGCCACCGACCCTCGACGCCACTGACCCCCTACCCCTGATGCCACTGACCCCCGACGCCACTAACCCTCGACGGCACTGACTCCGGACGCCATTGACTCCAGACCCCCGACACATCTTCTGCCTCCTGTTGACCGAGAAGATGCTTTTCAGCCTTCGAGAGGCCGATGGGGCCATAGTTTTGTAAATTATGAGTTAGGTCACATATTTTCCGATTTTTTTATAAAGAACATCATATTTGGGTTGATCGGGTGGATTTCAATGTGCAGTTGTTCGACGACCTCCCCGTGCGTTGGACAAGCTTTGCCCCTGCGTTCGTGGGTGAGAAAAAATGGCTTCTCCTCCTCCCCCCCTTAATTTGCTTTGTTTTGGTCTTTGTGCCGATGAAACTTGCTAGCTATAGGTGTCTTCAATCATCAGTATGCATGACCGGTATGCGTCTCCCGTTAGAAAGGGCGACATCTATAAATAGGCATGTCTTTGCATATTTATAACCGTCGTCCTTTCGAATTTTCCAACGTTATCCATGGACAACCCAAGTATGTGTAGATTGGGTTCGTTTTGCTGTATGATCTCCTTCGGATCCTATATAGAATTTCGTTAGTGCCTCCCTGTTGTTTTCCGGGTACACATCCTCTCTGCTTATTGCTGAGACGTGTATCGGGAGAACAGCGGGGAGGTGTTGTTGAAATTCTGCGTTAGATCCAAAGCAAAGCATGGGAAAATGAACCCAATCTACACATACTCGGATGGGATTAGGACCTATCTTAACCTATTAGCGTGTAGGTTGCATGGACGTAATAAAACTAACAAACTTGATTAACTGATGAATATATATGTTGAATTATATATATATATATTTCTGGTGTGTCCAGTAGCTAGGCAAGATGAGTGATCGTGCGTGGATTTACATTGGTCACACCAGTTAGAAAGACATGACCAAAGAATGGTTAACAAATACCAAGGGGTTTGTGAGAGCCGCATTTGCAAATGGCCAGGAAAAAACATGGTGCCCCTGTCCCCAGTGCGACAACTTTAAAAAGCAGACAGATGGTGAAATGGTTAAACACCTGCAGAAGTGGGGTTTCAAGCTTAATTATATGGTGTGGACTTCTCATGGTGAGTCTGCCCAACATGCCAGAGCTAAGGGGGTTCGTCGTCGCACCGACGAGCATGGTACTGGGATCAAAGACATGGTGCAAGACTTTGATGATGCTCATGATTCCGACGATGAGATGGAGGAATCCGCAAAGGCATTCTATGAAATGTTGGAGTCTTCAAAATGTCCTCTCCACGAGCACACTAAGCTTTGTCAGCTCGAAGCCATCATGCAAGTAATGGCTCTAAAGGCTCAATTCTACCTGGACAGAGAATGCTACAACGCGATGATGACAATATTTGGACGCTTTCTACCCAAAGGCCATGTACTGCTTGCAAACCTGTACCAGTCGGACAAAATCCTCCATGTACTTAAGCTTCCCTATGAGAAGATAGATGCATGTGAGAATGGATGTGCCTTATTTAGGCTTGAGTATGCGGACTTGAACTATTGTCCCATTTACAAGTCTTCCAGGTATGTTGTCGTACACAATGGTATGGGTGAGAAGATGCAGACAAATATCATTGTTAACGTTCTTCACTATATGCCAATCGTCCCAAGACTTCAACTACTTTTCATTGTCGAAGAGACGGCCATAAAGATGACATGGCACAAATTGGGCAAAAGAACCAAACTAGAAGTAGATGTGAATCAGATGTTGGTACACACTTCACACGTTTTGCATGGAAGCATTTAGATGCATTACATAAGGATAAAGCGGCAGATCCAAGGCATCCTCGAGTTGCCATCAGCATGGATGGGTTCAATGTGTTCGGTATGACGAGAACCCAATAACGTAGTTGGCCTATAGTTGTCATTCCACTCAATCTCCCCCGGAGAGATTATGAAAAGAAAGAACATTTTCCTGGCGTTGATAATTCCAGGGCCCAACTATCCGGGCAAGAATATGAATGTGTACATGCAGGTGCTTAAGGATGAATTGCGAGAAGCTTGGGATAATAGGTTCAAGACATACATCGCCACTACCAAAACAACTTCAAAATGCATGTGTCGTACATGTACTCGACACATGACTTGCCGGCGTATTCCCTATTCGTTGGCTCGTGTGTGCATGGAAGGTTCCCATGCCCCACATGCAAGGCAACTCTTGTATTCCGTTGGTTGCAGGAGGGTCGCAAGTATTCTTGCTTCGACATGCATAGACAGCTCCTGGATCCTGGCCATAAGTTCAAAAAAGACAAGAAGAATTTCAGCAAAGGTAGAGTTGTCAAAAACTTTGCACCACCCGTGTTGACAGGCCAACAGATCCTGGATCAGTTAAACGCTCTCGATCCAAATCCAAATCATCCTAGGTATTTCAAAGGGTATAATACGGAACACGCATGGACTCACAAGTCATGCTTATGGGATTTTCCTTACTTCGAAGACCTCCTTTCCCGACACAATATTCGATGTGATGCACACAGAAAAGAATTATTATTAAGACCGGAGAATATATAGATGATCAAGATTATTATTAATTCATGTTAGGTAATCAACTTTTAGCTCATGTTAAGTATATGCTGATACTCTTAAATTATATACATTTTATTATTCATGTCGGTATTCAATTTTATGTTGTACTAATTTTGTTTACTATTTGTCGTGGCAATTGTTGAAAGATGGTGGGAAAGGGGCGAGAGCACTCCGCAGCTCCTTCGTCCGAGGGTGGTGGGATGGGTACTTCCATTCTTGTAGACTCTCTCCAGAGAGCGTTGCTCTCTAGTCTACATACACTAGTGGACGCTTCTTCGTCGACCCCCTTGTGAGGAGGTCATGGGAAGAACAGAGGTACACATGGGAGAGGAGGCCGCAGCAAAGGTACGTTGTATGCTACGCCTTCCTTGCTGCCTCCCCAAGCTGATTCACCCGAGCACATGACTACTAGGGTGGACCCGTCTGAGGACAAGACTATGTGGACTCCGGTCAACAAGCCTTGGGTCAACGAGCCTTTGACCTACAAGAATCATGTCCCAGAGGCTTTGTCCCACGAGACTCCGGAGCAGAGTAGGGATGAGGGCATGTCCCGACAGACCCCATGGGATACCCGGCCGGAGGAGCCCAGTGGCCATACTGATGGTGGCGGGGCTCGTTTATCTGATAGCGGCGAGGAGGTGGCTCAGGGGGGCATTGTCTACCAGCATGGTAGTACACGACTCCCACCCGTGTCGACGACCCGTGAGCTGAGGTGGTCGATTAGGCCTGATGGGAGAAGTAAGTGCATGTACTCTTTTTTAACATTTTGCCTTCATGTTTTTCGAATATCTAATGTGTTGGCTTTGTCATACTCTAGGGGTGGGCATAAACCCAAGGATGCCAGCAGGCCCAACAGCATCCTTGGTGTCCTTATCAGGAAAAACTTCCCGGGGTTTGTCACGTTACCCGGTGAGGGTCAGTTTTCAGAGTTAGGAATGACCAGGGAGCACTACTTGGCTGCATCGGCCCCGCCTGAAGAGAGAATCGACGTTGTTTTCTGCCACACAAGGGCGGAGATGGTGATCAGACAGTATTGGGTAATTTCTCCTTACACAATTAAAAAACAACAATAGCTAGTTATTGTACTAATAAGTGTTGTCTTGTTTGATTGCAGACCTTCTACAAGTGTTGGGAGGGATACGAGGAGGCCGCGGCAAAGGTTATCGATCACCAATGCAGGTGCCTACTTCAAAGCTTTCGGCATGAGGCTCGGGTGCAGGCTGTTCGAGACTACTACGCCTCGCGGCGTATTAGGAAGGAGAAGTCAACATGCCGCGGAAAGAAAATGGAGAATGATCATTACATGAAGGTAATTACGTATTCCTAAGGCCTTTTACTTAGTTTCCTTCATTTGATTCCTACGTGTAGCGCTCAAATATCTCTTTATTAACTTAGGTGCCCTGAGAGGTTGTGCATATAAGATGGATTGTTGGGAGGCGTTGGTGCATGTGTGATTATTAGAACAATAGGTAGCCGTCCATAATAATGCCAAGGACCGGTGTAAAAAATGGTTGGTGTGCCACACCATCAAGGGAGCGCCAACTTAAATCAGTTGGGTCAAAACTAGGTATGTGGTTAGCTTCATGATTCATGCAATTCATTCTTGATTCTAGCTTGAGCCTTTACTAATACTTTGTTCCTCTCTCTCTCTCTCTTAGGTGCATCACAATAAAACAAAGGTGCCAGTGATGTATGACATCTATGCGATGTCCCATACTGCCTCGTACAATAAGGTCAAGGCATTCTCTCAGTCTGACCTTGAACATCCTGAGAAGTGCACCAACATCTCCTCCCACAATAAGCTCATGAGGTATAGAGATGAGGGGAAGGCAAGGAAATGGGAGTACTTTAACCCGAGCCAAAGGGCTATTGATCCAGAGCTAGTGATGATAGCTGGCGGTGGGAGGCCCCATGGCTCGATTGCCATTGGAGATGGCCTGATACCTTGTCCTAACACTCTTCGGCAAATCATGGCGTGCCAAACAAGCTCCTGTCTTGAGATAAGGCCTCGTCCACGACCAGTCGATCTCGCCATCGACGTTAATTATACGGACTCGGATATCTTTCCTCATTATGTTGTGTGTGCAAACAAAGATAGTTACAATGAAAACCAGGAGTTGTGTTGCAGGCTGCTATTCAGAAAGACAGAGAGGCAACAAAGGTGCTTATGGCGGCAAAGAAGAAGGTGATGGAGGATAGGTTCTTGGAGGAGGAGAGGGCATGGTCCAATGTGTGTTACCAGGCCATCTACGAGCTCTTCATGGTAATATTCTTCTTCATATTTCTCAAATATTTCATTTAATGTTCGTTTCATTAATAAAGAATATCATTGACTTGTGAAAACCAAATGTGCAAACTATGTGCGAGAAGAATGACCAGACCGCTCCGTCGATGCGAGTCATTACCATGGATGCAACAGTGAGTTTCATTTGAATGCAATGATCTTTTAAGTGTCATCATGCTAACGAGACATTGCAAATCATCTTTGGTGTAGCATAACTCTAGAGTCGCATCGCACGACCCTTCTCTAGGGCAGCCTTCTCCAGGTGACATAGGCCCGAGCAACCGCGATGCCTCACCTCCGTAGTGACGAGGACGATAAGCCCCAATATGACACTTAGCACTTAGACAAACTTAGCACTTAAACAAACTTAGCAGTTGGCTCATTTTCTCAAATAAAAGACAAACTTAGAACTTAGAAAAACTTAGCTCCTTCTGAGAGTTACATGTATCTTCTTGATGGAGGAATCCTGACTGTTGTCGCGGGGGTCATTTTTTCTCCTTCTCTTGATATATACCTTGGTATACTACGGGAGAGGAGAAGGGAAAACGACCATCACCAACTATCGAAATATTAGTGTTACTTAGTGTCCACCAACATACACCACCATATAAGTGTGAGTGAGTGTGCACCATACACACCATGAGGCAAACCTTGAAAGACCTATACTTCTTCCAATCTTTCCCGAATGACACAAATAAGGAATAAGAAGAAGAAAGAAAGAGGAGAAAGAGAGAGACAAGAAAAATGCTTCTGCATCTTCTTCTTCTTCTAGTATTCTTCATCTAACTTTCGTATTTCCCATTTTGCATATTAGAGTCACTTCACGGAAGCTTGCATTGATGGAGTGCTTGTGATTTTGTATCGATGAACAATGTTAAACTTGCTACATATGAAACATGCTACTGTTGTAATATGGTGAACAATGTGACATTTGATTTGGTATGTTTGTTGGATACTTGTGCTTATGCTTCTTGTTGGATGATACTTGTGCTTGTGCTTGTAGTTGGATGATATTTGTGCTTGTTGGATGATCATCAGTATGGCAAGAATATGGTTATTGTGAAATATATACATATATAGCCTATTTTGCCTGTGAAAATTGTTGGATATAAGAAAAAAACAGAAAAAACAGGGGCAATATTGCCTCTTTATCGTCTGGCACTGATGGCAAAGGTGACACGTGGCACTCACTTGTGGAACCTTGGAGTACCAGGTCTGGTGCCATTTGGTCACTTTGCCATCCGGGGGCAGATGGCAAAGGCGCCTGGGGCATGGCCGTCCGGGGGGCAAACGGCAAAGCCACATGGGCCATGGCCGTCAGGGGGCTGATGACAAAGTATTTACCTCTTTGCCATCGGTGACAGACGACAAAGGCTGTCCTTAGCCACTAACGGGGCTAACTCCCGTGGTAGGCCGTCCAGCCACTTTCTCGTCTGCAGCCTGACGACAAAAATACTTTGTCATTCATTGAGTCAAGGAAAACGACAAATCACTCATTTACCGGAGTTCTAAATGCCGGAAATTTGGTCGTCTGCTGCCGGATGGCAAAGCCTTTGCCGTTAGTGGTCCTACCCTTTGCCGTCTTCTACGGCAGACGGCAAAGTGCTTGATTCCTGTAGTGATGTTATTAGTGTACAAATATACACATGTTACTTTTCAATATGTTTAGAATCCGATTATATACTTAGTTTTCAATATTTTTTGTGTAGTATGGCGCAATAGCCACCATGCAGAGTGTGCAGGTAAAGGTGCGCAACCAGCCTTGCAACTACCACCTTGTTTGGCACTTACTTCCAGTCGTGTTTTGTTTCTGCCGCGGTAACAAATTATATGACCCTTCTAATAGTTTGCTCTTTTGATTTTGTTGATATTTCCACTAATGCATTGTGTGTTTGTTTTTGGTTTTTCGTACACAGATCGTCCCTTGCAATGTGAGATTGGATTTCAATGCGTTCATTATTGGAGACACTGTCATCTTCGACTCTCCTGGGGGCCCCTACGCTATGGAGGCCAATAAGGGAAAGAACATAACCCAGATTGGAGGAGATGAACGGGGTCGTTTCATCGCCCACATGCATCTCACTAGGGGTGAATTGATTAGCTTCTCATTCAGAAGAGAAATTCCAAGGCTGGCTGTTATCTATCTCAATTATGATGAACAAGATGATGACCCACTTGTTGAAGCACTCTTTGCCCAAAGTATGACCAGGCTGAGCAAGGATCAAATGGACACACTCTAGAAAAGCTTCCGCCACGTGATGCCTACGTCGGGGTGCCATTCGTGACCCGCCTGACATGAACGATGGTTAACCGCCATATGATGGTATGTTTCTTATTGTTGTAGCTAGTAATGTAATATGCTTAGTACATATAGTAAAGTGATCTATTCTTATAGTATAGTAACGCGATGATATGCTTGGTATATTAATATGATGATGTGCTTAGTGTATAGTAATGCAATATGCTTAGTATATATAGTAATGTGATCTATGCGTATAGTATAGTAATGCAATGATATGCTTAGTATATTAATGTGATTATATGCTTAGTAATGCGATATGCTTAATTAGTAATGTGGTATGCTTAGTATATATAGTAATATATTAATGTGATCTATCCTTAGTATATATAGTAATGTGATATATGCTTATAGTATATACAATAATGCGCGATGATATGCTTAGTATATTAATGTGATGATATGCTTAGTGTATAGTAATGCGATATGCTTAGTAATGTGATATATTGATTATGGTCTAGTAATGTGTGATGATATGATCATCATGTTTTTTAAGAAATTACCTAAGAGGCTATGTGGGAGTTGTGGGATTGAGCTGGATGAAGAAGGCATTGCTGGACTACGCCTTCCCACAAGGGGAGCCATCACCATGTGTGCTTAAGAAGTGGACACAGATGGGCACACTATCTTCAGTGCGGGTGGGTGGAGCAACCTCCTCGTTGGCAAGAATCTCTGGGTTGGACATGCCATCTTAGTCACTATCAGGTACACCCCACGCCATGACTTGAGGATGATGATCATTTTCGACATCCTTTAACTATGCTATAGCTAGTTTGCTCGTGTTTGTGAGGATTGTATAATAGGTACTTATTATTAACTCTAGCTATCTAGTACTGCTTGTGAGATTGACACTTATTATTAACTGGATGCATTGTTCTATTGGGCTAATTCCTCATGTGCAATGCAAAATCCTAAATGTTATGTGCAATACAAAATGCTAAATGTTATGTGCAATGCTAAATGCTAAATGTTACGTGATGTGATTTTTTTGGCTCCACAAAACGTTCCCGGCATGCAATATACATTGCACACCGCTAGGTGAGTGATTATAGTGGTGGCGTAGCCTACGTGGCATGCCATTAGTGCGTAGGATACCACTGATGTGGGACCCGATGCCACCATTCTTTTTTAACAATGGCGCCATATTGGTGGCGTCGGCCTACCACGGCAGCACAACCTTTTTCGCCACACCATATCTAGGCTTTTCTGCACTAGTGATGTGTACGTGAACCTATAGGGTCACACACTTAAGGGATTGCAACCCATTCGGATTGGATCCGAAAGGAAAATGGGACTAGACTCGTCGTGGGCCTCAAGTGTTGAGCCCACCTCGGAGGACTATATAAAGGGGAGTGGGCACACCTTTCAGGGTTGATCTCTTTTCTCTCCTCGACAACCACCGCCACTCCCCACACCATCGCCGCTCGATTGGACCTAACAACCTGCCGCTCGATGCAGCCCCCGTACGTGTGGATACCTTGGAGTCATCGCATCTGTGGTGCTTGGGCGAACCGTTCGAGGGATCCGCGACGTGCTGTTCGTGGGAGATCACTGCTCATGGGAGATCGACTACATGAGGAATTGGCTGATCGACTACACGCATCACCAACTCTACTTCCGTTGCGGTGACTACGCGTCTAGTGGTAAACCTGATCCCATGACCTATTTCCAACGGCATGTTCTTGGGTGCGTGGTAGAATTTTTTTGGCGCTAGCGTGGCATACTGTGTGATCTAACACTTTTCCGGTACTCTGTTGGAGGGGGAATCGATAACGGATGTCATCTACATCAACATTGTTACCTCCATGATGATGCGTGAGTAATCCACCACAAACCTACTAGTTGCCGGTGCACTAGAGTTTTTGGGCTCTCTAGTGCCCTTACTCGTGCACGGGAAGTAGTAGCCATCCAGGCGGCCAGGCCCGGTAGGGACTTGCCAGATACCAGCATAGGAAAATCAAGATCACCAGCAAGGCCTTGCTGGGAGGGCTATCGACCCACCAGAGAGGGAGTCGGGCCCTGGCAAGGCAAGGCCCCGGCAAGGCAAAGCCCCGACAAGACCCTGCTAGCGCACAGGGTAGGTGTTAATCCATGTGGACGCATGTCACAGCATCGACGTTGGAGGGAGCTAAGATGTGTCGATGAGACGGGCTCCCATCCCATTGACGAACAGAGATGCCTGACGGTGCATTAAATGCGCCTGTCCTACTCCGTCAGTGTTAGGTATGATAGCACTATATCTCTGTACACCCCTTGTACGCACTGTATGCCACTGTTGGGATCCCCTTAGAGTATAAAAGGAGGCCCGGGGCGATACGCTAGAGAAATTTTTGACTTTTGGGACTTTTGAACCCTTGGGCTTTTGCACCTTCAGGGGCCCTCAAGCGCACACGCGTGGCAATAGCTTGCAGCATCCTTGTAGCAAGAACCCTAAGAACACTCTCAATACTACCAAGCAGGAGTAGGGTTTTACGCATCAGTGCGGCCCGAACCTGGGTAAAGATCCCCGTGTGCTTTTCATCATACTGGCTCTTTGCGCAACCTGCTCCCCACCGAACCGAAAGGGATCCCCATGATCCCATAGGTGCTCGTTCCCACGACATCTTTGGAGTGCCAGATAGGGGGGAGAGAGGGTTCTGTGAACCCGTTCTGCTAATCAGTGTGCCAATTCCATCACACTCATCATCGCCATGGCTCCCAAGAAGAGGGGCCCGACAGCAGCTGGCCCATCAATACCGCCATCCCTATATCCGTGCAGAGAGGAGAGGGCATAGACGCAGGTGGATGAGGAGGCGGCAGAGTTTTGGAACCTCCATGATGCTCCGGTGATCAAGGCCATACTAGCGCGACGCTCGCCGCGGAGACACCCATGATGGTGACGGGAACCCCCACGCCCCTGGGTCTTAGGACGGAGCAGTGCTGCCTGTGGGTGGTATGACAAACTCCGGGGATGGAAGGGTATCCTCCAGGGCATCCATGTCGGCCCCTACGCCGTGCCCTTCTCTGGACGTGCATGGGGGCCCGCGCCAAGGTGCCCGCAATTCTCAGCGTCCCCATGGGAAAGCTCCTGTGCATCCTTCCCAAGATGCACGAGACCAGCTTGCTCACCAACATGCTGGTGGGAGTGGCGTGCCGATGCGGGAGTGGCGTACCGACGCGGGCCGCGGTGGTGCTCCTTCTAACACAGTTAGGAGTCAAAGCACCTCGCGCTCCTCGCGTCATTCATTACCGACCATGTCGGGGGAAGCGATGGCGCGGGCACAACTACTCCTAGACTTCCCGCCGGCTGCGGAGAAGCTCGATGAATGGAGAGCCACCATTCAGAGCCTCCTCAGCCTCGCGGATAAGTTTCGGTCCACTGAGCCGGCCCGTGCCAGTGGAGAGAAGACTGGAGGTGGCGCGACCCCAGCACATTCTCCTCCACAACAACGGTGCCGATCACCGACTCGGTGGACCGACGCCCACGATGGCTAATCGATGGTGTCGTCCGACCCACAGACGCGCCGTGATCAACATCAAGTTCTTCGAGAACGTGGAAAGGAAGATGCTCGAACTACAATCGAGCGACGGCAGGAAGCGTGCCTCCAGTCGGATAGGCGCGTGTGGCCCACTATATCCTTTCAGCCTACCTTACGAGGTGGGTTGTCCAGCGTTTACCCGTGAGCTGCAGCAAGTCCAGTGGCCCAACTCTCGCATGTTCAAGCCAGAAGTCCTGGAGAAGTATGACGGCAAGACTCATCCGTCAGAATCCCTGAGCATCTACACCATTGTTGTGCAAGTTGTTGGGGGTCACGATGAAAATGTACTCGCCAACTACTTCCCATTGGTGCTTAAACCCAATGTGAGGTCGTGGTTGATGCACCTGCTAGAGGGGTCAATCGCCTCCTGGGCAGACTTGTGCCACGAGTTTCTTGGCGCCTTCACAGGAGGTCATCAAGCTCCTGGCCAAGAAAGTGACCTACACATCATCCCTCAGAAGGAGGGTGAAACTATATGCAAGTACATCCAAAGGTTCAGCCGCATGCATCACAACATCCCAGACGTTTATCCTGCCGCCGTTATCAGCGTGTTCCATCAGAACATGCGCAACCGCAGGATGCGGGAAGAGCTCATGATGAATAGAATCAGGGACGTCGCCGAGCTTTATGCTTTGGCAGACAAATATGCTCGGCCTTAACAAGGGAGGAGGCTCCACAGCGAAGACGTCGGCACAGAGGTTGACTCTAAAGACAAAGACACCGTTGCCCTGGCAAAGAAGGGTCAGCGGCGGAAGAAGAAGCGCAAGGGCAAGACCGTGCTAGCCGTCGAAGGATCCGGCAACCCCGGCACCGCCAAGAAGGGCAAGGTTGATGACCCTGGAAACAATGTTGCCGGGTGCGCCTCTTGCCATGCCCTGGCGGATGCCGGCAAGCCAGAAGACTCCAGCAAGCAGTATTGCAAGATCCATCGCACCAAGGGCCACGATCTCCAAGACTGCAGGCAAGTTGAACAGCTTGCCGAGAAGCAGAAGGCCGAGTACGAGAGGCGAGACAAGGAGAAGGGCCAGGACGATGCCGAGGCGTCCGACAAGAAGCTTGTTGGTCGATGAGGCCAACGCGGCAAGCCCAAGCAACAAAAAGACCGGCCAGTCCGTGGTCGTGACAAGCAAGAGGGAGATGATGATGATATCGAAGAGGACGGCGAGTCCAGTGAGCATGAGTTACAGAAGGCTACAGAGATGATGTGCATAGAAGGAGGAGCATCGTCGCATTCGTCTCACCCCCAACTTAAACAGTGGGTGTGCGAGGTTAATGCGACGAAGCCCTCTATCAGTGCGAAGAGACCTCTAAAGTGGTCCAACACTCCTATCATCTTCGATGCCGAGGACCACCCTAATCGCATAACTGTGGTCGGGTGCTTGTCGTTGTTGGTCTCGCCACCAATCCGCAACCTCAAGGTGACAAAGATGTTAGTCGATAGTGGGGCCAGCCTGAACCTGATCTCGCTCGATGTCATTCAGAGGCTGCAAATTCCTGATGAAGATCTCGAGCCGACAGGCGCTTTCCAAGGGGTCAAATTGGGAAGTACTCAGCCGAAGGGCAAGGTCATGCTGCCGGTGACGTTTGTAAGCGATATCAATTTCAGAACCGAGAAGATCGTTTTTGCCGTCGCCAAGATCTCATTGCCATACAACGGCATTCTTGGCCGCCCAGCACTGGCAAAGTTCATGGCAGCCAATCATTTCGCTTACAACATGCTGAAGATGCCCAGGTCCATGAGCGTCAACACCATTAACTCCGACAAGAAAAGCGCACTTATCTATGCCGACCAACTCTACCGGGGGGCAACTGCAACACCTGCCGCCAAGGCACTTGCTCCTGACGCTGAAGCTCCCGGGGGAAAGAAGACCGGCAACACCTCTACCGCACATTCCGGCAAGCATGCCCCCTCGGGGTGTTGCGCTCCCGTCGACGATGTGCCGGATAGCTCCGCCGACAAGAGCAAGAAGTCCAAGGTAGCTCCACCGAAGACCAAGAAGGTGCATGCCAAGGAGGATGGCATGAGGGGAAATGTCACCATAAGTTCCACCCTTGATGTCAAATAGGAAAGTGTGCTCATCGCCTTCCTGCGAGCGAATGTTGATGTGTTTGCATGGCAACCATCTGATATCGCCGGTGTTCCCAAGGACATGAGTGAGCACCACCTCGCCGTCTGTCTACACGCACGGCCCGTCAAATAGAAGGTTCGGAAGCTAGCTTTGGAGCGGCAACAATTTATTCCCGAAGAAATCAAGAAGTTAGAAGCGGCTGGCCTGATCAGAGGAGTACTCCATCCTACGTGGTTGGCCAATCCAGTCATAGTGTGCAAGGCGAATAGGAAGTGCAGGCTATGCATTGATTTCACGGACATCAACCAGGCCTGCCCCAAAGATTTGTTTCCCTTGCCGCGCATCGTCCAGATTGTGGACTCCACTGCCGGCTATGACTTATTGTCTTTCCTTGACGCCTATTCAGGCGATCATCAGATTTTCATGGCCAAGGAAGACGAGGAGAAGACTGCATTTATCACCCCATGTGGTATGTATTGCTTTCTATGTATGCCTTTTGGGTCGAAAAGTGCTGGTTCTACCTTTGCAAGAGCGGTCCAAATTGGTTTTGAGCCCCACCTACATAGAAATATGGAAGCTTACCTAGACGATATAGTGGTCAAAACCAAGGATAAGGCCACACTCATATCATACCTAGAAGAAACATTTGCAAATCTGCGCATGATCAACATGAAGCTCAACGCTGAGAAATGTGTGTTCGGTGTCCCATCTGGCAAGCTTCTTGGGTTCTTTGTATCTCAACGAGGAATCGAAGCAAATCCAGACAAGATCAAAGGAATTGAGCAAATTGAAGCACCAAGACGAGTTAAGGACGTGCGATGCCTTGCCGGCTGTGTTGCTGCTCTAAGTAGGTTCATCTCAAAATCTGTTGAGCGCACCCTGCCCTTTTTCAAAATCTTGAAGAAGGCATGTCCAATGAAATGGACTCCGGAAGCGGAGGCAACGCTGTAAGATTTGAAGAAGTACCTTTCCTCTCCACCAGTCCTAGTCGTGCCAAAACCACAAGTGTCGTTGCTGCTGTATCTAGCGGCAACAAATCAAGTGGTGAGTGCTGCACTAGTGGCTGAAAGGGAGGTTGACAAAGAAGCGACAACAATGGCAAGACCGCCAAGTGACGAACCGGGACAGTCCCCGGCAGGGTCTGGTGCCGGCAAAGAGGGATCTGCGCAGTTGAAAGAGATAGTCCAAAACAAGAAAGTGGTGCAGCGTCTAGTTTATTTTGTCAGTTCCTTGTTACAGGGGGCTCGGTCGAGATATTCTGGCGTACAAAAATTGCTCTCCTGCCTTCTTATGTCCTCGAGGAAGTTGCGCCATTACTTCCAAGCACATAAGATCACCGTTCTCACTCGCTTCCCTCTACAGCAGATATTGCGGAACCCAGAAGCTACCGGCAGGATTGTGGAGTGGGCTTTGGAACTAACAAGCTTTGGTCTTAAAGTTTGAGTGCACTTTGACCATTCAGAGCAGGGCCTTGGTGCTGTTCATTGCAGAATGGACCCCAACGCCCGACGAAGAGATTCCAGAGTCAACTCTCCTCAACAAGGAAACTGATCAAGAATGGATCATGTATTTTGATGGAGCTTTCTCGCTGCAAGGCGCTGGTGTCGGAGTGCTGCTTGTTGCACCCACTCGAGAGCACCTCAAATATGTTGTCCAGATGCACTTTCCTTGGGAGAGATTAACGAACAACACTGCTGAGTATGAAGGGTTGCTTCTGGTCTCAGGATCGCGGTAGACCTTGGGATCAAGAAACTTATTGTCAGGGGTGATTCTCAACTTGTCGTCAGGCAAGTGAACAAAGATTACTAGAGCCCGTTGATGGAAGCTTATGTAGATGAAGTGAGGAAGTTGGAAGAGTGTTTTGACGGCCTACAAATGGAGCACGTTCCACATGCAGAGAACGGCGTTGCGGATGGCCTGTCAAAGTGTGCTGCCCTTAAGTTGCCTGTGGAACCAGGAACTTTCGTGCTCCAACTAACTCAACCCTCCGTGACATCATCAACTGGACAAGAGAAGAGAAGAAAGTTGAGTTCCGACAAGTATTTCCTGGCAAATCTTCTCGAAGCCGCAGGCGACAAGGTTGCCAGAGGGAACAATAGGCTTGTCGGTGAGTACTATGCTCCGACAGGGCCCTCGTCTCTTGGCATAGAAGCATACGCTCCCGCCAGGCTTGCCGTGGTGCGACAGACTTCGGTAGACCCTCAGGACCTCGCCGTCAAGACAGATGCTAGCCCAACGGAGGATAAGCCTTTGGTCCTTGTTGTTGAGCCACATGATTCGGCATGGGTGCAGCATATAGTCCATTTCCTTCAGACAGGAGAACTTCTCAGGGAACAAGAAGAAGCAGAGAGAGCAGCACGCCGGTCTAATATGTATCAGTTCATAGATGACGTCCTGTACAGAAAAAGACCGAACGGTGTGAAACTCAAATGCATTTCCCGAGAAGATGGACTGGGGCTGTTGGTAGAGATACATCGAGGCATATGTGGCTCCCACATAGGGTCAAGAGCCCTTGCCGGGAAAGCATTCCGGCAAGGCTTCTTTTGGCCCATCGCCCTCCAGGATGCAACTGCATTGGTAACCAAGTGTGAGGCATGAGAATTTCATTCAAAGATGCTACATCAACCAGCTCAAGTACTTCAAATGATCCCTCTCTCCTGGCCATTTTCAGTCTGGGGGCTTGAAATATTGGGCCCCTTTCCCCATGTCGTCGGTGGCTTTGAGTCCTTGTACGTTGCAATCGACAACTTCACAAAGTGGCCAGAAGTGGAAGTAGTGAGAAAGGTGATAGCATAGTCAGCCGTCAAGTTCTTTAAGGGACTAGTTTGCCGCTTTGGTGTTCCCAACAAGATCATCACTGACAACGGCACACAGTTCATGAGTTGCACCTTCATGCAGTATGTCCAAGACCTTGGTAGCAAAATCTGTTTTGCTTCCGTTGCCCACTAGAGGAGCAACGGCCAAGCGAAGAGGGCTAATGCGGAAGTGATGCGAGGTCTCAAGACAAGTGCGGAAGGAACTAGATTGATGAGTTGTCGGTGGTTCTTTGGTCAATCAGGACGACACAACATTCAGCTACGGGCCAAACACCCTTCTCCCTCGTCTATGAGGTGGAGGAAGTTCTCCCCACGGAACTCATGTACGAGTCGCCTCGAGTGCTCGATTATGATGAGCTTCAGCAAGAGCAGTTGCGGCAAGACGACGCGATGCTCCTTGAGGAAGACCGTCTTCAGGCTGCTGTGTGAGATGCATGCTACCAGCAAGCTTTGCGCTGCTACCACAGCCGCAAAGTTAATGCCAGAAGTCTTGAGGAAGGCGACCTTGTTCTTCGGCGAGTTCAGTCCACCAAGAATTCCAACAAGTTGACACCAAAGTGGGAAGGCCCTTATCGGGTAGTACGAGTCACTAGGCCTGGCGCAGTCCGCCTGGTGACCGAAGATGGTATCCCAGTGAGCAACTCCTGGAATATCGAACATCTTCACAAGTTCTACCCATGAGGCGCGGTTGCCGAGGCCCCCGGCAACCACCTTTTATACAAGTCTTGCCGACCAAGCATGTAATCCTTGATACAAAGCCAGGCTCAGACCCTATGCGTAGTTAAATAAAGATAAGTGTCCCACAATCCTGTTCGGTTCTCATGTTTACTTATGTGCATGTTTATCTGAGGTATTTGAACTTGAGATGTTCAAACTTTATTTATATTGATATCTGTAATATCATGATGCATGATTTTACAAATGTTAGGACATGATATTGCACTCAAAGCTAGCTTTCTGCAGAACTACGCACTTAGTGTTATACCATGCATGATTACCTTGTTCCAAACATGGGTTGGTAGTGAGTACATTCAAAAGTACTTATTGGCTTGTCCCTAGCTATTTACTTGGGCCAGCCTAGAAGAACATGAATATGGTGAAGAATACCTTGGTGACGTACATGTGAATTAGGACGCTTCCAAGTAAAAATGGTTGTAGGGTTAAGGCAGATGGCATGGGTCCAAGTTATAGTTGAAGTTTTCCTCTATGGGTTTATGTTTGATTTTCAGACTTCATGGCCCTACATATGTAAGAATTTACTATAATGGTCATAATTTGTGTAAGACTACTGATCCGGCGAGGCCATTGACATGGATGATGACCATGGCAATTCTGGATCAAACTCACCCGCCGCTATTGCCCGAACGGGAAAGTGGGCCACGACGTCAACTTATGACCTTTACATGGTGGATACCCACAAGGAAGATGCTGACGGGACACCTAAGGGGTGTTCCAAGAGCCATTGTCTCAAGAGAAAACCAAGGGGAAATAGTGGAAACAAAAGTGAAACCAATGCTACAGATAACACAGGTAGCCCTATCACGGACGAAAATGGACAGACCGAGACCACATTGCAAAACGGGTCTATGAGTACACTGGTCGAAGAGGATCCCAAGGAGAAGGAAAACTCCAATAGCGGGACAGAGGAACACAACATGCTTGAATCCGAGGACAATAGCAGTCTCGAATCCTATGACTTTGAGGTGCCTGAGAGCCCAACCAACAGATACGTTTCTAACGTAGGTTAACTGCAACCGTGCGTAGCGAGAAGAGAATGCAGTAGGACTTGTACAACCATGAAGCCACAATCCACGAGAAGTGCACATGAGTACTTAAGGCCGGAGTAGATCTTGAAGCATGGCGAACAACAACCAAGTCATTCTCAAGAGGGCTCGTACTTCCTGAATTCGAGGACAAGGTGGCACATGCCGATCCTCTCGCATATGGCCACAAGGAACAAGCTAACCGTCCCCGTAGAGGATGAGACAGGCCAACAGGGGTGTATATAGAACCCCCGGCGAAACCCCGCCCTCACGACAAGAGCTTGGTCGACTATCCTGAGCCCTATGACCTGCGAACTAAGATACACAGGGATAAATCATCTCGCCCATCCATTTATGGAATATGGGACCATGTGCCCATTTTCATGGTGACTTATGATGCCTGGATATACAAGCAAGGACAAGCTCGGGAGCTGAGAAGAGAACGGGTGATCGCCAACACCCATCAGGAGGTGTTTCGATGCCGAGCTCATGCACACCCAGTCTGTTTCACAGACGAGGTCATGGAACATCAATTCCCAACAGGGTTTAAACCCATCAACATTGATCAATACGATGGCAGGACAGATCGAGCCATCTGGATAGAAGATTTCCTTCTACACATCCACATGGCCCAAGGAGATGATCTTAATGCCATAAAATACCTACCACTCAAGCTTAAGGGGCCCGCATGGCATCCGCTCCATATCCTACCCAAAAAATCTATCAGAAGCTGAGATGAACAGGAGGATGCCTTTAGGTCAATTTTTTAATGTACCGATGTTCAGCCTCCGGATGCCGATGACCTCAACCACATTATCCTGAAGGAGGGCGAATCAGCTCGGAAATTCTAGAACCGGTTCATAACCAAGAAGAACCAGATAGTCGACTACACGGATGATGAGGTCATTGCAACATTCAAACATAGCATCTGGGACAATTGGTTAGCCAAATAGCTTCGATAGGATAAGCCGAGGACCATGGTGTCCCTCACTTCATAGATGACTCGCTTTTGCGTGGGTGCTACTTGTGATCTGCGTTGGGATTTCCCCCAAAGAGGAGAGGAATTGTAGCACAATAGAGATAAGTATTTCCCTTAGTGAAAACCAAGGTTATTGAACCAATAGGAGAATCAAGTAAACTCCCTTAGATAGGACATACACACACAAAACCAAACACTTGCACCCAATGCGGGCAAGAGGGTTGTCAAGCCCCTTGAACATGTTACTTGCAAGGATTAAATATTGATAGAACATATATTACAAATAATAAAATGAATTTTCCAATAAAATGCAAAATAAAATAAAATAAATTGCAAAAAAAGTATTTTAAAGGTTTTTTGTATTTATGATTAAGTAGACCCGGGGACGTAGTTTTTGCTAGAGGTTTCTCTCTTGAATATAGCATACGGTGGGTAGACAAATTATGGTTTCACAATAGACATATTCTGCATCTACTATTATTACTCCACCAACCGACCGACTCCTGCCTACATCTATGGTATTACATTCATAATAAATAGAGTAATGCTTGGAGCATGATGACATGATGTAGACAAAATAAGACAAGCAATATGTTTAGATCCAGTCATTTTTCCTTAATGGCAACAATACAAATACGTATCTGGTCTTGTTTTGTCACTAGGATATAGAGCATCACAAGATTAAACTTATTAAAATGCACCACTCTAGTTGAAGATAAATATATCTAGTTGACCAAACGAAATAGATAAATCGGATAAAAATACGAAGCTATAAAAATGATGCATAATATGACTTAGAAAAGACACAACTACTTTCAATGAATAATCTGATCATAAACAGACAATTCATCGGATCCCAACAAACACAGCGCAAAAGATGATTGCATCGGTGAACATGGTATTAAAGATCAAGCAGAGAGAAGAAGTGATCTATGTACTAGCTATGGACTGGTGTCATGGGAACGAGCACCTATGGGATCATGGGGATCCCTTTAGGTTCGACGGGGGGCAGGTTGCACAAAGAGCCGGTCTGATGAAAAGCACGCGGGGATCTTTACCCTGGTTCGGGCTGCACGGATGCGTAAAACCCTACTCCTGCTTGGTAGTATTGAGAGTGTTCTTAGGGTTCTTGCTACAGGGATGCTGCGAGCTATTGCCACGCGTGTGCGCTAGAGGGCCCCTGAAGGTGCAAAAGCCCAAGGGTTCAAAAGTCCCAAAAGTCAAGAAGTCCTCTACTGTATCGCCCTGGGCCTCCTTTTATACTCTAAGGGGATCCCAACAGTGGCATACAGTGCGTACACGGGGTGTATAGAGCTACAGTGCTATCATACCTAACACTAACGGACTATCAGCCATCTCTTTCCGTCAGTGGGATGGGATAGGAGCCCGTCCCATTGGCGCCGCTTAGCTCCCTCCAACATCGATGTCGCGACACGCGTCCAGGTGGATTCACACCTGTCTTGTGCACTGGCGGGGTCTTGCCGGGGCTTCGCCTTGCCGGGGCCGGGCTCCCTCTCTGGTGGGTCAATAGCCCTCCTGGGGAGGCCTTGCCGGTGATCTTGATTTTTTTGTGCTGGTATTTGGCAAGTCCCTGCCGGGCCTGGCCGCCTGGATGGCTACTACTGCTCGTGCACAAGTAAGGGGCACTGGAGATCCCAAAAACTCTAGTGCACCGATAGGAGCCCCAGGCCTAGGCCACACACATCGCAAGACGTTGTTGGCTAGGCCCAATTAGTGCATGGGCACGCATGACAGGGCCTTGCGGTTGTGATCATTTCGCTTGCTGCTCTTCCCACGACGCTCATTGAATGCAGGACATGGGATACGTGTGCGGCGTAGCCGTTACATCAGCACGTCCGCGAAATGTTTCCATGTTAGCTTATTTTAGTAAAGAGGCCGCCCCGCGCCTTCCCCATAAAAGAGGAAATTGCAGAGGCGCTGCTCATTACCTCCCGCCTTTCCCAATCTGAGAACCGTTGTTACCTTCTTCCTCGAGCCCGAAACAGAGCCCCTCCCTCCTATCCACGCCACTGCTCTCTCTTCGTTCTCAGCCCCCGCATTCGTCTCCCCCATGCCGCTCAAAGCTAGTAAGGGAAAGGAAACATAGGACATCTCGGAGAACAAGATACAATTATGGGCTCAAGGAGATCACCTGGGGTGCCTCAATTATTGATCCCAATAATGCACTAGAAGGTGTTTGATTAGTGTTTGGGCTAGCTAAGCTCCTCTTCTGGAGATAAAACTTAACATGATGAATTTAGGGATGGAATTAGGCTTAGTTGATAATACAAACTTGGTAAACGCTAGAAATCAATAGAATCAGGTTTCTGTTGATCTAGTCGTGCTAGTCTAATCTCCTTGATACACCACTTGGTGTGGATGCATTATTAGAGGATTATAAGATTCCCGCAAAGTTTGAGCTTAAGGGGAGACAGTTGGCAATGTAGATTTGCTCAACTTTGGATTTGTATATAGAGGGTTTTGGGATATTTGGTGAACCAAAACAAATGGGTTTGAGGTTAAACTTTGCAAGATGATCACATATGTCATATGTGACATGCTAGAATTTTCTTGGATTTATCTGAGAATATTTCTTATAGAAATATTTCAAATGATTGAAATAGGCACAAATGGTTTTGAAGGGTTTTGTCCAATATTTTGAACATGACCATGTGTTGAAACTATTATATATGGACAATATATGTCCACCGAGTTTTCCTAAATTTTATCAAATATTTTGAAAGCATAAAAATATATTTTCCTATAAAAGACCATTTATGGACTTAGGAAAAGCCATTAAATAAATAGTAAAATATACTTTAAAATTCATAGTTGGTGGTTTTGGAAAGTCTTATATATAGTAGGTTTCAAATAAAGTCTTTGGGGCGAAATAATCCACCCAATGTAAGGACTTCTGGTACAAATCTCAATTCAGGAGTTTTCGAAAACCTAATTTGAGTAATTGCCTTTTGGCCAAGATAATATTTTATAAAAATATTTTTAGGTACTATACACATGGTATGATCATTGGACAAGATCTTGTTTCATTGGACAAGATTTACATAGCCGCTAAGCTTGATTGTGACACTACAAATCCAAGTGGTCTACTAACCCATCCATGGTCTAAGGTACTGCATTCCTATGCTAAGGAAACACATAATATACCATTCCAAGGTCTTGTTTCCTTCCTACGAGTCTGATCAAGTAGTCCTTAAATGACATCCATCGTTACATGACCCACTACTCCTATAAATCTAATATTGAGTGAGTTCTACATAATCTCCTAGAGTTCCTATAATCCATACATATTCGCAAGGACGATCATCACAGTATATCCATGAACTTTCAATCTCATGACCAACTAAACTCCAAGTTCAAGCTTATATAGATCCTTAATTTATTTCCAACAACTCTCAATTTCCTTATCTTACCATCCACCAAAAACATGGTATTATGATTAAGATCATCGGACTAACTCCAATTACGCCAAACCATGTGTCTTGCTTAAAACCAACACTTTGTTATGGTCACCTATATAAATCCAAATCTCATGTCCTACGAGAATTCCTACTTGTTCTCCCGAGTCACCATAGTAACATCATCAATCCATGACTACTGCTTGACAAAATCAAATTATCATACCACCAAGGATTTCAACTTGTAATCCCAAGTGTCCCACTAAATTCAATTCATTCAAGGGAGAAATAGGTTATGCTACCCTATCAACTTGGTCCACCAAGTTCACCTACCGCCTTGAAAGTCTCGTGATTCACCAAATGATCTCAGTTGTTTCCTCAACATATCCATGATAACCACATCAAGTCATTTGCCTACTGATCATATATCCCTAGAAAGATCTTTCCTATGGCATCATGGCTCTGGTGCTAGCTTAGGAATGAAATACGGTTGTTCACTATGATCACTAGATCCATAATGAACCTAGTGCCAAGTAGGGGTTATTGAAGCTCAATAGGTGCTCTGGCAAATCCGTGTATTAAACACGTGATCAGTGGCTTAGCTGGGCAAGCTCGCGAGGTCTAGGGAGGGGTTTCCAATCCTGAGGGAAAAGCATAGCTCTACGGGGTTGCATCTGGTTGAGTATGTGCAGTCAAAGTCTACAATACTAGTTGAATACCGAGGTAGATCCTTCGTGCATCTTGTCTTGCTGGTCTTCAATTGACGAGATGGGGGGAGGGAGAGTAGCATAGAAAGAAGTGCCTAAGGGGGTGGTATAGTGCAAGTGCAATCAAACAAGTGCCGAAAAGGCTAAACACAAACATTAAGGTAAGGTAGGTGATATAGTCGCATACGTGTTGCCTAGGGCAATAGTGCGACTTCACCAAAGCACAACAAGAAAACAAGCAATCCATTTGAACAATCATACGGACTCGACTTTGCATAGGGGACACACGACCTATCCTACCCTAGAGGTTCGCAGACTCGATAGTCATGCTTCCTTCGTGTCTTGGAGAGGAGTCCATTCAGTCTTCAAGGTCTCCTTCAGGTGTCGCTGTGTCTCTTGCTATTATTCGTTGAAACGTTATTGGTTGTGCCTCAAGAGTCCTTACCAACTTTGCGTGTGGTGAGTTGACGATGACGGTGTTTCCTCATGGCTATCATTGACGGGGTCTTCTGGTGTCTTCGTAATTGTGTCGGTGCCTTCTTGTCTTCTGGGGTGTCGAGGGTTCCGGGTAGGCAATCCTTCATGCAATGATATTAACAAGGCATGTTAGAGTTATAACATGTATGTTACGTTGATGATAACATCGACACCAAGAGTAGGGGATGAAGAGAACTGTTTTTCCTGCTCACTATGGTGATGCGGACAAAATGGCAAGGTTCTCATCCACCGGCGGTTGCCGATATAACAACGGTAAGGACAAGGTTGCTCTATTAACAAGGCATGTCTTGTCGTAGGTCAAGGTTGCATCATCCCTGGCAGTGTCGAGGGTGTCACCATCTTCCGAGTCCTGCTGTCCTCACTCCTCTAGAGAGTATCTTCTGTTGGTACCGCCTTGTCGTGGTGTCGTTAAACTTGTGTGGATGTCTGGCAAGGTGGCTTCCTTCCAGGTTACCCACGAGGATTTCTCGGAATCCACTGGTCAAGGGCACAAGGGTACTGTCGACCGTTTGCAAGGTTTTGAAAAAGCGGATGAGGAGAGTCAAGAGAAAAAATAGTGGACGTGCCAAGGCACAATCCTTTGGTTTCTTTGAGGGCTTAGGAGAGGTGAGAAATATAAAAGTCTTTGAAAGTGATGAGAAGGGTCTGGAAAATAGTTTTGTCCTAACTAACATCCATGCTAACCAAGGAATTCATATAGTCAGGATGGCTCTGATACCAGCTCTGTAGGGACCCCGACTCATAAGTCGTGACCATCGAATGCATGTGTATAGTGATCCTGGAGATCAATGCTAAGTGAACACACATAAGCTGAATAAGAAGAGTCTTACATCCATAGTTAATGTCTGAAATAAACAAACATGAAGGTCAAGTATTACATACATAGGGCCATGGAAGGCCAAATAGCAAACATAACTAGAAGTGGAAATCTTGATCGAAAGCATAGACCCATGCCATATGCCTTAACCTATAGGCATTCTAACTAGGAAGCATCCTAGATCGCATGTTCGTCGCCAACGAACTCTTCACCATATTCCTGCTCTTCCATGCCTGGCCAATTAAATAACCAGTGGCAAGCCAATGAGTACTTTGAATGTACTCGCAAGCAACCTATGTTTGGGAACAAGGTATAACAATGCATGATGTAGCACTAAGTAGATAAGTTCTGCAGAAAGCTAATTTTGAAGTGCAATGACATAATCAAATAACTTAAGTAAGCATCATCAATAATTGGCATGTATTCATGTGAACAAGTCATAGTTATCATAATAAGAAGGGGGTGAACATCTCATGTTCAATCATTATGCCAAGTCATCGGACTTAGCTCAAGTATCATATTTTTCACCCACACACATACACACACCAAGTTTAGTAAACACTAGACATAGCACAAGAGCGGTCATCCAACTGTCCTTGACCGTGGACACGACTATTCGAATAGTTTTACACTCTGCAGAGGTTGCACACTTTACCCACAAGACTCGGGGAACTTCCATGTCATCCACGACTCGCGGTATATAACATACCTGAGCTAAGCACCCGAACAATGCCTTTCCCCTAGTGATACTAAACAAAGAGTCCACTCGTTGGTGCCATGTGAGCACCGCTAACATGCGGGCCCTGCCTGCCAGCGTCACCCTTGCAGTCGGCCCACAACTCCGGCCCAAGAGACAGGTACAGCCGAACCTGCGTGTGCACGACCCCGAGTGGGTGTGAGCCCATGGCTACCTCCACCTACTTAACCTAGCTCTGTGGGGGGGAAGAATCAAGTGGATCACGAACCGGCGACAGCGACACCTGTGTACCTCTCCTTCCTCGATCCCCTTTTCTAGTTCCTGTAATCGAAGCTTGTAATCGACACTTGATACTTGAATTCGTGTGTTAAGCCAATGGATCGAGAGATATACTACTAGGTTCCTAACATCTGGTATTCACAGCCTTCACCTCAAGCACTGGCGCATCTCGTGAAGACGCGGCTCCAAAAATCGATCAAGGAATGAATTGGCGCCAAGGATTCGTCCTTCAAGGAGTATTTCGAGAAGTTGTCCGGCACCCTCAATGCGATCCACAATGGCATCCACGTCACCACCACCAAGATTGACGACCTAGTCCAGTGGCGACCGGACCTGGAGCGACGGGTGGACCAGCTCTCGTCCATGGTGGCCGAACTCCAACAAGGGCGACCAGTGACCACCGCGGAGGAGCACGTGGCATGGCCACCGATCCTCTACCTCCGACACCAGGCACGTCGCTGCACGACCGCGTCGGCGCCACCAAGGCATTGGAGGGTATCGCCCTTGGGTCTCCGGACCACGGCATCGACGTTCTACCACGAGGATTGGCGCCGGCGTTCGCATCGGTGGTCACCCCGACCAACGGTCAACTCGATTCCCAGTCCCCAACCCCTTTGTCTTCTCCATACGTGCATGCCAGTCAGCTGCTGGCGGGGATTGGGCAAGCCTACCCTTCGAACGCTTTTCCGCAATTCTTTGGGAGAATCCACGTTCGTGGAAGACCCTTTGCAAACAGTACTTCTAGATGTTCTCCATACAGGAGAAGTTTTGGGTTCCCATGGCCATGCTGAATTTCGCGGGCGCAACCTCTATTTGGCTGCAATCGGTTTAGAAGAAATTATCTGAATTCGATTGGGAATCTTTTGCATCCCTACTGTGTACTCGCTTTGGGCGCGATCACCACCAGCTACTGCTTCGTTAGTTTTACACAGTGTCACAAACTTCCTCTATAGCTGACTATATCAAGTGATTTGAACAGATTATTAGTCACTTAGCTGCTTATTCTGAAACAATTAACCCTTACTATTTCCTGATTCATTTTGTTGAGGGACTTCGCACCAACATCCGAGCGATGGTGCTGGTGCAAAGTGTAGGATCGATAGAAGAGTGTCTAGAGGGGGGTGAATAGACTACTAGCAGGAATTTAAAACCTAACCTTTTCCCAAGTTAATAGGTTGGCAGATTTTAATATTTCAGCAATTCTAGCAAGTCTAACATCCCTACACATGCATGTCTACAAATATGGCAGTGGAAAGTAAAGACATTGCATATGAAGTAAAGAGATGGGATAGGAAGATCAAATGCAATAGGAGACGCAAAGATTTTTCCGTGGTTCTGATAGGTGGTGCTATTGTACGTCCATGTTTATGGAGTCTTCAACCCACGGAGGGTAACTGTCGCGAGAGTCCATGGAGGGCTCCACCTAGAAGGGTCCACGAAGTAGCAACCTTGACTATTCCATACGGCTTCCGTCCATGAAGGACTAGCCTCACTATGGGTAGATCTTCATGAAGTAGGCGATATCCTTGCCCTTACAAACTTCTTGGTTCACTTCACAACACCAATTAGGAGGCTCCCAAGCGACACCTAACCAATCTAGGAGGCACCACCCTCCAAAAGGTAATAGGCTAGGTAATGACGATGAACTCCTTTCTCTTGTGCTTCAAGATGATAGACTCCTCAACACACAATCACTCTCTCATAGATTTGGCTTGGTAGAAGAGATGGGATTGGTGGAAAGCAACTTGGGGAGGCTAGAAATCAAGATCCATATGGTTGGAGTGGAAGATCTTGATCTCAACACAAGGGTAGGTGGTTCTCTCTCAGAAAATCTGATAGGATAGGTATGGAATAGTTCTGAGTGCTTCCCTGTCGATTGGGTGGTGGTGAAGGGGTATATATAGGCATCCCCAAGAATCCAGCCATTACACATAATAAGTCAGACTCGGTGACACCGATGTGTCGATCTCGGTGGTACCGAAGTGACCAAAAGGTGGCAACTTTTGAATCTCGGTGAGACCGGTGTAGGAATCTCGGTTGCACCGACAAGGTGACCAACGGTCAGAATTGCCAAACTCGGTGACGCCGATTCAACATTCTCGGATGGACCGAAAATGTGAACTTGCGGAACAGAAACTTGGCAGCCCAACTCGATGGCATCAAAATCAGTGTCGGTTGCATCAAAGAGTTAGAGTTTGCCTGAGTCTCTCTAGGGTTTGTAATCGGTGACACCGGGATAGGAATGTTGGTTGCACCGATTTTGAATGTTTGGCTATAGACAGACTTTGGTGGGAGAGCTTGTGGATGTTTTTGGTGACTATCACTTGTGCACGTATGAGCATTTTGTTCACCAACAAAACCTTACCCCCTTTTAATAGTATTGGCTTTCCTATGGACACAAAGTGATTTATCACAAATGTAAAATTTAGAGTCCTCTTGCTTGAAGCTTGGCCAACCTATTTCCTTGCATCTTGGGGTAATTCCAAAATCTCCATAATCCTTTTGCCAGCCCAACTCTCCATGGACTATTATCTGAAATACACTAGATAGAGGTGTTAGTCCAAGAGACAATGTATGTTGTCATGAATTATCAAAACCACCAAGGGAGCATGTTGTGCTTTCAATCTCCCCCTTTTTGGTAATTGATGACAACATACAATCAAAGCTTCAAATAAAGATATGCATGGATGTAATGAAGACTTTGAGAAACACATGACTTAGATTTGCTCCCCCTAAATGTGTGTAGTCCTTTAAAGGATAGTTACTTTGGAATGCGTGGACACACAAATAGTAGAAGGGATATGAAATCATGTGTATCTTGGCTATATGCATCAATATATATGAATGAAATGTATATCCTCGTTCAAGACTTCACTTTTGCAAACAAATATGTGCAAGAAGCAAGAGATCATATTGATCAAGGATATGATAAATATACTTACCTTGAGTTCTTAAGTATTCTAGTAGTAGAGACACACTTGAGAAAACAATGTTAGGAAATACAAGAGTATTCTACCAGATAGAAGCAATAGAACTCAAAGGATACCAAGATATGGAGAACATATAAAATATGATAATCCTTATGATTGATATGTCTCCTCCTTTGGCATTAATCTTTTATAGCTTTTCTCCCCTTATATATGAAAGTGGTAGTTCATCCTCTCCCCCTGAATCTCAGCATGTAGATATTGGGATTGGATAGGGTGAGAAAAAGTTCTCCTTTGTTCACTTTAGACTTTTCTCCAAAATACATTCTTCTCCCCCTACATTGTTCTCACCTTGCATAAGTATAAACTTTTGATATATTCCTATCCCCATTTGGATAAGCATGTAACTCTCCCTTTAGCATGAAGCTTTGTTCTTCTCCCCCTTTGGCATAAATTACCAAAAAGGTTAAACTTAGGAGTAGTGACAGGGATCATTAACAAGGAAGGGATCCTAGAGAACAAGGGTCATTGAAAGTAGGGTTCATAGAAAAGAACTAAGGGAATCATTGAACGTAACTTCTCTCGCTTTGGCAATTTTGAGTTTTCTTCTCCTTGGAGCTACGGATCCTTGAATAAGGCATGATCTTAGAAAAGAATCAGGAAGTGGTTTCACTGGATTTGGAGTTGGGATGATTTTCCTACGACTTTCTGAAGATGGAAATAATGAAAAGGGAGCTATTTAGTTGGTAAAATAGAGAATAGGCATGGCAAAAATGTTAACCATGACTTAATAAATAGGGCATGACATTATATCCATCTATGAATTTGGATCACCTCATTTGGAGTTAATTTGAACTCTCTAGGGATTTTTGTAAGTGGGGCTTTAAATAATTTAAATTTGAATTTAAATTTGAACAGTGCAAAAACTTGTAGTGGAAAAATATGAAGGTTGTATAAGTAAGTAGAATGGGATTTTAGAAGAATATAGGAATTTGAATCATCAAAATTGGAGGTCATATGAATTTACTATGGATTTTTGAATTACTCTGGGAAAAGGAAAGGAGAAATTTTTATACCTAAAAGGCTATATCGCGCCCAAGGGGCAGAACAACGGATGGGCAGGCCCAATAGTCCAGCCACGCAGGCAATCGGGCCACGTCGAAGGTGCACTCAGGGAAGGCCGTTTTCCCTAAGCGAAACCGACTCCGGGCGGAGCCTGTCTCCACTTAAACAGGAGGCCCGGTCGGCCGATCGCCGATAGGCGGGGCCTACCTATCGGGTCTGACCCCCACCTCTCGCCCTAGCAGGGGAATACAGGGGAGGTGGGACTGAGCGGCGCTGGTACTCCCCGCGGTGGCTCTGTCCACCGACGAGCTCAGGACGGAGAGCCGCATCCACCAGGGGGCTTAGCTTTCGCTGGGAAGCGCCGGAGTAAGTGGGACCTCGGCTGTGGCAGAGGCCGACAACGATGACCGTGGGGGCTGGTGCTCCGGCCACCGGAACAAGGAATGGAGTGCGGAGGGGGGTTGTGATGGCGCTCTGGCCACCGAAACTAGGGTGCTCAAGTGTCGTCCCGAAGAGAGGAGAGAGGCGGGGCAGCATGAATTCGCCAGCGGCCGAGGCGGCGCCATGGCGTTCATGGGAGGAGGACGAGGAGGGCACAGGAGTGAGAGGGTGCAAATGGTCACTTCAGGGGGCTCAGGGAGGGTATATGCAAGAGGGAAACGAGGGGGAAGCTCGGATCCACCTCGGATGCTCTGGGCATGGCCACCACGCATGCCAGAGCTGACTTGGCCACTTGCTGGTATTGTGGAGGAGAGTGGGAGGCTCAGAGGGATCATAGGCGCGCTGGGTGCTCTGCTGAAGCCGGGCACAAGCTGCAGGATGAGCTCAACTGGCGGAGCACCACTTTTGCATGTCAGTGGTGTGGTCACCACGCCACTTGGTGTCCAAGACATCATTTTGGTCGGCCAATGATGTCTGGCATGCAAGGCATGTGTGCTAGAGTGCACTTGTTTAGTTCCAAGGTCAATGGAGCTAGGTAGATTGGTTTTGTACATGAGGTAAGTTTGCAGCAGCAAACATAGGGGCATATGAGGTTTTTTTACTAGAGGGTATATGGGACAAGACCTTGTCGAGTGGTCATAGTCATGGAAGGACTATTATTCCACCACGTTTTAGATCAGGGAGATAAGAGGGCAAGGTACTTGTAGTAAAAAGCTACTTTTATTGCCATAAGATGGTTTCTGATGATTTGCTCATATCTCCCACATAAGCATGCCATTTTGGACGTGTAATGATGCATTGGCATTCCAGAGGTGTTGTGGTAAAATTTGGGGGCGGAGGATAATGGGAGAGAGGGAGAAGTGCATACCAAAGTTGTCCAAAGGATGGAATCTTGGGGTTTTACCCCCCCCACCCACCCCCCTCAATAATTGATATAGGTCAAGGAAGACTTATTGGAGGTAGAAGAGGAGATGTTGGTGTTGTGGTAAAAATATGGGCTCAAGGAGATCACCTGGGGTACCTCAATTATTGATCCCAATAATGCACCAAAATGTGTTTGATTAGTGTTTGGGCTATCTAAGCTCCTCTTTTGGAGATAAAACTTAACATGATGAAGTGAGGGATGGAATTAGGCTTGATCACCAATTTTAAACTCATTTGAAGAATGTTAATAATACAAACTTGGTAAACCCTACAAATCAAAAGAATCAGGTTTCTGTAGATCCAGTCATGCTAGGCGAATCTCCTTGATCAACACTTGGTGTGGATGCATTATTAGAGTATTATAACATGTCCACATAGTTTGATCTTAAGGGGAGATAGTTGGCAATGTAGAGTTGCTCAATTTTGGACTTGTATAGAGAGCATTTTGGGATACTTTGGTGAACCAAAACAATTGGGTTTGACATGAAACTTGGCAAGATGATAAAATATATCATATGTGACATGCTAGAATTTTCTTGGATTTATTTGAGAATATTTCTTATATAAATATTTCAAATGCTTGAAATACGCAAAAATGGTTTTGAAGGGTTTTGTACAAAATTTTGAACATGACCATGTGTTGAAACTCTTATACATGGACAATATATGTCGAGTGAGTTTTCCTAAATTTTCTGTAATATTTTGAAAGCATAAACATACTTTTTTCCTATAAAAGACCATTTTTGTCATTAAGAAAAACCATTAAATAAAAAGGGAAAATAATCTTGTAAAATAATATTTGGTGGTTTTGGAAAGTCATATATATAGTAGGTTTCAAATAAAGTCTTTGGGGCAAAACAATCCACCCAATTTAAGGACTTGTAGTATAAATCTTAATTCAGGAGTTTTTTAAAACCTAATTTAACTAATTGCCTTTTGGCCAAGATAATATTTTATAAAAATAGTTTTAGGTACTATACACATGGTATGATCATTGGACAAGATCTTGTATCAAGGAAAAGAGTTCTTGAGGGTAGGAGGAATCCTATATACTAAAACACAAGCAAGCAAACAACCAATCAACAATCAAGTCTGGCATCACAAGCACACAAAAAGTTTTAATTGGTCCTGATTTTTTAGTCATGTCTACTTAGTCATGAGGCAAAACACATGGTGTAACACTTTCTGTCGCCTTCTGCAGTTCCGTCTTGGAGCTCTCTAGATCTCCCTCTGCAACCTTCGCCACCACAACTTGAGTGACTAATCGGTCTCTGATTATCAACCCACCAAGCTTGGCTTCAGGCGGAGGGGGAGAGCAGTGGCATTCTAGGGACCCGAGGGGCAGCAACCTACCATGCACTACTCTTCCTCACTATTAGTGGTGCCTGCCGACGTGTCATCTTTGTGGTCGTGGTGGCAGGGCATGGCCACCTAAATCCTTCAATAATGGCAGCCATCTCCCTCTTATGCTCTGGTGACAGTCCATACAAAAGAGTTATGGAGCCTGATGTGGCCATGGTTTGAGTGGTGGGCACGGGAGAAAGGGACTGGAAGAGGATGAATGCTGCTCTGGTCGGCGCAACAGTTCATATAGCGAATGAATGTCAATGGTATGTGGTAGATTGACGGACATGTGGGGATGGAGTAGATTCCTCGGCAACCGTGCGTTATTAATGTGGGCGTCAGATAGATGGATGGGCAATTATGGTGTCGTTTGCACGCGGAGTAGTTGTGTGCACCGGGAAGCGGCGTGTGTGGCGCTCTCTCGGCGGCACGCCACTTCAATGTCGCCGCCTATGAGAGGTCGCGTCATCTGAATATGACACTAGCGCTCTAGTGTGGCGCTAACCTTTTCGGGCAGAAGCACGCGAGCGATGGATGGAGTTTGGGTGGGCCAGGGCAGTCCGACATGAGTGTCCTAATTTGACACACCCGCAAGTACACGATGAAGCGCGTTTGTATACGAAGAGATGACCTATGTGATAATTTGACCCTGATTTGTTCATTTAATAATTGAGGGTCGGGGACCACACATGAACCATATAGAGTGCAACTTGGAAGCGGTGGTGTGTTATTGAACATTAAAAAAGATTGCTTTGCACGTCTTTATTTATTTCGAGAACGTGCATACTCTATTTGAAACATGGAGAGATTTTGTTTACTCCATTATATTTGTAGGCTTGAGAGGGCTTGCTTGAAAGGGTTGCTCTCGTCTGACTCTCTCACCCTCTCCATTCTAAACAAGAAAATAGTGTCCATTCTATCCCTCTCCAGGCTGGTGGTCACAAATCCAGCAAGAGTCCGTCCGCTATGGGAGGGGAGGAGGTGCGGCGTTGACGTGCTTGCCAGCGGCGAGGGAGGTAACCGCTGCTCACTATCCTCTACGAGTCGGGCCCGACGCTGAAGGTCCTTCATTCCCATGGTCATTGTCATTGTGCACGCAGATCCCGCCGCCCGCCGCCCGCCTATCCACATCTCGCCGACCTAAGGTGTAACTTATTTTGGATATCATGCTTCATTCCACTAGTCTAGCTTCCCATGTTGCTGCATGCCGCTTTTCTTCTACTCCTCAGCTCTCCATGTAATGTAGCTTGGCTTCGTTGGCTGGTCCAACATCACCTAATTTTTTACTATCAGAGGTAAGGCCACCCCAAGAAGATGAAAAGTTGTCATGGTTAATGCCTCGATGGAGGTGTAGGGTGGTTGTGCACTCATTATCCATATGCCACTAGAGATATTGCCAATCTAATATCCCGGGTACAATGAAGTAATGCCCATGTTGAAGTGATGTCCCTTTTAAGTAATGTTGCTATCAATCTAGTGTCATTAAAATGAGGCAATGACACCATTTTAAGAAATCCTTATGTCCCGCTTTAGTTCCCATGAACATAATCATGATGCTTCTATTTGTGGGTGTACATTCCATTAATTCTTATTGACAATTGAGACACCATTGTTAATCTTGTGCCACTATCAAGACAAAGTAACAACACTATTTCAATATCTCTTCTATATAATTTTGCAAACAGGGATGCATACCTCCATACCAGGGCATGTCTTCCTCAATTTTTAGAAGAATTGCATGAAATTGGATGGCCAGTGTCGCTCCGCCTCATTGTCCTCTTCCACGTGGTTCTACCTTACTCCAGCTTGATGACCAAGAAGAAACAGGCCACAATGAGGATTTATCTTACTTTACTGGTGCCTCACCCACACCTGATGCCAAATCGATGATGCATCGCCAGGATGACCTGTCAATGCTCATGGTTGAATTTCATTGTTTCATTAGTCGGCGAAGCTGATCGATGTTCGATAAAGAAGGCGCTATATTTCATTAGTGCTCTTTGCTGGTAGCCTAAAAGATAAACATATCATTCATCACCGCACCTTGGTTGCATTGGAGATGCAACCGTCTTTCACCTTGGTGCAAATTTGACTTTCGCTATGAACCAAATGATTCCTCGGAGAAGCATCAATGTTAGTATCATAGCAAAAGTTTTTAATTGATTTCTAAGCCTTTTCACAGGTTTGTCTTGAGCTCCCATGTAAACTTTCTTTTTCAGCTATGAACTAAATGCTTACTATGATCTTTTAATCATTGAGTTCTATAGACATTTTATTTATGAATAGGTTATGAATTTTTGGCACTAGTTAATTATGTTGCCAAACTTTGATAAAAAACACTATATAACAATATAAAAAATATGACGCCAATATTTTTTTGTTGGCATGTATTAGCAGTTTGGCATTTAAATGTTTAGCCAAATTTTGAAAAAAATATACGATGTGGAGAAAATACCCAGAGGGAGGTACTACGAGATACGGTGGCACAATGATTTAGGCCAAATACAAGAGCCCGTAATTACTGGGAGAGGGAAAATTGTACATACGAAATAATTAAAAATTAAATTTCTCAAAAAATGAGGGTTGATGTAACCCACTTTTCCAATTATTTGACGCATGTGTGGTTGTTCACATAACAGAGGGTCATGTACCACATGTGAATGATAGAAACTGTGACCCGGACGCTTGGAGTGTTAATTGATCATAGTTTTCTTCACTGACACCTTAAAAATAGTTTTGTTCGTACACAATTTAAAACGATTGTTATTGTGAGAAAAATAAAACCCCACTATATATGTACACAACAGATGATCATCACTTCTTTGCTAGGGTTTGGTCTCTGCAACTCTCTCACCCTCTCTAGATCTAAACAAGACTGTGTCGACTTCTCTCTCCCCCCTCACCGCTGGTCAAAGATCCAATCGGATCCCGTCTGCTGGGGAAAGGGAGGAGGTGCAGCATTGACATTGTCGTTGTCGCAAAGGGAGGGAATCCACTTCAGGCAGTGTTGTTATCGTTCACCTAACGCTTGCGTAGGAGGGCCTCCAGACCCTTTTCCTCATTGTCATATGTATTGTGGGCATATGCAGATATTAAACGCCCACCTAGCCACATCGCGACGACCCTAGGGTATAAGTTACTTTGAAGTCGGCATTTATCTAGATGCATGTGGATCTTTAAATATTATGTGGTCAAATCTCAGTCTTGGTTCAAACATGAAAGAAGTGGGGAAATTTGTATAGCATGAATCTAGGACGTGGTTCAAAGAGGAAATCAAGGGGGAAGTAGTACATACTAGCTGTCCAATTGCTCTATTGGTCCAAAAGGGAAAAAACGGAATCTAAATACACACATCTATACAGAACTGATCACTCTTTGTTAAAAGGAAAAAATCAGGGGGGAAGGGAGTAAAGTTTGAGTAGGACTAGGTTTTTTGCCCTCACATAAGGAAAGGTGGCTAAGGAGAACAAAAATGGGACCAACAAAGATATACTACTTGGTTCCTTGTTCCTCCAGACTCTTCCTCACCCCTTTATACATTGATAGATGCACCTGGTGCTGGTGCGTCCACTGTCCCATACAAATGTTTAGATGTTAATCTAGTAATGCGCTAGAAAATCAAAGCAATCCCACTATTAAAATAAAGTTACATGTTTAACGAATGTTATTGTTAATATAACCTCTCTATTAATATGAATCAATGCCACTATTTAATAAATTCTACTGTCCTACTTTCTTTCTAATTTAGAAAAATTAGATGCTTATTTTTGTGGGCGTATGTGTCATCCACCGTTATTGACCAGTAATTGTTTCCTTTGAACCTCTATGCAAATAAGCATATCTACTTCACCACATTGCTGTTGCGACCTTTTGGTGAACTTAATCAGAGACTTTTGTATTAAGAGTTGATAGAGGAAAAGATGTCTCTATCTTCCGAGGAGATGGTGGCTATCATTTCTGGTGGAGTAGACTTTGATGATCCGACTACGAACGTGTGAGGAAGCCGCGCCTTTGCAATCGCTAAACTAACTACGAGAGTTTATTGACCATGCCGGAGCACGATCAACCTAGCCACGAAGGTCTATTTCTTACAAGCAAAAGAAGAACAAGCAAGAAACTGAAATTGCAATCTGGATGTTGCGAATATAAGAGGAAAGTGTCATTGATGAAGTGGGGTTCTGTGACATCTTGGTCTGGTCATAGAACACAAACGAAGGGTGCAAAGTTGCAACAATGGCGAACTTATAATATAAACAAAAACCAAGTCGAAACGGCAACCTAAGGGTTGTATATATGGGGGAATAGAGTAGGAATTTTGTGACCCCTTGGAGGAGGGGTGCGAAACCGACCCTAACTCCGTTTCCCCACACACACGGACTCTAAAAATAGCCTATAAAGTGGTATTTCGAAATTACATGGGCCTGGCCAAAAAATAAGGTGACGGAACACCAATAATAGCCTTTGGACGAAATTTATGAAGTAGTATCTTGTATATTTCATCCAAGCCTTCATGTTGTCATTATGATGGCTTCAAATTGTGAAAATCACCACTTGAAACTCAAATGTTCTTTCCTGCGTGCACACCTTCTCCTCCATGCTTGATCCCGCTCCTCTGGCCATCCTCCTTGTTCATCCAAAGTCCTTTTTCATAAGTAAAACAAAAGTATCTAATTTAGGTAGCATCATATGTTTATGAACATTAAAAGGATTTCCAAGAAACGAAGTATCAGGTAATTAAATTGGCGTGTGCGGGCTCTATAAATTGGTCCAGTATGTATAGCAGCAGGGGTTGTGGGTGTAACAATGGTATTGGTGTCCTCATCATCCTTCCCTACTTCTAATGAAGTCGTCCTCGATGGAATCTCATCTTCCTCACCCAAATAAGGCTTCAAATCTTCAATGTTAAGTGGGACTAACCCCAAACTCTACAGCCATCTCAAGTTTGTATGCATTATTATTTATTTTCTCTAACACATTAAAAGGACCACTAGCACATGGCATTAGCTTTGACTTGCACAGATCAGGAAATCTACCCTTATGCTAATGTAAACAAACAAGATCTCCAGGTGCACAATCAACATGTTTTCTACCCTTATGTCCAGCAAGTTTGTATTTAACATTCATATGCTCAATGTTTTCCTTAGTTACCTCATGCATTTTTAAGATCAATTCAACATGTTGTTCAGCATCAAAATTAACCTTCTCCGTAGATGGAAGAGGCAACATTGTTTAGCATCAAAATTAAGCTTCTCCGAAGATGGAAGAGGCAACAAATCAATAGGCGCACGAGGTATGAAACCATACACAATTTCATAGGAGCACATCTTAGTAGTAGAATGCAATGAACGATTATAAGCAAATTCAACATGAGTCAAGTATTCTTCCCACATTTTCAGGTTATTCTTAAAAACAGCCCTAAGCATAGTACACAATGATCTTTTCACTACTTCAGTTTGTCCATCCGTTTGGGGGTGACATGCAGAACTAAAAAGCAGTTTAGTACCCAACTTAGCCCATATACATCTCCAAAAGTGGCTAATAAATTTAGCATTAAGATCTAAAACAATTGTATTTGGCACACCATGCAAGCGAATATTTTCACAAAATAACAAATCAGCAACATTAGCAGCAGCATCACTTTTATACATGGTATAAAGCGTGCCATTTTTGAAAATCTATCCAAAACAACAAATATGCTATCCACCCCCTTCTTTGTTCTAGGTAAACCTAATACAAAGTCGATGGATATATCCTACCAAGGAACACTAGGTACAAGAAAAGGCATATATAAACCATGAGGATTGAGTCATGACTTAGCTTTTTGACATGTAGTACGGCGAGCAACAAAACGCTCAACATTCCTTCTCATATTTGTTCAAAAGAAATGTTTAGCAAATACATCCTTCGTATTCTTCATGCCAAAGTGTCCCATTAATCCTCCTCAATGCGCCTTTGAAAGCACATTTGCTCCCTTGGTGGTTTTGGTAATTAATAACAACATATATATAATTGAACTAATATTTGCACCAAGCATATTTCAGGAAAAGTTCAATGATGGGTTGGGAAAAGGATTGTGGAGAAACCCCTAGATGCAAGGAAATGGGTTGGCAAAGCTTTAAGCAAAGAGGACTCTACATTTTACTTTGTGAGAAATCACTTTGAGTCCATAGGAAAGCCAATACTATGAAAAGGGGGTATGGTACTATTGGTAAAAAGATGCTCAAATGTGCACAAGTGATAGTCACCAAAAACTCCCACAAACTCTCCCACATACGTTATCTAGAGCCAAACCACTCAAATCCATGAAACCAACAGTTTCCACTCGGTCCCATCGATTCCAAACTCAAACAGACCCATGCCAAACCCTAGCACATCGGTGCAACCGATCCCATATCGGTGCCACAGAGTTCACGTTGCCAACTCTCTGTTCCCTCGATTCATAAAATCCTAATTTCCGAGTTTTTGGATCGGTGTCACCAAGATGTGGTTTCTGACCGTTGGATACCCAATCTATACCACTGAGAATTATATATCGGTCTCACCGAGATTAAAAAGTTGCTACCTTTGGAGCAACTCAGTACCACTGAGGTTCACACATCGGTGTCACCGAGTTGGTCACTCAAGGTGTAACGGTTGGATTTTTGTAGATGCCTATATATACCCCTCCACCACCACTCACTTGCAAGAGAAGCACTCAGAACAGATCCCCACTTATCCCATCATATTTTCTTAGAGAGAGCCACCTACTCATGTGTTGAGATCATGCCATTCCATTCCAACCATATGAATCTTGATCTCTAGCCTCCCCAATTTGCTTTCCACCCAATAAATCTCTTCCACCAAAGCCAAATATAAGAGAGAGTGATTGAATGTTGAGGAGTCTATCATCTTGAAGCACAAGAGCTAGGAGTTCATCGACATTATCGAGCCTATTACCATTTGGAGGGTTGTGCCTCCTAGATCGCCTACTTCGTGAAGATCTACCCCGAGTTAGGCTAATCCTCCATGGACGTAGGCCATCATGGTATAGTCAAGGTTGCCTCTTCATGGAACCCTCCATGGGTAGATCCCTCCATAAACATGGACGTACGATAGCACCACCTATCGGAACCACAGGAAAAATCTTTGTGTCTCCAAATTGCATTTGATCTTCCTACCCTTCCTTTACTACTCATGCTTATCTTTACTTCCCACTGTTATACTCGTAGACATGCATGTGTATGGTGTGCTTTACTTGCTATCAATGCTAAAATCTGCCAACACTTAAAATTGGGAAAAGGTAGAATTTTTATTTCGTCAAGTACTCTAATCACCCCCCCTCTAAACCTACTTTCGATCCTACAAGTGGTATCAGATCTTTGGTCTCCATTGCATTGGTTTCACAACCTAGGAGAGTATGGCGTCTAGTGAAGGAAATTATCACCGTAGAGGTCCGTAGTTTGATGGCACAAATTTTGCTAGTTGGAAGCACAAAATGAAAATGCATATTCTTGGTCATAACCCCTCTGTTTGGGCTGTTGTTCATGTTGGATAGCAAGGTGAATTCTTTGCAGATGGAAGGGAACCGGATTGTGAAGCGGCCGCGGAAGAATTGAAGATGTTGCAATACAACGCTCAAGCATGTGACATTCTCTTCAACTGCCTATGCACCAAAGAATTTAACTAAATCAGCAGTCTTGAGAATGCAAAAGAGTTTTGGGATACTTTGGTTGATATGCATGAAGGTACTGAATCTGTGAGAGAATCCATATTGGATGTTCTTCCGAGTCAGCTTGACAAGTTCAAGATGAAGGATGGTGAAGGAGTCACAGAGTTGTACTCTAGGCTAGCTCTCATCACCAATGAGCTTGCCATCTTGGGAAGCGAAGAAATGACCGACAAATTCATCATCAAGAAGATACTTTGAGCTTTTGATGATAGCTATGACACCGTATGCACATTGATCCAAATGATTCCCAACTACAAAGATCTCAAGCCTACGAAAGTGATTGGAAGGATTGTTGCTCATGAGATGACACTCAAGGACAAGGTCTTCACAACAAGTATAGCGGTGCCTACAAACCCACAAGTGATGCTCCCACCACTTCAAGCAAGCTTGTCACAAATGAAGAGGTAATCCTCATGGTCAAGAAATTCAACAAGTTCTACAAGAATAGAGGCAAAGATCGAAGATCCAACTCAAGGTATGAAGAGAAGCGTTCGTCAAGTCATGATCGAAACTACTAAAATTGTGGGAAGCCTGGACAATACTCAAATGAGTGCATGACTCCCTACAAAAGGAAAGAAGAGTCACCAAGAAGATGAAGCTCAAGAGATGAGTCACCTCGAAGAGAGAGGGGGAGTAGATATGATCGTTATGAACGAAGACCCTCAAAGAGAAGTAGCGACTCGAAGAATAAGCAAAAGTGCACAAAGAGCTACTCAAGAAGAAGACATCAAGCTCATGTTGGTGAATGGGTTTTCGGCTCCGAATCTGACAACCACTCCGAGAGAAGCTATCACTCCAACTCCGAATATAGTCAAGATGAAGGTGTTGCCAAACTTGCACTAGTGACAACCGACTCCTATGACATATTTGATTCACCAAATGAAAGGAGTGGAAATTGCTTCATGGCTAATGGCCCCAATGTATCACACCCCGAGTATCTTGATTTCAATAGTTATGAGGATGACTTATTAGGATATGATGACTTGCTATTTGACAAATCTAGTAATGTTAGTCAAGATGAACTTGCTAGTAAACACTCTAGTCAAGATAGGTCGTGTGATGATGATAAGATGGAAATAGAATGACTAACTCAAGAATTAAACACTCTTAAGTTAGCTCACGAGTCTACTCTACAAGATCATACAGATCTTGAAAGGACACATGATAAGCTCCACTTTGAGAAGCTCAATTTGGAGCAAGAGTATGAGTTCCTTAAAGCTATCAATGATGATCTTCTAAACATGACTTCCTCTTATATAGCCAAACGACATCTCTTGTCTACATTCATTCCACAAGTTAAGGCTAACCAAACTAGTAACAAAGGCAAGAAAGGTTCTTCAACTAGTAGCAATAAAATGATGAATCTAATGATATTGCTTCTAGTAGTTCCAATGATCCCACTAACACTTATCTTAGCCAAGTTACACTTGAGCAAGAAAATGAAATTTTGAAAGGGATTATAGAGAAGGGTATCTAGAGTCTTGCCATGTGTAAGTAATTTGAGGAAATTGTTTGCAAGCATGAAGGATACCAGAAGAACCATGGCATTGGCTACTTCAACGCAAATGGAGTTGAATGGGAATAAGGTCAATACCCCAAGCCCAAGTTTGTTCCTCAAAGGGAGAAGAATGAAAATACTCTTCCCAAGGGAACAAAATCTCAAGATGACCTTCCACCACAAGATCACAAGCTCAAGGGCAAGAACAAGCTTCAAGAGGGTATTGACTCATATGAAGATGAATCCCGAGCTTTGGTGAAGTGGGTTCCCAAGGCTACTTCAAGCTCAACTTCTACAAGTGCCACTTCAACACCAAGGATCCCCATCAACTTGATATGGGTCCCCAAGAAGAAGAACTAGAGAAGTTCTTGAGGGGTGACTTCGCCAATGAAATTCACTCACATCCATTATTGGCAAGAACTAGTTGCAATCAACATTAACATTATGCAATTCTTCAAGGAGTCACACATTCCCTCAAAGGTAAGCAAGGGACAAGGTAATGAATAAATCCATGGACATCATTATGCCTTCTTTGCACTCCATGTCCATAGATATCCTTGTATTTGTCTCTTGTGTGTTGGGACTAACCCATGTAGGTGAGAAGAGTAAGAAAGAACAATTATGCTCCCAACTCATGGTGATCTTCATCAACTTTGAGCATCCACTACTACTTCACCTACATGATGTCTTCATCGACAATACCCAAGGTTGGTTTATCCCTCTCAAGCGGGGATGTCACATCAAGGAGGAGCTTTACTATAAGACTTGAGTTAAAGCATCTCATAGTATGGGACAACATTAAATGCTTTATGTAAAAGTGGTAACCCCATTCGTGCTTAAACGATGAGTATGACCTATGATCAACTATTCTTACCTGGCTCCTAAGTCAATATACTCATATATGGATGACTACATCATCACCAAAGTGCTTGATAGATGCTAGTATGTATGTGCATGTTTCCCATGATTTCATTTGTCATCTTATTGTGTGAGCATGTTGGTCTGCATTGCTTTATCCATTCAAGGACATCCCATTATTGCTATTTGGACGTTGATTTTTTTTACAATTCGATGGACAAGAATGCCTATGACCCTTCTCTAGCTATCTATGCTTTCTTGTCTCAAATTCTATTCATGTTGCATCACAAAATTTGAACAAGTACTTTTCGATCCCTATGTGTGAGGAGCACTCGGAGTTTTGTATTAACAAAGGACTGCCATTAAAACCTCCCAAGTGCATCTCGGTGGAACCAATCCAAAATTCTTGGTCTCACCGAATGCCTAGGGTTGATCTGATTTTTCATCCTCGGTAGCACCGATTCCATTTTTTGCCTTCACCAAGTTTCCCTGTCAGCTGGCAGTTGAGGAACTCGGTGGTACCGATAACTTAGAACCGGTGTCACCGACAGCCACAAGTATATATGCTATGGACCCGATGCTTTGAATTCCAATATTCAAATCATCGCGCTCCAAAACCCTAGCTGTTGGAAAGGACCCCAGATCATCGCCTTCATCTTCCTGAGCACCTCCACCGCTGGAAGTCCACGTCGTCGATGGGCATCTTCACAGCCGTCGTCGCCGTTGGGATTCGTCACCGAGATAGGTACGAGTCCAATCCCATGTGCGTTCCAACTCGGATTCTTGCACACTAGGAAGTTTTTATCTATGAGCCATTGTTTGCAATCGTCTCAATCCACTAGAAATTCCTTAGACTAGAGAACAATCGAGTTTTTAGGGTTTGTCGTCCGCCACCTGAATCTCGGTCACACCGAAGCAAAAGAATCGACTTCACTGATTTGCTTTTTAGGTCAACTGAGAACAACCTTGCTGAAACCGAGTGCCCATTTTTGGTCTCACCGAAATGTGGTGCCAAGTTTCTGTTTATTAGGTTCTCGGTCTCGATGGATCCAAAAAGTATGCATCGGTGGTACCAAAATTCATCTGGCAGAATGCAAATATTAAGAAATTTTTGTTCAAACTTTGAAAATTGTTTGCATTTTGTGATGACTCAACCCCTCTACTCCTCTATATTCTATTCACAGGGTCAGGGATGTCTGCTTCAGAGGACATTCAAAACAATCTGAAGGAGCTAAGTGTTGACATGAGCTCTGGCACTAGTCCAGACAAGAGCTCATCCTCTTTTGATCGTGTTCCAATCTCACTAGATTTGCCCAAGGTAGCAACCAGGACAAAGAGGAATCTCAACTCAGATGAGGAGGATGAAGATTTTGTTCCTCATATTGTGCCTCCCAAGACCAAGCAGGACAAGTCTGTCAGGAAGCCCACAGCTGAGGCTACATCTTCCAACAATAAGGTGGTTAGGAAGGAGTATGCCCCCTCATACACTATGAGAGCACCTGAGAGCTCCAGGGGCACCATGACCATTGAGCCTCCTAGGAAACCCATGCCCAAGAAGGCTGGAGAGAAGAAGAAGAGCAAAAAGAGGATTATCCGTGTTGTCGGCAGGCCTACCTTCATGTTTGAGGACCCAGAAGAGACTGCTGCTGGTGAGGAAGAGGATGAAGAGCCGGTGCAAATGCTCCTCCCAAGAAGAAAAAGAAATTGTTGTCTGATGCTATATTCAGCCAAGCAACACCCAAGGGCAAGCCAACTGGTTCCAAGAAGCCTTCTACACACAATCCCAAGAGGACTACTAGAGACATCCCATCTTCTGAGAAGAAAAAGGGGTCTACCTCCAGAGATCGAGATGAGGATGATATCTCTGCCTTGATGAAGCTGAGACCACACCTTCCAATGCATAATGCCAACCATTTGTAGGCTGAGGACTTGGAGAAAAGGAAGGATCAAGGACTGAGAGATTGGAGAGCTGCTGATCCATACTCACAGACGAGGAAGAATGTTGTGGACTATTGATTCTACACCAAAGAACAACAAGATTTCTATGATACCATATTGCTTGACAAGAGCCCTGCTATAAGTGATGTGAGATATGTGGATTGGAAGTACATCAAGGACAATGAAGATTACTTCCCAAGTGTGCAAGACAACTTTCATTGCATTGGCCTAGATGAGTTCGTTGGCAAGGAGTTCACAGCCTGGAATGACAAGCTGATCATGCAATTCTACTCCACTGCTCATTTCTATGAAGATGGTAGAATTGTGTGGATGACTAAGGGTTCCAGGTATTAGTCCACAGTTGAGGAGTGGGCTTCCATCTTAGGAGTCCCAAAGGTGGAAGATGGATATATTGACATGTATTGTGAGCCCAAGGCAAGCCATAATCAGATGAAGAACATGTACAATGAGATCCCTGCTACACGTGAAGTCTCACAAGCTAGGATCAATCTATTTCCTCTAGGTAGGTCTTTGCCCTATCAACACTATTCTAAGGCGCACCTTGTTGCCTAAGTCTAGAGATGTGAAGATGATCAGAGGTTATTCCATCAACATGCTACTCCATCTAGACCAGCATATGAGATTCAGAGTGATGGATCTGATTGTGGAGACTGTGAAGAGGATTACTGCTAACCAGAAGCGCTTGTGTTGCTATGCACCTTACATCCATATGCTCATCAACTCTAAGTTGTAGAAGCATATCTTTGCGCTTGATCGACCACATTTTCCACTCTTGCCGGAGCTCGAAGACAACGTTGTGGTGATGAACCCAGATCATCCCACATTAGCTGGAGCATAGGCACATGTTGAGGAAGCCAGAGACACTAGTGCTCAGCCGCCCATGACTAGGAGTGAGAAGATGGATCTAATTGTTAGCTCGATGCTCAGTATGCAGAAGGAACACCAACATCCTGAAGAACCAAGAGAGCCTCTCAAGGATTGTCGATGACAAATTCCATAGTCTCAACAACAAGGTGGATGAGCTCTCAGTGATAGTGAAGGAGCTCAACAAGGAAGTTGATGTTGTGCCTATTCCACACCCCAGTGATGATGATGATTTTGATGATTAGGATAGTGCACCTCTCAGGATGACTACTCAGTTCAGGACTCAAGCCAGGACTCCCATAGTGATAGCTCCAAAGATGAGACCGTCTTCATTAGCACCAGCTACAACCACTTCAGCTCCATCAGCTCCACCATTTCCTCCTATTGCCACACCAACTCCATCTATGACATCAGTCAAAGTCTTCGCCGATGCAATTCTGTCGACTCCAACTTCATCTACCAGAGGAGATCAGCCCCAGAAGACCTTTGAACTTTTTGGTAACTTGTTGCGAAAGGGGGAGAAGTTGTATATATCATTAGGGATTAGAGAGAGCGTTGGTTTTTATTGCTTTTAAAAAACATTTGCTATCTTTTGGTTTGGATGTGTTAAACTTTGTCAGTGTTTGATCATACACTTAATGGGTGTTGCTACTATTTCCTATCCTTAAGATGCTTATGAGATGATCATTCACTTTTCTTGATTGTGTTGTGCTATGATATTCATTCTTATTATCTCGCACACCACCAAGATTTATGTGACATGGAAGAAGTTCCCCATGTACCTAATTGATTGTGCATTTGTATTCAAACGCAAATTCAGAGTAATGCACAAATTTAGGGGGAGCTCTTGCTTATGACAAACTTCTCAAAGCGACGATTATATTCATTGATTATATCTTATGTCGAAGCTTTGATCTATATGTTGTCATCAATTACCAAAAAGGGGGAGATTGAAAACACATTTGCTCCCTTGGTGGTTTTGGTAATTAATAACAACATATATATCATTGAACTAATATTTCCAGTAACCATATTTCAGGAAAGGTACAATGACGGGTTGGCAAAAGGATTGTGGAGAAACCCCTATATGTAAGGAAATGGGTTGGGAAAGCTTCAAGCAACGAGGACTCTACATTTTACTTTGTGAGAATCACTTTGAGTCCATAGGAAAGACAATACTATTAGAAGGGGGTAAGGTATTATTGGTGAACAATATGCTCAAACGTGCACAAATGATAGTCACCAAAAGGCCCAAAAACTCTCCCACATACTATGTCTAGAGGCCTACCACTCAAATCGGTGAAACCAACAATTTCCACTCAGTCCCACCGATTCACGAACTCAGACAGACCCATGCCAAACCCTAGCATATCAGTGCAACTGATCCCATATCGGTGCCACCAAGTTTAGGCTACCAACTCTCTGTTTCCTCGATTCATAAAATCGGAATTTCCAAGTTTTTTCATCAGTGTCACCGAGATGTGGTTTCTGACCGTTGGACACCTGATCGGTACCACCGAGAATTATATATCGGTATCACCAAGATTCAAAAGTTGCTACCTTTGGAGCAACTCGGTACCACCGAGATTCACACATCGGTGTCACCGATTTGGTCATTTAAGGTGTAACGGTTGAATTTTTGGAGATGCCTATATATACCCCTCCACAACCAATCACTCGCAAGAGAAGCACTCAGAATAGATCCCCACTTATGCCATCAGATTTTCTGAGAGAGAGCCACCTACTCATGTGTTGAGATCATGCCATTCCCTTCCAACCATATGAATCTTGATCTCTAGCCTCCCCAAGTTGCTTTCCACCCAATCAATCTCATCCACCAAAGCCAAATCTTAGAGAGATTGATTGAGTGTTGAGGAGTTTATCATCTTGAAGCGCAAGAGAAAGGAGTTCATCGACATTATCAATCCTATTACATTTTCGAGGGTGATTCCTCCTAGATTGGTTAGGTGTTGCTTGGGAGTCTCCTACTTCATGTTGTGGAGTGAACCAATAAGTTTGTAAGGGAAAGGAGATCGCCTACTTCGTGAAGATCTACCACGAGTTAGGCTAGTCCTCCGTGGACGTAGGCCATTATGGTATAGTGAAGGTTGCTTCTTCGTGGAACCCTTCGTGCTTAGAGCCCTCCGTGGACTCTCGCGACCGTTACCCTCCATGGGTTGAATACTCCATAAACGTGGACGTACATAGCACCACCTATAGGAACCACGGGAAAAATCTTCGTATCTCCAAATTATGTTTTATCTTCCTACCCTTCCTTTACTAGTCATGCTTGTCTTTACTTTCCACTGCTATACTCGTAGGCATGCATGTGTAGGGTGTGCTTGACTTGCTATCAATGCTAAAATCTGCCAACACGTCAAATTGGGAAAAGGTAGAATATTTATTTAGTCAAGTGGTCGAATCACCCCCCCCCCCTCTAGACCTACTTCGATCCTAGAGCATCCTACAACAACAAAAGACGAACGGAGCTTGTTGGAATGCATATCTTGTTAGCACGGAACACAAATCCATCATTAATGATGAACTTGTTAAATGTCTTCCCTTCTTTACAATTCTGCAACACATCTTTAAATTCAGCATCATGCACATATTGGTCTTTGATGGTCTCCAAACAAAATATTCTAAAGTCAAGTTGTGAAAGCATATTCTAATGACGAGATAATGCATCAGCAATAACATTTTGTTCACCATTCTTGTGTCTGATGACTTAAGGGAAAGTCTCAATGAATTAAACCCATTTAGCATGTCTATGGTTCAGTTTTGCTTGACTTTTAATACGTTTCAAAGATTCATGATGAGAATGTATAACAAATTCTTTGGGCCATAAATAATGTTGCCATGTTTCCAAAGTCTGAACAAGAGCATATAATTCGTAATCATAAGAAGAAGAATTCAAACTAGGCCCACTCAATTTTTCAAAAAAGTATGCAACTGGTTTACCATCTTGTAATAACACACCTCGTAATCCAATTCCACTAGCATCACATTCAAGCTGAGAAGTCTAAATTAAATTAGGAAGTTGGAGTAAAGGAGCATCTGTTAACTTATCTTTCAATACCATAAAGGCTTCTTCCTGTGTGGCACCCCAAGCAAAAGGCACTCCTTCTTTGTAAGCTCATTGAGAGGTGCAACAATGGTGCTGAAATCTCTCACAAAACTCCTATAGAAACTAGCAAGGCCAAGAAAAGTCCTCACTTGTGTGACCGTTTTGGGCTGCGGCCAACTCTCAATAGCTTCAAACTTTCCTATATCAACTTCAATTCCCTGTGGAGTAACAACATAGCCAAGAAAATATACTCGGTGGGTGCAAAAGGTGCACTTCCCAAGGTTACCAAACAATCATGCACCACGTAGAGCAATAAAAATAGCACGTAAATATTCCAAGTGTTCCTCCAAACATCTCATATAAATCAGTATATCATCCAAATAGACTACCACAAATCGTCCAATGAAAGCATGTAAAACCTCATTCATTAATCTCATGAAAGTACTAGGTGCATTAGTTAACCCAAAAGGACTGACCAACCACTCATATAAACTAAACTTAGTTTTAAATGTTGTTTTCCGGTCATCTCCCAATTTCATACGAATTTGATGGTATCCATTACACAAATCAACTTTGGAGAAAATTGTAGAGCCACTTAATTCATCAAGAATATCATCTAGCCTAGGAATAGGATGACGATAATGAATTGTAATATTATTAATGCCTCTACAATAAACACACATACGCGATGTACCATCCTTTTTAGGCACTAGAATAATAGGAACGACAAAAGGACTAAGAGATTCACGTATATAACCTTTGCCGAGAAGCTCTGTACATGATGCATAATGTCCTTCGTCTCCTCTGGATTGGTATGCTATGGTGCACAATTGGGTAGTGATGCACCGGGAATTAAATAAATCTACTACTCAATCCGTCGAATAGGTGGTAATCCTAGTGGCACGTCTGTGTGGAAAGATGTCAACGAACTCCTGCAAAATGTTAGTGACAACTACAGAAAAAAGTAGGAGGCACATCCTCGAATGAGAATAATACCTATTTGCACACAAATGCATAGCAAACAGATGTAGTAACATCCAAATCAGTAATATCAAATTTAGTGGCAAGTAAACATCCACTCTTCAATTTTATTTCAGATGCAACACTAGATGCTTGTTTATTAGGCTTATTATGTTGCTCAAATTCCTTTTCCACATCTGATTTTCACTCTCACTTTGCTCCTGTTTTGCTTTACTAGCTCTAGCAATGTCATCTTTCATAATATGTTTAGGAGACATAGGAACCAAAGTTATATTTTTATCCCTATGAATAAGAGTATACTGAATTTTCCTAGCATGGTGTACAAAATTTTAATCAAATTGCCACGGTATACCAAGTAAAACAGAGCATGCTTGCATGGATACCACATCACAATCAACATAATCAGAATATGTAGCAATCTTAAAGTGCACACGAACAATATGTGTTACCTTAATCTTGCCATAGTTGTTGAACCATTGGATGTAATATGGATGAGGATGTGGTATGGTGGTCAGCGACAGCTTCTCCACCATCTCCATGCTAGCTAAGTAATTGCAACTCCCTCCGTCGATGATGATGCGAACAGAACGCTCCTTCACAACTCCCTTTGTATGGAACAAGTTGTGCCTCTGATTTTGCTCAGCCTGTGTAACCTGAACACTCTGAACACGTTGGGCAACTAAACTTTCATACATGTCTGCATAGTCAGCAGCCATGTAGTGTTTCTCTTGTTCAGTATCCTCGACACCCTATTCTTCACTCGCAATAAGAGCCAAAGTCTCCTCATCATAATCACAAGCAAAGGCATGTCCACCATCCTCGGTAACAATCATCACACTCTTGGATTTGCATTCTCTCGCAAAGTGACCTCTACCCTTGCAACGGTGACATATAACATCATGTGTTGGCCCTGTAGATGCCATGGATGAAGAAGAGATTTGTGCAAGCCCCGAAGGTATGCACTTGCTGGAGTCTGGTAGTGGTTGCCTGTTTTCTTGTATCTCTGTTGGAGTTGCCGGCTGAAGTAAGTTGTGCTATAGTACAACGTGTGGAAGTAGATGATGTACGTGGTGGCCATGATGAAACTCGACCTTCGAAAAAAAATCGTTCTCGTCATTGCCTGTTGATCATGCACTTCACGTTCAACTTTCCAAGCAAGATGGAATAAACGAGTGATAGTGTTATACTCCTTATACTCTAGAATAGTTTGAATCTCTCTATTTAAGCCACCCATAAAACGTGCAAGCATGGCTTCATTCTCCTCAACAATACCACATCTAATCAAACCAGTTTGTGATTCCTGATAATATTCCTCTACATAATTTTTTCCTTGTCTTGAACGCTGCAAATTTTGAAGCAATTCACGTTAATAATATGGTGGAACCCAAATTACACACAGCAGTTTTCAAAAGCAGCCCAAGTAGTTGGGATGTTATCATGATGTATTCTACAATGTTCAGACCACCAAACACAACCAAAACTAGTGAATGCATAAACAGCAGCAGGAACACGTCTATCCTCGGGAAATCGTAAGCATGTAAAACATTTTTCTATTTCTAACTCTCAAGTAAGATATATATCAGGAACATATCTACCCTCAAATGTCGGAATATTCAATTTAAGTTCAGGGAGATGGTCATGATCCCGTACCTGAGGAGGTGGTGGAGAATTACCGTTGAGAATATAGCCATGTTGACGACCTGGTGCATGTGGTGGTGGTGGCCCTTGGGGCTGATTTGGAGCAACATATCCCTCATCATTGTAATCCCCATCATAATCCATATTCTACTCAATGACAGTAGAAGTAGCAACAACAGCCATCAAAGTTGTAGCAGTAGCAATGGCACCCGAATTTTGGCTTGGGTCGATAGGCACACGTCGCGCTCGTCCTGCGAAATTTGAGCGTTGTTTGTGTTGTTGTTGCTGAGGTACGACACGTACAACTGGTGGAGGTAGACGTGCAAGCACCTCATTGAATTTAGCATCAAGCTTGGCATCGACCGTCTTGTCCAAAGCATCTAGCTTCTCCATAGCCTCTCTAAGGCTCGTAATCAAGTCATGCACCTGGTCACCCATCATTGGCTAAAATTTATCGTGGAGCTTCTTGTTCGTCATGACCTCCCATTCGATCGCGTCGGCTTATGATCCTGGCATGGTTAGCAATCATAGGAACACACAAGAATATGAACCTACACACTACTAGGAAGTGGTGGTGGTGGTGCGTCATAACTCCGTCAAGCAAATCTCAAATTCTTACCAGTTCTTACCCATCAGCAGGTGGTGATCGGCAACCGTTGTACTCAAAACTCCCAAAGCTTGGATAGAGCGATTGCCAAGTGGTGTCAAACACACGACGTAGATGTATGCGGAGCTGGGAAGGATTATAATATGGTAGCAAGAAGGATCGGCAATAATCAGTTCAGAGATGCAAAGTTGAAAAGACGCTCAACAATGGTATCGTGCTAGTCCTAGGCTAGACCATACTAGAAATATGAGCCTAGAGCACCAACAAAATCACGATGCTACACATAATCAAGGGAAGAGCGCACTATGAACAAAAGTCTTTTTTTGCACCTCTTTTTTATGTTTTTTCTTCAGAAAATCACTATAATGGCAAGTGTCTCAAAACTCTTCCCAAGATGTATAAATAGGATAGGCACAAAAAATTGACTTAATGTTTTTTCTGGAACGATTCGGGGCTGCGATGACCAAAAAGTGCGACAAAAAATCTCTATGGTGGTGAGTGTTTCAAAATGCTCCGGAAAGCCTAAAAACAGGATATGGAAAAAATATTTTCACCCGTCGGTTTTTTTTCAAGACCTACTCAGGCAAGGAAACCCAAAACCTTAAAGAAATAGAACTCAAAAGCAAACCTAATAATAGAGAAATTCGGATTAGAGGCGGATATGGGGTGGTGATATATGGCACTGGAAGTGATGATGGTGGGTGTAGATATATGGTAGTTGAAGTGATGATGGTGGGTGGTGATATATGACAGATGTGATGAAGATGGTGAGGTGGTGGTATATGGAAGATGCGATGAAGATGGTGCAGTGGTGGTATATGGTAGATGCGATGAAGATGGGACGACGGCGGTGTGACAACCCGTGAACAAAATTTGAAATTGTAAAAGACTAGACACTAAGACCAGCAACTCGACATGACGATGCAACTGAAAATTCAACAAAGCAAAACAACAAATTGAAAATTGCAGCAGGCTCAGATAGATTCAGATTGGATGAACTAACCCTATTTTTTGTGGCTTTTTCATGGACTACATGGATGAAGAACAGATGTGATCTAAAACTGGATAAACTAGTAAAATTTCACTGAGCAACCTGGAAATTAGATACCACTTGATAGATGCGAAGTTTTCCTTGTCTTTCGATGAGATGGTGGCTATTGTTTCTGGTGGACTAGACTTTGACGATCCGACTACGAATGTGTGAGGACGTCACGCCTTAGCAATTGCTAAACCAACTCCAAGAGGTTATTGACCATGCCGGAGCATGATCAACCTAACCACGAAGGTCTATTTCCTGCACGCAAATGAAGAACAAGCAAAAAATGAAATGAAAATCTGGATATTGTGAATATAAGAGGAAATCTTTAATGATGAAGGGGAGTTCTGTGTTGTCTTGGTCTGGTCATAGAACACCAACGAAGGATGTGAAGTTGCAGCTATGGCGAACTTGTAATCTAAAGGAAACCCAAGTCTAAACGGCGCCCTAAGGGCTGTATATATGGGGGAATGGAGGAGGAATTTCATGACCCCTTGGAGGAGGGGTCCGAAACCGACCCTAACTCCGTTTTCCCACACATACGGACTCTAAAAATAGTCTATAAAGTGGTATTTCGAAATTACATGGGCCTGGCCCAAAAATAAGGCGACGCAACACCTATAATAGCCTATGGACAAAATTTATGAAATGGCATCTTATATATTTCGTCCAAGCCTTCATGCTCTCCTTATGGTGGCTTCAAAGTGCGAAAATCACCACCAGAAACTCCAGTGTTCTTTCCTGCGTGCGCACCTTCTCCTCCAAGCATGATCCGGCTCCAATGGCCATCCTTCTTGTCCATGAAAGGTCCTTCATTCATAAGTAAAACAAAAGTATCTAATTTAGGTAGCATCATATGTTCATGAACATTAGAAGGATTTCCAAGAAACAAAAGTACCTAATAATTCAACTGGCATGCGCGGGCTCTATTAATTAGTCTAGTATGTATAGCAGAAGGGGTTGTGGGTGTAACAATGGTATTGATGTCCTCATCAACAGTGTTTTGTGCAACGTTGCTTGATTGCTTAATTTTAGTGTTTTATGATCCGTATGTGTACCTTAATATCCCATTAAAGTAAAATAATGATATTTTACAACTGTTTGCCATTGTTTTGCTATTGTGAAAAAAACTCTATGGTTTAGTGGTATGCTTCTGCTCCCTAATTGACATGGCAAGTCTTACATTAAAGGCCAAGGTTGTCTATTACTGAACCAGGTGATGAAGGGGAAAGTGGAAGAAGAACGAAAATAAAATCCTGGTACTATAATGAAGCACTAGAACTGTGACCACACAAGTGATTATATTGTTTTGCAATTAATTTATTGCTACACATGGAACAGGCCATTGTTCTCCTATTGTTTTGCCCATGTGCTTTGATGTCACTCTTAATGTACTATGCAAATTATCTCTACTACTGCAAATAGGAATCTTATTGGATGATAACATATATTTTAGTGGAGCTGCACGAGAAGATGTTGGAAATATTAGCACCTTATCAATTGATAACCCACAAGTACAGGGGAGAGTATTCAACCCAAATTTATTGATTTGACACAAGGGGAGACAAATAATATTCTCGAGTATTTGTAGCTGAGTTGTTAATTCAACCACACCTGAAATACTTAATATCTGTAGCAAAGTATTTAGTAGCAAAGTAGTATGGAAGTAACGGTAACGATGTCAAAAGTGACAGTAGCAGTTTTGTAGTGATTGTAATAGTAGCAACGAAAAAATAACTTAGCAAGGATCAATATGTGAAAAGCTCGTAGGCAATGGATCAGTGATGGATAATTATGTCGGATGGCATTCATCATGCAATGGTTATAACATAGGGTGACACAAAACTAGCTCCAATTCATCAATGTAGTGTAGGCATGTATTCCATATATAGTCATATGTGCTTATGGAAAAGAACTGGCATGACATCTTTTGTCCTACCCTCCCGTGGAAGCGGGGTCCTAATGGAAACTAAGGGAAATTAAGGCCTCCTTTTAATAGAGAACCGGACCAAAGCATTAGCACTTAGTGAATACATGAACTCCTCAGACTACGGTAATCACCAGAAAGAATCCCAGTTATTTTCACCCTGGGGGATGCGGATCATAACTCATAATAGGTATCTACAACTTGCAAGACAGGATCGAGAACACATATATATTCATGAAAACATAATATGTTCATATCTGAAATCATGGCACTCTGTGACATCCCAAGTGATGTCCCTTCCTTTTATGACTTGTAACCAGATGTATGAATCTAATGTCATGATTTATGTTGAGTTGCACCTTGATCCTGATGTGTTGGTGGCATTCTTGCATCTTCATCTTCATCATCATCATCTTCATCATTTCATCATGCATCTCTGCTTCATCTTGCTTGTTGTGTCTTGTGTTGGTTGTGGTGTGAATGTTGAGAGTGTTGGTGTGGTTGTTGTGTGATGTCAGAGTAAAGGATGAGGCCTTCTTCTCTTCTTCTTCCTCTCATCTATTCTCTTGCAAAACCCCTCCTTAATGCTTTAAACCCCATGTGTTTTTATGACTAGAATTAAATTGCTTCTAAAATCATTTTAAAATGTCCATGAGGTGGCCCTATTATTATTATAAATATTGGGGGTGTAGATCTTGTTATTTGCACATGATTTAATTTTTAAACTAATTAAAACAGGGCTGATATTCCTTTTATAATGAAAATCACTTGCTCTAAATATCTTCCAAGTTTTTTTTATTTAATATGGGCACAATGTCTTCTTCTCAAAATAATTTGGTTAGGTCTCAAAACCCCTTTTCTATTTTCCAAAGGATTTGTTTGTGTGGCTGGTTTTATTTAAATAGAAAACTCTGTTTCTTTTCTGGTTTCCTAGGAGAGAGAGTGATATGGGCCAGGCCCAGCCCATATGTGCAGTAACGGGGACCTGCCCCGTCGTCCTTCTCCGTCAGTCTGCTTCCAAGAGGAGCTGCCGCCCGCGCTGCTTTCCGTCGCCGTCGCCGTCAGCTCCTGCGTATATAGCCCCTCTCGGCGTCTGTGTCCCCCTTGCCTAGGGTTCCTCTCCCTCCAGCCGCCGCCGCTGCTCCTCTTTCTTCCTCCTCCGCTCTCCCCCCGCGATTCTTCTCCCCTGTCAGGTAAGGTTCAGAGAGAGAGCAGAGTGTGTAGCATCGTCACCGGCGAGCTCCTCGTCGTCTCCGTCGAGCCCGTCGTTGTCCATGGCGTCCAAGGTCTTCGTCTTCGCACCGTCGTTCTGTTCCAGGTGCTAGGAGGACTCGGGAGGCCTTCTCCTTCTTCTTCCTCATCGCCGGATCATCGCCGGTGCTTCTTCCTCTTCGCTCGCGTCGTCTCCGCCTCTCCTTCCCCTTTGTCGTCGCCGCTCCCGTCCCCGAGCAAACCTTGGTGAGCAGCCACTCCTCGCAGCCCCCTCTCCTTGTCGTGGCCGTTGTCTATCGCCGTCGTTGTCTGTGTCGCCGTCGGTAGATAGGAGAGCACCTGCTGCTCGTGTCCTTCCCCCTCTTCGCAAGATGAGCCCGGGAATGGAACCGCTGGTCCTGTGCGCGCGTGTAGGTGTAACTGGGATCGCCGGAGATGACCCCTATCGCTGGAATTTCATCGTCGATCCCCTCTGTCGCCGCTCCTTTATTTGTCGTCAGTTTCGTCAGTTAGCCGCAGCTTTGTGTATTAGTGCAGTGCTCCCTCTCCTTTGTTAAGGATCGACAGAGTGGTGTAGTGGTAGGAGGTGCAGAGTAGTACTAGGAGGTGCAGGGTTCGAACCCTCTCTTCCCCCCCCTTTTTTCCTTTGTTTTTTTGTGTCTCCTTTCTTTTCTTTTGTTCCTTTTGCAAAACCAGCATAGTTGAGTGATATATTTGTGTATGTGTGGTGTACAAATGCCCATGTGCATATATTCACATGAGTGCATGGTGAGCCTAAGTGATATGTGTGTGTGTGTGACTTTTCCATATGTGCATGTGCCATATATATAGTGTGTGTGTGTGTGTGCTTAGTGTGGCATATGTGTGTGAGCAAGCCATATGTGTGGGTATGCCTTGCATACACACATGTGTTGTAGGTGGAGTGTGCATGTGGTTTGCTAGGGTGTGTGTGTGTGTGTGTTTCCTTCCACACATGCATGTGTGTGTGTGGCCCTTAGTGTAGGTTTTGTGCATGATGTGAGGTGTGTGTATATGTGCTTCTTGCACATACATACACATGTTTGTGTGTGTAGATGAACTAGGGTGTGTGTGTCGTTGTGTGTAGGTGTGTCTAGGTGCACCTACATACATGTGTTGCTGTGAGTGTGTGTGTATATGCACCCATGTGCATATACACACATGTTGTAGTGTGTGTGGTATGTGGGTGCTGTGCACATGCTCTTGTGGTGAGAGCATGGTAATATGATGTGTATGCTCTTTCCATCTTATACATGTGCTTGTAGCTCCATGTGTAGGAATCATCCTATATGATCATATGAGGGTGGTAGCTACTCTAGATGGTTTCATTATAGTTTGTGATGCTATGCCATGTTAACATGATGCTAGGATGATATTTAGTCATTTCCAACATGTATCTATAGCCCACAAGTCATTTTGGGTCCATTTCATTACATATGCATAAGTGACATAAGTCACCCATGATTTTGTGGTCAAATTTCGACCTAGTATTGCACCCTCATGTTCCATGCAAGTATATAGGTATGAGTAATGATTTTGGGGTGTTTTCAACCCCTCTATGCATCTGTGAAGTCAGATTTGACTTTGGGGCAACTTGACAAAAGTGCATTTTTATGCTGTGATGCCCTTTTTTTCATATGAATTAATCCATGCATGCTTTGGAGTCGTTGTCAACATGATAATGCTAGTCAAAGTTGCTGTGAACATACATGTATTTTTGTTATTTGAGCTAAGTCTCCAGATCAGTGGGAACCGTGCTGTTTATCTAGCTACTTTCTGTTTCTGTCCAGCTAGCCTGAAAATGGCTAAGTCTGGAGAATCTGCTGTTACTGTTTTGCCTGGAAGATCAGGTTGTATCTAGTGATGTGTTGTGAAGTTGACCATGCTCAGTGTCAGTTATTTCGAGTAGATATTGCCATCTACCATCCTGTTAATTTTCATTTCATTTGGAGCTACCTAGCATATTTAATCAGTGCTGTAAACTTGCTACTTTATAAACCCAGATTCCAGAAAAACTGGAATTTTCACCAAGTCCCTAAAAACCTGCTTCATCATGCCTACTTGTCAGCTCCATGCATAGTGATGTGTAGCTATTTTGCTGATTTTATAGTTGGATAAATTGGTGTGAGTGTGGTGTAGTTTATGTACATGTCTTGTTTGTGGCTGTAGAGTTCCTGTAGCAATAGTCGTGAGCTTTTCAAATTGCTATGTTGCTGTTTTGTGGCAGATTGAGTGTTATGTTGTTTTGTGTGTTGTGGGAGCTATACTCCATGGAATTGAGTGATTCTTGAGTCTATTGTGATTGGTTTTTCATCACCTTTCCAGTGGCTACCTTGGAATGCGAATAATTAGCCCAGGTATTTGATGATCTTGAGTTTTGTCTTCATACCTTGTCGTGAGCGTATCTCGAGAACCGTAGCTCCGTTTCTCGCGATCTTTATATGCATTTCCATCGATTTTTCATGATGCATCCATATTTGCCATGTTCATGCATGTCTAAATAACTTAACATGTGATTCTGTCCAGATTCATTAATCCACCACCTTGGCATGTGAAACTTGACTAGAATTTGATTGCCATGTTAAATTCTTCACTAAAATGATCATGCATCATCTTGATTGGTTATTTATTTTCTGTTTCTCTTGGGTAGACGCGAGTATTGAATCTGAGTTCGAGGAACCTGGAGAGTACCACTACGAGGATCCCGCTACTTGTTCCGCTGAAGAACCAACAGGTAAGATGATCGTACCCGGATTCCCATACTATCTTTGCTTGATAGTTTCTCGTTCTTATCGTTACCATTGCGCTACCTACCACATGATATCAGCCCCCGTGTTACCATGACAGCCTCTAACCTCCACCTCCCAACAAACCGTTGTTTGGCTTAGTTACCGCTGCTCAGCCCTCGTATAGCGTTCTTAGTTGCAGGTTGTTCCATGTGATAACATGGATTGGATATCACAATAAATTCTGTTATTTAAATTAATGCACATATATATCTGGTATTGGTGGAAGGCTTTGCCTTTTGCTAAGTGATTTGTTCCACTCGTGCCGCCATTAGTTCCTTGTGCCGGTGTTATGTTTTCCATATCTTGCGCTCCTAACACGCTTGGGGTTGTTATGGGGACCCCCTTGTTTATTCGGTGGAGATTAAAACTTGTCTGGCAAGGCCCAACATTGGTACTAAATTTGCTTAACAACTTAATTAATTGCATAGGGTCTTGCAAACCCATGGATAATTTAATCAACCCCCGGGCCAGTGCTCCTCATGAGTGTTGGTCCAAAAATGGGCTGCCTGCGGGGCCGCCTCGAGGCAACTTGAGGATTGGTTTTTTTCCTGTAGCTAGTCCCATGTGTCGTGTCCTGAGAACGAGATATGCGGCTCTTATCGGGTTCGTCAACACGGCGGGTGGTCTTGCTGGATTTGTTTTACCTTTATCGAATGTCTTGCGTGTGTACTTCGACTTTCTTCGGGTTTCTCGAGGTGTTGGAATTCCTTTGGAGTTGCCTATGATGATCGCGAGATCCGCGGTCGAGGCTATTCCCACGGAGTGTGGTTATTTGTGATGGACTAGTTGGAGCACCCCTGTAGGGTTAAATCTTTCGGAAAGCCGTGCCCGCGGTTATGTGGCAACTTGGATATTTTGTTTAACACCCGGTTATAGAAAACTTGAAGTAAACTCTAATTAAAATACACCAACCGTGTGAGTAACCGTAATCGTCTCTGCTCGTGAACATGAACCGAGAGAGAACACGGTGGGCTTATGATTGATGTAAGTAAGTGTTCAGGACCTCTTAGAGATCATTCTAGATTCGATCGTCTTCGTAGGCCTCTCATATTTATTTCATGTTGCGTAAGCTAGCCACCATATAAATTGCTTAGTGCTGCTGCAAACTAAACATCACCCCTTCCATCCTAAAGCTTAAATAGTGTTGGCACCTGGGTTACTTGATTGCTGAGTCCGTTGTGGCTCATAGTTTACTACAACAATCCAGGTGCAGGATCAGATGAGTTCGTGCAGGATGATCTTACTCAGCTCCAGTGGGAGTATGATGAGGAGAGAGGCGGGATGTACGTGACGTATCCGGATGAGTAGAGGACCTGGTCGTGATCTTTGGGGCAGCTTGATAGTATCATCGCATTTGCTTTTATCATTTGTTTTCGTCCGTAGCCGGACCCTGTGTTCCTCTTGATGTATGAACTGAGTGTCATTGTAATTTAGCATGTGGCGAGTGTAAGCCAACTGGATATACTCTTCCCTTCAGTACATGTGTGATGTGATGATGCTTAACTTGCTAACTGCAAGATGCGCTTCTATCCTTTGCAAGGACCTCGTGCCTCAAAACGGATAGGCGCGCATCTTGGGCGTGACACACTCGGGCCCTAGTGACAAGCATTAAGCATAGCAACATCAATCTCAGAACATAGTGGATACTAGGGATCAAACCCTATCAAAACTAACTCGATTACATGGTAAATCTCATCCAACCAATCACCATCCAGCAAGCCTACAATGGAATTACTCACGAACGGCGGAGAGCATCATGAAATTGGTGACAAAGGATGGTCCTGAAATTAGCACCGATTTTGCCTCTCCAGAGCCCAAAACGGACTCCATATTTGCCCTCCCGAGGAAGAACAAGAGGTGGCAGCGGCTTTGTATCGTGAAACGCGATGAACCCTTCTTTCTAATTTTTTCCTCCCTGAATAGGGTTATATGGAGTTGGAGTTGAGGTCAAAACAGTTGCAGGGGGCCCACAAGCCACCTGGGCGCGCCCTAGGGGGGGCACGCCCCCCTCGCTTGTGGCCAATGGGTGGACCCCCTATGGTTGATTCTTTCACTAGTATTTTTTATTAATTCCAAAAATATTGTGCGTAAATTTTAAAATCAGTCCAAGAACTTTTATTTCTACACAAAATTAACACCAAGGTAATTTTGTTGAAAATAGCGTCAGTCTGTGTTAGTTCCATTCAAATCATGCAAATTAGAGTCCAACACAAGGGCAAAAGAGTTTGAAAAAGTAGATACGATGGAGACGTATCAACTCCCCCAAGCTTAACCCATTACTTGTCCTCAAGCAATTCAGTTGGCAAACTGAAAGTGATAAAGAAAAACTTTTGAAAACTCTGTTTGATCTTGTTGTTGTAAATATTTCTAACTGATGTTTAGATTTTCAGCAAAGATTATAGACTAACCACGTTCACAATAACATTTAGGTCTCACATTTACACATATCAATGGCATAATCAACTAGCGAGCAATAATAATAAATCTCGTATGACAACAATTTTATCAAAACAATCATGATACAATATGATATAATGGTATCTTGCTAGCCCTTTCTAATATCGCAAAACATAAATGCAGAGCACCCCTGAAGAACAAGGACTGACTGGAAATTGTAGTTCATGGTAAAAGAGATCTAGTGACAGTCATACTCAATATTAATTAATAAGAAAGCATACAAATGACAGTGGTGCTCTCTAACTGGTGCTTTTTACAAGAGGATGACTCAATAGTAAAGTAAAATATATAAGCCCTTCACAGAGGGAAGCATTGATTTGTAGAGGTGCCAGAGCTCGAGCTTTTAAAACAGGGATGAATAATAATTTTGAGTGGTATGCTTTCATTGTCAACATAACAACCAAGAGATTGCACCATCTTCCATGCTAGATACATTATAGGCGGTTCCCAAACAGAATGATAAAGTTTTTACTCCCGCTCCACCAACCGAACACACTCCATGGCTGGCCGAATCCATGGGTACCCTCCATACAAACAACGATCCTGGGGGAGTTTTTTTCATTATATTTTGATTTGATTTTTGAGAAGGGAACTGGGCTTCCCGAATACCAGCCACTTTCTCGTGAATGATAGTGAATCAACACATATCGTGAGAATAACCCACCTAGCATGGAAGATACTGACCGCCCCCAGTAGCTATATGACCGATTCGGGCATACAAAGCAAAATATTATTTGAAGGTTTAAAGTTTGGCACATGAAAATTTACTTGGATCGACAGGTAAATACCACATATAGGTAGGTATGGTGGACTCAGATGGAACAACTTTGGGTTTAAGGAAGTGGATGCACAAGTAGTATTCCCTCTTAGTACAAGTGAAGGCTAGCAAGAGACTGGGAAGTGACCAATTAGAGAGCAACAACAATCATAAACATGCATTGAGATTAACCAACATTGAATGCAAGCATGAGTAGGATATAAATCACCATGAACATAAATATCGTGGAGGCTATGTTGATTCTGTTTCAACTACAGGCGTGAACATGTGCCAAGTCAAGCCACTTGAATCATTTAAAGGAGGATACCATCCTATCATACTACATCACAACCATTTTAAAATGCATGTTGGCACTCAAGTCAAACCCTTATACACTCTTAGCTAATTAAGCATGGCATGAGTAACTATAATCTCTAATTGTCATTGCAAACATGTTTCATCCATAATGAGCTGAATCCAGAACGATGAGCTAATCATGTTTACAAAAACAAAATAGGTCGAGTTCATACCAGCTTTTCTCCATCTCAATCACTTCATTAGATATCGTCATTATTGCCTTTCACTTGCACGACCGAACGGTGTGAATGATAATAAGAGTGCACGTGCATGGGACTAAACTGGAATCTGCAAACAATAACTCAAGGCAGAAGGGAAGGTAATATGGGTTGTCTGATAGATAAACAATAATGCATAAGAGAGACACTCATCATTTTTATTTTGGTCTTCTCCATACGACCCAAAGAAACAAGAACGAGAAAAACTATTTACACAGGAAAGCTCCCAACAAACAAAAGAAGAATGAGAAAAAACATTGGTTTTTCTTTTAGTGTACAACTAAACAGACTATAAGGTAAGGCTAGAACTATTTTTTTTTATTTTCTCAAGGTTAATTAAGCACACAAGAAAAACTCGGAAAGAAGAAATAAACTACCATGGATGGTACAATGAAAAAGTATGAGCACCGACTACTAAGATGAGTGTGTGAACATGAATGTAATGTCGGTGATCAATACATACTCCCCCAAGCTTAGGCTTTTAGCCTAAGTTGGTCTAGGGCCATGGCGGGCCTGGATAATATCCAAAGTCATAGTTGGGGTTGTACTGGGCTGCAGCGGCTACCGCCTGAATGGCTGCAGCGCGAAGGAGAGCGGCTACTGCCTTTCTCTCGTACTCATTTGCTCCTCTCTGGTTATGAAGTGTCTCCATTTTTCCTAAAAGTTGAAGAAGGAAGGAGCAGGAAGGGTAATATGGACAACACGTTGTCTACCAAAAATTAGTTGGTACAGGAAGGACTGTTCGTTCCTCTCAAGAAACTAGTAGCACACCATAGCCTCATAATCAAGAAAAGCAGGTGGTAACTCAATATCATTCCCTGTTATGGGTACCCCAAGATAATTAGCTACACGAGTGGCATAAATCCTGTCAAAGAAATCTCCTTACTTAGCATTTTTATGTAGCCTCCCAGCAATAATAGCCCCCAAGTTATATCGTCTATCACCCATTACCGCACTCTTAAGAATACTAAGATCGGGTACACAAAGGTGGCTATGATCATGTTTACCGTTAATACATCTACCTATGAAGAGGGCCAAATAATGTATAGCAGGAAAGTAAATGCTCCCCAAGGTAGCCTGTGTAATGTTTCTAGTTTCTCCCACAGTGATGCTAGCAAGAAAATCATTATATTCAGTTTTGTGAGGATCATTATGGCTGCCCCATTGTGGAAGTTTGCATGCAAGGTTAAAATCTTCTAGGTCCATAGTATAAGATTCATCATAAAGATTTAATAAAACAGAATGCTTATTATGCCTAGATGAAAATTCAAACCTCCACACGAAAGAATCAGTGAGTTGATAATATTGCTTGCATTGGTCTGAAACGAAATCTTCAAGGCCAGCATTTCGTGTGCACGCCTAAAATTCTTCCTTGAAACCGGTATGAACCATGAATTGATCTGATGGCCATTCACAAGGCCGCACTTGAGCTTTCCTTGGTGGTTCAAGGTCGGTCTCACGAATTGCGAGTGTCGGGGCCTTCTTGCTCGAGGAACCCCTTGGTATATTCGCATCAACATTTTTCTTTCTCTGAAAAATTTCTGAAATTTTTAGTGACTCAAAATAAAGGTGAACAAAACCTAACAAAACTTATAGCAACTACTCCCACAAGTGCCTAGAGGCTATATCATGCATCAAAACTACTTGGGACCATACAAATTTGACATGCAAGCTCAAGAACAAGGTCACCACAGCAGCAAAAATTTGCAATATATAAAGCACTAAAACAAAAACTAATTGGACCATTGGAGGAGTCACATACCGAAGATCAGCCCCCCAAAATAGTTTTGCAAACGGAGCTTTGGACAAGGAGATCGAAAATGGCAGGAAAAATGAGCTAGAACATGGGCTAGAGCAATGGTGGGATTTTTTCTGGAGGAAGACAAAGTCGATGGGTGCTGGAATAAGTGGGGGCCTACATGGGGCCCACAAGTTAGGGGCGCCCAAGGGGGTGGGCGCGCCCTGTGGGCTTGTGGCACACTGGTGCAGCCCCGTGATATGTTCTTAGTGCCAAAAATTCTTAAATATTCCAGAAAAAATCATACTATACTTTCAGGGCATTTGAAGAACTTTTATTTTCGGGTCATTTTTTCATTGCACGGATAAATCAGAAAACAGAAAAATAATAGCATTTTTACTTTGTTTAATCTAAATAACAGAAATAAAAGTTGCGTATAGAAGGTTGTGCCTCCTAAATTCATCCATCTCATGCTCATAAAAAAGAATCCATCGATAAGGTTGATCAATTCTTATTGACAAACTTTTTTCAAATGACACAGAACCAGAGAATTTTCGAATAACACTTGGTTACCTCAACGGGGATATGCATGTCCCCGACAATAAGTATATCATATTTCTTTTTGGCAGTGGGGAGAGGGAATTCAAAATCTCCTATAATAATTGTTTAAATTTTTCCAATGGTGTTGATACTATGAACTTGAGGTTGTTTCTTCGGAAAGTGTACCGTATGCTCATTAGCGTTAACATGAAAAGTGACATTGCCCTTGTTGCAATCAATAACAGCCCCTGCAGTATTCAGAAAAGGTCTACCAAGGATGATCGACATATTGTCATCCTCGACCACTACATCTATATGGTCCTAATTAAGGTCCATGAACCACAATCCCTTCCTCCATACTCTGTAGTCAGTTATCGACATCGTTCTCAAGGCAGGAACATGAATTGGAAGCCTGCAATACATGTTGTGTGACAAGCCCCTTTTGGGAGAGGTTAATTTCTTAAAGTCAGTCTAGTTGTGTCTGTGTTTGTCTACTAATCATCATTTACTAGAATTTAGCTTCTGCTTGGTATTGCTTGGTTCTTGACGCCACTATTTTGTACTGAAACATGGATACTTTATCCCTTGCTACATTCTTCGGAGGAGGTGACCCATGAGATGGCGATTCACATCGTACGCTCCTGTTCTAGTGGTGGTGGAGTTGCTGCCCCTATGATGGCTAGGCGTTGGTAGGCTCGGCTGCCTCACCGCCGCCATTGTGATGAAGCTGAGCCTAGGCTACAACCCCCTCTAGTGAGCTCTTCAGCTCCCCCTTTACCCCTCCTACTTACTTTATGATTCTATGTTCTACCTTTGTGAGGTGCAATTGTTCAATTTTTATCATAGTCGAGCATTGGATGATATTGTATGTGTCATGATGTACATGGTTCGTGAACTATGCCAACCTGCAGTTTGCTGCACTAGTGATAGCAGGATAATGCAAGTTTTGAAAATTCATACATATTTCTGCATGTTCCGTGTCTCTTCGGTTTTTGACATGTTCTGTCTGTCTTCTACCAAGGAGAAACCAAGAACAAACACTTTGATCGCTGCACGATTCAACTTGTTCTCTGTTTAATGGCCTTCTTCTTTTTGGTACCAAACGTTATGGATTGCTGATGTGATCAAATTTGTTTTCACTCATGGATATTATCCCCTTTACTTGCTCTGGTTTGCTTAAGACTGTTGTTTGTCTCAGCATGTTCAATGATGTATGTTTGTTTTTTCATAGAGCCACTTTTGTGGAGTGATATGAGAATAACAATTGCACTTTTGTAATGTTTGCTTGTATAGACATGCAAAAGTTTCTTGTGGATTATCACAAGTTTTGATTGCTTCTTTACTAATAATTATGAACATAGTAGAATGATTGTGGTCTTATTGACCTGCAAGTTTGCTATTTCCAGAACCATTATCTTATTTTTCTTGTTTCAAGTACGGTTCGCCAAAAGAAGGTTGTGAAGCTCTTTCCCGGCATTAAATTTTGTAAGTAGAGGTTAGAAATGCAAACTGTGATGTTGTGCTGGGGGCACTCTTGCTATAGTCATGAGTTAGATTTCAGCTTTGCGTCTTCACAGGTTTAGCTGTTGGTTTACGTTGAAACTGTTGCAAGTGTCAAATGGCTGCATGTGTGCAATTTGTCTAGTAATCTAGACACACATAAGTATCAGGCCATATGTTTTCTTATAAGCAAACTATACCGATGGTTAAAATTTACTAGTGCTATCGTGATTTTCATACTACATGCCATTCATTTCTTAGTTTGATGTTTTATATGCTTTTGATGCGTGATCCTTTAAATGATAGGTGATTTTATTTTCGGAAGTTGGAAGAGGAAGATGATGAAGCGTGGTGGTTATCTATCCCCTTGTTCTGGTTATACTCCGTAGCTAGTTATATTGTAATAGGTAGTAATCGGCATATCTATTTCTATGAATACTATGTAAAGACTGTAACAGGTTAATTTTGGCTATCATTTCAAGAATTTAGTTGTGTTCCATTTTAAAGTTTTGTCTTTTGTGTACTGTGAAAATGTGAGAAATAGAAAACTGTCAAGTTGTACCAACTTAATGAAAAGGCCAAGTTACAAAACGTAAATGGACTGTAAAAGGCCGACGCCGACACAAGAATTGGGATGTAAAAAAGGTTGAGGCCACAAACAAATGGATTATAAAAAAGAAATTGATTGTAAAAGGCCGCATCCTACAAAGCAAAGGCCAAATTGTTGGGCCAGGCCCATGTAGCTATTGAAAATTAACATGAAAAATATATATTAAAAATGTTGAATTAATGGGCTCGGCCCATATAGACACCAAATTGTATCAGGCTGATTCTTGTCAACGACCAATCCAGTTGGTCGTAATTTTGCCACGTCAGCTTGCCACGTTAGATCCGGCGTGGCCTGGGCAGACAACAAGCGACCAAACCAATTGGTCGTAGAATCTACGACCTTTTATTTTGGTCGTAACCTTCTATGACCATATCACAAAGAAGGTCATTAAGTTACATTAAAGACGGCCAGCTTTTGACCAACTGTTTTTGGTCACAAAAAGGTCATAAATGAAAAACAATGACCATTCAATGACCAATATTGATTGTCGCAAGTTGGCATATTTCTTGTAGTGTCCCTCCAATCCCGAGCGCGCCGCCACCCACTTGATCTCCTCCTCGATTTCCTCTCATGTCCAATTCAGCAACATACAATCTAGCAGCCTCCACCCACTGTGACCCGTGAGATCACAGATCCAACGACCCAGATCTCCCCAGGCCTATGCAGTGCTACATCTTGAGCATGCGTTGGTTTTCCCTTGAAGAGGAAAGGGTGATGCAGCAAAGTAGATAAGTATTTCCCTCAGTTGTTGAGAACCAAGGTATCAATCCAGTAGGAGGAACAAGAAAGTCACCAATGGATGCACCTACACAAATAATCAAACTCTTGCACCCAACGCTATAAAGGGGTTGTCAATCCCTTCACGGTTATTTGCAAGGATTAGATCTGATAGAGATAGATGTGATAGATTGCGAAAAGTAAAAAGGAAATAAATTGCAGCAAGTTATTTTTGGTGTGTTTGGTTTATAGATCTGAAAATATATTATGGAAAGTATACCCGGGGGCCATAGGTTTCACTAGAGGCTTCTCTCTTGAAGGAAAGTATTACGATGGGTGAACAAATTACTATCGAGCAATTGATAGAAAATCAAATAATCATGAAGATATCCAAGGCAATGATTATGCATATAGGCATCACATCCGTGTCAAGTAAACTGAAACGATTCTACTACTATTACTCCACACATCGACCGACTCCTGCCTGCATCTAGAGTATTAAGTTCATGAAGAACAGAGTAACGAGTTAGGTAAGATGACATGATGTAGAGGGATAAACTCAAGCAATATGATGAAAACCCCATCTTTTTACCCTTGATGGCAACAATACAATATGTGCATCGCTACCCCTACTTTGTCACTGGGTGAAGACACCGCAAGATTGAACCCAAAACTAAGCACTTCTACCATTGCAAGAATTACCAATCTAGTTGGCCAAACCAAACCAATAACTTGAAGAGACTTGCAAAGATATGAAATCATGCATAGAATAATTCAGAAAAGACTCAAATAATATTCATGGATAATCCGAACATAAGCCCACAATTAATCGGATCTCGACAAACCCATCGCAAAAGAGTATTACATCGGATAGATCTCCATGAAGATCATGAAGAACATGGTATTGAAGCACAAAGAGAGATAAGAAGCCATCTAGCTACTAACTATGGACCCGTAGGTATGTGGTGGACTACTCACGCATCATCGGAGGGGCAATGGAGTTGATGTAGATGCCCTCCGTGATCGAATCCCCCTCCGGTAGATTACCGGAAAAGGCTCCAAGATTGGATCTCTCGGGAACGGAGGCTTCTGGCGGAGGAAAAGTATTTGTGTGGATCTTTTTGGTACTGGGGGAATATTTGGGTATTTATAGGACGAAGATTAGGGCTAGGAGACCTGCCAGGAGGTGGCAAGCCTGCCAGGCGCGGCTAGGGGGGCTGGTCACGCCTCCCTAGCTTGTGACCTCCTGGCAGGTGCCCTGGCATGCACTCCAAGTCTGGTAGATCTCTTTCCTTCTAGAAAAATCATTCCGAAGATTTTATTCCGTTTGGACTCTGCTTAATATTCCATATCTGCAATACTCAAAAACAAGTAAAAAACAGAAACTGGCACTGGGCTCTAGATTAATAAGTTAGTCCCAAAAATAATATTAAATAGCATATTAATGCGTATAAAACATCCAAAACAGATAATATAATAGCATGACATCATCAAAAATTATAGATACGTTATAGACGTATCAGCACCCCCAAGCTTAATTCATGCTCGTCCTCGAGTAGGTAAATGATAAATACATAATTTTTGTGGAGTGATACCTATCATAGTTAACCATGTAATATTCTTTATTGTGGCATGAATATTCAGATCCGTAAGATTCAAAACAAAAGTTTAATATTGACATAAAAACAATAATACTTCAAGCATAATACAAAGCAATTGTGTCCTTTTGAAATAGGGTCTTTTACATGTGTGTCCCTAACTGGAACCCACTACTCATATTTGCCCCTAATTTCAAAGCCTGCTCAAATTTTCCCCTCCGTCGTTAGGTGCCCTTACAGAAATGCCCTTCTACGTCATTACCGTTTGGTCAAAGCCGGTCAAAGGGCTTTGACCGTCCTAAAAAATAGCAAAAAAATCTGAAAAATCTGAAATTTTATGGGATCAAAGATACGCAGGTTCACAAGATGCGTGCAAATTTTCGTGTTGTTTGGACATTCCAGGAGATCATGGCAAAGAAAAAACAGTAAATATGTATGCTTGTGAATAGTAAATTCAAACAAATTGCAAGAAAATTCAAAAAATATGAAAAAATTGGCATCAAAGAGGCTCGGGTCTGCAAGTTTTGTGCAAATTTTTGTTGTGTTTGGACATTGTAGGAGCTCCTGGAGAAAAAAAAAATTTGGCTCAGGAAAAAACTTTGGAAAAAATGACTATTTTTTTTGCTAGAGCTCCTCGCATGTCATTTAATCACAAAAACTTGCAAGCACCTTATGCACCCAAGCCTCTTTGATGCCGAAAAATTTCATGTTTTTTGAATGTTCTTGCTATTTTATTTCAAATTTACTGTTCACAAGAGTAGATATTTAGTGTTTTTCCTCGCCACGAACTCCTGGAATGTCCAAATAGCAAAAAAAATGCACGCACCTTGTCCACATGAGTATTTTTGATCTCACAAAATTTTAGATTTTTTAGATTTTTTTGCTATTTTTTCAGAATGGGCAAAGCTCTTTGACTGGACGGTAACGGAGCAGAAGGGCATTTTTGTAAGGGCACCTAATGGCGGAGGGGCCAATTTGAGCAGGCTTTGAAATTAGGGGCATATATGAGTAGGTGGTTCGGGTTAGGGATAGAAATGCAAATGGACATTTGAAATAACATGGCCTAAGAAAGTTATCCCTACAAAATCATATGGTCTGGCTATGCTCCATCTTCCCCACACAAAGTATTTAAATCATGCATAACCCCGATGAAAATCCAAGCAATTGTTTCACGCTTTTTATTTTCTCAAACCTTTTCAACTCTCACGCAATACATGAGTGTGAACCATGGATAAAGCACTATAGGTGGAATAGAAATATGGTGGAGGTTGGGAAGAAAAAGGGAGAAGATAGTCTCACATCAACTAGGCGTATCAACGGGATATGGAGATGTCCATCAATAGATATCAATGTAGTGAGTAGGGATTGCCATGCAACGGGTTCACTAGAGCTATAAGTGTATGTGAACTCAAAAAGAAACTAAGTGGGTGTGCACTACAAAAAATTCCACTAGTTATGTGAAAGTGACAAAATAAGAAACTCTTTATCATGAAGACCAGGGTGCTACTTTGAAGCACGAGTGTGGACAAAGATAGTAGGATTGTCGCTTCTCTCTTTCTCTCATTTTTTTGGTGGGCATCTAAGGCCTCTTTTTTTATTTGGGCTTCGCTGGCCTCGTTTATTATTGATGAAGTCTGGAGTCTCATCACAACTTTTGAGGGAACCATAGCTTCCATCATCCTTTTCTCTCACGGGATAATGCTCTAACAATGAAGATCATCACACTTTTATTTACTTACAACTCGAAAATTACAACTCGAAACCTAAAACAAAATATGACTCTATATGAAAAGGTAATATGGTGGCACGTGTCATAACAAACGGAACGGTGGAAGTTGGATAGCAATATATCTCGGAATGGCTATGGAAATGTCATAATAGTTAGGTATGGTGGCTGTTTTGAGGAAGGGAATATGGTGGCTTTTTTGAGGAAGGTGGGTTTAATGCACCGGCAAAAGTTGCCCAGTACTAGAGAGGCTAGCAAAGTTGAAAGGGTGAGAGTGCGTATAATCCATGGACTCACATTAGTCATAAGGAAATCACATACTTATTGCAAAAGTCTATTAGTTATTGAAACAAAGTATTAGACGCATGCTCCTAGGGGAGAGGTTGGTAGGAGTTAACCATCACGCGCTCCCGGCCCTCACACAAAGGATGACAATCAATAACCAAATCATGCTCCGACTTCGTTACATGATGGTTCACTATACGTGCATGCTACGTGAATCACAAACTTTAACACAAGTATTTATACCATTCCACAATTACTCACTAGCATGACTAATAGTACCATCTTTATATCTCAAAACTATATGCAAGGAATCAAACTTCTCATAGTATTCAATGCACTTTATATGAAAGTTTTTATTATATCCCTCTTGGATGCCTATTATATTAGGACTAAATTCAGAACCTAACTAATTACCATGCTATTGAAATACTCTCAAAATAATATAAGTGAGGTACGAGAGTTCAATAATTTCTATAAAACCAAACACCGTCGTGCTCTAAAAAGGTATAAGTGAAGTACTAGAGCAAAATTGCCTACCTCAAAAGATATAAGTGAAGCACAAAGAGTATTCTAATAAATGCACGATTCAGCGTGTGTATCTCAAAATATGTGTGCAGCAAGGATGATTGTGGCAAACTAAACAGTAAAGACTCATATCATACAAGACGCTCCAAGCAAAACACATATCATGTGGTGAATAAAAATATAGCCTCAAGTAAATTTACCGATGGATTGAATACGAAAGAGGGGATGCCTTCCGGGGCATCCCCATGCTTAGTCTCTTTGGCATCCTTGAATATTACTTGGGGTGCCTCGGGAATCCCCAAGCTTAGGCTTTTTCCACTCTTTAATCCATAGCCCATCAAATCTTTACCCAAAACTTGAAAATTTCACAACACAAAACTCAACAAAAAACTCGTGAGATCCGTTAGTATAAGAAAATAAATCACCACTTTAGGTACTATTGTGAACTAATTCTTTATTTATATCGGTGTTATACCTACTGTATTATAACTTCTCCATGGTTCATACCCCTCGATACAACCCAAGATACATCAAAATAGGTAAACAACTAAAAGAAAACAGAATCTATCAAAAACAGAACAGTTTGTAGCAATCTGAAAACTTCGTATACTTCTGAAACTCAAACAATTCTGAAAAATAGTACAAGCTGTAAAATTTGTATATCAATGTTGTCTGAAAATTTCAGACTCATTTGACACTCTGAAAATTGACAAAATTCCTGGACCTAGCGCAAATATTTCTGTTTTTTAGCAAGATCAAATCAACAACCACCATACACCATCCCAAAGGACTTACTTGGCTCAAACACTAATTAAAACACCAAAACACAATTACTAAAGAAGTAATAATGTGGGGAACACTCAAAAACAGAAGCAAAAAATAGAACATAAAAATAAAATTGGTTGCCTCCCAACAAGCGCTATTGTTTAACGCCCTTAGCTAGGCAAAACGCAATAGATCTTGGTATTGTCATCTTTGGTATGTAATAAAAAATTAGCTATCATAATAGATTCATAAGGCAATCTTATTTTATTTCTAGGAAAGTGTTCCATGACTTTCCTTGATGGAAATTGGAATCAAATGTTTCCTTTTTTCATGTCAATAATTGCACCAACCATTCTAAGGAAAGGTCTACCAAGAATAATAGGGCATGTAGAATTGCTATCTATATCAAGAACAATGAAATATACGGGTGTATAATTGCTATTTGAAACAACAAGAACATTGTTAATTCTTCCCATAGGTTTCTTAATGGTGGAATCTGCAAGATGCAAATTCAAAGAGCAATCATCAAGATCATGGTAACCTAGCACATCACATAAAGTTTTTGGAATCGTAGAAACCCTAGCACCCAAATCACGCAAAGCATGGCACTCATAATATTTAATATTAATCTTAATAGTAGGTTACCACTCATCATGAAGCTTTCTAGGGATAGAAACTTCCAACTCAAGTTTTTCTTCAAAAGATTTCATCACAGCATCAACGATATGTTCAATAAAAACCTTATTTTGATTATAAGCATGCGAAGAATTCATCATGTATTGCAACAAGGAAATACAATCAATCAAATATCAGCTATCATAATTAAAGTCCTTGAAATCCAAAAGAGTGGCTTCATTGCTATTTAAAGTTTTGACCTCTTATATCCCACTTTTATCAATTTTAGCATTAAGATCTATAAACTTCGAATCATTGGGGTGACTTCTAACTAAGGTTGACTTATCTCTAGCCCCATATTTATCAATATTTATATTGGAAAACAAATATTCAATAGGAGTCACATCAATCACTTTGAGATCTTCATCATTATTATCACGAGAACACACCTTTTTAAGCCATTCACGCTTAACACGTATTCTAGCGGTTCTTTACTTACTTTGATCAATAGAAATTCTCATAGATTTTAAAGACTCATTACTATCATGCTTGGGTGTAGTATATCTAACTTTCAATGAATCAATCTCAAGCGAAATTCTATCAATGTTCCTAGCCAAATCATCAACCTTGAGCAATGTTTCTTCAATCGTAGCATTGAAAACCTTTTGCGAACCAATAAATTCTCTAACAATATTCTCAAGATGAGAGGGCATATTATTATAATTTCCATAACAATTGTTGTAGGAATTACCATAATTATTAGAGGAATTACTAGGAAACGGCCTAGGGTTGAAATTACCTCTATACGCATTATTACCAAAATTGTTCCTACCAACAAAATCCACATCCATAGATTCATTATTATTTCCAATCAAAGAAGACAAAGGAATATAATTATGATCAACAGGATCACTCTTACTAGCAAACGATTTCATAAATTCATCCATCTTTTCACTCAAAGTATTTATTTCTTCAATAGCATGCACTTTTTTACTAGTAGGAGATCTATCGGTATGCCATTAAGAGTAATTTGCCATAATATTATCTAGGAGTTTAGTAGCTTCTACTAATGTGATTTCCATACAAGTATCACCCGCGGTGGAATCTAAAATATTCCTATATGCCAAATTCAGTCCCGCATAAAAAAATTGTATAATCATCCATAAACTCAAACCAAGCGCGGGACAATTTCTAATCATTAATTTCATCCTCTCCCAAGATTGTGCAAAATCCTCATGATCAAGTTGCTTAAAATTCATTATATTGTTCCTAAGGGAGATGATCTTAGCGGGCGGAAAGTACTTGGAAATAAAAGCATCTTTACACTTATTCCATGAATCAATACTATTTTTAGGCAAAGATGAAAACCAAGTTTTAGCACGATCTAGTAGTGAGAATGGAAATAGCTTCAATGTAACAATATCATTATCCACATCTTTCTTGTTTTACATATCACACAACTCAATGAGAGTATTTAAATGGGATGCGGCATCTTCACTAGGAAAGCTAGAAAATTGTTCTTTCATAACAAGAATAAGCAAGGCAGCATTGATTTCATAAGATTCCGCACTAGTGGTGGGAGCAATCGGAGTACTAATAAAATCATTATTATTAGTATTGGAAAAGTCACACAACTTGGTATTCTCAGACATCGTGACAAAGCAAGCAAGCAAGCAGACAAGCAAACAAAAGGCAAACGAAAAGGCGAATGGAAGAAGGCGAATAAAAAGGAAAATCTTTTTGGTATTTTTTGAAAATCGTTTTAGAAGTGGGGGAGAGGAAAACGAGAGGCAACTGGAAAATAAGTTAAATGCAAGAGATGAGTTTGTGATGGGTACTTGGTAGGCTTGATGTGTATCCTCCCCGGCAACGGCGCCGAAAATCCTTCTTGCTACCTCTTGAGAATGCGTTGGTTTTCCCCTGAAGAGGAAAGGGTGATGCAGCAAAGTAGATAAGTATTTCCCTTAGTTGTTGAGAATCAAGGGATCAATCCAGTAGGAGGAACAAGAAAGTCACCAATGGATGCACCTAAACAAATAATCAAACTCTTGCACCCAATGCTATAAATGGGTTGTCAATCCCTTCACGGTTATTTGCAAGGATTAGATCTGATAGAGATAGATGTGATATATTGCGAAAACTAAAAAAGGAAATAAATTGCACCAAGGTATTTTTGGTATTTTTTGTTTATAGATCCGAAAATATATTATGGAAAGTAGACCCGGGGCCATAGGTTCACTAGAGGCTTCTCTCTTGAAGGAAAGTATTACGGTGGGTGAACAAATTACTGTCAAGCAATTGATAGAAAAGCGAATAATCATGAAGATATCCAAGGCAATGATTATGCATATAGGAATCATGTCCGTGTCAAGTAGACCGAAATGATTCTACATTTACTACTATTACTCCATGCATCGACCGACTCCTGCCTCCATCTAGAGTATTAAGTTCATGAAGAACAGAGTAATGCATTAGGTAAGATGACATGATGTAGAGGGATAAACTCAAGCAATACTATGAAAACCCCATCTTTGTACCCTTGATTGCAACAATACAATACGTGCCTCGCTACCCCTACTTTGTCACTGGGTGAGGACACCGCAAGATTGAACCCAAAACTAAGCACTTCTCCCATTGCAAGAATTACCAATCTAGTTGGCCAAACCAAACCAATAAGTGAAAGAGACTTGCAAAGATATGAAATCATGCATATAAGAATTCAGAAAAGACTCAAATAATATTCATGGATAATCTGAACATAAACCCACAATTCATCGGATCTCGACAAACACACCGCAAAAGAGTATTACATCGGATACATCTCCATGAAGATCATGAAGAATATGGTATTGAAGCACAAAGAGAGAGAGAGGAAGCCATCTAGCTACTAGCTATGGACCCATAGGTCTATGGTGGACTACTCACGCATCATTAGAGGGGCAATGGAGTTGATGTAGATGCCCTCCGTGATCGAATCCCCCTCCGGCAGATTACCGAAAAAGGCTCAAAGATTGGATCTCTCAGGAACGGAGGCTTCTGGCGGCGGAAAAGTATTTGCGTGGCTCTTTTTGGTATTGGGAGAATATTTGAGTATTTATAGGATGAAGATTAGTGCTAGGAGAACTACCAGGAGGTGACAAGCCTGTCAGGCGCGGCCAGGGGGGCTGGTCGCGCCTCCCTGGCTTGTGACCTCCTGGCAGGTGCCCTGGCTTGCCCTCCAAGTCTGGTAGATCTCTTTCCTTCCAGAAAAAATCATTCCGAATATTTTATTCCGTTTGGAATCCATTTAATATTCCATATCTGCAGTACTCAAAAAGAAGGAAAAAACACAGAAACTGGCACTGGGCTCTAGATTAATAAGTTAGTCCCCAAAATAATATAGAATAGCATATTAATGCATATAAAACATCCAAAACAGATAATATAATAGCATGACATCATCAAAAATTATAGAGACGTTGGAGACGTATCATGCAGCTCCATCCCGCAACCTTCCTCCTCCCTCGATACCAAGCAGGAGAGCAACCTCGTCGACCGTCCTCTACCATGAAGCTGGCCTTCACGTCGACGCCACCCCTCACGTCATGCCTGCTCGCCACCACTCCAATGAACCACGTCGCCGCCTCCATGCAGAGCTGACCTCCCGAGCACCCAAGCCAACAATCGCCCCAAGATTTCCTCCTTTGCTCGATCCCGAGGGGATCACGACCAGCTAATCCCGACCACTTCAATCTTCGATAACCACTGAAAGCAACTAGTCCATCTCCCTCCCCATTCCTTGTTTTCTTTCTTCCTTTCCTTCTCCTCCTTGCTCTCATGTGTAACAGCCCGGGACCAAGGCTCTAGAAGATTCCCCTTTTATTCCATTGTCATCGTGCAATTCGTTTGGTTGTCGCATTCATCATCGCCTAATTCACATCATCTGCATAGAATCATCACTCGTTCTTTGAAAACTTGCATCCGTTCGTAGCTGCCAGTTCTCTCCATTCGTGTCGTCGACCGTTTCGAGACCAACCACACATGTACGCGCCCGCGACATCGATAAAATATTGTTTTTAAAGTGCGTATGAATTATTCTCGGATTGAGTCGAAAGTTGGGGTGCGGTCATGTTTTATTGTCGGTAGACCTCCTGCCAAATTTCATCATAATCAGAGGTCTTTTGATACCCGAATGATCAACTGTAGCAGTGCAGTCATCGGATTGTATATCGGATGTTTTCTAGGTTTTAAAACTCCTTTGCCGAGCCGCACCACCTCCCTCTCATCTTAGCCCAACCACTCTACACATCCCAAAGCCCAACTAGCTTTCCCCTTCGTTGGTGGCCGTCGGATCATGATCGGACAGACGATATCCATCCCGCCTAGCCACCTCCCCTATATAAGACTACCCTTGGAGAAAAAGCCCCTCACTCTCTAGGGTTTCCCCCATGTAAAATTGCAGCCATCTCCCTCAAAAAACCCACCTTATAGCTCCACCTCCTCCAAATCCTGCAGCCCTAGCCACCCCCCCCAGATCTAGACCTTTAGATTTGACCGAAGGGCTCAAAATCCTCCAAAACCCCACCTCGGACAATGTCCGTGGCCAACCCGGACATGTCCGGGCAACTACAGAGCCTCCGAGACCCACCCCGAGCTCCCTGGCATGCCTCGCCGGAGCCGCCTCACCCTGAGCCGCCCTGACAGGCCACCAGGAGCTGCCACTTGCGCCTGCGTAGCCGTTATCGTCTCGTGCCGTTGGAGCGTCCGTGCCTCCTGCCATGGTCGCACCCACCTCTGGCTCCTCCGCCAAACGTCCCTTCCCTCCCGCTGTCACCTTGCTCGCTTTGCTCATGCCACTCAGCCGTAGCTCTGCCCTGTCACTGCTTTGCCCGGCCATGTTGTTGGATCCCCCCCCACTCGGCTCCTTCCCACCGTTGCTCGTTGCTGCCATTGCCTGCTGCTGCACGTCCCCATGCCTCGTGTGTCTTCCTCCCAAGTGTCCTCTCCCGCTCGCATATGTTGCTCCTGCTGCTAGCCAACCACCAGGTCTGCTTACTGGTCGCCGTTGTTGACTGGCTGGATCGACTACTCCAGCAAGCCCCTGTTGCACCTCCGTCAACCGGCCAAGTCGCGTGCTGCCCAGCCAAAGCTGCCACTGCTCATCTTTTTCCCCGAGCCATCCACTTCGGTCACACCAAGCTGGCGATGCCCTGTTGTTTTTCTATGTGCCACTACCATATTTGCCAAGTACCACGACTACCTACTAGGACCGCCAAGATCAACCACATGGACGTCGAGTGTTCTCGCAGATGCATGTACAACTACCGTCGCCTTGGATCCAACAAGACTGTCAAGTGAACGGCTACTTCCTCTACGGCACGAGTACCACTACCTCCACGACATCATCGACGACCCCGAACATCTATGGAGTGTGTACGACTACCGTTGCCGAAGACCCGTGTGCAACTACTTCGTCCTCCCCGAAACGCACGCTTCAAAGGTATAATCGATGAGTCGACCGCGATGAGACGAATGCATGTGGGTATGATATGCTTGAACATATATGTTACTGTATAGGATGTGCGGGTACCTCTTTTATGTGCCACCGACTCATGGGAACCCGGTAACAGGGATCACCCCACCATCTTTGCATGACACGCACATGGCCACACTTTCTTTTGCGTCGACATCTCGACGGGTTGCCGGAACCGGAACATTGCCATGGCACCATTTTCGTTTTCGTCGCCATGGCACCCAATTCTTTCTCTCATGGCGACAAGTGCTATATATCATATTATATGCCAACGTGTTCTTCAAATTGCATCGAATTTGATCATGTCATCCTCATGCATGTTAAAACATCTAAAATGTTGTTTGCGTTAAACTTGCCTAATGCCATGCTAAAATGGTTTGTGTCATAACTAAATAACCGTAGCTCCGATTCAAATGTTTTACATATATAACTTGCCTAAAAAATGAGTAGAATCACATGATGCACTTTATTTTCATGTTTAACAATTATAAAATATGCTTAGAGAAGATCTGGTCCAAATTCATATTTTGCATATGAGGTCATTTCAGAAGTCATATATGTTGCTTCTAGCCTCATTTAAAATGCCTAGATAATGTAGTTATATATGATTCATATTTTCATGTGCTCAACAACATTTAATTTTGTTGGGTATCTAAACGAGAGTGACCTAAATAATTCAAATGTGGAGTTTCGTCATGTCATGCTAGTTGATCATTTCCCTGGATACCACTACAATCATTGTCATGCTAGTTGTCTCGTTTTCTATCGCTATGTCATGCTACCTACCACTTGTTTGACAAGCCTCCCAAATATGCTATGATAAGCCTCTAACCCCTCCACATCCCAACAAACCTTTGTTTGGCTATGTTACCGCTTGCTCAACCCTTCTTATAGTGTTTCCAGCTGGAGGTGCAATTGCTTCCATGTGTCAACATGGACATTCTTTTGTTATATCACAATATTATTGCTATTTAATTTAATGCACATATATACTTGGTAAAAGGTGGAAGGCTTGGCCTTTTGCTTGGTGTTTTGTTCCACTTTTGCCGCCCCTGGTTACTTGTGTACTGGTGTTATGTTCCATACTGAGCGCTCCTAACATGCTCGGGGTTGTTATCGGGACCCCCTTGATTTTCGCTTTAGGATAAAGCTTGTCTGGGAAGGCCCAACATTGGTACTACATTTGCCTAATAACTAATAAACCTGCATAGGGAGTAATTAACCCGAGGATCCTTAATCAACAACCCGGGCCAGTGCTCCTCATGATTGTTGGTCCAAAGCGGGCTACCTGCGGGGCCTCCTCGAGGAAACTCGGGGATTGGTTTTCCCTATAGCTAGTCCCATCCGGTCGTGTCATGGGAACGAGATACGCGGCTCTTATCGGGTTCGTCGACACGTCGGGCGGCCTTGCTGCATTTGTTTTACCTTTCTCGAACGTCTTGTGCACGGAATTCCAAAAATAGTTCAGGCTATCTCGAGGTTGCGGTTTTCCCATGGAATTGCCTAAGAAACCACGGGATTCGTGGTCGAGGTTATTCCCGCTATGTGTGGTTAATTTGTGATGGATGAGTTGGAGCACCCCTACAGGGTTAAATCTTTCGAAAAGCCGTGCCCGTGGTTATGTGGCAACTTGGAAACTTTGTTTAACACCCGTCCATAGCAAACTTGAAGTAAACTCAAATAAAATACACCAACTGTGTGCGTAACCATGAATGTATCTTCTCGTGAGTCCTTATCCGAGAGAGAACATGGTGGGGTTATGATTGACGTAAGTAGGTGTTTAGGATCACTTAGTGATCATTACTAGTTCACGTCCGTTATGCGTAGACCACCCACTTTATTTTCTGTATTCGTAAGTTAGACACTCAAATAAATGCTTAGTGCTTGTTGTAGCCTCACCACTTAACCATACCTCACCCATTAAGCTTTGCTAGTCTTGATACCCTTGGAAATGAGATTGTTGAGTCCCTGTGACTCACATATTACTACAACAACAGTTGCAGGTACAGGTAGTGCGATGCTTTGATGTGAGAGCGATGCTTTGTTTGATTTGGAGTTCTTCTTCTTCTCCATCGATCTAGGGATGGGTTCCAGGCGGCAGCCTGGGATAGCAAGGATGGATGTCATTTTATCGTTTGTTTTCATCGATAGTCGGACGCTGCTCTTCTGTATGATGTTTGAATATGTTGTTGTATTGATGTGAACTTGATGTAGCTTGTGGCGAGTGTAAGACAATTCCATATTACCATCTCTTCTGTACATGTACTTGTAATGATATCCATTCTTGCAAAACGATGAGATGCGCTTCTATCCCTATCGAGGCCCTCGTGCCAAAATAAGGGTAGGATCGCATCTTGGGCGTTACATCATGCCTCCCATTGTCTCGCGTTTTATGGACAGGATCTCCTCTGTCACCATGAATGCCTCCTCGAACCGGAGTTCATCGGAATTATCATGTGTTGCCGTTCATTAATGGATCTGGGAGTTCCCTATTAGATCTATCCATCCAGGACCTTCCCCACACCTCCAGCCTCGCCTACGTCGCCATCCCGGCCAATTTCTTAGTCAAGGAGCTGCCTCAACCCGTGTGCGCATCCCATTCCCGAGAATGTGAGGAGACGAGGCCACGAATGAGCGGCCGTTGACTACCCCTCTGCATGTGGCGCGTGGGCTTGCCCCAACCGCTGGCGTGTCCAACCCGCTGCACCAACGGGCCTTGGCCCATGGCGAGCACCACCCAGCTCCCATTTGCTTCTCACTCAAGAGCGTTGCGTGGTATCCTTTACTCAGTTTTCAGGAGGCCTTTGCCCAGATTCGGCCCATTTTCGTTTTTTTGTTCCAACAATTTTAACATTTAATCTGGGAATTGCATAACTTACAAAAAAAATGCCACCATTTTAAAATGTTGTAAATAACCGTGCATCTAAATGAAACATGTCATATATGTAATTTGGGTAGAATTTCATGTAGTTTCACAATATCCAACTTTCACACATGTTAGAAATGTTTAAAATTGTTAGTTTAAATTGCATAAATGCCATGTTAAAACAGATTATTTCATAACACTAATCGTAGCTCTGAATTAAATAAATTATATGTGTAACTTGACTAGAAAAATGTTTAGAATCACATGGTACATTTACTTTTGCTATTTAATAGCTCTAAAATTGTGTTTAGACCAGAACAGTACCAATTTTGAAAAGTACATGTGAGGATTTTCTCGAATTGTTATGTGTTATTTCTGGCCTCCTTTACATTGCCTAGGCAGGTAGTTTATTTTGTGCTTCATATTTGGCCATGTTTATTTTTTTAATATTTATGAGTAGTATAGACAGGAGCGAACTAAATAATTGTGGTGAAGTTTCGTCAATATGCATCTCGTTGCATATTGATCTTCACTTAATGTGTAGTATTTGATTGTTGCACTTTGTCATGCCATGCATAATTAAATGGACATGCATCGTGTTTGTTGGCACATCATATCACGAATATGTTGTGGTATTTACCATGCGGTTTGTTTGTTTTTGGATTTGCTTCTCCTCACTAGAGTTCAGAAAGCGTTCAGCGTGCGAGGATTCATTCAACTATGCCCGTTCGTCTACTTCATGGATTCGATCTTCTTCCAAGCGGGATTCCGGGCAAGATGACCATTATCTAGGATATCACTACTATCATTGCTATGATATTTGTCTCGTTTCTATTGCTATGACTCGCTACCTACCACTTGTTTGTCAAGCCTCGCAAAATGTCATGATAAATCTCTAACTCTCCACATCCTAGCAAACTATTGTTTGGCTAACTCATCGCTTGCTCAGCCCCTCTTATAGCGTTCCTAGTTGTAGTTGCAGGTTGTTCTTGTTGGAAATATGCCCTAGAGGCAATAAATAAAGTGTTTATTATTATATTTCCTTGTTCATGATAATTGTTTATTATCCATGCTATAATTGTATTGATTGGAACACATTGCATGTGTGGATATATAGACAACACTTTGTCCCTAGTGTGCCTCTAGTAAACTAGCTCGTTGATCAAAGATGGTCAAGGTTTCCTAGCCATTGACATGAGATGTCATTTCATAACAGGATCACAACATTAAGATAATGATGGGATGGACAAGACCCAAACTATAAACATAGCATGTGATTGTGTTAGTTTATTGCTACAATTTTCTGCATGTCAAGTATATGTTCCTATGACCGTGAGATCATGCAACTCACTGACACCGGAGGAGTGCCTTGTGTGTATCAAACGTCGCAACGTAACTAGGTCACTATAAAGGTGCTCTATAGGTATCTCCGAGGGTGTCTGCTGGGTTGGCATGGATCAACACTGGGGTTTGTTACTCCGTGTGACGGAGAGGTATCTCAGGGCCCACTCGATAATACAACATCACAATAAGTCTTGCAAGCAATGTGACTAAGTATTAGCCATGGGATCTTCTATTACGGAACGAGTAAAGAGACTTGCCGGTAATGAGGTTGAACTAGGTATGGAGATACTGATGATCGAATCTCGGGCAAGTAACATACCGAAGAACAAAGGGGACATCATACGGGATTAACTGAATCCTTGACATAGAGGTTCGACCGATAAAGATGTTTGTAGAATATGTAGGAATCAATATGGGCATCTGGGTCCCGCTATTGGTTATTAAGGTGTCTCGGTCATGTCTACATAGTTCTCGAACTCGTAGGGTCTGCACACTTAAGGTTCGGTGACGTTTCGGTAGTATAGAGTTATGTATGGTAGTGATCGAAGGTTGTTCGGAGTCCCGGATGAGATCCGAACATCACGAGGAGCTCCAGAATGGTCTGAAGGTAAAGATTTATATATAGGAAAGTGGTGTCTGAACTCCGAAAAAGTTTCAAGCATTTCCGACAATGTACCGGGAGTGACGAATGGGTTCCGGGGACCACCAAGTGGTGCCCACATACCCCCAAGGGGCTACATGGGCCGTAGAGGTGGCACACCAGCCCCTGGTGGGCTGGGCAGCAAGCCCAAAAAGGCCCTATGCGCATAGGGAAAGGAGGAAGAGTAGGGGCCAAGTAGGTTAAGGAGTCCTACTAGGAGTCCCCTCTTGCCTTCGGCCGAAGCCCTCCTTGTAGGAGGGGCAAGTCTGCCTCCTCTCCCCTCCCTCCTATATATACTAGAGGGTTTTGAGGGCAGCCCTAACCCTAATTGACACGTGCTACCCTCTTCTTCCTCTAGATCGGTTTCTCCTCTAGATCGGTTTTCAGCGGTGCTTAGGTGAAGCCCTATTGGAATTGCTCCACCACCATCGCCACAACGTCGTCGCGCTGCCGGAGAACTCGTCTACCTCTACACTCCCTCTTGCTGGATCAAGGACGCGGAGATCGTCATCAAGCCGTACGTGTGCTGAACGCGGCGGTGCCATCCGTTCGGCGCTAGATCGGGACGGATCATTATTGGATCGCGGGACGCTTGGCAATTTGGATCGCGAAGACGTTCAACTATATCAACCGCATTTCTTAACGCTTCCCGCTTAGAGATCTACAAGGGTATGTGGATCCACTCTCCCCTCTCGTAGATGCTCATCTCCAAGATTGATCTTGGTGAAACGTAGGAATTTTTTTGTTTCCCGTGCAACGTTCCCCAACAGTGGCATCATGAGCTAGGTCTATGTGTATAGATCTCGAGTAGAACACAAAGAGTTTGTGGGCGTTGATGCTTAGATTGCTTCCTCCCTTGGTCGTGTTTTGGTTCAGCGGTATTGTGGGATGAAGTGGCCCGGACCAACCTTACTCGTACGCTTACAAGAGACCGGTTCCATCGACTGACGTGTAACTTTGTTGCACAAAGATGGCTGGCGGGTGTCTGATTCTCCTACCCTAGTTGGATCGGATTCGACAAAGGCAGTCCTTGAGAAGGTTGAAAAGCAATTTATGTATCACCCTTGTGGTTTTGCGTAGGTGAGAATTGTTCTTTCTATATACCCGTAGCAGCCACGTAAAACTTGCAACAACAATTAGAGGACGTCTAACTTGTTTTTGCAGGGTATGTTGTGATGTGATATGGCCAATTACATGATGAGATATATGTGATGTATGAGTTGATCATGTGTTGTATAGAATATCACGACTTGCATGTCGATGAGTACGGCAACCGGCAGGAGTCATAGGGTTATCTTTAATTATTGTATGACCTGCGTGTCTATCACTAAGCGCTATGTAATGCTTTACTTTATCGCTAAACGGTAGCTATAGTAGTATGAGCATGGTGGGCACGACAACCCCGATGGCGACACAATGATGGAGATCATGATGATGGAGATTATGGTGTTATGCCGGTGATGATGGGGATCATGCCGGTGCTTTCAAGATGGAGATCAAAAGCACAAGTTCATGGCCATATCATGTCATTTATGATTTGCATGTGATGTTAATCCTTTTATGCACCTTGTTTTGCTTAGGACGACGGTAGCATTATAAGGTGATCCCTCACTTAAATTTCAAGATGAATTGTGTTCTCCCCGAGTGTGCATAGTTGCAAAAGTTTGTCGTGTCGAGACACCACGTGATGATTGGGTGTGATAGACTCTACGTTCACATACAATGGGTGCAAGCCAGTGTTGCACGTGCAGAACACTCGGGTTAAACTTGACGAGCCTAGCATGTACAAACATGGCCTCAGAACACAAGACACCGAAAGGTCGTACATGAGTCATATAGTAGATATGATCAACATGATGATGTTCACCATTGAAACCACCTCAACTCATGTGATGATTGGACTTGAGTTGGTGAATTTGGATCATGTATCACTCAGATGACCTGAGGGATGTCAATTTGAGTGGGAGCTTTAGTAATTTAATTAACTAAACTCATTATCTTGAACAATAGTCTTAGTAACCTTTGCTTATTTATGTTGTAGATCAATGGCTCGCGTAGTAGCACCCCTGAATTTTAATGCATTCCTAGAGAAAGCTAAGTTGAGAGCTGATGGAAGTAACTTTGTGTACTGGGCCCGTAATCTGAGCATTATCCTCATAGCTTCCCAGAAGGCATATGTCCTTGATGCACCGCTTGGTAACCAACCCGCAGACTTGTCATCCGAAGACGTTAAGAACGCTTGGGAGGCACATTCTGGAGATTACTCAATAGTTCAGTGTGCAATATTGTATGGCTGAGAACCGGGACTTCAAAGACGTTTTGAACGTCATGGAGCATATGAGATGTTCCAGGAGTTGGAGTTTATCTTTAAGAAGAATGCCCGGATCGAGAGGTATGAGACCTCCTATAAGTTCTATGATTGCAAAATGGAGAAGAACGGGTCTATCAGTGAACATATACTCAGAATGTTTGGGTATTTGACTCGTCTGGTGTAGTTAGCGATGCCCCTTCCGCCAGAGGCGATCACTGACAGAGTTCTTCAATCATTGCCACCAATCTACAAGAGCTTCGTGCTAAACTATAACATGCACGGGATGAACAGGTCAGTCGTCGAGCTGTTTGCAATGCTAAAAGTCATTGAGTCTGAAATCCAGAATGAACATCAAGTGTTGATGATCAATAAAACCACTAGTTTCAAGAAGAATGGCAGGGGCAAGAAGGGTAACTCCAAGAAGGGTGGCAAAGGAGTTGCTCCTCCCATGAAGAAACCCAAGGCTGGACCCAAGCTAGAAACTAAGTGCTTTCATTGCAAGGGAACTGGTCACTGGAAGCGGAACTGCCCCAAGTATCTGGGTGATAAGAAGGCGGCCAACAACAAACAAGGTATATATGATATACATGTTATTGATGTGTACCTTACTAGCTCTCGTTGTAGTGCCTGGGTATTTGATACCGGTTCGGTTGCTCACATTTGCAACCCAAAACAGGAACTACGGCATAGACGAAGGTTGGCGAAGGACGAGGTGACAATGTGCATGGGAAATGGTTCCAAGGTTGATGTGATCGCTGTTGGCACACTCTCCCTTCGATTACCATCGGGATTAGTGATGAACCTGAATAATTGTTATTTAGTGCCTGCGTTGAGCATGAACATTATATCTGGACCTTGTTTATTGCGAGACGGTTACTCATTTAAATCAAAGAATAATGGTTGTTCTATTTATATGAGTAATATCTTTTATGGTCATGCACCCAATGTGAGGGGTTTATTCATATTGAATCTTCATAGTGATGATACACATGTTCATAACATTGATGCCAAAAGATATAGAGTTGATAGTGATAGTACCACTTTCTTGATGCATTGCCGTTTAGGTCATATTGGTGTAAAACGCATGAAGAAGCTCCATGCTAATGGACTTTTGGAGTCACTTCATTTTGAATCACTTGACACATGTGAACCATGCCTCATGGGCAAGATAACTAAAACGCCGTTCTCTGGAACAATGGAACGGGCAAGTGACTTGTTGGAAATCATACATACTGATGTGTGCGGTCTGATGAGCATTGAGGCGCACGATGGATATCGTTTTTCTCACCTTCACTCATGACTTGAGTAGATATGGGTATATTTACTTAATGAAACACAAGTCTGAAACGTTTGAAAAGTTCAAGCAATTTCAGAGTGAAGTTGAGAATCATCATAACAAGAAGATTAAATTCATGCGATCTGATCGAGGAGGTGAATATCTGAGTTATGAGTTTGGCGGTCACTTAAGACAGTGTGGAATTGTTTCACAATTAACACCGTCTGGAACACCACAGCCTAATGGTGTGTCTGAACGTCGTAATCGAACCTTATTAGATATGGTGCGTTCTATGATGTCTCTTGCCGATTTGCCACTATCGTTTTGGGGTTATGCATTAGAGACATCAGCATTCACTTTAAATAGGGCACCATCGAAATCCGTTGAGATGACGCCATATGAACTGTGGTTTGGCAAGAAGCCAAAGTTGTCGCTTCTTAAAGTTTGGGGATGTGATGCTTATGTCAAAAAGATTCAGCCTGAAAAGCTGAAACCCAAAGCGGAGAAATGCGTCTTCATAGGGTACCCAAAAGAGACAGTTGGGTATACGTTCTATCACAGATCCGAAGGCAAAGTGTTTGTCGCTAAGAATGGAACATTTCTTGAGAAATAGTTTCTCTCGAAAGAATTGAGTGGGAGGAAAATAGAGCTTGATGAGGTTGTTCAACCCTTACTTCAACCAGAGAGTAGTGCAGCGCAGAAAGATGTTTCTCTGGAGCCTACAACAGTTGAAGAGGAAGTTAATGATGATGATCATGAAGCTTCAGATCAAGTTACTATTAAACCCCATAGGTCAACAAGGGCATGTACTGCTCCTGAGTGGTACGGCAACCCTGTCTTGGAGGTCATGTTGTTGGACAACAATGAACCTACGAGCTATGAAGGAGCGATGATGGGTCCAGATTTCGAGAAATGGTTAGGGGCCATGAAATCCAAGATGGGATCCATGTATGAAAACAAAGTATGGACTTTGGAAGTATTACCTGAAGGGCGAAAGGCCATTCAGAACAAATGGATCTTTAAGAAGAAGATGGACGCGGACGGTAATATCACGGTCTATAAAGCTTGACTTGTGGCAAAGGGTTTTTGACAAGTTCAAGGAGTTGACTACGATGAGACCTTCTCACCCGTAGCGATGCTTAAGTCTCTCAGAATCATGTTAGCAATAGCTGCATATTTCGACTATGAAATTTGGCAGATGGATGTTAAAACAACGTTCCTCAACGGTTTCCTTGAGGAAGAGTTGTATATGATTCAACCAGAAGATTTTGTCGATCCAGAAAATGCTGACAAAGTTTGCAAACTCCAGTGATCCATTTATGGACTGGTACAAGCATCTCGGAGTTGGAATAAGCGCTTTGATGAGGTGATCAAAGCATTTGGGTTTATACAAGTTTATGGAGAAGCTTGTGTTTACAAGAAAGTGAGTGGGAGCTCTATAGCATTTCTAATATTATATGCGGATGACATATTGCTGATTGGAAACAATATAGAAATGTTGGAAAGCGTGAAGGAATATTTGAACAAGAGTTTTTCAATGAAGGGCCTAGGAGAAGCTGCTTTCATATTAGGCATTAAGATCTATAGACATAGATCGAGACGCTTGATAGCACTTTCACAAAGCACATACCTTGATAAAGTTTTGAAGAAATTCAAAATGGATCAGTCCAAGAAGGGGTTCTTGCCTGTGTTACAAGGTGTGAAGTTGAGTAAGACTCAATGCCCGATGACTGCAAAAGATAGAGAGAAGATGAGTGTCATCCCTTATGCTTCAGCCATAGGCTCTATCATGTATGCAATGTTGTGCACAAGACCCAATGTCAGCCTTCCCATAACTATGGCCGGAAGGTTTCAAAGTGATCCTGGAATGGAGCACTGGACGGCGGTCAAGAATATCCTTAAGTACCTGAAAAGGACTAAGAAAATGTTTCTCATTTATGGAGGTGATCAAGAGCTCGTCGTAAAGGTTTACATCGATACAAGCTTTGACACTCATCCGGATGACTCTAAGTCGCAAACCGGATACGTATTTATTCTCAACGGGGGAGCGGTAAGTCAGTGCAGTTCCAAGAAAAGCGTGGTAGCCAATTCTACATGCGAAGCAGAGCACATCGCAGCCTCGGAGGCAGCGAAGGAAGGTGTTTGGATGAAGCAGTTCATGACAGATCTTGGAGTAGTGCCCAGTGCACTAAATCAAATGACTCTATTCTGTGATAACACTAGTGTCATTGCTCTGGCCAAGGAACCAAGGTTTCACAAGAGGACCAGACACATGAAGCGATGCTTCAATTCCTTCCGCGATTACATCGAGGAGAAGGACATAGATATTTGCAAAGTGCACACGGATCTAAATGTTCTAGAACCGTTGACTAAACCACTTCAAAGGGCTAAACATGATCAACACCAGAACTGCATTGGTGTTCGATTCATTACAATGTAAATCACATAGTGATGTGAACTAGATTATTGACTCTAGTGCAAGTGGGAGACTATTGGAAATATGCCCTAGAGGCAATAAATAAAGTGTTTGTTATTATATTTCCTTGTTCATGATAATTGTTTATTATCCATGCTATAATTGTATTGATTGGAAACACATTGCATGTGTGGATATATATACAACACTTTGTCCCTAGTGTGCCTCTAGTAAACTAGCTCGTTGATCAAAGATGGTCAAGGTTTCCTAGCCATTGACATGAGATGTCATTGGATAACGGGATCACATCATTAGGAGAATGATGGGATGGACAAGACCCAAACTATAAACATAGCATATGATCGTGTCAGTTTATTGCTACAGTTTTCTGCATGTCAAGTATATGTTCCTATGACCATGAGATCACCCAACTCACTGACACCGGAGGAGTGCCTTGTGTGTATCAAACGTCGCAACATAACTGAGTGACTATAAAGGTGCTCACAGGTATCTCCGAGGGTGTCTGCTGAGTTGGCATGGATCAACACTGGGATTTGTTACTCCGTGTGACGGAAAAGTATCTCAGGGCCCACTCGATAATACAACATCACAATAAGTCTTGCAAGCAATGTGACTAAGTGTTAGCCACGAGATCTCGTATTACGGAACGAGTAAAGAGACTTGCCAGTAACGAGGTTGAGCTAGGTATGGAGATACCGACGATCGAATCTCAAGCAAGTAACATACCGAAGAACAAAGGAAACATCATACGGGATTAACTAAATCCTTGACATAGAGGTCCAACCAATAAAGATCTTCATAGAATATGTAGGAATCAATATGGGCATCCAAGTCCTGCTATTGGTTATTGACCGTAGAGGTGTCTCGGTCATGTCTACATAGTTCTCGAACCCACAGGGTCTACACACTTAAGGTTCGATGACGTTTCGATAGTATAGAGTTATGTATGGTGGTGACCGAAGGTTGTTCAGAGTCCCAGATGAGATCATGTACGTCATGAGGAGCTCTAGAATGGTCCGGAGGTAAAGATTGATATATAGGAAAGTGGTGTTTGAACTCCGGAAAAGTTTCGGGCATTTCCGGCAATGTACCGGGAGTGACGAATGGGTTCCGGGGACCACCAAGTGGGGCCCACATACCCCCAAGGGGCCACATGGGCCTTAGAGGTGGCGCACCAGTCCCTGGTGGGCTTGGCAGCAAGCCCAAAAAGGCCCTATGCGCATAGGGAAGGGAGGAAGAGTAGGGGGGCAAGTAGGGAAAGGAGTCCTACTAGGAGTCCACCTCCCTTGTGGGAGGTGGACTCCTCCCCTCTTGCCTTCGGCTGAAGCCCTCCTTGTAGGAGGGGCAAGGCTGCCTCCTCTCCCCTACCTCCTATATATACTAGAGGATTTTGAGGGCATCCCAAACCCTAATTGCCATGTGTTTCCCTCTTCTTCCTCTAGATCGTTTTCTCCTCTAGATCGGTTTTCAGCGGTGCTTAGGCGAAGCCCTGCTGGAATTGCTCCACCACCATCGCCGCAACGCCGTTGCACTACTGGAGAACTCATCTACCTCTCCTCTCCCTCTTGCTGGAACAAGAAGGCGGAGATCGTCATCAAGCCATATGTGTGCTGAATGCGGAGGTGTCGTCCGTTCGGCGCTAGATCGGGATGGATCGTGATTGGATCGTGGGACGCTCGGCGATTTGGATCGCGAAGACGTTTGGCTACATCAACCACGTTTCTTAACGCTTCCCGCTTAGCTATCTACAAGGGTATGTATATCCACTCTCCCCTCTCATAGGTTCTCATCTCCTAGATTGATCTTGGTGAAGCGTAGGAAATTTTGTGTTTCCCATGCAACATTCCCCAACAATTCCATGTGGAAACATGGATATCTTGGGATATCAGACTATTCTTGCTATTTAATTAATGCATCTATATACTTGGCAAAGGGTGGAAGGCTCGGCCTTATGCTTAGTGTTTTGTTACACTCTTGCCACCTTAGTTTCTGATTACCGGTGTTATGTTCCATATTGAGCGCTCCTAACATGCTTGGGGTTGTTACAGAGACCCCATTGATAATTCGTTTTGGAATAAAACTCTTCCAGCAAGGCCCAACTTTGGTGTTAAAATTTGCCTAACTAATAAAACTTACATAGGGACTTGCGGGCCCTCGTGGATAATTAGTCAAAAAAACGGGCCAATGCTCCTCATGAGTGTTGATCCAAACTAAAGTAGCTTACCCCACTCAAGGCAAATCGAGGATTAGCGTGGTAACCATCGCTCATCTGTCGTGTCCTTAGACCGATATATGCAACTCCTATCCGGATCTAGCTTGCTGTCGTGGTTTTATCACGGCAGATGTCCGGGTGAACGAACTTTGGTTCGAGGCCATCGCTAACGTGATGGACTCAAAGGGGTTGATAGGAACGAGAGACACGGATTTATCTAGGTTTGGCCCCTCAACTCGAGGTAATAGCCTACGTCCTGCTTGTGTTTTTATTGCTTGATGTATCGATTACAAGGGAGCAAACGCTTGGCCTAATATTCGATCACCTGATCTCTAAGTCGCCCCGGGTCTGCCCTTTATATAAGAGGTCTAGACCACAGGTCATACAATTGGTAACCGACTCTCATTGCCTATCCGAGTCTTTCTCTGTCTTCTTGTCCAAGTTGTCCCCGGGCGGCTTACACACCCGGGTCTTCTGGGCCACTGTCCGGCCCACCTTATGAGCCGCCAAGCTTCCTGGGCTTTAGGACCACCGGCTCATCTTGTGCCAGCGTACGAGCCGCCAAGCATAACCCGGAGCCTTTCGGGCGGGTCATACCGCGGGGTTATATCCCCAACATGAGGCCCCAGGTTGATTTGAGCTTGCTCACTTCACCCTCTTGTCTTGTTCTTTTGGCGAGTCACCCGGGATGACCCGCCATGATGTCTTGTTAGCTCTGCAAGAAAGATTCGCTGACGTACCCGTCAAATCTTCACATTAAGTGATTATCCTGAAAATCGAGGCAACCGCCTCGGCCGAAACGTTTCCGTCGCCTGGATTTTGGCGCTCATTCTTCCTTCTCCTTTTAAATAGGACCTCCCCAGGCGGTCTTTTATTTCTCCCACTCTCTTCCACGTCTTCCATCTCTGGCGCCGCCTCCACTCCGTCGACGCCAGGCCGCTGCATCAACCTGTGCGAATCAGAGCTTCATTTGTGTTTCACTGCGCTGTCGCCGGTAAGCCCATGCTTCTCCTTAGATCCATTACCACGCCGGTAGGGTTTGCAGGAAGCCCGTCGCCCTTGCGCGGGTTCCTCCGCTGTCATTGCTTGGGGTCCTCCAACGTCGGCCGCACCCTTGACGCTCACGCCGGTCGCGCCACCGCGCATAGGGCGACCGTGCACAATGCACGGGCCCATCGCGGCTCCTTCTCATCGTTTCAGTTTTCGCCTGCTTCGTCTGTTCTTCGCTAGGTCTAAAAATAGGAACCTTTTCCTGCTTTTGTAGATCCATAAATATAGCGGTAGTTTGTGAAACCTGTTTTCCGGGACTTAGCCAAATTTCCCCCCCTCTGCGCCGGCTCTCATCAGCCGGAGTGTAGCACCTTATACATAGAATCTTTAAACTCGTAGGCCGCCATAGATTTTAATCTCCTCTTAACTCGTCGTGTCTTAATTTTCACAATCTTTGAACCAGCAGAATGTCTCGTGCCTCGAACTCCTGTAACTGGGTCGGGTCGTGCGTTACGGAAGAGTTTTTGATGGACTTTGTTCACGCTGGCACTCTCCCTTCCAAAGATGCCATCCACTGGTGGGTCCTGGGTGATGAACTAAGGCCCGTTCCCCAAGGAGAGGTGGTCGTTTTCTCGGACCATATTGAGTGGGGCTTCGTGCCTCCCAGCTCAAAATTCTTCCGCGATATCCTTCATTTTTACAAACTCCATCCTCAAGACCTCGCCCCCAACTCCGTCTCAAACATCTACAACTTTCAAGTGTTGTGTGAAGTCTATCTGCAAGCCAAGCCGTCGGTAGGCCTGTTCCGGGAGTTCTTCTATGCCAACCGTCAAACTGAAGTGAAGGCCGGTCCGAGCCTCGAGCTGGGCATAATTTCTATCCAAAGGCGTCGGGACATCACTTTTCCGGCTATGCAGCTGCCGAGTCACCCAAAGGACGGGAATAAAACGTGGTTCTATTGCAAAGATACTTCTCCAGAGGGTGAACGTCCACTACCGAGTTACCGTCCTTCCCGGCTCAAGACAACTTCAGAGCTTCCCGGACGGCTGTCTGCTTCAGAGCGCGTAAGATACAAGCCAGCTCATGCCAAGATTAGGGCCCTCATGGCCAATGGCTTAACCGGACTGGACCTGATCCACTGCTGGATTTCTTGGCGGATCATTCCGTTAAGCCACAGAAGCCGCCTTATGTGTGAGTACAAGGGCGAATAAGACAACTCACTCTGCTTCAGCCGGTCAACCTTGACAGAAGACGACATCACCACTGCTATCCGGAGTCTCGTTCATGAGACATCCGGCGCCTGCAGCGCTATCGGGTTGACCCCCTTTAGTGCCCTTAATCCGGCCCCAGATGTAAGGCAGTTTCTTCCCATCCATCTCTTGGACTTTACTTGTATCTTGCTGCTCTACTGCCTTTTTACCGGCTTATTCTTTCAGGCTGACTCTGATTTCTGGAAGAAGGAATACATCCCTCCCTTCAAAAAGACCAAGAAAAAGGCCCCGGCTAAGAAGCCTAGGAAGGATGCCCTGCAAGAGGGATGGTTTGACCCGCCACAATCATCTGGCTCAGAGGTACAATTTTAGCTGTTTTTTGAGACTTTGTTTTCTCATTTTACTAACACGTGTTTCCCTCTCAGGATGATGTGGAGACCAGCTGCGCGAACGCCCCTGAGGTAATCTACATTTCTTCCAGCTCAGAATATTTTGTCCCTCGGAAGCCGTGGCGGGTTATTGGAAAAGTTCCTCTCTCTCATCCTCTTGCTTATCTGGAGCCTCAATTTCTTTTTAAAAACAACAATAGGCTGATCGTCGTCAGACCCGGAGCGCCGGCTCTACAGACCTCGTGTCCGGTTTACCGAACTCCCTGGCTCCAAAGAAACGCCCTGCAGAGGTATGTATCTCTTGTTTGACTGATTTACCTTGTCATTTCAATATTGTCTTATCTTTTCTCAATTACCTCTCAGAGGTCACCTTCCTCCGGCGACTCTACGGCAACCGCCCTGCCGCCTCCCAAGATTAATCCACTGTAAGTGTTTCCTCTAATCTTCCATTCTGTTCTCTTAGCGGCTATAACCCTTGGGTTCTGATCTTCGTGCTTTCCAGGGCTCAAGCCAAGCGTAGAAAAACCAATAGGTCCTCCCCTGGACCTGCTGCCCAAGAGTCGGAGCATGGCCAGCCGGATGAGTCGCGGCTGGATGTGGACCTCCCAGCAACATCTACGGAACCGACTGCTGACGATGTCATTCCAGAGAGCCCGCCAAGGAACCCTTCCAAACCGAGCCCTGGCCAGGTGATCAAGGACGCCAGCGCTCCAGACATTGTGATTACCAGCACTGGCTTTCACTCTCCCCCGGCACACGTGCTGACCAAGCATAACGAACCGGCTGAAGCTTCAAGGAAATTGGAGTTTGAACCCTCTGCTTTAGAGAAGATGACAGCCAAGGAGCTTCATGCTGGCTATATGAACCGGCTATTCATAAGCCGGGATCTGGAGCTCCAGCTAGTTAACCTCATGAAGAAGAAATATGAGGTATTTCTTTTTCCTTATATCCTTACGTAGCCCCCAGGTGCCGGCTTAATCTTTCCAAAGGTTGAGTCGGGACTTTCATGATCATCCTCGTTATGAAATACCAGTATATAACCCCCAAGGGCCGGCTCAATGATTGATAATTTTCAACCGGAACGTCTTTAGAAGATAAATAAGAGAGCCAATACTAGCCCCCAAGGGTCGGCTCAATCTTGTTCAAAGTTGAGTCGGGACTTTCATGCCGAACTTCTGAAAATAGACATTAGCCCCCAAGTGTCACGCATATTGCTTGCAATATGTTTGAGACTTGCCCATTTATTCTATGCTTTGATGTGTCACAGTAAACCTTAACTGAGCCGGGTCACAATTTCCCGACTTAAAAGCCAATTTGGCTGCACAACAAGCTGCCCAGAGCGCCACTGATGAGAAATGCTGGCTCCTATCCGAGGAGTTGTTTAAAATCAAGGCCGACTTCACCGCTTTCAAAGAGTCAACCGGCTCTAAAAAAGCTTCATTGACTAAGCGTGCGGATGATGCTGACCAGCGATTGATGATCGTATTAGATGAACTCCAATCTTTGAAACGCCACATCACCAAAATGACAGCCGCCCTCTTTGGTGAGTTTCCGGCAACTTTCACTCAATTGGCATATAATACTTGTTCTGGCAACTTACCATGAAATCTCCGACTTACACAGGCCCTAGGAGCCGCCAACTGGCCTCTGACAGCCTGCTGCCCTTGAAAGCCGTCTACACCCTGACAGAGCAACTCTACTGCGGTGTAGTGTGCACCATCAGAGCTGTGCCATACAAAGACAAGATTCCTGCGACTCTCAAGGGCGTCTTGGAGCTCTTGTCCACCATGCCCAAGCAAATTGCCGAGTTAAAGAAATCAGCCACCCACCGAGGGGCGATTGCGGGCATCAGCCGAGCCTTGGCTTTCTCTCCGGAGCTGACCTCAGCCGAGATGATGGATGGATTCCCTTCAAAGAAAGACGATGGCTCTGAGTTCACCGATGCTGACTACAGCCGGTGCATAAAGGATTCCAGAGTGCTGGCTTCCGTCTCAGTGGAGGAAGCTGACCTGACAACCTACCAGGCGGCTTATGGCCCTGACCAAAAGAGAATTCGTGGCCTGCTTTACAAGTGCAAGGACTTAACACCTGCCCGCGGTAAGGACCTCTTCGCTCCTGACCATGATCCGTCTCCTTACTTTGAAGAAGGCTCTTTTGCGGCTCTAACGAACTACATTTGGGACTTGGAAAATCTCCAGATCAGGGCCACCGAAGAGCCGGAGCAGGATGACCCGGCAACTAACTATCCCTTACCTTGAAAAACTTGTAACAGCCGACTCTCCATGACACGATGTGTGGCGTTGAAACAAAACTTGTACGAAATTTGGGCTCCTCAGGGAGTGTATGTAATAGACTAGATGCCACTTTTGCTTCTTCTGAATCTTGCTCTATTCTGCTGTATAAAAATGATTCGGCTCTTCAACTGTCATTGCCTCTGTATGCTGTTTTGAGCCCTTATGCTGCTTTGTTAACATAGAAGACATCGGTAGCCAAGACTAGGTAACCTACACCCGGAGGTGGTAAGCCCCCTTGGCAATCATAGCTAATCTGATTAGCTGAGGATGGCATAAAGCCTGGTCGATAAGACATTAGAAGCTATCCCCGGAGGTAAGAAGTCGCCCTCCGTCGGTTGTTTAAGGTTAGATAAGCTACACCCGGAGGCGGTAAGCCTCCTTGACAACCATGGCTAATCTGGTTAGCCGGAGATGGCATAAAGCCTAGCCTATAAGGCGTTAGAAGCTATACCCGGAGGTAAGAAGCCGCCCTCCGCCGGTTGTTTAAGGTTAGATAACCTACACCCAGAGGTGGTAAGCCCCCTTGACAACCATGGCTAATTTGGTTAGCCGGAGATGGCATAAAGCCTGGCCGATAAGGCGTTAGAAACTATACCCGGAGGTAAGAAGCCGCCCTCTGCCGGTTGTTAGGGTTAGATACCCGTCGGTAAAAAACTTCCTACAACCGCGGCTAATCATGTTAGCCGGAGATTTGGCATGAAGCCGACCGATAGGGTGTTAGAAGCGATACCGGTCGGTAAGAAGCCCCCTTCAGCAATATGGCATAAACGCCGGCCGGTAAAGCATTAGAAGCAATACCCGAAGGTAAGAAGCCGCCCTCCGCCGCGGCTAATCATGTTAGCCGGAGATTTTGGCATAGAGCCGGGCCGATAAGCATTACAAGCGATACCCGAAGGTAACAAGCTGCCCTCCACCATAGTTGATCTATCAACTGGAATTTTTATGAACTCTTCTTGTATGAACAATGATGCGTGTAACAAAAGAGGTCCCGTCTTGCAGGGATGTTATCATATTTATATACGATATGTACAATGATAGTATACAATGGCGAGTCTCAATGCTCTTATGTGTAATACGGCCGTAGATGTGCTATGTTCCATGGCCGGCAGGTTTCCTGACCCGCCGTCTCTGAGTCATTCCTGATATCGACGAGATAGTATGAACCATTGTTGAGATTTCTACTAACCACAAAGGGTCCTTCTCAAGGAGGAGATAACTTATGCATGCCTGTCTGGTCCTGAATCAGCTGGAGCACTAAGTCGCCTTCCTGGAATGTTTGGGTCTTGATTCTGCAGTCGTGGTAGCGGCACGGGTCTTGCTGATAGATCGCCGATCGGGCAGCCGCCAGCTCCCGTGCTTCTTCCAAAGCATCCAACGTGTCTTGACGTGCTGTCTCATTATCCATCTCAACATAAGCCGCTACCCGTGGCGAATCATGCCGGATGTCACTCGGCAATACTGCCTCGGCACCGTACACCATAAAGAAAGGTGTATGGCCTATAGATCTATTGGGGGTAGTCCTGATACTCCATAAGACGGAAGGCAATTCTTCTACCCAACATCCGGGCGTTTGTTGTAAAGGAGCCATAAGCCGTGGCTTGATGCCCCTTAAAATCTCTTGATTAGCACGCTCCGCCTGACCATTTGGCTGTGGATGCGCAACTGCTGAAACATCCAGCCGGATGTGCTCTTTGTCATAGAACTCTTTCATAGCCCCCTTTGACAGATTCGTGCCATTGTCGGTGATAATGCTGTGAGGGTAACCAAAACGGTAGATCAGTTTCTTAACAAATTCAACTGTTGTATCCTCGTCACACTTGCTAACAGGCTCTGCCTCTACCCATTTAGTGAATTTATCAACTGCCACCAAGAGGTGCGTTTTCTTTGGATCTTTTGAAAGGTCCTACCATCTCTAGCCCCCAGACTGCAAACGGCCATGTAATTGGTATCATCCTCAACTCTTGAGCCGGAACATGAGCACGCCGGCCGAACTTCTAACAGCCGTCACATTTGCGAACCAAGTCCTCTGCATCCTTGTGAGCTGTCTACCAAAAGAACCCGTGCCGGAAGGCCTTGGCTACCAGCGACCTCGAGCCAGCGTGATGTCCACAATCTCTGGCCTGAATTTCATTTAAGATTTCTTGACCCTCCTCAGGTGAAACACAGCGTTGAAAAACGCCAGTCACGTTGTACTTGTGCAACTCACCATTAACTATCGTCATTGATTTGGAGCGCCGGGTAATCTGTCTGGCCAGGTCTTCATCATCAGGTAACTCGCCCCGGGTCAGATAGGCCAGGTAGGGGACAGTCCAATCTGGGATAGCGTGCAAAGCCACCACTAACTCCCCTTCCGGGTCAGGAATAGCCAAATCCTCTTTCGAAGGTAACTTAACAGTTGGATGGTGTAAGACGTCCAGGAATACATTGGGCGGCACCGGCTTTCATTGGGAGCCTAGTCGTCACAGCGCAACTGCCGCCTCATTCTTGCGACGATCAATGTGATCCACCTGATACCCCTTGAAGTGGCCGGCAATGATATCAACCGCCTACCGATAAGCCGCCATCCGTGGGTATTTGGAGTCCCGAGTACCCGAAACCTGCTGAGCCACCAAATCTGAGTCGCCCAAACACCTTACCCAGCTTAAATTCATCTCCTTGGCTAATCTAAGCCCATGAAGCAGAGCCTCATACTCAGCCGCATTGTTAGTGCATGGGAACATCAGCCGGAGCACATAACAAAACTTATCACCTTTAGGAGATGTCAAAACAACTCCTGCGCCTGACCCTTCTAGCTGCTTGGATCCATCAAAAGTGTATAGTCCAGTATGTATCATCCGGCTTTTCCTCAGGGGCTTGACATTCCGTCCAATCATTTATAAAATCCACAAGAGCCTAGGACTTGATGGTCGTACGAGGCACATATTTTATATTAAGAGATCCCAACTCCAATGCCCACTTAGCAATCCTTCCAGTCGATTCTCTGTTCTGGATTATGTCCCCCAACGAAGCAGAACTAACCACGATTATCTGGTGCCCTAAAAATAGTGCTTTAATTTGCAGCTGGCCATAAAAAAACCATATACCAGCTTCTGCCAATGCGGGTACCTTTGCTTGGACTCCGTCAGGACCACACTGATATAATAAACCGGCCTTTGAACCGGATACTCCTTTCCAGACTCCTTGCGCTCGACCACAACCGCAGCGCTTACTGCCCGATTATTAGCCGCCACATATAAAAGTAACGGTTCTTTCTCAACCGGAGCAGCCAGCACCGGCGGCTCAGTCAACTGTTTCTTGAGTACCTCAAGTGCTTCAGCCGCCGCCTTGCTCCAGACGAATTTATCCGTCTTCTTCATCATCTGATATAAAGGAATAGCCTTCTCTCCAAGGCGGCTTATGAAATGGCTCAACGCGGCGATCCGCCCCGCCAAGCGCTAGACATCGTTAATACAGGTCGGCTCTGCTAGAGAAGTGACAGCCTTGATTTTATCTGGGTTAGCTTCAATGCCACGTTCAGAAACCAGAAACCCCAGGAGCTTGCCAGTCGGAACACCAAAGACACATTTAGTCGAGTTAAGCATCGTCTTATAGACCCGGAGATTATCAAAGGTTTCCTTTAAGTCACCCAAAAGGGTCTCCTTCTTCCTGGACTTGATCACGATGTCATCTATGTAAGCATGGACGTTGCGGCCAATCTGACTATGAAGGCAGTTCTACACACATCGCTGATAAGTCGCCTAGGCACTCTTGAGCCGAAAGGCATAGATACATAACAGAAAGCCTCGAAAGGTGTAATAAAAGCCATCTTCTCCTGGTCTTTAACCGCCATCTTGATCTGATGATAGCCTGAGTAAGCGTCCAGGAAAAACAAGCTTTCACAACCCGCCGTAGCATCAATGATTTGATCAATACGAGGGAGGGCAAACGGATCAGCTGGGCAAGACTTGTTAAGGCCCGTGTAGTCCACACACATACGCCACGTGCCGTTCTTCTTGAGCACCATCACCGGGTTAGCCAACCACTCTGGGTGAAAAAACTCAACACTGAAACCCGTTGCCAAGAGCCGGGCAACTTCTTACCCAATGGCCTTGCGTCTCTCCTCATTAAACCGCCGTAGAAACTGCTTAATTGCCTTAAACTTCGGATCCGCATTAAGGTTGTGCCCAGCGAACTCTCTCGGTACACCCGGCATGTCAGAAGATTTCCATGCAAAGATGTCCCGATTCTCACGGATGAATTCGATGAGCGCGCTTTCCTATTTGGGATCCATGTGAGCTCCAATGGTGAACTGTTTGGATGAGTTGCCCGGAGTGAAATCTACCGCCTTAGTATCATCTGCTGAAAACTTAAGGGGCGGCTCAACCTCCATGGTAAGCTTTTTCAGCGGGGTCATATCCTCCGGGTCAACATTCTCCTTGTAAAATTTAAGCTCCTCCTAAGCACAACTGGACTCTGCGTAAGCCGCATCTCCTTCCTCACACTCAATGGTCGTCTTTCGGTCACCATGGACAGTAATGGTACCTTTTAAGCCGGGCATCTTGAGATGTAGGTACACATAGCAAGGCCTAGCCATGAATTTTGCATAAGCCGGATGTCCAAACAGTGCGTGGTAAGGACTCTTGATTTTTACCACTTCAAACCACAAGGATTCCACCCTTTAGTTATACTCGTCGCCAAAGGCCACTTCCAAAGAAATCATGCCCACCAGATACGCCGACTTGCCTGGCACCACACCATGAAAAACGGTGGATGAGGCAATCCTTGTCTAGCAATTTCATCCGCCGAAAAGTATCATAGTAGAGGATATTAACACTGCTGCCTCCATCCATTAACATTTTATTCACCATATACCCTCCCACTTGGGGGGCCACAACCAAAGCTAGCCGCCCTGGGTCATCGACACGCGGTGGGTGATCCTCCCGACTCCATGTTATATCATACTCAGACCATCCTAAATACAGTGGTAGGGCTGGTGCAACCGCATTGACCGCCCGCTTACGCAACTTCTGATCCCTTTTGTTGAGGATGGTCGTGAAAACATGATACTGACCGGAGCTGAGCTGCTTCGGGTTACTCTGATAACCAGACTGATTATGATGTTGCTGATTGTTGTTACCAGAATGTTGCTGGTGTCCCGCTTGATTACCTTGACCTGGGTGACCAGACCCTGAGCCGTCGGACCCAAAACTAGCCCCTGACCCGCCGTGTCCAGAGTTGCCCGGCGGGCCACCTTCCTGATTGTTGGGGTGTGTAAAGTGATTCTTAAGTTTCTGCATGAAATGACACTCTCCCCATGTGTGGTTCGTCGGCTTATCGGGTTGGTCGTGATCCGGACAAGGACCCTTCAGCGCCTCCTCCAAATTAAAGGCAGGCCTGTCCTTATTAAAAGGTGGCCTAAACCTCCTGTTGCCCTTGGGGTGATTCTGATTGGTACTTGCATTGGCCACCAGTTCTGACCCGGCCTCAGGATTCTTACGTTTGCTCTAGCTACCATTGTTTGGTGTACCCTTTCTCTGATTGCCCTTCTTGCCTTGGCCGGCCTTCTCCTCGTCAGATCCCAGATCCTTCGTGTTGTCAAAGTCGGCGTATTTCGTGAGAGCCGTCATGAGCTCTCCCATATCTTGACATGTGCGCTTGAGCCGGCCAAGCTTATGCTTTAGCGGGACAAAGTGGCAGTTCTTATCTAGGATCAGTACTGCCAGAGCCACCGTGATCTGCTTCGAAGAGTGGATGATGGTCGAGACCCGCCATACCCAATGATGAGCTGACTCATTCTCCTGTTGAACACAGTGATCAAGATCCACGATGGTCATGGGCTGTTTACACGTTCCTTGAATAATTTTAATGAATCTGGCTCTTAGCTCTGCCCATGAGTTGACGGTATTGGGTGGCAATCCCTTTAACCATGTGCGGGCCGGGCCTTCAAGCATCATGATGAAGTATTTGGCACAAACCACCTCACTAACGTCCAGCATCTCCATGGCTAGTTCATAACTTTCCACCTGAGCCTCTGGGGGTAAATCAGCAGTGTAATTTGGAACTTTGCGGGGCCCTTTGAAATCCTTTGGCAGCCGCTCACTCCATAGAGCTGGTGATAAACATGGCACACACACCCCCCCACTCTGGTGGTCCCTCCAACTCCTACTGACATGGATGGCACGGGCTCCTGGCGAGCCGCCTCGGCTAAAGCTGTCACCTCTTGCTGGCCTCTTGCATCCATAGCCGGCCGATGACCCGTTGGAATCTCTCGGTGTCGATTGCTGCTGGAACCCACCGGTGACTGGTAACGCCGGCTAAAACTCTGGCTAGGGAGAGGGGTTGAATGAACATGGCTCCGGCTGTAGGTGTACTTTTCCTGCTGGGCCATCGCCATCTGCAAGTATCCAATGGCGTTTCGCACATCCTTCGCAAAGGGCGCCTCATCCGGAATAGGAATTGTTTCGAGCCGGGTGGCTGCTGCCACCATATTCTCGTCCAGGTTAGAATAATGACCCGCCGGTCTTGGGAAGGCCGCAGGCAAGGCCTGATTTCGTCGGGTCGGCTGAGTCACCGGCCGAGCCGCCGGGCGGCTTCCAGGTGCATCCGCTGTTCGCCCTGTCCCTGGTGTGTCGAAGAGGTTTCTTGCCTCATAACGTTCCGGCAGACGGGATTGATGCCTCATCCGATGAACCGCGGCTGCCGATTGTTGCTCCAGTCCGAGACGGAAAGCGTCTGTCTTGATGTGTTCTGCCTCTTGCTCCATCTGGGTTTTTAACTCAGCCATCCTCTGATGCTCTTCCGCCATCCGGTCCTTGATCTTTGCAATCCAAAAGTTCCTAGCCGCTTGATTGTCCGGTGTAACGTTAGTAGCCATTAGGGCCGCGAGCTCGTCCATCGGCTCCAAAAGAACTTGAGCCGGTGGCGGCAGGTTATTGCCTGAGGTGGCGGCCCCTGCGGGCATACCATTTGTGCTTGGGACTGACCCCGCCATGAATACGGCAGCATGAACCGGTGGACCATGATCGTCCGCCTCAGAGCGATCTAACTCAGGGCAGAGCCCATCAAAGCCCCCGAGCTCGCCGTTGTGAAGCCTGTAGACCAACTTTGTTTCTCCGCTTAAAGATTCGTCCTCTCAGTAGACGAGATTTTCCTATGATCCGGAAGCTTCCAGATCCATACCTTGAGTAAAGCCCACGAAAACGTGCTTCCGGCCCGGGCTAACGCGAGCGGGTTGCACGCTACAAGCAGGTTGCAGACACCGAGCTGGCTCGATGAGGTTGGTGCAGACGTCCGGCCCGGGTGTTGCTCCGTCAACTTTTCCGATGAACACGTGGATCCCCCCGAATGGAACCCGGAAACCATACTCCACAGAGCCGGCATCAAGGCCCCAGCCGGCGTCGTCGATGTAGATCCGGCCGCAGCGACTCTTGCTCATTCTACTAACCACGTATCCTCAAGTCCCGGGAGAGAGCCCTTTGAGAACTCAACACCATCGAGTGCAAGCCCCACGGTGGGCGCCAACTGTCGTGGTTTTATCACGGCAGATGTCCGAGTGAACGGACTTTGGTTCGAGGCCATCGCTAACGTGATGGACTCAAAGGGGTTGATAGGGACGAGAGACACGGATTCATCTAGGTTCGGCCCCTCAACTCGAGGTAATAGCCTACGTCCTGCTTGTGTTTTTATTGCTTGATGTATCAATTACAAGGGAGCAAACGCTTGGCCTAATATTCGATCACCTGATCTCTAAGTCGCCCCGGGTCTGCCCTTTATATAAGAGGTCTAGACCACGTGTCATACAATTGGTAACCGACTCTCATTGCCTATCCGGGTCTTTCTCTATCTTCTTGTCCAAGTTGTCCCCGGGCTGCTTACACACCCGGGTCTTCTGGGCCACTGTCCGGCCCACCTTATGAGCCGCCAAGCTTCCTGGACTTTAGGACCACCGGCTCATCTTGGGCCAGCGTACGAGCCGCCAAGCATAACTCGAAGCCTTTCGAGCGGGTCATACCGCGGGGTTATATCCCCAACACCTGTTGAGCGGTCTTAGTGGATTTGTTTTACCTTTAATGAATGTCGTGTGCGTCAGGATTCCAGGGAATCTTCGGGCTATCCTACGATTGAGGTTTTCCATCACAGCTTGTGGCTAGTTTGTGATGGATGAGTTGGAGCACCCCAGTAGGGTTAAATCTTTCTGGATGTTGTGCCTGTGGTTATGTGGCAACTTGGAAACTTTATAGTACCCGGTTATAGAGAACTTGAGTAAACCCAATTAAAATAAACCAACTGTACGAGTGTGTAACCGTGACCGTCTCTTTTTGTAAGGTTTGAACCAAGAAGAGAATACGATGGGGTTATGTTTGATTCATCAGTAGGTGTTCAGGATCACTTCTTGATCATTACTAGTTCACGTCCGTTTATGCACAGAACACTCTTCTTTTTCTTGTACTCGTAAGTTAGCCACATATAAATACTTAGTGTTGTTGCAACCTCACCACTTAACCATTCCGCACCCATTAAGCTTTGCTAGTCTTAATACCCTTGGTAATGAAATTGTTGAGTTCCCGTGGCTCATAGATTCCTACAACAGCAGGTGCAGGTACATGTAATGTGATACTATGATGTGAGAGAGGTGACTATTCTATTTGGAGTTCTTCTTATTCTTCATCGATCATAGGATGGGTTCCAGGTCGGCAACCTGGGATTAGCAACATGGACATGTCATACGTCTCCAATGTATTTATAATTTTTGTTTGTTCCATGTTGTTATATTATCAATCTTGGATGTCTTTACAATCATTTTATAAAAAAATTATATCATTTTTGGGACTAACCTATTGACATAGTGCCAAAGTGCCAGTTGCTATTTTTGCTTGTTTTTTACTTCACAAAAAATTGATAGCAAACGGAGCCCAAACGTCCTGAAACTTTTTGGAGATTTTGTATAGACCAGAAGAACCAAGATGATCTAAAGAACTACAAGGGAGGGGGGAAGGGTGCCCACCACACACCAGGGCACGCCAGAGGCCCCTGGCATCAGCCTCGTGGGTGGTGGCCACCTCAGGACTCCCCTCCACCGACTATTGAGCCTATAAATTCCCAAATATTCAGAAAACCCTAGGGGAGTCGACGAAACACAATTCCAGCCGCCGAAAGTTCCAGAACCTCGAGATCCAATCTAGCACCATCACGGAGGGGTTCATCTTCATCATAGATGCCTCTTCGATGATGCGAGAGTAGTCCACCATAGACCTACGGGTCCGTAGGCAGTAGCTAGATGGCTTCCTCTCTCTCTCTATGATTCTCAATACAATGGTCTCTTGGAGATCTATTTGATGTAATGACTTCTGCGGTGTGTTTGTTGGGATCCGATGAATTTTGAGTTCATGACTAGTTTCTATCCATGAGTATGATTTGAGTCTTTTTTGATCTCTTATTTGCATGATTACTTATAGCCTCGTATTTCTTCTTCGAATCTCTTGTTTAGTTAGGCCAACTAGATTGATTTTTCTTGCCATGGGAAGAGGTGCTTTGTGATGGGTTTGATCTTGCGGTGTTCTTTCCAAGTGACAGAAGGGGTAGCAAGGCACGCATGTATCGTTGCCATTAAGGATAACAAGATGGGGTCTATTCCTACATGAATAGATCTTGTCTATATCATGTCACCGTTCTCATTGCATTACTCCCTTTCTCCATGAACTTAATACACTAGATGCATGTTGGATAGCGGTCGATGTGTGGAGTAATAGGAGTAGATGCACAATCATTTCGGTCTACTTATCTTGGACGTGATGCCTTATAATGATCATTGCCTAGATATCATCATGATTATTTGATCTTCTATCAATTTCCCAACAGTAATTTGTTCACCCATCGTGCGTTATACTCATGAGAGAAGCCACTAGTGAAACCTACGCCCCCGGGTCTATTTTTCCAACATATTACTTTTCAATATAATATTTTGTCTTTTTGTTTTCATATCATTTAATCCAAAAAAACAAAAATACCCTGCTGCACTTTTTGTTTACTTATTTTATTTTGTGTTCTTGCGAGATCTATTTGCCAAAACTGTCATCACCTAATCTATCTTTTTAGTAGAGAGCTTCACAACCTCTCTTTGACGTTGGGTTGCAAGTATTTGTTATTTGTGTGCAGGTGCTGCTTACGTGGGTGCGTGATCTTCCTCTATGGATTGATACCTTGGTATCATAACTGAGGGAAATACTTATTGTTCTTGTGCTACATCATCCTTTCCTCTTTGGGGAAATACCAACGCAGTCTCAAGCCATGTCAAAGGAATTTATGGCGTCGTTGCCGGGGAGGAAGTGATCTCATCTACCAAGTTCCTAATCACAAATCTCATCTCCTTGCAATTTCCATTATTTTCCATTTGCCTCTCATTTTCCTCTCTCTCACTTCACACATTTGCCATTTTATTCGCCCTCTCTTTTTCGTTTGCCTTTTTCTTGTCCGATCTCTTGTTTGCTTGCAATCTTGTTTGTGTAGTCACGATGACTCAAGAAAACACCAAGTTGTGTCATTTTTACAATACCAATAATAATGATTTTATTAGCACTCCTATTGCTCCTCCCGCCACTAGTGTGGAGTCTTGTGATATTAATGTCGCTTTGTTGAATCTTGTCATGAAAGATCATTTTTCCGGTACTCCTAATGAGGATGGCGCGTCCCATCTAAACACATTTTTGGAATTATGCGATATGCAAAAGAAAAAAAATGTGGACAATGATATTGTGAAGTTGAAATTATTTCCTTTCTCCGTGCACGATAGTGCAAAAAAATGGTTTTCTTCTTTGCCCCGCAATAGTATCAATTCTTGGGATAAGTGCAAGGATGCTTTTATTACTAACTATTTTCTTCCCGTGAAAATTATTTCCCTTAGAACTCGCCAAGAAATTGTCCTACTCATGGTTTAAATCTTTGGATGATCATACAGTTTTTATGCGGGATTGAATTTTGTCTCTAGAAATATTTTGGATTCCACCTCGGGAGGTACTTTTATGGAAATTTCTTTGGGTGAAGCTACTAAATTGCTAGATAATATTATGGCAAATTATACACAATGGATACTGAAAGAGCACCTGCTAGTAAAAAGGTTAATTATGTAGAAGAAATTAGTACTTTGAGTGAAAAAGTTGATGCTCTTATGAAGTTGGTTGCTAGTAAAAATGCTCCTATTGATCTTAATGATGTGCCTTTCTCTGCTTTGATTGAGCAAAATAGTGATTCTGTAGATGTGAATTTCATATCATGAAATAATTTCAATAACAATGCTTATAGGGTAAATTTAATCCTAGGCCTTTTCCTGGAAGTTCCTCTAATAATTATGGTAATTCCTATGGTAATTTTATAATAAAAATAATAGGAACACGTCTGATCTTGAGAGTAATTTTAAAGAATTTATCAATCCTCACAAGTCTTTCAATACTACGATAGAAGAAAAGTTGAATAAGATTGATGATATGTCTAGAAGCATTGTAGAATTTCCAATGATGTAGAAAATCTCAAGTTGTATGCTTTTCCACCTAAGATAATAAATCAATTAAAGATTTATATGTTTCCATGGATGAAAGTAAGAAAAGAACCGCTATGCTTAGAGCTAAAAGAGAATTTTTAGAAAAAGCATTTTCTAGCGATTACTTTCACAACAATGATGAAGATTTTAAAATGATTGGTGTTTGCTCTAATGATTCCTTGTTTAGTAACGTTAAAATTGATGATGAAGGGACTCAAGAAGAGTCAACATTTGCTAGAGGGCGTCCCAATGATTTGGAGGGTGAAAATCTTGATGAAATTTTTGATAAAAGTGGGTTTGGAGAGGTCAAAACTTTAACTAGTGATATGCCCACTATCATTGATTACAACGAATTTAATTATGAGAATTTCTCCTTGGTTGTTTGTATTTCTTTGCTTCAATCTATGATAAATTCACCCCATGCTTATGAACAAAATAAAGCTTTTACTAAACATATTGTTGATGCCATGATTAAATCCTTAGAAGAGAAGTTGGAATTAGAGATTTCAATTCCTAGAAAAGTGCATGATGAATGGGAAACTACATGTAAATTCTAGATTAAAAAATATGAATGCTTTGCTTTGTGTGATTTGGGTGCTAGTATTTCCACAATTCTGAAATCTCTATGTGATGTGCTTGGCCTTACCAATATGGAAGAATGTTCTCTTAATTTGCACTTGGCGGATTCTACTATTAAAAGGCCTCTATGAATAATTAATGATGTTCTTATTCTTTCGAATAGGAACTATGTGCCCATTTATTTATTGTTCTTGATATTGATTGCAATCCGTCTTGTCCTATCATACTTGGTAGACCATTTTTACGCACTATAGGTGTCGTGATTGATATGAAGGAAGGCAATATTAAGTTTCAGTTTCCCCTTAGAAAGGGTATGGAACACTTCCTAGAACAAGAATTAAGACACCACATGAATAACTCATGAGGTCCTTTTATGGAGTGAAAACTAAGGATGACAATACTTGAATCTATGCGTTATGCCTAGCTAGGGGCGTAAAACGATAGCGCTTGTTGGGAGGCAACCCAATGAAAAAAATATTTTTATCTTTCCCTTTTTGTTTTTTGATTTTTTGCACAATTATGATTCCATTATGATTTTTTTTATGTTTTATTTAGTGTTTGTGCCAAGTAAAGCCTTTAAGATGATTCATAAGATGAGTAGAAACAATGCTGAATCTAAACAGAAACTTAGTCTCCAGTGCACGAATTGTCATTTTTTTACTAGAGCGTGATAATGAGCTGAAATTTTAACACAATATTTATATAAAAATTCTTTACATTGTCCTAATTTTTCAGAATGTTTAGAGTTACAGAAGTATGGGTAGAGTACAGATTACTAAAGATTGTTCTATCTGAAATAGATTCTGTTTTCGTTGCATTGTGTGCTTGTTTTGATGAATCTATGGCTTGTATCGGGGGGTATAAGTCATGGTAAATTAGAATACAGTAGATATAATGCAATAATAAACTATGAATGGGTTTACAACAGTACTTGAAGTGGTAATTTGCTTTATTATACTAACGGATTGCACGAGAATTTTGTCAAGTTTTGTGTGATTGAAATTTTCAAGTTTTGGGTGAGATCACAATGGATGAAGGAATAAGGAGTAAGAAGAACCTAAGCTTTGGTATGCTATTGCACCCCCAAGATATTATTCAAAGAGTAACAAGCAACTAAGCTTGGGGATGCCCCAAGTGGCATCCCCTCTTTCTTCTAACAACCATCAGTATTTTACTTGGAACTAGAGTTTTGCTTGGAGCGTCTTGTATCTTTTATTTATTTTATTTTTATACTTGCTTCACACACCTATTTGAGAGAGCCAAAATTATGCTATGATTTACTAGAATTGCTCTTTATGCTTCACGTACATCTATTGAGCAAAGGAATTGCTCTAGTGCTACACTTATACCTTTTTGAGCATGACGCACTTTTACATGTTTGAAGAAATGCTCTCGTGCTTCACTTATATTAATTTGAGAGTTAGTAATTTTGAAGAAATCCTCTCATGCTCCACTTATATTATTTTGAGAGATGAAACTTGTATGCTCATGTTCTTCATTTATATCCATGTGAGCTTGTCAAAAGCAATTGCAATATATGAAACTAGTCCCAAAGTGATAGACATTCAAGAGGGATATAAAAAAAACTTTCATGAAGATCATTGGACAAATTAAAGTTGATTCTTTTTAATATTTTTGAGACGTGACGATATTAATATGTGAGTTATGTTAATGAGTAACTGTGCTTAATAAGAATATTGATGTTAAGGTTTGTGATTCCTTATGCAATTACGAAAGTCAATAGTTGTGCTACCAAATTACGTCCTACTTATGATGCATTATTCAGTAGTTATGCTTAATGCTCGCTTATGTGATTTTTCGTTTCTTGGTTGGATGCTTCCCAATCTATTGCTAGCCTTCACTTGTACTAAGTAGAAATACTACTTGTGCATCCAAAATCCTTAAACCCAGCTTTGTCATATGAGTCCACCATTCCTACCTATATACGGTATTTCCATGTCGTTCCAAGCAAATTTTTATGTGCCATCTCTAAATTTTCAAAATGAATTTTCCTTTTTGTGTGCTCGTACCGCTCATGAAATGGCAGGGGGTGACCGATAGTTTTCCATGCTAGATGTATTATTCTCAAGATGAGTGTTTATTCACTTGTCATTGCATGAGAGTATGGAGGTAATAGGGAGTTCTGAAATGAAAAGAAAGAAAAAATAATTTATGTTGTCAAATAATAAATTACTTATAAAGTGTTGGTATGGAAGGCAACTGTGGATTTGGCTAGCCATGGAAAGTGAAAGTATGGTCGAAAAAGGAATAAACTTTATTTTTTGTTTGGGAACCGCTCATGATGTATCTAGCATGGAAAGATATTGAAATCTTTTAGTCATTTTCATTGATAGGAAAGGCATGCCACCCAAAATATTTTTCTCTATCAATTTAAACACTTGAGCTCTCGCATCTCTACCCCTACTTCCCTCTGCGAAGGGCCCATCTATTTACTTTATGCAATTTTTATTTTTAATTTGAGTCTCCATCTTCTCTTATAAAGCACCAACTTGGAGGCACTATGATCGTACTTGAGCATTAGGTGTAGCTAATATTTGAGTGTGTATTATGAATGGATCAATGATTGAGCATGATGGGCTAGGGATAACTTGCTTTAGTGTTGCTATTTTGAAAGACATGGTTGCTTGTTGATACGCTTGAGTATTAAAGTTTTCATGGCAAAACTAGACTATTGCTTTGAACCGTCTAAAAAGTCCAAATGTCCATGCCACAAAGAAAATAATATGTGATGAACATGTTAGGTAGCATTCCACATCAAAAATTCTCTTTTTATCATTTACCTACTCGAGGACGAGTAGGAATTAAGCTTGGGTATGCTAATACGTCTCCAACGTATTGATAACTTTTGCTTGTTCCATGTTGTTACATTATCAATCTTGGATGTTTTTACAATCATTTTATAACAATTTTATATCATTTTTGCGACTAACCTATTGACATAGTGCCAAAATGCCATTTGTTTTTTTGCTTGTTTTTTACTTCACAAAAAATCAATACCAAACGGAGCCCAAACATCCTGAAACTTTTTGGAGATTTTTGTAGACCAAAAGAACCAAAATGGGCCAAACAACTACGAGGGAGGGGGGCCAGGGTGCCCACCGAGGCCCCTGGCGCGGCCTGGTGGGTGGTGGACACCTCGGGACTCCCCTCCACCGATTATCGAGCTTATAAATTCCCAAATATTCTGAAAACCCTAGGGGAGTCGATGAAACACAATTCCATCCGCCGCAAATTCCAGAACCCCAAGATCCAATCTAACACCACCACGGAGGGGTTCATATTCATTATAGGTGCTTCTCCAATGATGCGTGAGTAGTCCACCATAGACCTACGGGTCCGTAGGCAGTAGCTAGATGGCTTCCTCTCTCCCTCTATGATTCTCGATACAATGGTCTCTTGGAGATCTATTTGATGTAATGACTTTTGCGGTGTGTTTGTTGGGATCCGATGAATTTTGAGTTCATGATCAGTTTCTATCCATGAATATGATTTTTGAATCTTCTTTGATCTCTTACTTGCATGTTTGGTTATAGCCTTGTATTTTTGTCTTTGAATCTCTGGTTAAGTTGGGTCAACTAGATCGATTTTTCTTGCCATGGGAAGAGGTGCTTTGTGATGGGTTCGATCTTGCGGTGTTCTTTCCTAGTGACAGGAGGGGCATCATGGCACGCATGTATCGTTGCCAGTAAGGATAACAAGATGGGGTCTGTTCCTACATGAATATATCTTGTCTACATCATGTCACCGTTCTTATTGCATTACTCCGTTTCTCTATGAACTTAATACACTAGATGCATGCTGGATAGCGGTCGATGTGTGGAATAATAGAAGTAGATGTAGAATCATTTCGGTTTACTTATCTTGGACGTGATGCCTATATAATGATCATTGCCTAGATATCTTCATGATTATTTGATCTTCTATCAATTTCCCAACAGTAATTTGTTCACACACCGTGCGCTATACTCATGAGAGAAGCCACTAGTGAAACCTATGGCCCCCGGGTCTACTTCTCCAACATATTGATGTCCGATCTACTATTTTGCCTTTTTGTTTTCAGATTTATTGTTAGTGCATCTAATGCCCCTTAGTGATTTGGGTGTATTGAAGACTTATAGGTTAAGGAACTAATGTGTTTGTGAGTGTACACAGGCTCTATAAGTCGATGAGGAGTTTGTTATATTCGGAGATTATCGACCCCTAAAAATGTATGTCTTCAACTGAAGAATTTGGTGAAGACTTTCATGAAGACTTTGCTGAAGACTTTGGTATTCCCTGAAGACTTTGAAAATGAAGAAGTTGGTGTGACCTTGAAGACATGAACAAGGACTATGAAACGTGAAGACTTTTGTTTTCGTAGTTTCATTCCCTTTCTTTGAGTCATAGGAAACGCCGTACTATTAAAGAGGGCCGAGGTAATACTAAGGAAAATTTCCAACTGATGTTCAACTCCAAAAGCCTCAACCTATCCAATCCTTCGAGTGAAGCCTTTCGAAATCTCTTGCAGTTCAGTCAAGTTCTTTAGTGACAGAGAAGATGTTTTCTGGTCTCTAATGAAATTGATCTGGCTGAGGAGTTAGGATTTCGCCAGTGCGAATTGCCTACAAGTGAGGAACATGATAAGCCTGAGGACTTTCATGGTTCAAAATTCCGACTGTTGTTGTGCTTAGTGCCAGCTGTCCCCAATCATCACATCCACATAACGGTCATATCATTGGGGGCATTTATGTCTTATCATGTCAGGTTGCACCCTGGCTATAAATAGCCACCCCCCACAACCACTAGTCGGTTGGCTGCTCCAAGAGAGAACTAACACTTGTCATTTGAGAGCAACCCATCCTCCGAGGACTTTGAGAGAAAATCATCAGTGAGGAAAAACCCAAACCACCAAACCCAAAGTGATTGAGAATCACTAAAGAAATTCCTGTGTGGAACCGACGCTCATTACCTTTCAGGATTGTGTATCCTCCAGACGGTTAGGCGTCATGGTCTAGTGCATCCTGCAATCAATTGGGGATCACGGAGTGACCTTGGTCTAGAGCATCCAGCAGTCAATTGTGGATCGGCGGGTGACCAGTTTGTGAGGGTTTTGGAAGTCTACCCTGAAGACTTACCATGAGTGTTGGGCGAGGACTTTGTGATCTTAGCTCAAGGAGAATACGGTAAGGACTGTGTGCCCTGGGACTGTGTGTCCTCTGGTTTAAATACTAGGCCGCTCCAAACCAGACGTACGACTGTCGCAGCAGTTGGAACTGGGTCATCAAACCATTGTCTTCATCGAGCTACCTGGTTCTATTTCCTCAACCCCTCTATTCCTCGTATACTTGTTGATGAAATTGATCGTTACTGTTTGAAGAATTTGACTGAAGACTTTCACAATTTCCTCACCTCAAATTCTTCAAGTTACCTTGTTCCTCCCCTGCTTATCTTGTATCGCGCTACTTGTAATTTGTGCATGTTTCATTTCATCATGATGACTATGTTGTCGCTATGTTTCTCATGCACTTGACTACTTAATCCAATGCTAGTTATTCATCACATTTAAAATTCCTCAAGTGGTGAATTTGTAAAAAACACCTATTCACCCCCCCCTCTAGTCGATATAACGCACTTTCAATTGGTATCAGAGCAAGGTACTCCCTTGTTCTGTGTGATTTTGGTTTAACCACCTGGAGTTCTAGTTATGTCGACTGCAGGTATGATCAAGGTTTCCGCAGGATGTCCTACCTTCGATGGGACGGACTATCCCTACTGGAAGAACAAGATGCGCATGCATCTTGAAGCAATTGACAATGATCTCTAGTACGTTGTGGAAAATGGTGTTCCCTCTGTTGCTCCCACAATCAACACTGTTGATGTGAAGAGATTCAAGCAACTCGATTCTCAAGCAAAGAATATCATCTGTGGCCATCTGAGCAAAGGTCAGTATTACAGAGTGAGTGCTTTGGAGTCTGCTAAGCTTATCTGGGATAGGCTGTCCAAAGTCAACGAAGGTGTTTCCACTCAACGTGACTATTGTGTTGATGTTCTTCGCAACCTCTTCAACTGCTTCAAGAGACTCGACAATGAAAATGTTCAGCAAACTTTTGACCGTCTCACTCATATCTCCAATGAGCTTCAAGCACTAGGTGCCACTAATATCACTAACAATGAAGTGGTGAAGAAGCTGCTAATGTATCTTGATTCCTCATTCGATACTCTGGCCTTGATGATTCAAGAACGTGGAGACTACAAGTCACTTGATCCTGCTGATATTCTTGAGAGACTCAATACTCATGAATTCCAACAAGCTGAGAAGAGAGACCTCTATGGGCCAAGCTATGGAAGATCTCGTGCTTTGAAGGCAAAAGCAATTTCCTCATCTGAAGGCAAAGATTCTGATAGTAGCCTTGGTGATCCTGAAGAACTGAGTCAGGAGCTATCAATGTTCGTGAGGAAATTCCAGAAGTTCTCAAGGAGAGGTGGATTTGGAAAGTCATCAAAAAGTGGTTTGAAGAAATCAGATTCCTCAGATGACTACAAGAAAAGAACTTGCCACAAATGCAAGAAATCTGGTCACTTCATCTCTGACTGTCCTCTCTGGGAAAAAGAATCAAAGAAGAAGAAAAAGAAGTAAAAGGATGATAGTTCTGATGACTCGAAGAAAAAGAAGAAATATTCAAAGTCCTCATCTGCAAAGTCCTCAATGCACAAGCAGAATGGTTCCAGAAAGGCTCGGGCTTTCATTGGCAAGGAAATGGACTCAGAAGAAGAATATGAAGAAGAGGAAGAATCTGAGGTGGAATTTCAATCTGGTGTCGCTAGCCTTGCTCTCGCTACCGCCTTCGTCAGCAAGTCCATCTTCAACAATGAAGAAAATGACTACTCCAATAACTCCGACGGAGTCAATGATGACTATGCTCCTACTTACCGTTTCATGGCAAAAGGCGTCAAGTAAGTCACAGAATGTCCCAATCTTGATGACATTGAATATCCTAAGTGGAAGGTTCTCATGAAGAAGCATCTGATGTCTATGAACAGTGGACTATGGACTATCATAGAACTTGGACCGACTGAACTTTGCAAGATGGCAAACACTAAGGAAATTCGTAAGTACACTCAACTAGATGCTCAGGCAAGGAACATCATCTTCTCAAGCCTATCAAGCGTCATGTTCAACGGCATCTGTCATCTTCAAAATGCCAAGCTCATCTGGGATAGGATCATGGACATCATGAAGGCTATCGCACTCGTCAAGACACCATGTTCATCGAACTCAAGAAAATCCTCAAGACCCAGGAATCAGATCTTGATTCATCTTCCTCACTTTGTCTTGTGACAAAAGGTTCCAAGGTACATAAGCATCCTCCTCTAAATCAAGTGATTGTGAAGCTGATGAATATGTGAAACCTAGTTATGCAAACTTGCTAATATTGCCACTAAGCATCAAAGTGCACTTGAAAAGCTTAAGAAAATGCTAGACAAAAGCGATGATCTGTTGAATGAGGAAGTGGATCGGACTCAAACTCTATCTGACGACCTCAAAAATCTTCAGACAAAGTATGATAACCTTCAGAGTCATCATAATGCTCTCTTAGCCGATCATGAGAATCTTTCTTATGAATTTCTTCAAAGAAAGCAAGATCTTGAGAAACTAAGGGTGTCACATGAGGATCTCCAAAGGGAAAATGATTCCTTACTGGCTCAACAGATTGGTACCGCTCAGGAAGAATTTGTTCCACCTTGTTTCAAATGCATCGAACGTGAAACTGCTAATTCTTCACCTGAATGTTCAAATGCTTCTATTGTTGTAAATTCTTCAACTATTCTAGTGGTCTCAAATTCCTCATCTGAGGATACCACAAGTATCACTGGCGAAAATGCAGGGTTGAAGGAATTGTATGTGATAGGCATGTACAAAAGTCTCAAAGGGCATCAAACCCTTTGCGATGTCCTCAAAAAATAGATTCTGAACATGAACCCTAGGAAAGAGGGTGTTGCCTTTCTGAGGAAACTCAACGCTGATGGATCCTACTGGACACTTGAACAGTACCCCAAAACTTCATGGGTTGCTATGAAAGGACCTCCTGTAGATCCATCCACTTTATCTGGCTTTACTTGTGAAACTTCATATTCATCTGATGAGTCACTTGACTCCACTACAAGTTCTTCAAAAAACAGAAAGGTGAAGTATTTGCCAAATTTGTTGGAACTAACTGCAGGAACGGTTCTCCTATGAAGAAAATCTGGGTTCCCAAGAGCTACCTACAAAACCTTCAAGTGAATGTCCTCATGACACCACTTATGAAGAATAGGTACCCCAGATCAAATTCCTCATATGGATCAAAGTCTTCACTTGGACCAGATTCCTCAAATGGTCAAAAACATCATTCTCGTGCTAATGCATATGTTTCGCAGGGAAAATCTAAGAGTTCTGAATATGTGCATTGTTCTTCAAATCATTATGTTCATAAGCCCTCGAATAATTTCTCTGCTTATTCATATGAGTACTCTAACCCTCGCCCTGTGAAACGAAGCACAATTGCTTCAATGCCTTCCTTCTCTTATGGTGCTCGCAGAATGATGAACTCTTTACCACCCCTCCAGATGTTTGTGGTGAAGAAATTGAACTAATTTCTTATGCAGGGTCAGGTCTCCAGATGAACTTGAACATCTGAAGAATTTGCTAGAGACCTAAGGAAATGCTTGAAAGGACGCAAGCTAACCATGTAGAAATGAATTCCCCATTTCTCACGTCCTCACACTACTTGCTTACTATCTTCTGATGAAATTATGTCTGATGAAATTGATGTCATATTCTTCACTCTGAAGCATATGAGTTCATAAGTTGTACTAATTCATCTGCAGGATGAACCTCCAAAAGCTACTGAGTGGGTCCTCGATAGTGGATGCACAAACCACATGACTGGTGACAAGAATCTTCGGATGAATCTGCCACTTGCTCCATCTCATGTGAAGCATATCACCTACAGAGACAAAGGAAAAAAGCAAGGTATTGGGTCTAGGTAAGGTTGCAATGTGAAGCATATCACCTACGGAAAGGACTCGCACACCTACAGAGTCTTCAACACCCACCACCACAAGGTTGTTCAAACTGTAGATGTGCGGTTCAATGAAACTGATGGCTCGCAAAGAGAGCACCTGCCTTCTGTGTTAGATGAACAATCTTCTAAGGAATCCATTAAGTTGAAGGCTACTGAAGACGTCATACCCACTGAGGAAGTCATTACAATGAATGAAGACATTCATGCTGATACACCTGAAGAAAATGGTGTTGAAGAAAATCCTCAGTCACGTCAACGTGCTCACCCAAGAGTTGCAAATGAAGTGTAGATTGACAAAATCATTGATGACATCAATGCACCAGGTCCCCTCACTCACTCAAGAGCTTCACATTTGACTAACTTTTGTGGGCACTTTGCCTTTGTCTCTATCATAGAGCCCACCAAAGTTGTTGAAGCTTTCAAGGAGCCTGATTGGATTCAAGCTATCCAAGAGGAATTGCATCAATTCAAGCTCAACAACGTGTGGGAACTTGTCAAGCGGCCAGATCCTCGCAAGCATAACATCATAGGTACCAAGTGGATCTATCGCAACAAGCAAGATGAAAATGGCCTTGTGGTAAGGAATAAGGCTCGTCTTGTAGCTCAAGGCTACACACAGGTTGAAGGAATTGACTTTGATGAAACTTTTGCACCTGTTGCTAGACTTGAAGCTATTCGCATATTGCTTGCTTATGCTAACCATCATGATATCATATTATATCAAATGGATGTGAAAAGTGCATTCCTCAATGGTAAGCTTGAGGAAGAAGTATATGTTGCTCAACCCCTAGGTTTTGAAGACCCTAAGCATCCTAACAAAGTCTTCAGACTCAACAACGCCCTCTATGGCCTCAAGCAGGCCCCTCGGGCGTGGTACGACACTCTAAGGGAATTCCTCATGAAGAAAGGCTTCAAACCCGGTTCACTCGACCCAACTCTTTTCACAAAATCCTATGACAATGAACTGTTCATATGTCAAATATACGTAGACGATATTATCTTTGGCTGTACTGACAAAGGTTACAGTGATGAATTTTCCTATATGATGAGTGAAGAATATCAAATGTCCATGATGGGAGAGTTGAAATTCTTCTTAGGTCTTCAAATTCGTCAGTAAGACAGTGGCATCTTCATATCTCAAGAGAAATACCTCAAGGATGTTCTGAGGAATTCGACATGCAAGATTGCAAAGGCGTCAAGACTCCAATGCCTTCAAAACGCCACCTCTGCACTGATGAAAATGGCAAAGATTTCGATCAGAAGGTATATCGCTCCATGATTGGCTCATTATTGTATCTATGTGCATCTAGGCCTGATATTATGCTGAGTGTTTGCATGTGTGCCTGGTTCCAAGCAACACCGAAGGAATCACACCATAAGGTTTTGAAACATATTCTTCAATACTTAGCTCACACACCAACACTTGGATAATGGTATCCCAAGGGCTCAAATCTTCACCTCGTCGGATAGTCTGATGCTGACTATGCTGGAGATCGTGTGGATCGCAAGTCAACCTCAGGCACATGTCATTTCCTCGGACGATCCTTAGTATGTTGGTCCTCGAAGAAGAAGAACCGCGTGTCACTATCTACTACTGAAGCTGAATACATTGCTGTCGGTTCATGTTGTGCTCATCTGCTGTGGATGAAGCAAACCCTCAAGGACTACGGCATCAAGTTGAAGAATGCGCCTCTCTACTGTGACAATGAGAATGCCATCAAGATTTCTTACAACCCAGTTCAGCATTCCAAGACCAAGCACATCCAGATTCATCATCACTTGCTTTGAGATCATGTACTCAAGGGCGACATCGCCATCAACCACATTCCTACTGAAGAACAACGGGCCGACATCTTCACAAAGCCCTTGGATGAAAAGAGATTTTGCAAGTTGTGGTGTGAGCCAAATATCTTAGAATCTTCGAATGTTGTTTGAAAAAGGACACACATCCTAACTCTAATGCAAAATTGATGACTTAGATGTGCAACACACGAAGTAACGTTTTTCTTCAATCAATGAAGAATAACCTTCTAGTGTGAAGAAATTAATGAAGAATTTGATTCTCAGAACCCTACGATAGTTGTACGCGGTGTCTGAAGTCATCATTCTTATACGGTGGGTCACGCTACCAACCATAGTTGAAATTCTTCAAAGTTGAGTTTTTCGTCCTTTTGCAAATTCTTCAAATTTTCAAATTCCTCAACTTTTCAAATTCATGAAATTTTCAAATTCTTCAAACTATGTATATATATATATATGAGTTTTCAATGTCCTCAAAAGCATTCACTCATTGCTAATTCTTCAAGTTGATTTTCATCTAAGTGAATGTGATCGGACCCTTTTCCCCTCTATGCTAAACTCAACCCAGTCTGTTCATAAATTCTCCATATGCGTTCTACTTTGAAACTCGTTCAAAGTCTTCACTGTGTCCTTGACAGCTAAAGAATTTGCAAATGGAAACTTTAAAAACCATCAAAATTTTCGGTGTTTCCCGCTCAAACTGTTCCGATTCCCACAACTCGATAACCCACAATCCCCCACTATAGTCACTTCTCACTACGTGGGTGACACATGTCGCATCAGGGGCAATCTGGTCCAAAATCTTCGGACGGATTGGTTTTCACTTCCACTATAAATACCCCTCCCCTTTCACTATGCTCGGTTACTCCTCACTCCTACTCTCTCCTGATCTCCGACCTAGCACTGCCGCTAAAATCATCGCCGTCGGTGTGGAAGAGCTTCACTGCCTCGACCTCGCCGTCACCATACTCGCATCGGCCGCGGAAGTCTTCATCCCGCCGCCGCTGTAGCTGTCTCCCTCTACCGAGCTAGGGCGTGGGAGATCTGGACTGACGAACTTCCTCAATCTCATCTCACAGTTCGTCGTCTTCTTCACCAGGGTAAATAAAATCTATTTGTATTGCCCTTGTTTGATCTTCAACTTTTCCTAAATCTTCACAAAGGTGTTTATTCTTCAAGAATCTCATTCTAAAGCACCTTACATGTTCATACACTTGATGTCTTTCCCTAAGTTATGATTTTCTTCAAGATTCCTCAATTGTGTGAATCCTCAAAATTTGCACAACTCTGGAACCTAAGACAAAGAACACTTAGTGAAATTTCTCAAGACACCCATGGTCAAATTCCTCACACATGATTTTATTGAAAAAATTCTGAGAACGCATATGACCTCTTCAAATTCCTTGCACCTATACTTTGTTCACAGGTACAAACATGTACGCTGATGAATCACTAGGTTCTCATCAACTTAACTCATTTGCAGCATTTCTTAAGGAAAAATTGTGCACTTCTTCAGAATCTTCAAGAGTTCAAAATCCTTAGCTGAAGAAAATGGCTGATGGGAAGAAGCCACAGAAAGGTGGAAAGAAAGCTGAACAGAATACTGCTTTTGAGATACCTAAATCTTTCTATGCTGGTTACTGTACCCCAGATGAGTCCATACACGGCAAAGAGACAAAATAACAGAGAAAAATCAGAATTCAGAGGATTGAACGGAGGTGGGTGAGGGAATGGAAAGAATATCGCTATGTCACTCCCAAATATATGAAGAAATTCGCACTCAAACCCCCTTGCAATAGGGCTCCTCCTGTTCATGATCAAGAGGTTGATCCCACAAGTGTTGCTCGCGGTGAAGACTTTCCCGCTGAGTGGGCAAAGCATCAACTCAAACTTCAGAGGACTGCCGAAGCTGCAGTGAAGAAATTCAATGAAGACTCTGCAACTGTTGCCACTGCCGGAGCCTCTGCAAGTGCTCCAAAGAAAAAGATGATGAAGAAATCTATTATGAAGTCAAATCCTTCATCATCAAAGTCATCACAGCAGATTCCTCAAGCTCAGCCCTCAAAGGCCTCAGCTACTGGGTCAGTAGCTGCTCAGTCCTCAGCTGCTGCTGCTAAGTCCTCAACTCTTGTGCATCTTGCATCATGTCAAAGGACTGAGGGATTCTCAATTGCTTCTGGGCATCAGCAAGTTCTTCATCCCAAGCACATTCCTCAAGCGGTCCTTCCCTGAGGAAAATGAAAGCAACTACTGGACGAGGCATTCGACCAAGTCCTACGTTCACAATACCATCAGATTCCTCAGATGAAGCTGATGATGAGGAACTGGCTGAAATCATCAGAAACAAGCAACAACGAGTGGCTGAAGCAAAGGGGTCTTCCTCTTTTGCTTGATCCAAAAATTGTGTTGAACTTCATTGACATCTGGCAACAAGGATCCCAAAACACCCATTGATGACTTGAAGTTGCCTTCTGGTCCAGATCATGTCCTTAGTGCTTTCATCGCTGAAGAAAAATGACAATATGAGAAGGCCAGACAAACCAAGAAGGCTCAGTACAAGAAAGAGCATTTCTTGAAGAAAAATGTTCTGAATCTATCTTCTGAGGAACTTGTGAGGGTGCAGTCTAAGATCAAAGGCCTCAGTGAGGAATTCAATTCATAATATGTTGATTGGCAAGGTGCCAAGGTTCGCTTCGTCAACATTGTTGATAAAGTCATCAATGATCACAACTCAAGGGTTGCATCTCGCTCCTACCACAAATTCCTTAGGCTAAGGAAACTGCTCAGCCTATTGAAGAAACTGCCAGCGCTGCTGAAGGAAGTTAGATTGCTTAAGAACCTGCCAGGGCAACCTCCACTAATGCGCCCGATGAAACTGAACCCACAAGGACGACTGCATCAGTCATGCCTAAAGAAACTGTTGCCCCTTCACCCTTCTCTGAAATCCCCAAATCTTCAAGGGTGAAGACAGTCAACCTTCCTTCTGCATCAGAAGTGAAGAATACTAAGGCTGCTGTGAAGAAGGCTCTCAAGAGAAAAGCTTCAACTTCAGACTCCTTAGTCGTGAAGAAGTTGAAGACTCTACCAAAATCTTCAACTGAACCATTAGATGCCACTCCAATCTCCTCAGCACCAGACTATGAGATAATTGCATTTGGTGTTGACTATGTCATCCTAGATGATGAAGATGAAGAAGATCATTCTGCTGCTAAGACAAAGCAGATTGATGAAGACATTGAAGTGCAAGAAAATGCTTCAACTCTACAGGTATCATCGCCCCAGCCTTAGTTTACTACTGAAGAGGGCGGCGTTGAAGAAATTGATGAGGATGTGGACATTGGCAATACAACTCCTGTCATCAATGACGAATATTGGGAAGCTGCTCACCCAAATTCCCCAATGAGCACTCCTTTGTCACAGATTCCTCAGTCCCCAGCCCAGACTAAAGAAATTCATGAAGGATCTGATGACATGGTTGTTCCCGCCATTGAAGAAATTCCAGCTGCATCAGCTGATGATATTGCCGCTCCAACTGCCACTGAGGAAACTGGTCAGCAAATTCCTCAGCCTGAAGAAAATCCTCGTATGCCTAAGGAGATCAAGGGCCGCTTCAAGCCAAACCTTCAGCCGAAGCCAAGGATTCCATTCAAAGGCTCAAAGCGCTCCAAATTCCTCAAGTCAAATTTCTTCAATGAGCACATATTCTTCACTGGTCCTAATCCATATGAATTAGCAAGGGCCGGTCGAACCAGATTCTGGACTACAGCTCAGATGAACTACTATGCATCAATTTTGTTTGACAAGAAGAAAGTCTTCGAGCACCATCAAATTCCTCATGTGGATATGGAAACAATTCCATCCTTCACGTCGGTGCTCGCGGTTCTTCATGATGCGGGACTTCTTCCCTTTTGTGTGGACATCTGTGATTGGAATGAAGAGCTAATTCTTCAATTCTATGCCACTCTGCACTTCACAGGTGATGCCTCTCACATCAACTCCCGGGTCTTGGACTGGATGACCGAATCTACTCACCTCACTGCTCCAGCATCTGAATTGCTTCGGTCAGTCCCTATCCCAATTCCTTCAAACGAAGCATGCTCCCTGTTTAATGAACCTTCTCTACCCCACCAACTAATGCAAATTTTGATGAATCCATTGGCTCCTGGAAAACCTCAACGGACAACCTTCCTAGTGAAGGATTTGCTCTATGTGCCCAGGACGGTCTACCGCATTCTCACCAACACTCTATGTCCTCAGAAGGGCCACAACTCTGAAGAATAAGAAGTGGAGGGAGTCATGAAGAACATGCCATTCAATATTATTCATGTAATTCCCATCAACTTCCATGATTTCTTCATGAGGACATTGGCGAATGCCGCACTAGCCCTATTTGAACTGAAGTCTTATGCGCCCTGGATCATGAAGTTCATCAGATCAAGGTCTTCAGTTCCCTTCAAGGCGGACTTCCAGAAACGCTTCAGCTTCTTGCCCCCGATTGAAGTCCTCAAGAGCACAATTGCCTCAGTTGAAGGAAAAGGCAAGGTTGTCATTGATGAAGGCACTCGTCCATTGGATGGTCAGTTTCGCAAAGCTGCATCCTTCTCCACCAATGATGACACTGCAACCCAGGATTCTGATGCAAAGGCCTCAATGCAAAAGCCGCAAGAGTTTGCCCCTCGTGTGATGAATGATCGTGAGCTTCTCATAAGTCTTAATCAGAAGGTTGATCGCAATCACAAGTGGGTAAAGCGTCAGTTGGCTTCCATTTTTTAGAACATGACAGCGACACAGAACTCTCTGAGAAAAAATTACTACTATGTGCATGAAATCTTCGATCGCGCATGGGTCATTCTCGCACACCTCAAGACTCCTGAGGAACTCAAGGACATGGACTTTCAGCAAAACTTTGACTGGTCTCATCCTCCTCAGAAGAAATTCAAGAAGGCTCAAGTTCCTCTAATGGTTACAAGTTCATATTTTTGATCGCGTGAGATGGATGAAGCTGAGGACATTGACGACACTGCGGCGGGCCCTGCATCAACAAACGACCCCGACACCGCTGGCGCTCCTTCTTCACCAACAAGATGAAATTCTTTAAGGGGCATTAGTCCTCACTTTTTCGCCCCTTTTGGTATTCGATGACAAAGGGGGAGAAAATTTGAGTTAGTCTTCAAGCGGGTCTCTATATATGGGCTGTGTTTTTTGTTTAAGTTACAACTCTCGCTCTTCTGAAGCTTTTGTTGTTGGAGTTGTAAACTTAAGTCCGATGGTGGTCTCACTCTTTTGAACTGCTTTCCGCATGCTTATTTCCTCAAGCACCTTAATGCGTGCATGCTGAATTTCGTCAGACACCATTTTCATCATGCATTTCAAATTCTTCATATCATATGTTAAATGCGTGTACGAATTACAAGATATAGGGGGAGTTCTCCATGTTTTTAACCTGCCATGTGCATTTGCAGTCCAAAGCAAATTCCTCAAATATGCACATCTTCAGGGGGAATTCTTCTATATCTTGCAATCAAATTTCTCAAACTCGGTATTTACACTTCATAGTATTATCCCCGTTGAAAACTTAACCTATTTGTCATCAATCACCAAAAAGGGGGAGATTGTTGGTGCATCTAGTGCCCCTTAGTGATTTTGGTGTATTGAAGACTTATAGGTTAAGGAACTAATGTGTTTGTGAGTGTACACAGGCTCTATAAGTCGATGAGGAGTTTGATATATTCGGAGATTATAGACCCCAAAAAATGTATGTCTTCAACTAAAGACTTTGGTGAAGACTTTGCTGAAGACTTTGTTATTCCCTAAAGACTTTGAAAATGAATAAGTTGGTGTGACCTTGAAGATATGAACGAGGACTATGAAACGTGAAGACTTTTGTTTTCGTAGTTTCATTTCCTTTCTTTGAGTCATAGGAAACACCGTACTGTTAAAGGGGGCCGAGGTAATACTAAGGAAAATTTCCAACTGATGCTTAACTCCAAAAGCCTCAACCTATCCAATCCTTCGAGTGAAGCCTTTGGAAATCTCTTGCGGTTCAGTCAAGTTCTTCAGTGACAGAGAAGATGTTTTTCTGGTCTTTGATGAAATTGATCTGACTGAGGAGTTGGGATTTCGCCAGTGCGAATTGCCTACAAGTGAGGAACATGATAAGCCTGAGGACTTTCATGGTTCGAAATTCCGACCGTTGCGGTGCTTAGCGCCAGCTGTCCCCAATCATCACATCCACATAATGGTCATATCATTGGGGGCATTTATGTCTTATCATGTCAGGTTGCACCCTGGCTATAAATAGCCACCCCCACAACCACTAGTTGGTTGGATGCTCCGAGAGAGAACTAACACTTGTCATTTGAGAGCAACCCATCCTCCGAGGACTTTGAGAGAAAATCATCAGTGAGGAAAAACCCAAACCACCAAACCCAAAGTGATTGAGCATCACTTAAGAAATTCCTGTGTGGAACCGACGCTTGTTACCTTTGAGGATTGTGTATCCTCCAGACGGTTAGGCGTCATGGTCTAGTGCATCATGCAGTCAATTGGGGATCACGGAGTGACCTTGGTCTAGAGCATCCAGCAGTCAATTGTGGATCGTCGGGTGACCAGTGTGTGAGGGTTTTGGAAGTCTACCCTAAAGACTTACCACGAGGGTTGGGCAAGGACTTTGTGACCTTAGGTCAAGGAGAATACGGTAAGGACTGTGTGTCCTGGGACTATGTGTCCTCTGGTTTAAATACCAGGTTACTCCAAACTAGACATATGACTGTCACAACAGTTGGAACTGGGTCATCAAACCATTGTCTTCATCGAGCTACCTGGTTCTATTTCCTCAACCCCTCTATTTTGTATACTTGTTGATGAAATTGGTCGTTACTGTTTGAAGAATTTGACAGAAGACTTTCTCAATTTCCTCACCTCAAATTCTTCAAGTTATCTTGTTCCTCGCCTGCTTATCCTGTATGACGCTACTTATAATCTGTGCATGTTTCATTTCATCATGATGACTATGTTGTCACTATGTTTCTCATGCACTTGAGTACTTAATCCGTTGCTAGTTATTCATCACATTTAAAATTCCTCGAGTGATGAATTTGTAAAAATCGCCTATTCACCCCACCCCCCTCTAGTCCGTATAACGCACTTTCATTTATTAATCCAAAAAGGCAAAAATACCTTGCTGCACTTTTTGTTTACTTATTTTTGTGTGTGTTATTACGAGATCTATTTGCCAAAACTGTCATCACCTAATCTATCTTTTTACCGTAGAGAGCTTGACAACCTCTCTTTCGCGTCGGGTTGCAGTATTTGTTATTTGTGTGCAGGTGATGCCTACGTGGGTGCATGATCTTCCTCTACGGATTGATACCTTGGTTTCATAACTGAGGGAAATACTTACCGCCGTTGTGTTGCATCATCCCTCCCTCTTTGGGGAAATACTGATGCAGTCTCAAGCCACGGCAACATCGTCTTATTTTTGTTTGATTTCATCCATAGTCGGATACTGCTCTTCTGTATGATGATTTCTATATCGACGTATTAAGATATTTATGCTATAGCATGTGGCGAGTGTAAGCCTAATCCATATAGTCATCTCTTCCTTACATGTCTTGTGACGATTTCCATTCTTGCAAAGCGACCCAAAATGCGCTTGTATCCTTAACGAGGCCCTCGAGCCGTCGCGAGGATAGCACCGCATTTTGGGCATGACAGAGGAGTTAGGAGCAAGAGCTCATAGTGAAGCTGATGAGATCTCCTTGGGCTCGGGAGAGGTCCGGTATAGCAAAACGACGATGGCGATCTCTGGCATCCCAAGGAGGAAGATGACGGTGTGTAGAGATGCAAGGCTCCCGGCATTGCGTTGCTCGGTGGTGAGGACGGGGACGATGCGGTGAAGCTCGTGGACACAACGGGGGAGCGAGGCGGTGATTGTGGCTACGTGTTCACGACGGCAAGCTCTCGAGCATCTCGGCCATGGAGATGGAGAGGCGATGCAGCGAGGGGAGGGGAATGGACGGGTAAGCCCCATCGGGACGACAACGGGAGGCTTATCCCACTCGCCTCGCTGGCCTGGGGAGGCACGTAGGTAGTTGTCGGCGTGCTGTGTTGGCGCGGGAGTCGTGGAATCCTTCTCCTCTGCCTTTCGGTAGGAGGAAGAAGACATCCCTGCCCTCGGTGGGCTGGGTTGGTCCGACGAGGTAAGTGCCTGGTAAGCCTTTTCTTATTTATGTTTTATTTTATATTTGTTTATTTATGTTTTGATCTAATACAAAAATTGTTTTTATAACTCCTGAAATAAATTGTGGGCAATATCTGAATTATTCCAAAGACCCTCAAAAGATTTCAGAATTACTGAGGCCTTAAATACTATATATAATTTAAATGCTCCAATTCAAATACAATACGGCTTAATTCAAAAATTCAAAAGTGTCCTAGAATTGTGTGCATGATTTTTCGCAGAGGTTTTCACCTTTTCAAAAATCATGAACTTTTCTGAAGGACATTTTGGGTTCATTGAAAAGGATTTAAATTTGAACCTAGTTGAAATAATTATCTACTCGGGTTTGACCATCCCCATTTTAACTTTAATTGAAATTTAAACATGATGCATGAATGCAACTAAACTATTTACAATAATATTCAGGGATGTGACATGTCCTATGCACATTTAACATTTTTCAATTACTTGATTAACATTTTTCACATAATTGTTGACCATGTTTTTTTCAAGCTTGATTAACATATTTTTACATACATGATCAATTGTTTTCATACACGATGTATTTTCTGGTATACATTTTTTCTATGTGATAAATATTTTCTTTATACACATTTAACATTTTCAAATGCTTGAATAATACTTTTCTAATGTTTATGTCTAGTGCTTTTTGTAATATATATACATATCTATACCTACTAAGAAAGTCATTAGTGCTTCCGCCCTTCCGTCGTCATTAATTTTGCAGAAAAGTCCTAGTGATTTTTTGACAATTAACCCACATTCACGTCCCTAAGTGAAATAATGGTTCGCTGTGAAAAAAAGGCCACCCGCATCCTCTCGCATGCGCACACCTACCTGCATTGGCCCCATGGCTTCGCGTCGCTTGGCACCGGCGACAGGCTACCCTTCCCGAATCGCTCGCACCGGAGGCGGGTGGTGGCAGGTCGATCCTCCCATCCCGATGCCACCATCTGCCACCTCCATCCTTATCGCTTCGTTCCCCTTCCCAGGCTGATCTAGATGCCTAACCCGCCCCTCCCTTCCCTCTCTAAGCACAACGTGCTCTATCGGTGACAACATCGGCTTCTTCTAGTCGGATCAATATGCGGATGCCCATGCTCCCCACATCTGGTTGGATCCCTTTGTCCGACAGGATCTCCTCCTGGAGGTGGGTGGTAAGCATGAGATCATCTCCCCAAGCCTCCAACCGTGTGGCAACCACCGGCAAGAAATTTTATTTGCTGGGAATGAACGAATTGAATACAAGATTACATTGTTACATGGACGGAGGGTGGAACACCACCTTCGGTTCGGGATTGAAGTTGTCGAACTGCAGTTGTTGAACCTGTGTTCGTGTGTTGTATTTGGTATCTCCCATTTTCCTATGGTGTATTGAATTTGCATCCAACTTTTCCTGAACTGATGCCGACTCTGAGACTTGTTTCTCTCCATTGCATGCATTTTGTTTTGTGTAAATGTCAACCTGGATATGTAAGTACGTGCCTAAGCAATCTCTCTTTTCCTATGTACTATTTCTTGTTGATTTAGTACCATATGATTCGTTGTGGTGAAAATTTGTTCTCAAATATCAGTTAAAAATTTGTAGTTCTAGATGTGGTCCGGGTAGATTCTTCTCTCATCCTGCACCGTCTCAGGTGTGCACAAAGGCGCATAGTGGTAGCCAGTACAGGCGTGTAGCGATGAACACCTGATCATGGTGCGTCGGCTAGATTTGACTGACATAGCTGGCCTGGTAGTGTCAAGTGCCGGCAATATTGAAACAAGCGGATGTGGCGACAGCTACAAAGTCAATGGTTTCACAATTAAATGGTATGAATCAAAGTCTAAAATCTATTGGCTACAACCTGCTTGTGTGCAGTGGTCTGCCTTTATGTTTACAACTTTCAAATGGCCTGATTTTATCCGTTACTTTACATACAAACTCTGCTCAGTTTAGTTTCTATATAGAGTTAAATCCGGTGAATTAAATTCTGAGTGAAACTTCATGCACAGATTCCGTATTATAATTGATTTTCTAATCTTGGCTTCAACATCTCACGAAATATTCACATTCTTAAATGCACAAATTCACATTCTAAAAAATAGCAGTAACAAAGTAGTTTTTACTTTTACAATATGTTTTATTATGATCCACATATTTTATCTTTGTTTATTCTACAAATTCTTAAGCTTGCCATGATAAATAATAAGTTTGTTTTATAAGGTTTTGTAGATCCATCATGTTGTACTGATAAGTTTCTATTAATTAGAAAGATCTTTGCTTCATGTTGCTCTCTTTAGCTGCAATTTGATCTCCTTAATAGCTCAAATGTTATGTACAATGTACATTTTTTACCTTCTGCTACGATAAGCTGAAATCACTAATGCATCATCTCCACACATCATTTGTGAATCATGGGATCTATGTTGATGGCCACATATATGTCACATAATCGTTAAGTTTGCTCTTATCCGTGAAGCGTAATTGAGATAAAAATATAATGCAGATCAGAAATAACAAGAAAGTAAAGATGGCCTTGGGCCTCTTGGCACATACTATGATATGATGTAGTGAGTAGTGACTTCATCTGCTGGTAGCCACCTTGGCCACAGCAGCTCGCACCACCGCTTCTCGCCCAGCCTCGCTGGTCCCGTCATGATGAGCTGCCCCTCCTCGCCCGCATGCACCCCGTGGCAGAGCGCGGTTCCCCTGGATCGTACGCTCGGGTATTGATAGAGGCGAACTTGTCCCTATATTTCAATGAGATGGTGGCTATCGTTTTTGGTGGAGTAGACTTTGACGATCCGACTACGAACATGTGATGACGTCGCGCCTTAGAAATCGCTAAACCAACTCCGAGAGGTTATTGACCATGCCGGAGCACAATCAACCTGACCACGAGGATCTATTTCCTGCACGCAAACGAAGAACAAGCAAGAAACTAAGATTGCAATCTGGATATTGCGAATATAAGAGGAAAGCTTTATTGATGAAGTGGGGTTTTGAGACGTCTTTGTCTGGTCGTGGAACACAAACGAAGAACGCGAAGTTGCAGCTATGGCGAACTTGTAATCTAAACAAAACCCAAAGAAAAAGCTACTAGATTGATCTACTTATATAGGAGCAAGGGGTGGCGGCCAAGGAGGTGGGAGGATGTCCCAAGACACCCTAAAACCAACCCTAGGTCGTACAAGGCCCATTGGCGCAAGTGGAGGTGATGCAACATCTTTGGACTTGTAGTTTGACTCGGATTCTGCTGCAACATCAGATTGTTTCATCGATATCTTCGCGATCCGGATGAATTGTAAGGTGATTCAAAATGGACTGGAACGCATATGAAATCTAGTTTCCAGCAAAAAAAGAGTCACCCAATTCCGGGTCTGTATGCAAAAGTTGTTGGCGTTTTGAGACAGGTGTGTCTGTGTAGTCCGAATCTGAGTCCAGAACGTGAGAGACTTGGACTCTATCTTCTCTTGGGCTAAAATGGCGTGAGAGAACTTCTTGAACAACACCTAATTGTTTCCTTTGACATTAGGGGACCTCTTGAATATCACCCAACCATTTCCTCTTCCTTTGTAATCACATGTGGTTCATACAAGTGTTCGACCATTCTGCATTTAGCCATAAAATAAAAATAGGTGAAGTATTTTTGTTCCGAATAACATAAATAAATTATTGTATAATTCTTATAAGAAATCACCTCACAAATAAGCATGTATGCAATATTTTTGATCGTATCCAAGGTAGTCATGTCCTCGTCAGGTCTGCCTTTCGGACAATGGATCTGAGGCTGGGTTATCGCCTTCCCCACCAAGATCCTACGTTGAGGCCGTTGCGTAGGGGATGGGTGAGTCCACGCCGTCCGTGGCCATCAACGCCCCTGTTGTAACCATGGTCGCGCCTTCTGCGGCCATCATTGCCGTGGGCATGGGCGCGGTGCCTTTGGCCGCCGGGTCTCCTGCCGACGCGTCTGCCCTGGGCATTGACGCTGGCCAATGGCCCGCTGCGGCATTCCATGTCAAGGCCCCGGAGCTTGGCTGGCAGCTGGTCTCTCACAAGCGCGGCCAGAACCAGCTCCCACCTCCCCAAGCCAAGACCGCCACTCCCCACCACTTCCACTACTCCTATTTGGATCAATACCTATTCGGTGGATCATTTTTTTTCTCTGCCAGGAACCTCGTCGGCCGCTGTTTTAGATGCCTTGAAGCTTCCCATCGTGTGGGATCCTGTCTGAATCGTCTGCGCTGCATCCACTACGTCCGCTTTGGCCACCTCCGCAAAGACTGCCGCCGCAAACACCTCCCCCTCCAGCCACTACCACCGCTGCACCCCCCCACCCGTCGACCTGCTCAATCGATGGCTCCACCCGCCCCCACGCCCTGCCTCCCGCTCCAAGACCGGCTCGTTTTCCTGCCGCCAGGAGCGAACCACCGTCGACCCTCGCTCGGCATGGCTTCCTCGGCTGCCGTGGGTTTGCTGCCATGGGTTCGCTGCCAGGTGCCACGGATAGACGACAGCTGGGAACCACGGTGCTTCTAGATTTCACCCAGGAGATGGCGGATGAGGAGCTCCGGCTCTGGGCCATGGTACTTGTGCTCTCGGCGGTGGCGTAAGGAATGTAGCCGGCCAGGGTGAGGGCAGCCATCCTGGTAGAGTTCCCCGACATCCCACCTGGGTGGTGAGCATCTCGCTCTTCGGGAGCTCCTTCACCGCGCGCTTCTCCGACGGCCGCTGGCAAGACGCGGTCCTCGAGCGTGGCGTCTTCCACGACAACCAGGGCGCGCCGTTCCGCGTCCAGGAATGGTCTAGGCACTCCAACTCCGAGCTCAAGATGTTGCGTTACCGGGCGAGGATCGTCCTGGAGGGTGTTCCGCTCCAGGCTTGGTTCGTCCAGGCTATGGAGGAGATGCTGAAGATGGTCAGCATCGACGCCATGGAGCTGGAGTGACTACACCTGATCGACACCTCTTACTTCGTGTTGTACGCATGGATCGGATCACCGGACAAGCTACCTCCCTGGATCGACCTTGGCACTCACGAGCCGTGGCGCAACGTCGACCCGATGGATCATCTGCGGCTGCCATTGGGCTTCGTCCAGATGGTGGGCCCTGACACACCTCTCCCTGCATGCCCGCGCGTCCATGACAATCTGGTGCTTATCCATCTTGACGAGCTGGAGGAGTTCGTGTCGGAGGGCGGGGCGCTAGGACGAGAGGGGGACCGCATCAGTGTTAAGCTGCTTCCCTAGGCACACGCCCGCGTCGATGGCGCCCGCTCTGCTCTGATAGCGCCAAGACGCTCTTCATGTTTTCCTGACTGGCCGGCGGCGAGGAAACGTACCACGGCCACAAGGTGGCGCTCTCAGCGGGAACAAGGTGGTCGGGTTCTCCTTGGGAGGCGAGTGCCTGCAGGAGCGGCCAGCGATGGACGTTGGGGCTCGGGGCAGCCCTAGTGTTAGCGATGTCAGGCCCCAGGTGCATGGGGTGATGCCATGCGCCCACTCCTTGACGGCCACGACCACACGAGACGACCCATCGCTCGGGATGATGCACGCCCCGCCGCTTCAGGCAAGCCAAGAAGTGCAACCCCCACGGGAGCAGTCCGTGCCTTTCCCTTCCCATGATTCTTCTAGGGCGATAGGGCACGGGCTTGCGCCCTCGGCCTACGACCTGGGTTGCAGTGCTGGACAGTTGATCATGTCCCCTCTCGTGATCCCTTTGGTGGCTAGCGACGTGTCAATGATGCAGCCTGAGGTGGCCCCGGATGTGCCTACCCCATGCCTTGGGTCGCCACACTCGTCTCCACGTGCTCGGTCACTGCTAGGGCCGGACCAGTTCAGCGCGACCACTCTGGACCCACTACAACCCTCGTCGACGCTGCCTTCGCCAACGCCCATGCCACAAGACTTGATCAGCCCTCTACAGGCGGTCGACTACCTGATTGCCGACATCACCCGCGACACGACCCCGGCCATCCTGCCGCGCCCCACGGCAGCCAAGCCAAGAGCGGTGAGGCCCCGCTGCTCTCCGTTCTCCAACCCACGCCGGAGCGGACGGCTTGCCACGAAGACAACAACTACGTTCAATGCAGTGTCAAGGGCCCAACAGCTCATCATGCAGAAACTTGGCATTGGCTCGGACGATACCGACGCCATGCAGCGCTATGAGCTCATCTTCGAGAGGCCCCTAACTGAAGCCCAGGTCAATGCACTCCAAGCCCTCACTACAACCCCAGGAACCAGAGCGACGCCGCTGAGATCCCAGGCCGCCTCCAACACGGCCTAATGGTCTCTGCCTGCTTGACTGCTCCCCCCGATGATTAGTTTTCCATGGATAGTTGTCCCATAATGTGTTGGAATGTCCGAGGACTGAACTCGCCGGCGAGAAGGGGTGTAGTTAGACGGTTAGTGCTTCAGCACAATGTATCCTTAGTCTGCATGCAAGAATCAAAGTTATCATCGATTTCTAGTGCTATCATCTCTGAATGTTGTGGGATGGATTTCTCTAAATTTTGCGTCGAGCCAGCGGATGGCACTAAAGGAGGTATAATTGTGGCATGGAAAGGAGACGAAATTGAGGTTTCCATGGCAACCTGCAATACTGGCTTTGTGATAGTGCTCTGCTCCCATAAAAAATCGGGCAAATCTTGGAGATTGATCAGGGTCTACAAACCATAAGAAGACGATGCTAAGCTTGATTTCCTCCGTCAGCTTAGGCAGTTACTATCCAGTACCTCCTGCCCAATGATTTGTGCAGGAGATTTCAGCCTGATATGCTATGCGGCGGACAAATCAAACACAAGAATCAACAGGCGGCTCATGAGCACTTTCCGCAGCTTCATCTCGGATATGGAGCTCAAAGATCTGTATTTGCATGGTAGAACCTACACCTGGACAAATGAGCAAGAGAGGGCGACGCGGGTAAAGTTGGACCGGGTGCTCTACAATGATCGATGGCATGACCTGTTCCCCTCCTCTCTGTTGCATGCCATCAGCATGGCGGTTAGCGACCAGTGCCCCCTACTGCTAACCTGCGACACTGAGTTCAAACACTGTCGTAGGTTCAGATTCCACAACTACTGGGTAAAGATGAATGGGTTCAACGCAACGGTCGCCACGGTTTGGAACCAGCTAGTAGAATCACCGGATGCTCATGTTGTGCTCCCAACCAAACTAACAAGGATGGCTCGGGCACTCACATAGTGGAACAGCAAGACCTTGGATCAAATGAGTCGCGCCATGGACATGGCCAACGAGATTATTTTCAGGCTCGATAAGGCAAGAGACTCGCGTGATCTGTCCCAACATGAGCACCGGCTGTGCAATAACCTGAAGATGAAATTGCTAGGGTACAGTTTACTCCAGAGATCAATTTGGAGGTAGAAATCTCGGGTAAAAGGAACCAGCGAAGGCGATGCATGTACCAAGTTCTTCCACATGAAAGCATCGGCCCGAAGGAGGAAGAATAGCATCCAATCAATTCAGCACCAGGGGCAGTTTTTCACCGGCCAAGAAGACAAATTGCAGCTAGCTTGCGATTTCTTATCTGAACTTTTTGGACAGCCTGCTGATCGAACCAAGATCTTCAACTTCCAAGCCATGGGGTACTCTTAGGACCCGGCCACCCTAGCCTAGCTAGAGAGCGATTTCACCAAGGAGGTGCTAGCAGCTATAAATGACTCCCACGCGGACAAGGCGCCAGGCCCAGACGGTTTTATAGGGCTTTTCCTCCAGAAGTGCTGGCCTTTGATAAAAGATGATCTCATGAGGGCAATAAGGAAGTTTAGTAACCTGAACATGTCAAACCTACATGCACTGAACACTGCAACTCTCATTTTGATCCCAAAGGTGGAAGGTGCTACCAAGCTGACCGACTTTAGGCCCATTAGCCTAATCCATAGCATCACCAAGCTTATTACCAAGATCCTCGTGTGAAGACTACATCCGCTAATGAACAAGCTCGTTGCCCAATGCCAGAGCGCATTTATCAAGAAGAGGTCCATACTTGACAATTTCATGTATGTTCAAGGTATGATCAAGACTCTAAAGATGTAGAAGACACCTGCGTTGCTCCTCAAAGTGGATATTGTGAAGGCTTCTGCCAGCCTTTCCTGGGTGTTTTTGTTGGAGCTGCTACGGGCGAGGGGTTTTGGCAACAGGTGGACAAATTGGATTGCAGGCCTGCTCACCACCTCCAGTACCAAGCTAAACATTAATGGCGACCTCTCAGATACCATATGCCATCGCCTAGGATGAGACAGGGCGATCCTCTCTCCCTCTTATTCTTCGTCCTCGCCATGTTGCAGCGCTCATCGATGTGGCTTGCAGATACAAGGTGCTGGCAGATATTAGAAGGCAGGGTATGCCCTTCCGAGTGTCGATGTACGCCGACAACGTGGTGATCTTCATCAATCCTTCCCGAACAGAGGTTCATGCGGCCATTGGTTTGCTTCAGGATTTGCAAGCGGTGACCGGCCTACAAATGAACTGGATTAAAAGTGCTACGACGCCCATCAGATGTAACAACACACGGGATGAGGCAGCCGTGGCGAAAACTGAATGTGCTACAAGGGCGTTCCCCATAACATACCTGGGCCTACCGCTGACTGATGTACGCTTGAGGAAAGAGGACCTGCAGCCTATCATTGATGCACTTGCGAAGAGGTCGAGAGGATGGAAAGCCAAACTAATTGCGCTGCCAGGGAGAATTGAGCTAGTGCGAACTATGCTGTCGGCCATGGCCATCTACCGGATCATGGCGCTGGCTCCGCCCAAGTGGTTTATCAAGATGGTGGACAAATTGCGGAGAGGGTTCCTTTGGGCGGAGGACGAGACTTCGCTGGGCGGCAAATGCCTCGTGCGGTGGCGTGATGTGGGCAAGCCAAGGGAGATAGGCGGGCTAGGGATTAGTGATCTTCAACTTCATGGGGCTACGCTACAGGCGCATTGGCAATGGAGGAAGTGGTCAGATGATGGCAGATCATGGCAACAGCTCAGCCTACCAACCGACCTGGCGGCCGACTGTGTATTCAGAGCCCTCACATCAATCATCATCGGTGACGGCTGCAAAGCAAATTTTTGGCACTCTCACTGGGTTGACGGTTGCCGTCAGCCGATCTTTGGCCGAACCTCTACGGCCACTGCAATGGGCGACGACTCTCCTTGTGTCTGCCTATCAATGAGGACACATGGATGTAGTACGTCAAGGCCAACCCCTCCCTGGTTGTCCTTCGCAAGCTTTGCCAGCCGTGGGAGGCCATGTAGGCGATCACCTTCCAGGACGGCATGACGGACTCGCTGCGTTGGAAGTGGACTGCATCGGGTGAGTACACGATAGCTTCAGCATACCGCATGCTGTTCCAGGGATCCATCCCCTCCAACGACAACGACGTCATTTGGAGGGCCAAGGCGGCGCCGCGAGCCAAGGCCTTCGCCTGGATTCTACTGAAGGGGAAGTGCCTGACGGCGGACAACCTGGCTAAACGGCAGATACTGCACGACCCCTTACGCCCCCTCTGCCAGCAAGCCCGAGAAACAGCCGTGCACCTCATTGCCAACTGCATATTCTCGACTCGGGTTTGGGAGAAAACGGCAAGCTCTCTGGGACCTCCATATGCAGGCAACCGGACGTCTCCGAGATCGATTTCGAAGGCAGGTGGCCTCGCTGCCAAAGGCAGACAGATCCACCTTGCGGGCATCGTGCCTGTTGGTCTCATGGTGCTTATGGAAGGAGCGAAAGAGAAGGATTTTTGACGCCACAACAAGCTCGGTGAACCAGGTCCATTGCCGAATTTTAGATGAGGCACGGTGATGGCTACACATGGCTACACGCTGGGCCAAAGCCGATGTCCAAGTTTTTTGATCCGCCTTGAGTGTGACAAAGCCGGCCTGTATAGATGGTCGCCGGTACCAAACCCTGTATTTGTAACAAATAGCTACTCTCTGTTTCTTCTTCATCAATGAAAATTCAAAAAGTAGTGACTTCATTTCTTGTGCTTCTCGATGGATGTGATTGTTTTACATTTTCATGGAATCCTTTTCTTTCCGCTTTCTCATCATACTAGTTCTCTTCTCCCTGCCTTTGTATGAATAAATAATTCCACCTGATGTTTTGCTTGATTGACAGATTTTATGAACTTTTTCCATGGTATGAAACATGGGAGCATGGGCGGCACGGGCATGTAAGTCTCGAGGTAGTCGACCGGCCGTAACGAAATGTTGGCCCTCCAGTCTTTCCTTCTCTTTCGCTATTTGTGTTTTCTCCTTCTCTTTCTTTGTTTGCCGAAACTAAAGAGCTAGTTTTGTATGAAAACCGAGAACTCTAATAAAATGGCACTCATACTAATGTACTCCAAATCTTCACTGAAAGAACATAAAAAATATCCTTGCAATCTTTTTGCTTGATATTTTGGTTTACTACTTGTTGTAGGGCTCTCTGTTCTTCTCTAACTGTTTCTATCTAGGATGCCAATCACTATTTCATGTGAATTTAAACCGTGAGTAAACGTAGTATAGTCATCTGGTGGTTGCCATTCTTTCTTGTGTTTCGATAAAGAGTGTATGCCATTCTTGCAATCAACATAAAACTGCCGCAAGTACATGCTTACTTGATTTGACATTTTGATGAGAGTTAATTGCAGGTAAACGTGATGCCCCTATAAATGTAATGGATGAGTTCAACAACCATGGTTCATGTTCTACCAAAGATGCAGAACTCCTACCGCAAGAAGGCAGCAGTGCAACACACATTGAGAAGTTGGATACGAAGTAGATGCCACCTAATGTAAGCCATGTGATACTAAGCATGTCGGGAAAGAACGGCCAAAAAGTTGGCTCAGTCTAAACAAAAATGCAAAGTTCTTATTTTATTTTTAGCATGGCTGAGAAGGAGATTTATCTATTGACTGAAGCAATCAATCACTCGACAAGTGTGGAACCAATAGAGGAAGTCCAAAAATAATTAGGAAGACTGAACTATATCGAATGGAATCATCCAACGTAATGTACATATAGTATGATTTCAATATACAGTTAGACATTAAAATTGACTAAACAATCCTAGTTTCTCGTGTATCAAACTGATCAATTAGGGCATTACACATACACCCGAATAGAGCGCACACTTGAAGACAACATGAAATCCTGCCGTGTATGATGCACTTTTGCAAATATCATGCCTCACATCTCTTGAAGAAATTGTTGCAGCTGTTGACTCGGAGACGGGAAGAACTTGTGTCAAGTGTGCCTAAGAATGAGAAACAAGTATCACTACTTGAATTCAGTTATTTGCCATCTGCCAGATCTTTGTCGTCTGCTGGCAGATGGCAAAGAGGTTCTATGCCGTCAGCTGCCATAAAACAGATGGCAAAGAGCTGACAGACGGCAACGGTCCTGTTTGCCATCTCCTAGTCCTTTGTCGTCTGCCAACGGACGGCATAGACCTTAAAGGCAGACGGCAAAAATGCTAGGTCTTTGTCGTCTGCCCTGCTGGTCTTTGCCATCCGCTAGCGGACGACAAAGGGAATGCACCTCTAACGGCCGTTATCGGCCAGGCCCCATTACCCTCCCACCCCCATCTCTCTCCACCCACCCACACACCACGGCCTCGATCCCCTTCTCTACCACCGGAGCTCCCTGCGACGAGGCCCCTCCCCAGCGCCGTCCCCACCATCGTAGCTCCCCGCGACAAGCCCCCTCCCCCCTCGCCGCCCCCTCCCCCACGCCGCCCCCACCACCGCGGCGAGCCCCCGCCCATGCCAAGCCCCCTCCTCCCCTCGCCGCCCCTCCCCCGCGTCGGCCCTCTTCCACCCACGCCTCCCCGCGACACCCCACCGTCGAAGCGCGACGCGGCGCCGCCCCCCTCTCCGTGGCCTTTCTCCCCCGCGCCGACCCTCCTCCACCACCGTGGTGGCCCTCCTCCACCGGCCCTGCAAGGTGAGCTTTTTGTTTTTTTTGTTTTTACTGTTCAGTTTATATTACTAGTGCTTGTTTTTTCTGTTTAGTTTAGGTTAGTTTAGGTTAGTGCTAGTGCTAGTTTAGTTTAGTTTACTATTTTTTCTGTTTTTTATTGTTTAGTTTACGTTAGTGATAGTGCTAGTTTAGTTTAGGTTAGTCCTAGTTATTAGTGTTAGTGCTAGTGCTAGTGTTTAGATAAGAATAAGGAAAAGAAGAAGGAGAAGAAGACGAAGAAGAAGAAGAAGAAGAAGAAGGAGAGGAGGAGGAGGAGGAGGAGAAAGAAGAAGAAGAAGAAGAAGAAGAAGAACAAGAAGAGAAGAGCCCACGACCCCCAACCTCCAACGCCATCGACCCTCGACCCCCGACCCCCAATGGCACGGACCCCCGACGTCACCGACCCCTGACCCCCGATGCCACCGACCCTTGACCCCTGATGCCATCGACCCCCGACCACCGAAGCCACCGACCCCCGACCCCCGACACCCCCGACCCCCGACCACCGACGCCACTGACCCCTGATGCCACTGACTCTCGGCGCCACTGACCCCGACCCCCGACACCTATTCTGCCTCCTGTGGACCGAAAAGGTGCTCTTCGGCCTTCTAGAGGCCGAGGAGGTCATAGTTTTGTAAATTATGAGTTAGGTCACATATTTTCTGATTTTGTTACAAAAACATCATATTTGTATTGATCAGGTGAATTTCAATGTGCAGTTGTTTGACAACCTCCACGTGCATTGGACGAGCTCCCCTACTGCATTCGTGGGTGAGCACAAATGACATCTCCTCCCCGACCCCCATAATTTGCTCGGTTTCGGTCTTCGTGCCGATGAAACTTGCTAACTATAAGTGTCTTCAATCATTAGTATGTGTCTCCCGTTCGAAAGGGCGGCATCTATAAATATGCATGTCTTTGCATATTTATAACCGTCATCCATTCGAATTGTCCAAAGTTATCCATGGACAACCCGAGTATGTGTAGATTGGGTTCGTTTTCCCGTATGCTCTGCTCCGGATCCGATGCGGAATTTTGTCAGTGCCTCCCTATTGTTCTCCGGGTACACATCCTCTCTGCTTATTGCCGAGACGTGTATCAGGAGAACAGCTGGGAGGTGCTGCCGAAATTTTGCGTCGGATCCGAAGCAGAGCATGGGAAAACGAACCCAATCTACACATACTCGGGGGGATTAGGACCTATCTCTACCTATTAACGTGTAGGTTGCATGGATGTAATAAAACTGACAAACTTGATTAACGGATGAATATAGATGATGAATTATGTATGTATATTTCTTGTGTGTTTAGTAGGTAGGCAAGATGAGTGATCTTTCTTGGATGTACACCGGTCACCCTAGTCAGAAAGAAATGACCATTCAATGGTTAACAAAAACCAAGGAGTTTCTGAGCGCCGCATTTGCAAATGGCCAGGAAATAACCTGGCGCCCCTGTGTCCTGTGCGACAACCATAAAAAGTGGACACATGATGAAATGGGTAAACACTTGCAGAAGTGGGGTTTTACACCTGATTATACGGTGTGGAGATTACATGGTGAGTCTACACAACGTGGCAGAGCTGAGGTTGTTCGTCGTCGCACCAACGAGCATGGTACCGGGATCGAAGACATGGTGCACGACTTTGATGATGCTCGGGATTCGGACAATGAGATGGAGGAATCTACAAAGGCCTTCTATGAAATGTTGGAGTCTTCAAAACGTCCTCTCCACGAGCACACTAAGCTTTGTCAGCTGATGCCATCGCGCAAGTAATGGCTCTGAAGGCTCAGTTCAACCTACGTAGAGAATGCTACGACGCAATGATGACGATATTTGGACGTTTTCTACCCAAAGGCCATGTATTGCCGGCTAACCTGTACCAGTCGGACAAAATCCTACGTGCGCTTAAGATGCCCTATGAGAAGATAGATGCCTGTGAGAATGGATGTGCCGTATTTAGGCTTGAGTATGCGGGCATGAACTATTGTCCCATTTGCAAGTCTTCAAGGTATGTTGTGGTAGACAACGGTATGGTGAGAAGAGTCAGACCAAAATCCCAGTTAATGTTCTTTAGTATATGCCAATCATACCAAGACTTCAACGTCTTTTCATGGTCGAAGAGATGGTCAGACAGATGACATGGCATAAATTGGGCAAAAGAACCAAACTAGATGCAGACGGGAATCCGATGTTGGGACACACTTCAGACGCTTTTGCGTGGAAGCACTTCGATGCATTACATAAGGATAAAGCGGTAGATCCAAGGCATCCTCGAGTCGCCATCAGCACAGATGGGTTCAATGTGTTTCGTATGACGGCAACCCAATACAGTTGCTGGCCTGTATTTTTCATTCCACTTGATCTCCCCCCGGAGAGATTATGAAAAGAAATAACATTTTCTTGACGTTGATAATTACAAGGCCCAACTATCCAGGGAAGAATATGAATGTGTACATGCAGTCACTTAAGGATGAATTGCAAGAAGCTTGGGATAATGGGATCAAGACATATGACATCGCCACAAAAAAAACTTCAAAATGCATGTGTGGTACATGTACTCGACGCATGACTTGCCGACGTATGTGCTATTCATTGGCTGGTGTGTGCATGGAAGGTTCCCGTGCCCCACATGCAAGGCAGCTCTTGAGTTCCGTTGGTTGCAGGGCGCCATAATTTTAGAAAAGACAAGAAGAATTTCATGAAAGGTAGAGTTGTCAGAAACTCTGCACCGCCTGCATTGACAGGCTAACAGGACCTGGATCAGATAAACGCTCTCGAGCCGGATCCAAATTGTCCAGGGTATTCCAAAGGGTATAATTCGGAACACGCCTGGACTCACAAGACATGCTTGTGGGATCTGCCTTACTTTAAAGACCTCCTTTGCCCACACAACATCGACGTGATGCACACTGAAAAGAATATCGCCGAGGCCCTTTTTGGTACATTGTTCAGCATAGAGGAAAAGTTAAAGGATAATCCTAAGGCTAGAGTCGATCAGGAGGCTCTATGTGATAAACCGTTACAAAACATGCGACAATCGAAAGGAAAGAAGAACTGGAGGAAGCCAAAGGCATGGTTCAATCTTGGAAGGCCAGCTATGAGGGAAATGCTCTTGTGGGTGGAAATGCACTTGATGTTCCCCGATGGGTATGCAGCGAATCTAAAGAGGGGAGCGAGTCTTGACAAATTGAAAATATTTGGTCTCAAGAGTCATGATTGGCACATATGGCTTGAGCGGGTAATGCCGGTGATGTTGCGTGGCTTTATCCCTAAGGATGAATGGCTAGTACTGGCAGAGCTGAGCTATTTCTTCCGCGCTCTTTGTGCGAAAGAACTATCGCCTGACGTGCTAGATGAACTGGATGAGTTGGCACCGGAGTTGATCTGCAAGTTAGAAAAGATCTTTCCACCGGGCTTCTTTAATCAAATGCAACATTTGATTTTGCATCTCCCGACCATGGCAAGATGGGGGGCATGCAAAATCGTTGGTGCTTTGCAACTGAGAGGACGCAGAAGACGCTTCGAGAAAACTGTAAAAATAAATGTAGAATTGAAGCAGTGATGGCCGAGGCATTCATTTCTGAGGAGGCGACAAACTTCGTGACAGCACACTGCGAAGCCAAGAATCCTCATTTGCATAATCCGAAGCCTCGGTACAATGATGGCAACCATGAAAAAGTCCGATCCAACCTCAGCCTATTCCAAGGGAAGCTCGCACCAGTCGGTGCTTCGAAAGCAGTGACATTGGATGTCGAAGAATGGCAGACCATTTCGTTGTATATCTTCAACAACCTAACAGAAGTGCGGCCGTACATTGTGTAAGTTCTCGGTACATTGTTTCACAACTTTTAATTCCTTTGAACTGCTCTTATTCCCAGATATGTGATACAGTCTATACATCGCCAAATTCTCGGATGGAGCGGTGATCCAAAAGGATTCCATCGAAGAGTATGAGCTTCTGGCAAAGCATGGAGGCCGCTATCCTGGTTTCATCTCTTGGTACAAACAAACGGTAATTTCCATTGGACCATTTCATTTCTTTGTCTAGTTTGCGACTAATGCAACAATCCTTTCATATCAAATTTGTAGGCTAATTCAGAGTCTATGGACACCGAAATGAGACAAGTCGCTAATGGTTTTGACTATAAGGTCCGTTCATTTGACAAATACGACATTAACGGATATTGCTTTCGTACTTTTGGCAAAGAGCTATCTATGGCCGACCGAATTCTACAAATTGTTGTGTCTCCGCTGTCGGCGAAGGAGGTGTTGAGTATTATGGAAGAGTTGAAGCAATTTATGAACTTATATTCTTTGGTGAAAACAGACCAAACGTCGTAGTCTTCAAATGTTATTGGTTCCAGCCGAAGGAGACTAGAAGGACTCATAAACATATAGGGCTAGTCGAAATCAAACACCTATTTAGATGTTCCCGATGTCTATATTACGGCTCAACAGACGACCCAAGTTTTCCATCTACCGTGGGCCTGCCAAACTGATCCAAATATGAATGGTTGGGATGTCGTTTATGATGTGCTGCCACATTTTAGACCACCTCCCCTCAATGAAGATGATTATGAGCCTCACATTAACCCAGACACATATGAAGGATAATTCTTCCAAGAAACACGTCTTTCCAAAAAACGTTTCAAGAACCGCTCTACTTCACCCCAGAACATTGAGGTAGACAGCGACAGTGAATCCGACTTCACCCCTGAGCCGGAACAAGAAGAGACGGAAGAAGAAGAGGTTACTGTTGCGGATGACCTCTCAATGCTTGACCGATCACATAAAGGAGGCCTTCCACATGTTGCTCCCGATAGTGATGATGATGCATTTATTAATGATAGTGATGATGATGCTGCATTTATTGATCCCGAAGCATATATAGACAATGAAGATTATTATTAGTTCATGTCAGGTATACATGATGATGATACACTCAAATTATATATACATATTATTATTCATGTCGGTATTCAATTTTTTATGTTGTACTAATTTCATTTACTCTTTGTCATGGCAGGTGCGGAAATATGGTGGGCACGGGTTGAGACTGATCCGAAGCTCCTTCATCGACGCGTGGTGCGGGGGGGGGGGTACTTCCATTCCACCCCAAACTATCCGGAGAGCATTGTACGACAGTATTGGGTCACCTGAGGGCACTTCTTCGTCAGTGGAGTTGCCCACCGGGAGAGGAGGTCGGGGGAAGAAGAGAGCTCCTAAAGCTATGCGTGGTGGCCGCGGGAGAGGTACAAAGGCTGCTACGCCTTCCTCGCCGCCACCCCTAGCTGATTCACCCGAGCACAGGACTACTGCGGTGGACTCGTCTGAGGTGGATGCTACAAGGACTCTTGTCCACGAGCCTCAGGTCGACGATCCTTCTATCCCAGACGCTTCGACCCGTGAGACTCCTGTGCTAGACACTTCGTCCCGTGAGACTCCTGTGCCAGACACTTCGTCCTACGAGACTCCACATGCTTCCACCGAATGGGTTACCTAGACGGATCTGCATCAGCCGGAGCCGAGTGGCCATGCTGATGGTGGCGGGGATCGGCTTTCTAATAGCGGGGACGAGGTGGTTGAGGGCACCATCTACCAGCGTGGGTGTACAAGGCTCCCGCCCGTGCCGACGACTCGCGAGCAGAGGTGGCTGATTAAGCCCGAGTCGCTGAAGTAAGTGCATTTACTCTTTTTAAAACTTTTGCCTTCATGTTTATTCACATATCTATTGTGTTGGCTTTGTCATACTGTAGGGGTTGGATTCATGCCAAGGATGTCCGCAGGCCCAACTCCATCCTTGGTGTGATTTTATGGCATAACTTCACGGGGTTTATCACGTTGCCCGACGAGGGTCAGCAAGAAGAGCTAGGATTGAAATGAGAGCACTACTTGGCTGCCTCGGCCTCGCCAGAGGAGATGATCGACGGTGTTTTGTGCCACACGAGGGCCGACATGGTCATCAAGAAGTTCTGGGTAATTTCTCCTTTACACAATTAAAAATCAATAATAGCTAGTTATTGTACTAATCAGTGTTGTCTCTTTTGATTGCATAAAGGTGTGAGGAGGGATACAAGGAGGCCGCGGCAAAGCTTATCGATTATGAGTGCAGGCGCCTACTACAAAACTTACGACACGAGGCTCGGGTATAGGTTGTTCGAGACTACTATGCCTCGCAGCGCCAAGTCATCGTCCCACCGAAAGTTTCTGGACAAGGAGCAGTACATGAAGGTAATTACCTATTCTTAAGGCCTTGTACTTAGTTTCCTTGCTTTGATTCGTATGCGTACCTCTCGAATTTCTCTTTACTAACTTAGGTGCCCCCGAGATGGTGTGCGGATAAGATGGATTGTTGGGAGGCGTTGGTGAATGAATGGTGCTCTGACCAATGGCGAGTCGTCCACGACGAAGCCATGACACAACGTGCCCAAATGGAAGGTGTGCCACACCATCAAGGCAACGCCAAAATTTATCAGTTCGGGCAGAATTAGGTATGTGGTTTGCTTCATGATTCCTGCAATTCATTCTTGTAGTGCTAGGTTTACCCATTATTAATATTTTGTTCCTCTCTTGTAGGATCATCACAATAAGACGGAGGTGCCAGAGGTGTACAACCTCTATGCCATGGCCCATACTACCTCATACAAGAAGGTCAAGGCATTGTCTGAGTCTGACCTCGATAATCCTGAGAACTTCACCAATATCTCCTCCACCACAAGCTCACAAGGTACAGAGATGTGGGGAAGGCGGTGAATGGGGAGGACTTCAACCCAAGCCAACATCCACTTGATCCAGACCTGGTGATGATAGCTGGCCACGGGAGGCCCCATGGCTCGATAGCCACTAGAGATGGGCATATACGGTCTTCGAGCACTCTCCGGTAGACCAAGGCGCGCCAAATGAGCTCATGTCCTGAGATGCCGCCTCGTCCACGGCCAGTCCAGCTCGCCATCGAGGTTAGTCATACAGACTTAGATAGCTTTCCTCCATTACATTGTGTGTGCGAACAAAGATAATTACAATGCTAACAAGGAGTTGTGTTGCAGGCTGCTCTGTAGAAAGAGAGAGAGACAACCCAGGCGCTTTTGGCGGAACAGGCCCGGCAGGCGGCGGAGGAGAAGAGGGATCTGGAGGAGAGGACGACTAGGTTGTTGAAGGAGGAGAGGACACGGAACGATGCGTCCGGGCCATGTACGAGCTCATCGTGGTAAGTTTCTTCTTCACATTAGCCAAATCATGCACTACATGTTCTTTTCATTAATAACCAATATGATTGACTTGGCAAAACCAAATATGCAGACTTTGTGCGAGAAGACCGGCCAAACCCCTCCGCCGATGCCAGTCATTACCACGGCTGGAACGGCGAGTTCCATTTCAATGTTCATTAGTTACTAGTCTTAACATTTCAGCGTCATCATGCTAACGTAAATGATCTTTGGTACAACATAACTCCCGAGCCGCATCGCACGACCCGAGCAACCCCGGTGCTTCACCTCCGTGATGACGAGGACGGTATGCCTAATATGCCACTTACTTGGCTCGTTTTCTCAAACAAAGACAAACATAACACTTAGACAAACTTAGCATAATGACAAACTTAGCACTTAGGCAAATGTCATATTTTACCTAAGTTAGCTTTGTTTCCTCTAAAATGACATAATAAGCTTACTTACCTCCAAAATGACACATTGTACCTAAGTTAGTTCTAAAATGACATATTGTACCTAAGTTAGCTCTAAAAATGACCTATACTTAGCATTGTTTCCTCCACACTGACATAATAAGCTTAGTTAACTCAAAAATGACATAATAGACTTGGTACCTAGGTTAGCTCTAAAATGACTCAAATAAGCAATAAGAAGAAGAAAAACAAGAGGAAACAGAGAGAGAAGAAAAACGCTTCTTCATCATCTTCTAATTCTAGATCTTCTTCTTCTTAATTCTAGTATTATTTTTCTAACTTTCTTATTTCCAATTTTGCAGATTTAAGACGAGTTCACGGCAGCTTGCTTTGATGTAGTGCTAGGTTTACTTTCTGTTTTCATGTATTGAGTCATTTGTATCGATGAGACTATATGTATGTATGGATGAACCTATATTGTAATATGGCGAACAATGTGGCATTTGATACTTTTAATTTGTTATAATTGTTGGTTGATCCTATATGGCTGTTGCACATTGTTTCTGTGAAATATTTATGTACATATCATATATTGTTTGTTTGAAAATTGTTGAATGTAAAAAAATAAAAATAAAGATGCAATACAACCTCTTTGCCGTCTGACCCGGATGGCAAAGTTGCCACGTGGCGGCCACCTATGAAACCTGAGAAAACCAGGCTGGGGCCATTTGGCCTCTTTGCCGTCCGGGGTAGACGGCAAAGGAGGGCCGTGGGGGGGGGACTCGAATGACGCCAAAGGGGGGCGGGAGGGGGGGAGGGCGCCGCGGCAGATGACAAGGGGGGGGGGAGGGCAGATGACAAAGAGGGGGGAGGGCACGACAGACGACAAAGGGGGGAGGGCAGATGGCAAAGGGGGAGGGGGCGGTAGACGACAAAGGGTGGGGGTCTGTTAGCCACCTAACGATGGCACCGTCAGTAGTACGCCGTCCAGATCCTTTGCCGTCTGCAAGCTGACGACAAAGAATCTTTTTCGTCCGCTAAGCCGAAGTAGACGGCAAAGAACCCCTTTGCTGGAGTTTGTTCGGTCCAAAATTGTGCCGTCCGCTAGCGAACGGTAAACGCCTTTGCCGTCTGCCATGACAGTCGGCAAAGTGCCTGGTTCCTGAAGTGTACGTATTTGATAAAAAAGGACCAAACTTAGCAGATTACAATGAAGTATGTAAGAGAATGATAGAAATCATCTTTTGAAAAGGGTTGGTTCTGGAGTTGTTTTTCAACTACTTTTGAGTACTTTCAATAATTATTGTTCTACTTGCAAAATTGTTTGCGTGGTAAATTATTTTTCAGTTTTTAAGCATATATTTTTATACCCGTTGCAACACACACTCTTTTGCTAATATATATAGTTAGAATATTTGAAAGCATACATAAAAGTAAAACACACAAACAACAAGCTCATGGCCTCGCATGCGCTTGTGCCGGCTCGTCTAGGGGATTGCTTACTCTACTCGTCTCCTCGCGAGGTTACAATGACGGGCGTAAGAGAATGATAGAAACCATCTTTTGGAGGGGTTGGTTCTAGAGTTGTTGTTCACCTACTTTCGAGTATTTTTAATAATTATTATTCTACTTACACAATTGTTTGTATGGTAAATTATTTTCAGCTTTCAAAGCATATAACTTTTTTTGTATGCGTCACAATGCCCATGCTCTTTTGTTGGTATATATAGAGTTAAAATATTTATAATTATACAGAAAAGTGAAAAACGGAAACAAGGCCTCGCGTGCCTTGGCGGCCCATGTGGTGGATCGCTTATTTTTCTCGTCTCCTAAGGTTAGTTGTAATGAGGGTATCATGTAATAGTATTATGCATATCGTACTAGTGTATGATACTATATCCGTACTACATAGTATCACATGTTAGTATCATATTCCCTCGTTTCTAAATATAAGACCTTTTAGAGATTTCACAATGACTACATACAAATGTGTGTGTATATATATATATATTTTAGAGCGTAGATTCACTCATTTTGATCCGTATATAGTCCATAATGTAATCTCTAGAAAGTCTTATATTTAGAACTGGTGGGAGTATGATAGTTCATTTATTGTCATGGATGATACATATAAACACACTATTTAATATGTACGATATCATGATATGTATGATACTTAACATTTTTTTCTTCATTTAATTACGTATCAATCCAGTAAAATTACATAATTGACATGCATAATACTAGTCATGACATTTCTATTACAATCAGCTTAAGCAAACTCAAAGCAAAGGAAAGCCGGAGAGAAAAACTCGCGACGGGTTAAGTGCCGCACGCGGGGCCCACCTGACAGCGTTGGGAACCAATGAGGGGCGAGCAAGTGATCGGACCATGGGCGGCGCCTGTCGTCCACTACTTCTCACACCGGCAGGGGCCCCACCTCCGAGGCGCTCCCAGCCGCTAGTTAATCTGCCCACGCACCACACACCACACCAGCCGCAAATAAGATATAAAATCTTCGCTGATTTACTCTATTTTATTCCTGCCAATTTGTTTCTCTTTGTCGCTGCTGCCCGTGGTTGCATATCCGCTAGCTGCTGCTCCATCCTTGCTCTAATTCAAAAAAGAAAATACTTTTTTTTCTCTCCCGAAGGCTCTAGAGTAAATTGGCAGGCCTTTCGTCTTTCTACGGCCAAGACGTCCACAAGCTATACGCGGATTCCTCCTTCTTTTTCCCACAGGCGAATCAGGGAGCCTCTGCAGATTGGCCTTGGTTTGGTTTCGGATTCAGGTTGGGCTTTTTTACCGGTGAATTTCTTTTTCTTTTTGGTTCCGTTTGCTGCTTCTCTCGAGTTTATATTGCGCGTGTTGGTTGATTCACAGATTTGTTTCTTTTGTGTGTGTGTGCGCGCGCGCGCCCGCGCGCGCTTACATCTTTCCGGTTTTGTTAGCTGTTTATCGTCTTTCACTCTTCCTTTTCTGTTGAAAGAGAAATTCTCCATCTTACCTTTGTTGAGTGTTGAGATTCGGATCCGGCGTTGGGGGTGTTTGGTTGCAAGTTGAGTAGTATTTTTCTTGTCAACATTCTGGAGACTTTAAGGGATTTTTCATTGTTTTTGCAGGTTTGATCCAACCCTAATCCAAACCGTCTGATTTGGCAAGGTGAGAAGTTCCGAATTCTATCTATCCACTCTGATTTTGCATGTGCAGTATAGCAGATAGAATTTCCCCGGGTTTATTTTACACTTTCTCTAATATTCATACTGTATTACTCAACTTAATGGTCACTGTTTTCTAGGATTTGATCAACAACTGGGGATCCTGAGTTGAATATGATATCAAATCCGGTGAATTGGTACAGTTTCGGGCCTGGATAGAAGCTGTAGTGATGCCAGATTGGAAGGCGGGCGAGGTGATCTCCTGATTTTGATGAGTCTTTATTTCTTACTGGATATTGCATCTTACTAATAGTGCATCTTACTAATAGTTTTCCAAGCGGCCGAATAAGATACCGTTAGATGTATTGGCATGTAACTAGAAATTTAGGCACACAAGTTCTTTTGACCTTAAATAGCACAGTACCTGGCTTAGATAGTGGCTAAAAATTTGATATTTCATCAAAATGGAGGAATTAAAATTAGCCTGTCATGTCTAGATTCTGTATACCATGTACCATAGTCTTCATGCTAACTTTGTGTGTTTGTATTCTATACCTAATTTTGATGCCTCAAGCTTTATTTTTACTGTTCAATTAACTTGAATGACATGTTAGACATGCTTATCTTCCGTTGGGTAAGCATGTGAACCAAGAGTATAAGACATGAATCTTCTGTTGCCATTGATTCGTCCCGTTCTCTTTGTTGCTGCCGTTCAGCAGCCATCTATTGCCGACCTTCACTTGTTTTTTATGTGCATAGATGAGTAGTGCTAGTAAGATAACCCCTGATATGGCAGCGGATCAATAGTCTACTAGGGACAATTACCCCTGAAGCAAGTTGATCCGGCATAAGAAATTCTATGATCAGATTGATGTTCCGCTACAGGTCTCACCTACAGAAAATTAGTTACATACTTTCCACTGATAGAGCATAGTCGGCCCCAAGCCTGGGTAAAGGAGGAGGGTTGTGATAGGCTTGGTGAGCCAACGTCAAAACTCGGCCACTCTTATGGAGATGAAACCCAAAATATTTTCGTTGGGGCGTAACCCTCTCAGCGACGTGCCACATCGGATCACCAGAGAACTGGCCATGGACAGGGGCACGTGGAAGCTTGCTATCCATGTGCTAGAAGCCTAGAACCATGAGTTGGTTGCGAGATCTTATGGGTTTCACCTCTAGCCTACCCCAACTTGTGTATTGCTGTTGTTGTTGTTGTTGTTGTTGTTGTTGTTGTTGTTGTTTCCAGTGATAGAGCAATGTTTCATGGTATTATCACCCACATGCTGAACTCTGTTATTTTTCAAGTGTATTCAGTAATTCAAATCATATTTATTCTCTCCGAGCAATAGAGTTGTTTCACGTTCAGCTATTTCCCTTGCTGTTCACCTGTGACTAAGCAAGTAGTGTTTTTACAGTTTGAGGGTAAATTCAAGGATGAATTTGCTCAGGGTAATAACAACTTGCAAGAAGATGGAGCAGGGCCTTTGAATATTTCAAATAAGAAACTGAAGCATGGGATTACCATTGAAGAGAACCCGCAGGGTGTCGTGTCTACAGCAACTAATTCAGATTCACGGAAATTTAATTCAGAGCAGATCTACTCTACCTGTGTGGTAGCTTCCGACCATGTAAGAGACTGCAAAGTTGAATCAAGTGCTTTTCCCTTGAGCACAGATGATACTACATCTGGAACAAGATACCAAACAGAGAACTGGAACAATTGCCAGTTTGCACTGAGTAATGGCTCAGCCGTTCTCAACAATCGCAGTGTTCCACAAAGTGATCTCAATTATGGAGATAATGATCTGAACTTCATTGATTGGCCTAGCATTGATAATTTTGAGGATGTTGATACACTATTCAGGTACTTTGAATGTTCCCCTTGCTGACTGTGTGATCTTATGTAAAAATAGTGAAACAGACTCTGGTCCTGTTTGGCTAATCGTTTTTTTCCGTCTAAGGGTGTGTGATTCCACATATGGTGAACAACAACTGGAGAACACTGATGAGCTGTCATGGCTTCCTTCTTCAGATGCCATTTACTCTTCCGATGTTGCTCTGCAGGCAGGTTTTCACTCTTCTTATTCAGACTATGGTATGCTGGATGACCTGTCAGCATTCCCCTGTGCACAAGACAAATCCCTACCAGCAGCTGACGAGCAATTCAACGAAAATTATCCATTCAACAAGCAAAAGAATGTTAATGTATATGGAGAACAGGCAAGTAAACTGATTATCATTTCTTCTACATTTGCTTTATTTGGTTGCCATTCAAGGCCTTTTTTATCAATATTTTTGTATGTATCATAGGCTTACCAGGGGGAGGCAATGGAATTGTTGTCCACTGACCAGATATGCAATGGAGATGGAAATCTTGATATGGTAATTTTACCTCTTTAATCTGTCTAATACTAAGAATTACAGTGGCTGTGCTATTCTTTGAAGGGTATGTTTTCAACAGAGTAATTAACATAGTGCTTCATGCTTTGAGTTCGGATATGGTAGCCTTGTGGTAGTTTGACCTTTTTTTATTAGTCTAAATAAAAGGACATTGTGTGTTTGCTTGGTTGGTATGTTGGTCAGTGGTGTGTCCTCAGTGGAATAATTAGGGAACATGATTCATTTTTTCAGTTCCAATGTCCCTATTTTTGCGAGGTAGAATTTCAGTTTTCCTAATTGTTTCATGGTTCTTCTATGTCTAGTCTTCGAGAAAATACAAAGTACAGTTACTTTGTAAGATTGCGATTTGATTTATTTTTTGCTGCTCTAATGTAAGTAACTTGCATGTCCTTAAGGCATGTTCCTTCCTGTCATTTCTGGCAACTTTTAGCACCTCGAGATCCGCCACTATGCAGATCTAGCACTTTAGTATCTGCATAATCTTCGTGCTGGCTGTGGACACACTTGGAAGGCTCACGCAACATGCCCTACAGACCGGTATACTGCAACGACCACCCTCGCCGCTCCATCCCGGCAATATCCCTCTACGCCGACGATGTAATGCTCTTCTGCCACGCCACGCCAGGGGATGTTGCAGTTGTCCAAGGCATTCTCGCTGTGTTTGGTACGGCTTCAGGTCACCAAGAGCTACGCCATCGTTCTACACGACGACAACTCTAGTGCCGAGCAGATCAAGCAGCCGGGATGCCCGGCGGTGGACCTGTCCATCACCTATCTAGGTATCCTGCTCACGACTCGCCGTCCATTTGCTGTGCAGCTGCAACCACTTGTTGATTCCGTGCCAGGCCGACTCCCAACCTGGTAGGCATGGTTGATGAACAAGGCCGGGCGGCTGACACTGGTCAAGGAAGTGCTCAACACGATCCCTGTGCACTAGATGCTCGCGCTCGCGCCCCCAAAGAAGACACTGAAACAACTTGAGAAGATCCAGCGGGGATTCCTTTGGGCAGGCCATGCGGCTGCCAACGGCGAGCATTGTCACGTGAATTGGCGCCACGTTTGCTGCCCGATCGAATATGGTGGCCTTGGCGTTCGTGACCTCAAGCGTGTTGGGCTCGCGCTGCGGCTACGTTGGCTTTGGCTCGCCCGCACGCTCGCCCGCACGTACTCCGATCGTGCTTTGCAGGGCCTAGATTTGTAGTTCACCGCGGAGGAACGGGCGCTATTCTATGCCTCCACTACCATGGCCATCGGGGACGACGCGACTGCCCTCTTCTAGGAAGACTGTTGCTCAACGGCCAATCCGTTCGAGAGCTTGCGCCCATGCTCTACCAGTGCATCCCCAAGCGCCACTGGAAGTCGCGAACTGTGGCGGAAGGCATCACTGGAAATAGCTGGGCGCGTGATATCCACGGCGTCCGCGGCCTGCACGAGATCGGGCAATACCTTAGGCTTTGGCAAGACGTGCAACACATTGCGCTCTCTGGCGAACCAGACAAGCTCTACTGGAGGCTGACCGCCAACGGAGTCTACTCAGTGCAATCTTGCTACTAGGCCACCTTCCAAGGATCGATGATCTGCCACTCCTGGAAACTTAGTTGGCATAGTTGGGCGCTGCCAAGGGTGAAATTCTTCCATCGGCCGGCGAGCCAAGACCGATGCTGGACCGTCGAGGGACTTGCCCGTCGCGGTTTGCAACACCACCCTCGATGCCTCCTGTGTGACCAAGAACCCTAGACGATCAGACACTTGCTGCTCACATGCCCCTTCGCTAAGCAAACATGGCACGCGATCCTCTCTTGGCTGCGCTTGCTGGCATCGGTGCCCGAGCATGATGCCTCCCTCATGGACTGGTGGCTACGCACAAAGGAGGCTACACCGCCAGCGCATCGCAAGCTTTGCGATCCGTCGTGTTACTTGTGCCTTGGATGCTTTGGAAGCACAGAAATGCATGTGTTTTTGACCATGTAAATCCTTCGATTGATGAGCTTGTAGACAAGATCAAAGACAAGGCCAGATGTTGGGCATAGGCAGGGGCTCAAGGGCTTAGTGTCGTTTTGCCAGCATCGTGGGATGTTCATTGATCTCTTTGATAGCTCTGTAACTTAGCCTCCTAGGAGGATGTACCGACACTTTCTTTCCAATGCAATGAAGCGCAAAGGTCCTTCGCGTTTTCTCGAAAAAAAGATGTCACCTCACACAAAGTGCATGTGACAACATGCACGCTATGCGGGTGGAAAATAAGTATCACAACACAAGTCATGAAAGAATTTGGAACAACAACATATATGTAAAACAACTCCCGAGATTCGAATTAAATGAATGAATACAAACAGGGTCTTTGGACCAAGATGCAACTCATACAACGAAAGCGAATATACCTTAGACATGTAAAGTTTAACAAATGCCTTAAAGAAGGCTTCACCATGACATACAAAAGAGTACCAAAATCAGGTTAACAACTACCAAAAAGCAATAAAAATTGGATATAACATGACTCAAGCAACACCCTAAGCATGCATACTACGACAAGCGGGTTAAACATGGCAATGGACTAAGCAGAACATGACATGCTAGGAATCGAAGGTAAAGACAATATCAGGTGTTTGTACTCTGGCTAGGCATAGGAATATGCATTGAGACTTAGTACAACATCATTACACTAATGCATGAGTAAGGGAGAAAGCATAGGATGTGTTGGAATGTTCAATAAGGTTTTGCTTGCGTGGAATCAACGCTCGGTACACGCAGACCTTGCTTGTATCTCACGTCATCTTTGAGTCCTATCCGTGAAGAAGCAAAGCAACACTGGAAAGGAAACATCGGATGCAATGTTGCTACTACCATGATGATCTAGCATGCTCATGATATGCATGACATGGCATGGATGAATGCAAATGCATCATGAAGCATGGTAAATATTCCACTATGTTAGAATAAATCCGAGGCACTCTGTTGATCACCCGAGGACCAAGCAATCACACGAGCATGACACCGAGATTTGTTAACGAGGTTCACCATCATGGCTATATGCTCGGGGCTTGACTACGGGCACTCCTCCCCGTGACACCGTCACAATACCGCAGCCTGGCTGCCCTGGGCACCGCCACACGCTGCCGGCTCCTCCTACGTGCGTGTGTTATTATGTTGGCATAGGTTACATTGTGTGTCTACCCTTGCTATATATGAGAGGCCTAGGATACAAGTGTCCTATTAGGACACGACTCCATATCCTATGTAAACACAATACAACTACAAGTCCAACTGTAACCTAACTTGTACACAATATTCGACACAACTCTACCAAACTTCACCTTGACGAATATTCTCCACCAGATTGAATTCGTCCATGCGTCAAACTTCCATGTACATTGAACTTGAGTTACACCATGAGAACCCAAAGACTCCATGTGACTTCACCTGCAACTTGTAGTCCCTTCTTTTCTTGATCATAGTAAACGCTCGAACGAAATTAAGTTCCACGTTTCTCTAGTTTGCGCTCCCAACTTCCAGAGTATCCAACACCATCACACACCGATCACTGACCTGCGTGAAAGTGACAACTCACATATTGGGTGTCGTACATAAGAGTTACCTGAACTCAGCATCACCGCTCTTCCTCGACCGCCTGTTTGAAACTTGGAAGGAATTTCACCATTGCTTGTCGTCATCCCGAGTCAAAATTCACAGTTGTCTCACCACATGTATGCCCACCAGAGCCCCTGACCCGTCTCCATGTCCCGTGCTTACCGCACGCCTCGCCGCTATTACCGCGTGGAGTCTCCGCTGCCCCGGGCGAGTCTCAAGGGTCGTGAACCCACACCACTCAACCCTCACTGCAGAGTACCACCGATCATGACCGACCGATGACGCGTTTCACGCTTCCATCGGACCACTAGGCTCCAGTCCGAATTGCGTGTCACTCGCTTTTTTCCCAAGTGAAGTCCTTCAAACTCCAGCTCCACCTTCAACATGACTCCATGGTAGATGATCAATCCACCCCACGCCACGTTGACTTCAAGCTTCGTGTGTACATCACCTTGAATCAACCCCGCGTCATAGTCTTATCGAAGCCACACAAGCCCTCGGGCCCGCGCCATGTGTTTCCACGCCCAGAAGTCAAGTCGGTCACCATCAACGTCACGCTCCTATGTCGTCGTCGCCAATCCCACCACCGTCTTCTGTATCAACCGACTCATGTCGATCCGTCAAACTGTCTAATCCAACCCAGCCGATTATTTTCGATTGCACGACACACTTGTCCGCGCGCCTCCGCCACCTATCCACCCACGTGTTCCAAGCTTTCTCAGCAAATCGACTCCGAAAAACTAACATGCAACCTGCATAATTTTTCTTGTCTCTGTTTGTTGTTGTAGCTTCTCCATACACTTAGCAAATAAGAGACCAAACATGATCCAACCCAGCTGCTCTCATGCACACACGTGGTCCTGGGGTAGCTTCCTTTTTTGTCTCAAACAAATCTCTAGCTTTAGAACTCTTGTCAGGTCGCACCACCTCAGCTTTGCACTCGCCAAACCTTCCGTGTACTCTTTATGTGACAGCTCCAAACGCAGAGCAACACTAGGGCTTTCAACGCGACGCTGCCGGGTGCAGCGAACATGTCTGCCACGCACACGCGAGCCCATGAGCTGCACCTCACGCCTGTCTGGCCCACTACTGCCTCTGCCACCCGTGCGCGCCTTGGACTGGCCGCCTTGTGTCCACGTTCCTTTGATCCAATCAATCTGGAACACCAAACACATTGCCCGCTCGATCCGACCTCGCCAGGAATTTTTGCTGAAGACACGTCATATGTACGCTCGCCCGATCGATCCATGGATCAATCGCCACACGTCTCAAGCGCACGCGTACGTAAGCCTTCTGTTGATCCGAAGCCAAGTCCAACCGTTGCTTTCCGATTGCTTTTCCAACCTCGCTAAGAACCACGCCGCAGCCGGCTGCATCTCAAACTCGATACTTTTTCTAGATCAACAATCCACGACTCCAGATAACCTAGCTCATGATACCACTTGTTAGAATAAATTCGAGGCACTCCGTTGATCATTCAAGGACCAAGCAATCACACGAGCATGACACCGAGATTTGTTAACGAGGTTCACCATCATGGCTACATCCCCGGGGCTTGACTGCGGGCGCTCCTCCCCGTGACACCGTCACAATACCGCACCCTGGCAGCCCTGGGCACCACCACATGCCGCCGGCTCCCCTTGCGTGCCTGTGCTATTATGTTGGCATAGGTTACATTGTGTGTCTACCCTTGCTATATATGAGAGGCCTAGGATACAAGTGGACACGACTCCATATCCTATGTAAACACAATACAACTACAAGTCCAACTGTAACCTAACTTGTACACAATATTCGACACAACTCTAACACACTATGTCTACCTACACATATTAAATGGAGAGGAATCATTGTACGACTCTGGCAACCGGTCGCGAGTGCTGGTGGGGCCAGCCGGCGTTAGGACGACGAGGAGGCGGACCGAAGCGCAGGCGTCAGTGGGAGTCGATCGATGACAGATATGGCTTGGTCCGGTGGTGAAGTGCCGGCCTTTTGGTTGGGGGTCGCCGGGGGCAGAGGGGCCACGTGACGGTAGAAGGACGGGACGGATCTAGCAGCATGTCCGGTAGTGGCAAATGATCTTCGCAGCAGTGTTGCGGTGAGGTTAGCGGTGAAGGACGGGGCTTGAGTGTCGACGAGCTGCGGGCCTAGCTGGTTAGGCGGTTTAGGCCGTCAGATCTGGATCCACACGGATCTCAATGTGGCGGTTGGATCTAGGGTGGGGGTGGCGGTTAGGGTTAGGGTTTGGGGGCTTCCTCGGGCAGACCGGGCGTGTTAAACAGGGAAGTGGCCCGTGGGCCTTGCTGGGCCGACTGCGTTGCGTCTAAGGCTAAGCTCCGCACAGGAGCGCTACTTAGCTAACAAGCGCCCATTGGTCTGGCCCATTGCAGTAGTGTCAATTTTTTATATTAATTAAGGATTATAGCTTCCGTATAATAAATGTTTGGGGCATCAAACGAACTCCGAATTGGATGAGATCTATATGTGGCCTCTCTAGATTATAACAAGGCCACATGATAAATACAAACATTTGGACTTCATTTACTTTTTATTTAGAAAATAAATCCATTTATTAAATAAATTGGTTTTGGAGACGAGGATAGGTAGGCTTAGGCTAAAATTGCGAAATAATTTGGGTAGCTCCCAAATATTAGAAAAATATCATGTGCAAAGTGTGGAGGTGAGTCTTGGGCTAAAACACCCAAAGGGAGAAGGGTTTATTTATTCACCATTAAAAATGGCAAAATAAAATAGATCTTGGGGTCTAATAAAAATATTCAAATTAATCCTTAATGAAATGCAAATGATGCTGATGCAATGCTTATGATGCAAAATTAAAAAGAACAATTTCTAATTTGGGCTAAACCCTGGGCTGTTACAAGAAGCGACTTTAATAGTTGAATTGACAACCACAGTATGTAACTGCATTAGCATTATTTATTCTGATACGTCATGTGCTTGGGAGGTGGTAAGAAGAAAATATCATCTATTACTATTAGTGCAAGACCTATTTCAAGTAAAGTAGTATCCATTTGATATGTTACTTCTTCCCCAATTATTTATAAAATTTATCTTTATTTGTTTACTGCCATGGTAATAATTGCAGATTGGCGAGCGATATTCATCAGAAAATGTATCGCAACAGCTGGAGGACAGGAAGTTTTCTGTATCTTCAGGATCTCAATTAAGCTCCTCCCAGAATTTACTGAAGCAAAAGCACCACTCAGATAAAACTTCACCAAGTAACATTACTTCCGATTGCTATTCAGATAGAAACTGCCAGTTCAATCCATCTGGATCTTTTGCACAGAGGAACTTGATGGGTAATTTATATGTAAAAGAAATTTCACAGAATATATGTATGAGTATTCGTTATGAGCATGTTTGTCTGCCTTTTGGTCTAATTATCAGACTTGATTGTATGAGTGCAGTTCAAAAACAAGTGGCTAATTTGCAAGAACTCATAAATGATGAAGGACAGCTTGGTCAACAAACATTGACTAGAAGATCTTCATATCCTTGTGAGAACTATGAGGTTGAAAAAAAGGGCTTAGGAAAAAGAAGTAAGGATACACTGGGTACATCAGTAGTGGTGGATGGCTCTTTTGTGTCGTCTCTTTCTTCTGATAATTCAGTTGAAGAAAGCAGCTTCCGACAACTTCAGGATGCAGTTAGTCAGGTACAGGATTATTTTCTGCCTTCCTTTTGTATGTATGGTTCATCAAGTTGAAATACCTTACCTCCAGCCATAGTTCTTTATACAAGCAACTTGTTTTTTTGCAATAGGACTTGTAGCAGCTTCTTCAATGTCATGTTTTTGGCATTTTGATTCCCTTAAATGGTCATAATCTTGGACTGAATAAATCAATGCTATAGTATTGGTACAAGCAATGCTTCTGTCTCCTGTTTCATTGGACATTAAAGCGTGTGTTATATTTTGGAGCTTACCTTATTTGCCCCCATTGTTGTTTCAGTTGGACGTGAAAACCAAACTGTGCATTAGAGATGGTTTGTACCGCCTGGCAAGAAGCGTGCAAAATAGACCAGTTTTCCCAAATGCGATGAATAGATACGAAGAAAGCCGGGATGTAAAGGATACACAAAATATGGAAACTTCGGGCAAGTACGTTGGGATTCTCATAAAAGACCATACTTTGTATAATCATTACTTTTTATTTGTGGCTTTGCCATTGTCCAGTAACATTTGATTAATGTTTGTCGAAATGTGTCTACTTTATCTCTGGCACAATCTCTTACCTTATAACTCAGTCTGAAATATTGAATCTTATTTCCCTGAAACAAACTTATCTTACGCTTTAAGAAGATATGCTGTGTAGATCAAAGAACTTGTTTATTTTATGATGAGCAACTGGGAAAACAGTTATTCTTGATGATTGTTGCAGTTGTATAGCTGATTTAGTAGTAACTTAACCGCTAATAGCCGGTAATTATTGAACATTATCCGGTCTTGATTGAGAATGGTCACATGTTAGTAGCATTACTTAAACTGCATTGGAGTTCTCTGTTGCCTTTCCATGTTGATATTTCTGTTTTGTAGGTTTGTTGATCATAGGAGCATTGAGACGCAGACAAATCCAATTGATCGTTCTATAGCACTCCTACTTTTTCACCAGCCATCAGACCAAGTATCTGGAACTGTTGACAATCCTCGCCAGTAAAATCTCATGTTAGCACGTGTTCCCTTTCTCTCCTGTGATTTGCTGTTTCACTCTTTTAACATGGTGACTCAAGTCTTGAGCAATTTGTGCCCTGCAGAACGAGAACCACAAGGCCTCTGCTAATAACTATGTTGGTTAATGTTACGAAAATTACTGGAGATGGCTCGTGGAGATTCAAGGATCACCTTTATTCAATATTGTAATCATCATCTCCGTGAATGCAGGAGCAGTCGTAAATGTTTATGCGATATGGTATGGTATGTACCACTTTAATCGTTAGCCAGCTGCAAGAAAAAAGTATGTACACCAGTTAACTAGCCAGCCTTGACTGTTGGTACCCCTATTGTGAATTCGTTCGTGAAGGTTGACTCTGTGTTGTTCTGACTAACATTTTGTGTCATCTCAGGACAAAGACGGATACTGACATTGACTTGTTTAACTGTGGAAGCCAATGGGTTTCACTTCTGTTTTCTTGTTTGGTAGCCATTTAAAAAAAGGAAAAGAAAAGGGTCAGTAACATTTTCCAACATTTGGATCAACTTTCAAGTATTGGTGCTAACAAAACCCTACCAACACTCCCATTTCCTTGGAGTATTGTTTGCAACTCTTTCCACTCTTCTCTAGGGGGTGGGGTTGTTTTGTGTTAGAGACAAAGGAGGCGGTTTTGCGAAGAGGAAAACATGGCTCATCACCTGACGATCTAGTGGAGGTGATGGGAATAGGTAGTGGATGAGATGGTGGTGGAGAGAAGAGTGAAAGAGATCTTGAGGGGGATTTTCTGATATGATTAAGGCCCCGTTCGGATCCTCTCTGGCTTCCCACTTAGGCCAGCTTCTTGAGGAGCCCGCACTAGCCAGCTTCTCGGGGAGCCAGCGCTGCGTTCGGCAGCAGCGCCTCCTCCAGCTTTGTTCACGAACAGTACCGCCACATAGATTTGAAAACAGAGAAAGTCAGGGGAAGGGGCAGCTCACGTTGAGCTAGGGGACGGGGCAAGGATGGTGTCGGGCCACGCCGTTGGGATGCTAGAGTTGCCGGGGGTGAGGCTAATTGCTGCTGGCCTGGACTAGTCCCCGGCGACGGGGTGGCGGCAGGGTTGGCGACGTGGACTGGCGGCCGGTGGCGGGTTTGCTTGCTGCTAGGGTTGGTGGCTCGAGTTGTTTTGCGTCGCTCGGTCCTCGCTCGCGTTTCTCTCGGCGAAACGGTAGCGCGTTGGTTCACTTCGGAATGGCACATTCCTGTAATTTGCATCAACTCCTCCCCATTTTTTAGAAGCTAGGATTCTGCCGCTCCACGAAAATACACTACGCTGAGACCTGCTTCGCGAAGCAGGCTTTCGAGAGCTGGAGCGTTCGTGGTGGCTTCTGCATGGAGATAGGTGAAGCTGGCTTGTGGAGACGATCCGAACGGGCCCTAAGGGAGTGCGTTTGGAGGAGCAGGGTTTCTATGAAAGGCTGGATCAGATGTGATTTCCATTGGCTTGGAGGGGATTCCATTTGATTCGGGGTTCAAGTGGCAGAGCAATTTTTTGGGGGTAGAGAGAGATTAGTAATGTGATAATTTGGAAACGGATCAATTAAAACCAATTAGCTTTTGTTGAGAGAGTAAATTCCATATTGGTTTTTGGGGAATTCGGGAAGAGGGTTGCTATTTCTCTCTTAGAGGGTGTGCGATATTTAGATGCAGCTATAGAAGTGAATCTCTTACCCTCTTTCTCGAGTTTGCTCCCTGTTGTATTTGCCATGGCTAACAGGGATGTTATGTGGACGGATGGGGAGGTGGAGAAGGTGGAGGGTAAGTGTGGAGAGTTAGGGCGTGTTCGGTAGTCGTCCATGAGTGGAAAATCCTCAACTCCAACGCCCAACTCCAGCAGCCAGCTTCCCATGTAAACTCCTGGAGTGATGGATCTGTTCGGTGCAACAGCCAGGCAGGCCAAAAGGCTAGAAAGAGCATATTCGACCTATTTGGAGTGGGCTAACAACCCAAGTTGTCTGTAAAATAAGCATGGGCTATAGACCCGGTTGGATGGGTGGATGTGAAAGAGGCACCTGTGGCTGTTTCCTCTGCTTGCTCATGGTTGTTTCCTCGTACCGCTTTCGGTCCAAGTCACTTGGTGGCGGTAGCCGGCCGTAAAAACTGTCAACTCCAGCTCTTTCGTTTTCTGGGAGTAGCAAATACCTAGCTCCACAACTCTGGTGAATTTGCACATAGCTAATAACCATCTTCTCACTTCCATAACCACGATTTGAAACGTCCGGCTCGGCTCCTGACTTGGACTTGAGGAGTTTAGGAGTTGGAGGGCTCCCGAACACGCCCTTAGTTATAGCAGTGGGGATACTGCCCCTTTGATCTGATGGCTTGCAAGTGCACATGGTTTTGCTGTAGCTTTCTTCAAGAACGAGTATCGATTCCACATGAAGCACATGAATTGGATACTTATCCCTTGTAATGACTTATGGAATTGTACCTGCAAGTAATTGTAGACTTGGAGCAAAGTGAGTACGAAGATAAATATTTTTTTTGGGTTGAGCGCGAACTAAAAGTAAATACCATAAACTAAAATAAATGAGAGAGATGGAAAGAGTAACACTTGGAAAGAAGATGAGTAAGGCGTTCTCAAGGAGTCTGGAATTCCCATTGGTATGTGTGTATTGCAACTTAAGCAACAATATAATACTCCCTCTGTAAACTAATATAAGAGTGTTTAGATAACTAAAATAGTGATCTACACACTCTTATATTAGTTACGGAGCTAACTGGATACTTGAGCCACTCGAAGTTTGAGTTGGGGGAATCTGGGCACAGAAAACTGAAAGCACATTTGCTCCCTTGGTGGTTTTGGTAATTAATAACAACATATAAGTCATTGAACTAATGTTTTCACCAAGTATATTTCAGGACAAGTTCAATGACAGGGATGGCTAAAGGATTGTGGAATTACCCCAAGATTCAAGGAAATAGGTTGGCCAAGCTTCAAACAAGAGGACTCTACATTTTACATTTGTGAGAAATCACTTTGAGTCCATAGGAAAGCCAATACTATTAAAAGGTGGTAAAGTTTTGATGGTGAACAATATGCTCAAACGTACACAAGTGTCAGTCACCAAAATATCCACAAACTCTCCCACCAAAGTCTGTCCTAAGCCAAATATGCAAAATCGGTGCAACCAACATTCCTATCCTGAACCCTAGACAGACTCAGCCAACCCTAACACTTCGGTGCAGCCAACACTGCACTCAGTGTCACCGAGTTGGGTTGCCAAGATTCTGTTACGTAAGTTCTCATTTTTGGTCCGATCGAAAATGGTGAATCGGCGTCACCGAGATTGGTAAATCTGACCGTTGGTCACCTTGTCGGTGCAACCGAGAATTGTATATCGGTCCCTCTGAGATTCAAAAGTTGCCACTTTTGGTCACTTCGGTACCACCGAGATTTACACATCGGTGTCACCGAGTCTGACTTGTTGTGTGTAACGGTTGGATTTTTGGGGATGCCTATATATACCCCTTCACCACCACCTACTCGAAAGAGAAGCACTCAGAACTATTCCATACCCATCCTACTCAGTTTTCTGAGAGAGAACCACCTACCCTTGTGTTGAGGTCAAGATCTTCCACTCCAACCATATGGATCTTGATTTCTAGCCTCCCCAAGTTGCTTTCCACCAATCCCATCTCTTCTACGAAGCCAAATCTGTGAGAGAGTGATTGTGTGTTGAGATTGAGGAGTCTATCATCTTGAAGCACAAGAGCAAGGAGTTCATCATCATTACCGAGCCTATTACCTTTTGGAGGGTGGTGCCTCCTAGATTGGTTAGGTGTCGCTTGGGAGCCTCCTACTTCGTGTTGTGGAGTGAACCAAGAAGTTTGTAAGGGCAAGGAGATCGCCTACTTCGTGAAGATCTACCCATAGTGAGGCTAGTCCTTAGTGGACGGAAGCCGCATGGAATAGTCAAAGTTGATTCTTCGTGGAACCCTCTGTGGGTAGAGCCCTCCGTGGACTCTCGTGACTGTTACCCTCCATGGGTTGAAGACTCCATGAACATGGACGTACTATAGCACCACCTATCGGAACCACGGGAAAAATCATCGTGTCATCACTTGTGTTTGCTTTCCTAACCCTCTCTTTACTTACATGTGTAATGTCTTTACTTTCCGCTTCTACACTCTTAGACATGCATGTGTAGGGTGTTACTTGATATGCTATGAATCCTAAAACTTGACAAGAACTAAAATAGGAAAAAGTCAAAACTTTTATTTGGTCAAGTAGTCTAATCACCCCCCTCTAGACCTACTTTCGATCCTACAAAAACGTTCCACTCTAGGCGGAATCCATACCACACACTTACGAGTCAATCATAACCCCACCTTGTCCACTTCTTGGTTCAAACCTCATAAGAAGAGACGATCACGGTTACGCGCACGGTTGGTGTATTTTAATTGTGTTTAGTGTCAGGTTCTCTATAATGGATATTATAATTTTCAAGTCGCCACATAACCGCGATTACGACTTTCCGAAAGATTTAACCTTGCAAGGGTGCTCTACTCGTCCATCAAAAATTAACCATAAGCTGCTTTGAAAGACCTCAAAGTTAGCCCAAATATGCTTGGAATCCCAGTGCACAAGACATTCGACCAAGGTAAAACAAATTCAGCAGAACCTCCCGCCACGACTCCAATTTACTTGACGTTTGTCCTATATATTTTGTACCTACAAAGTGGGCTTTGTGGAATTTATCGCGTTCACGCACTTCTTTTTGTTGATAATCCCTCAGGTAACGTCTTTTGGAGCAATATCCATTTAATGGAGAAGATCCCCAAAAATGGCAGTGGAATCACATATTAAAGGTGATAAACACTTCCCATAAAAAAATCAAGCAAGAAGGCCAAAGAAACAAGTGTCGTCGCGCTTCTAAAGCGAACGACGACGTTCCATTCGTCAGGATAGCTTGCATGAGTGGTCGCTTGGCGCGCCCCCGCCTCTGGGAGATCAACTATTTTCACCTCATCAAAGCGGATCGTAGATCAGACGAACAAAGACTCCAGAAACTCATCGAGAAGGCAGAACCCTAGCCTCCAGAGCTCATCCAGAGGGAGGATCGACTGCTAGAAGAAGAGGATTCCTCTCACCGCGAGGGAACGACATCATCATCATCATCATCATCATCATAATCATCATCATCATCTACATCATCACCACCATCATCATTCGCATCCTTATCATCTGCAATATCAAGAACCCTAGTGGATCCTTAGGTGTATCGTTTGTCCATGTATTCCATTACCGTTACCTTGACGATTGTTGTTCCCATGTGTGAGTAGACCCCTAGTTCTCGGGGATATGGATGATCCTTGGTATGTGTAGGGTTCGAAATTTTTATTATGGATATGATATCCTCAGTTGAACACTTAGTTTAGTAACTTCCTGAATGTTGTAAAGGGGACCCACTCAACATTTGTGCCTTTATTGGCGACAAAGTATATCACTGTTTTTGCATAGGTTTAGGATGTGGAGGTAATTTAAGGTGACAGTAAAAGCCTACTGCTCCTAACCTTTACAAGTGACTAGGGCTTACAGAGAACCCTTAGCGAGGCCGCGTCCATGGGGAAACCCTTAATTATCATGAGTTGTAACCCACAGGGGGAGAGTATGGTGGTGGCATGAGTGGCACGAAGTCTACCATGAGTAGAACATGTTTTGTACTCGGCTCCGCCTAGCATAATCGTCAATAGTGACTCAAGTATACGCTCCATGCTATGCTTATGCATAGTAGTACTAGAAACATACCAATGGGACTCTAGACTCCTTGAGAACGCCTTTTTAATTTTGTTACCATTTTTGTCTTTTATTTACTTTTATGTTATTCGGTTACAAATCACCATTTTACTCAAACCTTATTCAAATTCGCCCTCACTCTGCTTTAACTCTAGAATTATCTGCAGGCACAAAGTTACATAATTATCTACAAGGTGCAAAAGCCTGATTGCTGTGCTTCCTGTGGGATCGATACTCTTACTTCGAAAAGGCTACAACTAAACCCTGTGCACTCGCAGGCTATCAGCTTTTGTGGCGCCGTTGCCGGGGAGCTGAGCGCTTTTGGGCCTTGCCTAGAGTTTTGAATTATTTTGTGATCTAGCTGTTTTTTGCAGACAAAGATCACCCATGATCTTTCAAAAACAAGTTTATCGGGAGGTGGTGAGTTAGTAGTAGGACCAGCTCGAGTAGAGAACTTTATGACAACTAGTCCTGACCTACCTGGTAAAGCATATGAGATAAACCCTCAGTTAATTGCTATGATAAAAGAAGATATATTCCTGTTGGAAATATGCCCTAGAGGCAATAATAAATTAGTTATTATCATATTTCCTTGTTCATGTTAATCGATTATTATCCATGCTATAATTGTATTGATCGGAGACTTAAATGCATGTGTGGATACATAGACAAAACCATGTCCCTAGTATGCCTCTAATGGACTAGCTCGTTGATCAAAGGATGGTTAAGGTTTCCTAGCCATGGACATGAGATGTCATTTGATAACGGGATCACATCATTAGGAGAATGATATGATGGATAAGACCCAAACTACAAACATAGCATATGATCGTGTCAATTTATTGCTACTGTTTTCTGCATGTCAAGTATATGTTCCTATGACCATGAGATCATGCAACTCACGGATATCGGAGGAGTGCCTTGTGTGTATCAAACGTCGCAACGTAACTGGGTGACTATAAAGGTGCTCTACAGGTATCTCCGATGGTGTCTATTGAGTTGGCATGGATCGAGACTGGGATTTGTTACTCCGTGTGACGGAGAGGTATCTCAGGGCCCACTCGGTAATACGACATCACAACAAGCCTTGCAAGCAATGTGGCTAAGTGTTAGTCACGGGATCTTGTATTACGGAACGAGTAAAGAGACTTGCTAGTAACGAGGTTGAACTAGGTATGGAGATACCGACGATCGAATCTCGGGCAAGTAACATACCGAAGAACAAAGGGAACGTTATACGGGATTAACTGAATCCTTGACATAGAGGTTCGACCGATAAAGATCTTCGTAGAATATGTAGGAACCAATGTGGACGTCCAGGTCCCGCCATTGGTTATTGACCGTAGAGGTGTCTCGGTCATGTCTACATAGTTCTCGAACCCGCAGGGTCTGCACACTTAAGGTTCGGTGACGTTTCGGTAGTGTAGAGTTATGTATGGTGGTGACCGAAGTTTTTTCGGAGTCCTGGATGAGATCCCGGACGTCACGAGGAGCTCCGGAATGGTCCGGAGGTAAAGATTCATATATAGGAAGTCCCAGTTTGGGTTTCCGGAAAAGTTTCGGGCTCATCGGTAGTGTACCGGGAGTGCCGGTAGTGTACCGGGAGTGCCGGTAGTGTACCGGGAGGCCTCCGGGAGGGGTATTTCGACCCCAAGAGGTCCATGGCTTATGGGAGAATAATAACCAGCCCTTAGTCGGCTGGGAAAACATCCACAAAGGCCCATGGCGCAGGAGAGAAAGTCCTAAAGCAAAAAGTGGAAAATCAGCCAATAGGAGGCAATCCTACTCCAACTAGGATTGGAGGTGAAGTAGGATTGCTTCCCACCTCCTATTTTGGCCGACCCAAAGGCCTTGGCTGCCTCTCCTCTCCTCTCCTCCTATATATACTAGTGCATTGGGTGGTTTTTGGACAGAATTTCTGGCCACGTGCTACCCGTTTCACCGGTGCACAGTTTCTCCTCTAGATCGGTTTTCCGCAGCGCTTAGGCGAAGCCCTGTCGGAATCACTCCACCACCATCACCGGAGCGCGGTCACGCTGCCGGTGAACTCTCTCTCCTCTCCACCTCCTCTTGCTGGATCAAGATGGTGGAGATCGTCATCAAGCTGCACGTGTGCTGAACGCGGAGGTGCCGTCCGTTCGGCGCTAGATCGGAAGGACCGTGATCGAGATCGCGAGACAGTTCGTGATGAGATCGCGAAACGGATCGTGATGAGTTCACGGGACAGATCGTGATCAAGATCATGAGACGGATCGTGATGAGATCACGGGACGGATCGTGATGAGTTCACGGGACGGATCGTGATTGGATCGCGGGACGGATCGTGATGAGATCGCGGGACGCTCGGCGATTTGGATCGCGAAGATGTTCGACTACACCAACCGCGTTTCTTAACGCTTCCCGCTTAGCGATCTACAATGGTATGTAGATCCACTCTCCCTCTCGTAGATGCTCATCACCATGGATAGGTTTGCGTGTGCGTAGGAAATTTTTTGTTTCCCATGCGACGTTCCCCAATAGTGGCATCATGAGCTAGGTTGATGGTTCGATGAGATCTCGAGTAGAACACAAAAGGTTTGTGAGCGTTGATGCTTAGATTGCTTCCTCCCTTGGTCGTATTTTGGTTCAGTGGGATTGTGAGATGAAGCGGCCCGGACCAACATTACTCGTACGCTTACGAGAGACCGGTTCCCTCGACGCAACTTGTTGCCTAGATGGCTTGCGGGTGACAGTTTCTCTCAATTTAGTTGGATCGGATTCGACAAAGGCGGTCATTGAGAAGGTTGAAAAGCAAACTAGTGTATCACCATTGTGGTTTATGCGTAGGTGAGAATTGTTCTTGCTAGATACCCGTAGCAGCCACGTAAAACATGCAACAACAATTAGAGGACGTCTAACTTGTTTTTGCAGGGTATGTTGTGATATGATATGGCCAATTACATGATGTGATATATGTGATGCATGAGATGATCATGTGATGTATAGATTATCACGACTTGCATGTCGATGAATACGGCAACCGGCAGGAGCCATAGGGTTGTCTTTAATTATTGTATGACCTGCGTGTCAATCATTAAGCGCTATGTAATGCTTTACTTTATCGCTACGGTAGCAATAGTAGTAGAAGCATGCAGGGTGTGACAACCCCGATGGCGACACGTTGATGGAGATAAAGATGATGGAGATCATGGTGTCATGCCGGTGACGATGGAGATCATGCCGGTGCTTTCATGATGGAGATCAAAAGCACAAGATCATGGCCATATCATGTCACTTATGGTTTGCATGTGATATTAATCCTTTTATGCACCTTGTTTTGCTTAGGACGACGGTAGCATTATAAGGTGATACCTCACTTAATTTTAAGATAAATTGTGTTCTCCCCGAGTGTGCACCGTTGCGAAAGTTCGTCGTGTTGAGACACCACGTGATGATTGGGTGTGATAGACTCTACGTTCACATACAACGGGTGCAAGCCAGTGTTGCACACGCAGAACACTCGGGTTAAACTTGACGAGCCTAGCATGTACAGACATGGCCTCGGAACACGAGAGACTGAAAGGTCGAACATGAGTCATATAGTAGATATGATCCACATAATGATGTTCACCATTGCAGCCACCTCAACTCACGTGATGATCGGACTTGAGTTGGTGAAGTTGGATCATGTATCACTCGAATGATCGGAGGGATGTCAATTTGAGTGGGAGTTCTTAAGTAATATGATTAATTGAACTCATTATCATGAACATAGTCAAAGTGTCTTTGCAAATTATGTTGTATATTACTAGCTCACACTGTAGCTCCCTTGTATTTTTATATGTTCCTAGAGAAATAGAATTGAAAGATGATGGTAGCAATATTGCGGACTGGGTCCGTGATCTGAGGATTGTCCTCATTGCTGCACAGAAGTCTTATGTCCTTAATGCACTGCTCGGTGCGCCGACCCCTCTAGCGTCGTCTGTAGATGTTGTGAACATCTGACAGGCACGTTCTGATGACTACTTGATAGTTTAGTGCGTCATGCATTACGACTTAGAATTGAGGCTCCAAAACGTTTTGAACGTCACGGAACATATGAGATGTTTCTAAGAGCTGAAATTAGGATCTCAGGCTCGTGCCCGTGTTGCGAGATATGAGATCTCCAACAAGATTCTTTGCCTGCAAGATGAAAGATAATAGCTCAAGCGTTGAGCATGTACTCAGATTGTCTGGATGCTACAATCGCTTGAATCAAGTGGGAGTTGATCTTCCAGATAGGATAGTGATTGACATAATTCTCCAAGTCACTGTCACTAAGCTACTAGAACTTGGTGATGAACTATAAATTGCCAGGGATAGAAATAATGATTCCTGAGCTGTTCGCGATGTTTGACACTGCGAAGGTAGAAATCAAAAAGGAGCGTCAAGTGTTGATGGTTAATCAAACCACTAGTTTCGAGAAGGGCAAGAGCAAGGAGGGAAACTTCATGGATAGCAAGTCAGTTGCTGCTCCAGTGAAGCAACCCAAATTTGAACTCAAACCCGAGACTAAGTGCTTCTATTATGAGGTGAGCAGCCGCTGAAGCGGAACAACCCTAGATGCTTGGTAGATAAGAAGGCTGGCAACATCGATAGAAATATATTTGATATACGAGTTATTAATGTGTACCTTGCTAGTACTCCTAGTAGCACCTGGGTATTGGATACCGGTTCGGTTGCTAAATGTTAGTAACTCGAAATAAAAGCTACGGGATAAACGGAGAACTTGCTAAGGGTGAGGTGACGATATGTGTTGGAAATGTTTCCAAGGTTGATGTGATCAACATCGCACGCTCTCTTTACCTTCAGGATTAGTGACGAACCTGAATAAATGTTATTTGGTGTTTTGCGTTGAGCATGGACATGATTAGATCATGTTTGTTGCAATACGGTTATTCATTTAAAGCTAGAGAATAATGGTTATTCTATTTACATGAATAATACCTTCAATGGTCATGCACCCAGTGAGAATGGTTTGTTGAAATCTTGATCGTAGTAATACACATGTTCATAACATTGATGTCAAAAGATACAAAGTTAATAATGATAGTACCACATATTTGTGGCACTACCGCAGAATGTCATATTGGTATAAAGCGCATGAAGAAACTCCATGCTGATGGATCTTTGGACTCATTCGATTTCGAATCGGTTGAGACATGCGAACCATGCCTCTTGGGCAAGATGACTAAAGGATCCCGTTGGATGGAGCGGGCAAGTTATTCATTGGAAATGATACATGTTGATGTATGCAATCCAGTGAGTCTTGTAGCGTGCAGTGGATATCGTTATTTTCTTACCTTCACTGATGATTTGAGTAGATATAGTGTATATTTACTTAATGAAACACAAGTCTGAATCATTTGAAAGGTTCAAGAAAATTCAGAGTGAAGTTTAAGATCATAGTGACAAGAAGATAAAAATGACTGCGATATGATCGTGGAGGTGAATGTCTGAGTTACGAGTTTGGCATACAACTTAAGACAATGTGAAATTTGTTTCACAACTAACGCCACCTGGAACACCATAGTGTGATGGTGTGTCTGAACATCATAGTCATGCTCTATTGGATATGGTGCGTGCTATGATGTCTCTTATCGTTTTAATACTATAATTTTGGGGTTATGCATTAGAGACAACTACATTCACTTTAAATAGGGCACCATCTAAATCCATTGAGATGACACCGTGTGAATTATGGTTTGACAGAAACCTAACTGTCATTTCTTAATGTTTGGGGCTGCGATGCTTGTGTGGAAAATGTTTTCACATAATAAGCTAGAACCCAAAGCGGACAAATGTATCTTCATAGAATACCCTAAGAACAGATGGGTATGCCTTCTATCTCAGATCCGAGTGCAAAGTGTTTGTTGCTAGAACTAGGTCCTTTCTCGAGAAAAAGTTTCTCTCGAAAGAATTGAGTGGGAGGAAGATAGAACTTGATGAGGTTATTAAACCTTTGTTCAACCAGAGAATAGCGCAGCGCAGAAAGATGTTTCTGTGAAGCCTACGTTAGTTGAAGTGGAAGTTAATGATGATGATCATGAAACTTCAGGATCAAGTTACTATCGAACTTCGTAGGTCGACAAGGATGTGTACTGCTCCTAAGCAGTACGACAACTCTGTCTTGGAGGTCATGTTGTTGGACAACGATGAACCTACGAGCTATGGAGAAGCGATGATGGGCCCGGATTCCGACAAATGGTTGGAGGCCATGAAATCCGAGATAGGATCCATGTATGAAAACCAAGTATAGACTTTGGTAGACTTGCTCGTTGGACAGCAGGTCGTTGAGTACAAATGGATCTTTAAAATGAAGACAAACACTGATGGTGAATGTCACTATTTGTAAAGCTCGACTTGTTGCAAAGATGTTTGTGACAAGTTGAAGGAGTTGACTACAATGAGACTTTCTCACTCGTAGTGGTGCTAAAGTCTGTTGGAATTATGTTAGCAGTTGCTGTGTTTTCAATTATGGAATCTGGCAGATGGATGTCAAAACATCGTTTCCTTAACGGTTTACTTGAGGAAAGGTTGTATGTGATACAACCAAAAGGTTTTGTCAGGCCTAAGGATGCTAAAAGGTGTGCAAGCTTTGGTGATCCTTCCATTGACTGAAGCAAGCATCTCGGAGTTGGAATATACGCTTTGATGAGGTGATCAAAGTTTTGATGTTTATACAAAGTTTACGAGAAACTTTTATTTGCAATAAAGTTAGTGGGAGCACTATAGAATTTCTGATAAGTATATGTGGATGACATATTGTTGATCAGAAATAATGTAGAGTTTCTGGAAAGCATAAAACGGTCATTTGGAAAGTGATTTTCAAAGGAAGACCTGGATGAAGCTACCTAATTGTTGAGCATCAAAATCTATGGAGATAGATCAAGATGCTCGATGAGACTTTCAATGAGTGCATACCTTGACAAGATTTTGAAAGAGTTCAAAATGGATCAGTCAGAGAAAGAGTTCTCGCCTGATTTGTAAGGTGTGAAAGTTGAGTGAGACTCAAAGCTCAAAAACGGCAGAAGAAAGATAAAGGACGAACGTCGTCCCCTATGCCTTAGACATAGGCTCTATATTATGCCATGCTGTGTACCGCACCTGTGTGTGCCTTGCCATGAGTCCGTCAGGGGGTACAAGAGTGAACTAGGAGTGGATCACTGGACAACGGTCAAGATTATCCTCAATAACTAAGAGACTGAGGAGATGTTTCTTGATTATGGAGGTGATAAAGAGTTTGTCGTAAGGAGTTACGTCGATACAAGCTTTAACACTAATCCGGATGACTCGTAGTAGCAATCTGGATACGTATAGTGGAGCAGCCATTTGGAAATAGTACCAAGTGGAGTGTGGTAGCAGTGTTTACGGTTTGACATAGAGATTTGCAAAGTACACACAGATCTGAATATCGCAGACCCGTTGACTATAAGACCTCTCTCACATGCAAAGCATGATCGAGCCCCAGAACTCATTGGGTGTTAGATTCATAACAATGCGAATCACATTGTGATGTGAACTAGATTATTGACTCTATTGCAAGTGGGAGACTGTTGGAAATATGCCCTAGAGGCAATAATAAATTAGTTATTATCATATTTCCTTGTTCATGATAATCGTTTATTATCCATGCTATAATTGTATTGATCAGAGACTTAAATGCATGTGTGGATACATAGACAAAACCATGTCCCTAGTATGCCTCTAATGGACTAGCTCGTTGATCAAAGGATGGTTAAGGTTTCCTAGCCATGGACATGAGATGTCATTTGATAACGGGATCACATCATTAGGAGAATGATATGATGGATAAGACCCAAACTACAAACATAGCATATGATCATGTCAGTTTATTGCTACTGTTTTCTACATGTCAAGTATATGTTTCTATGACCATGAGATCATGCAACTCACGGATATCGGAGGAGTGCCTTGTGTGTATCAAACGTTGCAACGTAACTGGGTGACTATAAAGGTGCTCTACAGGTATCTCCGATGGTGTCTGTTGAGTTGGCATGGATCGAGACTGGGATTTGTTACTCCGTGTGACGGAGAGGTATCTCAGGGCCCACTCGGTAATACAACATCACAACAAGCCTTGCAAGCAATGTGGCTAAGTGTTAGTCACGGGATCTTGTATTACGGAACGAGTAAAGAGACTTGCTAGTAACGAGGTTGAACTAGGTATGGAGATACCGACGATCGAATCTCGGGCAAGTAACATACCGAAGAACAAAGGGAACGTTATACGGGATTAACTGAATCCTTGACATAGAGGTTCGACCGATAAAGATCTTCATAGAATATGTAGGAACCAATGTGGACGTCCAGGTCCCGCCATTGGTTATTTACCGTAGAGGTGTCTCGGTCATGTCTACATAGTTCTCGAACCCGCAGGGTCTGCACACTTAAGGTTCGGTGACGTTTCGGTAGTGTAGAGTTATGTATGGTGGTGACCGAAGTTTTTTCAGAGTACCGGATGAGATCCCGGACGTCACGAGGAGCTCCGGAATGGTCCAGAGGTAAAGATTCATATATAGGAAGTCCCAGTTTGGTTTCCGGAAAAGTTTCGGGCTCATCGGTAGTGTACCGGGAGTGCAGGTAGTGTACCGGGAGTGCCGGTAGTGTACCGGGAGGCCTCCGGGAGGGGTATTTCGACCCCAAGAGGTCCATGGCTTGTGGGAGAATAATAACCAGCCCTTAGTGGGCTGGGAAAACAGCCACAAAGGCCCATGGCGCAGGAGAGAAAGTCCTAAAGCAAAAAGTGGAAAATCAGCCAATAGGAGGCAATCCTACTCCAACTAGGATTGGAGGTGAAGTAGGATTGCTTCCCACCTCCTATTTAGGCAGACCCAAAGGCCTTGGCTGCCTATCCTCTCCTCTCCTCCTATATATACTAGTGGATTGGATGGTTTTTGGATAGAATTTCCGGCCACGTGCTACCCGTTTCACCGGTGCACAGTTTCTCCTCTAGATCGGTTTTCCGCAGCGCTTAGGCGAAGCCCTGTCGGAATCACTCCACCACCATCACCGGAGCGCGGTCACGCTGCCGGTGAACTCTCTCTCCTCTCCACCTCCTCTTGCTGGATCAAGATGGTGGAGATCGTCATCAAGCTGCACGTGTGCTGAACGCGGAAGTGCCGTCCGTTCGGCGCTAGATCGGAAGGACCGTGATCGAGATCGCGAGACAGTTCGTGATGAGATCGCGGAAAGGATCATGATGAGTTCGCGGGATAGATCGTGATCAAGATCGTGAGACGGATCGTGATGAGATCGCAGGACGGATCGTGATGAGTTCACGGGACGGATCCTGATTGGATCGCGGGACGGATCGTGATGAGATCGCGAGACGCTCGGCGATTTGGATCGCGAAGATGTTCGACTACACCAACCGCGTTTCTTAACGCTTCCCGCTTAGTGATCTACAAGGATATGTAGATCCACTCTCCCTCTCGTAGATGCTCATCACCATGGATAGGTTTGCGTGTGCGTAGGAATTTTTTTGTTTCCCATGCGATGTTCCCCAACAATTCCAAGGTGAGGCAATTGAATGTCCTTATGAGCATATTGATAATTTTAATCTTGCACGTGTAACTCTTCAGTTGCAGGAGTTAAACCAATGACGAGATCAAAGCAAAACTATTTCCCTATTCTCTCCAGGGAGCAGCTACAAGATGGTTAAGATGCCAAGACATAAATACACCGAGTAACTGGCCAGAATTACCAGCTGCATTTTCTTCTTATTATTTTCCTGAAGGGAAGCTATATACAATCAGAAGGAAGATAAGAAGCTTTGGGCAGCAGGAAGGTGAGAAGCTAGTAGATGCATATATTAGGTATCATGAAATACTTCTTGCATGCCCTGAACATCATTATAGTGACATTTTAATAGTCAACTTCTTTTATGGTGGGATTAATTCACAAAGTAAACAAGCTTTAGATCTTGCTTCTAAAGGTTCCTTGTTGGTAACTAAGATATCAGATGCTTGGAGTTTTGCTTGAGAGGATGAGGTACAATTCTAAGAATTGGTACCTTTGTTGGAAGGAAAAGAGTAAAGTTGATCCTGTTTATGATATTTTTAAATCTTTCCTTAGAACTTCGAAAGTAAAAGATTTACGTCGTGAGCAAAATATTGGAACTTACCCTATGCTGCATGTTCTAAAAGATTTTTCCATGTTCTCAAACTTACCAGAGAAGAAGTACTTAAAATTCAGCACATAATCTAAGGCTATTCACATGGTGGAAGCTATAAAGAAACATACTACTCCGCCTGAAAGGCAAAAAGAAGCGTATTGTAAGCCCAGTGGCAAAAAGTTGGAAGGAACACTCTCAAAAAAGGGAAGAAGAATGTCAAGATGGAACAATGTGGGACTCCACCCTATCTCATCATAATTAAAGATCTTCTACATCTATACTGGTGGTGAATAAAGAGGTCCATTTCGATAGAGACACCACTTCTTATCTTAAAGGGTGTATGGAAGGTAAAAATGCAGGTAAGCAAATTTTATCATGTTCCTTTGGATGTAAGACATATTTTGGATTGTGTGACCCTGGTTCACTGATTAATATTATTCCTTATAGTCTTTATGCTAAAATTTATGATGAGATTTCTCCTTGCACCCTTGAGCCTACTAACGTTATTGTCAAGCATGCTGATAAAACAGATAGGAAACCCTGCAACATCCTTAAAGATGTCGACATCATAATAGGCTCTCTCATTTATCCCATTGATATCTATGTACTAATGATCTTCGAGGAGAAAGATTGTCCTATTGTTTTTGGAACCTCATTTTCGAATGTTGCAGGAGCCTGCATAAAGAAGAAATCTATCTCCATGAAGTGGGGAGATGAGATGATACAGTTCCCATTTTCCTCTGTATTAAGCAAGCCATATGAAGGGGAAGTTCGGGATAATGAGGAACATGAATTAAATCAACTAGCTGAAATCCATCTCCAAAGACCCGACGATGAAGTTGAACACGTATTGGTTAGTCCAGGATCCGTATAAGAAGATGAATGTATAGAGGAGATCGAGATGATAATGGATACTACACAAATTAGTATGCCCGCGTCTTAACAAGGTTTATGAAGCACTTGAAAGAAAGGGATATGAAGATTTACCTCCTTCAAACCATTACCCAAAGGGTTGTGGTATGAGTTTATCGATAATATTCCCTATTATTGTTAATGCTAACCTTTTAGGTAAGAGAAAGAGAAACTCTTAGCAGTGCTGAGTAAGCATCAAAAGGCTTTGGGATACACAATCCGGGACGTAAAATGGATGCATCCTTCTATATATTCTCATTCAATACCTATTGAATAAAGGGCTAAACCCATAATTGAGAGCAAACGAAGACTTTGTCCGGCGTCCAAAAATGTGGTAAGAAAAGAAATAATACGTCTCCTTGATGCAGCGGTGATTTACCCATATCTGATAGTAAATGGGTAAGTCCAGTCCATTGCATTCCTTAGTAACTAATAAACACAATGACCTAGTACCTACTAGGGATGTTACTGGATATGGAATGTGTGTTGATTTAAGGAAGTTAAATAAATATACGAAGAAGGATCACTACCCATTGCCATTCATAAATAAGATATTGGAGAGATTGGCCAACAACTCTTATTCTTTCTACCTTGATGGATATTCTAGGTTTTCTCAAATACCCTTCCGACCTGAAGATCAAGAAAAGACCACCTTCACTTGCCAGTACAGTACATACACATATCGTAGAATGCCCTTTGCCCTGTGTAATGGACCACCCTCGTTTCAGAAGTGCATATCTATTTTTCTATATTACATTTAAAAAACTATTGAAGTGTTCATGGACAATTTTTTTGTACAAGGCACATCCTTTGATATTTGTCTCTATAATTTCACAAAAGTTCTACAAAGATGTGAGGTAACAGGTTTCGTGCTAAATTGGGAGAAGAGTCATTTTATGGTCACTGAAGGCGTGGTGTTGGGACATAGTCTCGGGAAAGAGTATTGAGATAGACCAAGATAGGATTGATGTAATAGAAAATTTACCTTATTCTCAAGATGCGAAAGGTATGCAAACTTTATGGCATAAGCTAGTTTCTATAACAGTTTTATTAAAGATTTCTCCAAAATATCTAAACCTCTGATTGACCTGTTGCACAAAGATGTGCCTTATTCTTTTGATAAGATCCGTGTCCATGCTTATGAGAAATTAAGAGATGCCTTGATCACAGCCCCCATCATGTGACCTCCAAAGTGGGATCAACCCTTCGAGATCATGTGTGATGCTAGTAATTATGCCGTTGGTGTTGTTCTAGGACAGCGTGCTGATAAAAAACTTAACGTGATCTTTTATGCTACTAGGAGTTTGGATGAAGATCAAGTACACTTGGAAACTACTGAAATAGAATTGCTAGCTATTGTTTTTGCATGTGGCAAATTTTGTCCTTATATTATTAATTCGAAAGTGATAGTTCAAACTGATCACCGTACCTTATGTTACCTCCTTGCAAAGAAGGACGCTAAACGAGAGTTGATTAGGTGGATATTACTACTTCAGGAGTTTGATTGAAGATAGAAGACCACAAAGGGCAAGACAACCCAGTAGCAGACCACCTATCACATATGGAAAGAATACCTTATGATCCATCACCTATAAATGAATCCTTTCGAGGTGAGAGTTTGGCTATGATTAAAAAGATAGAACCTTGGTTTGTAGATTATGCTAACTTTCTTGTAGGAAAGTACATGCCACCGACATGAGTTATCATCAAAGGAAAAGGTTCTTTAGTGACCCGAAGTATTATTTCTGGGATGACCCATTTCTCTATAGACATGGACCAGATGACATGTCAAGGTGTCGTGTCCCAGAACATGAGATGAATGCTATACTTGAAGGGTGCCATAGTAGACCTTATGCAGGACATCATGCTGGAGGTAGCATTGCCGCCAAGGTGCTCCAATTAGGGTTTTACTAGCCTACACTCTTTAGTGATGCTCACATGTTTGTTAAACATTGTGACTTGTGTCAATGCACATGTAACATTGGAAGGAGACAAGAAACGCCTGTGAACTATAGTCTAGTTTGTGAACCTTTTGATATTTTGGGATTGGACTACTTAGGACCTTTCCCTGTCTCAGATGGGTACACTCATATTGTTGTGACTGTAGATTATGTTACAAAATGGTTTGAGGCCCTTCCAACCAAGCATGCAGACCCGGCTACTTCATTCAGGATGATAAAAGATATCATACCACCCAGGTTTGGAGTTCCTAAAATTCTTATCACCGAGGTGGATGCCATTTTATACAGGAAATATTCAGAAGAGTGCTTCCAAAGTATGGAGTGACTCACCGAGTGGCTTCACCATATCATCCACAAACTAGTGGGTAGGTGGAAGTCTCTAATAGGGAAATAAAGACAATATCGTAGAAGACGGTGGAGAAGTCGAGGAAAGATTGGATAACAAAGCTGAACTAAATGCTCTGGGCTTATCGCATTGCCTACAATAATCCCATGGGGATGTTACCATTTAAAATGGTGTATAGTAAGGATTGTAATATACCTTTAGAACTAGATCATAAAGCTTTTCGGGCAATAAAAAAATATCAATCTTAACCTTAAAGAAGTTGGAGAAAAGAGGAGCTTATGAGAGTGCAAGGTTGTTCAAATAAAAGGTTAAAATGTGGCATGATTGTAAGATACTGAAATGAACTTTCACTGCGGGGGACAAGGTCCTCATATTTAATTCTCATCTCAAGTTGTTTCTAGGAAGCTCAGGTCTCGCCAGGAAGGGCCCAATGAGATATAAGAGGTGTACAATTCCGGAGCTATTGACCTCAAAGGAGGGAAGCATGGTCCCTGGATCATGAATGGACAATGCCTAAAGAAATATCTTGCGGATGGACCAAAGGAGGAGCTGCATATTGAAGAGGCGAGTTTCCTCACGACCAAGCAAGCCGAGGCCCTTCATAAGGAACAACGAGTATAAAACAACACTCCGGTAAGGTAGATGTGAATAGGTAGATAGAAATTATTTTGTTTTGATAGACTTGTTAAATCTCACATCTCAGAAGTTTGAATTTTAGCCTCTAGTTGGGAACATTGGCACTAATCTTTCAGGACTAATTGTTTTCTAAGGAAGAAACTGGCACATCGGCCAATAGAACTAAAGATGAAGTTCCAAACGACCGCGAGTGCTCGTTTGTGCGGTCACATGAGATGTAGACAAAAGAGTCATAGGATAAAGAGAAAATGATGACATTCCAAAAGGATGTAGACACTCATTTGAGCGGTCGTTTGGAATGCCCTCAGCTAGCGTCGCGAGAACAAAGTCAAAGAGTATGTTCCCGACGACCGGAGGCACCCGTTTGAGTGGTCATTTGGTACCTTCTCTACGACTGGTGTGTAAGAGAGAGAGAGAGAGAGATTGAGCACCAGGTCAAACGACCGGCCATATGAGAGCGAGCGCTCGCATGGAAGGCCGTCGTTGATCCGGCTATCGCGATCCTTTCCTGATTTCATTTTGATTTCTTTCTAACTAACTTTTTATCTCATATATCATGATTACCTATAGTATTAGCCTTTATAAAAATGAGGAGGACGTCCATAAACCTAAAACATATACTCTCTCATCTTATTTGCTTTCCATCTCCTCAAAAAAGCGTTTAGTTGCACGTAACAAGCACGATCACCGCTGTGAGAAACAAAACCTCGCCCACCTGTGATTGCATCATCCCATTCCCCAACTTGGACGATGTTGTACCCTTAGTGTGGGAAGACCTAAGGAAGCTTAGCATCAAGAAATAACCTCGTGAGGATAAGAATGACATGGAGGAGAAGGTCGAGGTGGTAGAGATTGAGGAGGAAGAACAAGCAAAAGAGGGAGACGATGACACAATTCCAGAAGGGTACCCTCCTAATACTTACCAATTCAATATCCGTGGATCTATTATGTTATTTCCTTTGGGTCCTCCTCAATCCAAGTGGGGAAAAGAGCCACCAACTCCAGAGGAGATGAAGGAAAAGATTCAGGATTTGGAGAAGGTTTCCAACGCTTGTGTTAGTGTGATCGAAGATGGGATTGATTCTTACTGGTTGATGAGCAAGGATTTGGAAGCAAGAGTGGATGGTCTTTTCATAAGATCGGACTTATGATTGATACTCTTAACAACAACACTGCACAACTTGAGTTTTTGACCCAGGTTTTACATGATAAGCAAGCCGTGATCGAGGAGCTCAAGAACAAGCTTAAGAGCATCTGCGCCGCCTTCGAGGGATGAGTGAGCATGAAACACTTAGTGCCTGGACATCCCTGGATTGATTGTAAGCTTGGGGGAGATTCATGTGCACTTTGTATATTTACTCTTTCCGCATTTACCTTTCCTTTAGATTAGAGAATAAGCTTTATTTTCAATAAGGTTGAACTATCAATTTTTTCTCTTGAATAAGGGATGATCCCTTCCAATGAGTTTAAGGATATTTTTATGTGTGTGGTCATTTCTTTCTTCTAAAGAACGTGCTTGATGGTTGTTGTGACCGTGCATATTTACTTACATAATGATTAGAAATCCCCCACATCTAGTTGTGTAGATTTTTGAAGGGATATACAAAAACTATATGTGCTAGCTCATTGAAGGGTTCAACTTACCTAAGGGCAATCAAACAAAATTAATCCTCTACTCAAATACCTTGGGAAATGAAGTCTCTCTGAGAAATAAGTCTGGCTTACACTTAAAGTTTTTCGTTGAGCCTTCAGTATGATTCAGTGAAGAGACACTGAACCTATTTGTGATAAAAACTTTTTACAAGAAAATTGAGGAAGAAAAGAAAATTGCTTGTTCGGTTGAAACAACAATGAACTAGGATATGAAATTGTTACTTGTCCTTAGTAAAACTAAATGACAAGATGTGGATGCCTGCATGATCATTATTAGAGTAAGTATAGACTATTGTTTGCCATGTATACTCATCAACGAACGCTCATCTTGGGAGTAATGGACTCATATCTTTTGATATCTATATCTTATAAACACAAGGTTAACCTCGTTATTTACAAGCCACAATACTTCCTCAGGGACGAGCAAGACTTAAACTTGGGGGAGTTGATGAGTCTAATTTATGCGACACTTTTCCAATATACTTTGTGCCTACAAAGTGGGCTTTGTGGAGTTTTACCACGGTCACACTTATTTTGTTGATAATCCCTGAGGTAATGTCTTTTGTAGCCATATTCATTTAATGGAGAAAATTAAAATGGTAGTGGAATCACGTATTAAAGGTGATAAACACTTTCCATAAAAAACTCAAGCAAGAAGGCCAAAGAAATAGCCATCGTCGCGCTTCCAGCGCGAACGGCGGCGTTCAATACGATTGTCCAAGCTCGGATGAGCGGTCGTTTGGTGCGACGCCGCCTCTTGGAGATCAGCTATTTTCACCCCGTCAAAGCGGATCATGGATCAGACGAACGTAGACTCCAGAAACTCATCCAGAAGGCAGAACCCTAGCCCCTGAAGCTCATCCAGAGGGAGGATCGACCGGGAGAAGAAGGGGATTCCTCTCACCGCGAGGTGAATGACATCATCATCATCATCTATATCATCACCATCATCATCCACATCCTTATTATCCGCAACATCAAGAACCATAATGGATTATTCGGTATATCAGTTTAATCATTCGTCCATGTGTTCCATTACCATTACCTTGATGATTGTTGTTCCCATGTGTGAGTAGATCCTTAATTCTTGGGGATATGGACGAACCTTGGTATGTGTAGGATCTGAAATGTTTATTATGGATATGGGATCCTCTTTTGAATGCTTAGTTTAATAACTTCATGAATGTTGTGAAGGGGCCCCACTGAAAATTTGTGCCTTTATCGGCCATGAAGTATATGACTGCCTTTGCATGGGTTTAGGATGTGGAGTTAATTCGAGGTGACAGTAAAAGCCTACTGATACTAACCTTTACAAGTGACCGAGGATTATGGAGAACTCTTAGTGAGGCCGCGTCCACGGGGAAACCCTTAATTATCATGAGTTGCAACCCATAGGGGGAGACTATGATGGTGGCGTGCGTGGCATGGAGTCTACCATGAGTAGAGCGTGTTGTGTACCCAGCTCCGCCCAACATAATCGTCAAAAGTGGCTCAAGTATCCTCTCCATACTTCCCAATAATGCCTTTTTAACTCTCTTGTTTCATTTTCATTTACCATTTTGTCTTTTATTTACCTTTTTGTTACTGTTACAAGTCACCATTTTACTCAAGCTGTATTTAAATCTGCCATCACTCTGCTTCAAGTATAAATTATCCACACATACAAAGCACATAATTCTCTGTAAGGGGCAAAATCCTGATTGCCGTGCTCCCTGTGGGATCAATACTCTTACTTAGAAAAGACTACAACTAAACCCTGTGCACGTTCAAGCTATCAACGACCGGATGGGAAAGATGTCAGGTTGGCTGAGACATTGATTGTCCAAGGGACATCGGACACCGCCCAGTTTGGACCAATACTCATGAGGAGCACTGGCCCAAGTTGTTGATAAAGAATCTCTGGGGTAGCTACTCCCTATGCATTTTATGTAGTTAGATAAATGTTAACACCAATGTTGGGCCTTGCTGGAAGAGTTTGATTCAAATAAGAATTATCAAGGGGCCCATTAAAACACTAAACATGATAGAAGCGCTCATCAAGGAACATAATACCGGTATAACGAAAAGTAGGGCGGCAAGAGTAGAACAAAACACCAAGCACAAGGTTGATCCTTCCACCCTTTACCAAGTGTATAGATGCATTAATTAAATAAGCAAAATATTGTGATATCCCATGACATCCATGTCCTAACATGGAACAAACTACACCTGCAACTATTAATGCTATAAGAGGGGTTGAGAAAGCGGTAACGTAACCAAACAATGGTTTGCTAGGAGAGTGGATGGTTAGAGTCTTATCATGGCAAGTATGGAGGCTTTACATACAAGTGGTAGGTAGCGAGCCATAGCATCGCAACAAGACAACTAGCATAGCAAATACAATAGTGATATCCAAGTTAATGATCATCTTGCTTGGAATCTTGCTTTGAAGAAGGACGGATCAGTGAATTAGTCGAAAAAGCGTAGTCGAACAAATCCTGACACTCCAAATGTTATTAGAACTCTAGTGAGTAGAAGTGAAACCAGAAAGAAGCAAACAAAACATGATAAACAAACAAGCATAATCACGACATGATGCACAATTGAGTATGATGCATGTCCACTTAATAATGCATGACATGGAAAGGTTCAACATTCAAATAGTAAACATTAAATGAAGTTCAATATGAATGAGTTGCATACCGAAGACAACACATTCAAATTATTTAGTTCATTCTCGTTTAGGTACCAGCAAGTTTTAATGTTATTTATCATGTCAAGAGGTGAAGCATAAATAAATTATATATCTAGGAAATTTAAATGAGGTCGGAAACAATATACAACATTACCAAAACGACCCCATAAATAGGAAAACAAAGTGAACCAAGTTATTCTATGCATTTTTCTAAGCAATTTACGTATATAGTTCATTTAATTTGAAGTTACGGTCTAAAAAATATGAATTGAACCGTTTTAGCATGGAATTTCTGCAAATTATTGCAAAAAACATTTTTAACATGTGTGGAAGTTGGATTTTATGAAACTACATAAAAGTCTAAGCATTTTTCATATATGACATGTTTTAATCCGTTGCACGGTTAATATATTATTAGCATTTTAAAACGTGGCATTTCTACAATTTGCAAAACAAAAGTAGTGGAATGATGACATGATGACATGATGCAATGCAAAAAATATAAATATAGAGCAATCAATCTAATAATAATTACGGAAAGTATCGGTTTCGGGCTGTCACAACACTCGCCCACTTACAAGATATCCCAACCCGAGATCTTGGAATGAGAAGAGCAAGAGAAAGCGACAAAACTAAGTTGCTTCTTTAACGAGTGAAACCAACGAACGTTGAAGGTTTCAAAGAGATAAGTAATGGCAGGAGGAACAAGAAAGAATTTGAAACCACCCCGGTTGAAACAAGATACGCAAAGATGAAAAATAACGAATTCAGGCAACACTTTGGTAAAAAGAGAAGCAAAACTTGATAAGATGGAAAGAATTAGACAAGATGGAATGATACTTCAAATAGAGTGTTACCAGAGATGCATTAGAATGTTCCCCAAAGACAAAGGGTGATGTAGTAAAGTAGCAGAAACTATTTCCTTACATAACCAAGTTTTATCGAACCAGTATTAGTACAAGCAAACAATTGATTAACAACACCTATACACAAAAGAGCAAATACTTGCGCCCCACGCGGGCAAGAGGGTTGTCAATCCCCTCATGCTTGTTCAAAGCAAGGTTTAAATCTGATAATGGTAGATAGGTAATTTGCAATGTAAGATAAAATTATATAAAGTGTAGCAATATATTTTTGATTTTTGTAGTATGATTAAAGTAGACCCGGGGGTCATACTTTTCACTAGAGCCTTCTCTATTTTAGCATAGCATACAATGGGTAGACAAATTACCGCTGTGCAGTTGATAGAAAAGCAAATAATTATCACATTATTCAAGTCATGATCACAAAGGCATTATGTCCGTGACAAGTAAACTGACTCTTGCCTGCATCTACTATATTACTCCACCAATCGACCGACTCTTGCCTGCATATATGGTATTAAGGTCATAACAAATACACTAACACTTTAAGCAAGATTACATAATGTATACAAAGAAAGGCATGAAATATGTTCCGACCCCGTTATTTTATCTTTATGGCAACAATACAATACGTGCCTCGCTACCCTGGCTGTTATTGGGTGAGGACACCACAAGATTGAACCCCACTACTATGCACCACTTCCAGTGAAGATCGATAGATCAACTTGGCCAAATAAAAACCGTAGATCAGAAAGCATTACATAGCTATGTAAATCACACATAATAAATTTAAGGTTTGAATCAATTACTTTCAATGAATAATCTGATCATAAACCCACAATTCATTGAATCCGAACAAACACACCAAACAAAAGGATTACATGGAATAGATCTCTGAAGAGAACATTTTATTGAAGATCAAAGAGAGATCAAAAGCCATATAGATAATCACTATGGACTCGTAGGACTATTGTAGACTACTCACACATCAACGGAGAGGCATCAAGGTTGATGTAGAAGCCCTTTGTGATCGATTCCCCCTCCGGGAGGATGTCGAAAAAGGCCTCTAGATACGGCTGCATAAGAACAGACTTGGGCGGCGAAAAATTGTTCCGGGTGGCTCTCTGTTTTTTGGAATATTTGGGAATTTACAGAAGTGGAATTAGGTCATACGGAGCCACAAGGGGCCCATAGGACAACATGGCGCGCCCTACCCACTAGACACACCCTAATGCCTTGCCGTCTCCTCGTTTGTCCTCCGACCCCCAAAGCTTCTAGTGTGTATTTTGGTCCAAAAAGAGTCATCGAAAAGTTTTATAGCGTTTGGACTCCATTTGGTATTGATTTTGTGTAAAACCAAAAACAGGCAGAAAACACAACTGACACCAGGAACTGGGTTAATATGTTAGTTCCCAAAAATCATATCAATTTACATAATAATATCTAAGACTGATAATATAATAGCATGAAACAATAAATAAATTATAGATACATTGGTGACGTATTAGCATCCGAAGTAGAATTCCTGCTTGTCCTTGAGTAGGTAAATGATAAAAACAGATTTTTAAAGTTGAATGCTACCTAGCATGTTTGTCATGCAATCTATTGTACGGAATGCATATTGGCAAACTATGAACTAATAAATATCAACATAATAATATCCATGATATAAGAACATAATCATTATTGTTTCAAAATATATGATGCTTAATAAATGTTATCCCTACTCATTGAATTATGTAAGAAATGACATGAGTCCATCTTCCTAAGTCAAGCACAAATCATGATCACCCTAGTGTCAAGTCAAACATTTGGTTCATACTTTTTCACATGCTTCAGCTTTTTCAACTACACTCAATACATGAGCGTGAGCCATGGGCATAGTACTATGGGTGGAATAGAATATGGTGGTAGAGATCAATAAGGGAAGCCAAAATTGGATAAAGTATCGCATCAACTAGTTAGATCAATCAGAAATAGTGAGGCCCATCAATCGATATCAATGCGAGGGGTAGGGATTTCCGTGCAACATATGCACTAGAGCTATAAGTATATGAAAGCTCAAACTGAAACTAAGTAGGTGTGCATCCAACTTGCTTGCTCATGATGACCTGGGGCATTTGAGGAAGCTCGTTATGAGAATATACAAGCGAAATTCTACATCAAGAATAATTCCCATTAGTATATAAAAATGAAAAATGAGGAGACTCTCCATTTATAAAGAACATGGTGTTACTTTGAAGCAAAAGTGTGGTAAAAGGATTGTAGCATCACCCCTTATCTCTTTTTATAACCTTTTTTGAATCTCTCATAGTACGAAACCTCATCCTCATTCTTTGAGGAATCATTAGCCTCAGTCTCCATTATTTTTCCTCAATGGGACAATGCTCTAATAATGGCGATCATCACACTTTTATTTACTTATACTCGATAAAACTTATTACAAAATATGACTCTCTATGAATGCCTCTGGTAGTGTACCAGGATGTGCAATGATCTAGCATAACACGTATTACAATGATGAACAGTGGCTTTGCCACAAATATCATGCCAGCTCTATATGATCAAGCAAATCAATATGACAATGAACACACATGTCATGAAACGGAAGAATGGAAGTTTCCTAGGAATATAGCTTGGAATGGATATGGAAATTCCATGATAGGTAGGTATGGTGGCTGTTTTGAGGAAGATATAAGGAGGCCTATGTGTGGTAGAGCATATCATATCACAGGGTTTGGATGCACCGACGAAGTTTGCACCAACTCTCAAGGCGAGAAAGGGCAATTCATGACATCGAAGAGGCTAGCAAATTGCCGAAAGGTGGGAGTGCGTATAGTCCATGAAATCACATTAGTCATAAAAAACTCACATACTTAATGTGAAAGTTTTATTAGCTCTCTCAAAGAAAAGTACTACCAGTGCGCCCCTATGGAGGTGGTTGGGAGGAGTTAACCATCGCGCGTCCGACTTAAACAATAGAAGGATTTCAACGAGGAATAAAAGTGCTCCAACATCGCGGTCATGCCACAACTAACACTTAAATGAGTAGTTAATAACCATCTTTAATATCGATATCTTTACTAACCAATGATCATGAATCTATACCCTTTGATAATACTCTATCAATATTATCAAGTCACACAAGCCATATTCGCTGATCCACATACAATTTTTTATTTTATTGATCTTATATACCTACCATTCTCAGACTAAACATATAGACATGCAAATTACCACTTACATTTAATATTCTCAAACAGATTTAAGTAAAGCATGAGAGTGCAATAATTTGTATAAAATATAACCACCACCATGCTCTAAAGATATAAGTGAAGCACATGAGAAACCTCATAGCTCAAAAGATAAAAATGAAGCACATAGAGTATTCTAACAAATTATGATGAATGTGTGTCTGTCTAAACAATTGTGTCCAGAAAACAATGATTGTGGCAAACTAACAAGAAAAAAAACTATAATACATGACATTCCAAGAAAAAACCATATCATGTGATGAATAAAAATGTAGCTCCAAGTAACATACCGATGAATTGTGGATGGGAATAGGGGACGCCATCCGGGGCATCCCCAAGCAAAAACACTTGGATCTTTGTTGAATATTATCTTGGGGTGCCTTGGGCATCCCCAAGCTTAGGGTCTTGCTACTACTTATTCTGTCATCCATCTGATCTCACCCAAAACTTGAAAACTTTAGCACGCAAAACTTAACAAAAAGCGTGTGAGATCTGTTAGTATAATAGGTAAATCATAATCTTTAGGCCCTACCCCTGGGCGCACCCTAATACCTTGTAGTCTCTTTGTGTGTCGTATGGACTCCCCTCAAAGTTTCTTGATGCGAAGCATCCCATGGTCATCCCCATGGAACCATCACCATCACCTCAAGCTCCGAAGGGTATCGTGCACATGCCATTGAATCCGAGGTGACATACCTCCTTGTTCAACCATCGTTCGATTCACTAGAGACATTGCTGCTACCTCAAGAAGAAGTTCTTTGCATTCTTAGGTACTTGGGAGAGGAACATACGAGCGGCCATGAAGAACTACAAGGACGCCAAGCTTGGAAGTACCAAGGAGGAGCTGCAGACGAGCTATAGCCTTCGGACGTCCGGGCCCTCCTCGGACGTCCGACGCCTAGAGTCCAGCCCCAGCCAAAACACCAAAGCAGGTCCACAGTGGCCGGACGACCAATGCTGCTCGGACGTCCGACCCCCTCCGAAAATTTGGCAGCATGGCATCAACATCGAAATCTCGGATTTACGAAGCTTTTGGATGACCGAGACTCAGACGACCGACAAGTCCTGGATGTCCAGACCTTCATCAGCCCTCGGACATCCGACACCCTCCGGATGTTCGGACCCTGTCTACACACAACCACTTGGGCCTTGGCCCATGTACCCCTTTGTTTTCCTAAGACTATAAATACCCTTCCCCCTCCTCTAACTAGGGTTAGCTTATGTTTAGCACCTGACATTGTTGAGCATAGCTCCATCTACTTCCTTCTCCCATGGAGTTGACCACATCTTTGAGAGAAGATCTGAAATGGATGCCAAGGCCCCTATCAAGGGAAGATCCCATAGGATATCAAGGCCCCTTCTCCGGAGTGGGAGACTATCAGTTACTTGTACCCTCTTCTTGATTTTGGATGTATGTATACCATGTGTTTGTGTGGTTCTAGTGGATGTGTGATCAGAGATGTTTCTTGAGTTTGTGTTTTCTCTCGTGATTTCTCCCTTTTTGCCCTCCAAGTGTGAAAAGATTGACACACATGGGCTTGCCTCGTATCATATTGGTATCACGAGCCACATTGATTCACACCTTGGAGTCTCTCCCTCCACTTTCTAGCCATTTTTTGTTTTGATTTGACCTAATTTCGAAAATTCTCACAAAAATAGTCATACCAAAATTTCTTGGATTCTTTGGATTTGAGGAGATTTTGTTGATTTAGATCCAAGGATTTCATTGTAGACAAGTGGATCTATATTTTCCCCATCATCCCCATCATTTTCCATCGCCAAATTGCACCATTTTTGCCAGAATTTTTTCTTTTGTTTCAAGTTCATCCTCCCCTAGGTCAACCGGTGAGATCCGCAAGCTCCGGACGTCCGCGTGTCTCAGGACGACCGTGCCCCGGATGTGCGACCAAGCCCGGACATTTGAGCAACTCTGACCAAACTGAATTTTCAGCCTGACAATTTAGTTTTATCCACCATTTTATTCTTCATTTGTCACCGCCAATTCTTCTACAACCCTTTGCATTTGATATTTTGAGTCGCGAGCTCGCCACTTCCTAAGGTGTTTCGGCTACTTAGGCATGGTTCTACATCATCATCGCCGCTCATCATCGCCCCGGATCATCGCAGACCAACTCTTCATAGACACCACACCATAAGCAAGGACGATAACCGCGACAACACTCTTGACATATACACTTGCCATTGCATTGCTACCCTAGCCTATTTGCGTCACTTGCCTATCGAGACTAGCCATTGAGTATTGTCGGGCTACGCTAGTTATGCACTTTAGTGATACATACTCCGCATAGCTTCAGTTGCATGCATATATATTATTATCATCTCTTGTGTTACAAATAGTACACGCGTACATAATTTCTATCTTGGTGTGCATGCCCTCATAGTGACCATACGAATATCGTTGCCAAAAGAAAGAGAAGCAAAGCTTTTAAGCAAGAGCAAAGGAGTAAAAGCAATAACATCTCCGATTTTGCATATCATACTTGATCATCTTGGATCACTTGTGGGAGTGACACGTGCCTCATACATACATAGCAAGTCAGGATAGGAAGATGACACATTTTGTTTCTTATAGGTTGTGCACAAGTTCATATCACGCCACTTGAGCAATCATGCTAGCGTCTCTCTTATGTTGTGCAACACGAGTGTTTTCCGTGGACTCCACATTTTGTGCTAATTCCTTGGTTGCATGACCCCACTTATCTATCCGTGTTTGTTTTTCCGTGTTTACTCATTGCTATTGATCTACATTGTCTTACTTGCGAATTTACGAATCTCTTTCAACATGATTGAATCTTATCCCCGAACTGCTTGAATTTTGTGCCACCATCGTAACCAAGCTACTCCATATGCCTTATTTGTGTATGTGTGAGAAGGACGATCTTTAGTACCAATTCTACTAATTCCATACTTGCATATTGAGTGATCTTGATCCATTTTCAACTTATATCTTCTTGAGTGCTATGGATAGGAACACCATGTCAAACCCAGCCTTCTAGGAGCATGACAACGACGCGAATGTCCACATCACTAAGTTGCACTTCTTCGGTGCACATAAAGCAATTAGTCAAGCACAAGATGTCTTGAGCGACCACATCGAGCAACTAGACACCAACTTGCGTGAAATGGAGGTGCGCACAAGGGAATACCTCGACACCAAGCTATCAATCCAAATGGAGGAGTTTCGGTCCATGATGGTCAACTGCGCTCCTTTAACATCTACTTTCTGAAGGAGGCGTCACTCAAGTCGCCACTCGTCGGAGTACTCTTCCGACGCAAGTCCTCCTCGAGCACTCGTTCATCCTCAAGACGACCACTCCGGTCCAATTTCACCACAAGGTCACCAATGTCAAGCCATGAAGAATCCATTCCATGTTAATGGATTGCAAGAGCACCTCCATGCTCGAGACCGTCACTGTCAATAAGACCAAGATGCATTCGAGCAAGAACAACAACAACGAGAAGAAGAAGAACATCATCGCCATAAACAAGCGCTTCACGCACACCGCACCCTACAAGAAGCTACTTGTGCCTTGGAAGAGCACAACCGCCAAGCTCACCAAGAACAAGAAGAACTCCGGCAAGAATGGTAAGAAGAAGCCGCTCGCCAAGAAGAGCAACAAGAAAGAAGGAACCGAGTGAGAGGACCTCGTCAACGACCTCAAGCACATCACATCAAGCACAGTGATGACGAAGCCCCACGACAACCACAACGTTAACTTGACAACAACATTGATGCACTGCCTCCTTGTCAAGGACATCGCCAAAATAGTTACAACAAAGAACAACACTTCGGCAAGCTCAAGTTGACCATGCCTAAGTACTCCGGAAGCAACGACCCCGAGGACTATCTCTCATGGGCACTCAAAGTTGACAAGATATTTTGTTTGCACAACTTTGAAGAAGAGAAGAAGATTGCCATGGATTCCCTTGAGTTCCAAGACTACATTCTCATTTGGCGGGAACAAGTGATTGACTGACGAAGAGAAAGAGGTTAACCCCGTATCACCACTTGGGCTCAAATGAAGGACCTCATGAGAGCTCGTTTTGTGCCTACACACTACAACCGGGATGTCTTCAAGATGCTACAACTACTCAAGCAGGGTACAAAGTCCGTAGAAGAATACTATCAAGAAATGGAAACTACCGTGATCCGAGCCAATGTCAAGGAAGATTATGGGCAAACAATGGCACGCTTCTTGAATTGCCTGAACTACGAAGTCAAGAAAATCACAGACTTCTAACAATACTCCAAACTATTCGAGTTACTACATCAAGCAACCGAGGCGGAACGTCAAGTGCAAGATGACTACAAGTACTGCAAGTTCGCTTCCAAGAACTACGACTCAAGTGCACAAACTTCTACGACCACGGCGCCTTCGACTATGAAATCTCCAACACATACCGGTGACAAGTCAAGTTCCAAGGACAAGATGACTTTGTCAAGACGCCCTCCTACTTCAAGTAACTATAAGCCAAGAGCTTCGTCCTCTACACCAACAACAGATGCCATCGCTAAATCAATCTCCATCAAGTGTTTCACATGCCAAGGCCGAGGCCACAATACCTACGAGTGTCCAACACGACGCACCATGATTCTTCAAGATGATGGCACCTATGACTCTATGAGCGATGCCGAGATGGAAGCGTTGGAGCATGTGTCCACGCATCGACAAGTAAATGAAGACGAAGTTTCACAAAACTTTTGTGACAATGATCTGAGCCCCGCTCTTGTTGTCTCCAAGGTTTTGATACTTCAACAACAACAAGATGAGGACGAATGTTGCCACATCTTCCATACCAAGGCAGGCATCCTAGGAAAATCCATCAAGGTCATCATCGACGGTGGAAGTTGCCACAATTTGGCAAGTGAGGACCTTTGTTCCAAGCTTCAGTGTGTCAAGAAAAAGCACCCTCGCCCCTACAAGATCGAATGGCTTAGTGACACTGACACTATCCAAGTTGATCACACTATGCAAGTTTCCTTCAAGATAGGTGCTTAGAATACACATTGGAGTGTGATGTGGTTCCTATGTCCATTTGCCATCTACTTTGTGGGATCGGACAAATAAATGTAGCTTCAAAATGAAGGGCAAGGTATATGTGCTTCAACCAATGTCTCCAAGTCAAGTGACCATCAACAAGCAAGCTTCATCCCATCATGGAGATAAACGTGAGAGAGCAATGCACCTAAAAGAGAGTGAGCGCCACAAGCCAAAGTTGAGTGACTCCATGATGAGGGACATGAGAGATCTAGTTATTTTAGCCACCAAAAGAGACTTGAGGGATGTGAGTGAGAGCCCATCGACCGTTCTTCATTATGTGCTTGTGTGCAAGGATGACTTCGTATGGACTAACCCTTCACAACATCTTCCTCTTGTGTTATCTCGTTTGTTGTAGGAATTAAAAGATGTTTTTCCGATGAGCTACCTCCGGGACTACCACAAAAATGAGGGATCGAACACCACATCAACCTCATACCCACAACACTCTTCCAAACAAGGCAGCCTACGGCGTCAATCCCGAAGAAACAAAGGAGATACAAAGGCACATCCATAAATTCCTAGATAAAGGACGTGTATGTGAGAGCTTAAGTTTTGTGCGGTTCCCATGATACTAGTACCTAAAAATACGGTAGTATGTGCATGTGCTCGGATTGCTGCTAAGGGGATCGATAGAAGAGACGTCTAGAGGAGGCGGGGGGTGGGGTGAATAGACTATTTGCAAGAATTAAAAACTAACCTTTTCCCAAGTTAATTGGTTGGCATATTTTAGCAACAATGACAAGTCTAATGCACCCTACACATGCTAATTAACAAGTATGGTAGCGGAAAGTAAGACAAGCATCTATAAGAGGGTAGAGAGGAGACATGAAGATTTTTCCCGTGGTTCCGATAGGTGGCACTATTGTACATCCACGTTTACGGAGTCTTGAACCCACGGAGGGTAGTGGTCGTGAGAGTCCACGGAGGGCTCCACCCATAAGGGTCCAGGAAGTCGCAACCTTGACTATTCCATAAGGGCCTCAGTCCATGATGGACTAGCCTCACTGTGGGTAGATCTTCACGAAGTAGCCGATTTCCTTGCCCGTACAAACTTCTTGGTTCAACTCCACAACAGGAAGTAGGAGGCTCTCAAGCAACACTTAACCAATCTAGGAGGTGACGTGGCTTGAGACTGCGTCGGTATTTCCCCAAAGAGATAGGGATGATGCAACACATTGACAGTAAGTATTTCCCTCAGTTACCGAACCAAGGTATCAATCCATAGAGGAAGATCACACACCCATGAAACATCACATCCACACAAATAACAAATACTTGCAACCCGACGCGAAACAGAGGTTGTCACGCTCTCTACTATAATAAGATAGATTAGGTAATCATAGTTTTGGCAAATAGATCTCGCAAGAACACAAAGTAAAATAAATAAACAAAGAATGCAGCAAGGTATTTTTTTTGGATTAATAGATCTGAAAACAAAAGATGCAAATAGTAGATTGGAAGGCAATATGTTGGAAAAGTAGACCCGGGGGCCGTAGGATTCACTAGTGGCTTCTCTCATGAGTATAGCACACTATGGGTGAACAAATTACTGTTGAGCAATTGATAGAAGTTCAAATAATCATGACGATATCCAGGAAATGATCATTATATAGGCATCACGTCCAAGATAAGTAGACCGAAACGATTCTGCATCTACTTCAAATACTCCACACATCGACCACTATCCAGCATGCATCTAGTGTATTAAGTTCACGGAGAAACAGAGTAATGTAATAAGAACGGTGGCATGATGTAGGCAAGATCTATTCATGTAGGAATAGACCCCATCTTGTTATCCTTAATGGCAATGATACATGCGTGTCTTGCTGCCCTGTCTGTCACTGGGAAAGAACACTGCAAGATCGAACCCATCACAAAGCACCTCTTCCCATGGCAAGACAAATCGATCTAGTTGGCCTAAATAAACCAAAGATTCGAAGAAGAAATACCAGGCTATAAGTAATCATGCAAATAAGAGATCAAAGAAGACTCAAATCATATTCATGGATAAAAACTGATCATGAACTCAAAAATTCATCGGATCCCAACAGACACACCCCAAAATTCATTACATCAAATAGATCTCCAAGAGACCATTCTATTGAGAAACATAGAGAGAGAGGAAGCCATCTAGCTACTGCCTACGGACCCGTAGGTCTAGGGCAGGCTACTCATGCATCATCAGACAAGCACCTATGAAGAAGATGACCCCCTCCGTGATGGTGTTAGATTGGATCTCGAGGTTCTGGAACTTGTGGCGGCCGAAATTGTGTTTCGTCGACTCGATTCCCCTAGTGTTTTTGGATTTTTAGGGAATTTATAGGCTCGATAGTTGGTTGAGGGGGTGCCCGAGGGGCCCTCCCTCTAGCAGGCCGTGCTAGGGGCCTCTAGCGCGCCTGGTGGAGGGTGGACACCCTGTTCCCCCCTCTTCTTGTGTTGTTTGGCCCATCTTCCTTCTTCTGGTCCAAACAAATCCAAAAAAATCCCTGCACTGTTTGGGCTCCGTTTGGTACTGATTTTTTGCGAAGTAAAAAACATGCAAAAATAGCAACTGGAACTTTGGCACTATGTCAATAGGTTAGTCCCAAAAAATGATATAAGTTCCTATAAAATGATTGGAAAACATCCAAGATTGGTAATATAACAACATGGAACAAGCAAAAATTATAGATACAATGGAGATGTATCAGCATCCCCAAGCTTAATTGCTACTCGTCCTCGAGTAGGTAAATGAGAAAAACAATTTTTTTGATGTGGAATGCTGTCTATCATGTTCATCACATATTATTTTCGTTATAGCATGGACATTTGTACTTTTCATAAGGTTCAAAGAAATAGTCTAGTATTGAGATGAAAACTTTAATACTCAAGCATATCAACAAGCAACCATGTCTTTCAAAATATAAACGCTAAAGCAAGTTATCCCTAGCCCATCATGCTCAATCATTGATCCATTCACAATACATACTCTAATATTAGCTACACCTAATGCTCAAGTACGATCATAATGCCCACTAGTTGGTGCTTTATAAGATAGGATGGAGACTCAAATTGGAAAATAAAAATTGCATAAAGGAAATAGATAGGCCCTTCGCAGAGGGAGGTAGTGATTTGTAGAGGTTCCAGAGCCCAAGTGTTTAAATTGATAGAGAAAAATATTTTGAGTGGCATGCCTTTACTGTCAACAAAAATGACCGAGAGATTTCAATATCTTTCCACACTAGATGCATCATAGGCGGTTCTCAAACAGAAAATAAAGTTTATTCCTTTTTCCACCATACTTTCACTTTCCATGTCTAGCCGAATCAACGGTTTCCTTCCATACCAACACTTTCCAAGGAATTTATAATTTGACAACATAAAGTATTTTTTTTCATTTTTCATTTTGGGACTCGGCATCCCTATTACTGCCATACTCTCGTGCAATGACAAGTGAATAAACACTCATCTTGAGAATAACACATCTAGCATGAAAAAAATATCGATCACCCCCTGCCGTTTCATGAGCGGTATGAGCACACAAAAAGGAGAATTTATTTTGAAAGTTTAGAGATGTCACATAAAAATTTGCTTGGAACGGCATGAAAATACCGTATATAGGTATGTATAGTGGAATCATATGGCAAAACTGGTTTTAAGGATTTTGGATGCACAAGTAGTATTTCTACTTGGTACAAGTGAAGGCTAGCATGAGTTTGAGAAGCATCCAACCAATAAACAAAAAATCACATAAGTGAGCATTAAGCATAACTAACATTAAATAATGCACCATAAGTAGGATGTAATTTCATAGCAAAACTATTGACTTTCGTGCTTGCATAGGGAATCCCAAATCTTAACACCAATATTCTTACTAAGCATAATTACTCATCAACATAACTCACATATCACTATTGTCATGTTTCAAAACTATTACAAATAATAAAGTTTAATTTGTCCAATGATCTTCATGAAAGTTTTTATTATATCCCTCTTGAATATCTATCACTTTGGGACTAGTTTCATATGTTGCAATTGCTTTTGATGAGCTCACATGGATATAAGTGAAGAACATGAGCATGCAAGTTTCATCTATAAAAATAATATAAGTTAAGCATGAGCATATTTCTTCCAAATTGTTATCTCTCAAATTAATATAAGTGAAGCATGAGAGCATTTCTTCAAACATGTAAAAGGATGCCACTCGGGGCATCCCCAAGCTTATTTGCTTGTTACTATTTGGATATTACCTTTGGGTGCTGTAGCATCCCCAAGATTTGACTCTTCTAACTCCTTACTCCTTCATCCATCGTTATCTCACCCAAAACTTGAAAACTTCAATCACGCAAAACTTGACAAAATTCTCGTGAGATCCGTTAGTATAATAAAGCAAATTACCACTTTAGGTACTGTTGAAAACCCATTCATATTTTATTATTGCATTATACCTACTATATTATAACTTTACCATGACTTAGACCCCCCGACACAAGCCATAGATTCATCAAAACAAGCACACTCTGCAACGAAAACAGAATCTGTTTCAGACAGGAGAGTCTGTAGTAATTTGTAGGCTACCCATACTTAAGGAACTCTAAAAATTCTGAAATATTAGGGCAACGTAAAGAACTTGTATAGAAATACCATGTTAAAGTTTTAGCTCAAAATTCGTGCATTGGGAACAAAGTTTCTGTTTCAGATTCAACATTGTTTCTACTCATCTTATTGATCATCCTAAAGGCTTTACTTGGCACAAACACTAAATAAAACATAAAAACACAATAATAACAGAATAACGATTGTGAAAAATACTCAAAAACATAAAGAAAAATATAAAGACAATTTATTCATTGGGTTGCCTCCCAACAAGCGCTATCATTTTACGCCCCTAGCTAAGCATAATGTACAGATTCAAGTATTGTCATCCTTCGTTTAGACTCCATAGAAATCCCTCATGATTGATTAATATGGTGGCTTAATTCTTGTTCTTGGAAAGTGTTCCATACCCTTTCTAAGGGGAAACTGAAACTTAATATTGCCTTCTTTCATATCAATCACGTCAACTATAGTGAGTAAAAACAGTCTACCAAGTATGATAGGACAAGATGGATTGCAATCAATATCAAGAACCATAAAATCAACGGGAACATAATTCCTATTTGCAAGGATAAGAACACCATTAATTCTTCCCAAAGCCTTTTTAATAGTAGAATCCACCAAGTTTAAATTAAGAGAACATTCTTCAATCTTTGTAAGATCTATCACATCACATAGAGACTTCGGACTGGGGAAACACTAGCACCCAAATCACACAAAGCCAAACATTCATAATTTTTAATCTTGACTTTAATGGTAGGTTAGTTTCACATTCATCATGTAATTTTCTAGGAATTGAAATCTCTAATTCCAACTTCTCTTCTAAGGATTTCATCATGGCATCAACAATATGTTTATTAAAAGCTTTATTTTGTTAATAAGCATGGGGTGAATTTATCATAGATTGCAGCAAAGAGATAGAATAAACCAAGGAACAACTCTCATAATTGAAGTCTTTGTAATCAAAGATAGTGCGCACATCACTAGTTAAAGTTTTAACCTCTCCAAACCCACTTTTATCAAAATTTTCATAAATAATTTCACGCTCCAAATCACTGGGACGCCCTCTAGCTAAAGTTGACTCTTCTTCAGTACCTTTATAATAATTTTAACATTACTAAACAAGGAATCAATAGAGAAAACACCAATAATTTTAAGATCTTCATCATTGTTATGAAAGTAATCGCTAGAAAACACTTTTTCTAAAAAATTCTATTTTAGCTCTAAGCATAGCAGTTATTTTATTACTTTCATCTATTGAAACATATAAAGCCTTAATTGATTCATTGATCTTATGTGGAAAAGCATGCAACTTGAGATTTTCAACATCATTGGATATTCTATCAATGCTTCTAGATATATCATCAATCTTATTCAACTTTTCTTCTATCGTAGTATTGAAAGACTTTTGAGCATTGATAAATTCTTTAAAAAATTCTCAAGATCAGAGGTGTTCCTATTATTATTATTATTATTATTATTATTATTACAGGAATTACCATAATTATTAGTGGAATTTCCAGGAGAAGGCCTAGGATTAAAATTACCTCTATAAGCATTGTTATTGAAGTTGTTTCGCCAGATGAAATTCACATCTACGGAATCACTATTTTTCTCAATAAAAGTTGACAAAGGCACATCATTAAGATCAAGAGGAGAATTTTTACTATCAACCAACTTCGTAAGAGCATCAACTTTTTCACTCAAAGTACTAATTTCTTCTACAGAATTAACCTTTTTACTAGTAGGTGCTTTTTCGGTATGCCATTGTGAATAATTTGTCATGGTAATATCTAGAAATTTGGTAGCTTCACCCAAAGTAATTTGCATAAAAGTACCACCCGTGGCGGAATCTAAAAGATTTCTAGAGACAAATTTCAATCCCGCATAAATTTTTTGTATGATCATCCAAAGATTTGAACCATGAGTAGGACAATTTCTTAGCATCAAATTCATTCTTTCCAAGGGTAGGAAAATATTATGTTCATGCTCATGTTGCTTAAAATTCATGATTTGAGTTCTAAGGGAAATAATTTCGCGGGCGGAAAATACTTAGCAATAAAAGTGTCCTTACACTTATCCCAAGAATCGATACTATCGCAAGGCAAAGAGGAAAACCAAAATTTTGTATGATCCCGCAAAGAGAAGGGAAATATTTTCAACTTCATAATATCATTGTCCACATATTTTTTATTTTTCATATCACATAATTCCACGAAGGTATTTTCCTCTTTAGGAGTACCAGAAAATTGATCTTTCAAGACAAGATTCAACAAAGTGGCATTAATATCACAAGAATCCGCACTAGTGACAGGAGGTGCAATAGGAGTGCTAATAAAATCATTATTATTGGTATTGCAAAAATCACACAACTTGGTGTTTTCTTGAGTCACCGTGACTATGCAAACAAGATTGCAAACAAACAAGAGATCTCACGAGAAAAAGACAAACGAAAAATAGAGGGCGAATAAAACGACAAATTTGTGAAGTGAGGGAGAGGAAAACGAGAGGCAAGTGGCAAATAATGTAATTTCAAGGAGATGAGATTTGTGATTAGGAACCTGGTAGATGAGATTGCTTCCCTGACAATGCGCCAGAAATTCCTTGGAGGTGGCTTGAGACTGCATCGGTATTTCCCCAAAGAGGAAGGGATGATGCAGCACATCGAAGGTAAGTATTTCCCTCAGTTATGAAACCAAGGTATCAATCCATAGAGGAAGATCATGCACCCACGTAAGCAACACCTACACAGAAACAACAAATACTTGCAACCCGACGCGAAAGAGAGGTTGGCACGCTCTGTACGGTAATAAGATAGATTAGGTAATGATAGTTTTGGCAAATAGATCTCCAAGAACACAAAGTAAAATAAATAAACAAAACGTGCATCAAGGTATTTTTTTTGGATTAATAGATCTGGAAATGAAAGATGCAAACAGTAGACCGGAAAGTAATATGTTGGAAAAGTAGACCCGGGGCCGTAGGATTCACTAGTGGCTTCTCTCATGAGTATAGAACACAATGGGTGAACAAATAACTATTGGCCAATTGATAGAAGATGAAATAATCATGATGATATCCAGGAAATGATCATTATATAGGAATCATGTCCAAGATAAGTAGACCAAAAAGATTCTGCATATAGTTCTATTACTCCACACATCGACCGCTATCCAGAATGCATCTAGTGTATTAAGTTCATGGAGAAACGGAGTAATGCAATAAGAACAGTGACATGATGTAGACAAGATCTATTCATTTAGGAATAGACCCCATCTTGTTATCCTTAATGGCAACAATACATGCATGTCTTGCTGCCCTTTCTGTCACTTGGAAAGAACACCGCAAGATCGAACCCATCTCAAAGAACCTCTTCCCATGGCAAGAAAAATTGATATAGTTGGCGTAACTAAACCAAAGATTCGAAGAAGAAATATGAGGTATAAGTAATCATGAAAATAAGACATCAAAGAAGACTTAAATCATATTCATGAATAGAAACTGATCATGAACTCAAAATTCATCGGATCCCAACAAACACACCGCAAAAGTAATTACATCAAATAGATCTCCAAGAGACCATTGTATTGGGAATCATAGAGGGAGAGAGGAAGCCATCTAGCTATTGCCTACGGACCCGTAGGTCTATGGTGGACTACTCACGCATCATCAGAGAAGCACCTATAATGAATATGAACCCCTCCGTGGTGGTGTTAGATTGGATCTCGAGGTTGTGGAACTTGCGGCGGCTGGAATTGTGTTTCGTCAACTCCCCTAGGGTTTTTGGATTTATAGGGAGTTTGTAGGCTCGATAGCCGGTGAAGCTAGTGCCCGAGGGACCCACTCTGCCCTAGGCCGCACCAGGGGCCTGTGGTGTGCCTTGGTGGAGGGTGGCCACCTTGGGCCCCCTCTTCTGGTGTTGTTTGACCCATCTTCCTTCTTCTGGTCCAAAAAAATCCATAAAAATCCCTGAAGTGTTTGGGCTCCGTTTGGTACTGATTTTCTGTGAAGTAAAAACAAGCAAAAACAACATCTTGTACTTTGGCACTATGTCAATAGGTTAGTCCCCAAAAATGATATAAAGTTGCTATAAAATGATTGTAAAACTTCCACGATTGTTAATATAACAGCATGGAATAAGCAAAAATTATAGATACCTTGTAGGCGTATCAGGAGGCACCACTTTGGCTCTACAAGAATCAGAGACTTTGCCGTCTGCCATGGAAGACGACAAAGGGCACAAAGGCAGATGGCACAAAATTAGGCCCAACGGACTCCGGCAAAGGGGTTCTTTGCCGTCAGCTTCTGGATACTTGACCCACTCTTGAAGTTTGAGTTGGGGGGATCTGGGCATAGAAAACTGAAAGCACATTTGCTCCATTGGTGGTTTTGGTAATTAATAACAACATATAAGTCATTGAACTAATGCATTCACCAAGTATATTTCAAGACAAGTTCAATGACAGGGGTGGCTAAAGGATTGTGGAATTACCCCAAGATTCAAGGAAATAAGTTGGCCAAGCTTCAAGCAAGAGGACTCTACATTTTACATTTGTGAGAAATCACTTTGAGTCCATAGGAAAGCCAATACTATTAAAAGGTGATAAAGTTTTGATGGTGAACAATATGCTCAAACGTACACAAGTGATAGTCACCAAAACATCCACAAACTCTCCCACCAAAGTCTGTCCTAAGCCAAATATGCAAAATCGGTGCAACCAACATTCCTATCCCGGTGCCACCGATTATAAACCCTAGGCAGACTCAGCCAACCCTAACACTTCAGTGCAACCGACACTGCACTCGGTGCCATCGAGTTGGGTTGCCAAGATTCTGTTACGCAAGTTCTCATTTTCGGTCCGACCGAAAATGGTGAATCGACGTCACCGAGATTGGTAAATCTGACCGTTGGCCACCTTGTTGGTGCAACCGAGAATTGTATATCGGTCCGTCTAAGATTCAAAAGTTGCCACTTTTGGTCACTTCGGTGTCACCGAGTCTGACTTGTTGTGTGTAATGGTTGGATTTTTGGGGATGCCTATATATACCCCTTCACCACCACCTACTCGAAAGAGAAGCACTCAGAACTATTCCATACCTATCCTACTCAGTTTTCTGAGAGAGAACCACCTACCCTTGTGTTGAGGTCAAGATCTTCCACTCCAACCATATGGATCTTGTTTTCTAGCCTCCCCAAGTTGCTTTCCACCAATCCCATCTCTTCTACCAAGCCAAATCTGTGAGAGATTGATTGTGTGTTGAGGTTGAGGAGTCTATCATATTGAATCACAAGAGCAAGGAGTTCATCGTCATTACCGAGCCTATTACCTTTTGGAGGGTGGTGCCTCCTAGATTGGTTAGGTGTCGCTTGGGAGCCTCCTACTTCGTGTTGTGGAGTGAACCAAGAAGTTTGTAAGGGCAAGGAGATCGCCTACTTCGTGAAGATCTACCCATAGTGAGGCTAGTCCTTCGTGGACGGAAGCCGCATGGAATAGTCAAGGTTGCTTCTTCGTGGAACCCTCTATGGGTAGAGCCCTCCGTGGACTCTCGTGACCGTTACCCTCCATGGGTTGAAGACTCCATGAACATGGACGTACGATAGCACAACCTATCGGAACCACAGGAAAAATCATCGTGTCATCACTTGTGTTTGCTTTCCTAACCCTCTCTTTACTTACATGTGTAATGTCTTTATTTTCCGCTTCTACACTCTTAGACATGCATGTGTAGGTTGTAACTTGATATGCCATGAGTCCTAAAACTTGACAAGAACTAAAATTGGAAAAAGTCAAAACTTTTATTTGGTCAAGTAGTCTAATCACCCCCCTCTAGACCTACTTTCGATCCTACAAAAAAGTTGCAGTCTATGCGGAATTCATACGACACAATTACGAGTCAACCATAACCCCACCCTGTCCACTTCGTGGTTCATACCTCATAAGAAGAGACGATCACGGTTACGCGCACGGCTGGTGTATTTTAATTGTGTTTAGTGTCAGGTTCTCTATAATGGATATTATAATTTTCAAGTCGCCACATAACCGTGGTTACGAATTTCCGAAAGATTTAACCTTGCAGGGGTGCTCTACTCGTCCATCACAAATTAACCATAAGATGCTTTGAAAGACCTCAAAGTTAGCCCAAATATGCTTGGAATCCCGGTGCACAAGACAATCGACCAAGGTAAACCAAATCCAGTAGAACCTCCCGCCATGACTACAATTTACTTGACGTTTGTCCTATATATTTTGTACCTACAAAGTGGGCTTTGTGGAATTTACCGCGTTCACGCACTTCTTTTTGTTGATAATCCCTCAGGTAACGTCTTTTGGAGCAATATCCATTTAATGGAGAAGATCCCCCAAAATGGAAGTGGAATCACATATTAAAGGTGATAAACACTTCCCATAAAAAAATCAAGCAAGAAGGCCAAAGAAACAAGTGTCGTCGCTTTTCTAAAGCGAACGACGACGTTCCATTCGTCAGGATAGCTTGCATGAGTGGTCGCTTGGCGCGCCCCCCGTCTTTGGGAGATCAACTATTTTCACCTCATCAAAGCAGATCGTAGATCAGACGAACAAAGACTCCAGAAACTCATCGAGAAGGCAGAACCCTAGCCTCCAGAGCTCATCCAAAGGGAGGATCGACCGGTAGAAGAAGAGGATTCCTCTCACCGCGAGGGAACGACATCATCATCATCATCATCATCATCATCATCTACATCATCACCACCATCATCATTCGCATCCTTATCATCTGCAATATCAAGAACCCTAGTGGATCCTTAGGTGTATAGTTTTCCATGTATTCCATTACCATTACCTTGACGCTTGTTGTTCCCATGTGTGAGTAGACCCCTAGTTCTCGGGGATATGGATGTACCTTGGTATGTGTAGGATTCGAAATTTTGTTATGGATATGATATCCTCGGTTGAACATTTAGTTTAGTAACTTCCTGAATGTTGTAAAGGGGACCCACTCAGCATTTGTGCCTTTATTGGCGACAAAGTATATCACTGTTTTTGCATAGGTTTAGGATGTGGAGGTAATTTAAGGTGAAAGTAAAAGCCTACTGCTCCTAACCTTTACAAGTGACCAGGGCTTACAGAGAACCCTTTGCGAGGCCGCATCCATGGGGAAACCCCTTAATTATCATGAGTTGTAACCCACAGGGGGAGAGTATGGTGGTGGCGTGAGTGGCACGAAGTCTACCATGAGTAGAACATGTTTTGTACTCGGCTCCGCCCAGCATAATCGTCAATAGTGACTCAAGTATACGCTCCATGCTATGCTTATGCATAGTAGTACTAGAAACATACCAATGGGACTCTAGAATCCTTGAGAACGCCTTTTTAATTCTGTTACCATTTTTGTCTTTTATTTACTTTTATGTTATTCGGTTACAAATCACCATTTTACTCAAACCTTATTCAAATCCGCCCTCACTCTGCTTTAACTCTAGAATTATCTGCAGGCACAAAGTTACATAATTATCTACAAGGTGCAAAAGCCTGATTGCCGTGCTCCCTGTGGGATCGATACTCTTACTTTGAAAAGGCTACAACTAAACCCTATGCACTTGGAGGCTATCAAGCCTTTTGTGGCACCGTTGCCGGGGAGTTGAGCGCTTTTGGGCCTTGCCTAGAGTTTTGAATTATTTTGTGATCTAACTGTTTTTTGCAGACAAAGATCACCCACAGTCTTTCAAAAACAAGTTTATCGGGTAGGTGGTGAGTTAGTAGTAGGACCAGCTCGAGGAGAGAACTTTATGACAACTAGTCCTGACCTACCTGGTAAAGCATATGAGATAAACCCTCAGTTAATTGCTATGATAAAAGAAGATATATTCCAAGGTGAGGCAACTGAATGTCTTTATGAGCATATCAATAATTTTAATCTTGCATGCGTAACTCTTCAGTTGCAGGAGTTAAACCAATGATGAGATCAAAGCAAAACTATTCCCCTATTCTCTCCAGGGAGCAGCTACAAGATGGTTAAGATGCCAAGACATAAATACACCGAGTAACTGGCCAAAATTACCAACTGCATTTTCTTATTATTATTTTCCTGAAGGGAAGCTATATACAATCAGAAGGAAGATAAGAAGCTTTGGGCAGCGGGTAGGTGAGAAGCTAGTAGATGCATATATTAGGTATCATGAAATACTTCTTGCATGCCCTGAACATCATTATAGTGACATTTTAATAGTCAACTTCTTTTATGGTGGGATTAATTCACAAAGTAAACAAGCTTTAGATCTTGCTTCTAAAGGTTCCTTTTTGGTAACTAAGATATCATATGCTTGGATTTTTGCTTGAGAGGATGAGGTACAATTCTAAGAATTGGTACCATTGTTGGAAGGAAAAGAGTAAAGTTGATCCTGTTTATGATATTATTAAATCTTTCCTTAGAACTTCGAAAGTAAAAGATTTCCGTCATGAGAAAAATATTGGAACTTACCCTAAGCTGCATGTTCTAAAAGATTTTTCCAAGTTCTCAAACTTACCAGAGAAGTACTTAAAATTCAGCACACAATCTAAGGCTATTCACATGGTGGAAGCTATAAAGAAACATACTACTCCGCCTGAAAGGCAAAAAGAAGCCTACTGTAAGCCCAGTGGCAAAAAATTGGAAGGAACACTCTCAAAAAAGGGAAGAAGAATGTCAAGATGGAACAATGTGGGACTCCACCCTATCTCATCATAATTAAAGAGCTTCTACATCTATACTGGTGGTGAATAAAGAGGTCCATTTCGATAGAGACACCACTTCTTATCTTAAAGGGTGTATGGAAGGTAAAAATGCAGGTAAGAAAATTTTATCATGTTCCTTTGGATGTAAGACATATTTTGGATTGTGTGACCCTGGTTCACCGGTTAATATTATTCCTTATAGTATTTATGCTAAAATTTATGATGAGATTTCTCCTTGCACCCTTGAGCCTACTAACGTTATTGTCAAGCGTGCTGATAAAACAGATAGGAAACCCTACAACATCCTTAAAGATGTCGACATCATAATAGGCTCTCTCATTTATCCCATTGATATCTATGTACTAATGGTCTACGAGGATAAAGATTGTCCTATTTTTTTGGAACCTCCTTTTCGAATGTTGCAGGAGCCTACATAAAGAAGAAATCTATCTCCATGAAGTGGGGAGATGAGATGATACAGTTCCCATTTTCCTCTGTATTAAGCAAGCCATATGAAGGGAAGTTCGGGATAATGAGGAACATGAATTAAATCAACTAGCTGAAATCCATCTCCAAAGACCCGATGATGAAGTTGAATGCGTATTGGTTAGTCCAGGATCTGTATAAGAAGATGAATGTAAAGAGGAGATCGAGATGATAATGGATACTACACAAATTAGTATGCCCATGTCTTAACAAGGTTTATGAAGCACTTGAAAGAAAGGGATATGAAGATTTACCTCCTTCAAACCATTATCCAAAGGGTTGTTATATGAGTTTATCGATAATATTCCCTATTATTGTTAATGCTAACCTTTTAGGTAAGAGAAAGAGAAACTCTTAGAAGTGCCGAGTAAGCATCAAAAGGCTTTGGGATACACAATCCGGGACGTAAAAGGGATGCATACTTCTATATATTCTCATTCAATACCTATTGAATAAAGGGGTAAACCATAATTGAGAGCAAACAAAGACTTCGTCCGGCGTCCAAAAATGTGGTAAGAAAAGAAATAATACTTCTCCTTGATGCAGGGGTGATTTACCCATATCTAATAGTAAATGGGTAAGTCCGGTCCATTGCATTCCTTAGTAACTAATAAAAGCAATGACCTAGTCCCTACTAGGGATGTTACTGGATATGGAATGTGTGTTGATTTAAGGAAGTTAAATAAATATACGAAGAAGGATCACTACCCATTGCCATTCATAAATAAGATATAGGTGAGATTGGCCAACAACTCTTATTCTTGCTACCTTGATGGATATTCTAGGTTTTCTCAAATACCCTTCCGACCTGAAGATCAAGAAAAGACCACCTTCACTTGCCAGTACAGTACATACACATATCGTAGAATGCCCTTTGGCCTGTGTAATGGACCACCCTCGTTTTAAAAGTGCATATCTATTTCCAGATTATATTTAAAAAAGTGTTGAAGTGTTCATGGACATTTTTTTGTACAAGGCACATCCTTTGATAATTGTCTCTATAATTTCACAAAAGTTCCACAGAGATGTGAGGTCACAGGTTTTGTGCTAAATTGGGAGAAGAGTCATTTTATGGTCACTGAAGGCGTGGTGTTGGGACATAGAGTCTCTGGAAAGAGTATTGAGATAGACCAGTATAGGATTGATGTAATCGAAAATTTACCTTATTCTCAAGATGTGAAAGGTATGCAAACTTTATGGGATAAGCTAGTTTCTATAACAGTTTTATTAAAGATTTCTCCAAAATATCTAAACTTCTGATTGACCTGTTGCACAAAGATGTGCCTTATTCTTTTGATAAGATCCATGTCCAGGCTTATGAGAAATTAAGAGATGCCTTGATCACAACCCCCATCATGTGACCTCCAAAGTGGGATCAACCCTCGAGATCATGTGTGATGCTAGTAATTATGCCGTTGGTGTTGTTCTAGGACAGCATGCTGATAAAAAACTTAACGTAATCATTTATGCTACCAGGAGTTTGGATGAAGATCAAGTACACTTGGAAACTATTGAAATAGAATTGCTAGCTATTGTTTTTGCATGTGGCAAATTTTGTCCTTATATTATTAATTCGAAAGTGATAGTTCAAACTGATCATCGTACCTTATGTTACCTCCTTGCAAAGAAGGACGCTAAACGAGAGTTGATTAGGTGGATATTACTACTTCAGGAGTTTGATTGAAGATAGAAGACCACAAAGGGCAAGACAACCCAGTAGCAGACCACCTATCACATATGGAAAGAATACCTTATGATCCATCACCTATAAATGAATCCTTTCGAGGTGAGAGTTTGGCTATGATAAAAAAGATAGAACCTTGGTTTGTAGATTATGCTAACTTTCTTGTAGGAAAGTACATGCCACCGACATGAGTTATCATCAAAGGAAAAGGTTCTTTAGTGACCCGAAGTATTATTTCTGGGATGACCCATTTCTCTATAGACATGGACCAGATGACATGTCAAGGTGTTGTGTCCCAGAACATGAGATGAATGCTATACTTAAAGGGTGCCATAGTAGACCTTATGCAGGACATCATGCTGGAGGTAGCACTGCCGCCAAGGTGCTCCAATTAGGGTTTTACTAGCCTACACTCTTTAGTGATGCTCACATGTTTGTTAAACATTGTGACTTGTGTAAATGCACATGTAACATTGGAAGGAGACAAGAAAGACCTGTGAACTATAGTCTAGTTTGTGAACCTTTTGATATCTTGGGATTGGACTACTAAGGACCTTTCCCTGTCTCAGATCGGTACACTCATATTGTTGTGACTGTAGATTATGTTACAAAATGGTTTGAGGCCCTTCCAACCAAGCATGCAGACCCGGCTACTTCATTCAAGATGATAAAAGATATCATATCACCCAGGTTTGGAGTTCCTAAAATTCTTATCACCTAGGTGGATGCCATTTTCTACAGGAAATATTCAGAAGAGTGCTTCCAAAGTACGGAGTGACTCACCGAGTGGCTTCACCATATCATCCACAAACTAGTGGGTAGGTGGAAGTCTCTAATAGGGAAATAAAGACAATACCGCAGAAGACGGTGGAGAAGTCGAGGAAAGATTGGATAACAAAGCTGAACTAAATGCTCCGGGATTACCGCATTGCCTACAATAATCCCATGGGGATGTTACCATTTAAAATGGTGTACGGTAAGGATTGTAATATACCTTTAGAACTATATCATAAAGCTTTTCGGGCAATAAAAAATATCAATCTTAACCTTAAAGAAGTTGGAGAAAAGAGGAGCTTATGAGAGTGCAAGGTTGTTCAAATAAAAGGTTAAAATGTGGCATAATTGTAAGATACTGAAATGAACTTTCACTGTGGGGGACAAGGTCCTCATATTTAATTCTCATCTCAAGTTGTTTCTAGGAAGCTCAGGTCTCGCCGGGAAGGGCCCTATGAGATAGAAGAGGTGTACAAGTCCGAAGCTATTGACCTCAAAGGAGGGAAGCATGGTCCCTGGATCGTGAATGGACAATGCTTAAAGACATATCTTGTGGATGGACAAAAGGAGGAGCTGCATATTGAAGAGGCGAGTTTCCTCACGACCAAGCAAGCCGAGGCCCTTCATAAGGAACAACGAGTATAAAACAACACTCCGGTAAGGTAGATGTGAATAGGTAGATAGAAATTATTTTGTTTTGATAGACTTGTTAAATCTCACATCTCAGAAGTTGGAATTTTAGCCTCTAGTTGGGAACATTGGCACTAATCTTTCAGGACTAATTTTTTTCTAAGGAAGAAACTGGCACATCGGCCAATAGAACTAAAGATGAAGTTCCAAACGACCGTGAGCGCTCGTTTGTGCGGTCACATGAGATGTAGATGAAAGAGTCATAGGATAAAGAGACAATGATGACATTCCAAAAGGATGTAGACACTCATTTGAGCGGTTGTTTGGAAGGCCCTCAGCAAACGTCGCGAGAACAAAGTCAAAGAGTATGTTCCCGATGATAGGACGCACCCGTTTGAGTGGTCATTTGGTACCTTCTCTACGACAGGTGTGTAAGAGAGAGAGAGAGAGAGAGAGAGAGAGAGATTGAGCACCAGGTCAAACGACCGGCCATACGAGAGCGAGCGCTCGCATGGAAGGCCGTCGTTGATCTGACTGTCGTGATCCTTTCCTGATTTCATTTTGATTTCTTTCTAACTAACTTTTTATCTCATATATCATGATTACCTACAGTATTAGCCTTTATAAAAATGAGGAGGGACGTCCATAAACCTAAAACCATATAATCTCTCATCTTATTTTCTTTCCATCTCCTCAAAAAAGCGTTTAGTTGCACATAACAAGCACGATCACCGCTGTGAGAAACAAAACCTCGCCCACCTGTGATTGCATCATCCCGTTCCCCAACTTTGATGATGTTGTACCCTTAGTGTGGGAAGACCTAAGGAAGCTTAGCATCAAGAAATAACCTCGTGAGGATAAGAATGACATGGAGGAGAAGGTCGAGGTGGTAGAGATCGAGGAGGAAGAACAAGGAAAAGAGGGAGATGATGACACAATTCCAGAAGGGTACCCTCCTAATCCTTACCAATTCAATATCCGTGGATCTATTACGTTATTTCCTTTGGGTCCTCCTCAATCCGAGTGGGGAAAAGAGCCACCAACTCCAGAGGAGATGAAGGAAAAGATTCAGTATTTGGAGAAGGTTTCCAACGCTTGTGTTAGTGTGATCGGAGATGGGATTGATTCTTACTGGTTGATGAGCAAGGATTTGGAAGCAAGAGTGGATGGTCTTTTCATAAGATCGGACTTATGATTGATACTCTTAACAACAACACTGCACAACTTGAGATTTTGACCCAAGTTGTAGATGATAAGCAAGCCGTGATCGAGGAGCTCAAGAACAAGCTTAAGAGCATCTGCGCCGCCTTCGAGGGATGAGTGAGCACGAAACACTTAGTGCCTGGACATCCCTGGATTGATTGTAAGCTTGGGGGAGATTCATGTGCACTTTGTATATTTACTCTTTCCGCATTTACCTTTCCTTTAGATTAGAGAATAAGCTTTATTTCCAATAAGGTTGAACTATCAATTTTTTCTCTTGAATAAGGGATGATCCCTTCCAATGAGTTTAAGGATATTTTTATGTGTGTGGTCATTTCTTTCTTCTGAAGAACGTGCTTGATGGTTGTCGTGACCTAAATAGTAGTGCATATTTACTTACATAATGATTAGAAATCCCCCACATCTAGTTGTGTAGATTTTTGAAGGGATATACAAAAACTATATGTGCTAGCTCATTGAAGGGTTCAACTTACCTAAGGGCAATCAAACAAAATTAATCCTCTACTCAAATACCTTGGGAAATGAAGTCTCTCTGAGAAATAAGTCTGGCTTACACTTAAAGTTTTTCGTTGAGCCTTCAGTATGATTCAGTGAAGAGACACTGAACCTATTTGTGATAAAAACTTTTTACAAGAAAATTGAGGAAGAAAAGAAAATTGCTTGTTCGGTTGAAACAACAATGAACTAGGATATGAAATTGTTACTTGTCCTTAGTAAAATTAAATGACAAGATGTGGATGCCTGCATGATCATTATTAGAGTAAGTATAGACTATTGTTTGCCATGTATACTCATCAACGAATGCTCATCTTGGGAGTAATGGACTCATATCTTTTGATATCTATATCTTATAAACACAAGGTTAACCTCGTTATTTACAAGCCACAATACTTCCTCAGGGACGAGCAAGACTTAAACTTGGGGGAGTTGATGAGTCTAATTTATGCGACACTTTTCTAATATACTTTGTGCCTACAAAGTGGGCTTTGTGGAGTTTTACCACGGTCACACTTATTTTGTTGATAATCCCTGAGGTAATGTCTTTTGTAGCCATATTCATTTAATGGAGAAAATTAAAATGGTAGTGGAATCACGTATTAAAGGTGATAAACACTTTCCATAAAAAACTCAAGCAAGAAGGCCAAAGAAACAGCCATCGTCGCGCTTCCAGCGCGAACGGCGGCGTTCAATACGATTGTCCAAGCTCGGATGAGCGGTCGTTTGGTGCGACGCCGCCTCTTGGAGATCAGCTATTTTCACCCCGTCAAAGCGGATCATGGATCAGACGAACGTAGACTCCAGAAACTCATCCAGAAGGCAGAACCCTAGCCCCTGAAGCTCATCCAGAGGGAGGATCGACCGGGAGAAGAAGGGGATTCCTCTCACCGCGAGGTGAATGACATCATCATCATCATCTATATCATCACCATCATCATCCACATCCTTATTATCCGCAACATCAAGAACCATAATGGATTATTCGGTATATCAGTTTAATCATTCGTCCATGTGTTCCATTACCATTACCTTGATGATTGTTGTTCCCATGTGTGAGTAGATCCTTAATTCTTGGGGATATGGACGAACCTTGGTATGTGTAGGATCTGAAATGTTTATTATGGATATGGGATCCTCTTTTGAATGCTTAGTTTGATAACTTCATGAATGTTGTGAAGGGGCCCCACTGAAAATTTGTGCCTTTATCGGCCATGAAGTATATGACTGCCTTTGCATGGGTTTAGGATGTGGAGTTAATTCGAGGTGACAGTAAAAGCCTACTGATACTAACCTTTACAAGTGACCGAGGATTATGGAGAACTCTTAGTGAGGCCGCGTCCATGGGGAAACCCTTAATTATCATGAGTTGCAACCCATAGGGGGAGACTATGATGGTGGCGTGCGTGGCATGGAGTCTACCATGAGTAGAGCGTGTTGTGTACCCAGCTCCGCCCAACATAATCGTCAAAAGTGGCTCAAGTATCCTCTCCATACTTCCCAATAATGCCTTTTTAACTCTCTTGTTTCATTGTCATTTACCATTTTGTCTTTTATTTACCTTTTTGTTACTGTTACAAGTCACCATTTTACTCAAGCTGTATTTAAATCTGCCATCACTCTGCTTCAAGTATACAATTATCCACACGTACAAAGCACATAATTCTCTGTAAGGGGCAAAATCCTGATTGCCGTGCTCCCTGTGGGATCAATACTCTTACTTAGAAAAGACTACAACTAAACCCTGTGCACGTTCAAGCTATCAACGACCGGATGGGAAAGATGTCAGGTTGGCTGAGACATTGATTGTCCAAGGGACATCGGACACCGCCCAGTTTGGACCAATACTCATGAGGAGCACTGGCCCAAGTTGTTGATAAAGAATCTCTGGGGTAGCTACTCCCTATGCATTTTATGTAGTTAGAGAAATGTTAACACCAATGTTGGGCCTTGCTGGAAGAGTTTGATTCAAATAAGAATTATCAAGGGGCCCATTAAAACACTAAACATGATAGAAGCGCTCATCAAGGAACATAATACCGGTATAACGAAAAGTAGGGCGGCAAGAGTAGAAAAAAACACCAAGCACAAGGTTGATCCTTCCACCCTTTTCCAAGTGTATAGATGCATTAATTAAATAAGCAAAATATTGTGATATCCCATGACATCCATGTCCTAACATGGAACAAACTACACCTGCAACTATTAATGCTATAAGAGGGGTTGAGCAAGCGGTAACATAACCAAACAATGGTTTGCTAGGAGAGTGGATGGTTAGAGTCTTATCATGGCAAGTATGGAGGCTTTACATACAAGTGGTAGGTAGCGAGACATAGCATAGCAACAAGACAACTAGCATAGCAAATACAGTAGTGATATCCAAGTTAATGATCATCTTGCTTGGAATCTTGCTTTGAAGAAGGACGGATTAGTGAATTAGTCGAAAAAGCATAATCGAACAAATCCTGACACTCCAAATGTTATTAGAACTCTAGCGAGTAGAAGTGAAACCAGAAAGAAGCAAACAACACATGATAAACAAACAAGCATAATCACGACATGATGCATAATTGAGTAAGATGCATGTCCACTTAATAATGCATGACATGGAAAGGTTCAACATTCAAATAGTAAACATTACATGAAGTTCAATATGAAATGAGTTGCATACTGAAGAGAACGCATTCAAATTATTTAGTTCATTCTCGTTTAGGTACCACCAAGTTTTAATGTTATTTATCATGTCAAGAGGTGAAGCATAAATAAATTATCTATCTAGGAAGTTTGAATGAGGTCGGAAACAATATACAACATTACCAAAACGACCCCATAAATAGGAAAACAAAGTGAACCAAGTTATTCTTTGCATTTTTCTAAGCAATTTTCGTATATAGTTCATTTAATTTGAAGTTACGGTCTAAAAAATAAGAATTGAACCGTTTTAGCATGGAATTTCTGCAAATTATTGCAAAAAACATTTTTAAACATTTTTAGCATGTGTGGAAGTTGGATTTTATGAAACTACATAAAAGTCTAAGCATTTTTCATATATGACATGTTTTAATCCGTTGCACGGTTAATATATTATTAGCATTTTAAAACGTGGCATTTCTGCAATTTGCAAAACAAAAGTAGTGGAATGATGACATGATGACATGATGCAATGCAAAAAATATAAATATAGAGCAATCAATCTAATAATAATTACGGAAAGTATCAGTTTCGGGCTGTCACAACACTGGCGCACTTACAAGATATCCCAACCCGAGATCTTGGAATGAGAAGAGCAAGAGAAAGCGGCAAAACTAAGTTGCTTCTTTAACGAGTGAAACCAACGAATGTTGAAGGTTGCAAAGAGATAAATAATGGCAGGAGGAACAAGAAAGAATTTGAAACCACCCCATTTGAAACAAGATACGCAAAGATGAAAAATAACGAATTCAGGCAGCACTTTGGTAAAAAGAGAAGCAAAACTTGATAAGATGGAAAGAATTAGACAAGATGGAATGATACTTGAAATAGAGTGTTACCAAAGATGCATTAGAATGTTCGCCGAAGACAAAGGGTGATGTAGTAAAGTAGCAGAAACTATTTCCCTACATAACCAAGTTTTATCGAACCAGTAGGAGTACAAGCAAACAATTGATTAACAACACCTATACACAAAAGAGCAAATACTTGCACCCAACGCGGGTAAGAGGGTTGTCAATCCCCTCATGCTTGTTCAAAGCAAGGATTAAAATCTGATAATGGTAGATAGGTAATTTGCAATGTAAGATAAAATTATATAAAGTGTAGATATATATTTTTGATTTTTGTAGTATGATTAAAGTGGACCCGGGGGTCATACTTTTCACTAGAGCCTTCTCTATTTTAGCATAGCATACAATGGGTAGACAAATTACCGCTGTGCAGTTGATAGAAAAGCAAATAATTATCACATTATTCAAGTCATGATCACAAAGGCATTATGTCCGTGACAAGTAAACTGACTCTTGCCTGCATCTACTATATTACTCCACCAATCGACCGACTCTTGCCTGCATATATGGTATTAAGGTCATAACAAACACACTAACACTTTAAGCAAGATTACATAATGTATACAAAGAAAGGCATGAAATATATTCCGACCCCATTATTTTATCTTTATGGCAACAATGCAATACGTGCCTCGCTACCCTGGCTGTTATTGGGTGAGGACACCACAAGATTGAACCCCACTACTATGCACCACTTCTAGTGAAGATCGATAGATCAACTTGGCCAAATAAAACCCGTAGATCAGAAATCATTACATAGCTATGTAAATCACACATAGTAAATTTAAGGTTTGAATCAATTACTTTTAAATGAATAATCTGATCATAAACCCACAATTCATTGAATCCAAACAAACACACCACACAAAAGGATTACATGGAATAGATCTCTGAAGAGAACATTTTATTGAAGATCAAAGAGAGATAAAAAGCCATATAGATAATCACTATGGACTCATAGGACTATTGTAGACTACTCACACATCAACGGAGAGGCATCAAGGTTGATGTAGAAGCCCTTTGTGATCGATTCCGCCTCCGGGAGGATGTCAAAAAAGGCCTCTAGATGCAGTCGCATAAGAACAGACTTGGGCAGCGATTTTTTTTCCGGGTGGCTCTCTGTTTTTTGGAATATTTGGGAATTTACAGAAGTGGAATTAGGTCATACGGAGCCACAAGGGGCCCATAGGAAACCATGGCGCGCCCTACCCACTAGACACACCCTAATGCCTTCCCGTCTCCTCGTTTGTCCTCCGACCCCCAAAGCTTCTAGTGTGTATTTTGGTCCAGGAAGAGTCATCAAAAAGTTTAATAGCGTTTGGACTCCATTTGGTATTGATTTTGTGTAAAACCAAAAACAGGCACACATGTTATCCCTACTCATTGAATTATGTAAGAAATTACATGACTCCATCTTCCTAACACAAGCACAAATCATGATCATCCTAGTGTCAAGTCAAACATTTGGTTCATACTTTTTCACATGCTTCAGCTTTTTCAACTACACTCAATACATGAGCGTGAGCCATGGGCATAGTACTATGGGTGGAATAGAATATGGTGGTAGAGATCAATAAGGGAAGCCAAAATTGGATAAAGTATCGCATCAACTAGGTAGATCAATAGGAAATAGTGAGGCCCATCAATCGATATCAATGCGAGGGGTAGGGATTTCCGTGCAACGTATGCACTAGAGCTATAAGTATATGAAACTCAAACTGAAACTAAGTAGGTGTGCATCCAACTTGCTTGCTCATGATGACCTAGGGCATTTGTGGAAGGTCGTTATGAGAATATACAAGCGAAGTTCTACATCAAAAATAATTCCCATTAGTATATAAAAATGACAAACGAGGAGACTCTCCATTTATAAAGAACATGGTGCTACTTTGAAGCAAAAGTGTGGTAAAAGGATAGTAGCATCACCCCTTATCTCTTTTTATAACCTTTTTTGAATCTCTCATAGTACAAAACCTCATCCTCATTCTTTGAGGAATCATAGGCTCAATCTCTATTATTTTTCCTCAATGGGACAATGCTCTAATAATGGCGATCATCACACTTTTATTTACTTATACTCGATAAAACTTATTACAAAATATGACTCTCTACGAATGCCTCTGGTAGTGTACCAGGATGTGCAATGATCTAGCATAACACGTATTACAATGATGAACAGTGGCTTTGCCATAAATATCATGCCAGCTCTGTATGATCATGCAAATCAATATGACAATGAACACACATGTCATGAATCGGAAGATTGGAAGTTGCCTAGGATTATAGCTTGGAATGGATATGGAAATTCCATGATAGGTAGGTATGGTGGCTGTTTTGAGGAAGATATAAGGAGGCTTATGTGTGATAGAGCATATCATATGACAGGGTTTGGATGCACCGACGAAGTTTGCACCAACTCTCAAGGCGAGAAAGGGCAATTCACGACATCGAAGAGGCTAGGAAATTGCGGAAAGGTGGGAGTGCGTATAGTCCATGAAATCACATTAGTCATAAACCACTCACATACTTATTGTGAAAGTTTTATTATCTCTCTCAAAGAAAAGTACTACCAGTGCGCCCCTATGGAGGTGGTTGGGAGGACTTAACCATCGCGCGTCCGACTCAAACAATAGAAGGATTTCAACGAGGAATAAAAGTGCTCCAACATCGCGGTCATGCCACAACTAACACTTAAATGAGTAGTTAATAACCATCTTTAATATCGATATCTTTACTAACCAATGATCATGAATCTATACCCTTTGATAATACTCTATCAATATTATCAAGTCACACAAGCCATATTCGCTGATCTACATACAAATTTTTATTTTATTGATCTTATATACCTACCATTATCAGACTAAACATATAAGACGTGCAAATTACCACTTACATTTAATATTCTCAAACAGATTTAAGTAAAGCATGAGAGTGCAATAATTTGTATAAAATATAACCACCACCATGCTCTAAAGATATAAGTGAAGCACATGAGAAACCGCATAGCTCAAAAGATAAAAATGAAGCACATAGAGTATTCTAACAAATTATGATGAATGTGTGTCTCTCTAAACAATTGTGTCCAGAAAACAATGATTGTGGCAAACTAACAAGAAAAAAAACTATAATACATGACACTCCAAGAAAAAACCATATCATGTGATGAATAAAAATGTAGCTCCAAGTAACATACCGATGAATTGTGGATGGGAATAGGGGACGCCATCCGGGGCATCCCCAAGCATAAACACTTGGATCTTTGTTGAATATTACCTTGGGGTACCTTGGGCATCCCCAAGATTAGGGTCTTGCTACTACTTATTCTGTCATCCATCTGATCTCACCCAAAACTTGAAAACTTTAGCACACAAAACTTAACAAAATGCGTGTGAGATCTGTTAGTATAATAGGTAAATCATAAACTTTAGGCCCTACCCCTGGGCGCGCCCTAATACCTTGTAGTCTCTTTGTGTGTCGTATGGACTCCCCTCAAAGTTTATTGATGCGAAGCATCCTATGGTCATCCCCATGGAACCATCACCATCACCTCAAGCTCCAAAGGGTATCGTGCACATGCCATTGAATCCGAGGTGACATACCTCCTTGTTCAACCATCGTTCGATTCACTAGAGACATTGCTGCTACCTCAAGAAGAAGTTCTTTGCATTCTTAGGTACTTGGGAGAGGAACATACGAGCGGCCATGAAGAACTACAAGGATGCCAAGCTTGGAAGTACCAAGGAGGAGCTGCAGACGAGCTATAGCCTTCGGACGTCCGGGCCCTCCTCGGACGTCCGACGCCTAGAGTCCAGCCCCAGCCAAAACACCAAAGCAGGTCCACAGTGGCCGGACGACCAATGCTGCTCGGACGTCCGACCCCCTCCGAAAATTTGGCAGCATGGCATCAACATCGAAATCTCGGATTTACGAAGCTTTTGGATGACCGAGCCTCAGACGACCGACAAGTCCTAGATGTCCGGACCTTCATCAGCCCTCAGACATCCGACACCCTCTGGATGTTCGGACCCTGTCTACACACAACCACTTGGGCCTTGGCCCATGTACCCCTTTGTTTTCCTAAGACTATAAATACCCTTCCCCCTCCTCTAACTAGGGTTAGCTTATGTTTAGCACCTGACATTGTTGAGCATAGCTCCATCTACTTCCTTCTCCCATGGAGTTGACCACATCTTTGAGAGAAGATCTGAAGTGGATGCCAAGGCCCCTATCAAGGGAAGATCCCATAGGATATCAAGGCCCCTTCTCCGGAGTGGGAGACTGTCAGTTACTTGTACCCTCTTCTTGATTTTTGATGTATGTATCCCATGTGTTTGTGTGGTTCTAGTGGATGTGTGATCGGAGATGTTTCTTGAGTTTGTGTTTTCTCTCGTGATTTCTCCCTTTCCCCCCTCCAAGTGTGAAAAGATCGACACACATGGGCTTGCCCCGTATCATATTGGTATCACGAGCCACATTGATTCACACCTTGGAGTCTCTCCCTCCACTTTCTAGCCAATTTTTGTTTTGATTTGACCTAATTTCGAAAATTCTCACAAAAATAGCCATACCAAAATTTCTTGGATTCTTTGGATTTGAGGAGATTTTGTTTATTTGGATCCGAGGATTTCATTGTAGACAAGTGGATCAATCTTTTCCCCATCATCCCCATCATTTTCCATCGCCAAATTGCACCATTTTTGCCAGAATTTTTTCTTTTGTTTCGAGTTCATCCTCCCCTAGGTCAACCGGTGAGATCCGCAAGCTCTGAATGTCCGCGCGTCTCAGGACGACCGTGCCCCGGATGTGCGACCAAGCCCGGACATCCGAGCAACTCTGACCAAACTGAATTTTCAGCCTGAAAATTTAGTTTTCTCCACCATTTTCTTCTTCATTTGTCACCACCAATTCTTCTACAACCCTTTGCATTTGAGATTTTGAGTCACGAGCTCGCCACTTACTAAGGTGTTTCGGCTACTTAGGCATGGTTCTACATCATCATCGCCGCTCATCATCGCCCCGGATCATCGCAGACCAACTCTTCATTGACACCACACCATAAGCAAGGACGATAACCGCGACGACACTCTTGACATATACACTTGCCATTGCATTGCTACCCTAGCCTATTTGCGTCACTTGCCTATCGAGACTAGCCATTGAGTATTGTCGGGCTACGCTACTTGTGCACTTTAGTGATACATACTCCGCATAGCTTCAGTTGCATGCATATATATTATTATCATCTCTTGTGTTACAAATAGTACACGCGTACATAATTTCTATCTTGGTGTGCATGCCCTCATAGTGACCATACGAATATCGTTGCCAAAAGAAAGAGAAGCAAAGCTTTTAAGCAAGAGCAAAGGAGTAAAAGCAATAACATCTCCGATTTTGCATATCATACTTGATCATCTTGGATCACTTGAGCGAGTGACACGTGCCTCATACATATATAGCAAGTCAGGATAGGTAGACGACACATTTTGTTTCTTATAGGTTGTTGACAAGTTCGTATCATGCCACTTGAGCAATCATGCTAGCGTCTCTCTTATGTTGTGCAACACGAGCGTTTTCTGTGGACTCCACATTTTGTGCTCATTCCTTGGTTGCATGACCCCACTTATCTATCCGTGTTTGTTTTTCCAAGTTTACTCATTGCTATTGATCTACATTGTCTTACTTGCGAATTTACGAATCTCTTTCAACATGATTGAATCTTATTCCCGAACTGCTTGAATTTTGTGCCACCATCGTAACTGAGCTACTTCATATGCCTTATTTGTGTATGTGTGAGAAGGACAATCTTTAGTACCAATTCTACTAATTCCATACTTGCATATTGAGTGATCTTGATCCATTTTCAACTTTTGGAACAGTAACTGGGATTGTCTACTCACTCTTCCATTTCGTGCAACCATAGACACCCCTGGGATACATGTCGCTAGCCTCCACAAGCCACCGTAGCAACCTCTCCTCCCACCTCTCTCCAGCCGCAGCCTGTACAAACCCAGATCGGGCCCTGGAAAGCCCATTCAGGCCTGAAGCCAGCATCGTCGGCTCCCCGCACATGGACTTGCGCTCCATGGTGCCTGAGACGCCTCTAGCCGAGCCGTGCCTCTCCTCACTCCTGGCTAGTCGCTGGCCGCTACCACCTCTCCATAGGAGTTCGTCAAAGGGCGTCGGGAAAGTCCCACCGACCGCCCTCTCTATCTCCCTCTCTCCTTCTTCTCCCATTTTCTTCTCTCACCCCCTCTTCTCTCCATGACCAGGGCTGCCGACCTTCCCAAACCACTTCCAGATCCGGCGCCAGCGCCTCATCCCCGACCTCTGGCCTTCCTCATGCTGCCGGATCCGCACCGGTCGGCCTCCTCAAGATGGTGCAACGCCACCATAGCAGGTATTCGAGGTCCCTGCGTCTAGCGAGCAGATGCGCACAGTGATACGTCTCCAATGTATCTATAATTTTTTAATGTGTGATGCTATTATAATATCAATCCAGGATACTTTTTGAGTAATTATTTACAAATTTATATTATTTTTGAGCACTAACCTATTGACCTAGTTCCCAATGACAGTCGTTGTTTTCTACACATTTTTTCCTTTTCAGCTTTATAGTACCAAACGAACTCGAATTGCCCTGAAACTTTTTTGTCATTTTTTCTAGACCAAAAGAAGGCCTCGAAGCTTTGGGAGAAGACCGGAGGCCACACGAGAGGGTCGCAAGCCAACAGGGAGCAACCAGGGGGGTGGTCGTGCCCTGACTTGTGCCTCCTTGATAGGTCTCCTGACCCCGTTCTCTGGCCTATAAATTCACATATATTCCAAACACCCTAGAGGGAATCCTGAAACACTTTTTCTGTCGCCTCGAGTCTCTGTTCCGCCATGATCTCATCTGGAGCTCCGTTCCGGCACCCCACCGGAGGGGGGGTCGATCATGGAGGGTTTCTTCATCAACGTTGATGCCTTGATGATGACATGTGAGTAGGTCACCACATACCTATGGGTTCGTAGTTAGTACCTAGATGTCTATGTATCTCTCTCTCTCCTCTAATCTTCAATACAATGGCCATCACATCTTTGCTTTGATCCATCCAATGTAACTTTTTTCTGCGGTGCATTTGTTGGGTTCCGATGAATTATGGGTTATGTTCGTATTTTTCATGAAAAGTATTTGAGTATTCTATGACACTATTATGATTCTTCCTTGCGTGGTCACTATAGCTTTGTAATTCTCTCCAATCTATTGATTTTCTTTGGCAAAGTAGATTGATCTTTCATTAGTGAGAGAGGTGTGTTGTAGTGGGTTCAACCCGAGGAGTTTCTATATCCTAGTGACACAAGGGGACAAGTTGCATCTTCATGTTGATGCCACTAAGGATAAAATGACGGGGTTAATTCATATTGCTTGAGTTTACTTTGTCTACATCATGTTATCGTTTTCCATGCATCACTCTTTTTGTCATGAACTTAATACGTACAGAGGCAAGCATAGAAGCGCTCTTGAAGTGGAGTAATGGTTATAGGTGCAGAGCTGTGTCGGCCTATTTGTATTCTATGTGATGCCTATATACACATGATCATTATCGTGAACATCGCATAACTATCCGCTTTTCTATCAATTGCCCAACAATAATTTGTTTACCCACCGCATGCTTATTTTCATGACAGATGCTGCTAGGGAAAACTATGGCCCCGGGGTCTATTCACTTATATATTTACAAACTTATCAATACCTTGTAATTCTTGTTTATCATTTCTTTTTCAAACTACAATTGTCTACTATTATCTACACACTTCACTTACTTGCAAATTACGAGATCAAGGGGATTGACAACCCTTTTGCCCGTGTTGGGTGCAAGTTGTTTGCTATTTTGTGTGCAACCGCTGAACATGGTTGTGGATTGATATTCCTATTGTTTCCATAAATCTTGGTTTCATAACTGAGGGAAATACTTACCCGTATTGTGCTGCAATTACCCATTCCTCTTCAGGGAAAACCCAACACAGATTACAAGTATCAGGAAGGATTACTAGCGCCGTTGTCGGGGAATATAGTCACCAACTATCAAGTAACTTCACACAAACTATCATTCACTTGTTGTTCTTTTTATTTTCTGTTATATTTAGTTTGTGTCATAAAAATCAAAAATACAAAAATATTTATCTTTGCTTGTTACTAGTTTACTTGTTTGAAGTCATGACTAGTTCTTCCTATGTTCACGTTACTCCTGTTAATGAGTTAATCAATTTTAGAGAAAGGGGACGAGAAAGTTTGAAAGATACATGGTATAGGATTTTCTACGCTCAAAACAAATCAACTAATAAGCTATCCACTACTACCTTGCTCTATAATTTTTATGTTAGTGTGAAAACTTGGTATAGGTTTGTCCTTGACACCATTACCCATGGGAACTTCATAATGTGTCACACTTTGGATGCTTATAATGCTATTGGTAATCTTGTTGGAACACCACCTATTGTCGTTAATGAAACTACCTTGACCTTGGAACGTGCCATGCAAAGGCTTGACACAATCGAAAATAAAATGATTACTAGTGAACCAATTGAGGAGTTAGATAAAAACATCATAATCATATCACTCAATTTGGGTCGCCGGTAGGAATGACTTTGAAAGCTTTAAAGGAAAAGAACACTATTATTGATGAAAGGGTAGAACAAGGTTTGAGCAGAATTGATAAAATGGTGGATGTCATTGATAAAGTTGGTTCCATTTTCACAGCCTCTAAATCTAATGCCAGTACCTCTAGTAATAAAAGTCCTAAGTTTATTTACATTCCTAAGAGCATTAGTGACCTCCTACCAAAAGAAACAAAGATCTCAAAATGATTATGGTTCATCCCAACTTTTTAAACTTGGTGAAGGATCCTAATTTCAAGCCTCCTACTTTTCCTAATGATCATGGTCGTGTTATTAAGGATCTTGGTGACAAAGATGAGAATACTCTATGCATTATTCCTAGCTAGGGGCATAAAACAGTAGCGCTTGCTGGGAGGCAACCAATAGTTATCTTTATTTTTACTTTTTACTTTCTGTCATGGTGTGATAGAATTATTATTGTCTCTGTAATGATTTTGTTTTTGATGTTTTATTCAGTATTTGTGCCAAGTAAAGCATTTGGGAGGACTAACAAGATGAGTAGAATTGATACGGTGCAAAAACATAAACTTTAGCGTCTAGTGTAGAATTTCTCTGATTTTACTGAAATGTTGTTTTGATATGGAATTTTTACAAAATATTGCTATACAAAATTTTCATGTTTTCCTAATGTTTGAGAATTGTTTGAGTTATAGAAGTATAGGTTCTCTATAGATCATTACAGACTGTTTTATTTTAGACAGACTTTGTTTTTGCTTGCATAGTTGGATTATTTTTATGATGCTATGGATTGTATCCGGGGATATAAGCCATAGATAAGTTAGAATACAATAATTTTTATGCAATAATGACATATGAATCAATTTCTAATAGTACCTAAAGTATTTGATATGTTGCCAATACTAACGGATCTCATCAGGTTTTGTTAAGTTTTGTGTGATTGAAGTTTTCAAGTTTTGGGTGCTATCACGATGGACAATAGAATAAGGAGCAGAAAGAGCGTAAGCTTGGGGATGCCCAAGGAATCGCAAGGTAATATTCTAGGAATAATCAAGCATCTAAGCTTGGGGATGCCCCGAAAGGCATCCCCTCTTTCGTCTCAATCCATCGGTATGTCACTTGGAGCTATATTTTTATTCGTCACATGATATGAGTGAGCATCATTTGCTTTTGTTTGATTTACCTTTAGTTTTCCACAATAATCATTTGCTGGACACACCTATTGAAGAGATACACACCTTCATAATAATTTGTTAGAATACTCTATGTGCTTCACTTATATCTTTTGAGCTTAGGAGCTGCTCTAGTACTTTACTTCTATCCTTTTGAGCACGGTGGCGTACATATTTGAATAAATAAGAGCACCTCGTTCTTCACTTATATTTGTTTGAGAGTTAATAAATAGTGACGGTAACTTGCATGGGTCATAAGACTAGTCCGAAAATAATAGGTATTCAATGAGTGATAATTAAAACCATAATGTAGAAAATAAAAGAGAAATTGTGGGTTAATGATATTGATGTGGTAATATGAAAAGGTGTGAGTGCATCATTGTTGATTCGTACAAGTGTTAGTATTAAGAGGTGTTAACTTCTTGCTTGTCTAAAAATTGAAAAGGCATGGTGAGGATGTGTGAGCATTTCTATTCCTCGTTAAACTCATACTGTTGTTTCGGGTCGAAGGCGTGCGATGGTTAACTCCTACCAACCTCCTTCCTCGGGGCATGCGAGTAATACCTTGATTTGTGATAAAACTAATAAAACTTTGGAATATGTATATGAGTACTTTATGACTAATGTGACACCATGGACATACGCAATCTCATCTTCTCATATTTTGCTAGCCTCTTCGGTACCGTGATTTTCCCATTCTCACCTCGAGGATTGGTACAACTTTCGCCGATGCTTCCAAACCCCATGACATGATAAGGTCAGTCACACATAATCCTTATTATATCTTCCTCAAAACAGCCACCATACGTACCTATTATGGCATTTCCATAGCCATTCTGAAATATATTGCCGTGCAAATGCCGTCATCACATCACATGACTAGTTCATTCATCATATTGCTTTGCATGATCATACAGAGCTGACATATTATTTGTGGCAAAGCCCCCATTCATCTGTTTTCTACATGTCATGCTAGATCATTGCACATCCTGGTACACTACCTGAGGCATTTATATTGAGTCATATTGTTCCATAGTCCCTCATGTCGAGTTCTCATATTGAGTTGTAAGTAAATAAAAGTGTGATGATCATCATTATTAGAGCATTATCGCCGTGAGGAAATAAAAAAGCGGGGGGGGGGGCAAATGAGCCCAGTATTCAAAAAAATAAAAACGATAGAAAAAGAGAGAAGGGACTTTGCTACTATCCTTTACCACACTTGTGCCTTAAAGTGGCACCTAGTTTCATATAGAGAGTTTCATGTTACGACATTTTCATATGCTAGTGGGAATCACTCTATTATAAACTTGGCTTGTATATTCCAGTGATGCGATTCCTCAAATGATGTCTTCATGAGAAATTAAGTTGACAGCACAACCCACTTAGCTTTAGTTGAGATTTCATACACTAATAGCTCTAGTGCATCATTTGCATGGCAATCCCTACTCCTTGCATTTACATCTATCAGTGGGCATCTCCATAGCCCGTCGATACGCCTAGTTGTTGTGAGATTATCTTCTCCAGTTTTTAGCCCTTTGATATCCAACACCATATTCTATTCCATCCGTCTGCTATGTCCATGGTTCACGCTCATGTATTGCATGAAGGATAAAAAGTTGATGCATAATGAAAAGGTACGATCCAATTGCCTGACTTGGAAACCGTGGTGCTTAACATTTGTATTAATGTGGTGAAGATGGAGCCATGCCTTGCTATTATAATAAGACGAATGGGGGTAAACATTTTCTGAGGATAGTATACTTTCAAAGATTGATGATTTTGTTTCTTATGCTTATAAGTATTGCTATTTTAATGTTTGTTAATTCACTGTTTCTCAATGAGCATACATGCAAAATATTACATATTGGGTAGCATGTCACATCAAAAATTCTATTTTTATCATTTACCCACTCGAGGGCGAGTAGGAATTATGCTTGGGGACGCTTGATACATCTCCAACGTATCTATAATTTTTTATTGTTCCATGCTATTATATTACCATTCTAGGATAATTTTTGAGTAATTATGTACCAATTTATCTTACTTTTGAGAACTAACCTATTGACCTAGTGCTCAATGCTAGTTGTTGTTTTCTGCATGTTTTTTGCTTTTCAGGTTTACAATAACAAACGAAGTCCAATTGCATTGAAATAGTTTTATGATTTTTTTCTAGACCAAAATAAGACCTGGAAGCTTCGGGAGAAGATCGAAGGCCACACAAGGGGACCATAAACCAACAGGGCGCGATGAGGGGGTGTGTGTACCCTGATGGCTTGTGCCTCCTTGGCAGGTCTCCCGACCCTGTTCTCTTGCCTATAACTTCACATATATTCTAGAAACCCTAGGGGGAATCCCAAAATAATTTTTTCACCGCCACAAGTCTCTGGTCCGCCCCGATCTCATCTGGAGCTCCGCTAGCGCCCCACAGGATGGGGGATCGATCACGGAGGGCCTCTTTATCAACCGTCCTGCCCTCATGATGATGCGTGAGTAGTTCACCACAAACCTACGTGTGTGTAGTTAGTACCTAGATGTCTATCTCTCTCTCTCTTTTGATCTTTAATACAATGGTCATCGCATCTTTGCTTTGATCCATCCGATGTAAATCTTTTGTGCGGTGCGCTTGTTGGGACCCGATGAATTGTGGGTTTATGTTCGGATCATTCATGAAAAGTATTTGAGTCTTCTAGGAAATTGTTATGATTCTTAATTGCATGATCATTATAGATTCGTAATTCTCTCCGATCTATTGATTTGCTTTGGCCAAGTAGATTTATATTTCTTCAGTGAAAGAGGTCCATTATAGTGGGTTCAACCCGACAAGTTTCTATATCTCAGTGAAAGAAGGAGACAAGTTGTGTCTTTCTACTGTTGCCACTAAGGATAAGACAATGGGGTTTATTCATATTGCTTGAGTTTATTTTGTCTACATCTTGTCATCGTTCTCCATGCATTGCTCTATTTGTCATGAACTTAATACATAGAAAGGCAAGCATAGAAGCTCTCTTGAACTGGAGTATTGTAATAGGTGCAGGCATGAGTCGGCCTATTTGTCTTGGATGTGATGCCTATAGACACATGATCATTTCCGTGAACATCGCATAGCTATCCACTTTTCTATCAATTGCCGACAGTAATTTGTTTACCCATCGTATGCTTATTTTCATGAGAGATGCCGCTAGCTGAAACTATGTCCCCAGGTCTATTCACTTATATATTTACAAACGTATACATACCTTGATGTCCTTATTTACCTTTTATTTTATTTGCATTTTACAATTATCTACTATTATGTACAGACTTCACTTGCTTGCAAATAAGAGATCAAGGGGATTGACAACCCTCTTGCGTGCATTGGGTGCAAGTTGTTTGATCTTTTGTGTGCGGCCGCTGAAGACGGTTGTGGATTTATATTCCTATTGGTTTGATAAACCTTTGTTTCATAACTGAGGGAAATACTTACCTCTATTGTGCTGCAATTACCCATTCCTCTTCACGGAAAATCCAACATAGTTCACAAGTATCATACGGCGACCACGCCTCACCTAGGCTGGCTGCGCCAGGCCCAGTGCCACGGCCCAGCCCAGCGTCACCTGCGCCTTCGCTCCTTGCCTGCATGGGCCAGCCACACCAAGGCCCAGGGTGAGATTCAGTTGCCCAATGCCCGCCTGTGTAGCAGAAAAATTTGGCACAATGTTTTTCCTTGCGTTGCAAATTTATCCATTTATCAGGACATATCATAATTACAAAAATGCCATTGCATTGAATTGCTAATAACTCAACAACAATGCATTGAACTAAAACATGTCATATATGGAAAATGATTAGAAATTTGTGTAGTTCCACAATAAGCCACTTTCAACCATGCTAAAAATGTTTAACTTGTTGTTTTCATTTAATTGCATAAATGCCACGTGTCGGTGTCATAACCGGCAGAACTCGGGTAGGGGGTCCCGAACTGTGAGACTAGAATTGACGGTAACAGGAGACGAAGGGTACACGGATTTACCCAGGTTCGGGCCCTCCTATGGAGGTAATACCCTACGTCCTGCTTGGTTGTATTGATGATGTGGGGGTTATAGAGTTGATCTACCTCGAGATCGAATAGCTAACCCTAGATGAGTTGTTCTATGCCTATACCCTAAAATCCTCCGACTTATATAGATGCCGAGGATGCCTAGGGTTTACACATGGTCGGTCTCATGCCGAAGTGATAAACATGCCTATTTACTATATCAAACAGGGAGCGCAAGCCATGCTTCCCGAAGCTTCCATCTTGGAGACTATGCCTTCAAATCTTCAAGTGTTCGGTAAGCGGCGCATATAGTCCGGCCCATAATCAAGGCTGTCTGAGGACCCCCTAATCTAGGACTCCTTCAGTAGCCCCCAAACTTGCCTCCAACGCCAAGGGTCTTCAGCTCACATTGCTTCGCGAACAGAGTCTTCGGATTGTGAGGTGACTTCCTTCCTGCCGAACCTTAGTTCGGCCTCCGATGATAAGTAGTTTTTCGCATAGTGGCACATCGAAACACAGCAAATTGATTGGCCTTGAAGGCCAAACGTCAGGGGGTAAACAATGTTCCTCTGACAACCACTGTGATGAAAGGCCACGGCCCACCACGACTGCTAGGCTAGTTGCATAGACTCAATTCACGGTTCGAGGCCGTTTTAATCATCACGATCTATCAATATAACGATCGTGTCCCATTTTATATGGGATATACTTACTCACGCGCACGCAATGACTCACACGTCTCGGGAAGTGGAGGGATTCACGGCGCAGCAGGGGGAGTCCAAATCGATAGTCCTCATAAAAAGAGGAGGAAAACCCCAAAGGCTATTCATGCTCTCCATTCGACTTCTCCGCCTCTCATTCCTTTGCGCCTCGGAAGCATAGATCTAGGTCTCTTCGACCCCACCTCCGAGGTCATCAATGGCGGGCTCCAACGGCCAATGGGAAGCTTCCACGGTCACCGGCCGGGACTTCCTCGACCTCAAGAAGGTCGGCTACCTCTCTGCCAACATCCCTCATCGTGAAGCGGAGGCAGGCCAAGTGAACCCCACCCCCAAGCAGGCGAAAGGGTGGTGTTCATCCCCCACTTCATCAGGGGGCTGAGCTTTCCTCTCCATCCCTTCGACAGGGGGCTGATGTTCTTCTACGGCCTCGACTTCCACGACTTCCTGCCGAACTCCATCATGCACATCTCGGCGTTCATCCTCGTCTGCGAGGCCTTCCTACGCATCGAGCCACACTTCGGGCTCTAGCTACAGCTGTTCAACATCAAGCCTAAGTGCGTCAACGGTAAGCATGCAGATTGCGGCGGGGCCGTTATCGGCAAGCTCACCCGCGTCAGGTGACCGTCGGGCACCTTCATTGACACCATCAAGGGGTGGCCAAAGGAGTGGTTATACGTCACTGAACCACAAGAAGAGGGTCAGCATCCCGCTGCCGCATTCAGATCAGGCCCCCCACCAGACTGGCTTCATGGCTCGAAAAGGGCCTCGTCAAGGGGCCGGGCAAGGAGGTGAGTGACCCGCGGAAGCGTAGCCGCTCCATGGTCGAGGAGAGCACCAAGTTGACCGATGTGGTCCAGGTGATGCTTCGAAGTCGCATCCTCCCCTGCCAGCACCGGGACACCCCACTGTGGGCTCGTGAACTCGAAGCCGAGCCCACAGTCCGGAATCTCTTCCGCACTATGCGGGAGAAACTGTGGAAGGCACTCTTCAAATCACTCAAGAGCTGGCCATCCAAGGAGGACAAGGTTCTACACGCCGCCAAACCCGATTCTGAGGTATGATACACCCTAGCTTGGTCGGTTTTATTACATAGAAAATTCTCATAACCCCTTATCCGATCTGGAAGAAAGCCATCAACATCAACAGTCCGACACCTCAGCTTGAAGATGAGAGGTCAGGCTATTAGCCAAAATTCTCATGGTAAAGCCTTATGAGGCTCCTACGAAGAAAAAGAAGAAGAAACCAGGCTAGGCTGGCATCTGCATTAGGAACCAGCCTGATGCCGCATCCGAGGATACCCCCACCTCCACTAATCAGGAGGAGGCTAAGGAGGAGGAAGAGGGAGGAGGAAGAGGAGGAGGAGGAGGAGGAAGAGGAAGAGGAGGAGGAGGAGGCTGAGGTCGAGGGCGAGGGGGGAGGCAATTCCCCTCATTCTAGGAAGAGAGGGCGTCTTCAGACGCCCCGGAGCAGGTCCCTTCTCCTACCCACAAGAGGGCGCAACAGACAAAGGTGGTTCTCTCTGACGATAGTTCGGACTCGGACACCGCGTCCAAAGACCTCGAGAAGGTTCCACAAAGGAGCCTATAGGTCAAGCCCCCCCAAATGGTTAGGATCCAAAGACCCTCCTATTCATTACGAATAAATTTAGAGTTTACTAACACGCAGGTTATTGGCCTCACAGGCCCCTGCGCGTTATCCCCACCGAGGTGATATCAGATGGGGAGACCCCACCCTTTGAACTGGCGAAGAGCGGGGATGCCTCACATCCCACCTCTCCAGGCGCTACGAGGGACGCCGTGGAGGTGTCGTCCTAGCACACTCCAATGGAGGCAGAAACTGGTCGCGAGGGAAATCGTACAGTGGCACCTCGGGCACTGAAGACCGGGGAAAAAACCCCTGCCCAGATACCGAGGAGGTCGGACGAGTGGGTGCTCAGTCCCCTTCGAGAACCTCTCCGGAGAGCACTATGCCTCCGGAGGAACCGGTCCAATCCCCGGTGGGTGATCGGGGAATCCAATCATCACCGGTACCACCGACCAACAGATTGTCAGTCATGGAGGAGGCTTTATCGAGCGCCTCCATCCCCGAGGATCACCGCACCCTTATGGGTGCGGTACTACAGAGCATCTAGTCCGTTGACAACGGACTGAAGGAGGCCTTCAAAGGTCTCCTTACGGGTTTTCAAGTAAGTCACCCGATGTGTTTATTTGCAAAGAATTCATTTATTCGCATTATATACATGGAAGCCCCCGAGCCCTAAGCAAGGTGAAAAATCTCACCTAGGGGTCTGAATCCGATAACGAATTAGATGCACTTGAAGTGTCCGGCATGTTAGAATAACTCGACATATGATCAGATTGTCTATAATTCGGGAATTGAGAGCCCATGTAATGTATTAACTATGTGTGTAATGCAGGCCTCGTCATCGCCGACGACCATAAATGGTGCCGAGCTGGAAGAGCTAAATCGGAAGCTGAAGCGCTCCAAAGACGAAGTTGAGGCCCTTAACCGAAGGCTCGATGATGCTCAAGGTATGTGAAAACATAATCTGAATGCCTTTGTCTGAGCTCTATCATTCGGATACTATCAAATGCAGCTTCTTCACATTGTATAATGCATGCGCAGCCTCGACGAAGCAGATGGAGAGGCTCGAGGACGAGCTCCAGCGCACGAAGGACGAAATGGCTGCCGAGAGGGCTGCTGCTAAGGAAATGGCTATCACCCTTTCCACCATGCGGTCCACTAGTGGAAAGCATGAAGCTCGTGTGGCAGAGGTCCAACACGAGCTCAAGGATGCCAGCGAAAAATGTGAGGCCTTGGAGCAGAAGAACTAGGCAAGCTCGGCCGAACTGTCCACTATGAAAACCAAACTCCAGAAGGAGCGGATGGACATGCGGTTCTACGAGGAGCAAGTGCGCGAGGCCAAGGAAATAGAAAATGGTAAGCCGTACTCACTAAAGTGAGTATTCGGGGATAGAAAATTCGCATTGCTTACCCAGGTGTGGCGATCCTCAAGCGTAGCCTCCGATCTCCAGAAGAGTGTGGCGGACGCCAATCAGCTATTCGCCTTGCGGGGAGAAGGAGATGAAGCTCGACTGTCCTAGGCACAGTTCTGATTCCCCCAAGCATCCTCCTCTTCTGCTGGAGCAGCTGAAACAGCTGATGGAGTTGCACTAGATGGCGGAGCCGTCCATGAAGGACATCTGCATCCACTTATGGCCCGGCAAGCCGCTGCTTGGAGGCTACTTTGGCTTGGTGCGGAGGTTGATCGCTGCTTCGCCCTGCCTCGACATCGTCAAGCGCTCCTCCTGCATCGAAGGAGTTCGGATGGCCCTTGCCAAGGCCAAAGTGCACTGGCCAGGGCTAAATCCGATGAAGGTATCCACCGGCCCGCCGCCACCTTGGAAGGAGCATCGACGCCCCGAGCTGTACTTTGATGGGGTGATGGAGAGTGCCCGGGTGATAGCGTCACAGTGTGCGGGTGATAAATTGTTTGAATGAGCTGTAACACGTCTGAAGACTTGACCAGACTTTTAATGATATGAGTATTTGTTCTTATATGGTTTTGTATTCCTTTTTAACTCTCATAGTGTGCGGGTGATAAATTGTTTGAATGAGCTGTAACGTGTCTGAAGACTTGACCAGACTTTTAATGATATGAGTATTTGTTCTTATATGGTTTTGTATTCCTTTATAACTCCCATGTGGTTGTTTAATACTGAAGATGCAAGTCGTCGACTTCAGCCCCACGTAGATACTACATGGTGTGTCTATGCAAATGCACTATGTCCCTTAGCCGTATAATCGGAACCCGAAGGCGGTATAGTGTAGCAGACTAGGCAATCAGACTATAGTGCTTTTATTTCTTTCACTTAGCCAGAGGGGCATGAAAAGGACTACGGGAAGCGTATGATTAGCCACCCTAGTGTTGTGATGTTCGGACGAACCGTGTCCGAAGCCGGTATCACAATGTCTGCACAAAGGGCAAGTTCCTCGTATAACATGGAATAACCGCTTACGAGGATTGAAGTATAACCCATCTAGCTCGGGGTTCACAGATCGGATCACGCATACTATGACAGTACGTTTTCGGCTTTCTCACCTGAGGTGCTTGACCAGACCATCCGGAAGCACAATCGCAGGGGTGCTCCCTTTGCCCCTTCAGCCGAACGAGCGGAACATAAAGGGGCAAGCACAAGAGCCGGACAACCCAACTTATTGACCAAAGACATAGTTCGGAACCAATGCATATAATGAGAATGCCAAGACGCCGAACACATGATAGATAAGGCGATTTTTTTTGAACTCGAGCCCCCGGTCTATTAGCCGGTTACCTCGCGTCATACCGAATAGGTTCACGAGAAGAGGGAGAATAGAGAAAAAATATGCGCCGAAGAAAGGGCAGATGAGGCGATCTTGTGCCACGCAATTTTGCATTTTCTCAACAACTCTTATAACTTGGATTGCCAAAGCAACTGTTTACAGGTATGTGAAAGAAATAAAAAATTAAAATATACAGGAGTTGTTGTACTAGGGGTCTTCGATCGGTAACCTGACGTCCTCGATATGCCCCCCTTGCTAGTTGACTCCTACTCTTAGATGCACCTTGATGGGTGTTAGTGTTCGGTGGGCAGATTTTGCTAACAAAGTCTTGAGAGGCCGCCAAATTGTACATGAGCTTTATGCCGTAGGCTCGCTCTTTTAGGAGCGCCTGCATTTTGTCCAAAGACGTGTTGATGGTAGCAGTTCAGGCCGGCAGAACACCCATCTTTATTTCCCCACCGCTACCCATGGAATCTTAAGTGCAAAGTTATGCCTCCCCGGCACATACTTTGCCGGTCCTGAGGTTGTGTGGTGGGGGACGAGTCCCTACAGAGGGGAGGAGGAAGGATCTGAGTTTTTGGTCTGAAGCCGAACTCGCTTCCCAGCCTTATGTGCATGTATGTCAGATGTTTGAACTTCTCGATCTTCTTTGTAACTCAATTCGGCCGCTAGGGACAATGCATGTTCCACAGTTCTAAGGGAGCGCTCTGTATTGCCATTGACAGTACTATGGGGCCCGACATATTGAGCTTGAGGTATTCGTAGTGTGGGACCGTGTTGAAACGAGCAAACGCTGTTCGACCAAGCAGCTTGTGATAGCCGTTGCGGAAGGGCACGATCTCGAAGATCAAGTCCTCGCTACAAAAGTTATCGGGCGAGCCGAACACAACTTCCAGTGTTATAGAGCCCGTACATCGGGCCTCAACGCTTGGGATCACTGCTTTGAAGGTAGTGTTGCTGGGCTTGATCCTTGAAGGATCTATGCCCATCTTTTTCACCATGTCTGAATGAATTAGGTTGAGGCTACTTCCTCCGTCCATTAGGACTTTTGTGAGGTGATACCCATCTATAATAGGGTCTAGGACGAGGGCCGCTGAACCCCCATGATGGATACTGGTCGAATGATCACGTCGATCAAAGGTGATCGGGTATGCCGACCATGGGTTGTACTTTGGGGCTACGGGTTCCATGTCATAGACCTCCCGAAGGGCATGCTTCCTCTCCTTCTTGGGTATATGAGTGGCATATATCATGTTCACTGTTTTGACTTCGGGAGGGAATTTCTTCTGTCCGCCACCAATTGGACACCTAGCATCGGGCCTCATCCTTGTCCTTGTTGCGAGAGCTTTTGCCTTGGTCCCCGGGTGGTATCTTGCGGGCCTGTTTAAACACCCAGCATTTGCGGTGTGTGTGGTTGGCGGGCTTTTTTGAAGTCCCATGGATTTGGCAAGGCCTTTCCATGATGTTCTCCAGCTGAGTGGGTCCATCACGATTGCCTTTAGGAGGCTTCTTCTGCTATCCAGGTTGGGAGTTGCGGAATCCGGAATTTACAGCCGTATCGTCGGCATCGCTATTATTGTGTCGGTGCTTATTCTTATTGCGCTTTGGTTTTGAGTTGCCATCAGGGCCTCGGGTGCCATGGGATCTTCGGAATTGTGGCTGCGTCTTGCCAGCCAATTTTCTTCGCCCGTGTAAAAGCGGGTCATGAGGGAGGTAAGGGTGGACATGGTCCGAGGCTTGTCCTGGCCTAGCTAGCGGGCCAGCCATTCATCCCGAATATTGTGCTGGAAGGAGGCTATGGCCTCAACATCCGGACAGTCGATGATTTGGTTCTTCTTAGTCAAGAACCGATTCTAGAATTTCCAAGCAGACTCGCTAGGCTTCTGGACGATGTTGCTGAGATCGGAAGAGTCTGCCAGGCAGACATAGGTTCCCTGGAAGTTAGAGCGGAATGCATCTTCCAGGTCTTCCCAGCATCCAATGGAGTTTTCGGGGAGGCTATTTAACCAGTGCCAAGCTGCCGCCTTAAGCTTAAGAGGGAGGTATTTGATGGCATGGAGGTCATCTCCTCGCGCCATGTGGAAATGTAGGAGGAAGTCCTCGATCCATACGGTTGGGTCAGTGGTCCTATCATACTATTCTATATTCATGGGTTTAAACCCTTCGGGGAACTGATGCCATATTACCTCATCTGTGAAGCACAGTGGGTGAGCTGCGCCTCTGACCTGTGCTATGTCGCGCCTATATTTGGCATCTGTATGGGGCCGGTTGTGTTCCTGGACTTTGTTGTTTTGGTCGAATCATGGTCTGTATCCGCCCTGTCTATCGGTCAAGTACTCTCTGTATCCATAGATGGATCTTGTGCAGCCTGCTCTATGATCCAGTCATCTCGTAGGTCGAACATGTCATTGGGCTCTAATGGCTCTTTACCCCGTCTTCGGGGCACTGCCGGTATATAACCGACATCGTCAGCCGTCCTGTCCCGATCATGAGGGGGGCGGTCCGGCTTGTCATATGGAGTATGGTTTGGAGACGGAGTATTAGTGAGTTCATCATCGAATTGCGGCAGCAGCCTTCTTCGAGGGTAGCTTTTTGGCTGGTTTGACAGGCCGGTGCCGTACACTTCGTCGGCTCAGAGGACTTTCGTCCATCGATCATTGAGGTCGTCCTGTTCGGCTTTGAGTTGTCGTTCTTTAGCCTTTAGGCTGCGAGCCATTGCTATAAGTCGTTGCCTGATTTCTTCCTGATCTGCAAGGTTATTAGGGATCTACAGGTCATCGGCTTCCGGTATATCTTCCTCCTCAACGGGTGAAGGTAATCATCGCCTTCGGAGTCATTGATGTTATCAGGGTAGTTTTGGTCCTCAGGCCCTTCTGGACCCTCTAACGGGTGCTCGGGGATATCGAGATTGCCATGATGAGCGGGGGTATTACCGTCCCCATTGCTGATAATAGCTTTTCTTCCCTGTTTGCTTTTGGCCCGCTTATGCGATTTAGGGCGCCTTGATGGCGCATCGCACGATTTGTCGCCGTTGTTGTGAGGCGTGTTGTCGCCATTGGTGGCAGGAGTATCTAGCATGTAGACGTCGTATGTGGAAGTGGCGGTCCAACTCCCAGTGTTAACGGGGGCGGCAGCACGGTCCTCTTCGTCCATATGTTCTGCCTCCTCGGAGGCATAGCCCAACACGTCGGTTAAATCCTCGATAGTGTCTATCAAGTGGGTGGTGGGTGGGTCGAAAAAATTGTCCTGTTCCGCACCGTAACCAAACCAAGCGTAGATCAGGGCTGGCTCGTCGGTGATCTTCATCGACAAGAATTGATCCAGGGCCTTGTCTACCGCTGAGGGACCGATTGGATCCAGCTGTTCGGAACTGGTGGAGTTAACCTCCAAGACGTCTAGGCGTGGGGAGTGTTCGGCAAGAACAGGTGTCCGGTCATCTGGCTTAATTGTCGGACTGGGATAAGAGATCGGCTCATCGCCATGGGTGACCCCATCGGCATGTTCAAAGAAGGGGCTCGAGGTTAAAGCCTCAGAGTCCTCGGAGGCTACAAGCAAAGCTGCGAGCCCGATTAATGACAAGTCAACCCGAGAGTCGATGGAGAACTCTAAGTTTCCAAATCTGACCTCTCGATCAGGGCCGAAGCTCTCAACGCGGCCTAGATGGCCAGCGGAATCAGCATGCAGCAAAACGATGCCGGAGGCAAAGATCTGTCCGGGGACAAAAGCGTCCATGTTGTAGACCTCTTCGTTGATGATAAGGTGAGGCGTCGATTCCATCTTGCTGACAGAGGAACTCTGAATGAAAGCACCAATGTCGATGTCAAAACTAGCGGATCTCGGGTAGGGGGTCCCGAACTGTGAGACTAGAATTGACGGTAACAGGAGACGAAGGGGACACAAATTTACCCAGGTTCGGACCCTCCTATGGAGGTAATACCCTACGTCCTGCTTGGTTGTATTGATGATGTGGGGGTTACAGAGTTGATCTACCTCGAGATCGAATAGCTAACCCTAGATGAGTTGTTCTATGCCTATACCCTAAAACCCTCCGGCTTATATAGATGCCGAGGATGCCTAGGGTTTACACATGGTCGGTCTCATGGCGAAGAGATAAGCATTCCTATTTACTACATCAAACGTGGAGTGCAAGCTGTGCTTCCTAAAGCTTCCATCTTGGAGACTGGGCCTTCAAATCTTCTAGTGTTTGGTAAGCGACCCATATAGTCCGGCCCATAAACAATAGGTCGGCTATCCGAGGACCCCCTAATCCAGGACTCCCTCACCATATTAAAACAATTTAATTCATGTCTAAGTAACCGTGGCTCTGATTTTAGTGAACTATATATGTAACTTGACTATAAAAATGTATAGAATAACATGATGCATGTTATTTTCCTGCTTAATAAATATAAAATGAGATTAGTTCAGGTCTTGACCAAATTCATAATTTGCATATGGGATCGTATCGGAAATACTATATTTTGTTTCCGACCTCATTTAAATTGACTAGATAGATAGTTTATTCATGTTCCACCTCTTGCCACGTTTAACAATATGTAAACTTGTCGTGTAAAAAAACAAAAGTGAACTAAATAATTAAATGTGGAGTTTCATCAATATGTAACTCGTTGCATATTGAACTTAACTTAATGTGTAATAGTTGATTTGTTGTGCTTTCATGTCTAGAATGTGTAAACTTCACATACATCATCCTTGTTTGTGCATCATGTCATGCCTATGTTGTGGTGTTTACCGCATTAATTGTTTGTTTCCGGATTTCTTCTTCTTGATTGACTTCTAAAAGCGTTTTGAGTGTGACGATTCGTTCGACTATGTTGGTTCATCTTCTTCATGGATTCGTTCTTCTTCCAAGCGAGATTTATGGCAAGATGATCATTTCCCTAGATAACACTACTATCACTGCCATGCTAGTTTTCTCTTTTCTATTGATATGTGTCGCTTCCTAACACTTGTTTGTCGAGCCTCCCAAAATGGCATGATAAGCCTCTAACCTTCCACATCACATCAACCCATTATTTTGCTATGTTACCGCTTGCTCAACCCCTCTTATAGCATTGCTAGATGTAGGTGCAGTTGGATCCATGTGATAACATGGATATCACAATATTCTTGCTATTTAATTTAATGCATCTATATACTTGGTAAATGGTGTAAGGCTTGTTGTTTTGCTTGGTGTTTTGTTCTTCCTTTGCCGCCCAAGTTTCTGATTACCAGTGTTATGTTCTATATTGAGCGCTCCTAACATGCTTGGGATTGTTATGGGGACCCCCTTGATTATTCGTGTTGGGATAAAACTCTTCTAGCAAGTCCCAAGATTGGTACTACATTTGCCTAATAACTAATAAACCCGCATAGGGAGTAATTAACCGGTGTATTAATCAACAACCCTCACCACTGCTCCTCATGAGTGTTGGTCCAAAACACAACACTGTGCGGGGCCAACCCAGGGCATCTTGGGAGATTTCTATGAGGCCACTATATGCGTAGCTCATTCGCCGTGTCCTAAGAATGAGATACGCAGATCCTATCGGGGTCGTTGACACGTCAGGAAGCCTTGTTTGATTTATTTTACATTTCTCGAATGTCTTGTGCACCTGGATTCTGAGTATACTTTGAGCTATCTCGAGGTTGACGTTTTCCACCGTAACTTGTTGCTAGTCTGAGATGGATGAGTTGGAGCACCCATACAGGGTCAAAATATTTCTAAGAGTCGTGCCCGCGGTCATGTGGCAACTTGGAAAATTGTTCAACACCCGGTTATAGCAAACTTCAAGTAAAGTCAAATAAAATACATCAATCGTGTGCGTAACTGTGACAATCTCTTCTTGTGTGGTTTGAACCTAGAAGGGAGAACTGTGGTGTTATGATTGACTCATAAGTAGGTGTTCAGGATCACTCATTTATCATTACTAGTTCATGTTATTTTATGTGTAGATCACTCTTCTTATTATTGTACTCATAAGTTAGCCAGCTATCAAATTCTTAGTGCTACTCCAGCCCCACCACTTAATCATACTCACCTATTAATATTTGCTAGTCTTGATACCATTGGAAATGAGATTGTTGAGTCCCTGGAGCTCACAAATTGTTTGAACAATTGGTGCATGTACAGATAAAGCGATACTTTTATGTGAGTGTGATTATTTTTCTATTTGGAGTTTCTTCTTCGTCATTGATAAAAGATGGGTTTCAGGTCAGCAACCTGGGATTAGTGAGGGTGGACGCTGTCTTATTTTTAGTTTTATTTCATCCATAGTGGTATACCGCTCTTTTGTATAATTATTGTGATGTATTGATGTATTAATATCTTTATGATGTAGCATGTGGCGAGTGGAAGACAAATCCATATATTCATCTCTTCTGTACATGTATTGTGACAATTTCCATTCTTGCGAAACGATGAGATGCACTTCTATCCCTATTGAGGCCCCTGAGCCAGGATTATGATAGGTTCGCATCTTGGGCGTTACAAGTTTGTATGAGAGCCGTACTGACCTAGGAGCCCCCTTGATTGATCAAACTTGGTCATTGTCGAGTCTTAAAAACTATATCATAAGACCGAGCCCGTGTGAGACTTACCACAAAAATATCAAGGAAAATTGTTGTTATGTATTTGTTTCTAGCTTAATTTGCAAGCTTCATCCTTTATTTTTTTTGGAGTATGGTAATTCGAGTTGCTTCGATGTCAAGTGTTGATTTCATATCTTTCCTAAGTGGTGTTCTCATATTTCTATATGAGTGCTAATTCATCAAATCTTATTCCCAACCAGTGTGCTTCTCCTCAAGATAATTAATTCCGTCCAATATTGCAAGATTCATCCTATTATTTTCTTTCTGGAATTCGTTTCATCTGTCTCAAGTTGTCTTTATTTCTGTCCACCCTCCCACCCTTTTTCTTCTAGAGCCAGACATCTCTTCCAAGTGCCTTTATTTTCTTGTGATGTTTCCTCTATCTTTTCTTCCGGTTTATATCCAGTGATTCATTCTGAAGATGCTATTCATCATTTTTCATTCTTGGTATATTCTCGAGTGATTTCATTCAACATCTCGCTGTTCATCATATCTCTACCATTCGTTTTATGCTTTCCCATGTTGGAAATTCTTAGACAAGCCTCTCTTGTTTATTCATCTCTCTCTATTCTTATCCAGAGTTTCCAGATATCTCATAAGGTTCGTGTTACCATTCAAAATCAATTCAAATTATTTTGAAGGTCTCACCTCATCAAGTTTTTATTTGTTCCGGTGCAATATATCTTTCTAAGCAATTTTTTCAATGGTTTTTTATTTTAGTGGGCCCATAACCCACAGGTTTCCCCCCAGGATCTTACCTGGCTCTTATAAGATTTTTTGGAGATCTAAACTTCTTTTCAAATATGACATAACAATGAATTCCACCAGTCATATTTCTTGTCCAAGATCGCTTCAAATTTTTTGATTGTTGACTCAACCTTCTTTTTGTATTCTCGTTACGGAGGGTCTTAGTAATTCCTGGTGGTCTTTCTTGCCGCAATTCTCTGTATTGAAGACCAAAGGAGAGTTTTTGCTAAATCTTATTTGTTCTGTGAGAGATTCATGGTTCGAGCATCGTTCTATCATCTTAAATTTTTTTATCAAGAAAAATTCCTTCCATATCTATCACGTGCATTTGAGAGTTGTTTCCATTTCTCAATCCTCCTACGGCCATCATTTCTGGAGATCTATTCTCAGATTTCATCCTAAAATTCTTGTCTCTTCGTTCGTATCTCAATTATTCTGGTGATTCGTGCTAGTTTTCTTCTAGGCGGATCGTGATCTCTTCGTTCTCTTCTATCTCCATTCATACGTAGTACCCTCATTCCGTTCAAATTCTTACAGGTGTTTTGTGGTGGACTTCTTAAAGTTTGTGCTCTTATCTCTCCTCAATCTTTGCAATAAGAATAAGTGGTATGCCAAATCCATTGCTTCTCATAAATTTGACTTGATGAAGGATACACATAACATAATTCTTATTCTTGCTTCATTGTGGTGCATTTATTCCTTCTTCCGTAGTTTTTCATGATATCAAATTCTCAATTATAAGTTGTTTATCTTTTATTTTTTGGAGTACCAAGTTTTTATCAAGTATATTGCCGCGAAGCTCCACCTAAATTATGGAAAGGCCTCAATCTTGTTCTCGTGGCAACCTTAAATTCTTTCCATCAACATTTTGTTTCTAGAGTTCATCCAAGAGGATCTTCATTGTGGTTTGTCAAGGATTTAATTCATTATCAAAGTATTATTCAAGATTCTTATGGTAGTACCTAAAGTGTTCCTTGCCTTGCATTAGAAAGTGAAAGTCACCGCCTTATCCCTGGAGATAGTGTTATAGCATTCTTGATTCATGAGGAGTCTTGATGAAATTTTTATCATGACTGGTATATTTAAACCCATCTTTTCTTCATAGGTGCTATATTGGATTGGATTTCACCTAAAGCCTATCCTAAGGATTGTTGCTATTATGATGCTATGAGTGATCCAAGTTCTCAATGTATCCTCTTAGCAAAAGAAGTTTTCATCTCTACATTGATCTTAACCAATCTTTTGATTCAGTTACTAGCAAATTGTCACCTCATAATTTTGAGATGTTTTCCATAAGCCCACAATAAGCTTATTAGTTTCTTTGTTGGTTTTCCAACAACTCCGTTCAAGACCCCTTTCTAAGCTGTTTCTTTCAAGTTCATTGTGGTAGAAGATGTTATTTCTTCCCCATTGTTTTCTTTCAAATTATATGGCTTCTATTATTTTGTTTCAGAGGCATTGTGATGTTACTCTCTTCCCCCCATCTTCTAATTTTATCAAGATCCCGTTCCTTCCTTGCTTACCCATTTAATCGGAGTGTTCTGTTCTCTTTTCAACATATTTCCATCTTATCAAGCCTTGCCTCTCTTTTCAACTGGAGTGTCTAGAATTCGCGATTGTTCCTCAGACCATTCTTCATCTCTTTGCAACCTCCAAGGATTGTTGGTTTCACTAGTTTGCCAAAGAAGCAACTAAGTTTTACCTCTTCCTTTCCTCTTCCTCTTCATCTTTTCATTCTAAGATATTAGGTCGAGATCTCTTTTTAGTGGAGGAGAGTTGTAACAGCATGAGACCGACGTTTCACATACCTTCCATTTATTTTGAGTTTCATCGTGTGATTTATTAGTTTGTCACATTCATCATCGCATCATTCGCACTACATTGGCACTCCGTTGCCGTCATTTTACAAAAAAATGCATCCGTTCATAGTTGCCGGTTCTCCCCGTTCTCGTCGACGACTGTTCCGAGACCAAACAGACACGCACGCGCTAGTGGCATCATTAAAAATATAATTTTCAAAAGTATGTATAAAACATTCTTGGAATGGATTGAAAGTTGGCATGCGGTCTTTATTATATTGTAGGTAGACCACCTTCCAAATTTCATCTCATTCTGAGGTTGTTTGATTCCCTAACGGATAAACCTAAAACGACACTATATACGGTAAAACATCAGACATTTTTTTGTTTGTAAAACTTGTGCCGGGATGCAATCCTCCCTCCCTTCGCGGCTCAAAACCCCTCTCTGCATCCCACCTAGTCCACGTAGCCTAATCCCACGAGTGGAGTCATCCGATCGCGATCGGAGGATCTAATAAGCGAGCAAAATCGCTAACCCTAGCCAACCCTGTCTATAAATGGCCATCTCCTCATCCATTTCGGGTAACCCTAGACTCCCCTCGGGATCCTTGCTACTAGCCTCCACTAGCCACCATCGCAACCTCTCCATGCACCTCTCTCCAGCTACATCCCGTAGAAAACCCAAATCGAGCCCTAGAAAGCCCATCCAGGCCCAAAGCCAGCGCCTCGCTCCACGCTGGTCGCTGGCCACTGCCACTCTCCGCCGGAGTTCGCCGGAGCGTGCCGGTCAAATCCTGCCGACCGCCCTCTCTATCTCTCTCTCCTTCTCCCATTTTCTTCTCTCATCTCCCTCTAATCTCCACGACCAGGGCTGCCCCGATGCCCGCTTATCCTTGATTACAGAAATTCCAACCTTCCCCAACCCCTTCCAGATATGGCACCGGTGCCCTGCCCCCAACCTCCCGCCTAGCCTGTGCTACCGGATCCATGCCGGTCGGCTCCTCAAGATGTGCAGCGCAGCCATGGTAGGTGCTTGAGCTACCTGCATCTAACGAGTAGACGAGCACGACGACAACACCTTGGCTCGGCTGGTTGTGCCAGGCCCAATGTCGGTGTCAAAACCGGTGGATCTCGGGTAGGGGTCCCAAACTGTGAGACTAGGATCGACGGTAACAGGAGACGAAGGGGACATGAGTTTACCCAGGTTCGGGCCCTCTAATGGAGGTAATACCCTACTTCCTTCTTGATTGTATTGATGGTGTAAGGGGTTACAGAGTTGATCTACCTCGAGATCGTATGTCTAACCCTAGATGAGTTGTTCTATGTATATACCCTAAAACCCTCCGGCTTATATAGAAGCCAAGGAGGCCTAGGGTTTGCACATGGTCGGTTACATGCCGAAGAGATAAACATGCCTATTTACTACATCAAATGTGGAGCGCATGTCGTGGTCCTCGAAGCTTCCATCCTAGAAACCGGGCCTTCAAATCATACAGTGTTTGGCAAGTAGCCCATATAGTCCAGCCCATAAACAACAGGTCGGCTCTACGAGGACCCCCTAATCTAGGACTCCCTCAGTAGCCCCTGAACTTTCCTCCAACACCAAGGGTCTTCGGATCCAACTGCTTCGCGAACAGATTTTTCGGCTTGCGAGGTGAGTTCCTTCCTACCGAACCATAGTTCGGCCTCCGATGATAAGTAGTCTTCCGCATAGTGTCACGTCCGAATCCTGTGAGATAATTTGGCTTTGAAGGCCAAACGTTAGGGAAAAAAGGGTAATGTTTCCTGATGCCCTCTCCGATGAAAGGTCACAGCCCACCACGACTGATAGGCTAGTTACAAGCACTCAATGCACGGTTCGAGGCGGTTCCATCCACACGATCGATCAATATGTAGATCGTGTCCCATTTTATATGGGATATACTTAATCATGCATATGCAATGGCTCACACGTCTTGGGAAGCGGAGGGATTCACGACGCAGCAAGGGGAGCCTGAATCGGCACACCTCATGAAAGGAGAAAGAAAGCCCCAAAGGATTTTCACGCTCTCCATTCGACTTCCCTGCCTCCTATTCCCTTGCGCCTCCAGAGCATAGATCTAGGTTTCTCCACCCCCACTCCTGAGCTCAACAATGGTGGGCTCCAATTGCTAGTGGGAAGTTTCCAGGGTCACCAACAAAGACATCCTCGACCTCAAGGAGGCTGGTTACCTCCCCGCCGACATTCCTCAACGTGAGGCGGAGGAGGGACAAGTGATTCCCACCCCCATACCAGGTGAGAGGGTGGTGTTCATCCCCCACTTCATCAGGGGGTTGAGCTTCCCACTCCACCCGTTCGTCAGGGGATTAATGTTCTTCTATGGCCTCGACTTCCACGACCTCCCGCCGAACTCCATCATGCATATCTCGGCGTTCATCCTCGTTTGTGAGGCCTTCCTGTGCATTGAGTCGCACTTCGGGCTCTGGCTATAGGTCTTCAATATGAAGCCCAAGTGCGTCGGAGGTAAGCATGCAGACTGCGGTGGGGCAGTCATCGGCAAGCTTGCCCACGTCGGGTGGCCGTCGGGCACCTTCATCTACACCATCAAAGGATGAAAGAAGGAGTGGTTCTATGTTACCGAACCACGAGAGGAGGGACAACTCCCCGCCGCCGCATTTAGATCAGCCCCCCCACTAGACTGACTTTGTGGCCCGAGAAGGGCCTGGCCCGGGGTTCGGGAAAAGAGGTGGCAGATCTGCAGAAGCGCCTCTGCTCCATGGTCGAGGAGGGCATCAAGTTAGCCGATGTGGTACAGGTGATGCTCCAAAGACGCATCCTCCCTGCAAGCGTTGAACACTCCTCTGTGGGCTCAAGAACTCGAAGCCGAGCCCACGGTCCAGAATCTCTTCCGCACTACGCGGGAGAAATTGTGGAAAGAGCTCTTCAAGTCTATGAAGAGCTGGCCATCCGAGGAGGAGCACAAGGGTTTGCACGCCACAAAGCCGGACTCCGAGGTAAGATTTCCCCCGACTTGGTTGACTCTGTGATAGAAAATCCATTCATCCTCTTATCCGATCTATTCTGGCGGAGATGGCAGAAGAAGGCCATCACCATCAACAGTCCGGCTCCTCATCCCGAAGACGAGAGGACCGGGCTGTTAGCCAACATGCTCGTGGAGAAGCCTTATGAGGCTCCCATGAAGGAGAAGAAGAAGAAACGAGGTCAGGCTGGCCTTCGCATCAAGGACCAGCCTGATGCTGCATCCAAAGACACCCCGCCTCCTCGAATCAAGAGGAGGCCGAAGGGGAGGAAGAGGAGGAGGAGGAGGTCGAGAGCGAAGGGGGAGCCAACTTCCCCCGCGCCAAGAAAAGAGCGGCGTCCTTAGATGCCCCGGGGCAGGCAGCCTCACCTTCCCTAATGAAGGTGCATCAGGCACGGGTGGTCTTGTCTGAGGATAGCTCGGACTCGAGCTCTGCGTCCGAAGACCCCGAGGAGGTTTAACGAAGGAGCTTATGGGTCAAGCCCCCTCCATCTAGGTTAGGATCTGAAGACTCTCCTTTCCATAACTGGTAAATCCAGAGTTTGCTAACACGTAGGTTATTGGTCCTACAACCCCCCGCGCATCATCCCCACCGAGGTGGTATCGGATGGGGAGACCCTGCTGATAACCCGTAAGTATAGGGGATCAATTGTAGCCTTTCTCGATAAGTAGGAGCGTCGAACCCAACGAGGAGCTAAAGGTAGAACAAATATTCCCTCAAGTTCTATCGACCACCGATACAACTCTACGCACGCTTAACGTTCGCTTTACCTAGAACAAGTATGAAACTAGAAGTACTTTGTAGGTGTGATAGGATAGGTTTGCAAGATAATAAAGAGCACGAAAATAAATACTAGGGGCTGCTTAGATAAAGAAACAACTAAGTTAGTTTAACGAGTGTGGAAAAGTGGTGGTAGGAGTTGTGGAATTGTCCCTAGGCAATCGATAACTAGACCGGTAATCATTATTGCAATTTTATATGAGGGAGAGGCATAAGCTAACATACTTTCTCTACTTGGATAATATGCACTTATGATTGGAACTCTAGCAAGCATCCGCAGCTACTAAAATCATTAAGGTAAAACCCAACCATAGCATTATAAGGTATCAAGTCCTCTTTATTCCCATATGCAACACCCCACCTACTCGGGTTTATGCTTCTGTCACTCAAGCAACCCACCATAGGAAAATCATGAACACATTGCAACACCCTATAGCGAGGATCCCTCAGGCTTGCGCGACACGGATGGCACCATAGGATAGCACCAATAACAAAACATGCAACTCAAACCAATCTTGATCATCAATCAACCAATAGGACAACAAAAATCTACTCAAACATCATAGGATGGCAACACATCATTGGATAATAATATGAAGCATAAAACACCATGTTCAAGTAGAGGGTACAGAAGGTTGCGGGAGAGTGGGCCACTTTATATAGATGGGGGAAGGTGATGGAGGTGTTGGTGAAGATGACAGAGTTGTTGGAGTAGATCGCCGTCACGATGATGGCCCCGACGGTGTTCCGGCACCACTAGGAGAGAGGGGGAGAGATCCCCCACCTTCTTCTTCTTCCTTGACCTTCCCCCCAGATAGGAGAAGGGTTTACCCTCCGGTCCATGGCCTCCATGGCGGTGGAGGGGTGAGAGCCCCTCTAAGATTGGATCTCTCTCTCTGTTTCCTTTTGTTTCTGCGCTCCTAGATTTTGGCCTTTCACCGTTTCTTAAATATCCGAAGATCTGTAATTCCGATCGGGCTGAAATTTTCAGGGGATTTTCCTTATAAAAATATCTTTCTTGCGGCCAAAGGACAACTCCAACTGACCTAAGGGGTGGACACAAGCCCTTAGGTCTCCCAGGGCGTGTCCTCCAGGCTCGTGGGCCCTTGGGCACCGCCTTGTATTGATTCCACTTCCCAAAATTCACATATGTTCCAAAAAAAATCTCCGTAAGTTTTTATCCCATTTGAACTTCGTTTGATATGGATTTGCTGCAAAACAAAAAACATGCAACAAACAGGAACTGGCACTGGGCACTGGATCAACATGTTAGTCCCAAAAATAGTATAAAAAGTTGCCAAAAGTATATGAAAGTTGTAGAATATAGGCATGAAACAATCAAAAATTATAGATATGACAGAGACGTATCAGCATCCCTAAGCTTAATTCCTGCTCGTCCTTGAGTAGGTAAATGATAAAAAAGATAATATTTGATGTGGAATGCTACCTAGCATAATCTTGATCATATAATCTAATCATGGCATGAGTATTAAGATACGAGTGATTCAGAGCAATAGTCTATATTGACATAAAACTAGTAATACTCCGAGCACACCAACAATGCAATCATGTCCTTTCAAAATAACATGGCCGTACAAAGTTATCCCTACAAAATCATATGGTCTGGCTATGCTCCATCTTCCCCACACAAAGTATCTAAATCATGCACAACCCCGATGAACAAGTCAAGCAATTGTTTCACACTTTTATGTTCTCAAACCTTTTCAACTCTCACGCAATACATGAGAATGAGCCATGGATATAGCACTATAGGTGGAATAGAATATGGTGGAGGCGATGAGGAAAAAGGAGAAGATATTCTCACATCAACTAGGCATATCAACGGGCTATGGAGATGCCCATCAATAGATATCAATGTGAGTGAGTAGGGATTGCCATGCAATGGGTGCACTAGAGCTATAAGTGTATGAAAGCTCAAAAAGAAAACTAAGTGGTCGTGTAATGATGAAAAATCCATTAGCTATATGAGAGTGACAAAATAGGAGACTCTCTATCATGAAGATCATGGTGCTACTTTGAAGCATAAGTGTGGAAAAAGATAGTAGCATTTTCCCTTCTCTCTTTCTCTCATTTTTTCTTTTTTTTCTCTTTTCTTCTTCTTATTTTTTTGGTGGGCATATTTGGCCTCTTTTTTTTATTTGGGCTTCGCTGGCTTCTTTTATTTTTTTGTAAAGTCCGGAGACTCCTCCCAACTTGTGAGGGAATCATAGCTTCCATCATCCTTTTCTCACACGGGACAATGTTCTAATAATGAAAATGATCACACTTTTATTTACTTACAACTCGATACCTAGAACAGAAATATGACTCTAGATGAATGCTTCTGGTAGGATACCGGGATGTGCAATGATCTAGCCTAGCAAATGACATAAAAAACGGACAAGCCATGTAAACATCATGCAAGTTGTCTTGATCATGCAAAGCAATATGAAAATGATGGTGCATGTCATACTAAATGGAACGGTGGAAGTTGCATGGCAATATATCTCGGAATGGCTATGGAAATGTCATAATAGGTAGGTATGGTGACTGTTTTGAGGAAAATATATGGTGGCTGTTTTGAGGAAGGTGGGTTTGATGCACCGGCGAAAGTTGCGTGGTTCTATAGAGGCTAGCAAAGGTGGAAGGGCGAGAGTGCGTATAATCCATGGACTCAACATTAGTCATAAGGAACTCACATACTTATTGCAAAAGTCTATTAGTTATCAAACAAAGCATTAGACGCATGCTCCTAGGGGAGAGGTTGGTAGGAGTTAACCATGGCGTGCTCCCGACCCTCACACAAAGGTTGACAATCATTAAACAAATCGTGCTCCGACTTCGTTACATAACGGTTCACCATACGTGCATGCTACGGGAATCACAAACTTCAACACATGTATTTCTCCAATTCACAACTACTCACTAGCATGACTCTCGTATTACCATCTTTATATCGCAAAACTATTTTAAGGAATCAAACATATCATATTCAGTGATATACAAGTTTTATTTTAAGGAATCAAACATATCATATTCAGTGATATACAAGTTTTATGTAGGATTTTATGACTAATCATGTGAATGACCAACTCCTCTTAACTCTCTATTGATCCCACTTCCCAAAATGCACATATATTCCAAAAAAATCTTTGTAAGTTTTTATCCCATTTGGACTTCGTTTGATATGGATTTTCTGCAAAACAGAAAACATGCAACAAACAGGAACTGGCACTGGGCACTGGATCAATATGTTAGTCCCAAAAGTAATATAAAAAGTTGCAAAAGTATATGAAAGTTGTAGAATATTGGCATGAAACAATCAAAAAATATAGATATGATGAAGACGTATCACCCGCCCGCCGAACTAGCGGAGTGCGGGGATGTCTCGCATCCCACCACTCCAGGCGCTACGAAGGACGCCGTGGAGGTGTCTTCCCAGCCTACTGCAATGGAGGCAGACCAAGGTGTCACATCCCTAGGTAGATGTCATAGGACAGCATGTGTGTGCATCATGTTTCAATTTTTCATCAACATGAAATGGGGATTAAAAGAAACCCCAAGCTCACATCGGAATAAAATTAATTAGAAGTTAGTGAAAACCCAACAAACTCAATATGCCAATACAAAATGTTCCCTATGTCTGATAAATATGGACATGAATATATCAGGGGCCATTTTAAATATTTGAACAATTATAGCAATTTAAAAATAAATAACAAAGCCTCTAAAAATGCCAAATAAAGCATTATCAATACTTTATATTTCAAAATATCCTCAAACTTTTTATTCAAGTTTGAAATATTCAAACTTGATATTATAAAATATTTGGGATATTTTATCAAAGCATTTGTACCTAAAAAGAAATAAAACAAATATCAAAAATAGAAAATTAGAAAGAAAAGAAAAGAAAAAGGGCAGAGGCCCAGGGGAACCATCCCAATGGCCCATGGCCACTCATCCCTGTCCTAGGAGGACAGGGGCGTGCACTCGCCGCGTGCAGGCACACGCCGACCACGTCCTCCCTGCCTGGCTGCTGGCCTGGAGGGCTCGGAGAGTGCTAGCGCGAGGCCTCCTCCTCGTGGTATCTTTCTCCTCTCCCTCTCCCCCTCACGAGCTCTCTCTCTCTCGCTCTCCCCCTCTCTGCCCACCATGGCCGAGCTCATCGCCGCCGTGCCGCCATAGTTCTAGCCACCCCCGCGCCCTTCTGAGCCGCCCAACAGTCCCACAACGACCCCCTTTTCCTCCCCGTGAAGCCAGTCGACGCCGGGAGCCCTCCATGACGCGCCACCACATTTTCTTCCCCGCCGGCCACCGGAGGTCCACCTCGATGATTCGCCTCGTACGGACCTCCCCCGACCTCGCCGTCGCCTCTGTTGGAACCGCGGTGAGCCGCTGGTGCTCCTCCCCCTCTCCCCCTGCTTCCTCGTGCCCTCTAGCGCAGTAGCCGGTCCTGCCCGAGCCGCCGCCGCCGCCCAGCTCGAGGTGGCCGTCATGTACGGAGACCCCGAGCCCCTTCTACTGCTTCATTAGACGCACGCGTGCGCGGGCTACCTTCTAGTGCCCTCCGTGTGCCAAATGGCCACCGGATGTGCAAGTCCGGCGAGTCGCCGCCGTGTTTTTGGTCACCGCCGGTTGGCCTCCGGCGTGCTGACGTGGAAGGCCATCAGAGGCTAATCCCCCTGCTAATTAGCCCCCAGTCACTGACCAGTGGGCCTCGGATGCGGGTCAAACCCTGGTCAGTGTGGGGATTAGTCCTGTGTTGCTAACGTGCGGGCCCTGCACGTCAGGTTTGACCTGGACCGGTCAGCTGACCTGCTGGCACCATGATGACGTCAGGCTGATGTAATAAAGGAATTTCTAGTTTTAAAATAATTCCGGAAAATGTTAAAAACTTCAACAATTCATATAAATTAATCTGTAACTCAGATGAAAATAATTTATATCTGAAAATTTATTAGAAAAATCCAATGAATCAAATGGTGCTATTATTTTGCATGTGAGAGAAACCTATGTGGATGAACATTGACATTTAGTAATAGGTTAATATATGGAATATGAAATGGAGATTGATTTTGAACCTATATTCAAGCTCACTTCAAACTAACTTGGACAATAGTTGCACTAGCCCATCCTTATATGCTACCATGTCATGATCATGCATCATATTGTTGCACTTGCGTGTATTGATTTTTATTTATCTGCATTGTGGTAGGCCCTGCTTCTGAGGATACCCTCGAGTATTCCAACGAAGGAGAGAACCTTTACGCTACCCACCAAGGAAAGCTACCCCCTTTGACCATTCCGATAACATCCCACTCTCTCGCTCCTGCTCTTGTTTATTGCATTAGGACAAATGTTCACTTGTCTGTCATACACGGTAGATGAACCTATTCTTTTGCATGACCTGTCATTGTCACAGTAAATAGTGAACGTTGCATCCTAGCATACCTGGTAGATGCTTGTGCCATGATGTGCTTAGCTTACTTTGCCTGCTATGCTTGCTATGCTTAGAGTTGTGTCAGGTCCGATTCATCTGGGTGATGAACTGGAGTGAAATAATGATGTTCTGATGTAATAGGCTTAAGATGAAACCGAGTTGGTAAAGGTTGCGATGAGAGGCTATGTAGGAGTACAGAGCGGGTTGTCTCATAGGGACCGTTCCTAGGAACTGAGTTCCGTGTTTGTAATCCAAGATTAGTTACTACCACATGTTGGGATACTTAATTGACCCTCTCGACTTTTCAATCGCTTAGTCCTTAGTCCAGGAGTTGCAAGTAGTTTCTGGTGTTTATAGCATGCTGGAGGCCATGCGTAGCGCTGACCCTAGGGCTGGGTTGCAACGCGGTAGGCAGTGGCACGGTGTACCAAGGGTCACCCGAATGGTGGGCTTGGGAGCCTTGGCACATCGTTTGGGGCCGTAGTGGAAACTTCAGCCGGACTTCCGTGCGGGTTCAGTCTCAAATAGGCGATAGCCTGGACTAGAGGTCTTATGTGGTTGACGGTCGTGGCCGACTCCCTCGCAGGGCTTCCGCTTGAAGGTTGCCGAGGTGCATGGTTTTAAGACCACACGGCGATAAGTGGCGAGAGCGTGTGTGAAGAAGTACAGCCCTGTAGGGTATGAAACTATTTGAATAGCCGCGTCCTCGGATATGGACTTCTTGGAAAACTTATGTTGTTCATAGATAATCAAATGGATACTCATAAAAATATCAAGACAAGTGTGAGTACAGTAAATGGCACTCTCCCAGGAGAGGGAAGTGAATCCATGGTGGTGTATCATCATGGAGTTAGTGGACTCGTGTGCGATAACTAAAATCTAAACAAAGAGCTAAAAATGGTGTAGTGTAGGTTAGCCATGAGTCAAAGCTGGCATTTCTGCATAAACTCCACCACTCCCCTTGTTGATACAAGAGCATGAATAGACTAGGTATGTTTTAAAGACTTGCTAAGTATGTTTGTACTCACGTTTGCTTAATAAATGTTGCAGATGAGACCCAAGACCCATCAGGTGGGTTCTATCTAGATGTCAACGATGCCGAATAGCTGGTGTCCCAGCTACGACCTTATGCCCTGTGGCGGGCTGTAGATAGTCAGGCCATGTGCCTTTTTACCCTTTCATCTGTCTGTACTCAGACAGCTTATGCTTCCGCTTGGTTTGTATGACTTGAGTGTCGGGTCATGTGACCCCTATCTGTAAGAACATGTTATGCAAGGCTCGTCTGAGCCCCTTAAATAAAAGTTGTTGTATGGTTATGTTGTGATGCCATGGTTGTATCTATGCATATCGGGCATGTCGTGCGTACGTGTGACATGCAACGGTTTGTATGGGATTCGACACCTAGTCGTGTGCCTTTAGTAGTAATCTTTACGGGAAACTGCCTCTTTGTGCTTCCATCAGGTCTTGGTAGCTTGCTATTGCTTCGGACACATTGATTGACCGGCATGTATCCTTCCTTGATGCTGTGTCTGTCCCTTTGGGGAAATGTCTTGCGGTGTAATGGAGTCCCTGTAGCCTGCTACGACTCGTCTATGTGCACTAATGGCATTTATGTCTCACGACATAATGGAGTCCTTGTAGCTTGCTATGACTCGTCTACACGCGCTTGAGTCCGACACCTGCATTGTTGGGTTACGTATGCATGTTTCCGTACGGATGTGCCACTTGGGTTCTATGACTAGTCATGTCGGCCCGGGTTCTCTATCGTTTGATTGCCAATGACATGTTCACATACGTGAGCCAAAAGACGCAAACGGTCCCAGCTAAGGTAAGGCTGCAGCTGTGGAGCTTACCGTGCATGAGGCCGCAAAGTGATGTGATATGTTATAGTATGGATTCATATGACTTAGCATCGGGGTCCCGACACGAGGGGGCGAGGGAGATATTACCTAACGCCTCGGCCACCGAAGACCAGGGGACAATCCCCCGTCCGGACACCGAGGAGGCTGGCCGGACGGGCCATCAGTCCCCTCCGGGGACATCTCCGGAGCGCATTGTGCCTCCGGAGGCACCGGTCCAATCCGTGGTGGGTGGTCGAGAAATCGATCATCCCCGGCACCGCCGACCAACCGGTGGTGGACCATGGAGGATGCTCTATCAAGTGCCTCCATCCCCGAGGATCACCGCACCCTTATGGGTGCGGTACTACAAAGCGTTCAGTCCGTTGACAACAAACTGAAGGAGGACTTCAAAGGTCTCCTTGCGGGCTTTCAAGTAAGTCGCCCGATGTTTTTGCTAAGATTTTTATCTGTTTGTATTGTAGACATGGAAACCTCCGAGCCCTAGGTGAGATGGACAAGCTCGCCTAGGGGTTATATCTTAAATTCGGGAAGCGAGCGCCGATGTAATGTATGCTTTGTGTATAATGTAGGCTTCGTCATCAGCGGCGGCCAAAAACGGTGTTGAGCTGGACGAGCTGCATCGGAAGCTCAAGCATTCTGAGGATGAGGTGGAAGCCCTCAACAAGAGGTTCGACGAAGCGCAGGGTAAGTACGAACTAAATCTGGATGCGTTCCCCCCGAATAATGTCAATGCAGATTCATTTTTAAATAGAGTTGCGTCGTGTTGCAGCTTTATCGAAAGAGATCAAAAATCTCAAGGCCGAGCTTCAACGTGTCAAGGATGAAGCGGCCTTGGAGAAGGTGGCGGCCAAAGAAGCGGCCACCGCTCTCTCCGCCCTTCGAGCCACCAGTGATAAACACCAGGCTCGTGTGGCGGAGATACAAGATGAGGTCAAGGACGCTAGCAACAAGTGTGAGTCCTTGGAGCAAAAGAACAAGGCGGTCTCGGCCGAACTGTCCACCATGAGGTCCGATCTCCAGAAGGAGCGGGTGGACAGACGGTTCTTCGAGGAACAAGTTCGTCTAGCCAAGGAGATAGCCGATGGTAAGCCGTACTCCCTATAGTGCGTATTCAGGGATAGAAAATTCGAATTACTGGCCCGGGTGTGGCGATCCTCAGGCGTAGCCACCGATCTCCAAAATAGCATGGTGGACGCTAACCAGTTGCTTGTCCCATGGGGAGAGGAAGACGAAGCTCGGACTTTCTGGGCATAGTTCGAAACCCCCGAGCGTCCTCCTCTTCTGGTGGAGTAGCTGAAACAGCTGATGGAGATGCACCAGATGGCGGAGCCGGCCAGCAAGAACCTCTGCGTCCGCTTATGGCCCGGAAAGCCACTCCCAGGCAGCTACTTTGTCCTGGTGCAATGGCTGATTGATGCTTCTGCCCCGCCTCCACGTCGTCAAGCGCTCCTCCTGGATCAAAGGAGTCCGGATGGCCCTTGCCAAAGCCAAAGTGCACTGGCTGGGGCTCAAAATCCGATGAAGGTCGTCACCGAACCATCGCCGCCCGGAATGGAGCACCGACGTCTTGAGCTTTACTTCGATGGAGTGATGGAGAGTGCGCGGGTGATAGCTTCACAGTGTTCGGGCAAAAAATATATTTGAATGAACTTGTAATATGTCCAAAGACTTGTTATACTTTCAATGATATTAGTATCCGCTCTTATATGGTTTTGCATTCCTTTATAACTCTTGTATGGTTGTTTAATACTGAAAGATGCGAGTCGTCAGCTTCAGCCCCCACGTAGATACTACATGGGGTGTCTATGCCAATGCACTATGTCCCTTAGCCACATTATAGGAACCCAAAGCCGGTTTAGTACGGCAGACTAGGCAATCAGACTATAATGCTTTATTTCTTTCACTTAACCGAAAGGGCACAGAAAGGACTGCATGAAGTGTACGATTAGCTAGTGGAGTTTTGTGATGTTCGGACGAGCCAAGGCCGAAGCCGACATCATAGTATTTTCACAAAGGGCAAATTCCTCGTATAACACGGAATAAACGCTTATGAGGGTTGAAGTATAATACTTCTAACTTCGGCTTTCTCCCCTGAGGTGCTTGACTGGACTATCTGGAGGCACAATCGCAGGGGTGCTCCCTTTGCCCTTTTAGCCGAACGAGCGGAACATAAAGGGGCAAGCATAGGAGCCGGGCAACCCAACCTAATGACCAAAGACATAAATCTGATCCGTTGCATATAAAGCGAATGCCAAGATGCCGAGCACACAATGGTTAAGGCGATTTGTGTTTGAAATTGAGCCCTCGGTCTATTAGCCGGTGACCTCGAGCCATACCGAACAAGTTTCACAAGAAGAGGGAGGGAAGAAAAAAAGCTATGTTCCAAAAATAGGACAAATGAGGCGTACGTGCACCATGCAATTTCGCATTTCCTCAACAACTCTTATAACCCGGATTGCCGAAGCAACTGTTTACAGGTATGTGATAAGAAATATAGTCCTACAGGAGCTGTTGTACCAGGGGTCTTCAATTGGTCACAAGACGTCTTCGATATGCCCTGTTGCTAGACGACTCCTTCTTGTAGATGCACCTTGATGGGTGTTAGCACGGGCGGACCTTGCGAACAAAATCTTGAGAGGCCGCGTTGTGAAAGGTGAGCTTTACGTCATGGGCAGGCTCTGTTAGGAGCGCCTGCATCTTGTCCGTAGATGTGTTGAGGGTTCGGGACGTCCCATCGTGTGTTCCCCACCGCTACTCATGGAATCTTAAATGTGAAGTTGTGCCTCCTCGGCACGTACTTCGCTGGTCCTGAGGTTGTGCGGTGGGGTGGGGTGGGGGGCAAGTCCCTATTGAGAGGAGGAAGGAGGATCGGAGTTTTTGGTCTGAATCCGAACTCGCTTCCCAGCCTTTCGTGCCTTTACGGCGAATGTCAAAGCTTGTCGGTCGTCTTTGTAGCTGAATTCGGTCGCCAGTGCCAGTGCATGTTCCTCTGTTCTAAGGGACCTCTCTGTATTGCCATTGACAGTGATGACCCCCTTGGGCCCCGACATCTTGAGCTTGAGGTATGCATAATGGTGGATTGCGTTGAACCGAGCGAATGTCATCCGGCCGAGAAGCACATGATAGCAACTGCGGAACGGCATAATGTCGAAGATCAAGTCCTCGCGACGGAAGTTATCGGGCGAGCCGAACACAACCTCCAGGGTCACAAAGCCCGTACATCGGGCCTCAACACCTGGGATCATTCCCTTGAAGGTAGTGTTGCTGGGTTTGATTCTTGATGGATCTATACCCATCATTTTCACCGTGTCTGAGTAAATCAGATTGAGGCATTAGGGCTTCAGTGAGGTGATACCCATCTATAATGGGATCTAGGACGAGGGCAGCCGAGCCCCCATGACGGATACTAGTCGGATGGTCGCACCGGTCAAATGTGATCGGGTATGCCGACCATGGGTTATACTTCGGAGCTATGGGCTCAACATCATAGACCTCCCAAAGGACCCGCTTCCTCTCCCTCTTAGGTATGTGGCTGGCATATATCATACTCACCGTTTTGACTTCGGGAGGGCGAGGGATCATAGAAGAGTGTCTAAAGGGGGGGTGAATAGACTACTAGTAGGAATTTAAACCTAACTTTCCCCAAGTTAATCGGTTGGCAGATCTTAACAGTTTAGCAAAGCTAGCAAGTCTAATAGCTCTACACATGCATGTCAACAAATATGGTAGCGGAAAGTAAAGACATTGCATATGAAGTAAAGTGTTGAGATAGGTAGATCAAATGCAATTGTAGACATGATGATTTTTCTCGTGGTTCCGATAGGTGGCGCTATCGTACACCCACGAAGTAGCAACCTTGACTATTCCATAACGGCTTCCGTCCACCAAGGACTAGCATCACTATGGGTAGATCTTCACGAAGTAAGCGATCTCCTTGCCCTTACAAACTTCTTGGTTCACTCGAAAATATGAAGTAGGAGGCTCCCAAGCGATACCTAACGAATCTAGGAGGCACCACCCTCCAAAAGGTAATAGGCTCGGTAATGACGATGAACTCCTTGCTCTTGTGCTTCAAGATGATAGACTCCTCAGCACCCAATCACTCTCTCACGGATTTGGCATGGTGGAAGAGATGGGATTGGTGGAAATCTAATTGGGGAGGCTAGAGTCAAGATCCATATGATTGGAGTGGAAGATCTTGACCTCAACACAAGGGTAGGTGGTTCTCTCTTAGAAAATCTGATAGGATAGGTATGGAATAGTTCTGAGTGCTTATCTCTCGAGTAGCTGGTGGTGAAGGCGTATATATAGGCATCCCCAAAAATCCAACCGTTACACACAAAATGACCAACTCGGTGACACCGATGTGTTAATCTCGGTGGTACCGAAGTGACCAGAAGGAGGCAACTTTTGAATCTCGGTGAGACCGATATAGAAAACTCGGTTGCATCGATAAGGTGACCAACGGTTAAATTTCCAATCTCGGTGACGCCGATCCAACATTCTTGGTGGGACTGAAAATGTGAATTTACGTAACAGAAAATTGGCAACCTAAACTCGGTGGCACCGGTTTGGAATTGTTGCACTGAAGTGGCTAGGGTTTGGCGGAGTCTGTCTAGGTTCTAGAATCGGTGGCATCGTTATGGGAAAGTTGGTTGCACCGATTTTGAGTGATGGGTATAGAACAGACTTTGGTGGGAGAGTTTCTGGATGTTTTTGGTGACTATCACTTGTGCACATTTGAGCATATTGTTCACCAACAAAACCTTATCCCCTTTTAATAGTACTGGCTTTCCTATGGACTCAAAGTGAGTTCTCACAAATATAAAATGTAGAGTTCTCTTGCTTGAAGCTTGGCCAACCTATTTCCTTGCGTCTGGGGTAACTCCACAATCTCCTTTTGCCAATCCTATCATTGAACATTTTCTGAAATATACTTGGTGGAAACATTAGTTGAATGACTTATATGTTGTTATTAATTACCAAAACCACCAAGGGAGCAAATGTGCTTTCACTCTCCCCCTTTTTGGTAATTGATGACAACATATAGATCAAAGCTTCGACATATGATAAAATCAATGAATATAATTGTCGCTTTGAGATTTATGTGATAAGCAAGAGCTCCCCTAAATTTTTGCATTATTTTGAATTTGCATTTGAATGCAAATGCATAATCGATTAGGTATGTGGGGCACTTCTTCCATGTCACATACAACTTGGTGGTGTGCGAGAATAATTTAGAATGAATAACAACGCACAACACAATCAAGCAAACGTGAATGATCATCTCATAAGCATTAAGATGATAGGAAATAGTAGCATCACCCATAACAACGTATGATCATACATAAACACGAAAGTATCTTACGTCAAACCAAAATAACCAAATGTTTTGAACAGGAACAAACATCAAAATGCTCTCTAGCTCGAAGCCTAAAGATCTATATACACTTCTCCCCCTTTCGCAACAAGTCACCAAAAAGTTCAAAGGCATACATCTAAACATTCTTGGGCTGATCTCCTCTAGTTGTTGATGAAGGAGTCGAGAGAACAGCGTCGGCGAAGATCTTAGCAGATGTCGTGGATGGAGTTGGAGTGACGGCTAGAGGAACTAGAGCAGATGGAGCGGGAGCTGCGCTGACAGTAGCAGGAGCTGATGAAGAGGGCCTTAAGTCTTGTGTAGGCACTGTGGCTGATCTGGCCTGAGTGGTGAGCTGAGTGCCTGGCCTTAGAGGTGAGTCATCCTCATCCTCATCATCATCGTCATCTGAAGTAGAAGAGACCCGAGGGATGTGCATGGAGTCAACTTCATGCTGAAGCTCTGTGACTGTCTTAGTCAACCTGTCCACCTTATCAATAAGGGTCTTGATCCTAGTTTCAAAGATCCTGACAAGGCTGTTCTGGTTGTCCAGAATCCCCTTAATTTCCTTTGGCATGCCCTGAACTGATGCTGTCAACAGATCCATTTGCTCATTCCTGGATCGAGGGGCTTGAGCACTAGTGGCTCTAACTGCCTCTGCCTCTGCCTGAGCTGCAGCTGAAGTGGGATGATCAGTATCCATCACCACAACATTGTCCTCAAGATCTGGCTATAGGGGCAAATGTGGATGATCTAGGGCAAAGATGTGCTTCTCCAATGTTGAATTGATAAGCATCTGGATGTAGGGTGCATAACAGCAGGAGCGCTTCTGGTCAGCAGCAACCCTCTTGATTGTCTCAACAATCAAATCCATGACTCTGATCCTGGTATGTCTGTCAAGGTGGACCAACATATTGATTGTGTGACCTCGGATCATCTTGTCATCTCCTGACTTGGGCATCAAAGTATGCCTCAGAATGGTGTTCATTGTGCGGAGGCCAGCGTGAAGAAAATAGATAGATCCTAGCCTGTGAGACTTCACATTGGCAGCAGGGATCTCCTTGTACATATTTGCCATAGCATTGTGGCTCGCCTGGGATTCTGAGTATACATCCAGGTAAGCATCCTATGCTTCAGGAACTCCTAAGATAGCAGCCCATTCTTCAACAGTTGATTTATACCTTGCACCTTCAGTCATCCATACAATTCTACCATCTCCATAGAAATGTGCAATGGAGTAGAATTGCATGATCATCTCATCATTCCAAGCTGTCAATTCTCTGCCAACAAACTCATCCAAGTCTATGCAATGGAAATTGTCTTGGACACTTGGAAAGTAGTCCTCATTCTCCTTGATGAATTTCTAGTCAACGTACCGCATGTCACTGACAGCTGGACTCTTGTCAAAGAGCATATTATCATAGAAATCCTATTGCTCCTTGGTATACAATCTGTAGTCCATAGTTGTCTTCTTCCTATGGGCATAAGGATCTATAGCTCTCCAAGCTCTCAATCCTGAATCCATCCTCTTCTTCATATCCTCAGCTAGTGGGTAGCTGGCATTGTGTACTGGAAGATGTGGTCTGAGCTTCATCAAAGTTGTCAAGTCATCATCAACTTCAGATTTGGAGGTAGTCCCTTTGTTCTTCTCAGAAGCTGGAATCTGCCTAGTTGTCCTCTTAGGCTTCTTAACAACAGCCTTCTTGGATGCGCCAGTCTTTGGCATAGCACCATCCATGAGCTTCTTTGCCTTCTTCTTGGGAGGAGCCTTTGTAGCTGGCTCATCCTCCTCTTCCTCAGCAGCACCACCAGTTGCTTCCTATTGATCATCATACATGGAAGTAGGCATGCGAGTCACATGAATAATCCTCTTCCTAGACTTTTTCTCCCCTGCCTTCTTAGGCATAGCTTTCTTGGGGACTTCAACTGAGATAGTTGCTCTGGCAGTCTCATGAGCCTTGAAGGTTGAAGCAGGTGCATAGATCTTGCTGAGAACCCTCCTAGAGGAAGTGGCTTCAGTAGCTGACTTCCTTGTAGCTTTCTCTTGCTTCTTAGCAAGAATCTCTTCTAGAACGAAGTCTGAATCTTCTTCATCTGAGTTTAGCTTCTCCTGGTTCTGGTGGCAGCCTTGGGCAACCCATGAGAGCTGGGGGTGCCTAGATCTGAGAAAGAACTGGCTTCTGGGCTTGTTCCAGAACTCATATCAACTCCCTACTCTGGCAAATTCTGACTGTCTTCTGACCCTGACATACTGACCCTGTGAATAGAGTATAGCAGAGCAGAAGAAGATGAGTCATCACAAAATGAGGCTGGTTTTTGAAATTTGAGCAATGAATTTTCAAAAGTTTTGCAATCTGTCAAATAGATATGAGTGCAGCCGAAAAGAAATTTTTAGTGGGGCCAAGATAGACTAACTCCTTAACAGGAACTTGGCAGCCTTTTTGGTAGGACCGAAAAGTGCCACTCGGTTCCACCGAGTGAGTTCTCAACCTCACTGAAAAGCATATCAGTGAGACCGATATTTTTGTTTCGGTTCCACAGAGATTTATTGGGCGGATGGCAAAACCCTAGAAAATCAATCGAAGTCAAAATTTTGGAGTTTTAAGTGGATGGATATATGAGCAAAGGTTGCAAAGATGATTAACAAATATCCATTGCGCAAGAATCGGATGGGGAACGCACTAGAGATCGAATCCGTACCCTAGCTTGGCGCAGATCCTCTACGACGGCGATGATGGAGCAGATTTCATCGACGGTGGCGATTCTCAGCGGCGGAGGAGCTCGGGAAGACAAGGGCAACGACCAGGGGTCTCGAGGCGGCAGCTTAGGGTTCTGAGGAGCGACGTTTGAAGATAGAAATTTCAAAGCGTCGGGGTCCACAACATATATACCCTTCGCTATTGGTGATACCGATTTTATGTTTTCGGTGTCACCGAGTTCCACAACTGTCAGCTGACAAGGAAACTCCGTATAACCGAGAATATGAAATCGGTGTTACCGAGATTGAAAACCAGAATAAACCCTAGGCATTCCGTGAGACCGAGATTGTTGGGTTAGTTCCATCGAGATGCACTTGGGATGTTTTAATGGTTAGTCCTTGTCGATACAGAACTCTGAGTGCTCCACACACAGAGGGATCGAAAAGCACTTGTTCAAATTTTGTGATGCAGCATGAATGGAATAAGAGGTGAGAAAGCATAGATAGCTAGAGAGTGGTCCTAGGCATTATTGTCCATCCAATTGGCAAAAGAGAAAATCAATAACCAAGTAGCAACAATTGGATGTCCTCGAATGAGAAAATAAATGCAGACCAACATGCTCACACAATAAGATGTCAAAAGAAATCATGATAAACATGCACAAACACACTAGCATCTAACAAGTATTTGGGCAATGACGAAGTCATCTATATATGAGTATTTGACTTAGGAGCCAAGTAAGAGTACTTGATCATAGGTCATACTCATCGTTTAAGCACAACTGGGGTTAGCACTTTTACATAAAGCATTTAATGTTGTCACATACTAAGAGATGCTTTGACTCAAGTCTTAGAGTAAATCTCCCCCTTAATGTGACATCCCCCCATAAGAGGGATAAACTAACATTGGGTTTTGTCGATGAAGACTTCATGTTGGTTAGGTATTTGTGGATGCTCAATGTTGATGGAGATCACCAAGAGTTGGGAGCATCCTTGTTGTTTCCTTACTCCTCTCACCTACAAGGGTTTATCCCAAACACACAAGAGACAAATACAAGGATATCTATGGACATGGAGTGCAAAGCATATGTTATGATGTCCATTGATTAGTTGATTACCTTGTCCCTTGCTTACCTTTGAGGGAATGTGTGACTCCTTGAACTATTGCATTGAGTTGATGTTGAGTGCAAAAAGTCCTTGCCAATAATGAATGTGAGTGAATTTCATTGGCAGAGTCACCCCTCAAGAACTTAATAGTTCTTCTTCTTGGGGAACCATATCAAGTTGATGGGGATCCTTGGTGTTGAAGTAGTCTTTGTAGTAGCTGAGCTTGAAGTAGCCTTGGGAACCCACTCCACCAAAGCTAGGGGTTCATCTTCATGTGAGTCAATGTCCTCTTGAAGCTTGTTCTTGCCCTTGAGCTTGTGGTATTGTGGTGGAAGGTCATCTTGAGTGTTTGTCCCCTTGGGAAGAGTATTTTCATACTTCTCCTTTTGAGGAACAAACTTGGGCTTGGGATATTGACCTTCTTCCCACTCAACTCCATTAGCGTTGAAGTATCCAACACCACGATTCTTCCAGTATCCTCCGTGCTTGCATACAATTTCCTCAAATTGCTTACATTCAGCAAGACTCTTGTAGATACCTTTTTCTATAATTCCTTTCAATAAAGCATTTTCTTGCTCAAGTGTAACTTGGCTGAGAGAATCATCATTAGTGGAATCAATAGAACTAGTAGAAGCAACATCATTGGGTTTAGCATTTTTATTGTTGCTACTAGATGAAGAACCTTTCTTGCCTTTGTTACTAGATTGCTTATTTTTAACTTGAGGCATGAAGGTAGACAAAAGTAGTCGTTTGGCTAGATAAAATGAGGTCTTCTTTCGGAGATCGTCATTGATAGCTTTGAGAAACTCATGCTCTTGCTCCAAGTTGAGCTTCTCGAAGCGTAGCTTCTCATGAGTTCTCACAAGCTCTCTATGATCTTCGAGAGTATATTCATGAGCTAACTTAAGAGTGTTTAGTTCTTTAGTTAGTTGTTCTATTTTCATCTTATCATCATCAAATGACTCATCTTGACTAGCATGAGAATTATCAAGTTCATTTTGATCAATATTACTAGTTTTATCCCAAAGCAAGTCATCATCACAAACTAAGTCATCTTCATCACTATCAAAATCAAGATACTCGGGGTGTGATACCTTGGGGCCTTTAGCCATGAAGAAACTTTCACTCCCTTTGTTTGGTGAATCAAATAGATCATAGGATTTGGTAGTCACTAGAGCAATTCCGGTAACACCATCATCTTGACTATAGTTGGAGTCGGAGTGATAGCTTCTCTCAGAGTTGTTGTCGGAGTCGGAGCCGGAAACCCATTCACCAACATGAGCTTGATGTTTTCTTCTTGTGTAGCTCTTGGTGTACTTGTACTTCTTCTCCGAATCTCTACTTCTCCTTTAGTGTCTTCATTCATAACGATCATCTCTACTCCTTCTCTCTCTTTGTGGTGATTCATTCCTTGAGCTTCGTCTTCGAGGTGACTCTTCTCTTCTTTTGTAGGGAGCCGTGCACTCATTTGAGCAGTGTTTGGGCTTCCCACAATTGTAGCAATTGCGGTCATGACTTGACGAATGCTTTTCTTCATATCTTGAGTTGGAGTTTCTTTCTTTGCCTCTATTCTTGTAGAACTTGTTGAATTTCTTGACCATGAGGCTTATCTCTTCATTGGTGACGAGGTTGTTGCTTGAAGTTGCTGGAGCATCACTTGTGTCTTTGTAAGCACCACTAGACTTGTGATGAAGTTCTTCCTTATCTTTGAGTGTCATATCATGAGCAACAATCCTTCCAATGACTTCCATAGGCTTGAGATCTTTGTAGTTTGGCATCATTTGGATCAATGTGCACACGGTGTCGTATCTCTCATCCAAAGCTCTAAGTATCTTCTTGATGATGAATTTGTCGGCCATTTCTTCGCTTCCTAAGCCGACAATCTCATTTGTGATGAGAGCTAGCCTAGAGTACATCTCTGCGACTCCTTCACCATCCTTCATCTTGAACTTGTCAAGCTGACCTTGAAGAACATCTAACTTGGATTCTCTCACAGACTCGGTTCCTTCGTGCATATCAACCAAAGTATCCCAAATCTCTTTTGCATTCTCAAGACGGCTGATTTTGTTGAATTCTTCGGGGCATAAGAAGTTGATGAGAATGTTGCATGCTTGAGCATTGAGTTGCAACATCTTCAACTCATCCGCGGACACTTCACGATCTGGTTCCCATCCATCCGCAAAGAACTCACCTTGCAAGCCAACACGAACAACAGCCCAAACGGTAGGGTTATGACCAAGAATATGCATTTTCATTTTGTGCTTCCAACTAGCAAAATTAGTGCCATCAAAGTATGTACCTCTATGGTGATAACTTCCCTCACTAGACGCCATACTCTCCTAGGTTGTGAGACCTAAGCAATGGAGACCAAATCTCTGATACCACTTGTAGGACCGGAAGTATGTCTAGAGGGGGGTGATTAGACTACTTGACCAAATAAAAGTTTTGCCTACACCAAGTTTTAGAGTTGACAACTTTTAACATTTCATGGCAAGTCAAGTACACCCTACACATGCAAGTCTAAGAGTATATAGCAGCGGAAAGTAACAACAAGCATGTATAGAAGGGATAGGGTAGGAAGATCAAATGCAATTGTGGACATGATGATTTTTCTCGTGGTTCCGATAGGTGGCGTTATCGTACATCCGTGTTTATGGAGTCTTCAACCGACGAAGGGTAACGGTCGTGAGAGTCCACGGAGGGCTCCACCCAAAAGGGTCCACGAAGTAGCAACCTTGACTATTCCATAACGGCTTCCATCCACCAAGGACTAGCCTCACTATGGGTAGATCTTCATGAAGTAGGCGATCTCCTTGCCCTTACAAACTTCTTGGTTCACTCCAAAATATGAAGTAGGAGGCTCCCGAGCGACACCTAACCAATCTAGGAGGCACCACCCTCCAAAAGGTAATAGGCTCGGTAATGACGATGAAATCCTTGCTCTTGTTCTTCAAGATGATAGACTCCTCAGCACCCAATCACTCTCTCACATATTTGGCATGGTGGAAGAGATGGGATTGGTGGAAAGCTACTTGGGGAGGCTAGAGATCAAGATCCATATGATTGGAGTGGAAGATCTTGACCTCAACACAAGGGTAGGTGGTTCTCTCTCAGAAAATTTGATAGGATAGGTATGGAATAGTTCTGAGTGCTTCTCTCTCGAGTAGGTGGTGGTGAAGGGGTATATATAGGCACCCCCAAAAATCCAACTGTTACACACAAAATGACCAACTCGATGACACCGATGTGTTAATCTCAGTGGTACCGAAGTGACCAAAAGGTGGCAACTTTTGAATCTTGGTGAGACCGATATAGGAAACTCGGTTGCACCGATAAGGTGACCAACAGTCAGATTTCCAATCTCGATGACGCTGATCCAACATTCTCAGTGGGATCGAAAATCTGAATTTGCGTAACAGAAAGTTGGCAACCTAAACTTGGTGGCACAAGTGCAGAATCGGTTGCGCCGAAATGGCTAGGGTTTGGTTGAGTCTATCTAGGTTCTGGAATCGGTGGCACTGGTATGGGAAAGTTGGTTGCACCGATTTTGAGTGTTAGGTATAGAACAAACTTTGGTGGGAGAGTTTTTGGATGTTTTTGGCGACTATCACTTGTGCACGTTTGAGCATATTGTTCACCAACAAAACCTTATCCCCTTTTAATAGTATTGGCTTTCCTATGGACTCAAAGTGATTTCTCACAAATATAAAATGTAGAGTCCTTTTGCTTGAAGCTTGGCCAATCTATTTCCTTGCATCTTGGGGTATGTCCACAATATCCTTTTGCCAACCCTCTCTATAGATTGTATCTGAAATACACTAGGTAAAAGTATCAGTCCAAGAGACAATGTATGTAGTCATGAATTATGAAAACCACCAAGGGAGCATGTTGTGCTTTCAGAGGGAATTTCTTCTGACCGCCACCCATTGGACCCCAAGGCTCGTCTTTGTCCTCGCTGCATAAGCTTTTGCCTAGGTCTTCGGGTTGTATCTTGTCGGCCTGTTTGAATACCCACCAGTTGTGGTGTGTGTGATTGGCTGGTTTTTCCGAAGTTCCATGGATTTGGCAAGTCCTGTCCAAGATCTTCTCGAGCTGCGTGGGTCCGTCCCGAATGCCTTTAGGGGGCTTCTTCCGCTGCCCGGGTCAGGAGTTGCGGAATCCAGCATTAACCATCGTTGTTGTTGTGCCGGCGTTTGTTCTTATTGCGCTTCGGCTTTGAGTTGCCATCCTGGGCTTCAGGTGCCACTGGATCTTCACAATTGTGGTTGCGTCTAGCCAGCCAATTATCTTCGCACGCACAAAAGCGGGTCATGAGGGTGGTAAGGGTGGACATAGTCCAAGGCTTGTCCTGGCCTAGCTGGCGGGCCAGCCATTCGTCCCGAATATTGTGTCGGAAGGAGGCAATGGCCTCTGCATCCGGACAGTCGACAATTTGGTTCTTCTTAGTCAAGAACCGATTCCAGAACTATCGGGCAGACTCGGCGGGCTTCTGGACGATGTTACTGAGGTCGAAAGAGTCTGGCGGGCGGACATAGGTCTCCTATAAGTTAGAGCGAAACACGTCTTCCAAGTCTTCCCAACATCCCATGGTGTTTTCGGGGAGGCTGTTTAACCAGTGTCGATCTGACCCCTTAAGCTTAAGAGGTAAGTATTTGATGGCATGGAGATCCTCTCCTCATGCCATATGGATATCAAGGAGGAAGTTCTCAATCCAGACAGTTGGATCAGTGGTCCCGTCATATTGTTCTATATTTATGGGTTTAAACCCTTCAGGGAACCGATGCCACATTGCTTCATCTGTGAAGCATAGTGGGTGAGAGGCGCCTCTGACCCGAGCTATGTCCCTCCTGTAATTGGCGTTTGTGTGGGGCCGGTTGCGTTCCCGAGCTCTATGGTTTTGGTCGAACCATGGTCTATACTCTCCGCTTCTATCCGATGAGAAATCTCTGGATCCGTAGATGGATCTTGTACGGCCTGCTCTGTGATCTAAGCTGTCACGCAGGTCGAACCTGTCATTGGGTTCGAATGGCTCTTTACCCTGTCTTCGGGGAATCGCCGGTACATAACCAGTGTCATTGGCCGCTCTGTCTTGCCCACGAGGAGGGCGGTCCGGCTTATCATATGGGGTATGATGCGGAGACAGAGTGTTAGTGAGCTCATCATCGAATTGTGGTAGCGGCCTTCTCCGAGGGTATCTTTTGGGCTGGTTTGACAGACTAGTGTCGTATACTTCCTCGGCTGAGAGGACTTTCGTCCATCGATCAGAGAGGTCGGCCTGTTCGGCTTTGAGTTGCCACTCTTTGGCCTTTAGGCTACGAGCCGTTGCTATGAGATGCTGCCTGATTTCTTCCTTGATCCTCGAGGTTATCAGGATGTACAAGTCATCGGCTTCTGGTAAGTCTTCCTCCTCGATCGGGGGAAGGTAATCATGGCCTTCGGGTTCATTGACGATATCGGGGTCGTTCTGGTCCTCAGGTTCATCCGGACCCTAAAACGGGTGCTCGGGGATATTGGGATTGCCATGATCGGCGGGGGTGTTACCATCCCCGTTGTTGATAATAGCTTTTCTTCCCCTTTTGCTTTTGGACAGCTTATGCGATTTCTCGCGCCTTGATGGCGCATCACCCGATTGTTCGTCGTCGTTGTGAGGCATATTGTCGCCGTTGGTGGCAGGAGTATCCACCATGTAGACGTTGTATGTAGAAGTGGCGGTCCAACTCCCGATGTTAACGGGGGTGGGACCACGGTCCTCTTCATCCATGTATTCTGCCTCCTCGGAGGCATAGTCTAGCACGTCGGTTAAGTCTTTGACGGTGGCTATCAAGTGGGTGGTGGGTGGGTCGAAAAATCCGTCCCTGCCTGAACTGTAACTAGGCTGGACGTAGATCGGGGTTGGATCGTTGGTGATCCTCATCGACGAGAATTGCTCCAGGGCCTCGTCGACCGCTAAGGGCCCGATCGGATCCAGATGTTCGGAACTCGTGGAGTTAACCCCCCTGAAGCCCAGCCATGGGGAGTGTTTGGAAGGAACACATGTTCGGTCATATGTCTTGATGGCTAGATCGGGATGAGAGGTTGGAGTTCCGCCATGGGTGATCCCCTTGGCATGTCCGAAGAAGGGGCTCGAGATTAAAGCCTCAGAGTCCTCGGGGGCTACAGGCGGAGCCCTGAGCCCGATTAGTGACAAGTCGCATCGAGAGTCGACGGAAAACTCTAAGTTTCCGAATCTGACCTCTTGATTAGGGGCGAAGCTCTAAACGCGTCCTAGATGGCCGGCAGAATAAGCATGCAGCACAATGCTACCGAAGGCGAAGATCTGTCTAGGGACGAAAACGTCCATGTTGCGGACCTCTTCGTTGATGACAAGGCGAGGCATCGAATCCATCTCGCTCACAGAGGAGCTTTCAATGAAAGCACCAATGTGGGTGTCAAAATGTCATGCCCAAGATGCACGCCTATCCTTTCAAAGGCTCGAGGGCCGCACAAGGGCTAGAGGTGCATCTTGCCGTTAGCAAGTATAGTATCATCACATCATACAATACTGAAAAGATGAGTATACAAGATTGGCTTACACTCTCCACATGCTAAATTACAATTCACTCAGAGTTCAAATCATCAAGATGAAGACAGGGTCCGCCTATGGAAGAAATCAAACGATAAAATCAGATGCAAATGATACTATCTCGCTATCCCAAAGATCACGACCATGGTCCTCTACTCATCCGGATAAGTCACATACATCCTGCCTCTTTCCTCATCATATTCCCACTGGAGCTAGGTAAGGTCATCCTGCACGAACTCATCTGACCCTGTACCTAGAGTGTTGTAGAAAACTGGGAGCCACAGGGACTCAACAATCATGCGCCCGGGTACCGAGACTATCCAAGCTTAAAGGTTGGGTTGGGGTAAGTGTTTAGTTTGCAGCAGCACTAGGCATTTATGGTGTCTAACTTACGCAACATGAAAATAAATATGAGTGGCCTACGATGAACGATTGAATCTAGTATGATCTCTATGAGATCCTGAACACCTACTTACGTCAATCATAACCCCATCGTGTTCCCTCTCGGAGCATGTTTACGAGTAGAGACGATCACGGTTACTCACACAGTTGGTGTATTTTAATTGGAATTTACTTCAAGTTAACTATGACCAGGTGTTAAACAAATATCCAAGTTGCCACATAACCACGACACGGCTTTCCGAAAGATTTAACCCTGTAGGGGTGCTCCAACCAATCCATCACAAATTAACCACACTCCGCGGGAATAGCCTCGACCACAGATCTCGCGGTCATCATAGGTAATTCCAAAGGAATTCCAACACCTCGAGAAAACCCGAAGAAAGTCAGACTCCACACGCAAGACACTCGATAAAGGTAAAACAAATCCAGCAAGACCTCCCGACGTGTCGACAAACCCGATAAGAGCCGTGTATCTTGTTCTTAGGACACGACCGGATGAGCGCAACATACAATGTCCTGATAGAAATCTCCTGAGTTGCCCCGGTTTGGCCCCGCACACGCCACTAGTTTGTACCAACACTCATGAGGAGCACTGGCCCGGGGGTTGATTAAATTATCCACGGGTTTGCAAGCCCCTATGCAAGTTTTATTAAGTTATTAGCAAATGTAGTACCAAAGTTGGGTCTTGCCAGACAAGTTTTAATCTCAACTGAATGAACAAGGGGGTCCCCATAACAACCCCGAGCATGTTAGGAGCGCAAAATATGGAAAACATAACACTGGTAACAAGGAACTAATGGCGGTAACAGCGGAACAAATCACTTAGCAAAAGTCCAAGCCTTCCACCAATACCAAGATATATATGTGCATTAAATTAAACAACAAATATTATTGTGATATCCAAATCCATGTTATCACATGGAACAACCTGCACCTGCAACTAAGAATTCTATAAGAGGGGCTGAGCAGCGGTAATTTAGCCAATCAAAGGTTTGCTAGGATGTGGAGGTTAGAGGCTATCATGGCAATTAGGAGGCTGATATCAAGTGGTAGATAGTGCAATTGTAATGATAAGAAAGAGAAACTAGCAAGCAAAAATAGTATCGGGATCCAGGTACAATCATCTTGCATGTTGGTTCTTCAGCGGAACAAGTAGTGGGATCCTCGTAGTGGTACTCTCCTGGGTCCGCGTACTCAGCATCAACACTCGCATCTACCCAAGAGAAACAGCAACAACAAACATCCAACCAAGGTGCTATGCACAACCAATACGATGCATGATTCATTTATGAAGATTAAATATGGCAATCCAAAACTAGTCAAGTTTCACATGCAAAGTTTTTTTATTAATGAATCTGGACAGAACCTCATGTTGAGTTATTTAGACATGCCTGAACATGGCATATATGGATGCATCATGCAAAACCAATAGAAATGCATATAAAGAATGCAAGAAACGGAGTTACGGTTCTCACAATACGCTCACGACAAGGTACAGAGGCAAATACACAAGACCACCAAGCCATGGGTTAATTCTTGGCATTCCATGGTAGCCACTGGATAGGTTATGACCAATCACTCACAATAGGTTCAAGAATCAATCAATTTCATGGAGCATAGCTCCCACAAGTCACGAAACAAATAAACACACAATCTGCCACAAAGCAACAACATAGCAACTTCTACAGCTCACAACTTGAGCTACAGGAACCCTACAGCCACAAACAATATATGGACAGAATCTACTCAACACACACACACCAACTTACCCAACTACACAATCAGCAAAGGAGGCACACACCAATAAGCATGAAGCAACCAAGTTGACATGATGAAACAGTTTTCTGGGACTTAGTGAAATTACAGTTTTCTGGAATCTGAGATTATAAAGTAGCAAGTTGACAGCCCTAGTTAAATATGCTAGAAAGCTCATATTGGCATGACAATTAACAGGATGGTAGAATACAACATCTACTCCAAAACACTAACACTGAGCATGCTCAAATTCACAACACATCACAAGATACCATCCACTCTTCATGGCATAAAAATAATAGCAGATTCTCAGACTTGGAGGTTTTTAGCATGCTGAAACAGAAACATCAAGTAGGCTACTTAACAGCATGTTTCCCACTTATATGGGTCATTCTCATGTTAAACGAAAATACCAAGGCATACTAGATATAAAATACTAGCACTTCCAAGTTGGCACATATCCCAAGGCAAGCATGGATTAAATCATGCAAAAATGACAAAATGGCATCTCAGCTCATATGACAGACTTATGAACTTGCTCAAAAGTGAAATCTGAGAGTTCAATTGGATTCATTGGCTCTTCCTACCCCAAAACCATGGGTCATACACATATGCTCATGTGAAACAACAACGCACAAACAAATAGCAAAACTACCTACTACTATTCATGGCATAACTTACTCTAAAGGAAATGCACATAAAGGTCATAAGCATATTGACATCTATCTAAGAATGGAAAGGAGCTAACAATTCCTACATAACAGCATAACCATCAAAGGGGTATGACAAGTGGGAAAACCCACTAGTCCCCCCCCACACAAGTGCACATGGCACTTCACTCCAACACAACTCATGTGTGTGGGTGGTCATCCACACACATATACATACATATATGCTCAATGCATATATACATATGCATATGTATATGAACACACTCACACACACACCACAACCACTTGCATGTATACCACATAGACATACACACATGCAATCTCAACACACATACATACACTCAAGTTGATACACACACTAAGCATACTCATGGCAAGCACTTTCATAGTGCACCACACCACACATACAACAACCACATGCATATATACACTTGGGTATATACACAGACACACTAGCACACACACAACACCCACATGTGTGTATGCATGAGCACACACACAACACTCACAACACACACCACTACACACTACACATGCATAATGCACATGTGCTCATCACAAGCACATACACACACAGACACTATCTACCGAAATGAGAAGGAAAAAAAGAAGAAGAAAACTGGAATGGGCCTACACACACATCTATGTTACAAGTAATAAAGCCAAAGAAAATACAACAAAAAAACAAAAGAGACAAAGAAAAGGGGGGGGGGGGAGCCTCGGGCTCGAACCCACAACCACTGGGTCATTTCCTCCCGGCGCTACCACTCTGCTACGATTCAGTTTGATGAAAGGGTAGGGGAGGCACTGCTCTAATACACACACATATACCAGGTACTGACGAAACTGAAGATACAACAGAGCACGACGGTAGAGCAACGACAACGACAAAATGGCCGACTCCGATGACCATACGCACGGCGGAGGCCTTGGCTGGACTCACTGCTACTGGCCGCACACGCGCACACACTCACAAGCACCTAACACCGGCGAGAACGCCACCGGCGATGACGATAGAACATCATGGCGGCATCTGCACACGACACTCACGACGGCGACCCAGACACGGAATCGGACGGGGCGGAGCGAAAACGGACCCCCGCGGGGAGCAGGAACTCACACGCAACGCCCAGAAGCATCAGCTCGACGGTGCACTCGTCGGAGACGAGGTCCGATGGCGGTGGAATGCTCCTAGCATGAACATGCACCTACATAGGGCTAGCAAGCTCAGGATCGGGCGAGGGGAAACGGGGCGACCGCGCGACCAATCGGGCTCGAGGACGCGCGACGACGGCGAATTGCCGCGGCAGAGGAGCTCGGCCTGAGGGGAAGAAGACGAAGTAGAGGTGCGTCCTTGGCGTCCCACGCGGATGCAGCGGACGTCGGGGAAGCAGAAGGCGATGACGACACGATTCCGACAATATCCGGCTCGAGGGGCTCGCCGGATAAGCAGCCGCGGCGACGAGCTCTCTCTCTGAATCTCACTGAACCCTCTCCAGACCCTCTGAACCTTACCTTGCTGGGGACAGGAGAGGAGGAGAGAAGGGGGGTGGCAGCGCGAGGAGCGAGAGGAACCCTAGGGGAATCAGCACGCACGCCGAGGGCTTAAATGGGTGATGGGACAGACAGCAACGATGACGGAAAGGCGACGGCGGACGCGGCTCTCACTCTCTGAACCTGACGGTGAACATGATGGAGCAGGTGACCGTCCACCGAGTGGGCTGCACCGCGGGAAGGCCCACCTACCTCTCTCTCTCTCTCTTAAAACGAAAGCAGAAAGGTTTTTTTTCCATTTTTAAAACCATCGAGACAAAAATAAATCCCCAAAATAAAAGAAAAGGTTTTAGTGCAAAACAAAAATATTTTTGTAAAGGAAATCATGTGCACTATTTAATAAAATTAACAAGTTGATTTATTGAGCAAGTTATTTTAATACTTTAATAAAAGGCAGCTCCTGTTTAATTAAAATACAATAACAACCAAACCCCAACCATCAAAAGAATCACACTTTAAATTATTAATATGAATAGGGCTACCTCTTGAACATTTACAAATAATTTAAGAAGCAACTTAATTCTGTTATGAAAATAACATGGGAAAAGAAGGAGGTAATGGAGGGTTTTAGTTGCAAAGGGAAAGAGAGGGGAAGAGAGGATGTTGCACCCACATGATTCAACAACACACAACCACATAACATAAGACCACACCAATCAAAACAAATGAAGAACACATCAAGCATGATGAATGCTATGATGGATGAATGATGCATGAATGCAAAACCACACATGAGACATTGTGCAATTCATATCATAGCTCATGACACAAGGTTCATACAATGGGGTTACATGCCATAAAAGGAAGGGACGACACTTGGGCTGTCACAACTCTCCCACACTACAAGAGGATCTCGACCCGAGATCTAGGAACGAAAGAAATTCGGAAATTCGGAATGGAGAAGGTCCTCGCGTTCCCAAGTAGCTTCTTTGTCGCAATGGTGAGACCACTTCACCTTGAGGAACTTGATAGACTTGTTGCGAGTCTTACGCTCAGTTTCTTCAAGAATTGCAACTGGATGCTCACGATAAGAGAGATCTTCTTGGAGATCGATGTCTTGGAGGTCAATGGTCCGCTCAGGAGTCTTGAAGCATTTCCGGAGCTGAGAAACATGGAAGACATCATGCACGTTCGCAAAATTTGGAGGAAGCTCTAGTTGATATGCAAGACCACCTCTCTTGCCAACAACTTTGAAAGGACCAACAAAACGAGGAGAGCTTCCCTTTAATTCCAAACCGTTGAGTGCCCTTCATGGGAGAGACTCTGAGATAGACTAGATCATCCACTTGGAAGGTAACATCCCAATGTTTGTTATCATAATAACTCTTCTATCAGGACTAAGCTGCTTTGAGGTTCTCACGAATGACATGGCACATTTCTTCTGCTTCAGTGATCATGTCATTGCCCAATATCTGACGCTCACCTGTTTCAGACCAGTTAAGCAGGGTACGACACTTTTTGCCATAGAGAATCTCGAAAGGGGCCTTGCCTGAACTAGCTTGAAAGCTATTGTTGTATGAGAATTCAACATATGGAAGGCATTCTTCCCACTTCATGCCGAACAAAATCACACAGGCTCTGAGCATATCTTCGAGGATTTGATTGACTCTCTCAACTTGACCACTTGTCTGTGGATGAAACGCAATGCTGAAATGGATCTTGGTACCCATAGCAGTCTGGAAGGACTCCCAAAACTTGGAAGTGAAGAGGCTTCCATGGTCAGAAGAGATGAGCTGAGGAATACCATGCAAAGACACCATCCTTGACGTATACAACTATGCAAGCTGAGCTGCCGAGATAGATGCTTTGACTGGTAGGAAACGAGCAACTTTTGACAGCTTCTCGATAACCATAAAGATGGCATCGTTGCCTCTCTTGGACTTCTGAAACCCAGTGACGAAATACATCTCCACATGATCGAATTTCCACTCTGGGATATGCAAAGGCTGAAGAAGACCTACTGGACGTTGATGTTCCGCCTTCACTCTGCGATAAACATCACACTCGTTCACGAACTGAGCAATTTCACGTTTCATACGAGTCCACCAGAAGGTTTGCTTGAGATCCTGATACATCTTTGAACTGCCTAGATGAATGGATAGAAGAGAATTATGTGCTTCGTCTATGATAACCTTTCTGAGATCACCTTTTGGAACCACAAGACGGTCCTCAAAGAACAAGGTATCTTTATCATCAACACGAAAGCACTTATACTTCGGAATGCTCTTGGCCACACCTTTCTTCACTTTCTTCACCATAGCGTCAAGAAGCTGCGCTTGGCGAACCTGATCTTCAAGAGTCGAAGAAACTTGAAGATTTGCAAGAAATCCTTGCGGAATCATTTGAAGGTTGAGCTTGCGGAAGTCTTCACAAAGCTCGGGTTGAAGAGGCTTCAGAATGAGACTATTGCAGTACGCTTTATGGCTGAGCACGTCTGCAATGACATTTGCTTTCCCAGGAGTATACTCAATGCTTGGATTGAAGTCCTCAGGCATTTCCACCCAATGAGATTGCCAAAGATTGAGATTGGGTTGAGTGAAAATGTACTTCAAGCTCTTGTGATCGGTGTACACCTCAACTGGTCTACCCAACAACAAATGCCTCCAAGTCGTTAGAGAATGCACAACTACCACCAACTCAAGATCATGAGTGGGGTAGTTCTTCTCGGCAGGCTTCAACTGGCGCGAGGCATAAGCAACAATCTTCTTGTCTTGCATGAGAACGCCACCAAGACCTTGGAGAGAAGCATCACAAAAAACTTGGAAAGGCTTAGACTGCTCAGGAGGAACAAGAACTGGAGCTGAAGTCAGTCTCTGCTTGAGCGTATTGAACGCCACATCACACTCAGGAGACCAAACATACTTGACACTCTTCTAGAGGAGATTAGACAGAGGCTTAGCAATTTGAGAGAAGTTCTCCACAAATCTTCTACAATAACTAGCAAGCCCGAGGAAACTCCGAAGCTGCTTCACATTCTATGGAGGCTCCCATTTCAATATTGCTTCAACCTTCTCAGGGTGCACTTTAATTCCCTCGGCAAATATGACATGCCCAAGGTACACCACTTCATCGAGCCAGAACTCACACTTGGAAAACTTGGCATAGAATCGATGCTCTCTTAACTTGTCAAGCACAAGGCGGAGATGCTCTGCATGCTCTTCTTCTGTCTCCGAGAACACAAGGATATCATCCAGAGAGACCAAGATGAATTCATTCTTGAAAGGAGAGAAAATGAAATTCATAATTCTTGAGAAGGTTGGAGGAGCATTAGCAAGACCAAACGACATGACGGTGTACTCATAAGAGCCAAAACTCGTCCTGAAAGCGGTCTTGGGAATGTCTTCTTCGCAAATGCGAATCTGATGATAACCCATGCGAAGATCAAGCTTCGAGAAAACCTTGGCCCCATTCAGTTCTTCAAACAACTCATTGATGTTGGGAAGTGGGTATTTGTTTCTGATTGTCTTCTTGTTCAATAGCCGGTAGTCAACACAAAGATGATCTGTGCCATCTTTCTTCTTGACAACAAAACTCCACAACCCCATGGAGAAGAGCTTGGTCTGATCAGACCCAGACGTTCTTGCTCATCTAGCTGCTTCTTCAACTTTTTCAGCTCTTCGGGGCCAAGTTTATATGGGCGCTTGCAGACCGGTTCAATTCCGGGCTCAAGATCAATCACAAACTCAACTGGCCGGTGCGGAGGCATTCCTGGCAACTCTTGTGGAAAGACATCTTCGTACTCACAAACCACCGGAATTTGAGAAATCGCCTAGATTTCACCCTTCTCATTAAGAGCAAAGAGACGAATTGTGTCATCGCGAGCCGCGAATATAATCACATCTTCTGAAGGATGAGTCAGCTTGACTTCTTTTGCTTTGCAATCAATATGAGCCTTATTCATGGCCAGGAAGTCCATGCCCAGAATGAGATAAATATCGGAATTCCCGAGAACATTTGGAGAAGCCAGAAAAGAATAATTTCCCATCTTGATGGAAACATCCGGAACAATGCGATTGGAATTCAACATCTTACCGGGCAACACCACAGACAATGACTTAGGCAAATCTTTATAATCAAACTCATTCTTGACAAAGAAAGGGCAAGACATGAAGCAATGCGATGCACCAGAATCAAATAACACTCTTGCAGGAATACAATTAACCGAGAGATTACCCATAATCACATCATTGGACTGATCTGCTTCAGCTGCATTCACCATATTCACTCTTGCGGTCTTGGGATTATGCTTCACCACAGCATTGCCTGGAGGCTTGACTGTAGGAGGAGGCGGGAGACGCCACTACTTGCACTTGTTGGCATAGTGACCCTTCCGGCCACACTTGTGACAAGTCACCTCAGAAAGCGGACGAACATTGCCTGGAGGAGGAACAAGAACTGCCTTGGACACCTAGGGTCTCTGTTGGAATCCTGGGTTGGGTGGTTGGGAAGAACCACGACCACCAAACTGCTTCTGCTGCTGAGGAGGGCGAAATGGAAGAGGATTTGGTGCCCAATACTTCTGCTGCTTGGGAACCATCTGAGAGCCAAAAGAAGAAGAATATGAATCCCTTGAATGCTTCTTGGAGTTCTCCAACTTGAGCTGAGCTGCTTCAACCTTCAAAGCCATATCGTAGAACTGATCGATCTCCCGAGGATCTTGAAGAACTAGGCCTGGCAGAAGCTCATCCTTGAGACCACCTCTAAAATGATAGATCATAGCCTTGTCATCTGGAACATCTTGCTTGGCATAACGGGCTAGATTCTAGAACTCGACGTTGTACTGGTAGACAGACTTGCTTCCCTGCTTCAGATGCCTGAACTTCTCACGCATCTCCTCGACAAAGCTTGTCGGAATGTAATGAGCCCTGAAGTCACGACAGAAATTGTCCCAAGTAACAACACGATCGCCCCTGGAATCCTTGTACTGCTGCCACCAATAATCTGCTTGACCCTTGAGCTGGAATGATGCAAATCTGACAAAGTCCTCTGGCCTGACATTGCTGCACTCAAAATGCTTACTCATATCACGAAGCCAATCATTAGCATCAAGAGGTTGCTCACAACAGGTGAAAGACTTGGGCTGGTTGGCAAGGAACTGATTGAGCGTTGCAAACTGAGGCTGATTCTGAAAATTCCCTTGAAAACTTTGCTGACCCTACTCCCTTTCTTGCAACAGTCTAAGCAACATCTGAGTGTTCGGATTGGTTGTGGCCATCACAGCTTGCCAAGCTTCTAGAGGAGGAGGCGGAGGAGGCGGTGGCGGTGGCGGTGGTGGAATCAGACTGCTCCTCACCTTGACCCGAATTGTTGCGAGTTGGTGGAGCCATCCTGAAAATGGACAAAACGCATCAGCACCTCATTGATAAGATGAATTGAAAGCTGAATCAAATGCTTGAAAGAAATTGAACAAATAACTACATAGCCTTCCTACTGAAAAATTAGTAAGAATGCTTCTTCGGTTCATGATAACATCATCAGATATAACAAGCCACCTGCAATAACACAAAAGTATTGAGCTAAGCGCTCGGAACAAATGTACATGCCCACATACATTTGAACAAGATGATCCTAGATGACTACAAGATTTCCCACCTATGAACTTTTGAAAACTTTCAGGTTATGCAATCCGGTGTGGGGGATACAAGGAGGAAATATCTCACACAACTAACAATCATACACCCCAACTGTATCCATCCTTCAACACAAAACCAGAGGCTTTCGCAAGCTCATCTAATCTCGAATCCTCGAACTCACAATGATACTAAATCATGGTGGTACCCCGGATGCCTCCCCAGTACTGGGTGACTCCAACCTTATCTCACCACGATAAGTATTGAAGTAATTTCAAACACTCTCCATCCTGAGATGTCAAGGAAGCTGAATGATAACGATGTGCCAACATTCCCTAGAGCTCGACTCCCCAGAAGAAATCTAGTCAGATAGGATGCACGAAGACAAAACCCTGTCACATCGGTATCATATAGACTCCAAATACCCACGTGATCCTAAAAAACATTTTGAGCGAGAAGAGGAGTAGAATCAAAATTCCTAAGTCGGAAACCTCACCAGAGCAAAGAAGAGGAGTAAAAAGAATCCTACTCTCCGATATAACTAGACTCAAAATAGTTTTACTAGACATGACTCGGCCAAGTTTGAACAAGCAAAGGCTCCTATGGTCGTATGGCTCTGATACCAACATGTCATGCCCAAGATGCGCGCCTATCCTTTTAAAGGATTGAGGGGCCCGCAAGGGATAGAGGTGCATCTTGCCGTTAGCAAGTATAGTATCATCACATCATACAATACTGAAAAGATGAGTATACAAGATTGGCTTACACTCGTGACATGCTAAATTAAAATTCACTTAGAGTTCAAATCATCAAGATAAAGATAGGGTACGCCTACGGACTAAATCAAACGATAAAAATAGATGCAAATCATACTATCTCGGTATCCCAAAGATCATGACCATGGTCCTCTACTCATCCGGATAAGTCACATACATCCTGCCTCTTTCCTCATCATATTCCCACTGGAGCTGGGTAAGGTCATCCTACATGAACTCATCTGACCCTGTACCTGGAGTGTTGTACAAAACTATGAGCCACAGGGACTCAGCAATCATGCGCCTGGGTACCGAGACTATCCAAGCTTAAAGGTTGGGTTGGGGTAAGTGTTTAGTTTGCAGCAGCACTAAGCATTTATGGTGGCTAACTTACGCAACATGAAAATAAATATGAGTGGCCTACGATGAACGATCGAATCTAGTATGATCTCTATGAGATCCTGAACACTTACTTACGTCAATCATAACCCCACTGTCTTCTCTCTCGGAGCATGTTGACGAGTAGAGACGATCACGGTTACTCACACAGTTGGTGTATTTTAATTGGAATTTACTTCAAGTTAACTATGACCGGGTGTTAAACAAATATCCAAGTTGCCACATAACCGCGGGCACGACCTTCCGAAAGATTTAACCCTATAGGGGTGCTCCAACTAATCCATCACAAATTAACCACACTCCACGGGAATAGCCTCGACCACGGATCTCGCGGTCATCATAGGTAATTCCAAAGGACTTCCAACACCTCGAGAAAACCCGAAGAAAGTCAGACTCCACACGCAAGACACTCGATAAAGGTAAAACAAATCCAGCAAGACCTCCCGACATGTCGACAAACCCGATAAGAGCCGTGTATCTCGTTCTCAGGACACGACCGGATGAGCGCAGCGTACAGTGGCCTGATAGAAATTTCTCGAGTTGCCCCGGGTTGGCCCCGCACACAACTCTAGTTTGGACCAACACTCATGAGGAGCACTGGCCCGGGGGTTGATTAAATTATCCACGGGTTTGCATGCCCCTATGCAAGTTTTATTAAGTTATTAGCAAATGTAGTACCAAAGTTGGGTCTTGCCAGACAAGTTTTAATCTCAACCGAATGAACAAGGGGGTCCCCATAACAACCCCGAGCATGTTAGGAGCGCAAAGTATGGAAAACATAACACCGGTAACAAGGAACTAATGGGGGTAACAGCGGAACAAATCACTTAGCAAAAGGACAATCCTGCCACCAATACCAAGATATATATGTGCATTAAATTAAACGACTGATAATATTGTGATATCCAAATCCATGTTATCTCATGGAACAACCTGCACCTATAACTAAGAATGCTATAAGAGGGGCTGAGCAGCGGTAATTTAGCCAATCAAAGGTTTGCTAGGATGTGGAGGTTAGAGGCTGTCATGGCAATTAGGAGGCTGATATCAAGTTGTAGGTAGCGCAATTGTAATGATAAGAGCGAGAAACTAGCAATCAAAAATAGTATCGGGATCCAGGTACGATCATCTTGCCTGTTGGTTCTTCAGCGGAATAAGTAGCAGGATCCTCGTAGTGGTACTCTCCTGGGTCCTCATACTCAGTATCAACACTCGCGTCTACCCAAGAGAAACAACAACAATAAACATCTAACCAAGGTGCTATGCACAACCCAGATGATGCATGATTCATTTATGAAGATTAAACATGGGAATCCAAAACTAGTCAAGTTTCACATGCAAAGTTTGTTTACTAATGAATCTGGACAGAACCTCATGTTGAGTTATTTAGACATGCATGAACATGGCATATATGGATGCATCATGCAAAACCGATAGAAATGCATATAAAAAACGCAAGAAATGGAGTTTTACGGTTCTCAAGATACGCTCACGACAAGGTACAGAGGCAAATACACAAGACCACCAAGACATAGGATAATTCTTGGCATTCCAAGGTAGCCACTGGATAGGGTATGAAAAATCACTCACAATAGGCTAAAGAATCAGTCAATTCCATGGAGCATAGCTCCCACAAGTCACAAAACAATTAAAGACACAATCTGCCACAAAATAGCAACATAGCAACTTCTACAACTCACAACTTGAGCTACAGGAACCCTACGACCACAAACAAGATATGGACAGAATCTACTCAATACACACACCAACTTATCCAACTACACAATCAGCAAAGGAGGCACACATCAATAAGCATGAAGCAACCAAGTTGACATGATGAAACAGTTTTTTGGGACTTAGTGAAATTACAGTTTTCTGGAATCTGAGATTATAAAGTAGCAAGTTGACAGCAGTAGTTAAATATTCTAGAAAGCTCCTATTGGCATGAAAATTAACCGGATGGTAGAAGACAACATCTACTCCAAAACACTAGCACTGAACATGCTCAAATTCACAACACATCACAAGATACCATCCACTCTTCATGGCATAAAAATACCAAGGCATACTAGATATAAAATACTAGCACTTCCAAGTTGGCACATATCCCAAGGCAAGCATGGATTAAATCATGCAAAAATGACAAAATGGCATCTCAGCTCATATGACAGATTTATGAACTTGCTCAAAAGTGAAATCTAAGAGTTCCAATGGATTCATTGGATCTTCCTACCCCAAAACCATGGGTCATACACATATGCTCATGTTAAACAACAAGGCACAAACAAATAGCAAAACTACCTACTACTATTCATGGCATAACTTACTCTAAAGGAAATGCACATAAAGTTCATAAGCATATTGGCATCTAGCTCAGAATGGAAAGGAGCTAACAATTCCTACATAACAGCATAACCATCAAAGGGGTATGACAAGTGGGAAAACCCACTAGTCCCCCCCCCACACAAGTGCACATGGCACTTCACTCCAACACAACTCATGTGTGTGGGTGGTCATCCACACACATATACATACATATATGCTCAATGCATATATACATATGCATATGTAGATGAACACACTCACACACACACCACAACCACTTGCATGTATACCACATAGACATACACACATGCACTCTCAACACACATTCATACACTCAAGTTGATACACACACTAAGCATACTCATGGCAAGCACTTTCATAGTGCACCACACCACACATACAACAACCACATGCATATATACACACACACACTAGCAAACACGCAACACCCACATGTGTGTATGAATGAGCACACACACAACACTCACAACACACACCACTATACACTACACATGCACAATGCACTTGTGCTCATCACAAGCACATACACACACACACTATCTACCCAAATGAGAAGGACAAAAATAAAACAAACCCTGGAATGGGCCTACACACATACATGTTGCAAGTAATAAAGCAAAAGAAAATACAACAAAAAAAGAGAAAAATAAAAGGGGGAGCCTCGGGCTCGAACCCACGACCACTGGGTCGTTTCCCCCTAGCGCTACCACTCTGCTATGATTCGGTTCGATAACAGGGTAGGGGAGGCACTGCTCTAATACACACAGATACACCAGGTACTAACGAAACTAAAGATATAATAGAGCACGTTGGCAGAGCAACAGCGAAGACCAAACGATCGACTCCGATGACCATACGTGCAGCGGAGGCCCTGGCTAGACTCATTGCTACTGCCCGCACACGCGCACACACTCACAATCACCTAACACTGGCGAGAACGCCACTGGCGATGACGATAGAATGTCACGGCGGCATCTACACATGACACTCACGACAGCGACCCAGACACGGAATCGGATGGGGCGGAGCGAAAACGGACCCTCGCTGGGAGCAGGAACTCGCACGCAATGCCTGGAAGCATCAGCTCGATGGTGCACTCGTCGGAGACGAGGTCCGACAGCGGCGGAACGCTCCTAGCAGGAACACGCACCTACACAGGGCTAGCAAGCTCGGGATCGGGCAAGGGCAAACGGAGAGCTCACCTAAACACGACCGTGCGGCCAATCGGGCTCGAGGACGCGCGACGATGGCGAATTGCTGCGGCGGAGGAGCTCGGCCGGAGGGGAAGAAGACGAAGCAGAGGTGCGGCCTTGGTGTCCCACGCATATGTAGCAGACGTCGGGGAAGCAAAAGGCGATGATGACACGATTTGACAATCTCTGGATCGAGGGGCTCGCCGGAGAAGCTGCCGCGGTGACGAGCTCTCTCTCTCTCTGAATCTCACTGAACTCTCTCCGGACCCTCTGAACCTTACCTTGCTGGGGACAGGAGAGGAGGAGAGAAGGGGGGTGGCGGTGTGAGGAGGGAGAGGAACCCTAGGGGAACCGGCACGCACATCGAGGGCTTAAATGGGCGATGGGACAGACGACAACGACGACGGAAAGGCGACGGTGGACGCAGCTCTCACTCTCTGAACCTGACGGTGAACCTGACGGAGCAAGTGACCGTCCACCGAGCGGGCTGGGCCTCGGGAAGGCCCACCTACCTCTCTCTCTCTCTTAAAACGAAAACACAAAGGTTTTTTCCATTTTTAAAACCAGCCACACAAAATAAATCCCCAGAATAAAAGAAAAGGTTTTAGTGCAAAACAAAAATATTTTTGTAAAGCAAATAATGTGCACTATTTAATAAAATTAACAAGTTGATTTATTGAGCAAGTTATGTAATACTTTAATAAAAGGCAGCTCCTATTTAATTAAAATACAATAACAACCAAACCCCAACCATCAAAAGAATCATACTCTAAATTATTAATATGAATAGGGCTACATCTTGAATATTTACAAATAATTTAAGAAGCAACTTAATTCTATTATGAAAATATCATGGGAAAAGAAGGAGGTAATGAAGGGTTTTAGTTGCAAAGGGAAAGAGAGGGGAAGAGAGGATGTTGCACCCACATGATTCAACAACACACAACCACATAACACAAGACCACACCACAACTAATCACACCAATCAAAACACATGAAGAACAAACCAGGCATGATGAATGCTATGATGGATGAATGATGCATGAATGCAAAACCACACATGAGACAAGGTGCAATTCATATCATAGATCATTACACAAGATTCATACAATGGGGTTACATGCCATAAAAGGAAGGGACATCACTTGGGCTGTCACACAAAACCGGCGGATCACGGGTAGGGGGTCCCAAACTATGAGACTAGGATCAACGGTAACAGGAGACGAAGGGGACACAAGTTTACCCAGGTTCGGGCCCTCCAATGGAGGTAATACCCTATGCCCTGCTTGATTGTATTGATGGTCTAAGGGGTTACAGAGTTGATCTACCTCGAGATCGTATGTCTAACCCTAGATGAGTTGTTCTATGTCTATACCCTAAAACCCTCCTTCTTATATAGATGCCAAGGAGGCCTAGGGTTTGCACATGGTCGGTTACATGCCGAAGAGATAAACATGCCTATTTACTACATCAAACGTGGAGCGCAAGCCGTGCTCCTCAAAGCTTCCATCCTGGAACCCGGGCCTTCAAATCATCTAGTGTTCGGCAAGTAGCCCATATAGTCCAGCCCATAAACAACAGGTCGGCTATCCGAGGACCCCCTAATCCAGGACTCCCTCACCCAATGCCATGGCCCTGTCGGCCATGCAAGGCCCGGCCCAGCATCGACCGCCCCTACCCTCCTCGCCAGCATGGGATGGCCACGCCAAGGCCCAGGGTGAGTGCCCCATCTATCCTTGTCCATGTGCTTGATTCAATTGCCCAACGCCCACCTATGTAGCCTAGTAGCACACATATTCGACCCGGTGTTGTTTTTTCCTTGCGCTGCGAATTTATTCACTTATCAAGACACATCATAATTACAGAAAATGCATTTGCATTGATTTGCCAATAACGAAACAACCGTCCATGGATTAAAACATGTCATATATGAAAAACTCTTAGAATCTCGTTTAGTTTCACAATATTCCACTTTGAACCACACTAAAAATGTTTAACCCATCGTTTTCATTAAATTGCATAAAAGTCATGTTAAAACGGTTTAATTCATATCTAAGTAGTCGTAGCTCCTATTTTAATGAACTGTATATGTAACATGACTAAAAAAATGTGTAGAATGGCACGATGCACTTTTTTCCTATTTAATAAATATAAAATGTTTTTAGTTCAGATCTGGATCAAATTCAGAATTTTCATATGGCGTCGTTTCGGAAATACTATACGTTGTTTCCGGCCTCATTGAAATTGACTAGATAGATGGTTTATTTATGTTACACCTCTTGCCATGTTTAACAACATTTAAGCTTGTCGTGTAAATAAAAAAAGTGAGCTAAATAATTGAATGTGGAGTTTCGTCAATATACAACGAGTTTCATATTGAACTTCATTGAATGTGTAGTAGTTGATTGCTTGTCATGCCTTGGATGTTTAAACTTGAGATGCATCATCCTTGTATGCGCATCATGTGGTGTTTTCCGTGTCATTGTTTGTTTCTTGATTGCTTCTTCTCGATAGAGTTCCAAAAGCATTTTGGAGTGTGATGATTCTTTCACCTTCGTTGGTTTGTCTTCACGTATTCGTTCATCGTCCTCACGCGATTTCAGACAAGATGATTGTTTCCCTGGATACCACTACTATCATTGCCATGCTAGTTGTATAATTTTATCGCCATGTCTTGCTTCCTACCACTTGTTTGTCGAGCATCCCAAAATGTCATGATAAGCATCTAACCTTCCACATCCCAGCAAACCATTGTTTAGCTATGTTACCGCTTGCTCAACCCGGCTTGTAGTATTGCTAGTTGCAGGTGTTGGTGGATCCATGTGATAACATGGATATCTTTGGGATATCACAATATTCCTCCTATTTAATTTAATGTATCTATACACTTGGTAAAGGGTGTAACACTAGGCCCTTTGCTCGGAGTATTGTTCTGCCTTTGTCGCCCTAGTTTGTGATTACCCGTGTTATGTCCCAAATTGAGAACTCCTAACATGCTTGGGGTTGATAGGGGGGAGGGCTTGAGTATTTGTTTTGGGGAAAACTCTTCTATCAAGGCCCGAGATTGGTACTACATTTTCCTAATAACTAATAAACCTGCATAGGGAGTAACTAACACATGGATTAATTAAAAACCCGGGCCCATTCTTCTCATGAGTATTGGTCAAAAATAGATCACTATGTGGGGCCAACCCGGGGCAACTAGGGAGATTTCTATCAGGCCACTGTAGGTGTAGCTCATCCGTCGTGTCCTGAGACGTGGCTCCTATCGAGATCATCGACACATCCAGACGACTTTCTATGTTTGTTTTACCTTTCACGAATGTCTTATGCACCGGGATTCCGAGGATACTTTGGACCATCTCGAGGTTGAGGTTTTCGACCATAGCTTGTGGCTAGTTTATGATGGATGAGTTGGAGCACCCCTGCAGGGTTAAATCTTTGTGAGAGTCATGCCCGTGGTTATGTGGCAACTTGGAAAATTGTTTAACATTCGATTATAGCAAACTTTAAGTTAACTCAAATAAAATACACCAACCGTCTACGTAACCATGACCATCTCTTGTTGTGAGGTTTGAAAAAAGAAGGGAACATGGTGGGATTATGATCGAATCGTAAGTAGGTGTTCATGATCACTTATTGATCATTAATAATTCACGTCCGTTTATGTGTAGATCACTCTTCTTATTCTTATACTCGTAAGTTAGCCAAATATCAAATGCTTAGTGTTGTCGCAGCCTAACTACTTAACCATACCTCTCCCATTAAGATTTACTAGTCTTGATACCCTTGAAAATGAGATTGTCGAGTCTCTATGGATTACAGATACCACAACAATATGTATAGGTATAGATAACGTGATACTTTGATGTGAGCACGGTGATTGTTCTATTTAGAGTCTCTTCTTCTTGTTTGTCGATCATAAGATGGTTTCAGGCTGGCAGCCTGGGATTAGCAAGGGTGGATGTCGACTTCTTTTTCATTTGATTTCTTCCATAGTCGGATCCTACTATTCTATATGATGATTGTGATGTATTGATATATTGATATCTTTATGCTATAGCACGTGGCAAGTGTAAGCCAACTCCATGTACTCATCTCTTCTTTACATAAATTGCAATGATTTCCATTCGAGGCCCTTGAGCCAGGATGAGGATAGTACCATATCTTGGGCTTTATAGTCCTAGTAGAGCTTGTTGGGGCACAAAAACACACTCTTCTTGTCGGCATGGATCTGGATTACACCCATCGGCCCTGGCATCTTCTGTGTGTCATTTGCGTAGTGGTACGCAGCCATGTATTTTGCCATTGCTAGGCGGCCTAGGATTCCACTTTATGGCAGGGTATCTTGGTAACATCGAAGGTGATATTTTCTGTCCTGAAGTAGAGATCATGGCTGAATGGCATCAGCAGGGTGATTTTTCTTTTTCGGTTGTCTTCTTCCGGATTGAACCCTTGGAATGCCCTATCGGCTTGAAGTCTATGTCAGAGATCTGTAGCCATTTGATCACATCAGGTGAGATCAAGTTCAATTCGGCCCCGCCATCAACCAACATCTTTATCACCTGGAGGTTGCGAAGTGTAGGTGAAACAAACAGTGGCAAACAACCAACGAAAGTAGTGCAGTCAGGGTGATCTTCCTGCATGGAAACTGATCGAGATGTTGGACCACTTGTGGGGCTTCCGTACCTCCACCGCTGGTTGTACTGTGTGGATCTCACGGGCCTATGGCTTGAGCTGCCGGTGAGAGGAGTGCAAAGATGCACCTCCCTCAATGCACATGCCATCCAATGGCATCTAGCACTATTGACCATCAGATCCTTCTTCATCCTCATCATTGTTGTCCTCGTCACCTAACTTCTTGTCGTGGCCCCTAGCTGGCTTTTCCTTCTATTGCTAGCTTTGCCGCGACGGCCACGACATCCAGCACGGTTCTTCCTGCCAGAACCACCGGCACCATCTTGGCCCTTATCCTTGTCACACTTCTCATATTCTTGCTTCTCTTTCTCTGAAAGCTGCTCGATTTGGCGGCATTCGTTGATGTCGTGGCCCTTGGTGCGATGGATAGCATTATGGCCCATCGGTCTTCTCGCCTCCTGCGGCTTCATCATCACCTAAGTACGTGATAACCTCCTTGCTGGTGCCCTCTTTCTTGGCTTTCTTGTCGGTATTGGAGTTGTCAAAACATTTGACGAATATGACTACTTTGCCTTTGTGCTTGCGGTTGTACTTTCGGCCCTTCTTTTTGGAGTTTGATGCATCTTCGTGGTCAGAGTCTACGTCCGCACCCGCATCCTCTCCAGGAAGTTTTCTCTCCTCTTTAGCATGTGCGCATTTATCAACTAAGGAGTAAATCTCAGCAATATCACACACCTTGTTGATGCTCATCTCCTAAAGCGTCCGTCGGTTGCGCATGTTTGTGTGAAACGCGACAATCACTGCGGTCAGATGGATGTTGGGGATGTTGTGCTTCAAATGACTAAATCTTTGGATATACTTACGGAGGGACTCACCATCCCTTTGTGGGAGGACATGTAGATCGCTGGGCTGCCCTAGGATTTTATGGCCCCCGTGGTATGCACCAACAAACTGGTTGCATAGGTCCGCCCAGGAGGATATGGAGCCCTCTGACAAGTTCATCAACCAACTTATCACATTGGGCTTGAGCGCCAATGGAGAATAGTTGGCGAATACCTTCTCATCGCGGCACCTGGCAGCCTGCACCGTGATGGTGGAGATGCCTAGGAACTGTGACGGGCCAACGGACTTGGATATCATATTTTTCCGGAAAGTTTGGCTTGAATGTCTTGGTGGAGGGCTAATGGACTTGCCACAGCTTGTAGGTGAATGCTGGGAAGCCCATCTCGTCAGGCAGGTTGTCGGTCATTTTACTGACATTGTGCTTCTCAATGTCATTTGATTATGATGCGTGCATCCTCGTTTTGCCTGCCTTTAGAACTTGGCGTTGGCCTTGGTGTTGCCTCGGATTCGATGACGCGAAAGACATTTCATCTTGCACATCGGTCCAACGAGTTGGTTGCCGTTGCGGTTGCAGGGGTGACTACACCATGGGTGCTCCACCAATGCTGCATCCAGCAGCAGGACCTGTCGTCCCCTCGTTGCGTGCTTGTGAGGGACCTACCGCCTGTAGCTTGTCAAGTTGGCAAAGCTTAGCTAACTCTAGATGGTAGCCCTCCAGTCCTCCATATTCACCAGCGTATGTGGGAAGTCCAACAATAGCTAGGCTTGCGCCAAAGCTTCCTCCGTAGTCTTCGGCATGGCACATACGGAAGCATGGGTGATGCTCTTACTCCCGATGACTGAGGCGAAAGGAGCACCATAACGTTCCCTCGTGTCGTGGCTGTTCACACTAGAGGGTTGGCGATGTTCTTGGCCCTATGCATCCCGAGAGTGATGCACTGGGTTCTTGTCTGCATAATGCCCGGGATTGCCCTTTGACACTGTTGGTGCATCCTTGATGTCACGATGGCAAGGTCCAGGTCACGGCTCATAGAATTCACGTAATGTTGTGGCTGCGCTTACCAGCACGGTGAGCATGGTCCTCGCCTCCATCATGGTTGCATGTAGCCACCTGTGAAGTCAGCTTGGACATAGACGGGGTGACCGCCGATGCGCCACTCATGATATGGGGCAAGACCGTGAGTGTCGATCTTCTCACACTTGGAGGCGGGAAAAGGGATAAATCACAAGAGAAAACACAAACTCAAGAACGATCTCCGATCACACATCCACTAGAACCACACAAACACATGAGATACATAGATCCATAATCAACAAAAGGATACAAGTAACCATAGTCTCCCCTCCAGAGGACGGGCCTTGATATCCCGTAGGATCTTCCCTTGATAGGGGCCTTGGCATCCACTTCGGATCTTCTCTCAAAGAGGTGGTCAACTTCATGGGAGAAGGAAGTAGATGGAGCTATGCTCAACAATGCAAAGTGCTAAACATAAGCTAACCCTAAAACGGAGGTAGAAGAAGAGTATTTATAGTCTAGGTCAAAATAGAAGGGCGAAGGGGTACACGGGCCTCGGCACCAAGTGGTTGCGCGCAGGCAGGCCAGAAGTTCCGGGCGCCAGAAGTTCCGGTCTGGTACCAAGATTTTCCGTGAGTTGTCGCCGTATTCGGTGGATGGGCTGAGGAGGTGCTGAAAGTTTTGGGCAGGCCAAAAGTTATGGGGGCTGGAGGTTCCATGCCAGGTTCCGAACAGGTTCCAGTCTAAACCAAAAGTCTGTGCGCTCGGGCTGGATCCTGGGTCGCTAAGAGGCTGGAAGTTTCGGGCTAGCCAAAAATTCGGTGCTGGCCTGGAGCTTCATCTAGGAGCTTGCCTCCTCTCCTTCATGTGGTTTTCCTTCGTGCACCCTCGAGCTGCCGTCATGGTGGAGGTACCTGAATATGCATAGAGTTTCTCGTTGAGGTAGCATAGAAGTTCCATGAGCATCAAAGGGACAGTCGCATAGGAGAGATTTCACCTCGGTTTCCATGGCATGTGCACGGGCTCTTGTCATGGGACCCTTTGGAGCTTGAGGTGTTGGTGATGGAGCCATGGGATGCTGCGCGTCATCTGCCCCACCCCCTTGTGAGAGATCCGTCCTCGGATCAAGATCTTCATCACCATGGAAAGGAGATAGGTCCATGACATTGAAGATGTCTCTCATGTTGAACTTGTCACGTGGAATGTCGATCTTGTAGGTATTGTTGTTGTAACGTGCCAACACCTTGAAGGCTCCATCCGGTCTAGGAAGTATCTTGGACTTGTGCTTGGCAGGAAAACAGTCCTTGCAAAGGTGCAGCCACACAAGATCACCGAGCTTGAACACCATGGGGTGCTTGTGGATGTTGCGCTTGGCGGCGACTCGTTCCACTGGACGTTCGATCGTGCACCTTGTATTTTCATGCATTTTCTTGATATAGCTTGCCCTTGCACTTGCGTCCATGGTGACGCTCTCTTGGAGTGGTAGAGGGAGTATGTCTACTGGGGACAAAGGGTTGAGATTGTAGACCACCTCGAGTGGAGACTTGCCAGTGGTGAAGGTGCACGGTTGTAGGTGTACACGACAATGGGGAGAGAATCTTCCCATTCCTTGATGTTCTTCTTGATGAGCACGCATTGAAGAGTGGAAAGCCTCTGGTTCGTCACCTCTGTTTGGCCATCGGTTTGTGGGTAATAGGCCGAAGAGAATAGTAGCTTGATACCGAGCTTGGTGCATTGAGTCTTACAAAAGTAGCTAAGGAACTTGATGTCGCGGTCCGACACAATGGTCTTGGGAACCCCATGTGGTCTTAAGATGTCCCTACAAAAGAGATATGCAATATGTGAAGCATCATCTATCTTATGACATGGAATGAAATGAGCCATTTTGGAAAAATGATCCACAATGACAAAAACGGAATCATGGTTGTATTTAGTTCGTGGCAAACCAAGCACAAAATCCAGCTAATGTCTTTCCAAGGTTGAAATGGTATAGGAAGAGGCATGTAAAGACCATGGGATTGAGATTTTGACTTAGCTTTGCGACATGGAAAGCATCGATTTGTGAAGCGTGCCACATCATGAAACATCTTTGGCCAAAAGTACTTGTTGGAGAGGGTGGCATATGTCTTGTTATGTCCAAAGTCACCCATTAGTCCTCCACCATCAGCTTCTTGCAAAAGCAACAAACAAAGAGAAGACTCTGGTATACAAAGTTGGTTAGCACGCATAAGATAGCCATCTTTCATGTAGTAGTTTTCCCATCAAGGTTCCACATGGCACTTAGCATAACGAGTAGCAAAGGAAGCATCATGCTCATAGAAATCTTTAATATGCTCAAAACCAATGACATTCAATTAAAGTTGAGTAACGATCATGCCTTTGCCGGAAAGAGCATCCACCACAACATTTTCTTTACCCTTAATATATTTCATTACATAAGGAAAGGACTTAATGAATTCACTCCATTTAGCATGTCGTTTGTTCAACTTAGTTTGACCCTTAAGAGACTTAAGAGTTTCATGATCAGTATGAATGACAAACTCATGTGGGCAGACATAATATTCTCAAACATGTAAAACTCTCACCAAAGCAAACAATTCCTTATCATGCATAGGATAGTTAAGTTGAGCATCGGAAAGTTTCTCACTAAAGTACGCAATTCGGTGCTTTTCTTGCATTATCACACCAGCTATGCTACTACCACTAGCGTCACAATGCACTTCAAGCGTTTTATCAAAGTTGGGTAATGCAAGCAAAGGTGCACCAGTAAGAAATTTTTTAAGGTCAAGGAATGTGGTGTCTTGCGTTGATCCCCAAATAAAAGGTGCATTCTTCTTACTCAAAGCATGTAGAGGATATGCAATCATGCTAAAATCCATAAAAGTGACGGTCAAAGCCAGCTAGTCTAGGGAAACTATGCACTTGTTGCAAATTGGTGGGTGTGGGCCATGTTTTAATAGCATCAATTGTAGTTTCATCACCATAAACACCCTTATAAGAAACCACAAATCCTAGGAAAACAACCTTGTACTTGTCAATTTTTAGGTAGATCTCTTGTGTCTGGGTCCTCCAAGAAACAAAACTCGGTATCTCTATCTACTTCCGAAACTGAGTACATTGCTACTGGATCTTGTTGTGCGCAATTACTATGGATGACACAAACATTTAAGGATTATGGAATCCATGTTAAAAATGTTCCATTGCTTTGTGACAATGAAAGTGCTATTAAGATTGGTCATAATCATGTGCAACATTCTCGAACAAAGCATATTCAAGTTTGACATCATTTCATCCGCTTTCATGTTGCCAAAGGAGATATTAATCTTAAGCATGTTCGCACTAACATGCAATTGGCCGATATCTTCACTAAGACACTTGATGAGAAAACTTTTTGTCACTTGAGGAGTGAGTTGAACATCATTGATGCTTCAAACTTGAGCTAGACTCACTCAGATACTTGCAAGGGCATGAGCTTTCTTGACACTTCCATGATATTGCTAACGTGTTATATTATGCCATGGAATTCTATGCTTCCTTGCATTGCGTCTAAACCATTTGTAGGTACTTGGAAGAACTTGATTCCATGAGATTGCAATCAACTCCATTATAAGCAATCTTGTCTTGACAAAGTATCCACAACCCCTCTTGTTGATGGAAGGAAGAAGACAACAAAAACATATCCTTGACATATATCCCATTATTGCAAAATCTTAGTTGGTATCATGTCAAATGGATATACCTATTGTTCTTCCTTGCTTGACTAACCCTTGTAGGTAACAAGAGTACTAGAATGAGAAGGATTGCTCCCAACTCTAGATGTTCATCATCAACCTCAAGCATCCTCAACAAGTTCACCTACGAGCAACGTCATCAACATTAGTCAAAGGTATGTTATCATATCCTTGAAAACGCTTTACTCCAAGTCATGAGCTAAAGCAACTCAAGTGATATGAAGACAATAAAATGCTTAATCGAAAATGCTAACCCCATTTTGAGCTTAACATAGAGTATGACCTATGATCAAGTATTCTTGCTTGGCTCCTAAGTCAATATACTCTAATATAGATGAGCTCGTCACCGCCCATCACTAGTTAAGAGTCTCATGTGGTTTGTACTCTATTTGCAAGATCTCTAGTAGCCACTCGAAGATTTCTAGATGACGCCCTTTTCTCTTTCCTTGGAAAATATTTTCTTTTGATCCTTTGAAAACAGAAGCTTCGTCCCTTATTCTTTTCTTTTTGATTTAGCATCGGAGTTGCCGACTCAGATATCTCGGTTCCACCGAAATTGCACACAAGTTGCACTAAAAAATCTCGGTACCACCGATATATCTGTCTCAGAGTCACCGATTTGTTTCTCCTATCGTATATGTCCTTCTTCTGTTACTTTGATGATCCCTCTTAAATATATATATATATATATATATATATATATATATATATATATATATATATATATATATATATTTAGGGGGAGAATAACAAGCAAAACTTAGAGGGACAAATTCTTTATTCAAGGATCCCTAGCTCAAAGGAGAGAAGACTAATATTTGCCACAGGGAGAGAAGTTACATTCAATGATTTCCTCAATTCTTTTCCATGAACCTTACTTTCAACGACCCTTGTTGTCAAGGATCCCTTCCTTGCCCATGATCCCTATACCTACTCCTAAATTTGTCCTTTTTGGAAATTAATGTCAAAGGGGGAGAATACCAAATCTTCAAGCTAAAGGGAGAGACACATGCTTATGGGAAGGGGGAGATATGATTTAGGGGGAGAGGAGAATATCAAAGTTCACACTTATATAAACGAGGGGAGAATACCAAAATAAGCAAAAAAAACCTTTTTATTTGACTATTCACTTTAGACTTTTATCACCCTATCTAATCCCAATATCTACATGCCGATATTCAGGGGGAGAGGATGAACTACTACTTTCATATCTAAGGGGAGAAAGCTCTAAATGATTAATAACACAAGGGAGACATGTTAATCTTAAGGATTATCATATTTTATATGCTCTCCATATCTTGGCATCTTTTGAGTTCTATTGCTTTTGATTAGTAGCATACTCTTGTGTTTCCTAACATTGTTTTCTCAAGTGTGTTTCCACTACTAAAACGCTCAAGAACTCAAGGTAAGTATATGCATCATATCTTTGATCAAGATGATCTCTTGCTTCTTGCACATGTTGTTTGCAAGAGTGAAGTCTTGAACGAGGATACATCTCATTCATATACATTTGATGCATATAGCCAAGATACACATGACTCCTTATATCCCTTCATCCATATGTGTGTCCATGCATTCCAAAGCAACTATCCTTTAAAGGACTGCACACATTTAGGGGGAGCAAATCTAAGTCATGTGTCTCTCAAAGTCTTAATTATATTCACGCATATCTTTATTTGAAGCTTTGATTGTATGTTGTCATCAATGACCAAAAAGGGGGAGATTGAAAGCACAACATGCTCCCTTGGTGGTTTTGATAATTCATGACAACACACACTGTCTCTTGGACCAATAATTTCATCTAGTGTGTTTCAGATAATAGTCCATGGAGAGTTGGGTTGGCAAAGAGATTGTAGAGAAACCCCAAGATGCAAGGAAATAGGTTGGCAGAACTTCAAGCAAGAGGACTCTACATTTTATATTTGTGAGAAATCAACTTGAGTACATAGGAAAGCTAATACTATTAAAAGGGGGTAAGGTTTTGTTGGTGAACAAAATGCTCATACGTGCACAAGTGATAGTCACCAAAGACACCCACAAACTCTCCCACCAAAGTCTGTCCAAAGCCAAACACTCAAAATATATGCAACCAATGTTCCACAGTCGGTGCCACCTATTCTAAACCCTAGACAGACTCAGCTAAACGCTAACCTTTCGGTACAGCCGATACTGCTTTCAGTGCCACCGAGTTGGGCTGCCAACTTTCTGTTAGGCAAGTTCACAGTTTTGGTCCCTCCGAGATTTTTGAATCGGCATCACCAAGAATGCTCATTCTGACCGTTGATCACCTTATCAGTGCAACCGAGATTCGTATATCGGTCCCTCCGAGATTCAAAAGTTGCCACCTTTGGTCACTTCAGTACCATCGAGATTAACACATCGGTGTCACCGAGACTGACTTATTGTGTGTAATGGTTAGATTTTTGGGGATGCCTATATATACCCCTCCACCACCACCTACTCGAGAGGGAAGCACTCAGGACTATTCCATACCTATCCTATCAGTTTTCTAAGAGAGAACCACCTACCCTTGTGTTGAGATTAAGATCTTCCACTCCAACCATATGTATCTTAATTTCTAGCCTCCCCAAGTTACTTTCCACCAATCCTATCTCTTCTACCAAGCATATCTGTGAGAGAGTGATTGTGTGTTGAGGAGTCTATCATCTTGAAGCACAAGAGCAAGGAGTTCATCAACATTGCCGAGCCTATTACCTTTTGGAGGGTGGTGCCTCCTACATTGGTTAGGTGTCGCTTGGGAGCCTCCTACTTTCTGTTGTGGAGTGAACAAAGAAGTTGTTAAGGGCAAGGAGACCGCCTACTTCGTGAAGATCTACCCATAGTGAGGCTAGTGCTTCGTGGACAGAAGCTGTTATGGAATAGTCAAGGTTGCTATTTCGTAGAACCTTATGGGTGGAGCCCTCCATGGACTCTCGCAACCGTTACCCTCGGTGGGTTGAAGACTCCATAAACGTGGACGTACGATAGCAGCACCTATCGGAACCACGGGAAAAATCCTTGCGTCTCTAATTGCGTTTGATCTCCATATCTCAACTCTTTACTTCATGTGCAATGTCTTTACTTTCTGCTGCCATATTTATTGACATGCATGTTTTGGGTATATAGACTTGCTAGCCTTGCTAAAACTGTTAAAATCTGCCAACCAATTAACTTGGGAAAATGTTAGATTTTTAATTTACTGCTAGTAGTATATTGACCCCGCCCCCCTCTAGACACTCTTCTAGTGATCCCTCAACAGGGGGCGGCCTAGCGACAGTAGTAGCGAAGGGAGGCGTCGGGTGCACGGACATGCAACAGTAGCAAGCAGCGATGGGAAGGGTCAGGGCGTGGCTAGAAAGAGGCCAAGAGAGCGAAGCTAGAGGGGCGCTGCAGGAGAGCAAGACCAAGCTCTTCATGTGCAGTGGCGGCAGCGCCATGGCTGCGAAGCAGCGAGAAGGCGAGGGTCTAACAAGGAGGCTGAGGCATGCGCGGGGAAGAGGAAGGGGAGGCATGACGTCTCCGGTGCAGCTCCGGTGGAGCTCGCGGGGCACCAGCGAGGTAGGCTTGAGGCGAGGCATGGGAAGATATTGAAGGAGGAGGGTGCCCGGAGCAGGCAGATAGCAGAGTAGTTGCCAGCAAGGGGCGCTGGGATTGGCAGGGCTCGCGGGCATGTGTGTGCATGAGAGAGCAAGGGGATTGGGATACTAATGCTTGGGGATGCGAGCAGGCGGCAACACGGTCATGAAGAGAGGGAGGAGATCGATGGATGGGGATTGGGCTAGGGTTAGCTTAGGTGCGGCTGGGCCTTAGGCCAAATGGGCCAACTGTTCAGCTCCCTCTCTCTCCTTACTTCTCTTCTTATTTCTTAAAAGAAAACAGTGAAAAGATAGGAAAGGAGAGAGATCTTAGGAGTGCATTTTTATTGCGGGAAAAAATACTAGGACCCCACAAAATATTCTTGATCCAAGGAAAACTACAATTGGTCCTGATGGAAGAATTGCATCCGAACATATTTGACTTTGATCCAAATAAGTTCGAATTGAGACAAGGTTTAGATATGTCCAAAAATGTTGAGATTTAAGGTGGAGCCTCCAAAAATGCAGAAAGAATTATTGACAATGTTTGGAGATCAAACTCAACAGAAAAGGCATGGGTTTTATTTTGCAAATGTGTTCCGGTGATCCCAAATTATAGGAATATTTCTATTAGCTCCATAAATACTGGGAGGATAAGTTATATGTTATAAAGATAAATCACCATGTGATTTCCCTCGGTTTAAATGGATCAAAGATTGATACAATTTATTTATTTGAGTTGGACAAATTAATGACATGAAGGCATGCAATGCAAAAATAACATGGAGCACATGATAATAATGGAAAGAATCGGTCTCAGGCTGTTTCAACTCTGCTCCACTAATAACAGATCTCCACCCGAGATCTTAGAATGACAAAAGGAACAGAAAGCAAAAGGAGAGGTAAAACTTAGTTGCTTCTTAGAGAAACGATTGAAACCTCACCTTGGAGGTTGCAAAGAGATGAAGAATGGCATGAGGAACAAGCAAGAATTCACAAGAAATTTGGGCAGCCCTTCAGTTGAACTGGAAGGAAAACTTGATATGATGGAAACAATTTGACAAGAGCACACCACACTCCGTTAATTGGACAAGCAAGTAAAGAACATGATATTGACAAAACAAGATGGTGGGGCGAAGGGAGCAACATCACAAAGCCTCCGGAACAAATGAATAGAAGCTAGATCGTTGGAAGAAAACAACGGAGAAGAAAATTAAAACTTCTACCATGATTGAATTTGAAAAGCATCCTTATATAGAAAGGAATGAACAGAGTTGTTGGAAAATCAACAACGAAAAGTAAAAGGTTGTCATGGACTTATGAAGACCATCGAAAAAGTATGAGGTTACAACCAACCACTGACAGAACAATTGATTGATTGCGAGCAACAAGAGATGTGAAAATTCTTTCACCAAGGGGATACATTAAGAACTTGGATCATTGGCAAGCACCGCAAACAACAACAATCCTTAGGATAGGCTTAAGGTGAAATGCAATCCAAGACAGCTCCTATGAAGAAATGATGGGTTTATATATCTCCTTCTTGATAAATTCTCTTCAAGACTCCTCATTAATCAAGAGTGCTATAACACCATCTCAAAGGACAATGGAGAAAGAATTGCACTTTGAAATGCAAGATAAAGAATACTTGAGCTCCTCCAAAAAGAATCTTGAAGAAACTTTGAGAATGGCTTAAATCCTTGATGAACCACGATGAATAACCTCTTCGCAGAACCCCGGAAAGGAAGGATGATAGAAATAAATGGAGGTTTAAACAAACAAGATTTAAGCCTTGCCATGATTTAGATGAAGCTTCACGCTGAGATACTAGAGAAAAAGTTGGAACTCCGGAAAAGAAAAGATGAACAACTTAGAATCAAGAATTTGATATCATGAACAACTCCAGAAGAAGGATTGAAATATATTTGATGAAACAAGAATAAGGATTATGTTATGCTTATACTTCATCAAGTTAAATTGATGAAAAGCAACGGATTTAGCACACCACTTATTCTTCTTGAAAAGATTGAATAGAGATAAAACAAGTTTGAATACGTCTTGAATGAAACACCGGTAATAATTTAGATATGAACGAAGAGAGACTATCGAACGAATGAAGAGACATCAATTGAGAAGAATTGCAGAACGAGAGATGAAAGTTGAGAACGAAGAATTCTTCTAAAACGATGGCCTTCAGAATATCAACAAACGACCACAATACTCATATGCTCCAGATAGATTTGGAAGGAATTCTCATGACCGAAAACAATTTGAGAGGATAGTATGAAGTTGAAACCATGAATGTGTGAGAATGGACCCATAAGAGAAACTCTCCTTCAGTATTCAGTGCTAGGAATGATGATGATAAAGAACACAACGAATTACTGAGATACTCCGGAATGATGAACAAGGGAAGGTTGAGCCATCGGTGGGATAATTCGAAGCGAACATCGATAAGGAATATGACTGATGAAATTCATTCTTACGTCATATTGAAAATAACTTGAGATCTCCGGAAAAGATTAGAGAGCCTGGTAAGATCCTAGGGAAGACATGTGGGTTATGGCCCACTAAATGAGAACACCATTGAAACAATAGATTAGAAGGAGAGATTGCATCGGTACAAATGAAAATATGATGAGGTGAGAACCTCGACATAATTTGAAAGAATTTTGAATCAAAACATAAGACTTCTGAGATATCTTCAACACTCCGGATATAATAGAGAGAGGATGATTAAACAAGAGATGCTTGGATCGAATCCACCATGACGAAAAACAAGAACGAATAATGATGAAATCGAAACTCTTGAGCGTCTTCACACAGAATCAATGGATACTATATGGAAGAAAAGATAGATGAAGCATCAATGAAAAGAAAGGTACTTGAATGATAATTCAATCATCGAAGAAAAAGGGTGGGAGGGCGGGAAAACAAAGACAACTTAGATAGATGAAAAGAACTCCGAAAATAAACATGAGGATAGATCTTGCAAATATTGGAGAGGATTGAATTATCTTGAAGAGAAGCACTCCGATTGAAGAGAATTTCATGGCAACTCTGGTTGAACAAAAGGATTAGCATTGCCATAAAAATATGAGAATGCCACTTAGGAAAATTATTGAAATCATAACTTGATATCGAAGCAACCCAAATTGCCATACGCCAAAACAAATTAAAGGATGAGGCTGATGAAACAGCTAGAAACAAATACATAATCCATCATGCATTTGTTGGAAAGATAGTCCTAGGTTACTACTTGAATTCCCACCTGAGAACTCCCAAAATCAATCTGGTTATGCAATCTGGTCCAACGGATACACGGAGTAATTACTGAATAAATGACGCAACTCCTAGCAATAATACTACCCGTCTAGTGTATCACATCCGTCAACACATAACCAGAGAAACCTCTAAAACTCATCTACCAAAGACCGTCGTAATCACAATGATAATAAATATGGTAGTACATGTGGAAGCTCTCCCAAGTATTGGGTGACGCCAAACTTCTCTCGTCACAAAGAGTATTGAAGAAATTTCAAACATCTTCATCCTGAGATACTAACAAAACTAAACGATAGCAGGTGTGACAAGAATCCCCTAGAGCTCTACTCCCCAGAAACAGGAGGCACCAAGAACAAAATTCTAGTCACATCGACATCATAGAGGTTCCAAAATACCCGTGTGACCCTAAAAAATTGAGTTACAAGAGAGGAAGAATTAAGATTCCTACGTCAGGATTCCTCACCAGAGCAGAGAAGAGGAGTAAATAGAATTCTACTCTCCGATATATAACTAGACTCAAAATAGTTTTTCATAAGACTCGACTCGGCCAAGTTCGATCAATCAAGGGGGCTCATAGGTTGGTGCTGCTTTGATACCAACTTGTAACGCCCAAGATGCGATCCTATCCTTATTTTGGCTCGAGGGCCTCGACAGGGATAAAAGCGCATCTCGTCGTTTCGCAAGAATGGATGTCATTACAAGTACATTTAAAGAAGAGATGAGTATATGGAATTGGCTTACACTCGCCACAAGCTAAATCATGATCACATCAATACAATGTCATATTCAATCATCATACATAAGAGCAGGGTCTGACTAAGGATGAAATCAAACGACAAAAGTGGTATCCATCCTTGTTATCCCAGGCTGAAGGCCTGGAACCCATCCTAGATCGATGATGAAGAAGAAGAACTCCAAATTAAACAAGCATTGCACTCACATCAAATCATCGCATTACATATACCTACAACTGTTGTTGTAGTAATCTTTGAGCCACAGGGACTCAACAATCTCATTTCGAAGGGTATCAAGACTAGCAAAGCTTAATGGGCAAGGTATGGTTAAGTGGTGAGGTTGTAGCAAGCACTAAGCGTTTATTTGAGTGGCTAACCTATGAGTACAGAAAATAAGAAGGGTGGTCTATGCATAATGGAGGTGAACTAGTAATGATCACTAAGTGATCCTTCACACCTACTTACGAGTCAAATAGAACCCCACCATGGTCTCTCTCGTTTCAGAGCTCACGAGTAGAGACAGACACGGTTACGCACACGGTTGGTGTATTTTATTTGAGTTTATTTCAAGTTTTCTATGACCGGATATTAAATAAATTTCCAAGTTTCCACATAACCGCGCGCACGGCTCTCATGAAAGATTTAACCCTGCAGGGGTGCTCTGACTCACCCATCACAAACTAGCAACAAGATGCATGGAAAACCTCAACCACGGAATAACCCGTAGTATCCTCATATGTTTGATGGAAAACCTCAACCTCAAGATAGCCCAAAGTATGCTGGAATCCCGTGCACAAGACGTTCGAGAAAGGTAAAACAAATGCAGCAAGGCCACTCAACGTGCCGAGAATCCCGATAGGAGCTACGTATCTCGTTCTCAGGGCACAACTGGATGAGCACAACATACAGGGGCCTGATAGAAATCTCCCGAGTTGCCCCGAGTTGGCCCCACACACGACTCTACTTTGGACCAACACTCGTGGGGAGCACTGGCCCGAGGGTTGATTAGTTATCCATGGGGCTATCATGCCCTATGCAAATTTTAGTTGTTATTAAGCAAATAGTACCAACATTGGGCCTTGCCAGAAGAGTTTTATGCCAAAATGAAAATAAAGGGTGTCCCCATAACAACCCCAAGCATGTTAGGAGCGCTCAATATGGAACATAACACTAGTACACAAGTAAGTAGGATGACAAACATGGAGCAAAACACCAAGCAAAGGCCAAGCCTTCCAACTTTTACCAAGTATATTGGTCCATTAAATTAAATAGCAATAATATTGTGATATCTCAAGATATCCATGTTGTCACATGGAAACAACCTGCACCTGCAACTAGCAACTCTATAAGAAGGGATGAGCAAGCGGTAACATATGATGTGAAGGTGTTACAGGCTTTTGATGGTAATGTTGAGAGGCTTCACACACAAGTGGTAGGTAGCCAGGCATAACGACAGAAGCGAGACAACTAGCATAGCAATGATAGTAGTGGTATCTAGGGAAATGTTCATCTTGCCTGAGATCCCGCTTGGAAGAAGAACAAACCCGTGAAGTACACGAACGAGACGTAGTCGAACTAATCCTGACACTCCGAACGATTTCGGAACTCTATCGAGAAGAAGCAATCCGGAAACATACAAATGACATGTTAAACATCTCAACATATGCATGACATGATACGCAAACAAATATGATGCATGTCCATACGACTATGCAAGGCATGACAAAGCACAACAATCAATTACTACACATTAAGTGAAGTTCAATATGCAACAAGTTGCATATTGACAAAACTTCGCATTCGAATCATTTAGTTCACTCTTGTTTAGGTTCTCATCATAATAAATGTTGTTTAACATGGGTGGTCATGGCATAACTGAACATGGAATTAAAGAAATTTTAAATGGATAACGAGAAAACACATATAACACAATAGTAACTCTCCATATTACGAGAAATGTGGTTAATGTTGCTTAACTAAACAACCATTTTAAATGTTTTTCATCATGGCAAGAGGTGAATCATAAACAACTACATCACCTAGGCATTTAAAATGAGGCCAGAAGAAACATATAGTGATTCCGAAAACGACCCCATAAGCAAATTATGAATTTGGTCCAGATCTGAACTAAACATATTATATATTTTTTAAACAGGAAAATAAAGTGCTTCATGTGATTCTACACATATTTCTAGTCAAGTATCATATATAGACCATTTAATTCCAAGCTATGGTTATTTATTTATGATATAACCCATGTAGCAAGTCATTAGGCAAAATTTTAATGCGACATCATTTTAAATGTTTTTACCATGCATGAGGATGACATGATCAAGTCGATGCAACTTTAAGAAATTAAGAACATATAATACGATATGGGCATTGGTCGCCCTCGACGGAAAAAAATGGGCGCCATGGCGGTAGAAACGAAATGGTGCCACGACAATGTTCCGGTCCTGATAACTCGATGAGATACCATTGCAGAAGAATTGTGAGCATGAGCGTGTCATGCAACAGATGGTGGGGTGATCCCGGTTTTCGGGTTCCCACGTGACGGTGGTAAGGGTCCAGGTACCCCAGAACTAAAAATTCCACATGGTGCAAATACGAGCATTTCATACACATATCACACGTTCATTCGTCCACGGGCGGTCTTTTCGGGGTTATACCTTCAAAGCGTGCATTCAGAACGGTTCAAGTTCGTTGAGGGAGGTAGTGGTACTTGTGCCATTGGGGAAGTAGTCGTTCACTTGGCAGTCTTGTCATTTCCAGAGTGACGGTAGAGGTACACTTGCGCAAGAGGTCTTGTCGAATCCAAGTTCTTTAGGAATTATCACCATTCAGAGTCGATGTATTGGTAATTGGCTTTTCGGTTGGTACTCGAACACATCAACGGTTGTCGGGGTATTTGTCCTCGACCTTTGCGATCCAAAATCGAAGCAAGATGAAAGGCCTCGGTTCAATGGGCTCCGACGGTTGGTCTGGTAACTGCGGTTCCTCGGGAGGCAAAATCTCAGCGGCACATGGTCTTGGCGTCAAGGTCAGGAACATGGGATGGCCCCGTCTAGGCTAGGCAAGAGGGCCACAACCTGATGGTCGAACAAGGAAACTGCTACTTCCTGACCTTGCATTGGTTTTCCCTTGAAGAGGAAAGGGTGATGCAACAAAGTAGATAAGTATTTCCCTCGGTTGTTGAGTACCAAGGTATCAATCCAGTAGGAGATACAAGCAAGTCACCAATGGATGCACCCACACAAACAATCAAACACTTGCACCCAACGCTATAAAGGGGTTGTCAATCCTTTCACGATTATTTGCAGGGATGAGATCTGATAGATATGGATAGGAAAGATTGTGGAAATTAAAAAGGTAAATAAATTGCAGCAAGGTATTTTTGGTATTTTTGGTTTATAAATCTGAAAATATAATATGGAAACTAGACCCAGGGGGGCATAGGTTTCACTAGAGGCTTCTCCCTTGAAGGAAAATAACACGGTGGGTGAACAAATTACTGTCGAGCAATTGGTAGAAAAGCGAATAATTATGAAGATATCTAGGCAATGATTATTCATATAGGCATCACGTCCGTGTCAAGTAGACCGAAATGATTCTGCATCTACTACTATTACCCCACACATCGACCGACTCCTGCCTGCATCTAGAGTATTAAGTTCATGAAGAGCAGACTAACGCATTTGGTAACATGACATGATGTAGAGGGATTAACTCAAGCAATATGATGAAAACGCCATCCTTTTATCCTTGTTGGCAACAATACAATACGTGCCTCTCTACCCCTACTATGCCACTGAGTGAGGACACCGCAAGATTGAACCCAAAACTAAGCACTTCTCCCATTGCAAGAATTACCAATCTAGTTGGCCAAACCAAACCAATAACTCGAAGAGACTTGCAAAGATATGAAATAATGCATATAAAAATTCATAAAAGACTCAAATAATATTCATGGATAATCTTAACATAAACCGACAATTCATCGGATCTCGACAAACACACAGCAAAAGAGTATTAGATCAAATAGATCTCCATGAAGATCATGAAGAACATGGTATTGAAGCACAAAGAGATAGAAGAATCCATCTAGCTACTAGCTATGGACCCATAGGTCCATGGTGAACTACTCATGCGTCATCAAAGGGCAATGGAATTGATGTATATGCCCTCCGTGATCGAATCCCCCTTCGACAGATTACCGGAAAAGGCTCCAAGATTGGATCTCTTGGGAACAGAGGCTTCTGGTGGCAGAAGAGTATTTGCGTGGCTCCTTTTGGTATTAGGGGAATATCTAGGAATTTATAGGACGAAGAATAGGGTTAGCAGACCTACTTGGGGGGGCCACAAGCCTACTAGGCGTGGCCAGGGGTGGTGGCCACGCCCCTTGGCTTGTGACCTCCCGGCAGGTCTCTTGCCTTGCACTCCAAGTCTGGTAGATGTCTTCTAGTCCAAAAAAAATCATCACGAATATTTTATTCTGTTTGGACTCCGTTCAATATTCCTTATCTGCAATACTCAAAAACAAGGAAAAATAGAAACTGGCACTAGGCTCTAAAATAATAGTTTAGTCCAAAAAATAATATAAAATAGCATATTAATGCATATAAAACATCCAAAATAGATAATATAATAGCATGGAACAATAAAAAATTATAGATACGTTGGAGACGTATCAGCATCCCCAAGCTTAATTCATGCTCGTCCTCGAGTAGCTAAATGATAAAAATAATTTTTTTGATGTGGAATGCCACCTACATATTTATCCGTGTAATATTCTTTATTGTGTCATGAATGTTCAGATCCATAAGACTCAAAACAGAAGCTGAATGTTGACATAAAAACAATAATATTTTAAGCATACTAACAAAGCAATTGTATCTCCTCAAAATATAATGGCAATACAAACTTATCCCTAAAATATCATATAGTCCGGCTATGCTCCATATTCCCCACACAAAGTATTTCTATCATGCCCAACCTCGATGACAAGTCAAGCAATTTTTTCACACCTTTTATGCTCTCAAACCTTTTCAACTCTCACGCAATACATGAGTGCGAGCCATGGATATAACACTATAGGTGGAATAGAATATGGTGGAGGTTGTGAAGAAAAAGGATAAGATAGTCTCACATCAACTAGGCCTATCAACGGGCTATGGAGATTCCCATTAATAGATATCAATGTGAATGAGTAGTGATTGCCATGCAATGGATGCACTAGAGCTATAAGTGTATGAAAGCTCAAAAAGAAACTAAGTGGGTGTGCATCCAACTTGCTTGCTCATGAAGACCTAGGGCAATTTGAGTAAGCCCATCATTGGAATATACAAGCCAAGTTATATAATGAAAAATTCCCACTAGTATATGAAAGTGACAAAATAGGAGACTCTCTATCATGAAGATCATGGTGCTACTTTGAAGCACAATGGAAAAAAGATAGTACCATTGTCCCTTCTCTCTTTCTCTCATTTTTTTATTTTGGTTGGCATCTATGGCCTCTTTCTTATTTTTGCTTCGCTGGCCTCTTTTATTTTTCATAAAGTTCGGAGTCTCATCCAAACTTGTGAGGGAATCATAACTTCCATCATCCGTTCCTCACATGGGACAATCCTCTAATAATGATGGTCATCACACTTTTATTTACTTACAACTCAAGAATTACAACTCGATATCTAGAACAAAATATGACTCTATATGAATGCCTCCGGTGGTGTACCGGGATGTTCAATGATCTAGCATAGCAAATGACATCAAAAAACGTACAAGACATTAAAACATCATGCTAGCTATCTTACGATCATGCAAAGCAATATGAAAATGATGGTGCGTGTCATAATAAACGGAATGATGGAAGTTGCATGGCAATATATGTCAGAATGGCTATGGAAATGCCATAATAGGTAGGTATGATGGCTGTTTTGAGGAAGGATATATGGTGGGCTTAATGCCCCGGTGAGAGTTGCGCGGTACTAGAGAGGCTAGAAAAAGTGGAAGGGTGAGAGTGCGTATAATCCATGGACTCACATTAGTCATAAAGAACTCACATACTTATTGCCAAAGTCTATTAGTCAACAAAGCAAAGTATTAGACGCATGCCCATAGGTGATAGGTTGGTAGGAGTAAACCATCGCGCGCTCCCGACCCCGACAAAAAGGCTGACAATCATTAAACAACTCATGCTCCGACTTCCTTACATAACGGTTCACCATACGTGCATGCTACGGGAATCACAAACATTTACACAAGTATTTTTACCAATTCAAAATTACTTCCGAACATGACTCTTAATATTACCATCTTGATTCCTCAAAACTTTATGCAAGGAATCAAACTTCTCATAATACTCAATGCACTTAATATGGAAGTTTTTATTATATCCCTCTTGGATGTCTATCATATTAGGAAAAAAGTCATAACCTAAACCAATTACCATGCTGTTTAAAGACTATCAAAATAATATAAGTGAGGTATGAGAGTTCAAATATTTCTATAAAACAAAACACCACCATGCTCTAAAAAGATATAAGTGAAGCACTAGAGCAACATTGCCTAGCTCAAAAGATATAAGTGAAGCACAAAGAGTATTCTAATAAATTCACGATTCATGTGTGTCTCTCTCAAAATATGTGTGCAGCAAGGATGACTGTGTCAAACTAAAAAGCAAATACTCATATCGTACAAGATGCTCCAAGCAAAACACTTATCATGTGGTGAATAAAAATATAGCCTCAAGTAAATTTACCGATGGATTGCAGACGAAAGAGGGGATGACTTCTGGGGCATCCCCAAGCTTAGGATCTTTGGCATCCTTCAATATGACTTGGGTTGACTTGGGCATCCCCAAGATTAGTCTCTTGCCAATCCTTATTCCATAGTCCATCAAATCTTTACCCAAAAGATGAAAACTTCACAACACAAAACTTAACAGAAAACTCGTGAGATCCGTTAGTATAAGAAAATAAATCACCACTTTAGGTACTGTTGTGAACTCATTATTTTTTTATATTGGTGTAATATCTACTGTATTATAACTTCTCCATGGTTCATACCCCCCGATACGACCCATAGATACATCAAAATAGGTAAACAACACAAAGAAAACATAATCTGTCAAAAACAGAAGAGTCTGTAGCAATCTGGAAACTTCGTATACTTATGTAACTCCAAAAATTCTGAAACATCAGTACAACCTGGGAAATTTGTATATAAATCTTTGGTAATAATTGCAGACTCGTTATATGCACTTACAAATTTATAAAATTCTTGGACTGGTGCAAAAGTTTCTGTTTTCCAGCAAGATCAAATCAACAATCACCATAGACCATCCCAAAGGTATTACTTGTATAAAATACTAATTAAAACATCAAAACACAATTAATAAAGAGGTAAGATTGTGTGGAACACTCAAAAACAGAAGCAAAAAACAAAACATAAAAATAAAATAGGGTTGCCTCCCAACAAGCACTATTGTTTAACGCCTCTAGCTAGGCAAAACACAATAGATCTAGGTATTGTCATCTTTGGCAAGCAACTCCTCAATTGTATAATTATAAACCATAGGATATTATTTGGTTTTATCAATAATCATACTCCTAGGAAATAAATCAAGAAATCCACTTGTATCAATAGGTTCCCAGACAATATTAATAAAGTTGGGGTGAATACTTATCATCTTAAGATATTCATCTCCTTTACTAGAGGATTCATCCTTATTTTTAGGAACATAAACAAACATGGCATCCTTATAAGGAGGAGATTTTGTAGTCTTTGAAACAAGTCAAAAGCGGACCCCAAGTTGGTAATAATGTCCTCTAGCTTGCCAATTCTAGAGGAATCTTGATCCAATTTTTCATTAACTATGGGTTCTTTTTCCCTTGGATTTTTTAAAGTAACACCTACCTTAGATCCATGTTGAGTATTTGATTGTGAATATTTTTATCTAATCTCTATAGTAGCAACTTTATTTTCAATAATATCAAGGCTTCGCATCACATGTTCCAAAGTTCAGATTGTTCCATTAAGCATGATTGGGGGTGAACCTACCAAATTTATCATAGCTCTATAAGAATCAAAGGTATGACTTCCCAAGAATTTTCCTCCCATAATGGTATCTAGAACATATCTATTCCATGGAGAAATACCCACATAGAAATTGTGAAGGAGAACGGCAGTAGATTGCTTACAAATAGATCTATTTTGAGCATTGCAAATTCTATACCAAGCATATTTCAAATGGTCACCCTCCCTTTGATTAAAATTAAGAACTTCATTCTCAGGAGTACTAGCTATAGTAGGAAGGCTAGCCATGAGTTCAAGCAATCCAACACACGAACAAACAAAAGGAAACCGAAAAGGCGAATGGAAGAAGGGTGAATAAAAAGGCAAATCTTTCTGGTATTTTATGAAAATCGTTTTAGAAGTGGGGGAGAGGAAAACTAGAGGCAAATGGAAAATAATGTAAATGCAATAGATGAGTTTGTGATGGGTACTTGGTAGGCTTGATGTATATCTCCTCGGCAACGGTGCTAGAAATTGGCAAGTTGACGGGATAGTTCTTGTCTTGACTTGCTATGTATCTCCCCGGCAACGGCGCTAGAAATTGGAAAGTTGACGGGAGACTTCTTGTCTTGACTTGCTATGTATCTCCCCGGCAATGGCGCCAGAAGTCCTTCTTGCTACTTCTTGAGCTTGTGTTGGTTTTCCCTTAAAGAGGAAAGGGTGATGCACCAAAGTAGATAAGTATTTCCCTTAGTTGTTGAGAACCAAGGTATCAATTCAGTAGGAGATACAAGCAAGTCACCAATGAATGCACCTACACAAACAATCAAACTCTTGCACCCAACACTATAAAGGGGTTGTCAATACCTTCACGGTTATTTGTAAGGATGAGATTTGATAGAGATGGATAGGAAAGATTGCGGAAAGTAAAAATGTAAATAAATTGCAGCTAGGTATTTTTGATATTTTTGGTTTATAGATCTGAATATATAATATGGAAAGTAGACCCGGGGGCATAGGTTTCACTAGAGGCTTCTCTCTTGAAGGAAAATAACATGGTGGGTGAACAAATTACTATCGAGCAATTGATAGAAAAGAGAATAATTATGAAGATATCCAAGGCAATGATCATGCATAGAGGCATCACCTCCATGTCAAGTAGACCGAAATGGTTCTTCATCTACTACTATTACTCCACACATCGACCGACTCTTGCCTGCATCTAGAATATTGAGTTCATGAAGAAGAGAGTACGCATTACGTAAGATGACATGATGTAGAGGGATAAACTCAAGAAATATGAAGAAAACCCCATCTTGTTAACCTTGATGGAAACAATACAATACGTGCCTCGCTACCCTTACTTTGTGACTGGGTGAGGACACCGCAAGATTGAACCCAAAACTAAGCACTTCTCCCATTGCAAGAATTACCAATCTTGTTGGCTAAACCAAACCAATAACTCGAAGAGACTTGGAAAGATATAAAATCATGCATATAAGAATTCAGAAAATACTCAAATAATATTCATGGATAATCTGAATATAAACCAACAATTCATCGAATCTCGACAAACAAAACGCTAAAGAGTATTACATCGGATAGATCTCCATGAAGATCATGAAGAACATGGTATTGAAGCACAAAGTGAGACAAGAAGCCATCTAGCTACTAGCTATGGACCCGTAGGTCTATGGGGAACTACTCACACATCATCAGAGGGGGAATGGAGTTGATGTAGATGCCCTTCGTGATCGAATCCCCCTCCGGCAAAGTACCGAAAAAGGCTGGAAGATTGGATCTCTCGGGAATGGAGGCTTCTGGCAATGGAAAAGTATTTCTGTGTATCTTTTTGGTATTGGGGGAATGTTTGGGAATTTATAGGACGAAGAATAGGGTTAGGAGACCTGTTGGGGGGCCACAAGCCTGCCAGGCGTGGCCAGGGGTGGTGGACGCGCCACTTGGCTTGTGTCCTCATGGCGGGTCTCTTGCCTTGCACTCCTAGCCGGGTAGATGTCTTTTGGTCCAAGAAAAATCATCGCGAAGATTTTATTGCATTTGGACTCCGTTGAATATTACTTATCTACAATACTCAAAAACAAGGAAAAACAGAAACTAGCACTAGGCTCTAGATTAATAGGTTAGTCCCAAAAATAATACAAAATAGCATATTAATGCATATAAAACATCCAAAACAAATAATACAATAGTATGGAACAATCAAAAATTATATATACATTAGAGACGTATCAGAAACTACCCGAGGCTCCTATCCATGGATATTGTGGCAGAGAAAGCGTGGCTGCCAGTGGTTGTGCATCCCTGTCTATGGTGATAGGCGAGTGACAGACACCAAAGAGGAGAAGGCACAACAAAGGTCAGCAGGGGGTGACCTAGCTACAGCAGCAGCGATGGGAGGTGTCGGGCACACTAACGTGCAGCAGCAGCAAGTAGCGATGGGAAGGGTCAGGGCATGGCGAGCAGGAGGCCAAGAGGGTGTAGCCAGAGGAGCACCGGAGGGGAGCGAGGACAAGCTCTTCATGTGCAATGGTGGCAGCGCCATGGCAGTGAAGCTATGAGGAGGCGAGGGTCTGACGAGGAGGCCAAAGCACGCGTGGGGAAGAGGAAGGGTGAGGCGCGACAGCGCCGGGGGAGCTCGCGGGGCACTAGCGAGGTGGGATTGAGGCGAGGGGCGGGGAGAGCTCGAAGGAGGATGGCGGATGGAGCAGGCAGACAGCAGACGAAGGGCTGGTAAGGCGCGGTAGGATTGGCAGGGCTTGCCGGCATGTGTGTGCACAAGAGAGCGATGGGATTAGGAGACCGATGCGTGGGAGTGCGAGCAGGCGGCGGCACGATCAGGAAGAGAGGGAGGATAATCATTGATGTGGATCGGGTTAGGATTAGGTTAGGTGCGGTTGGGCCTTAGGCCAAATGGGTCAGCTGTTGGGCTCCTTATCTCTCCTTCTCTTCTCATTTCTTAAAAGAACCCAGCGAAAAGATTGGAAAGGAAACAAAGCTGAGGAGTGCATTTTGATCATGGGGAAAAAAATTTGAGGACCCCACAAAATATCCTTGATCCAAGGAAAACTACAATTGGCCCTGATCGAAAAATTGGATTCGGACATATTTGAATTTGGTACAAATAAGTTTGAATTGAGACAAGGTTTAGATAGGTCCAAAAATGTTGAGATATAAGGTGGATCCTCCATAAATGTAGAAAGAATTATTGACAAGGTTTGGAGTTCAAACTAAATAGAAAAGACATGGGCTTTATTTTGCAAATGTTTTTCGGTGATCCGAAATTATTGGAATATTTATTTTAGCTCCCTAAATATTTGGAGGATAAGTTATATGTTATAAAGAGAAATAACCATGTGAATTCCATCAATTTAAATGGATCAAAGATCCATACAATTTGTTTTGTTTAGTTGGACAAATTAAGGACATGAAGGCATGCAATGCAAAAATAACATGGAGCACCCGATAAAAAGGGAAAGAATCTGTCTCGGGCTATTACACGGGCACTGTCCCTTCGGCTATCATCGTGGACAGTCGGACAGGCCGGCTGCCACTTTGGTATATCCAGGGGCCATATCGCCATCAGTAGCCCCCAAAGCCGTTAGGGTCCAGAGGCTTCCAGAAAAAGGGGGCCAACAACTTCCCCCCTTCGGAGATCTAAGTCGTTGAAGCCGACAGGCCGGCTAATACCGGACAACTGAGCCCGTCACCTGGGATCCTACGATGCTGCCTCAGGCCTGGCACTAGCCGGCATGCGCCACATGTCTCTCATTTAGGGGTGGCAGGCCCGCCACCTTGCGTGCGATGGGACTCCGCGACAAGCCTAGCCCGCTAGGCCTAGGCCCGCGAGCGGGATCTTCTCTGTATGCAGGCCGACGGTTAGTGGGCGACGTGCAAATAATTGACCCCACACCCCCATGTCTTCTTGGTCATTATAAATGGGGAGGGAGAGGAGGAGCCGACGCCACTAAGACTTCTCCCTTGCTCCTCGTCTCCCACCTCGAGCCACTGCTCGAGCTTAGGGAAGAACTCCACCGTTGTTCTTCCTTCTTCCACATGCCCTCAGCACTCGCCACTATCATTCCTCCCTCGGCATGCCCATAGCGCTTGTTGTGGGCGACCCACTGGGTGGCCGCATCTCCCTCTATCGCCTCTTCTTCTCCTCGTCGTCCCTGCCAGACGAAGTCATGGTCATGCCGGTCTTTGTATCCTCGGAGGGCTCGATGTTCACCATGGAGCACATCCAGCACCTCTGTCAGACGCGCAAGATCCCACTAGCGGAGCGGCTGGAGATACGCACCTTGGGGAGTGAGTGCGTGGTCAAACGGTTGGTCTTCACCACACACTTCAATATTGGGTTCGAGCTGCCGGCCAGCCGCTTCATGCGGTAGTTCCTGGAGTTCTATAGCCTCCACATCCATCTGGCTGAATGCGATCATGTACCTCGCCTACTTTGCGATGCTATGTGATGGCTCCTTTGGCTTCTAGCCCTTCCACTTTTTCTTTCGCCACTTCTTCTACTTCTGCCTCCAGAAAAATAATGAGATGTCGTACTCTTGTGAAGGCACGATGGTGTACGCTCGGTGGAATGCTTGCTTTCCATGCACGAAGCTAGTGGACTCCTTCAAGAACTGGAAACAAACATTTGATAGATCTCCATCGTATCTATTATTTTTGATTGTTTCATGCCAATATTATACAACTTTCACATATTTTTGGCAACATTTTATATGATCTATTGGTCTAACATATTGATCCAGTGCCCAGTCCTAGTTCCTGTTTGTTGCATGTTTTTTGTTTTGCAGAATATCCATATGAAATGAAGTCCAAATACGATAAAAATTTACAGAGAATTATTTTGGAATATTTATGATTTTTGGGAGGCGGAATCAACACAAAAGGAGGCACACAACCACCACGAGACATCAGGGCGCGCCCTAGGGCCTAAGCACGTGGTGGTGTCTTGTGTCCTCCTCGTAAGGAGGATCGAGCTCTACTTCGGGTGCAAGGAAGCTTATATAGAAAAACAAATCATGTTAAAATCTTAGCGCAATCGGAGTTAGGAATCTCCAGGAAAATAAGAAATGGTTTTTGGCGACAAAAGAGAAATGAGAAATAGAAGAGAACAGAGAGGGAGATCCAACCTCGGAGTGGCTCCTGCCCCTCTGCTGCCATGGAGGCCATAGACCAGAGGGGGAACTCTCCTCCCATCCAAGGGGGAAAGGAAGAAGAAGGAGGAGGGGGACTCTCTCCCACTCTCTCCCGGTGGCTCTAGAACGCCACCGGGGCAATCATCATGACATCGATCTAGACCAACAACTTTGTCGAGGTAAATACCAACTGTCCCCCCCTCTATGCAGCGGTGTAACACCTCTATTCCCCACTATAATCTCTACTTAAACATGGTTCTCAACTCCATAAATTATTTCCCAATGATATGTGGCTATCCTATGATGTTTGAGTAGATCCGTTTTGTCCTATGGGCTAACTGATGATCGTGGTTTGTATGAGTTGTATGTTTTATTTCGGTTTTGCCCTATGGTTCCCTCCATGTTGCGCAAATGTGTGGGATCCCCACTTTAGGGTGTTGCAATATGTTCACGATTCTCTTGTAGTGGGTTGCGCGAGTGACAGAATACACGAACCCGAGTAAGCGAGTTGTTGCGTTTGGGAGTAAAGAGGACTTGATACTTAAGGCAATGGTTGGGTTTTACCTTAATGGTCTTTTGTAGTTGTGGATGCTTGCTAGGGGGGCCAATCATAAGTGCATATGATCCAAGTACGGAAAGTATGTTAGCTCATGCCTCTCCCTCATATAAAATTGCAATAATGATTACCGGTCTAGTTATCAATTGCCTAGGGACAAATAACCTTCTTGTTTAACAAAAGTTTTCTACTAAACAAATAACTTTTATTATCTTGCAATTTACTCATAGTTTTATTCCCACAAAGTACTTCTAGTTTTATTCGTGCAAATACTACCTACAAAATAGTTTCATACTTGTTCTAGGTAAAGCAAACGTTAAAGTGTGTGTAGAGTTGTATCGGTGGTCGATAGAACTTGAGGGAATATTTGTGCTAACTTTAGCTCCTCGTTGGGTTCAACACTCTTATTTATCGAAAAAGGCTACAAACGATCCCCTACACTTGTGGGTGAATATTCTCGTTTGTGCTTGTTTGCTTTATCACTAAGTAATTTTTATTTTCTTTTATTAGTTGTTTTATATCTTTAGTTATGGTTGCGAAACACGAAACACCAAAAATATAGTGGTGCTTGCTACTCATGGAGATGGGGAACCTCCTAAAACCCTTGATGCTAGTTATCTGAAACACGTTAATTACTCCTTTGATAATCCTGAGAAACCATCATTGACCTTTACAATGGGAGACACGTTGGATCAAATTGACTACTTTAGGGATTATCGCTTATCTCAAAAGGGGAAACACTTATGGGATCAAATTAGAATATTGAGTTGGTTTGCTTGGGATGCATCTTGGAAATGTGATTATACTTGTTGCTCTAAGATTAAGGGTCCTCACGTTCCTTTTTAATGAGAATTTCATGAAAATAAAACCTTGGCTTCTTATGCTAATGGTATATATGATTACTATGATGTGGAACGAATAGAAGAATTTGTTTCTTTTAAAGGTGCTTATGAAATTGCTTCTTTGCTTGAGAAGTATGATGATGTTCCTTACAAATCTGAAATTTTCGCCATACTTAAATATTGTTATGAGAATTATGAATATAATGCTGATATTATTGAATTTATTGAGAGAATGTCCGCTGTCTTTGAAGGGACTAATATTTTGTAGGAATCTATGGAAGAAGAAATTTCTCAAACTGTAGCTCATTAAATGAAAAAGATGAGGAGGAGAGCGAAGAACAAAAGGAGGAAAAGCAGATTAGCTACCCGTTCCCACCTTCTAATGAGAGTAACTCTTCAACTCATACATTGTTTAACTTCCCTTCGCACATACCGAAGGATGAATACTATGATAATTGCTATGATCCCTTGGATTCATTTGAAATATCCCTTTTGATGAATTTCATGCTTTCTATGCTTGTGGACAAGATGCCAGTATGAATTATGCTTATGGAGATGAACTTGCTATAGTTCCTTATGTTAAGCATGAAATTTTTGCTATTGCACCCACACATGATAGTCCTATTATCTTTTTGAATTCTCCCAACTACACCATATCGGAGAAGTTTTCACTTATTAAGGATTATATTGATGGGTTGCGTTTTAGAACTACACATGATGATTTTGATGAATATAATATGCATGTGCTTGCTGCTCCCACTTGCAATTATTATGAGAGAGGAACCAAATCTTCACCTCTCTATGTTCTCAATACGATAAAATTGTAAGAAACTACTTATGCTATGTATTGGCATTTACTTTGTGTGAAGGAATTGTTGTTTTATGACATGCCAATGCATAGGAAGAGAGATAGATTTTGTTGTCACATGAGATATATCACTTTGTGCTCACTACTAAATTAAAAGTCAATGTTAATTAAAATTGGCTTTCATATACCTTGGAATCTGGGTGGATCCATTACTTGAGCACTATATGCCTAGCTTAATGGCTTTAAAGAAAGCGCTGATAGGAAGACAACCAAAAAAATTTAGAGAGTAATTTTATTCTATTTATTGCTTTTATGAAGTTTTAAAACAAAAAAATAGAGGGGAACCTAAAACTTCACAAAAATAAAAGTGAAAGCGAGAGAGACGGACATCGTGGAAGTGGGGGATAGCCTTGAACTTTGTTCATGCCCATGGAAACTTTGTGAATCTTGATTACATCAAATTTTCAACAAAAATATCTATCCCCTATGTACAAATCCATTTTATTATAAAAATAATGTGCCAAGATTTTCCTTTAGAATGATTAGATTGCTTGTTGGGGTGCGCGACGTAAAAAAAGAAACTTTGGTTGTAGTGCGTGAATTTATATTTTTTTACTGGAACGTGGAAAGTTTCTGAAATTGTTACACAATATTGCTACAAAAAAATATTTCTTCCTAATTTTTCGGAATTTTTGGAGTTACAGAAGTATGGTCAAAGTTCAGATTACTACAAACTGTCCTGTTTCAGATAGATACTATTTTTGATGCATGGTTTTGCTTGTTTTGATGAAACTATCAATTTTATTGGTGATATAAGCCATGGAAAAGTTATAATACAGGAGGGATAATGCAAATATAGAATATGAATGGGTTGCAACAACACTTAAAGTAGGAATTTGTTTTATTATACTAACGGATCTCACCAGTTTTCTGTTAAGTTTTGTTTGGATGAAGTGTTCAAAGATTGAGGAGGTGTCGATATAAGGAGAAGGAGGAGAGGAAAGAATTCAAGCTTGGGAATTCCCAAGGCAACCCAATTAAATATCCAAGGAGACTCAAGCGTCTAAGCTTGGGGATGCCCTGGAAGGTATCCCATCTTTCTTCAACAAGTATCAGTGTGTTTTCGTTTTCGTTTCGTTCATGTGATATGTGTAAATCTTGGAGCGTCTTTTGTGTTTAGTTTTCACTTTTATTTTATGAACCATGCTGGTAGGGTATAGTCCATGGTTGATTTATAGAATGCTCATTGCACTTCACATATATCTTTTGAGTATGGCTTTATAGAATGCTTCATGTGCTTCACTAATATCATTTGAAGTTTGGATTGCCTATTTCTCTTCACACAGAAAACTATTATTTGTAGAATTATCTTTTGATTCACTTATATTTATTATAGCATGGTCTCTTATAGGAATAATTAAACTCACTTGCTTCACATATATATATTTAGAGAGTTAACAGGAATTGGCCATTCACATGCTTAGTCATAAAATCCTACATGAAACTTATGGATCACTGAATATGATATGTTTGATTCCTTGCAATAGTTTTGCAAGATAAAGATGATAATATTTGGGACGTACTATTGGATGATTGTGTTTAGTAAGATATTGGTGTTAAGGTTTGTGATTCTCGAAGCATGCATGTATAGCCTGCTGTTATGCGAGGAAGTTGGAGCACAATTTATCCTTGATTCTCTATCTTTGTGTGAAGGTCGGGGGCACACAATGGTTACCTCCTACCAACCTCCCCCCTAGGGGCATGCATAGTAATACTTTTCTTCGAGGGCTAATAAACTTTTTCAATATTTATATGACTTCTTTATGAGTAATGTGAGTCCATGGATTACACGCACTCTTACCTTTCCACAATTTGCTAGCCTCTATGATACTATGCAATGCCCTTTCTCACCTCTTGAGTCGGTGCAAACTTTGCTGGTGGATCCAAACCCTGTGATATGATATGCTCTATCACACATAAGCCTTATTATATCTTCCTCAAAACATCCACCATACCTACCTACTATGGCATTCACATAGCCACTCCGAGATATATTGCCATGCAACTTCCACCGCTTTTGTTTTGATGAATTGAGCATTCATTGTCATATATCTTTACATGATCATAAGATAGCTAGCATGATGTTTCCATGGCCTATCCATTTTTTGATATTTTTGCTATTCTAGACCATTGAATCCTGGTACACTACCAAAGGCATTCATATAGAGTCATACTTTGTTCTACTATCGAGTTGTAATATTGAGTTGTAAGTAAATGGAACTGTGATGATCATCATTATTCATTATTAGAGCATGTCCTAGTGAGGAAAGGATGATGGAAACTATGATTCCCCCACAAGTCGGGATGAGCCTCCAGATAAGGAAAAAAATAGAAAAAAATAGAAAAATGAAAAAATGAGACACAAAGAGAGAAGGGGCATGCTAATTCCACACTTGTGCTTCAAAGTAGCACCATGTTTTTCATGTAGATAGTCTCCTATGTTGTCACTTTCATATACTAGTGGGAATTTTTCATTATAGAGTTATATGCACATCCACTTAGTTTTCATATTGAGCTTTCATGCACTTATAGCTTTTCGTGCATCCGTTGCATGGCAATCCCTACTCCTCACATTGAATCAACTGATGGGCATCTCCATAGCCCGTTGATTAGCTGCATCGATGTGAAACTATCTTCCTTTTTGTCTTCTCTATATTAATGTCTACCATCGCATTCTATTCCACCCATAGTGCTATATCCATGGCTTGTGATAGCGCCTTAAAAAGTATGAACCAATTGCTTGGCTGACACCGGGGTAGTACATGATCTTACTTTGTGTTAAGAAGACAGATCATGGCAAGGCTATATGATTTTGTAGGGATAGCGTTCTTTAGACTTGATATTTTGAAAGACATGATTGTTTGTTGGGATGCTTGAGTATTAATTTCTTTATGTGAAATGATAGACTATTGCTTTGAATCACTCATGTCTTAGTATTCATGCCATGATTAGATATATGATCAAGATTATGTTAGGTAGCATTCCACATCAAAAATTATCTTTTTCATCATTTACCTATTCGAGGACGAGCAGGAATTAAGCTTGGGGATGCTGATACGTCTCCGTCATATCTATAATTTTGGATTGTTTTATGCCAATATTATACAACTTTCACATATTTTTGGCAATATTTTATATGATTTATTGGAGTAACATATTGATCCAGTGCCTAGTGTCAGTTCCTATTTGTTGCACGTTTTCTGTTTCGCAGAATATCCATATCAAACGAAGTCCAAACACGATAAAAATTTATAGAGAATTATTCTGGAATATTTGTGATTTTTGGGAGGTGTGGTCAGCGCAAAAGGAGGCCTGCCACCACGAGAGACCAGGGTGCACCCAGGGCCCAAGCGCGTGGTGGTGTCTTCTGGCCTCCTCGTAAGGCAGTTGGAGCTCTACTTCAGGCGCAAGGAAGCTTATATCCGGAATAAAACTCTGTTAACATCTCCGTGCAATCTGAGTTACGGATCTCCGAGTATATAAGAAACAGTTTTTGGCCAGAAAAGTGAAACGAGAAACAGAAAAGAACAGAGAGGGAGATCCAATCTCGAAGGGGCTCCTGCCCTCCACTGCCATAGAGGCCATGGACCAGAGGGGCCACTATCCTTCCATATAGAGGGGAGGACAAGGAATAAGAAGGAGGAGGGGGGATCTCTCCCCCTCTCTCCCGGTGGCATTGGAATGTCATTGGGGCAATCATCATGACGACAATCTACACCCAACAACTTCGGCGGCGTCAACACCAATTCTAGCCCCCTCTATGCAGCGATGTAACACCTCTTTTCCCTGATGTAATATCTACTTAAGCGTGGTAATCAACTCCGTATATTATTTCCCAATGATATGTGGCTATCCTATGATGTTTGAGTAGATCTGTTTTGTCCTATGGGCTAATTGATGATTGGTGGTTGGTCTGAGTTGTATGTTTTATTTTGGTGCTGTCCTATGGTTCCCTCCATGTCATGCAAACGTGAGGGATCCTCGCTATAGGGTGTTGCAATATGTTCATGGTTCTCGTATAGTGGGTTGCGTGAGTGACAGAATACACAAACCCAAGTAAGGGGTTGTTGCGTATAGTTGATACTTAAGGCTATGGTTGGGTTTTACCTTATTGATCTTTGTTAGTTGCAGATGCTTGCTAGGGGTCCAATCATAAGTGCATATTATCTAAGTACGAAAAGTATATTAGCTCATGCCTCTCCCTCATATAAAATTAAAATAGTGATTACCGGTATAGTTATCAATTTCCTAGGGACAAATAACCTCCTTGTTTGACAAAAGCTTTCTACTAAACAACTAATTTTATTATCTTGCAATTTCCTCATAGTTTTATTCCTGCAAAGTACTTCTAGTTTTATTCATGTAAACTATCCTACTACCTACAAAACAGTTTCATACTTGTTCTAGGCAAAGCAAACGTTAAAGTGTGCGCGGAGTTGTATCGGTGGTCGATAGAACTTGAGGGAATATTTGTTCTACCTTTAGCTCCTCGTTAGATTTGACACTCTTATTTATCAAAAAAGGATACAAACGACCCCCTACACTTGTGGGTTAACTACATTCTTCTACATCTGGAGCGTCGGGGAGGAGCGCGACTTGGTCAACCTCCTGGTGGTCTTCGACACACCGCCACTCGGCAACAACAGGGATCTCTATCCGCGGAGCGATGAAATCACAACAATCCTGAGCCAGCAGCAACAACTCAAGAACTTGTTGGGGGGTGATGCCCTCGGATCTGGTGACATCGTTCATCGCTCGTTAGGGTGTTGCCGCTACAGGACCGACCGCATCGGAGCTATAACACGGGCGTTTGGAAGGACCCGTGCCGGTTGTCGACCATCGCCCTAGCGCCGGTTTAGGTGGTCGTTCGGGTCAACGCCATCACCAACTTTAAGCTGAACGTGGACGATTGGTGATTCCGCAAGGAGACGTGCAGCCGCAACGTCCCCACGCCAGTGGTTAGTTTAGATGACCCTTCTTTTTTCTTTGTCTTTTGACGTGGTATCTGGTGCGCAACTGGCTGCCCTTTCAGCTCTTCAGCCGGTAGGTAACGCCGGATGGCCCGCAACTGTTGATCCATGCAACTGAACGCACGAACTCTGAGCATGTTAACTATGAGATGGAGGAGGATGACTCTGACGCCTTCGGGGGCGCGGAAGAGCCAGAGGTAGAGGAGGTGGACTAGGAGGAGGCACCGGCCGACACCAGGGCCGACGGTTTCGGGCCAACCCGAGTCCCATCTTGTTGTAACTTTGAAGTACAGGATGAATGATGATGATGACGACATTCAAATATTGGAGGCTCTGCCTGTCACAGTGGGCCTGCCTTGGAACCGCCGGCGAGGAGGGAGCGAGGAGCTTCCGGGTGGGCGCCAGCCGCCAGCGGAGCAATCTGCCCGCCTGTAGACGGCAGAGGAGCATTGGAGGGATAAGCGGCCAGACGAGGGGCCATCGATCGAGCCAGCTGCGAAGAAGGTGTGGTCGGCCGCGTTACCAAAAGGCACCCGTCCGCTGGGGCAGAGGGTGCTGAGGCACAACGGGCGTCTGCTCCCCCTCATGTTCGGGTAAGTGACTTGCCACAATGGTGTTTTTCATTTCTGTTTGCATCTGGCTTTCCGCCCTTGAGCTTATGTTTCCTTTTCATTTTCTCAGCGGTGCTGCCATTGATCTTCCGCCGCTGGCCTTGTCGACTCAGCCGGCAAGGCGGCCACAAGGTTGGCTACAGAGCACACCATGACGACGCGAACTGAGAGGGAGAACGCTGCCCAGCTTCGTTCATTCAAGGTAGTGGCCACTGCCCAGAGCGATCCCGCGGCCAAGGGGGAAGATGGCACCGCGATGTAGGCGGCCCCCGAGACCAGTGCTCCGGTAGCTATGTCGGTCCGCACGGAGCAGCGACCAGAGCCGGACAGCACAGAGCAATAGCGGCAGGAGACAACCCGACCCTTGGGCACGGAAGCGTCGGAGACCGCCATGCCGCAAGTCCCATCTTGTAGCGTCCCAATATCAAGGGATCGCAGTCTCTGTGCTGAAGTGTCATCCCTGGATCGGTATGCTGACACACACAGTACTTGAGGATTTACAACAGAGTTGAATCACACATTTATTACGTTGAGAATCCTCAAAGAGTATTTATTACATTAATGTGGCCTAAGGCCAAGTAAAACAAAATAATGCGGTAGCAAATAAGTGTTACGAGTCCATCAACTCCACGAGCAAGCTGAGTGCAGGACAACGACCTATCGCACCTTATTTGTCGTCGGATAAATCTACAACATGATAAGTTGCAGCCGTGTAGGTCAGTACATGGAATGTACTGGCAAGTCACATCATAAAGTGTAACGAGCCTACATAGTACATGCAATTTGGCTGGTGGAAAGCTCTATGTTTAGTTTTGCATAAAGCTAGTTTTTCCCTATCAAAAATATTTTTTTCTACTTCTACAAATATCATATGTCTGAGATGATGACAATCTCAATCATTCCAAAATTTTGTACTTAGTTGATTAGTTAAGAGTGATGAGATCTCCCTACATTTCAACTACTAAAAACTCAAGTTGTCCATGACCGGGGACACGGCTAATCGATTAGATTTTAATTCTGCAGAGGTTGTGCACTTTTCCCCACAAGACTCGACCACATCCTTGATCGGAAGATTGAGACATAGTCTTCCAAAAGCATTTCCCCTAACCCACAGATAGCCCGGTACACCTACATCATCTACATCTGCTAGCCTATCCCAGAAGAGGTCACACCATCTACTCAACCAAGCTAGAGCCCATACTGGCTTGCGGTTGCACACGAAAGCTTCTAGACATGAAAATAAGGTTGATCCCTTTGAGCCTGGGTGGACGGACCACTAGTGTGCACTCCCATGGATTCCCATGAACGGTCCCACTGTACTTCGCCACCATACAAACCAATTTCAACCTAGGCGGTTCATTAGAGTTGGTCCTAATTACTACTTTGTCACTCACATCTCAAGGTGATAACACTCCCCAATCCACGTCTACTTTGGCGAGGCATTGTAACATAACATGGTGGCGACAAAGTTGGTACGGTTAGACCTACCTCAAATGAACTACTGGGTGCAAGCATAGCCCTCGGGCATAAAATTCTACCATGCAATCCTACAACGAAGGACTACGTGCATATATAAAACATAGGTAAAAACTGATATGATCAAAATGTAACTTGTCTTCGTGCTCGGAGTGAAGTTCTAGGGAATGGTAGTACTCTGCTTTGCAGTCCGGACAATCTATCGCAAAGTAAATAAACACACATAAATAAGCATTCATACAATTCAAAGAAAACATGCAACAAAATATTTGCAAAAACCAAACAAAATCCGACACAAGTCATTAGCATGAAAATTTTCAAAGTATAAATAGTGTTCAAAAATCGTGACGTGCACTAGTGTTCCTACAAGGCATTCTAGTAAAATTATGATGAATAGAAAATACTTGTGTAGAATATATAGCGGCAAAAGTTCATGGCAATGGATTTAGTTCGTGTGACGTGGTGCAAAAAGAATCACTTCAAATGGGTATACCGTTTGGAAAATATGGCCTAATGAAATTTAAATTAAAATCTGAAATAATTTCAAATTTAGCCGTTGGTTTGATCTCGTTTCGATCTACGCTTAAAAAGTTAAGGCCTTTTGAAGTTTTGAAACAAATCTGAAAACCCCCTGTTATAATAGCGTTTTCTGAAAACACTATATTGTGAACGTTCACAGCTAGAGCGTCATCTAGTCGGCTCTGATTTGTTGGATGCGTTCGCGCGGCGGCTACACGGTGAACATTCGCGAATTAAGTAAAAAAACACACGGTTTGGCTAAACTAACAGAAAAAACCTACGTTCGGCTTAATATAAACTGCACGGTTTAAATCAAATAAAAAAACCAATCTAACCTACCGTTTGGTCTAGAAAATAAAAACTATCCTAAACTACGCTACGTATGAACAGAGGAGGGTCGGGGCTTACAGAGACGAGCTCTGCGTCTGGCAGGGACTCGGCATCGGCGGGAGCGGCGGCTCCGGCGAACTCCGATGTAGGCGAGGTGGTCGGGGAGGTGTGGCTCGTCGGGGGCTTCCGGGCGGTGGTGACAGCGGCCGACGGCGACGACCGAAGGCAGCGGAGTGAGGGGAGGACCTTTGGTGAACTTTGGCGATGCAGGTCGTTGGGGAGGCGGCTCCGGCGAACTTAGGGGAACAAAAATATGTCAGGAGGATGCGGTATGAAGAGGGGGTGCGATTCCCGAAGTAGCCGTCATGGCGGCTCACTGGCGTCGGAAACTTCGAAGGAAAGCTTCGGCTCCGGCGAGATGCAAACGTACGGGGCGAGCGGTGCTAAATGGAAAGAGGAGGCTCGGAGCTTTATATAGGCGCGATCTGGTAGCACGGGGCTGCGGGATAATCTCTATCCCGAGAGCTTCGCCTGACAGGTGCGGACGCGCTTGCACGGCTCTATCCCGTGTTATGGGGGAGGTTGGGGACGAAGGTTGGGGTTGGGCCCCACCTGCAGGTGTGAGAGAGAGAGAGACTAGAGACAGAGAGAGAGATCGTGGGGAGGGAGGGGAGCAAGCGAGCGCTGGGGAGGGCTCGAGCGATCGACCTGGCTGGCTCGGCCTGGCTGGCACGGGTGAGCGGCCTGGTGGCTGGCTTCGGCCGGCCTGCATGTGTGCATTTGTGGTTCTGTTTTTTTTTTGAAAACTTTTTTCCCAAATCAGAATCAGAAAAAGAAGAGAAAAAATAATCAAAAAAATTGCAAAAATCCTTGTAGCTAATATAGAGCACAAGGAACATTAATTCCTCCTCCTAGCATTAATAATTTTTTTCCTAAAGAAATGATTTAACTTTTTCTAGCAAAATAAATTTTAAATGCAACTTTAAAACACCAAATACAATGCAAATGCTATCCCACTCCTTTATATTTTGAGGAAGTCATATTATCCCCTCTCCATTATTTTATGTGAGTGGAAAAACTTGAACATCATAAACTCCAAATGCAATAAAGATATGATCATATGCAATATGATTCTATTAACATCCTAATTTAATAAAATTGGGATGTTACAAACCTACCCCCCCTTAAGATGAATCTCATCCTCGAGATTCGGGTTGGCCAGCAAAAAGGTGTGGATGGTCATGCTTGAGAACTTCTTCTCGTTCCCAAGTAGCTTCCTCCTCAGTGTGGTGACTCCACTGAACCTTGCAGAACTTGATGACCTTGGTACGAGTGATCCTCTCGGCAGTCTCAAGAATCTTAACATGCTTCTCCTCATAAGTTAGATCATTATCCAACTGGATTGCTTCTAGAGGCACTGTGTCTCTCAAAGGAATATCTGCCATCTCTGCATGACACTTCTTCAGTTGGGAAACATGAAACACATCATGAACTCCTGACAAACCCTCTGGTAGTTCCAACTTGTATGCAACTTCTCCTCTGCATTCCAAAACTCTGTATGGCCCCACAAATCATGGTGTTAACTTTCCTTTGACTCCAAACCTCTTAATACCTCGAAGTGGAGACACTTGCAGATATGCTCTATCTCCCACTTCATAAATCACTTCCTTGCGTTTAGCATCGGCATAACTCTTATGTCTAGACTGAGCTATCTTGAGTCTATCACGAATCAACTTGACCTTCTCCTCAGAATCTTGAATCAAATCTGATCCAAACAATTTGCGATCACCAACTCCATCCCACATGAACGGTGTTCTGCACTTCCTCCCATACAATGCCTCAAAAGGGACCATCTACAAACTAGTTTGATAGATGTTGTTGTATGAGAACTCTCCATAAGGTAAGTTATCATCCCAACTAGATCCATAGTCTAGCGCACAAGCTCTCAACATTTCCTCCATAATCTAATTCACTCTCTTTGTCTGCCCATCTGTTTGTGGATGGAAGGCTGTACTAAACTCTAGCCTGGTACCCAAAGTTTTGTCTAGCTGATGCCAAAACTTTGAAGTAAATTGTGTTCCTCTATCTGATACAATGGTCCTCAGAACTCCATGCAGACATACAATCCTGGTCATATATATCTTTGCCAGCTTAGCACTTGTATAGGTAGTCTTTACAGGGATGAAGTGAGCAACCTTGGTCAAGCAATCAACTATTACCCAAATGGAATCATAACCTGAACGGGTCCTGGGTAATCATGTGATAAAGTCGATGCCAAGTTTATCCCATTTCCAATCAGGTATCGGCAATGGCTGAAGTAAACCTGCTTGTTTGTGATGCTCTGCCTTTACCCTCTAACATACATCACATACTGCTACATACTCAGCAATTTCCCTCTTCATACCGGTCCACAAAGAACTTTCCTTCAAGTCCAAATACATCTTGGTGTTCCCTGGGTGTATCGAGTAGGGCGAATCATGAGCCTCCTGAAGAATCAACTTCCTGATCTCTGGATCATTGGGCACACAAATACGTTGCTCAAACCATATGGCTCCATGATCATCCTCAGGGAATCCTTCTGCATTTCCTTTGCTGATCCTCTCCTTTATCTCAGCAATACCTTGATCCAACTTCTGAGCTTCTCTAATTTTTCCCAACAAGGTGGACTGAACTTCGAGTGTTGCAACATAACCTCTTGGAACTATTTCCAACTGGAGATCTCTAAGTTCATCACACAACTCCTGAGGTAATCCTCCTGCGATAAGAGTGTTAACATAACTCGTACGACCCAACGCATCTGCCACGATGTTGGATTTTCCTGGATGATAATGCAAACTCATGTCATAATCCTTGATGAGATCGAACCATCTCCTTTGCCTAAGGTTCAACTCTTTGTGCGTGAAGATAAACTTCAAACTCTTGTGCTCGGTGTAAACATCACATTGATTCTCAATAAGGAAATTTCTCCAGGTCTTGAGTGCATGCACCACTGTTGCTAACTCTAGATCATGCATGGCATAGTTCAACTCATGAGGTCAAAGCTGACATGCAGCATAAGCTACAACCTTTCCTTCTTGCATAAGCACGCCTCCAAGTCCTTGACGTGAAGCGTCGCAATAGACTTGAAAATCCTTGTATATATTCGGCAGAATTAGCACTGGAGTTGTAACCAAATGTTTCTTCAACTCCTGGAAACTGGCTTCACATTCCTCGGTCCAAACATACTTGGTGTCCTTCTTTAACAACTCCGTCATGGGCTTTGCAATCTTGGAGAAATTCTCTATGAACCTCCGATAATATCCTGCAAGTCCAAGGAAACTGCGGATCTCGCTTATTGAGGTTGGTGCCTTCCATTCTGTGACTACTTCTTGACTTCTTTCAGATCATTAGTGGGCATACTGTATGGCCTCTTGGAGATAGGTCCAGTGCCTGGCAGCAACTCAATCTCTCGATCTGGCGACATATCGGGTAACTCCTTTGGAAATACATCGGGATAATCCTTCACGACTGGTACTTCTTCTTGGACAACTCTCGGTAGGGTCGTGCCTTGGTGGCATCCATTGGGTTAGCATAGATGAGGTATAGAGAGAAATAGGCCTAAGGGAGAAACACTACCCATATGCAAATGATGGCAACAAAAATCCAAATCACTCCAATTCAATTCAATTCAATCAAAGAGTTTGCACGAAAAAAATCTAAGACGAGCCATGTCAAAGATTTGACAAAGTCCAACAAATAAATCAATCAAATACTAATCGAATATCGAATCCTAATCTCTCATGGTGGTCTAAATCTAATCCTCATCACAAGAGAGGTCTATCATGTTGATGTCGGCTCCAGCAGCATCACTCTGTATCTCATCATCGTCGTCCTCATAGTCTTTGTCCTGACTGACGTAGTCCCCGTAAGAGTGGTCCTCTTAGAGATTCTCCCCGTTATCAAGCTTTTCCTCAGCTTCCTCCAGCTGAAGCTTCAAGTCGTCGAACTTATCCTGCAGCGCATCGAGCTCCTCCTCGTGCTCTGCACGAGCGTTCTAAAGCTCTTCTTCCAGCTCGGCCTTACGGGTCATCAGGTTGTGGGTGGTGATTAGGTTGTTTTCCATCTCTTCCTTCATCCCGCTGATGAGCTCCTCTAGGTCCTTAATGTCTAATATGATGGTGTCGGCCTCTCTGGTGCGCACCACATCTCCATCCGAGTCACGGCGCATGAACATGACATAGTTAGTCTTCCTAAGATCCTCGTGGTAGTCCTGGCGGATGCGCCCAAGTGCAAAGAGCGTGGAGATCCCTTTGCCAATGCCCCATGATCCTACTTCTATGTAGAAGTCGATCGGCTCGATGGCGTCTCCAAAAGTTCGCCCTAGAATGTGGACGTCAATCCTCCAGTGCATCTCCTCAGGTAGTGTGGCCGTGAAGGCACCGGTGAAGCTGGGCAGGGCAATGCATAGATGTCCTGTGATATTCACCAGCTGTCTTCCGAAGGGCATGGTTGCGTCGGGCGGAGCAAACTCAACGATGGGGGTCGACATCTACAGTTGGAAAGAGAGGAGAAAATAGTAGTGAAGCAGGGAAAAGCATGAGACCAAAACAAGGGTATAAAAGAGTTGTAAAACAGGATTTTTATCCTATGGCTTTCCATTTTCTAGGGTCATGTCCTACAGTCAACATGTGCTCTGATACCATCTTGTAGTGACCCGACCTCTAGGGATCGTAATCTCTGTGCTTAAGTGTCATCCCTGGATCAGTATGCTGACACACATAGTACTTGAGGATTTACAACAGAGTTTAATCACACATTTATTACATCGAGAATCCTCAAAGAGTATTTATTACATTAATGTGGCCTAAGTCCAAGTAAAACAAAATAATGCGGAACCAAATAAGTGTAACGAGTCCATCAACTCCACGAGCAAGCTGAGTGCAGAACAACGACCTATCGCACCTTATTCGTCGTCAGATAAATCTGCAACATGACAAGTTGCAGCCATGTAGGTCAGCACATGGAATGTACTGGCAAGTCACATCATAAAATGTAGTGAGCCTACATAGTACATGCAATTTGGCTGGTGGAAAGCTCTAAGTTTAGTTTTGCATAAATCTAGTTTTTCCCTATCAAAAATAATTGTTCTACTTCTACAAATATCATAAGTCTGAGATGATGCCCATCTCAATCATTCCAAAATTTTGTACCCAGTTGATTAGTTAAGAGTGATGAGATCTCCCTACACTTCCACTACTAAAACCTCAAGTTTTCCATGACCGGGGACACGGCTATTCGATTAGATTTTAACTCTGCAGGGGTTGTGCACTTTTCCCCACAAGACTCGACCACATCCTTGATCGGAAGATCGAGACATAGTCTTTTGAAAGCATTTCCCCTAACCCATGGACATGCCGGTACACCTGATGAGGACATCCCTACTAATGTTACACCCACAACTCCGACTACCATACATACATGACCAATTACTAGAGTTCGCGCACGTCAATTGAATTACCATGTACTTTCGTTTCTTAGAAATCCTTCTAATATTCATGAACATATGATGCTACCTAAATTAGATATTTTGGTTTTACTTATGAATGAAGGACCTAGAATGGACAAGAAGGATGACCATTGGAGTGAGATCAAGCATGGAGAAGAAGGTGCACGTGCAGGAAAGAACAATGGAGCTTCCAGTGATCATTTTCGCACTTTGAAGCCACCATAATGGGGGCGAGAAGCCTTGGACGAAATATGCATGATGCCACTTTATAAAATTCGTCCCTGGGCTAATATAGGTGCTGCGCCACCTTATTTTTGGGCCAGGCCCATGTAATTTCGAAATACCATATTATAGGCTGTTTTTAAAGTCCATATGTATGGGAAAACAGAGTTAGGGTCGGTTTCGGACCCCTCCTCCAAGGGGCCACGAAATTCCCCTCTATTCTCCCATATATACAATCCTTAGGGCGTCGTTTTAGGGTTGGGTTTTGTTTTGATTACAAGTTGGTACGGTTCAGACCTACCTCCAATGAAGTACTGGGTGCAACCATAGCCCTCAGGCATAAAATTCTACCATGCAATCCTACAACGAAGGACTACGTGCATATACAAAACATAGGTAAAAACTGATATGATCAAATTGTAACTTGCCTTCGTGCTAGGAGTGAAGTTCTAGGGAATGGTAGTACTCTGCTTCGCACTCCAGACAATCTATCACAATGTAAATAAACACAAATAAACAAGCATTCATACAATTAAAAGAAAACATGCAACAATTTTTTTGCAAAAGCCAAATAAAATCCGACACAAGTCATTAGCATGAAAATTTTCAAAGTATAAATAGTGTTCAAATTCATGACGTGCACTAGTGTTCCTACAAGGAATTATAGTAAAATTGTGATGAACAAAAAATACTTGTGTAGAATATATAGTGGCGAAAGTTCATGCTAAAGGATTTAGTTCATGTGACATGGTGCAAAAAGAATCACTTCAAACGGGTATACCGTTTGGAAGATCTGGCCTAATGAAATTTAAATTCAAATCTGAAATAATTTCAAACTTGAACTTGCAAAAGTTTGCAATGAAGGGTTCTCTGGTTAGGGCTAGTCGAGACGAAAATTTAGCCGTTGGTTTCATCTCGTTTCGATCTACGGTTAAAAAGTTAAGGCCTTTTGAAGTTTTGAAACAAATCTAAAAAAAAGCCTGCGATAATAGCATTTTCTGAAAACACTATATTGTGAACGTTCATGGCTGGAGCGTCATTTGGTCGGCTCTGATTTGTTGGATGCGTTCGTGCGGCGGCTATGCGGTGAACATTCACGAATTAAGTAAAACCACACGGTTTGGCTAAACTAAAAGAAAAAACCGATGTTCGGCTTAATATAAACCGCACAGTTTAAATCAAATAGAAAAACCAATCTAACCTACCGGTTTGGTCTAGAAAATAAAAACCATCCTAAACTACGCTATGTATGAACTGTGCGGGGTCGGGGCTTACAGAGACAAGCTCTGCGTCGGGCAGGGACTGAGTGCCGACGGGAGCGGCGGCTCCGGTGAACTCCGATGCAAGCGAGGTGGTCGGGGAGGTGCGAATCGTCGGGGGCTTACGGGTAGTGGTGATGGTGGTCGACAGCGACGACCGGAGGGAGCGAAGTGAGGGGCAGAGCTTCGATGAACTTCGGCGATGCAGGTCATCGGAGCGGCGGCTCCGGCGAACCTAGGGGCACAAAAATATGTCAGGGGGATGCAGGATGAAGAGAGGGTGCGATTCCTGAAGTAAAAAGGCGTCATGGCAGCTCACCGGCATGGGAAAGTTCGACGGAAAGCTTCGGCTCTAGCGAGATGCAAACGGATGGGGCGAGTGGTGCGAGCGTCGAGAGGGCGAGCAGGTCGGCGGAATGGAAAGAGGAGGCTCGGGGCTTTATATAGGCGCGATCTGGCAGCGCGGGGCTGCGGGATAATCTCTATCCCGAGAGCTTCGCCTGGCAGGTGCGGACGTGCTCGCGCGGCTCTATCCCATGATGTGGGGGAGGTTGGGTACGAAGGCCGGGGTTGGGCCCCACCTGCATGTGTGTGTGAGAGAGAGACTAGAGAGAAAGAGAACATGGGGAGGGAGGGGAGCGAGCAAGCGCTGGGGAGGGCTCGGGTGATCGGCCTGGCTGGCTTGGCCTGGCTGGCATGGGTGAGCGACCTGGTGGCTGGCTTCGGCCGCCTGTGTGTGTGCGTGTGTGTTTCTGTTTCTTTTTGAAAACTTTTCTTTCCCAAATCAGAGTGAGAAAAAGAAGAGAAAAAATAATCAGAAAAATTTGAAATATCCTTATAGATAATATAGAGCACAAGGAACATTAATTCCTGCTCTTAGCATTAAGATTTGTTTTCCTAAAGAAATGATTTAACTTTGGCTAGCAAAATAAATTTTAAATGCAACTTTAAAACACCAAATACAATGCAAATGCTATCCCACTCCTTTATATTTTGAGGAAGTCATATTATCCCCTCTCTATTATTTTATGTGAGTGGAAAAACTTGAACATCATAAACTCCAAATGCAATAAAGATATGATCATATGCAATATGATTCTATTAACATCTTAATTTAATAAAATTGGGATGTTACATAGACCCAATGGTGACGGAGGTGGTTGGGATGACCATCACGGCGACGGAGCCATCGCGCTGGCCCGAGCCCAAGGCTTCAGGCGGCGATGATTTGGCCTTGCTCGTTTCGTTGGTGCCATAGAGTCCTACACCTGGCGGTCTAGACACGTCGGGGTCGTCCGACGACGGTTTCGACCGTGTGGGCCGGTCGATGTTCGCCATCCTGGAGGAGTGGGCGAAGTTGTGCCACACACCGGGAGCAGCCGGGCCAAACCTGTCGGCCAGGGAGTAGACCATTGTGCTGGCTGGCGAGGCCGAGATCATTGTGCGGCACAAACAAGGGGTGGTGGCCTTCGCCCAAGACGCGATGGGCAACTTCCAAGCGGTGGAGCAGGCTGTCCAGGTATTATGCCAAAAAAAATTCCTCTTTGCTTTCTTTGCTTTCCAGTGGGGGCGCTCGAGCACACCCACTAAGTGTAGTCCCCGAGATGTGGGCCGGCTGAGGAGCCGCATGGCCAATGGGCCGGATCTTCCTTCAATCTTCTTAGCTTCTATGCCGATTCCTTCACAAGCTGAGACCACGAAGCGCAAGGCACTTTACAAGGAGGCCGTCGCACTGTGTTGCTTCAACAAGAACACCTATTAAAAAACCGGGAAGGTGCTGCAGGCCCTCACAACTGAGCTACAGAAAGTCCGCGGTATGTCGTCAAATGGTGGGTGCATATCAGTGCACCCACTTCGTGTAGTCCCCGAGATTCGGTCTAGCTACGAGGCTGCGTGGCAGCCGGGGCAAATCTTCTCATATCTTTTGTTTGTGGCTTTTGTCGTGCCGGCTGTTGACTGGCTTCCTTGATGCAGAACGAGCCATCCTCAAAGCCGAGGCATTGGAGCTGCGTCATGCGCTCACGGATGTCCGGGGAAAACATGGCGAGATCATCGGCCAACGTGACCTACTAGGGCAAGAGCTAGAGGCCGAGTGGGCGGCGACCGAGGAGCTGAAGTCTGCCCATGTAACGGAGTTCGAAAGGCTCACCAGGGCACTCCAAAAGGAGGCGGTGGAGAAGGAGGACGCATCGAAGGCGTTGACTGTGAGAGGGCAGGGGGCAGAGACTGTTCGTGCTGACGTGGCTTGGCTCGAAGAGGAGCTTTGCAAGGCGGAGGCGGCAAAGGCAAATGTGGAGAAAGAGGCGGTCGGCATGCTCAAGCTCTTCCACGAGGTTGGAAAAGCCTTCTCCAGTAAGTACTTTGGTACTTCCTTGGTTGTATCCGGCTGGCGGCCGCCACTGGCTGTCGCTTTGCTTATGCTTTTCTTACTATCTTCATTCGTACAGAATACTGTTTGGACACTCAGCAGCGGGCGAAGCGATCCATTGCGTAGCACTGGGAAGATCTCCTTCAAGGCGGTGGTGAGGTGGACGAGGGTGCCCGCTAGGCGATGAAGGAGGTGGCCCTTGCCTATGAGGTTCGACTGACCCACATCAAGGTGTTCATTGAGTGGCCTCGGGAGGCTGGTAAGGATTTGATTAAGGTTCTTTGGCCTGGCCGGATGGTGCCAATCCTTGTCGGGTGGGTGGATAGGTGGCTTGATCATGCCATGGGGCGTTTCAATGCATCGATGGCCTCTGCAGTGCGGGCCGACGCCCGGATGGTGTTGTCCTTAACCCTCTCCTTGTATTCGAGCATCAACCTAGGCCAGCTGGCGACCGTGAAGTCGGAGGCGTAGAGCGACTTGGTGCTGCACAACGAGGTCCTCGCCCTTTGGGCCAACGAGCTTGCCAGCTACGCGTTTCTAGACGCATACTTGCTAGAACTGGGGGAGGACGGCACACCTGTCCCAGAGGATTAGTTCGGCGTCCCGCTCGGCTACGACGACAAGGAGGTTGGCTCCAGCTCAGCAGAGCCTCCTGCTGAAGATGTGGCGGGCAGGGTAGACGCCGGCGGGACTGCCACGTCCTCTGCATGAATGCCGATGCCACTAACTAACAATGCCGAAGTGCGCCAGTAGACTCCGCCAACGGGTAGCGCGAACATGGGCCAGCAACATCCGCCGGTAGGCGAAGCGAACATGGGCCAACAACATCGGCCAGCTGTCTAGGGCATTGCTTTTCTTGCTTTCCCTGTTTCACTTTTGTAATGAACAAGTACACCCACTAGGGGTGTATGGTTAATCTAATGCACTCTTGGCCTTGTGCCGCTATCTTTATTTAAGCATCTTTTTAGTTATCAAATTGTTGGTTATCGGCTGTCGGTCCCTTCGCCACTTTTACTTGCCTTAGCCATTTTCCCATTTGCTCCTGCTCCCTTTGCCTTTCATCCCGCCGGCCGGACGACCGGGTTGCGGTCTTTGGCAAGGTGGAGGAGTGGGCTGCGGGACAGAGGGGACATAGTACTTTGGATGCTTGCAAGTTCTGACCGGAGTGGACAACTTAGCTTAGTCGGACCCGGCCTGCCCCTTGGTTGTTTTTTCTATCCTCCTTGCCCCTTTGCTTGTGCTCCCGCTGGCTGGACAAAAACGTTGTGGTCTGTAGCCGGCCAGGGGTTAGTCTACATGGGTGAGGGCATAGTACTTAGCCGATCTTGGGAGCATCTAGGCGAGCCGACAAATCCCCAAGACGGCGGTATCAGTCCGGGGCCAGCTCGTAGAATGAGAAGAACATTGCAAAGACTTGATCGGAAGGACAGTCCCCGAGACTTGCTCAGGGTGTCTGTGATAGGTCCATTTTGCATCATGATTCTATATTGATATTTATTTCATTATGGGATGTTATTGCACGTTTTGGAACAATACTTATGCCTTTTCTCTCTTATTTTACAAGGTTTACATGAAGAGGGAGAATGTCGGCAGCTGGAATTCTGGACTGGAAAAGGAGAAAATCTCAGATAACTATTCTGCACAACTCCAAAAGTTCTGAAAATTTATGGAGAATATTTTTGGGATTAAGAGAAAATACTAGTGCAAGAATCAACCAAAGGGGGCCACCTGCAGGCCACAAGCCTGCTAGGCGTAGCCACCCCCCTAGCCACGCCTAGCAGGCTTGTGGGGCCTGTGGCTCCTCCGACGCCCATCTTCTCCTATATGAAGCGTGTTGGGGAACGTCGCACGGGAAACAAAAAATTTCCTACGCACATGTAAGTCTAACCATGGTGATGAACATCTACGAGAGGGAGAGTGGATCTACATACCCTTGTAGATCGCTAAGCGGGAAGCGTTAAGAAACGCGGTTGGTGTAGTCGAACGTCTTCGCGATACAAATCGCCGTGCGTCCCGCGATCCAATCATGATCCGTCCTGCGATCTAATCATGATCCATCCCATGAACTTGATCACGATCCGTCCCACGAACTTGATCACGATCCGTCCCACGAACTTGATCATGATCCTTCCGATCTAGCGCCGAACGGACGGCACCTCCCCGTTCAGCACACGTATAGCTTGATGACGATCTCCACCATCTTGATCCAGCAAGAAGGAGTGGAGAGTAAGAAGAGATCTCCGTAAGCGTGACGGCGCTCCGGCGATGGTGGTGGAGCTATTCCGGCAGGGCTTCGCCTAAGCACTCAGAAAACCGATCTAGAGGAGAAACTATGCACTAGAGGAACGGGTAGCACGTGGCTGAAAATTCTGTGCCAAAACCCTAAAATCCTCTAGTATATATAGGAGGATAGGAGGAGGAGGCTTGGCTACCAAAAAGCCAGCCCTTGGGTCGGCCAAAGTGGGGAGGAGAGGAGGACTCCTCCTCCAATCCTAGTAGGACTAGGATTCCTCCTTTTTTTGGCCGTTTCCCACCTTTTTCCCTTTGGGATTTTTCACCCAGCCGCATGGGCCTCTTGTGGTTTTTCCACCAGCCCACTAAGGGCTGGTTTCCACTCTCCCACAGCCCATGTAGCCTCTTGGGTCGAAATACTCCTCCCGGAGGCCTCCCGGTACACTACCGGCACTCCCGGTACACTACCGATGAGCCCAAAACTTTTCCGGCGACCAAAACAGGACTTCCTATATATGAATCTTTACCTCTGGACCATTCCGGAGCTCCTCGTGACATCCGGGATCTCATCCGGGACTCCGAACAACCTTTGGTCACCACCATACATAACTCTATACTACCGAAACGTCACCAAACCCTAAGTGTGCAGACCCTGCGGGTTCGCGAACTATGTAGACATGACCGAGACACCTCTCGGTCAATAACAAATAGCGGGCCCTGGATGACCATATTGGTTCCTACATATTCTACGAAGATCTTTATCGGTCGAACCTCTATGTCAAGGATTCAGTCAATCCCGTATAACGTTCCCTTTGTTTTTCGGTATGTTACTTGCCCGAGATTCGGTCGTCGGTATCTCCATACCTAGTTCAGCCTCGTTACCGGCAAGTCTCTTTACTCGTTCCATAATACAAGATCCCGTGGCTAACATTTAGTCACATTTCTTGCAAGACTTGTTTTGATGTTGTATTGCCTAGTGGGCCCTGAGATACCTCTCCGTCAAACGGAGTAACAAATTCCAGTCTTTATCCATGCCAACCCAACAGACACCCTCAGAGATACCTGTAGAGCACCTTTATAGTCACCCAGTTATGTTGCAACGTTTGATACACACAAGGCACTCCTCCGATGTCTGTGAGTTGCATGATCTCATGGTCATAGGAACGTATACTTGACATGCAGAAAACAGTAGCAATAAACTGAGACGATCATATGCTACGTTTGTAGTTTGGGTCTTGTCCATCACATCATTCTCCTAATGATGTGATCCCGTTATCAAATGACATCTCATGTCCATGGCTAGGAAACCTTAACCATCTTTTGATCAATGAGCTAGTCCATTAGAGGCATACTAGGGACATGGTTTGGTCTATGTACCCACACATGCATCTAAGTCTCCGATCAATACAATTATAGCATGGATAATAAACGATTATCATGAACAAGGAAATATGATAATAACTCATTTATTATTGCCTCCAGGGCATATTTCCAACAGTTTCCAACTTGACTAGAGTCAATAATCTAGTTCACATCACCATGTGATTCGCATTGTGATGAATCTAACACCCAATGAGTTCTGGGGCTTGATCATGCTTTGCATGTGAGAGAGGTCTTATAGTCAACGGGTCTGCGGCATTCAGATCCGTGTGTACTTTGCAAATATCTATGTCAAACTGTAAACACTGCTACCACACTCCACTTGGTACTATTCCGAATGGCTGCTCCACTATATGTATCCAGATTGCTACTACGGGTTATCCGGATTGGTGTTAAAGCTTGCATCGACGTAACTCTTTATGACAAACTCTTTATCACCTCCATAATCGAGAAATATCTCCTTAGTCTTTTAGTTACTAAGGATAATCTTGACCGCTATCCAGTGATCCACTCTTGGATCACTCTTGTACCCCTTGATGGAATCATGGCAAGGCACACACAGGTGCGGTACACAGCATGGCATACTATACAGAGCCTATGGCTAAGGCATAGGGGACGACATTCGTCCTTTCTCTTTCATCTGCTGTGGTCGAGCCTTGAGTCTCACTCAACTTCACACCTTACAAAGCAGGCAAGAACACTTCTCTCTGGCTAATCCATTTTGAACTCTTTCAAAATCTTGTCAAGGTATGTACTCATTGAAAGTCTTATCAAGCATCTTGATCTATCTTTGTAGATCTTGATGCTCAACAATTAGGTAGCTTTATTCAGGTCTTCCTTTGAAAATTACTTTCGAAACAACTGTTTATGCTTTCCAGAAATTCCACATTATTTCCGAATAGCAATATGTCATCCATATATACTTATCAGAAACTCTATAGTGCTCCCACTCACTTTATTGCAAATACAAGTTTCTCATAAACTTTGTATAGACTCAAAAACTTTGATCACCTCATCAAAGTGTATATTCCAACTCCGAGATGCTTGCTTCAGTTCATAGAAGAATCACTGAAACTTGCTCACCTTTTAGCATCCTTAGGACTGACAAAACCTTCTGGTTGTATCACATACAACCTTTCCTCAAGTAAACCGTTAAGGAAATGATGTTTTGATATCCATCTGCCAGATTTCATAATTGAAAAATGCAGCAACTGCTAACATAATTCCAACAGACTTTAGCATCGCTACGAGTGAGAAAGTCTCACCGTAGTCAACTCCTTGAACTTGTTTGTAAACTTCTTTGCAACAAGTCGAGCTTTACAAATGGTGACATTTACTATGAGTGTCTGTCTTCATTTTAAACATCCACTTGTACTCAACGACCTGCCGTCCAACGAGAAAGTCTACCAAAGTCTATCCTTGGTTTTCATACATGGATCCTTTCTCAGATTTCATGGCCTCTAACCATTTGTCGGAATCCGGGCCCATCATTGCTTCTCCACAGCTCGTAGGTTCATCGTTGTCCAACAACATGAACTCCAAAACAGGGTTGTCGTACCGCTCAGGAGCAGTACACATCCTTGTCGACCTACGAGGTTTGATAGTAACTTGATCTGAAGCTTCATGATCATCATCATTAACTTTCTTCAACTAGCATAGGCTTCACAGAAACAAATTCCTGCGCTGCGCTACTTTCTGGTTGAACAAAGGTTCGACAACCTCATCAAGTTCTATCTTCCTCCCACTCAATTCTTTACAGAGGAACTCTTTCTCGAGAAAGGATCCAGTTTTAGCAACAAACACTTTATGCTTGGATCCGAGATAGAAGGTTTACCCAACTGCCTTTAGGGTATTCTATGAAGATGCATTTGTCCGCTTTGGGTTCGAGCTCATTAGGTGAAAACCTTTTTCACATAAGTGTTGCAGCCCCAAACATTAAGAAATGACAGCTTAGGTTTCTATCAAACCATAATTCACACGGTGTCATCTCAACAGATTTAGATGGTGGCCTATCGAAAGTGAATGTAGTTGTCTGTAATGCATAACCCCAAAATTATAGTAACAAAATGATAAGAGACGTCATAGCATGCACCATATCCAATACAGCATGACTATGACGTTCGGACATACCATCACACTATGGTGTTCCAGGTGGCGTGTGTTGTGAAACAACTTTCACATTGTCTAAAGTTATATGCCAAACTCGTAACTCAGATATTCACCTCCACGATCATATCACAGATATTTTAATCTTCTTGTCACGATGATCTTAAACTTCACTCTGAATTTGCTTGAACTTTTCAAATGATTCAGACTTGTGTTTCATTATGTAAACATACACTATATCTACCCAAATCATCAGTGAAGGCATGAAAATAACGGTATCCACCGCATGCTACAAGACTCATTGGATTGCATACATCAACATGTATCATTTCCAATAAATCACTTGCCTGCTTCGTCAAACCAGAAAACGGGGACCTTAGTGATCTTGATCAAGAGGGATGGTTCGCATGTCGAAACCGATTCGAAATCGAATGAGTCCAAAGATCCAGCAACATGGAGTTTCTTCATGTGTTTTATACCAATATGACATTTAGCGGCAGTGCCACAAGTATATGGTACTATTATTATTAACTTTGTATCTTTTGGCATCAATGTTATGAACATGAGTATTACTATGATCAAGATTCAACAAACCATTCTCACTGGGTGCTTGACCATTGAAGGTACTATTCATGTAAACAGAATAACCATTATTCTCTAATTTAAATGAATAACCGTGTTGCAATAAACACGATCCAATCACATTCATTGCTCAACGCAAAACACCAAATAACATTTATTTAGGTTTGTCACTAATCCCGAAAGTAGAGAGAGCGTGCGATGTTGATCACATCAACCTTGGAAACATTTCCAACAGACATCGTCGCCTCACACTTAGCTAGTATCCGTTTATTCCGTAGCTTTTACTTCGAGTTACTAACATTTAGCAACCGAAGCGGTATCCAATACCCAGGTGCTACTAGGAGTACTAGCAAGGTACACATCAATAACACGTATATCAAATATACTTCTGTCGACTTTCCCAGCCTTCTTATTTACCAAGTATCTAGGGTTGTTCCGCTTCAGCGACCGTTCTCCTCATAATCGAAGCACTTAGTCTCGGGTTTGGATTAGACTTTGGGTTGCTTCACTGGAGCTACAACTGACTTGCTATCCATGAAGTTTCCCTCCGTGCTCTTGCCCTTCTCGAAACTAGTGGTTTGACTAACCATCAACACTTGACGCTCCTTCTTGATTTCTACCTTCGCGGTGTCAAACATCGCGAACAACTCAGGGATCATTATTTCTATCCCTCGCATTTTATAGTTCATCACCAAGCTCTAGTAGCTTAGTGACACTGACTTGGAGAACTATTTATATCACTATCTTATCCGGAAAGATCAACTCCCACTCGATTCAAGCGATTGTAACACCCAGACAATCTGAGCACATGCTCAATGATTGAGGTATTCTCCTTCATCTTGCAGGCAAAGAATCTTGTTGGAGATCTCATCTCGCAACACGGGCACGAGCCTGAGATCCTAATTTTAGCTCTTAGAACATCTCATATGTTCCATGACGTTCAAAACGTTTCGGAGCCTCAATTCTAAGCCGTAATGCATGACGCACTAAACTATCAAGTAGTCATCAGAACGTGCCTGTCAGATCTTCACAACATCTACAAATGACGTTAGAGGGGTTGGCGCACCGAGCAGTGCATTAAGGACATAAGCCTTCTGTGCAGCAATGAGGACTATCCTCAGATCACGGAGCCAGACTGCAATATTGCTACCATCATCTTTCAACTCTATTTCTCTAGGAACATATAAACATTCAAGGGAGCTACAGCGCGAGCAAGTAATCTACAACATAATTTGCAAAGACACTACTGACTATGTTCATGATAATGAGTTCAATTAATCAAATTACTTAAGAACTCCCACTCAAATTGACATCCCTCCAGTCATCTGAGTGATACATGATCCAAATTGACCAACTCAAGTCTGATCATCACGTGAGTTGAGGTGGTTACAATGGTGAACATCATCATGTTGATCATATCTACTATATGACACATGTTCGACCTTTCGGTCTCCTGTGTTCCGAGGCCATGTCTGTACATGCTAGGCTCGTCAAGTTTAACCCGAGTGTTCCACGTGTGCAACACTGGCTTGCACCCGTTGTATGTGAACGTAGAGTCTATCACACCCAATCATCACGTGGTGTCTCAACACGACGAACTTTCGCAACGGTGCACACTCGGGGAGAACACAATTCATCTTGAAATTTAAGTGAGGGATCACCTTATAATGCTACCATCTTCCTAAGCCAAACAAGGTGCATAAAAGGATTAACATCACATGAAAATCATAAGTGACATGATATGGCCATGAACTTGTGCTTTTGATCTCCATATTGAAAGCACCGACATGATCTCCATCGTCACCGACAAGACACAATGATCTCCATCATCTTGATCTCCATCAACGTGTCGCCATCGGGGTTGTCGCGCCCAACATGCTTCTACTACTATTGCTACCGTTTAGCGATAAAGTAAAGCATTACATATCGCTTAATGATTGACACGCAGGTCATACAATAATTAAAGACAACCTATGGCTCCTGCCGGTTGCCGTACTCATCGACATGCAAGTCGTGATAATCTATACATCACATGATCATCTCATATATCACATATATGACATCATGTAATTGGGCATATCATATCACAACATACACTGGAAAAACAAGTTAGACATCCTCTAATTGTTGTTGCATGTTTTACGTGGCTGCTACGGGTATCTAGCAAGAACAATTCTCATCTACGCAAAAACCACAACGGTGATACACTAGTTGCTTTTCAACCTTCTCAAGGACCGCCTTTGTCAAATCCGATCGAACTAAAGTGAGAGAAACTAGCACCCGCAAGCCATCTATGCAACAAGTTGCGGTCGAGGGAACCGGTCTCTCATAAGCGTACGAGTAATGTTGGTCCGGGCCGCTTCATCTCACAATACCGCTGAACCAAAATCTGAGCAAGGGAGGACATGGTGAAAGATCATATGTTCAGATCCTTTATGATAATTAATACTCCTCTGATCTTGAACATGAACATGTTTCGTGAGTAGTTATGTTTGTTCCTGAGGACATGGGATAAGTCTTGTTATAAGTAATCATGTGAATTTGGTATTCGTTCGATATTTTGATGAGATGTATGTTGTCTCTGCTATAGTGGTGTTATGTGAGCGTCGAATACATAATAGTTCACCATTATTTCGGCCTAGGGGAAGGCACTAGGAAGTAATAAGTAGATGATGGGTTGCTAGAGTGACAGAATCTTAAATCCTAGTTTATGTGTTGCTTCGTAAGGGGATGATTTGGATCCATATGTTTCATGCTGCAGTTAGGTTTACCTTAATTCTTCTTTGGTAGTTGTGGATGCTTGCGATAGGGGTTAGTCATAAGTGGTATGTTTGTCCAAGTAAGGGAAGCACCCAAGCACCGGTCCACCCACATATCAAATTATCAAAGTAACGAACGCGAATCAAATGAGCATGATTAAAACTATCTTGACAGAAATTCCCATGTGTCCTCGGGAGTGTTGTGCTTTATATAAGAGTTTGTCCATGCCCGTGCTTTGCTACAAAAAGGATTGAGCTACCTTGCTGCACCTTTGCTACACTTGTTAATTGTTACATGTTACACCGATAATTTCAGTGTTTGCAGAGAATACATTACTAGAAACCGCTTGTCATTTCCTTCTGCTCCTCGTTGGGTTTGACACTCTTACTTATAGAAACGACTACCATAGATCCCCTATACTTGTGGGTCATCAGTCGACTACACATTAATTGCACAAAAGGAGGTGATGTATACATAGACTGGCTTCAACTATAAAATAAACGGAGGAGCTCCACGTTCCACGGGCGCTCCGTCTCGGTGACGGAGGTGTCCCTCTTGTTCTTTTTGGCCTTCTATTCGTTGATCATATAGTACGCGTTGTTTCTCAGCACCTTGTGGATGATGAATGGGCCCTCCCAAGGGGAGGACGGGTTGTCCGCTGGATCAGTCGGAGCACCAGGTCGCCCTCTCGGAGCGAGAGGGGCTTGACCCGCCGGTTGTGATAGCAGTGTGGTCCCTCCTGGTAGATGGCCGCTCTGTACAGGGCAAGTTCACGTGCATACTCGAGGGTATCAATGTTGTCTTCTCGCTCTTCCTTTTTGTTAGCCTCCATGTAGAGGGTGACTCGCTACGAGTCGAACTCGACATTTGTGGGGACGATCGCGTCCGTCCCATAGACCAAGAAGAAGGGGGTGAAGCCGGTCGACCGGTTGGCGTGGTCCGTAGGCTCCAAAGCACAGCGGGCAGTTCTTCGATCCAGGCGCCAGTCGAGCACTCGAGCGGTTCGATCAACCATGGCTTGAGGCCGGCCAGGATTATGCCATTGGCCCGCTCTGCCTGGTTGTTCGACTATGGGTGGGCCAAGGATGTGAGGTCCAGCTGGATCCCTTGTGCCTCACAGTAGCGAGCTAGAGAGCCTTTGGCAAAGTTGGTGTCGTTGTTGGTGATGATGTTTTTTGGTAGGCCATAGTGGATGGCGATGTCCTTAATGATAGTGACGACAGTGAGGCTGACGAGCTTTTTGATTGGCCTGGTCGCTATCAACTTAGTGAATTGGTCGAAAGCCACAAAGAGATGTGTCACGCTGCTCTGGGCGGTTCTGAACAGGCGCTCCATGTCCAGGCCCTAGACGGCAAAGGCCCATGTGACCGGGATGATTTGTAGGGCTGCAGCCGGCTGGTGGCTTCGAGCCTTGAAGCACTGACTATCGTTAAACTTGTCGACCAGGTCCTTAGCATCCTCATGGGCGGTCAGCCAGTAGAAACCATGACAGAAGGCTTTGTCCACCAAGGCGTCTAAGGCGGCATGATGACCACACTGGCCCTGGTGGATGTCTTGGAGGATCTCGCGGCCCTTCTCCCTCTCGACGCAGCGCTAGAACACTCCCATCACGCTGCGCTTGGCCAGTTCATTGTTGATGATGGCATACGTGGTAGACCATCATTGGATTTGATGGCCCTCGACCTTGTCGATGGGCAGCTCGCCGCTTACGAGGTAGTTGAGGAAAGGCTTTTCCCAAGACGGAGCTATGACCACCTTTGGGACGACCGTCACCTCTGGGCCCGCTTGGGAGGGACCGGCAGCCCCCAGGCTAGCTGACACAGTCTCCGAGACGGACGGGGCCGTCCTCTATTCCCTGGTGGCAGCTCCTGGAGAAGTCCCCAGGCCGACTCGATTAGTCCCTGGGTCCATGCCGACAGCCTCCAGGCCAGGTGCAGCAGTCCTTGGGCTGGCTGGAGTAGTCCCCGGGTCGATGCTGGCAGCCCCTAGTCCGGTCGGAGCTATCCTCGGGCTGGAGCCGACAACCCCCAGGCCAGGTGGAGCGGGAGGCCCCAGATCAGCCGAAATGAAGATGGACTTGGAGTCCGAAGATGGCGTGACAGATGGTTTACGCAAGTGCCCTAGGGATACGCCGACTAGGATGAATTGCCGACTGGACTCGATCTTGGGCAAGTGTGTCGGTGGCCTCTTTTTTGGCACGAAGGACGTGACGGATTTCACAGCCTTTGAATCAGCCCATCAGTTATTGGACCAAAAAATGGTAGCTAGCCATGTTTGCGTCCCTGGCATTTCAGTCGCGAGAGACTTGCTGCACCACCGGGTCGGAGTCGCCGAAGCACAAGATGCGTTGGAACCCAACCTCCCTGGCCAGCTGGAGGCTGAGGGTGAGCGCTTCATACTCCACCACATCGTTCAAGGGGGCAAAGTGGATCTGGAGGACGTACTGCAGACGGTCCCCTTCAGAGAAGAGAGGATGATGCCGGCTCCAAGGCAAGTGTGCATCTTTGATCTGTCGAAGTGCATGCGCCAATGGGTGAAGTCGGGAGGCCGTGGCAGGTACTCCATTTCCGCCCAGTCAACGAGGAAGTCTGCCAATTCCTGAGACTTGATGGCCATGCAGGACTCGGACGGGATGTGGTGATCGCCCAACTGGATGGCCCACTTGGCGATCCGGCCAGCTGCATCCCTATTGCCCACGATCTCCCCGAGGGGAGCGGTGCTCACCTGTTGGAGATATGCCCTAGAGGCAATAATGTATGATGATATTTCCTATGTGTTTATGAATAAAGATAGTCTTTGGGCATTATCATTGATGTGTATTAACAAGTATGTGACTTGTTTGTGAGACTATGCATTGTATGATGACTGTCCTAAATGGTTCCTAGTCGAAAGGGCTATGTGGACACGCAACTAGTCAGACTAGCATATAACACGGTGGATGGTCCGGTCTCACTGACCATGTAGCATTGGATGCTAGCCGGATAATATCGACTCAGAAAGGTCTGGTCAGATTTGACGTAGTCGGATCCAAGTCGAGATAAGGTCCGAGTTGGACAGACCCAACTACGAGACGCAGCGATAGGTCATCTGTGAGTCTATAGTACAACATATGTTCTATGTCCTAAGACCTGAGCTGGCACATGTACTCAGGATGGTGACAGACTTGCTTTGGGCCAACCAAACGATACTCCATGACTGGGTAGTTACAAAGGTAGGTTTCAGGCTTGTCCAGACCCAGGCTACGAGACATGGTCGAGCAAGATGGGATTTGCCCCTCCGATCAGGAGAGATATACTCTGGGCCCCTCGGGTGATCTGACTTGGATAAGCATGGCCATGGGATGAGGATTATGAGATAATCTGAATGTTGGTCGAATTCACCGGAACAATAAAGAGGGTGTGCTGCAACAAGGATGACCATATTGCCTTGTGCACGACAACATATATCATGTGGCAAAGGGAACAGAAGTGTGAAGTATAGGTTCGCCTAACCAGCTTCATCGGACACTTGGAGTCGACACGTATTGCTAGAGGCCGCTACCGACTGGTCGAGTCGAATGTCATATGACTCACACCCAAGTGGACGAGAACCTAAAGGGTCACACACTTAAGGGAAGGAACACATGGGCTTTAGGATCCGTGCGAGACCCAAGAGTTTAGTCCGCGCCGGATGCCTATATATGGTGGAGGTGCGGCACACCCATCTGGTTGATTGCTTCAGTGCCATCATCAGGGTTTGCATGTGTTGCGAAAAGCCACCTCCACTCGCCACCGACTATGTGATCGGACCTAGCAGTCCGCCGCACAGTGTGTTCCTCCTGCACGCGCGGATACCGTTAGAGGCGGTGCACTTGCACCGCTCCAGCAAACCTGTCCGCGGGATCCAGCAGACCGGTTGTTTGAGGGAGATCGGACCGGCTGCTCGAGGGAGAACGGGTGAGGAGGAGATAGACCACACGGACGCGCTGCCCCACCTCTACTTCTGCTGTACGACACTGCGCGCCTAGTGGTAATGATCTGTGATCCACCTCCATAGCATGTTCTTGGATGTTCTGCGCGTAGGAAAAATTTAATTCGCATGCGATGCACCTACGGTAGAACCCAACATCACCACTGTAATGGGGTGGTCCTGGAAGTAGGGTTTGAGATTCCAAGCCACCAAGAACACGCGAGAGCACATCTTTTGGTAGTGAGGGTAGTTCTGCTTCTAGGCGGACAAAACCTCGCTTAGGTAGTAGACCGACCGCTGGACTTATCGGGCTCGGTGTCACGCCCAAGATGCACGCCTATCCATTTAAGGCACGAGGGCCTTGCAAAGGATAGATGTGCATCTTGTCGTTCGCAAGTATAGCATCATTGCATCATACATTACAAAAGAGAAGAGTCTACAAGTTTGGCTTACACTCGCCACATACTAACTTACAATTCCACATCAAGTTCAAATCATCAAGATGAAGACAGGGTCTGACTACGGACGAAATCAAACGATAAAATAGATGCAAATCACACTATCTCGCTATTCCCAAGATCATGACCGTGGTCCCCTGCTCATCCGGGTAAGTCACGTACATCCTGCCTCTTTCCTCGTCATATTCCCACTGGAGCTGGGTCAGATCATCCTGCACGTACTCATCTGTACCTGTACCTGGAGTGTTGTAGTAAACTGTGAGCCACAAGGACTCGGCAATCAAGCTCCCGGGTACCAAGACTATTCAAGCTTAAAGGTTGGGATGTGGTATGTGTTTAGTTTGCAGCAGCACTAAGCATATATGGTGGCTAACTTACGTAACAAGAACATCAATATGAGTGACCTACGATGAGCGATCGAATCTAGTATGACCTCTATGAGATCCTGAACGCTTACTTACGTCAATCATAACCCCACCGTGTTCTCTCTCGGATCATGTTCACGAGCAGAGATGATCACGGTTACTCACACAGTTGGTGTATTTCATTAGAGTTTACTTCAAGTTTACTATAATCGGGTGTTAAACAAATATCCAAGTTGCCACATAACTACGGGCATGGCTTTCCGAAAGATTTGACCCTGCAGGGGTGCTCCAACTAATCCATCACAACTTAACCACACTCCGCGGGAATAGCCTCGACCATGGATCTCGTGGTCATCATAGGTAATTCCAAAGGAATTCCAACACCTCGAGAAAACACGAAGAAAGTCAGAGTCCACACGCAAGACACTCGATAAAGGTAAAACAAATCCAGCAAGACCATTCGACATGTCGATGAACCCGATAAGAGCCGCGTATCTCGTTCTCAGGACACGACGGATAAGCGAAGCATACATGGGCCTGATAGAAATCTCCCAAGTTGCCCTGGGTTTGCCCAGCACAGTGCTCTAGTTTGGACCAACACTCATGAGGAGCACTGGCCCGAGGGTTGATTAATTATCCACGGGGTTACAAATCCCTATGCAAATTTGATTAAGTTAATAAGAAAATGTGGTACCAATGTTGGGTCTTGCCAGACAAGTTTTAATCTCAACCGAATAAACAAGGGGGTCCCCATAACAACCCCGAGCATGTTAGGAGCGCAAAGTATGGAAAACATAACACCGGTAACAAGAAACTATGGCGGTAACAGCGGAACAAATCACCTAGCAAAAGGCCAAGCCTTGCACCAATACCAAGATATATATGTGCATTAAATTAAATAACAGATAATATTGTGATATTTCCAAATCCATGTTATCACATGGAACAACCTGCAGCTGCAACTAAGAACGCTATAAGAGGGGCTGAGCAGCGGTAACTTAGCCAATCAAAGGTTTGCGAGGAGGTGGAGGGTTAGAGGCTTTCATGGCAATTAGGAGGCTGAAATCAAGTGGTAGGTAGCACAATTGTAACGTTAAGAGTGAGAATCTAGCAAGCCAATATAGTATGGGGATCCGGGTACGATCATCTTGCGTGTTGGTTCTTCAGCGGAACAAGTAGCGAGATCCTCGTAGTGGTACTCTCCTGGGTCCTCGTACTCAGTATCAACACTCGCGTCTACCCAAGAGAAACATCAACAATAAACCTCCAACCAAGGTGCAATGCACAACCAAGATGATGCATGATTCATTTATGAAGAATTAAACATGGCAATCCAAAACTATTCATGTTTCACATGCAAGGATTGGTTATTAATGAATCTGGACAGAACCTCATGTTAAGTTGTTTACACATGCATGAACATGGAAAATATGGATGCATCATGCAGAATCGCTAGAAATGCATATAAAGAATGCAAGAAACGAAGTTACGGTTCTCACGATACGCTCACGACAAGTACGAAGGCGAAACATAAGACAACCAATACCATGGGCTAATTCTTGGCATTACAAGGTAGCCATTGGTTAGGCAATGAAAAACCAACCACAATAGACTCAAAGATCAATCAATTCCATGGAGTATAGCTCCCACAAGTCACAAAACAGTAAAACAAATAATCTTCCACAAAACAGCAACATAGCAACTTACACAGCCCACAACTTGAGCTACAGGAATCCTAAAGCCACAAACAAGGTATTGACAAAAACTACATAACATGCTTATTAAATTATCAAACTACAAAATCTGCAAAGGAGGCAGACATAAATAAGCATGAAGCTAGCAAGTAGGTATGATGAAATAGTTTTCTGTGACTTGGTGCAAATAATAGTTTTCTGGAATCTGAGTTAATCTGGTAGCATGTTGACAGCATACTTTAAAGGTGCTAGATACCACCTCATGGCATGAAAATTAACAGGGTGGTAGTAGACAACATCTACTCCAAAATACTACCACTGAGCATGATCTAATTCACAACACGCCATAAAAATTAACAGGGTGGTAGTAGACAAGATACCAACCACTCGACATGCCATAAAAATTAACAGCAGATTCCCAGACTTAGAAATATTAAGCATCTTGAAAATAGAAACATCAAGTTAGCTACTTTGCAGCATGTTTCCCACTTATATGGGTGATTCTCATGTAAAAAAATACCATGGCATAATAGGCATAAAACACTAGCACTTCCTAGTTGGCATATACCCCAAAGCAAGCATGGATTAAATCATGCAAAAATGACAAAGTAGCATCACAACAGAAAATGACAGTTTTATAAACTTGCTCAAAAGTGAAATCTGAAAGAACCAATGGATTCATTGGCTCTTTCTACCCCAATATCATGTGTCATACTCATATGTTCACGTGAAACAACATGGCACAAATTACGAGCAAGCAAACATCATCCACTCTTATAAGTGGAATATTACCCTAAATGGACATGAGAAAATATGATCATAACCAGATTTAGAAACTTAGTTTAACATGGAAATGAACTACAAACCTACAAACATGAATAACCAACAAGGGTATGGCAAGTGGGGGAAAAGACCCACTTGTCACACACACACACACTCTCTCTAAACACACACACTACAAAGCAAGCACACACATGCTCTATATATGCCCAAGGACATATGAGCACAATACAACCATGAGCATACCACCCATGAGGGGGTGTTCATCCACACACACACTCTCATGCCCATATATTCATAATGCATATAGGCACACACACACACACTCACACTCACAAGTGCACTAGGCACATACACTCACATACATGCTCATAAATAAACAGAAAAGAAAAACCACCAACCCTACTTGCATCTACAAACACGTATACATATATAGCAAGGATGAAAACAAAAAAACAAAGAAAACAGAATCAAACAAAAGGGGGAGGGGTTAGGGTTCGAACCCACAACCTCCTGGTTGTTTCCCCCGAGCCATACCACTCTGCTACGGCTGCGACTGATAACAGAGGGGGCTCGGCTGCACTAGAACACACACACACACACGCGCTGTTCTCTGACGAAACTGACGAACAGAGCAACTACGGTGACAAGAAACAGCGGTGATGCTACACGGCGGCACAAGGGGTCTCCGGCGAGGCAATCGGGCGCGCACGCTAGGGGAATCTACGGGGAGGTGTTCCCTGCTTGCCTCGTGACAAGGGGAACAAAGACAAGGCCCTCAAGGCCCTGCCTTGCAGAACGGCGGTGATGAGCGGCTACGCGATGGTGCACTAAGCTACGGCAACAGGAGGGCATGACGCAGCTCACGAAGGGGAAACGACGACGAGCCGGACGCGTGAACGGGAAGGAGAGGTGGAGACGCGGCGACGACGAAGAGGAAGGAGGTCGGCGACGGCCTACTCCTTGCGGATGACAGCAATGGCAATCGGCACCGCGGGGAGGTGCTCCTCACCTCCTAGCGGCGGGAATGGAACACCGGAATGATCCCCAAGCTCCACGCCATCACCACCGTGGACAAGGCCCACCGGAGACACGGCGACGGCGGTGAAGACGACCGGCGGGGACTCTGCTTCTCTCTGAACCTCACTGCGCTCTGAATTCCTTACCTGACATGGGGGAAGAAGAGAGGAGGGAGAGGAATAAAGAGGGAGATGGGAGCTGTGGTGGTGAAGGGAGAGAGGAAGCATAGCGGAGGGGTACGCATGCCGAGGGGGGCCTAAATACCCATGGGCTGACGGTGACGAATGGCGCAAAAGCAGACGGCGGAGGCGCTCCCTCTCTGCTCTCACTGACAGAGACGAACGGGAGCATGTAGCCGTTCCTCAAGCGGGCTGGGTCGCAGTAAGGAAAGGCCCATCTCTAGCACTCACTCTCGCAAACAAATAAACAAAGAAGTTTTTATCTTTTTAAAACACCACAACACAAGGGATAAAACCTGAAGATAAAATAAAGGATTTTTGGGCAGAACAAAATTACTTTTGCAAAGAAAATAAATTGCACTATTTAATTAAAATATTAAGATGAATTTTAGGACAAGTAGTTTAAATATTTTTCAAATAGGCAGCCCCCTGTTATTTAAATTACACAAATACATAAAGCTCAAAACAATAAAAGACCAACACTCACATGCTCAAAACATATTAGGCTAGCACTTGAACATTTTTAAATAATTTAAATAGCAACTTAATTCTGTTTACGAAATAAAATGAAATAAAAAGGGGGTATTGGAAGGTTTGTTTGAAAAGAAAAGAGAGGGGAAAAGGAAGGAGGGTTGCATCACCAGAACCCAAAGCACATCACACGACACAAGAACACACCCACAACAAACCACAAGATACAAGGTCACTTCACAACTAGGCATGGCATGATGAATGCATGATGCATGATGCATGAATTCAAAACAAAGCATGGCATGACAAGGTATGATTCATTCATAAAGCTCATGACACAAGGCTCATACAAGAGATTACATGCCAATAAAGGTAGGGACATCACTTGGGCTGTCACAACTCTCCCACACTACAAGAGGATCTTGACCCGAGATCTAGGAACGAAAGAAGTACGGAAATTCAGAACGGAGAAGGTCCCCGTGTTCCCAAGTAGCTTCTTTGTCAGAAGGATGATACCACTTCACCTTGAGGAAATTGATAGACTTTTTGCGAGTCTTACGCTCAGTTTCTACAAGAATTGCAACTGGATGCTCATGATAAGAGAGATCTTCTTGGAGATCGATGTCTTGGAGGTCAATGGTTCGCTCAGGAGTCTTGAAGCATCTCCAGAGCTGAGAAACATGGAGGACATCATGGACATTTGCGAAATGTGGAGGAAGCTCTAGTTGATATGCAAGTCCGCCTCTCTTGCCAACAACTTGTAAAGGACCAACAAAACGAGGAGATAGCTTCCCTTTAATTCCAAACCGTTGAGTGCCCTTCATGGAAGAGACTTTGAGATAGACTGGATCATCCACTTGAAAGGAAACATCCCAATGTTTGCTATCGTAATAGCTCTTCTGTCAGGACTGAGCTGCTTTGAGGTTCTCATAAATGACATGCCACATTTCTTCTACTTCAGTGATCATGTCATTGCCCAATATCTGACGCTCACCGGTTTCAGACCAGTTAAGCAGGGTACGACACTTCCTGTCATAGAGAATCACAAAAGGGGCCTTGCCTAAGCTAGCTTGAAAGCTATTGTTGTATGAGAATTCAGCATATGGAAGGCAGTCTTCCCATTTCATGCCGAACAAAATCACACAGGCTCTAAGCATATCTTCAAGGATCTGATTGACTCGCTCAACTTGACCACTTGTCTGTGGATGGAACGCAGTGCTAAAACGGATCTTGGTACCCATAGCAGTCTGGAAGGACTTCCAAAACTTGGAAGTAAAGAGGCTTCCACGGTCAGAAGAGATGAGCTGAGGAATACCATGCAAAGACACTATCCTTGACGTATACAACTCTGCAAGCTGAGCTGCCAAGATAGATTCTTTGACTGGTAGAAAATGAGCAACTTTTGACAGCTTGTCGATAACCACAAAGATGGCATCAGTGCCTCTCTTGGACTTGGGAAACCCGGTGACGAAATCCATCTCCACATGATCGAATTTCCACTTCGGGATAGGCAAAGGCTGAAGAAGACCTGCTGGACGTTGGTGCTCTGCCTTCACTCTACAACAAACATCACACTCGTTCACGAACTGAGCAATTTCACGTTTCATGCGAGTCCACCAGAAGGTTTGCTTGAGATCCTGATACATCTTGGAGCTGCCTGGATGAATGGATAGAAGAGAATTGTGTGCTTCGTCCATGACAACCTTTTTGAGATCACCTTTTGGAACCACAAGACGGTCCTCAAAGAACAAGGTATCTTTGACATCAACGCGAAAGCACTTATACTTCGGAATGCTCTTGGCCACACCTTTGTTCACTTTCTTCACCATAGCGTCAAGAAGCTGCGCTTGGTGAACCTGATCTTCCAGAGTCGGAGAAACTTGAAGATTTGCAAGAAATCCTTGCGGAATCATCTGAAGGTTGAGCTTGCGGAAGGCTTCACAAAGCTCAGGTTGAAGAGGCTTCAAGATGAGACTATTGCAGTACGCCTTATGGCTGAGCACGTCTACAATGACATTTGCTTTTCCAGGAGTATACTCAATGCTTGGATTGAGGTCCACAAGCATTTCCACCCAACGAGACTGTCGAAGATTGAGATTGGGTTGAGTGAAAATGTACTTCAAGCTCTTGTGGTCGGTGTACACCTCAACTGGTCTACCCAACAACAAATGCCTCCAAGTCATTAGAGCATGCACAACTGCCGCCAACTCAAGATCATGAGTGGGGTAGTTCTTCTCGGCAGGCTTCAACTGACGCGAGGTATAAGCAACAATCTTCTTTTCTTGCATCAGAACACCACCAAGGACTTGGAGAGAAGCATCACAGAATACTTGGAAAGGCTTTGACTGCTCAGGAGGAACAAGAACTAGAGCTGAAGTCAGTCTCTGCTTGAGCGTATTGAACGCCACATCACACTCAGGAAACCAAACATACTTGACACTCTTCTGGAGGATATTGGATTGAGGCTTAGCAATTTGAGAGAAGTTCTCCATGAATCTTGTGCAATAACTCGCAAGCCCGAGGAAACTCCGAAGCTGCTTCACATTCTGAGGAGGTTCCCACTTCAAGATTGCCTCAACTTTCTTAGGGTGCACTTTAATTCCCTCGGTAGAGATCACATGCCCAAGGTAAACCACTTCATTGAGCCAAAACTCACACTTGGAAAACTTGGCATAGAACCGATGCTCCCTTAACTTGTCAAGCACAAGGTGGAGATGCTCTGCATGCTCTTCTTCTGTCTTCGAGAACAGAAGGATATCCTCCAGATAGACCAAGACGAACTCATTCTTGAAAGGAGAGAAAATGAAATTCATCATTCTGAGAAGGTTGGAGGAGCATTAGCAAGACCAAACAACATGACGTGTACTCATAAGAGCCAAAACTCGTTCTGAAAGCGGTATTAGGAATGTCTTCCTCGCGAATGCGAGTCTGATGATAACCCATGCGAAGATCAAGCTTCGAGAAAACCTTGGCACCTTTCAGTTGTTCAAACAACTCATTGATGTTGGGAAGTGGTTACTTGTTTCTGATTGTCTTCTTGTTCAATGGACGGTAGTCAACACAAAGACGATCCATGCCATCTTTCTTCTTGACAAATAAAACACCACAACCCCATGGAGAAGAACTTGGTCTGATCAGACCTAGACGTTCTTGCTCATCTAGCTGCTTCTTCAACTCTTTCAGCTCTTTGGGGCCAAGTTTATACGGGCGCTTGCAGACCGGTTCAGTTCCGGTCTTGAGATCAACCACGAACTCGACTGGCCGGTGCGGAGGCATTCCTGGCAATTCTTTTGGAAATACATCTTCATACTCACAAACCACCGGAATTTGAGAAATCACCGAGATTTCACCCTTCTCATTAAGAGCAAAGAGACGGATAGTGTCATCGCGAGCTGTGAAAATAATCACATCTTCTGAAGGATGAGTCAACTTGACTTCTTTTGCTTTGCAATCAATATAAGCCTTATTCATAGCCAGGAAGTCCATGCCCAAAATGAGATCAATATCGGAATTGCCGAGAACAATAGGAGAACCCAAAAAAGAATAATTGCCCATCTTGACAGAAACATCCAGAACCACCTTTTTAGCGCTCATGAGAGTGTCGGGCGAAACAACACGCAAAGCCTTACCCAAATATTCAAAATCAAAATCATGCTTGACGAAGAATGCTTTAGACATGAATGAATGCGATGCTCCAGAATCAAACAAAACTTTTACAGGAAAATCATTAACTGAGAGATTACCCATGATCACTTGAGAACAATCATTTGCCTCTGCTGCATTCACCATATTCACTCTTGCGGACTTGGGGTAATGCTTCACCATAGCATTGCCTGGAGGCTTGACATGAGGAGGAGGCGGAAGACGCCGCTGGTTGCACTTGTTTGCATAGTGACCCTTCTGGCCACACTTGTGACAAGTCACCTCAGAAAGTGGATGAACATTGCCTGGAGGAGGAACAAGAAGTGCCTTGGACGCCTGGGGTCTCTGCTGGAATCTTGGGTTGGGTGGGTGGGAAGAACCACGACCACCGAACTGCTTCTGCTGTTGAGGAGGACAAAACGGAGGAGGATTTGGCACCCAATACTTCTACTGCTTGGGAACTATCTGAGAGCTGGAAGAAGATGAATATGAATCCCTCGAATTCTTCCTTGAGTTTTACAACTTGAGCTGAGTTGCCTCGACCTTCAAAGCCATGTTGTAGAACTTATCAAACTCACGAGGCTCTTGAAGAACTAGGCCTTGCAGAAGCTCATCCTTGAGACCACCTTTGAACTGATAGATCATAGCCTTGTCATCTGGAACATCTTGCTTAGCATAACAGGCTAGATTCTGGAACTCGACGTTGTACTGGTAGACAAAATTGCTTCCCTACTTCAGGTGCCTGAACTTCTCACGCATCTCCTCGACAAAGCTTGTCGGAATGTAATGAGCCCTGAAGTCACGACGGAAATCGTCCCAAGTAACAACACGATCGCCCCTGGAATCCTTGTACTGCTGCTCCCAATCAACTGCTTGACCCTTGAGCTAGAATGATGCAAATCTGACAAAGTCATCTGGCCTGACATTGCTGCACTCGAAATGCTTACTCATATCATGGAGTCAATCATCAACATCAAAAGGCTGCTCACAATAGGTGAAAGACTTGGGCTGGTTGGCAAGGAACTGATTGAGCATCGCAAACTGAGGTTGATTCTAAAAATTCCCTTGAAAACCTTGCTGACCTTGCTCCCTTTCTTGCAACAGCTTAAGCAACATCTGAGTGTTCACATTGGTTGCGGCCATCACAGCTTGCCAAGCTTCTGGAGGAGGAGGCGGAGTTGGGGCGGCGGGGGTGGTGGTGGAACATCAGTCTGCTCCTCACCACAACCCGGATTGTTGCGAGTTGGTGGAGCCATCCTGAAGATGGACAAAACACATTAGCACCTCATTGATAAGATGAATCAAAACCTGAATCAAATTCTTGAAAGAAATTGAACAAAACAACACAGCCTTCCTACTGACAAATTAGTAAGAATGCTTCTTTGGTTTATGATAACATCATCAGATATTAGAAGCCACTTGCAATAACACAAAAGTATTGAGCTAACTTCTCGGAACAATGTATATGCCCACATACATCTGAAGAAGATGATCCTAGATAACTATGAGATTTCCCACCTACGAACTTCCGAAAACTTTCTGGTTATGCAATCCGGTGTGGGGGATACAAGGAGGAAATATCTCACACAACTAGCAATCCTACAACCCAACTGTATCCATCCTTCAACACATAACCAGAGGAACTCATAAATTCATCTAACTCAAATCCTCAAACTCACAACGATACTAAACCATGGTGGTACCCCGAACGCCTCCAGTACTGGGTGACACCGACCTTATCTCACCACGACAAGTATTGAAGTAATTTTGAACACTCTCCGTCCCGAGATATCAAAGAAGCTGAATGATAAGGATGTGCCAACATTCCCTGGAGCTCGACTCCCCGGAAGAAATCAAGTCCGACAGGAGGCACCAAGACAAAACCCTGTCACATCGGTATCATATAGACTCCAAAATACCCATGTGATCCTAAAAAAATTTGAGTGAGAAGAGGAGTAGAATCAAAATTCCTAAGTTGAAGACCTCACCAGAGCATAGAAGGGGAGTAAAAAGAATCCTACTCTCCGATATAACCAGACTCAAAATAGTTTTTACTAGACTCGACTCGGCCAAGTTCGATCAAGCAAAGGCTCATATGGTCATATGGCTCTGATACCAACTTGTCACACCCAAGATGCGCGCCTATCCATTTTAAGGCACGAGGGCCTCAAAAAGGATAGATGCGCATCTTGTCGTTCACAAGTATAGCATCATTGCATAATACATTCCAAAAGAGAAGAGTATACAAGTTTGGCTTACACTCACCACATACTAACCTACAATTCCACACAAAGTTCAAATCATCAAGATGAAGACATGATCCGACTACGGACGAAATCAAACGATAAAACAGATGCAAATGACACTATCTCGCTATTCCCAAGATCACGACCATGGTCCCCTACTCATCCGGGTAAGTCACGTACATCCTGCCTCTTTCCTCATCATATTCCCACTGGAGCTGGGTCAGATCATCCTGCACGTACTCATCTGTACCTGTACCAGGAGTGTTGTAGTAAACTGTGAGCCACAAGGACTTCACAATCAAGCGCCCAGGTACCGAGACTATTCAAGCTTAAAGGTTGGGATGTGGTATGTGTTTAGTTTGCAGCAGCACTAAGCATATATGGTGTCTAACTTACGTAACAAGAACATAAATATGAGTGGCCTACGATGAGCGATCGAATCTAGTATGACCTCTATGAGATCCTGAACACTTACTTACGTCAATCATAACCCCACCGTGTTCTCTCTCAGATCATGTTCACGAGCAGAGACGATCATGGTTACTCACACAGTTGGTGTATTTTATTATAGATTACTTCAAGTTTACTATAACTGGGTGTTAAACAAATATCCAAGTTGCCACATAACCGCGGGCACGGCTTTCCGAAAAACTTGACCCTACAAGGGTACTCCAACTAATCCATCACAAATTAACCACACTCCGCAGTAATAGCCTCGGCCACGGATCTCGTGGTCATCATAGGTAATTCCAAAGGAATTCCAACACCTCGAGAAAACCCGAAGAAATTCAGAGTCCACATGCAAGACACTCGATAAAGGTAAAACAAATCCAGCAAGACCACCCACGTGTCGACAGACCCGATAAGAGCCTCGTATCTCATTCTCAGGACACAACTGATAAGCGACGCATACGCAGGCATGATAGAAATCTCCCAAGTTGCCCTGGGTTGGCCCCGCATAGTGCTCTAGTTTGGACCAACACTCATGAGGAGCACTGGCCCAGGGGTTGATTAATTATCCACGGGGTTGCAAAGCCCTATGCAAATTTTATTAAGTTAATAAGCAAATGTAGTACCAATGTTGGGTCTTGCCAGACAAGTTTTAATCTCAACCGAATAAACAAGGGGGTCCCCATAACAACCCCGAGCATGTTAGGAGCGCAAAGTATGGAAAACATAACACTGGTAACAAGAAACTATGGTGGTAACAGCGGAACAAATCACCTAGCAAAAGGCCAACCCTTCCACCAATACCAAGATATATATGTGCATTAAATTAAATAACAGATAATATTGTGATATTGCCAAATCCATGTTGTCACATGGAACAACCTGCACCTGCAACTAAGAACGCTATAAGAGGGGCTGAGCAGCGGTAACTTAGCCAATCAAAGGTTTGCTAGGAGCTGGAGGGTTAGAGGCTTTAATGGCAATTAGGAGGCTGAAATCAAGTGGTAGGTAGCACAATTGTAACTATAAGAGCGAGAATCTAGCAAGCGAAAATAGTATTGGGATCCGGGTACGATCATCTTGCGTGTTGGTTCTTCAGCGAAACAAGTAGCGAGATCCTCCTAGTGGTACTATCCTGGGTCCTCGTACTCAGTATCAACACTCGCGTCTACCCAAGACAAACAACAACAATAAACCTCCAACAAAGGTGCAATGCACAACCAAGATGATGCCTGATTCATTTATGAAGAATTAAACATGGCAATCCAAAACTATTCATGTTTCACATGCAAGGATTGGTTATCAATAATTCTGGACAGAACCTCATGTTAAGTTATTTATACATGAATGAACATGGAAAATATGGATGCATCATGCAGAATTGATAGAAATGCATATAAAGAATGCAAGAAACAGAGTTATGGTTCTCACGATACACTCACGACATGGTACGAAGGCAAAACACAAGACAACCAATACCATGGGCTAATTCTTGGCATTCCAAGGTAGACACTGGTTAGGCAATGAAAAACCAACCACAATAAACTCAAAGATCAATCAATTCCATGGAGTATAGCTCCCACAAGTCACAAAACAATAAAACAAACAATCTGCCACAAAACAGCAACATAGCAATTTACACAGCCCACAACTTGAGCTACAGGAATCCTACAGCCACAAACAAGGTATTGACAGAAACGACATAATGTGCTTATTAAATTATCGAAGTACAAAATCTGCAAAGGAGGCACACGTAAATAAGCATCAAGCTAGCAAGTAGGCATGATGAAGCAGTTTTCTGGAATCTGAGTTAATCTGGTAGCATGTTGACAGCATAAGTTAAAGGTGCTAGATACCACCTCTTGGCATGAAAATTAACAGGGTGGTAGTAGACAACATCTACTCCAAAATACTACCACTAAGCATGATCTAATTCACAACACATCACAAGATACCAACCACTCTACATGGCATAAAAATTTAAAGCAGATTCCCAGACTTAGAAATATTTAGCATGTTGAAAACAGAAACATCAAGTTAGCTACTTTGCAGCATGTTTCCCACTTATATGGGTGATTCTCATGTTAAAAAAAATAACATGGCATAATATGCAAAAAAAATACTAGCACTTCCTGGTTGGCACATACCCCAGAGCAAGCATGGATTAAATCATGCAAAAATGACAAAGTAGCATCACAACAGAAATTGGCAGTTTTAAAAACTTTCTCAAAAGTGAAATCTAAAAGCACCAATGGATTCATTGGCTCTTTGTACCCCAATATCATGTGTCATACTCATATGTTCATGTGAAACAACATGGCAAAAATTACTAGCAAGCAAACATCATCCACTCTTATAAGTGGAATATTACTCTAAATGGACATGAGCAAATATGATCATAACCATATTTAGAAACTTAGTTTAACATGGAAATGAACTACAAACCTACAAACATGCATAACCAACAAGGGTATGGCAAGTGGGGGAAAAGAACCACTTGTCACACTCACACACACACTCTCTAAACAGACACACTACAAACCAAGCACACACATGCTCTATATATGCCCAAGGACATATGAGCACAATACAACCATGAGCACACCACCCATGAGGGGGTGTTCATCCACACACACACTCTCATGCCCTTATATGCATAATGCATATAAGCACACACACACATTCACACTCACAAGTGCACTAGGCACATACACTCACGTACATGCTCATAAATAAACAGAAAAGAAAAACCACCAACCCTACTTGCATCTACACACACATATACATATAAGCAAGGAAGAAATAAAAAACAAAGAAAACAAAATCAAACAAAAGGGGGAGGGGTTCGGGTTTGATCCCACAACCTCCTGGTTGTTTCCCCCCGAGCCATACCACTCTGCTACGACTATGACTCATAACAGAGGGGGGCTCGACTGCACTAGAACACACTCACGCGCGCTATTCTCTGACGAAACTAACGAACAGAGCAACTGCGGTGACAGGCAACGGCGGCAACGCTACACGGCGGCACAAGGGGTCTCCAGCGAGGCAATCGGGCACGCATGCTAGGGGAATCTACGGGGAGGTGTTCCCTGCTTGCCTCGTGACAAGGGGAACAGAGACAAGGTCCTCAAGGCCCTGCCTTGCAGAACGGCGGCGACGAGCAGCTACGCGACAACGCGCTAAGCTATGGCTATAGGAGGGCATGACGCGGCTCACCAAGGGGAAACGACGATGAGCCGGACGCGCGAAGGGGAAGGAGAGGCGGAGACACGGCGATGACTAAGAGGAAGGACGCCGGCGACGACCTGCTCCTTGCGGACGACGGCGACGGCAATCGGCACCGCAGGGAGGTGCTCCTCATCTCCTAGTAGCGGTAATGGAATGCCGGAACGATCCCCGAGCTCCAACGCATCACCACCGGGGACAAGGCCCACCGCAGACGCGGCGACGGCGGCAAAGACGACCGGCAGGGACTATGCTTCTCTCTGAACCTCACTGCGCTATGAATTCCTTACTTGATAGGGGGGAAGAAGAGAGGAGGGAGAGGAATAGAGAGGGAGATGGGAGCTGCATTGGCGGAGGGAGAGAGAGGAACCCTAGCAGAGGGGCACGCACGTTGAGGGGGGGCCTAAATACCAACGGGCTGACGGCGACGAATGGCGCAAAAGCAGACGGCGGAGGTGCTCCCTCTCTGCTCTCACTAACGGAGATGAACGGGAGCAGGTAGCCGTTCCTCGAGCGGGCTGAGCCGCGGGAAGGAAAGGCCCATCTCTGGCGCTCACCCTCGCAAACAAATAAACATAGAAGTTTTTATCTTTTTAAAACACCAGAACACAAGGGAAAACCCCAGAGATAAAATAAAGGATTTTTGGGCAGAACAAAATTACTTTTGCAAAGAAAATAAATTGCACTATTTAATAAAAATATTAGGATGAATTTTAGGACAAGTAGTTTAAATATTTTTAAAATAGGCAGACCCTGTTATTTAAATGACACAAATACATAAAGCTCAAAACAATAAAACACCAACACTCACATGCTCAAAACATATTAGGCTAGCACTTGAACATTTTGGAATAATTTAAATAGCAACTTAATTCTGTTTATCAAATAACATGAAATAAAGGGGGGGGTATTGGAAGGGTTGTTTGAAAAGAAAAGAGAGGGGAAAAGGAAGGAGGGTTCATCACCAAACCCCAAGCACATCACACAACACAAGAACGCACCCACAACAAACCACAAGATACAAGGTCCTTCACAACTAGGCATGGCATGATGAATGCATGATGCATGATGCATGAATTCAAAACAAAGCATGGCATGACAAGGTACGATTCATTCATAAAGCTCATGAGACGAGATTCATACAAGAGATTACATGCCAATAAAGGTAGGGACAACACTTGGGCTATCACACTCGGCCTGGCTCTGGCCGCTCGATGGCCATGACGATGCTGACCACCCGGCTGGTTACCGCGATATAGAGCAGCATCGGCTCCTTGTTAGCCGACACGGCTAGGACGGGTGCGGTGGAGAGTGCTCTATTGAGGCTGCGGAGTGGCTCGTCCGCCCGGTCACACCACGCGAAACCATCTGTCATCATGAGCAGGCAGTAGAGGGGGAGCGCCTTTTCCCCCAGCGGGCTAAGGAAGCTGTTGAGCAAGGCTAGACAACCGATGATCTTCTGGCCGCCGGCCAGAGTAACCGGCCGGGCCATGCAATCGATGGCCCAGATTTTCTCTGGGTTAGCCATGATGTCGCGCTCGGAACGAGGAAAACGAATAGTTGGCCAGCCAAGACGCCAAACACACTCTTCTTCGGGTTCAGCCGGATCTCGTACTCACGCAGGCTCCCGAACGTCTCTCTGAGATTGTCCAAGAGGGTGCGACTTTCTTTGGACTTACCAAAACATCATCCAAGTAGACATGCACGTTGCGGTTTAGCTGCATGTAGACACTTCGCTGCATGCGGAACTGGAAGGTGGCGCCGCCATTTTTTCCATCCCAAACGCCATGGTGATGTAGCTGAACGCCCCGAAGGGGGTGATGAAAGTTGTCTTTATACGATCATCCAGATTCAGCTTGATGTGGTGATAGCCTGAGTAGGTGTCCAAGAAGGACAACAACTCGTAGCCGACTGTGGAATTGATAACTTGATTAATATGGGGCAGAGCAAATGGGTCCCTGGGCATGCCTTGTTCAGGCTCGTGTAGTCGATACACATGCGCCAAGTCTTGTTTTTCTTCGGTACCAGGACTGGGTTTGCCAACCAGTCCGGGTGGAAGACTTCCATGATGAAGCTAGCTGCTAGTAGCAGGGCAATTTTTTCACCGGTGGTTTTTTGCTTCTCCTCGGAGAAGCAGCGTGGCAGTTGCTTCACTGGTTTTGCGTCCGAGCGGACATGTAGGAATTGCTCAGTGAACCTCCTCGAAACTCCAGGCATGTTGTTTGGGTCCATGCAAGATATCCTAATTCTCATGGAGGAAGACAAAGACCTCGCTTTCCTATTTATCGTCGAGGCCGGCCCCAATCACGACGTACTTGTTGGTGGGGTGGGCCGGGTCGAGCAGGACCCTCTTGGTGTCTTTGCCGGTGGCCGACTAGAACTGGGATTCCCAAGCCGGCCGCTTCAGCTTAGGTTCGGGCTTAGTCGGCTGTTCATGGGAGTGGGCCATGAGCCGGTTGATGCGGCACTACTCCTCGGCTACGACAAGGGATTCGGCCAGCTTGGAGCCGGTCAGAGCACACTCTGTCGACTTCTTGTATTCGCCGATGATGGTGATGATGCCATTGGGACCCGACAGCTTCATCTTCAGGTAGGCATAGTCGAGGACCAACATGAATTTGGTCATGGCTGGCCACCCCAGGAATGCCTGGTAAGGGCTGGAAAGGTCCACCACCTGGAACCAGACGGGCTCGCGGCAGAAGTTCTTCATAATGTCGAAACAACACGTCTAGCCGGATTTTGCCGAATGGGGAGGACGAAAGGCCGGGCACGATGGCATGGAACACAGTACGGGTCGGCTGGATCTCAGACTATATGATGCCCGGCTTGTCCATGGTGTCGCGGTAGAGGATGTTGATGCTGCTACCACCGTCGACAAGGACTCGTGTGAAGAGGCAGGTGCTTCGCCTAGAGACAAGGGTGGGGTCGAGGACCAGCACGTTGCCGCCCGGCATGGGAATCATGGCCGGGTGGTCCTTGCGTCCCTAGGTGGTGGGTTTGTCCGACCAGTGCATGCACTAGGTACCGAAGGGATGATGGCGTTGACCTCCTCCGGGCGCCTACGCTGGTTGTGCTTGTCCTCATGCTCCGAGGTGAAGACAACATAGGTCACGTCCTAGCACAGTAATCATACCAAGCGCCACCAGCGCACGGGGAGGGCGGCGGTGGCTATGGCCGAGCCGGCGTGGGTGGCAGCGCTTCAGCCCACGTGATCTTGGTGAACTAGCTGCATTGGTGGGACGTGGGCATGGCCGGCTCGGCCCCATTGTGGAACTTGCAGGGCCCATCGAGCATCTCCCCAAAAGTGTACTTGGGCTGTCAGGGCTGCTTGTCCTTGTTGGTGCGTTGGCACCGGCTAGAGCTCGGGCTGTCCACCATCTCGGCGTCGTCTACGGCGACGACTTGCCCGCTACCATAGCGGGCATCCGGCTGGTCGGGCTTGTGCTTGTCCTGATCCGGATGTGTCCTGCAGGCTATGGGAGAGGCAGCCGACTAAGTGAGGGTTGGCTTGCCGACCACTTCGACCATGACCGGGAGCTTCATGGAAGATTCAACCATGGTGTACTTGTCCACGACGGCCATTAGCTGCACTAGGGTCGCCAACTCCCGGCGCATGAGCTTGTGGTTGAGGAGGGTACCGCCTCGACAACCGTCTATGAAGTATTGGATCGCCTGCACCTCATGGATGACCTGCAGGAGTTGTGGAGCTGAGTACAATGCGTAGATATGTCCTCGTCACTACCAAGTAAAATGGAGCATACTTGCATGGGTACCACATCACAATCAACATAATCAGAATATGTAGCAATGCTAACGTGCACAAGAATAGTACGTGTTACCTTAACCTTGCCACCGTTGTAGCACCATTGGATGCAATATGGATGAGGATGTGTTTTGGTGGTTAGTGACAGCTTCTCCACCATCTCCATGCTAGCTAAGTTATTAAAACTCCCTCCATCGATGATGACGAACAGAACGCTCCTTCACAATTCCCTTCGTATGGAACACGTTGTGCCTCTGATTTTTCTCAGCCTGTGTAGCCTGCACACTCAGAACACGTTGAGTAACTAAACTTTCATACATGTCCGCATAGTCAACAACCATGTAGTGTGTCTCTTGTTCAGTATCCTCGACACCCTGTTCTTCACTCGCAATAAAAGCCAAAGTCTCCTCATTATAACCACTAACAGAGGCATATCCACCATCCTCAGTAACAATCATCACACGCCTAGATGTGCATTCTCTCACAAAGTGACCTCTACCCTTGCAACGACGACATATAACCTCATGTGTTTGTCCTATGGATGCCATGGATGAAGAAGATCTTTGTACAAGCCCCGAAGGTGCGCCCTTGCTAGAGGCTGGTGGAGGTGCCTATTTTCTTGTATCTCTGTTGGAGTTGGTGGCTGAATTAAGTGGTGTTGTACCTAAGGGGGTGGTGGAGCCCTACCGTTGCGAATGTAACCATGTGGACGACCTTTTGGGTGTGGTGGTGGTTGCCCCTAGGGCTGATTTGGAGAAACCTCTCCCTCATAATTGTAATCACCATCATAATCCTTATCATGATTGTCATTCTGCTCAATGATACTAGCATCAGCAACAATAGCCACCAAAGCTACAGCAGTAGCAATGACACCAAAATTTTGTCCTTGGTCAATAGGCACACGTGGTGCTCGTCCCACGAAATTTGGGCATTGTTGGTGTTGTTATTGCCGAGGTATGACAGGTACAACTGGTGAAGGTAGATGTGCAAGCATCCCTTTGAATTTAGCATCAAGCTTGGCGTCGACCGTCTTCCAGACCATCTAGCTTCTCCATAGCCTCTCCAAGGCTTGTCAACAAAGATTGCACTTTTTGACCTATCATTTGCTGAAATTTATCATGGAGCTCCTTGTTTGTCATGTTGTCCCAGTTGATCTCATCGGCTTGTGATCTTGTCATGGTTAGCAGCAATAGGAACACACAGGAATATGAACCTGCAGACTACTAGGAAGTGGTGGTGGTGGTGGTGGTGTGTCACAAATCCATCAAACAAATCTCAAATTCTTACCAGGTGTTACCCAGCAGCAGGTGGTGATCGGCAACCATTGTAGTCAAAACTCTCAAAGCTTGGATAGAGCCATCATTGGGTGGATCCAAACACACGATGTAGATGTATGTGGAGCTGGGATAGCTTATAATATGGTAGCAAATGGGTTCAGCAATAATCAATTCAGAGATGCAAACTTGAATAAATGCTCAACGACAGTAATGTGTTGGTCCTAGGCTAGACAGTGCTAGAGACGCGAATCTAGAACACCAAAAAAAATCATGACGCTACATGTAATGAAGGAAAGAGCACACTCTCTAGTTTTTTGTTTTTTTGTGCCTCTTTTTTGTGCTTTTTTTAGAAAATCACTATAATGGCGAGTATCTCAAAACTTTTCCCAAGTCGTATAAACAGGATAGGCAAACTTTTTGTACTATTATTTTTCTAGAAAGATTCACGGTTGCAATGACCAAAAAGTGTGACTAAAAATCACCATGGTAGCGAGTGTCTCAAAACTCTCTGTAAAGCCCGAAAATAGGATAAAAAATATTTTCACCCGTTGAAATTGAGCCTAGCTCACTTGGCTAGTGGAGAGGATGTACAACCTAGCCACCTAGGTTCATGTCCTGACGGACGCGAATTTGGGTTCTTATTATTTTCAAAAAAAATCATTATGGGGGTTTCCCTTACAGTTTTCCTTCAAAAAAACTGGCCTAAAAACTACCCAGGGGTTACTAGACTCCCTTTTTTCCAAGACCTACTCAGGCAAGGAAACACGAAACTAAAAAGAGATAGAATTCAAAGATAAACCTAATAACAGAGGAATTCAGATTAGAGGCGGATGTGGAGTGGTGATATATGGTAGTGGAAGTGATGATGGTGGGTGGTGATATATGACAGATGCATGAAGATGGTGGGGAGGTGGTATATGGCAGATGCAATGAAGATCATGCGGTAGTTATATAAGGCAGATGAGATGAAGATGGTGCGGTGCTAGTAAATGGCAGATGCGATGAAGATGGTGTGGTGGTGGTATATGGCAGATGCGATGAAGATGGTGCGGCAGTGGCGTGAGAACCTATGAACAGAACTCGAAGCTCTAAAAGACTAGACGCTAAGGCCAACAACTCAACACGATGATGCAACCGCAAATTCAACAAAGCAAAACACCGAACAGAAAATTGCAACATGCTCAGATTGGTTCGGATTGGATGAACTAACCCTATTTTTTGTGGCTTTTTCATGCACTATATGGATGAAGAATAGATGGGATCTAAACTATGATAAACTGGTAAAATCTCACCGAGCTACCCGGAAATCTGATACCACTTGATAGAGGCGAAGATGTCCCATGTTTCGGTGAGATGGTGGCCATCGTTTTCGGTGGACTAGACTTTAAGGATCGGACTACGAACGTGCGAGGACGTCGCACCTTAGCAATCGCTAAACCAACTCCGAGAGGTTATTGACCATGCCGGAGCACGATCAACCTAACCACGATGGTCTATTTCCTACACGCAAGCGAAGAACAAGCAAGAAATTTAAATCACAATCTAGATATTGTGAATATAAGCGGAAAGATTTATTGATGAAAGTGGGGTTCTGTGACGTCTTGGTCTAGTGGTGGAACACAAAAGAAGGACGCGCAGTTGTAGCTATGGTAAACTTGTAATCTAAACAAAACCCAAGTCTAAACGGTGCCCTATGGGTTGTATACATGTTGGAATAGAGAGGTATTTTCGTGACCCCCTAGAGGAGGGGTACGAAAACAACACTAACTCGGTTTCACCACATGTCGGGGTAGGATGCACTCAATCCCCTATGGGGCCGCAAGCCCCTTTATGGCTCGGCGGGGGGCGAGGTCACTTGTACAAAGAGTGGAGATGGCAAGACAGCACGATGATCGTGATACGGGTGTTTTACATAGGTTCGGGCCGTTGTGAAGTGTAAAACCCTACTCCTGCTTTTAGTGGATTGATCAGAGGAACACGAGGGGCACACATCGTTCTAGCCTGACAAGGATTGCCTTCTGGGAAAGAGCTGCTACGTGAGTACAAGTGTCTAGAGGTTTGAATCCTGAGCTAGGTTGCCTTGGGCCTCCTTTTGTAGCACAAGGGGCAACCACAGGGCAAAACAGACATTGTCTGATGATTAGATAGCTAGCAGAGCTTATCATAGCTAACTCTGACATCAAGGACAAAATGCCATCATTGCTAGTCTAGGTGGCGTGTGGGGGTGTATTCCCGGCAGGCTCCTACCATCGCTCTAGCTAACTTTTGCACCACAGCTTGACACGCCTACGCATGAGTGTCAAGAGGGCATAATCCTTCTTCTAGCATGTCGTTGCGTGCTTAGCGAGAGCCACTTATCCACCTGGAAGCTCGACACCACATCAATAAGTCACTGGAGTAGCGATGCGGTGGAGCAGTGGCCGATCGTCCCATGCTTTTCGGGGGACTAGCTTGTCGGGTCTTCTGAGGGTGCGGGTGCCTCGATCCCCGGCAAGCACCAGGGATGTGCTTGGCTCGCTCCAAGCTTGTCTTGGGTTATAACATCGAGCTTGCTGGTGTTGCTTGGCGTTGATTTGCGCTTGCTTGGCAAGGATTTGGATACTATGGCATGTGCATAAGTGAGGGGCACTGGGTACCCATGCCTCAGTGGACCGACAGGAGCCCCCGGTTCTGGCCCACACGCGTACGCTTAACGTCGTTGCGCCGGGCCCAAAATTCATGCACAGGCACACAATGTGAGGGAGTAACCGCCAATTTACTAGTCAACACTGACCCATTACCTCAAGCCATTTCTACCATGCGCGCTGGATGCTTTGCGGGAGGTTGCGGTGGGCAATCATTTCTTAAAGGCCTAATCATGGCAGAAACTGCAGCGCCACGGACTAGCGCCATGGGGCGGTTACCTATTCGCCCATGATCATGGGCAATGAAGTTGGTGGAGGCGGGCAACGACCCTTGGAGTGGAGGAGAGCCAGCCCTCGTGCCCTCCCCTATAAATTGGGGGGTCACGAGGGGCGATGTTCATCCATCTCCTTCTCCTCCTTGGTCTTAATATTGCAGAGCTTGCCCTTCTTCTCCTATCTCCACTATAACAACTCGCCACCATGCCCAAGGTTCGAGGACGTCCCCTAGCCTCCGCCGTGACAATGAGGGATTCCCATCGGGATCGTGCCGTCGCCTCAACCATGGAGGCGGAGGGTGGTTCCATTGCGTGTGGTGGAGGTGCCGGAAGGGGCCGAGGTCGACACGAGGCCCGTGGTCAGGGAAGACGAAGTGCTGCTTCCCCCTCCTCTGCCATCGAACTCTCCTCCTGTGGAGCGTCAGACCAAGGGTACGGCGTTGGAGTTTGTCGTCAAGTTGCGTGGCCCTCCCCGTCATCGCTTGTGTCTCCCTCGCCCTTTCGCTAGGGTGATGGAGGTTGATAAGCTGTATGTGATGTAGTTGCGGGTGGTAGGTTGTTGTAATGATGTCGGGCGAGCGGACGTCGAGTTCCCGAAGCATCGTGTCATGTTTCTCAGGCGCGGGTGGAAAACCTTCGCACGTACCCACAACTTCACGGGTGGGCACGTCCTCCGCTTCAAGTTGGTGGAGGCCAACCTGCTCTCCGTCAAGATTTACGGGCATTTGGGCACTCGTCTTGGCTGATGCGAGGAGAGCTCGAGTGATGTCGAAAGCTCCTCCTCAAGTGATAGCGATGAGTTGGAGATTGCCGGTGAAGACGATGGCGGTGAGTGTTGGGGAACGTCGCATGGGAAACAAAATTTTCCTACGCACACGCAAACCTATCCATGGTGATGAGCATCTACGAGAGGGAGAGTGGATCTACGTACCCTTGTAGATCGCTAAGCGGGAAGCGTTAAGAAACGCGGTTGGTGTAGTCGAACTTCTTCGCGATCCAAATCGCCGAGCGTCCCGCGATCCAATCACGAACCGTCCCGCGAACACATCATGATCCGTCCCGTGAACTCATCACGATCCGTCTCACGATCTTGATCACGATCTGTCCCGCGAACTCATCACGATCCGTTCCGTGATCACATCACGAACCGTCTCGCGATCTCGATCACGGTCCTTCCGATCTAGCGCCGAACGGACGGCACCTCCGCGTTCAGCACACGTGCAGCTTGATGACGATCTCCACCATCTTGATCCAGCAAGAGGAGGTGGAGAGGAGAGAGAGTTCACCGGCAGCGTGACGGCGCTCCGGTGATGGTGGTGGTGGAGCAATTCCGGCAGGGCTTCGCCTAAGCGCTGCAGAAATCCGATCTAGAGGAGAAACTGTGCACCGGTGAAACGGGTAGCACGTGGCCGGAAATTCTGTCCAAAAACCACCCAATCCACTAGTATATATAGGAGGAGAGGAGAGGAGAGGCAGCCAAGGCCTTTGGGTCGGCCGAAATAGGAGGTGGGAAGAAATCCTACTTCACCTCCAATCCTAGTTGGAGTAGGATTGCCTCCTATTGGCTGATTTTCCACTTTTTGCTTTAGGACTTTCTCTCCTGCGCCATGGGCCTTTGTGGCTGTTTTCCCAGCCCAATAAGGGCTGGTTATTATTCTCCCACAGCCCATGGACCTCTTGGGGTCGAAGTACCCCTCCCGGAGGTCCTCCGGTACACTACCGGCACTCCCGGTACAATACCGATACTCCCGGTACACTACCGATGAGCCCGAAACTTTTCCGGAAACCAAACTGGGACTTCCTATATATGAATCTTTACCTCCGGACCATTCCGGAGCTCCTCGTGACGTCCGGGATCTCATCCGGGACTCCGAACAACCTTCGGTCACCACCATACATAACTCTACACTACCGAAACGTCACCGAACCTTAAGTGTGCAGACCCTGCGGGTTCGAGAACTATGTAGACATGACCGAGACACCTCTACGGTCAATAACCAATGGCGGGACCTGGACGTCCACATTGGTTCCTACATATTCTACGAAGATCTTTATCGGTCGAACCTCTATGTCAAGGATTCAGTTAATCCCGTATAACGTCCCCTTTGTTCTTCGGTATGTTACTTGCCCGAGATTCGATCGTCGGTATCTCCATACCTAGTTCAACCTCGTTACTGGCAAGTCTCTTTACTCGTTCCGTAATACAAGATCCCGTGACTAACACTTAGCCACATTGCTTGCAAGGCTTGTTGTGATGTTGTATTACCGAGTGGGCCCTGAGATACCTCTCCGTCACACGGAGTAACAAATCCCAGTCTCGATCCATGCCAACTCAACAAACACCATCGGAGATACCTGTAGAGCACCTTTATAGTCACCCAGTTACGTTGCGACGTTTGATACACACAAGGCACTCCTCCGATATCCGTGAGTTGCATGATCTCATGGTCATAGGAACATATACTTGACATGCAGAAAACAGTAGCAATAAACTGACACGATCATATGCTATGTTTGTAGTTTGGGTCTTATCCATCACATCATTCTCCTAATGATGTGATCCCGTTATCAAATGACATCTCATGTCCATGGCTAGGAAACCTTAACCATCCTTTGATCAACGAGCTAGTCCATTAGAGGCATACTAGGGACATGGTTTTGTCTATGTATCCACACATGCATTTAAGTCTCCGATCAATACAGTTATAGCATGGATAATAAACGATTATCATGAACAAGGAAATATGATAATAACTAATTCATTATTGCCTCTAGGGCATATTTCCAACAGTCTCCCACTTGCACTAGAGTCAATAATCTAGTTCACATCACCATGTGATTCGCATTGTTATGAATCTAACACCCAATGAGTTTTGGGGCTCGATCATGCTTTGCATGTGAGAGAGGTCTTATAGTCAACGGGTCTGCGATATTCAGATCCGTGTGTACTTTGCAAATCTCTATGTCAAACTGTAATCACTGCTACCACACTCCACTTGGTACTATTTCCAAATGGCTGCTCCACTATACGTATCCAGATTGCTACTACTAGTCATCCGGATAGGTGTTAAAGCTTGCATCGACGTAACTCTTTACGACGAACTCTTTATCACCTCCATAATCAAGAAACATTTCCTTAGTCCTCTGGTTACTAAGGATAATTCCGACCGCTGTCCAGTGATCCACTCCTGGACCACTCTTGTACCCCTTGACAGACTCGTGGCAAGGCACACATAGGTGCGGTACACAGCATGGCATAATATAGAGCCTATGGCTAAGGCATAGGGGACGACATTCATCCTTTCTCTTTCTTCTGCCGTTGTCGAGCTTTGAGTCTCACTCAACTTCACACCTTACAAATCAGACGAGAACTATTTCTCTGGCTGATCCATTTTGAACTCTTTCAAAATCTTGTGAAGGTATGCACTCATTGAAAGTCTCATCAAGCATCTTGATCTATCTCTATAGATTTTGATGCTCAACAATTAGGTAGCTTTATCCAGGTCTTCCTTTGAAAATCACTTTCCAAATAACCGTTTTATGCTTTCCAGAAACTCTACATTATTTCTGAACAACAATATGTCATCCACATATACTGATCAGAAATTCTATAGTGCTCCCACTCACTTTATTGCAAATACAAGTTTCTCATAAACTTTGTATAAACATCAAAACTTTGATCACCTCATCAAAGCATATATTCCAACTCCGAGATGCCTGCTTCAGTCCATGGAAGGATCACCGAAGCTTGCACACCTTTTAGCATCCTTAGGCCTGACAAAACCTTCTGGTTGTATCACATACAACCTTTCCTCAAGTAAACCATTAAGGAAACGATGTTTTGACATCCATCTGCCAGATTTCATAATTGAAAACACAGCAACTGCTAACACAATTCCAACAGACTTTTAGCATCGCTACGAGTGAGAAAGTCTCATCGTAGTCAACTCCTTGAACTTGTCACAAACATCTTTGCAACAAGTCGAGCTTTACAAATAGTGACATTCACCATCAGTGTCTGTCTTCATTTTAAAGATCCATTTGTACTCAACGACCTGCCGTCCAACGAGCAAGTCTACCAAAGTCTATACTTGGTTTTCATACATGGATCCTATCTCGGATTTCATGGTCTCATCCATTTGTCGGAATCCGGGCCCATCATCGCTTCTCCATAGCTCGTAGGTTCATCGCTGTCCAACAACATGACCTTTAAGACAGGGTTGTTGTACCACTCAAGAGCAGTACACGTCCTTGTCGACCTACGAGGTTCGATAGTAACTTGATCCGAAGCTTCATGATCATCATCATTAACTTCTTTCTTCAACTAACATAGGCTTCACAGAAACAACTTTCTGCGCTGCGCTACTCTGATTGAAACAAGGTTCAATAACCTCATCAAGTTCTATCTTCCTCCCACTCAATTCTTTCGAGGGAAACCTTTTCTCAGGAAAGGATCCATTCCAGCAACAAACACTTTGCACTCGGATCTGAGATAGAAGGTATACCCAACTGTTCTTGGCGTATTCTATGAAGATGCATTTGTCCGCTTTGGGTTTGAGCTCATTAGGTGAAAACATTTTCCACACAAGCTTCGCAGCCCCAAACATCAAGAAATGACAGCTTTAGGTTTCTATCAAACCATAATTCACACGGTGTCATCTCAACGTATTTAGATGGTGCCCTATTTTAAAGTGAATGCGGTTGTCTCTAATGCATAACCCTAAAACGATAGTATTAAAACGATAAGAGACATCATAGTATGTGCTATATCAAATAAGGCATGACTACGACGTTCGGACACACCATCACACTATGGTGTTCCAGGTGGCGTGAGTTGTGAAACAACTTTCACATTGTCTAAATTTGTATGCCAAACTCGTAACCCAGATATTCACCTCCACGATCATATCGCAGAAATTTTTATCTTCTTGTCACGATGATCTTTAAACTTCACTCTGAACTTTGCTTTGAACCTTTCAAACAATTCAGACTTGTGTTTCATTAAGTAAATATACACTATATCTACTCAAATCATCAGTGAAGGTAAGAAAACAATGATATTCACTGCAAGCTATAAACACTCATTGGATCGTATACATCAACATGCATTGTTTCCAATAAGTCACTTGCCCGTTTCATCAAGCCAGAAAACGGGGTTTAGTCATCTTACCAAAAGGCATGGTCCGCATGTCTCAACCGATTCAAAATCGAATGAGTCCAAAGATCCATCAACATGGAGTTTTTTCATGCGCTTTATACCAATATGACATTTAGCGGCAGTGCCACAAGTATGTGGTACTATCATTATTAACTTTGCATCTTTTGGCATCATTGTTATGAACATGTGTATTACTATGATCAAGATTCAATGAACCACACTTACTAGGTGCATGACCATTGAAGGTATTTATTCATGTAAGCAGAATAACCATTATTCTCTAACTTGAATGAATAACCGTGTTGCAATAAACATGATCTAATCACGTTCATGCTTCAATGCAAAACACCAAATAAAATTTAGGTTCGTCACTAATCCCGAAGGTAGAGAGAGCGTGCGATGTTGATCACATCAACCTTGGAAACACTTCCAACACATATCGTCACCTCACCCTTAGCTAGTTCTCCGTTTATTACGTAGCTTTTATTTCGAGTTACTAACATTTAGCAACCGAACCGGTATCCAATACCCAGGTGCTACTAAGAGTACTAGCAAGGTACACATTAGTAACTCGTATATCAAATATACTTCTATCAATGTTGCCAGCCTTCTTATCTACCAAGTATATAGGGTTGTTCCGCTTCAGCGACCTCTCACCTCATAATAGAAGCACTTAGTCTCGGGTTTGAGTTCAACTTTGGGTTGCTTCACTGGAGCAGCAACTGACTTGCTATCCATGAAGTTTCCCTCCTTGATCTTGCCCTTTTCGAAACTAGTGGTTTGATTAACCATCAACACTTGACGCTCCTTCTTGATTTCTACCTTCGCGGTGTCAAACATCGCGAACAGCTCAGGGATCAATACTTCTATCCCTGGTGTATTATAGTTCATCACTTAAGTTCTAGTAGCTTTAGTGACAGTGACTTGGAGAACTATATCAATCACTATCTTATCTGGAAGATCAACTCCCACTTGATTCAAGCGATTGTAGTACCCAGACAATCTGAGTACATGCTCAACGATTGAGCTATTCTCCTTCATCTTACAGGCAAAGAATCTTGTTGGAGATCTCATATCTCGCAACACAGGCACGAGCCTGAGATCACAATCTCTGCCCCTAGAACATCTCATATGTTCCGTGACGTTCAAAACGTTTCGGAGCCTCAATTCTAAGCCGTAATGCATGACGCACAAAACTATCAAGTAGTCATCGAAACGTGCCTGTCAGATGTTCACAACATCTATAGACGACGCTAGAGGGGGTGGCGCACCGAGCGGTGCATTAAGGACATAAGCCTTCTGTGCAGCAATGAGGACAATCCTCAGATCACGGACCCAGTCCGCAATATTGCTACCAACATCTTTCAACTCTATTTCTCTAGGAACATATAAAAATTTAAGGGAGCTACAGTGCGAGCTAGTAATCTACAACATAATTTGCAAAGACACTTTGACTATGTTCATGATAATGAGTTCAATTAATCATATTACTTAAGAACTCCCACTCAAATTGACATCCCTCCGATCATTCGAGTGATACATGATCCAAATTCACCAACTCAAGTCCGATCATCACGTGAGTTGAGGTGGCTGCAATGGTGAACATCATTATGTTGATCATATCTACTATATGACTCATGTTCGACCTTTCGGTCTCTCGTGTTCCGAGGCCATGTCTGTACATGCTAGGCTCGTCAAGTTTAACCCGAGTGTTCTGCGCGTGCAAATCTGGCTTGCACCCGTTGTATGTGAACGTAGAGTCTATCACACCCGATCATCACGTGGTGTCTCAACACGACGAACTTTCGCAACGGTGCACACTCGGGGAGAACACAGTTCATCTTGAAATTCAAGTGAGGGATCACCTTATAATGCTACCGCCGTACTAAGCAAAACAAGGTGCATAAAAGGATTAACATCTCATGCAATTCATAAGTGACATGATATGGCCATGAACTTGTGTTTAAGATCTCCATCTTCGAAACACCGGCATGATCTCCATCGTCACCGGCACAACACCATGATCTCCATCATCTTGATCTCCATCAATGTGTTGCCATTGGGGTTGTCACGCCCTGCATGCTTCTACTACTATTGCTACCGTAGCGATAAAGTAAAGCATTACATAGCGCTTAATGATTGACACGCAGGTCATACAATAATTAAAGACAACCCTATGGCTCCTGCCGGTTGCCGTACTCATCGACATGCAAGTCGTGATAATCTATACATCACATGATCATCTCATACATCACATATATCTCATCATGTAATTGGCCATATCACATCACAACATACCCTGCAAAAACAAGTTAGACGTCCTCTAATTGTTGTTGCATATTTTACGTGGCTGCTATGGGTATCTAGCAAGAACGATTCTCACCTACGCATAAACCACAACGGTGATACACTAGTTTGCTTTTCAACCTTCTCAAGGACCGCCTTTGTCGAATCCGATCCAACTAAAGTGAGAGAAACTGTCACCCGCAAGCCATCTAGGCAACAAGTTGCGTCGAGGGAACCGGTCTCTCGTAAGCGTACGAGTAATGTTGGTCCGGGCCGCTTCATCTCACAATCCCGCTGAACCAAAATACGACCAAGGGAGGAAGCAATCTAAGCATCAACGCCCACAAACCTTTTGTGTTCTACTCGAGATCTCATCGAACCATCAACCTAGCTCATGATGCCACTGTTGGGGAACGTCGCATGGGAAACAAAATTTTCCTACGCACACGCAAACCTATCCATGGTGATGAGCATCTACGAGAGGGAGAGTGGATCTACGTACCCTTGTAGATCGCTAAGCGGGAAGCGTTAAGAAACGCGGTTGGTGTAGTCGAACTTCTTCGCGATCCAAATCGCCGAGCGTCCCGCGATCCAATCACGAACCGTCCCGCGAACACATCATGATCCGTCCCGTGAACTCATCACGATCCGTCTCACGATCTTGATCACGATCTGTCCCGCGAACTCATCACGATCCGTTCCGTGATCACATCACGAACCGTCTCGCGATCTCGATCACGGTCCTTCCGATCTAGCGCCGAACGGACGGCACCTCCGCGTTCAGCACACGTGCAGCTTGATGACGATCTCCACCATCTTGATCCAGCAAGAGGAGGTGGAGAGGAGAGAGAGTTCACCGGCAGCGTGACGGCGCTCCGGTGATGGTGGTGGTGGAGCAATTCCGGCAGGGCTTCGCCTAAGCGCTGCAGAAATCCGATCTAGAGGAGAAACTGTGCACCGGTGAAACGGGTAGCACGTGGCCGGAAATTCTGTCCAAAAACCACCCAATCCACTAGTATATATAGGAGGAGAGGAGAGGAGAGGCAGCCAAGGCCTTTGGGTCGGCCGAAATAGGAGGTGGGAAGAAATCCTACTTCACCTCCAATCCTAGTTGGAGTAGGATTGCCTCCTATTGGCTGATTTTCCACTTTTTGCTTTAGGACTTTCTCTCCTGCGCCATGGGCCTTTGTGGCTGTTTTCCCAGCCCAATAAGGGCTGGTTATTATTCTCCCACAGCCCATGGACCTCTTGGGGTCGAAGTACCCCTCCCGGAGGTCCTCCGGTACACTACCGGCACTCCCGGTACAATACCGATACTCCCGGTACACTACCGATGAGCCCGAAACTTTTCCGGAAACCAAACTGGGACTTCCTATATATGAATCTTTACCTCCGGACCATTCCGGAGCTCCTCGTGACGTCCGGGATCTCATCCGGGACTCCGAACAACCTTCGGTCACCACCATACATAACTCTACACTACCGAAACGTCACCGAACCTTAAGTGTGCAGACCCTGCGGGTTCGAGAACTATGTAGACATGACCGAGACACCTCTACGGTCAATAACCAATGGCGGGACCTGGACGTCCACATTGGTTCCTACATATTCTACGAAGATCTTTATCGGTCGAACCTCTATGTCAAGGATTCAGTTAATCCCGTATAACGTCCCCTTTGTTCTTCGGTATGTTACTTGCCCGAGATTCGATCGTCGGTATCTCCATACCTAGTTCAACCTCGTTACTGGCAAGTCTCTTTACTCGTTCCGTAATACAAGATCCCGTGACTAACACTTAGCCACATTGCTTGCAAGGCTTGTTGTGATGTTGTATTACCGAGTGGGCCCTGAGATACCTCTCCGTCACACGGAGTAACAAATCCCAGTCTCGATCCATGCCAACTCAACAAACACCATCGGAGATACCTGTAGAGCACCTTTATAGTCACCCAGTTACGTTGCGACGTTTGATACACACAAGGCACTCCTCCGATATCCGTGAGTTGCATGATCTCATGGTCATAGGAACATATACTTGACATGCAGAAAACAGTAGCAATAAACTGACACGATCATATGCTATGTTTGTAGTTTGGGTCTTATCCATCACATCATTCTCCTAATGATGTGATCCCGTTATCAAATGACATCTCATGTCCATGGCTAGGAAACCTTAACCATCCTTTGATCAACGAGCTAGTCCATTAGAGGCATACTAGGGACATGGTTTTGTCTATGTATCCACACATGCATTTAAGTCTCCGATCAATACAGTTATAGCATGGATAATAAACGATTATCATGAACAAGGAAATATGATAATAACTAATTCATTATTGCCTCTAGGGCATATTTCCAACAGTGAGCCCCCAGCTGTCAAGTCAGAGTACGTTGACTCGGACTCAAGCTGAGCGCCTGTCGCACCATCACCATCAGCTAAACTCCCCCGGCAGAGCGATTTGTCGGGGATTCTTAACTTTAGCGCCACCGTCTCCCCCAGCTGGATCCCGGCAGGCTCGTGGACTTTGGCTTCGTCTTCCCTTCCGGCGGGCCTACCGTCCGTGCAATGCTGGTCCTGACGGGGTCAAGCTGGGCTTCTGGTGGGGCCCTCCTTTTGTCCCTTTTCCCTTTAGTATCTTGTTTCTATAGGTGAAAGTCAAATAAAGGGCTATTAAAAGGTTGCCTTCTAATGTAATCTTTATCCAATTTGTATCGGAAAGGAATGAAAGAATGTTATTTTTCCTTCTTTAAGTATTATCCTTTCCCCCTCTTGTTTCGATTGTGTTGTATGTCTACCTTTGTCGCACGGGGTCATTTATTAGGTCACTGATAACCTAAAATTCCAAAGGGGGATCAAGCCCCCGGTAATAGGATGGTATCGTTTCCTAGTAGGGCTCCTTGCCGGTATCGACATGGTCCCCCAGAAGTGATGAGTATCAAGAGTTGGGGAATGTCTTGTCCCGGCAAGGGTTTTCACCCTCGTGGATGACTCCATCATTTACGTCTAGAAGGAGGTTAAGAATTTCCTCTAAGGGAGAAAATCAACATGGAGCCTGAGATATGCGATTAGACTTATCTCTTCCAAACAATATCTTTTTTGGAGTGTGCTGAGCCGTCATTCTTGTCCCTTCGCCATCCTCCTATGTTTTTCCTAGCGGACAAACACATGGGGTGAGAAGCCTCAATACCCGAAGACAGAATGCGACAACAAGGATTATAAGCTCAACAAGTACTATATCAGATATCTATAGTTTAAAAAGCAGTAACATTGCGATCATAAAAAGGTGCATAGTAAACATGCAATGCAATTATATGATGCAATGCCTAGCTTTATTATTATCGTGCAGGGTCTCGCCTGGCTTTGTACAAAGGGTTACATGTAACTTCGGCAAAGCTTGTACAAAAGGTGGCTATCGGGGGCTGAGCTCGGCAACCGCGCCTCATGGGTAGAATTTACGAATATGCTCAATATTCCATGAGTTTAGCACCTTGGTGCCATCTTCGGTCTCCAGACTGACAGTGCCAGGTCTGGTGACTTGTGCTACCCGTTAAGGGCCTTCCGACTTCGACGTCAACTTGTTGGTACCCTTAGTGGACTGGACGTGCCTAAGGACAAGTTCGCCTTCCTCAAGGCTCCGGGCATGGACCCTGTGGCTATGGTAGTGTGCCACACGCTCAGAGGCCAAGAGACAATCTTCCACGAGGATCATGGCATTGTCATTTTGTAGCTGCTCTTGCTCTACTTCGTCGTAGGAAAATACTCGAGGTGATCCGTATATGAGTTCCGTGGGGAGCACTGCTTCTGCCCCGTATACTAGGGAGAAGGGTTTCTTGCCGGTGGCTCGATTCGGTGTCGTTCTAAGGAACCAAAGAACCACCGACAGCTCATCTATCTAGCGCTTGCTGCTCCTCCACAGCCTATCAAAAGTCCTTGTCTTGATGCCTTGCAGCACTTCAACATTCATCCTCTCAACTTGTCCGTTGCTTCTTGGATGGGCAATGGAGGTGAAGGAGATCTTACTTCCAAGGTTTTGGATGTATTGCATGAAGCCATGGCTCGTGAACTGGGTGCAGTTTTCAGTGATCACTCTATTGGGCACTCCAAAATGGCACACCAATCCCTTCATGAACTTGATAGCTGACTGTGTAGTCACCTTCCTCACTGGATCCACCTCGGTCCACTTTGTGAACTTGTCGATTCTACAAACAAGAACTCAAAGCCCCCAACAGCGCGGGGGAAAGGGCCCAAGATGTCGAGCCTCTAGCCCAAGAATGGCCAGGACAAAGGGATCACTTGGAGAGCTTGTGTTGGTTGATGGATATTCATGGAATGGAACTGGCAGGCTTCACACTTGGTGACCAACTTTGTCGCATCTTGGAGGGCAGTGGGCTAATAGAAACCCTACCGGAATGCTTTCCCATCAAGGGCCCTTGATATAGTGAGAGAGCCACACATGCCTCCGTGAATCTCTGCCAGCAGCTTTAGTCCATCCTCCGGGCATTTGCACCTCAATTTCACATCGTTTGCTCATCTTCTGTACAAGGTGTCATCAAAAAATAGGTACATACTTTATTGACAGGCTACTTTTTCAGCCTCTTCTTGTGCTTCAGGGAGTTCTCTTGTTTGAAGATATGGACTATTTGTTGCGCCCAGGTTGGAGCATGGGGCTCCACAACAAGGACTAAAGGCGTCTCCTCGCTCGTGGGAGCGCATACCTCAATTGCATGAACCTAGGGCTCTATAGGAGGGAGCTATTCACCAAACGAAAAGGGATTTCCCCTGGTAGCTTCTCTACCGGCGGCTTCAGGAAGCTCCGCCGGGAAATGCTTGCCGGAATTTAGATTTTTTATCTTCTTGGCCATTGCTGATGGGGATACTGATGGTTGAGTGAGGCAGAGGACAAAAGTCCCTTGTTCCATAGGAAGCTTCTGTGGAGCGCACTTCGATAGATGATTAGTAATACTGTTTTCCGTTCGTGGCACATGTTCTGCCTGCAATCCATCGAAGTATTCCTCCAATTTCCTTACTTCCTCTACGTCTTCTTCCATCAACGGTCTCTGATAATCTCTGTGTATTTTCTTCACCACGACCTGAGAATCTCCCCTCATGATCAGTTTCTTGATTCCCAACTCTACCACAATTCTGAGTCCGGCAAGGAGCCCCTCATACTCTGTGGTGTTATTGGTGGCCTCACCTGGGGAAAGTGCATTTGAATCACATACTTGAGGTGCTCTCCAGTTGGGGAAACAAGGAGCATGTCTGCTCCAGCGCCCTGGAGTGAGAAAGCACCGTCAAAGTACATGATCCAATCCTTGGGTGCCTCCTTGCCGGGCAGAGTTGTCTCGGGAATCTTTTCGTCCGGCGTGGGTGTCCATTCTACAATGAACTCTACCAACGCCCGGCTCTATATCATGGAAGTGCTCTCGTACTTCAACCCAAAGCTCAACAGCTCTAGTACCCACTCAACTATCCTGCCGGTGGATTCGGGGTTCCTCAATATACATTCTAGTGGATAGTTGGTGACAACTGTGTTCTCATGGACTTGGAAGTAGTTGTGCAGTTTCCTCGAGGCCACGATGAGTGTCGGCGTTCTGGCAATGGGGGTACCCAAACCAGTCAGCCTACGGCCCAGGGCGTGGCCCACTTCGACAGCCTGGTACGGACCAGCGCGACCTCATCTAAGAACAAGGTCCTTGTGGGAGCTCCGCCCTCGCGAGGGGAATGAAGCCAAGGTCCCCAGGGGGAAGAGGCCTCCCCAGGTCGCCGCCCGAGGGGCGGTGTTCTCTATGCAGCCTTCGGCCTTGGGAGATCAAGGATGACGCAAGACGGGCCAGGTGGACATCAGCGCGCGTAGTGGAGACAGTTTCCTCTTTGGTACAAAGGAGGCAAGGACGTACGCAGGTTCCCAAAGCACCCCCAAAGGTTTTCATTCTAGCGCAACAAGACCAAGACCACGAGCACGGTAGGCCCGACATCATTGTCGAGCCCACCTTTGCATCACCACGGGCTACTTTAAAGACGAAGACCACCTTTCATCAGGATAAGGATGTACTCCTTGTCCCCCTTCAAATTTGGCCATTGTGGGATCCCTTCCCGCCATTGCGATAAGGGAAGAGGACCTGAGCCACTATAAATAGAGGATAGGCCACTCGGTAGACGGGGAACAGACCAAACACCACTCAAGCATCCTCGCGAGGTTGCACAACACTGTACTAGTTCATCCACAAACCTCCTCGTGAGGCAATCCACCAAAAGGCAGGACTAGGGTTTTACGCTTCACAGCGTACCGAACCTGGATAAATCCTCGTTTGCTATTCCTCTTCCTGTGATTGAGTGAGTTCGATGGGCTAGGTTGCCATGCGGTGAGCTTCAGGCCGGAGCTGGTGGGGATCTTCGTACACGTTGCTACCTCTTGAGATTGCGTTGGTTTTCCCTTGAAAAGGAAAGGGTGATACAGCAAAGCAGATAAGTATTTCCCTCAGTTGATGAGAACTAAGGTATCAATCCAGTAGGAGGAACAAGCAAGTCACTAATGGATGCACCTACACAAAAAATCAAACTCTTGCACCCAACGCTACAAAGGGGTTGTCAATCCCTTTGCGGTTATTTGCAAGGATTAGATCTGATAGAGATAGATGTAAAAGATTGTAGAAAAAAGGTAAATAAATTAATTGCATCAAGGTATTTTCGGTATTTTTGGTTTATAGATCTGAAAATATAATATGGAAAGTAGAACCGAGGGCCATAGGTTTCACTAGAGGCTTCTCTCTTGAAGGAAAGTATCACGGTGGGTGAACAAATTACTGACGAGCAATTGATGGAAAAGAGAATAATTATGAACATATCCAAGGCAATGATGCATACAGGCATCACGTCCATGTCAAGTAGGTCGAAACGATTCTGCATCTACTACTATTACTACACACATCGACCGACTCCTGCCTGGATCTAGAGTATTAAGTTCATGAAGAACGGAGTAACGCATTAGGTAAGATGACATGATGTAGAGGGATAAACTCAAGCAATATGATGAAAACCCCATCTTGTTACCCTTGATGGCAACAATACAATACGTGTCTCGCTACCCCTACTTTGTCACTGGGTGAGGACACCACAAGATTGAACCCAAAACTAAGCACTTCTCCCAATGCAAGAATTACCAATCTAGTTGGCCAAACCAAACCAATAACTCGAAGAGACCTGCAAAGATATGAAATCATGCATATAAGAATTCAGAAAAGACTCAAATAATATTCATGGATAATATGAACATAAACCCACAATTCATCGGATCTTGACAAACACACCGCAAAAGAGTATTACATCGGATAGATCTCCATGAAGATCATGAAGAACATGGTATTGAAGCACATAGATAGAGAAGAAGTCATCTAGATACTAGCTATGGACCCATACGTCTGTGGTGGACTACTCACGCATCATCGGAGGGGCAATGGAGTTGATGTAGATGCCCTCCGTGATTGTATCCCCCTCCGACAGGTTAATGGAAAAGGCTCCAAGATTGGATCTATCGGGAACGGAGGCTTCTAGCGACAGAAAAGTATTTTCATCCTACTTTTGGTATTGGGGAAATATTTCGGTATTTGTAGGACGAAGAATAGGGCTTGGACTCCTGGCAGGGAGTCACATGCCTGCCAGGCGCGGCCAGGGGGTGGTCGTGCCCCCCTGGCTCGTGACCTCCTGGCAGCGTCCTTGCCTTGCACTCCAAGCCTAGTAGATCTCTTTTGTTCCAGAAAAATTCATCGCGAAGATTTTATTACATTTGGACTCCATTTAATATTCCATATCTGCAATACTCAAAAAACAAGGAAAAAATAAACTAGCACTAGGCTCTAGATTAATAGGTTAGTCCCAAAAATAATATAAAATAGCATATTAATGCATATAAAACATCCAAAACAGATAATATAATAGCATGACACAATAAAAAATTATAGATACGTTGGAGACGTATCACACGCCCGTGAGTTTGAACCTCTTTTGGTTTTGCGGAGCCCGAAATCCGACAATGAGGCCGAAGATCAGCTTTTTGACTCCATAGTACCTTGATCTAGCCCCCTACAATAGGGAGGTAACAAAGTACACGGGCCGCTGCACCACTTTTTTCTTTGCCACTTCCTTAGAACTGCTTTTGCTTGCTTGCTGAGGCCACCCTTGCTCTGTATTGGGTCCTGCGGCGGACTGATACATCTCCAACGTATCCATAATTTCTGAAGTATTCATGCTGCTATTTTATCATTCTTGGATGTTTTACAATCATTTTATAGCAACTTTATATCATTTTTTGGGACTAACCTACTGACCCACTGCCCAATGCCATTTGTTGTTTTTTGCTTGTTTTTTACATCGCAGGAAATCAATATCAAACAGAGTCCAAAAACCATGAAACTTTTTGGAGATTTTTTTGGACTAGAAGGAACCCAATGGGCCAGAACTGCACCTAGGGGTTCCCCGAGGGGGGCACAACCCACCAGGGCGCGCTAGGGCCCCCTGGCGCGCCCAGGTGGGTTGTGCCCACCTCGGTGGCCTCCCGCACCCCCCTCTTTGCACTATAAATTCCCAAATATTCCGAAACCCTTCGGGGTAGACCTAGATCGAAAGTTCCGCCGCCGCAAGGCTCTATAGCCACCGAAAACCAATCTAGACCTCGTTATGGCACCCTAACGGAGGGGGAATCATCTCCGGTGGCCATCTTCATCATCCCGGTGGCCACCACGATGAGGAGGGAGTAGTCCACCCTCGGGGCTGAGGGTTTGTACCAGTAGCTATGTGTTTAATTTTTGGGTGAGATGTCGATATGAGGAGAATTAGGAGTGACAAGGCCCTAAGATTGGGGATTCCCAAGGAAACCCCAAGGTAAAATTCAAGTAATATCCAAGCAACTAAGCTTGGGGATGCCCCGGAAGGCATCCCCTCTATCGTCTCCAACATTATCGGTAACCTTACTTGGAGCTATGTTTTCATTCATCACATGATATGTGTTTTACTTGGAGCGTCAATTTATTTTGTTAGTATTTTTTTATGTTATTTATAATGATTTTTTGAAATTTTTATTTCAATCAAAATGTCAAGGATATCCCTCACCATGCTTATTTTGCAAGTATACATGTTGCTGTTTCAAAACAGAAAGTTTACGTCTGTTGTGAAAATTCGCTAGAAAAGTCAGAATGTGATAAAATGTTGAAACTTTTTGCATAATAAGATCTGATAAATTTTCTAAAGTGTGGTAAATTTTCATAACATTTGGAGTTTAATTAGTATTGATACTCTTGCATTCTTTACAGACTATACTGTTTTGGCAGATTGCTGTTATGTTTGCATTGTTTGCATATGTTTGCTTGTTTAATGATTCTATTTGAGGATAGGAGTATTAAATATGCATTAGTATGCAATGTTGAATAATAAGAATAATAATTTTAGTGATTTTCTGCAGTATATAATGATAAGGTTTTTGCATTGGTTTATACTAACTTATCTCACGAGTTCTTGTTGAGTTTTGTGTGGATGAAGCTTTTGAGATTTAGGAAAACCGTGATATGATAAGAATTAAGGAGACACAAATGCTCAATATTGGGAGTGCCCAAGTCATACCTAGATAATATTTAAGAAGTCTCAAGCACCTAAGCTTGGGGATGCCTCGGTAGGCATCCCACCTTTCTTCTTCAACAATTATCAGTTAGTATCCGTTGAGCCTAAGTTTTTGCTTCTTCACATGAGTTGTGCTATTTTTAGAATGTAATTTTATTTTTGTTTTACTTTATGTTTTAATAAATTGCTTAGACCTGAAAGTTTTAAATATAATAGAGTCCTCAAATAGTGGCCAAGGAGGCTAGGTAAGCGGCATTCACATCCCGTCGACAAAGCTCTTTTCTTTGGAATTGCTCTTGTGCTTCACTTATATCCTATGAGTAAATTTTTGAGTAAACTGAATGTCATGAAGTTGAAATCATATCATGCTTAGTGGTAGCTTCACATTGGGTTTACAAAGTGAAATCTTTTGAGGCTTCACAATCACAATATTGGTCATACAAGCAATTCATGAATTAGTATAAGGAAGAGAACTTTCACATGCGATACACTATCCTGAAAATCTTTTGTGATTGTGAGCCCCCATAAAAATATTATATGCCCAAATTGTTGACGTTGGCAAGGAAGACAACGTAATGATTTATGTTTTTTCATATTCACATAGAAGTTATATTGTCATCCTTCAACATGTGGTGCTTGCCCCCCATCTTAGCTAGCCAAAAATCCCGCACCAAGTAGAGATACTACTTGTGCATCCAAAAACCCTCAAACCGAAATCTTATTTTCAAGAGTCAACCATACCTACCTAAGGATTGAGCAAGATCCTTCAAGTAAGTTGTCATCGGTGCAATAAGGCAATAAAAATTGCTTCTAAAAGTGTTAGATCATTTAGTGTAAGAGAAAATTGAGCGTCGTACGAACTTGTGATGACAAAGTAATAAAAGCGACGTAGTGCATAGTAAAGGTTGCTATCATAAGGGGCAATATTACGTGACGTTCTTTTGCACTAAGAGGTTGATCATACAAACAAATAAGTGCATGGCAACCTCTTCTTCCCTCTACGAAGGGCCTATCTTTTAATTTATGTATTTACTTTTATGCAAGAGTCAAAGTTTTTCTCTCTATCCTTTTTATTTTTCTCCTTTGTCAAGCATCATGTGGTTAGGAAAGATCTAGGCACATATGTCTAGTTTAATATGGGTAGCATGAGTTATTATTGTTGACATCACCCTTGAGGTGAATACGCTGGGAGGCAAAGCAATAAGCCACTATCTTTCTATGTGTCCGGTTGAAACGTTTTGCCCATGTGTATGCGGTGAGTGTTAGCAATCATAGAAGACTATATGATGGTTGAGTATGTGGAGCTCTTACTTAAACTCTGTTGAATAAGTTGAATTGCAATTGCCTGGTGACTCAGAACGTAGGTTGTTGGGTTTCAAGAGAATTCATTGTTTGAACCTTAACATGTGAATTGGTTGCTACTTTAACATGAGAAAACTTAATGAGAAAAGAATTGCTGTAATGATGCTAGGAAAAGTGATTGAAATTATCATTGATCAAACTTATGCACTTTTCTAGCATTCACACTTCATAAATTATTTATTTTATCATTTACCTACTCGAGGACGAGTAGGAATTAAGCTTGGGGATGTTGATACGTCTCCAACGTATCTATAATTTATGAAGTATTCATGCTGTTATTTTATCATTCTTGGATGTTATACAATCATTTTATAGCAACTTTATATCATTTTTTGGGACTAAACTTTTGACCCAGTGCCTAGTGCCAGTTGCTGTGTTTTGCTTGTTTTTTACATCGCAGGAAATCGATATCTAATGGAGTCCAAACACCACGAAACTTTTTGGAGATTTCTTTGGACCAGAAGGAACCCAATGGGCCAGAGCTGCACCTCGGGGTTGCCCCGAGGGGGCACAACCCACCAGGGTGTGCCAGGGCCCTGTGGCGCGCCCAGGTGGGTTGTGCCCACCTTTGTGGCCTCCCGCACCCCCTCTTTGCACTATAAATTCCCAAATATTCCGAAACCCTTCGGGGTAGCCCTAGATTGGAAGTTTCATCGCCGCAAGGCTCTATACCCACCGAAAACAAATCTAGACCCCGTTCTAGCACCCTGCTGGAGGGGGGAAACATCTCCGGTGGCCATCTTCATCATCCCGACGGCCACCTCGATGAGGAGGGAGTAGTCCACACTCGGGGCTGCGGGTTTGTACCAATAGCTATGTGTTTAATCTCTCTCTCTCTTGATCTATATCATGGGCTTTGTTAATATATATGGATCATATGATGTTTCTCCCCTCTAAACTCTTATTGTGATGAATTGAATCTTTACCCTTTGAAGTTTTGTTATGTCGGATTGAATGTTCAAATTTGGGAACACATGATGTATGTCTTGCGGTATGAATACTTGAGGTGACATTGGGGTATCTTATTGGTTCACTTGATATACGTTATGGCACTCAACTTGCGGATTCCTGCGGTGATATTGGGGTAATCTATGCATAGGGGTGGATGCACGTTTTTATTATCTTTTCTCCGATAGAAACTTTGGGGACCCCTTGTAGTTCTTTGTGTGGATTGAGTATGATGAATATGAATTTGCTTTGGTGTTATTCTAATAAGAACTCTTGAGTAGATCAATCGGAATGAATGGCTTGTGTTATTTTAGTATGAACTCTAGGATAGATCGAACGGAAAGAATAGCTTTGAGGTGGTTTCCTACCCTACAAACAATTTATATCTTTTGTTCTCCGCTAATAGGAACTCGGGAGTGAATCTTTATCGCACTTTGAGGGGTGGTCATTGTTGGGGAACATTGCATGGGGAAAAAATTGTCCTACGCACACGCAAGATCTATCCATGGTGATGAGCATCTACGAGAGGGAGAGTGGATCTACATACCCTTGTAGATCGCTAAGTGGGAAGCATTAAGAAACGCGGTTGGTGTAGTCGAACGTCTTCACGATCCAAATCGCCGAGAGTCCTGCAATCTCATCACGATCCGTCCCGTGATCCAATCACGATCCATCCTGCGAACTCATCATGATCCTTCCTGCAATCTCATCACAATCCGTCCCGCGATCTTGATCACGGTCCTTCTGATCTAGCGCCGAACGGACGACACCTCCGCGTTCAGCACACGTGCGGCTCGATGATGATCTCCACCTTGTTGATACAATAAGAGGGAGTGGAGAGGTAGAAGAATTCTCCGGCAGCGCGACAGCGCTACGTTGATGGTGGTGGAGCTATTCCGGCAGGGCTTCGACTAAGCACTACAGAAAACCGATCTAGAGGAGAAACTATGCACTATAGGAGAGGGTAGCACGTGGCAGAAAATCTCGTGCAAAAACCCTAAAACCTCTAGTATATATAGGAGGAAGAGAGGAGGAGTCTTGGCCCTCGAGGGGCCAGCCCTTGGCTTCGGCCAAACCAAGGAGGAGAGGAGGAATCCTCCTCCAATCCTATTAGGACTAGGACTCCTTCCTTTTTTGCCTTTTTTGCCTTTTTCCACCTTTTCTCTTTGGGCTATTCTCTCCCAGATGCATGGGCCTTGTGTGGGACTTCCACTATCCCACTAAGGGCTGGTATTCACTCTCCCACAGCCCATGTAGCCTCTTGGGTCGAAATACCCCTCCCGATGGTCTCCCGGTACACTACCGGCACTCGTGGTACACTACCGATGAGCCTGAAACTTTTCCGACGACCAAAATAGGACTTCTTATATATCAATGTTTACCTCTGGACCATTCCGGAGCTCCTCGTGACATAAGAGATCTCAACCGGGACTCCAAACAACCTTCAGTAACCACCATACATAACTCTATACTACCGAAATGTCACCGAACCTTAAGTGTGCAGACCCTGTGGGTTCGAGAACTATGTAGACATGACCGAGACACCTCTACGGTCAATAAACAATAGCGAGACCTGGATGATCATATTGGTTCCTACATATTCTACGAATATATTTATCGGTTGAACCTCTATGTCAGGATTCAGTTAATCCCGTATGATGTTCCTTTTGTTCTTCGGTATGTTACTTGCCTGAGATTCGATCGTGGGTATATCCATACCTAGTTCAACCTAGTTACCGGCAAGTCTCTTTACTCGTTCCGTAACACAAGATCCCATGGCTAATACTTAGTTACATTGCTTGCAAGGCTTATTGTGATGTTGTATTACCGAGTGGGCCCTGAGATACCTCTTCGTGACACGGAGTAACAAATCCCAGTCTTGATCCATGCCAACCTGACAGACACCCTCGGAGATACCAGTAGAGCACCTTTATAGTCACCCAGTTATATTGCGATGTTTGATACACACAAGGTACTCCTCCGGTGTCAGTGGGTTGCATGATCGCATGGTTATAGGAACATATACTTGACATTAAGAAAACAGTAGCAATAAACTGACATGATCATATGCTACGTTTGTAGTTTGGGTGTTGTCCATCACATCATTCTCCTAATGATGTGATCCCGTTACCAAATGACATCTCATGTCCATGACTAGGAAACCATAGCCATCTTTGATCAACGAGCTAGTCTATTAGAGGCATACTAGGGACATGGTGTTGTCTATGTATCCACACATGTATTTGAGTTTCCGATCAACACAATTATAGCATGGATAATAAACGATTATCGTGAACAAGGAAATATGATAATAACTAATTTATTATTGCCTCTAGGTCATATTTCTAACAGTCTTCCAGTTGCACTAGTTAATAATCTAGTTCACATCACCATGTGATTCGCATTGTTATGAATGTAACACCCAATGAGTTCCAGGGCTCGATCATGCCTTGCATGTGAGAGAGGTATTTTAGTCAACGGGTCTGTGACATTCAGATCCGTGTGTACTTTGCAAATCTCTATGTCAAACTGTAAATACTGCTACCACACTCCACTTGGAGCTATTCAAATTGGCTGCTCCACTATACGTATCCGGATTGCTACTAAGAGTCATCCGGATTGGTGTTAAAGCTTGCATCGATGTAACTCTTTACGACAAACTCATTATCACCTCCATAATCGAGAAACATTTCCTTAGTCTTTTAGTTACTAAGGATGATCTTGACCGCTGTCCATTGATCCACTCCTGGATCACTCTTGTACCCCTTGACGGACTAATGCCAAGGCACACACAGGTCCGGTACACAGCATGGCATACTATACAAAGCCTATGGCTAAGGCATAGGGGGCGACATTCATCCTTTCTCTTTGTTCTATCATGGTTGAGCTTTGAGTCTCACTCAACTTCACACCTTACAAAGCAGGCAAGAACACTTCTCTCTGACTGATCCATTTTGAACTCTTTCAAAATCTTGTCAAGGTATGTACTCATTCAAAGTCTGATCAAGCATCTTGATCTATCTCTATAGATCTTGATGCTCAAAAATTAGGTAGCTTTATCCAGGTCTTCCTTTGAAAAAATCCTTTCAAACAATCCTTTATGCTTTCCAGAAATTCTATATCATTTCTGATCAACAATATGTCAACCACATATGCTTATTAGAAACTCTATAGTGCTCCCACTCACTTTATTGTAAATACAAGTTTCTCATAAACTTTGTATAGACTCAAAAACTTTGATCACCTCATCAAAGTTTATATTCCAACTCCGAGATGCTTGCTTCAGTCCATAGAAGGATCACTGAAGCTTGCTCACCTTTTAGCATCCTTAGGACTGACAAAACCTTCTGGTTGTATCACATGCAACCTTTCCTCAAGTAAACCGTTAAGGAAACGATGTTTTGACATCCATCTACTAGATTTCATAATTGAAAAATGCAGCAACTGCTAATATAATTCCAACAGACTTTAGCATCGCTACGAGTGAGAAAGTCTCATTACAGTCAACTCCTTGAACTTGTCATAAACTACTTTGCAACAAGTCAAGCTTTATAAATGGTGACATTTACCATCAGCGTCTGTCTTCATCTTAAAGGTTCATTTGTACTTGATGACCTGTCGTCCAATGAGTAAGTCTACCAAAGTCTATACTTGGTTTTCATACATGGATCCTTTCTCGGATTACATGGCCTCTAACCATTTGTCGGAATCCGGGCCCATCATTGCTTCTCCATAGCTCGTAGGTTCATCGTTGTCCAACGACATGACCTCTAAGACAGGGTTGTCGTACCACTCAGGAGCAGTACACGTCCTTGTCGACCTACGAGGTTCGATAGTAACTTTATCCGAAGCTTCATGATCATCATCATTAACTTCCTCTCCAACTAACGTAGGCTTCACAGAAACATCTTCCTGCACTGCGCTACTCTCTTGTTGAAACAAAGGTTCAACAACCTCATTAAGTTCTATCTTCCTCCCACTCAATTCTTTCGAGAGAAACTTTTCCTCGAGAAAGGACCCGGTTTTAGCAACAAACATTTTATGCTTGGATCTGAGATAGAAGGTTCACCCAACTGTTCTTAGGGTATTTTATGAAGATGCATTTGTCCGCTTTGGGTTCGAGCTCATTAGGTGAAAACATTTTTCCACACAAGCATCACAGCCCCAAACATTAATAAATGACAGCTTAGGTTTCTATCAAACCATAATTCACACGGTGTCATCTCATCGGATTTAGATGGTGTCCTATTTAAAGTGAATGTTGTTGTCTCTAATGCATAAACCCAAAACTATAGTGGCAAATCGATAAGAGACTATCACATCCCTAGCTAGATGTCATAGGAAACTGCCTCTTTGTGCTTCCACCGAGCCCTGGTAGCTTGCTACTACTCCGGATGCAGTGATTGACCGGCATGTATCCTTCTTTGCTGTTGTGTCTGTCCCTTCGGGGAAATGTCTCACAGTATAATGGAGTCCCTGTAGCCTGCTATGACTCGTCTACGTGCAGTAATGGAATTCATGTCTCATGACGTAATGGAGTCCTTGTAGCTTGCTATGACTCGTCTACACACGCTTGAGGCTGACACCTGCATTGGTGGGTTACGTATGCATGTTTCTGTACGGATGTGCCACTTGGGTTCTATGACTATTCATGTTGGCTCGGGTTCTCTGTCGTTTGATTGCCAGCGAAATGTTCACATATGCGAGCCAAAAGACGCAAATGGTCCCGGCGAAGGTAAGGCTGCAGCCATGGAGCTTACCGTGCATGAGGCCGCAAAGTGATGTGATATGTTACAGTCTGGATTCATATGACTTAGGATGGGGGTCCCGATAGCGTTGGTATCAGAGCCTGACTGACTATAGGACTACCAAGCCCAACCGGTCGAAGTTGAGTCTAGAAACACTATAGAAAAGTAGGGGAATTGATTGTGGAAGGGAACATAAGGCTCTTTTTACTCCTCTTCCCAAGTTATTCTATGCTAAGTCTTTCTCATCTTTTCTATGGGGATAAGAACTAGGCTTCTCATCTATTGCTTAGGATGACGAGTTACTAAGCATGGACTATCAGTTAGCTTGTTTACAAGTGAATGTATGTACTTGAGCATTGTTGGTGTGACAAACAATTGGAGAAGAGATTTGAGTCTAGAAAGTCGAGTGGTTATGCTTTTCCAATCTTTTGCAGTTGTCTCAAAATCCTTTTTGAGAAATTACAGTCGTTATGCTGTCCAATTTCTGCTAGAGTCTCTAATGTCTTTGCATCATTCTCTGTTTCAGATGCCCCCTCGTCCTTCCCGTCAGGTGGTCCGTCTAACCAGGTGCATCGATGTACCGGGTCACACAGCCATGTTGGTTAGAGTTATGATGGAGTCTGGTTACCGTTGGTACCCAGAGTACATAGTGGAGGAACAATATCGAGATTTCAACTAGAGTCAGTATCTGTGTACTGTTAAGATATATCCTTCATATCCTGGAGCTACAGAGCTGCTTCACTGGACTTATGGATTAGTTGTCACCATAGACATGGCAGTTCAGGAGGCCGCCTACACCATGCTGGCTATCATGAGGTTTCATCATGGTCTGCTTCAGAACACAGAGTTCTGTTATGTTCCTGCTTCTCTGAGAGGAGAGGATAGCTATCTTAGCACAGCCTACTATGATCATTCTCATGAGGACCCTATGCTGCAGGTGACTGCTCAGATGTTGGAGAACAGGTATCATGATGCACGTGCCCTTCGCATGGAGCTTTATGCTACACGTGCACGTCTTTGGACAACCCTGACGCAGTTGGCACCTGTCATGCAGAAAAGCTATGGAGAGTTGGAGATGCTGAACCCATTGCGGACTCATATGCTAGCACGTGTAGATTGGCCCAATGTTGGAGGCATCACCCCTCTTCCAGGACCGCTGTTGCCGCCAACAAGGGGACCAAGGCCACATCCGTGTCCTTACGGTTTCCAGGGATCATAGGCTAGAGTGTTTCCAGATCCTCAGGTTTAGCTCCCGGGTCACGGGGGTAACCTATATGAGGCATTCTATGGCGATGCTTGAGTACGTGGATGTTAGTACTAGTATGGTAGTAGTTGTATTGCCACAGTCCTGCGTGTCTTGTGGGATATGACTGAGGTTGAGATTTGAGTTTCGGAGGTGTAGATAGATAATGTATAGGAAGCTTGTAATGCCTCCGATGAGTTGTGTCATCTCTCTATAGTTTGTATTTGAGCTTGGGTTTTTACTGAACTATGTCATGGTGTGTATGAATCATGGTGTTCATAGGGCAGTTGTTATTAGCATGTTGTTTGGGTGTTTACCCTGCATGCCATGTTGTCTAGTACATTCCTTATCTCATTTCTTAGAGTTTATGTTCCCTATGTCTAAGCTGTGGGTTTGTTTCCCAGGATGGTGGCCACTAGGAATAACCCCGTGCCTGCCCCTGAGTAGGGCGAAGGAAGCCAGCCAAGGCAAGAGAACCTGCCACACGCGCCCTCTATGGCAAAAGTGATGCTTGAAGCTGAACGGAACAAAAGGGAGTCCAATAGGCTATTGGAATGAATTGAGCAGAACATAGCACATGCTTCCCATAATGATCACAATGATGGTGTGTCTCTTGGTGATTTCATCAAGCTATACCCACCTAATCATCATTAGGTCGACCCACTCAATGCGGATGACTGGCTGACCAACATGTCTTGCAAGATCTGAGTTGCCAATGTATCTGAGGCCAACAAGGTGACCTTTGGTACTTACTTTCTAGAAGGACCTGCCAATCTGTGGTGGAAAAATTATGATGCCATGTGTCCCGCAGGCCCCGCACCAACTTGGGCGGAATTCAGCGTGGCATTCCATACCCATCACATCCCAGAAGGGCTGATGGATCGCAAAGAGAGGAGTTCTGTGCTTTCACCCAGGGCAGACTGTCAGTGGATGCCTATAGCCGTGAGTCTGGCAATCTTGCTCGTTATGCTCCGGAGGAAGTTTCAACTGATGCCAAAAAGCAGGCTAGGTTCCGCAAGGGACTTAGTCCTGAGCTCTGTAGAGATCTGCGCTTGCATGAGTGCACAACCTTCCAGGCTCTCGTCAACAAGGCTATCAATGCTGAGACTGGATAGTCTGACTACGAGGCAACTAGGAAGCACAACCGTGACTTCAGCCCTGCATCTGGCTCGGGCTCCAACAAATGCCGGGTGTGGGTGCCTAATGCAGCTCTACCACCAAGGTACACCATGAGGCCATCCTTCCAGGCGCCTCGCCCAACTCAGCCGAACCCTCCAGCCAGGCCATTTGGAGGTCCTCCTGCCAATGTTGCTCCCCGTGCCACCGTGGTCTGCTACAAATGTGGGGAACCAGGACACTACTCCCGTGAGTGTCCTCAGAACAATGCTAAGATGGCTAGACGTGGGAAGCCGGGAAAAGCTTTCTATGTGAAGCCAGATCCTGCTCGTCGACGAGTGAATTATGTTTCTACTGAGGAAGCTCTTGAGGATCCTAATGTCATCTTAGGTACGCTCCTTGTCAATAGTCATCCAGCATTTGTTCTATTTGATACTGCGGCATCTCATTCTTTCGTCTTAGAAAGTTAGCATAGGTGCATAACATGTGTTTTTGTGATATGCCTACTCCTTTAGTAGTTCAGACGCCTGGTTCAAAATGGCAAACTTCTAGGGTGAGCCATGACAATGAGATTCTTGTGGATAGGCTAGTCTTCCTAGCATCTTTGATAGCCCTCAAGTCTTCGGACATCAATATCATCTTAGGCATGGATTGGATGAAAGCCCACTATGCTAAGATTGATACTCATACTAGGAATGTTCAACTTACACATCCCTCGGGTGAGATAGTTAATGTCTCCACTCGAGCAGCTAAGCGCCAACTCTATTCTCTCAATGCTAGCCCTCTTCCAGAAATAGAATATATTCGGGTAGTCCGTGACTTTCCGGATGTCTTTCTAGAAGAACTGCCAGGAATTCCACCTGTTAGAGATGTTGAGTTTGTGATAGAGTTCAATCCAGGGACTATCCCAATAGCCATAACACCCTATAAGATGGCACCCTTAGAACTAGCCGAACTTAAGAAACAACTCGATGAGGCTTTGAAGAAAGGTTTCATCCGTCCTAGTTCTTCTCCTTGGGCTTGCCCCGTCCTGTTCGTCAAGAAGAAGGATGGATCGGATCGGATGGTTGTGGATTATCGGCCAGTGAATCTGGTCACCATAAAGAACAAGTATTCGCTCCCCAGGATCAACGATTTGTATGATCAACTCGCTGGATCCTCTGTCTTTTCCAACATGGATTTGAGGTTGGGATACCATCAAATCAGAATTAGAAACGGGACATTCCAAAACCGGCTTTTGTTACTCATTATGGCCAATACGAGTACACTGTCATGTCCTTCGGTTTAACCAATGCCCCAGCCACCTTCTCTCGCTTGATGAATTTGATCTTCATGGAGTATTTGGATAAATTCGTCGTGGTTTACCTCGACGACATACTCATCTACTCGAAGAACAAACAGGAACATGTCGAGCATCTAAGGCTGGTGTTGATGAAACTTTGAGAGCATCGTCTGTATGCCAAATTCTCCAAGTGTGAATTTTGGTTGCTAGAAGTGACCTATCTGGGCCACGTGATCTCTGGTAAAGCTATTGTTGTCAATCTCGAGAGAGTTCAGGACATCCTTGATTGGACTCAACCTGAATCGGTTAAGCAAGTTCGGAGTTTCCTTGGCTTAGCGACCTATTGTCGCTACTTTGTCGAGAACTTCTCCAAGGTTGTGAAACCTCTGACTGAACTCCTCAAGAAAGATAAAAAGTTCGAGTGTACTCCACAATGCGAGCACAATTTTCAGGAGTTGAAAAGACGACTGACTCTGCTCCCGTTCTGGTGCCACCAGATTTCTCTAAGGTCTTTGTTATCTATTGCGACGCCTCGCAACAATTATTAGGTTGCATTCTCATGCTAGATCGTCATGTGATTGCATACGCATATCGACAGTTGCGTCCACATGAGGATAATTATCCAACACATGATCTTGAGCTTGCAGATGTGGTCCATGCACTGAAAACCTGGCGACATTACCTTCTGGGTAATCGTTGCAAAATTTACATTGATCACCAAAGTCTGAAATATATTTTCACCTAGCCGGATTTGAATCTCAGGCAAAGACGGTGGGTTGAGTTGATTATAGATTATGACTTAGGGATAACTTACACCCCTGGGAAAGCCAATGTCATGGCTGATGCACTAAGTCGTAAGTCTTATTGTAACAACCTAATGTTACAACAAGGTCAACCACTTCTCTATGAGGAATTTCGGAAGTTAAACCTCCATATTGTTCCTCAAGGATTCCTATCCAACCTGGTGGTGAAACCTACTCTTAAGGATCAAATTATAGCTGGCCAGAAGCGTGATAAGGGTATTTCCCGGATCAAAGAGAACCTCGTTAGCGGTATCGCTAAGGCTTTCTCTGTTGATGATCAAGATGTGGTGTTCTTCAGAACCGTTTGGTGGTTCCCAAGAGCCAACATCTTTGGCAGCTGATTCTTAAGGAGGCTCATGATTCCCCTCTCACAATTCATCCGGGTAGTACCAAGATGTATCAGGACCTACGCCAGAGGTTCTGGTGGACTAGGATGAAGAGAGAAATTGCTCAGTTCGTTGCTAACTACGACATTTGTTGTCACATGAAAGCAGAACATCAAAGACCTGCTGGCACCCTTCAACCTTTAGCTATTCCTGAATGGAAATGGGATAAGGTCGGTATGGATTTCATTACCGGATTTCCCAGGACGAAGAGAGGGAATAATGCTATCTATGTGGTCATCGACCGTCTTTCCAAAGTGGCTCATTTTCTTCCTATTCGGGAGAGTATAACTGCTAGCCAGCTAGCGGAGTTATATGTTTCTCAAATAGTTTCTCTTCATGGTGTTCCATTGGAGATTAACTCAGACCACAGAAGTATCTTTACTTCCCGATTTTGGGAATGTTTCCAAAACGCCATGGGGACTCATCTATCCTTTAGCACTGCTTTCCACCCGCAATCAAGTGGTCAAGTTGAGCGAGTCAATCAAATCCTTGAAGACATGCGCCGAGCTTGTGTTATATCCTTCGGTATGAATTGGGAGAAATGTCTTCCATTTGCAGAATTTGCTTATAACAATAGTTATCAATCAAGCTTGGGCAAAGCCCCTTTTGAAGTTCTCTATGGAAGAAGGTGTCGAATACCTCTTAACTGGTCAGAAACCGGAGAGAGGCAACTCTTTGGCCCGGATATGATCCAGGATGTAGAGGAGCAAGTTCGCATTATTCGTGAAAAGTTGGAAACAACCCAATCTCGTCAAAAGAGCCAATATGATCGCCATCATAAGGCTATGACCTATGAAGTTGACGAGAAGGCTTACCTTCGGGTTACACCTCTGAAGGGTACCCATCGATTCGGTATCAAGGGCAAGTTGGCTCCTCATCACATTGGACCTTTTCGCATTCTTGCTAAACGAGGAGAGATTGCCTACCAATTGGAACTTCCACCGCATCTTTCCAAGGTTCATGTTTCTTCCACGTCTCGCAACTCAGGTGTTGCTTCTTGGACCCTGTCCGTGAAGTAGACCACGAAGTGCTTGATCTCCAAGATAACCTTACATATCGAGAATACCCTATTCGTATTCTTGATCAAGCTGAGCATACCACTCGGTGTCAAAACATCAAGTTTCTCAAGGTTCAGTGGTCACACCATTCTGAGAAGGAGGCCACAAGGGAAAGAGAAGATCGTCTTCGACTAGAGTACCCCGCGCTCTTCCTAACGACTTCAAAATCTCGGTACGAGATTCTTTTGAGTGGGGGTGAGTTCTCACATCCCTAGCTAGATGTCATAGGACAGCATGTGTGTGCATCATATTTCATTTTTGCATCAACATGAAGTGGGGATTAAAAGAAACCCCAAGCCCTCATTTGAATCAAACCAATTCAAAGCATGTTAAAAACCAACTAATTCAAAATGGTCATCTAAAATGTCCCCTATGTCTGATAAATATGGACATGAATATTTCAGGGTCCATCTTAAATATTTGAACATTTATAGAAATTTAAAATAAATAAAAAAGCCGCTGAAAATGCCAAATAAAGCATTATCATTATTTTAGATTTCAAAATATCCTCAAACTTTTTATAGAAGTTTGAAATGTTCAAACTTAATTATATAAAATATTTGGAATATTTTATAATAGCATTTGTACCTAAAAAGAAATAAAACAAATGTCAGAATTAGAAAACAGAGAGAAAAAGAAAAAAAGAGGAAGAAGCCTAGGGGGAGCCGGCCTAACTGGCCCGTGCCAGTCATCCCTGTCATCTCGCCAGGAGGACAGGGGCACGCGCTCGCCGCGTGCGGGCATGCGCCCGGCCACCTCCTCCCTGTCTGGCTGCTGCCTGGAGGGCTCCGAGAGCACCAGCGCGAGGCCTCTCGCCGTGGCCCTCTCCTCCTCCCCTCTCTCCCCTGTGCGCTCTCTCTCGCGCTCTCTCTCTTCCCCCTCCTCTCCTCTATTTCCCCCTCGCCGGACTAAAGCCGCTGGCAATTCGCCGTCTCCCATGCGTCTCCTACCATGCCAAGTCACGAGAAGCCCCTTCGGTGAGGCCCCAGATCTTTTCCCTAGTCCCGTCGCCGTTCCCCTCCTCTAGCTCCGTCTGTCGCTACAGCCGAGAGGAGCTTGCCACCGGCCATGGAGTGGTTGTGGTCACAGCGGCCACAGCTCGCACCTGACCACGGGCTCATGCTCATAGTGCTCCCAGGGGCCCATAGCCACCCCTAGCTCCTCCTGCCGTGCCCTCTAGCGCCGTAGCCGGTCCTGCCTGAGCCACTGCCGCCGCTAAGCTCGTCGCCGGCGTCGATCCCGACCACCCCAGCCCCTGGTTTGGGGCTAGTTCGATGTGCGCTCGAGCGTAGGCCCTCCTAGTGCCCCTCTGCCATCCTTTCGGTCGCCGGAGGGGGGGTTCTAACCCCCTCCGCCGTCTCTGACGTCGCCGGCGGCTCAACGCCGGTGGCTCAACCGGTGCTGGCCATGGGGTTTGACCCCAGGTCAACTGGCAAGTGGGCCCGCCTCTTTTTAATTAGAATTAGATTAAAAAATAATAATTAAACTAAACTAATTATGTTAATGACCCACTGACCAGTGGGCCCAACCCTAATCTAATTAGTAATCAGTTAAATAATTAACCTTGTTAGTAACTGGGTCATTGACCAGTGGGCCCCACTAGTCAGGTTTGACCTGTCAACGTTTTGTTGACCAGCTGATGTCATAGTGATGTCATGCTGATGCAGTAATGACTTTTCTTAATTAAAATAATTCCATAAAATGTTTAAAACTTCAAAAATTCATATAAATTAATCTGTTAATCAGATGAAAATAATTTATATATGAATATTTATCAGAAAAATCCAATGAATCTAATGGTGCTATTATCATGCATATTAGAGAAACCTATGTAGATGAACATTGACATTTACTAATAGGTTAATATATGGAATATGAAAGGAAGAATGAATTTGAACCTATATTCAAACTTCCTTCATTTAACATGGACAATAGTTGCATTAATTCATCCATACATGCTGCCATGTCATCATCATGCATCATACTATTGCATTTGCATGTATTGATTGTTATTTACCTGCATTGCGGTATGCCCTGCTTCTGAGGATACCTCCGAGTATTCCAACGAAGGAGAAAACCTTCCCGCTACACAACAAGGCAAGCAACCCTTTTGATCATTCTGATAACATGCCACTCTCTCGCTCCTGCTATTGTTTATTGCATTAGGACAAACGTTCACTTGTCTGTCATACACGGTAGATGAACCTATTCTTTTGCATGACCTGTCATTGTCATAGTAAATAGCTAAACCTTGCAACCTAGCATACCTGATAGATGCTTGTGCCATGATGTGCTTAGCTTACTTTTCCTGCTATGCTTGCTATGTCAGGTCTGATTCATCTGGGTGATGAACTAGAGTGAAATAACGATGTTCTGATGTGATAAGCTAATGATGTTGGTAAAGGTAGCGATGAGAGGCTTTGTAGGAGTACATAGCGGGTTGTCTCATTGGGACCGTTCTTAGGAACTGAGTTCCGTGTTTGTGATCCAAGACTAGATACTACCAGATGTTGGGACCTGAAATATGACCCCGCTCGACTTATCAATCGCTTAGTCCTTAGTCCAGGAGTTGCAAGTAGTTTCTGGTGTTTATAGCACGCTAGAGGCCCCACGTAGCGCTGACCCTAGGGGTGGGTTATGACGCAGTAGGTAGTGGCACGGTGTACCGAGGGTCACCCGGATGGTGGGCTTGGGAACCCTGCGCACATCGTTTGGGGCCATAGCGGAAACTTCGGCCGGACTTCCGTGCGGGTTTAGTCTCAAATAGGAGATAGCCTGGACTAGAGGTCTTATGTGATTGACGGTCGTGGCCGACTCCCTCGCTGGGCTTTCGCTTGAAGGTTGCCAAGGTGCATTGTTTTATGACCACAGAGTGATAAGTGGCAAGAGCGTGTGTGAAGAAGTACACCCCTGCAGGGTATGAAACTATTCGAATAGCCGCGTCCTCGGATATGGACTACTTGGAAATCTTATGCTATTCATAGATAATCAAATGGATACTCATAAAAATATCAAGACAAGTGTGAGTACCGTGGATGGCACTCTCTCGGGAGGGGGAAGTGAATCCATGGTGGTGTATTGCTATGGAGTTAGTGGACTCGTGTGCGATATCTAAAATCTAAACAAAGAGTTAACATTGTGTAGTGTAGGTTAGCCATGAGTCAAAGCTGGCATTGCTGCATAAACTCCACCACTCCCCTTGTTGATACATGAGCATGAATAGTCTAGGTCTGCTTTAAAGACTTTTTGAGTACGTTTGTACTCATGTTTGCTTAATAAATGTTGCAGATGAGACTCAGGACCCATCAGGTGGGTTCTATCTAGATGTTGACGATGCCGAATAGCTGGTGTCCCAGCTACAACCTTATGCCCTGTGGCGTGCTGTAGATAGTCAGGACATGTGCCTTTTTACCCTTTCATCTGTCTGTACTTAGACAGCTTTATGCTTCCGCTTGGTTTGTATGAACTTGTGTGTATGAATTGAGTGTCGGGTCATGTGACCCCTATCTATAAGAACATATTATGCAAGGCTCTTCTGAGCCTCTTAAATAAAAGTTGTGTTGTTGTATGGTTATGTTGTGATGCCATAGTTGTATCTATGCATATCGGGCATGTCGTGCGTACGTGTGATGTGCAATGGTATGTATGGGATCCGACACCTAGTCATGTACCTTTAGTAGTACTCTTTACGGGAAACTGCCTCTTTGTGCTTCCACCGAGCCCTGGTAGCTTGCTACTGCTCCGGACCCATTGATTGACCGGCATGTATGCTTCTTCGCTGCTGTGTCTGTCCCTTTGGGGAAATGTCTCACAGTGTAATGGAGTCCCTGTAGCCTGCTATGACTCGTCTACGTGCAGTAATGGCATTCATGTCTCACAATGTAATGGAGTCCTTGTAGCTTTCTATGACTCGTCTACACACGCTTGAGGCCAACACCTGCATTGCTGGGTTACGTATGCCTATTTCTATACGGATGTGCCCCTTGGGTTCTATGACTAGTCATGTCGGCCCGGGTTCTCTATCATTTGATTGCCAGCGACATGTTCACATACGTGAGGCAAAAGATGCAAACGGTCCCGACAAAGGTAAGGCTGCAATCGTGGAGCTTACCATGCGTGAGGCCACAAAGTGATGTGATATGTTATAGTCTGGATTCATATGACTTAGGATCGGGGTCCCGACAAAGACATCATAGTTCGCACCATATCCAATACAGCACGACTATGACGTTCGGACACAACATCACACTATGGTGTTCCAGGTGGTGTGTGTTGTGAAACAACTTTCACATCGTCTAAAGTTGTATGCCAAAATCGTAGCTTAGACATTCACCTCTACGATCACATCACAGACATTTTTATCTTCTTGTCACAATGATCTTAAACTTCACTTTGAATTTGCTTGAACTTTTCAAAAATTCAGACTTGTGTTTCATTAAGTAAATATACACTACATCTACTCAAATCATCAGTGAAGGTAAGAAAATAATGATATCCGCCGCACGCTAGAGGACTCGTTGGATTGCATACATCAACATGTATTATTTCCAATAAATCACTTGCCCGCTCCATTAAACCGAAAATGGGGTCCTTAGTCATCTTGCTCATGAGGCATGGTTCGCATGTCTCAACCGATTCGAAATCGAATGAGCCCAAAGATCCATCATCACGGAGTTTCTTCATGCGCTTTATACCAATATGACATTTAGCGGCAGTGCCACAAGTATGTGGTACTATCATTATTAACTTTATATCTTTTGGCATCAATGTTATGAACATGTGTATTACTACGATCAAGGTTCAACAAACCATTCTCACTGGGTGCAAGACCATTGAAGGTATTACTCATGTAAACAGAATAACCATTATTCTCTAACTTAAATGAATAACTGTGGTGCAATAAACATGATCTAATCACGTTCATGCTCAACGCAAAACACCAAATAACATTTATTTAGGTTCGTCACTAATCCCGAAGGTAGAGAGAGTGTGCGATGTTGATCACATCAACCTTGGAAACATTTCCAACACACATCGTCACCTCACCCTTAGCTAGTTCTTCGTTTATTCCGTAGCTTTTATTTCGAGTTAACATATAGGAACCGAACCGGTATCCAATACCCAGGTGCTACTAGGAGTACTAGCAAGGTACACATCAATAACACGTATATCAAATATACTTCTGTTGACGTTGCCAGCCTTCTTATCTACCAAGTATCTAGGGTTGTTCCGCTTCAGCGACCGCTCTCCTCATAATCGAAGCACTTACTCTCGGGTTTGGGTTCAACTTTGAGTTGCTTCACTTGAATAGCAACTGACTTGCCATCCATGAAGTTTCCCTCCTTGCCCTTGCCCTTCTCGAAACTAGTGGTTTTACTAACCATCAACACTTGACGCTCCTTCTTGTTTCTACCTTCTCGGTGTCAAACATCACGAATAGCTCAGGGATCATTATTTCTATCCCTGGCATTTTATAGTTCATCACCAAGTTCTAGTAGCTTAGTTACAGTGACTTGGAGAACTATATCAATCACTATCTTATCTGGAAGATCAACTCCCACTCGATTAAAGCCATTGTAGCACCCAGACAATCTGAGCACATGCTCAACGATTGAGCTATTCTCTTTTATCTTACAGGCAAAGAATCTTGTTGGAGATCTCATATCTCACAACACAGGCACAAGCCTGAGATCCTAATTTCAGCTCTTATAACGTCTCATATGTTCCGTGATGTTCAAAACGTTTCGGAGCCTCAATTCTAAGCCGTAATGCACGACACACTAAACTATCAAGTAGTCATCAAAACGCGCCTATCAGATGTTCACAACATCTACAGATGACGCTAGAGGGGGTGGCGCACTGGGCGGTGCATTAAGGACATAAGCCTTTTGTGCAGCAATGAGGACAATCCTCAGATCACGGACCCAAGTCCACAATATTGCTACCATCATCTTTCAACTCTATTTCTCTAGGAACATATAGAAATTCAAGGGAGTTACAGCGTGAGCTAGTACTCTACAACATAATTTTGCAAAGACACTACTGACTATGTTCATGATAATGAGTTCAATTAATCATGTTACTTAAGAACTTCCACTCAAATTGACATCCCTCCGGTCATTCGAGTGATACATGATCCAAATTCACCAACTCAAGTCCGATCATCACGTGAGTTGAGGTGGTTTCAATGGTGAACATCATCATGTTGATCATATCTACTATATGACTCATGTTCAACCTTTCAGTCTCTTGTGTTCCAAGGCCATGTCTGTACATGCTAGGCTCGTCAAGTTTAACTTGAGTGTTCTGCATGTGCAACACTGGCTTGCACCCGTTGTATGTGAATGTAGAGTCTATCACACCTGATCATCACGTGGTGTCTCGACACGACGAACTTTCGCAACGGTGCACACTTGGGGAGAACACAATTTATCTTGAAATTAAGTGAGGGATCACCTTATAATGCTACCGTCGTCCTAAGCAAAACAAGGTGCATAAAGGATTAACATCACATGCAAATCATAAGTGACATGATATGGCCATGAACTTGTGCTTTTGATCTCCATCTTGAAAGCACCGCCATGATCTCCATCATCACCAGCATGACACCATGATCTCCATCATATTGATCTCCATCAACGTGTCGCCATCAGGGTTGTCGCGCCCACCATGCTTCTACTAATATTGCTACCGTTTAGCGCTAAAGTAAAGCATTACATAGCGCTTAATGATTGACACACAGGTCATACAATAATTAAAGACAACCCTATGGCTCCTGCTGGTTGCCATACTCATCGACATGCAAGTCGTGATATTCTGTACAACACATGATTATCTCATACATCACATGTATCTCATCATGTAATTGGCCATATCACATCACAACATACCCTGCAAAAACAAGTTACACGTCCTCTAGTTATTGTTGCATGTTTTACGTGGCTGCTACGGGTATCTAGCAAGAACAATTCTCACCTACGTAAAAACCACAACGGTGATACATAAGTTGCTTTTCAACCTTCTCAAGGACTGCCTTTGTCGAATCTGATCCAACTAAAGTAGGAGAAACATACACCCACCAACCATCTTTGTGCAACGAGGTTACACATCAGTCGATGGAACCGGTCTCTCGTAAGCGTAAGAGTAAGGTTGGTCCGGGCCGCTTCATCCCATAATACCTCTAAACCAAAACACGACCAAGGGAGGAAGCAATCTAAGCATCAACGCCCACAAACTCTTTGTGTTCTACTTGAGATCTCATCTACACATAGAACTAGCTCATGATGCCACTGTTGGGGAAAGTTGCATGGGAAACAAAAAATTTCCTACTCACACGCAAGATCTATCCATGGTGAGGAGCATCTACGAGAGGGAGAGTGGATCTACATAACCTTGTAGATAGCTAAGCGGGAAGCGTTAAGAAACGTGGTTGGTGTAGTCGAACGTCTTCGTGATCCAAATCGCCGAGCATCCCGCAATCTCATCACGATCCATCCCGCGATCCAATCATGATCCGTCCCGCGAACTCATCACAATCTGTCTCGCGATCTTGATCACGGTCCTTCCGATCTAGTGCCGATCGGACGGCACCTCCACGTTCAGGACACGTGCAGCTCGATGACGATCCCCGCCTTCTTGATCCATCAAGAGGGAGTGGAGAGGTAGAAGAGTTCTTCTATAGTGTGACGGCGCTTCGGCGATGGTGGTGGAGCTATTCTGGCAAGGCTTCGGCTAAGCACTGCAGAAAACCGATCTAGAGGAGAAACTATGCACTAGAGGAGAGGGTAGCACGTGGCAGAAAATCTCATGCAAAACCCCTAAAACCTCTAGTATATATAAGTGGAAGAGAGGAGGAGGCTTGGCCCTGAAGGTTCCATCCCTAGGCTTCGGCCGAACCAAGGAGGAGAGGAGGAATCCTCCTCCAATTCTAGTAGGACTAGGACTCCTTCCTTTTTTGCCTTTTTGCCTTTTTCCACCTTTTCTCTTTGGGCTTTTCTCTCCCAGCCGCATGGGCCTTTTGTGGGACTTCCACCAGCCCACTAAGGGCTAGTATTCACTCTCCCACATCCCATGTAGCCTCTTAGTTCGAAATACCCCTCCCGATGGTCTCCCGGTACACTACCAGCACTCCCGGTACACTACCAATGAGCCCGAAACTTTTCCGACGACCAAAATAGGACTTGCTATATATCAATCTTTACCTCCGAACCATTACAGAGCTCCTCGTGACGTCCAGGATCTCAACTAGGACTCCGAACAACCTTTGGTAACCACCATACATAAATCTATACTACCGAAACGTCACCGAACCTTAAGTGTGCAGACCCTGTGGGTTTGAGTACTATGTAGACATGATTGAGACACCTCTATGGTCAATATTAAATAGCGAGACCTGTATGCCCATATTGGTTCCTACATATTCTATGAAGATCTTTATCGGTCGAACCTCTATCTCAAGGATTAAGTTAATCTCGTATGATGTTCCTTTTGTTCTTCGGTATGTTACTTGGCCGAGATTCGATTGTCGGTATCTCCATACCTAGTTCAACCTCGTTATCGGCAAGTCTCTTTACTCGTTCCATAACACAAGATCCCGTGCCTAACACTTAGTCACATTGCTTGCAAGGCTTATTGTAATGTTGTATTACCGAGTGGGCCCTGAGATACCTCTCCGTCACACGGAGTAACAAATCCCAGTCTCGATCCATGCCAACTCAACAGACCTGATGCTCTTTGTGTCAGTGAGTTGCATGATCTCATGGTCATAGGAACATATACTTGACATGCAAAAAATAGTAGCAATAAACTAACACGATCATATGCTACGTTTGTAGTTTGGGTCTTGTCCATCACATCATTCTCCTAATGATGTGATCCCGTTACCAAATGACATCTCATGTCCATGACTAGGAAACCATAGCCATCTTTGATCAACGAGCTAGTCTATTAGAGGCATACTAGGGACATGGTGTTGTCTATGTATCCACACATGTATGTGAGTTTCCGATCAACACAATTATAGCATGGATAATAAAAGATTATCATGAACAAGGAAATATGATAATAACTAATTTATTATTGCCTCTAGGGCATATTTCCAACAGTCATATGATCCAACTATGTTAGCACTGTTGAGAAATTGCACTAGCAAATGTACGGATCCTAGGCCTCATTTTCAAGCATTGCAATACCATTTGTGTGCCTGTTTACTATTTGCAACCTTGTTGTTTTTATTTATTCAGATTATAAAAATATATTTCTACCATCAATATTACACTTTTATCACCATCTCTTCGCCGAACTAGTGCACCTATACAATTTGCCATTGTATTGGGTGTGTCGGGGACACAAGAGATTGCTTGTATTTGGTTGCTAGGTCGTTTGAGAGACACCATCTTCATCCTACACCTCTCACATATTGATAAACCTTAGGTCATCCACTTGAGGGGAAATTGCTACTATCCTACAAAACTCTACGCTTGGAGGCCCAACACGTGTCTACAAGAATAATGTTGCATAGTAGACATCACGGATGCTTCTGTCTTGCCCACGGAAGTATTAGTTGCAACTGTTGCATCTTCATCCCCTTCTTGTTGCACCACTAGTGTTGCACTAACCACTTGTTTCATTGCTGCCAAGTATAGCAGCAACGATTCATGCGGTTTAGGAGCGATCAAGGTGGGAGCAGAGGAAAGGTAAGTTTTCAGATATAGCAGTGCTGCTTCTGCTTCCAGGGTTCACTTCATCAGGTCAACCTTCTTCAGGATCTTAAAGAACGATAGAGCACGTTCAGCGGATTTGGAGATGAATCTGCTCAACACGGCCACACATCAGGTCAAACGTATGATGTCCTTGATGTTCTTGGGTGTTTGGATCTGCTTGATTGCCATGATCTTGTCGGAATTGGCTTCTATTCCTCGCTAAGACAGAAAGAACCCAAGCAGCTTGCTAGAGGGGACGCCAAACACACACTTCTCAGGGTTGAGCTTCAAGTTGATCTTGTGCAGGTTTGCAAAAGTTTCTTAGAAGTCTTGTATGAGAGTTGCTTTGTCCTTGGTCTTGACCACTATGCCATCCATGTGTGCTTCCACATTCATGTGCAACTGAGGTCCAAATCCAATCTGAACAGCCCTCGCAAAGGTAGACCTGATGCTCTTTAACACGAAGGGCATACATACAAAGCAGTACATATTGCATGGAGTTATGAATGCATTCTTTTCTTCATCTTTCTTAGCCATGAATATCTGGTGGTATCCGGAGTAGGCGTCCAAGAAGGAGAGCATAGTACACCCGGAAGTGGAATCAATGATCTGATCGATGCGCGGAAAGGGAAAAGGGTCCTTCCGGCATGCCTTGTTCAAGTCAGTGAAGTCTTTTCAAAGCCTCCATTTCCCATTCGCCTTGCACACCACTACCGGGTTGGCTAACCAAGTTGGATGCAGTACTGCTCTGACCAAATCAACTGCTTCAAGTTCCTTGATCTCTCCGGCAATGAACTGTTGCCATTCCAAAGCTTGCTTGCTAACCTTTTGCTTGATGAGTCTGGCATGAGGACAGATAGCAAGGTGGTGCTCAATTACCTCCCTAGGAACACTGGGGAGGTCATATGGTTGCCAAGCAAACACATCAAAACTTGCCCGCAAGAAGGCAGCGAGCGCTCTTTCCTATTTGTCATTAAGGGTGGTATTGATGGTGAATGTACCATCAGTGCCATCCAACCTTGTCGGGACCTTTTTCTTCTCAGGATAGGTGATCTTGGTCTTCTTGCTGGTGGAACTCTCCTACTGGTCACTGTCAGGTGTAGCGCACTACGAAGAGGCGCGCTTCCTAGAGTCCTTGTCGATGTCCGCACTAGATTTCTTTGCTTTCTTGCTGGGATTTCTACTGCTTTAGCTGCTACCGCGTCTTGATACATGTTGTCTATGCATATGACTGCATCCTTCGTGTCAGATGGAATGGAGATGATTCCAATGGGCCCTGGCATCATCAGGGTGTTGTAATCATAGTGGGACGCTGCCCTGAATTTTGCCAGAGCTAGGCAACCAAGAATTCCATTGTAGGTCAGGGGAAATCAACCACATCGAATACCACCTTCTCGGTCCGATAGTTCAACTCCCCGCCAAACGTCATAGGAAAAGTGATCTTTCCCTTGGGTCGGCTCGTGCTGGAAATGACACCTTGGAATGTACCTGTTGCCTTGAGCTCTCCGTCAGGGATATGCAACCTCTCAACCACCTTAGGGGAAATCAAGTTCAATCCTGCCCCGTCATCAACTAACATCTTCGGGGTCGAACGCTATTCTTGGAGAAGTTCTTGGACGTAGATCCCACACTCCGTCAATATCCCTTAAATTTGTCTCGTTGATGGATCAAACTTCTCGAAGGATTACACCTAGGGCATTGCCGTAGTGAACCCTCGTGTGATGACAAGCCTGTCGGTGCTGATAGCATTATGGCTCCTAAGTTTTCGTTGATCCTTGGATATTGAAACATGCTTGTTCACCTCCACCTCTTCCTCATCAGGAAAATACTTGTCAGTATCCTCTTCATGATTGCCCTAATCAGGATTACCCTCCGCACCAGGAACAATTGCATAGCCACTTCCTCTCATGTAAAAGTCATCTTGATTAACCTCCCCATAATATTCCACACCCAACACATCCATAAATGCATCTTCGTCGTTTGTCGAATGTGTCAAAGAAGAGCTAGCCATGTCGTTTGTTCGATTGGACATCCACAAAAACAAATAGGACATATAATTATTAATTCATATAATAATACAAAATTTTGGCATGACCTTTGCTAAAAATAAGACATATTGGTTGCAGAAATTTGACGAAATGGAAATTAATCAACATTTTTCCAAAACATTGGCAACCCTATGCATTCGCTGCAAACAATACAGAAGCAACCACATTTCCAACATTTCTATCAAAACAAAATTTGCATCAAAACAACTCACAATGTTACACTACAACTAATTCACTCTAAAATGGATCCATGGATCTCGTGCTAGATCTGATGGAACCATGGAACCATGGATCCCGTGCCGGATCCCATGCCAGCACGCCGACCATCATCCTCGTCGCCCCGTCCTACCTACTTCCATCCATGGCGGTCGCAACACTACCGCGAATTATCTTGGTACCGGATCTGGTGGGATCATCCTCCAACACCGTCATCCATGTCATTGATGCTCACGGTGGCTCCAGTACGAAAGGGCTCTCTGAAGTTCGATTGCGCTCGTGATGCATCTCGGTGGTTGTGCAGCACATGAACAACGCCGCCATGCAGTTCGACCGACCGCGTGCATGCAGTGCGTCCGGCAAGTTCATGCGATTCGGCGATGGATCGGAGTAGGAGCAGCCACCGTGCAGTTCTGCATTGTGTGTGAGTGCAACTCAAAGTTGTTTTTTTCTAATTTTCTATGCAATACGATATGTGGTTGGTAGATGCACTTTTTTATGTTCAATAATTTGTATATATTGGAGGTTCATTTTACCGCACCGGAGTGATTCGTTTCATAAAAGAACTTTGTCGACGGTTATATAGAGGTTCTTTTGCAGGTAGTCTACTAGAGGTTCTTTTCTAGTTGGGCGTCGCTAGTGTTGCATCACGTTGTAAATTATGTTTGTGCAATCCTAGATATATGTGTGAAGATTTTGTTTTTGGGAGAGGTTCACTCCAATGTGCAATGGGATCCTCTGGTTTGCAAAAAGGATTTATGTCTTTGTTTGAAGAGGTTCGCTTCATTTGCTTACTCACACAGTGCATCTAGCATTGTGTTGTAGTTCATTTTTCTTTATCGTTTGGTTTGCTTTCTTCGCTCCTATAAATATTCCTCTCCGACCTGTTCATTATCTTTGCACATGTAGTAAAAAAGAGAAGCAAAAAATAAAATTATGTAGTCCACTCGTTCATTCCCTTCATTCCCTGCGGTCCACTTGCCTAGGATACGTGTGAAAAATACACATCAGATAAAAGAAAATCATGTAGTTCACTTCGCCACAGGATGCAGTGCAGTTTTCCGTCTAAAGCAGTGCGTCCTTCTGTATGATGTTGTTTCACGCATGAATTTTTGTGTCGTGAAAAACAGAATGTTCGCATTTTGGTAATTTCAAAACTGCTCTTAAACCATAATGAATTAGAGAGAGAGAGAGAGTTCTACATGAAAAAGTTCCTTATCAATATCTTTCCAGTGCCATATCATTTGCATCATTCTGATGGTATATTATACGTCTCGTGCCAACCAACGGTTTAAAAACTAGAGGAAAAATAGTGCCGAAAAAATACGTGCAGTTTTTCTGCTGACATTGCAGTGCTGATTTGAACTATTCATCACCCTGGGTGAGGAATTCCAATCCCACGGCCAGAACTTGAAAATCGTAAGCAACCAAGCACTTGAGGTAAAATTATAGTATGAAGGATGGGACAGGTTTCCCACGGTAAACAAATGGGAGCGAGGTAATTTTTGGACGTTAGTAAATTACAATTGGCTTATCAAAAAGTTGTTACGGCGTCCGTGACGTCTCTTCTTGGAAAAGGCTGCATTTCAAAAAAAATATTAGTGGACGTAATGACCCAGATAAGTTCTGACCGGGAACCATAAGGGCATGTATAATGGTTGATAAGATAGTCCTATCTTAAATCTTGCATGTAATTTAGTGATGACAAAAAAAGAGTCTACAATGGGTCATCTCTTAGCCTTATCTTCAATAATTAGCTATTACTAAAAATATGGTGAGACATATTGTGCTAAGAGATCACCTCTTGTCTTCTCTTAAATAAGAGAAGGAAAAGCCTTTTTTATGAGTTCTCTCTCCTCCACCTCATCATTTATCCTACGTGGCACTCCTAAGATAGCACCATATAAGGCCATTTTCTTTTCCCCCTCGAGGAGGCCTGTCTCTAGCTCCAGACTTCTGGCCTGCCCTCCAGTGCGTCTCCGACGACGAGAAAACGGCTCTTACGGCTCCCTTCTCGGAGGATGAGGTATGGGCGGCTATTAAGGGGATGAATCCCACCTCTGCTCCTGGCCCGGATGGCCTCCCCGTGAAGTTCTTCCAGACCTTCTAGAATGCGATTAAGCTGGAGGTAATGGCCCTTTTCGAGGAATTCTATGTGGGCACCATAGACCTCTCCCGGCTCAATTATGGGCTCATCACCCTCATCCCCAAGGTGGCTGGGGCCTCCGGCATTCACCTGTTCTGGCCAATCACGGTGATCAACGTGATCTTCCGTATTCTGGTAAAGGGGTACGCCAATAGGGTGACCCTTCTTGCCGACCGCATCACCCATCCTAACCAATCGGCCTTCATCCAAGGCTGGTTTATTTTGGATGGCATCCTGGTCTTCCATGAGGTCCTGCACGAGGTGCGCACTAGGCGACAACGTGCGGTCTTCTTGAAGATCAAATTCCACAAAGCCTACGACACTATTTCCAGGTCCTTCCTGCGGGAAGTCCTCCTCCGCAAAGGCTTTGACAACCGGTGGGTCACCCGGGTTATGCAGATGGTATAATCTGGTCGGACCGTAGTTAACATCAATGGGGAGGCCGGCCCCTACTTCCCCACGCTCTGCGGGGTTAGGCAGGGTGATCCTTTCTCCCCCTTCCTGTTCAACATGGTGGTCGACGCCCTTGCCACCATCCTAGATAAGGCTAAGGTGGCGGGCCATATCCATGGTGTGGTACCACATCTAGTGGGAGGGGGAGGGGTCTCCCTCCTTCAATATGTCGATGACACCATCACTATGGTGGAAGGCTCGCACGAGGACATTGCCAGCCTTAAGTTCCTACTTTTATGCTTCCAGCAGATGTCTGGGCTTAAAATCAACTTCGACAAAAGTGAATTTATGGTCCTTGGATATTCTCCGGAGGAGTCCCAGTGCATTGTGGACCGCCTCAATTGCCAGCTTGGGTCCTTCCCCACCTCGTACCTGGGGGTTCCCATTAGTGATACTCGCCTCTCCATCGTGGAGTTGCGACCCACGGTGACTTAGCTTTAACACCGGATTGAACCCTGGCAGGGCCGTTGGCTGTCCAAGGCAGCCAGGACCATGCTCATCAATTCCTTGCTGTCCAGCCTCCTCCTATTTCTGATGAGCTTCTATAGTCTGCACAAGACACTACACCACGAAATCGCCAAGTACCAGTCTAGATTCTACTAGGCTGGTGAGGGTGATAAGCAGAAATACCATATGGTTAGTTGGCCAACATTTGCAAACCTCGTGACCAGGGGGTCTGGGGATCATGTCATCTAAATGCATGAACATTGCGCTGCTAACCAGATGGTTGTGGAGGATCGCCAATGGCGATGGTGGTCTTTGGCTGGACATCATTAGAAACAAATACCTTCGGGGACAGCCATTGGCCTTCTGCCAATGCTCCGGAGGGTCCTAGTTTTGGCAATCCGTCATCCAGCTACTCCCGGTACTGCGCATTGGCTCTTCAATCTCGATTGGGTCTGGGTCCACTATGTTATTCTAGTAAGATAGATGGGCTAGGGACACTCCCTTTGCTGCCCGATTCTCGGACCTCTTCTCCATTGCGGTTTAGCCTTGAGTCTCCGTTGAGGTCGCTCTGGCGGATCTGGGGCGCCTCACGTTCCTCCGTCCCTTCGGTCCCCCAGATGTTGCTGCCTGGGAGGACATGCTCGAGCGCAGCGCCGTTCACCCACCCGACGTTGAAAGTTCTGCGGACGACATCTCTTGGTGCCTGGAACCCTCAGGGCGCTTCTCCACTAAGTCTCTATACCGGGCCATTGCCCCGTCGACGGCCCCAAATGCGCTCACGACTGTCTAGGCCATCAAACTGCCACTCAAGATCAGGATCTTCTCGTGGCAGTGGATTAGAGGCAGGGTACCTTCTGGGGTGGAGGTTCTCAAACGTAATGGACCTGGGGATGGGATGTGCCCCCATTGCGACACGGTGGAGGACTCGAACCACATATTCTTCACGTGCGTCACGGCCCAATTCCTTTGGAGTTGCTTTCGAGAACCCGTTGGCGGTCTCTGGTGCCATACCAATGTCCCCGACCTCTTCACGGAGATTCAGTCCGTCCCCCCGTCGGCCCGCCACATTAGGTGGTTGGTCATTGGGACGCTTGTCTGGACCCTCTGGACGGTCCGCAATAAGCTTGTGATTCAGCATGTCCCCCTGCAATGCTCCACTGACGCTGTCTTTAAAATGTGTGGTTTCTTGCAGCTCTGGCGGCCGCTTAGCCGCATCTCCGACCGAGACGCCATCAACACCATCATCGCTGATCTTCGCTTGATGGCGCTTCGTCTGGCTCACCCGCTTCCGCCTCCTCCTCTCGAGCCTGATTAGCCTGGTCTGATTGCCCCACCCTATGTTGGGTCTAGGCGGGTGGGTTGTGTAGGGCTTATTGAGCTATGCCCTCAGCTGATCCCGTTATTGTTGTAATGTCCTTCTGTTGTTTGTGTGTGGGGGGGGTGAAGTTGTGTTGGATTCTATGCTCTAGCGGTTTGCTTTATAATATAAAGCGGGGCGAAAACCTTTTTCGGAAAGATAGCACCATTGTACATGCCCTAGAATACATTGAGTAATGGAAAAATGTATCGCCTTTTAGGCATTATGGAGAAAGATTTAGAAGTAGTATAATCATTTCGCACTTCTCTGTACCCCAGTTTTAGGATGATTCTTAAATACATGGTAAAATTGGATACAAAAAATATCCTGCAAACAAAGTAATAGGCAAGTTAATACTCCATAGTAAATTAGAATAATTTTATGCAAAGAGCCTCACGCATGTAACATCTTTTTCTGCAATATGCAGTTTCACATCGAAGAACAATGAGATCCATGGATCGGTCTACCTACATGATATTGGATTACCGAATGTAAAATACATTGATGATACTTATACTACTCTACACTTCCCATTCAGTTTTGGTTAAAGGGAGACACTCTAGCACCGATGTAATTGACACAATCAAATGCATCATAATCCATTCTAATAGACTTTACTAGCTAAAAAGCACCAGATGCACCACACCAGGAGATGGAACAGATCAATAGTGCAACGGTACTAACCCGGGAACCCCAAAAAAGCTCTAATTTCACATTTTTGCACCAAAGAACATAATTTTTAGGCGGTTGATCCTTGCACACCACAGAGCATCTCATTGAAGCGCCATTTCAGTTGTTCGGGCTTCCTCCGCCGCCACCACTCTTTGCTACTGGCCGGCCGGAGTTGCCAGAGGACGTTGTGCATAACACCCACTAGGAGTTGCTCATTGCTGGATCTTGGTGCCTACCTCCTGATTCGGTAGTGCATTCACTTCTCATTCCCTGGACTATGTACATATATGATGGAGCATCGCAGAGCAAGCAACTGGTTCATCAACCTGCATACCATGGCTCGCCAAATAAATATACTCATGCTCTAAACTTTCATAAGATGTTTTAGGTGACTATACAGGGAGTAGCTTCTAGGTAGAGTTTTGGCAGTAATGAATCGCTTGCAACTACCTAATAAATCAAAATGCTCAATAGCAGACTAGTTATGCAACTGATGGAAAATCATGCAGATGATCATGTAGGTTAATAAATAAAAATGGAAGTAAATAAATGTCGAAGTGGTACAGTGGTAAAAAGTGAAAGGAAACAAATTAGTCATATTTTAACGGATTAAACTGATGGCAAGAAAACATGTTAAAGAAGACCAAAAACAATGCATTACAGTTTATAAGAATCTGAAGCGACCGTTAAAATAAAAGAATCTAAAGGAGAAAATGTTGATATGGATCCCTATCAAACCAATGGCTGGGCAATAATTATACAATTATGTTTTTTTGAAGAATGTGCCAAAACTGATGTTAAACTGGTAAGCTCCAACAGAAACAAGGAACTCAATCAATGGTTCTTGTTATAGTAGTTCGGAACAAATGCATCGCTTGATCAGAAGAAAAAAGATCCATTCTATGATGGATCAGAAATTATGCCTTATCCATGTGTAGAAAGTAATCCCCCAAGTTTTTCTTTTTATTTTACATGAAAGGTTGCATAGCTAGTCATTGGTTAGTAATATAGCTAAGCACATTACATGCCAACATTGTATTGCAGCAAGAGCATCTTTAGAATATCAACCTTTGATAGACAAATGCTTATAAGTAGACCCCGCCCTCTCGCAATATTAATATACACCCTTTGAAGAAAATGTGGACCCCACCCCCAAATAAGTTGAATGTATTTCTGAAGGAAATAAAAAGGCTAAATGGAGGAAAATTCCATCAGAAATTAGGGCGTAATAATAATGAGACACCATCGCGGGTACTAAGGCCATAATATGCATCAACTGGAAGGATTTACCTTTGACGACAGAGATTTGACGCATAACTGGGATCTCCAAAACAAGCAACTTCAAATACTAGGTTTGTAGCAACACAAATTAAAACTGGACCACATAATCTCAAATGAGAAAGTAATATAATCTAAACTAATGGATTTAGGCTGGAGCGCAACTTAGGCTTAGGCCACAACAGGATATAACATGAACACAAAAAACAATAGTTAAACCATTGTTTGTAAAAATAAAAACTAGAATAAATCAGCAAGAGTTGAAGTGGACCAAAATATAGAAGTAATACTAACTTTGATATATGTTTTATCAACTAAAATATAAGAAGGCACGTTATATCTGTAACAACTCGTCTTTGAAAGCTTATAATTCATCCCGATTCTGCACCTACAGACTCAAGATACTCCTCATCTCAGCACTGGTTGTAATGTTTGCTACATCTTCTTTGAGCTCAACTTTTCTGTTCAAGCCCAGTATCTGAAACCCATTGTCTTACAACCCATGTTTTATCCTAATTCTGTCAGTACGACCCAGAGAATCAAACCTACATAGATCTAATAATGATTACACTAGTTATGTCTTATTTCTTAATAGAATAACTAACATTTGATGAATCACGACAGACAGAACATTAAGCATATGGGCATGCTAAACTGAGGAGTAATTAGACACAAGCTACTGAACTTAAGGAGTCATTAGACACAAAGCATTGGTAGCTCTATTTATGGAAGAAGGAGTTGTAGGTTCGATCGGGTGACAAGCTCTTGCTGATTTGTCCCAAACATCTAATCTTCTATAGTACTTCGCAGACCAAATCACCATGGCCATGCAATTTTTTGTTCAATCTTGGCTGAAATATATAATTACCATGGAATTAAGCTGATGAGCCATACAATGAAGCTATGGGAGAGAGTCATTGAGCACCGTGTCAGAAGAATGACAAGCATGACCAAAAATCAGTTTGGTTTCATGCCTGGGAGATCGACCATGGAAGGCATTTTCTTGGTACGACAACTTATGGAGAGATATAGGGAGAAAAATAAGGACCTGCATATGGTGTTCATTGACTTGGAGAAGGCCTATGATAAGATTCCGTGGAATGTTGTGTGGTGGGCCTTGGAGAAACACAAAGTCCCAACAAAGTAGATTGCCCTCATCAAGGACATGTACGATAATGTTGTGACAAGTGTTTGAACAAGTGATGGCGACACTGACGACTTCCCAATTAAGATAGGACTGCATCAAGGGTCAACTTTGAGCCCTTATCTTTTTTCCTTGGTGATGGATGAGGTCACAAGGGATATACAAGGAGATATCCCATGGTGTATGCTCTTTGCGGATGATGCGGTGCTAGTCGATGAGAGCCGGACGGGGGTCAACGGGAAGTTGGAGTTATGGAGGCAAACCTTGGAATCGAAAGATTTTAAACTTAATAGGACTAAAACCGAATACATGAGGTGCGCTTTCAGTACTACTAGGAATGAGGAGGAGGAGGATGTTAGCCTTGATGGGCAAGTGGTGCCTTAGAAGGACACCTTTTGATATTTGGGGTCAATGTTGCAGAAGGATGGGGATATCGATGAAGATGTGAACCATCGAATTAAAGCTAGATGCATGAAGTGGCGCCAAGCTTCTGGCATTCTTTATGACAAGAGGGTGCCACAAAAGATAAAGGCAAGTTCTATAGGATGGTAGTTTGACCCGCAATTTTGTATGGCGCTGAGGGTTGGCCGACTAAAAGGCGACATGTGCAACAGTTAGGTGTGGCAGAGATGCGCATGTTAAGATGGATGTGTGGCCACACAAGGAAGGACCGCATCCGGAATGATGATATACGAGATAGAGTTGGGGTAGAACCAATTGAAGAGAAGCTTGTCCAACATCGTCTGAGATGGTTTGGGCATATTCAGCGCAGGCCTCCAGAAGCCCCAATGCACAGCGGAAGACTTAAGCATGCTGATAATGTCAAAAGAGGCAGGGGTAGACCGAACTTGACATGGGAAGAGTCTGTAAAGAGAGATCTGAAGGACTGGAGCATCACCAAAGAACTAGCCATGGACAGGGGTCGGGGAAGCTTGCTATCCATGTGCCAGAACCATGAGTTGGTCGCGAGATCTTATGGGTTTCACCTCTAGCCTACCCCAACTTGTTTGGGACTAAAGGCTTTGTTGTTGTTGTTGTTGTTGTCTTGGCTGCTATATGAAGAAGGTGCACATTATCAAATCTGGCGACCTTACTAAAACATGTGCTCCAAATTGAAACGTGTAAAACTTCAGGAACCTGGCACGGGGATGCATCAATAGATGCCGAATCTGAGAAAGGCCTCCACCTAGCACCATGGCCGCCGCCGCAACCGGCAAGTCGTGCCCACGATTATGCCCAAGTTCCTAGATGAACAGGCAAAGTACAATTTCTATATTGGGAGAGGGCGGAAGTAGAAAAATAGGGGAATAAATCCTCGCAATGAACCAAAGTACCAAGATCTGACATTCTCATCTTGACGCTGCTATAGCCCGCTAGATGGAATAGTATCGCCGTAGCTCACGCGATGGAGCAGTGCCACCATTGCCGACGTATAGGACGAAGCGATCACAGTCGATATTGCCCCGCTTCGTTGCCTGCAATCGAGGAACCCAAAGATCTCACCACACTGTTGATGCCACCGAGCACCACGCCACTGAGCCTGCACCGCCAACACCAACCATAGCGCTGGCCAAGACCTAGCCAACCCATTGAGCACCAAGCCGTCGTTCACCATAGATACCTCCTAAACCGTTTGCAGTTTCTTTTCTAGAAATAAAAAAATGTTCGCACCAGATCGAAAAAGGACGACGAGGTGGTTGGTTTTGAGTAAATGCATACAAGGTAAAATTACCTCAACCTAGACGTAATTTTTACTACGAGGAGCAACGGGACATTTTCAATCGCTGAACGATGGGTTGGAGACATGGACGTAAGGTCTGGCTTGGTCAATCGACCAAGGCGAAGAATTGTTTATTCTTCACTCTAGGTCTTAAATAGACTTATATATATATATAAACATGTTGCACTATTCTAATCCAGGATCAGAATAATTATTATAATCACAGTCAGCCATATATAGCTTCGATTAGGTGTTTTCCGAATTCCACAAACGGCCGACAGCAAACAAAATAGAAAAACACCCACCCCACATCGTGCCCCTGACCCTCACGGGCGATTACCACCATCCACCCCGAGCGCCACCGGCCTCACGCTCCCCAATGAATTCCCCCCACCAACCAACACCGGCGCCTCCCTAGATCCGACGCCACCTCATGCCGCCATACCCAACCTCTCGTTGGAGTTAGGGGCCCAACCCAGTTGGTGCTTCCACGACCTCCTCCAAGCGAGGCGCAATGCTAACGGCGGGGATCTCCAGCACCGGCCATCCTCTACCGTGGATTGGGCCGCTGTTGTCCCCGGTGGATCCCTGGCCATCCCCCGAGTCATCCGCGCGCGTCCATAGAACTTTCGTCGACCGCCGCCACTAATATCTAGATGCGTCTTATCCCGATAGATCCACACGACTCCTTGACCTATCGGTGGATCTCGTCAGCAAAGCTAGCTTGGGCCCCTCCAACTCCTCTTGCCCCTTGGCAAGGCTCCCCTCGTCACCACGCAGCTCCCCGGTGGCTACCACAACACATGGCCGCTCAACACTATCGTTTCGGGCCATTCAATGGCGCGGCTCCAGGACGTTTGTTGTTGTTCACACGTAGAGCAACCTCTCCAATGTGCAAACCACTAGTACTCACCTCCGTCATGCTCTGTCCCCCGCAAGCCCAAGTCCCAACCCTTGAAAACGCTCTGGGTAAGACACCATCTAGAAGGCCGATGACCTCAGCGGGACATTCAACCCCGCGCATCTTTGCCTCCTGCTTGTCAACTCCGATGGCCACACGAGCCTAAGATAAAGATGGCGGCTCGCGCGTGGTGCCGAGCCTCGACCATACCAACCCCTGGATCTTCTCTGCACCGAGCATACTATGTATGCCTTGCATAGTCTACCCCTCCAAAGAGTTTTAGGACCTTTTGCATATTCAGACATAGATGTGGGTGTAGGAATGAGCATTTTCCCGCTGCAGCCGTCCTCTCATTTGTTTGTTGTTGTGGACACTAAAAGCAGAGAATGTCACTTGTGTCTCCTTTGCTACAATCATGCATTGAACTTCTGAACTCGAGATGTTGAATTATTGATTTTTGTCACTGAAAAGATTATCTGTTTTGCCAGCAGATGCACTAATAATTCTTGTAAGGAAGGTTCATAGTATATTTACTTGAGCAAAAAAACAAGAAGTTCAAATTCTAAAAATAGAGTAGTTCAATATTCATAAAAAGGATCTTTGGTATTATCTAGGATTTTTCTGGTACTAGAAGAAATGAATCAAGAAATTCAAATTTAAAATTAGAGAAGTTCAGTATAAAATACTCAGATTTTCCTTGTTACTAAAGAATAAAAATGAAGAAGTTCAAATTCTCTACTGCAGATAGTTCAAGAAGTTCGCAAAACACACACAATGCGTATCGAAAAATAAAGAGGAAATCACAAAAAACTATGAAGTTCAAATTTTAGAAATAGAGAATTTCAAAGTTTATTAAAGAAATAAAAACAATTTATGTTCATTTCTAGAAAAATAAAATCAAAATTTCATGTTTAAATAGCAGAGCAGTTGGTTCTTTCTTAAACGAGTCCTAGCAAAAATAAAAAGTAAGAACTTCAATTTTAAATTATAGAATAGTTCAATGTATATTAAAACTCACAATTTCCTCCTTATGAAAAGAATAAAACCGAGAATTTCAAACTAAAATAACGAATTAGTTCAAAAAATATATAAAAACTCAATTTCTCCTCGTTATGAAATAATAAAACAAAGAAGTTCAATTTATAATAGTATAGTGGTTTGATGTTTTTTGCGAAACTCGGATTTCTACCATTAATAAGAAAAAGGAGAGTAGTTCAAAGTGGTAACCAAAAGATGTGTGTTTCATGTCCGAAAAAAGAATAAGGCAAAGTCATAAAATTGGTTTCTAGAAGTTCAAGTGCTCGGCCCCGGATAAGTTCAAATATTATTGTGATGGAGGTTCATCGTGTATTTACATGTTTAAAACATAAAAAGATGTTGTTTTAAAATAATTCTCTCAATCTTCTATTCCAAAATAAATGGTAAAAACAAATTGGTGTATGTTTTTCAAAAAGAAAAGTATAACCATATTAGAAACACTTGTCTTTTCAACAGGTTTTCTAATGGCACATCATTTGTGCAACTCCGAGGGACGGGTGAGGAATTACGAACGAAATTACGTGATACAAGTTCATAGTGAAAACAATGAGAAGTTCATGTACAACAAGGAATGCGCTTCAGGTGAGAATAAAAGAATAAAAAACTAAAAGCCTAAAAGGTTTGTTGAAAGAAGTTCACGTGCTTTGCCCGAGGAAGTTCAGAAATTCTCGCGGGAGAGGTTCACTTTATATATCCATGTTCAAAAACACAAAAAAGAAATTGTTTTTTGCGTTGTAAAATAATTCTCTCAATCCACAAAGAATTTCAGTTATTATCTGGGAGAAATTCAATTTCAAAAAATAAATAAAAATTCTAATTATAAAAACAGAGAAAATTCATGTACTACATGGTGTGTTTTTCATATGAGAAAAATGAATAAGAAGGCAAGGTCCATTTTTTGCTATAAGTTTAGGTCCTCAGTCGGAGAAAGTTAAAAAATTTATTATGATAGAGATTTGTACAAAAAGAATATCATTTGTGTAACATCGACAACTGGGAGAGAAATTACAAGCGAATATACGTCATAGAAGTTCAACGTGAAAACAACAGGAAGTTTAGCAACCACACCGAATGAATTTCAAACAAAAATCTTTTAAACCGTCACGAGTATGAAAAAAATGATCAACATTGGAAAGTTGCGTGTTTACATCAGTTTCTATCGGTATATCACTTGCTCAGTTCTGGTGAGTGGATGGACTGGTACGAGCAAAAAACACCATGTGATGCGGAGCATCCTATGGACATCACCATGACAATAGTCCCTTTGCCAAGTGACATGTGCCACATCTTCTCCACATACATAAAGGTGAATCATCTCCTTTACACGTGCTCACTTGACCACCTCGAGGATGGTATACTACTTTACACTCGCCTTGTGTGCATGCATAGGTATTGCCGGAGTTTCACAGATGACGAGGAGGAGTGCCAGCACTTACGTATGACCACACCATTAGCGAGGGAAGCTTGGAAGCGGATACAGAAGAAGAGGGAGTCCAGATGCTAGAGGAAGAATCGGCGTCCAGACGACCCCGTGCGCACGGCCTATTAGGACCCCGTGCGCATGGCCTTATCAGGGATGGATACTCCATGCACACGGGCCCAAAACACCCTGTGCCCACGAGACCCCGTGCCCATGGGACCCGCCCATGTTCACGGGCTAAGTGGCTAGAGACTTGGAGATCCCGTGCACATGGGCTCCACTTACCCCGTGCACACGGGGCCCCTTGTGTGTTTTGGCTGGGCTTGGCCCATGTACCCCTCTCTCACCCCTTAGTTGCCTTGGACCTATATATACTCTTCTTCCTCCTCCATCTAGGGGTAGGAATGGTTCAACTCTTAGTTAGTTGATCCTAGCTCCTTCCACTACCTCTCCCATGGAGTAGATGCCCCTATGAGAGAAAATCCCCTAGTGGATGTCAAGGCCCCTTGCGAGGGAAGATCCCTAGTGGATTCAAGGCCCCATCTCCCCATGGGATTTAGGATGAACTCTACCATGCATCCTTCTTTCCCTTTGTTGTTGATGTACCTTTGTGGATCTTGTCTGTGGTGAGTCTAGTGGATGTGTGATTGGACTTGTTCTTAAGTGTTTCCTCTTCTGATTTCTCCCTGTTCATCCTCGTGTTCTTTGTGTTCTTGAGGTTTCCCCATCCAATTCGTGAAAGATCGGCACACACGGGTTTGGCCCATATCATTATGGTATCATGAGCCAAGTTGATCACGAATTTGGAGTCCCCCCCCTTCGTGTTCTAGCCTAATTTTGTTTAATTTCGTCCCAATTCAAAAATCCCCACCAAAAAGAGCCATGCCATTTTTTTATTTGTTGTTCCTAGTGCGTTTTTGTTGATTTCAATCCATAGATCTGGTGTTTAGCAAGTAGATCCACCCCCCTTTGCGTCCCCTTAGCCCATTTTTTCTTTTCGCCTTTGAATTTGGCCTCTGAAATCGTGAAATTCCTACCTACCCCGTGCCCACGGAGTCCTCACCCCGTGCGCACGGGCCCCCGCAAAGTTCCTGGACACCCCATGCCCACGGCCATGTCCCGTGGACACGGGACCCCGTGTCCACGGGCCTAAGACCCCGTGCACACGACCCTCCCAGACTAGCATCAACCACCTCGCGTTTTTGCCCATAATTTTCACCCCCGAACTCCGATTTGAATGTTCTTTGGCTCGTTTTGAAACTATCAATGTGGCCGAGCTGCGATTCTAGGTTTTACCATCATTTTACCACTTCAAATGTTTCACATTTTGGTATCTTTTCATAGGCCTTCCACCATAACTTTCGCACCACCACCCAAAACTTCCGCAACCTAACCCATTTTGATTCCCTTTGCATTTGTGGTTGCTTGAGTTGTGATTTGAGTCTCCTAAGGTGTTTTAGCTATGTAGGGACGATTACTTCTTCATGAACCACCGGTGACTTGTATCGATCCATCGTCTACATCGACCACGGACGTTCGACATCAACGATGACCATCCATCCTTTGAGACCGTCTTCAAACGGAAGCAAGGCCAATTTTCCCTGACTTTGTGAAACGTTAAGTGTGACGAAGGTATACATTCCGTCATACACTTTTCCTTGCTTGCCATTACATATTGTTAGCCTCACCATCTTTGCGATTACCTTCATACCTATTGAGACTAGTCATCCGAGTATTGTCGGGCTTCGCGAAAACTTGTGCACCATAGTGATACGATATCATATTGTTGTATCACTGGCAAAGTTGTCAGAATCGCGACTCAAGTCTTAGAATCTTAAGATCTTATGATTCAAACTGGCCCCTCCGATTCTACGATTTTCCTCATGGAATCTAAGTTTCTATGATTCCGCTAGTTAAGATTCTACGATTCACGATCCTAGATACAGAGCTCCTATCCGATTCAGAATCGCGATTCTGACAACTTTGATCACTGGAAATATCATATTGTGCAATTGCTTCCTCCCGTGCATATCTTGCGATATTTATCTCATATAGTTGGTTGAGACTCAATAAGAATAGTGGAAAGGAAAAGAGAGAAAAGTAAAAAAACTTTTAAGAAAGAAAGAAAGATCATAAGCTTATAAGCCAAAAGAGTTGAGCATGAAAAGAGATACTTGTGCATGAGGATACTTGGAATAGGAAATGTATGCGTGCATGAATAGGATTGGTGCCAAGTAGTGAATCGTTCCCAAATGTGCAATCAAGCTAGCGTCTCTCCTTGTGTTTGTGAAACGTGAGCTTAGTCTTCATTAGGCAATTTAGTATTGCTCATCCCTATAGTTGCACAAGCCCCATTATCCCACCACGTGTGTTTCTGTTTTTCCCTCCTCTATATTTTTGATCTCTTACTTTGCATTTTTTCAGTCCTTTGGATTTACTTCAACATTTACAATATCTTGGAATTCAATTTGCATGAATTTGTGCCACTTGTCCTAACTGAGCCACTCGATAAGCTTTATGTTGTAGGTGTGAGTGAACAAGTCCGGTACCAATTCCACAACTCTCTCAATTAACATTGAGTGAAACGGGATACATCCTCAACTTTGGGAACGGTATCTTGGTATTGTTTATATAATTTTCCACTCAACTTTGCTCGAGTCTTGTGATGGCTAGGCAAAGTAGATTACCTTCGGTCTTCAACGACTACATTGGCATGAGCGACCACATCAACCAACAACTCGAGCAACTCGCCATAGACATACGGCACTCCGGAGCTCGTAAAATAGACATGGTGGATGCAGACATGGAGCAACTTTGACACATGGTGGCCAACTACAAGTCTTATTCCCCTTTGTCATCGTCAAGGCGTGGACACTAAAGTCGCACATCTTTGAAGTGCCCAACCGAGGACCAAGATCACCACCAACGACAAGCTTTGACGCCAAGATCAAGGCTATCGACTACATGCATGGATGGCCCTTCCATCTTCAGAAGCATCCCAAGGAAGATGGTCAAGCATGGGATTTTCCCTTCGGTCATGGAGGCGAGTGATGATGTGCCATCTTCGGCCTTCATCCACGATGATGACTAGACGGTTGAGCATAAGACTATCCCTTCAACCGAGGCGTCGAAAGGAGTTAAGCATGGAGACGTTTGCACCTATATCTCCCCGACACTCATATATGACAAGATGCCACAATTTCCATGTGAGGAGAGCCACCACCACATGAGTGACATGAGTGACTCCACCATATGTGACATTGAGTGCATTTCCTATGAGAGGAGGAGCGTGACCACCACTAGACCCATGTTTGATGAGTTTACACACTTTCCATGTGAGTAGAGCCACAACCCCCACCACTTGAGTGAGATGAGTGACTCCACCATATGTGAGTCTGAGTGCAACTACCTAGAGGGAGTGAGTGAGCCACCACAACATAGAGCAAGTGAGGTAGTTGATAGGGCATGTGAGGCCATTTTGATTTCTAAAAACTTAACCTCCACCTCTATTGTTTCTTATCCTTTGGTGCTAGGTCTCATATACGATGACGCGCCAATCCTTGACAACTTCGTCCTACCTTTCGACAAGACGATGGCCATGGTGGACTATCATGCACCCCCCACATGGTTCCATCACGATGAAGATGACCACGAGTTGGTTTGTCCCACCTCACCTACACCACATGAGTGGAATGAGAAAGGTAACATAGGTGAAGGTCCCTTGCTTGTCCCACTAGTGAACTATCTCGAGATTGATTGATTGCATGATGTTGATCACCTTACGGATACTTCACATGATATGTATTCTTCATGCTTAGATGTGCCACCTATTTATGATGAATATGATGATGAGCATGTTTAGTTACCTAGTTGTGATGTTATGTTCCATAGGATAATATGTTAAAATTCTATTGGTCACATCATCTTCGACAATCCGCTACACTTGTCATATGCTATGCGTGAAATTTTCCATATTGAATCTTTGCAACCTCACCGTAGCCACTATGCATATCCTATAAAAATTAATCCAATTTGCTCATATGGCATAGACGACAAGCCCATGGGTTTTGGCATTTGTTTTTCTTGTGATGATATTGCCATGCTTCTTTTGCATCATTTGCACAATAATTCTCATATGCCATGCCATGATCTCCATGACTTGGACACACATTGTTTTGGATGTTGTCCACATTCTCCGACTTATGCTTCTGCTATTGCACATGAGGAGACCCCCATAGTTTCCTCATACATATTAGGAGATTTTGTTCCATACCATCTATTGCATGATCCCAATTATTGTGTGCACCATTCACATATCATGAATAACAATGCTCTCGATAATTCACATGATGCACTACATATTTCTAGTCTCCATTATGCCATATATAACAACAAACTTTTCATGATGGATGAAATGTTCTTATATCATGCATCTCATTTATTTGAGCATTGGATGGTTTGCGCTAACAAACACAAGCACATGCACATCCCAACAGATGATGTATACATATACCATGCACACACAATTTTCCCTTCGACTTTGTTGTGTGTAGGTACTCATGATTACTCGTGAACCTCACAATCGCATTATTTGACGAAAAGAGCTCTTGAGAGCACCGATGCTTTGGGATTCATCAGAATGTGTCTCCAACCATTCCCCTCGCGCAAGGACTATGTGCATCTCTTCTACATGGCCCTCACATGGTTATGGTTTATTTTCCATTATATATCTTATGCCCATATTGCCATGTTCACTTTGCATAATATGCTCATTTATATGCCTTTGCTATGCATTTGTGACCCATGCCTTGCATCTCACATGCCACTTGATTCTCATGTTTGGATGTGTATTTGCAAGCTTGGTGGAGATATTACTAGCTTTGCCATGTTTGCTTTGTGCTCCATGCCTATGATGACACAATGATCTTGCTTTGTGTTCGTGCTCGCGATATGTCATGTGCATTAGTTATGTACACTATTTGTTCATATGACATGATTGCCATGATTTTGTCTAGTATGTTGCATCTTCGCACTACTACCTTGCACGACATGATCACTATGCTTGCTTCTGTTGCATCACAGATGTGATCCTTTTATGTGGTTGATGACAACCACTACCATGCTTCACACATGATTGATATTGCTTATTTTCATATATATCCATATGTTGCCTTACTCATGGTAGATGATTTTCCATGTATTGAGTGCAACAATGCTTATAATCTTGCTAATGAGATTGCCCCCATAACTTTCTCACATATTATTGGAGCTTTCGACATCTTTCATGTGAAGCATGCTTGTCTTCCTTCTTCGCACCATATGCCTAGTGCCATGAATATAGCCATTGTTGCATCATATTGTTCCTGCACTTTTTTTACTAATGGTTATGTGCAAGAGAGGAGAACCATCATGATGGATGATGTGTTTATCTACCATGCACATACATTCTTTGCTTTGTTGTGTGTATGTGTAGGATACTTTGACTACATGTCAACTTCCACTTCACGTGAGTTGGCGAATCGAGCTCTTGAGAGTGATCCATGCTACACTGACGCATTTCTACATAGCACTTGCTTGCGCATCGGCATGTGAAGGATGCACAAGGACAAGTTTTCATGGTGACATCCCTCTTGAGCATGGGTATTGTGGATCATCTTGTTTTCCATCTAGCCATGCCTCATGATATATATGCCTTGTGTGTTTCATCCAACTTGTGGATTGATTCCTCTTATCATATGCTTGGTTGCAATAATGTCCATTCTTCACATTTGTCATGGCACATTACTTGCTACATGCTTGACTTGATTGCCTCACACATGATGACCAATTGCTCTTTCTATTGTGTTGAGTGCCACCCTATCTTCAATACACCATATGCACATTATGCTCGCATTGCCTTGCACTTTGGATTGCCCCATGTGTTTAGACACTTAATTTTACTTGGTGTTGTGAATGATTCCTCTGCCTATAATAGACCTTTCATTGATTGCTTTGTGCATACTTGCTATGACCATGAGGTAGATGCTTGTTATATTGTCACACATATTTGCATCCCTACCTCACCTTTTCATACTTCTATCCATGATGACATTGCTTGCGCTCAATTTGTATACTTACATGCCATGACACAATCCCTTGTCACACCATATGTTATGCATGATGACAACACTTGTGCGGTGATTCACCACTTGAATGCTTGGTTTGGCACTAACGCTAACCACAATTGTTTTTCCAAGTGTTAGTTGTCCTTGCTCCTTTTGAAGGAACTACAAGATGGTGAGACATTGGAGAGTGCACCCTTAGAGCTTGATGATGATGAGTGCTTGGTGATCGTCCACTTCTACACGGTGATGCCATCTCCTTCCCATGGTGATTCGGATCTTGATCCGAGGACGGATCTTTCCCAAGGGGGAGAGGATGATGTGGAGCATCCTATGGACATCACCATGGAAATTATCCCTTTGCCAAGTGACACATGCCACATCTTCTCCACATACATAAAGGTGAATCATCTCCTTTACACGTGCTCACTTGACCACCTCGAGGATGGTATACTATAGAACACTCCTCGCGTGTGCATGCATAGTATTGTCGGAGCTTCTCGGATGACAAGGAGGAGTGCCAGCACCTACGTATGACCACACCATCAGCGAGGAAAGCTTGGAAATGGAGACGGAAGAAGACGGAGTCCAGAAGCTGGAGGTAGAACCGCGTCCAAATGACCACATGCCCACAGCCTATCAGGACCCCGTGCGCACGGTCTCATCAGGGACTTCCTGGATACTCCGTGCGCACGGGCCCAGAAGACATCGTGTCCATGGGAGACGCCCGTGCGCACGGGCTAAGTGGCTGGCGACCTGGAGACCCCATGCACACGAGCTCCAGTTACCTTGTGCGCATGGGCCCCGCCTATGTGTTTCGGCTGAGCTTGGCCCATGTACCCCTCTCTCACCCCTTAGTTGCCTTGGACCTATATATACTCTCCTCCCTCCTCCATCTAGGGTTAACAATGGTTTAGCTCTGAGTTAGTTGAGCCTAGCTCCTTCCACTACCTCTCCCATGGAGTAGATGCCTATATGAGAGAAGATCCTCTAGTGGATATCAAGGCCCCTTGCGAGGGAAGATCCAAGGCCCCATCTTCCCATGGGATTTGGGATGAACTCTAGCATGTATCCTTCTTTCCCTTTGTTGTTCATGTACCTTTGTGGATCTTGTGTGTGGTGAGTCTATTGGATGTGTGAATGGACTTGTTCTTGAGTGTTTCCTCTTGTGATTTCTCCCCGTGCATCCCCGTGTTCTTCGTGTTCTTGAGGTTTCCCCCTCCAATTCGTGAAAGATTGGCACACACGGTTTTGCCCCATATCACCATGTGAACAACAGAGTGAAGTTCAAGTAGACAAAGCCGAGAAGTTCAAGATCTTTAAGCGGTGCATTTTTTGAAGACTCTGTTTCACGCTATAAACAGAACACATGACCTCGCTTTTTTGAATTTCCTTCAAAACGGCTATGAATCAGAGAAAACCATCTACATGAAAAAGTTTCGCATTTTTCGTAGATTTTCAACAGTATATTATTTGCCCCATTCCGATAAATTTTCTAGAAATTACGACCATAATACCTTTTTAGACATTTTCGAAATTACGTAAAACCATAAAGAATTGGAAAAAACAATCTACATATAAAAGTTTTGCATATCTTCAAGATTTCCAACTCCGTATCATTTCCCGCATTTTCGACAAACTGTTGAGAAAATAATGTGAAAATACGCACTCGGTATAGATTCGGTCATTTTCTTAATTACTTTTAAACCGCTCATAGCTACAACAAAAATTTTAAATACAAAGATGCGCATTTTCATATGATTTCCAATGCCATATCATATGCATTGATCGGAGTAGCCATTTTAAAAACAACCCGGAAATATGAACCGGGCTTTTTGGTTTCTGAAATTCCGTCATTTTTGAAAATCCTCTTTAACCGTACGAAATTTGGGAAAGTGTTCAAGATGTGAAATGAGCAGATTTGTAGGAGCTATCCAACGCCATCTTATTTGCCTCATTCTGATAAAAGGTTTAGACATATTCTCGAAAATACGGTTCACGTTTTTTGTATGAAAAAACGGTTTTCAAAACTGCTCTTAAACCGTGTACAATATGCCGAAAATTCGACCTAGGCTGTTATACTAGTGTCCATAGCTTTCCAACAGTATATTGCAAGCCCCATTTGGGCACATTTAACGGAAGTTCAACCTAACACTCAGGGAAGTTCAAGTGCTACTGCTGGGATGAGTGAGGTAGTTATCATAATATTATTCTCATCCCGTGATCAGAATAATTTTTATGTATATGTGTGTTTGTGTGTGTGTGTGCGCGTGTGTGTGCGTGTGCATGTGTGTGTGTGCGCGCTCGTGTGTGTGTGTGCGTGCGTGCGCTTCCACAGTGCCTACAAAATATTGTGAAAAACATTTATTCATATTACTACACATATGCATTTGCTAGAAAATGAAATCAAAAATACATTGGGCATTACATATTTAGAGGAGATTACACACAAAATCAAATAGTCATCGATATAGAGACAACTAGCACTACTCAATGGATCTAAGGAAGAGGCTGCTAGTGTGTCATGTATACACACATTGATAGAGGCGAAGTTGTATCTATCTTTCGATGATATGTGGCTATCGTTTTTGGTAGAGTCGACTTTGACGATCCGACTACGAACGTGTGAGGGCGTCGCACCTTAGAAATCGCTAAACCAACTCCGAGAGGTTATTGACCACACCAGAGCACGATCAACCTCACCACGAGGGTTTGTTTCCTGCACGCAAATGAACAACAGGCAGGAAACTGAAATTGTAATTTGGATATTGCGAATAAAACAGGAAAGCTTTATTGATGAAAAGTGGGGTTCTCTGACGTCTTGGTCTGGTCTTGGAACACAAATGAAGGACGCGAAGTTGCAGCTATGACGAACTTGTAATCTAAACAAAACCCAAGTCTAAAGGCGCCCTAAGGGCTATATATATGTGGGAAGAGAGGGGGAATTTCCTTGGAGGAGGGGTCCGAAACCAACCCTATCTCCGTTTCCCCACACACGCGGACTCTAAAAACAGCCTTTAGAGTGGTATTTCATAATTAAATGGGCCTCGCCATAAAATAAGGTGACGCAACAATTATAATAGCCCATGGGCGAAATTTATGAAGTGGAATCTTGTATTTTCGTCCAAGCCATCAAGCTCTCCTTATGGTGGATTCGAAGTGCGAAAATTACCACTCGAAACTCCATTGTTCTTTCCCGCGTTCCCACCTTCTTCTCACTGCTTGATCCTGCTCCAATGGCCATCCATAAGTAAAGAAAAAATATCTAATGTAGGCAGCATCATATGTTCATGAACATTAGAAAGATTCCCAAGAAATGAAAGTACCTGGTAATTAAATTGGCGTGCGCGAGCTCTAGTAAATTGTCTAGTATGTAAAGCAGCATGGGCTATGGGTGTAACAATTGTATTGATGTGCTCATCATCGTCCCCTTCTTGAAATGAAGTCGTGTCGATGGAATCTCCTCTTCCTCACCCAAATAAGGCCTCAAATTTGCAATGTTAAAAGTGGGAGTAACCCCAAACTATGCAGGGAGCTCAAGTCTATATGCATTATCGTTTATTTTCTCTAACACCTTAAAAAGGACCATCGGCACGTGGCATTAGCTTTGACTTGCTCAAATCAAGAACTCTATGCTTACGCAAGTGTAACCAAACAAGATCTCAAGGTGTAAAGAGAACATGTTTTCTACCGTTATCACCAGCAAGTTTTTATTGGCATTCATACGGTCAATGTTTTCCTTATTTACCTCATGCATTTTTAATATCAATTTGGCATGTTGTTTAGCATAAAAATTAACCTTCTCCAAAGATGGAAGAGGAAACAAATTTGTTGGTGCACGAGGTATGAAACCATAGACAATTTCAAAAGGGCACATCTTAGTAGTAGAATGCAAGGAAGATTATAATCAAATTAAATATGAGGCAAGCATTCTTCCCACATTTCCAAGTTATTCTTCAAAACAACGCTCAACATAGTAGACAAAGATCTATTGACTACTTGAGTTTGTCCATCAGTTTGGGGGTGACATGCAGTACTAAAACGCAGTTTAGTCCCCAAATTAGCCAATAAATTTCTCCAAAAGTGGTTAAGAAATTTAGCATCACGATCTGAAACAATTGTATTTGGCACACCACGCAAGCGAATAATTTCAGGAAGGAACAACTCAACAGCATTAACAACATCCTCACTTTTATGACATAGTATAAAGTGTGCCATTTTTGAAAATCTATCCACGACAACAAATATTCTATCCCTCCCCTTCTTTTTTCGAGATAAACCTAAAACAAAGTCCAACGATATTTCCTCCTAAGGAACACTAGGTACAAGCAAAGGCATATATAAATACTGAGGATTTATTCATGACTTAGCTTTTTGACATGTAGTGCAGCGAGCAACAAAACTCTCAACATACCGTCTCATCTTTGGCCAAAAGAAATGTGTATCAAGTACGTCCTTCATCTTCTTCACGCCAAAGTGTCCCATTAAACCTCCTGCATGCGCCTTCTACAACAACAAGAGAATGGATCTAGCTAGAATGCATAGCTTGTTAGGAGGGAACACAAATCCAACATTAATGACGAACTTGTCCCATGTTCTCCCTTCTTTACAATTGTACAACACATCTTTAAATTCAACATCATGCCCATATTGACCTTTGATTGTCTCCAAACCAAATATTTTAAAGTCAAGTTGTGAAAGCATAGTATGGCAATGAGACAATGCACTAGCAATAACATTTTCTTTTCCCTTCTTGTGTTTAATGACATAAGGGAAAGTTTCAATGAATTCAACCCATTTACAATGTCTATGGTTTAGTTTTTCTTGACTTTTAATATCTTTCAAAGATTCATGATCAGAATGTATAACAAATTCTTTGGGACATAAATAATGTTGCCATGTTTCCAAAGTCCGAACAAGATCATATAATTCCTTATCATAAGTAGAATAATTCAGACTAGGCGCACTCAATTTTTCAGAAAAGTATGCAAGAGGTTTACCATCTTGCAATAGCACACCTCCTAATCCAATTCCGCTAGCATCACATTCAATCTCGAAAGTCTTATTGAAATCAGAAAGTTCGAGTAAAGGAGCATGTGTTAATGTTTCTTTCAATATCATGAAGGCTTCTTCATGTGCGGTACCCCAAACAAAATGCACATCCTATTTGTAAGATCATTGATAAGTGCGACAATGGTGTTGAAATCTCTCACAAAATGCCTATAGAAACCGGCGAGGCCAAGAAAACTCCTCACTTGTGTGACTGTTTTGGTCTGCGGCCAACTCTCAATAGCTTCAATCTTGGCTTTATCAACTTCAATTCCCAGTGGACTAACAACATAGACAAGAAAAGATACTCGGTTGGTGCAAAACGTACACTTCCCAAAGTTACCGTACAAACATGCATCACGTAAAGCAATAAAAACATCACGTAAGTGTTCCTCCAAAGATCTACTATAAATCAGTATATCATCAAAATAGACTACCACGAATCATCTCATGAAAGCATGTAAAACCTTATTCATTAATCTCATGAAAGTACAAGGTGCATTAGTTAACCCAAAAGGCATGACTAGGCACTCACATAAATCAAACTTAGTTATAAATGTTGTTTTGCATTCATCTCCCAAGTTCATACGAATTTGATGGTATCCACTATGCAAATCAACTTTGGAGAAAATTGTAGAGCCACTTAATTCATCAAGCATATCATCTAGACTAGGAATAGGATGATGGTAACAAATAGTAATATTATTAATGCCTCTAAAATCTACACACATACGCGATGTACCATCCTTTTTCAGCACTAGAATAATAGGAACAACACAAGGACCCAGGGATTTGCATATATAACCTTTGTCGAGGAGCTCCTGTACTTGACGCATAATGTCCTTCGACTCTTCTGGTTGGTATAGTATGGCACATGATTGGGTAGTGATGCACCAGGAATTAATTACGTCAATCTGATACACAATCCCTAGAATAGGTGGTAATCCCGGTGGCCGGTCTTGTGGAAATACGTCAGCGAACACCTGCAAAATATTAGTGACAACAGGAGGCAAATAGGAAGGCATGTCCTCGAATGAAAATAATACCTCTTTACATACAAAAGCATAGCAAACAGATGTAGTAACATCCAGATCAGTAATATCAGATTTAGTAGCAAGTAAACATCCACTCTTCAATCTTATTTCAAATGCAACACTAGATGATGGTTTATTAGGCTTATTTTGTTGCTCAAATTCTTTTGTTACAATCTAATTTTCACTCTTATTTACATCCCGTTTAGCTTTACTAGCTCTAGCAATGTCATCTTTCATAGTATGTTCAGGAGACATAGGAAGCAAAGTTATATTTTAATCCTCATGAACAAGAGTATACCCATTTGTCCTACCATGGTGTACATTATTTTTATCAAATTTCCATGGTCCACCAAGTAAAATGGAACATGCTTGCATGGGTATCACATCACAATCAACATAATCAGAATATGTAGTAATGCTAAAATGCACACGAACAATACGTGTTACCTTAACCTTGCCACTATTGTTGAACCATCGAATGTAATAAGGATGAGGATGTGGTCTAGTGGTTAGAGACAACTTCTCCACCATCTCCATGCTAGCCAAGTAGTTGCAACTCCCTCCATTGATGATGACACAAACAGAACGCTCCTTTTCAACTCTCTTTGCATGGAACTAGTTGCGGCACTGATTTTGCTTAGCATGTGTAACCTACACACTCAAAACACGTTGAGCAACTAAACTTTCATACTTGTCCATGTAATCAGGAGCCATGTAGTATGTCTCTTGTTCAGTATCCCCGGCACCCTGTTCTTCACTTGCAATAAGAGCCAAAGTCTCCTCATCATAATCACTAGTGGACGCATATCCAGTATCCTTAGTAACAATCATCGCACGCGTGGATGTGCATTTTCTCGCAAAGTGACCTATATCCTTGTAACGATGAAATATAACCTCATGTGTTTGCCCTGTAGATGCCATGGATGATGAAGAGCTTTGTGTAGGACCTAAAGGTGTGCCTTTGTTGGAGGCTCGTAGCAGTGCCTATTTTCTTGTATCTATGTTGGAGTTGGCGCCTAAAAGAAGTGGTGGTGTAGTAGGACGTGTGGAAGTAGATGGTGTATTTCGTGTCCATGATGAAGCTCGTCCTACAGAAAAATTAGATCTCGCCATTGCCTGTCGATCTTGGACTTCACGTTTAGCTTTGCAAGCAAGATGGAATAAATGAGTGATAGTTTTATACTCCTTATATTCTAGAATAGTCTGAATCTATATATTTAAGACACCCATAAAACATGCAAGCATAGCTTCACTCTCCTCAACAATACCACATCTAATCATACCAGTTTGTAATTCCTGATAATATTCATCTACAGAATTTGTTCCTTGTTTTAAACGCTGCAAATTTTGAAGAAATTAACACTAAAAATATGGTGGAACCCAACGATTATGCATAGCAGTTTTCAATGGAGCCCGAGGAGTTGGGATATTATCATGATGTGTTCTACGATGTTCAGACCACCAAACACAAGCAAAACTAGTGAATGCACAAACAGCAGCAGCAACATGTCTATCCTCAAGAAATTGTAAGCATAGAAAATGTTTTCTGTTTCTAACTCCCAAGTAAGATATATATCAGGAACATATCTACCCTCAAATGTCGGGATATTCAATTTAAGTTTAGGGAGTTGGTCATGATCCCGTACCTGAGGGGGCGATGGAGCCCTACCATTGCGAATGTAGCAATGTGGATGACCTCATGCGTCTGGTGGTCGTTGCCACTGTGGCTCATTTGGAGCAACTTCTCCCTAATCACCATAATCACCATCATAATCCTTGTCATAACCCTCATTCTTCTCAACAACAGTAGCAGCAGCAATAGCAGCCACCGAAGTTGCAGCAGTAGCAATGGCACTAGAATTTTGGCCTTGGTTCATAGGCACACGTCGTGCTCGTCCAGCAAAATTTGGGCATTGTTGGTGTTGTTGTTGCCGAGGTATGATAGGTACAGCTGGTGGAGGTAGACGTGCAAGCACCTAATTGAATTTAGCATCAAGCTTGGCGTCGACTGTATTCTCCAAACCATCTATCTTCTCCATAGCCTCTCCAAGTCTCGTCACCAAGTTGTGCACCTGGTCACCCATCATTTGCTGAAATTTATTGTGGAGCTCCTTGTTCATCATGACCTCCCATTCAATCGCGTCGGCTTTTGATCCTGGCATGGTTAGCAGTAATAGGAACACACAAGAATTTGAACCTACATACTACTAGGAAGTGGTGCTGGTGCTGGTGTGTCACTACTCCGTCAAGCAAATCTCAAATTCTTACGTATTCTTACCCAACAGCTGGTGGTGATTGGCAACCCTTGTAGTCAAAACTCTCAAAGCTTGGATAGAGATTGCCAAGTGGTGTTAAACACACGGCGTAGAGGTATGTGGAGCTAGGAAGACTTATAATATGGTAGAAAAAAGGGTTAGCAATAGTTAGTTCAGAGATGCAAAGTTAAAAAGATGTTCATCAATGGTACCGTGCTGGTCCTAGGCTAGACCGTACTAGAGACGGGAGCCTAGAGCACCAACAAAATCATGACGCTACACTGCATCAAGGGAAGAGCACGGTCTAAACAAAAGACTATTTTTGGGGGCCTCTTTTCTCCGAAACTTACTCAGGCAAGGAAACACGAAACTGAAAACAAGAGGAACTCGAGACTAAACCTAATATGTAATGGACTCGGACTAGGATTGCTGTAATGGCGGATATGTGTTGGTATATAGCATCAGTGATGTATCTGGTGTGGTGGCGGTATATGGCAGCGCTGATGTATCTGGTGTGGTGGTGGTATATGGTAGCGATGAAGATGACACGACGGCAGCATGACAAACTGTGAACAGAACTCAAAACTCTAAAAGACTACATGTTGAGACCAGCAACTCGACATGATGATGCAACTGCAAATTCAACAAAGCAAAACACATAACAGAAAATTGCAAAAGGCTTAGATTGGTTCGGATATGATGAACTAACCCTAATTTTGTGTGTGGCTTTTTCGTGGACTGTACGTAGGAGGAATAGATGCAAGCTAAACTACGAAAAACTAGAAAATCTCATCGAGCAACCTGGAAATCTGATACCACTTGATAGAGGCAAAGTTATCCCTATCTTTTGATGAGATGTGGCTATCGTTTTTGGTAGAGTCAACTTTGACGATCTGACTATGAACATGCGAGGACGTCGTGCCTTAGAAATCGCTAAATCAACTCCGAGAGGTTATTGACCATGCCAGAGCATGATCAACCTGACCATGAGGGTCTATGTCCAACACGCAAACGAAGAACAAGCAAGAAACTGAGATTGCAATCTGGATATTGCGAATATCAGAGGAAAGCTTTATTGATGAAAAGTGGGGTTCTGTGATGAGGACATAAATACTATTGGTACACCCACAGCCCCTGCTGCTATACATGCTGGACCAATTACTAGACCTCGTGCATGCCAATTGAATTACCAGGTACTTTCGCTTCTTGGAAATCTTTCTAATGTTCATGAACATATGATGCTGCCTAAATTAGATACTTTGTTTACTTATGAATGAAGGATGTAGCATGGACAAGAAGGGTGACCATTGGAGCAGGATCAAGCATGGAGAGGAAGGTGTGAACACGGGAAAGAACAATGGAGTTTTGAGTGGTGATTTATGCACTTTGAAGCCACCATAAGGAAATCTTGAAGGCTTGGAAAAAATATACAAGATGTCACTTCAGAAATTTCGTCGATAGGCTATTATAGGTGATGCGTCACCTTATTTTTGGGCCAGGCCCATGTAATTTCAAAATACCACTTTATAGGCTATTTTTAGAGTCCGCATGGGTGGGTAAACGGAGTTATGGTTGATTTAGGACCGCTCCTACAAGGGGTCGCGAAATTCCCCCGCTATTCCCCCATATATGCAGCCTTTAGGGCGCAGTTTATACTCCAGTTTGTTTAGATTACAAGTTTGCCATAGCTGCAACTTTGTGTCCTTCATTTGTGTACCATGACCAGACCAAGACGTCATAGAACCAACTCTCATCAATAAAGTTATCCTCTTATATTCATAATATCTAGATTGCAATATCAGTTTCTTGCTTGTTCCTCATTTGCATGCAAGAAACAGAACCTCGTGGTCAGGTTGATCGTCCTCCGACGTTGTCAATAATCTCTCAGAGTTGGTTTAGTGATTGCTAAGGCGCGACATCGTCGCACTTCCATTGTCGGATCATCAAAGCCGACTCTACCAAAAATGATAACCACGTCTCATCATAAGACAGGGACAACTTCGCCTCCATTAAGTGGTATCAGATTTCTAGGTTGCTCGGTGAGATTTTCTAGTTTTTCATAGTTTGGATCACATCTATTCTTCCTACCTACAGTCCGCGAAATATCCACAAAAAAATTAGGGTTAGTTCATCACATCCGAAGCAATCTGAGCCTTTTGCAACTTTTTGTTTGGTGTTCTGCTTTGTTGAATTTGTGGTTGAATCATCGTGTCGAGTTGCTGATCTTAGCGTCTAGTCTTTTAGAGTTTCGAGTTCTGTTCATAGTTTTTCACGCCACCGCCACATCATCTTCATCTCTGCCATATATTGCCACCACACCAGATACATCACCACTACCATATACCACCACCACACCAGATACGACATCGCTACTATATACCACCACATATCCGCCATCACGCCAATCCGAGTCCACCTCAATCATAGATTCACCACCAGTCCGTGTTCCACCACCCACACATACATCCGCCAATAGTCCGAGTTCCACCAGATTCCTATCCACCGGCAATCCTAGTCCTAGTCCATTACATGCTAGGTTTAGTTTCGAGTTCCTCTTGTTTTCAGTTTCGTGTTTCCTTGCATGAGGAGGTTTCAAAAAAGGAGTCTCGAGACCCCTGGACATTTTTTAGGACAAAATTTTGGTGGGTGAAAATATTTTTCCTATCTAGTTTTTAGGCTTTACGGAGCATTTTGAGACACTCACCACCATAGAGATTTTTGTCACACTTTTTTGTCGTCTCAGCCCCGGATTGTTCCAAAAAAAGTCATTCAATTTTCTTTGTGCCTATCCTGTTTATACGTATTGGGAAGAGCTTTGAGACACTTGCCATCATAGTGATTTTTTGAAGGAAAGAAAGAGCGCAAAAAAGGGACGCGAAAAGAAGACCTTTTTAGAGTGTGCTCTTCCCTTGAGTACATGTAGCGTCATGATTTTTTTGGTGCTCTTGGCTCGCGTCTCTAGTACGTTCTAGCCTAGGACCAGCATAGTAACATCGTTGAGCGTCTTTTCAATTTTGCATCTCGGACCCTTTTTGCTACCATATTATAAGCCTTCCTAGCTCCACATACATCTACGTTGTGTGTTTGACACCACATGGTAATCTCTCTATCCAAGCTTTGAGAGTTTTTACTACAACGGTTGCTGATCACCACCTGCTGCTGGTTAAGAACTCGTAAGAATTTGAGATTTGCTTGACGAAGTTGTGACACACCACCACCACTGCCACCACTTCCTAGAAGTCTGTAGGTTCCTATTCTTGTGTGTTCCTATTACTGCTAGCCATGCCTGGATCACAAGCCGTCGCGATCGAATGGGAGGTCATGACTAACAAGGAGCACCATGATAAATTTTAGCAAATGATGGGTGACCAGGTGCACATCTTGGTGACGAGCCTTGGAGAGGCTCTGGAGAAGCTAGATGCTTTGGAGAAGATAGTCAACAGAAAGCTTGATGCTAAATTCAATGAGGTGCTTGCACGTCTACCTCCACCAGTTTTACCTGGCATACCTTGACAATAAAAACACCAACAACACCCAAATTTTGAGGGACGAGCGCGACGTGTGCCTATCGACCAAGTCCAAGATTCTGGTGCCACTGCTACTATTGTAGATTTGTTGTATGTTGTTGTTGTTGCTACTGTTGTGAGAAGAATGAGGATTATGATAAGGTTTATGATGGTGATTACGATGATGAGGGAGAGGTTGCTCCAAATCAGCCCTAGGGGCAACCACCACCTCACACACCAGGTCGTCCACATGGCTACATTTGCAACGGGAGGGCTCCACCACTCCCTCAGGTAAGGGATCATTTCCATCTCCCCAAACTTAAATTGAATATTTTGACATTTGAGGGTAGATATGTTCCTGATATATATCTTACTTGGGAGTTCGAAACAGAACAACATTATACATGCTTACATTTTCCTGATGATAGACGTGTTGCTGCTGCTGTGTGTGCATTCACTAGTTTTGCTTGTGCTTGGTGGTCTGAACATTGTAAAATACATCATGATAATATCCCTACTACTTGGGCTGCTTTGAAAACTGCTAGGCATAATCGTTGGGTTCCACCATATTATCAACATGAATTGCTTCAAAATTTGCAGCGTTTAAGACAAGGGAATTTTTTTTTGTAGAGGAATATTATCAGGAATTACGAACTAGCATGATTAGATGTTGTATTTTTGAGGAGAATGAAGCTATGCTTGCAGGTTTTATGGGTGGATTAAATAGAGAGATTCGAACTATTCTAGAGTGTAAGGAGTATGCCACTATCACTCGTTTATTCCATCTTGCTTGCAAGGCTGAACGTGAAGTGCAAGATCGACATGCAATGGCGAGAACTAATTTTTATGCAGGTCGTGTTTCATCATGGACACCAGGTACATCATCTACTTCCACACGTCCTACTACAACGCCTCTTACTTCAGCCGCCAACTCCAACAGAGATACAAGATAACAGGCACCACCACCACCATCGAGCAAGGGTACACCTTCAGGGCCTACACAGAGCTCATCTTCATCCATGTCATCTACAAGGTAAACACATGAGGTTATATGTCGGCGTTGCAAGGGTAGAGGTCACTTTGCGAGAGAATGCACATCCAGGCGTGTGATGATTGTTACCGAGGATTTTGGATATGCCTCTGCTAGTGAAGATGTGGAGACTTTGGCTCTTATTGTGAGTGAAGAACAGGGTGTCGAGGATACTGAACAAGAGACACACTACATGGCTGCTGACTACACGGACAGGTATAAAAGTTTAGCTGCTCAACATGTTCTGAGTGTGCATGTTAAACATGCTGAGCAAAATTAGAGGCACAAATTGTTCCATACAGAGGGAGTTGTGAAGGAGCATTCTGTTCGCGTCATCATCGATGGAGGGAGTTTCAATAACTTGGCTAGCATGGAGACGGTGGAGAAGCTGTCACTAACCACCAGACCACATCCTCATGCATATTACATCCGATGGTTCGACAATATTGCTAAGGTTAAGGGAATACGTACTATTCGTGTGCATTTTAGCATTGCTACATATTCTGATTATGTTGATTGTGATATGGTATCGAAGCAAGCATGCTCCATTTTACTTGGTAGGTCATGGCAATTTGATAAAAATTCTATACACCATGGTAGGACAAATCAGTATACTCTTGTTCATAAGGATAAAAATATAACTTTGATTTCTATGTCTCCTGAACATATTATGAAAGATGACATTTTTGTAGGTAGTAAAGCAAAACAAGAGCTAAATACGAGTGAAAATCAGATTGTGGCAAAGGAATTTGAGCAACAAAATAACCCTAATAAACCATCATCTAGTGTTGCATCTGAAATAAAATTGAAAGTTGATGTTTACTTGCTACTAAATCTGATATTACTTATTTGCATGTTGCTACATCTGTTTGCCATGCTTTTGTATGCAAAGAGGTATGATTTTCATTCGAGGACATGCCTTGCTCTTTGCCTCCTAGTGTCACTACCATTTTGCAGGAGTTTCCTGACGTCTTTCCACAAGACGTGCCACCGGGATTACTTCCTATTCGAGGGATTAAGCATCAGATGACTTAATTCCCAATGCATCACTACCCAACCGTGCGCCATACCATACCAATCCAGAGGAGATGAAGGATATTATGTGTCAAGTACATGAGCTGATTGACAAAGGTTATATATGTGAATCCCTTAGTCCTTTTGTTGTTCCTATTATTCTAGTGCCGAAAATGGATGGTACATCACGGATGTGTGTGGATCATAGAGGCATTAATAATATTACTATTTGTTATCGTCATTCTATTCCTAGGCTAGATGACATGCTTGGTGAATTAAGTGGCTCTACACTTTTCTCCAAAGTTGATTTGCGTAGTGGATACCATCAAATTCATAATAAATTGGGAGATTAATGGAAAACAACTTTTAAAACTAAGTTTGGTTTATATGAGTGGTTAGTCATGCCTTTTGGGTTAACTAATACACATAGTACTTTCATGAAATTAATGAATGAGGTTTAATGTGCTTTCATTGGATGATTCGTGGTAGTCTATTTTGATGATATACTGATTTATAGTAGACCTTTGGAGGAACACTTGGAAAATTTACGTGATGTTTTTATTGCTTTACGTGATGCATGTTTTTTTGGTAACCTTGGGAAGTGCACTTTTTGCACCGATCGGGTATCTTTTATTGGCTATGTTGTTAGTCCATAGGGACTGACGTTGATAAAGCCAAGATTGAAGCTGAAGAGAGTTGGCCATATCCCAAAAGGGTCACACAAGTGAGGTGTTTTCTTGGCCTCGTAGGTTTCTATCGACGTTTTGTGAGAGATTTCAGCACCATTGCTGCACCTCTAAATGAGATTACAAAGAAGGATGAGCCTTTTCTTTGGGGTACCACATAGGAAGAAGCCTTCACGGCATTGAAAGAGAAGTTAAGACACGCTCCTTTACTTCAACTTCCTGATTTTAATAAGATTTTCGAGCTTGAATGTGATGCCAGTGGAATTGGATTAGGAGGTGTGTTATTACAAGATGGTAAACCTATTGCATACTTTTCTGAAAAATTGAGTGGGCCTAGTCTGAATATTCTAATTATGATAAGGAATTATATGATGTTGTTCAGACTATGGAAACATAGCAACATTATTTATGGCCCAAAAAATTTTTTATACATTCTAATCATGAATCTTTGAAACATATTAAAAGTCATGCAAAACTAAACCGTAGACATGCCAAATGGGTTGAATTCGTTGAAACGTTCCCTTATGTCATTGTTGATGCATTGTCTTATCGCTACACTATGCTTTCACAACTTGACTTTAAAATATTTTGTTTGGAGACCATCAAAGATCAATATGTGATGATGTTGAATTTAAAGATGTGTTGCGGAATTGTAAAGAAGGGAGAACATGGAACAAGTTCGTCATTAATGATGGATTTGTGTTTTGTGCTAACAAGCTATGCATTCAAGCTATCTCCACTCGTCTTTTGTTGTTGCAGGATGCGCATGGAGGAGGATTAACGGGACACTTTGGCATGAAGAAGACGGAGGATGTACTTGCTTCACATTTCTTTTGGCCAAATATGAGATGGGATGTTGAGCATTTTGTTGCTCGCTACACTACATGTCAAAAAGCTAAGTCATGACTAAATCCTCATGGTCTATATGTGACTTTGCATGTACCTAGTGTTCCTTGGGAGGATATATCGATGGACTTTGTTTTAGGTTTACCTCGAACAAAGAAGGGGAGGGATAGCATATTTGTTGTCGTGGATAGATCTTCAAAAATGGCACACATTATACCATGTCATGAAATTATTCTCTTACATGGTGTGCCAAATACGATTGTTTGAAATCGGGATGCTAAAGTTCTTAACCACTTTTGGAGATGTTTATGGGCTAAGTTGGGGACTAAATTGCTTTTTGGTACTACATGTCACCCCAAAACTGATGGACAAACTGAAGTAGTCAATAGATCATTGTCTACTATGCTTAGGACTTTTTTGAAAATTAACTTGAAAATGTGGGAAGAATGCTGGCCTAAAATTGAATTTGCTTATAATCATTCGTTGCAGTCTACTACTAAGATGTGCCCCTTTGAAATTGTGTATGGTTTCATACCTCATGCACCTATTTATTTGTTGCTTCTTCCATCTTCGGAGAAGGTTAATTTGATGCTAAACAACATGTTGATCTTGCAAATGCATGAGGTAACTAAGGAAAACATTGAGCGTATGAATGCTAAATACAAACTTTTTGGAGATAAGGGTAGAAAACATGTTGTCTTTGCACCTCGTGATCTTGTTTGGTTACATTTCCATAAAGATAGATGTGCTGATTTGCCCAAGTCAATGCTAATGTCACGTGCTAATGGTACTTTTAAGGTGTTATAGAAAATAAATGATAATGCATATAAACTTGAGCTACCTGTAGAGTTTGGGGTTAGAACCACTTTTAACATTGCATATTTGAAGCCTTATTTGGGTCCGGAAGATGAGCTTCCCCCGAGGACGACTTCATTTCAAGAAGGGGAGAATGATGATGACATTAATACCATTTTTACACCCACAACCTATGCTGCTATACATACTGGACCAATCACTAGAGCTTGCGCATGCCAATTGAATTACCAGGTACTTTCATTCCTTGGAAATCCTTTAATGTCCATGAACATATGATATTGCCTAAATTAGATACTTGTGTTTTACATATGAATGAAGGACCTAGCATGGACAACAAAGATGGCCATTGGAGCGGGATCAAGCATGGAGACGAAGGTGTGCATCCGGGAATGAACAATGGAGTTTCTGGTGGTGATTTTCGCTCTCTGAAGTCACCATAAGGAGAGCAAGAAGGCTTGGACGAAATATACAAGATGACACTTTATAAATTTCATCCATAGGCTATTATAGGTGCTACGTCACCTTATTGTTGGGCCAGGCACATGTAATTTCTAAATACCACTTTATATGCTGCTTTTAGAGTCCATATGTGTGGGCAAATGTAGTTAGGGTTGGTTTCCGAACCCTCCTCCAAGAGTTCACGAAAATCCCTCTCTACTCCCCCATATATACAACCCATAGGGCACCGTTTACACATGGGTTTTGTTTAGATTACTAGTTCGCCAGAGATGAACTTCGCATCCTTCATTTGTGTTACACGACCAGACCAAGACGTTATAGAACTCCACTATCATTAAGAAAGATTTCCTCTTATATTCGCAATATCCAGATTGCAATTTTAGTTCTCGCTTGTTCTTCGTTTGTGTGTAGGAAATAGACCTTCGTGGTCAGGTTGATCTGCTTCAACGTGGTCAATACCCTCTCGGAGTTGGTTTAGCGATTGCTAAGGTGCGACATCCTCGCACTTTCGTAGTCGGATCGTCAAAGTCTACTCCATCAAAAACGATAGTCACCGTCTCATAGAAATACGGTACACCTTTGCCTCTATCATGCCATGCATAAAATAGTTTCATCGACATGGTCAAAGGGTTGCTGGCCTGGCTCAATATAGACTTCGAGGTCTTCACATGCTACTGGTCCAACTTTGAGCACTCCGTCTACTTCATGAACTACCGTTGAAAACTATCATAATAAGTAACACAACAGGAAGGAAAATAAAAGTGTTCTAAAATTGGGAGTTTATTTTTATTGGACACCTCTGGCTATAAGAAAAATAACCAAAGGGGTTCTACTCGATATCGATCGACGAGGATTTCTAAAATGTGTAATTGGAGGGATTAATGACCCAATAAAAGTCTATAGAAGATATTTTTCTAAAGATGAGTGGAGGCACTTAGTAAATACAACATGATTTTAGAAACATTTAGAGAGTGGTTTCCCTTTATTTGGAGTTGGGATGAATTTCTTATGAACTTAGTAAGATGAAATAAATGGAAAATGGCACATTTAGGAGAATATAGAAACTTGAATCATAGCATTTGGAGTTATATTTTATTCTTTGGAATTTTTCGATTTTTTCTGGGTAAACAAAAAGAAAAATGCCACTATGCATTTGGGCTAGAAGAGCGCCAGTAGAGCCGCTAATGAAGGAAATGACCGAGGAACAACTGAGTGATGTGGGCCACGTCGAAGGCGTAAACAAAAAATACACCTTCAGCTGACACGATGTGCACACGACTGGCTCATTCAAACCTTTCAGGTGGGCCCTGCTAGTTAGTGAGAGAGAGGTGTGAGGAAGTATGACAGGTGGAGCCCACCTGTCATCTCCTACTTCAGGGCAGGGAGTAGAGGGGCTCACTGGCGGCGTTGTGGTCATTGGCAAGGCAAGCCGAGGACACCGACGAGCTCCAGGAGGTCCTGTCGTTCGAGTAAAGGTGGAGAGAGGCGTCGGACTGTAGAGGCTCACGTACGACGAGCACCAGCGGCAATGGAGTGTTGGGTGGTGGAAGCCCTGGTCGGTTCTGGTAAAAAGCATGGGATATAGATGGTTTTGAGTCAGAGAGGAATGGGGGTTCCAGGTCGATCGAGATGTGAGACGGAGGAGGTCCTCATTGCATGGATGTCGACAATCCGAGGCGGTGGTGCTCTGCTCCATCCCAAGCACATAAGCTCTCAGGGGTCGTTTGGGCGATGGAGTCGAGCTATTGGAAGCTAGGTAGGAGGACACGGTGTGGAGAGGGAGGTCTGTGGGCCTTTTTAGAGTGGTGGTCAGAGCTTGCCATGGACAGGGAGCATGGGGAGGTTGAAGGCGTTGCCACGGGCCATGAGGATGCCCTAGGTCATGTGTACAGTGGTTGTGGACACGGTCCCAGCCCGTTGATAGGAAGAGGAGGAACTAGAGGGAGCCAGAAGCCCGCACGTGTGACGCCACTCATTGGATCCATCGGGCGGCCGACGCACGTGCGAGGAGGGGCTACAGGAGGGAGAAGGAAGAGGGGGACATGTGCGTGGCCCGCCGCGGAAGCCGAGGAGCTTTGGCAGGGGTGCTGGGGAGGCCCAAGGTTGTCGGGCGCAACGGGCAGGGGCGGCTACAGTGCTCTAGTGCACTATAGCACACTCCAGAGTGCCCAAATGGTCGGCATTTGCATAAAAATGGACGCATGGTTGTCCACTTGTGTCTTGGTGGCAATGAAGATGCCCATGAGTACTTAGGAGCTAAGTAATAAGTATAGGTTAAGAAATGGAGAGAGGAAGAGGTAAAACCAGCTCTCCCATTGCTGTCCAGAGAGGTAAACATGGTTTTGACCCTACTCCATGATTGAGCAGGGGCTTGATATTTTTACAGGATGTAGAGGGGGTCTAGTAGGGACTGTGGCGAAGACACGAGGTCAAGGAGTATTGTGTAGGGGAGAAAATAGTCATCTTTATTTTTTATCAGAAGGTGTTTGATGATGGTTTGCACTAGGTAAAAGGATCCATTGACTTTAATATTTACCATGAATGAGTCTTCAGATCAAATGGGCATGGTTACCAATTTGTAGCTGATTTGAAGAAAGTTCCCAATGCCAAAGTTTCAAACCCTAGAAATGGGCAGAAACTACTTTGGATAGATCTAACTAGGCTAATCTATTCTTCCTTATGCACTACTTGGTGTTGTGGCACCATTAGGGTATTAGAACTTGCCCACAAATTTTGAGATCAAATGGAGATACTTGACAATGTGAAGTTTCTCAAAACTCGATTTGGACAAAGAGGGTTTTGGGGCATTTGGGTGGACCAAAGCTATTGGTATAGAGAAGAAACTTTGTAAGATCATCTCATGAGTCATCTGTGACTTGCTAGATTTTTCCTTGATTTATTTGACAATATTTCTTCTAGAAATATTGCCATTATTTGAAATATCCACAAACGGTTTTGGAGGGTTATGTCCAGTATTTTAAACATGACCATGTGTTGAAACTCATATATATGGAAAATTTATATCCACTGAGTTTTCCTAAATTTTCTCAAATGTTTTTGAAACATTAAAATATTTTTCCGTATAGAAGACCATTTCTGGTCTGAAGAAAAAGCATTTAAATAAAATACAAAAATAATCTTTAAAAATAAGTTTTTGTGGTTTTGGGAAGACTTAAATATAATAGGTTTCAAATATAAACTTTAAAAGAATTTAAATACAATAATTTAAGGACTTGTAGTTCGAGTCTCAACTCATGGGATTTTGAAAACCTAAATTGAATAAACGATTTTTATCCAAAATAATTTTATAGAAAAATAGTTTTACGCCCTATACACATGGCATGATCATTGGGTAAATATTTGGATCAAGGAGATGAGTTTTGAGAGTATAGGGGTTGTGAATTAAGAGCACACTCAAGCAAGCAAACAAACAACAATCTAATCAAGCATCATATGCGCTAAAAATGTTTTTATTGACCCTAATTTTTCAGATTTAGCAACATGGTGTGTGAATCAAAACACAGGGTCTGACAATATTTAATCCAAAAAATCACTAATTGCGTCAGTTTGACGTCCTCGTGACATCAAAAGGTCAAAGGCGCCACGTCTTGGTAAAACTTGACCGATGGGACCGTCATGTGATAGACACAAAGTTAAACAGAATTAGTTTGAACTTAAACCAAAGTTAATTAGCACATGGGTCCCGCCTGTCATTCACACTGGCTAACTAATGGGTGATTAGTTCTTTAGCTAATCACGCCACGTTGGACCGGTCGGGGTTTGGTTGCCGACGACCATTGTGCAAAGCGGAGTCCACCCTAGAGGCCACAGGGACGGTATCTGAGGGCACAAGGGCGTTGCCCGCATTTGCGGGCATCCAGGTGAGGCACTCAAAGGTTGTGGGGATGCCGGAGACGATGGCGGGGGAGCACATCCATGGCGGCGCCCTGTGGGTTTGGCCGAAACGGCGTTGCGGTGAGCTTCGAGACCTTTTGAGGGTGGTTACCACCTTCTGGGAAGGTCTTGAGCAGGTTGGCATGCTCTAAGGCGAGCTACTCATGCTAGGGCCACGACGGCTTGCTCGCCAACGGAAAGAAGCTTCCGGGCATGGGTAGCTAGCAGCTGGGGGAGACAACATGGAGGTGTCATGATGGAATCGAAGTCGTGGCTCACGGTGGTTTCATCGGAGGCAACGACGAGGTCGTTGATGCGTCGACGTGGTCGAATCAATGGCGAAGGCCTGTGGTAGCTGAATCTTGAAGATGCCACCGATGGGGATACCTGGAGGTGTCCAACCTCCCTTATTTATTCAGAGAGGAGAAGCTTGAGGTGGCGAGGACGATGGGAACGCTAGCGAGGCACGTCGAGTTCGGTGGCCTTGGGGTTTACCGAGGTGCGGCCATGGCGGCTCCGGGCGGATAGCACAGAGCAAGGGAAATTCTATGAGCATGTCCTCCTGCGAGCCTAACCCACTCCTACATATGCGGTGAGTGGTGGTGTCTCAAACCGGGCGGCTCCTGCGAGCCTATCCCACTTGTAAGCACGGTTCGGGACGTAGGCACGCGAGTTGGTGGCGTGGCACCCGGGCACACGCACCGTGCTTGCTTCGCCTCTGCCTTGTGGCAGAGATAGAAGATAGATGTGCCCTTGTGGTCTGGGCCGACCACTTGGGTTGCATGTAAGTCAGGTAATTCCTTTTTTTCTATTTAATTTCCTGTTTTCATTTTTTCCTTGGTCTAAAAAACTAAATCATTTTACAATCTTTTGGAAACAAATATGTGGGAATAGAAGTAAAATATCTACAACCATATAAGAAGTTCCAAAATATTTGGATTTATATTTAATATAAAACAATATAACTCCAATGCAAATATTCATTGGATTAAACCAAATGCCCAAAATAAATACTTTTGACGTTCCAAAAATGCTGGCTTGAGTTTCCCCCCTTGCCACATTTTTAAAAGCTTAAATGGAACATTTTCCTGGGCACTTTGAAAGGATTTTTAGTTTGACTATATATTTAAAAGATTTCTGAGGCTTGCTAATTCCTCAATTTAATTTCAGTTGAAATTAAAACAGATGCATATGCAATGACAAACAAGGCTAAGCAAGGGTTGTGACATTGAACACTTTGATTCACATATTATGGCTAGCTCTCCTAATAAATATGATATGCCCAAGGTACCTGATGGTTATGTTATGGAGGGGAGATAACTAGATACTTTCTTGCATGTAATGATAGATATTCTTTTCAGTGTGCATCACGTCGATGTTGTGTTGGAAAAGGAGGTCTTTAAAGTAAGGTAGATCCCACAAACATATCTTGTGAGTCCAGGCGTGTTCCGTATTATACCCTTTGAAATACCCTGGACGATCTGGATCCGGCTCGAGAGCGTTTATCTGATCTAGGATCTGTTAGCCTATCAATGCAGGTGGTGCAGTGTTTTGACAACTCTACCTTTGATGAAATTCTTCTTGTCTTTTCTGAACTTATGGTCAGGATCCAGGAACTGTTTATGCATGTCAAAGCAAGAAAACTTGCGACCCGCCTCCAGCCAACAGAACTGAAGAGCTGCCTTGCATGTGGGGCACGGAAACCTTCCATGCACACACCAGCTAACAAATAGCGCATACGCCGGCAAGTCATGCATCGAGTACATGTACCACACATGCATTTTGAAGTTCTTTTTTGTAGCGGCATCGTATGTCTTGATCCCATTATCCCAGGCTTCTTGCAATTCATCCTTAAGCAGTTGCATGTACACATTCATATTCTTCCCCGGATATTTGGGCCCTGGAATTATCAACGTCAGGAAAATGTTCTTTCTTTTCATAATCTCTCCGGGGGGAGATTGAGTGGAATGACAAATATAGGCCAACAACTTTATTGTGATGCCGTCATACCATACACATTGAACCCATCCGTGCTGATGGCAACTCGAGGATGCCTTGGATCTGCCGCTTTATCCTTATGTAATGCATTGAAGTGCTTCCACACAAAAGCGTCTGAAGTGTGTCCCAACATCAGATTCCCATCTGCGTCTAGTTCTGTTCTTTTGCCCAATTTATGCCACGTCATCTGTCTGGCCGTCTCTTCGACCATGAAAAGACGTTGAAGTCTTGGTATGATTGGCAGATACCGAAGAACATTAATGGGGATTTTGGTCTGACTCTTCTCACCCATACCATTGTCTACCAGAACATACCTGGAAGCATTGCAAATGGGGCAATAGTTAAATCCCGCATACTCAAGCTTAAATAAGGCACATCCATTCTCACAGGCATCTATCTTCTCATAGGGCATCTTAAGCGCATGTAGGATTTTGTCCGACTGGTACAGGTTTGGTGGCAATACATGGCCTTTGGGTAGAAAGCATCCAAATATCGTCATCATCGAGTCGTAGCATTCTCTGCCCAGGTTGAACTGAGCCTTCAGAGCCATTACTTGCACGATGGCATCCAGCTGACAAAGCTCAGTGTGATCGTTGGAGAGGATGTTTTGAAGACTCCAACATTTCATAAAAGGCCTTTGCAGATTCCTCCATCTCATCGTCCGAATCCCGAGCATCATCAAAGTCTTGCACCATGTCTTCGATCCCGGTACCATGCTCGTCGGTGCGACGACGAACCACCTCAGCTCTGGCATGTTGGGCAGACTCACCATGAAATGTCCAGACCATATAATTAGGCGTAAAACCCCACTTCTGCACGTGTTTGGTTATTTCAAACTCTGACTTCTTCTTACAGTTGTCGCAATTGACACAAGGGCACCAGGTTGTTTTCTGTCCATTTGCAAATGTGACCCTCACAAACTCCTTGGTTTTTGTTATCCATTCATGGGTCATGTCTTTCTGACTAGTGTGACCGGTGTACATCCACCCATGATCACTCATCTTGCCTAGCTACTGGACACACACAAAATATATACATAATTCAGCAAACCATATTCATTAGTTAATAGAGTTTGTCAGTTTTATTACGTCGATGCAACCTAGACGCTAGTAGGTAAAGATAGGTCCTAATCCCACCCGAGTATGTGTAGATTGGGTTCGTTTTCCCATGCTCTGCTTCGGATCCGACGCACAATTTTGGCAGCACCTCCCTGTTGTTCTCCTGATACACGTCTTGGCAACAAGTAGAGAGGATGTTTACCCAGAGAACACCAGGGAGGCACTGACGAAATTCTACATCGGATCCAGAGCATAGCATATGGGAAAACAAACCCAATCTACACATACTCAGGCTGTCCATGGATAACATCGGACAATTTGAAAGAATCACGGTTATAAATATGCTAATGAATGCATATTTATAGATGCAACCCTTTCGAACGGGAGACGCATAGTGGTCACACATACTGATGATTGAAGACACCTATAGCTAGCAAGTTTCATCGGCACGAAGACCAGAACAGAGGAAATGAAGGGGGCAAGAGGAGATGTTATTTGCGCTCACCCACGAACGCAGGGGCGGAGCTCGTCGAACGCACGGGGAGGTCGTCGAACACCAGACCCTTGCAGCGACAAAACAACTACACATTTAGATCCACCTAATCAACATAAATATGATGTTATGTATAAAAAAATCGAAAAATATATGACCTAACTCATAATTCACAAATATATGACCTGTCGGCCTCTAGAAGGCCGAAGAGCACCTTTTTCGGGATCGGGTGTCGGGGGTGTCATGTCGGGGTAGGGGTGCTATGTCGGGGTTGGGGGTGCTGTGTCGGCGTGTCGGGGTGTTGTGTCGGGGGTCGGGGTGTCTGTGTTGTCATGTCGGGGTCAGGGTGCTGTGTCGGGGTTGGGGGTGCCATGTCGGGGTCGGGGTGCGGTGTCGGGGTCGCGGTGTCGGGGTGTCCTGTCGGGGTCGGGGTGTCGTGTCGGCGTGTCCTTTTCCCCTCGATCCTCAACCCCTCAACCACTCGGCGACCCTCTTTTCCCTCGGCGACCCTCTTTTTCTACTTTTCCTACTTCTTTTTTTAATCTTCTACTTCTACTTCTTTTTTTCATCTTCTTTGTCTTTCTTCTTCTTCTTCTCTTCTTTTCCTCCTCCTCCTCCTCCTCCTCTTCGTCTTCTTCTTCTTCTTCTTTATTTTCCTTTTTCCTCTCCATCTTTCTATTCTTCTTCCTTATTTTCCTTCTTCCTCTTGTCTTCTTTTTCTTCTTCATTTTCCTGATTTTCCTTTTTCCTCTCCACTTCTACTTTTTCTTCTTTTCTTATTTTTTTCATCTCACAAAACGTACTAATAACCTAAAATATTACTAAATATAAAAAAACTAACCTACAATCTACTAACCAAAAATCTAATAACCTAAAAAAGCAACTAACCTAAATTACTAACAGTACAACCTAAATCAACTAACCTAAATTACTAACAGTACCTAAATAAAAAAACAGCAAGAAAAAAAGTAAGTAAAAAAGGGGAAGAACCTCACCAGGGGGCGTTGGACATAGCGGCACCGGGCGGTAGGGGGCAGCTATACGGAGAGGGGCCAGGCGGCGGGGGTGGGGTGGTGTCGGGCGGTAGGGCGGTTGGATGGAGAGGGGCCAGGCGACAGGGGGCGGGGCGACGGGGCAGCCGCAAGGCTTGGGCGGGGCACCGGGGCGGCCGCAAGGCTAGGGCGGGGCGCCGGCGCGGCGGCGGCCTTGGGGGTCGGGGCGGTGGGGGTCCAAGGCGGTGGGGGCGGTGGTGGTTGGTGGCGGGGGCGGTTCGGGCACGGGGATGGCGCGGGTGAGGTGAGGGCAAAGAGACAGAGGGGATAGAGAGAGAGGGGTGGGGCACGGGTGCTGACCGGTTTTTTGTTAGGTCAAAGCTCTTTGTCGTTTGCTAGCGAACGACAAAGATCCTAGCTAGTGGGAGGGAACGGCCGTTAGCTTGGCCACTTTCTTTGCCGTCTGCTAGCGGACGGCAAAGAAGCTTTGCTGTCTACTAGCAGAGAGCGAAGAAAGTGAACGTTAGGTTGTCCTCGTTAGTGGGCCACCCTCCCTCTTTGCTGTCTGCTAGCAGACGACAAAGAAGCTTTGTCGTCCGCTAGCAGACGGCAAAGAGATAGCTGACGGCAAACATGATCTTTGCCATCATGTCTCTATTTGCCATCAGTTTTATTTAAGCTGATGGCAAAGACCTTCTTTGTCGTCAGCTAGCAGACGGCAAAGATCTGGCTAACGGCAAAGATCCTGATTCCAGTAGTGGTTGTCAATCCCTTCACTATTATTTGCAAGGATTAGATCCGATAGATATAGATGTAAACAAGAACGGAAAGTAAAAATCTGAAAGTATATTATGGAAAGTAGACCCGGGGGCCATAGGTTTCACTAGAGGCATCTCTCTTGAAGGCAAATATCATGGTGGGTAAACAAATTACTATCAAGCAATTAATAGAAAAGCGAATAATCATGTAGTTAGACAAGGCAATGATCATGCATATAGGCATCACGTCCATGTCAAGTAGACCAAAATGATCCTGCATGTACTACTATTACTCCACACATCAACCGACTCCTGCCTGCATCTAGAGTATTAAGTTCATGAAGAACAAAGTAATGCATTAAGAAAGATGACATGATGTAGAGGGATAAACTCAAGAAATATGATAAAAAACATCTTGTTACCCTTGATGGCAACAATACAATTCATGCCTCACTACCCCTACTATGTCATTGGGTGAGGACACTGCAAGATTGAACCCAAAACCAAGCACTTCTCCCATTGCAAGAATTACCAATCTAGTTGGCCAAACCAAACCAATAACTCGAAGAGACTTGGAAGGATATGAAATCATGCAAATAAGAATTCATAGGAGATTCAAATAAGATTCATGGATAATCTTAACATAAACTCACAATTCATTGGATCTTGACAAACACACCACAAAAGAGGATTACATCAGATAGATCTCCATGAAGATCATGAAGAACATGGTATTGAAGATCAAATATAGAGAAGAAGCCATCTAGATACTAGCTATGGACCCGTAGGTCTGTGGTGGACTACTCACGCATCATCGGAGGGGCAATAGAGTTGATGTGGATGGCCTCCGTGATCGAAACCCCCTCCGACAGATTACCGGGAAAGGCTCCAAGATTGGATCTCTCGGGAACGGAGGCTTCTGGCGGCGGAAAACTTTTTTCGTGGCTCCCATTGGTGTTGGGTGAATATTTTGGAATTTATAGGCCAAGAATTAGGGTTAGGAGACCTGCTGGGAGGCGACAAGCCTGCTAGGCACGGCCAGGGGCCCCCGCACCTAGCTGGCTTGTGGCTCCCTGGCACCTCCCCTGTTGCGCGCTCAAAGCTTGATCCAATTGTTTCCTTCCAAAAAATTCCTTCCGAAGGTTTTATTCCATTTGGACCCCGTTTAATATTCCATATCTGCAAAACTCAAAAACAAGGAAAAACATAAACTGGCACTAGGCTCTAGATTAATAGGTTAGTCCCAAAAATAATATAAAATAGCATATTAATGCATATAAAGCATCCAAAATAGATAATAGTATGCCATCATAAAAAATTATGGATACGTTGGAGATGTATCAGTCTCCTCTGCAAATCCCTACTTCCCTCTGCGAAGGGACTATCTATTTACTTTAATGTTGAGTCATCACCTTCTAAAATAAGCACTAGATCTAAGGGCACTATTGTAATCCTCATGTATTGTGTATAGTGAATGTTGGGTGCATTATAACTCTATCTTTTCTACCATAAATTACAATGTTTAGTCGCTACTTGAACTTTGGAGGTGCTCTGCATTTATGTTTTGCAGTCTTAGAAAGGGCTAGTGAGATACCACTATTGTCCTATTTTGACAAATGTTTGCGCATGAGATATCTTATTATTGCTCGTTAGTTGCTTGCATCATTGATATGAGTTAATGTAATCTTTAAGAGTTATTGTTGACATGGTTAGTCATAATCTTTTCTGAAAACCTGGGTGCTACTTAGGCATATGTCTGTAAACAAGAATGAAAGAGTTTGTAAAAGTTTTTCTTTCTCACTTTCGGTTTTTCAACTGAATTGCTTGAAGACAAGTAAGGGTTTAAGATTGGGGGAGATCATACGTCTCCAACGTATCTTCTGTTCCTAACACTTTTGCTCTTGTTTTGGACTCTAATTTGCAAGATCTGAATGAAACTAACCCAGAGTGACGTTGTTTTCAGCAGAACTACCATGGTGTTGTTTTTTGTGCAGAAATAAAAGTTCTCGGAATGGAACATAATTTTTTGGAGAATTATTTTGGAATATATGAGGAATGTTGGAGCTATGACCCACCAGAGAGGGGGCCCAGGGTAGCCACCCTCCACCAGGGCGCACCAGACCCCCCTAGCGTGGCCTGGTGGAGCATGCCCACCTCGGTGGCCCTCTAACCCTAATTCCAGCGCTATAAAATCCTAAATTTCGAGAGAGAAATCAGAAAGAAAGTTTCCTCGCGTTTCACGATACGAAGCGGCTTCCACCTCATGTTCTTAATCGAGAGGCTAGATCTGGAGCCCGTTTGGGGCTTCAGCAAGGGGAATCTTCGGTCTTCGTCATAACCAAACCTTCTTCATCGCGAATTTTCGTGATGCTCCCCACCGGTAGTGAGTAATCCCTTCATAGGCTTGCTAGTCGGTGAGGAGTTGGATGAGATTCATCATGTATTCGAGGCAGTTTTGTTAGGGCTTGATCCCTGGTATCCACTATGTTCTAAGATTATTGTTGCTATGACTTTGCCATGCTTAATGCTTGTCACTATGGCCGGAGTGTCATGATTTCAGATCTGAACCATTTATGTTATCATCATTATATCTATGTTCTTGATCCGATCTTTGTTGGGTTCTACCGTAGGTGCATTGTATGCGAATTAAAAATTTCCTATGCGCAGAACAACTAAGAACATGCTATGGATATGGATCACAGATTGTTACCACTAGACGCGCAGTGTTGTGCAGCGGAAGTAGAGTTTGGGGAGTGCGTTCGTGTGGTCCGTCTCCTCCTCGTCTGATCTCCCTTAAACAGCTGTTCCGATCTCCCTCAAACAGCCGGTTGCTAGATCCCACGTACAGGTTCGTCGGAGTGGTGCAAGTGCACCGCCTCTAACGGTATCCACGCGTGCAGGAGGAACAACCATGCGACGGACTGCTAGGTCCGATCACACAGTCGGCGGCGACGAGAGGAGGTGGCTAGTTGCAACTCATGCAAAGCCCTAATGACGGCGCCAAAGTGATCAGTCAGATGGGTTTGCGACACCTCCACTATATATAGGCATTTCGCGCGGGCTCAACTCTTGGGCCTCGCAGGGATCATAAAGCCCACGTGTTCCTTCCCTTAAGTGCGTGACCCTTTAGGTTCTCGTCCACTTGGTCACGAATAACATGACATCCGACTCGATCAGTCGGTAGCGGCCTCTAGCAAGACGTGTCGACTCCAAGTGTCCGATAAAGCTGGTTTGGCGAACCTTTACTTCACACTTCTGTTCCCTTTGCCACACGATATATGTTGTCATGCACAAGGCGATATGGTCATCCTTGTTGCAGCATGATATCTTTCTTGTTCCGGTGAATCCGACCAACATTCGGATTATCTCATAATCCTCATGGCATGGCCATGCTTATCTAGGTCAGATCACCTGAGGGGCCCAGAGTATATCTCCACTGATCGGAGGGGCAAATCCCATCTTGCTTGACCATGTCTCATCGCATGGGTCTAGACAAGCCCGAAACCTACCTTTGTAACTACCCAGTCATAGAGTAGCATTTGGTCAGCCCAAAGCAAGTCTGTCACCAACCCGAGTACATGCTCCAGCTCAGGCCTTAGGACATAGAACGTATGTTGTACTAGAGACTCACAAATGACCTATCGTTGCGTCTCATAGTTGGGTCTATCCAACTCAGACCTTATATCGACTCGGATCCGACTACGTCGAATCCGACAAGACCTTTCTGAGTCCATATTATCCGGCTAGCATCCAATGCTACATGGTTAGTGATACCGGACCATCCACCGTGTCATATGCTAGTCTAGCTGGTTGCGTGTCCACACAACCCTTTCGACTAGGGACCATTTTGGATAGTCATCATACAATGCATAGTCTCACAAACAAGTCACATGCTTGTTAATACACATCAATGATAATGTCCAAGGACTATCTTTATTCATAAACACATAGGAATTACCATCATACATGATTGCCTCTAGGTCATATCTCCAACAGTCTCCCACTTGCACTAGAGTCAATCAAATAGACATCGAATGCCCATAGCTCTAACGTGCCCCGCATGCTTGGGTTGTGGAATTGGCTTAGTCAACGGATCTACAACATTTGCATCCATGTGAATCTTGCATATATTAGTATCACCTTTCTCTACGAGCTTTCGGATCAGGTGATATTTTCGGTCCATGTGCCTGGTCTTGTGGTGTTGTCTTGGCTCCTTGGCCTATGCGATGGCACCTGAATTATCACAACAAAGGTCCAACGGTTTTGACCAGCCCGGGAACACACCAACATCTTCTAGGAACTTACGAATCCAAACACCTTCCTTTGCGGCTTCAAAAGTCGCAATGTATTCAGCCTCTGTTGTGGAGTCGGCCATCGTATCTTTCTTGGACCTCGTCCACCTCACTGCTCCTCCATTCATGACATACACAAATCCAGTTTGTGATCGACAATCATCCCTGTCAGTTTGGAAACTAGCATCAGCGTAACCCTTTACGTAGAGCTCCTCCTCACCTCCATAAACTAGGAACATCTCTTTAGTCCTTTTTAGGTACCTCAAGATAGTTTTCATCGCTGCCTAGTGACTCTCATCTAGGTCGGCCTGGTATCTGCTTGTTAAGATTATTGCATAGGCAACATCTGTTCGTGTACATTGCATGGCATACATGATGGATTCTATTGCGGAGGCATATGGAATCCTACTCATCCGGTTTCACTCACCAGAAGTCATAGGACTATCAGTCCTTCTTAGCCTTATGCCATGTGAGACGGGCAAGAACCCTTTCTTGGCCTCACTCATGTTGAACCTCTTCAACACTTTGTCTATGTACGTGCTCTGGCTTAAGCCAAGCAGCCTCCTCGATCTATCTCTATAGATCTTGATGCCAAAAATTTACACTGTCTCTCCAAGGTCTTTCATCGAAAACTTGCCATTCAATGATTCCTTGACTGAGTTCAGCATCAAAACATCATTTCCGATCAGTAGTATGTCATCCACATACAAAATCAAAAATACTACCGAGCTCCCACTAGACTTCTTGTATAAACAATAGTCCTCTTCATTCTAGATGAAACCAAGGTCAACGATGACTTCATCAAAACGAATGTTCCAACTCCGAGCTACTTGCCTCAATCCATAAATGGATCTCTTAAGCTTGCATATTTTACCAGCGTTAGTTGGATCGACAAAACCTTCGGGTTGTATCATGTATACATCCTCTTTTAAATTTCCATGAAGGAAAGTCGTTTTGACATCCATCTGCCATATCTCATAATCGAAATATGCAACTATAGCTAGTATGATCCTCACCGACTTTAGCATCGGTACCGGCGAGTAGGTCTCGTCGTAGTCAATTTCTTGAACTTGTCCATAACCTTTAGCGACAAGCCGAGCTTTGTGGATCTTAACATTTCCATCCACATCGGTTTTCTTCTTAAAGACCCATTTGCAACCAATGGCAACTACGCCAGGTGGAGGATCAACCAAGTCCCAGACTTGATTGTCATCCATGGACTTTAACTTAGATCTCATGGCCTCTAGCCATTCCTCGGAATCTAGGCTCACTGTCGCTTCCTCATATGTGGCTGGCTCGTCTCTTTCTAGCAACAAAATGTCACACACCCAACGCAATCTCTCCGACCTCTGAGGCTCCGGTGCCGACTCCACTACGGGTTCTCTGACCAACTCCTGTGTGATCTCATCACCAACCGAGTTGTCCCCGAGTGGCTCTCGATTTCTTCGAGTCGCACGGTTCTCCCACTGCCTCCTGACTGAGAAACTCTTTCTCTAGGAAAACCCCGTTCCGAGCAACAAACACTTTGTTCTCTTCTCGGTTGTAGAAGTTATATCCCAAGGTTTCCCTCGGATATCCCACGAATATGCATTTATCGGACTTGGGTGTAAGTTTGTCCAACATGAGTCGCTTGACAAATGCTTCACAACCCCAAATCTTTAGAAAAGACAAACTAGGACTCTTCCCAGTCCACATCTCATGTGGTGTCTTGTCTAGGGATTTTGATGGTACCCTATTAAGTGTGAAAGTTGTAGTTTCTAGAGTGTATCCCTAGAATGACAAGGGTAAATCTGATTTGTTCATCATCGACTGGCCCATGTCCAACAAGGTTCAATTTCTCCATTCTGACACACCATTTCTCTGCGGTGTACCCAGAGGTGTGAGTTGAGGTACTATACCTCAGCTTTGATGATTATCAAACTCATGTCTCATGTACTCACCTCCATGATCTGATCGTAGAAGTTTTTATCATCTTGCCGAGCTGATTTTCAACCTCGTTCTAAAACTCTTTGAATTTTTCAAAAGTTTCCAAATTGTGCCTCATCAAATAGATATATCCATATCTACTCAAGTCGTCGGTAAAAGTCATGAAGTACTGATAGCCACCTCTGGCGGTTGTGCTCATTGGACCACACACACCACTGTGTATAAGATCCAACAACTCGAACGCCCTCTCGCAACTCTTTGCAAAAGGAGACTTAGTCATCTTGCTAGCAAGCATGATTCGTATGTCTCGAACGACCCAAAGTCGGACGAAGTTTGGTGTCCATCATCATGGAGCTTCTTCATGCGTTTCAGACTAATATGTCCAAGCTGACAATGCCAGAAGTATGTCGGAGTTATCCCATTAGGCTTATGCCTCTTGGCATTCACGATATAGACTGGTTTCATTTCTAGATTTAAAATAAATAGCCCATCTACTATGGGTGCATAGCCATGGAACATTCCATTCAAATAAAATGAACAACCATTGTCCTTTATATTGAATTCATAACCTTGACTCATCAAGCATGAGGCAGAAATAATGTTCCCACTAAGTGCGGGAATGTAATAACAAATATTCAATTCCAAAATAAATACAGAAGGAAGCTTGAGCTACATCGTGCTGACCTCCAATGTAGCAACTCTTGCTTTGTTGCTGACCATAATGTCAATCTCCCCTTGTGCCACATGCCTAGTTCTTACCAGCCCTTGCATTGAGTTGCAAATATGAACAACCCATCTAGTATCAAATACCCAAGAGCTACTAGGTATGTCAGCAAGGTAAATGTCTATAACATATGTAACGAGTGTACCTTTGCCTGAAGAAGCATCTCCGACCTTCTTGTCATGCTCAACAAGCCACTTGCTATAGTTCCTCTTCTAGTGACCAGCTTCCTTGCAGTGAAAGCAGATGGTCTTTGAGTTCGGTCCGGACTTTGGCTCAACGGCGGAGATAGCCTTCTCCGTGCCCTTTGCCTTACCCTTTTTCTTGGACCAACTCTTCTTGAATTTAGCCGAGTTCTGCACCATCAACACTTGATGCGTCCCTTTCTAAATATATTGCTCTGCCACCTTAGGCATCCCATGCAATTCAGTGAGCTTCTTATCCATATCGTGCATATGATAGTTCGAGACGAACGTCCCATAGCTAGGTGGAAGAGAACCCAAAATTGAATCCGTGGATAGCTCATCCCCAAGTGGGAAGCCTAACCGATCCAAAGCTTGCACGTACCTGATCATCTTGATCACATGCAGGCTCAATGGATCACTGTCCTTCAGCTTACAATCCGTCAAGGACTAGAGACGTTGAAAATTTCGGTCCTAGCCTGCATCTGAAACATGCTCTTCAAACTCTCGATCATATTGAAAGCCTAAATGTTTTCAAAATGCTGTTGCAAATCGGGCTCCATACAAGCCAGCATGAGGCAGCTGATCTAGTTTGATTCATCAACGAGTTCCTGGTGGGAATTCTTGTTTGTGGCGTTAGCATTCTCGGCAGGTTCCTCTGGAAGTGGATCCTCTAGAACATGTTCCTTTTATCGTGCTTGAGAACAATTCTCAGAAATACCAGGTGGTAAAGTTTGTTCCATTCAGTTTATCCTTTTCCAGAATTGATTTCAATGCAAAGTTGGGTTGAGTAGGTGGTGCCATTGATCTACAACAGAAAATATGCAATCACTAAGCAATGGGTTTATGTAGAGTAATTCAAGCCTAAAAAAGAACTACTCCCATTGAAGTCAGCATCCCTCTGCAAACTCTGAGTGATTCAGGACCCATCTAGTGCGAGCGATTAGTGAGCTTTGGCATCACTGCTAGCCAACTTGCCTATTCGGTAAGCAACTCCTTGCTATTCGTATCTCTATACGACTCCTGTCGGTTGGGTGGGTATCTCATACCCCGGCTCCCAACCTTCTCTGTCACAAGGCCCAAAACTGTTTTGACAGCCTTGTCAAGTTAACCTGATGCAGTGCATGTCCGTGTCTGACACGAACCCTCCAGTTCAAGGACACCTAGTAGCACCTCAATTTTACGAGCCCACCACTAGACGTACTTGACGTGCGAAGGTGCAACATCCAGAATGGCAATATACCCTATATTAATGAGGGATCCTTCAGCCATTATAACATGCATAGAAACAAGAAGCAATATCAATCACATATAAACATAAATATGTGAAATAGTATGACTCCTTCATGGGCATCCTTCCATGGATGGATCCTACTCCGATGACCAAGGTGGAACTCCATCTTGTCCGTCACGCCAGGACGCCAAACTCTCTCTGTCCTCCAAGTTCTACAACTAGTAATGAATTTACAGAGAATCACAAGTCGACACGCAGGTCGTTATACAATATAATGACAGCACTTTGGCTCCTGCCGGCTGACAATCATGACATGCAGGTCATGTTAAGTTACACACATGCATCACATACATATGAGCCATACTATTCACATCAAACCTGCAAAACAAACTTATGCATAAAATCGCATTCTACCAGTTTGTGCGATCGTGTACGAGATACAAGGCGCTATGCACACGGCGGTCCCACTAGTCGGTTAGCATGCGGGGTTCGAAGGGGAAACGCCCCTCGCGGGTGCGGGAAGCGCCCCTCGCTGGTGCGGGCAGCGCTCGACATTTTCGGAAATCATAGATCGCATCTGCATTCCGATCGCGCCGAATTTTCTAATCTAACCGATCTCATCGATCATCACGAACCCGATTTGGATTTACGTTTCACGGTTAACCCTGATGGCGGATACCGACTAGTAGGGGTAGGTTGTGTTACGACCTCATAGATTCTGATTGACAGAAAACATAGCCTCAATCTATCCCGATGTGCAGTTGATCTCATCAACCGTGCACTTAGCCGATGTCATGAACGACGACGGATCTCATCCGTCGCCTCCACATATCAAATATGCATCCGACCTAATTCCAAATCACATAATAGAGTCTTTGATACCACTGTTGGGTTCTATCGTAGGTGCATCGCATGCGAATTAAAATTTCCTACGTGCAGAACAACCAAGAATATGCTACGGATATGGATTAGAGATTGTTACCACTAGACACGCAGTGCCGTGCAACAGAAGTAGAGTTGGGGCAGCGCATTCGTGGGGTCCGTCTCCTCCTCGTCCAATCACCCTCGAACAGCCATTCCGATCTCCCTCGAACAGTCGGACGCCGGATCCCACGTACAGGTTCGCCAGAGCGGCGCAAGTGCACCGCCTCTAACGGTATCTGCGCGTGCAAGAGGAACACCCGCGCGGCGTACTGCTAGGTCCGATCACACGGTCGGTGGCGGCGAGTGGAGGTGGCTAGTTGCAACTCATGCAAAGCCCTAATGACGGCGCCGAAGAAATCAACTGGATGGGTGTGCCGCACCTCCACTATATATAGGCATTCGGTGCGGGCTCAACTCTTGGGCCTCGCACGGATCCAAAATCACACGTGTTCCTTCCCTTAAGCATGCGACCCTTTAGGTTCTCGTCCACTTGGTCGCGAGTCAGATGACATCCGACTCGACCGGTTGCTAGCAGCCTCTAGCAAGACGTGCCGACTCCAAGTGCCTGATGAAGCTGGTTAGGCGAACCTGTACTTCACACTTCTGTTCCCTTTGCCACACGATATATGTTGTCATGCACAAGGCGATGGTCATCCTTGTTGCAGCACGACCTGTTTCTTGTTCCGATGAATCCGACCAACATTCGGATTATCTCACAATCCTCATCACATGGCCATGCGTATCCAGGTTGAATCACCCGAGGGGCCCCGAGTATATCTCTCCTGATAGGAGGGGCAAATCCCATCTTGCTCGACCATGTCTCGTAGCATGGGTCTGGACAAGCCCGAAACCTACCTTTGTAACTACCCAGTCACGGAGTAGCGTTTGGTCGGCCCTAAACAAATATGTCACCATCCCGAGTACATGCGCCAGCTCAGGTCTTAGGACATAGAACGTATGTTCTACTAGACACTCACAGATGACCTATCGATGCGTCTCGTAGTTGGGTCTGTCCAACTCGGACCTTATTTCGACTCGGATCCGACTATGTCGAATTTGACTAGACCTTTGTGAGTCCATATTATCCGGCTAGCATCCAATGCTACATGGCAGTGAGACCGGACCATCCACCGTGTCATATGCTAGTCTAACTGGTTGTGTGTCCACACAGCCCTTTCGACTAGGGACCATTTAGGACAGTCATCATACAATGCATAGTCTCACAAACAAGTCACATACTTGTTAATACACATCAATGATAATGTCCGAGGACTATCTTTATTCATAAACACATAGGAAATATCATGGTACATGATTACCTCTATGGCATATCTCCAACAATCTTGCCTATTCATATGCACCTATTACATGTTATGATACGTCAACCCCATAGTGACAATATTTGGGATACTTCACGGTGATGACCGTAGTTTGAGGAGTTCATGTATTCACCATGTGTTAATGCTTTGTTCCAATTCTGTAGTAAAAGGAGGCCTTAATATCCCTTAGTTTCCTTATGAAAGCCAGTGCCACGGGAAGGTAAGACAAAAGATGTCATGCAAGTTCTTTTCCATAAGCATGTATGACTATATACGGAATACATGCCTACATTACATTGCCAAACAGGAGCTAGTTCTGTGTTGCCCTAGGTTATGACTATTATATCATGAATATCATCCAACGAATACACCAATCCAGTGCCTACGAGCTTTCCACATATTGTTCTTGCTAAGTTACTACTACTGTTCTTACTATTGCACTTGCTACAAAATCACTACTGCTTTTGTTCACTACTGTTACTGCTACCACTAGTATCAAACTATCATACTACTGTGCTACTGATCATGTTGCTGTAGATATTTATCTCCAGGTGTGGTTGAATTGACAACTCAAATGCTAATACTCTCAAATATTCTTTGGCTCCCCTTGTGTCGAATCTATAAATTTTTGTTGAATACTGTACCCTCGAAAACTGTTGCGATCCCCTATGCTTGTGGGTTATCAATGGTGGCTATCGTTTGAGGTGGAGTAGACTTTGATGGTCCAACTACGAACATGTGATGACATCGTGCATTAGCAATCGCTAAATCAACTCTAAGAGGTTATTGACCATGCCGGAGCACGATCAACCTGACCTCGAAGGTCTATTTCCCGCACGCAAACAAAGAACAAGAAACTGAAATTGCAATGTAGATATTGCAATATAAGGGGAAAGCTTTATTGATGCAAGTGGGGTTCCGTGACTTCTGGGTCTGGTCATGGAACACAAACGAAGGACACGAAGTTGCAGCCATGGTGAACTTGTAATCGAAACAAAACCCAAGTCTAAACGGCACCCTAGTGGTTGTATATATGGGGGAATAGAGAGGGATTTTCATGACCCCTTAGAGGATGTGTCCACTACTATGGAAAACCCTAGCACTAGCGCTGGTTTTTTAGCTATTAGTAGCGCGGGTGCCCGCGCTACTGCTACGGCGCTACAACTAATTTTTAGCAGTAGCGCTGGTTACCCAGCACTACAGCTAAAGTTTAGCAGTAGCGCCTCTAAACCAACGCTACTGCTAAGCTAGTCATTACTAATGCGTTTCTCTAACCAGCGTCACTATTAAACGCAGATGTTCCTTTTTTATATTTATGTTGTATTTACACATGGTTACACATATTAATATACAACCTCAATAATTATTGTGCCAGCAACTACATTTATATTAAAGTGGATGGATCCAAGTGATCATGTTGAATTAGAAGAAAATATGATGTTGCCAATCGCAACATCATATTTTCCTCTAATTCAACCATGTCACTTGCATCCATCCACTTTAATCAACTATGGCATATAACTCATCATCATCTTACACATTTAACAACCCATCACCATCTTAATCATATTAATTTAAAATCTCCTAAAACAGAAAACATCATAATAATCATCATCCTTATAGATCATGCCAAGTTAATATAAACCAGAAAAACTTCTCTCTAATAGGACCTAGTCCTCCCTCCTAGGTAAAATGTCATAAAACAGAATAACACCTATGTCTCCATGATGAAGCAAAGATATCTAACAGTCTCCAACTTGTGGCTTGCGATCCTTCTTTATTTCTCTCAATGCTTCAATTTGGAGCCGTCTTTGTAGTTTGAGCTCAGTCGAGTATGGAAAAGAGAACTAGACACGCATAGGGATTTAATTTGTCATATAACCTTTGCCATGCATCAAGGGAGGCACAACATCATTTGGCAGGTTTTGTTGAACAACATAATAGTAGCCAAGTTGGCAATGTAATCAACACCATTTACGCAATAGTAGTGTACTTAGTTAGCAACTCTTACCAAGATATTTCCGCGAATGTGATCCACCCTCAACCTATGCACGAGTAGCATGTAAAAGGTATAATTTGGGCTAGGTCCCATATTATACGGGAAGTTGTCCCTACCAAACAGGATACCAATAACAAAGGTGACAAGAACATCCTTCTCCTCCCAAGTTAGATGTGATCCATAAGTGTAGTGTGTCATGTCAATTAATTTCCATGTTTCACTCGAAGAAATGAAATAAGTTGTAAATTATAATTAACAAATTTAGTATGTATGAACACCAACTATTTGGAAATATAGAACGCAAATTACTTGACAAATATGCATGGTTGACAAACTCACATGGAGGTAAAACAAGAAGCTTGTCGACATCCACCCAAATGTCGATGTTACCTTCAATATGACCTTCCGGGCAAAGATTGGAGGTTATTTCCATATCCTCCTGTAATCCATATGACTTGTAAAGAGCTTCCTAATTTGAGCACCCTAATTCTGTGTTATTAAGTGCATTCATTACTTTGATCAGAAATGTGTGACCATGTTTAGTCCTCAGGTTAGCTCTCCTTGTCTTCGTACTCTCGTTGTATTCGAAACCGAGCCTCTCCAAGAAATACTGTCTTGCATGGCAGGGGGTGAACTAGTCAAATTGTACAAACAAAATTACATGTTGAAGCAAAGAAACAAAAGTCATCTTAATTACGAAAGAACACTTGTCGTCGTTGTATACCATACAAACATCAAAGGTCTCGTCAGGCTTGATTGTGAAGAACTTGTCATCTCCCAAGTGAGGATGGTCACACAAACTCTGAGCATCGCTGCAGTAACAAACTCAGGGATCCTATCATCGTCACACATTTCTTGTGTTCATGATTTGGAAATTCAGCATGCCCATTATTAAAATAAGACATATTGAGTGCCTGAAATTTGCAGAAATGGAAATGAATCAACATTCTGGAAAAACATAGGCACTAGGAGGGGTTCCCTGCAATAACATACACACATGTCCAAATAGACCTAATTCAATATCGATTAACTTTTGGTCTGTAGAGGCTTTCCTTAAATGACTCTCATATATCATGGTGTGTTGGTGCGCACTCTCTCACACTGATATGGTGGTGTATATATGTTGGTGGACACTCTCTCACACTAATAGTTCGACGGTCGGTGATGGACACACCTCCTCTCCTCGCCTTGCGCATTATACCGAGGTATATATCACAAGAAGAGAAGAGGTGGAAGCGGCCCCCATGATAACAGTTGGGATTCCTCCATCAAGAACACACATGAAAGTCACACAAGGAGCAACGACAGACCAAAAGTCACACACGCATTATACCGATATAATATCACTAATACATTTATAATGAACTCGAATATAATACCACTAATACATCATCTCGAATAATCCATTTAATGCATTATCAAATATTAACTAATACATTTTGAATATTATCATATAAGATCACTAATACAAATCGAATTCCTAGAATCCAAAGTGGAGGACGGTGAACTAGGTCCACTAACGGTTTTGGAGTCGCTGGTGGTGGACACCCAAAGATAAGCAACCATCACAGGATCATAACTCAGGTGAGATCCCTAAAGAACCTGCCAGGTATTGGAGAACCTGGCGTCCAACGCCGCCATGTAGCGACGGACGTGCTTGTCCTCCTCCCTCACATGGCGACGCACCACCTCGAAGGTGGCCCGCTCCCTCTGCACCGAAAGTGGCCCACGCGACCGCCACCAAAGAAGCTCCGGGTCGATGATGAGACCCGGATTCCTCACCAAGCTCCGAGCCCGGGAAGGTAACACCTCCTAGTGCCAGCCCGGTGGAGCCCAGCACCGGACATTGCGCCACTCAAGGATGTCGCCGCCGACTCGACGACGAGGATGCGAGCCCGGCATCATCGATGACGAAAACAAATTCCTATGAGAACATTTTCTTATTGTTGAATGTTTTACTTTCTGGTTATTTTCTTACAAATAAGCGAAGAATTTATTTTTTCACATAAAAACATTATATTAAACATGTCCAAAACACATTTTGACTTATTTTTGACCCAGTTTTCTTATTAACTATCTAATTTCATTAGCAATTTAATCCTACCAATCCTAGCAAGAACCCTAGAAATCAACCCTAACTAGCAATGTCCTAGCCACAACCCTAGCTAGAAATTAATCCACCAAAATTAAACAAGCAATCAAACGGATGGAGGTGGGGATTTCTCACCAGAGAAGGAGACAGCTAGCACGTTGAGGAGACGACCGAAGGAGAAGAAGAGGCGGAGACGGCCGAAGGAGAAGAAGAGGCGGAGACGGCCGAAGAAGGAGACGGTCGGGGTCGGGGTCGGGGCGTCGGCGGCGGGGTTAGGGTCGATGGGGAGGGGGGGTCGGCACGTTAGCTACAGGGTCAGGGTTGGCGGTGGGGTCGGTCTCGGCGGCGGCGTCTTCGTGGGGGGCAGCGATGGCGGCTCGAGAGGGAAGGAGAGAGCTAGCAAGCAGAATTTTTTTAGAAGTAGTACCTTTTTTGTAGCAATTTTGAAAGAAAGGGTGCGGGTTTAAAAAATTGCAGTACAAGTACCCTGTTGGCCTTCTCTGGGCCGACAGGAGGGCAGTCGGCCGGCCCAGGGCCGAAACCTGGTAGTCGGCCTGCCCCAGGCCCAGTCGGCCTGCCCCAGGCCGACAGCCCACCTTTCGGCCAGGTGGAGGCCGAAACCTCCCAGGATAAGGCAGCGTCGGCCAAGCTGCCTTCTTCCTCCTTCCTCTCCCTATTTTCTCTATTGTTAGGCCGAAATGACCCCCCCCCTTGATCTCCCAATCCCTCCACTAATTTGTCGTTTCAATCCAATGAATTGATAGATCGTGTGTTTCTCCTCCGCCCTATGGTTTTATTTTCCGCAACGGTGTACTGCTTTGTTCGTGTGGAGGAGAAGATGGTGTGGTGGTGGAGCTTGCAATGGTGAGAAGGTGGAGTGGTGGAGAGGAAGAAGAAGGTGGAGAGGAAGAAGGAGTGCACTCACGCGTCGAAGCAATAAATTTTTGCTGTTAATTTCGGTTTTTTTGTTATTTTTGTAATGTACGTACATTTACTTTGTGTTATTTTTAGTAGCATAGTTATTTTAGGTTACCTGTGTTAGTGTAGTGATTTTAGTGTAGTCATATTAGTGTAGTTTTATTTAGTGTAGTCATATTAGTATCGGGTTTTTGTTTTTGTTTTCGTAGTGTAGGATTAGTTAGTTTAGTCATAGTAGCATCGGTTATTTTTTGTGTAGATAATTTTAGTGTAGGTTTTTTTATGTGCCTTTGGTGTAGCTCATTTTTGTGTAGTTTTTTTAGTTACATTACAGTGATAGTTTTATTTTAGTGTCGATATATTCGCTGCGAATAACGAGGAGTTGGCATTGTCTGATCAGGTTAAAATGTTTGAATCCGTAAATCTGACTGTGTATTACGGCCCTGGTACTGTTCGATATAATGAGTGGGGGGTGATCTTAGCGACTTTAAAACAGGCGAGATGACACTTTCAGACCCGGACAGACTGGACATTAGGCAGTTGAAGCACTGGTTGACTACTAGTTTTGGCCTCGATCCTGAAGGTTGTTCCGTTAGTATTCATGCCTTGTGGACCAAATCCTGTAAAAATGTCAAGTGGGATTTGATTCCGATAGATAGGTGCCAGCATTGGTTGTCTCTATTAAGTCGTTGCAGAGACCGAAAAATCCATCCGTATGCCCTAGTGCAACCAGTGGTGAAGGAGGAGAACATCGTACCGCCAACCGTGGGGTATGATCCAGGCCAGAGTAGTCAAGTGGCTAACGAGATTTATGTATCCAGGTCACAGCCACCGGATGTGAATGATACTCAAGCCGACAATGAGTCAGATTATGTTAATGCTGGTCAGAGTATTCAATCGGTAGTATTAGCTGCCTCTGGTGTTGCTGATGGGGACGAGGAAGGCGAGTAAATGCAGAGGGTGATGGAGTAAGAGTTCGAGGATGGGATTGCAGAGGAACTTGATTCTGAAAATTCCAAGGATGAGGAGGAGGTACAAATTCCTTCTGCATGGGAGCAGGACATATCCGCCGGCTTTACTGTCAACGATGGCCATGAGACTCCATGGCAATATAATCTGAACCAAGTCCAGATCGGGGCTATGTTTGACACAAAGAAGAAATTGAAGTATGCGGTGATAAAGTAGGCTATGTCTACCCAGAGGGTTTTCCGGACACACATATCTAGTCCAACGAAATATACCGTGAAGTGTGCTGAATCAGGTTGTCCTGCGAAGGTGCACGCCCACGTGCCAAAGTATCACATCCACTGGGTTGTGACAAATGTTGTACCGCATAATTGTGTTAGGAAAAACATGTTGGCTCGTCATCCAAACCTTACTTCAACTCTCATAGCGCAACTCATGTATACTGAGATAGTGACGAAGAAAGATATGGAAGGAAAACACATCCAGACCGTAGTGAAGATCAGATGGAAGTATGACATTCCATATGGGAAGGCTTGGAGAGCTAAGCAGAAGGCTATGGAGGAGAGGTTTGGGAAGTTCTTTGACTCCTATGATAATGTTGTGCGTCTCCTTGACGTACTGAAGGAGAGGAATCCCGGCACTTGTGTTAACATCCAGCACACGAGGTTGGAAAGCATACCTGACTACAAGGTGTTGAAACAAGTATTCTTCTCTTTCGGTATGTGCATCGAAGCTTTCACGCATTGTCCTCCTGTGATATTTGTGGATGGTACATTCTTGACTGGTCAGTACAAAGGGCAAATCCTGACTGCTATTGGTGTTGACGGGAACAACCAAATCATCCCACTAGCCATGGCATTTGTGGAGGGTGAGAACTTTCCGAGCTGGGTATGGTTCTTCCGTCAAATTAAAATTGCGATCGTGAAGGATAGACCCAATGTGTGTCTCATTCATGAGAGACATCCCGGTATATTGAAGGTCGTGAAGACACTGAGTAATCCAACTGCTGACGAGCCAACACCTTGGAAGGACTTGCAAAGCCGGTGGTGCATGCACCATCTTGGTGCTAATTTTTTCTCACAGTTCAAGAACAAACGGTTGATGAACTTGTTCAAGAAGTTATGCAAGCAGAACCAGCGGCGAAAATACGATTTTATTTGGTCCAAAGTAGATGAGTTCACTAAGAAGCAGGTCATTGCTAGGAAGAAAATGGAAAAAGACCAGGTTAAATTAACAACACTCATTGCGGAGATGGAGGGGCCAGTTGGTCTTTGTGACTTGCCAGCAATTGACCCTCCTAATATGAAGCGAAAGAAGGGTAGGGCAATAAAGAATTTTTCTGAGTGGATAGAGAAAGAGCCTCCAGTGAATTGGTCTTTGCTGCATGACACCCATGGAGCTAGGTATGGACACATGACAACCAATCTTGCAGAGATCTATAACTTTGTTCTCAGAGGGAATAGAGCAATGCCACTAACAGCTATTGTGGAGGGTGTATTCCATGGCACTGTGAGGTATTTTAGAGAAAGGCATGAGTTGCCAAGGAAGCATATTGAAGATAATCAGAACACTCCTTACTGCAGCCGTGTCATGGAGTATATGGCTGATAAGATAAAGAAAGCCAAGAAGCACACCGTCACACTCATAGGTAATTATGAAAGGAGGTACGAGGTTCAGCTTCCTACTGATGGTTTCGGTTCTGGAAATGAGGTGAGGACGCATGAGGTTACAATTGGAGCAAAATTTTATCCAACTTGTGAGTGTACATGCAACAAGCCGCAGTTGTTGCACCTGCCTTGCTCACATGTGTTGGCTGCCTGTGGCCATATTCAGTTGGACGCTATGTCTTTCGTGTCTCCGTACTATTCAAAGGAGGCGGTACTCAATGTGTGGATAGGTGAGATGACAGGGTTTAGAGTCATCGGCAATTTCAACAAGGTAAGCGATGCTGATAGAGTATACATCCCGGATCCTGCACTACGGCGAACTAGCAGGGGCAGGCGTAAGGTAAAGCGCATCCTAAACGATATGGACCAATCTGAAGCAGGTGGAGCAACCAAGCAATGTTTGCTCAGTGCGGCGTATGGTCATAGGATGAAATATTGCCCCACACTGAAGAAAGACGGTGCTTCCACATCGACGAGTGCTTCCGCATCAACGACTGCAACAACAGTTGCAAGAGGAGGTCCTGGCAGTCGTGGTGGACGTGGCTCTCGAGGCCGAAGGGGCGGACGAGGAATGAATAACTCAGAAGCTACATAATCTGTGGGACTATGTTTGTATTTGTAATATGTGGGACTATGTTTTTAGTTTGTAATATGTGGGACTATGTTTTTAATTTGTAATATGTCGGACTATGTTTTTATTTGTAATATGTGTGCACTATGTTTTTATTCGTAATATATGAGACTATGTTTTTATGCCTTTCGGATACTAAGTTTTTATTTTTAGAGCGCCCCCTTCTATGTTATATTTTCTAATATGTTTGTACTATGTTCTCATTGCAGATATGGCTTCATATCGGATGCTTAATGGTAATATCGATAGAGGGCACCGAGCCGCAATTACGGAATCAGGCATGAACTTAGACGTGTTGGTCACTCGCACCCCAAAGTCTAACTGGATGATACACCCTGCATGGGTTGATAGGTATGTGTCAGTACAATCATGTAGCACGTTCGTCATCGTTTTGATAGTAGCTAGTTGTAAGCTACATTTTGTTTATTTTGTAGGCTGAATTGGTCTGGACTTCTACTCTTGGCACGACTGGTTGAGGGTACATTGGATGAGTGGGTTGATCACCCGGACTTGGATGACGCGGGCGAACCAATGCAGCTGCACAAGAGGCCAGTATCACGCATCTCTTATGACAGGTCACTCCTTAGCTACTTAGTAGATAGATGGAGACCAGAGACACATACGTTCCACTTTCCATGGGGAGAGATGGCTCCTACTTTACAGGACGTGTCTTACTTGTTGGGATTACCTCTCGCCGGTGCTGCCATAGGACCATTAGGCGGGAGAGGATCTGGCGGTACATCTTACTGAAATTAAGATACAATGTGCTGAAATTAAGATACATCTTGCTGAAATTAAGAGACAACTTGCTGAAATTGAGTTACTACAATCTAAATCTACTGGGTCCAACCTGGATATTTTCCTTTTCCATCTCCAGCTTCTTCTGCTGCCTGGGTTGCACGAGCCCTTTCTTTCTTTCTCTGCCTCTCAGCTTCACGGGCCTCCTCTCGCTGTCGGTAGACCTCTGCCAGTCGAAGTTGGTTTTCTTGGTTTTTCTTCTTCATCTCAGCAAGAAAAGCCCTCTGCTCTACACAGTGCTCTTGCCAAGCTCTCTCTTCCTCTGCTTTCTCCTCTACAGCCGCCTTCTCGCGGCGCTCCTCCACGTCCAAACTTGCCCATGCTCGACGACTTCTTTCACGAATCTCAGTCACCGTCCAGTCTGGCATTTTCGTGTCTATCCAATGATAGTACGGGGACAGGGGCAGAGGAGACTACAAAAGAAACACAAATATAACAAATCAAATCAACAGCAATATGAACAACGTGTTTATTCTGTGTGGCTGAAACTTACCGGAGGCGTGATGTACGGTGAAGGACCGACGGGTGGATCTTCCTCATAATTAGCGCACATGAAAAACTTCATGCCCAACCAATCTGAAAAATCCGTCACCTCCTTCACCTTGCAGAGATCACCGCACCAACAACGAACTGCTTCCACCCCCTGAGGCAGCTTCGCACTCTTACATTTGCTAGGCCTAATGCTTTGATACGAAGAAGGCAAACTCATAATGACTACCGCGCTGGCTTTTTCGAGTGTTGGTGGTTGATGGAGGAAGGCAGATACAATGCCTCCTTTTATAGGTAGATGACAACCGCAATGGCGGGAAATCGGGCGGGAGAGAATGGCGGGACAGAGAATGGCGGGAGAGAATGGTGAGAGAAAATGGCGGGATAGAATGGCGGGAGAAATTGGCAGCAAGTAAAAATGACAATAGTACGGCTTGCTGAAATTAAGATACATCTTGCTGAAATTAAGATACATCTTGCTGAAATTAAGATACAACTTGCTGAAATTGAGTTACAAGAATATAAATCTACTGAGTCCAATGTGGATATTTTCCTTCTCCATCTCCAGCTTCTTCTACTGCCTGGGCTGCACGAGACCTTTCTTTCTTTCTCACTGTGGCAGATAGCTGACAACAATAGCTAGCTCATGTTCATGCTGTTTGAATGTTATGAGCACCAAATTGTTGACTTCGATAGACGATGCTAGCAAAAAAATTCAGAAACCTTCCTTCTTCAAAACCATTCGATCACCCAAGCCAATGAAGTAGGACCAACGAATGCTCACAAATATATCATCATCTTCTGAATCCAAAGTAATTTCAAGAAGTAAAGAACCAGTCCTAGGAATAGCCACAAATTCCATCAAACTCCTCACAACCATGGTAGGAATAACCAGACAGAAATAAGCAACTTATATGATCCATCTTATGAACCAGCAAATAACAAACAAATAATAAAAAATAGAAACCAAAGCTTACCATATGTTGGGAAATAACGTTCATGCGATCCATCCTATGAACGAAAGGAGTACACAGTATGTAGTTGTCATCAAAGAGCTGTCGCGACATGACATACATTTGATGATAATTCAGAGTGACACCGCGACTATAAAAATAGTTGTTAACAAGTTCCCTCTGAGTTTCACTCAGTTCCTCAAGAGCGGCAAAATGGGCAAGCCATTACCTGCAGACGAACGATGACAAATATTAACTAAATCCACTACCGACTTGACAGTTCTCGGTCGATTGAGTTGGAAGCAAAAAAATATACCGTAGGCCGGTGGAGAACGCCCTGATCTATTGATTACGCGGGTAGGATAACAGAATGGGTGTTCCAGCGAGGAGATCGGCGAGTCGGTGGAACCACCGGCCAGCAACGGTAGTGAGAGGGGAAGAGGGGAAGGGTGAGGGTGAAATGACTGGTCAGAGGAGGAAGAAAAGAGGGTCGGGGCTTAGCCAGGGGCCAGTCGGCCTCCCACTGGCCGACAGGTGCCTTTCGGCCTACCCCAGGCCGACAGGCCTATCTCCTGGCCTCTGATTGGCCGACAGGATCCTTTCGGCCTATGGATGGCTGACAGTCTCCGGTCGGCCTGGTGGTGGCCGACAGGTCCCTGCTTGACCGGCTATTGGCCTATAGGGTACTAGTATTGAAATTTTTCCAACTCACGAACCTGTTTTCAAATCTGCTACAAAATCCGTACTAGTTTTGAAAAAAATTCTAGCAAACAGCATCCCCGGGGATATGTACCGGTAGGAGTAGCAGCAGCGCAGGCCGGAGAAACGCGCTACTACTAACACATTAGTAGTAGCATTTGTTTCTGCAACGCGCTACTACTACCGGTGCCCCCCGTCCGTCCGGATGGGACCACTTAGTAGTAGCGCGGTCTGAATAACAAACTACTGCTAACTGTGTAGTAGCGGCGCCTACATGCCACCACACTACTGCTAGTTAGTAGTAGTGCCTGATGTCTGACCCACGCTACTCCTATAGTCCTATCTATATGCATTCTTCTAGTAGGGGTCCAAAAACAACCATAAGTCGGTTTCCCCCACACATACGGACTCTTAAAATAGCCTATAATGTAGTATTTCAAAATTACATGGGCCTGGTGCAAAAATAAGGTGAGGCAAAACCTATAATAGCCTATGGACGAAATTTATGAAGTGACATGTTGTACATTTCGTCAAAGCCTTCATGCTCTCCTTATGGTGGCTTCAAAATGCGAAAATCACGACTAGAAACTCCATTGTTCTTTGACGCATGTACACCTTCTTCTCCATGCTTGATGCCGCTCCAATGGCCATCCTTCTTGTCCATTCTAGGCCCTTCATTCATAAGTAAAAAAGTATCTAATTTAGGCAGCCGCATATGTTCATGAACAGTAGAAGGATTTCCAAGAAACGAAAGTAACTGATAATTCAACTGGCGAGGGCGACCTCTAGTGATTGCTCTAGTATGCATAGTAGCTAGGTTTGTGGGTGTAACAATGGTATTGATGTCCTCGTCATCCTCCCCTTCTTGAAATGAAGTCGTCCTCGACCGAAACTCATCTTCCTCACCCAAATAAGACTTCAAATCTGCAATATTAAAAGCGGGACCTACCCCAAACTGTGCAGGCGGCTCAGGTTTATATGGATTATCATTTATTATCTCTAACACCTTAAAAGGTCCATCACCACGTGGCATTAGCTTTAACTTGTGCAAATTAGGAAATCTATCGTTACACAAATGTAACCAAACAAGATATCCGGGTGCAAAGACAACATGTTTTCTACCCTTATCTCCAGCAAGTTTGTATTTAGCATTCATATGCTCAATGTTTTCCTTAGTTAACTCGGGCATTTTTAAAATCAATTCAGCATGTTATTTAGCATCAAAATTGAACTTCTCCAAAGATGGAAGACGCAACAAATCAATAGGTGCACGAGGTATGAAACCATACACAATTTCAAAGGGGCACATCTTAGTAGTAGAATGCAATCAACGATTATAAGCAAATTCAATATGAGGCAAGCATTCTTCCCACATTTTCAAGTTATTCTTCAAAACAACCCTAAGAATAGTATACAATGATCTATTGACTACTTCAGTTTGTCCATCAGTTTGGGGGTGAGATGTAGTTTAGTCCCCAACATAGCCCATAAACATCTGCAAAAGTGGCTAAGGTATTTAGCATCACGATCCGAAAACAATTGCATTTGGAACACGATGCAAGCGAATAATTTCACAAAAGAACAAAAAAGCAACATTAGGAGATCATCACTTTTATGACATGTTATAAAGTGTGTCATTTTTAAAAATCTATCGACGACAACAAATATTCTATCCCACCCCTTCTATGTTCAAGGCAAACCTAAAACAAAGTCCATAGATATATCCTCCCAAGGAATATATGCACTACTATTGCAAAGGTATATATAAACCTTGAGGATTCAGTCATGACATAGCTTTTTACATGTAGTGAAGTGAGTATCACAACGCTCAACATCCCGTTTCATCTTTGGCCAAAAGAAATGTGTAGCAAGTATGTCCTTCGTCTTATTCACGCCAAAGTGTCACATTAATCCTCCTCCATGTGCCTCTTGCAATAACAAAATACGAATTGGGCTAGCTAGAATGCATAGCTTGTTAACATGGAACACAAATCCATCATTAATGACGAACTTGTTCCATGTCCTCCCTTCTTTACAATTCTGCAACACATCTTTAAATTCAGCATCATACACATATTGATCTTTGCTAGTCTCCAAACCAAATATTTGAAAGTCAAGTTGTGAAAGCATAGTATAACAACGAGACAATGCATCAGCACTAACATTTTCTTTACCCTTCTTGTTTTTAGTGAGATAAGGGAAAGTCTCAATGATTTCAACCCATTTAGCATGTCTACGGTTTAGTTTTTCTTGCCTTTTAATATGTTTCAAAGATTCATGATCAAAATGTATAACAAATTCTTCGGGCCATAAATATTGTTGCCATGTTTCCAAAGTCTGAACAAGAGCATCTTATCATCTGTAGAATAATTCATATTAGGCCCACTCAATTTATAAGAAAAGAATGCAATAAGTTTACCATCTTGTAATAACATACCTCCTAAGCCAACTCCACTAGCATTACATTCAATCTCGAAAGTCTTATTAAAATCAGGAAGTTGGAGTAAAGGAGCATGTGTTAACTTATCTTTCAATACCGTGAAGGCTTCTTGAGATGTGCAGCAATGGTGCTGAAATCCCTCATAAAATGCCTATAGAAACCAACGAGGCCAAGAAAACTCCTCACATGTGTGACCGTCTTGGGCTTCAACCAACTCTCAATAGCTTCAATCTTGGCTTTATCAACTTCAATTCCCAGTGGAGTAACGTAACAACATAGCCCGGAAAAGATACTCGGTCGGTGCAAAAAGTGCACTTCCCAAGCTTACCAAACATGTGCATCATGTAGAGCAATAAAAATAGCCCGTAAATGGTCCAAGTGTTCCTACAAAGATCTACTATAAATCAGTATGTAATCAAAATAGACTACCACAAATCGTCCAATGAAAGCACGTAAAACCTCGTTCATTAATCTCATGAAAGTACTAGGCGCATTAGTTGACCCAAAAGGCATGACTAAGCACTCATATAAACCAAAATTAGTTTTAAATGATGTTTTCGATTGATCTCCCAATTTCATATGAATTTGATGGTATCCACTACGCAAATAAACTTAGGAGAAAATTGTAGAGCCACTTAATTCATCAAGCATATCATCCAGCCTAGGAATAGGATGGCGATAACGAATAGTAATATTATTAATACCTCTACAATCCACACACATACGTTTTGTTCCATCCTTTTTTGACACTAGAATAATAGGAACAACACAAGGACTAAGGGATTCATGTATATAACCTTTGTCGAGCAACTCTTGTACTGGACGCATAATTTCTTTCTCTCCTCTGGATTGGTACGGTATGGCGCACGGTTGGGTAGCGATGCACCGGGAATTAAGTCAATCTGATGCTCAATCCCTCGAATAGGTGGTAATCCCGATGGCACGTCTTGTGGAAAGACTTTAGCAAACTCCTGCAAGATGTTAGTGACAGCAGAAGGCAAAGAGGGAGGTGTGTCCTCGAATGAAAATAATAACTCTTTGCATACAAAAGCATAGCAAACAGATGTAGTAACATCCGAATAGTCGGAATCTCTCTATTTAATATCCCCATAAAACATGCAAGCATAGATCCGTTCTCCTCAACAATACCACATCTAATCATGCCAGTTTGTAATTCCTGATAATATTCCTCTACCTAACTTTTTACTTGTCTTAAACGCTGCAAATCTTGAAGCAATTCACGTTGATAATATGGTGGAACCCAATGATTACACATAGCACTTTTCAAAGCAACCCAAGTAGTAGGGATATTATCATGACGTATTCTACAATGTTCAACCACCAAACACAAGCAAAACTAGTGAATGCACAAACAGTAGCAGCAACACATCTATCCTCGGGAAATTATAAGCATGTAAAACGTTGTTCTATTTCTAACTCCCAAGTAAGATATATATCAACAACATATCTACCCTCAAATGTCAGAATATTCAATTTAATTTTAGGGAGATGGTCATGATCCCATACCTGAGGTGGAGAGTGGAGCCCTATCATTGCGAATGTAGCTCTGTGGACGACCTAGTGCGCGTGGTGGTGGTTAACTTAGGGCTGATTTGGATCAACCTCTCTGTCGTGGTTTTGTCACGGAAGATGTCCGAAGACTTAAGTTCGAGGCCATCGCTAAGGTGATGGACTCAAAGGGGTTGGTTGAGATGAGGGACACGAGTTTACCTAGGTTCAACCCCTTAAGAAGAGGTAAAAGCCTACGTCCTTCTTGTGTTGTATTGATTGGAGTATCGATTACAAGGGAGCGGATTCGCTTGACCTAGTTCTCGATTGATTGGTTTTTGTCTAAGCCGCCTCAGGGTCTTGCCTTTATATAGGAGGTCGAGGCCCTGGGTTACACGAGTCATACACCGACTCTTACAACATAGACTATCCTGTCTCTAAGTCGCCTTGCCTTCTTGGGCAAACCGTCTCCTGGTGGCTTAACCGCCTGGGTCTGATACCATCTTCTGTCTAGGCCTCTGTCTTGGACCATCTTGGTAAGCCGTCAGGCCTATGTCTTCCAGCCCGCTTCTCTGGTCATGATTATGAGCCGCCAGGTATGACCTGGCTCCACGTGGGAGGGTCTTACCACGGGGTTATATCCCCAACATTAGGCCCCAGGTTGATTTGAGCCTGCTCGGGTCAATCTTCAACTCACTTGGCAGTGAGTCTCACACTCCATCACCTGAAAGAACATGTATAACCCGCCATGACGTCACATCGGATATGCCAAAAAGATTCCATGACGTTTCGCAACGGATCTTTTCATTAAACCGTCGGCCCGAAAATTGAGGCGTCCGTCTTGGTCGGTTAGTTTCCACTGCCTTGATTCCCGCGCCCGTTCAGCCTTCCAGCCTCTTAAATAGGACCACAAAGGGTCCTTCTCATTTCCTCTACCGCCTGCACTTCTTCTTCTTCCTCTCGACACCATCGCCCCCGAGCTCCGTCGCGTCGGTGAAGCTCCATCACCGTTGTCCTCCCAGGCCGCTGCATCAACCTAAATGAACCAGAATCTTGCTCGCGTCCGCAGCGTCATTTCCGGTAAATCTTTCTTCCATATATATATCCGTAGCCTAGTGCTTCAAAATCCACCGAGTTCAGCGGCTCCATTAGAACGCGTGTTCTTCCCGCAATGCCAAACAACAAGTAACTCTATGGATCTTGCAGTTTTTTCTTTCCGTTGCGGTAGGTCATGTAGAATCATTGATAGCCTAGCGCGGACTTGTAATTGTTTCCCCTTACTGCGCTTAATCTTCGTTAGTCTTCTTTAGTTCATCGCTAGGTCTAAAATAAATTTGATTTTTCTCTGCCCGTAGATGTGCAGCCATAAATACAACCTGTGAAACCTGTTTATCCACACTTAGCTGTATTTTCCCTCACTTCTGCGTCAACTTAACCCGCCATTGCATTGGCGGCTCTCCCAACATATTATGCCGGCGGCCTAGCCTTATGATATCTAATTTCCTCAATTGTCTTAGTTGTTGAGTCACTTTCTGATGCGCCGCATACCGTTACCTTTCACAGCCTTAACCCGTCGTCATGTCCTGGGCGTCTTCAACCTGTAACTAGGTCGGCTCTACGGTATCCGAAGTGTTCTTGCAGGATTTCGTAGACGCATGAACTTTGCCGGCTAAAAATGTCATTCACTGGTGGGTTCCACGCAATGAGAAGAAACCCATCCCTAAAGAGGGCGAGATAGTCTTATTTGCTGACCACCTTGCGTGTGGTTTCAGCCCGCCCGGTTCTAAATTCTTCCGAGATGTCCTCCATTTCTTGAAGTTGCATACTCAGGATATTGCAGCCAACTCCATATCAAATATGTGCAACTTCCAAATCCTCTGCGAAGCTTACTTACAAGAAGAGCCATCAGCTGACCTCCTTTGAGAGTATTTCTATGTAAACCGCCAGACGGAAGTGGGAGCCGGCCCAAGATTAGAGCTTGGCGGAGTCTCCATTCAAAGAAGATGGGATATGGCCTTTCCGGTCGTTCGAATGCCAAATCACCCCAAGGACTAGAATAAGACTTCGTTTTACTGCAAGGACACGTCTCCAAAGGGAGAACATCCACTGTCGAGTTATCGTCCTACCCGTCTCCGTACCACAATTGAGCTCCCAGACCGGATGTCAGCTTCTGCACGAGCAAAGTATGCTCTAGCCTTCGCCAAAATTAGAGCCCTCCTGGCCAACCGTCTGACAAGAATCGACCTGACCCGCTGTTGGATCTCTTAGAAGGTCATGCTCTGAGCCGGCGGGACCGGCTTATGTGTGAATACACAGGTGACGCCAATGACCCACTCTGCTTCAATCATAACCCTGATAGAGGAGAATATTGTGTCTGCCATGAAGGGACTTGTCCGTGAGTCCCAAGAAGCTTGACACTCCGTCGGGTTATCATGTATGTAGTGACACTTTAACCTCTTTCAGTGCTTCTCCTGCGAAGAAGTCTAAGGAGAGGACTGAAGCCCGAAAGAAGAAGGTTGTTGTTATAGAGTAGCATGAAGTTGATGGTTCGGAGGTAGAACTTGACTCTCTTGGCTGCCTTTTTATTCGTCTTGCTGACAATAATTACTCACAGGAAGAATCGAAGACAAGCCATGCCAACACTCTTGAGGTAACCTATATTTCATCTGACTCCGAACTCCTTCCACCAAAGAAGATACGGTGGGCCATCCGAAAAGTCCCACTTTCTCATCCTCTTGCTCAATTAGACCCTGATTTTCTTTTGAAAAAGCAAGATGACACTTCCCGATGCCAAACCCGGAGCACCGGCTCTAAAGATCTTGTGGTCGGGTTATCCAATTCTTCGGCTCAGCGGAAACGGACGGCTAAGGTAATCATTTAACTAAGTTCAGCTTTGTCAACTTTGTACTATAACCTTACTCTGCTTTATATTGCTTTAACTGTCTTTCAGGAAATGCCCCCATCATCTGGCGACTCTACAGCAACTAAGTTGCCACCTCTGAAGATCAACCCGGAGTACGTGCTTTTCTGTCTGCATCATACCCTTTGTCATCCTTGAACTTTATATAATAACCTTCTATACTTTCCAGAGCTCAAGCAAAACGAAGGAAGACTGGCAAGTCTACTTCTGCCCCCACTGCCCTAGAACCGAAGACGACCAAGCCGGACTCTCCCGTAGTGCATGCCGAGCCCTCTGCGGCTACAAAAGATGCGCCTAAGGACACTCATCGTTCTTCTCAGCCGGCGGCCCATGAGATGGCAACTAATAGTCCTCCGAAGACCAGCTCTAAGCTGCCCAGCCCTTCAATAGCCGTCGAAGATCCAATTCTTCCGGACGTAATTATTATTGGTACTGGCTTCCAGTCTCCCAAGCCTCATGTGCTCACCAAACACACTGAGAAGGCCGAAGCTTCTGACATCCTGGACTTTGAGTTCCCCGTGCTAGAGAAGTTAACTGCCGACGAGTTACATGCTGGTTATCTGAACTGCCTGTCCACAAGCCGGAACATGGAGTTTATTGTAGCAAGCCAGCTTTGACTCTTGGCTAGCCTGTACCATGACTACAAGTACTTTCTTTGAGGTGGGATAGAGCACACGAGTCCACATATTCACCAAATCAATACACCACTATGGATCCACTCCCGTCTTCCTACGGGAAGGCCATCCATAACACTCACACTTATCTTGCTTATTTTAGAGTATCCATTTCACTTGTCTATGAACCACATAAATTCTCCAAGTAGTCCATATCCGAGGACACGGCTATTCGAATAGATTAACAAACACTGCAAGGGTATACTTCTTCACACATGCTCCCTCCAATTATCACCATGTGCATGTAAAAAGGCACCTCAGCAACCTTCAAGCGGAAGCCCAGCGAGGAAGTCGGCCACGACTGTTAACCACACAAGACTCTAGTCCATGTTTATCGCCTATTTGAGACTAAACCCGCAAGGAAGTCCGACCGAAGTTTCCAGTACTGCCCCAAACAATGTGTGCAGTGTTCCCAGGCCCACCTTAATGGATGGTACTACGCTTGGTACACCGGGCCACGGTGCATCTACCGTGCCATAGCCTACCCCTTTGGTCAACACTATGCAGGGCACCAGCACATCCCACAAACACCAGAAACTAGTTGCAACTCCTCGATAGAGATCTAGGCGATTTGTAAGTCGAGAGGGTCCATTGGTTTCGGGCCCAATGCATGGTAGTATCTTGTCTTGGATAACATACACAAAACTCGGTTCTTAAGGACGGTCCCAATGAGACAACCCGCCATGTACTCCAACATGGCCTCTGATCGCTACCTTTACCAAATTGTGTTCACACACTTAGCTCTCACACAATAGGAAATCAACACCCCCATTCCGATTCATCACCCAGATGGATCAGACCCGACATGACTCTAAGCATAGTAGTCATAGTAAGCAAGCATGGATGAGTAAGCACAACAAGTCTCAAACAGTTGCTACTCATGCTAAGTGGTTTCAACTATTTACTATCAAAGGAAAGGTCATGCAAAGGAATGGGTTCAACTACCGAGAACATGTAAAGTTGAATCGTGATTGTCCTAATGCAATAAAAGAGAGCAGGAGCGAGAGAGTGGATTCATATAATTATGCTCAAGGGGGTTGCTTGCCTGGCACTTCTGAAGATAACAATGAGTCTTCATTGGTGACAACGATCACAACGTCGGAACCACCATCTACCGAGAAGGAACAACACCGACAAACATCAAAGGAACACTTTCAATGCAATGCAACAAACATGATGTATGACATGGCATGTTAAGGTACTAGATTGACCTAGAGAAGTAATTTACCACGTTCATTGAAGTGGAATTCAGACAAGTTTGAATTCCAGCTCCAAATTATATTTCACATATTGCCCTAATCATAAAATGTCCTACTTGGTGATGTTAACTTTTTCAAACATGCATGATCATGGCATAAACTGATTCATTGGATTTGTTTGATCATTTTTCATATATAAGTTATTTTCATCCGACTTACAGATTATTTTCTATGATTTTTAGAAGTTTTAAACATTTTTTGAGATAAATAAATCATTTAATGATTTATCAAAATTCCAGAAATTAATTAGTACGTCGGCATTGCGTCTGGGTGACGTCATCAGGTCAACAATGGCTGGTCCAGGTCAAACCTAACCATGGGACCCACCTATCAGTGACACACATTTAATTGTCAATTAATTAAACTAACCAGAGGGGGTTATTTACTTTGGGGCCCGGTTGTCTGTCTCATAGGGTGTTGACTAATGTGTGATTAGCTCTTAAGCTAATCACGCTATGTCAGAATGGTTGGGGTTAGCCACCGCCGACCAAATCCCACGGCGGTGGCTCGTCGGACTTGGCCGGAACAGTGCTAAAGGCCATGGTTTTGAGCGGGGTGGCGTTGCAGAGCCTCCGGCGATGCCCTGATTGGCCTGGAGGATGAGGGCGGCAATGTAGTTCTTCTGAGCATGATGGAGAGGCACGAGATGGCCAGTGGCTACGGGGGTGACGAGCGACGGCGATGATGGCGATCGACCATGGCGAGGGCGAGTGAGAGATCAAGGGGAATAGAGAATGGGGAGGTCCATTCAATTTGGACGACACTGGGGGCTTATCCCCTCATGTCGACATAGATCAGGAGCAAGCAGGAGGTGGCGCGCGAGGCATGCACGCACGTCGGTCATGCGCTTGTCCTCCTGGCAAGAGGAGGAAGAAGACCACCCTTCCCCTGGTGGCATGGGCCGGCTTCTCTCCTGGGCTCGCTGACTATAGGTAAGTTTCCTTTTTTATATTTCTGTTTTTTTGTTTTTTGCAACTTTGTTTTATTTTGTCTGGGCAAAATCATAGATCCAAAAACCCTGAAATGTTTTTAGGGTATATCTTGGAATATTTCCATGTCCCACAAAATGTTTCAGAATATTTGGAACAGCTGAAATATTTATAGTGCTTTATTTGACATTTTCAGCAACATTGTTGCATTATTTAAAATGCCAAACAGAGTTGTTAGAAGTATATCACCCCTGGTATGTTGTTGCCAACATTTATCAAAGAGGGGGGACATTTTTTAAGAGCACTTTGGATTCATTGTAAAAAATCAATTATTGGAATTTGTTTATTCAATGAAGTGCTAGGGTTTGTCATCCCCATTTATATTCATTTGAATTTAAACATGATGACATGATGCACATGCAATGACAAGAAGAGCCTAAGCTAGGGCTGTGACAGATGGGCCATGGGTTGTGGGATACAATCAAGCGGTGACCAGCGCTAGTTGGTTCAAGGGAGACTCCAAGGTTGAGGCCATAGGATAGCTCGGAGGGGAGGGCCCTATGGACTGAAGAGGAGTCTTCTCCTTGATGACTACGTCTGGGCCAACTGTGGTGCGAGGGTTTGGTTCCGTCCTCCCGATGGATTCATGGAGCTCCGCGACAACCAACTCGTGGCCCTCCGTGACAACGATCTTCGTCACTTCCTCGTCAGTGTCCTTCCCGATATCAGCCACCTCCTCCAGCAGCTCAGGCTCCTCAAGAAGCGGAGCTGCAGGCCGGAGCAATAAACAGAAAGATGGAAGTCAAAAATAAATAAGGCACACAAGTAGCAAGAAAAGGCAAAGTGAAAGTGAAGGCAAGGGGGATACCCGATGGAGGTTGCTGCGGAGGGCATCCCCTCCCCGGGCAATATTAGTTGTCGACATGCGGTCTATCACCACCTTTTCGGTGACGACCTCGACACGGGCGAACTCTTCGTTGGAGGACCTTGCCAGCGATTCCTTCCCATGGGCGACGGTCGACGAGAGATCTTGGATGGAGGGTTCCTCCTGGTGAACCTCCCCTTGATAGTTCTCTCCCATCCCCCTGTCAGGTGTAGGGAGACTCCCTTCCTCATCCCTGCCAATGAGCGAGGTTTGTGTTTGGATTTCGCGAAGAGCGTTGGGTCGGGGGCTCGACACGGCATTCTCCTCCACGTCTCTTGTCGGGATCATACCTGGCACGGAATCCAGCCTTGCTGTAGATTTGGCCCGTTTGGCTCGGTGCGCAAGCAGATCCTCATCCTCATCCCTGTCAGAATCAGTTATTCAAGATCAATGAAGAAAATCAAGGAAAAAAACTTTGACAAAGATTGTGATTGAATGACTCACTCTGAGACAATGAGGATGGAACCCAGCTTGTACGACGCAGACGGCAGAGTTGATCTGCCCCTTTTCAGAGTTGGAGGGGCAGAGCTTGGCGGGGGGACCGTTGAGGGAATTCCTTTTTAAGGGGTCCTCAGGAGGCCGAACTATTTCTTATGGGCCAGACTATTTGGGCTGCTTGCCGAGCATTGGATTGGTCGAAGGCCCTGTCTCCAGGAAGGAAGCTTCGGGAATCTGGTGTGTCCTCCACGTTTGGAGTAGTGAATAGGCATGTTTATCCCTTCGACGTGTAACCGACCATGTGTAAACCCTAGGTACCCTCGGCGTCTATATAAGCCGGAGGGTTTTAGGTTGTAGACAGGGCACAACTCATCTAGGGTTTAGCTATTCGAACTGGAGGTAGATCAACTCTGTAACCTACATATCATCAATACAATCAAGCAGGATGTAGGGTATTACCTCCATAGGAGGGCCCAAACCTGGGTAAACATCGTCTCCTTCGTCTCCTGTTACCATTGATTCTAGTCTCAGAGCTCAGGACCCCTACCCGAGATCCGCTGGTTTTGACACCGACATTGGTGCTTTCATTGAGAGTTCTGTTGTGATCACCAGGGGAATCGATGGCTCACATCGTCACTAATGAAGATGTTTGCAACACTGACACTTTTGTCCTCGGACACATCTTCGCTTTTGGCAGCATTGTGCTGCACCCTGACCCGACTGGCCATCTAGGCCGGGTCGGAAGCTTCGCCCCTGATCAAGAGTTCAGATTCGGGAACCTAGAGTTCTCCGTAAACTCTCGGGGCGATCTCTCTCTAACTGGGCTCGTAGTCTCGCCTGTCACGCCCGAAGACTCCAAGGCTTTAACCTCGGATCCTCCTTTCGGTCATGCCCACGGGATTTACCCCGGCGATGACCTGACTCTTAGTCCCGATCCGTCCATAGTGCCAGATGACCGGACATCTGTTCTTACAGAACACCGCCCTAGCACGGACAAAACGGAGGTCAACTCCGAAAGATCTGAGCAGGTTGACCCGATCGAGCTCTCGATACTCCACGAGGCCCTAGATCGGATCTTTTCGATGAACATTACCGACGACCCAACCCCGATCTATACTCAGATCAGTCTCAGGGCGAGTCAGGATGAATTTTTCGTCCCACCCACCCCCCATTTGATAGTCAAAGTTGAAGATTTAACCGACATGTTGGAGTATTCCTCCGAGGAGGTAGAATACATGGATGAGGAGGATTGTGCTCCCACCCCCCGTTAACACCAGACGATGGGCCACCACCTCCACATACGATGTCTACATGGTGGACACTCCGGCCGCTAATGGCGAGAACATGCCTAAAAACGATGGAGACAAGTCGGGTGAAGCGTCGTCAAGGCACCGGAAACAACATAAACGGTTAAAAGGCAAAAAGGGAAGGAAAGCAATCATCGGCACCGGGGACGGAGATACCCCGGAAGACCTCGGTGATCCCGATATTCCTGAACACCCGCTAAAGGGTCAGGAGAGGCCTGAAGACCAGCGCAACCCCGATGACCTAAACGATTCCGAGGACAACAATTACCTCCCCCTGTCGAGGAGGAGGACATCCCGGAAGCCGATGAGTTCGACATCCCTGATGATCCTGAAGATCAGGAACTGTTCAGGCAACAGCTTATAGCCACCGCCCGTAGCATGAAAACAAAAGAACGACAGCTCAATACCGAACACGACAACCTCAATGATTGATGGATGAGAGTCCTCACAGCTGAGGAAGGATACGGTACCGGTCTGTCGAACCAACCTAAGAGCTATCCACGCAGAAGGCTGCTGCCGCAATTCAACGAAGAGCTCACTAATACGCCGTCTCCCAAACATACCCCATACGATAAGCCAGATCGCCCCCTCGAGGGCGTGACAGGACGGCTGACTACACCGGTTATAGAACGACGACACCCCGAAACGGGAAAAAGAGCCAATAGAGCCCGATGACAGGTTCGAACTGCGGCATGACCTGGACCATAGGGCAGGTCGCACAAGATCCATCTACGGACCTAGTGGGTACTCACCCGATCAACGGGACGGGTACCGGCCCTGGCTCGACCGCAACAATAGAGGCCGAGAACGAAACCGGGCTAGAACAGACGCCGATTACCGGTGCGATATAGCTCAGGTGAGAGGCACCGCCCACCCACTATGCTTCACGGACGAGGTGATGCAGCATCAGTACCCGAAGGGGTTTAAACCCGTAAACATAGAGTAGTACGATGTGACAACTGACCCAACCATATGGATTGACGATTTCCTCCTCCACATCCACATGGTGCGAGGAGATAATCTCCACACCATCAAATATCTACCACTAAAACTTAAGGGGCCAGCTAGGCACTGGTTGAACAGCCTCCCCCAAAACTCCATAGGATGTTGAGAAGATCTAGAGGATGCATTTTGATCTAACTTCCAGGGCACCTATGTTTGGCCGCCAGACTCCTCCGATTTGAGCAACGTCGTCCAGAAGCCAGGAGAGTCTGCATGGCAATTCTAGAATCAGTTCTTGATCAAGAAAAATCAAATTGTTCACTGCCCGGATGCCGATGCAATAGCCTCCTTCTGGCACAATATTCGGGATGAATAGTTGCCCTCCAGCTCGGCCACGATAAACATCGGACAATGTCCGCCTTTACATCCCTCATGACCCACTTTTGTGCGGGAAATGATAACTGGCTCGCAAGACGGAGCCACAACCCGGAAAACCCTGGAACCGCCGAAGTTCGGGACGGTAACGGGAAACCAAAGCGCAACAAGAATAAGCGTCAGCACAACAATATTGATGCCGATGACATGGCCGTTAATGGCGACTTCAGCAATTCCCGACCCGGGCAGCAGAAGAAGCCTCCTAAAGGCAATCGCAATGGACCCACCCCACTCGAGAAGATCATGGAAAGGCCTTGCCAAATCCACGACACTCAAGAGAAGCCCGCCACGACACTCAAGAGAAGCCCGCCAATCAGACCAACCGTAACTCTTGGGTATTCAAATAGGCCGGCAAACTCACATCCGAGGATCAGGACAAGAGCCCATGCAGCGAGGATGAGGATGAGCCTCGGGGCCTGATTGGTGGTGGACAACAGAAGTTCCCTTCAGAGGTGAAAATGGTAAATATGATGTACGCCACCCATATGCCCAAGAAGGAGAGGAAGCGCGCCCTTAGGGAGGTCTACGCCGTAGAGCCTGTAGCCCCAAAGTATAACCCATGGTCGGCATACCCGATCACCTTTGATTGACGCGACCACCCGACCAGTATCCATCATGGGGGTTTGGCCGCACTCATCCTAGACCCCTTCATAGACAGGTATCACCTCACTAAAGTCCTCATGGACGTAGGAAAAGTAGCCGAAATCTAATTTACTCAGATACGGTGAAAAAGATGGGTATAGATCCGTCAAGGATCAAACCCAGCAATACTACCTTCAAAGAGTGACCCCAGGCGTCGAAGCCTGGTGCACGGGCTCCGTAAGCCTGGAAGTAGTGTTCAGCTTGCCCGATAACTTTTGAAGCAAAGACTTGATCTTCAACATTGTACCTTTCCACAGCGGTTATCACGCCCTGCTCGGCCATACATTGTTCGCTCGCTTTAACGCCGTCCCACACTACGCATACACAAGCTCAAGATGCCCAGCCCCAAGGGGGTCATTACTATCAACGATAACATAGAGCGCTCCCTCTGAACTAAGGAACATGCGTTGGCCCTGGCGGCCGAATTCCACTACAATGATGATTGGCAAATGCCGACACCTGTCGTAAAGGCACGTAAGGTTGGGAAACGAGCTCATTTTAAACCAAAACTCTCAGAACTTTCTTCTCATCGTAAATAGGGACTCGCCCCATCGCACAACCCTAGGACCAGCGACGTACGTGCCAAGGAGGCACAACTTCGCGCTCAACATTCCATGGGCGGTGATGGGGAAAAAAGGTTAAGTGTTCGGCTTGACCGAACTACTACCATCAAAAGTCTTTGGATACACTGCAGGTACCATCAAGGGCCTGCTAAAGCCGTAAATCTCATCCACACTTCGACGATTTCTCAAGACCTTGCTTGCAAGATCGGTTCGCCGAACAATACCACCCATTGAGGTGCACCACTCCCTAAGAGGCGTAGGAGTAGACAAACGATAGGGCACATCACGGACGTCAGGTCACCAATGAAAGACCCCTAGTACAACTACTCCTCTAAAATTTCTTTTTCAAATACCTATAAATAGTTCCTTTGGCAATTCGAGCAATAAGACTCGTTGAGAGAAATATAAAATCATTATACATGATTGTCTCCCTATCCTTTTTTGGCACATATTCTATTTTCTCCCTCTTCTTGCGAAACTGTTTGGAACATTACGACGCAACCGCCTAATAGACTGGGAGCTCGAGTTTAAAAGAATCGCCTTATCCACAATTGATTATGTGTTTGGCGTCTTGGAATTCGCTTTATATGCATTGGTTCCGAAATATGTCTTGGGTCAGTAGTTGGGTTGCCCGACTCCTGTGCTTGCCCCTTTACGTTCCGCTCATTCAGCTAAAAGGGCAAAGGGAGAACCTCTGCAATTGTGTTTCTGGCTATCCTGGTCAAACACCTCAGAGAAGAAAGCCAAAAACTGACTGCCATAGTATGCGAGAACCGTTCTGCGAATCCGACCTTAAGTGTTATACTCAAGACCTCGCGAGAGGTTATTCCGTGTCATACGATGGGTTTGGTGTTCGTACAAACCATGTGATATCGTCTTTAGTGGCGATTCATCCGAACATCACAAGTTACCGGGGGCTAGTCATCAGCCTCCTGCAGTCCTTTTTGCGTCCCTATGGCTAAGTGAAAGCAATAAAGCATTATGGTCTAATTGCCTGGTCCGCCGCACACTACCGCCTTCGAGTTCCAATAGCTTGGCTAAGGGTATAGTGCATAGGTAAAGACAACCCATGTAGCATCTACATGGGGGCTGAAGCCGACAACTCGCAACATTCAGTTTCGACGGCCACACAGGAGTTATAAGGAATGAAAAATATTAAAAACATGATAAACCATGTATCATAACCTTAAAACATTAAAATGTCTTTGGACATATTACAATACATTTACTCATAGATGTTTTGTTTTGAGCACTACGCCTCTATTGGTCGAGCACCCTCCATTACTCCGGAGAAGTATAGCTCAGGGCACCTATGCTCCTTTCCAGGAGGCGGAGGAGCGGTGGCTATCTTCATCGGATCAAGCCCCGGCCAGTGCACCTTGGCCTTCGCAAAGGCCATCTGAGCTCCCTCAATACAGGAGGAACGCCTTAGTGCATCGATGGGGTGAGGCATTGCTCAGCTTCTGCACCAGGCCGAAGTAGCTGCCCGACAGTGGCTCGTTGGGACATAGCCAGATGCAGAGATCATTCATGGCTGGCTCCGCCATCTGGTGGAGCTCCATCAGTTGCTTCAGCTGCTCGGTGAGAAGAGGAGAGCGCTCGGAGGCTTCGAATTGCGTCCAAAACAGCCGAGCTTCATCTCCCTCTCCCCACGAAGCATAGAACCGATTCGCGTCCGCTGCGCTCTTCTGGAGGTCAGAGTAGGCACCTGAGGAATGCCACACCTAGGTAAGAAACTCTAACTTGTTATCCCCGAAGACACAATGCAATAAATATGGCTTACCATCTGTGATAACCTTCGCTTCGCAGACTTGCTCCTCAAAGAACCGCCTATCCACGAGCTCCTTTTGGAGATCGGTTTTCAGGGTGGATAGTTCGGCGGCCTGATCCTTGCCTTTCTGCTTGAGGCCCTTACACTTTTCGCTGGTGTCTTTGAGCTCCTGTTGGATTTCCTACACCCAAGCCTCAGGGTTGTCGCTGGTGGCTCTTAAGGCAAAAAGCGCAGTAGCAGCTTGTTCGGCAGCCGCCCTCTCGACCGCAGCCTCCCGCTTCGCATTCTGCAGCTCGGCCTTGAGCTTCTCAATTTCCTTCGCCGAGGGTGTGTAAACATAAAAAACATGAATACTGCATCGACAGTACGATGATGACAATTTTCGAATATTGAATTAGGCTTACCTTGCACCCCATCGAATCTCTTATTCGGAGCATCAAGCTCGTCTTCGGAGCTCTTGAGCTTCCGATTCATCTCGTCTAGCTCGGTGGCATTCACAGGCGGCGCCATCAACGAAGCTTGTAAAAGACAAATCCCTATTAGGTTACATGGGTTCAAAACTTCCGAACTGTCATCAATATGATCCTATGTCCGGTCCTCTTAAGGGCTATTAGAACGTTCTGAACAAATATCGTCCCGTACATAGTTCGGATAATGATCTATGATTGACCTATGGCTCGGGGCTGCCATGTATATAACAATAGCATATAGAAATTAATATTTTGCAGACAAATTATCACGTGGCTCACCTAGAAGCCCGTCAGGAGACCTTTGAAAACCTCCTTTAGTCCGCTATCAATGGACTGAATGCTTTGAAAAACCGTACCCATAAGAGTGTGGTGCTCCTCAGAGATGGAGGCACTTGATAGAGCCTCCCCCATCACCGTCCACCCATTGGTCGATGGCGCTGGTGGTGATCGGTTAATCCGATCTCCAACCGGGGATTGAACTGGTGCCTCCGGAGGCGTTATGCGCTCCGAAGACGGCCTTGGAGGGGACTGAACTTCCCCTCGTCCAGTCTTCTCACTATCCGGGAGGGGATCTTCCCCCCGGTCTTCATTGGCCGAGGCGTTAACCTTGACCATGATGTCATCTCCTCCACCACAGGTGTTCGGCTCCATAAGAGCCTGCTTGGATGATACCTCCACGGCATCCTTCGTGGCGCCCGGAGGAGTGGGGTGAGACGCGGTCCCGCTCTTCGCTAGCTCGGCGGGCGGGGTCTCCCTGTTCAAAACTTGGTCGGTGGGGAGGATGCGTGGTGGGCTACAAATCAATGGGCCCTCACATGATTTTAACATCCAAAAACTTAGCATTAACAGCTCGGGAAGTCTTCAGATTCTTACCTTCGAGTTGGGGGCTTGACCCTTAGGTTCCTTTGTGGAACCTTCTCGAAGTCCTCGGACTCGGTATCCGAGTCTGAACTGTCACCAGACAGAATTACATGTGTCCGACGCGCTTTCTTCGGGGCAGGAGGAGGAACCTCCTCTATGGCGTCTGATGACGCCGCCCTTTTTCTTGCGAGGGGGGAATTGACTTCCCCCTCGTGATCATGCTCCTCTTCCTGATTGGAGGAGGCATGGGTTTCCCAGGTGTAGGATCGAAAGTAGTGCTAGAGAGGGGGGGTGAGTAGACTACTTGACCAATAAAATCTACTTTTTCGCTATTTTAATTCTTGGCAGATTTTAGCATTCATGGTATGTTAAGTACACCCTGCACATGCATGTCTAAGAGTATAGCAGCGGAAAGTAAAGAAGATCATGTAAGTAAAGAGAGGGTAGGAAGAGCAAACACAATTGGTGACACGATGATCTTTCCCGTGGTTACGAGAGGTGGCACTACCATACATCCACGTTCACGGAGTCTTCAACCCATGGAGGGTAACGGTCATGAGAGTCCATGGAGGGATCTACCCACGGAGGGTTCCACGAAGAAGCAACCTTGACTATACCATGACGGCCTACGTCCATGGAGGACTAGCCTTACTCGGGGTAGATCTTCACAAAGTAGGCGATCTCCTTGCCCTTACAAACTTCTTGGTTCACTCCACAACACGAAGTAGGAGGCTCCCAAACGACACCTAACCAATCTAGGAGGCACCACCCTCCAAAAGGTAATAGGCTCGATTGTGTCGATGAACTCCTTGCTCTTGTGCTTCAAGATGATAGACTCCTCAACACACAATCACTCTCTCATAGATTTGGCTTGGTAGAAGAGATTGATTGGGGGGAAAGCAAGTTGGGGAGGCGAGAGATCAAGATTCATATGGTGGGAATGGAATTGCATGATCTCAACACATGAGTAGGTGGCTCTCTCTCAGAAAATCAGTAGGTATGAGTGGGGAACTGTTCTGAGTGCTTCTTTTGCGAGTGAGTGGTGGTGGAGGGGTATATATAGGCATCTCCAAAAATTCAACGGTTACACACAAAATGACCAACCGAAGTGACCAAAAGGTAGCAACTTTTGAATTCCGGTGAGATCGATATAGGAATCTCGGTTGCACCGATAAGGTGACCAACGGTCAGAATGTTCAATCTCGGTGACGCCGATCCAACAATCTTGAAGGGACCGAAACTCTGAACTTGTGTAACAGAAAGTTGGTAGCCTAAATCTATGGCACCGAATGCAGAATCGATTGCACCGAAAAGCTAGGGTTTGGCTGAGTCAGTCTAGGGTTTGGAATCAGTGGCACCGAGTGTAGAATGTTTGTTGCACCGATTTTGAGTATTGGGCTTTGGATAGACTTTTGTGGAAGAGCTTGTGGGTGTATGTGGTGACTATCACTTGTGCACATCTGAGCATTTTGTTTACCAACAAAACCTTACCCCCTTTTAATAGTATTGGCTTTCCTATGGACTCAAAGTGATTTCTCACAAAGTAAAATGTAGAGTCCTTTGCTTGAAGCTTTGACAATCTATTCCCTTGCATCTTGGGGTATTCCACAATCCTTTTGCCAAACCATCATTGAACTTTTCCTGAAACATACTTAGTGAAAACATTAGTTCAGTGACATATATGTTGTTATCAATTACCAAAACCACCAAGGGAGCAAATGTGCTTCCAATCTCCCCCTTTTTGGTAATTGATGACAACATATAGATCAAAGCTTCGACATATGATATAATAAATGAATGTAATCGTCGCTTTGAGAATTATGTGATAAGCAAGAGCCCCCCCTAAATTTGCGCATTATTTTAAATTTGCGTTTGAATGCAAATGCACAATCGATTAGGTACATGGGGCACTTCTTCCACGTCACATACATCTTGGTAGTGTGCGAGAGTAATAAGAGTTAACAACATAGCACAACACATCAAGCAAAGTGAGTGATGATCACATAATCATCAAATGATAGGAAATAGTGGCAACAGACATTAAAGCGTATGATCACACACAAAAGTATCTCACATCAAACCAAAAGAACCAAATGTTCTATAAAACTAGCAAATAAAAGCAGACACTCTCTCACTTGATATCTATATACAACTTCTCCCCCTTTGGCAACAAGTTACCAAAAATCTTGAACAGATATACCTAATCGTTCTGCGGTTGATCTCCTCCAATCGTCGATGGTGGAGTTGAGAGAACTGTGTCGGTGAAGACTTCTGCTGAAGTCCTGGATGGAGCTGGAGTAGATACTAGAGGCTCTGGAGCTGAAGATACTGTGGCTGGAGCAGAAGATAAAGGCCTCGTCTCTAGAGCTGTTATTGTAGGAGTCCTGGCCTTAGTTGTGCACTGGGCAATCGTCCTGACAGGTACACTATCCTCCTCATCATTAGAAGACTCGGACTCTGAAGAGGTGTGACGGATTGGGGCTTCATCAACCACCTTCTTGAGCTCATTGACTGTCTTAGTCAGCCCATCAACCTTGTCATTTAGAGTTTTCACTCTATCATCAACAATGTTTGCAAGGCTCTCCTGAGTATCCATGATGGTCTTGATGTCCTTCTTCATCTCCATGATAGTAGTGATCAAAAGATCCATCTGCTCGTTCCTGGACCTGGGAACCTTAGCTTGTCCATGATGGTCTTGATGTCCTTCTACACTAGTGGCTCGAGCGGCCTGTGCTTCTGCCTTTGCTTCTACCTGAGATGCAGCTGATGTGGGATAGTCTGGGTCCATCACCACATCGTTGTCCTCAAAATCCGGCTGAAGTGTAAAATGGGGACTGTCCAGAGCAAAGATGTGATTCTCAAGCGTAGAATTGATACGCATCTGGATATTGGGTGAGTAGCAGCATGAGCGATTCTGATCAACAGCAACCCTCTTCACAGTCTCTACAATAAAATCCATCACTTGAATCCTGGTGTGACGATCAAGATGGATGAGCATGTTGATGGAGTATCCACGAATGATCTTCTCATCTCCAGACTTGGGCATCAAGGTATGCCTCGGGATAGTGTTCTTGGTACGGAGGCCTTGCTAGAGAAAGTAGACAGAACCAAGCTTGTGAGATTGCACTTTATCAGCAGGGATAGGATTATACATATCCTTCATAGAGTTGTGGTTCTCCTTGGATTCTGAGTAGACATCCAAATCGCCATCCTGAACCTCTGGTACTCCTAAGATGGTAGCCCATTCATCAACAATAGATTCATATCTTGCTCCCTCAAACATCCAAACAATTTTGCCATCTCCATAAAAATGAGCAGTGGAATTGAATTGCATGATCATTTCATCATTCCAAGCTGTGAACTCCTTTCCAACAAATTTATCAATGCCAATGCAGTGGAATTTGTCTTGAACACATGGAAAGTAGTCTTTGTTATCTTTTATGTACTTCTAGTCCACATATCTCATGTCACTCACAATTGGACTCTTGTCAAGCAAAATTGTCTCATAAAACTCTTGCTTCTCATTGGTGTAAAATCTGTAGTCAACAATAATTTTTCTCCTCTGGGCATATGGATCAATTGTTCTCCATGCCCTCAACCCTGAATCCTTCCTCTTCTTCATATCCTCGGCTACTGGGTGGCTGGCATCATGAACTGGAAGGTGAGGTCTGAGCTTAATCAGAACTGTCGTAGCATCATCATCATCATCACCTCCTTCTCTGAAAGCGAACTTCTTGTTCTTCTCAGCAGTAGGTATATCCCTGGTAGTCCTCTTGGACTTCTCTGCAACTACTTTCTTTGAAGTAGCCCTGGTGCACTGGGAGGTGCCTGGTTTGGGCATAGCATCAGCCAAAAGTTTCTTGGCCTTCTTCTTAGGACAGGCCTGAGTTGCAAGTTCCTCCTCTTCCTACTCGGTAGCAACTGTTGGGGAACGTTGCATGGGAAACAAAAATTTCCTACGCACACGCAGATCTATCCGTGGTGATGAGCATCTACGAGAGGCAGAGTGGATCTACGTACCCTTGTAGATCGCTAAGCGTGAAGCATTAAGAAACGTGGTTGGTGTAGTCGAACGTCTTCGCGATCCAAATTGCCGAGCGTCTCGCGATCCAATCCAGATCCGTCCCGCGAACTTGATCACCATCCATCCCGCGAACTTTATCACGGTCCTTCCGATCTAGCGCTGAACGAACGGCACCTCCGCGTTCAGCACACATAAGGCTTGATGACGATCTCCGCCGTCTTGATCCAGCAAGAAGGAGCGGAGAGGGAGAAGAGTTCTCCAGCAGCGTGACGGCGCTCCAGCGATGGTGGTGGAGCTATTCCGGCAGGGCTTCGCCTAAGCGCTATAGAAAACCGATCTAGAGGAGAAACTATGCACTGGAGGAACGGGCAGCACGTGGCTAAAAATTCTGTGCAAAAAACCCTAAAACCTCCAGTATATATAAGAGGAAGAGAGGAGGAGGCTTGTCCCAAGGTCCAAGCCTCTAGGAGTCGGCCGAACCAGGTGGGAGAGGTGGAATCCACCTCCAATCCTAGTAGGACTAGGATTCACCCTATTTTTGCCTTTTTCCACTTTTTCTCTTTGGGTTTTTTCTCCCTAGCCGCATGGACTTTGTGTGGGACTTCCACCATTCCACTAAGGGCTGGTAATTATTCTCCCACAGCCCATGAAGCCTCTTGGGTCGAAATACCCCTCCCGGTGGTCTCCCGGTACACTACCGGCACTCCGGGTACATTACCGATTAGCCCGAAACTTTTCCGGCGACCAAAACAGGACTTCCTATATATCAATCTTTACCTCCGGACCATTCCGGAGCTCCTTATGACGTCCGGGATCTCATCCAGGACTCTGAACGACCTTCGGTCACCACCATACATAACTTTATACTACCGAAACGTCACTCAACCTTAAGTGTGCAGACCCTGCGGGTTCGAGAACTAAGTAGACATGACCGAGACACCTCTACGGCCAATAACCAATAGCGCGACCTGGATGCCCATATTGGTTCCTACGTATTCTACGAAGATCTTTATCGGTCGAACCTCTATGTCAATGAATCAGTTAATCCCGTATGATGTTCCCTTTGTTCTTCGGTATGTTACTTGCCCGAGATTCGATCGTCGGTATCTCCATACCTAGTTCAACCTCGTTACCGGCAAGTCTCTTTACTCATTCCGTAATACAAGATCCCGTGACTAACACTTAGTCACATTTCTTGCAAGGCTTATTGTGATGTTGTATTACCGAGTGAGCCTGAGATACCTCTCCGTCACACGGAGTAACAAATCCCAGTCTTGATCCATGCCAACTCATCAGACACCCTCGGAGATACATGTAGAGCACCTTTATAGTCACCCAGTTATGTTGCAACGTCTGATACACACAAGGCACTCCTCCGATGTCTGTGAGTTGCATGATCTCATGGTCATAGGAACATGTACTTAACATGCAGAAAATAGTAGCAATAAACTGACACGATCATATGCTACGTTTGTAGTTTGGGTCTTGTCCATCACATCATTCTCCTAATGATGTGATCCCGTTATCAAATGACATCACATGTCAATGGCTAGGAAACATTGACCATCTTTGATCAACGAGTTAGTTTACTAGAGGCATACTAGGGACAAAGTGTTGTCTATTTACCCACACATGTAATGTGTTTTCAATCAATAAAATTATAGCATGGATAATAAACGATTATCATGAACAAGGAAATATAATAATAAACACTTTATTTATTGCCTCTAGGGCATATTTCCAACAGTCTCCCACTTGCACTAGAGTCAATAATCTAGCTCACATCACTATGTGATTTACATTGTAATGAATCGAACACCCATGCAGTTTTGGTGTTGATCATGTTTAGCCCTTGGAAGTGGTTTAGTCAACGGGTCTGTAACATTCAGATCCGTGTTCACTTTGCAAATATTTATGTCCTTTTCCTCGATGTAATCGCGGATGGAGTTGAAGCGTCGCTTTATGTGTCTGGTCCTCTTGTGAAACCTTGGTTCCTTGGCCAGAGCAATGACACCAGTGTTGTCACAAAACAGGTTCATTGGATTCAGTGCCATGGGCACTACTCCAAGATCTGTCATGAACTGCTTCATCCAGACACCTTCCTTCGCTGCATCTGAGGCTGCGATGTATTATGCTTCGCACGTAGAATCAGCTACCACGCTTTGCTTGGAACTGCACCAGCTTACCGCTCCCCCGTTGAGAATAAATACGTATTCGGTTTGTGACTTAGAGTCATCCGGATCAGTGTCAAAGCTTGCATCGACGTAACCCTTTACGACAAGCTCTTCATCACCTCCATAAACAAGAAACATTTCCTTAGACCTTTTTAGGTACTTAAGGATATTCTTGACCGTTGCACAGTGTTTCATTCCAGGATCACTATGAAACCTTCCGGCCATACTTATGGCAAGGCTGACATCGGGTCTTGTGCATAGCATTGCATACATGATAGAGCCTATGGCTGAAGGATAGGGGATGACACTCAGCTTTTCTCTATCCTCTGCAGTCATTGGGCATTGAGTCTTACTCAACTTCACACCTTGTAACACAGGCAAGAACCCCTTCTTGGACTGATCCATTTTGAACTTCTTCAAAACTTTATCAAGGTATGTGCTCTGTGGAAGCGCTATCAAGCGTTTCGATCTATCTCTATAGATCTTAATGCCTAATATGAAAGCAGCTTCTCCTAGGTCCTTTATTGAAAAACTCTTGTTCAAATATTCCTTCATGCTTTCCAGCATTTCTATATTGTTTCCAATCAGAAATATGTCATCCACATATAATATTTGAAACGTTATAGATGTCCCACTCACTTAATTGTAAATACAAGCTTCTCCATAAACTTGTATAAAACCAAACACTTCGATCGCCTCATCAAAGCGCTTATTCTAACTCCGAGATGCTTGCACCAGCCAATAAATGGATCGCTGGAGTTTGCAAACTTTGTCAGCATTCTTTGGATAGGTAAAACCTTCCGGTTGCATCATATACAACTCTTCCTCAAGGAAACCGTTGAGGAACGCTGTTTTGACATCCATCTGTCCAATTTCATAGTCGAAATATGCAGCTATTGCTAACATGATTCTGACGGACTTAAGCATCGCTGCGGGTGAGAAGGTCTCATCGTAGTCAACTCCTTGAACTTGTGAAAAACCCTTTGCCACAAGTCGAGCTTTATAGACGGTGACATTACCGTCCGCGTCTGTCTTCTTCTAAAAGATCCATTTGTTCTGAATGGCCTTTCTCCCTTCAGGTAATACTTCCAAAGTCCATACTTTGTTTTCATACATCGATCCCATCTCGGATTTCATGGCCTCTAACCATTTTTCAGAATCCGGGCCCATCACTACTCCTCCATAGCTCGTAGGTTCATTGTTGTCCAACAACATGACCTCCAAGATAGGGTTGTCGTACCACACAGGACTAGTACGTGGCCTTGTCGACCTAAGAGGTTCAATAGTAGCTTGCTCCAAAGCTTCATGATCATCACCATTAACTTCCTCTTCTACCATCGTAGGTTCCACAGAAACATCTTTCTGTGCTCCTCTACTTTCTGGTTGAAGTAAAGGTTCAATAACCTCATTGAGCTCTATTTTCCTCCCACTCCATTCTTTCGAGACAAACTCTTTCTCATGAAATGTTCCGTTCTTAGCGACAAACACTCTACCTTCGGATCTGACATAGAAGGTATACCCGACTGTCTCTTTCGGGTATCCTATGAAGACGCATTTCTCCGCATTGGGTTCCATCTTTTAAGGCTGAAGCTTTTTGACATAAGCATCACATCCCCAAACTTTAAGAAACGACAACTTTGGCCTCTTGCCAAACCACAGTTCATATGGAGTAGTCTCAACGGCTTTCGATGGTGCCCTATTTAAAGTGAATGCATCTGTCTCTAATGCATAACCCCAAAATGATAGTGGCAAATCAGCAAGAGACATCATAGAACGCACCATATCTAATAAGGTTCGATTACGACGTTCAGACACACCATTACGCTGTGGTGTTCCGGGCGGTGTCAACTGTGAAACAATTCCACACTGTCTTAAGTGACTGCCAAACTCATAACTCAGATATTCACCTCCTCGATCAGATCGCAGGAACTTAATCTTCTTGTTACGATGATTCTCAACATCACTCTGAAATTGCTTGAACTTTTCAAACGTTTCAGACTTGTGTTTCATTAAGTAAATATACCCATATCTACTTAAGTCATTAGTGAAGGTGAGAAAATAATGATATCCACCATGAGTTCTAACATTCATTGGACCGCACACATCAGTATGTATGATTTCCAATAAGTCACTTGCCCGTTTCATTGTTCCAGAGAACGGCGTTTTAGTCATCTTGCCCATGAGGCATGGTTCACATGTGTCAAGTGATTCAAAATGAAGTGACTCCAAAAGTCCATCAGAATGGAGCTTTCTCATGCGTTTTACACCAATATGACCTAAACAGTAGTGCCACAAAAAAGTGGTACTATCATTATCAACTCTACATCTTTTGGCATCAATGTTATGAACATGTGTGTCATCACTATCAAGATTCAATATGAATAAACCCCTAACATTGGGTGCATGACTATAAAAGATATTACTCATATAAATAGAACAACCTTTATTCTCTGATTTAAATGAGTAACCGTCTCGCAATAAACAAGATCCAGATATAATGTTCATGCTTAACACGGGCACTAAATAACAATTATTAAGGTTCATCACTAATCCCGATGGTAATCGAAGAGAGAGCGTGCCGACGGTGATCACATCAACCTTGGAACCATTTCCCACGCGCATCGTCACTTCGTCCTTTGCCAGCCTTCGTTTATTCCGTAGTTCCTGCTTTGAGTTGCAAATGTGAGCAGCCGAACCGGTATCAAATACCCAGGCACTACTACGAAAGCTAGTAAGGTACACAACAATAACATGTATATCATATATACCTTGTTTATCGTTGGCCGCCTTCTTGTCAGCTAGGTACTTAGGGCAGTTCCGCTTCCAATGACCAGTTCCCTTGCAATGAAAGCACTCAGTTTCTGGCTTAGGTCCATGCTTAGGCTTCTTTACAGGAGTAGCAACTGCTTTGCCATCCTTCTTGGTTTTACCCTTCTTGCCCTTGCCCTTGACCTTGCCATTTTTCTTGAAACTAGTGGTTTTATTGACCATCAACACTTGATGTTCTTTCTGGATTTCAAACTCAGCAACTTTTAGCATCGCAAACAGCTCGGCGACTAACTTGTTCATCCCGTGCATGTTATAGTTCATCACAAAGCTCTTGTAACTAGGTGGCAGTGATTGAAGAACTCTGCTAGTGATCGCCTCTGGCGGAAGGGCAATTCCCAACTCCGCTAGACGAGTCGAATACCCAGACATTCTAAGTATATGTTCACTGATAGACCCATACTCCTCCATCTTGCAAGCATAGAACTTATCGGAGGTCTCATACCTCTCGATCTGGGCATTCTTATGAAAGATAAACTTCAACTCCTGAAACATCTCATATGCTCCATGACGTTCAAAACGTCTTTGAAGTCCCGGTTCTAAGCCATACAATATTGCACACTGAACTATTGAGTAATCTCCGGTACGTGCCTCCCAAGCGTTCTTAACGTCTTCGGAGGTCATGTCTTCTGGTTGGTCACCAAGCGGTGCATCAAGGACATATGATTTCTGGGAAGCCGTGAGGATAATCCTCAGATTACGGGCCCAGTCAACAAAGTTACTTCCATCATCTTTCAACTTAGCTTTCTCTAGGAACGCATTAAAATTCAGGGGTGCTACTGCGCGAGCCATTGATCTACAACATAAATATGCAAAGTTTACTTAGACTATTGTTCAAGATAATGAGTTTAGTTAATCAAATTTACTAAATCTCCCACTCAAATCGACATCCCTCGGGTCATCTGAGTGTTACATGATCCAAATTCACCAACTCAAGTCCAGTCATCACGTGAGTTGAGGTGGCTTCAATGGTGAACATCTCATGTTGATCATATCTACTATATGACTCATGTTCGACCTTTCAGTCTCTTGTGTTCTGAATCCTTGTCTATTCATCCTAGGCTCGTCAAGTTTAACCCGAGGTGTTTTGCGTGTGCAACATTGGATTGCACCCGTTGTATGTGAACGTAGATTCTATCACACCCGGTCATCACGTGATGTCTCGACACGACGAACTTTTGCAACGGTGCACACTCGGGGAGAACACAATTCATCTTGAAATTTAAGTGAGGGATCACCTTATAATGCTACCGTCGTCCTAAGCAAGACAAGGTACATAAAAGTATTAACATCACATGCAATTCATAAGTGACATGATATGGCCATGAACTTGTGCTTTTGATCTACATCTACAAAGCACCGGCATGATCTCCATCGTCACTGGCATGGCATCGTGATCTTCATCATATTGATCTCCATCAACGTGTCGCCATCGGGGTTGTCGCGCCCAACATGCTTCTACTACTATTGCTACCATTTAGCGATAAAGTAAAGCATTACATAGCGCTTAATGATTGGAATGCAGGTCATACAATAATTAAAGACAACCCTATGTCTCCTGCCGGTTGCCGTACTCATCGACATGCAAGTCGTGATAATCTATACATCACATGATCATCTCATACATCACATATATCACATCATGTAATTGTCCATATCACATCACAACATACCCTGCAAAAACAAGTTAGACGTCCTCTAATTGTTGTTGCATGTTTTACGTGGCTGCTATGGGTATCTAGCAAGAAAAATTCTCATCTACGCAAAAACCACAAAGGTGATACACTAGTTGCTTTTCAACCTTCTCAAGGACCGCCTTTGTCGAATCCGAGCCAACTAAAGTGAGAGAAACTGGCGCCCACAAGCCATCTATGCAACAAGTTGCGGTCGAGGGAACCGGTCTCTCGTAAGCGTACGAGTAATGTTGGTCCAGGCCACTTCATCTCACAATACCGCTGAACCAAAATCTGACCAAGGGAGGAAGCAATCTAAGTATCAATGCCCACAAACCTTTTGTGTTCTACTCGAGATCTCATCTACACCAAGACCTAGATCTGATACCATTGTTGGGGAACGTTGCATGGGAAACAAAAATTTCCTACGCACACGCAGATCTATCCGTGGTGATGAGCATCTACGAGAGGGAGAGTGGATCTACGTACCCTTGTAGATCGCTAAACGTGAAGCGTTAAGAAACGCGGTTGGTGTAGTCGAACGTCTTCGCGATCCAAATCGCCGAGCGTCTCGCGATCCAATCACGATCCGTCCCGCGAACTTGATCACGGTCCTTCCGATCTAGCGCTAAACGGACGGCACCTCCGCGTTCAGCACACGTACGGCTTGATGAAAATCTCCACCGTCTTGATCCAGCAAGAAGGAGCGGAGAGGGAGAAGAGTTCTCCGGTAGCATGACGGCACTCCAGCGATGGTGGTGGAGCTATTTCGGCAGGGCTTTGCCTAAGCGCTGCAAAAAACCGATCTAGAGGAGAAACTATGCACTGGAGGAACGGGCAGCACGTGGCTAAAAATTATGTGCAAAAAACCCTAAAACCTCCAGTATATATAAGAGGAAGGGAGGAGGAGGCTTGTCCCAAGGGCCAAGCCTCTAGGAGTCGGCTGAACCAGGTGGGGGAGGTGGAATCCACCTCCAATCCTAGTAGGACTAGGATTCACCCTATTTTTGCCTTTTTCCACTTTTTCTCTTTGGGTTTTTTCTCCCTAGCCGCATGGACTTTGTGTGGGACTTCCACCAGCCCACTAAGGGCTGGTAATTATTCTCCCACAGCCCATGAAGCCTCTTGGGTGGAAATACCCCTCCCGATGGTCTCCCGGTACACTACCGACACTCCTGGTACATTACCGATTAGCCCGAAACTTTTCCGACGACCAAAACAGGACTTCCTATATATCAAGATTTACCTCCAGACCATTCCGGAGCTCCTCGTGATGTCCGGGATCTCATCCAGGACTCCTAACAACCTTCGATCACCGCCATACATAACTCTATACTACCGAGACGTCACCGAACCTTAAGTGTGCAGACCCTACGGGTTTGAGAACTATGTAGACATGACCGAGACACCTCTACGGCCAATAACCAGTAGCCGGACCTAGATGGCCATATTGGTTCCTACATATTCTACGAAGATCTTTATCGGTCGAACCTCTATGTCAAGGATTCAGTTAATCCCGTATGATGTTCCCTTTGTTCTTCGGTATGTTACTTGCCCGAGATTCGATCGTCAGTATCTCCATACCTAGTTCAACCTCGTTACCGGCAAGTCTCTTTACTCGTTCAATAGTACAAGATCCCGTGACTAACACTTAGTCACATTGCTTGCAAGGCTTATTGTGATGTTGTATTACCGAGTGGGCCCTGAGATACCTCTCCGTCACACGGAGTAACAAACCCCAGTCTTGATCCATGCCAACTCAACAGACACCCTCGAAGATACCTGTAGAGCACCTTTATAGTCACCCAGTAACGTTGCGACATTTGATACACACAAGGCACTCCTCCGATGTCCGTGAGTTGCATGATCTCATGGTCATAGGAACATATACTTGACATGCAGAAAACAGTAGCAATAAACTGACACGATCATATGCTATGTTTGTAGTTTGGGTATTCTCCATCACATCATTCTCCTAATGATGTGATCCCATTATCAAATGACATCACATGTCAATGGCTAGGAAACCTTGACCATCTTTGATCAACGAGCTAGTTTACTAGAGGCATACTAGGGACAAAGTGTTGTCTATTTACCCACACATGTAATGTGTTTCCAATCAATACAATTATAGCATGGATAATAAAAGATTATCATGAAAGTAAATATAAAAATAAACACTTTATTTATTGCCTCTAGGGCATATTTCCAACAGCAACACCACCAGCAGCAGCCTCCTCTGGATCCTCATACATTGAGGTAGGCCTGCCCTGCACACAGATGATCCTCTTCCTGGTTGTCTTATTATCCCCTGCCTTCTTAGGAAATGATTTCCTTGGAATCTCAACTGACATGGTTTCCCTAACACTCTCATGTGCTTGGAAGGTCTCCACAGATGTATAAATTTTGCTGACCACCTTCCTAGATGACGTGGCCTCATTGCCATCCTTCCTTGCAGCCTTCTCTTGCTTCTTGGCAAGAACTTCATCTGGGACAAAATCAGAATCCTCTTCCTCTGAGTTGAGTCTCTTCCTTGTCCAAGTGGCATATTTAGGCAACCCATGAGAACTATGAGTGCCTGGGTCTGAAAAAGAGCTGGCCTCATGACTCGTGCCTGAACTAATCTCAACGTTCTGGTCTGGCAAATTCTAACTATCTGAGCCTGACATGATGACCCTGTGAATAGAGTATATAAGAGTAGAATAGGATGAGTCATCACAAAATACATATGTTTTTGAAAGTTTGAACAAAAGATTTTCCAAATTTTGCATTCTGTCAAGTGAATTTCGGTAGAGCCGAGGCAAACATTTTGGACACACCGAGACAGACACCTACCTTTCCTGGAACTTGGCACCATTTTCAGTCAGACAAACATGAGCACTTGGTTCCACCGAGGTGTTCTCAGTGTGGCAGAAAAGAAAATAAGTGACACCGATTTCTTTGCATCGGTTCTACCGAGATTCAGTTGGCAGACGGCAAAAACCTAAAAATTGACCATTCGCTACTCTACGGGATTTTCTTTTGGATGGAAGGCTCTCAAACTATGGATAGATAGTAAATATGCCCTGATGCGCAAGATCTGGATAGAGGAGCGCAATAGGGGGCCGAATCCATACCCTAATGCGGCGATGGATCCACTACTGTGGCGACGTTGGTGAAGAAAACGTCGATGGGGGTGATTCCCAACGGCGGAGGCGCTCGGGGAAGGCAAGGCGATGACCGGGGTTTTCAGGCAGCAGCTAGGGTTGTGGAGGCACGACGTTTTACGAATGAAATTCAAAGTTTCGGGGGTCTACCGAATACATACCCATCCCTGTCAGTGACATCGATTTGATATTTTCGGTGTCACCGAGTTTCAAAACTGTCAGGTGACAGGGAAACTCGGTGTTACCGAGAATGTGAAATCAGCAGTACCGAGATTGGAAAACCAGATCCACCCTAGGCATTCGGTGAGACCGAGAATTGTGGGTTGGTTCCACCGAGATGCACTTGGGAGGTTTTAATGGTCAGTCCTTGACGATTCGGAACTCTGAGTGCTCCTCACATAGAGAGATCGAAAAGCACTTGTTCAAATTTTGTGATGCAGCATGAATAGAGTAATAGGTGAGAAAGCATAGATAGCTAAAGGAGTGGTCCTAGGCATTCTTTTATATCCAATTGGCAAGAGTAAAATCAAAAGCCAAATAGCAACAGTTGGATATCCCCGAATGAGTAAATAAATGCAGACCAACATGCTCACACAATAAGATGTCAAAAGAAATCATGACAAACATGCACAAACACAATAGAAATTAACAAGCACTTTGGCGATGACGGAGTTATCTATATATGAGTATATTGACTTAGGAGCCAAGTAAGAATACTTGATCATAGGTCATACTCATCGTTTAAACACAAGTTGGGTTACCACTTTTACATAAAGAATTTAATGTTGTCACATAGTAAGAGATGATTTGATTCAAGTCTTAGAGTAAAGCTCCCCCTTTATGTGACATCCCCCCATAGGAGGGACAAACTAACCATGGGTTTTGTCGATGAAGACTTCATGTTGGTGAGGTAGTGGTGGATGCTCAAGGTTGATGAAGATCACCAAGAGTTGGGAGCATCCTTGGGGGTTAGTCCCAACACACAAGGGACAAATACAAGGATATCTATGGACATGGAGTGCAAAGCATATGTGATGATGTCCATTGATTTGTTGATTACCTTGTTCCTTGCTTACCTTTGAGGGAATGTGTGAATCCTCGAACTATTGCATAAGGTTGATGTTGATAGCAAATAGTTGTTGCCAATAATGAATGTGAGTGAATTTCATTGGCGGAGTGACCCCTCAAGAACTACTCTAGTTCTTCTTCTTAGGGACCCACATCAAGTTGATGGGGGTCCTTGCTGTTGAAGTAGCACTTGTAGAAGTTGAGCTTGTAGTAGCCTTGGGAACCCACTTCACCAAAGCTTGGGATTCATCTTCATATGAGTCAATGTCCTCTTGAAACTTGTTCTTGTCCTTGAGCTTGGGGTCTTGTGGTGGAAGGTCATCTTCAGCTTTTGTTCCCTTGGGGAGAGTATTTTCATACTTCTCCTTTTGAGGAACATACTTGGGATTGGGGTATTGACCTTCTTCCCATTCAACTCCAGTAGCGTTGAAGTAGCCAACACCATGGTTCTTCCGGTATCCTCCGTGCTTGCATACAATCTCCTCAAATTGTTTGCATCCTTCAAGATTCTTGTAGATATATTTCTCTATAATCCCTTTCAAGAGTTAATTTTCTTGCTCAAGTGTAAGTTGGCTAAGAGAAGAGTTAGTGGGATCAAGAGAGCTACTAGAAGCAATATCATAGGATTTATCATTTTTATTGCTACAAGTTGAAGAACCTTTCTTTCCTTTGTTAATAGCTTGCTTAGACTTAACTTGTGGCATAAATGTAGATAAGAGAAGTCGCTTGGCTAGATAAGAGGACGTCTTCTCTCGAAGATCTTCATTAATAGCTTTAAGGAACTCACGCTCTTGCTCTAAGTTGAGATTCTCGAAGCGTAGCTTCTCACGTGTCCTTACAAGATCTCTATGATCTTCTAGAGTTGACTCGCGAGCTAAGTTAAGAGTTTTTAGTTCTGGAGTTAGTCATTCTATTTCCAACCTATCATCATCACATGACTTGTCTACACTAGAGTGAGTACTGGCAAGTTCATTTTGACTAACATTACTAGATTTTTCAAATAGCAAGTCATCTTCATCACTATTGAAATCAAGATACTCGGGGTGTGATACCTTGGGGCCTTTAGCCATGGAGCAACATCCACTCCCTTCATTTGGTGAATCAAATATGTTGTAGGAGTCGGTTGTCACTAGTGCAAGTCCGGCAACACCTTCATCTTGACTATAGTCGGAGTTGGAGTGATAGTTTCTCTAGGAGTGATTGTCGGATTTGGAGCCGGAAACCCATTCACCAACATGAGCTTGATGTTTCCTTCTTGAGTAGCTCTTGGTGTACTTGTCCTTCTTCTCCGATTCCCTACTTCTCCTTGAGGGTCTTCGTTCATAACGATCATCTCTACTCCTTCTCTCTCTTCGAGGTGACTCCTCTCTTGAGCTTCGTCTTCTTGGTGACTCTTATTTCCTTTTCTAAGGAGTCGTGCACTCATTGGAGTAGTGTTCGGGCTTCCCACAATTGTAGCAGTTTCGGTCATGACTTGACGAACGCTTCTCTTCATATCTTGAGTTGGAGCTTTGATCTTTGCTTCTATTCTTGTAGAAGTTGTTGAATTGCTTGACCATGAGGATTATCTCTTCATTTGTGATAAGATTGTCGCTTGAGGTAGCGGGAGCATCACTGTGGCTTTGTAAGCACCACTAGACTTGTCGTGAAGCTCTTCCTTGTCTTTGAGTGTCATCTCATGAGCAACAATTCTTCCAATCACTTTCGGTGACTTGAGATCTTTGTAGTTGGGCATCATTTGGATCAATGTGCAAACGGTGTCATATCGATCATCCAAAGCTCGAAGTATCTTCTTGATGATGAATTTGTCAGTCATTTCTTTGCTTCCTAAGCCGGCAATCTCATTTGTGATGACAGCTAGCCTAGAGTACATCTCAACAACTCCTTCACCATCCTTCATCTTGAACTTGTCAAGTTGACTTTGAAGAACATCCAACTTGGATTCTCTCACGGATTTTGTACCTTCATGCCTATCAATCAAAGTATCCAAAATCTCTTTTGCATTCTTAAGACGGCTGATTTTGTTGAATTCTTTGGGGCATAGGCAGTTGAAGAGAATATCACATGCTTCAACATTGAGTTGCAACATCTTCAATTCATCTGCGGTCGCTTCGCGATCGGGTTCCCTTCCTTCCGCAAAGAATTCATCTTGCATACCAACACGAACAACAGCCCAAACGGAGGGGTTATGACCAAGCAAATTCATTTTCATTTTGTGCTTCCAACTAGCAAAATTTGAGTCATCAAAGTACGAACCTCTAAGGTGATAATTTCCCTCACTAGATGCCATACTCTCCTAGGTTGTGAGACCAATGCAATGGAAACCTGGCTCTGATACCACTTGTAGGATCGAAAGTAGTGATAGAGGGCGGGTGATTAGACTACTTGACCAAATAAAATCTACTTTTTCCCAATTTTAATTCTTGGCAGATTTTAGCATTCACAGTATGTCAAGTACACCCTACACATGCATGTCTAAGAGTATAGCAGCGGAAAGTAAAGACAAGCATGTAACTAAAGAGAGGGTAGGAAGATCAAACGCAATTGGTGACACGATGATTTTTCCCATGGTTCCGATAGGTGGTGCTATCGTACATCCACGTTCATGGAGTCTTCAACCCATGGAGGGTAATGGTCGCGAGAGTCCATGGAGTGGTCTACCCATGGAGGGTTCCAGGAAGAAGCAACCTTGACTATACCATGACGGACTACGTCCACGGAGGACTAGACTTACTCGGGTTAGATCTTCACGAAGTAGGCAATCCCTTTGCCCTTACAAACTTCTTGTATCACTCCACAACACGAAGGAGGAGGCTCCCAAGCGACACCTAGACAATCTAGGAGGCACCACCCTCCAAAAGGTAATAGGCTCGATTGTGTCGATGACCTCCTTGCTCTTGTGCTTCAAGATGATAGACTCCTCAACACGCAATCACTCTCTCATAGATTTGGATTGGTAGAAGAGATTGATTGGGTGGAAAGCAAGTTGGGGAGGCTAGAGATCAAGATTCATATGGTAGGAATGGAATGGCATGATCTCAACACATGAGTAGGTGGCTCTCTCTTAGAAAATCAGTAGGTATGAGTGGGGAACTGTTCTAAGTGCTTCTCCTGCGAGTGAGTGGTGGTGGAGGGGTATATATAGGCATCTCCAAAAATACAACCGTTACACACAAAATGACCAACTCGGTCACACCGATGTGTTAATCTCGATGGTACCGAAGTGACCAAAAGGTGGCAACTTTTGAATCTCGGTGAGACCGATATAGGAATCTCGGTTGGACCGATAAGGTGACCAATGGTCAGAATGTCCAATCTCGGTGTCGCAGATCCAACAATCTCGGAGGGGCCAAAAATGTGAACTTGCATAACAGAAAGTTGGCAGCCTAACTCGATGGCACCAAATGCAGAATCGGTTGGACCGAAAAGCTAGGGTTTGGCTGAGTCTATCTAGGGTTTGGAATCGGTGGCACCGAGTGTAGAATGTTGGTTGCACCGATTTTGTGTATTAGGCTTTGGACAGACTTTTGTGGAAGAGCTTGTGGGTGTACGTGGTGACTATTACTTGTGCACGTATGAGCATTTTGTTCACCAACAAAACCTTACCCCCTTTTAATAGTATTGGCTTTCCTATGGACTCAAAGTGATTTCTCACAAAGTAAAATGTAGAGTCCTTTGCTTGAAGCTTTGCCAATCTATTCCCTTGCATCTTGGGGTATTCCACAATCCTTTTGCGAACCCATCATTGAACTTTCCCTGACACATACTTAGTGGAAACATTAGTTCAATGACATATATGTTGTTATTAATTACCAAAACCACCAAGGGAGCAAATGTGCTTTCACCCGGACACAGCGTCCGGCTGGTCCCTGTTATGAAGGCCTCCTCGGCCTGGTTTCTTCTTCTCCTTCTTCTCTAGCGATACGACGAGCATCTCTGACAACAGCCTGGACCTGATGTCCTCGGACTGAGCCGCCGAGCAGTTGTTGCCCCTGGCCTTGCTCAGCCATTTCTGCAGAGGTGATCGCAAAGTGCTTAGATTTTCTTTCAGAAAACAAAGTCGGTCAAACAAGACTATATTATACCTGGGAAGGAGGTTTATCAGCGTGTAGACCCCAATCTTCCTCCTTGGCTGGCCAGTTCTCATGCGCCTTGAATAGCGCCTTCTATAGCTTCTCCCGAGTAGTTCGGAAGAGCTGACGAATAGTAGGCTCATCATCAAGCCGATAAGCCAACATGGGAGAGTCCTAGCGCTGGCAGGGGAGGATGCGCTATCGGAGCATAATTCGGGCCACGTTGGCTAGCTCGATATCGCCTCTGGTCATGGAGGCAATGCGCTTCTGCAGGTCGTTCACCTCCTTATGTGACCCCCAGTCGAGGCCCTTTCGGAGCCATGAAGTCGATCTGGTGGGGGGACCGGATCTGAATTCGGCAGGACCAGCCGGACCTTCCTCCCTTGGCTCGGTGATATAAAACCACTCTTTCTGCCATATTTTGATGGTGTCAATGAAGGTGCCGAATGGCCATCCTATGCGGGGGAGTTTGCTGATGACAGCCCCGCCGCTGTCTGCTTGTTCGCATGCGACACACTTCGGCTTGATATTGAATATCTTCAGCCATAGTCTGAAGTGTGGCTTGACTCGCAAGAAGGCCTCACAAATGATGATCAAGGCTGATAAGTGCATGAAGGAGTTCGGCGGGAGGTCATGGAAGTCAAGGCCATAGAAGAACATGAGCCCCCTGACAAAGGGGTGGAGCGGGAAGCTCAGTTCCCGGATGAAGTGGGGGATGAACACCACCCTCTCGCTCGGTTTGGGAGAAGGAATCATCTAACCCTTCTCTGACGCGCGGTGGCAGACATTGGCGGGAAGGTAGCTAACATCCTTAAGGTCCCGGATGTCCCGGTCGGTGACCGTGGAGGCCTCCCACTTGCCGTTGGAACCGGAGCCCGCCATGGTCGAGCTTGGAGGAGGAAGGAGTGGAAAAACTAGATCTGGTCTATGGAAGCTCAAGAGATTGGGAAAGAAGAGGATGCGAATGGAAGGTGTGGCTCTGCCTTGGGGTTTTTTCCCTTCTTATAGGCCTGGTCGCTGGTTCCCTCTGCTGTACCACGTATCGCTCCGCTTCCCAAGATGTGCGTGCCATTATGGGCACATGATTAAACATATCTCGTGTGAAACGGAGCACGATCTGTGCATTGATGGAACTTGCTAATGAAAATGGCCACGAACCACGGTTCGAATTTTTGCAACTAGTCAAACGGTCATTGTCGGGGATACACAAAATAGGTAGGCCCATGAAGGGTCGAAATATCATAAACAGCATGGGGTCCCCATTTCAGGTTGGTCCAGATAAATACATTCATACTATCCACTCGGCAAGCAACATTCCATCCACTCGGATGACAGTCAACCACTCGGCAGTACGACTCACTCGGCAGTGCGACTCACTCGGAATGCTAGGACCAACAGTCGGCAAGCCAGTCGAAGCATAGAGAAGGTTCTGTAGTGGGCCGACATTATGGCATCAATGCCCCATCTTGTAACATAGGAGGTGAGGGGGTGGTGCACTCTATATAAGCCACCCCCACCACATAGCTCAGGGTAGCTTCTTCTCCCTTGGCTCTCTCGCCATTAGTCTCAGGACTTAGCTCAGGCATGGAGATCCGTTCTCCTTTCTCCCTCTCAAATACACTATGTAACTCATGTTCATGACAAATAAGGAAAGCCTCTCCGGAGCACGAGACGTAGGGTTGTTATCTCCACCGTGAGAGGCCCGAACTCGCTAAAACCACCGTGTCACCCATTTGCATCTTGATAGATCATGCTCCGTTATCCTACCCCTCTCTAATGTCAAAATCGCTCCCATGACATTTGGCGCCCACCGTGGGGCATGGCGTTTATCGAGCCATGATGCATATGGTTTTTTATTTATTCATCTATGTTTAATTTCTTGTTCTTCCAGTTCATATTGTTTGTCTCCACAACGAGTAATGGAAGCATCATGAAAAAAAGGGAAAAAGATACGTCTTCACCCAACGGATCACAAATGGATGGATCATGAGTTTTCTCTCCGCTGACTACTATCCGCTTACGATCTAACAATCAATCAATGATGTGCTACTTGGTGTTTGATTCTTTTTTGCATGTCAACACGTTCGTGCACTCATGTCGATTGATATATGCATGTACAAGAATCAAAGGAACAAAAGACGCTGGTCCGACGGCACATCGATTCCTGCTGAAGGAAACAGACATCAATCCAAGCACTTACAAGAAACCGGCTGCACCTCTATGCAACCAATTGCACCTCGTCTGCAATGTCGTCGTTGAGTCTCCTCGCATGGCCGCCGGCGCCGTCCGCCTTGTCGTTGTCACGGACGACCGCCGGCGTCGTCTGCTTCATCATCGTCTTCAACCTTGTCGTTGAGCACCCGCGCATGGTTGTCAACTCCACCTCGTGTTCTTGGCCTCGGCGGTGGAGGCGCAAGCCTGATGTGGCACATGCGCGCATGGCTCCTTCCCCCGGCATCAGTCGCCAACGACAGTCTCCATGGCGGACGCGCGCTACAGCGACGACCTGCAAAACAGCCACAACCTGCAACTAATAGTCGTTCAATGCCTCTTAAGTGCATGCGTTACGTAGGCCTCTTCCTTGATTCATTAACCACATGCAGGAAAAATGGAAACTGAAGGACGTGGTGATCTTCAACGCCGGATTAATAGCCGCCTAATTAATCGGTCATTCAGTAAGTCTCTCAGAGGACTAGTCACGGTCAAAACATGATTTGGACGTGGTCTCCGACTGTATGGGACACCTCTCCGTTGAGTGAGTGCATGCAGGAGAAGAAATAGAAGGTGGTAAATCCTCATAACTGTATGAGAAGTTACTTGACTGTCTCATTAAGCGCTCATCACATGATCAAAATGCGCCAGGTAATCGTACATGCATGCATGCATAATTATATATGGTCTTAATCCTCGCAAAATAGCATGCGGGTGGGAATACTCAGTCCACCAAAAAATATTTGTAGCTATGTTTGCTACTAACTTGCAGGGCCATTCATCCATCATCGTCCCCGGACGGCAGTTTACTCGGACGGACACTCCGTTTGAGCTACTAACACGATGACACACAGCTGAAATTTACATACTAACGATAAACATGTAGTGATTCGACCGCTCTGCGCACCGTCATTCTACTGGACACGTCATCATCACTCGGTAGCTTTGCGCACCACCACTCGATGAGACACGTCTTTGTCACTTGGCTGCCCTGCGCATTACCACTTAGCTGGACGCTCCATCGTCACTCGGCAGCTCCGCGCGCCGTCACTCTACTGGACGCGTCGTCATCACTCGGCAGCTCCACGCATCGCCATTCAGCCAGACGCTCCATCGTCACTCGGCAGCTTGCGTGCCGTCACTCTACTGGACGCATCATCATCCCTTGGCCACCCCGCGCATCACCACTTAGCTGGACGCTCCATCGTCACTCGGCAGCTCCGCGCGTCCTCACTCTACTGGACACATCGTCATCACTCGGCAGCTCCGCGCATCGCCATTCAGCTAGACGCTCCATCGTCACTCGGCAGCTCCGCGCGCCGTCACTCTACTGGATGCGTCGTCATCACTCGGCATCTCCGCGCATCGCCATTCAGCCAGACGCTCCATCGCCACTCATCAGCTCCATGTGCCGTCACTCTACTGGACGCGTCGTCGTCACTTGGCCACCCCGCGCATCGCCACTCAACTGGACGCTCTATCGTCACTCGGCAGCTCCATGCGCCGTCACTCTACTAGACGCATCGTCATCACTCAACCGCCCTGCACGTCGCCACTCCGATGGATGCGTCTTCATCACTAGGTCGCCCTGCGCATCGCCACTCCGACGGATGCGTCTTCATCACTCGGCCGTCCTACGCATCGCCACTCCGACGGATGTGTCTTCATCACTCGGCCGCCCCGCGCGTCGCCACTTCGATGAGACACGTCTTCGTCACTTGGCAGCTCTGTGCATCGCCACTCAGCCGGACGTGTCTACTTTGCCCGACTGCTCCTGCACCATCAGACAACTAAGTCATTCGTCATACGCTGCATTTAATTAAATAGTTGTTTCCGCATCACCGAGTGTCGAGGAAGTCACACATGACATTCACTCGGAGGCCACGCCACCTAGTGTACCTCTGCGCTTGGTTGTTTATTTTTATGTGGGAACACTTCACTTCCGCTTCTTTTGGGTCCAGTACTCAAACGAGTTCAGTCGGATCTTGCACTCTGTTAGCCCCTTGTCGGTCCCGAACCAACAAGCACCTGGCACACCCAGCGGGTGTCTATAGGTGTTATTTACACAAATTATTTCAGCAAATATCAGGTTACTTTAAGAACTTTTTATGTTGGCTTGTGCTATTTTTCGTACACAGGTTACTCGTTCACTCGATGCATCTGTGCACCATCTTCGTCGCTACTCAGGCTCAGTCGCCGCGACGATCATTCGTGTGTTTCCACTTGCTCAGACGCCTCCTCGATGGCATGATGGACTTGGCTGCCCCACGCGCCGTCTCTTGATCGGCTATCTGTTCGACGAGAAGCTCGACTCGGCCGCCCCGTGCGCTGCCACTTGGTCGACTCCTCTTCAACGATAAAATCGACACGGCCAACCCGCGCACCGTCACTTGGTCGATTCCTCTTGAACGACAAGCTCGACTCGGCCGCCCCGTGCACCATCACTTGGTCGACTCCACTCCGACGGATGCGTCTTCATCACTCGACCGCCTCGCGCGTCGCCACTCCGACGGATGCATCTTCATCACTCGGCCGCCCCGCACGTCGCCACTCCAACGGATGCGTCTTCATCACTCGGCCGCCCCGCGCGTCGCCACTCCGATGGATGCGTCTTCATCACTCGACCGCCCCGCGCATCGCCACTCCGATGGATGCATCTTCATCACTTGGCCGCCCCGCGCATCACCACTCCGACGGATGCGTCTTCATCACTCGGCCGCCCTGCATGTCGCTACTCCAATGGATGCGTCTTCATCACTCGGTCGCCCCGCGTGTCTCCACTCCGACAGATGCGTCTTCATCACAAGGCCGCCCTACGCGTCGCCACTCCGACAGATGTGTCTTCATCACTCGGACGCCCCACGCGTCGCCACTCCGATGGATGCGTCTTCATCACTCCGCCGCCCAACGCGTCACCATTCCGACGGATGCGTCTTCATCACTCGGCCGCCCCACGCGTCGCCACTCCGATGGATGCGTCTTCATCACTCGACCGCCCCGCGCGTCGCCACTCCGATGGATGCGTCTTCATCACTCGACCGCCCCGCGCGTCGCCACTCCGATGGATGCCTCTTCATCACTCGGCCGCCCCGCGCGTCGCCACTCCGATGGATGCGTCTTCATCACTCGGCCACCCCGCGTGTCGCCACTCCAATGGATGTGTGTTTCCACTTGCTCAGACGCCTCTTCGATGGCATGATGGACTTGGCTGCCCCAGGCGCCGTCCCTTGATCGGCTATCTGTTCGACGAGAAGCTCGACTCGGCCGCCTCGTGCGCTGCCACTTGGTCGACTCCTCTTCAACGACAAACTCGACACGGCCAACCCGTGCACCGTCACTTGGTCGATTCCTCTTCAACGACAAGCTCGAATCGGCCGCCCCATGCACCGTCACTTGGTCGACTCCACTCCGACGGATGTGTCTTCATCACTCGACTGCCCCGCGCGTCGCCACTCCGACGGATGCGTCTTCATCACTCGGCCGCCCTGCGCGTCGCCACTCCGACGGATGCATCTTCATCACTCGTCCGCCCCACGCATCGCCACTCTGATGGACGCGTATTCATCACTCCGCTGCCCCGTGCGTCGCCATTCCGACGGATGCGTCTTCATCACTCGACAGCCAAGCACGTTGCCACTCCGTGTGGCACATCTTCATCATTAAGCTGCCTCGCGCGCCATCGCACGGCTTAGCTGCGATTCCGTATCGCCTAAGTCAAAAACTACTCCGAGTGTGGGCATGCTCCATGTTGGGGAACGTCGCATGGGAAACAAATATTCCTACGCACACGCAGATCTATCCATGGTGATGAGCATCTACGAGAGGGAGAGTGGATCTACATACCCTTGTAGATCGCTAAGCGGGAAGCGTTAAGAGACGCGGTTGGTGTAGTCGAACATCTCCGCGATCCAAATAACTGAGCGTCCCGCGATCTCATCACGATCCGTCCCGCGATCCAATCACAATCCGTCCCGCGAACTCATCACGATCCGTCCCGCGAACTCATCACAATCCGTCCCGCGATCTCATCACGATCTGTCCCGCGATCTCGTCATGATCCTTCCCGCGAACTCATCACGCTCCGTCTCGCGAACTCATCATGATCCGTCCCGCAATCTCATCACGATCCGTCTCGCGATCTTAATCATGATCCTTCCGATCTAGCGCCGAACGGACGGCACCTCCGCGTTCAGCACACGTACAGCTCGATGACAATCTCCGCCTTCTTGATCCACCAAGAGGGAGCGAAGAGGTAGAAGAGTTCTCTGACAGAGCGACGGCGCTCCAGCGATGGTGGTGGAGCTATTCCGGCAGGGCTTCGCCTAAGCACTGCAGAAATTCGATCTAGAGGAGAAACTATGGACTAGAGGAACGGGTAGCACATGGCTGAAAATCTTGTGCCAAAACCCTAAAACCCTCTAGTATATATAGGAGGAGAGGAGGAGGAGGCTTGCCTACCAAGGAGGCAGCCCTTGGGTCGGCCGAACCAGGAGGGAGGAGTCCACCTCCTCCACTCCTAGTAGGATTAGGACTCCTTCCTAATTTAGCCCTTTTTGCCTTTTTCCACCTTTTTCCTTTTGGGCTTTTCTTCCCAGCCGCATGGGCCTTGTGTGGGACTTCCACCAGCCTACTAAGGGCTGGTATTCATCCTCCCACAGCCCATGTAGCCTCTTGGGTCGAAATACCCCTCCCGATGGTCTCCCGGCACTCCCGGTACACTATCGATGAGCCCAAAACTTTTCTGGCGACCAAAATAGGACTTCCTATATATTAATCATTACCTCTGGACCATTCCAGAGCTCCTCGTGACGTCCGGGATCTCATCCGGGACACCGAAAAACCTTCGGTCACCACCATGCATAACTCTATACTACCGAAACGTCACCGAACCTTAAGTGTGCAGACCCTGCGGGTTCGAGAACTATGTAGACATGACCGAGACACCTCTACGGTCAATAACCAATAGAGGAACCTGGATGCCCATATTGGTTCCTACATATTCTACGAAGATCTTTATCGGTCGAACCTCTATGTCAAGGATTCAGTTAATCCCGTATGTTGTTCCCTTTATTCTTCAGTATGTTACTTGCCCAAGATTCGATCGTCGGTATCTCCATACCTAGTTCAACCATGTTACCGGCAAGTCTCTTTACTCGTTATGTAATACAAGATCCCATGACTAACACTTAGTCACATTGCTTGCAAGGCTTATTGTGATGTTGTATTACCGAGTGGGCCCTGAGATACCTCTTTGTCACACGGAGTAACAAATTCCAATCTTGATTCATGCCAACTCAACACACACCCTAGGAGATACCTGTAGAGCACCTTTATAGTCACCCAGTTACGTTCCGACATTTGATACACACAAGGCACTCCTCCGGTATCCGTGAGTTGCATGATCTCATGGTCATAGGTACATATACTTGATCATATGCTACGTTTCTAGTTTGGGACTTGTCCATCACACCATTCTCCTAATGATGTGATCCCGTTTATCAAATGAAATCTCATGTCCATGCCTAGGAAACCTTAACCATCTTTGATGAACGAGCTAGTCTATTAGAGGCATACTAGGGACATGGTTTTGTCTATGTATCCACACATGCATCTAAGTCTCTGATCAATACAATTATAGCATGGATAATAAACGATTATCATGAACAAGGAAATATTATAATAACTAATTTATTATTGCCTCTAGGGCATATTTCCAATAGTCTCCCACTTGCACTAGAGTCAATAATCTAGTTCACATCACCATGTGATTCACATTGTTATGAATCTAACACCCAATGAGTTCTGGGGCTCAATCATGCTTTGCATGTGAGAGAGGTCTTATAGTCAACGGGTCTGCAACATTTAGATCCATGTGTACTTTGCAAATCTCTATGTCAAACTGTAAACACTGCTACCACACTCCACTTGGTACTATTCCAAATGGCTGCTCCACTATATGTATCCAGATTGCTACTACGGGTCATCCGGATTGGTGTTAAAGCTTGCATCGATGTAACTTTTTACGACGAACTCTTTATCACCTCCATAATAGAGAAACATCTCCTTAGTCTTTTAGTTACTAAGGATAATCTTGACCGTTGTCCAGTGATCCACTCTTGGATCACTCTTGTACCCCTTGACGGACTCATGGCAAGGCACACACAGATGCGGTACACAGCATGGCATTCTATACAGAGCTTATGGCTAAGGCATAGGGGACAACATTCGTCCTTTCTCTTTCTTCTGCCGTGGTCGAGCTTTGAGTCTCACTCAACTTCACACCTTACAAAGCAGGCGAGAACACTTCTCTCTGCCTAATCCATTTTGAACTCTTTCAAAATCTTGTCAAGGTATGTACTCATTGAAAGTCTTATCAAACATCTTGATCTATCTTTATAGATCTTGATGCTCAACAATTAGGTAGCTTTATTCAATTCTTCCTTTGAAAATCACTTTCCAAACAACCGTTTATGCTTTCCAGAAATGCCACATTATTTCCGAATAGCAATATGTCATCCACATATACTTATCAAAAACTCTATGGTGCTCTCACTCACCTTATTGCAAATACAAGTTTCTCATAAACTTTGTATAGACTCAAAAACTTTGATCACCTCATCAAAGTGTGCATTCCAACTCCGAGATGCTTTCTTCAGTCTATAAAAGGATCACTGAAGCCTACACACCTTTTAGCATCCTTAGGACTGACAAAACCTTCTGGTTGTATCACATACAACCTTTCCTGAAGTAAACCATTAAGGAGACGATGTTTTGAAATCCATCTGCAAGATTTCATAATTGAAAGTGCAGCAACTGCTAACATAATTTCAACAGACTTTAGCATCGCTACGAGTGAGAAAGTTTCATCGCAGTCAACTCCTTGAACTTGTCGTAAACTTCTTTGCAACAAGTCGAGCTTTACAAATGGTGACATTTACCATCAGCATTTGTCTTCATTTCAAATATCCATTTGTACTTAACGACCTGCCGTCCAACGAGCAAGTCCACCAAAGTATATACTTGGTTTTCATACGTGGATCCTTTCTCGGATTTCATGGCCTCTAACCATTTGTTGGTTTCCGGGCCCATCATCGCTTCTCCATAGTTCATAGGTTCATCGTTGTCCAACAACTTGACCTCTAAGACAGGGTTGCCGCACCACTTAGGAGCAATACACGTCCTTGTTGACCTACGAGGTTCGATAGTAACTTGATCCGAAGCTTCATGATCATCATCATTAACTTCCTCTTCAACTAACATAGGCTTCACAGAAATAACTTCCTGTGCTACACTACTCTCTGGTTGAAACAGAGGTTCAATAACCTCATCAAGTTCTATCCTCCTTCCACTCAATTCTTTCAAGAGAAACTTTTTCTCGAGAAAGGACCTAGTTTTAGCAACAAACATTTTATGCTTGAATCTGAGATAGAAGGTTCACCCAACTGTTCTAAGGGTATTCTATGAAGATGCATTTGTCCGCTTTGGGTTCGAGCTCATTAGGTGAAAACATTTTCCACACAAGCGTCGTAGCCCCAAACATTAAGAAATGATAGCTTAGGTTTCTATCAAACCATAATTCACACGGTGTCATCTCAACGGATTTAGATGGTGCCCTATTTAGAGTGAATGTAGTTGTCTCTAATGCATAACCCCAAAATTATATTAACAAAACGATAAGAGACATCATACCATGCACCATATCCAATAGAGCACGACTATGACGTTCGGACACACCATCACACTATGGTGTTCCAGGTGGCGTGAGTTGTGAAACAATTTTCACATTGTCTAAAGTTGAATGCCAAACTCGCAACTCAGACATTCACCTCGACGATCATATCGTAGACATTTTTATCTTCTTGTCACGATGATCTTAAATTTCACTCTGAATTTTCTTGAACCTTTCAAACGATTCAGACTTGTGTTTCATTAAGCAAATATACACTATATCTACTCAAATCATCAGTGAAGGTAAGAAAATAACGATATCCACCGCACGCTATAAGACTCATTGGATTGCATACATCAACATGTATCATTTCCAATAAGTCACTTGCCCGCTCCTTCAAACCAGAAAATGGGGTCCTTAGTCATCTTGACCAAGAGGCATGGTTCGCATGTCTCAACCGATTCGAAATCGAATGACTCCAAAGATCCATCAGCATGGAGTTTCTTCGTGCGTTTTATACCAATATGACATTGAGCGGTAGTGCCACAAGTATGTGGTGCTATTATTATTAACTTTGTATCTTTTGGCATCAATGTTATGAACATGTGTATTACTACGATCAAGATTCAACAAACCATTCTCACTGGGTGCTTGACCATTGAAGGTATTATTCATGTAAATAGAATAACCATTATTCTCTAACTTAAATGAATAACCATGTTGCAATAAACACGATCCAATCACGTTCATGCTCAACGCAAAACACCAAATAAGATTTATTTAGGTTTGTCACTAATCCCGAAGGTAGAGAGAGCGTGCGATGTTGATCACATCAACCTTGGAAACATTCCCAACACACATCATCACCTCATCCTTAGCTAGTTCTCCGTTTATTCTGTAGCTTTTATTTCGAGTTACTAACATTTAGCAACCGAACCGGTATCCAATACCCAGGTGCTACTAGCAGTACTAGCAAGGTACACATCAATAACACGTATATCAAATATACTTCTATCGACGTTGCCAGCCTTCTTATCTACCAATTATCTAGGGTTGTTCCGCTTCAGCGACCGCTCTCCTCATAATCGAAGCACTTAGTCTCGGGTTTGGGTTCAACTTTGGGTTGCTTCACCGGAGCAGCAATTGACTTGCTATCCATGAAGTTTCCCTCCTTGCCCGTGCCCTTCTCGAAACTAGTGGTTTTACTAACCATCAACACTTGATGCTCCTTCTTGATTTCTACCTTCGCGGTGTCAAACATCGCGAACAGCTCAGGGATCATTATTTCTATCCCTGGCGTTTATAGTTCATCACAAAGTTCTAGTACCTTAGTGACAGTGACTTGGAGAACAATATCAATCACTATCTTATCTGGAAGATCAACTCCCACTCGATTCAAGCGATTGTAGCACACAGACAATCTGAGCACATGCTCAACGATTGAGCGATTCTCCTTCATCTTACAGGCAAAGAATCTTGTTGGAGATCTCATATCTCGCAACACGGGCACGAGCCTGAGATCCTAATTTCAGCTCTTAGAACATCTCATATGTTCCATGATGTTCAAAACGTTTCGGAGCCTCAATTCTAAGTTGTAATGCATGACGCACTAAACTATCAAGTAGTTATCAGAACGTGCCTGTCAGATGTTCACAACATCTACAAACAACGCTAGAGGGGTTGGCGCACCGAGCGGTGCATTACGGAGCCAATCCGCAATATTGCTACCATCATCTTTCAACTCTATTTCTCTAGGAACATATAAAAATTCAAGGGAGCTACAGCGTGACCTAGTAATCTACAACACAGTTTGCAAAGACACTACTTACTATGTTCATGATAATGATTTCAATTAATATATTACTTAAGAACTCCCACTCAAATTTACATCCCTCCAGTCATTCGAGTGATACATGATCCAAATTCACCAACTCAAGTCCGATCATCACGAGAGTTGAGGTGGTTTCAATGGTGAACATCATCATGTTGATCATATCTACTATATGACTCATGTTCGACCTTTCGATCTCTTGTGTTTCGAGGCAATGTGTGTACATGCTAGGCTCGTCAAGTTTAACCCGAGTGTTCTACATGTGCAACACTGGCTTGCACCCGTTGTATGTGAACATAGAGTCTATCACATCCGATCATCACGTGGTGTCTCAACACGATGAACTTTCGCAACGGTGCACACTCGGGGAGAACACAATTCATCTTGAAATTTAAGTGAGGGATCACCTTATAATGCTACCGTCGTCCTAAGCAAAACAAGGTGCATAAAAGGATTAACATCACATGCAAATCATAAGTGACATGATATGGCCATGAACTTGTGCTTTTGATCTCCATGTTGAAAGCACCGGCATGATCTCCATCGTCACCGGCACGACACCATGATCTCCATCATCTTGATCTCCATCAACGTGTCGCCATTGGGGTTGTCGTGCCCATCATGCTTGTACTACTATTGCTACAGTTTAGCGATAAAGTAAAGCATTACATAGTGCTTAATGATTCACACGCAGGTCCTACAATAATTAACGACAACCCTATGGCTCCTGCCGGTTGCCATACTCATCGACATGCAAGTCGTGATAATCTATACACCACATGATTATCTCATACATCACATATATCACATCATGTAATTGGCCATATCACATCACAACATACCCTGCAAAAACAAGTTAGACGTCCTCTAATTGTTGTTGCATGTTTTACGTGGCTGCTACGGGTATCTAGTAAGAACAATTCTCATCTACGCAAAAACCACAACGGGGATACACTAGTTGATTTTCAACCTTCTCAAGGACCGCCTTTGTCGAATCCGATCCAACTAAAGTGAGAGAAACTAGCACCCGCAAGCCATCTATGCAACAAGTTGCGGTCGAGGGAACCGGTCTCTCGTAAGCGTACGAGTAATGTTGGTCCAGGCCGCTTCATCTCACAATACCGCTGAACCAAAATCCGACCAAGGGAGGAAGCAATCTAAGCATCAACGCCCACAAACCTTTTGTGTTCTACTCGATATCTCATCTACACATAGACCTAGCTCATGATGCCACTGTTGGGGAACGTCGCATGGGAAACAAAAAATTGCCTACGCACACGCAGATCTATCCATGGTCATGAGCATCTACGAGAGGGAGAGTGGATCTACATACACTTGTAGATCGCTAAGCGGGAAGCGTTAAGAGACGGGGTTGGTGTAGTCGAACATCTTCGCGATCCAAATCGATGAGCGTCCCGAGATCTCATCACGATCCGTCCCGCGATCCAATCACGATTCGTCTCGCGAACTCATCACGATCCGTCCCGCGAACGCATCACCATCCGTCCTGCGATCTCATCATGATCCGTACCGCGAACTCATCACGATCCGTCCCGCGATCTCATCACGATACGTCCCGTGAACTCATCATGATTCGTCCCGCGAACTCATCACGATCCGTCCCGTGATCTCATCATGATCCATCTCGCAATCTTGATCACGATCCTTCCGATCTAGCGCCGAACGGACGGCACCTCCGCGTTCAGCACACGTACAGCTCGATGATGATCTCCGCCTTCTTGATCCAGCAAGAGGGAGCGGAGAGGTAGAAGAGTTCTCCGACAGCACGAAGGCACTCCGGCGATGGTGGTGGAGCTATTCCGGCAAGGGCTTTGCCTAAGCACTCCAGAAATCCGATCTAGAGGAGAAACTATGCACTAGTGGAACGGGTAGCACGTGGCTGAAAATCTTGTGCCAAAACCCTAAAATCCTCTAGTATATATAGGAGGAGAGGAGGAGGAGGCTTACCTCCCAAGGAGGCAGCCCTTAGGTCAGACGAACCAGGAGGGAGGAGTCCACCTCCTCCACTCCTAGTAGGATTAGGACTCCTTCCTAATTTAGCCCTTTTTGCCTTTTTCCACCTTTTTCCTTTTGGGCTTTTCTTCCAGCTGCATGGGCCTTGTGTGAGACTTCCACCAGCCCACTAAGGGCTGGTATTCATCCTCCCACAGCCCATCTAGCCTCTTGGGTCAAAATACCCCTCCCGATGGTCTCCCGGTACACTACCGGCACTCCCGGTACACTACCAATGAGCCCGAAACTTTTCCGGGGACCAAAATAGGACTTCCTTTCCGGAGCTCCTCATGATGTCCGGGATCTCATCCGGGACTCCAAACAACCTTCGGTCACCACCATGCATAACTCTATACTACCGAAATGTCACCGAACCTTAAGTGTGCAGACCCTACGGGTTCGAGAACTATGTAGGCATGACCGAGACACCTCTACGGTCAATAACCAATAGCGGGACCTGGATGCCCATATTGGTTCCTACATATTCTACGAAGATCTTTATCGGTTAAACCTCTATGTCAAGGATTCAGTTAATCCCGTATGATGTTCCCTTTGTTCTTCGGTATGTTACTTGCCCGAGATTCGATCGTCGGTATCTCCATACCTAGTTCAACCTCGTTACCGGCAAGTCCCTTTACTCGTTCCGTAATACAAGATCCCGTGACTAACACTTAGTCACATTGCTTGCAAGGCTTATTGTGATGTTGTATTACCGAGTGGGCCCTGAGATACCTCTCCGTCACACGGAGTAACAAATTCCAGTCTTGATCCATGCCAACTCAACAGACACCCTCGGAGATACCTGTAGAGCACCTTTATAGTCACCCATTTACGTTGTGACGTTTGATACACACAAGGCACTCCTCCGGTATCCGTGAGTTGCATGATCTCATGGTCATAGGAACATATACTTGACATGTAGAAAACAGTAGCAATAAACTGACACGATCATATGCTACGTTTGTAGTTTGGGTCTTGTCCATCACACCATTCTCCTAATGATGTGATCCCGTTTATCAAATGACATCTCATGTCCATGGCTAGGAAACCTTAACCATCTTTGATCAATGAGCTAGTCTATTAGAGGCATACTAGGGACATGGTTTTGTCTATGTATCCACACATGCATCTAAGTCTCTGATCAATACAATTATAGCATGGATAATAAACGATTATCATGAACAAGGAAATATGATAATAACTAATTTATTATTGCCTCTAGGGCATATTTCCAACACTCCACACTCGGGGGCTTAGCCGCGATTCCGTATCGCCTAAGTCAAAAAGTACTCCGAGTGCAGACATGCTCCACACTCGTGGGCTTAGCTGCGATTCCGTATCGCCTAAGTCAAAAACTACTCCGAGTGCGGACATGCTCCACACTCGGGGGGCTTAGCTGCGATTCCATATCGCCTAAGTCAAAAACTACTCCGAGTGCGGACATGCTCCACATTCGGGGGCTTAGCTGTGATTCCGTATCTTCTAAGTCAAAAACTATTCCGAGTGTAGACATGCTCCACACTCGGAGGCTTAGCTGTGATTCTGTATCGCCTAAGTCAAAAACTACTCCGAGTGCAGACATGCTCCACACTCGGGGGCTTAGCTGCGATTCCGTATCGTCTAAGTCAAAAACTACTCCGAGTATGGACATCCTCCACACTCGGGGGCTTGGCTACGATTCCGTATAGCCTAAGTCAAAAACTACTACGAGTGCAGACATGATCCACACTCGGGGGCTTAGCTGTGATTCCATATCGCCTAAGTCAAAAATTACTACAAGTACGGACATGCTCCACACTCGGGGGCTTAGCTGCGAACCTGATTCGCCTAAGTTAGAAGCTACTCCGAGTAAGGACAACATCCACACTCGGGTACTTAGCCATGATCCAGAAATCATATAAGGCATAAACATTCAGCATGCCAACCACATGAAGATTTGCCTGGCTGGCCTAGTTCCAGGTTATATCTATTTACTGTGCCTAGCGCACAAGGATCAGTCCGACTGATTCAGCTCCAGATTGCAACAATTTACTACGCCAAGCGCATCAGAGTTCACCTATTTAGTTCAGTTCTGCACTAGAAGACATAAACCCTCTGCCGGACTCATCTAGTCCGATAGAGGCTCGGGGACTACACCCATTGGGTGCACTTAGCGTGCCCCCACTGGAAGAGGAATAAAAGAAGCATTATGCTCGATCAGGTCCGACAACAACATTCAAGATTAAATAAACTCTGTAGACTCCAACCGACCGCTAGCAATCGGTCAAAGTCTCAGGGGCTACTGTCGGGGATACACAAAATAGGTAGGCCCATGAAGGGTCGAAATATCATAAACAGCATGGGGTCCACATTTCAGGTGGGTCCAGATAAATACATTCATACTATCCACTCGGCAAGCAACGTTCCATCCACTCGGATGACAGTCAACCACTCGGCAGTATGAACTACTCGGCAGTACGACTCACTCGGTAGTGCGACTCACTCGGATATGCTAGGACCAACAGTCGGCAAGCCAGTTGAAGCATAGAGAAGGTTCTGCAGTGGGCCGACATTATGGCATCAATGCCCCATCTTGTAACATAGGAGGTGAGGGGGTGGCGCACTCTATATAAGCCACCCCCACCACATAGCTCAGGGTAGCTTCTTCTCCCTTGGCTCTCTTGCCATTAGTCTCAGGACTTAGCTCAGGCATGGAGATCCGTTCTCCTTTCTCCCTCTCAAATACACTATGTAACTCATGTTCATGACGAATAAGCAAAGCCTCTCTAGAGCACGAGACGTAGGGTTGTTATCTCCACCGTGAGAGGCCCGAACTCGCTAAAACCATCGTGTCACCCATTTGCATCTTGATAGATCATGATCCGTTATCCTGCCCCTCTCTAATGTCAGAATCGCTCCCATGATAGTCATGGTGGGTCGTGACCTTTCATTAGAAAGGTTGTCAGGGAATTTTGTTTGATCCTTGACGCTTGGCCTTCGAAGCTAAGCTATTCATGGTGTTCTGACGATTCACAGATTAGGAAAAACTACATGTCGTTGGAGGCCGAACTAAACTCAAAGGGAAGAACTCGCCTCGCAAGCCGAAGACTATGATTACACGAAGCAGCTGGATCTAAGACCCTTGGAGTTGGAGGCAAGTTCGGGGGCTACTGAGGGAGTCCTGGTTTAAGGGGTCCTCGGGAGGCCGACCTGTTTCTTATTGGCTGGACTATATGGGTCGCTTGTCGAGCATTGGATCGATCGAAGGACCTGTCTCCAGGAAGGAAGCTTCGGGAATCGTGGCATGCCCTCCATGTTTGGAGTAGTGAATAGGCATGTTTATCCCTTCGACGTGTAACCGACCATGTATAAACCCTAGGTACCCTCGGCGTCTATATAAGCCGGAGGGTTTTAGGTTGTAGACAGGGAACAACTCATCTAGGGTTTAGCTATTCGATCTCGAGGTAGATCATCTCTGTAACCTACATATCATCAATACAATCAAGCATGGCGTAGAGTATTACCTCCATAGGAGGGCCCGAACCTGGGTAAACATCATCTCCTTCGTCTCCTGTTACCATCAATTCTAGTCTCACAGCTCGAGACCCCCTACCTGAGATCTGCCAGTTTTGACACCAACAACCGTGACCTCCGACCAGGGCGAGCTTGGTGGAGAAGTTGGGCTTGACGGGGGCCTGGGGTCCACCCCTAGGACCCTCCTTCGCTTGATGGGAGAAGCTTTGGCTTGGGAGATGCGAAGGGACTGGCGGTGTGCTAATTCGTGTCCGCCTCCCTTGGAGGTCGTCTTCTTCACCTTCGAGGGGCCCCACGAAGACGCAGGGGCCGTTGGTTCTCGGCCGGCATGTTGGCGAAGACGGTGCCTTGGTTCTGAAGCTTGGGGACCCACTTCGAGCCCCTATTCCTCCACCTCTGGTTCCTTCGCCTCCTCCGCCTTGACCCCCTCTTGGGTTCCTGGCGCCGCAGCTTGGGAGGCCCCGGCCCCGGCAGACTTGAACCCGGCAGCCTTCTCCAAAGCATGGTTTTCGCTCTCCTCTTCAGAAGAGTCATCGTCCTGGGATTCCTCCTCGTCCTCTTCTCCGAAGGTCATTCCCTTGGCGGCTCTAACCTTGTTGTCCTCCGCAATCCGGGCAGCAATGAATGCCCTCTCCACCATCTTAGTTGGCGCGGTCAGATTATCCTCCGCCCTGGTAGCTCTTTTCTCCAGGTTGGAGACCCACTCCATCTCGTTCTCTTGGACGGGCAGCTTCTAGTCAGGCTTGACCCGGGAGGCTTCGCAATCAGGCATCCACTGCAGAATCTGGTTCTGTGCGGAATTCAGATGCAAGGGGACGACTCCTGTTGGCAAATGGAACGGCCCAAGGCGGACGAATAGTTGATCGCACAACCAACCATGGCTATAAACTATCAGGTTGTTGGCAGGGCCTGGTTACAATCGCATCTAGTCGGCAGGACCGTTGTACTCCCATGCAAACATGTCCCTCTTCTGCAGCGGCGCAATACGGCGATGGAGGAAGTCAGCCCCCACATGTTTGATAGTCAGCATGTCAGCTTTGAGATGGATGACCCTGTTTAGCATCGGGCGGAGCTTGCCATCGGTGAGGCCCGATTTGCTCCAGTTGCTTCCGCACGTGACACATTTAGTCTGTGCGGCGCAGAACTCGAGGGCTTTGTCATCCTTGATCCAGCAGCAATCGCCCCTCCATTCTTCCCACTTCCCGCGATGCTGGCCAAGTAGGTAACCCCAATCTTCCTTCTTGCCCCGAGGAATCCAACTTATATTCCCCGAGCGATGGGATTTATCTTCTATCCAGGGGACGAAGAAGTGCCTAAACAAATCCACATTGGGGGCAACTCCAACAAAGTTCTCGCACAAGTGGGCAAAACTCACCATGCACACCATTGAATTAGGTGTGAAACTAAATCCATACACCGCCATCATGGCGCAAAAGAAATCGGAGAAGGGGGGAGAGAGGCCACAATAGAAGTACGCGTAGAAGAAGCGGTACGAATCCGATAGCGTCTTCTCTCCGGGGCTGTCCGGAAGAACCTCGGGCGCTTTATGCCCCTTCGTTTCTCTCCCCCACATATAGGCGGGCCTATGGATCAAGGTATTGTCGTCTAGGCTCGAGGGAGATGACCACTGTCGCCACTTCTCCAGTTCTTTTGCTTTTCTTTTTCTTTCTTCGGCCTGTGGGTCCGCAGATGCGGCCGTCTGCTTCCCCTTGACGGTGGCCGCCTTCCTCCCCATCTCTTGAGCTCTCAATGGTGACAAATGATCTAGCAACACTCGATGGGGCGGAGGCGGAAGCGTAAGCAGTTTTCTTGGCTTGAGGAGGAAGATGAAGAATGGATAAACGGATGCGAATGAGCAGAGCCCGTGTGCAATTGCTCTTTTCTTTGGGGGACCCGGATGGGGGCTGGCTCTTTGCTATTTTTTCGGAAAACTATCATTTCTTTTACTAGCAGTTTTTACTCTCTAACGGTTGTTGTTCCATGATCCCACGACCTACGGTAATTACGCGGAGTGGACTTGGGACGAGAGGGCATCATTTCTTTGACGCGTGTCTGTGCACTGGGGCCTAAACCAACGTGCCGAGCGACATGTATGGCTCAGGCCCGGGGGCTTCTGTCAAGGTATACAAACATGGGTATTTGCTTACCCCTTACTTGTGCATGGAGGATAAAGCCTCCGGCCCAATTGCATGAGCCTACCGGGGAAAGCTACTACCACAACAAAAGCATCCAAGACCGAGAGTGTGGCAGAAGCGACCAATAACAGGCCAAGCAACGCCGACAAGATCAACGCAACAGCCCAAGACGGGCCCGAAGCGCGCCAAGCATGCCCCAGGTGCCTCCCGGGGACCGACACACTCAGCCCCTCAAAAAGACCCGACAAGGCATTCCCCGACAAGCGCGAGACAATCAGCCACTGCTCCACCGCATCGCAAAGCCAGTCACTTGTCGATGAGGTGTCGAGCTTCCAAGTGGCTAAGTGGCTCTTGCTAAGCACGTGGCGACACACTGGAAGACAGATTATGCCCCCTTGACACCCGTCCAGAGGCGTGTCAAGCTGTGGTGCAATAGTTAGCTAGAGCGGTGGTAGAAGCTTGTTGGGGATGCACCCCCGCACACCACCTAGAGTGCATTTATAGCATTTTGTCCTAAGTGACAGAGTTAGGTATGATAGCACTGTTAGCTATCTAATCATCAAACAATGTCTGTTTTGCCATTGTGCTTGCCCCTTGAGCTATAAAAGGAGGCCCAAGGCAGCCTAGCTAAAGATTCGGAATTTTGGACACTTATCCTCACATCGTAGCTCCCCCGAAGGCAACCCTTGTCGGGCTTGAGCATTGCGTGTTCTTCGTGCTCCTCTAATAAATCCACCCAGGAGTAGGGTTTTATGCTTCACAGCGGTCTGAACCTGGGTAAAACATCAGTGTCCCGATCACCGTGTTATCTCACCATCTCCGCTCTTTCTGCATGTGACCTCGCCCCTGCCGAACGACAAAGGAGCTTACGCCCCCATAGGTGATCGAGTGCATCCCACCCCGACACCTCGCAAAAGTCATTACATCGAATAGATCTCCAAGAGACCATTGTATTGAGAATCATAGAGAGAGAGGAAGCCATCTAACTACTATCTACAGACCCATAGGTCTATGGTGGACTACTCACGCATCATCAAAGAGGCACCAATGATGAATATGAACCCCTCCATGATGGTGTTAGATTGGATCTCAAGGTTCTATAACTTACGACGGCTGGAATTGTGTTTCGTCGACACCTCTAGGGTTTTCCGAATATTTGTGAATTTATAGGGTCGATAGTCTGTGGAGGGGGGTCCTGGGGTGGGCACCACCTACTAGGCCGCGCCAGGGGCCTCTGGCGTGCCCTGGTGGGTGTTCCCCACCTCGGGCCTCCTCTCTGCACACTACAAGGATTCTGGTCTATTGCAACAAAATAATTTGTTGCAATACATGTCGGTTTGTTGCGATAAGTACCTATTGCCACAAAACGACTTTTGTTGGCAGCTGTTACGATTGGATGCATGGTAATAGGTTATTGCCACAAAAAAAGCAATTGTGCCAATAAAGTGTTCTATTCCAACATCCATGTGGGAAGTTGCCACATGTTTTCCTGTGGTAACATTCACCTGATGCCACAATTTCTATGTGGAGATGGCTTTAATGCAACATGTAACGAATTGTGGCGTTTGATGGTTCATGGCGATGGACATTTGTGGCAACAACCTATGGCCACGATGCTCGTTTCGTGGTGCAAACTCTTTTGTGGAAATAGATAATTGTGGCAACAAACTATGGCAATATCCTTGCTTTCGTGGCATTAGGCATTTTGCCACGAACCACTACACTTGTGGGATTAACTTATGACAACCAATTTTCCATTCGTCGTAACAAGACATTGCAACATACTCATTTTGGTGGTGACAAATATGTATCACAACAAACAAAATGTTTGTAGCAAGAAACTATTGCGACAATTTAAACTTTCCATGGCGATACTTTATTTCAACAAAACTTATTTTGGTGGCCCAAAATAGTTACCGCAATGGGAAACATGTTTGTAGCGAGAAACTATTACAAAATTTAAACTTTTCATGGCAATACTTTTTCTCAACAAAACTTAGCTTGTTGACGCAAAATAGTTGTCGCAACAGGCAAAATGTTCGTAGCGAGATGCTACTACGACAATGTAAATTTCCGTAGTGACACTATATTTGAACAAAACTTACTTTCATGGCGCCACATAGTTATAGCATCGTGAAAAAATTGTGGCGCCAAAGCTATTACGACAATATAAATTGCTCCATTGCAACATCCTTGTGCAACAGAACATGTACGAGTGGCGACTGGGATTTGATGCAACACTATATTTTTCATGGTGCTAACATGTGGCAACCGAAAGTGGATTGTGGTAATAGCCTATTGGAACCATAAAAAAATACAGGCATTCGATTACAATATTCAAAACCATGACAATAATATGTAGATTCATAAAATTCATAATTCTCATAGCAGATATCCATCAAATGAAACTTAATTGTAACTTAGCCATCCTAATTAAGTGCTAAGACCGAACTATCTGTGATCTCTATTCCAATCCAGCTAGTTCCTTGGATCATGCAATCAAGAAATAAAAAAAGTTCTAATTAATGAGCCCAACAAAACATACACCATACAATTATTCCAGCCCTATACTAACTTGACTAATTGTTGGGGAACGTTGCATGGAAACAAAAAAATTCCTATGCACACGCAAGATCTATCCATGGTGATGAGAATCTACGAGAGGGAGAATGGATCTACATACCCTTGTAGATCGCTAAGCGGGAAGCGTTAAGAAATGCGGTTGGTGTAGTCGAACGTCTTCGCGATCCAAATCGTCGAGCGTCCCGCGATCTCATCACGATCCGTCCTGCGATCCAATCATGATCCGTCTCGCAAACTCATCACGATCCGTCCCGCGATCTCATCACGATCTGTCTCGCAATCTTGATCACGGTCCTTCCGATCTAGCACCGAACGGACGGCACCTCCGCGTTCAGCACACGTACGGCTCGATGATGATCTCTGCCTTCTTGATCCAGCAAGAGAGAGGGGAGAGGTAGAAGAGTTCTCCGGCAGCGCAATGGCGTTGCGGCGATCGTGGTGGAGCTATTCCGGCAAGGCTTCTCCTAAGCACTGTAGCAAACCGATCTAGAGGAGAAACTATGCACTAGAGGAGAGGTAGCGCGTGGCTATTAGGGTTAGCTTTTTTCCTTCTCAAACCACTCCAGTCGCATGGGCCCTTAGAGGAGGCTTCGGCCAGCCCACCAGGGGCTGGTTTACCTCCTCCCACAGCCCATGTAGCCTCTTGGGTCGAAATACCTCTCCCGATGGTCCCCCGGTACACTACCAGCACTCCCGGCACACTACCGATGAGCCCGAAACTTTTCCGGTGACCAAAATAGGACTTCCTATATATTAATCTTTACCTCCAGACCATTCCGGATCTCCTCGTGACGTCCAGGATCTCATCCGGGACTCCGAACAACCTTTGGTCACCACCATGCATTACTCTATACTATCGAAACGTCACTGAACCTTAAGTGTGCAAACCCTGCGGGTTCGAGAACTATGTAGACATGACACACCTCTACGGTCAATAACCAATAGCGGGACCTGGATGCCCATATTGGTTCCTACATATTCTACGAAGATCTTTATCGGATGAACCTCTATGTCAAGGATTCAATTAATCCCGTATGATGTTCCCTTTGTTCTTCGGTGTGTTACTTGCCCGAGATTCGATCGTCGGTATCTCCATACCTAGTTCAACCTCGTTACCAGCAAGTCTCTTTACTCGTTCCGTAACACAAGATCCCGTGTCTAACACTTAGTCATATTGCTTGCAAGCCTTGTTGTGATGTTGTATTACCGAGTGGGCCCTGAGATACCTCTCCGTCACACGGAGTAACAAATCCCAGTCTTGATCCATGCCAACCCAACAGACACCCTCGAAGATACCTATAGAGTACCTTTATAGTCACCCAGTTACGTTGCGACGTTTGATACACACAAGACACTCCTCCGATGTCAATGAGTTGCATGATCTCATGGTCATAGGAAAAGATACTTGACATGCAGAAAACAGTAGCAATAAACTGACACGATCATATGCTACGTTTGTAATTTGGGTCTTGTCCATCACATCATTCTCCTAATGACGTGATCCCGTTATCAAATGACATCACATGCAAATCATAAATGACATGATATGGCGATGAACTTGTGCTTTTGATCTCCATCTTGAAAGCACCGGCATGATCTCCATCGTCACCGACATGACACCATGATCTCCATCATCTTGATCTCCATCAACGTGTCATCATCGGGGTTGTCGCGCCACCATGCTTCTACTACTATTGTTACCGTTTAGCGATAAAGTAACGCATTACATAACGCTTAATGATTGACACGCAGGTCATACAATAATTAAAGACAACCCTATGGCTCCTACCGGTTGTCGTACTCATCGACATGCAAGTCGTGATATTCTATACAACACATGATCATTTCATACATCACATAATCTCATCATGTAATTGGCCATATCAAATTACAACATACCCTGCAAAAACGAATTAGACGTCCTCTAATTGTTGTTGCATGTTTTCCGTGGCTACTACGGGTACCTAGCAAGAACAATTCTCACCTACGCATAAACCACAACGGTGATACATAAATTGCTTTTCAACCTTCTCAAGGACCGCCTTAGTCGAATCCGATCCAACTAAAGTAGGAGAAACAAACACCTGCCAGCCATCTTTATGCAACGAAGTTACACGTTAGTCGATGGAACCGGTCTCTCGTAAGCGTACGAGTAAGGTTGGTCCGGGCCGCTTCATCCCACAATACCGCTGAATCAAAACATGACCAACGGAGGAAGCAATCTAAGCATCAACGCCCACAAACTCTTTGTGTTCTATTCCGATCTCATCTACACATAGACCTAGCTCTGATACCACTGTTGGGAAATGTTGCATGGGAAACAAAAAAATCCTACGCACACGCAAGATCTATCCATGGTGATGAGCATCTACGAAAGGGAGAGTGGATCTACATACCCTTGTAGATCGCTAAGTGGGAAGCATTAAAAAACGCGGTTGGTGTAGTCGAATGTCTTCGCGATCCAAATCGCCGAACGTCCCGCGATCTCATCACGATCCGTCCCGCGATCCAATCACTATCCGTACCGCGAACTCATCACGATCCGTCTCGCGATCTCATCATGATCCGTCTCGCAATCTTGATCACGGTCCTTCCGATCTAGCACCGAACGGACGGCACCTCCTCGTTCAGCACACGTACGGCTCGATGACGATCTCTGCCTTTTGATCCAGCAAGAGAGAGCAGAGAGGTAAAAGAGTTCTCCGGCATCGCGACGGCATTGCGGCGATGGTGGTGGAGCTATTCCGGCAGGGCTTTGCCTAAGCACTGCAAAAAAACGATCTAGAGGAGAAAGTATGCACTAGAGGAGAGGTAGCACGTGGCTATTAGGTTAGTTTTTTCCTCTAAATCCTCTAGTATATATAGGAGGGAGGGAGGGGAGGAGGCAGCCTCAAACCCTCAAGGTTTGGTCGAAATTGGAGGTGGAGGAGTCCTACTCCAATCCTATTAGGAGTAGGACTCCTCCTTTCCACTTGGAAACTTTTTCCACCTCTCCACCTTTGAATTTTTTCCTTGTCAAACCACTCCAACCGCATGGGCCCTTAGAGGAGGCTTCGGCCAGCCCACCAGGGGCTGGTTAACCTCCTCCCACAGCCCATGTACCCTCTTGGGTCGAAATACCTCTCCCGATGGTCCCCGATACACTAGCGGCACTCCCGGTACACTACCAATGAGCCCGAAACTTTTCCGGCGACCAAAACAGGACTTCCTATATATCAATCTTTACCTTCGGACCATTCCGGAGCTCCTCGTGACGTCCAGGATCTCATCCGGGACTCCGAACAACCTTCGATCATCATCATGCATAACTCTATACTACCGAAACGTCACCGAACCTTAAGTGTGCAGACCCTACGGGTTCGAGAACTATGTAGACATGACCGAGACACCTCTACGATCAATAACCAATAGCAAAATCTGGATGCCCATATTGGTTCCTACATATTCTACGAAGATCTTTATCGGTCGAACCTCTATGTCAAGGATTCAGTTAATCCCGTATATGTTCCCTTTGTTCTTCGGTATGTTACTTGGCCGAGATTCGATCGTCGGTATTTCCATACCTAGTTCAACCTCATTACCGGTAAGTCTCTTTACTCATTCCGTAACACAAGATCCCGTGACTAACAGTTAGTCATATTGCTTGCAAGGCTTGTTATGATGTTGTATTACCAAGTGGGCCCTGAGATACCTCTCCGTCACACGGAGTAACAAATCTCAGTCTTGATCCATGCCAACTAAACAGACACCCTCGGAGATACCTATAGAGTACCTTTATATTCACCCAGTTACGTTGCGACGTTTGATACACACAAGGCACTCCTCCGGTGTCAGTGAGTTGCATGATCTCATGGTCATAGGAACAGATACTTGACATGCAGAAAACAGTAGCAATAAACTGACACGATCATATGCTACGTTTGTAGTTTGGGTCTTGTCCATCACATGATTCTCCTAATGACATGATCCCGTTATCAATTGACATCCATAGCCATCTTTCATCAACGAGCTAGTCTATTAGAGGCATACTAGGGACATGGTGTTGTCTATGTATCCACACATGTATCTGAGTTTTCGATCAATACAATTATAGTATGGATAATAAACGATTATCATGAACAAGAAAATATGATAATAACTAATTTATTATTGCCTCTAGGACATATTTCCAACAGTAATACCGTGTTAGCAAGTAGGTAACTAAGGGATCAGAACAATTTTACAAGTGTGAATGTCTAAATCATAAGCACAAGTACATCTACTAAAATCTTCCACTATTGATTTAAGTTGTGACTCGATGTATAATTTCAGTAAGTTCATGTCCCTAGCTAGCACATATTCAGTTTTTGTTCAATTTGTGACCATGTAGTATAAGATTTTTACCATGTAGTGCAACTTTGTAAACCAACTCATAGTATAGGTGGTTCTCTGTTTAGTGACAGTACAATTATATATTACATAGCTGCACATAGAAATTACTCTTCTCCCAAAGACACAACTGCTTGCCTATTTTGTAGTTGTCTAATGATTTTCACTACTTGTCTTCTCAATTTCTCTCCTAACCTTTTGCACCAAGATACAACAATGACTATCTCAGTTCCACTTATATCTGTAATATATGGCGTAGAAGTTGCAGTTGGATTTGGTAGAATTCAACATTTCAATAATGGAAATTTATGGTAAATGATGAACAATTTCATATAATTTTTTGAAAAGGTAATTGGATATTAACATAAGGCTAAGAGAAACTATGTGGCAGCTAACTAATTATGACGGGCAATATCATATAAAATGCAGCTAAACATGAAGAGAAAGCAAGGTTGTGACTTACCATTGTTGCTTTAAACATTCGAGAATTCCTTGTTGCAGCTTGTATGAGCGCATTTGAAGAAATAATAGCTGGGCTTGCACCTGGAGTTTTATTAGGACTAGATCCCTGTAAAAGAGTATTATGCAAGTTTGGATTAATATTTTCTTTGTCAATCCAGTTCAAAGGCACCTGTAAATAGAAGTGCACTTTTAACAATGCAAGTAAGCAACATAAATCTTACAAGGTCGCAAGCATATGACTGTAAGCACCTGTTGAGTTCCCATCCGTTGGCTCAATTCTGCAAACTTTGCCACCATGTTCTTTTCAAAGTCCAGTCTTCATGTTCGCTCCGCTTCCAACAATCTTTCCCTTTTAGCACACTCTTCTTTTAACCTCTCCTCAAGTTGTTATCTCTCAGAATGCTCCAAGTTAATCATCTCTTGTGTGTTTGTCCATTCAGCTTGTAGTTGATCTTGTAATTCATTGACCTAATGGCTGAGCTCAGAGTTTTCCTGATGGGTGGCTCCTGTAGCACGAGCTTGCTCTTCAATCTAGATACGAAACCTTTCAGAACTAGTTGAAGGTTTGGCCATGTATCCGTACCCACGAGGTTGTGATGACTTGCATTTCAGAGTGTCTTTGTATGCGGTCTGGAAAATATTATTTCTCTGCTCACTTGAAAGTGGACCTTGAGTTTCTGTTTCTTTCTTTTCAACCTCACGTGCTTTGTCCTAAAAGTGAAAAGAACAATTATATGTATGACATCAATATTGACACTATAAAAGATGAAACAAGAATTACACGATTCAATGCATGAATAATCCCAACTGATGATGAAGCGTGCCGAATGCACATCATTAAATAACTATAGAATAACCAAAAGACAATGTACTCACATAAACATCCTGTGACTCTGTGTTAGACCATGTTCCATTCTTAATGTGGGTGAGTTCCCACACAACAATACAATCTGGCTCTTCTCCAGTTTCCGGGTTTCTCTACAAGTGATATAACAATGAGATGCATGAAACATAAAATCATATTTAGCAACGAGGCATACATATGTAGTTAGAGTCATAGCTTCTTAAAACTTACTTGCGAGTAATATTTGGATCCAATTATGTGTTTTGTCTTCTGCTTCTTACGGTTGTCGGTGTTCATTTGGCAACGTTAATATCAATTCATTGAAACCAAATATAACCAAGCGTACAAGCCATTTCATCTTAACACATATTGGACAAATAGTGCTCTTAGAGATAACCTTGAATTTTGAAACAGTGCCAAAGTACTGAATCATTCACTCACACTCTTCTAGTTGTAAATCTTCCGAAAGATTAGCCAATCTAGCCACATCTGTTTTCTATGCCTTGTAAGTGGAGCTTAGAGTTGATAGCCAACCTCTATATCGCTCTTTCGCAATTTTGAGTACTTTTTGTTCCGTGTCTGGTGTATCTTCCAGGTCCCATCTATCCTGTAAAGCATACAACAAATGAACATGCATAAGAAGTGCATTATAAATGGTAAAATAAGTTAACACAAGTGGAAAAGGTTGTACGCACTATCATATCTACAACAATGAGTCGATGGATGGTAGGGTGAATGTCCAACCACTTCCTCACTCCAATGAGTGGTACCTTTCTTTTCATTATGACTACCATGTCATCCTTGAATGAACATGTCATCCTTGAATGAACGATAGTTCATTCCTACAGTACCACCCAATTGTTTAGAGAATGCAATATTTAGCTTTGCAGATCCATTGTCAAAACGCTTCTTAGATGCTTTAAAACCTTTTAGAACACCTCGCCCTTTCTTCTTTTGTCCAACAGCTTCTACAACCCAAATCATTCAAGTAATATTGTATTACTCGACATTAGAATTTAAGAAATGAATACACGGATATAAACAACAGCAGTATCATCTTGTAGTTGCACACGGTTGTGGCGAGCATGGGATGGCCATTCATCTAGTGCACACATGTCATTAGCAAACACTAGAGTGTCAGATTGGTCTTGAGTTCCTGTATAATGTTTAATAGTTTTCAAGATTAAGCAATCCATGATTTTGTGGATTATAGCAAATGTTAGAAATAGATTAAGGTTGTGTTTGATAGCAAACTATTATATAAACCAAAGTATCAAAAACTGCAGTATTTTTTCTTGTTGGTATGAGATACAATGGTTTTATCGTAACAGGGTATTTTGAAGTATTCACAATATATAGAACCAGCAACCAACAAAAACATATTCCATACAAGGTCGCGCATCTGGATTAAGAATGCTACCAGACTAGACAAACAACTCGAGCGAAGCTTAGCAACATGCAGAGTTAGGAAACTAACAACGGCGTCCAACCGTTCTTTTTAAAAGAAGTCTTGATTTCTTTTTCTCATGCAAAGAAAAAACTACAGTTCAGCTAATACTACAGTACTAAAATCATCATTGTTAGAGACAATCAAACAACTCCTTGTAACCAAAACTATGATAATCTGGAAAACTCCAGTATTCTTAGAATACTTTAAAAATGCTGAGCTACCAAACGGGGTAAATGTCATAAACTTTTTACCATATCTCGATTGTCCATGCTGGTTTTGTAAGTTGTTATGCTTTCCATCCTTGTTACTATAACATATCCTTTGTTTACCGAACACAATTTTTTTAAGGGACTTATCATTATCAATGTGCACCATTCATATAAGTGACTAAAAATTAAGGATGTCGTGTACCTTGCAGAAAGGAGTCATGTTCATCACCTCTTTCCTCTGAATGGTGAACATTACCCGACGCATCCCTAACTGCATGTTAATCCACACTGTTAATTACATAATCTAATATGGCATAAATTGAAGTGAACATAAATGTTATTACCAAGTTGTCGCTGTATTGTACTCAGTCTCCTACCAGCAGGGTCTTGTGTTGAATTCATCATTGTGCCATTCTGTAGGCAACATCATAATTTGAAAAAATAGCGAAACAAACACAATACTTAAAGTAGGCATAAAAAATGATCAGAAAAATATCTATGATGGTCTTCTTTTGATACTAGATGCTAGCTTGCGGTAATATTTTGCATGACCTTGAATCCACTATTCCGTTGAATATATTTTCATGTCAAGCTATGAAATAGTACAAAGAAATACCACTTAACTCTCAGCGTCATTCATACAAAAACTTTAGTCAGTTTATTTTCCTTATCATAAACTAATTTTGGACTATATAAACGATCTGACCACAAATATTATCACTGAAGAAGGCTTACCAATAGACATGCTTAATTGACCTACTAGAAATTGCAAAGTATCATACATGTTTTTTGAGAAGAAAAAATACCACACAAACCATACTATGTACAGGGCTGGCTATGGAGGTTCAGAACTGGTGAACCTGCTCTGCTTCTTCTCTGTTCTAGAGCGGTGCGGTGTGAGACCAAGCAACCAAAAACAAATAGACTAATACCCTACAACGATTGCTATGGAGGTGCAGGGATGCGGCGAGCAACCCCGACTTGGGCGGTGCGCTCGCGATGCAGGGGAGAACGCGGAAAAATGCCGGCGCCGAAGCCAGACCGCATCGCTGCCGCCGGCAGCATGGCCCAGGACACAGAGACATGGAGCGGCGAGGCGAGGGAAGGCACTGCACGCGGCGGCGCACACCAAAGCACACACAACCAGTGGCCGACGGAGGAATCCAGATATGGCCGAGTATGCGAGGGCTCTCTGGCCGCAATTGCGGGATGGATTTTTAAGGGAGCAGAGATATTGCCGGCCATAGCAACTCCTCCAATCCGGTGCATTTCTCTACTGCGGAGGAAATAGCGGGGAGGAGGATGGGGATCACGGGGGATGGGAGCCATCCATAAACTGTTGCTGGAATCGCTGCTGGAATCGATGGGAGCCATAGCGGGGAGGAGGATGGGGATCATGGGGGGATGGGATGCACGCACTCGCTGGACTACGCTGGGAGGAGATCAGGGAAAGAACAACCTGAGACGCGGTTCGCTGTGTTGATGCCGACGTGGTTCGCCGTCATGACGCCTTCGGCGAGCAGAGCTTAGATCCAATCGTCCGGAAAGATGGTTTAATAACCGGGTTAAATATAGGGCATTTTTGGAGGAAACCAAAACACTAATTCAGGGAACTTTTAGCAGGACGTTAATTTTCTTTTGGCGCCAAGAAAATATCAAGTCCATTTCGACAACCCTATCCTGTGTCGCCCCCATCCCCTGGGCGACTCAGGTGCCCTACCTTAGTCGCTGAGAATCCGGCCCCCTCCCTCTCCCCCTCCCCGCCGTCGTCGGGCAAATGCCACATGGTGTCAGCGGCGGCGGGAACTCTCTTGCTCTTGGCTGGAGCGGTGGCTAGCGCGTCGGACGGCTGCGCGCTGGCGGGTGGTGGGGGGGGGGGCGGTGCAGCGGTCACCGGTCTGGTGGTGGTGCGGGGCGACGATCTGGTGGTGGTGGGGCGATGTGCTGGTGAGTTCGTGCTTGTCCAGATCCATGCCGACCGGAAGTGGGGATTGAGGGTCGGCTCTCTGCGGGAGGCCTGGTGGTGTGGTGGGCCTGGCAGGGCCTGGCAGCAGTGGGGTGTTCCGTTCCTGGTGGTGGAGGCGCTATTTGAGAATTGTGGAGGGGCGATCCGACGTCCTCCCCTCGGACGGTCGATCTATATAAGTCTCGATCTCACATTCCGATCTTGAGATGGGGTGATCTCAACATCTCTTATCTTACCGGACAATCCATGGAGGGTTCCACCGTCCAGAGTAGTTCCAACATAATTATGTCGTTTTTGTTTAAATGAAAACAATAAAGATTCAACTATGTAAATTAACAACAAAACCAAATTAGTTTTGAGAATTTTGTGTTAGGAATGTGTTTATTCATCATGGATCTATAATTGTGTATATTTGTTTACTCCCTAGGTACCATGATATTTTTTAACTTAGGATATGTCAAATATTTGTGATTTGTTGCATTGTTCGTCAAAGCAGCAAAAATTTAGTTAGTTTTGAACTACCGCTCGTAGAAACCTCATGCGACCCTTAGTTTAAAACTACTAGATTATACTCTTGCCTTGAAACATAAGTACAGATGGGATAGGTTGATAAGACGATCGATCTATATCAGTCTCGATCCCCCATTGTTGATGTTGACATTGGGTGGTCTCAACATGTTTCATCTTATCAAACAGTCCGTGTAGGGTTCCTCCACTCCAGAGTAGGTCCAATATAATCATGTTGTATTTGTTTAACCGATAACCATAGAGATTCAACAATGTAAATTAACAAAAGGAGTCATGCCATCCGGGGCAATAGCTGACTGGAACCGTGCGATGCCTCGCCAAGTAAACGGACGTAGCAGCCAGAACACCAAGGACCGGCCCCGCAGCCCGATCCACCATCGTCGGCGAGAACTACTACACAAAAGACAACACCAGCCAGCCATCGTCGCCATATGCATCCCGTACCACATGGTGTTGGGAAAACATATCTGGGCCAGATCGTCGCCGCCACCAAGACCCAACATGCCCCACCACTAGAGGCCACATGCACGTCACTCACCTCCCAACGTAGCCGCTAGGAAGCCGGATCGCGCTGGCCTCCGGGCTTCACCCGACTGGTCAGGCGGCAGCAGGGGAGGGGAGGAGCGGGGGGGGGGAGGGGCGGGGGGATGCGGCTAGGGATCCCTCCCATCGTCATCTGCAGCCAGCGCCGCCTAGTGCATGGGACCATGGATCTAGGCGAGATCACTAACGCTGCCGAGACCCAACACGCCCCACCATCGGAGACCACATTCGTGTTACGTGCATCCTGACGTAGCCGCTACGAAGCTGGATCGCGCCGTCGCTACCCTTCGCATCGCGACGCCGTTACTCGTCAGATACGTCCCACATCATTTTTGTTTTGAGATTTACTTACTGGAATATCACTGATTTGTCAGAAAATCTATTTTTTAATTAAATAAAAAAGAGAAAAAAATGTAATCATATAAGGCCAACTCCTTGTCTTTCTATACATAGATACTAGATGATTACACACACGCCTTGTGTCTGTATACATACTTATTACAGCACGTCGTCGACTCCACACCACACATACGCAAACGGACCACCCAATGACACGCGGGGCCAAGCCTTTTCCTATCTGCTCCTCTTCCTATGCGCTCGCCTCTTCCTATCCGCTCCTCTTCCTATCCAACGGGGCCCGGATGCATATGCCTCTTCCTATCCGCTCCTCGTCCCTCTCCCTATTCCCCTTTCATGCAGCCGTCGTTGCACTGTCTCCATTGCAAGGGGGGAGAATGGGGATGCGGGGTGAGATCCTGCTGCTCTTAGATAGCGACGAAGAGGTCCCTAACCCATCGCCACCTAGGCCTCTCCATGCCGTGGAGGGATCAAGGAGCTCCAACAAAGCCTCACCGCTGGCGGATCTAAGAAGAATCCTATGCTTCTGCCCGATTCCTCGTTGATGGCGGAATTAGAGGATGCGGACGAAGTCGACGCTGGTGGGTCAACGGAGCACTGTGTTGCCCCCTCCACTAGCGGGTCGAGGAAGCACCTTCTTAGCCTCCCCGCTGGCGGACTAAGGAACCAACAAGACGTCGTCGCCACTAGCGGGTTAGGGAAGCGACGTCGTTTCGTCTCCGATGGTGGGTCGAGGAAGCACCATCTTGCCCTCTCCGCTAGCGGATCGAGGAACCGGAAAGACATTGTCGCCGCAAAAGGGTCAAGGAAGCGTTGTCGTTCCGTCTCTAATGGTGGGTCGAGGAAGCATCATCATGGATCGAGGAAGGTATGACCTCTGAACTATGCTTTTCCTCGTTCTCTGAATGTGATAATCTTTTACTCGTTCTCTGAATGAATATGCTCGCGACAACACATGAGACTCTCAAACGGATTTAAATCTGCAACACATGGGACATCCAAAATTATAATCGGTATGTGCATGTTTAGATAACTAGCAAGGTGTATGTGCGTTGCTATGGAACCACAATAAAATTAGTCTATGGCTTGAAGTTTGATAAGTATTTTCAATAATTAAGCAAGTCATACGAAGGGGACATATATGTGGATGATCAAGTCAAATGTACAAATAGAACCCTTCTAATTAGCATTAGTTGTTGGAGTGCACTCAAATACTTTGTGAACAAGTAGCAAAGAATATGAATAACATGTAAAGGTTCATCAATGTTGCTCAATTTAACAGCATTTCAAGGAACCACTACAATAACAACTCAGGTTAATGACATAAGCTTCACTGAATAAGCACATTAGCAGAAAAACTTGCAAGTCCCCATATCAATTAGGACATAGCTCTAGTGCGACAAACATTAACGCATGACACCAATAGCTACCTACGCGTCAAGGCCTGCTTACGTCAGGAACAACTTGCTTAAGCATGTGTGGGCAGGAGAGGCCATCCGATGGCTGACAATGCATCACACTTCACTACTACTTCAGAATGTGCGCAAATGCGCTATGATCACTTAAATAAGTAACCAACTCTTGTAGAAGTAACTTAACTTCTACCTCCACAGGATGTCAAGCTCAAGCTTGGGAATATGAAACAGGTAAAAACTCAAGGTTTGCTTAAGCCAATTGTATTAGCACTTGCAGTAGAGATGAAGTTGTGAATGGAGGCAATTTTGGTGCACGCACTTAGAAGACTGAATGTACTTCTTTATGTGGCTGATAGAAACGAACGCAGTTTGTTCTACTTGATGGTTTTTTGAAAACAGAAACCAATGAAATGTCTTGGCGATGCGTGATCATTTCATAATTGACTAGTTAATTGCCCGACATATCAGAGGTTAGTAGTTAATTGCTTGGCAGTGAGTGAGCTTCCCCCGGTTCTATTTAAAAAAGAGAGAAAAGGGAGAGGAGAGGAAACTAGACGTTGATGCCATATTTTGTTGACTAGTGTCGGAATATTAGTTAACTAATAATCTGTAGTTGCTATATTTTGTAAACTATTACAGTAGTCAGATTGGCAGATTGGTTGATTCATTCCATGTTGTTCTGTAATTGCTATATTTTGATAGTATTATGACTAAATCCTATTCTCGTAATTTCAGGAGTTACGTATGCTTGCTAAATCATATATTGCGACTGGTCACACCACTATTAGCACTGTCGAACTGACAATGATAAAGGACTTTCTGGCATCTGTGTTCCCGGTGTATGGTTGTGTGGATGGCACATGTTTTGTGCTTCTGCATACATCAACAGATATCGATGTGAAGAAAAAGCAGATGGTAAGTGAGTTAAAGTTATTTTCTCGGATTTCTAATTGTTTTGTTTTGAGTCTCTATTCGTAGTATTGAACCATGATCATATTGCAGAAAATATTTAGGCATGCGTTTCCAGATGACTTGGCGATAAGTGGACCTATTAGTGTTGTATTCCATCCGGGGGAAATATCAAGTGCTACGAACGTTTGCGGTGCTACCGTGCTACAGAGGAATGACATCCAATGGATTCACATCAGACGAACGATGTCAGCCCTGAAATACCCCCTTAGCTAATATTTAGAAACCACCCTGGGAAAGTGAGTTACTGCGTAGGATAGTCCTGGCCCGTGACACATTCGCAACAAAACTCTTTGATTTTTTTGTCTCCTCATTCCACATCCTTCCCCATACTAGTTCATTCTACCAGATTTCTCTCCTCTAGTGACTAGAAAGGAGTAAGACGAGGAAAAGTAACCGATCCCATCAATTTTTTCGATAATCGATCCCAGCAATCTACTTTCGTTTTGGTCCAAGTTGGTGTTCGTACCTCACCTGAATTCTTCTCCTAAATGTTCACATGTGTTAATACCGGGTTGCTGGCCACATAGATTTCAGCAACTCTCGTAGTTGCTTCATTTGATATGGTGACAAACCAACATGGGCGTTTCTTGTTCTTCGTTTTCATTTTTTTCTCCTAATATTTGTGTGTCATTGGTAATTCGTTCCATGGAAAGGAGAAATTTCAGAAGTGGGGCATCTTTCATGGGTCTGTATACAAAAGAGCACTGCACATTAGATCATATCCCTTCATTTATACTTCGGCGGCTGCCATTGAACCGTAGCATGGTAGCATGGGATGGTTAGGAGCACCTGATATGCTCTCTTCCATCCAGGTGTGACTATTGGAGGATCCTATAATGTGCTCACTGCAGACGATGGACGTGTGAGAATTTGTTGTTGGAAGAACTTCATTGATCGGATGGGCTGGAAAGCGAAGATGAAGATCGTGATGATGTTCTGCCGTCTTGATGACACGACCTGGACAATGATGTTCTGCCGTCTTGATGACACGACCTGGCTGTTTGTCCACCCTCTCAATGTCGTATGATGGCTTGACTACTGATCAGGATGGTGGCAATATGGTGTACTAGTTGTGCACTTGGACATTGCTTTTGCGTCTTAGATTAAAGTGTTGCCTTATATTTTGTAAAATGTGTGTAATAGTTGTGCACTTGGACCTGGTTTACGTAAGTGCAAGCTAGTAGTAGCTGGTAGCAATGAGGAACTTGTTTTGGTGTTGTGTATAACTCCAACTTTGTGACTGTCTATGTTGTTGGTCAACACTGAATATCATGGTCTAGTTTCTATGTATAGTTCTATTGGTATAATTGATGCTTTTGTTGCAGTTTAATTTAAGTGCAGTGATGATGTTGGTCCTGTTATATTCTTGTACGTACCCGATTATGTAGCTACTGTGCCTCTCATATTTATGTTCTCATACTACTTTTGTTTTCGTATCACTAGTTTAAAGGATATAGTCCTTTATTTATAGATACTTATATTGATTTACCTGGTTCAGTTCAGAATAGCTTCTCCTATTATTGTATATGCTCTTAGTAGTTCAGAATAGCTACTGGGACCTCGTATGCATGATCGCCCTGGTGGGCCGCACTGCTATTATCGTCGGAGTAGTCCTTCTATCAGCGAAAGGATGTCAGACATGGCGATCATGGAGTAGCATGTCGCATTGCGCCACTCCTTCGCGCTAGCTGCATCGCCGCCCTCTCCTTAGCCATGATTGTCCGTAACAAAGGGTCGGCGTCGCCGCGGTCAACACGTTAGTGGAGGAGATGGCCACGCGCTTTCGCAATCGGCGGCGGCACCTCTTTCTTGACAGACTTGCTGCATTGTGCACTCTTGATGCTCTGCCTGACTCGATGCCCCCTCTTCAGCCGACGACACCTCTTCCTTGACGGACTTGCCATATTGCGCCATTCCTGCCATGCCGCTGGCCACGCCACCTTCTTCTAAGAAGACAAGATGCCCCTGACGAGCAGTAAGCGCACACGTGGCCACCGAGGTAGTGGAGGAGGTGGTCGTGCACCATCACTATTGGCGATGACATCTCCTCCTTGACGAAATTGCCACGTTGTGCAACTGCTACCACACCGCCTGCATCGTCACCCTCTCTTCATTCGACATGATGGCCTACAATGAGGAGTATGCTGTCACGACCACCGAGGTAATGGAAGATACAGACGTGCACCTTGGTGATCGACCATGGCACCTCCTCCTTGACAGACTTGTCGCATTGCACCACTCCTACCATGCTGCCTGCCTTGCCACCCTCACCTCAGCCAACAATATGGCATGCGACGAGGAGTCGGTGCCGCCGTGTCCACTGAGGAAACGGAGGAGGTGGCTGCTCACCTTTGTGCTCTTCGAGGACACCTCCTCCATTCAGGAATTGTCGGCTTGTGCACATGCTACCATGTCGCCCTTTCATCAGCGGAAACACTGGTTGTGCGTCGGTAAGGACGACTCGTCCTCATGCGGCACCGGATCTGAACGCCGCGGTTGTGTGTAGGGGACAACTAGTGATCTTGGATCTGAAGGACGAAAACTAGTCATCTTGGACGACAACTATATATGTAGGTGGGAACATTCAAGTCAATATTTTTTTGGATTATTATTGTTCTATTGATATATATATATATATATAAGTGTTTAGAATAATAAATTAAATTGAAAAATATATTTCAAAGAAATATGAGATATATATGCTGCTGAAAATAATGTTACAAAAATTTGTTTGTTAAAAATTATTCTGTGATGAAAAGACCATCAGACCCGAGACTTGTGGAGGATTGATCACGTCTTTTTCATATACCACTAATAAAATAGATTCGAAACAAAATAGAACACACCACCTCCTTGGCGTTGTCATGTTGTCATGGTGAATACTATATGTAATATATGTATTTGGGGGACAGAAGCAACCCAAACACTCCACGGCAGCCACGCACAAGACCAGGCACGACCTCCTCGGCGTATGTTTAGGCACGAGAGCAGTCCACGGCAGCCACGCACGAGACTAAACATGACCTCCATGGCATCTGGTTAGGTGCGCGAGCAGTCGAGATCAAGCGCTCGCGATCGATTCCATCGATCCCATACCCCGACTGATTCAATCGACCCCCTTTCAACCTAGCTGACTACCGAAGGCGACCGGCCCTCTCCTGCCTCCCCTGGAATCAGCTCCGGCAGCCGGCCCAACCATCTCGAGCCTCTTCATCGCCCCTCGATCTCCTCCCCTTTGGCTGGCCCTCTCCCTCCCCTGCTCTCACCCTCCGGCCCTCTCCTCTGTCCTTCACGGCTCCGCGAAGCGGCAGTCGACAGACTGCTAGTCCGCCTCCAGCACTGCTCCGGCCTCCACAGGGCGGCAACACCCTCCAGTGGTCCGAGTACGGCCTTCAGACGTTCTGCCATCTGCATCCATCCATAATTCCACATCGAGCCATCCAACGAGGTTTTATATCCTTCTATTTTTCTAACAAATCTAAAGAGTTTTCATTGATTGCTTGTAAATTGAAATTGAACTACTTAGTACTTATTAATATGTTATTCATTTGGTGCTTACTATGTAAACTGAAATTGTTTCCAATGTTCATCAGTCCATGCCAAATTGCCGCTGATTTACCTTTTTTATGCAATTGTGATGTAGATGAAAAAGAAGGATGTTAGACTATATCTGAGGAAAATTCTGTAGTCAAAGAAAATCTTTTGAAGCTAGAATTGTGATGTTACATTGTCTTGAGCTTAACTATTAATCCATGCGATTATCTTACTTTTGTGGTTGCCAATGAATTGTTTAGAACTGTACATTTACTTTAGAATCTTTTTTGTGTAAACCTTTCCACACACAAATTATGCAGGAAAGCTTGTTCTTGGCTATTTTTTCTATGTCTTGTAATGAGCCTGAGTGTGGTATCCCTATTGGTATGTATGTATCCCTGTTGTATTGCCTTGTGATGCTATTTATTGTAATGCAGGTACTAATGCAGCTGCTATGTTTGTTTAACATGACAGACTTTACGGAGATAGGGCAAAATTACATGAGATAAGAGCTGGATGGATAAGGAAAGAGATTCCGTTGAGTAGCAAACTGGCATGAAGAATTTCGTGAATTTTTCTTTTGATGGTGCTCGTCCAAACTCAGTTGTACCATGTTAATGTAGGAGAGTGCTCAGAGAAATAAAAAAGGATGTTCATACTCACTTGTTGTAAATTGGGATGGATCTAATCTACACTCACTGAATATACCATGGTGAACAACCGGATGAGGGCTTCATGTCTTAAGAGTCTGATAATGAAGACACTATAGATGATGGTGCTGCTGTGTGTGACTTGATCATAAGGGGAACATGCATGGAAAGTAATGTAGATCATGATGAACGTACACGAGACATTCATGTGGATGATTCCAGCAGTGATGGAAGGAACCAGGAGATAAATGCAACAACCAAGGTGTTCTTCAAACTATTGAAAGAGGCAAAAAAGAGTTGTACCCAGGTTGTGAGGATTTCATGAAGCTATCTTTCATTGTGAGGCTTTACCAAATCAAGTGCATCTCAGGGATGACCAACAAAGCATGTGACTTATTCTGCAGATGTACGCGTAGGTGCTGCCAAAGTGTCACTACATTCCTACTAATCTCGGAAAAGTAAGGAAGGTGATCCGAGATCTTGGGTTGGATTACAAGAAGATACATGCATGCATTAATGATTGTGTGTTATTTCGCAATGATCATGTTGATGCCTAACAATGCCCTGTCTATCATGCGTCCCGATGGAAATCTAGTCCTACCAGTGATGAAGACAATGCATCAAGCCTTAAATCAAATAAGCCAGTGCCATAGAAAGTTCTAAGGTATTTCCCACTCATTCCAAGACTGCAAAGGCTGTACATGACGGCAGATATGTCATCACATATGAAATGACATAAGGAGGGTCGGGTAGATGATGGCGTAAAGAGGCATCCTGCAGATTTGAAGGTCTGGAAGCATTTTGATAAGAAATATTCTATGAAATTATCAAAAGATGCTCGCAGTGTTCGGCTTGGTCTTGCTTCAGATGGATTCTACCCCTTTGGGCTCATGAATATATCACACACTACATGGCCTGTCATACTTATCCCATATAACTTGCCACCTTGGATGTGCATGAAACAAAAAAACTGATTATGTCAATGATTATTCTAGGTCCAAAGTCAGCAAGAAATAACATAGATGTGTACTTGCATGCCTTGATTGATGAACTGAATGTTCTATGGAAGGATGTTGCTTACACATATAATGCCGCAACTAAAAAAAATTCCAGATGTATGCATGCTTGTTATGGACCATCAATGACTGCCCAACTTACACAATGTTGAGTGGCTAGAGCACAAAAGGCAAGCTAGCATGCCCGTATTGCCACAAACATACAAATTTTTTGTGGCTCAAGTGTGATCAAAAGAATTGCTACATGGGACACCGACGTTTTCTGCCTAGGACCCCACAAATGGCGTCAAAACAAGTGCTTGTTCAACAACAAGACAGATAATAGAGAAGCTCTAGTGGGACTTACTGGTGAACAAGTTCTACGGAACTTGATAGCATTGAGCATGCACCGTTTGGACGGTCAAATAAGAGAAAGCGGCCGGAAACTAATAGCTGGCATAACTAGCGGAAGAAAAGTGTATTTTTCCAGCTCCCATATTAGAAGCACTTGCTCGTTAGGCACAATTTGGATGTTATGCACATTGTGAAGAACATTTGTGATAGCATTCTGACAACTTTGCTTTGGATGGATAAGAAATTAAAGGATGGTCTAAAGGGGCTCATCTTGATTTGGAGGAGTTGAAAATTAGGAAGGACCAGCATCCAAAGCCCGGTAAGCATAAGTATGAAATAAAGAAAGGTTGCTATACTTTTAAAAAGGAAGAGAAGATAATGCTCCTCAAGTTTCTGGAGAGCATTAAGTTGCCTAATGGATATGCTTCACACATTAAGAGATGTGTGGTCCTCGATCAGTACAAGATTAGTGGACTCAAAACTCATGACTGCCATGTTTTATTTCAGAAACTTCTTCCTATTGCGTTGCGCAAGCTTTTGCTAGAGAATGTTGTTAACCCATTGCTCCAGCTGAGTAAATTCTTTTCTGATTTATGCTCCAAGGAGTTAAGGGATGAATATTTGGAGAATTTGAGAAAAGTAATTCCAGAAACTCTATGTCAGCTCGAGATGATCTTTCTAGCAACATTATTTGATATTATGATGCATCTCCCAATTCATCTTGCTCAAGAGGCCCAGTTAGGAGGGCCTGTCTTGTATAGATGGATGTATCCAATGGAGCGGTACTTGCGTACGCTTAAAGGATAAGCATGTAACAAGGTTCAACCAGAAGGTTCTATTGCAGAGGGGTACATACTTGAAGAGTGCATGAGTTTTTGCAGTCGATTCCTGGATGGAATGCCGACCAAGCTAAGTCAGTCTGAACGTCATGAAGATGGAGGTACAGATCAACCACCAACAGGGATTAGCATAATGAGTACAATGGATTACTCCAAGAAAAGTTTTGTTTGCGAATCATTCTCTTTGGCTGAGATTAATAGAATGAGGCATTTAATAATAACAAACTATGAGGAAACCGCGCCATGGATTGAGTAAGGATACTTGTGTATTTATTTCACATCATGATATGCATTAATACTTTTCTTTTCAACTAACAATCATTTCTCTTTCAAGTGAAAATCTTGAGGAGCTCACAAGTACAAATTCTCCTAATCCTCAGAAGTAGCACAAGGAAGAGTTTGTTGGCTGGTTTGAGAGACAAGTAAGTTTCTTTCGCATTTTCACTAGTGTTCCTCGTAATAATGTACCAACATTGTACATTACACTCACACATATTCTATTCGATGAAACAGATCACAGAACTCCACAATGATGGGAAGGTCAGCAATCTTATTTATGCACTAGCTAAAGGACCCGATCACCTAGCTCGTGTATACAACCATACAATTTTGAATGGATATATTTTTGAAATTCCTATATAGAGCAGGATTTGAGTACACAAAATAGTGGCGTCATAGTCAAGGGCGATGCAACCACAGGCAATATTGATTATTACGGGGTGATCAAGAAAATCATATTTCTTGACTTTCCTCCTGATAAGGAGGTTGTTCTATTCCAGTGTGACTGGTTTGATGTGTCTCCTGCCAACAGAACTAAGAGTAAGGGGTATAAGAAGGACACTAAATATGGTATTATTGAAATCGACACTACTCTACACAGATTCGAGGGGTACCCTTCCATTCTAGGCCTCCAAGCTCAACATGTTTTCTGTGTGAGAGATGTGAAGAGCCCTGATTGGGCAGCTGTTATGCAAATGAATCCACACAATTTGTTTGCTCCTTCTGTTTTAAATGGTGTAGGCCTTGATGAAGTTGTTGACGATGATGAAGGTGGTAAGGCATATGTACTGGATGTCGTAGATGCAGAAATTATAGTGCGAAAGATTACAATACCTGAAGAGATCACTAGTTGGAGTAGAAATGATGATGAAGGATCCATTGTTGTTGTTTTAGTCATAAAAAATATAAACCTGTTGAGTTTGAAGATGTTCAATTCGAATCATATGATGATACAGATGATGATGAGGCTTATGTAAATGAGGACAATGTTGCTCATTTGGGACAAGAAGAATTGGATGATGACCAGGGGTTCTTTGTGTAGGCTTTAAGCTCTTGGTAAGGTGCTTTTCACATGTTTAAGCCATGAATATAAATCCTAAACTTTTTTATGGTTACCTATGAGTAGTCTCTCTCCTAAAGTTTAAACTGATGTGAAACAGGTTCAAACAAGGCGCACATGCATAATGTCATCTGTTGTGGCGAATGAGAATAGAAGCCAGTGTTCATCGCTAACAGTTTGGTGATGAAGAGAAGATAAGTGGAGACAAGAGAAGAGTAGTTGCTGATGTGTAATATCATGGATGTTTTTTAGTGTTGTTGCTATTTTGATGGTGATGCTATGTACACATCGTTGCTGAACTTGTGGTCTTTTAGTGTTGTTGCTATTTTCATTACTTTGTCTTGAACTTGGGGTCTTTTGTGTGAACAATCTATACAAGTATGGGTGCTAAAACTTGTGTGTTGTCATGTTGAAAGATGTGTTATATATATTGCTAAGATGGCTTGTTATACTACTAAAATTTTGTGTCATATGTATATATTGATGTAGTTTTGTTGATCTACTGCTGAATTCTTGGTGGAAATTAGGCCGGGATACTTGCTATTATGCAACTCAATTGGTGGCTGTTTAAATGGAGCCTGGGAGTCTTTTGTCTTGAGCAAAGGTAATGTCTAGGAGATATTTGAATTTAGCCTCGGAATGCTTGCACCTCGTCATCTCACTCACGCGGATGGAGTGGCGCCAGTTCATGGTCGTCGTCGATCATTTTCTATTGTCACCATCGGGCTGCAACTCTACAGTTTTGCTTCAAGTACAGTTAACCTCGCGGGTACACGATATCTACTACCAGGCCATTATACTATCACTACCACATACACACCCACTGGTCAGAACCTGCTTCTGCACCCTAGAGGGCGTGAGTTTGAATCCTTGCAATCCCTTGTTTTATATTTCTATCACACAATCCCTTGTTTATGGGAGAAAACACCCTATTCCCAAAATAAAATATGTATTCCTATCAGAAATAAAATTGGTATTTTTATCAGAAAAATGTGTTCTCTCCATTTATAAACTTTGTTTACTATTTTGGTTAATTAAAATTGGTGCAATTAATAAATAATTTAATTCCTTATTAAAACTTGAAAAAATCATCACTTAATATTTATAAATTTGAATATGAATTATATGTCTATAACTAAAAGAAAAATGCATAGATGTTCTATTGCTCCTTTTTTGCATCACTAGGGGATTCTTGCAATATGTTGTGCATACTACCACGATTGCGACATTTGTGGCAATATGTAATTAATAGTTATTGCAACACAATGAAGGCGAGGCAAAAAAGTCATTATATTACAACCAATACATGTTTTGTTGAAATATGAAGCCATTTTTTGCAACAATATCTGTTCCTAGCGCCTCACGTTGAAATTGTTGCAATATATGTCAGAATATTACCATAAAGATTTACTTTGTTGCAATACCTAGTCTCTATCGCATCAAAATGATTAATTCCCACAACGAAACACAACGGTTGCGATATCGCTACCATATTACGACGTTGACACAACTTGTGGCAATACACGGCTTTTATTGCAACAAAAGGAGTACCTAACGAGACGAAACAAACATGTGGCAATATGTGGGGCCTATTACCACGAACTAGAAGTTTGCAGTAATACATCATTTTATTGCAACGACAGATAGCTGTAGCAATTTTTTTTGCAATAGACCGGAATCCTTGTAGTGTTGGTAGGTGTTTGGCCCATCTAGGATCTTCTGATCCAAAAAAATCTCCAAAATTTTTCAGGACGTTTGGACTTCGTTTGGTACTGATTTTCTACGAAGTAAAAAACAAGAAAAAAACAACAACTGGCACTTGGGCAATGTCAATATGTTAGTCCCAAAAAATGATATAAAGTTGCTATAAAATGATTGTAAAACATCCAAGTTTGATAATATAACAACATGGAACAAGCAAAAATTATAGATACGTTGGAGACGTATCAACTATCCATCACCTATCCACGTGCCTACACGTTACATATACTAAATCTTGCCAAGTTACTATTGCTATTGCTACTATTGCACCTACTACAAAACCGGTACGTTCACTACTACTATTACTTTTGCTACTACTATTTGTTGTGCTACTAAATCTTTGTTGTAGAGAGATATCCTTAGTACGGTTGAATTGACAACTCAACTATCAAGGCCAATAAATATTCTTTGGCTCCCCTTGTGTTGAATCAATAAATTAGGGTGAAATAATACCCGTGAAGACTGTCGCGATCCCCTACACTTGTGGATTATCAAGACCTTTTTCTAGCACCACTGCCGGGGAGCATAGCTCTATTTATTGTATTAACTGAAGGATATCCAATTTCTACCATGAGAAATCTGAAAGTCAATAGAACTAAGATCATCCCCTCTCACACGAGAGGAGGCAAGGAACTACCATCTAGCTCTGCTTTAGATTCACCTACTATTTTGGATCAACTTTCTACACCACCACCTATTGATCGTCCTGCTATGTCACATGAACTTTATGATGCTACTTCTGAAGTTAATGATGAAACTATTGCTACACATGTTGAAACTGAACCTGTGCCACTGAATGAATTACTTTATGCTCATATTGCTAAAGCTAGAGAATTTGAGAATGCTGAAATTGAGGAAGACTTTGAATCTCCCATTACCCCTCGCTCACCTAATAGATATGAATTGCCTTTTGTACCTGAATGTTATGTTATGGATGATGAGGTAGATAGGGACATTCTTGCTTGTGAAAATAGAGATGATGTGAAGAAACTATTATGCAAACTAAACGAAAAATCTATGATGGAGAAAATGAAACGTAATCCTAAATTTCCTACTTATCCTATATTTATTCCTAATAGGAATTATGAGTTCTTTGTAGACCTTGAGTTAATTATTATAGTAGAGTTTGATCCTTTCCATGGTTACGAAATGAAACTGTTGGCGAACACCTTATGAAACTGAAGATATTGCCGCAGTGTTTACCAATGAAGAAAGGATCCGCTACTATTATATCCTTAAGATTTTTTCCTTTCTCGCTAAAAGGCGAGGCCAAGGAATGGTTTTTATCACTTACTCCTGGTTGCATATGTAGTCCCCAGTATATGCTTCAACACTTTTCTGCAAAATATTCTCCTGCTCATAAGAAACAAGTCGCCTTAAATGAAATATTTAACTTTACTAAAATTAAAGAAGAGAATCTCCCTCAAGCTTGGGGGAGGCTTCCCTGGTTACTACGAGCTTTGCCTGATTGTCCACTTGAGAGGAATGAAATACTTGATATTGTTTATAATGGACTAACTCATGCTTCTAGGGATTTCCTAGATAGTTGTGTTGTTTGTGTTTTCAGGGAAAGAACTGTTGAACAAGCTAAAGAATTATTAAATAACATAATGCAAAATGTCGATGATTGGACACTCCATGAACCACCTTCAGAATCTATTTAAAGGAAGAGAGCTATTCTATTTCTCAGTCTCGAAGATATGCAAGAAGCAAAAAGATCTATGAAGGAAAAAGGTATTAAAACTGAGGATGTCAAAAAATTACCACCTATTGAAGAAATACATGGACTTGACACCTCGACATAGGTAGTAAAGGTAAACTCCCTCCGTTCTTTAATAAAAGTGATATACCTTATACTAAGAATCCTGAACTATGCTTGGATGAATTTGATAATTACGTTGTTAAGCAAGACCACTTCAGCAATTATGTTAAGAATCAATTGCAATGTAATGCTAAAATCGCTTCGGCGACTTGATGTTTAGAATTGCGAATGACGTGAAAGGTTTATGAAAACATGCTTCTATGGTTCACACTCAACCAGACCAAGTCGCTAAATCACACAATGATTTGCATGCTGAAATGAATAATATAAATGATCATGCTATTAGAGTAGTGACTAGAGGAGGTAGAATGAATCAAGAACCTCTTTATCCTGAAGGTCATCCTAAAAGAATTGAACAATATTCTCATAAAATTAATGAAGTTACACCTAGTTCATCTAAGAAGAAGAAGAAGAAACATGATAGGAACTTCCATGCTTCTGGTGAACCTGTTATAGAAAATTCCGTTGAGAAAAACAATGAAGTTTATGTTTCTAATGCTGAGACTCAGTCTGGTAGTGAGCATACACCTAGTGATAATAAAAATGATAATAATGATGATGATGCTCATATAGATGCTCAACCAGAAAATAATAAAGAAAATGATAATGATGTGGAAATTGAACGTGCTGAGGATGTTGATAACCCACCTTCTAAAAATAAATGTTATGATAAGAGAGACTTTGTTGCTATGAAACATGGAAGGGAAATAGAGCCATGGGTTCAAAAACATGGAAGGGAAATAGAGCCATGGAAGGGAAATATTTCTCGTTTCTTTCCAGTCCTTTTATTTTCCTCGTTTCTTTAGTTGTAGCACTAAAAAGAAAACCCAAAAAGATTTCCTTTGATTTTTTGGAGCTTTCCTGTGTAAATAATTTTTCTCGTTCTTGTTTTTCCACTAGTTCCCTTGCTTGCTTAACAAAAAACAAAAACTCCAAAAATATTTCAGTGTGTTTCTCTGAATTTCTTTTCTTTTGTTGAGTTGTCAAAAGGACAAGACCACGATGAAAATGTTGTGTGGCTCTCATACGCTTTATTGATGATCTAATAGAGAGCCAATTTTACCTTGTCTTCTCCTTTGTCTTAAATTGCCCTACAGATCCCAGCTTAGTCCAGGGCATTCTTGCACTATTATTATTATCACACAGTTCGATTGTGCAAGTGAATGGCAATAATGACAATATTTGATGAAGTGATTGCGGCAAAGGGAGCTGGTATGGACTCTTTTTGTTTTCCACTTTTGTAAATATGTTTAGCCAGTTTGATCCCGATTCAGTATATCATGAGTAAACATGTTTGCGATCACAATTAGAGATTATAACATCTCATGCCATGCCTGAATAGCTAGGAGTTAATAAGTATCTATCTTGTGTGTCAACATGCATTAAAATGTTTATAATATGGTATGATAGTATGGTATTTCCCCTTAGGAAATTCAAGCGGTTTGACTTGGCCCATGTGCAAACATGTAATTGAATCAAAGCCAATATAGCTTCCATGATGTTCAAATTCAAAGTGATCGCATATCTGACTCATGCTACATCCAATGTTAATTATTCAAAATGCATGTTCATGACAGTTGTTGTCTCTAGCTAGTCGCTTCTCAACTTATTGCTAGCCTTCACCTGTACTAAGCGCAATGTTTCTTGTGCATCCAAATCCTTAAACCAAGTTATTCCACATGAGTCCACAATACCTATGTATATGCGGTATTATCCTACCGTTCCAAGTAAATTTGCATGTGCTATCTCTAAATATTCAAATAAACATACCTTTTGTGCACTCATATCGCTCATGGAGCGAAGGGGCAGTAAATATTTTCCATGCTAAGAAAGTTATTCTCAGGACGGTAGTTTGTTCGCCATCATTGCACGAGGGAGGCTGGTCATAGGGATGCCCAGTCCCACATAATTAAAATAAATTTATCAAACTCCTTGGGGTAGTTGATTGTTTGGAGGGCAACCATGGATTCAGACATCCATGGAATGTGTTTGAATGGTGAATAGGAGTAAACTTTACTATTCTGTTTGGGAACCGTAATAATGAGTTTAGCATGGAAAATGTTGAAAACCTTTGTCGTCACATTGACAAGAAAAGTGCACCGCAAAAAAATTATACTTTCATCCTTGTTTTAAGCTTCGAGCTCTGGTACCTCTGAAAATCAATGCTTCCCTTTGCAAAGGGCCTATCTATTTATTTTTATGTTGAGTCATCACCCTCTTACTAAAAGCACTAGAAACGAGAGCACTATTGTCTTTCTTATGCATTTAGTTTAGTTAATGTTGGATATGAGCATGATTGGATATTTTCTACCCCGAATTATAATGTTTAGTCGATGGTTAGATCTTAGAGGTGCTCTGCATTTATGTTTTGCAGTCTCAGAAAGGGTTAGTGAAATACCATGTCACCATATTGTATTATGAGTGTTTTGAGATATTGTTGTCATAGGAGATGTTTTATTATTGCTTTCTAGCCGGATACGTTTTGCCATGAGTTAACATAATATCTATTTTTTTGTCATGGACGTGTCTATCTATGATTTATGTTGAAAACTTGAGCACTAGCTAAGCATGTGTATACGAACGAGAACAAACGAGTTTGTAAAAGTTTTGATTATCACTTTCAGTTTACCAACTGAAATGCTTGGGGACAAGCAATGAGTTAAGCTTGGGGGAGTTGATACATCTCAAACATATCTACTTTTTGAAACACTTTTGCTCTGGTTTTGTCCTCTAATTTGCATGATTTGAATGAAACTAACCCGGACAGACACTGTTTTTAGCAAGACTACCTTGGTGTTATTTTTGTGCAGAAAAGTTCTCGAAATTGGACGAAACTTTTTGTTGATTTTTTCTGGAATATAAGGAATTTTGGAGCGAAGAACAACCCTAGGGGGTGGACCATAAGGCCAGCACGCAACTAGTTGTCCTCCCTAGGCGGTGACCAGATGACTTGTGGGGTCCTGGTGGCCCCTCCGACCCTAATTCCAACTCCATAAATTCACATCCGCGGAGAAAAATGAGAGAGAATATTTCATCGCGTTGCACGAGACGGAGCCACCGCCACATCCTGTTCTTCCTCCAGAGGACTGATCTGGAGCATGTTTTGGGCTCCGAAGAGGGGAAATCGTCGCCGTCGTCATCACCAACCCTTCTCCATCAACACCACCATGATGCTCACCACCAGGAGTGAGTAATTCCTTTGTCGTCTTGTTGGACGGTGGTGGGTTTGGAGTGAATTAATCATGAAACTGAGCTAAGTTTGATAGGGCTTGATCCCTAGTATCCACTATGTTCTGAGATTAATGTTAGTATGACTTTGCTATGCTTAATGATTGTCACTAGGTCCTGAGTGCCATGATTTTAGATCTGAACCTATTGTGTTTTCATGAATATAAGAGTGATTTGGAACCTATCTTGCAAGTTATATGTACCTATTACGTGTCATGATCCGCATACCCAAAGGTGGCAATAATTGGGATTCTTTCCGGTGATTGCCGTAGTTTGAGGAGTTCATGCATTCACCATGTGTCACTTCTTTGTTCAGGTTCTCTATTAAAAGGAGGCCTTAATATCCCTTAGTTTCCAATAGGACCCTGCTGCCACGAGAGGGTAAGATAAAAGATGTCATGTAAGTTCTTATTGCAAGCACGTATTACTATATACAGAATACATGCCTACATTACATTGATGAATTGGAGCTAATTCTGTGTCGCCCTAGTGTGTAACTGCTATATGATAAATGTCATCTAAATCGTTATACATCACCAATCCACGTGCCTACGCGTTACATATACTAAATCTTGCCAAGTTACTATTGTTATTGCTATTATCACACCTGCTACAAAACTGCTACTGTCACTACTACTGTTACTTTTGCTACTACTATTTGACGTGCTACTAAATCTTTGCCGCAGAGAGATATCATTGGTGCGGTTGAATTGACAACTCAACTGTCAAGTACAATAAATATTCTTTGGCTCCCCTCGTGTCGAATCAATAAATTAGGGTGAAATACTACCTGTGAAGATTGTCACGATCCCTTACACTTGTGGGTTATCCATCATCATCCACCATGGCCATCATAATTCCCGTTAGAGGGATGGAGTCATCAAGGGTAGGCATGTCGTCATGTAGGAGATCTTGCACCAAAGAAGAATACGCAATAGGAGTAGAGGTTAAGTTGTTAGAAATCATAGTGGCCTCACATGCCCTCTCAACTACCTCACGCACTAAGTGTTGAGAATCACTCACTCCCGCTAGGATGCCCTCACTCATATGGATGCTTGAGTCACTCAAATGGTGGTGATCACTCTCAACATTATATAGGAAGTTTGACATATTTTCGTGTATGGGGCTAGTGGTGGTCACGCTCATCCTCTCATAGGAAATTCACTCAATGTCACATATGGTGGAGTCACTCATCTCACTCATGTGGTAGTGTCTCTCCTCACATGGAAATATGGGCATCTCATCATATGTGGGTGTCGAAGAGATGTAGGTGCAAATTTCTCCATGCTCAACTCCTTGTGCAACCTCGGTTGAAGGGACAGTCCCATGCTCAACCTCCTCGTCCATAACGCGCCGAAGACTGATGTCGTAGGATGTGGCAAAACACCAATGTCCTCCAAGACTGAAGGGAACGTCCCAAGCTTGGCTTTGGTGCTCGACTCCAAGTGTGAGTCCCATATGGGCACCATCTTCATGTTGTCAAAGAGTGTCGCGCTCGCCGATGACTTGTCGATGGGAAAATCTCATGCTCGACCATCTTGTCGCCATCGTCGTGGATGAAGGCTGAAGATGGCACATCATCACTCACCTCCATGACTGAAGGGAAATTCCCATTCTCGACCATCTTTCTTGGGATGATTTCGAAGATGGAAGGGTCATCCATGCATGTTGGGGATCGCCTTGATGTTGGCATCGAAGCTTGTCCTTGTTTGTGTTCTTGGTCTTCGTGCACTTTTTTCTTGGAGGTGGCTTGCCCTTCGCAATGATGTAGATCACGAATGGGATGGTTGTCATAGCGCTCATCTCGAGGATGAGTACGTGGTCGACTTATTCTTGCATCCGATGGGTGCGCTGAAGATGTGCGACTTGAGTGTCTCCGCCTTGAAGAGGATGAAGGGGAGGAAGACTTGTAGTTGTCCAACACATGTCTAAGTTGCTCCATATGTGCGTCCAACTTATTGTCGATGTAGTATCTTTTCTGAGCTTCAGAGTGTCATATGTCAGTGGCGAGTTGCTCGAGTTTTTGGTTGATGTAGTTGTTCATGTTGATGTAGTCATCGACGCCCAGAGATGATGTGCTTTGCCTATCCATAACAAGACTCGAGCAAAGGTGAGTGGGAAATGAGATAAAAAAATACCAACATACAATTCCCAAAGTTGAGGATGTATCCCATTTCACTCAATGTGAATTGACAGAATAGTGGAATTGGTAACAGACTTGTTCACTGACACCTACAACATAAAGCTTATTGAGTGGCTTGGTTAGGACAAGTGGCACAAAATTCAAGCAAATGTTAATCCAAGATATCAAAAATGTTGAGGAAGATTCACAAAATTGCAATGCAAAGCAAATAGATCAATAGCTATAATGGCACTAGGAACACACACACACACAGACACAGACACAGACACACACACACATACACACATACACACACAGATAGATGAATGGGATCCGCGCAACCAAGGAATGAGCACAAAATGCGATAGACCTGGGAAAAGCTCGTGTTGCATGGATACTAGACAATACCTTGATTGCTCAACTGGCTAGATACACACTTGTGCACCAACCTATGAGAGTAATCATGACGTCTTCAATCCTAAGTATGCAATGTATGTATGATCAGAGAGTATGAACTATGCAAAATGGCTCGATGCTATTTCTATTGCTTACAAGCTGTTTTGTATCTCCTCTTTTGCTTAAAAGCCTTTTCTCTTACTCTTTTATCTATTTGTTTTCCTCTATGCTTGATGCTTGAACCAAGATATGAGACAAGTATGATGGATATGCATGGGTGAGAATTATGGCATAATGTAGATAGCAAGATGTTTGCACTCTAAAACTAGCTATGCGGCATAAGAGTATCCCTACATTGCACAAGTAACGTGGCCCGGAAATTCTCAACTTGATAGTCTCAATGGGTAAGGTACGCAATAGGCTCAAAGCGATCAATGCAATGGCAAGGAAATAGACGATGATGTTGTTGAGGTTACCCTCCTTGCTTACGGTTGGGGTGCCAAAAGGCGAAGTGGCCGTTGTCGATGTCGAGGCCGAGGCAATGATGAGCGGCGGTGTAGTCAATATAGCATCGTCCCTAATTAGCTGAAACACCTTAGGAAGCAGAAACCACAACTCAAAATCTCAAACAAAATTGGATTAGGATAGCGGAAGATTATGGTGGGAAGGTATGCGGAAGTAATGGTGGTGGCCTAGGAAAAGATGCCAAAATGGGAAAATTTTGATGGAGTCAAATGGTTTTGGGAGTATTTTTGTGGTATGAGGGTGTCAATAGTTATCCAACGAGCTAAAGAACGTCAAAATCGGACTCCGGACGAATTAGTTATGGCCAAAACGGTGGAAAGGCTAAAGCTAGAATCTATGCAATAACTCTGGTTAGGCCGGAAGTTCGGCGCCTAGGGTTAGAAGTTCCTGGGATGTAAAGAAAGTTTCGGGGGTCACGAGAAAGTGTGGGGGAAACCGGGGAATTTTCGTGGAAACTTCCTGGTGAGGACAGAAGTTCCGGGGTAGGGCCGGAAGTTCCGGGCAATGCTGGAAGTTTCGAGGGTCGCAAAAACTCTTTCGGGACGAATCTTAGCTTCCTGGTCTGAGAACAGGGGCGGAAAAACTCGATTTTGTGGGTCAAAATTGATGGGGGGAAGATAATTAGGGTGGATTTCATGGGGGGGGGGGGGGAAGCTAGATCTACTTGCGAAACACGAATTCCATGGATCAAACTGAACACAATCTCACAAGAACCAACAAATTGCAAAAACTTTGGTGACACTATTTTTGGTTGGGATTTTTGAATTGGGACAAAAACACACAAAATTAGGTTAGAAACGAAGGGGCTCCAAATTCGTGACAAACGTGGCTCTTGATACCAATATGATACGGGGCAAACCCGTAGGTGTCGATCTTTCATGAATTGGAGGGGGGAACCTCAAGAACACGAAGAACATGGGGATGAACGGGGAGAAGTCACAAGAGGAAACACTCAAGAAAAATTCCAATAACACATCCAGTAGACTCACGACACAGAAGATCCGCAAGGTACAAGAACAACAAAGGGAAAGAGGATACATGGTAGAGTTCATCCCAAATCCCATGGGGAGATGGGGCCTTGATATCCTGGAGTATCTTCCCTAGATATGGGCCTTGACATCCATAGGATCTTCTCACGTAGAGGGACCAACTCCAAGGGAGAAGAGTATGGAAGGAGCAATGCTCAAGTAACTATGATTTAAACCATTGCTAACCCTAAAATTGAGGAAGGGGTGGAGTATATATAGTGGTAGACACGAAGGGGTAAGTGAGGGGCGAAGTGGGTACATGGGGCCCGTGTGGCTGCACGTAGGCAGGCCTAAAGGTCCGGGCTAGGCCGGAGGTTCCGGGCAGGTTTCTTGCTATCCACAGAGTTGGCACGCCCAGGGTTGTGCTGGACGCCGTAGGCCGGAAGTTCTGGGGTGGCCAGACATTCTGGAGGCCGGAAGTTCTGGGCTGGTGGCCGGAGGTTACGGGCTTTCCAGAATCTTGTCCTCGGTTCTTCTTCCTTCTCTTCCAAGCTTCCCTCGCATATGGTGTAGTCGTACATAGGTGCTGGCACTCCTCGTCGTCATCCGTGAAGCTCTGACAATACATATGCCTGCACACGAGAGGAGTGTCAAGTAGTATACCATCCTTGAAGGGGTCAAGTGAGCATGTGTAAAGGAGATGATTCACCTTTATATATGTGGAGTATACATGGCACGTGTCATTAGGGATGAAAATGGAGCGGAAACTTTCTGCTTTTCCAGAGGAAAAATGAAAATGGAGAAGAAATATGAAAACCGAAATGAAAATTTGTAAAACGGAAGTCAAAATGGAATATTTTATGCGGAAACAGAAACAAAACGAAATAGTATTTTCCGGTGGAACAGAGGTAGAAACGACACTTACCATTTCCGCAAATATGAAATTTCCATTTTTATATAGGCCTATGGTTGTTTTGTAGCCCAACTACCAAACAACGCACAATGACACAACGATCATAATTGGTCATTTGAGTCCCAATTACCACATACGTACTCAACTAGACTCATACACAATTGTCGAGTACTACTACTAGTATACTATGCTAAGGTGCCCACATAATCATATTATTTTTAGCCATGGTAACATTTCATTATATTTTTTGTTTAATGTTTATTTCTACACGACTCAAGGGGTTATAAATTTCCGGACAATGCCCACTTATGTTTCCGTGTCCGCTCCGTATTACCTCTGTGTCTGTTTCCGGTAATATCTGTTTCCATATTCATTTTTGGGGTTCCTGTATTCTTTTTTGCTTCAGCGAAAAAATATGAAAAAAAATCTGGTAGCACCCAGTTCCATCTGTTTCAGCTCCGTTTTCATCCCTACATGTCACTTGCCAAACAGAATCTTGTCATGGTGATATCTGTAGGATGCTCCGCATCTGAAGTTGCGCTAGGTGCCTCTTACCTGCTAGCGGCCGCGAAGCAAGAGGAGAGGGAGAAGGGAAACCGTAAGTGAGGGGCCTAGCTTTATAGGAGGCCGCAGCGTCGAGCTCGGCCATCGTGGCAATGTGCGAGCACCTCTGCAACTTTTACCATGAGAGGGAGGTGGACAGCGGAGGAAGAAAAGAAGGGAGAAAGAGAGACTGCAGTTGGGTCCATGAGAGGCGTCCATGGTGGAGTACAACATGCAAGACGATGTGAGGGACTGAGAGGTGGGCTGTGGAGAAGCTAGGCTGGCCGCGTGCGCTGGCTGATAAGGGAAGATGGGCCTGCTGGGTTGCCCCATCTCTCTCCCTCTTCACCTCTCTTTTCCATTTAAAATGAACAGAAAATAACAAATAAAACACAGAGAGATTGAGAAGATTTCTGGGATGGAACAAAATTATGGTTGAGACCCTAGAATAATGCTCTATTTAGTAAAATTAGTTTCAAAATTTTTAGAGACACAAAAATATACCAAATTTGAATTGAATTCAAACTTGCTACACTTTAAAATCCAATAATGTTTTTTCAAATTGCTAGAATTTAGCGGAGGGCTTGAAGGCAATATTTAGGAGTTTTAGAAAAATGGGGAACATTTGTTTGGGCAGGAAATAATGACCACTTGCAAAGAATAAAAATAAAGAACTAGGAAGGGAAGAATTTGTTGATAGAAGTGATTTGACAGCTTGATGCGACCTGGGAGGTGATGCACATCAAAACAAAACAACAATCCATACAACGTACAACACAATGATTCCATTATGCATATGATGACATGAAGCAAATTCTATTTCAATTCAAACCAACATGACAAATCATACAAGGTACATAGAGAGAAATGGTTACAAGATTGGAAAGTTGCACTTGGGCTACTAAACATGTGGAGGGACTCGCCGTCTCTTTGGGGGATGATACTTGTGATTTGCATTGGCTTTTTCGTGAAGAGGAATGGGTTATTGCAGCACAATGTGGGTAAGTATTTCCCTAATTTATGAAACCAAGGTTTATCGAACAAATAGGAATACCAATCCTCAACCGTCTTCAGCGGGTGCACACAAAAGAGCAAACAACTTGCACCCTACGCTGGCAAGAGGGTTGTCAATCCCCTTGGTCTCGTTATTTGAAAGGAACTGAGTTGTGTAGATAATTGTAGATAATATAAATTGCAAAATAAAATAAAAGCAAGTAAATGGCAACAAGGTAATTGTCGTGGGAACGAGCCTGATAGTAGATGGTAGGGGTACGTAAGGAGAGGGCAGAGTCCTAGCTACGGCGAGGGTGTACACACGAATGTATGAGTTCACGCCCCTCTCGTGGAGGTAACAACCCTATGTCTCAGCGCTCAGGAGCTTATGTCGTGTGGAATATAGAGATTACAATGGTTGCGAACCCTTGTGCAGGAGGGGAGGGGCGGCTTATATAGAGTTTGCTGCCCCTCATAATGACCTAGCATCTAAGGGTCCGATCGTGGGGTTAAAGTCTACCATTGCTGGTAACGTACGTAATAAAAGCTATTAATGACGATTGGACTAATGTCTGCCCATTGCGATCTTCATGGTGACTCCTTGCCTTCCAGCGTCGAGTGAGAACGAGGTCTTCCGAGTGACACACGACTGCCGAGTGGAGGAAGAAGTCTCCGAGTGGATAGCCTGTCGAGTGACTTGAACGTCTCATGGAATCCAGCCGGAAGTTTATGCTTGATCTTCAAGTCCTCCAATGTAGTGTCCTTAGGTAGGGTATGTAGGCCTTGCCTAGGACCCTACCCTAGGTACATATCCTCGTAATTAGCCCCCAAATGGATCGGGGTTCGAGTGGTGAAATGGGGGTATCAATGCCAATCTCGAATTAGGGCATCAAATCTTCCGAATGATATTCGGGGTTTCAATGGAACTTGCGTCGACTGAACTCTGAGTATTGATGTCAATTCAGGATCAAGACGCCGAATCTTCCGAATGATATTCGGGGCTTCAACGAAATTTGCGGCGATTGAATTCTTCTCCATTCGCTCGGATCCATTCAGCCTTAAAAGTGTCCGAGTGGATGTTCAATGCCTATTTTGCTCCGAGTGAACTGAAAGCATCTTAGGAGGTGACGGGTCGGTCTGTCAGACCCGGATTTTGCGGGATACAAAAATTTGGGAAGCGCGCGCGTGTGCGATGATGATGCCACGATTAGGGCAAGTGGGAGCATGACACCTCGATCTCCACACCAATCATTTCGCCATGTACTGGACGCAGACTGCGGCTGGCGTGCGCGGTGATCTTGCGGGTCCACCAGTCAGCGAGGCACTCGACAGGATATAAATCTCGGAGCGCTGCGGTTCACATAGTACTATTCCCCAAACTTCCTCTCTTCCTCCGCCTCCCCTGTCTCCAGCACCTCATCTTGTTCTTCTCCGACGAGAGCCGCCGCGGCGATGACGAAGGGTACCACAGAGAAGCTGGAGCGAGCTAAGAAGGGGGTGACGAAGCTCAAGGGCAAGAAGCCCTCGACCGCTCAGTTCACTGTGTCGGCGGGATGGATGCAGGGGGACTTTCTCCCCTCCGTAGTCACTCGTGAGGACATGGAGGGCCTTGTCATCGACAGGCTCATGGCGTACGGCTCCTGGAGGCTGCCGGAGGGAGAGCGCGAGCTGGAGCCGCGCGACGGGGAGCGGGTCCTCCTTCTCTCCCATGTTGAAAGAGGTTTCTCTATGCCTCCCCACCCGTTCTGTAGAGGGTTCCTGAATTTCTTTGGCGTCCAACTACATCATCTCCCACTGAATACTGTTGCATACTTGTCTGCCTTCATTACTTTGTGCGAGTGTTTTCTGGGCTGCTCTCCCCATTGGGGGCTGTTCAAGCACATCTTTACGGTCAGATCCCAGACCGTGAAGAAAGCTCTCCCTACTGATGGGAAGACTCATGTGCTTCAGTTGTGTGGAGGTTTAGGACTTCAGAAAAGAGCCCGTAGTTCCTTCCTTGCCAGGACTTTTCCTGAGTCTGTTAGAGGCTGGCAATCGACATGGTTCTACTGCAAAGATGTAGCATCGCCCAACATGTCGACTGGCCTTCCCCCCTATACACCTAACCGTCCAGCTGTCCCCAAGTCTCTGAGGGTGACCGAAGATGAGCATGTCCAAGTGGGAATCTTGGTTGAAGCTGTGGTGCAGTTGATCCGGTGTGGAGTGACCGGCATGGATCTGTTGGAGACATTTCTCAGTCGGCGTATTCAGCCGCTCCAAGCCAGAGATCACACCATGTGGCACTATGCGGGCCCTGAGGACTCGACCAAGGCGCACCCAGAAGAGGTTCCACAAAAAACTATCGAGCAGTGGCTTCGCAGCATCACTGGAGCATGCAACAACCCTTTGGGAGCCAAGAGGATTCGAACTTACTCGGCCGAAAACCCGCTGAAGAATCTGGTGAGTTGCACGGTGTCGACTGATGTACTTGTACTATCGAGTGTACATTGACTTATGAACTGACTTTACTTGAATCATGCAGGAGTGGATGCACATGCACTCGCCCGTTCCAACGGGTACCATGTTGAAGATGGCGTAGTGAGCGAGGGTGGTAGTGTGGATGGCAACAGTCCCTCTGACTCTAAGGATGAATACGAGGACTCCGGCAAAGAGGAAGAAGTCGAGTCACCTCCCCGGCACAAAGGCCGCACCAAGTCCCGTTAGGATCCGACAGCTATTGAGGACAGGTCTCCATGCCCTAGGGAGAAGAACCCGAAGCAGAGTCGCCCTTCAACCGTTGAGTCGAGTGAGAGGCTGGCCAAGCAGCCCAAGCAAATCACGACCAAACCTCACAAGGCTCTGCCTCGCATGAGGATGGTTGTACCTGTCGTCTCCACGTAAGTATCTACTTTTTGAATTCTTTCTATCGTCTGTGACCTTGAGTTGTAGCTAACCGAGTGCTGTTTGATCCGTCAGAGCTGCTACGTCTGTAACCTCGCCTCATCGAGACGGAGGGGAGGCGATGGACATTGACACTGCTGACGCTAGCACTTCTCATAGAGGTTAATAAGTTCTTGATTCATCCGAATGGGATTCGTCACTTGCAAAAGTTAACATTGTCGGTTGATGTTGCAGAGATCATCCAGCTGGAAGACGACGAGGAACACCTAGACACTTTGCGCACCCGCACCCGAAGAGCTTCATCAGGGCAGACGCTTCAGCGTTTGACTACAAAGTCCTCCCAGGGGATGGGTGACTCAACACAAATGAGAGCTGAACCTGTAGTACCTCTGTCGAATGCCCCTCCAGCTGTCTCGACCATCGTGACATCGACTCCAACCCGACCTGCTCAGACTGCACATGCTGCCCCATCAACTACGCCGATCCCGCCTATGATGGCTTTCTCTCTGCATCGCGTCCCGGAAGATCAGACTGGAGCTGCGAAGGAGGCTATGATCCAGGCAGAGTAGATAATGCTGTGAACCAAGGAGGCGTACGAGGCCAACAAGCTGGCTTACGCTGTCAGCGCAGCCCTCCGCACTAATGTCCGAGTAAGTTCGACTATAAGTACATTTCTGATTGAATTCCTGTCTTTTCTTGAATGTACACCCAGTGGGTGCTTATTGTCCACTCGTAGAATGTTTGAAATTTCTCCACTCGAATAGGTCGGGTCGTAGTCGAGTAGGATTTGGGTCGATAGTACGCGTGGTACTAGAGTCACTCGACATGTCGAGTGCATTTTTTTTCTGACGAGCTACTCGACGGATCGAGAGTTAACCGTCTAAGTGGGGGCACTTTGAGTGCATCCACTGGGTGTAGTCCCCGAGACCACTGTCGAGTGCTTGCATCGGCAGGGGTCTTAGAGCTTGTCGTTTGCTTGATACGTTTACCTTTGGTCACACCACTCTGCAGTTACGCTGTAGGTTTCATGGAAATCATTGATGAGCCATGATATGACGCTACATAAGGATAGACTGCACTTCTCAGAGAGATGGATATTCCAATGATAGATGTTTCTGCCACTCGACTAATCGAGAATTGCCAGATCCAGTGGGGGCATGCTAAGTGCACCCACTGGGTGTAGTCCCCGAGACCGCCGTCGAGTGCTTGCATCAGTAGGGGTCTTAGAGTTTATTGTGTACGGGATACATTTTGCCTTGGATCACACCACTCCAAAGCTACCTTGTAGGTTTCATGGATATTATTGACAAACCATGATATGACGCTGCATAAGGATAGATTGAACTTCACAGAGCAGTGAGGCGCGTCACTCGACGGGGCGAGTGACGGGTGGATGTTCTGACAAGGATGACCTTGTCGAATGTTTTAATAACTAGTGGGGGCACGCTAAGTGCACCCACTGGGTGTAGTCCCCGAGGCTACTGTTAATCGTAGACGATAAGCAGTAGTCTTGAAAACTTGTCGTACGTGGAGTATTGGAGTCACTCGACATGTCGAGTGTATTTTTTTCTGACGAGTGACTCGACAGGTCGAGTGTTAACCGTCTCGGTGGGGGCACTCTAAGTGCGCCCATTGGGTGTAGTCCCCGAGACCGTTGTCGAGTGCTTGCACTGGTAGTGGTCTTAATAGAGATTGCTTTGAATTTGTTTATGGTGCACGGAGCGCCAGGGCCGCTCGACATGTCGAGTGGACTTTTTGCTTGAATTCTTCTTCCCTTGGACATGGGCTTCATGGACATCATCGGTCAACCAATATACGATGTTGTTCCAAGGTTGTAAGGCAGTCATTCGACGGCGTTCATAGACTAGTCAACCACCTTGGCATTACCTGCCAATTGAATCTCTTTCTTCTGTTGGTTTCAAAGGGCTTGTGAACTTGGGACGCAGTACAAGGATCTGGAGGATGAAAGGAACCAGTTGCGTGTGGATCTGGAAGCCTCCAACAATGCTCTGGAGCGAGCGCGTGCTGAGTTGAAGTCTCTGGGAGGTACTTACTGTTGACTTTCTGCCTTCCCATCTTCACTTTTCATGTTTTGAACCGAGTGCTCTCACTCAAACAGACGCGTGCAATGAAAACCGTCGACTCCAAGCGCGACTCAACAATGTTGTTTCTTTAGATTCCATGAAGAAAGCACTAGAGGAGAAGGACAAAACACTCGCCGATGCCCAATGGGTGGCCAAGGACAAGACCAAAGCTGTAGATCGGAAGCTGGCGGCTGCCAAGAAGCTGGAGGAGGAGAACACAAAGTTGAAGCAGGAGCGCGTGGACCTCGTCAATAGGGCCGAGTAGCTGAACAAAAGGAGCAACGGCCTGGAGAAGCACTTGGGAGAATTCTCGAGGAAGATGTATATCTTGCTCGACGGTGAGTGTTTCTTGTCGACTAAAGTTTGTAAAATCTTTGAAGGTAGTATCTCACCGATTCCCCTCCCATTCCAACTCTTCAACAGAATTCTGTGAAGACTTCGAGAAGGAGACAGAGGAGGTTGAGCCCAATCTGGATCCCACCAAGTCACCTGTCGCAGACGCACTGGCTATGAACATGCTCAGACTCAATTTCGGGCTCCAGGGCATCCAGGCATATATTGTCCGACTGAAATCTGCACTGGAGAAAATTGACAAGGAGCTATGGCCCGAGGACACACTTCTGCTTGACCTCAACTCGATGATGGCTCGCCTAAACGAACTTCCAAGTCGAGTGCAGGCGTGGAAGAAATCTGCTGCTCGCTGTGGGGCCGACGTGGCCTTATCACTCGTCAGGGTCCATTGCAGGGACGCGAGGGAAGAGAAGCTGAAGGAGCTCTGGGTGGTTAACACGAAGAAACTCCAGTTTGAGGACTTCATGGAAACCTTCATTGAAGCAGCCACCAGAATCACTGACGGTATCGACTTGGACACTTTTGTCGAGCCAGCCAGCCCATCAGATGCTTAAAAAACTTGGTCTTTGGAAGAAAAACTTTTATTCGCCTCGGTATGCTGAGTGGAATTGTATCCCTTAAAACTTCATTCAGGCCTTAGGCGTGAGCACATTTGCTTCTTTATGAAACGTTTATCCGCGATTTAACCTTTGGATTTTATTCGTATTTGGCTTTCAATTGTCCGTTCGACTGAGTTTGTTTTTAGGCTTAGGCGAAAACATGTTTGCAGCTAAGCCCCTGAGTGTGAGGACTGCTCATCACTCGACAGGGTTTTTAACTTAGGCGAAACGTGTTCGTAGCTAAGCCCTCGAGTGTGAGGATTGCTCATCACTCGGAGTAGTTTAGAACTTAGGCGAATGTCGATTCGCAGCTAACCTGTCGAGTGAATGGACTGTTATCCACCCGACAAGGTTTTTAACTTAGGCGAAACGTGTTCGCAGCTAAGCCCCCGAGTGTGAGGATTTCTCATCATTCGGAGTATTTTAGAACTTAGGCGAATGTCGATTCGTAGCTAAGCTATCGAGTGAATGGACTTCTATCCACCCGACAAGGTTTTTAACTTAGGCGAAGCGTGCTCACAGCTAAGCCCGTGAGTGTGAGGATTGCTCATCACTCGGAGTAGTTTAGAACTTAGGCGAATGTCGATTCGCAGCTAAGCTGTCGAGTGAATGGACTGTTATCCACTCGACAAGGTTTTTAACTTAGGCAAAACGTGTTCGCAGCTAAGCCCCTGAGCGTGAGGATTGCTCATCACTCGGAGTATCTTTGAACCTAAGCAAAGACGGATTCTCAAATAGGCTGTCGAGTGAATGGACTGCTATCCATCCCATAGGGTTTTTAACTTAGGCGAAAGCATGTTCGCAGCTAAGCCTCCGAGTGTGAGGATTGCTCATCACTCGGAGTATTCCCAAGAATGTAACTGTATGATTGGAACTGACCATATATATTGCAGAAATGTGAATTGCATTGATGAAGTATTCTTATTATATTGGAGGATTTTTCTGTCTCAAGTATAAAAACGCCGGAGCAGATCTGCATTCCAGGCTCGTGGCTCGTCCATCCGCTTCATGAGATTGTACAGATGATAGGCTCCATTGTTTAGCACCTTAGTGATGACGAAAGGACCTTCCCATGCAGGAGCTAGCTTGTGAGGTCGGTGTTCATTCACTCGAAGCACCAGGTCTCCCTCATGAAACGACCGACTCTTGATATTCTTTGCATGGAAGCGCCAGAGGTTCTGCTGATAGGCAGTAGTCCGGATTGGAGCCATCTCTCGTTCCTCCTCCAGAAGATCTACACCGTCCTGTCTGGCCTGTTCAGCTTCATTCTCAGAATACAACTCCACTCGAGGAGAATTATGGAACAAGTCACTCGGCAATACGGCTTCAGCGCCATAGACCAGGAAGAAAGGAGTCTGTCTAATCGATCGATTTGGAGTAGTTCTTAAGCCCCATAACATAGATGATAGCTCAGTTACCCAGGCACCAGCGACATGATCCAGGTCGCGCATGAGACAAGGCTTAAGACCTTGCAAGATGAGGCCATTGGCTCGCTCGACTTGCCCATTGGTTTGTGGGTGAGCGACAGATGCATAATCTACCCGAGTGCCCTGGGAGTTGCAGAAGTTCCTGAATTCTTTTGAGTCAAAATTAGTGTCGTTGTCTGTGATGATGTTGTGTGGAACGCCGTATCGATAAATTGTCTCCCTCATGAATGTGACCGCCGTGCGGGAGTTCAGTTTCTTGATTGGCTTCGCTTCTATCCACTTGGTGAATTTGTCGACTACTACCAGTAAGTGAGTGAATCCTCCTTTTTCGGGTCGAAAGGGGCCAACCATGTCGAGTCCCCAAAAAGCAAACGGCCAGGCAAGAGGAATTGTCTTCAGAGCAGATGCCGGCTTGTGTGACAAGTTTGCATAGAACTGGCAACCATCACAATGATCAACGATGTCTTTAGCCATCTCATTAGCTCATGGCCAGTAAAAACCAGCTCGGTATGCTTTAGCGACAATCGTCCTTGAGGACGCATGGTGGCCGCATGTTCCCGAGTGAATCTCATCTAGAATCATTCGACCTTCCTCGGGGGAAATGCAATGTTGTGTAACACCAGTTGCACTCTCTCTGAACAGCTAATCTCCCATCACAGTGAAACCCTTGGACCTACACATAATCTGTCGAGCCTCTGTTTCATCTTCAGGGATCTCTTGTCTGAGGATATAGGCAATGTAAGGCACAGTCCAATCGGGAGTGATAACTAGAATCTCCATGACCAGGTCAATCCATGTAGGGACATCGACTTCTGTCGGGTCAGTGGAACTCAAAGCTTGTGGGGGCTCTTCGGTGAAAGGATCTTCTTAAACCGAAGGAGTGTGCAAGTGCTCCAAGAACACACCGCTGGGGACAGGCCGTCGAGTGGAACCAATCTTGGATAGCTCATCGACCGCCTGATTTTTCAGTCGGGGAACATGATGAAGTTCCAAGCCTTCAGATTTCTTCTCCAACTTTCGGACTGCATTGCAGTATCCAGCCATAGCGGGGTTTCGAACATCCCACTCTTTCATCACTTGATTCACCACCAGATCTGAGTTGCCATAAACCATCAGGTACTTGACGCCGAGTGAGATAGCCATGCGCAACCCATACAAAAGTGCTTCATACTTTGCCTCATTGTTGGAGGAATCAAAGTGAATTTGCAAGACATAGCTGAGCTTGTCACCCCTAGGAGATATCAAGACAACACCAGCACCGGACCCATTCAACATTTTGGAGCCATCAAAGAACATTGACCAATGCGCCTAGTGAACTTGGATAGACTATTGCTGTTCAATCCACTCGGCCATGAAATCTGCCAATGCTTGGGACTCGATTGCTTTTTTGGCTTCGAATCTGATGTCAAAGTGTCCAAGCTCGATTGCCCATTTAGCCACTCGACTTGATGCATCTCCATTGCCGAAAATTTCAGACAAAGGAGCATCATTGACGACTAAAATCGAGTGGTCCTGGAAATAATGCGCCACCTTCTTTGCTGATAGGTAAATACCATAAACCAGCTTTTGATAGTGTGGATATGTTTGCTTTGAGGGGGACAATACTTCCGAGACATAATAAACTGGCTGCTGGACTTTATAAGCTTTACCCTCCTCTTCCCGCTCAACAGTTAGTACTATACTGACGACCTGATTTGTGGCCGCGATGTACAGGAGCAAGGGCTCTTTGCTGGCAGAAGCGGCAAGCACCGACTCGATGGAGAGCAGGGCTTTGAGCTCAACAAATGCTTCTTCGGCTTCGGGAGTCCAGTCGAACGTGTCAGACTTCTTCATCAATTGATATAAGGGTAGAGCCTTCTCACCAAGACGAAAAATGAATCGACTCAATGCTGCCTAGCAACCTGTGAGCTTCTGAACGTCGTGCACTCGCACGGGAGTCTTCATATGGGTAATGGCGCTGATTTTCTCAGGGTTGACATCAATTCCTCGCTCGGAAACGAGAAAACCAAGTAACCTGCCGCCAGGGACGCCGAAAGTACATTTGGCCGGGTTCAGCTTTATGTCGAATCGCCTCATATTGGCAAACGTCTAGGCCAAGTGAGCCGGCAAGGTCAGAACCTTTGCGGGACTTGACCACTATATCGTCCATGTATGCTATGACATTCTGAGGGATCTGTGTGAGTAAACATTTCTGAATCATGCGCATAAAAGTAGCACCGACATTCTTGAGACCAAAAGGGGGCATACAGACGGATCTGATGGTACCCAGAGTAAGCATCCAAAAACGATAAACGCTCACACCCTGCGATCGAGTCAACAATTTGATCTATGCGAGGGAGCGGAAAATGATCTTTTGGGCACACCTTGTTGAGATGTTTGAAGTCAATGCACATGCGCAACGACTTATCTTTTTTTGGCACCATCACAACATTCAAGAGCCACTCGGAGTGGTAAAATCTCCCGAATGAACTTGGCTTGCAAGAGACGGGACACTTCTTCTCCGATTGCCTTGCGCTTCTCCGTCGCTGAGCGACAGAAATGCTCCCTGACGGGTTTGGCCTTCGGATCCACTCGCAGACGGTGCTCAGCCAACTCCCTGGGAATCCCCGGCATGTCAGCAGGCTTCCATGCGAAGATATCCCAATTCTCACGGAGGAACTGGATGAGCTCGACTTCCTATTTGCTGTCGAGTGTTGATGAGATATTCGTCGGGGTGGCAGTAGGATCCGTCGGATGGATGTGTACCTTCTTCACTTCCCCTGCCGACTGAAATGCCGACTCGGAAGCCGGCTTCTTTGTGCGGAGCAAATCAGCAGGGTCGGCGTTTTTTTTGTACTCCTCCAACTCAACCATGGCCATCTGGTGATTCGTGATCTTGGAGCCTTGCTGGAGGCATTCTTCAGCCCGCTGTCGATTGCCTGTGACCGTGATCATGTCCTTAGGGCCTGGCATCTTCAACTTGAGATACACATAACATGGTCATGCCATGAAACATGCATACACGGGTCGACCCAGAATGGCATGGTAAGCACTCTTGAAATCCACGACTTCAAATGTCAACTTTTATTTTTGGAAATTTCTGTCGGTCCCGAATGTCACATCCAATGCTATCTGGCCGAGTGACTTGGCCTTCTTTCCTGGGATGACCCCGTGAGATTGCATGTTGCTTTCACTCAGACGGGACATCGGAATGCCCATCCCTTTCAGGGTATCCGCATAGAGAATGTTCAGGCTGCTGCCGTCGTCCATGAGGACCTTTCTAAGTCGAGTTCCCCCCCGGATCAACTACCAGAGCCTGTTGACCAGGAGTGGCCACATGAGCAGGATGGTCTGTCTGGTCGAATGTGATAGCATATTGGGACCACTTGAGGTAGGTGGGGGTATCCGGTACAGCAATGTTGATTTCTCTATTGATGACTTTCAGACGGCTCTTGCTCTCGACATCAGCAAAGATCACCAGTGTAGCAGTGACATCAGGGAATGTTTCTTTATCTTCATCTTAATCTCCCTTCTCAGGAGTTTTATCACTCGGCGGGTCCCCCTTGAATTGCCGGATAAGGGTCCGACACTGTTGAGTGGTGTGCTTGGGCAAAATCAGATTGCCTTCCGCATCTTTCCTCATTTGAATTACACACAGATGATCCATGATATCAGTTCCTGACTGATTTTTCCATTTCTTGGGGGCATACTGTGCTTTAGCTTTGCCCTTATTCTTTGACTGAGTTGCCAGTGCTGCCGCTTCTGCTTGAACCGGATCTTCAGCTTTTTGCTTCTGTTTGCGATTGTTACTGCCACTAGCCTCATTAAGGACCGTCTTTCCTTTGCAGCTACGGAGGCGGTCTTCTTCCTCGCCATTGGCGTATCGAGTGGCGATTTCCATCATCTTGCCGAGTGAAATATCACCCGCTCGCCCAAACTTCAGATATAGCTCTCTGTATCTTACACCGGCCTTGAACGCACAAACAGCCTGGTGTTCCGACACATTCTCCACTGTATGATGCAAAGTGGACCATCGATGAATATGATCTCTCAAAGTTTCATTGGGCTTCAGGACATAGTGGTGTAAGTCGACCAGACCGGCCGGACGTTTGCAGGTGCCCTCAAAGGTTCGGACAAACACTCGGGCAAGATCCTCCCAGCAATGTATACTGGAAGGAGCCAAACGATTCAGCCAAGCTTGAGCTGAACCATCTAACATCAAGGACAGGTGCTTCATTGCAACATTGTCATTTCCGCCACCAATTTGCACAGCCACTCGATAATCATCTAACCAAGTCTCTGGCTTTGTTTCGCTAGAAAACTTCTCGATCCCCGCTGCCAACCTGAAGTTGGGGGGGGGGGATCTCTGCAGAACGTATGGCTCTGCTGAAACACTCAGGACCATAAACCACAACTGAGCTACCATTCGGAAAATCTCTACCGTGTCCTTCCCTGTGGGCTCTGCCCCTGTCAATCCACTTCTGAACGAGGAGGTCGCGGGTGTCAAAGCCTACATTCTGCTCATCACCGAAGGAGCGCCTATCGTCCTGGGGTCGGGGTGCGTATGGACCACTCCGCAGAGGACTGGGCACTCGATGGTGGTCTTCGCGGTGAAACTGATCTCTGACCTGCTCTTCACGGAAACCTCCGCCCAACGGTGCAAGGGCGATCCAGGGATGTGTGCCGACTGAACGGTCTCTGCCTTGGGTGAATTGCTATGTATCTTGTTGTGGGACTGAGAAACTACTGAATTCTGATGCTGCGCTGCATCTAACAGTGCTCTGATATGCATCAACCCTCTTCCAACCTCTGACCGGGACGGCTGAATGGAATCCGCTATCCTAGCAGCAGCAACAACATTTAACACAGGAGTTCAATATACCTCAACGTCGTTGTGAGATCCAGTCAGAAACAGCTGTCACTGACGTCGACTGGGGCGTGGCGGGCGCTGGTGAGCGCGCTCGTCAAGTTTTGCCTGGAGTTCTTCCAAACGAATGCGCGTGGCCTCCAAAGCTTGAGCCTCGGCAGTCGCGCCAACGATGGGAGTATGAAGAACCTCCTCCTCGCGGCGCGGCTGCTCATTCGATGGCCAGCCAGCCTCGTGCCTGCCACGACCAAAGCCAGGCGGTGAACTCTGATGAGAGCGGCCATCAAGACCTCTGCCGCGGGATCACAGCTCTCACACTCGAAAGGCACGTCAGACGGATTGGAATCCGACTCGAACACACCATGAAGGGACTCGACGGGCTCGAGTCTTGCAATCTGCGGAGAAGTTTGACACGCCACTGCGTGTTTGACCCAGTGCTGAAGTCGTGAGAGGCCGGACCGCTTGCGACCGTGAACAGCGAGGGAAGCCAACGTGTAAGGAGTCGAAGGCTGACGCAGCAACACACCACACGAAATCACGCGGAAGTGCGCAGCCCTGCGGACCGGGAGCGCCTCGACATCAAGAGGCGCTTCCTGGAGCCATGCCGAATCGTCGGCGATGAAGGTGAGCGCTCCGAAATGGATCTCGTGGCCCAGAGCAAAAGCACCGCCAGAAGACATGTCGAAGGATGGAAAATGCAACCTCGCCGGAAGTCACTTAGACACCTGCCCCACGGTGGGCGCCAACTATCGTGGGAACGAGCCTGATAGTAGATGGTAGGGGTACATAAGGAGAGGGCAGAGTCCTAGCTATGGCGAGGGTGTACACATGTATGTATGAGTTCAGGCCCCTCTCGTGGAGGTAACAACCCTACGTCTCAGCGCTCAGGAGCTTATGTCGTGTGGAATATAGAGATTACAATGGTTTCTTACCCTTGTGCGGGAGGGGAGGGGCGGCTTATATAGAGTTCACTGCCCCTCATAATTACCCAGCATCTAAGGGTCCGATCATGGGGTTAAAGTCTGCCGTTACCGGTAACGTACGTAATAAAAGCTATTAATGACAATTGAACTAAAGTCTGCCCGTTGGGCTCTTGATGGTTACTCCTGGTCTTCTGGCGTCGAGTGAGAATGAGGTCTTCCGAGTGACACACGACTGCCGAGTGGAGGAAGAAGTCTCCGAGTGGATAGCCTGTCGAGTGACTTGAACGTCTCATGGAATCCAGCCGAAAGTTTATGCTTGATCTTCAAGTCCTCCAATGTAGTGTCCTTAGGTAGGGTATGTAGGCCTTGCCTAGGACCCTACCCTAGGTACATATCCTCGTTAGTAATAGTAGCATTTGTAAATATATATAAGTGAATAGATCTGGGGGCCATAGTGTTCTCTAGTGGCATCTGTCATAGAAATAGCATATGCTAGATAAATAAATCACTATTGGGCAATTGAGAGAAAAGCAAATAGTTATGCGATTTTCACAGGAATGATCAAGTGTATATAGGCATCATGTAAATAATAAAATAGGCCGACTCCTGCCCGCACCTATTACTATTACTCCACCCATCGACCGCTATCCAGCAGGCATCTAGAGTATTAACTAAAATAGAGTAATGCTTGGAGAACGATGACATGATGTAGACAAAGTAAGCTCAATCAATATGAATTAACCAAATCGTTTTATCCTTAGTATCAGCAAGACAAAGACTTATCTTGTCCCCTACTTTGTCACTGGGATATAGAAACTCGTCAGGTTGAACCTACCACAATGCACCACTCCCACCAAAGAAATATCAATCTAGTTGACCAAACTATCTCAATAGATCAAAGAGCATTACGAAGCTATAATGATCATGCAAATAAGAATCATAGTAATCAGGTTTGACTCAAATACTTTTCATGAATAATCTGAACATAAACTCACAATTCATCGGATCCCAACAAACGCACCATACGAAGGGGTTACATCGGATAGATCAAGGATAAGATGTGATGAACATTTTATTGAAGATCAAGAGAGAGAGATAGTGTGTGTGTGAGTGAGAGAGATTGCCATGTGGGTACTACCTATGGACCTTTAGGTCTATGGTGAACTACTCACACATCATCATGAGGATAGCAAGGTTGATGAAGAGGCCCTCCGTGATTGATACCCCCTTCGGACGGGTGCCGATACGGAGCTCTAGATGAGATCCCATCGGAACAGAGACTTGCAATCGCGTAAAAAGTGTTTTGGTACCTCCTCTAGGGTTGTTGGAATATTAGAGAATTTATAGGCTGGAGAGGGACGTCGGGAGAGCCACAAGGGAGCCATAACATATTAGGGTGCCCCCTGATGTGTGGTGGGGCCCTAGTGTGCCTCATGACCTCCATCCGAAGCTTCCAGGTCTCCTTTTGGTCCAGATAAAATCATCAAAAGTTTTGTGGTAATTAGACTTCGTTTTGTATTGTAAACCTGAAAAGTAAAAAACATGCAGAAAATAACAATTGGCACTGGGCACTGGGTCAATATGTGAGTGCTCAAAATATTATAAATTGGTAAGCAAATTCCCAAAAGGTATCCTGTAATGATAATATATCAACATGGAACAATAAAAAATTATAGATACGTTGGATACGTATCAGCATCCCCAAGCTTAAGTCCTGCTTGTCCTCGAGTAGGTGAATGATAAAAACAGAATTTTTGATTTGACATGCTACCCATTATGTAATCTTGTGTATGTATGCTCATTGAGAAACGATGAATAAACAAACATTAACATAGCAATATTTATAAGTATAAGAATGTTTACCCACATTCATCTTATTATATTAGCAAGACATGACTCCATCTTCACCACATCAATACAAATGTTAAGCACCAGTGTCCAAGTTAGGCAATTGGGTCGCACCTTTTCAGTATGCATCAACTTTTTATTCTTCACAAAATACATCAACGTGAACCATTGGACATAGTATGTAGGTGGAATAGAATATGATGGTAGATATCCAAGGGGTAAGAAGTGGATAATATAGTCTCACATCAACTAGGCGTACCAACGGGCTATGGAGATGCCCATCGATAGATATCAATGCAAGGAGTAGGAATTGCCATGCAAACGATGCACTAGAGCTATAAGTGTATGAAAGCTCAACTGAAGCTAAGTGGCTGTGCATCTAACTTGCTTGCTCATGAAGACCTCGGACATTTGAGGAAGCCCATCATTGAATATAAAAGCCAAGTTTATAATGGAAAGGTAATTCCCACTATCATATGGAAGTGAAAAAACAAGAGACTCTCTCTATATGAACAATATGGTGCCACTTTGAGGCACAAGTGTGGTAAAGGATAGTAGCAAAGTCCCTTCTCTCTTTTTCTCTCATTTATTTTATCTTTTTTTCATGGTGGGATTTTCTCTCTTTTTTTGCATGCCCCATATATATGTGTGTGTGTGTGTGTTTTATATGGTGGGCTCATTTGGCCTCCCCCATTTTTTTTCCGTCCGGAGTCACATCCCAACTTGTGGGGGAGTCATAGTCCCCATCATTAGTTCCTCATTGGGACAGTGCTCTAGCATGACATGCATCAAAAAAATATGAAGAACGGTGGTTTTGCCACAAATACTATGTCAGCTCTATATTATCATGCAAATAAATATGTTGATGAACGAACTAGTCATGTGAAGTGACGATGGAATTTACATAGCAATATATCTCGGAATGGCTATGGACATGCCATGATAGGTAGGTATGGTGGCTGTTTTGAGGAAGATATAATGAGGCTTATGTGCAACAGTGCGTATCATGTCACGGGGTTTGGATGCACCGACGAAAGTTGCACTAATCCTCAAGGTGAGAATGGGTTATGCACGTTACCGAAGAGGCTAGAAATATGAGCAGGTGAAAGATGCATATGTCCATGGTGTCATATTAGTAATAAATAACTCATATACTTATTGCAAAGTTTTATTAGTTTTATCAAAAATCGAAGTACTACTCGCATGCCTCGAGGGAGAAGGTTGGGAGGAGTAAACCATAGAGCACCCCAACTCGAAACAACACTAGGATTTTATAAATGCTCACACATCATCACCATGCCTCTTTAATTTTTAGATGAATAAATCTAACACCTCTTAATGTCGAAACTTCTATGAATCAATAATTGTGAACTCACACTTTTTTTCATATTACCACATTAAAGGCATAAACCCAAAATTTCTCTTGTTTTGCCACATGATGGCTTTGATTACACTCATTGAATACCTATTATTTTTGGACTAGTCTTGTGACACATGCAAATTACTATCACCATTCGTTAACTCTCAAACAAATATAAGTGAAGAACCAGAGCATATTATTTCTATAAAATCTACACGCCACTGTGCTCAAAATGATATAAGTGAAGTACTAGAGCAACTGCCAAGCTCAAAGAATATAAGTGAAGCACACACAGTATTCTAACAAATCAAGATGAAGGTGTGTCTCTCTCAAATAGGTGTGTCCAAAAAATGATAATTGTGGCAAACTGAAAGTAAAAGAAAACAAAAGCAAACGATGCTCCAAGCAAAACAGATATCATGTGATGAATAAAAGTGTAGCATCAAGTGACATACCGATGGATTGAGACGAAAGAGGGGATGCCTTCCCGGGCATACCCAAGCTTAGACGCTTCAATCTTCCTTATAATATTACCTTGGGGTGCCTTGGTAATCCCCAAGATTAGGCTCTTTCTACTCCTTATTCCGTGGTCTATCGTAATAACACCCAAAACTTGAAAACTTCAATCACACAAAACTCAACAAAAATTCGTGAGATTTGTTAGTATAAGAAACATATTGAATACTTTAGGTGCTATTATAAATTGATTATTATTTTATTTTTTCATAATAGGTACTATATTCTAATTTTTCCATGGCTTATACCCCACGATACAATAAATAGGATAACCAAAACAAGAAACTATGCAAGCAAAATAGAATCTGTTTAAAATAGAACAGTCTGTAGCAATCTGTAAAGAGCCCATACTTCAGTAACTCTAAAAATACTGAAAAATTAGGAAAACGTGGAGAATTTGCATATAAATATTGTGTAAAATTTAATATCATTAATATGCTCCAGTAAAAAAAATGAAAATTCCTGTACTGGAGTCAAAAGTTCATGTTTTGTTTCAGCACCGTTTCTACTCATCTTGTGAGTTGTCCCAAAGGTGTTACTTGAAACGAACACTAATTAAAACATAAAAACATAATCATTACAGAGTTAATAATCATGTTATCACAAAATAACATAAGGTAAAAATAAAAAAATAAAGATAACTATTTGGTTGCCTCCCAACAAGCGCTATTTTTTATGCCCCTAGCTGGGCATAATGCATAGTTTCAAGTATTATCATCTTTGAAACTACACCCATAAGTGGATCTCATGGTTGATTCATAAGGTGGTTTAATTCTCTTACTAGGTAAGTGTTCCATTATTTTCTTCAATGGGAATTGGAACCTTATGTTTCCCTGTTTCATGTCAATAATTGCACCTATAGTTTTTCAGAAAGGCCTTCAAAGTATTATGGGACAAGATGGATTGCAATCAATATCAATCACAATGAAATCTAAATGAACATAATTTTTATTTGGAATAATAGTCACATCATAGATTCTTCCCAATGGTTTCTTAATGGTAGAATCCGCAAGATGCAAGTTTAGGTAACACTCTTCAATATTAATGAGACCAAGGACATCACATCAAGTTTTAGGTATGGTTCAAACTCTAGCACCAAGGTCACACAAAGGATTGCATTAATATTTATTTATCTTTATATTGATATTAGGTTCCCACTCATCATGCAATTTTCTAGGAACAGAAACTTCAAGTTCAAGTTTCTCATCATAAGCTTTTATCATGGCTTCTACTCTATTTTCGGTTAAAGCTTTGTTTTGTTCATAAGCATTGGGTGAGGTAATAATGGATTGTAGAAAGTAGATAATTTCTACTAAATAGCATTTATCATGATTAAAGTCCTTGTAATCCAAGATAGTGGGCAAATCACTAGTTAAAGTTTTGACCTCTCCAAACCCACTTTTTTAGTTTTAGCATCAAAATCATCACCCTCCAAGAAAACATGGCGCTTATCAACTAGAGTTGACTCATATCCAGTACGTTTATCATTTATATTTAGATAAGTAAACAAATATTCAATAGGAGAAACACAAATAATTTTAAGATCTTCATCATGATTCCGGTAAAAAACAGGTGGAAGAGCTTTTTCTTGGAATTCCCACTTAGCTCTCAAGTTAATTGTCCTCTCCTTACATTCATTAATAGATATTTGGCTAGACTTAATAGTCTAATGAAAATCATGCTTGGGTGGCAAAGCTTTACTTTTAAGAGTTTCTACATCAAGAGCAATTCTATCCATGTTTTTAGCCAAAGCATCAATCACATGCAACTTTTCGTCTACCGTAGCATTGAATCCTTTTGAGAATTAATAAATTCCTTAATTGTGTTGTCTAGATCACAAGGTATACTATTAGAATTTGTAGAAGAATTTCCATAATAATTACGATAAGCATTTCCATAGTTGTTAGAGGAATTATCGGGATACGGTCTAGAATTGAAATTTCCTCCATAAGTATTGTTATTGAAAATATCTCACGAGATGAAGTTCACATAAATAACATTGGGATCAACATGAGTATTTTTACTAGCAACCATATTCATAAGAGCATCCACCTTTTCACTCAAAGCAGTGATTTCTTCGACATAATTTACCTTCTTACCAGTTGGAGCTCTTTCGGTATGCCATAGAGAATAATTTGTCATTATGTTGTACAGAAGTTTTGTCGACTCTCTTATGGTCACATCCATAAAGGTAACAACAGCGGCAGAATCTAGAACATTTCTAGACACAAAGTTTAGTCCAGCATTAAAGTTTTGGATAATCATTCACAAGTTGAAACCATGAGCAGGACAATTTATTATCATCAATTTCATTCTCTCCCAAGATTGTGCAACATGCTCTTGATCTTGATGTTTAATAATCTTTATTTGAATTTTAAGGGGGATGATCTTAGCAGGAGGAAAATACTTGGCAATGAAAGCATTATTACACTTATACCATGTTCCAATACTATTATGAGATAAAGGTGAAAACTAAGATTTAGCTTTATCTCTTAGTGAAAAAGGAAATAATTTTAATTTCACAATTTCATTATCCATATCTTTTTTCTTTTGCATATTACATAATTCAACAAAGGTATTGAGATTTGACGCGGGATCCTCATCAGGACTTCCCAAAAATTGATCTTTCAATACAAGATTTAGCAATTCAACATTAATATCAAAACCCTCCACACTAGTGGTGGGTGGTATAGGAGTACTAATGTATCAGCCGAAGTGCACCCATTGCCATCCTTCGTAATATGACATGTATAAACCTTCCAATTTTTGCCATCATGTGGTTTGAGTAGTATTTTTTTGCTTCATATCATTCATCATGGCATCATGTTCATCATATCATCACATCATCTTGTCATTAGTGCATCATACTTGCTTGGCATATGGTGTTGTGGTCGTGAGTGTGTGTGTGTGTGGTATATTTGCGCAAACTAGTTTTGAACCCGCCCACACAATTTCTCTAAACCATAACCACCTCTCCCTTTCCTAATATTGATATATGTGATGTTTTGACTTCCTTATTTCCCATAACTAAAATTCTGCTCCACTTCTAAAAATTATGTTTGGATTTGTTAGCAGTCTCTCAAATATGTTTGCAGTTAATTGACTTTTGTAACCTTAAAAAATAGAGTCCAACTTAATTAAAAGGTGTTTTATTTTGTTGCTCTAAAATGCCAACAACATTTTTATTGAACAGGGCATTATTTTGTGAGTACCAATATACATTTAGTTTTCTCAAAAAAAAAACTACCCATCTTACCTGGCCTTACTATGTTTTTCTGTTTTAAAATTAAAATCAAACCTTTTGTTTTAGGAGAGAGAGAGAGCGAGAGAGAAAGCGAGAGAGGGAGAGAGAGAGAGATCAACCGCCTGGGCCTTGGCCTCCCCCTTCCATGCCCATCCGCTCGCTCCCCGCAGCCCAGCGGCCCTGTAGATGGCCAACTGTGCCCGTGATGCCGTCTCCCTCCTGCATCTAAGATAGAGTGCCAGCTCGCCCTGCCGTGAGCTCATGGACGTCGAGGCCCCCTCCTTTTAAGCTGTGTGCATCCCTAGGGTTTCTCTCGTTCGTCCTCCACGCCGCCACCCCTATAGATGAGCCCTCCTTGTACGACCAACGCCATGAACCGGGAGCACCCGAGATCAGCCATGGGTTGATTCTCGCTGCCTTCTCCTTCATCTTCGACCGCAGGAACGTCCTTCTTGGAGTCCCTAAAAATTGTTTCAACATGCCATCTTGTGAGCTCCATTGCCATTGATCCATGCTTCCTTTCATGTTTATGTAGATAGATGAATTGTTGAACATGTTGTACACTTCCTGTACATGCCTTAATTGTGCTTTGAAACTTGTTGTAGCTCTGGTTATATGTGTTGTAAGATGACATGTTGTTGTTTGTGGACAGATTGTGTGTTGAGTCTTTTGTGACTTGTGGAGCTATACTTCATTGTTTTGCATGATCTTTGGGTCTATTGTTGACAGATTTTCATTTCCAATCCTATGGAATCCTTCGAATACCAAGGAATATCCCATGACCTTCTTCATCTTTGTATTTGTCCCCGTTAACATTCGTAACTTGTAGCGAGCGTACAGTGAGCCATGTTACTCCGTTTGCAACGTTCTGTATATGCATCTGCATCGATTTTGCATGATGCATACATATTTTTCATCTTCATGCATGTTCAACCAACTAAACATGAGGTTCTGTCTAGAATAATAAATAACTTAATATTTGAATTTTAAACATGACTAGCATAGGTTTGCCATGTTATTTGCATCAATATGTTCATGCATCATCTTGGTTGCGTATTGCACTTGGTTGTTATGTTTATTGGTGTTGTTTCTATTTGGGTAGACCCGAGTGACGAGCCCGAATACGAGGATCCCGGAGAGAACGTCTACGAGGACCCAGCTCTATGTCCCCCTGAAGAACCAACATGCAAGATGACCGCACCCAGATCCCAACTCTATTTTCCTTTGCTAGTTGTCTCACTCTTATCGTCCACTACCTAGCAAACCCTTGTTTGGCAAAGTTACCGCAGATCGTCCCCTCTTATAGCATTCTTAGATGGAGGTGCAGGTTGTTTCCATGTGATAACATGGATATCTAGAGATATCACAATATTTGTTGCTATTTAATTTAATGCACCTATATATCTTGGTAAAGGTGGAAGGCTTGGCCTTTTGCCCTGTGTTTTGTTCCACTTTTGCTGCCATACTTACTTGCTACTTGTATTATGTTCCATATTTTGCGCTCCTAACATGCTCGGGGTTGTTATCGGGACCCCCTGGACTATTAGTTTTAGATTAAAGCTTGTGTGGCAAGACCCAACATTGGTACTATTTGCTTAACAACCTAACTAAAAATGCATAGGGCTTAGCTACCCCATGGATAATTAATGAACAACCCGGGCTCGAGCTCCTCATGAGTGTTGGTCCAAACTAGAGTCGTGTGTTGGGCCAACCCGGGGCAACTCGGGAGATTTCTATCAGGGCACCATACGTTGCACTCATCCGACCGTGTCCTGAGAACAAGATAAGTGGCTCCTATCGGCTTCGTCGACACGTCGGGCAGTCTTGCTGGACTTGTTTTACCTTTCTGGAATGTATTGTGCATGGAATTCCGAGGATACTTTGGGCTAACCCGAGGTCGAGGTGTTCCAATGGAATTTCCGATGATATGACGGGTTTTCCATGGTCGAGGTTATTCCAGTGTGGCGTGTCGTTAGTTTGTGAAGGATGAGTTGGAGCACCCCTGCAGGGTTAAATCTTTTGTAAAGTCGTGCCTGCGGTTATGTCGCAACTTGGAAATTCGTTTAACACGCGGTTATGGAAAAGTTAAAGTAAACTCAAATAAAATACACCAACCTTGTGCGTAACCATGATTGTGTCTGCTCGTGAATATGAACCGAGAGAGAACACAGTGGGGTTATGATTAACGTAAGTAGGTGTTCAGGATCACTTAGTGACCATACTAGTTTACGTATGTTACGCGTAGGCCACCATATTTACTTCTTGTTTCGTAAGTTAGCCACTCAAACATATCCTTAGATGCTTGCAGCAACCTCACCACTTAACCTTCCTCACCCAAAAGGGCTTACATAGTTTTGGTACTCGGGTTACATGATTGTTGACGTCCTATGGCTCACAGATTACGACACTACATGTATAGGTATCGATGATGTCTATCCTCTTTAGGTGTCCCAGCTCCAGTGTGAGTTTGATGAAGAACGTGGCTAGATGTATGTTATGTATACCTATGAGTAGAGAGGCAACATGGTCGTTTTCCTGGGCTAGCGAGGCAGTCTCATTGTGTCTTTTATCGTTTGTTTTCATCCATAGACAGACCCTGCTTTATGGATGATTGTATGAATGTTTATGCGACATTGTAATTTAGCATGTCGCGAGTGTAAGCTAATCTCTTATACTCTTCTCTTCATTAAATGTATGCGATGATTCTGTACTTGCGAAACGTCTAGATGCGCTTCTATCCCCTTATAGGTCCTCGTGTCTTAATTGGGATAGAACCGCATCTTGGTCGTTACAAGTTGGTAATCAGAGCCATACCGACCATAGGAACCCCTTGCTTGATCAAACCTGGCTGAGTCGAGTCTAGTGAAAAACTATTTTGAGTCTAGTTATATCGGAGAGTAGGTTTCTTTTACTCCTCTTCTATACTTTGGTGAGGTATTTGACTTAGGAATTTTGATTCTATTCCTTTTCTCGCTCAATTTTTTTTAGGATCAAGTGGGTATTTTGGAAACTATATGACGCCGATGTGAAGGAATTATGTTCTTGGTGCCTCCTGTTATTGAGGAGTAGAGCTCTGAGGGATTCTTGCCACATCGTTATCATTCGGTTTCCTTAGTATCTCAGGACGGAGGATGTCCGAAATTGCTTCAATACTATTTGTGGCGAGAGGAGTTTGGCGTCACCCATTATTGGGGAGAACGTCGAGATGTACTGCCATGTTTGGTATCGTTGTGATTATGAGGGTACGAGATAGATGAGATTCCGAAGCCTCTGGGTGCGTGTTGACGGATGTGATATTTGGAGAGTAGTATTACTGCTGGAGTTGAGTGATGGATTGAACTCCGTGTATCCGTGGACCCGATTGCATAACCAAAGATTTCAGAAGTTCTTAGGTGGGAATTCAAGTAGTTACGTAGGATCTTCTTTCTTCAGATGTATCAGGGTTTATACATTTGTTCCGAGCACATCTTGGCTCAATACCTTGTTGTGATTATTCAAGTGGCTTCAAAATCTGATGATGTTATCACGAGCCCGAAGAAGGCATTCTTACTAATTTTCAGTTTGAATGCAATTGATGATATTCCTTTGCAAATTTCTTTCAAGACATTTGATTCAGCTTATTTCAATCATCTTTCTCAATGGTGTGCTGATGTTCTTTTCCATCTTCAAGATGGCTCCAGCAACTCGTGGGAATCAAGGTCGTGATGATGGGGATGAGTCTAACTCCCCACCACCCCCACCTCCTCCTCAAGAAGCTTGGCAAGTTGTGATGGCCACAAGTAATGCGAATACTCTAATGCTGCTCACGTTGTTGCAAGAGAGGGATCAGGGACAACAAGGTCATCAAGGGAATTTATAGAATAAGCCCCAGTTCGCGACTCGCAACCAGTTCCTCGCAAACCAACCCAAGTCGTTCACTTGTTGTGAGCAGCCTCTATATGTGGATGATTGGCTCCGCGACATGAACAAGCATTTTGAGAGCAACAATGTTAGGCCACATGACTATGTCAGGTTCGCAACCTTCCAGCTCAAAGGTCAGGCAGCAGATTGGTGGCAGGAGTACAAGGATTCCAGGGGTCATCGTGCTATCCACTGGGATGATTTCTGTCGTGACTTCAGAGCTCATCATATCCCGACAAGCTTTGTCGAGGAGATGCGTTAGAAGTTCAGCAATTTGAAGCAAGGAAGCAAGTATGTCTATCAGTATAGCATTGAGTTCCAGAATTTTGTATGCTATGCTAAGCAAGATGTTCCTAATGACAAGTGCAAGATTTATCAGTTCAAAGGTGGTCTCAACGATGAACTTTAGTAGGGTCTAGTCCTACATGAGCCTCGTGAGTGTGATCACTTCTACAACATGGCTCTAAAGTGAGAGGCATCGTAGCTCAGGTTGGAGAACTCAAGGAAGCGATCCAGGGAATCCAACTCTTCTTTGTCCAGCTCTTAGATTGTTTCGAAGCAGCAGAAGTATTCAGTTCCTTCTCCTCCTCCATTTCGTCCTCATCAGTAGTAGAAGCAGCACGGTGGTCGTGTTCTTTCCCACCCACCCAACCCAGGATTTCGAAGAGGCCCCATGCACCCAAGTCAGCAAATGCTCCTCCTCCAGGCAACTTCCGTCCGCTCTTAGAGGTTACTTGTCACAAGTGTGGTCAGAAGGGTCACTACTCAAACAAGTGCAACTCCCAGCGGCGTCTTCCGCCTCCTCCTCTAGTCAGACCTCCAGTCAATACTATGGGGAGGCACAACCCCAAGTCAACAAGAGTGAACATGGTCAATGCAGCTGAAGTAGAGAATTCTTCTCAAGTGATAATGGGTAATCTCTTGGTTAATTCTATTTCTGCAAAAGTTTTGTTTGACACTGGTGCATTGCATTGTTTCATGTCAAATCCATTTTTTTGTCAAGTATGAGTTCGATTATAAAGATTTTCCTAGGTCCTTGTCTGTTGTTTCTCCTGGTAAAATGTTGAACTCCAAGCGCATTTTACTAGATGTCTCTATCAAAATGGGCAGCTATTACTTTCTGGCATCTCCAATTATGCTCGGCAATTCTAATATTGATCTTATTCTTGGCATGGATTTACTGGCGATAAACAAGGCTTATGTTGATTGTGAAGCCAAAGAAGTCAAACTGACTCATCCTTCTGAAGACGTGATCATTTTCGCGGCTCGCGATGATACGATTCGTCTCTTTTCTCTCAATGAGAAGGGGGAATTTCAGCCACTTCCCAGATTCTGGTTGTTTGTGAGTTTGAAGATGTCTTTCCAGAAGAATTGCCAGGAATGCTTCCTCACCAGCCAGTAGAGTTTGTGATTGAACTCAAGCCTGGAACTGAAGTGGTGTGAAGGCGTCCTTATAAGCTTGGCCTCGAAGAGCTGAAAGAGTTGAAGAAGCAGCTAGATGAACAAGAACGTCTAGGTCTGATCAGTCCAATTTCTTCACCATGAGGTTGTGGTGTTCTGCTTGTTAAGAAGAAGGATGGCACAAACCGACTTTGTGTTGATTACCGTCCTTTGAATAAGAAGACAAGCAGGAACAAGTACCCACTTCCCAACATCAATGAGTTGTTTGAGACATTGAAAGGGGCCAAGATTTTCTCAAAGCTAGATCTTCGCATGGGCTATCATCATATCCGCATTCGTGAAGAAGATATTCCAAAGACTCCTTTTAGGACGAGTTTTGGCTCTTATGAGTACACTGTCATGTCCTTTGATCTCTCAAATGCACCTCCGACCTTCTCCAGATTGATGAACTTCGTCTTGTCTCCCTATAGAAATGAGTTCGTCTTGGTGTATCTGGATGACATTGTTGTGTTCTCAGAGACAAAAGAAGAGCATGTAGAGCATCTCTCACTTGTTCTTGGCAAGTTAAGAGAGCATCGACTTTATCATAAGTTCTTGAAGTGTGAGTTTTGGCTAAATGAAATGGGTTACCTTGGGCACATCATCTCTGCCAAGCGCATCAAGGTGCACCCTGAGAAAGTTGAGGCCATCTTGAAGTGGGAGCCTCCTCAGATTGTCAAGCAGCTTAGTATCCTTGGGCTTGCAAGTTACTGTAAAAGATTCGTGGAGAACTTCTCACAAATTGCTAAGCCTCTATCCAACCTCCTCCAGAAGAATGTCAAGTATGTGTGGTCTCCCGAGTGTGATGTGGCATTCAATAAACTCAAGGAGAAGCTGAATTCATCTCCAGTTCTTGTTCCTCCCGAGCAATCCAAGCCTTTCCAAGTGTTTTCTGATGCTTCGCTTCAAGGTCTTGGTGGCGTTCTTATGCAATATAAGAAGGTTCTTGTTTATACCTCGCGTCAGCTGAAGCCCAGCGACAAGGAACTACCCCACTCATGATCTTGAGTTGGCGGCAGTTGTTCATGCTCTAATGACTTGTAGGCATCTATTGTTGGGAAGAACAGTTGAGATGTTCACCGACCACAAGAGCTTGAAGTACATTTTCACTCAACCGAATCTCAATCTTTGGCAAACGCGTTGGGTGGAAATGATTGAGGTGTAAAATTCGAGCATTGAATATACTCCTGGAAAAGCAAACGTCTTTCTAGACGCGCTCAGCCGAAAGGCGCACGCCAATAGTCTTATCCTCAAGCCTCTTCAACCCGAGCTTTGTGAATATTTCTGCAAGCTCAATTTTCAAATTGTTCCTCAAGGGTTTCTTGCCAATCTTCAAGTCTCTCCAACTTTTCAAGATCGGATTCACCAAGCTTAGATTCTTGATTCTATGGTGAAGAAAGTGAAGAAAAGTGTGACCAAGAGAAATCCAAAGTGTAAGTGCTTCCGTGTTGATGACAAAGAGATACCATATTCTTCGAGGACTGTCTGGTGGTTCCAAAAGGTTAAATCATCAAGGTTATCATCGATGAAGCACATAATTCCCTCCTCTCAATCCATCCACGAAGTTCCAAAATGTATCAGGACCTCAAGCAAACCTTCTGGTGGACTCGTATGAAACGCGAGATTGCTCAGTTCATGAACGAGTGTGATGTTTGTCGAAGAGTGAAGGCAGAACATCAACATTCAACAGGTCTCCTTTAGCCTTTGCACATTCCAGAGTGGAAATTCGATCATGTTGAGATGGATTTCGTCACTGGGTTTCCCAAGTCCAAGAGAGGGAACGATTCCATCTTTGTGGTTATTGACAATCTCACCAAGGTTGCCCATTTCCTTCCGGTCAAAGATTCTATCTCGAAAGCTCAGATAACAGAGTTGTACACTTCAAGGATAGTTTCTTTGCACGGTATTCCTCAACTCATTTCCTCAGATCGTGGAAGCCTCTTCACTTCCAAGTTCTGGGATTCCTTCCAGACTACAATGGGTACCAAGATCCATTTCAGTACATCTTTCCATCCTCAGACTAGTGGTCATGTTGGGAGAGTCAATCGAATCCTTGAAGATATGCTTAGTGCTTGTGTGATTTATTTCGACATGAAGTGGGAAGACAGCCTCCCGTTTGCTGAGTTTTCATACAACAACAGTTTCCAAGTAAGTTCGGGCAAGGCCCTATTCAAGATTCTCTACGGCAGGAAATACTGCACCCCGCTCAATTGGTCTAAAACCAGCAAGAATCAAATTCTTGGGAATGACATGATCACTAAAGCAGAAGAAATGTGTCGTGTCATTCGTGAAAATCTCAAACCATCTCAATCCCATCAGAAGAGCTATTATGATAACAAACATTGCGGTGTGTCCATTCAGATCGATGATTTTGTCTATCTCGGAGTGTCTCCCATGAAGTGCACTCAGTGCTTTGGCATCAAAGGAAAACTCGCTCCTTGCTTTGTGGGTCCTTTCAAGATTGAGGGCAAGACGGGAGACCTTGTCTATCAACTCGAGCTTCCTCTCTATTTCTCAAATGTGCATGATGTGTTTCATGTCTCTCAGCTCTGGAAGTGCTTCAAGACCCCCGAGCGTACCGTTGACTTCTAAGACATTGATTTCCAAGAAGACATATCCTATCATGAGCATCCAGTTGTTATCCTAGAAGAGACTGAGCGTAAGACTTGCAACAAGTCAATCAAGTTTCTTAAGGTGAACTGGTGTCATCACTCCGACAAAGAAGCCACTTGGGAACGTGAGCATCTTCTCCCTTTAGAATTTCCTGAATTCTTTCGTTCTTAGAACTCAGGACGAGATCCTCGTGTAGTGGCGGAGAGTTGTAATAGCCCATGTGCATTATCTGCCATCCTTTGTAATATGCCATGTATGAACCTTGCAAGTTTTGCCATCATGTCGTTTGAGTAATATTTTTGGCTTCATATCATTCATCATGGCATCATGTTCATCATATCATCACATCATCTTGTCATTAGTGCATCATACTTGCTTGGCATATGGTGTTGTGGTTGTGAGTGTGTGTGTGTGTGGTATGTGTGTGCAAACTAGTTTTGAACCATAACCCTTCTCCCTTTTCCTAATATTGATATATGTGATGTTTTTTACTTCCTTATTTCCCATAACTAAAATGTTGCTCCACTTCTAAAAATTCTTTTTGGATTTGTTAGCAGTCTCTCAAATATGTTTGCAGTTAATTAACTTTTGTAACCTTGCAAAACAGAGTCAAATTTAATTAAAAGTTGTTTTATTTTGTTGCTCTGAAATGGCAACTACATTTTTATTGAATCGTGCATTATTTTGTGAGTACCAATATACATTTAGTTTTCTCAAAAAAAACTACCCATCTTACATGGCCTTACTATGTTTTTCTGTTTTAAAATTAACATCAAACTTTTTGTTTCAAAGAGAGAGAGAGAGAGAGAGAGAGATCAGCCGATTGAGCCTTGGCCTCCCCCTTCTAGGCCCATCTGCTCGCTCCCCACAGCCCAGCGGCCCCACAGACGGCCAATTGCCCCCTGGCGCTGTCTCCCACCTGTGTGTGAGATAGAGCGCCGGCTCGCCCTGCCGTGAGCTCACGGACATCGACGCGCAAGCTGGCTCCCTCCTTTTAAGCCGCGTGCATCCTTAGGGTTTCTCTCGTTCCATTTTCCCCTTCCTGTATGCCGCCACCCCTGTAGGTGAGCCCTCCTCATCCCGCCAACACCAGGAACCGGGAGCACCCGAGCCCAGCCTTGGGTTTATTCTAGCTACCTTCCCCTTTGCCTTCGACTACGGGAACATCCTTCTCGGAGTTGCTGGATCTTCATCAACCTCGCTGGACACGCAAGGGCCCCCAGATCTTCCTCCACGACATCGACTCCTTCCTCTTCGTTTCAGTTCAGAAGCGCGTCGGACTTCAAAGACTTGTCACCGTCACCCCGTTGGGACTCGGGCCCCCTCTCCATGTCCTAGGTAGGGAAGGTATTCCCTTGCTTGCCTTTCGGACATTCGAAGTGCTTGTAGTATCACATGCACATCGATCCATCTGTGCCAACTTCGCGTCCCCAAGGCTCTATTAAGCTCGAAGCTTGGCATGTGTGCTTTGTGTTGCGTGCATGGACGTGGTCCTCTCGAATCCGGCCTTGTTCCTCATGGTACATCATGCAATAACCCCCACAGCCTCGTAGCCATACGCTCGCATTGCCGCCGCGCTCCCCTGCAGCTCGCTTCACATCGTGCCCTGCACATTTCTTCAGTTTCGTCAGATTAGAGCGTGGCAGGGTCGGATCAAACGAAGATGAACCCTCCTCGTAGTAGTAGCCGTGTCGTGGCCGGCTGGTTCGACTGAACCAGTTCGACCAGAGGGTCATGGGTTCGAACCCTGACTCCCCCGTTTTCTTTTCTGATTTTTCCCCGAGCCTCACAGTGGGCCCTAGGCCCACATGTCATACCATAGGGCCCCTGGCTCACTGGCAGGTAGGCCACTTTTTCTTGTATTTTGTTTTTTCGTGTTTGGTGATTTCTGTGAATATTTCCTTCTAGTTTTGTCTGTTTCCTAATCTGTCAATGTTCCTACGACATGAAAAATCTGACATATGAGTGACTATAAGTGAATTGCTTATTTTGTAATTGCATTAATGTGAGATTTATCAATAGTAGTATAGACATGTGACATATGGTTTTGGGGTAGAAAAATTCAGTGAATCCATTGGTGTGGTTGGTTTTGTCATTTAGACATGTGTGCCAAAATGTTATTTTGTGATATTATGCCATTTTGTCTTTTTCCCATGATTTAATCCTTGCAATATATGTTTAACTTGCCAACAGGCTATATGCTCATTTGTGTATGTGTTAGCCCCTGGTATTTTTGCATGCCATCATAGGTCATTATATGGGTGGCTTTCTTGATGTCAACATTCCACTAACATTCTGTTTTCACATGCCCAAATATTTCCAAGTATTGAAATCTGCTATTTTGTTGCCATGTTGTCTAGATGATTCCCATGTATATGTTGCTCCTTTGGAGTTGGCACAATGGCATGAATTGTTGGGCTTGTCATCCTCTGTAGATGTGTGCAAATAACTTGTGGATTAGACCATTGCATCTTATACAAATGTGTTGCCAACATGCTATTTTGTTAACAAGTGCCATGTTTGCCCCTTGTTAAATTTCACAAAGTCCGTGATTTTCTATTTTCAATATGTAATATTGTGAGTATGAAAGCCATTGATATATGCATTTTCTGATGTTGACATAATGTAATTAGTTGTAGTACATGTTGTCCTCTATCACCCTGCTAATTTTCATGTCATGAGATGCCCTCTAGCCTATATAATTGTTGCTGTAAAGATGCTATCATGTTAACTCAGAATTTGTAAAACTAGAATTTTTACAAAGTCCCTAAAACTATTTCAACATGCCATATTGTGAGATCCATTGCCGTTGATCCATGCTTCCTTTCATGTTTATGTAGCTAGAAGAATTGTTGAGAATGTTGTATACTTCTTGTACATGCCTTGGTTGTGATTTCAAAATTGATGTAGCTCTGGTTATATGTGTTACAAGATGACATGTTGTTGTTTGTGGACAAATTGTGTGTTGAGTATTTTCTGACTTGTGGGAGCTATACTCAATTATTTTGCATGATATTTGGTTCTATTCTTGCTAGATTTTCATTTCCAATCTAGTGACATCCTTGGAATACCAAGGAATATCCCATGGCCTTCTTCATCTTTGTATTTTTCGCCGTTAATGTTCGGAACTTGCCATAAGCGTACCGTGAGCTACGTTACTCCGTTTGCAACATTCTACATATGATTTGCATCGATTTTGCATGATGCATCCATATTTTTCATGTTCATGCATGTTCAACCAACTAAACATGAGGTTCTATCTAGAATACTAAATGACTTAATATTTGCATGTGAAACATGACTAGCATAGGTTTGCCATGTTATTTACATCAATATGATCATGCATCATCTTGGTTGCGCATTGCACTTGGTTGTTATTTTTATTGGTGCTATTTCTATTTGGGTAGAACCGAGTGACGATCCCGAGTACGAGGATCCCGAAGAGAACGTCTACGGGGACCCAGCTCTGTATCCCATTGAAGAACCAACAGGCAAGATGACCGTACCCGGATCCTGACACTATTTTTGCTTTGCTAGTTATATTTATCTTATCGTTATGTTTTGTTACCTACCACTTACATGTCAAGCCTCCTAAATTGCCATGAAAGCCTCTAACCCCTCCACTACTTAGCAAACCCTTGTTTGGCTAAGTTACTGTTGCTCATCCCCTCTTATAGCATTCTTAGATGTAGGTGCAGGTTGTTTCCATGTGATAACATGTATATATGGAGATATCACAATATTTATTGCTATTTAATTTAATGCACCTATATATCTTGGTAAAGGTGGAAGGCTTGGCCTGTTACCAGGTGTTTTGTTCCACTTCTACCACCATAATTACTTGTTACCGGTGTTATCTTCCATATTTTGTGCTCCTAACATGCTCGGGGTTGTTATGGGGACCGCCTTGACTATTAGTTTTAGATTAAAGATTGTCTGGCAAGACCCAACATTGGTACTATTTGCTTAACAACCTAACTAAAAATGCATAGGGCTTAACTACCCCGTGGATAATTAATCAACAACCCGGGCCAGTGCTCCTCATGAGTGTTGGTCCAAACTAGAGTCGTGTGTGGGGCCAACCCGGGGCAACTCAGGAGATTTCTATCAGGCCACCGTACGCAACGCTCATTTGGCCGTGTCCTGAGAATGAGATACGTAGCTCCTATCGGGTTCGTCAAAACGTCGGGCGGTCTTGCTGGACTTCTTTTACCTATAGCGAATGTCTTGTGCGTGGAATTATGAGGATACTTTGGGATATCCATAGGTTGAGGTGTTCCAACGGAATTTCCGAGGAGATCACGGGTTATCCGCGATCGAGGTTATCCAACGCGACGTGTGGTTAGTTTGTGATGGATGTGTTGGAGCACCCTTGCAGGGTTAAATCTTTCGGAAAGTCATGCCCGTAGTTACGTGGCAACTTGGAATTTTTTTAACACCTGGTTATAGAAAAGTTGAAGTAAACTCAATTAAAATACACCAACCGTGTGCGTAACTATGATTGTGTCTTCTCGTGAATATGAACCGAGAGAGAACATGGTGGGGTTATGACTGACATAAGTAGGTGTTCGGGATCACTTAGTGATCATACTAGTTCATGCCCGTAACGCGTAGGCCACCATATTTACTTATTGTTTCATAAGTTAGCGACTCAAATATATGCTTAGATGCTTGCTGCAACCTCACTGCTTAACCTTCCTCACCCAAAAGGGTTACATAGTTTCGGTAGCCGGGTTACAAGAATACTGAGTCCCCATGGCTCATAGATTACAGCACTACAGGTACAGGAACCGATGGTGTCTATCCTGTTGAGGCGTCCCAGCTCTGGTGGGAGTTTGATGAAGAATGTGGTCGGATGTATGTTACGTATCTCGATGAGTAGAGAGGCAACATGGTCGTGTTCCTGGGCTAGCAAGGCAGTCTCATCGTGTCTTTTATCGTTTGTTTTCGTCTGTAGCCGGACCCTGCTTTATGGATGAATGTATTAATGTTTATGTGACATTGTAATTTAGCATGTGGTGAGTGTAAGACAATCTATTATACTCTTCTCTTCATTAAATGTATGCGATGATTCTGTACTTTCGAAACCTCTAGATGGGCTTCTATCCCCTTAGAGGTCCTCACGCCTTAATTGGGATAGAACCGGATCTTGGTTCTTACAACTAATAAAATCATTATTAGTAGTATTTGAGAAGTCACACAACCTAGAAGTATCTTGAGACATGGTGACCAAACAAACAAAGCAACAAGCGAGATAATTAAACTAGCAAGTAAAGCAAGCAAAGAAGTAAACTAGTACCTAGCAAAGATAAATATTTTTGTATTTTTGATTTTTATGAGACAAACTAAATATAACAGCAAATAAAAAGAAGAACAAGTCAATGATAATTTGTGCAAAGTTTGTTGATCGTTGGTGATGGTATTCCTTGGCAACGACGCCACAAATCCTTCCCGATATTTGTGATTTGCGTTGGGTTTTTCATGAAGAGGAACAGGTTATTGCAACACAATGTGGGTAAGTATTGCCCTCAGTTATGAAACCAAGGTTTATCGAACCAATAGGAATACCAATCCTCAACCATCTTTAGCACTCCACACAAAAGAGCAAAGAACTTGCACCCAACGTTGGCAAGAGGGTTTGCAATCCCCCTGGTCTCGTTATTTGCAAGCAAGTGGGTTGTCTATATAATTGTAGATAATCATTGCAAAATAACATAAAATAAAGTAAATGGAATCAAGGTAATAGTAGTGTTTGTAAATATATAAGTGAATAGACCAGGGGGTGTAGTGTTCTCTAGTGGTATCTCTCATAGAAATAGCATATGGTGGGTAAAAAAATTACTGTTGGGCAATTGATAGAAAAGCGAATAGTTATGCGATTTTCACGGCAATGATCATGTGTATATAGGCATCACGTCCATAAGGTAATAGGAAGACTCCTGCCTGCACCTATTAATATTACTCAACTCATCTACCGCTAATCAACATGCATCTAGAGTATTAAGTAAAGGGTTTTTTACATCTGTGCCCCTCGTTCCTTATACGTACTCATCCATCCGCACGCTCTTACAATTAGCTCACTTTTCCCGACTCTCTTGTCCACAACCCTCATGAAAGGTCACAACAGAAGATGCCTTCGGGTCAATGGTTTGACCGTTAACTCTGATTAGTGGGGCCACATCATAATGGCAACTCCAAATCGTACGCCCACGTCTGCTTGGGGCAAAACGGACAGACGTGCCAGCACTCGTGGTGGCGTCCAACCTACCCCCACCGCCCAAAGTAAATGCGCACGCGCGGTGGGGCCCGAGCATAAGCCACCCACCTTTGTGTTGTCATCCTTCTTTAAATGGAAACCCGTGGACCGGCCAATAACACTCCACACAGTAGCTTCTGCTTCCAAAGTCAATCATCCCCCCTCCACCCCCGACAGTTTCTGGAAAACCTAGCCCTCCGCCTTCGCCATGACCCGGCCATGGTCCGAGAAGGGGAAGCACGGCCATGAGGCCGGCTCATCCTCTGGTAGGCGCCGCTCAGGTCGCTCTAGGAGCCCACCACACCACCACCACTGCCGCTTGCTCTGTTCGCTCCGGCCGCTTCGCCCGCTTCGCCCGCATTTGCCATCGGTCTGCTGGCCGCCCTGCAGCGCACATGCCCATACATAGGCATAGAAATATGATGAAGATACTAGGAGAAGGCCACGCCATTGCCATGGGGAGATGCCCACCTCCAGAACAACTGGCATCTGTCTGAGGATCGGGTTCCTATCCCCCGGTGCCGATGAGCGGCCGCGCTAGCCTCGAGGAGATCAACCGATGCCGCGCGCGGCTCCCTCTGGATCTCCTCCATGACCCAAGGTATGACGTCAACTCACCGCTGTGGGATACATGGCTCCACGAGAAGCATGACCTGTGGCGGCACTCCTTTTTTGTCGGTCATCCACCTAGCCCATGGCGATGACGTGCTGCTAGCCCGCCCTTAGTGCGCGGTCATAGGTGTGTCCGTGGCCTCACCCCGGTACCATCTCCGTCCCCGTCACCACCACCTTCGATGACCAAGGAGGAGGAGGCTGAACTCATTAGGCGTGTCATGGAGGAATCCGCACGCATGCATGACGAGTATCAATGGGAGGACATGGAGAGGGCGATGGCCCTCTCTACGGCCGACAACATGGCCATCCCTGAGCTGGAGATGGTCGTGTCGTCAAGGAGGAGGTGAAGGAGGAGATGGTGGAGGACTTGGTCCTTGCGGTGTGGAACCCCCGGCTGGTGGGCCAGTCATGGGGATGGTCGGCCACTACGTCGGAGATGGCCGACGCGCTGGTTGTCCAGCCCTGGGCACCCATGCCGCCATGGTCACCCGAACCGAAGCAGGAGCCACGGGAGGAGGTGTTGTAGGCATCGCAAGCGCCTCTGGCCTGGCAGGGGCCGCCAGCCCACCTTTGGTAGTCGGCTCCCTACGTCGACCTCACCAGTCACGACGACGATTAGGAAGGTGCTCCTAAAGGCGGCGGCGGGTTCACCGGCGGGCATCATTGTCTATATTTTATATGTGTTATATTTTTATCTGTGTTTATATTAGTTGCTACTGGCGTTGTGTATAATGCACTAGAACTATCGTTGGCCACTATGGTCGGCATTGATGTTTAATTAAAGCTAACGCATGGTGATGTGATGTGATGTGACCGGTATCACACTCATGCCAGACTGAACAACAGAGTTAGAACCCAACGAAATACGATTCTTTATATCATCTTACCGAAATTCGGATCCATTTGGCTCCAAAGGAGCAAGCACAGGAGTTCTAATAGGACTTTGAGACTAGAAAAATCTTTCAGGCTGCTAAGAACAGAGAGAAGTAGTTGGACAGAGGTTTGATAGAGTTAGGCAAATGCCTCATTATTCGTAAACAAGAAGAAATCCAGTGAATAAATACCTGCAACTGCAATAAGATAGATGGCCATCATCTAACCACTTATATGCCGCCAATCCTATGTGATGTTTGAATATGATGTGATTTGATTATTAATTAAGGTAAACCTTGAATTTGAACTAACATTTGAATTATAAGCGACATGTTGAAATAGGCTTAAGTTGTAATGATCATGTTACCCAATGTTGAAATGATCTAACAACAAAAAAAACAAAAATAGACTCCAAAACCCTAACCCTTTATTGCAAAACCCATTATTATAAAGAAAGTTTAAAATTTCAAAAATGAAAAATACGTTCAGGTCCTTCTTACTCACACTGAACTCGAGCTCTGGTGATTTTTTAATTTTTCGTAAATATAAACCCATTGTCGCTCTCTTCTTGAAGTCTATACAACCCCATACATGATAGCTCGTATGTGTGAAGGAGTTTTCATGGAAATGTCTATAAACAAATAGTTTTTATTTTGTGCCATAACCATGTCACATACAAAGGCATTGTGAGCAGGTTTTATTTTTTTGATATTTTTTAAATTTAGTTCTGCTCATTTGAACTGTGAAACGGTATCTCATCTCAAAAGAAGTTTTTTATTAAAAAAGTTCCTAAACCAGGTTTATATTGTTTTGGGTAACTATGTCTTATAAAACGATGAACAAGGAAGGTTTCATATTTTTTGATTTTTTTTGGATTTAGTTAGGGTCATTCGAAAGTTGGTAAAACCTAAGATAACCCCGTTAGCCGGCTCAAAACCCCGGAGCATTTCTACAAACCCTAACGTCAAACTGTAGCCATCCGATCATACCCGGGCGCAAAGAGACAACCATCGGATATGGTCTTCTAGAAGGATATGGGCAGGCTGCATGCAGGCTTCGTGCCATTGGATCACATGGATGGCTCTGCATCATTGGATCATTGGGCGATCCACGAGATGTTGGTTCTGCTCACCCACTTGCCCGCGCAAAAAAGTCCTGGTTGGTCCTTCGCTACGCGTTGACTGTTGTGGGAGGAGGCACCGATTTGGCTCCCCGTCATTATCCATAGATGAATATTTAAGACAGATGCCGTCCCCCAACCCTAGATCATCCGCCTACTCCCTCTCCCCGCTGGCACCCGAGCACTCCCCTCTCGGAGCCCATCAGCCATGCCACCACACCACTAGTACTACACAATCAAAAACTGTCTCTTCCTCCTTCGATAGGTCCAAATCGGGAGGCAAGCGAGGCTACCGCCGGAACAAGAGGATGGTTTGGAGGAGGGGTTGGATATGGGGGAGGAGGAGCCGCAGGAGCCTTAGGAGGAGGCATCGCCATAGGAGCCAGAGGAGGAGGCGTCGCCATAGGAGCCAGTGGAGGAGGCATCGCCGCAGGAGCCGGGGGAGGAGGCGCCGTCAGAGGAGAAAGTGGAGGCATCGCCGGTCTACTATCTATTGTCCTACCAGGTGGCGATCCTCAACTCCATCCGCTCGGAATCAGCTGCGCAGGCCCGACGTCTTCATCAGCAGCAGATTGAGGCCGCACGAGCAACGTAGGAGGAGGCGTAGGTGGCGGCGCAGGCGAACCAGGCTCCGGTGCAAGTGGATCAGACTCCAGCACAGGCGGATCAGGCCATCTCCGACGACGAAGACGCGTAGTGCACTAGTAGTACATATGATACATAGTGTGTCCTTTCTCTATTATGCTCTCCGAGCTATGTTTAGCTGACTGTGGTTGCTGGTTATATTCTCTAGTGTATTAGATGGTTGTAATAGGGCCGACCTGAAATATTTTTGTTATTGCTGATGCTTCAAAAATATATTGCATGCTTTTGTACATGGAGGGAGCGACAAATGGGTGCATAAAATAGGAGGGTGCAGCCCGCACATAGTACTGCACCCTGGCCTCGGCCTGTGGCACCTGGAAGGTGGAGACGCGTGCTAGCAGAGAGGAACCAGCGGCAATGACCGTTGTTGTGTCCGTGGCGGCACGCATCGGTGCATGCAGGTAGGCTAGCTGGATCATGTGGCATGCATAGCAGGCTTCTGTACCGTGGCGGTGCATGCTGATCGGTATGCCCAAGACTTTAATTGCCATGCTGATTTGATGTTGCGGAGGTCAAAGGTTGAGACGGTGTGAACTGTGAATTGATGGAGGAGGCGCGTGCGAGAAGAAATGAACCGGCAACAGTGACAGTCACTGCATCTGTGGTGGCTCATAGGAAGGCTGGTATGTAGCAGCGCGCATCGGCGCATGTAGGTAGGCTAGCTGGATCATGTCGCGCATGCATAGCAGGCTTATCATGGCGGCGTGCGTCAGCGCATGCATGCCGACGTTTAATGCAACGACCCAAACGAAATCAGGGCCCAATACTCCAACCAACGCCACCGTCCAATGGGCGACACAGTACAACATGGCCTCACATGTCAGAATGGTCAAGGGAGGGCGACACAGTCGAACGCGGCCCCACTTGGCAGGTCCAACGGGTGACACAGTCCAGCGCACCCCACACGTCAGAGTTAGTAGTCAAACCATTGACCCGACATCATCTTCCGCTGTGACCATTTATGAGGGTTTTGGACAAGGGAGTGGGGAAAAGTGAGTAAAAGTTAAGGACATGCGGATGAATGAGTACAACTAAGGAACCATGGGCACCTGAATAGAAATCCCGTAAGTAAATCAGAGTAATGCTTGGGAATGATGACATGATGTAGACAAAGTAAACTCAATCAATATGAATTAACACCATCGTTTTATCCTTAGTAGGAGAAACACAAAGACGTATTATTATTATTATTATTTGAGAAGTCACACAACTTAGTAATATCTTGATACATGGTGACCGAACAAGCAAGGCAACATGCGAGACAAGTAAACTAGCAAGTAAAGCAAGCAAAGAGGTAAACTAATAACTAGCAAAGATAAATATTTTTATTTTTTTTTGTTTTTTATGACACAAACTAAATATAACAACAATAAAAAGAAGAACAAGTGAATGATAACTGACAACGGCGCTAGAAATCCTTCCTAATACTTGTGATCTGCGTTAGGTTTTCCGTGAAGAGGAACGTATTATCACAACAAATGTGGGTAAGTATTTATCCCCCTTGGTCTCGTTATTTGCAAGTAAGTGAGTTGTGTAGATAATTGTAAATTGCAAAATAAAATAGAAGCAAGTAAATGGCACCAAAGTAAGAGTAGTGTTTGTAAATATATAAGTGAATAGACCCAGGGGCCGTAGTGTTCTCTAGTGGCATCTCTCATAGAAATAGCATATGGTGGATAAACAAATTATTGTTGGGCAATTGATAGAAAAGCGAATAGTTTTTCAATTTTCAAGGCATGTGTATATAGGCATCACGTCCATAAGCAAATAGGCCGACTCCTACCTGCACCTATTACTACTGCTCCACTCATCGACAACTACCAATCATGCATCTAGAGTATTAAGTAAAATAGAGTAATGCTTGGAGAACGATGACATGATGTAGACAAAGTGAACTCCATAGATGTGAATTAACCCCATCATTTTATCCTTAGTAGCAGCAACACAAGGACATATCTTGTCCCCTACTTTGTCACTGGGATATAGAAGCTCGTCGGGTTGAACCTACCACAACGCACCACTCCTACCGAACAAATATCAATCTAGTTGGCCAAAATATCTCAATAGATTGGAGACCATTATGAAGATATAATTATCATGCAAACAAGAATCATAGTAATTAGGTCCGACTCAAATACTTTTCATGAATAATCTGAACATAAATTCCTGATTTGTCGGATCCCAACAAACGCACCATACAAAGGGGTTACATCGGATAGATCAAGGCAAAGATGTGATGAACATTGTATTGAAGATGAAGAGAGAGAGATTTCCATCTAGGTACTACCTATAGACCCATAGGTCTATGGTGAACTACTCACACATCATCATGAGGAAAGCAAGATTGATGAAGAGACCCTCCGTGATCGATCCCCCTCCGGCAAGGTGCCGAAACGGAGCTCTAGATGGGCTCGCATCGGAACAGAGACTTGTGGCGGCGTAAAAAGTGTTTCATGACCTCCTCTAGGGTTTTTGGAATATTAGAGAATTTAGAGGCTAGAGAGGGACGTCGGGAGAGCCATAAGGGGGTCACAACATATCAGGGTGCCCTTCCCCTACCAGGGTGCGCCCTGATGTGTGATGGCGCCCTCGTGTGCCTCCCGACCTCCGTCTGAAGCTTCCAGGTCTTCTTTTGGTCCACAAAAAATCATCAAAAAGTTTCATGGCAATTGGAGCTCGTTTGGTACTATAAACCTGAAAAGTAAAAAACATGTAGAAAACAGCAACTGGCACTAAGCGCTCGGTCAATAGGTTAGTTCTCAAAAATATTATAACTTGGTAAACAAATGCCCAATAAGTATCCTAGAATGATAATATATCAGCATGGAACAATAAAAAATTATAGATACTTTGGAGACGTATCAGGGGATCATGTGCAGGTCGCTGGGCTGCCCCGGGTGCTCGTGGCCCCCATTGTATGCACCAATGAATTGGTTGGACAGGTCCGCCCAGGAGGAAATAGACCCCTTTGGGAAGGTCATCAACCAACTTTGCACATCGGGTTTGAGAGCCAACTGAAAGTAGTTCGCGAATACTTTCTCGTTGCCTCCCCCGGCAGCTTGCACCGCGATGGTGTATATGCGAAGGAATTCGGACGAGCTGACCTTGCCATCATATTTGTCCAGCAGATTAGGCTTGAAGGTCTTGGTAGTGGTCCAGCGGATTTGCCACAGCTCGCGGGCAAACGTCGGGCAACCTATCTCGTAAGGTAGGCTGCCGAGCACCCAGGGCAGATGCTCATCGACGGCTGGGTCGACACGGCCGTTCAATTGGTGACGTGTCTCCCGCTGCCTCTTGATGGTGGTATTGGCATCCTCCTTCCGCCTCTCCTTCAATACTTGGTGTCAATCTTGGTGTTGCCACTGATCCGACAATGCGAAGGAAATCTCGTCCGACAAGTCTTTCTGGCGGGCTTGTTGCCGTTGCTGCAGTGGGGGGGGCAAGTCCAGCAAAACCTGGGCTTGTACTAGAGCTTCCTCCTTAGTCTTGGAAATGGTGCGGTGTGAGGCGTGGGTCATGCTCTTACTTGTCACAGAGTCAGGAGGAGCAATGCCCTACCCCCACATACGTTGTCCTCGCTTGCGAGGAGGTCGATGTCGAGTTTGGCCCTACACATCGTGAGAGTGACGCACATGGTCTTGTCCACAAGCTGATAGAGACAAAGTTGTCCCTGTCTTTTGATGAGATGTGGCTATTGTTTTTGGTACAGTCGACTTTGATGATCGGACTATGAACGTGAGAGGACGTCATGTAACGCCCAAGATGCGCGCTTATCCTTATTTAGGCATGGGGCCCTCGATAGGGATAGAGGCGCATCTCGTCGTTTCGCAAGTGCAGTAAACATTGCATACATGTATGAAGAGATGAGTATATGAGTTGGCTTACACTTTCCACAAGCTAAGTTCACACAATTATTCAAACATCATACAAAAGACAGGATCCGTCTACGGACAAAATCGAATGAAGAAAAGAAGCAATGAAAAGCTGCATTGCTATCCCAAAAATCATGACCATGGCCTCTCTACTCATCGGGGTACATGACATACATCCTGCCACGTTCTTCATCATACTCCCACTGGAGCTGGGTAACATCATCTAGCACGACCTCATCAATACCTGCACCTGTATTGTTGTAATCTGTGAGCCACAGGTGATAGAAGCGAGGGTCCCGATCTTTCGATGAGATGATAACTATCGATTTGGTGGAGAATACTTTGACGATCCGACTATGAACGTGCACGACGTTGCGCCTTAGCAATCGCTAAACCAATCTCCAAGAGGTTATTGACCACGCCGGAGCACGATCAACCTGACCACGAAGGTCTATTCCTGCAAGCAATCAAAGAACAAGCAAGAATATGATAATGCAATCTGAATATTGCGAATATATATGAAGTATTGATAAGGGTGGGGTTCCGAAAGCGGTCTTGGTCTGGTCGTTGGACACAAACGAAGTACACGAAGTTGCAATGGCTAACTTTTAACTAAACAAAACCCAAAGGAAAAGCTACTAGATTGATCTACTTATATAGGAGCAAGGGGTGGCGGCCAAGGAGGTGGGAGGACGTCCCAAGACACCCTAAAACAAACCCTAGGTCGTACAAGGCCCATGGGCCCAAGTGGAGGTGATGCAACACCTTTGGACTTGTAGTTTGACTCGGATTCTGATGCAACGTCAGATTGTTCCGTCGATAACTTCGCGATGTGGACGAATTTTAAGGTGATTCCAACTGTGCTGGATCGCATATGAAATCTAGTTTCCAGCAAAAAAAGAATCACCCAATTCCGAGTCCGTATGAAAAAGTTTTTCGCGTTTTGAGACAGGTATGTCTGTGCAGTCCGAATCTGAGTCCAGAACGTGAGAGACTTGGACTCTATCTTCTCTTGGGCTAAAAGTGACGTGAGAGAACTTCTTAAACAACACCTAATTGTTTCCTTTGACATTAGAGGACCTCTTGAATAGCACCCAACCATTTCCTCTTTCTTTGTCATCACACGTGGTTCATACAAGTGTTCGACCATTCTGCGTTTAGGCATAAAATAAAAATAGGTGAAGTATTTTTGTTCCGGATAACATAAATAAATTATTGCATAATTATTATAAGAAATCACCTCACAAATATGCATGTATGCAACATTTTTGGTCGTATCCAAGGTAGTCATGTCCTCATCATCCTCCCCTTTTTGAAAACAAAGCCGTCCTCGGCGTTGCTTAATCTGAAATGTGGCTACCAAAAGAGAAAAGGCATACACATTGTATATGTATATGTCATCCATTTTTATTGTTCTCAGTTGTGACACATGTGACATATATATATAAGGGCACTCATCACATGTCATGAAATATAAAGCCAAAAGATTATGACAAGAAGTAGAAGGCATCACAATATTGCAACTCAGTTTCCACATATAAGTGAAGTCCTTATTCATATCAAAAGATTCATGATGTTCATCGTTAAACCATCCCAATATTGGTAAATAAGCGTGAATCGTTTCAAATATAGATGCTACAACATGCTTAAATAAGCAAACATGCAACATGTCATTTGACACAGAATTATCACCAAGATTGGAGGTCATATCAAAATGATTAAACACCGGCAGAATTATTTTCAAACATATTTGACCCAAATTAGATTTATTTACTGATTCACACGGTTCTTGCTCATCAATAGTTAATTCAATGGGTGCACTCACAATGGTTGATATTGTAGTTATTTGATCACATGAGGAAGTATAATCATGAACATAGTCCTCTAAAATAGGTGGTGTGATCAAAGTAATGGGTAGCTCATCATAGGGTACAGCGGAAGTGACAAGGCATTCATCATACTCATGTGGAGGTGGAAGATCAATACCTTTGGCATTACCTCTTATGATCAACTCAGATGATGTAGGCACTCTCGGTGGTGACGTGTTACATGGTGAAGGCGATGTAGCCCTCACAAGATTTGATGTGGTTGTCACAGTATGCCTAGTAGTTGAAGGAACAACGGTATCAACTCTTGGAATGTGCACCTTGCGCTCTATTTCCTTTTGGGCAACACGTTGATTTATTTCCTGTTCAGCTTTGGAAGCAAGACGAAACAAACGATCCATAGAATAACACTTTTCATGAATTAGTATCTCCTGAATACCAAGGTTTAATCCTCCCCAAAATCTATCCATAAAATCTTCTTCACTTTCTTCTAATGAGGAATGCAACAAGGTCATTTGTAAATCATCATAATATTTCATTACGGTGTCACTACCTTGTTTCAAATATTGTAACTTTTTAAGCTTGTCACGAGTATAATAAGCAGGAACGAACGTGTGTCTCATGGCAAGTTTCAAATCATCCCAAGTAATAGGTATAATATCTTTGTGTAACCGACAATATTCGCTCCACCAAACTAAAGCATAACCAGTGAAAGAACCAACTGCGACCTTAACTTTCTTATGTGCAGTAAAATTATGGGAATCAAATATTTCATTTATTTCAAACTCCCACTCGATATATAAAGCAGGTCTAAATCGGCCATTAAATGGAGGTATAGAAACATTAACCTCATCATGTGCATTTGGATCTCTTTGCATCTCTCGTATCGGTTTTTGTGGTGGCACGTCTCCCACGATCGAAGAAGCCCATGAATTGACAACCCTGGATCCTGTCATGACTAGTAGAAACAAGAAACAAAGATCCAAGTATATTGTTCCTATGAACTACTGGGATGTGGTGGTAAAATGCTCAGAATAAAGCAAATATCAATGTCTTACAAATTCTTATCATGCAGCAGGTGGCGACCGGCAACCGACGGTGTCAATCTCTCTGAAGATTGGGTAAAGCGATTACCAGGTGAACGTATGTATACACGATGTAGAAATATGTGGATCTTGGAAGGCTTAATATATGGTAGCAAAAGATTAGCAATAATCAATTCAGAGATGCAATATTGAATAAACGCTCAACGACGGTACTGTGCTGGTCCTAGGCTATACTGTACTAGAGACGCGAGCCTAGAACACTAATGGAGTCACGGCGTAGGACAAATAGCAGCAAGGTATGATATGAATTAGCTCTCGACAGCAAGATATAAGTGAAGATCACAATGGCAGTAAAGACAATGATGATAAATGATCGACATGCAAGATATACAAAACTCTCTCTACAGCTTTCCTCTAGAAAATATTATGTGAAATTTCTGATATTTTTTCTCAAGAATGCTACTAACTCAAGCTTTCGTATGCAAAAAGAATCACTCAATTCCGAGTTCGTATGAGGAAGAGACGCTTGTTTTACTGAACACTGCGCAAAACAGATTTCAATCCGAATTCACATACGGGATTGAGTCTAGGTAGATCCGAAATTTGTTTTTTTCTCTTCTCTCTATTTATTTTTCTTCTCTTTTTTTTCTCACTTTTTTTTTCTCTCTCACTTTTTTTCTCTCAACCAAATAAGAAGCAGATTGGATCAAGCATAGATGTGAACGACCTCAAGTATGATAATGACAATGAACAATGGGTAGCATGTGATGAAAATTGATAGATGATAGTGGGTGATAATGAAAGGGATGACAGTGGCGTGGTGGTGGTATATGGCAGCAGAGATGAAGATGGTGCGATGCCGGCGTGACAAGTTGTGAATAGAACTCGAAACTCTAAAAGACTAGACGCTAAGACCAGCAACTTGACACGACGATGCAACCGATAATTCAACTATGCAAGCACTGAAAAGAAAATTGCAAAGGCTCAGACTGGCTTGGAGTAAATATGAATAGATCTAACTTTTTTTTCTGGCTTTTTCTTGGGCAATAGGTAAGAAAAATAAATCTAATCTACGAATAACTGGAAATTCTCATCGAGCAACCTGAAAACTGATACCACTTGATATAAGCGAGGGTCCCGATCTTTCGATGAGATGATAACTATCGATTTGGTGGAGAATACTTTGACGATCCGACTACGAACGTGCACGACGTTGCGCCTTAGCAATCGCTAAACCAATCTCCAAGAGGTTATTGACCACGCCGGAGCACGATCAACCTGACCACGAAGGTCTATTCCTGCAAGCAATCAAAGAACAAGCAAGAATATGATAATGCAATCTGAATATTGCGAATATATATGAAGTATTGATAAGGGTGGGGTTCCGAAAGCGGTCTTGGTCTGGTCGTTGGACACAAACGAAGTACACGAAGTTGCAATGGCTAACTTTTAACTAAACAAAACCAAAGGAAAAGCTACTAGATTGATCTACTTATATAGGAGCAAGAGGTGGCGGCCAAGGAGGTGGGAGGACGTCCCAAGACATCCTAAAACAAACCCTAGGTCGTACAAGGCCCATGGGCCCAAGTGGAGGTGATGCAACACCTTTGGACTTGTAGTTTGACTCGGATTCTGATGCAACGTCAGATTGTTTCGTCCATAACTTCGTGATCCGGACGAATTTTAAGGTGATTCCAACTGTGCTGGATCGCATATGAAATCTAGTTTCCAGCAAAAAAAGAATCACCCAATTCCGAGTCCGTATGAAAAAGTTGTTCGCGTTTTGAGACAGGTGTGTCTGTGTAGTCCGAATCTGAGTCCAGAACGTGAGAGACTTGGACTCTATCTTCTCTTGGGCTAAAAGTGACGTGAGAAAACTTCTTGAACAACACCTAATTGTTTCCTTTGACATTAGAGGACCTCTTGAATAGCACCCAACCATTTCCTCTTTCTTTGTCATCACACGTGGTTCATACAAGTGTTCGACCATTCTGCGTTTAGGCATAAAATAAAAATAGGTGAAGTATTTTTGTTCCGGATAACATAAATAAATTATTGCATAATTATTATAAGAAATCACCTCACAAATATGCATGTATGCAACATTTTTGGTCGTATCCAAGGTAGTCATGTCCTCATCAACAGGGGACTCAACAATCATGTAACCCGGGTACCGAAACTATGTAAGCTTATGGGTTTGAAAGGGGTAAGTGTTGAGGTTGTAGCAAGCACTAAGCATTTATTTGGTGGCTATCTTACAAGAGCATGAATGTAAATATGTTGTTCTACGAAAGACGGTTGAAAACTATCATGATCACTAAGTGATCCTGAACACCTACTTACGTCAAACATAACCCACCGTGTTCTCTCTCGGATCATGTTCACGAGCAGAGATGATCACGGTTATGCACACAGTTGGTGTATTTTATTGGAGTTTACTTCAATTTAACTATAACCGGGGCCTAGACAAATATCCAAGTTGCCACATAACCGCGGGCACGACTTTCCAAAAGATTTAACCTTGCAGGGGTGCTCCAACTAATCCATTACAAATTAACCACACTCCACGGGAATAACCTCGACCACGGGTCTCGTGATCATCGTAGGCAATTCAAAAGGAAATCCGACACCTCGAGATAGCCCAAAGAAGATCAGAGTTCCTCACGCAAGACATTCGAGAAAAGTAAAACACGTCCAGTAAGACCGCCCGGCAGGCCAGATCCCAATAGGATCAACGTGTATCTCTGTCTCAGGGCACTACCAGATGGGACTAGCTATGGGGAAAACCAATCCTCAAGTTTCCTCGAGGCGGCCCCGCAGGCAGCCCGTTTTGGACCAACACTCATGAGGAGCACTGGCCCGAGTTGTTGATTAATTATCCACGGGGTAGCTAAGCCCTATGCATTTTATTAAGTTGTTAAGCAAATAGTACCAATGTTGGGTCTTGCCAGACAAGCTTTAATCACAAACGAATAACCCAGGGGGTCCCCATAACAACCCCGAGCATGTTAGGAGCGCAAAATATGGAAACATAACACCGGTAACAAGTACTATGGCGGTAAAAGTGGAACAAAACACCGAGCAAAAGGCCAAGCCTTCCACTTCACCAAGATATATATATGTGCATTAAATTAAATGGCAGTAAATATTGTGATATCTCAAGATATCCATGTTATCACATGGAAACAACCTGCACCTGCATCTAAGAATGCTATAAGAGGGGCTGAGCAGCAGTAACTTAGCCAAACAAGGTTTGCTAGGTAGTGGGGGGGTAGAGCCTATCATGGAAATGTAGGATGCTTGACATTCAAGTGGTAGGTAACACAAATGTAACGATAAGAGCAAGACATCTAGCAACAAAAATTGTGTTGGGATCCGGGTATGATCATCTTGCGTGTTGGTTCATCAAAGGGACAAAGAGTTGGGTCCTTGTAGTGGTACTCTCCTGGATCCTCGTACTCAGGTTCAACACTCGCGTCTACCCAAAGAGAAACAAAAACAATAAACAAACACCCAGGTGCAATGCACAAACAAGATCGTGCATGATTCATTTGAAGTATTTAACATGCATCCTAAGATAGTCATGTTTCTTGTGCAATAGTTAAGTTATTTACAATTCTGGACAGAACCTCATGTTAAGTTGTTTAGACATGCATGATCATGGAAAATATGGATTCTTCATGAAGCATCCATGCAAATGCATATGTAGAACGTAGGAAACGGAGTAACGGTTCTCACGCTATGCTCATGGCAAGGTACGAAGACAAAATACAAGGCAAGGAAGGCCATGGGCTATTTCTTGGTATTCCAAGGTAGCCACTGGTTAGGAAATGAAAAAAAACCCACAATAGAGCCAAATATCAAGCAAAATAATGGAGCATAGCTCCCACAAGCCACAACACAAAACTACACACCCTGTCCAAAATAGCAACATAGCAACTTCCACAGCAATCATCTAGAGTTACAGGATGTTTCCAACCACAAACAAAGTATGTACAGAAACTACATAACATGCTTATCAAATCTTCCAACTACATAAACTTTAAAGGAAGCATAGATCACTAAGCATGAAGCTCACAAGATGGCATAATGAAACAGATTCTTGGGACTTGGTGAAAATCACAGTTTTCTGGAATCTGAGTTAAGCTGATAGCAAATTGACAGCAGAAAACAATTATGCTAGATACCACCTCATGGCATGAAAATTAACAGGTTGGTAGAGTACAACCTCTACTACAAAACACTAGCACTAAGCTTGAGGTAAAACTCAACAGAACACTTGGTAGCATCCACTCAACATGGCATAAAAATAATAACAGATTCTCAGACTTGGAATTATTTAGCATGTTGAAAACAACATCTTATTAGCTACTTTGGAGCAAGAAACCCACTCATGTGCAATTTTATCATGTCAAAAGAAAATACCATGGCATAACATTCGCAAAACCCTACCACTTTCGTGTTGACACAATTATCATAGCATGTATGGATTTATTCTTACAAAAATGAAAACATGACATATAGGAAGAAAATGACATTTTGCAAAACTTTCTAAAAATCTAAAACATATCAAACCAATGGATTCTTGGGATTTTTCTACCCCAAATCCATATATCACACTCATATCTTTGCATAGGAAAAACACACACAACCTAGCTCGAAAGAAAAGGCACAAAACCTATATGACTTATAAGTCAAAAGTTTCCTATTTTGGCCATTGCCAAAAATACCTATGTCCAGATCTGGACACATTCAAAAAATGGAATTAATCCTATTAGCAAAAAAACAAGCAAAACAATAAATAACACAAAACAAATAATTACGAGAGACCCACCTGGCAATTAGCCAGGGCCCCTCTATGGGTATGACAAGTGGGGCCAGGGCCCACTAGTCATACACACACACACTGCACACACACACAACACACACACAGGGCCACACTCAAGGCCACACACAAGGCCACACCACACACACACACATGCACACGCAGATCCAGGCCACAGCCACATGGGATCCAACCACACACGCACACACGCGGGCACACACCGCACATACATGCACACACATGGGATCCGGACACAACCGCACCACATCCATATCATACACACACATATGACACACATATGCGAAAAAGAAAAAGGGGTCGGGGGTTTCGGACCGCGACCTCTCGGTCGATTCCCCCGGCACACACCACTGCGCTACGCTGCGGCTACTAACATAGAGGGGGGGGTTGCTCCTCTACTTCTAACTAACGACCACCGAAAATCTTATGAAACTAAAGAAATTGACAGCAGCGATAGGGCATGGCGGCGATGCGACTCCGGCGAGGCGATGACGTTTGGCTATAGAAGGGACTGGCGAGGGCTCGCAGTTCCTAGGGGAGCCCGTTCCCGCACTCAGTGGGGAAGGATTTTACGCGGCTCAAGCTCGAGCTTGCGCTCGCTCGGGCGTGGCGGCGACGACGGTGCTACGGTGACGAAGCGAGGCGATGCACGACCAGAGAAGAGGGAAGGCGCGTGATGCTCACCACAGGGCTGCACGGGGTCACAGCGAGGTAGGGGCCATGGGTTGGCACAGCCTGACGAAGTGCAGCTCCACCCACGTGGCTCTCTACAGAGGAGCTTGAAACTCCCTAGCGCCGGGAACGGAGCACGAGCAACACCAGGAACCCACCGGGCATCCCGGACGCCGTGAAGGGGTCACCGGCGGTGACGGAGAAGGCGGGGATGATGGCGCTGCACTCTCTGCTTTCTCTGAACCCCAAAACCCTCTCTGAATCATATCGCGGGAAGGGAGAGGAAGGAGTGGAGAGGGAGATGGCGGCGGCTGGAGCGGATGCGGAACTCTAGGGGAAGGGGCACGCACGCCGAGGGGATTAAATAGGACACGAGGGAACGTTCCTCGACGTCCGTAAGCTCACGGTGGGCGCGCTCTCTCTCTATCGCGCATACTCACTGACGAAGGAGGGAGATGGGGCTAGTAGGCGTCAGGAGCAAGGAGCTGGGCCGCGAGCAGCTAGATGGGCCAGGAAGAGCCCATCCGGTCTCCTCTCTCTCTCAAGAGAAACAAGTCAGTTTCTTTTATTTTAAAAACCAGAGAACAAAACTAAGCCACGATTAGAGAGAGAGGTTTAAAAATAAAAAGAAAAACCTTTTTGGGCTCATATAAATGCAAGCGATTTAATAGAAGTGGTTAGGGAATTTTAAGAGCAAGCCAATATTTTACTTAATATTTAACTATAGATGTTGCAAAATTATTTGACACGGGAAATGCTCCAACCATAACAGAAGGATTACTTTTAAAAATCCTGGTAGAATATTTGGAAGATGACCAAAATCTTTAAAGAGAGAAAACAACAAGAAATTTATGTCACGCGGAAAAATTGAGTGAGAGGGAAGAGGTGATGGGAATTAGAAATGGGAGGAGAGCAACACTTCAAGAACACATGCATACACTCCCCAAACACATACACTTACACCACCACCACAACATTGGGCACACACAACAACATGATGATGAATGCTTATGATGCCATGATGCAAGAATGACATGAAGCAAGTCAAATCATTCAAACCACATAGGCAAAACATGGAGGTCCACATGAGATACATGACCAAAATGGCAAGGCGTGCAATTGGGCTGTTACAACTCTCCCACACTACAAGAGGATCTCAACCCGAGATCTAAGAACGAAAGAATTCTGGAAATTCAGATCAGAGAAGATCCTCACGTTCGCAAGTAGCTTCTTTGTCGGAATGATGAGACCACTTCACCTTGAGAAACTTGATTGACTTGTTGCGAGTCTTATGCTCAGTTTCCTTGAGAACAACAACTGGATGCTTACGATAATATGTGTCTTCTTGGAGATCAATGTCTTGGAGGTCCATGGTACGCTCAGGAGTCCTGAAGCACCTCCGGAGCTGAGAGACATGGAAGACATCATGCACATCTGCAAAATTTGGAAGAAGTTCGAGTTGATAGGCAAGGTCACCTCTCTTGCCCACAATTCTGAAAGGACCCACAAAGTGACGAGCTAGCTTCCCTTTGATTCCAAACTGCTAAGTGCCCTTCATGGGAGAAACTCTGAGATAGACAAAGTCATCAATTTGAAATGAGACATCCCGATGTTTGTTATCATAATAACTCTTCTGTCGAGATTGAGGTGCTTTTAGGTTCTCACGAATGACACGACACATGTCTTCTGCTTCTGTGATCATGTCATTGCCCAGAATTTGACGCTCACCAGTTTCAGACCAATTGAGCGGGGTACGATACTTTTTGCCGTAGAGAATCTCGAAAAGGGCCTTGCCTGAGCTAGCCCGAAAGCTGTTGTTGTATGAGAATTCAGCGTATGGAAGGCAGTCTTCCCATTTCATGCCGAAAGAAATCACACAGGCTTTGAGCATGTCTTCGCGGATTTGATTGACTCTCTCAACTTGGCCACTTGTTTGAGGATGGAATGCAATGCTGAAACGGATCTTGGTACCCATAGCAGTCTGGAAGGAGTCCCAGAACTTGGAAGTGAAGAGGATTCCACGATTGTAACATCCCAAACTTTGGAATGTTATAATTAATATTAGAATGATTGTTTGTTTGCTTGAGTGATTGAAATTGAGTGAAAATTTGAAACTTTTGAAAACTTTTGAATGAGAGGGAATAAAATGACTTTCCCATGAGATTTGAATTCCATTTTGAAAATATTTCAATTTCAGAAAACTTTATGCAACTCAATGATTTTCATGAGAGAGGATAATATGACTTCTTCAAATCATATGAAATATGAGTTGGAAGTTTAAATTTTTGAAGTTGAAAATTATTCGACATAATTCTCATATGGAGTTTCACTTTCATTTAAATTCCCTATTTTGAATTCGCAAGCATCCAAACCCCTTGCAAAGATATTTGAGAGGAGTAATATGACACTCCAAAGCCAGGGGTAATTTGTGAAGTTTTTTAATCAATCAAACCCAAAAAGTTATTTGAAAAATATTTGCAAAAGTAAATAAAGCCAATTAAGGCATTTTCTGAAAAATGATTTTTTAAAAGTTTCAATTTGGCCAGGGAAAAATGTCCATTAAATGGCATTTATTCTCCTGATAATTTAGGCATAAAGCTTTTTATTTTCTAGGCAAGTATTTATGGTCAATAAATGGTTTTGGTTTGCTGTTAAAATAAAATAGGAAATCCTTAAAGGCTTTTAAAGCTCGCCGGCCCACTTACCTATTTAGCCTCCCCGAAAATGCTCCGCACTGGTCGCCCGTTGCTGCAAACCTTGCCTCCCTCTCACTATTCGGTGGACCCCACCGCTCGCTCCCTCTCAATCCCGCAGTCGCCTCCTTTCTTTTCCCCCCGAGCAAACATCGCCGGCGACCCTCGCCGTGATTCTCTCCTCCTTTCCTTTCGGACGACCCTGACCCCTCCTATATAAAGCCCTGCCTCTCCGCGACTCGTTCCACCCCTTTCCCCCTCATCGGACCCCCTCCCCTCGCCGGAATAGCTCATCGGAGCCGAGCGCCACCGCCGCACCAATTCTGCGCCACCGCACCACCCTGCCTCCCCCGCACCTCTCTGAGCCCACCAACCTCTCTCTCTCACTCGCCCGCACCTCCCCATCCCCTCGCCTTCATCGGAGACCCACTAGAGCCGCCACACCATCGACCTTGCCGGAGCGGGCCACTACCCGAAGCTCAAGGAGCTCGTGCCCGTCGCCTCCGTCACCCCCGAGCCTCACCGACGCCACCATCGCCATCGCCGTGCTTCCCCGCGTCGACCAGTGCCGTCGCCGTCACCGGAGACCCCCTGGAGCCGTCGCCCGCTTCCATCCCGATCCGCCGCCGTCGCCGGAACTTCGCCAGAGACGTCAAAACCACGGTGAGCCTCTCCACCCCCTCTCCACCGTAGGATATAGATCGGACGCATAAAATTAGAAGGAATTAAACCCCGAACCGTTTTATGTTAAACTTCGGCCGTCTGCTCGATTTGCCCCGCACGCACACACCCGTAGCCAATCAGGAAGCGACACGTCACCCCCTGTCTGTTTTTCTTTTTCTTTTTTCTTTTAGAAAACAGAAATAGTTCTGATTTTGTTTTTAGTATATCTTTTATGTTTTTAAGTGTTTAAACTTGATTCTTTTTGCATTAGGTCTCAATTTTATTCTAGTTTCTGTAGATGCCAATTTTGACCATGTTTGGAAATTTAAATTTTGAATTTAAACAGATTTGATTTAAATTTTGTTTTCTGAATAACTTGAGTTTTATAATATATTTTTGATTCTTTTTGCTACTTGTCACTAGTGATCTTAGTTATCATTAGGTAAAGTTTGAGAATTATTTGGATAAATTTGATTAGTGTTCTTAACCAAAACATAATCTGTTTTAGTTTCCTATTAGTTTAATTAGTTTGATTTCTTTTGGTTTAAATTAAAATCTGATTTGATTTAACTAATGTTTTAGATTTCATTTAGTTCTGTTGTTGTAAACTTAGTAATTTACTTGCTGTTAACAAAATATATTTGTTTAGTTTATAAAATTTTATTGTAGGGACCTATACCCTTTTTCAAATAGGTATAGTTGATTTCAAGCAAATTAGTTAGTAATAACTCTTTTAACAAAAGTTTTAAGTAATTAGATTCTTTTTTCAAATAAAGTTTTAGTAAATATTTTCTGTTAAGAAATGTTTTGTTAATAAAAATGGTTTAGTTTTACTCTATTATTATAGGAATCTATATCCCTCTTCATTAGGTAATGTTTTATAAAACAACTTAGTTTTAGTGGAGTTTATTTTGACAAAAGTTTTAAATGATTTAATTCTATTTTAAAATAAATATTTTTTATTAATTATTTTCTGTTAACTATTAGTTGGTTACAAAAATATATAGTTTTGTTTATATTAATGATAGCTTAGCCACCTAAACTTAGAGCCCATAGCTTTGTCTTGTTTTGTTTTGTTGAGATGCTCTCGTATTGCTAGTTGGAACTCTTATTCGAAAATATTTTATAAATTGTTTTATAAGTTTTATTTTCTGTTAACTTAATGGTTTTATACCTTGTTTTCTCTTATTTTCAAATTTTATTGTTTACTTGTTGTTAAGCTTAGTGGGCAAACACTTATGTTGTTTAGGATGTTGTTTTCATAGTTTTACCTGTTCTTCAAAAGTAATTGTTTTGCTAGTAAAATATTTACAAAAATCCTTTTGTTATATTTTACTTTGTTAATGTTTTGTTACTATTTAAGAATAGTTGTTTGTAGGGGAAAACTACCTTAGTTGTGTTTATGAAAACTTTGTTGATTTTTGAGATTTGTCTTAAGTATTTCCTTCATCAACCTTGTTACTTATGGTTTTTGTGTTACTTCTTGATTGTTAGAATTGATTGCTAGTATGATTGCTTATGAATGCAATGTTTGTTGTATAGATTTTCATTTGAGAGTGACGTATAGTCTATCAAGTTACTTCTGAGAGCAATATTATTTCTTCATCAACAGTACAGGCAAGTTCACTTTGACCATCTTTTCATACCTATGTTTTATTGCATGTAGTGACATCATTCAAAAAATCCCTCCCGTAGTGTTATTGAAATTCTTGTAGTTGAGTAGAATGCATGAGGTAGGAACCCACCACTTGTTACTAAAGCCCCGGGAACGCTAGTTAGTGCAGTGCTATGCTAAAGTAGACGGGGTCTGGTATGAGTGTTCGTGAGTGGTGTGAAGGACTCCACGTCAAAACGACGAATTCATGAAGGCTTCTTCAAGACCTGCATATTCAAGACCTCAAGACTTCGAGACTCGAGAAACAAGTTTTTCAATACACACTACTGGGTGAGGGATGGTTGGAACGGTACCCTGGAGAAGCTAGTGGATTTTCCTAGGTGTTGCTGGAGATGGCCAGTATTCACGCGGAAAGCCTCACCCAGACTCAAAGGGAAGGATGAATACTTCATGCCCGGAAGCTTACCTGCACAGCCACAAGTCATTATGGGCTCTAGCTTGGTTGGATATCATGGTGACCCTGGACAGGCAGTGCTACGAGATGTAGAAGAACGGTAGGAAAGGATGGGCACCGACAGAGTCGCAGGGAAACCCTTTGGAAGACCATGTTTTGGTCATCCGTTTCTCAAACACCCTGAAGTGCTAGAAATCAAACGGAGGTGACCAAATCTTGTGGGGAATGTGTGCAACACTCTGCAGAGTTAAACCTAATCGATTAGCCGTGTCCCCGGTTACAGACAATTTCAGCTTCTAGACTTGGACCTATCTCTGAACTCTCAACACTGGACTGATAACTAATTGTGGGCAACTTATGATACTTATGGGCATTGAGACATTGGTTGGCGGAACCATGTCATGATAGGTAACTCCATAGTGAAATTCCTGACATTCCTTTGTTGTAGGAAAATAAAATCAGCTTTTATGCAAAAACTTAGCCACAGAGCCATAAAGCCTTATTGCATATAGTATAGTTTCTATCTTCTGTTCTGCTATGGTGATCTTGCTGGCATATTCAAAATGCTGACCTACACGGCTGCAACGTCTTATGTTGCAGATACTCTTCTACGACGGGTAAGAGTACGATTCAAGGTTACGGTCCGCACTCAACTTGCCGTTGGTGTTATTGGGACTCCACTCCTGTTGACTGTATTCCGCTGCTATTTTAAGGTATATATCAGTTTTACGTTAATTACATGTGATTGCACTTTGATATATACATTGATGTACTGTGTGTGCCAGCATACTGATCCAGGGATGGCACAGAAAACACAGAGGCTTGACTCGTTTTGAGTCGGGTTGCTACAACGATCTAAGGATATGAGCTGAGGTATACCGTGCAAAGAAACTATCCTTGATGTATACAGCTCTGCCAGTTGAACTGCCGAGATAGACTCTTTGGCCGGAAGGAAATGGGCAACTTGGTCAGCTTGTCGATAACCACAAGGATGGCATTGTTCCCCTTCTTGGACTTAGGAAAACCAGTGATGAAATCCATCTCCACATGATCGAATTTCCACTCTGGAATAGGCAAAGCCTGAGAGAGACCTATTGGACGTTGATGTTCTTCCTTCACTCTGCGACAAACATCACACTCATTTACAAACTTCGGAATGCCCTTGGCCACACCTTTCTTCACTTTCTTCACCATAGCATCAAGAAGTTGAGCTTGGTGAACCTGATCTTCCATACTTAGAGAGACTTGAAGATTTGCAAGAAATCCCCAGGGAATCATTTGGAGGTTGAGCTTGCGAAAGGCTTCACAAAGCTCGAGTTGAAGAGGCTTCAGGATAAGACTGTTGCAGTACGCCATTCAGCTGAGCACGTCTACAATGACATTTGCTTTACCAGGAGTATACTCAATGCTTGGGTTGAATTGTTCAATCATTTCCACCCAACGAGACTGTCAAAGTTGAGATTGGGTTGAGTGAAAATGTACTTCAAGCCCTTGTGATCGGTGTACACCTCAACTGGTCTACCCAACAACAAATGTCTCCAAGTCATTAGAGGACGCACAACTGCCGCCAGCTCAAGATCATGAGTGGGGTAATTCTTCTCGCTAGGCTTCACCTGTCACGAGGTATAAGCAACAATCTTCTTATCTTGCATGCGAACGCCACCAAGACCTTGGAGGGAAGCATCACAAAACACTTGGAAAGGCTTTGATTGCTCTGGAGGAACACAAATTGGAATTGAAGTTAGTTTCTATTTGAGTGTATTGAACGCCACATCACACTCAGGAGACCAAACATACTTGACATTCTTTTGGAGGAGGTTGGACAGAGGCTTAGCAATTTGAGGGAAGTTCTCTACGAATCTTCTGCAGTAACTTGCAAGCCCAAGGAAGCTATGAAGCTGCTTGACATTTTGAGAAGGCTCCCACTTCAAGATTGCCTCAACTTTCTCAAGGTGCACTTTGATGCCCTGGGAAGAGATCACATGCCCAAGGTACACCACTTTGTTTAGCCAAAACTCACACTTTGAGAACTTAGCATAGAATCAGTGCTCTCTTAGATTGTCATGCACAAGCTGGCAATGCTCTGCATGTTCTTCTTCAGTCTCCAAGAACACAAGAATATCATCCAAATACACCAAGATGAACTCATTTTTAAAGAGAGAGAATATGAAGTTCATCATTCTTGAGAAGGTTGGAGGAGCATTGGCGAGACCAAAGGACATGACGGTGTACTGATAAGAGCCAAAACTCGTCCTGAAAGCAGTCTTTGGAATATCTTCTTCATGGATGTGAATCTGATGACAGCCCATGCGAAGATCAAGCTTTGAGAAAACCTTGGCACCTTTCTGTTGTTCAAACAACTCATGGATGTTTGGAAGTGGGTACTTGTTTCTGATTGTCTTTTTATTCAATGGATGGTAATCGATACAAAGTCGGTCAGTGCCATCCTTCTTCTTAACAAACAAAACACACAACCCCATGGAGAAGAACTTGGTGTGATCAGACCCAAATGTTCTTGTTCATCTAGCTGCTTCTTCAACTCTTTCAGCTCTTGGGGGCCAAGCTTATAAGGACGCTTGCAAACCGGTTCAGTTCCAGGTTCGAGATCAATCACAAACTCAACTGGCTGATGCGGAGGCATTCCTGGCAATTCTTCAGGAAAGACATCTTCATACTCACATACCACCAAAATCTGAGAAATGGCTGAGATTTCACCCTTCTCATTAAGAGCAGAGAGACGAATCGTGTCATCGCGAGCTGCGAAAATGATCACGTCTTCTGAAGGATGAGTCAACTTGACTTCTTTGGCTTGACAATCAACATGCGCCTTGTTCATAGCCAGAAAATCCATGCCAAGAATGAGATCAATAGTGGAATTACCGAGAACAATTGGAGAGGCCAGAAAAGAATAATTGCCCATGTTTATGGAGGCATCCCGAACCACCGTCTTCGAGCTGAGATGCTCTCGGGAGACACAACTTGCAATGCATTTGGTAAAAACTCCATGGTAAAACTATGATTTGAGGCAAAAGGATATGACATGAAACAATGTGATGCACCAGTGTCAAACAAAACTTTTGCAGGAGTAGAATTAACCGAGAGATTACCCATGATCACTTGAGAAGAATCCTCTGCCTCGGATGCGTTCACCATGTTCACTCTTGCTGACTTGGGATTATGCTTCACCATAGCATTTCCTGGAGGTCTGACTGGAGGAGGCGGAAGACGCCGCTGGTTGCACTTGTTTGAGTAGTGACCCTTTTGACCACACTTGTGACTAGTAACCTCTAAGATGGACATAAGTTGCCTGGAGGAGGAACATTAGCGGACTTGGGTGCCTAGGGCCTCTGTTGATAACCTGGGTTGGGTGGGTGGGAAGAACCACGACTACCGAACTATCTCTGCTGCTGAGGGGGACGAAACGGAGGAGGAGGAGGAACCCAATACTTCTATTGCTTAGGGACCATCTGAGACCTGGAAGAAGAAGATTAGGATTCCCTGGAATGCTTCCTTGAGTTCTCTAACTTGAGCTGAGTTGCCTCGACCTTCAAAGCCATGTTGTAGAACTGATCAAACTCACGAGGCTCTTGGAGGACCAAACCCGGCAGAAGCTCATCCTTGAGACCACCTCTGAACTGATAAATCCTGGACTTGTCGTCAAGAACATCTTGTTTAGCATAATGGGCGAGATTCTGGAACTCGACGTTGTACTGATAGACAGACTTGCTTACCTGCTTCAGGTGCCTGAACTTCTCATGCATCTCCTCGACAAAGCTCGTCAGAATGTAATGGGCCATGAATTCACGACAAAAATCATCCCAGCTGATAACACGATCTCCCCTGGAGTCCTTGTATTGCTGCCACCAATCTGATGCGTGACCCTTGAGCTGAAACGACGCGAACCTGAAATAGTCCTCTGGTATGACATTGATACACTCAAAATGCTTACCCATGTCGCGGAGCCAATCATCGTCATCAAAAGGCTACTCACAACAGGTGAAAGACTTGGGCTGGTTGGCAAGGAACTGGTTGAGTGTCGCGAACTGAGGCTGATTCTGAAAATTCCCTTGATAACCTTGCTAACCCGGATCTCTCTCATGCAACAGCCTGAGCAACATGTGAGTATTCGCATTGGTTGCAGCCATCATAGCTTGCCAAGCTTCTAGAGGAGTAGGTGGTGGTGGGGTGGTGGAGGATCAGACTGCTCCTCAACCCGACCCGGATTCCTGCGAGTTCGTGGAGCCATCCGGGAGATGGACAAGAATATCAGCACATCATTGACAAAGATGATTGCAATAAGCTGAACCAAATGACTTGAAAGAAATTGAACGGAATAACATTAATAGCCTTCATACTGAAAAATAGTAAGAATGCCTTCTTCGGGTTTGCGATAACATCATCAGATATTAGAATCCACTTGAATATACACAACAAATTATTGAGCTAAGATATGCTCGGAACAAATGTATAGACCTCATACATCCGAAGAAAGATGATCCTAGGTAACTACTTGAATTCCCACCTAAGAACTTCCAAAGTCTTTGGTTTTGCTATCGGGTGTTCGGGATACAGGGAGGCAAAATATCTCACACAACTAACAAGCCCTACACTCCAACTGTATCCATCCGTCAACACATAACCAGAGGCTTCGGAACTCCATCTATTTCGAATCCTCGAAATCACAATGATACCAAACATGCCAGTACCCCGGACACCTTCATAGTACTGGGTGACTCCGACCTTATCCCGCCACGATAAGTATTGAAGCAATTTCAAACATCATCCGTCCTGAGATACTAAGAAAACTAAATGATAACGATGTGCCAAGAATCCCCTGGATCTCAACTCCCTAGAAGAAATCAAGTCAGTCAGGAGGCACCAAGACAGAACTCCATCACCTCGGCATCATATAGTTTCCAAAATATCCGCGTGATCCTAATTTTTTTGAGCAATAAGAGGAGTAGAATAAAAATTACTAAGTCGAGTACCTTACCAGAGTATAGAAGAGGAGTAAAAGAAACCTACGCTCCGATATAACTAGACTCAAAATAGTTTTACTAGACTCGACTCGATCAAGTTCGATCAAGCAAAGGGCTCCTATGGTCGTATGGCTCTAAATACCAACTTGTAACGCCCAAGATGCACGCCTATCCTTATTTAGGCATGGGGACCTCGACAGGGATAGAGGTTGAAAGCACATTTGCTCCCTTGGTGGTTTTGGTAATTAATAACAACATATGAGTCATTGAACTAATGTTTCCACCAAGTATATTTCAGGACAAGTTCAATGATAGGGATGGAAAAAGGATTGAGGAGATTGTGGAATTACCCCAAGATTCAAGGAAATAGGTTGGCCAAGCTTCAAGCAAGAGGACTCTACATTTTACATTTGTGAGAAATCACTTTGAGTCCATAGGAAAGCCAATACTATTAAAAGGGGGTAAGGTTTTGTTGGTGAACAATATGCTCATACGTGCAAAAGTAATAGACACCAAAAACATCCACAAACTCTCCCACCAAAGTTTGTCTCTAGCCAAACATGGAAAATCGGTGCAACCAACTTCCTATCCCGATGCCACCAATTCCAAACCCCAGATAGACTCAGCCAAACCCTCACCACTTCGGTGTAGCCGACAGTGCTTTCGGTGCCACCGAGTTGGGTTGCCAACTTTCTGTTACGCGAGTTCACACTTTCGGTTCGACTGAGAATGTTGAATCGGCGTCACCGAGTTTGACAATTCTGACTGTTGGTCACCTTGTCCATGCAACCGAGTTTCCTATATCGGTCTCACCGAGATTCAAAAGTTGCCACCTTTTGGTCACTTTGGTACAACCGAGATTAACACATCGGTTTCACCAAGTTGGTCATTTTGTGTGTAATGGTTGCATTTTTGGGGATGCCTATATATACCCCTTCACCACCACCCACTCGCAAGAGAAGCACTCAGAACAGTTCCCCACTCATACCTACTAATTTTCTAAGAGAGAACCACCTACCCTTGTGTTGAGGTCAAGATCTTCCACTCCAACCATATGGATCTTGATTTCTAGCCTCTCCAAGTTGCTTTCCACCAATCCCATCTCTTCTACCAAGCCAAATCAGTGAGAGTGATTGTGTGTTGAGGTATCTATCATCTTGAAGCACAAGAGCAAGGAGTTCATCGTCATTACCGAGCCTATTACCTTTTAGAGGGTGGTGCCTCCTAGATTGGTTAGGTGTCGCTTCGGAGCCTCCTACTTCGTGTTGTGGAGAGAAGCAAGAAGTTTGTAAGGGCAAGGAGATCGCCTACTTCATGAAGATCTACCCCGAGTAAGGCTAGTCCTCCGTGGACGTAGGCCATCATGGTATAGTCAAGGTTGCTTCTTCGTGGAACCCTCCGTGGGTAGAGCCCTCCATGGACTCTCGTGACCGTTACCCTCAATGGGTTGAAGAATCCATGAACGTGGATGACGGGGATATACCCCATGGTATGACCCGGCCTGGCGACTCGTACGAGACCCAGCCGAAGACATGCCATCTTATTTATGACCCGACAAGCGGGTCACAGGATAACCAAGCCCAAGACCCGGCGGGTGAGCCGGCGCCGGGGGACTCACAAGAGAAGGCCCACAGGAGAAGGCCCACAAGAGAGAAGGATTCTCTTAAAGGAAATAAGACCCGGAGTAGGATTCGTGAGAGACTAGTCCTAATCCCAATCCTAGTAGGACTCTATTTGTAAACCTACCCTCTCCACCTATATAAGGAGGGGTAGAGCACCCCTAGAGGGACAAGTTCTCAAGAGACACAAGTCTACAAGTTTAGACAACACAAGAGATTAGAGGCACAAGAGATTAGAGGTAGTGATTAGCACCCTTGTAACCGAGAGATCTTCATCATCATCAATACCAGACAAGCAGGACGTAGGCTTTTACCTCCATCGGAGGGGCCGAATCTGGGTAAAACTCCTAGTCTTCTCGATTCCAACCCCTTCAAGCCGCCACGTAGTTGCGTCTCGCTCCGAACCTAAGTCCGTTCACCCGGACATCTGCCGTGACAAATCCACGACAGTTGGCGCCCACCGTGGGGCAAGAGCACAGTGGTATTGTGTTCTTGGAGGAATCTATTCAAGGATCGAGAAGCTCACGATTAGTCAGATTTCAGGTGGTCTGTTCGTCGTAAAATTAAACGGCGGCTATCGTCATATCAGACCAGTGTCTCTTGCGCGTGGGCGGCTTTATCCACATAGAAGCAAGGATCAAACGTCAAATATCAAGATTAGATCGCAAGTGGACAAGAATCTTTCTTTTTTACTCTGAAAACAAATCATATTAATGGTCAGCGGCTGTGCGTGGACCAGATGAAATTTACAGCAACAAACAACAACGCTTTGGCTGATGGTTGGTGTGTTTTCTGGCTTCACGGACACGGCAGTACATTAGTTCAATGCTATAAAAAAGGAAAAAAAAGGGAGACAGGACACAACCCGGAAGCAGAGATGACCACGGCTTGGTCTCCGCCTGCCCCGTCGCTGCCCTGAGTCACCGAGTCGTCTCCGCGTCAATCCACCGGCCGGGCCAAACCGGCCTTGTCTGCCACCAGCTCCATGGCGGATCTCCTCCTCCGACCGCCGGCTCTGTTGTGCTACCTCCGAGCCGCCCTGGTTCTGGCCTCGCCCGCACCACTCCGGCCACACCTTGCTGTGCAAGTCCCACCAACCGCCGCTACCTCACCTGCCCACGACCGCCGGCTCCGTTGCACCTCTCAGCCACCTTATCTCACCATTGCGCCACACTCCTTTGGCAAGCCGTCGACTTGGCTCGCTTCGTCCCGGCTGGCTTCACCCCATCAAAGTGGACAACACCTGCCCCGCTCCACTATGTCGAGGTGTTTCCCATAGCGGCAAATCTCGCCTCTGCCGGCCGCGTTAACAGCCGTATCCCGCTCAGGCCAGCCTCCTTCGCGGCCTCACGTCAAGTCGGCCATTTCAACCTGCCGCGCACGTTGGGCCGCCTCGTTTCTGTCTCCGAGCCACCCCGTCCTCCAGCTCACCCGCGTTCGCCTTTGCCGCGCGCGTTGGGCCACCTCGTTTCCATCTCCGAGCCGCCCCGTCTTCTGGCCTCGCCGTCTCGCCTGCTGCTGGGACACTTCGAGCAGCCACCATGGCCTCAAGCCGTCTCCGCCTCACTCTACTCCACCGAAAGCCACCGCTGTCAAGACGACGCAATGGCCTCGCGCCAGGCCGCCCGGAGCACCTGCGACTCGCCGTGATGCGTCGGAGCTGTTGTGGACGCCGTGGTTTCGCCGGTCCAATACACCGTGGCCTCCGGCTCTCCCTTGCCCGGCTGACTCTCACCCCGGGCCCTCCGCCACGGCCGAGCCGCCCCTGGCTGGCCTTGCAACACAGGCGCGCCGGCCCTCTCCTCCCCATCTCCTCCTCGCGTGGGGAAGGAGAAAAGGTGGGAGGTGGATGGATAGAAAAAGGGTGGGGAACCGATAAAAAAAATAGGTCTGTGAACAAGGGAATACACGTGATGCATTACGTGGAATACTACTATTCTCGGATCAATTTTAAACAGATCTTGGCCAGTGTCTAAACAATGCCGGATGATTCGACGGGCGCGTCTGTCCCGCCTAACGCGGCGGCTCGCCTCCGTTGTGGTTTCCTCTGCGTCCACACCCCTGTCTCCCGCGGTTGCATCCAAGCCGGCACACTGCCGAGACACCGCAACAACCTCCGCCTCTGTCATGGTCTCACTTTGCCTCTGCCATGGTTGTTCGCTCGCTCGAGCCATCCTGTCCGTAATTGGACGAGGCTTGGTATGAAGAAATCCAGCCTGAGCGGTGCTGTGCATTGGATCAAATGTCGTTTCCAACACATCAGGTGATATTTGTCTAGTCTATGTTAATCACATATATTAATTTCATTAAGAGCAATTATCTTGGCATGTAATATTTTTTATGCAGGATAGTAATTCAAGTGGATTTATACCGCGGAGATGGAGGCGCACCAACATCATCATGCACCATGTGCTGCGCAGGCTTACGACGCCGCGACCGTCTCTCGCGACCACACTGGATTACAATGCTCCGACCGTCTCTCGCCACCCGTGCCGGCTTTCAATGCCATATACCGGCTTACAATGCCGCGGGTGACCCCAGGCGACTCACCGATTGCACCAGCTTACTGTCAACCTCAAACTTCCAGTAAAGATCCTCAAGCCGCCTCTTCGAGTCAACTTAAGGCTCAGGGGGTACAGACATGGCAGGACACATTTGGTCATTTTCAATGAGAAGCCCGGGTCTTTGCAAGATGAAATTTTCCGGCTCAGAAATTTGAGTTGAAGTGGTCTGTTCGCCGTCAAAACGGCTGATCTATCATCCGGCTTTATGCCCTATCAAGCACTGTGGCAGGGAGGCTTCTTGCCTTCGGGTATAGCTCACATCTCCCCTGCACAATCGGCTTTTATGCTGGTGCAAGGAGGCTTCTTGCCTTCGGGTATAGCTCACATCTCCCTTGCGCAATCGGCTTTTATGCTGGTGCAAGGAGGCTTCTTGCCTTCGGGTATAGCTCACATCTCCCCCGCGCAATCGGCTTTTATGCTGGTGCAAGGAGGCTTCTTTCCTTCGGGTATAGCTCACTTCTCCCTTGCACAGCCGGCAATATGCCCAATTAAGCACTGTTGCAAAGAGGCTTCTTGCCTTCGGGTATAGCTTACTTCTCCTTTGCACAGCCAGCTGTTATTAAACTGTTGCAAGGAGGCTTCTTGCCTCCGGCTATAGCTTACTTCTCCCTTGCATAGTTGGCTTGATGCCTAGTTTGGTTACATTAAGCGCTGTTGTTGATGGAGGCTTCTTACCTTTGGTATAGCTTACAGGACCCTAAGACAACAGCGTGTACACCAAATTCCAGTTGCTTATCAACTGCGGCCATCGAAGGGGGCTTCTTACCGACGGGTATCACTTATCTCACCCTAATGGTCGGCTTTATGCCACTTCCGGTTACTTATTAACCGCGGTTGTTGAAGGGGGCTTCTTACCGACGGGTTCGCTTATCTCACCTTAACAACCGGCGTTTATGCCAAAATTCAGTTGCTTATCAACTGTAGCTGTTGAAAGAGGCTTCTTGCCTTCGGGTATAGCTTACTTCTCCTTTCAAACAGCCGGCTTTATGCCGTCTCAGGCTAATTGTTAGCCGCGGCTGTCGATGGAGGCTTCTTGCCTTGGGGTATAGCTTACATCTCCCATCGACAGCCGGCATTCGCTGTACTCTTACCAGCCAATCTCGCCTAGAGACCCTGAGCCGGTTCAAGAAATTGACGGCCAATCTCGCCTAGAGACCCTAAGCCGGTTCAAGAAATTGACGGCCAATCACGCCTAGAGACCCTGAGCCGGTTCAAGAAATTAACGGCCAATCTTGATAGAGACCCTGAACTGGTATGAGTTCAAGCATCGAGTCCACCCAGAAGAACCATCATATGAGTTTTTTTTGAGGAAAGCAAGATCTTCATCACATATTGCATCATGCCGGCTTATCAAGCCGGGTCAGAGCAAGGTTATGAGAAAAGGAGCAATGTTATGAAAGGTATACATCTCCGGGTTGAGCTTCTTTAAGCCGCCCTCACAACAATGCAGAATATATTTTGTCTTGTTCATTTTTGCAGGTTTATCTCTTAAAGATGATCCGCCGTTAAAGTATTCTGCAAAAGCAAATGGATTTTGATCTTCATGGTTTATCATAACCAGTAATAAATGATTGGGATTTTTTCAAACCAGCTCGGAGAAATTATTATCTTTCAAGAGCCGCCCTATCAGATATAATGCCGTGTCATCTAATTGGCCGGTTCTCGGATTTCTTTAATTGTGCTCTATAGTAATCTACAACACTCATGGATTTCTCAAACTTATATTTGCCGGGTTGCACCGCAACCACAAGCAGGAATTTCATGTCAAAGAGAAAGGAATTATTCCAGGATATTCATTCCGGGTTATATTACGACCACGGTCAAAAGATTCATTCAACAAATTATGGTGAGATGTATTATTCTCACATAGTCCCGAGTTGCCGCAAGCAGACGACCCGACACTTGGGGGCTACATTATCCAAAGTCCAAGTTTATATCAATTATGCAAGTCCCATGTCGCTGCAAGCATGCACCACGACACTTGGGGGCTAATGCAAGCCGGTTTTCACACCATTACATCGTCAGCAAGATCATATTATCTCAAGAAAATTTGCCAGCCCTTCTATATTTTTCTAAAAAGTCCCAGCCCAGTAATTCTTACTGACCCAACACTTGGGGGCTACGCCGCTCAGATCAGATTTTATAAAGTCCTAAGTCGCCACAGGCGTGCGACCCGGCACTTGGGGGCTACAGTATTCATCTGTTCCAACAGATTAAGAGATTCAAATTGAAGACCCGGCGCATCACATTCTGATGAGCCGGCCCTTGGGGGCTACACCCGCCGAAGCTTTCTGATGAGCCGGCCCTTGGGGGCTACACCCGCTGAAGCATTATAAGATATAAGGCAATTATAAGTCCCAGGTTGCTGCAGGCAGGACAACCCGACACTTGGGGGCTACACAGTCCAAAATATTATTGCAAATCACCAAGTTATCATGGATAATCTCGGAGCTTGGGGGCTACAGGTAATATGGACATATGAAAAACTTTGAGGAGAATTTTCAAGATATTAAATATGGAGTTCAGTTGTTAGACCCGGCGTCACCATCACTTATGACCCGGTGTTATCAAAAATCATAACCCACCAGAGTTTATATAAAGCCGCCATGCTTCACAACTATGGAAGTCCGGTTCTACAGCAGATGGATTTTCATCTCAATATTTATCGAAGTCAGTAGGATTCTAGTTATTTAACCCGGAGTCACCAACGATAATGACCCGGCATCACCAATGATTATGACCCGGCGGAGATGACCCGCCAAGAGCATCGGAAGCCGACTCAATGGCATATGGGTGTTCTATTCTCAATATTTTTCAAAAGACATTGACAAGCAAGATGATTATCAAGACGACTCATTCATATGGAGAAAAGACTCGGATTTCTGAAAAGCCATTTTATAAGCCGGCCAAAGGAGCAAGCCGGCCACTTATCATATTTGTTACTCTTATTTCAGGAGCTTACCATGAATAAATTCAAGCTAACATGGGGGCTAATGACGGGGATATACCCCATGGTATGACCCGACCTGGCGACTCATAGGAGACCCAGCCGAAGACATGACATCTTATTTATGACCCGGCAAGCGGGTCACAGGATGACCAAGCCCAAGACCCGGCGGGTGAGCCGGCGCCGGGCGACTCACAAGAGAAGGCTCACAGGAGAAGGCCCACAAGAGAGAAGGATTCCCTTAAAGGAAATAAGACCCGGAGTAGGATTCGTGAGAGACTAGTCCTAATCCCACTCCTAGTAGGACTCTATTTGTAAACCTACCCTCTCCACTTATATAAGGAGGGGTAGAGCACCCCTAGAGGGGCAAGTTCTCAAGAGACACAAGTCTACAAGTTTAGACAACACAAGAGATTATAGGCACAAGAGATTAGAGGTAGTGATTAGCACCCTTGTAACCGAGAGAACTTCATCATCATCAATACCAGACAAGCAGGACGTAGGCTTTTACCTCCATCGGAGGGGCCGAACCTAGGCAAAACTCCGTGTCTTCTCGATTCCGATAAACCCCTTCAAGCCACCACGTAGTTGCGTCTCGCCCCGAACCTAAGTCCATTCACCCGGACATCTGCCGTGACAAATCCACGGTAGTGGATGTACGATAGCACCACCTATCGGAACCACAGGAAAAATCATCGTGTATACAATTGCGTTTGATCCTCCTACCCTATCCTTTTAACATGCTTGTTGTTACTTTCTGCTGCTATACTCTTAGACTTGCATGTGTAGGGTGTACTTGATATGTTATGAATGCTAAAACTTGCAAAGAATTAAAATTGGGAAATAACATAGTTTTATTTGGTCAAGTAGTCTAATTACCCCCCTCTAGACCTAGTTTCGATCCTACAAGTGGTATCAAAGCTTTGGTCGCCATTGCATTGGTTTCACAACCTAGGAGAAGTATGTCATCTATTGAGGGAAATTATCACCGTAGAGGTCCGTACTTTGATGGCAATAATTTTGCTAGTTGGAAGCATAGAAGGAAAATGCATTTGCTTGGTCATAATCCTGCCGTTTGGGCTGTTGTTCATGTTGGCTTGCAAGGTGAATTCTTTGGTGATGGAAGAGAACCGGATCATGAAGCGAATGAGGAAGAATTGAAGATGTTGCAACTCAATGCTCAAGCATGTGACATTATCTTCAACTGCCTATGCCCCGAACAATTCAACAAAATCATCTGTCTTGAACAGGCAAAAGAGATTTGGGATACTTTGGTTGATATGCACGATGAACTGAATCCGTGAGAGAAACCAAGTTAGATGTTCTTCAAGGTCAACTTGATAAGTTCAAGATGAAGGATGGTGAAGGAGTCGATGAAATGTACTCTAGTCTAGCTCTCATCACAAATGAGATTGCCAGCTTAGGAAGCGAAGAAATGGCCGACAATTTCATCATCGAGAAAATACTTCGAGCTTTGGATGAGAGATATGACACCATGTGCACCTTGATCCAAATGATGCCCAACTACAAAGATCTCAAACCAACGGAAGTGATTGGTAGAATTGTTGCTCATGAGATGACACTCAAAGACAAGGAAGAGCTTCACCACAAGTCTAGCGGTGCTTACAAAGCCACAAGTGATGCTCCCGCTACCTCAAGTGACAACCTTGTTACAAATGAAGAGATAAGCCTCATGCTCAATAAATTGAACAAGTTCTACAAGAATAGAAGCAAAGATTGTAGCTCCAACTCAAGACATGAAGAGAAGCATTTGTCAAGTCGTGACCGAAAATGCTACAATTGTGGGAAGCCCGGATATTACTCCAATGAGTGCTTGACTCCCTACAAACGAAGAGAAGACTCACCATAAAGACGAAGCTCGAGAGACGAATCACCTCGAAGAGAGAGAAGGAGTAGAGATGATCGTTATGAACGAAGACCCTCAAGGAGAAGTAGGGACTCGAAGAAGAAAGACAAGTAAACCAAGAGCTACTCAAGAAGGAAACATCAAGCTCATGTTGGTGAATGGGTTTTTGACTCCGACAACCACTCCGAGAGAAGATATCACTCCAACTCCGACTATAGTCAGGATGATGGTGTTGCCGGAATTGCTCTAGTGACAACCAACTCCTATGATCTATTTGATACACCAAATGAAGGGAGTTAAAGTTTCTTCATGGCTAAAGGCCCCAAGGTATCACACCCTGAATATCTTGATTTAGATAGTGATGAAGATGATTTGCTTTACGATGATGACTTGCTATGTGATAAAACTAGTGATGTTGATCATAATGAACTTGATATTTCTCATGCTAGTCAACATAGGTCAATTGATGATGATAAGATGAAAATAGAAGAACTAACTAAAGAACTTAACACTCTTAAGTTAGCCCATGAATCTACTCTTGAAGATCATAGAGAGCTTGTAAGAACTCATGAGAAGCTACACTTCGAGAAGCTCAATTTGGAGCAAGAACACGAATTTCTTAAAGCTATCAATGACGATCTCCGAAAGAAGACTTCATCTTATATTGCCAAACGACTACTCTTGTCTACATTCATGACACAAGTCAAATCTAAGGAAACTAGTAACAAGGGCAACAAAGGTTCTTCATCTAGTAGCAACAATAAAAATGCTAAATCCAATGATGTTGCTCCTAGTAGTTCTATTGATTCCACTAATGATGCTTCTCTTATCCAAGTTACACTTGAGCAAGAAAATTCTTTATTAAAAGGAATTATAGAGAAAGGTATCTACAAGAGTCCTGAAGGATACAAACAATTTGATGAGACTGTGCACAAGCATGGAGGATACCGGAAGAATCATGGTGTTGGCTACTTCAACGCTAATGGAGTTGAATGGGAAGAATGTCAATACCCCAATCCCAAGTTTGTTCCTCAAAAATAAAATTATGAAAATACTCTTCCCAAGGGAACAAAGTTTCAAGATGACCTTCCACCACAAGACACGAAGCTCAAGGGAAAGAATGAGCTCCAAGAGGACTTTGACTCTTATGAAGATGAACCCCAAGCTTTGGTGAAGTGGGTTACCAAGGCTACTACAAGCTCAACTTCTACAAGTGCTACTTCAACACCAAGGATCCCCATCAACTTGATATGGGTCCCCAAGAAGAAGAACTAGAAAGTTCTTGAGGGGTGACTCCGCCAATGAAATTCACTCACATTCATTATTGGCAAGATGTATTTGCAATCAACATCAAACCTATGCAATAGTTCAAGGAGTCACACATCCCTCAAAGGTAAGCAAGAGACAAGGTATTCAACAATTTATTGGACATCATCACATATTATTTGCACTCCATGTCCATAGATCTTGTATTTGTCTCTTGTGTGTTGGGACTAACCCATGTAGGTGAGAAGAGTAAGGAAACAACAAGGATGATCCCAACGCTTGGTGATCTTCATCAACTTTGAGCATCCACCACTACCTCACCAACATGAAGTCTTCATCGACAAAACCCAAGGTTAGTTTATCCCTCTCATGGTGGGATGTCACATCAAGGGGGAGCTTTACTCTAAGACTTTAGCCAAAGCATCTCTTAGTATGTGACAACATTAAATGCTTTATGTAAAAGTGGTAACCCCACTTGTGCTTAGACGATGAGTATGACCTATGATCAAGTACTCTTACTTGGCTCCTAAGTCAAATACTCATATATAGATGACTTCGTCATTGCCCAAGTGATTATTAGATGCTAAAGTGTTTGTGCATGTTTTCCATGATTTCATTTGGCATCTTATTGTGTGAGTATGTTGGTCTGCATTTATTTACTCATTCGAGGATATCCAATTGTTGCTATTTGACTTTTGACTTATCTTTTGCCAATTGGATATACAAGAATGTCTGGGACCACTTCTTTAGCTATCTATGTTTTCTCATCTCATACTCTATTCATGCTACATCACAAAATTTGAACAAGTACTATTCGATCCCTTTATGTGTGGAGCACTCGGAGTTCCGTATCGACAATGACTGACCATTAAAACCTCCCAAGTGCATCTCAATGGAACCAACCACAAAATCTCGGTCTCATTGAATGCCTAGGGTTTATCTAGTTTTCAATCTCGGTACCACCGATTCCACATTCTCGGTTACACCGAGTTTCCCTGTATACTGACAGTTGAGGAACTCGGTGACATCGAGAAGTTAGAATCGGTGACACCGACAGTGGTGGGTATATAAGCTGTGGACCTCGACGCTTTGAAATTCAATCTCAATCGTCGCTCCTCAGAACCCTAAGCTGCCGCCTTCGAGACCCCCGGTCGTCGCCCTTGTCTCCCTACGCTCCTCCGCCGCTGGGCATCGCCGTCGCCGACGAAATCCTCTCTCTCATCACCATCGTAGAGGATCCGCGCCAAGTTAGGGTACGGATTTGATCTCTTTTGCACGCCTCGTCTAATTCTTGCACAAAATTGATTGAAGTTTATCTATAAGCCTCTCTTTGCACACACTCCTATCCACTCAAAATTTCAATATTCTAGCGAATATTAGATTTTCTAGGGTTTTGCCGTCCGCCCAATGGAACTCGGTGGAACCAAAGCGAACAAATCGTTCTCACCGATTTGACTTTCTGTGTTGTTGAGAACTGTCTCGATGGAACCAAGCACTTCTTTTTAGTGTCACTAAAAAGAGTGCCAAGGTTCTGTTTAGAGGGACAATCAGTCTCGGTGGCACCGAAATTTTTGCTTCGGCTGTACCGATATTCATTTGACAAAACGCAAAAACTTTTAAAATCTATTGTTCAAACTTTCAAAAACAAGGATCATTTTGTGATGACTCATCTACTTCTGCTCTTCTATTCTCTATTCACAGGGTCAGTATGTCAGATGCTGAGGATAGTCAGAATATGCCAGAGTAGGGTGCTGACATGAGTTCAGGCACAAGCGCAAAGTCCAGTTCTTTTTCAGATCCAGACACCCCCAACTCCCATGGGTTTCCCAAGGCTGCCACCAGGACCAGGAAGAAGCTAAATTCTGATGAAGAAGATTCAGATTTTTTCTTGGGGATATTCTTGCCAAGAAGCAAGAAAGGGCTGCTAAGAAGTCAGCAACTGAAGCTACTTCTTCTAGAAGAGTTGTCAGCAAGGTCTATGCCAGCTCTGAAACTATCAAATCACATGAGAGTGCTAGAGCCACAATTTCCATTGATGCCCCAAGGAAGTCTATGCCTAAGAAGGCAGGGGAGAAGAGAGACAGAAAAAGGATCATTCATGTGATTGGTAGGCCTACCTCCATGTATGAAGATACAGAGGAGGCTGTTGGTGCTGCTGCTGAGGAAGAGGAGGAAGAACATGTTTAGAAGGCTCCTCCCAAGAAGAAGGCCAAGAAACTTTTGGCTGATGCTATGCCAAAGTCTAGCACATCCAAGAGCACCAAGCCTACATCCAAGAAGGCTATTGCATAGAAGACCAAGAGGACTACCAGAGATATTCCAGCTTCTAAGAAGAACAAGGTAACTGCCTCCAGATTTGAAGATGATGATGACTTGACAACATTAATGAAGCTCAGACCACATCTTCCAGTACATGATGTCAGACACTTAGTTGCTGAAGATATGAAGAAGAGGAAAGACTCAGGATTGAGAGCTTGGAGAGCTATAGATCCTTATGCCCAGAGGAAGAAAACTGCTGTTGACTACATGTTCTACACCAAGAGAGCAACATGATTTTTATGAGACAGTGCTGCTAGAAAAGAGCCCAGATGTTAGCGATATGAGATATGTTGATTGGAAATTCATTAAGGAGAATGAGGACTACTTTCCAAGTGTCCAAGATAATTTCCACTGCATTGGTCTTGATGAGTTCATTGGCAGAGAGCTTACTGCATGGAACGATGAGATGATCATGCAATTCTACTCCACTGCACATTTCTATGGAGATGGTAGAATTGTATGGATGACTGAAGGAGCAAGGTATGAATCCACTTTTGAGGAGTGGGCTGCACTTGTAGGAGTTCCAGAAGCTCAGGATGGTGATCTGGATGTATACTCAGAATCCAAGGCGAGTCACAATGCCATGAAGGATATGTATACTCCTATCCCCGCAGACAAAGTGCTATCTCACAAGCTAGGATCCATCTACTATCTGCAAGCAGGCCTCCGTACCATGAACACTATTGAGGCATACCTTGATGCCCAAGTCAGGAGATGACAAGATGATCTGAGGCTACTACATTAACATGTTGATCCACCTTGACGGACATACCGAGATTAGAGTTATGGATTTGATTGTTGAGACAATCAAGAGGGCTTCTGCTGATCAAGAGTGCTCTTGCTGCTATGCACCCTACATCCAGATGCTAATCAACTCTCAGTTGGAGAAGCACATAATTTCTCTAGATCGTCCACATCTTCCCCTATAGCCAGAACTCGAGGATAATGTTATGGTGATGGACCCAGATCATCCCACATATGCTACAGCACAGGGAGAGCCAGAAGCAGTTCGAGCCGCTAGTGCTCAAGCCCCTAGATCCAGAAACGGGCAAATGGATCTTTTGATATTAGTAGTTCAAGGCATGCAGAAGGATATCAAGGGGATTCTGGACAACCAGAACAGTCTTGTGAGGATCTTTGAGACAAGGATCAAGACTCTTGGTGATAAGGTGGACAAGTTGTCGAACACAGTTATAGAGCTTCAGAAGGAAGTTGACTGAGTGCACATTCCTTGAGTCTCTTCTACTTCTTCTTCTTCTTCTTCTTCTTCTGATGAGGATGGATCACCTCTCAGGCCGAGCACACAGTTCACTACTCAGGCTAGATCAGCTACAGTGCCTGCACTAGACTTGAGCCCTCTTCATCAGCTCCTGCCATTGTCAGCACAACTCCTGCTCCATCAGCTCCAGTACCTCCAGTCTCTACTCCAGCTCCATCCATGACATCTGCGGAGATCTTCACCGATGTTGTTCTCTCGACTCCTTCATCAACAACCGGAGGTGATCAGCCCAAGAACGCTTAGAGATATGCCTTTGAACTTTTTGGTAACTTGTTGCCAAAGGGGGAGAAGTGTATATAGATCTTTAGGCTTCGAGTGAGAGAGTGTTTGGTGTTTGTTGCTTGTTTTCAAAAACAATTTCTTTTGGTTGCCGTGATACACTTTTGGTTCCTTGTGATACACGTTTGATAATGTTTGATCATACGCTTTAATGTGTGATGTTACTATTTCCTATCATCTTAATGCTTCTGTGATGACCATTCATCTTTTCTTGATTGTGTTGTGCTATGATATTCATTCTAATTATTCTCGCACACCACCAAGTGGTATGTGGCATGTAATAAGTGACCCACGTACCTAATCGATTGTGCATTTGCATTCAAACGCAAATTAAAAATAATGCACAAATTTAGGGGGAGCTCTTGCTTATCACATACTTCTCAAAGCGACGATTATATTCATTGATTATATCTTTGTCGAAGCTTTGATCTATATGTTGTCATCAATTACCAAAAAGGGGGAGATTGAAAGCACATTTTCTCCCTTGGTGGTTTTTGTAATTACTAACAACATATGAGTCATTAAACTAATGTTTCCACCAAGTATATTTCAGGACAAGGTCAATGATAGGGATGGCAAAAGGATTGAGGAGATTGTGGAATTACCCCAAGATTCAAGGAAATAGGTTGGCCAAGCTTCAAGCAAGAGGACTGTACATTTTACATTTGTGAGAAATCACTTTGAGTCCATAGGAAAGCCAATACTATTAAAAGGGGGTAAGGTTCATACGTGCACAAGTAATAGACACCAAAAACATCCAAAAACTCTCCCAACAAAGTCTGTCTCTAGCCAAACATGCAAAATCGGTGCAACCAACTTTCCTATCTCGGTGCCACCGATTCCAAACCCCAGATAGACTCAGCCAAACCCTAGCCACTTCGATGCAACCGACACTGCTTTCGGTGCCACCGAGTTGGGTTGCCAACTTTCTGTTACGCAAGTTCACACTTTCGGTCTAACCGAGAATGTTGAATCAAAGTCACCGAGTTTGGCAATTCTGACCATTGGTCACCTTGTTGGTGCAACCGAGTTTCCTATATCGGTCTCACCGAGATTCAAAAGTTACCACCTTTTGGTCAGTTTGGTACAACCGAGATTAACACATCGGTTTCACCAAGTTGGTCATTTTGTGTGTAATGGTTGCATTTTTGGGGATGCCTATATATACCCCTTCACCACCACCCACTCGCAAGAGAAGCACTCAGAACAGTTCCCCACTCATACCTACTGATTTTCTGAGAGAGAACCACCTACCCTTGTGTTGAGGTCAAGATCTTCCACTCCAACCATATGGATCTTGATTTCTAGCCTCCTCAAGTTGCTTTCCACCAATCCCATCTGTTCTACCAAGCCAAATCTGTGAGAGAGTGATTGTGTGTTGAGGAGTCTATCATCTTGAAGCACAGGAGCAAGGAGTTCATTGTCATTACCGAGCCTATTACCTTTTGGAGGGTGGTGCTTCCTAGATTGGTTAGGTGTCACTTGGGAGCCTCCTACTTCGTGTTGTGGAGTGAACCAAGAAGTTTGTAAGGGCAAGGAGATCGCCTACTTTGTGAAGATCTACCCTGAGTAAGGCTAGTCCTCCGTGGACATAGGCCGTCATGGTATAGTCAAGGTTGCTTCTTCGTGGAACCCTCTGTGGGTAGAGCACTCCGTGGACTCTCGCGACCGTTACCCTCCGTGGGTTGAAGACTCCATGAATGTGGATGTAAGATAGCACCACCTATCGGAACCGCAGGAAAAATCATCGTGTCTACAATTGCGTTTGATCCTCCTACCCTATCCTTTTACTCATGCTTGTTGTTACTTTCCGCTGTTATACTCTTAGACTTGCATGTCTAGCGTGTACTTGATATGTTACGAATGCTAAAACTTGCCAAGAATTAAAATTAGGAAAAATCATAGTTTTATTTGGTTAAGTAGTCTAATCACCTCCCCCTCTAGACCTACTTTCGATCCTAGAGAGGCGCATCTTCTCGTTTTGTAAGTGCGGTAAAAATTGCATACATGTATGAAGAGTTTAGTATATGAGTTGGCTTACACTCGCCACAAGCTAACATACAAGTTCACACAATTATTCAAACATCATACAGAAGACAGGGCCCGTCTACAAATGAAATCAAACAAAGAAAAGAAGCAATAAAAAGCTGCCTTGCTATCCCAAAGATCACGACCATGGCCTCTCTACTCATCGGGGTATGCGACATACATCCTACCACGTTCTTCATCATACTCCCACTGGAGCTGGGTCACATCATCTGACACGAACTCATCAATACCTGCACCTGTATTGTTGTAATCTGTGAGCCACAGGGGACTCAGCAATCATGTAACCCGGGTACCGAAACAATGTAAGCTTATGGGTTTGAAAGGGGTAAGTGTTGAGGTTGTAGGAAGGACTAAGCATTTATTTGGTGTCTATCTTACGAGAACATGAACGTAAATATGGTGTTCTACGAAAGACGGTCGAAAACTATCATGATCACTAAGTGATCCTAAACGCCTACTTACGTCAAACATAACCCCACCGTGTTCTCTCTCGGATCATGTTCACGAGCAGAGACAATCACGGTTACACACACCGTTGGTGTATTTTATTGGAGTTTACTGCAAGTTAACTATAACCAGGGGTTAAACAAATATCCAAGTTGCCACATAACCGCAGGCATGGCTTTCCGAAAGATTTAACACTACAAGGGTGCTCCAACTAATCCACAAAAAATTAGCCACACTCCGCGGGAATAACCTCGACCACGGGTCTCGTCATCATCCTAGGCAATTCCAAAGGAAATCCGACACCTCAAGATAGCCCGAGGAAGATCAGAGTTTCTCACGCAAGACATTCGAGAAAGGCAAAACAAGTCCAGCAAGACCGCCCGACAGGCCAGATCCCAATAGGAGCCGCGCATATCTCTGTCTCGGGGCACTACCTTATGGTACTATCTACGGGGAAAACCAATCCTCAAGTTTCCTCGAGGTGGCCCTGCAGGCAGCCCGTTTTGGACCAACACTCATGAGGAGCACTGGCCCGAGTTGTTGATTAATTATCCATGGGGTAGCTAAGCCCTATGCATTTTATTAAGTTGCTAAGCAAATAGTACCAATGTTGGGTCTTGCCAGACAAGCTTTAATCTCAAACAAATAAACCAGGGTGTCCCCATAACAACCTGGAGTATGTTACGAGCGCAAAATATGGACACATAACACCGGTAACAAGTACTATGGTGGTAAAAGTGGAACAAAACACCGAGCAAAAGGCCAAGCCTTCTACCTCACCAAGATATATATGTGCAGTAAATGAAATAGCAGTAAATATTGTGATATCTCCAGATATCCATATTATCACATGGAAACAACCTGCACCTGCATCTAAGAATGCCATAAGAAGGGCTGAGCAGTGGCAACTTAGCCAAACAAGGTTTGCTAGGTAGTGGGGGGTTAGAGGCTATCATGGCAATGTAGGAGGCTTGACATTCAAGTGGTAGGTAACGCAAATATAATGATAAGAGCGAGACATCTATCAAGCAAAAATAGTGTCGAGATCCGGGTACGATCATCTTGCTTGTTGGTTCTTCAGTGGGACAAAGAGCTGGGTCCTCGTAGTGGTACTCTCCTGGATCCTCATACTCAGGTTCAAAACTCGTGTCTACCCAAACGGAAACAACAACAATAAACAAACACGCAAGGTGCAATGCACAAACAAGATGATGCATGATTCATTTGAAGTATTTAACATGCCATCCTAAGCTAGTCATGTTTCTCGTGCAATAGTTAAGTTATTTACAATTCTGGACAGAACCTTATGGTAAGTTGTTGGACATGCATGATCATGGGAAATATGGATGCTTCATGCAAAATCAATGCAAATGCATATGTAGAACAGAGTAACGGTTCTCATGCTACGCTCATGACAAGGTACGAAGACAAAATACAAGGCAAGGAAGGCCATGGGCTATTCCTTGGTATTCCAAGTCAGCCACTAGTTAGGAAATGAAAAAAAATCACAATAGAGCCAAAGATCTAGGAAAACATTGGAGCATAGCTCCCACAAGACACAACACAAAACTATACACACCCTATCCAAAACAGCAACATAGAAACTTCCACAACAATCATCTAGAGCTACAAGATGTTTCCAACCACAAACAAAGTATGTACAGAAACTACATAACATGGTTATCAAATCATCCAACTACACAAACTTGAAAGGAAGCATATATCACTAAGCATGAAGCTCACAAGATGACATAATGAAACAAATTCTAAGGACTTTGTGAAAATCACAGTTTTCTGGAATCTGAGTTAAGCTGATAGCAAATTGATAGCATAAAACAATGATGCTAGAGACCACCTTATGGCTTGAAAATTAATAGGATGGTAGAGGACAACCTCTACTACAAAACACTAGCACCGAGCTTGAGGTAAAACTGAACAGAACACTTGGTAGCATCCACTCAACATGGCATAAAAATAATAACAGATTCTCAGACTTGGAATTATTTAGCATGTTGAAAACAACAACATCTTATTAGCTAATTTGGAGCAAGAAACCCACTCATGTGCAAGTTTATCATGTCAAAAGAAAATACCATGGCATAGGAAAAACACACACAACCTAGCTCGAAATAAAAGGCACAAAACCTATATGACTTATAAGTCAAAACTTTCCTATTTGGGCCAAAAATACCTATGTCCAGATCTGGATACATTACAGAAATGGAATTAATCCTATTAGCAAAAAAACAAGCAAAAAAATAAATAAAAGAAAACAAATAATTAGGAGGGACCCACCTCGCAGTGAGCCAGGGCCCCTGTGTGGGTATGACAAGTGGGGCCAGGGTCCACTTGTCATACACACACCCAGTACACACACAGGGCCACACACAAGGCCACACCACGCACATACACGTAGGCACACACAGACCCAGGCCGCAGCCACACGGGATTCAGCCAGACACGCACACACGCGGGCACACACCACACATACACGCACACACACGGGATCCGGACGCAGCCGCACCAGATCCAGATCATACACACACACAGAACACGCATATACGGAAAATAAAAAGGGCCCGGGGAGGGGGGTTCGAACCCGCGACCTCTCGGTTGATTGCCCCTGACGCGCACCACTATGCTACGCTGCGGCTACTGACAGCAGCGACAGGGCACGGCGGCAACGCAATTCCGATGAGGCGATGATCTTTGGCTACAGAGGGGACTGGCTTGGGCTTGTGGGTCCTAGGGGAGCCCGTTCTCGCACTCAGAGGGGAAGGATTCTATGCGGCTCGAGCTCGAGCTTGCACTTGCTCGGGCGCGGCGGCGACGATGGCGCTACAGCGATGAAGTGAGGTGATGCACAATCATAGAAGTGGGAAGGTGCGCAATGCTCACCACGAGGATGCATGGGTTCGCGACGAGGCAGGGGCGATGGGTTGGCGCAGCCTGACAAAGCGCAGCTCCACCCGTGTGGCTCGCCGACGGGAGGGGATGACGGAGCCGATGCCATAGACGAGCTCGGACCTCCCTAGCACCGGAAACGAAGCGCGGGCAGCACCGAGAACCCACCGAGCATCCTGAACACCGCGGAGGGGTCACCGGCGGTGACGGAGAAGGAGGGGACGACGGTGCTGCACTCTCTGCTTTCTCTGAACCCGAAAACCCTCTTTGAATCTTACCATGGGGAGGGAGAGGAAGGAGTGGAGAGGGAGATGGCGGTGGCTAGAGGCGAAGCAAAACCCTAGGGGAAGCGGCACGCACGCCGAGGGGATTAAATAGGACGCGGGGGAATGTTCCTCGACGTTCATGAGCTCACGGCGGGCACACTGTCTCTCTGTCGCGCACACTGACTAACGGAGGAGGGAGAAGGGGCAGGTAGGCGTCAAGAGCGAGCAGCTGGGCCGTGGGCCAGCTAGATGGGCCAGGAAGAGCCCATCCGGTCTCCTCTCTCTCTCAACTGAAACAAATCAATATCTTTTATTTTAAAAACCAGAGAACAAAACTAAGCCAAGATTAGAGAGAGAGGTTTAAAAATAAAAAGAAAAACCTTTTTGGTCTCACAAAAATGCAAGCAATTTAATAAAAATGGTTTGGGCATTTTAAAGCAAGCCAATATTTTACTTAATATTTAACTAGACATGTTGGAAAATTATTTGAAAGGGGAAAAGCTCGTACCATAACAAAAGGATTACTTTTAAAAATACTAGTAGAATATTTGGAAGATGACCAACATCTTTAAAGAGCGAAAACATCAAGCAATTTATGTCACGAGGAAAAATTGAGTGAGAGGGAAGAGGTGATGGGAATTAGAAATGGGATGAGAGCAACACTTCAAGCACACATGCATACACTCCCTGAACACATACACTTACACAACCACCACAACCTTTGGCACACACAACAACATGATAATGAATGCATATGATGCCATGATGCAAGACTGACATGAAGCAAGTTAAATCATTCAAACCACATAGGCAAAACATGGAGGTCCACATGAGATACATGACCAAATTGGCAAGGGGTGCACTTGGGCTGTTACACGTCACAACTTCACAATTGCTAAACCAACTCCGAGAGGATATTGACCATGCCGGAGCATGATCAACCTGACCACAAGGGTTTGTTTCTTGCATGGAAATTAAGAACAAGCAAGAAACTAAGATTGGAATCTAGATATTGCGAATATAAGAGGAAAGCTTTATTGATTAAAGTGGGGTTCTATGACGCCTTGGTCTAGTCCTGGAACACAAACGAAGAACGCGATGTTGCAGCTATGATGAACTTGTAATCTAAACATAATTCAAGTCCTCCCCTTCTTGAAATGGAGTCATCCTCGACGGAAGCTTATCCTCCTCACCCAAATAAGGCTTCAAATCTACAATGTTAAAAGTGGGACTAACGCCAAACTCTACTGGCAGCTCAAGTTTATATGCATTATCATTTATTTTCTTTAACACCTTAAAAGGACCATCAACACGTGGCATTAGCTTTGACCTGCACAAATCAAGAAATCTATCCTTATGCAAATGTAACCAAACAAGACCTCTAGGTGCAAAGACAACATGTTATCTACCCTTATCTCCAGCAAGTTTGTATTTAGCATTCATATGCTCAATTTTTTTGGGTTACCTCATGCATGTTTAATATCAATGCAGCATGTTGTTTAGCATCAAAATTAACCTTCTCCGAAGATGGTAGAGGCAACAAACCAATAGGCGCACGATGTATGAAACCATACACAATTTCAAAGGGGCACGTCTTAGTAGTAGAATGCAATGAACGATTATAAGAAAATTTCATATGAGGCAAGCATTCTTCCCACATTTTCAAGTTACTCTTCAAAAAATCCCTAAGCATAGAAGACAATGATCTATTAACTGCTTCAGTTTGTCCATCAGTTCGGCGGTGACATGTAGTACTAAAAGCAGTTTAGTCCCCAACTTAGCCCATAAACATCTCCAAAAGTGGCTAATAAATTTACCATCGTGATCTGAAACTATTGTATTTGGCACACCATGCAATTGACTAGTTTCACAAAAGAACAAATCAGCAACATGAGCAACAACATCCCTTTTATGACATGGTATAAAGTGTGCCATTTTTGAAAATCTATCCACGAAAACAAATATGCTATCCCTCCCCTTCTTTGTTTGAGGTAAACCTAAAACAAAGTCCATGGATGTATCCACCCAAGGAACATTAGGTATAGGCAAATGCATATATAAACCATGAGGATTGAGTCATGCCTTAGCTTTTTTACATGTAGTGCAGCGAGCAACAAAATGCTCAACATCCCATCTCATCTTTGGCCAAAAAAAGTGTAGCAACTACGTCCTTTGTCTTCTTCACGCCAAAGTGTCCCATTAATCCTCATCCATGTGCCTCCTGGATCAACAAAAGACGAACGAAGCTAGCTGGAATGCATAGCCGGTTAGTACGGAACACAAATCCATCATTAATGACGAACTTATTCCATACCCTCCCTTGTTTACAATGCTGCAACACATCTTTAAATTCAGCATCATGCACATACTGATCTTTGATGGTCTCCAAACCTAATATTTTAAAATAAGTTGTGACAACATAGTATAACGATGAGACAATGCATCAGCAATACCATTTTCTTTACCCTTCTTGTGTTCAATGACATAAGGGAAAGTCTCGATGAATTCAACCCATTTAGCATGTCTACGGCTTAGTTTTGCTTGACTTTTAATATGTTTCAAAGATTCATGATCAGAATGTATAACAAATTCTTTGGGCCATAAATAATGTTGCGATGTTTCCAAAGACCGAACAAGAGCATATAATTCCTTATCATAAGTAGAATAATACAGACTAGGCCCACTTAGTTTTCAGAAAAGTACGCAACAAGCTTACCATCTTGTAATAACACACCTCCTAATCCAATTCCGCTAGCATCACATTCAAGCTCAAAAGTCTTACTAAAATTAGGAAGTTGGAGTCAAGGAGCATGTGTTAACTTATATTTCAATACCGTGATGGCTTCTTCCTGTGCGACACCCCAAGGAAGCGGTGCGTCCTTCTTTGTAAGCTCATTGAGAGGTGTAGCAATGGTGCTGAAATCTCTCACAAAACACCTATAGAAATAGTGAGGCCAAGAAAACTCCTCACTTGTGTGACCGTTTTGGGTTGCGGCCAACTCTTAATAGCTTCAATCTTGGCTTCATCAACTTCAATTCCCTGTGGATTAAAAACATAGCCAAGAAAAGATACTTGGTCAGTGCAAAAGGTGCACTTCCCAAGATTGCCAAACACACATGCATCACGTAGAGCAATAAAAACAACACGTTAATGTTCCAAGTATTTCTCCAAATATCTACTATAAATCAGTATATCATCAAAATAGAGTACCACAAATCATCCAATAAAGCACGTAAAACCTCATTCATTAATCTCATGAAGGTACCAGGGGCACTCGTTAACCCAAAAGGCATCACTAAAAGGCATAACTAACCACTCATATAAACCAAACTTAGTTTTAAATGTTTTTTCCATTCATCTCCCAATTCCATACAAATTTGATGGTATCCACTATGCAAATCAACTTTGGAGAAAATTGTAGAGCCACTTAACTCATCAAGCATATCATCTAGCCTAGGAATAGATGACAATAACGAATAGTAATCTACAATCCACAGACATACGCGATGTACCATCCTTTTCAGCACTAGAATAATAGGAACAACACAAGGAATAAGGGATTCGCATATATAACGTTTGTCGAGCAGCTCTTGTACTTGACCATAATTTCCTTCATCTCATGTGGATTGGTACAGTATGCTGCATCATTGGGTAGTGATGCACCAGGAATTAAGCCAATCTGATGCTCAATCCCTAGAATAGGTGGTAGTCCCGGTGGCATGTCTTGTGAAAAGACATCAGCAAACTCCTGCAAGATGTTAGTGACAGTAGGAGGCAAAGAGGGAGGCATGTCCTTGAATGAAAATAATACCTTTTTGCATACAAAAGCATAGCAAACAGACGTAGTAACATCCAAATCAGTAATATCAAATTTAGTGGCAAGTAAACAACCACTCTTCAGTTTTATTTCAGATGCAACACTAGATGATTGTTTATTAGGCTTATTATGCTGCTCAAATTCATTTGCCACAATCTGATTTTCACTCTCAATTTGCTCATGTTTTTCTTTACTACCTCTAGCAATGTCATCTTTCATAATATCTTTCAGATATATAGGAAGCAAAGTTATATTTCTATCCTTATGAACAAGAGTGTATTGATTTGTCCTACCATGGTGTATAAAATTTGTATCAAATTTCCATGGTCTACCAAGTAAAATGGAGCATGCAAGGGTACCACATCAAATCAACATAATCAGAATATGTAGCAATGCCGAAGTGCACACGAACGGGACGTGTTACCTTAATCTTGCCAGTATTGTTCAACCATTGGATGTAATATGGATGAGGATGTGGTCTCGTGGTTAGCGACAACTTTTACACCATCTCCATAATAGCCAAGTTAGCAGCAGCAACACGTCTATCCTTAGGAAATTGTAAGCATGTAAAACAGTGTTCTGTTTCTCCCAAGTAAGATATATATCGGGAACATATCTACCCTCAAATGACAGAATATTGAATTTAAGTTTAGGGAGATGGTCATGATCCCGTACCTGAGGGTGTGTTGGAGCCCAACCGAAGCGAATGTAGCCATGTGGACGCCCTAGTGCGTGTGGTGGTGGTTTCCCCTGGGGCTGACTTGCAGCAACCTCTCCCTCATCACCGTAATCACGATCATAATCCTTATCATAATACTCATTCTTCTCAACGACAGTAGCAACAACAACAGCAGTCACTGAAGATATAGTAGTAGAAATGGAAAATAATTTTGGCCTTGGTCGATAGGCACAGGTAGCGCTTGTCCCGCAAAATTTAGGCATTGTTGGTGTTTTTGTTGCCGAGGTACAACATGTGCATCTCGTGGAGGCAGACATGCAAGAACCTCATTGAATTTAGCATCAAGGTTGGCATCGAGTGTCTTCTCCAAACCATCTAGCTTCTCCATAGCCTATCCAAGGCTCATCACCAAGTTGTTCACCTGTTCACCCATCATTTGCAAAAATTTATCGTGGAGCTCCTTGTTCATCATGCCGTCCCAATCGATATCGTCGGCTTGTGATCCTGTCATGGTTAGTAGCAATAGGAACACACAAGAATATGAACCTACAGACTACTAGGAAGTGGTTGTGGTGGTGGTGTGTCATAAATCCGTCAAGAAAATCTCAAATTCTTACCAATTCTTACGCAACAGTAGATGGTGAGCAGCAACCGTTGTAGTCAAAACCCTCAAATCTTTGATAGATAGATTGCCAGGTGGTGCCAAACACATGACGTAGATGTATGTGGAGCTGGGATGGCTTATAATATTGTAGAAAAATGGGTCAGCAATAATCAATACGGAGATGCAAAGTTGAATAAACGCTCAACGATGGTACTGTGCTGGTCCTAGGCTAGACTGGGCTAGAGACGCGAGCCTAAAACACCAAAAAAATCACGACGCTACATGTAATCAAGGGAAGAGCACAATCTGATTTTTTTGCGCCTCTTTTTTCGCTTTTTTCAGAAAATCACTATAATGGCGAGTATCTCAAAATTCTTCCCAAGTCGTATAAACATGATATGCACAAAAAAATTGACTAATTTTTTCGAGAGCGGTTCGGGGCTGTGAGGAACAAAAAGTGCGACAAAAAATCATTATGGTAGCGAGTGTCTCAAAAACGCTCTGTAAAGCCTAAAAACAAGAGAGGGAAATAATATTTTCACTAGTCAAAATTTTGGCCTAAAATTGCCCGGGGGTCTCCAGACACTTTTTTTTCCGACACCTACTCAGGCAAGGGAACACGAAACCAAAAATAGATAGAACTCGAAAACAAACCTAACAAGAGAGGAATTCGGATTAGAGACGGATATGGGGTGGTGATATATGGCAGTGGAGGTGATGATGGTGGGTGGTGATATATGACAAATGTGATGAAGATGGTGCTGTGGTGGTATATGGCAGATGCGATGAAGATGGTGCGGTGGTGGTAAAAGGCAGACTAGACACTAAGACCAGCAACTCGACACGATGATGCAACCGCAAATTTAAAAAACAAAACACCAAAGAGAAAATTGCAACAGGCTCAGATTGGTTCAGATTGGATGAACTAACCCTAAATTTTATTGTGGCTTTTTCATGGACTATAGGTATGAATAACATATGCAATATAAACTATGATAAACTAGTAAAATCTCACCGAGCAACCTGGAAATCTAATACCACTTGATAGAGGTGAAGTTGTCCCCATCTTTTGATGAGATGTGGCTATCGTTTTTGGTAGAGTCGACTTTGACGATCCGACTACGAATGTGCGAGGACATTCCGCCTTGGCAATCGCTAAACCAACTCCGAGAGGTTATTGACCATGCCAGAGCTCGATCAACCTGACCATGAGGGTCTGTTTCCTCCACACAAATGAAGAACAAGCAAGAAACGGAGGTTGCAATCTAGATGTTGCGAACATAAGAGGAATGCTTCATTGATGAAAGTGGGGTTCTATGACACCTTGGTCTGTTCATCAAACACAAACGAAGAACGTGAAGTTTCCCGGCGTCCTGGGAATGAGGGTACCCAGAACTGCCTGCCTGCAACCCAGGGTGCGGCCCGCTTCAACAGCGTGGTACGGACCAGCTCGACCTCATTCAAGGACAAGGCCCTTGTGGGAGCCCCACCCTTGCTAGGGGAACGATGCCAAGACCCCTAGAGGGAAGAGGACACCCCAGGTTTCCTCCCGAGTGGCAGAGACCTCTATGTAACACTCAGCCTCGGGAGGTCGGGGGTGACGCAAGCCAGGCCAGACGGGCACTAGCGCGCACAGCGGAGACAATTTCCTCTTTTGTGCAAAGGAGGCAAAGACATGTGAAGGTTCCCAAAGCATCCCCCAAATGTTTCCATTCCGGCACAACAAGACCAATGCCACGAGCCCGATAGGATGGACGTCATCGTCGAGCTCACCTCTACATCGGCACCAGTTACTTTGCAGGTGAAGACCACCTTTCGTCAGGATAAGGGCGTACCCCTTATCCCCCTTCAAAGATCCCTTCCCGCCACGATAAGGGAAGAGGACCCGGACAACTATAAATATAGACTAGGCTGATCAGTAGAGGACACAGATCGAACACCACCTGAGGGCCCTCGCGAGGTTACCCACCACTGTACTAGTTCATGCACAAACCTCCTCGTGAGGCAATCCACCAAAGGCAGGACTAGGGTCTTACACTTTGTAGCGGCCCGAACCTGGGTAAATCCTTGTGTGCTAGCCTTCTTCCCGTGATTGAGTGAGTTCGTCGGGCTAGGTTGTCGAGCCATGAGCGTGAGGCCGGAGCTGGTGGGGATCTTCGCACATGCCCCCGAGTTTGAACCTCTTTGGGTTTGGCGGAGCCTGAAATCCAACATTTGGTGCGCCAGGTAGGGGCGTGTTGGAATCCTTACACAATCTTCACCTCGCCTCCACTTGTCGTTTCCATGGCCAAAGGACACCGAGCCCGCGCAGAACGACGGGATGCTCGCGTTGATCGGGTGACGCCTAAAGGCCTCGACATCCCGCGTTACCTTGCCCCCCAGTTGGCAGACGACATCACCAGCCCGCCCTTCAATGGACGCCGGGGGCTGCCGCCCTCATCAATCCCGCATCAAGTTCTCTTCGCCCCAGCCGTCCCCTGCATCCACGTCACGGTATCATCCTCCCGAGTCTGTCGTGACCTGACGCATGGACGAGTCATGCTCCTCGTGGCCCGCGAACTGCAGTATTTCCATGCTGCTCGTGGTCGCAAGAACGGCTGGGTATGTCGCGTGCCCAGGCACGCCACCACCGCTGGCGAAGTCCAGGTGCTTCCCTATGGGACGGGCCTGGGGGCTCACATCCGAAGAGTCGCTCAACCAATCAGTATGACACTAAGGGTGCGCAGACACCCTTGGGAAGCACGTTGCGACCCGTACCCGCTGGGGGGTGCAGCCTAGTTCGTCGGGCATGCAGGAGTTAGCCCCAGGCATGGACGAAGTCCGATGGGAGGAGCTAGCCACGTGGGGTGTTCACTACCTTGCACCTCCCAGCATGCCCATCGAGCCTGGGGAGGTTGCTCGGCGGCTCATCTATGCCCGTGCCCAGGGGCTTGAGCAACTCCACAACGACCATGTTGACGAGTGCCCAGACTACAAAGGGAGCAAAGCCGGCCACCACGACAACAGGAGGAGCATACGTGACCTGGTGAGCGGCTTACGTCGGGGCTGGTATGCACAGCCTCACGAGGGCAGCTGGCAAGGTCGGTCTCGCGAGGATGCCCGGCACTGGTAGCCTCGTGAGGCGCGCCCACTGTTAGGGAGCTACCTTGAGCAGGCACCAGGGTCTGTGGACCGGGGCTTACCTGCCTGGAGACGGATGGTGGAACACACGCCCATGTCCCCAGGCCAGGCGCCCCTAGCCTGGAGATGGAGGGTGGAACACACGCCCATGTCCTCAGGCTAGGTGTTCCCATCCTGGAGACGGAGGGTGGAACACATGCCCATGTCCCCAGGCCGGGTGCTTCCAACGTAGAGACGGAGGGTGGAACACACGCCCATGTCTCCAAGGTATGCGTCTCCTACCCAGAGACGGAGGGTGGAACACACACCCATGTCTTCGGCCTTGCTCGAGCACCGACATGGGATCACGTACTCGCCCATGTCTCCGGGTTCGGCTCGGTCCACCTAGGGGCTGGGAATCAGGTACCTGTGTGAGGCCCCTGGGCACCCCAGCAAGGCACACTGGGGCACTGCCTTGGGCGCCATCTCGCGCGTAGCGGAAGGGATCCACCGAGCCCCGCCCGCAGCGCAGGTGGCTGTAGAGCTACTGCAACGACGACATCTAACATCGGGCTTTGGAGCGCTCGAGGCCCTGTTCCGAGGCGGGCCTTCCCTGCGAAGAGCGTGGGGGATTCCCCCCGCGATCGAGGGCCCATCCGGAGCCGTCCCCATTTTGCTGCACCATGCTTGGGGGCAGGAAGTGGGCTCCATGTCCAGGAGGCCTGGAGATCCCTACGCACGCCTAGGCCTAACCCATGACACTCTCACGTAATAATGAGTGGGTTGTATATGCCCGGAGCCCCCCGAGTTCGCAGAAGGGTTCCATCCCACGCCCAAGTGGAAGCCCATGCTCCGCGCTAGCGGACAACACTATCCTCCAATGATTATGCCCACACAACGTGAATGCCCTATGCTCCGCGCTAGGGGAAGACGAAGACAAAGATTAGCCTAGGTGCCGGACGCGGCTGTTCGTTGCTTTTCTTGTGTTTTAATTTTCCATTTTTCTGGAATGAAACTTGAGGCTTTTCAACCATATTTTAAGAAAAGGGGTTGGGGATTTTATCCTTGTAGTTTCCTATCTTGAAATTTCTTTCTTCAGGGTGAAAACTTGCGAGCCACTCCCTCTCGCACCCCGCGAGCGGGGGCAATGGGGCATGGTGCATGCACCTCGCCAAGGCCTTGGCGCCCTAGTCCTCGCGTGGTGCTCTCGAGTGAGCTAGCAGGCGCGTGTCACCTCAACCTTGCTCGGGGGCTCCGCCGCGGCCCAGCGTGCTATCTTGAAGCCTCTGGAGGGTCAAGCCTCCCGAGGCAGGAACCGACAGAAAGTTATGGAAGCCGCTTGAGCGTCAAGGGGGACTTCTAAGCAACGCGCCTCAGGAGCCTCACTCGTCACGTAGCCCCTCGCCCCTTGGTCTTACCCTGGTGATCCAGACGCCCCAATAGTGGTCGAGGCCTTGCCCCTTGGTCTCGTCCTGGTGATCTGGACGCCCCAACGGCGGCCGAGGAATGCGCGGGATTGGGCCCTATCGACGTAGAGCGCCGCTTGAGCGTCAAGGGGGACTCCTAAGCAATGCGCCTCAGGAACCTCACTAGTCACGTAGCCCCTCGCCCCTTGGTATCATCCTGGTGATCCGAATACCCCAACGATGGTCAAGGCCTCGCTCCTTGGTCTCGTACTGGTGATCCGGACGCCCCAACGGCTATCGAGGACTGCGCGGGATTGGGCCCTGCCGATGTAGAGTGTCGAAAGGGCTTCCAAACTGGCTCACTCGTAGGAAGGAGGAACCCCCTAAGATCCCCAAGCTCCCTAGGTGCCACTACCAGACCTCACGACATAGAAGCCCACTGCGGATACATTGAGCTAAGTACCCTAATCATGACCAACAGGAAGTCTCAATTAAAAGTAACACAGGGACCAGAATACATGATGAGAGTACTAATATAAGGGCACAAGTGCCAAAGTTAATTACATGACCAGAGGCCCCCCTAATGATTTTTTGGTTACAGGGAAAGGAAAGGAAGAACAAGGCGAAGGAGCCCCCTCGAGGGCTGCCACTCCTGAGGACCTGGCTCCGGTGCGCCAGTGCTCAGTCGGAGTCCTCATCTTCCTTGAAGGGCCCATGGTCGTAGCCGCTTCCCGAGCGGGGGAGCGGCGCTGTCGCGGCTGACCATCCCCCAAAGTCGGAGCACACCTACACGGCGGTGCGTTGTAGCTATTTTCGCTCCGACTCTGCTCAGAGGAAGTGTCACCGCTGGTGGAAGCATGACGGTCGTCGCCAAGGGCAAGCTCACCTCCAAGGTCGCCGCCGTTGTGCCCTCCGGGAAACACCCGAAGCGCATGCCGTCTTCCCCAAAGATCTTGACGAAAAGCATCGCAACACCGTTGTGCTTGAAGAGGAGTGTGAGCCTCCCCTCCAGGCCATGGGCGCGGACGAAGGTCTACCACCCGTGGCTCAAGAAGGTGTGACTTGCGGGGGTAATCTCGACCTGCGCCCACAACACAACGGTACAACAACCATTGGCTTGCAGCCACTTGCGGGCTCGTCGACCCGCGGTGTCTCCAAGAAGAAGCGCGGAAGCTGTAGCTGGGTGATCGCTGGCCTCTCCACCAGGACCAGGAACTCCTGTCCCGAATCGGCCATGCGGGCCCACGGGCACGATGGCCGAGCACCTGTTGTGGGTCTCCCTCCTCAGCCATAGCCGCCGCACCCGCCGCCTCTAGCTGCATCGATGGAGGCACTAGCCCACGCGGAGACATGGCCGCGCCCACGGGCCGCACCATTGAAGCATCTCCATACTTGCAAGGACGACCCTAGCTCCTCTTGGGAGGCTATTGGTTCAGTAGGACTTGTTAGGCTTTCCCCTTCCCGGCAGTAGAAATCCTCCTAACTGGCGTCATGATCAAGGAGGCGCAGGACGAAGGCGGGGTAGCGAGGAGTAGGAATGGGCTAGGGGATCCGTCCCCTCCACCCATTTATACCCGAGAGGAGGCCAACCGGCACCCCTCCCCATCCCGGGAAATGACAGCCCTGCGACGTGCGCCGATTGTTGGTCAGACGAAGCGGTTGTCAAGGCATCATGGGGAGTGGAGGCCTTGTGCACTCGTCGGGCGCCGCGTGATAGAGTCGGTCGGCGTGCAGCCTGCTTCACGTTGATTCATCTGCCCTCGTCGGGTCACATCTGCATGGTTTGAGGGGCGAAGGCGTAATGAGACATATGCATTCAAGGGAGGGTAATGATGGCTGGCGCGGCGCGCAGGCTTTGAGTCAACCTAACTCGGGGTGGTTCCCAACGTCTTCAGGGAGCGGAGGCGTCCACACCTCATTATTTGCCATATAACAATCTGGGCTCGCAAGCATTGGGAGCTCACGGCGCTTCGAGCAATCTTCTCCGGCTTCACCCTGAAGCCATCCCAAGTGCACCTTGGGCCCGGGGGCTACTGTTGGTGTCCTGGGAACGGGGGTACCCAGAACTACCTGCCTGCGACCCTGGGCCCGGCCCACTTCGACGGCCTGGTACGGCCCAGTGCGGCCTCGTTCGAGGACAATGCCCTCGTAGAAGCCCTACCCTCGCGAGGGGAACAACGTCAAGAACCCCGGAAGGAAGAGGCCACCCCAGGTCGCCTCCCGAATGGCGGGGATCTCTACGCAGCACTCAGCCTTGGGAGGTTGGGGGTGACACAAGCCAGGCCAAGCAGGCACCAGCGCGTGCAGAGGAGACAGTTTCCTCTTTGGTGCAAAGGAGGTAAACACGTGTGGAGGTTCCCAAAGTACCCCCCAAAGGTTTCCATTCCGGCGCAACAAGACAAAGGCCAAGAGCCCGGCAGGATGGACATCATCGCCGAGCCCACCTCTGCATCGCCACCGATTGCTTTGCAGGTGAAGACCACCTTTCATCAGGATAAGGGTGTACCCCTTGTCCCCCTTCGAATTTGCCTGTTGTGGGATCCCTTCCCGCCTTGGCGAGAAGGGAAGAGGACTCGGGCCACTATAAACAGAGACTAGGCTGCTAAGTAGAGGACACAGATCGAACACCAACCGAGCACCCTTGCAAGGTTGCCTACCATTGTACTAGTTCATCCACAAACTTCCTCATGAGACAATCCACCAAAGGCAGGAGTAGGGTCTTACGCTTCGTAGAGGCCTAAACCTAGGTAAATCCTTGTGTGCTAGCCTTCTTCCCATGATTGAGTGAGTTCGTCGAGCTAGGTTGTCGATCCGTGAGCGTGAGGCCGGAGCTGGTGGTGATCTTCGCACACGCCCCTGAGTTCGAACCTCTTTGGGTTTTGCGGAGCCTGAAATCCGAGAAAGTTGCTGCTATGGCAAACTTTTAATCTAGACAAAAACCCAGTCTAAACGGTGCCCTAAGGGCCATATATATGGGGGAATAGAGGAGGAATTTCGTGACCCCTTGCATGAGGGGCCCGAAACCGACCCTAACTCCGTTTCCCCACACATACGGACTCAAAAAACAGCCTACAAAGTGGTATTTCGAAAATACATGGGCCTGGCCCAAAAATAAGGTGATGCAGCACCTATAATAGTCTATGGACAAAATTTATGAAGTGGCATCTTGTATATTTCGTCCAAGACTTCATGCTCTCCTTATGGTGGCTTCAAAGTGCAAAAATCACAATTCAAAACTCCATTGTTCTTTCCTACGTGTGCATATTCTCTTCCATGTTTGATCCCGCTCTAATGGCCATCCTTCTTGTCCATGCTAGGTCCTTCATTCATAAGTAAAATAAAAGTTTCTAATTTAGGCAACATCATATGTTCATGAACATTAGAAGGATTTCCAAGAAACGGAAGTACCTGGTAATTCAATTGGTGTGCGTGGGCTCTAGTAATTGGTCCAGTATGTATAACAGCACAGGTTGTCCCTGTAACAATGTTATTAATGTCCTCATCACGCGCCGCTCGGGATCCTTTATGTTCTGCGGGGGATAGTTCGGTTATCTCTAGGACACGGCGGAGGTCCTGTCGCCGCCGCCGCTGTCACTGCAGCCGCCGTCGTTCCAGCGTTCTCTCCGGTCACCATCGGGGCATCTTGTGTTGTCATGCCGACAAGGTCCATGTTGCCGACAAGGTCTAGCGCGGAGAGTGCGATGCGCACCTCTGTCACCATCGCCTGTGGCTGCCCACGAGGGCAGCTTGGATGTGGACGGGGTGATCGTCGACATGCCCTTGGCCTTCTTGGGAGTGATGGGTGTCGATGAAGCTGCTGATGAAGACACGCAAAACTGGTGAAGATTCGCGCACGCGACCCCCTACCTGGCGCGCTAAAGATGTCGAGGTACGACAATCTATGGGACCTATAGGGCCCCTTTGCGGTTCAACTATGGGGATCCACGGGCACAAAGAGCATCACCAATCCATGCATGCTTGGGGTTTAGACAGGTTTGGGCGGCTTGGAAGCGTAAAACCCTAAGTGTGTGTGTTGTGAATTATATGATCCCAAGGTACATGAGCGCAACAACCCAACAAGGGTGCTCGAGGGTGCGGCTACGCGTTCAAATGGACATGGTTTTGACCTTTGTAAATGATAGGAGGTGCAACCCGTAGGTGCCGATCTTTCATGAATTTGAGGGGGGAAACCCCAAGAACATGAAAAATGGGGATGAATGGGGAGGAATCAAAGAGGAAACACTCAAGAACAAGCCCAATGACACATCCACTAGACTCACACACAAGATCCACAAAGGTATATGGACAACAAAGCGAAATAAGGATACATGGTAGAGTTCATCCCAAATCCCATGGGAAGATGGGGCCTTGATATCCTAGAAGTTCTTCCCTAGATAGGCGCCTGGACATACGTAGGATCTTCTCACGTAGAGGTAGCAACTACAAGGGAGAAGGCTATGGAAGGAGCAACGCTCAACTAGTCTATGAGGTAAACCATTGCTAACCCTACAAATGAGGAGGGGGTGGAGTATATATAGTGCTAGCCATGAAGGGGTAAGTGAGAGGGAGATACATGGGCCTCGGGCCCATCATGCACGCGGGCATAACCGGATGATCCGTACGGGGTCACGAATGATCCGGGCATCTTCCGGATGATTTGGGCAGGTTCCTACATGACATGGCTTCACGGTGAGCACTCATGTTGTAGCCGGATGATCGGATGGGGGACCGGATGATCCGAGCATCGTTCGGATCTTCCGAGAGGTCGTTCGGACATCCGGGCAAGTGCAACACTTTCACTTCTTCCCGTTCCTTCTTCCGTCTCCGTTTCCAAGATTCCCTCGTAGATGGTGTAGTCGTCCGTCGGTGCTCGCACTCCTCCTCATCATCTGTGAAGCTCCGACAATACCTATGCATGCACATGAGTGGAGTGTCAAGTAGTATACCATCCTCTAAGGGGTCAAGTGAGCATGCGTAAAGGATATGGTTCACCATTATGTAAGATTAGTAGATATGGCACGTGTCACTTGCTAAACAGACTCTTGTAATGGTGATGTACGTAGGATACTCCGCATCATCCCCTCCACCTTGTGAAAGATCCGTCCTCGGATCAAAATCCAAATCACCATGGGAAGGAGATGGCATCGTGATTTAGAAGTGGACGATCACCAAGCACTCATCAACATGAAGCTTTAAAGGCGCATGCTCCAATGTCTCACCGTCTAGTAATTCCTTCAAAAGGAGCAAATATGCAAACACTGGGAAAAATAAATCTGGTTAGCGTTAGTGCAAAACCAAGCATTCAAGGAGTTATTCACTAAACAAGTGTTGTCATCATGCATAACATATGGTGTGACAAGGGATTGTGGCGTCGCATGTAAGTATACAAATTTAGCACAAGCAATGCATTCATGGAAACAAGTATGCAAAGGTGAGGTAGGGATGCAAATATGTGTGACAATATAACAAGCATCTACCTCATGGTCATAGTAAACATGCACAAAGCAATCAACAAAAGGTCTATGGTAGGCATGGGAATCATTCACAACACCAAATAAAATGAAGTGTGTAGACATGTGGTGCAAGTGCAAGATAATTCAAACATAATGTGTACATGGTGTAGTGAAATAGTGAGGCACTCAACCCAATAAAAAGAGAAATTGGCCATCATGTGTGAGGCAAGCAAGTCAAGAATGTAGCAAGCAATGGGGCATCACATATGTGAAGAAATGACATTGTTGCAACCAAGCATATGATAAGAGGAAGTAATCGACAAGTTGGATGCAACACACAAGGTATCTATGTCATGAGGCATGGAAAGATGGCAATCAAGAATGGAAGCAATATCTCTATCGTGTGTAAAAATATGTGGTGACCAATATGTGTCATGGTGCGAGCAACACAAGTAAGATGATCCACAATATCCATTCTCAAGAAGGGTGTCACCTCAAAAGTGTGTCCTCGTGCCTTCTTCACAATTCTGAAACACACGCAAATGTCATATAGAAACATGTCGGTGTAGCATGGCTTTCTCTCAAGAGCTCGAATCGTCAACTCACGTGAAGTGGAGGTTGACATGTAGTCAATGTTGGAAATATGCCCTAGAGGCAATAAATAAATTATTATATTTCCTTGTTCATGATAATCATTTATTATCCATGCTATAATTGTATTAATTGGAAACACATTACATGTGTGGGTAAATAGACAACACTTTGTCCCTAGTATGCCTCTAGTGAACTAGCTCGTTGATCAAAGATGGTCAAGGTTTCCTAGCCATTGACATGTGATGCCATTTGATAATGGGATCAAATCATTAGGAGAATGATGTGATGGACAAGACCCAAACTACAAACGTAGCATATGATCGTGTCAGTTTATTACTACTGTTTTCTGCATGTCAAGTATGTGTTCCTATGATCATGAGATCATGCAACTCATGGACATCGGAGGAGTGCCTTTTGTGTATCAAACGTCGCAACGTAACTAGGTGACTATAAAGGTGCTCTACAGGTATCTCTGAGGGTGTCTGTTGAGTTGGCATGGATCAAGACTGGGATTTGTTACTCCGTGTGACGGAGAGGTATCTCAGGGCCCACTCGGTAATACAACATCACAATAAGCCTTGCAAGCAACGTGACTAAGTTTTAGTTGTGGGATCTTGTATTACGGAATGAGTAAAGAGACTTGCCAATAACGAGGTTGAACTAGGTATGGAGATATCGACGATCGAATCTCGGGCAAGTAACATACCGAAGAACAAAGGGAACATCATACGAGATTAACTAAATCCTTGACATAGAGGTTCGACCGATAAAGATCTTCGTAGAATATGAAGGAACCAATATGGGCATCTAGGTCCCGCTATTGGTTATTGAGCGTAGAGGTGTCTCAGCCATGTCTACATAGTTCTCGAACCCGCAGGGTCTGCACACTTAAGGTTCGGTGACGTTTCGGTAGTATAGAGTTATGTATGGTGGTGACCGAAGGTTGTTTGGAGTCCCGAATGATATCCCGGACGTCATGAGGAGCTCCTGAATGGTCTGGAGGTAAAGATTGATATATAGGAAGTCCTGTTTTGGTCGCCAGAAAAGTTTCGGGCTAATCGGTAATGTACCTGGAGTGCCGGTAGTGTACCGGGAGACCACCGGGAGGGGTATTTCGACCCAAGAGGCTTCATGGGCTGTGGGAGAGTGAATACCAGCCCTTATTGGGATGGGGGAAGTCCCACACAATGCCCATGCGTCTGGGAAGAAAAACCCAAAAGGAAAAAGGTGGAAAAAGGCAAAAAAGGCAAAATAAGGAAGGAGTTCTAATCCTACTAGGAGTGGAGGATGTGGACTCCTCCCTCCTGGTTCGGCCGAGCCTCCTTGGCTTGGAAGCCAAGTCTGCCTCCTCTTCTCCTCTCCTCCTATATATACTAGAGGGTTTTAGGGTTTTTGGACAGAATTTTCAGCCACGTGCAACCCTACCCTCTAGTGCATAGTTTCTCCTCTAGATCGGATTTCTATAGTGCTTAGGCGAAGCCCTGACGGAATAGCTCCACCACCATCGCCGGAGCGCCATCACACTGCCGAAGAACTCTTCTTCCTCTCCACTCCTTCCTGCTGGATCAAAACAGTGGAGATCGTCATCAAGCTGTACGTGTGCTGAACGCGGAGGTCTCGTCCGTTCGGCGCTAGATCGGAAGGATCGTGATCAAGTTCGTGGGACGGATCATGATCAAGTTCGCGGGACGGATCGTGATTGGATCGCGGGATGGATCATGATTGGATCTTGGGACGCACGGCGATTTGGATCGCGAAGACGTTCGACTACACTAACCGCGTTTCTTAACGCTTCCCGCTTAGCGATCTACAAGGGTACGTAGATCCACTCTCCCTCTCGTAGATGCTCATCACCATGGATAGATCTACGTGTATGTAGGAAATTTTTTGTTTCCCATGCAACGTTTCCCAACAGTGGCATCATGAGCTAGGTCTATGTGTAGATGAGATCTCGAGTAGAACACAAAAGGATTGTGGGCATTGATGCTTAGATTGCTTCCTCCCTTGGTCGGATTTTGGTTCAGCGGTATTGTGAGATGAAGCGGCCCGGACCAACATTACTCATACGCTTACGAGAGACCGGTTCCCTCGACCGCAACTTGTTGCATAGATGGCTTGCGGGTGCGAGTTTCTCTCACTTTAGTTGGATCAGATTCGACAAAGGCGGTCCTTGAGAAGGTTGAAAATCAACTAGTGTATCACCGTTGTGGTTTTTGCGTAGATGAGAATTGTTCTTGCTAGATACCCGTAGTAGCTACGTAAAACATGCAACAACAATTAGAGGACGTCTAACTTGTTTTTGAAGGGTATGTTGTGATGTGATATGGCCAATTACATGATGTGATATATGTGATGTATGAGATGATCATGTGATGTATAGATTATCAGAACTTGCATGTCGATGAGTACGGCAACCGGTAGGAGCCATAGGGTTGTCTTTAATTATTGTATGACCTGCGTGTTAATCATTAAGTGCTATGTAATGCTTTACTTTATCGCTAAACGGTAGCAATAGTAGTAGAAGCATGTTTGGCGCGACAACCCTGATGGAGACACGTTGATGGAGATCAAGATGATGAAGATCATGGTGTCATGCCGGTGACGATGGAGATCATGCCGGTGCTTTCTAGATGGAGATCAAAAGCACAAGTTCATGGCCATATCATGTCACTTATGAATTGCATGTGATGTTAATCCTTTTATGCACCTTGTTTTGCTTAGGACGACGGTAGCATTATAAGGTGATCCCTCACTTAAATTTCAAGATGAATTGTGTTCTCCCCGAGTGTGCACCGTTGTGAAAGTTCGTCGTGTCAAGACACCACGTGATGATCGGGTGTGATAGACTCTACGTTCACATACAACGGGTGCAAGCCAGTGTTGCGCATGTAGAACACTCGGGTTAAACTTAACAAGCCTAGCATGTACAGACATGGCCTCGGAACACAAGAGACCGAAAGGTCGAACATGAGTCATATAGTAGATATGATCAACATAATGATGTTCACCATTGAAGCCAGCTCAACTCACGTGATGATCGGACTTGAGTTGGTGGATTTGGGTCATGTGACACTCAGATGACCTGAGGAATGTCGATTTGAGATTAACTAAACTCATTATCTTGAACAATAGTCTAAGTAAACTTTGCATATTTATATTGTAGATATTTGGGTCGTGCAGTAGCACCCCTAAATGTTAATGCGTTCCTAGAGAAAGCTAAGTTGAAAGATGATGGAAGTAACTTTGTTGACTGGGCCCGTAATCTGAGGATTATCCTCACGGCTTCCCAGAAATCATATGTCCTTGATGCACCGCTTGGTGACAAACTAGAAGACATGACCTCCGAAGACGTTAAGAACGCTTGGGAGGCATGTACTAGAGATTACTCAATAGTTCAGTGTTCAATATTGTATGGCTTAGAACTAGGACTTCAAAGACGTTTTGAACGTCATGGAGCATATGAGATGTTCCAGGAGTTGAAGTTTATCTTTCAGAAGAATGCCCGGATCGAGAGGTATGAAACCTCCGATAAGTTCTATGCTTGCAAGATAGAGGAGAACGGGTCTACCAGTGAACATATACTTAGAATGTCTGGGTATTCAACTCGTCTAGCGGAGTTGGGAATTGCCCTTGCTCCAGAGGCGATCACTGACAGAGTTCTTCAATCACTGCCACCTAGTTACAAGAGCTTTGTGATGAACTATAACATGCACGGGATGAACAAGTCAGTCGCCGAGCTGTTTGCGAAGCTAAAAGTCGCTGAGTCTGAAATCCAGAAAGAACATCCAGTGTTGATGGTCAATAAAACCACTAGTTTCAAGAAAGATGGCAAGGTCAAGGGCAAGGGCAAGAAGGGTAAAACCAAGAAGGATGGCAAAGCAGTTGCTACTCCTGTAAAGAAGCCCAAGCATGGACCCAAGCCAGAAATTGAGTGCTTTCATTGCAAGGGAACTAGTCACTAGAAGCGGAATTGCCCCAAGTACCTGGCTGACAAGAAGGCGGCCAACGACAAACAAGGTATATATGATATACATGTTATTGATGTGTACCTTACTAGCTCTCATAGTAGTTCCTGGGTATTTGATACCGGTTTAGTTGCTCACATTTGCAACTCAAAGCAGGAACTACGGAATAAACGAAGGCTGGCGAAGGACGAAGTGACAATGCGCGTGGGAAATGGTTCCAAGGTTGATGTGATCACCGTCGTTATGCTCTCTCTTCAATTACCATCGGGGTTAGTGATGAACCTGAATAATTGTTATTTAGTGCCTGCGTTAAGCATGAACATTATATTCTGATCTTGTTTATTGCGAGACGATTACTCATTTAAATCAGAGAATAAAGGTTGTTCTATTTATATGAGTAATATCTTTTATGGTCATGCACACAATGTTAGGGGTTTATTCATATTGAATCTTGATAGTGATGACACACATGTTCATAACATTGATGCCAAAAGATGTAGAGTTGATAATGATAGTACCACTTTCTTGTGGCATTGCCGTTTAGGTCATATTGTTGTAAAACACATGAGGAAGCTCCATGCCGATGGAATTTTGGAGTCACTTGATTTTGAATCACTTGACACATGTGAACCATGCCTCATGGGAAAGATGACTAAAACACCGTTCTCCGGAACAATGGAACGGGCGAGTGACTTATTGGAAATCATACATACTGATGTGTGCGGTCCAATGAATGTTACAACACGTGGTGGATATCAATATTTTCTCACCTTCACTAATGACTTAAGTAGATATGGGTATATTTACTTGACGAAACACAAGTCTGGAAAGTTTGAAAAGTTCAAGCAATTTCAGAGTGAAGTTGAGAATCATCGTAACAAAAGGATTAAATTCCTGCAATCTGATCGAGGAGGTGAATATCTGAGTTATGAGTTTGGCAGTCACTTAAGACAGTGTGGAATTGTTTCACAATTGACACCGCCCGGAACACCACAGCGTAATGGTGTGTTCGAACATCGTAATCGAACCTTAGTAGATATGGTGCGTTCTGTGATGTCTCTTGCTGATTTGCCACTATCGTTTTGGGGTTATGCATTAGAGACAGCTGCATTCACTTTAAATAGGGCACCATCGAAATCCGTTGGGACGACGCCATATGAAATGTGGTTTGGAAAGAGGCCAAAGTTGTTGTTTCTTAAAGTTTGGGGATGTGATGCTTAGGTCAAAAAAGCTTCGACCTGAAAAGCTGGAACCCAAAGCGGAAAAATGCATCTTCATAGGATACCTGAAAGAGATAGAGGGGCATACCTTCTATCTCAGATCCAAAGGCAAAGTGTTTGTCGCTAAGAACGGAACATTTCTTGAGAAAGAGTTTCTCTCAAAAGAATTGAGTGGGAGGAAAATAGAGCTTGATGAGGTTATTGAACCTTTACTTCAACCAGAAAGTAGCGCAGCGCAGAAAGATGTTTCTGTGGAACCTACGACGATAGAAGGGGAAGTTAATGATGATGATCATGAAGCTTCTGATCAAGCTACTATTGAACCTCGTAGGTCGACAAGGCCGCGTACTACTCCTGAGTGGTACGGGAACCCTGTCTTGGAGGTCATGTTGTTGGACAATAATGAACCTACGAGCTATGGAGGAGCAGTGATGGGCCCAGATTCCGAGAAATGGTTAGAGGCCATGAAATCCGAGATGGGATCCATGTATGAAAACAAAGTATGGACTTTGGAAGTATTACCTGAAGGGCGAAAGGCAATTCCGAACAAATGGATCTTTAAGAAGAAGACAGACGCGGACGGTAATGTCACCGTCTATAAAGCTCGACTTGTGGCAAAGGGTTTTTCACAAGTTCAAGGAGTTGACTACAATGAGACCTTCTCACTCGTAGCGATGCTTAAGTCTGTCAAAATAATGTTGGCAATAGCTGCTTATTTCGACAATGAAATTTGGCAGATGGATGTCAAAACAGCATTCCTCAACGGTTTCCTTGAGGAAGAGTTGTATATGATGCAACCAGAAGGTTTTGTCGATCCAGAGAATGCTGACAAAGTTTGCAAACTCCAGCGATCCATTGATGGGCTGGTGCAAGCATCTCGGAGTTGGAATAAGCGTTTTGATGAGGTGATCAAAGCGTTTGAGTTTATAAAAGTTTATGGAGAAGCTTGTATTTACAAGAAAGTGAGTGGGAGCTCTATAGCGTTTCTAATATTATATGTGGATGACATAATGCTGATTGGAAACAATATAGAAATGCTAGAAAGCGTGAAGGAATATTTGAACAAGAGTTTTTCAATGGAGGACCTAGGAGAAGCTTCTTTCATATTAGGCATTAAGATCTATAGAGATAGATCGAGACGCTTAATAGCACTTTCACAGAGCACATACCTTGATAAAGTTTTGAAGAAGTTCAAAATGGATCAGTCCAAGAAGGGGTTCTTTCCTGTGTTACAAGGTGTGATGTTGAGTAATACTCAATGCCCAGTGACTGCATAGGATAGAGAAAAGATGAGTGTCATCCCCTATGCTTCAGCCATAGGCTCTATCATGTATGCAATGTTGTGCACAAGACCGGATGTCAGCCTTGCCATAAGTATGGCCGTAAGGTTTCAAAGTGATCCTAGAATGGAACAGGCAGCGGTCAATAATATCCTTAAGTACTTGAAAAGTACTAAGGAAATGTTTCTTGTTTATGGAGGTGATGAAGAGCTTGTCGTAAAGGGTTATGTCGATGCAAGCTTTGACACTGATCCGGATGACTCTAAGTGACAAACCAGATACGTATTTATTCTTAACGGGGGAGCGGTAAGCTGGTGCAGTTCGAAGCAAAGCATGGTAGCCGATTCTACATGTGAAGTGGAGTACATCGCAGCCTCAGAGGCGGCGAAGGAAGGTGTCTGGATGAAGCAGTTCATGACAGATCTTGGAGTAGTGCCCAGTGCACTGAATCCAATGAACCTGTTCTATGACAACACTGGTGCCATTGCTCTGGCCAAGGAACCAAGGTTTCACAAGAGGACTAGACACATAAAGCGATGCTTCAACTCCATCCGCGATTACATCGAGGAGAAGGACATAAATATTTTTAAAGTGCACACGGATCTGAATGTTGCAGACCCATTGACTAAATCTCTTCCAAGGGCTAAACATGATCAACACCAGAACTGCATGGCTGTTCGATTCATTACAATGTAAATCACATAGTGATGTGAGCTAGATCATTGACTCTAGTGCAAGTGAGAGACTGTTGGAAATATGCCCTAGAGGCAATAAATAAAGTGTTTATTATTATATTTCCTTGCAGGGTCTGCACACTTAAGGTTCGGTGACGTTTCGGTAGTGTAGAGTTATGTATGGTGGTGACCGAAGGTTGTTCGGAGTCCCGGATGAGATCCCGGACGTCATGAGGAGCTCCGGAATGGTCTGGAGGTAAAGATTGATATATAGGAAGTCCTGTTTTGGTCGCCGGAAAAGTTTCGGGCTAATCGGTAATGTATCGGGAGTGCCGGTAGTGTACCGAGAGACCATCGGGAGGGGTATTTCGACCCAAGAGGCTTCATGGGCTGTGGGATAGTGAATACCAGTCCTTCGTGGGCTGGTGGAAGTCCCACACAAGGCCCATGCGTCTGGGAAGAAAAACCCAAAAGGAAAAAGGTGGAAAAAGGCGAAAAAGGCAAAATAAGGAAGGAGTCCTAATCCTACTAGGAGTGGAGGAGGTGGACTCCTCCCTCCTGGTTCGGCCGGGCCTCCTTGGCTTGGAAGCCAAGTCTGCCTCCTCTCCTCCTCTCCTCCTCTCCTCCTATATATACTAGAGGGTTTTAGGGTTTTTGGACAGAATTTTCAGCCACGTGCAACCCTACCCTATAGTGCATAGTTTCTCCTCTAGATCGGATTTCTGCAGTGCTTAGGCGAAGCCCTGCCGGAATAGCTCCACCACCATCGCCGGAGCACCGTCATGCTGCCGGAGAACTCTTCTTCCTCTCCACTCCTTCTTGCTGGATCAAGATGGTGGAGATCGTCATCAAGCTGTATGCGTGCTGAACGCGGAGGTGCCGTTCGTTCGGCGCTAGATCGGAAGGATCGTGATCAAGTTCGTGGGACGGATCATGATCAAGTTCGCGGGACGGATCGTGATTGAATCGCGGGACGGATCGTGATTGGATCACGGGACACACATCGATTTGGATTGTGAAGACGTTCGACTACACCAACCGCGTTTCTTAACGCTTCCCGCTTCACGATCTACAAGGGTACGTAGATTCACTCTCCCTCTCGTAGATGCTCATCACCATGGATAGATCTGCGTGTACGTAGGAAATTTTTTGTTGCCCATGCAACGTTTCCCAATAGTCAAAGCATCCTACACATACACACAACAAAGGAAACAATGTATGTGCATGGTAGACAAACATATCATCCATCATGATGGTTCTCTTCTCTTGCACATAAGCATTAGGATGAAAAGTGCATGAACACTGTGATGCAACAATAGCTATATCCATGGCACTAGGAATATGGTGCAAAGAAGGAAGGAAAGCATGGTTCACATGAAATATGTAAAAATCTCCAAGAATATGAGAGAAATCTATGGGGATAATCTCATTAACAATATTAATAACATTGTTGCACTCGATACATGGCAAATCATCTAGCAAGAAGGAGGCAACACATGGAGACATATGACAATATGCAATCAATCATGTGCGAAGCATGGCAATGGTTGTCATCAGTCGCATAAAACAAGAAAGTATGGATCATAGGTGATGTGACATAAGCAAGCATAGTGATCATGTCACGTAATCTAGTAGTGCAAAGATGCAACATAATAGAGGAAATTATGGCAATCATGTCATGTGAGCAAATAGTAGGCATAAGTAATGTGCATGACATATTGCGAGCACGAAGACAAAACATGATCAATGTATCATGAAAGGCATGGGGCACAAAGCAAACATGGCAATAACAACTAATATCTCCACCAAGCTTGCAAATACACATAAAAGTCATATTATCAAGTGTCATGTGATATGCAAAGCATGGGTCACAAATGCATTTCAAAGGCATAGAAATGAGCATATCATGCAAAGTGACCATGGCAATATGGGCATACGATGTATAATGGAAAATAACCCATAACCATGTGAAAGCCATGTAGAAGAACTGTGTGAAATCTTTGCGCAAAGTGGGTGGGTGGAGGGTAAGAACTCCATGGTGCGCATGTCTTCGTTTCTCTCTAGAGCTTGTTTTGTCAACTAATGTGCTTGCGAGGTTGACGAGGAATCGTGTGTACCTACACAACAAGGAGACACATGAAACAAAGGGTGTGCATGGTAAATGTACACATCATGCGTTATGATGTGTGTGTGTGTGTGCTTGTGTTCGTTAGCATCCAATGCTCAAATAAATTTGAGGCATGGTATAGGAATAGGTCATCCATCATTCAATGATAGTTATTATGCTCTACATGATTGGGACGCAATTTATAGCAAGTATGTGGCACAGACATTTCATTCATATCAATGCCAAGCATATTGTGCACACAAACATGGGAAGTATGTAATGGATGGAATGGATCAAAATATCCTAATATGTTTGAGGAAACTATGGGGGTCTCCTGGTGTGCAATAGCAAAATCATATGATGTAGAAGATGAGTGACATCTATGCTTGTCAAAAGTATGGTGATCATGGCATGGCATGTGAGAACAATTGCGCAAATGATGCAAAGGGGGCATGGAAATGTTATCACAGAAAAGTAAATGCCAATAGCCATGGGCTTATCATCTATACCATATGTGCAAATTGGGTTTATTTTAATATCATACGCATAGTTACTACAAAGAGATTGAAAAGATGTGATATGGGTTATCTCATGCATAGCATATGCCAAGTCAAGAGGATTGTCAAACATGATGTGACCAGTATAGTTTTCACATGATATCCTATGGATTATAGCATCACAACTAGGTAATTTGACATGCTCATCATCATATGTAGCATAAATTGGTGGCACATCTAACCAGGAAGAAGATATAGCATATGAAGTATCCATAAGGTGATTAACATCATGCAGGCAATCAATGTCAAGATAGTCCACTAGTGGGACAAGCAAGGAAGCTTCACTTATGTTGCCTTTAGAGTTCTGCTCATCTGATGTGGGTGAGGTGGGAAAGACCAACTTGTGGTAAACATCACGATGGAACTATGTGGGGGTGCGTCATCGTCCACCATGGCCATTGTCATACCCATTGGAGGGACGGACTCGTCAAAGGTGGGCACGTTGTCATGTATGAAACCTTGAACCAAATAAGAAGACACAATAGGAGTAGAGGTTAAGTTGTTAGAATCCATGGTTGCCTCACATGCCCTATCAACTACCTCACTCCCTCTATGTGGTGATGTATCACTCACTCCCTCTAGGTAGGTGCACTCAAAGTCACAGATGGTGGAGTAACTCGTTTCACTCAAGTGGTCGGGGTTGTGGCTCTCCTCACATGGGAATTGTCGAAAATCATCATATTTGGGGCTAGTGGTGGTCACACTCATCCTCTCATAGGAAATTCACTCAATGTCACATATGGTGGAGTCACTCATGTGGTGGTGACTCTCCTCACATGGAAATTGGGGCATCTCATCATATGTGGGTGTCGAAGAGATGTAGCTGCAAACGTCTCCATGCTCAACTCCTTTCGCCGCCTTGGTTGAAGGGATAGTCCCATGCTCAAATGTCTCATCGTCGTTGTTGTGGATTAAGGGCAAAGATGGTACATCATCACTCGCCTCCATGACCGAAGGGAAATTCCCATGCTCGGCCATCTTCCTTGGGATGCTTCTAAAGATGGAAGGGTCATTCATGCGTGTACTCGATCGCCTTGATCTTGGTGTCTCAGGTTGTCCGTAGTGGTGATCTTGGTCTTTGCGCACTTGTTCCTTAGAGGTGGATTTCCCTTCGCGATGACGTAGACCACGAGCGGGATGGTTGTCGGCGCAGTCGTCCCAAAGATGAGGACGTGGCCGACTTGTTCTTGCATCCGATGGGATCTCCGAAGATGTGCGGCTTGAGTGTGTGCGCCTTGAAGATGATGAAGTGGAAGAAGACTTGTAGTTGTCCACCATGTGTCGAAGTTTCTCCATGTGTGCGTCCAACTTGGTGTCGATGTAGTCCCTTTTCTGAGCTTCAGACTGTCATATGTCGGTGGTGAGACGCTCGATTTTTTGGTTGATGTAGTTATTCATGTGGATATAGTCCTCAAAGACCGATGTCGTGCTTTTCTTAGCCATCACAAGACTCGAGCAAAGTCGAGTGGGAAATGAGATAAACAATACCAAAATACTGTTTCCCAACGTTGATGATATCTCGTTTCACTCAATGTGAATTGACAGAATAGTGGAATTGGTATCGGACTTGTTCACTCACACCTACAACGTAAAGCTTATCGAGTGGCTTGGTTAGGACAAGTGGCACAAAATTCAAGAAATTGTTGGTCAAGATATCGAAAATTTTGAGCAAGATTCACAAAATTGCAATGCAAAACAAATAGATCAATAGCTATGGTGGCACTAGGAACACACATAGGGATAGATAAGTGGGATCCGCACAATCAAGGAACAAGCACAAAATATGTGAGACCCGAGAAAAGCTCGTGTTGCACGGATACTGGAAAGGCAATAGCTCGATTGATCAAATGGGCTACATACACCCTTGTGTACCAACCTATGCGAGAAAATGAGTCGTCTTCAATCCCAAGTATGCTATGTATGTATAATCCAAGTGTATGAACTATGCAAAATGGCTCAATGCTATTGCTATTCCTTATAAGATCTTTTGTATCTCCTCTTTTTCTTAAAATCTTTTTCTTCTTTCTTTTGCTGTTTTTTGATAGTATGCTTGATGCTTGAACAAAGATATGAGACAAGTATGATGGATATGCACGGGAGAGACTTATGGTACAATGTAGATAGCAAGATGTTTGCACGCTAAATGTAGCTATGCGGCATAAGAGTATCACTACAGTGCACAAGTAACGTGGCCTGACAATTCTTAACTCACTAGTCTCAATGGGTAAGGTACACAATAGGCTCGGAGCGGTCAAATCAATGACAAGGAAATGGGCCATGAATGTCGTCGAGGTTACCGTCCTTGCTTACGGTTGGGGTGCCAAATGGTGAAATGGCCAATGTCAATATCGAGGCCGAGGCGATGATGAGTAGCGGCATTGTCGATGTCGAACCGTCCCATATTATCCTAAACACCTTAGGAAACGGAAACCGCAACCCAAAATCTCAAATAAAATTGGGTTAATGTGGCGGAAAAATATGGTGGGAAAACAATGTGGAAGTTATGGTGGAAGCCTAGGCAAGCTTGCCAAATTTCCAAAAAACATTGATGAAGTAAAATGGATTTGGAAGTACTTTTGTATGTTGGAGGGTGTAAATAGCTGTCCAATAAGCTAAAGAACGTCAAAATCGGACTTCAGATGAATTAGTTATGGTCAAAACAAGAAATCAGTCGTGTCAGGTCTGGGAATACCCGGACCTCCGGATGGGGGGCCGGATGATCCGACTTTAGCTTTGGGTATTGATGAGTGGGCTAGCTGATCCGGGTCATGGCCAGATGGATGTGGGACATTGTCCGAATGATCCGAGCAGGTCAAACTGCTCGGGATTTCCTCTCGAGGACGTGATTTTGGGTGGAAATTTCGATCTCGGGGGTTAGAAATGATGGAGAATATGTAAAAATTAGGGTGGAATTGGTGGTGGGAAAGCTAGGTCTACTTGAAAAACATGAATTCAATGGATCAAAATCAACAAAATCACACAAGAACCAACAAATTGCAAAAAAATGGTGAGGCTATTTTGGTGGGGATTTTTGGATTGGGACGAAAACACACAAAATTAGGCTAGAAAATGAAGGGGAAGACACCAAATTTGTGAGAAACGTGGCTATGGATACCAATATGGTACGGGGTGGAACCCGTAGTTGTCAATCTTTCACGAATTGGAGGGAAAACCTCAAGAACACGAAGAACACGGGGATGCATGGGGAGAAATCACCAGAGGAAATGCTCAAGAACATGCCCAATAACACATCCACTAGAATCACCACACACAAGATCCACAAAGGTACATGAACAACAAATAGAAACAAGTATACATGGTAGAGTTCTTCCCAAATCCCATGGGGAGATGGGGCCTTAATATCCTGGAGGATCTTCCCTAGATATGGGCCTTGACATCCATAGGATCTTCTCACGTAGAGGTAGCAACTCCAAGGGAGAAGGCTATGGAAGGATCAATGCTCAACTAGTCTATGAGCTAAACCATTGCTAACCCTAGAAATGAGGAGGGGGTGTAGTATATATAGTGCTAGACACAAAGAGGTAAGTGAGATGGGGATACACGGGCATCGGGCCCGTCACACATGCAGGCATGGTCGGATGATCCGGACGGGGTCCCGGATGATCAAAGTATCTTTTGGACAATCCGGATGGGATCCCGGACGATCCGTATTCATGGTGAGCATACTGATGTTGTAGCCAGATGATTTACGCATCGTCCGGATCATCCGGGAATTCGTTCAGACATCCAGGCGAGTGCAGAACTTGCAGTTGTTCCCGTTCCTTCTTCCGTCTCTGCTTCCAAGCTTTCCTAGCGGATGGTGTAGTCGTCCGTAGGTTCTCACACTCCTCCTTGTCATTAGTGAAGCTCCGACAATACCTATGCATGCACGCAAGAGGAGTGTCAAGTATTATACCATCCTCGAAGGGGTCAAGTGAGCATGTTTAAAGGAAATGGTTCGCCTTTATGTAAGAGTATTAGATGTGGCACGTGTCACTTGCCAAACGGACTCTTGTCATGGTGATGTCAGTAGGATGCTCCGCATTAGTAAAGGTAGCCATGGACCTCCTTTTATAGGGTAAGGGATTACCATAATGGCTAAAATGGTCATTACATGGGGTCAAACATAGATATTATAGCTGCCAAAACTACTGATATGAGCTACATTGGGAACTACCTAATCCTAGCAGATTAGGAAAGGTGCATTAAATGCGTCGTAGGTGTCACACTGGCGCCTTCACCCATCAAGGGTCATCTCTCCTTGTGTATCGTTCGCCCAACTATCTTTTATTCTTCCGCACACCACGAGGTGGATGTCATTAAAGATGATGTAAATCCTCCAATCTGCCACGTGTCTCGACAAGCTCTACCGAACCTCCTGCCAGCTCGACACCATGCCGATGTATAAAATTGGCCCAATGAGGTGGAGCGATGGCCTGGCTATGGGCTCTTTCTACCAGTAAAGGGGCTTGCCGGTTGCTTTGATCTTCACTTGGTGCTGTTTGGAGGTTGGTGTTCGCCTAGCAAGGCCCTGGCCGGCCGGAGGATGCGGTCGTTTATGCACAAGTCATGGTGCTAAAGGACCCGTTCTTTAGTATACCGACACATCAAGATCGTGACATCTCAAGAAGACGAGAGAGAGAGAGAGAGATCACATAGCTACTGGTACATACCCTCAGCTTCGAGAGTGAATTACTCCCTCCTCATCGTTCACACCACCACGATGATGAATATGTCCTCCAGTGATGGTTGCCCCCTCCGGCAGGGCACTAGAACAGGGCTCTGGATGAGTTTTCTTGGATATAGAGGCTTGCAGCGATGGAGCGGAAGTTCTATGTTAACATCTGTTTTTTGGTATTTATAGGATTATTTGGCGTTGGAATCACGCTAAACGGAGCCACGAGGTGGTCCTAAGCTATCAGGGCGCGCCCATGGGGGTGATTGTACCCTGATGGCTTGGGGGAACCTGTTAGCCCCCCTCCAGTGGTTGTTCCGTCTTATTTTCTCCATAAAATTCATCAAAAAGTTTCATGCGATTCCAAGAACATTTATTTTCTCCACAAAAAAGAACATGATGGTAATTTTGCTAAAAACAACGCCAGTCCGGTTTAGTTCTAATTAAAACATATAATGTGCATCAAAACCATATAAAAGCATTGGAAACATATGTAAATATGGCATGGATACTTCCTAAATTATCAATACGTTGGAGACGTAACAACAAGCCAAAGAGGGAGATGATGACACTGTTCCAGATGGGAACCCTCCTAATCCTTATCAATTCAATATCGGTGGATCTATTACGTTATTTCAAAGGCTTGTGTTAATGTGATCGGAGATGGGATTGATTCTTACAGGTTGATGAGCAAGGATTTGAAAGCAAGACTAAATTGCATTTTCCATAAGACCAGGCTTATGATTGATAGGCTTAACAACAAAACTGCAGAACTTGAGATTTTTACCCAGGATGTAGATGATCGGAAAACCGTGGTCGAAGAACTGAAAGAACAAGCTTAAGAGCATATGTACTACCTTCGAGGGATCCCAGGAGTGAGCCTAAAATTCTTAGTGCACGGATCTACCATCTTGATTATAAGATTAGGGGAGATTCATGTGCACTTTGTATCTTTACCTTTTCTGTATTTACTTTTCAGGAAGATTAGAGGATAAGCTTTATTTTCAATAAGGTTGAACTATAATTTTTTCCTCTTAAATAAGGGAGGATCCTTAGGATGAGTTTATGGATATCTTGACGTGTGAAATCAATGCTTTTGTTTAAGAATGTGCTTGATGGTTGTCGTGATCCAAATAGTAATGCATATTTACTTGCATGATAATTATCAGTCCCCCACATCTTCGTTGTGTAAATTTTGTAAGAGGAATAAGAAAATATATATGCTAGCTCATTGAAGAGTTCAACTTACTTAAGGGAAAATAAAATAATATAATCCTCTGCTAAAAATACCTTGGGAAATCAAGTCTCTTTGAGAAATAAGGATGGTTTGCACATAAGGTTTTTATTGAGCCTTCAATATGATTCAATGACGAGAGACTTTTTAAGAAAATCTCGCTACAAGAAAAATGAGGGGAAAAGAAAATTGCTTGCCCGGTTGAAACAACAATGAACTAGGATATGAAGTTGTGACTTGCCCTCGGTAAAATTAAATTACAAGATGTGGATGTGTGCATGATCATTACCAGAATAGGTATGGGCTATGTTTTTCCACATATACTCATCAGAAAACATTCCTCTTGGGAGTAGTGGACTCATACCTTTTGAGATACGTATCTTATAATCACAAGGTACTTGCTCGAGGACGAGCAAGACTTAATCTTGGGGGAGTGGATGAGTCCAACTTATGTGACATTTTTCTTATTTTTTTGTGCCTACAAGGTGGGATTTGTGGAATTTTACCGCGTTCATGCACTTCTTTTGTTGATGATCCCTCGGGTAACGTCTTTTGAAGCAATATTCATTTAATGGAGAAAATCCCCTGAAATGGTAGTGGAATCACATATTAAAGGTGAAAAAACCATTCCATAAAAAATCAAGCAAGAAGGCCAAACAAACAACCATCGTTGTGCTTCCAGACCGAACAATGGTGTTCCATGCGAATGTGCGCTCACATGAGCGGTCGTTTGGCCTAGCATTGCCTCTCGAAGATCACCTTTTTCACCCCAACAAAGCGGATCATGATTTAGACGCACAGAGACTCCAAAAACTCATTCAGAAGGCAAAACCGTAGCCTCCGGAGCCCATCCGGAGGGAGGTTGGCCATGAGAAGAAGGGGATTCCTCTCACCGCAAGAGGAACGATATCATCATAACCATCCACATCATCACCATCATCATCATCATTCGAATCCTTATAATCTGCAACTCAAGAACCCTAATGGATCCTTTTGTTTATCTGTTGAATCATTCGTCCATGTATTCCCTTACTATTACCATGATAATTGTTGTTCCCATTTGTGAGTAGACCCCTAGTCTTGGAGATATGGATGAACCTTGGTATGTGTAGGATCTAAAATGTTTATTATGTGTATGAGATCCTCTATTGAATGCTTAGTTTAATAATTTTGTGAATGTTGTGAAGAGGCCCCACTCAACATTTGTGCCTTTATTGGCACAAAGTATATCATTGTCTTTGCATAGGTTTAGGATGTGGAGGTAATTCGAGGTGAAAGTACGACCCAACTTCTCCTAACCTTTACAAGTGATCAGGGATTTACGGAGAACCCTTAGTGAGGCCACATCGCATCCATGGGGAAACCCATAATTATCTTGAGTTGTAACCCACAGGCGGGGACTAGTGGCGTGTGTGGCATGAAGTCTACCACAAGTAGAATGTGTTCTGTACCCGGCTCCGCCCAACATAATCGTCTAGAGTGGCTCAAGTATCCATTCCATGCTATGTTTATACATAGTAGTACTAGAAACATACCAAAGGGGAATCAAGACTCCTTGAGAATGCATTTTTAATTCTGTTGTTTCACCGTCATTACAATTTCGGTCTTTCATTTACTTTTATGTATTTTAGCTACAAGTCACCATTTTACTCAATCCTTATTAAAATCCCCCTCACCCCGCTACAAGTTTATAATTATCTCTAGGCACAAAGTTACATAATTCTATACAAGAGGCAAAAACCTGATTCCTGTACTCGCTGTGGGATCGATACTCTTACTTCAAAAAGGCTACAACTAAACCATGTGCACTTGCAGGCTATCAAGCTTTTTTGTCGCCGTTGTCACGAAGCTAGGCGCTTTTGGGCCTTTCCTTGAGTTTTGAATTATATCGTGACCTTGGAATATTTGTAGACTAAAAGCAGCCATGGTCCTTCAAGAACAAATTTATCAGGTGGGTGTTGAGTTAGTAGCAGGACTGCTAGAGGCAAAGTTATCCCTATCTTTCGACGAGATGTGCCTGTCGTTTTTGGTAGAGTAGACTTTGACGATCTGACTACGAACATGGGAGGATGTCGTGCCTTAGCAATCGCTAAATCAACTCTGAGAGGTTATTGACCATGCTGGAGCATGATGAACCAGACCACGAGGGTATGTTTCCTTCACGCAAACGAAGAACGAGCAAGAAACAGAGGTTGCAATCTGGATATTGCGAATATAAGAGGAAAGCTTTATTGATCTAATTGGGGTTTTGTGACGTCTTCGTCTAGTCATGGAACAAAAACGAAGGACGCAAAGTTGCAGTTATGACGAACTTGTAATGTAAACAAAACGAAGTCTAAACGGTGCCGTAAGGGTTGTATATATGGGGGAATAGAGGGGGATTCCATGACCGCTTGGAGGAGGGATCCAAAACCAACCCTAACTCCGCTTCCCCACACATACAGACTCCAAGAAATAGCCTATAATGTGGTATTTTGAAATTAAATGGGTCTGACCCAAAAATAAGGTGACGCGACAACTATAATAGCCTATGGGCAAAATTTACGAAGAGGCATCTTGTATATTTTGTCCAAGCCTTCAAGCTCTCCTTATGGTGTCTTCAAAGTGTGAAAATAACCACTCAAAACTCCATTCTTGTTTCCCGCGTTCACACCTTCTTCTCCAAGCTTGATCCTGCTCCAATGGCCACCCTTCTTGTCCATCCTAGATCCTTCATTCATAAGTAAAGCAAAAGTATCTAATTTAGGCAACATCTTATGTTCATGAACATTAGAAGGATTTCCAAGAAACAAAAGTACCTGGTAATTCAATTGGTGTGCGCGACCTCTAGTATTTGGTGCAGTATGTATAGCACTAGGGCATGTGGGTGTAACAATGGTATTCATGTCCTCATCGTCCTCCCCTTCTTGAAATGAAGTCGTCCTCGACAAAAGCTCATCTTCCTCACCCAAATAAGGCTTCAAATCTGCAATGTTAAAAGTGGGACTGACCCCAAACTCTGCAAGGAGCTCAAGTTATATGCATTATCATTTATTTTCTCTAACACCTTAAAAGTACCATCAGCACATGGCATTAGCTTTGACTTGTGCAAATCAGGAAATCCATCCTTACGCAAATGTAAACAAACAAGATCTCTAGGTGCAAAGACAACGTGTTTTCTACCCTTATCACCAGCAAGTTTGTATTTAGCATTCATACTCGCAATGTTTTCCTTAGTTACCTCATGCATTTTTAATATCAATTCACCACATTGTTTAGCATCAAAATTAATCTTCTCTGAAGATGGAAGAGGCAACAAAACAATTGGTGCATGAGGTATGAAGCCATACACAACTTCAAAAGGGCACATCTTAGTAGTATAATGCAAGGGACGATTATAAGAAAATTCAATATGATGCAAGAATTATTCCCACATTTTCAAATTATTCTTCAAAACATCACTAAGTATTGTAGACAAAGATCTATTGACTACTTCAGTTTGTCCATCAGTTTGGGGGTGACATGTAGTATGTACTAAAAAGCAGTTTAGTCCCAAACTTAGGCCATAAACATCTCCAAAAGTGGCTAAGAAATTTCGCATCACGATCTGAAACAATTGTATTTGGCACACCATGCAAGCGAATAATTTCCTGAAAGAACAAATCAGCAAAATTAGCATCATCATCACTTTTATGACATTGTATAAAGTGTGCCATTTTTGAAAATGTATCCATGACAACAAATATGCTATCCCTCCCCTTCTTTGTTCGAGGTAAACCTAAAACAAAGTCCATCGGTATATCCTCCCAAGGAACACTAGGTACAGGCCAAGGCCTATATAAACCATGAGGATTTAGTCGTGACTTATCTTTTTGACATGTAGTGTAGTGAGAAACAAAATGCTCAACATCCCGTTTCATCTTTGGCCAAAAGAAATGTGTAGCAAGTATGCCCTATGTCTTGTTCATGACAAAGGGTCCCATTAATCCTCCTCCATGCGCCTTCTGCAACAACAAAATACAAACGGAGCTAGCTGGAATGCATAGCCTGTTAGCAAGGAACATAAATCCATCATCAATGTCGAACTTGTTCCATGTTCTCCCTTGTTTAAAATTCTGCAACACATCTTTAATTTCCACATCATGCACATATTGTTCTTTGATAGTCTCCAAACCAAATATTTTCAAGTCAAGTTGTGAAAGCATAGTACAGGGATGAGGCAATGCATCCGCAATAACATTTTCTTTTCCCTTCTTGTGTTTAATGACATAAGGGAAGGTTTCAATGAATTCAACCCATTTAGCATTTCTACGGTTTAGTTTTTATTCAATTTTAATATGTTTCAAAGATTCATGATCATAATGTATAACAAATTCTTTGGGCCATAAATAATGTTGCCATGTTTCCAAAGTCTGAATACAAGCATATAATTCCTTATCATAAGTAGAATAATACAGACTAGGCCCACTCAATTTTTCAGAAAAGTATGCAACGGGTTTACCATCTTGTAATAACACACCTCCTAATCCAAATCCACTAGCATCACATTCACGCTCGAAAGTCTTATTAAAATCAGGAAGTTGGAGCGAAGGAGCATGTGTTAACTTATCTTTCAATACTGTGAGGGCTTCATCCTGTGCGGTACCCCAAGAAAAAAGCACGTCCTTCTTTGTAATCTCATTGAGAGGTGCAGCAATGGTGCTGAAATCTCCCAAAAAAAGCCTATAGAAACCGGCGAGACCAAGGAAACCCCTCACTTGTGTGAGTGTTTTTGGCTGCGGCCAACTCTCAATAGCTTCAATCTTGGCATTATCAACTTCAATTCCCTATGGAGTAACAACATAGCCAAGAAAAGATGCTTGGCCAATGCAAAAAGTGCATGTCCCAAGGTTACCAAACAAACTTGCATAACCTCAAGTAATAAAAATAGCATGTAAATGTTCCAAGTGTTCCTCCAACGATCTACTATAAATTAGTATATCATCAAAATATACTACCACGAATCGTCCAACGAAAGCACGTAAAACCTCATTCATTAATCTCATGAAAGTACTAGGTGCATTAGTTAACCTAAAAGGCATGACTAACCACTCATATAAACCAAACTTAGATTCAAATGATATTTTCCATTCATCTACCAATCTCATATGAATTTGATGGTATCCACTGCGCAAATCAACTTTGTAGAAAATTGTAGAGGCACTTAATTCATCAAGCATATCATCTAGCCTAGGAATAGGATGACGATAACAAACTGTGATATTATTAATGCCTCTACAATCCACACACATAAGTGATGTACCGTCCTTTTTCGGCACTAGAACATTAGTAACAACACAAGGACTTAGGGATTCGTTTATATAACCTTTGTGGAGCAGCTCATGTACTTGACGCTTAATCTCATTCGTCTCCTCTAGATTGGTACAGTAGGGCACACGATTGGGTAGTGATGCACCGGGAATTAAGTCAATCTGGTGCTCAATCCCTCGAATAGGTGGTAATCCCAGTGGCACTTCTTGTGGAAAGACGTCAGCGAACTCCTGTAAGAAGTTAGTGACATGAGGAGGCAATGAGGGAGGCATGTCCTTCAAAGAAAATAATACCTCTTTGCATACAAAAGCATAGCAAACAGATGTAGTAACATCCTAAGCAGTAATATTAGATTTAGTAGCAAGTAAACATCCACTCTTCAATTTTATTTCAGATGCAACACTAGATGATGGTTTAGTAGGCTTATTTTTTTGCTCAAATTCCTGTGCGACAATCTGATTTTCACTCTTATTTAGCTCCTGTTTTGCTTTACTAGCTCTAACAATGTCATCTTTCATAATATGTTCATGAGACATAGGAAGCAAAGTTATATTTTTATCCTTATGAACAAGAGTATACTGATTTGTCCTACCATGGTGTATAGATTTTTTATCAAATTTCCATGGTGTACCAAGTAAAACAAAACATGCTTGCATGGGTACCACATCACAATCAACATAATCTGAATATGTAGCAATGCTAAAATGCACACGAACAGTACGTGTTACCTTAACCTTGCCATTGTTGTTGAACCATTGGATGTAATAAGGATGAGGACGTGGTCTGGTGGTTAGAGACAGCTTCTCCACCATCTCCATGCTACCCAAGTTGCTTCAACTCCCTCCATGACGTGAACAGAACGCTCCTTCACAACACCCTTTCTATGGAACAAGTTGTGCCTGGGATTTTTCTCAGCCTGTGTAACCTACACACTCAGAACACATTGAGCAACTAAAATTTCATACATGTCCGCGTAGTCAGCAGCCATTTAGTGTGTCTTTTGTTCAGTATCCTTGGAACCCTGTTCTTCAATTGCAATAAGAGCCAAACTCTCCTTATCATAATCACTAGCGGACGCATATCCACTATCCTCAGTAACAATCATCACACGCCTGGATGTGCGTTCTCTCGCAAAGTTAACTCTACCCTTGCAACGATGACATATAACCTCATGTGTTTGCTTTGTAGATGTCATGGATAAAGAAGAGCTTTGTGTAGGACCAAAAGGTGTGCCCCTGCTAGGGACTGGTGGCGGTGCCTGTTTTCTTGTACCTCTTTTGGAGTTGGCGGCTAAAAGAAGTGGTGCTATAGTAGGACGTGTGGAAGTAGATGATGTATGTGGTGTCCATGATGAAGCTCACCCTACGGACAAATTAGTTCTCGCCATTGCCTGTCGATCCTGCACTTCACGTTCAGCTTTGCAAGCAAGATGGAATAAATGAGTGATAGTGTTATACTCCTTATACTCTAGAATAGTATGAATCTCTCAATTTCAGCCACCCATAAAACATGCAAGCATAGCTTCATTCTCCTCAATGATACCATATCTAATCATGCTAGTTTGTAATTCCTCATAATATTGCTCTACAGAATTTTTTCCTTGTCTTGAACGCTGCAAATTTTGAAGCAATTGACGTTGATAATATGGTAGAACCCAACGATTAGGCATAGCAGTTTTCAAAGAAGCCCAAGTAGTTGTGATATTAGCATGATGCATCCTACAATGTTAAGATCACCAAACACAAGAAAAACTAGTGAATGCACAAACAGCAACAGCAACATGTCTATCCTCGAGAAATTGTAAGCACGTCAAACGTTGTTCTGTTACTAACTCCCAAGTAAGATATATAACAGGAACGTGTCTATCCTAAAATGTCGGAATATTCAATTTAAGTTTAGGGAGATGGTCATGATCCCGTACCTGAGGGGGAGGTGGAGCCCTACCGTTGCGAATGTAGCCATGCGGACGACCTGGTGAGTGTGGTGGTGGTTGCCCCTGGGGGTTATTTGGAGCAACCTCTCCCTCATCATCATAATCACCATCATAATCCTTATCATTATCCTCATTCTTCTCAATGACAGTAGCAATAGCAACAACAGCCACCAAAGCTGCAGCAATAGAAATGGCACCAGCATTGCCTTGGTCGATAGGCACACGTTGCTCTCATCCCGCAAAATTTGGGAGTTGTTGGTGTTGTTGTTGCCGAGGTATGACAGGTATAGCTAGTGGAGGTAGACGTGCAAGCAACTCATTGAATTTAGCATCAAGCTTGGTGTCGACCATCTTCTCCAAACCATTTAGCTTCTCCATAGCCTCTCCAAGGCTCGTCACAAAGTCGTGCACCTAGTCACCCATCATTTGCTGAAAATTATCGTGGAGCTCCTTGTTCGTCATGACCTCCCAGTCGATCGCTTCGGCTTGTGATTCTAGCATGGTTAGCAATAATAGGAACACACAAGAATAGGAACCTACATACTACTAGGAAGTGGTGGTGGTGGTGGTGGTGTGTCACAACTCTTAAAGATAATCTCAAATTCCTAGCAGCAGGTGGTGATCGGCAACCATTGTAGTCAAAACACTCAAAGCTTGGATAGAGCGATTTCCAGGTGGTGTCAAAAACACGACGTAGATGTATGTGGAGCGAGGAAGGCTTATAATATGGTTGAGAAATAATATGTTGTAGTCAAAACTCTCAAAGCTTGGATAGAGACGAGAGCCTAGAGCACCAACAGAAACACAACGCTAGACGTAGTCAATGGAAGAGCACACTCTAAAAAAATTCTTTTTTGTGGCGCCTCTTTTTTTGTGCTCTTTTTTCTTTCAGAAAATCACTATAATGGCGAGTGTCTCAAATCTCTCCCCAAGACGTATAACAAGATAGGCACAAAATAAGTTGACTGGTTTTTTCTAGAATGATTCGGGGCTACGACGACCAAAAGTGCGACAAAAAATCACTATGGTGGTCAGTGTCTCAAAACGCTCCATAAAATCTAAAAACAGGATAGGGAAAAAATATTTTCACCCGCCAAAATTTTGGCCTAAAAACCGTCCGGGGGTCTCCACACTCTTTTTTCTGAAACCTACTCAGGCAAGGAAACACAAAACTAAAGACAAGAGGAACTCAAAAGTAAACCTAATATGTAATAAACTCAGACTAGGATTGGTGGTGGATATGAATTTGGTGGAACTCAGGCTAGTGGCGGATGTATGTATGGGTGGTGGAACATAGACTGGTGGTGAATATCTGATGGAGGTGGATTCAGATTGGCTTGATGGCAGATATGTCGTGGTATAAAGCAATGGTGATATATCTGGTGTGGTGGTGGTATATGGTAGCGGTGATGTATCTGGTGCGGTGGCGGTATATGGCAGCGATGAAGATGATGTGGCGGCTGCATGACAAACTATGAACAGAACTCGGAACTCTAAAGGACTAGACGCTAAGACCAGCAACTCAACACAATGATGCAACCACCAATCCAACAAAGCAAAACACCGAAAGAAAATTGCAAAAGGATCAGATTGGTTCAGATACTAACCCTAATTTTTTGTGGCTTTTCGTGGACTGTAGGTAGGAAGAATCGATGCGATCTAAACTACGAAAACTAGAAAATCTCACCGGGCAACCTGGAAATCTGATACCACTTGATAGAGGCGAAGTTGTCCCTATCTTTCTATGAGATGTTGCTATCGTTTTTGGTAGAGTCGATCCGACTACGAATGTGCCAGGACGTCGCACCTTAGCAATCGCTTGACCATCTCCGAGAAGTCATTAACCACGCTGAAGCAAGATCAACCTGACCATGAGGGTTTGTTTCCTGCACACAAACGAAGAACAAGCGAGAAACTAAGATTGCAATATGGATATTGTGAATACAAGTGGAAAGCTTTATTGATGAAAGTGCGGTTCTGTGACGTCTTGGTCTGGTCGTGGAACACAAACGAAGGACGGGAAGTTGTAGCTATGACAAACTTATAATCTAAACAAAACCCAAGTCCAAACGGCTCCCTAAGGGTTGTATATATGGGGGAATAGAGGGGGAATTTCGTGACTGTTTGGAGGAGGGGTCCAAAACCAATCCTAACTCCGTTTCCCCACACATCCGGACTCTAAAAACAGCCTATATAGCGTTATTTCGAAATTACATGGGCCTGGCCCCCAAAAAAAGGTGACGCAACACCTATAATAGCCTATGAACGAAATTTATGAAGTGGCATATTGTATATTTCGTCCAAGACTTCAAGATCTCCTTATGGTGGCTTCAAAGTATGAAAATAACCACTGGAAACTTCATTGTTCTTTCCCACATTCACACCTTTTTCTTCATGCTTGATCCTGCTCCAATGGGCACCCTTCTTGTCCATGCTAGGTCCTTCATTCATAAGTAAAACAAAAGTATCTAATTTAGGCAGTATCATACGTTAATGAACATTAGAAGGATTTCCAAGAAACATAAGTACATGGTAATTCAATTGGTGTGCGTGAGCTCTAGTAATTGGTCTAATATGTATAGCAGTATGGGTCGTGGGTGTAACAATGGTACTAATGTCCTGATCAAGGACTCACTCAAGGAGAGAACTTTATAACAAGTGGTATTGACTTACATGGTGTGTCATTCTCGCCATTTTCTACCGCGGTCAGAAAAACACTGAGTGCACTCACAACCTCTGTGAGCGCGACCGAAATCTCCGAAAGGGCAGATATTGCAATTGAGTTGGCGGTAGAAACATCTATGATGCGCTCGGTCTGGAGTCAGCCGCAAAGTTTTCTTCATGACACGGATCCACATCACTATCATTCATCGGCAAGGACTGAAGAGTAAAAGGGGATTGGAGAGCAATTGTGATTGATGCACCGATGGTGAACCATAGCCGATGAAACTTCCCCAAGCCATATTTGAGGATAGGCCCAAGATATTTTATACGACATCACACATGATTCCTGATCATGAGATGTTTGTGATGTACTAGATTCTCATACTGTTTGAAAATGAAAAATGAGGTTACATCGGCAAAGGACGGTGTTTGGGTTGCAATAAAATTTATCTGTAGTGAACATGCAACTATAGGAGTGTCTTGTTAAAATATGGAATTATCCAAGGTTGCTTTGGCCTTTTTATACATTAGTTTATTTTGTTGAAATTAAATGTGAATAGTTCAAATATGAATTGCAGGCACATGCTCCAACGCAACAAAATGGGTTTAAAAATCATATATGTGTCCTTGGGTGCATGTTTAAGTCCCATATAAGAAATGGGAATGAATTCCAATTTGGGACAAATTTTGGTACAAGCCTCTTACAAACCGGAGCTTACCACATGAAGCTTTGGGGTTCCGATATGGAAAATGTCACCTCTTGTGAGCAAAACAACACTTGTTGGCTCCTCCCACCTTGATTTTTTTTGATACGCAACATACACCAATAAGACTATCGTGTTAAAATATGGAATTATTCAGGGTTCGTTTGGCCCTTTTATGCATTAATTGAGGTTTCTAGGCGTTTAGTACACATAATTCAAATTTTATCTACAATCACAAGGTCCAGTGCAATAAAACGAGTTGAAAAATCATATATGTCTCCTTGACTGCATGTTTAGTTACCATGCAAGAAATGGGAATGAATTCAAACATCTTGGCGTCTTTGCTCGGCCACAAACATTGAGAAACTTGGTTTTTAAATTTCTGTAAATCAAAAACCCGTAAAAAATTCAGGAAACTTGACATGTTTTCATGACATGGCACAAATGTGCCTTGGTAACAGAAAATACCAATTTGAGACAAGTTGTGGCAGAAGCCCCTTACAAACCGAAGCTTCTCACAAGAAGCTTTGTGGTCGAAACGACATCTGCTACCTCTTCTCACCTTGAATTTCTTGTAGAGATAACATGGACCAATAGGAGTGTCATGCTAAAACACATAATTTTTCTGGGTTCGTTTGTCTTTTTTATACATTAATTAACTTTTATAGGCATTTAATGTGCATAATTCAAATTTGAACTACAATCAGAAGGTTCAGTGCTCCAAAATGGGTTGAAAAAACATATATGTGTCCCAACCTGCATGTCTAGTTCCGATGCAAGAAATGGGAATGAATTTCAAACATCTTGCTGTCTAGCCTCGTTAACAAACAACGAGAAAGTTGATTTTTAAATTCCAGTAAATCCAAAACATGTTAGAAAATTCATGATACTTGGCATTGTATCATGACATGGCACATATGTCTCATGGTAAATAAATTGTCCAAATTAGGACAAGTTTCTCACTAGCCTCTTACAACGGAGCTTCTCACAACAAGCTTTGTGGTTCCGATAGGAAACATGTCACAGTTCGTGGGTGAAATGATGTCCACTGCCTCTTCTCGCCTTGAATTATTTTCTAGGGTCAACGTAGACCGATAGGAGTGTCATGCTAAAATATTGAATTATTTAGGGTTCATTTGGCCTTTTTATATACGGTAATTGAGTTTTCTAGGCATTTAATGTGCATAATTCAAATTTTCACTACAATCACAAGGTCTGGTGCACTAAAATGGGTTGAAAATCATAAACGTGCCATGGCCGCATGTCTAGGTTCCATGCAAGAAATATGAATGTATTTCAAATATCTCGGTGTCTTGGCTCGGCTACAAACATTGAAAAACTTGGTTTTTAAATTCACGTAAATCCAAAACTTGTCAAAAATACATGAAACTTGGCATAGTGTCATGACATGGCACATATTTGCCATAGTAAAAAAACTGTAAAATTTGGGGCAAGTATTTTCACAAGCCCCATACAAACCGGAGCTTCTCACAAGTGTGGTCCAGATAGGTAATGTGTCAGCTTTTGTGGGTGAAACGACATCCGTTGCTTCTTCTTCGCCTTGAACTTTTTCTAGAGGTAACATAGACCAATAGGAGTGTCATGCTAAATATCAAATTACTCAGGGTTCATTTGGCCTTTTTATACATTAATTGAGTTTTCTAGGCATTTAATGTGCATAATTCAAATTCGAACTACAATCACAAGGTTGGGTGCAACAAATGGGTTGAAAAATCATAAATGTGTCCCTAGTTGCATGATTAGGTCCCATGCAAGAAATGGGAATGGATTTCAAACATCTCGAGGTCGTGGATAGGTTGCAAACATTGAGAAACTTGATTTAAAAATTCTTGTAAATCCAGAACTCCTGAGAAATTCATGAAACATGGCATGGTATCATGACATGGGACATAAAGCCATTATAGATTTTTTTTCCAATTTGATAGACATTATTTATTTATGTTTTCTAGAGCCAACATCGAGAATATTTGTTTAAATTATAGTAAAATCCAAAGCTAACACAAAATTCATGAAATTGGACAGCGCATCATGATATATCAGAAATATGCTATGGTGTGTTCGAAGTTAATTTGAGAAGAAGGCGCACACATTAATAGCGAGCAAAAGAATATTTGAAACAAAAAAGCCTCACATGTTATCATCAGAAAGGGTTGTATTATTTATAAATAGTCGACGCTATAATAACCATTTACATGTTGTCATGAGTCGCAGTCTTAATTGGCTCGGAGGTGCCGTGCGAGCAGCTGTTTGAATAGACGGGGGGCGTGCGAGCAGTTCTCCGCTATGTAGGCTCATCGAGAGGCATGCGATTAGTGTGTACCATAGCCTCACGGGGAAGCGAACCCTTTGACCTTCATGGCTGTCCACCACGCTTATAACCTGTCCATTAATGGCGCCCGATCCGCTATTTAATACGTGACCATAGTGCCCTCTCACTCACAATCCTCTCTCTTCGCCTCCCATTCCCCTCTATCGTCCAGAACTCCACCTACCCCATGGTGCAAAAGGATCATATGCCATTTGACCTATGGTTTGGTGAAGTAGTCCCCAAGCCGGAGGAGATAGAACACAAACACTAATGGGACATCACGAACACGACCCTAAACGAGCTCCAGGCCGCAGCATATGCTGCACCCTGACGTGGCTTGAGACTGCGTCGGTAGTTCCCCAAAGAGGAAGGATGATGCAGCACAGTGACGGTAAGTATTTCCCTCAGTAATGAAACTAAGCTATCAATCCGTAGAGTAAGATCACAAACCCACGTAAATAGCACGTGCACACAAACAACAAATACTTGCAACCCGATGCGAAAGAGAGGTTGTCATGCTCTCTATGGTAATAAGATAGATTAGGTAATGATACTTTTGGAAAATAGATCTCACAAGAACACAAAGTAAAATAAATAAACAAAAAGTGCAGCAAGGTATTTTTTTTGGATTAATAGATATGAAAACAAAAGATGCAAATGGTAGATTGGAAAGCAATATGTTGGAACAGTAGATCCGAGGGCCGTAGGATTCACTAGTGGCTTCTCTCATGAGTATAGTACACGGTGCATGGACAAATTACTGTTGGGCAATTGCTAGAAGATCAAATAATCATGACGATATCTAGGAAATGATCATTATATAGGCATCACATCCAAGATAAGTAGATTGAAAAAATTCTGCATCTACTTCTATTACTCCACACATCGACTGCTATCCAGCATGCATCTAGTGTATTAAGTTCATGGAGAAAGGGAGTAATGTAATAAGAACGATGACATGATGGAGACAATATATATTCATGTAGGAATAGACCCCATCTTGTTATCCTTAATGGCAACGATACATGTGTGTCTTGCTGCCCTTTCTATCACTTGGAAAGAACACCACGAGATCGAACCCATCACAAAGCACCTCTTCGCATGGCAAGAAAAATTGACCTAGTTGGCCTAACTAAACCAATGATTCGAAGAAGAAATACGAGGCTATAAGTAATCATGCAAATAAGAGATCAAAGAAGACTCAAATCATATTCATGGATAGAAACTGATCATGAACTCAAAATTCATCGGATCCCAACAAACACACTTCAAAAGTCATTACATCAAATAGATCTCCAAGAGACCATTGTAGTGAGAACCATAGAAAGAGAGGAAGCTATCTAGATACTGGCTACGGACCCATAGGTCTATGGTGGACTACTCACACATCACCGGAGAGGGACCTATGAAGAATATGAACCACTCCGTGATGGTGTTAGATTGGATCTCGAGATTCTGAACTTGTGGCGGCTGGAATTGTATTCTGTCGACTCCCCTAGGGTTTTTGGATTTTCAGGGAATTTATAAGCTCGATAGTCGGTTGAGGGGGTGCCCGGGGGGCCCGCCCTCCACCAGGCCGCTCTAGGGGCCTCTGGCGCCCCTGGTGGAGGGTGGCCACCCTGGGCCCCCTCCTCTGGTGTTGTTTTGCCCACATTCCTTCTTTTGAGCCAAAAAATCCACAAAATACCCCACAGTGTTTGGGCTCCGTTTGGTACTGATTTACTGCAAAGTAAAAAAACAACCCAAAATAGCAACTGGCACTTTGGCACTATGTCAATAGGTTAGTCCCAAAAAATGATCTAAAGTTGCTATAATATAATTATAAAATATCCAAGATTGATAATATAACAACATGGAACAAGCAAAAATTATAGATAGGTTGGAGACGTATCAGCATCCCCAAGCTTAATTCCTACTCATCCTCGAGTACGTAAATGATAAAAAGAGAATTTTTGATGTGGAATTATGCCTATCATGTTCATCACATATTATTTTCTTTATAGCACGAACATTTGGACTTTTCATATGGTTCAATGCAATAGTCTAGTATTGACATGAAAACTTTAATACTCAAGAATATCAACAAGCAACCATGTCTTTCAAAATATCAACACTAAAGCAAGATATCCCTATCCCATCATGCTCAATCATTGATCCACTCACAATACACACTCAAATATCACCTACATGTAATGCTCAAGTATGATCATAGTACCCCCTAGTTGGTTCTTTATAAGAGAGGACGGAGACTCAAATTGAAAAATAAAAATTGCATAAAGTAAATAGATAGGCCCTTCGTAGAGGGGTGTAGGGATTTGTAGAGGTGCTAGAGCTCAAGTGTTTAAATTGATAGAGAAAAACATTTTTAGTGGCATGCCTTTCCTATCAACAAAAACAACTGAGAGATCTCAATATCTTGCCACACTAGATGCATCATAGGCGGTTCGCTAACAGAAAATAAATTTTATTTCTTTTTCCACCATAATTTCACTTTACATGGCTAGACAATTCCACGGTTGTCTTCCATACCAACACTTTCCAAGGAATTTATTATTTGACAGAATAAAGTAAATATTTTTTCATTTTCATTTTGGGACTAGGCATCCCTATTACCGCCGTACTCTCGTGCAATGACAAGTGAATAAACACTCATCTTGAGAATAAAACATCTAGCATGAAAAAATATCGGTCACCCCCTATCGTTTCATGAGAAATACAAGCACACAAAAAGGAAAAATTATTTTGAAAGTTTAGAGATGGCACATACAAATTTTCTTGGAACGGCATGGAAATACCGTATATAGGTAGGTACAGTGGAATCATATGGAAAAACTTGGTTTAAGTATTTTGGATGCACAAGTAGTATTTCTACTTAGTACAAGTGAAGTCTAGCAAGAGATTGAGAAGCATCCAACCGAGAAACGAAAAATCAAATAAGAGAGCATTAAGCATAACTAACACCGAATAATGCACCATAAGTAGGATGTAATTTCGTAGCACAACTATTGACTTTCGTGCTTGCATAGGGAATCACAAACCTTAACACCAATATTCTTACTAACATAATTACTCATCAGCATAACTCGCATATCATTATTGTCATGTCTCAAAACTATTACAATGAATCAAGTTTAATTTATCCAATGATCTTCATGAAAATTCTTATTATATCCCTCTTGAATATCTATCACTTTGGGACTAGTTTCATATGTTGCAATTGCTTTTGATAAGCTCACATGCATATAAGTGAAGAACATGAGCATACAATTTTCATCTCTAAAATTAATATAAGTGAAGCATGAGAGGGTTTATTCAAAATTACTAACTCTCAAATTAATATAAGTGAAGCATGAGAGCATTTCTTCAAACATGTAAAAGTACACCGTGCTCAAAAAGATATAAGTGAAGCACTAGAGCAATTCCTTGGTCAAAAGTTTTAAGTGAAGCAAAAAGAGAAGTTCTAAGAAAGCATAGCATAATTTTGGCTCTCTAAAATAGGTGTGTGCAGCAAGGATAAAATCAAACAAAGCAAAGATACAAGACGCTCCAAGCAAAACTCATGATATGTGACAAATAAAAATATAGTTCCAAGTAGTATACCGATGGTTGTTAGAAGAAAGTGGGGATGCCACTCGTGGCATCCCCAAGCTCAGTTGCTTTTTACTCTTTGGATATTACCTTGGGATGCTATAGCATCCCCAATCTTTGACTCTTCTAACTCCTTATTCCTTCATCCATCACGATCTCACCCAAAACTTGAAAACTTCAATCACACAAAACTTAACAAAATTCTCGTGAGATATGTTAGTATAATAAAGCAAATTACCACTTTAGGTACTGTTATAAACCCATTCATATTTTATTATTGCATTATACCTACAGTATTCTAACTTTAACATGACTTATACCCCCCGATACAAGCTAGAGATTCATCAAAACAAGCACACAATGCAATGAAAACATAATCTTTTTCTGACAGGACAATTTGTAGTAATCTGTACTCTACCCATACTTCTGGGACTCTAAATATTCTGAAAAATTAGGAAAACGTAAATAATTTGTATAGAAATACTGTGTTAGAATTTCATCCCAATATCACGTTCCAGTAAAAAATGAAAATTCGTGCATTGGGAAAAAGTTTCTGTTTCAGATTCAACATTGTTTCTACTCATTTTATTGATCATCCTAAAGGCATTACTTGGAACAAACACTAAATAAAACATAAAAACACAATCATAACAGAATCATAATTTTGAAAAACACTCAAAAACAAAAAGAAAAAGATAAAAATAATTTATTCAATGGGTTGCCTCCCAACAAGTGCTATTGTTTTACGCCCCTAGCGAGGCATAACACATAGATTCAAGTATTGTCATACTTCGTTTGGACTCGATAGAAGGTACTCATGATTGATTCATATGGTGGATTAATTCTTGTTCTAGTGAAGTGTTTCATACCCTTTCTGGGGGAGAACTGAAACTTAATATTGCCTTGTTTCAGATCAATCACTGTCGGTGCACTAGGTGTTTTTGGGCCATCTACTGCCCCTTTACTCGTGCACAGGCAGTAGTAGCCGCCCCGCCGGCAAGGCCCGGCAAAGACTTGTCAAGCACCCACACAGAAGACTCAAGACTACCGGCAAGACCTTGCTGGGAGGGCTATAGAGCTTCCAGGCGAAGCAAGGCCACCGACAAGGTAAGGTCCCGGCAAGGCAAGGCCTCGGTAAGCACCGCCAGCACACGGGGCAAGTGTCGATTCACCTGGACACGTGTCGTGGTGTCGATGTTGGAGGGAGCTAAGTGGCACTGATGGGAAGGGACCCGTCCTATCCCACTGACAGACTAAGGTGCCTGATGGTGCAGTGAATGCTCTTGTCCTACACCGTCAGAGTTAGGTACGATAGCACTATAGCACTATGCATCCCGTGTGCACACTGTACGCCATTGTTGGGATCCCGTTGGGTATAAAAGGAGGCCTAGGGCGTTACAGAGAGGAGGTTGGACAGTTGGGCAGTTAGACAACCGGACAACCCGACAGTTAGACAACTAGAGGTTACCAAGCTCACGTAGCAGCCGTTCATGGCGCTCCTGTAGCTAGAACCCTGGAACACGATCAATATAACCAAGTAGGAGTAGGGTTTTAGGCACCCGTGTGGCCCAAACCTTGGTAAAAACTCCCCGTGCACTGCTTACTAGACCGGCTCTTTGTGCGAGCTCGCCCTCTGCTGAACCGAAAGGGATCCCCATGATGACATAGGTATTCATTCCCACGACATCTTTGGCGCGCCAGGTAGGGGGGCGCGTGAGTGATGTTAACCCATTCTGGTAATCTGCGCCCCAGCTTCATCATCGCCATAGCCCCCAAGCGGAAGGGCCTGACAACAGTTGGCCCATCCACGCCCGCCGCCCCTACGTCTGCGCAAGCGGGGTACGACGGAGACGCTGGTGGAAGAGGAAACTCTGAACTTCCGCGACACTCCGGTGACCAAGGCCAAGCAAGCGGCAACGCTTTCTACGGAGACGCCCATGGCGATGGTGGGAACCCCCGTGCCCCTGGGTCTCAGGACGAAGCGGTACCGCCTGTGGGTGGTACGACAAACTCCGGGGTGAAAGAGTATCTTCCAGGGCACCCATACGGGCGCCTATGCCGTGACCTTCTCAGGACGCGCGTGGAGAGCAGCGCCACGGCGCCCACAGTTCTCAATGTCCCCACGGAAAAGCTCCTGCACATCATTCCCAAGATGCACGGGACAACATGCTCACCAGCATGCAAGCGGGAGTGGCATGTCGACGCGGGACCGCGGCGGTGCTCCTTATAACACGGTTAGGAGTCAGAGCACCTCACGTTCCTCCCGCCGTTCGTTGCCACCCACGGCGGAGGAAGTGATGGCGTGAGCGCAGCTACTCCTGAACTTCCCTCCTGCTGTGGAGAAGCTTGACGAATGGAGAGCCACCATTCAGAGCCTCCTCAACCTCGCAGATAAACTTTGGCCCATAGGGCCGCCTCAGACCAGTGGTGAAGTGCCCGGAGTCGGCGCGACCTCGGCGCATTGTCCTCCATGACACCATCAACTGGACAAGAGAAGAGAAGAAAGTTAGGTGCCGGCAAGTATTTCCTGGCAGAGCTCCCCAAAGCCGCCGGTGAGAAGGTTGCCAGAGGGTACGACAGGCTTGTCGGTGAGTACTATGATTTGGCAGGCCCCTCGACTCTTGCCGTAGAATCATTTGAGGCATCATGATTACACAAACAAGATTGCAAATAAACAAGAGATCTGACGAGAAAAAGGAAACCGAAAAAGAGAGACGAATAAAACGGCAAATTCATGAAGTGGGGGAGAGGAAAACGAGAGGCAAATGACAAATAGTGTAATTGCAAGGAGCTGAGATTTTTGATTAGGAACTTGGTAGATGAGATTGCTTCCTCCCCGACAACAACGCCAGAAATTCCTCTGACGTGGCTTGAGACTACGTCGATAGTTCTCCAAAGAGGAAAGGATGATGCAGCACAACAACGGTAAGTATTTCCCTCAGTTATGAAACCAAGGTATCAACCGGTAGAGGAAGATCATGCATCCACGTAAACAACACCTGCACACAAAAAACAAATACTTGTAACCCGACGCGAAAGAGAGGTTGTCATGCTCGCTACGGTAATAAGATAGATTAGGTAATGATTGTTTTGGCATATAGATCTCGCAAGAACACAAAGTAATATAAATAAACAAAAAGTGCAACAAGGTATTTTTGGTTTTTTTGGATTCATAGACATGAAAACAAAAGATGTCACTAGTAGATCGGAAAGCAATATGTTGGAAAAGTAGACCCGGGGTCGTAGGATTCACTAGTGGCTTCTCTCATGAGTATAGCACATGGTGGGTGAACAAATTACTATTGGACAATTGATAGAAGATCAAATAATCATGACGATATCAAGGCAATGATAGTTATATAGGCATCATGTCCAAGATAAGTAGACCGAAATGATTCTGCATCTACTTCTCTTACTCCACACATCGACCGCTATCAACATATATCTAGTGTATTAAGTTCATGGATAAATGGAGTAATGCAATAAGAACAGTGACATGATGTAGACAAGATCTATTCATGTAGGAATAGACCCCATCTTGTTATGCTTAATGGCAACGATACATGCGTGTCTTGCTGCCCTTTCTATCACTGGGAAAGAACACCGCAAGATCGAACCCATCACAAAGCACCTCTTCCCATGGTAAGAAAAATCGATCTAGTTGGCCTAACTAAACCAAAGATTCGAAGAAGAAATACGATGCTATAAGTAATCATGCAAATAAGAGATCAAAGAAGACTCAAATAATATGCATGGATAGAAACTGATCATGAACACAAAATTCATCAGATCCCAACAAACACACCGCAGAAGTCATTACATCAAATAGATCTCCAAGAGACCATTGTATTGAGAAACATAGAGAGAGAGGAAGCCATCTAGCTAATGCCTAAGGACCCGTAGGTCTATGGTGGACTAATCACGCATCATTAGAGGGGCACCAATTGTTGTGGGAACGAGTAGGACGGTAGAATATAGGGGTACAAAAGGAGAAGGCAGAGTCCTAGCTATGGCGAGGGTGTACACACAGATGTATGATTTCAGGCCCCTCTCTTGGAGGTAACAGCCCTACGTCTCAGTGCTCGGGAGCTATTGTCGTGTGGATAGTCTGTGTTACAGGAGGTGCGAACCCTTGTGCCAGAGGGGAGGGGTGGCTTATATAGAGTGCGCTGCCCCTCATCAATGTTAGGCAACCAAGGGTTCGATCGTGGGAATAAAGGCGTATGTTACTGATAACATATACAATAAACGCTACTAATGGCGACTGGTCAAATGCCTACTTGTTGGCCTCCCTGGGGTGCCTTCTGGTCTTCTGGTGTCGACTGGTCATTGGTTCTACCGAGTGACAGGAGACTGTCGAGTGGAGGGAGAAACCTCCGAGTGACTTAATTGTCGAGTGACTATCGCGCCATGATCACTTGAGTCCGAAACTCTCTTGAAGTCATTAAGTCCTCCAATATAGTGTCCTTAGGTAGGGTATGTAGGTCAGACCTAGGACCCTACCCTAGGTACATATCCTTGTTATTAGCCCCCGAATGGATCGGGGTTCGAGTGAAAAAGGGATCGATGCCAGTTCTGACAAGGCACCGAAATACTGAAGATAGTTCAAGGCTTCAGGGAGATCTGCGTTGACTGGAATCTTTATCATTCGCCCTGATCGATTCAGATTTGATAGGTGTCCGAGTGAATTGAAGGACGGGTTCCAATCTGAGTGACTCGAGAGGATCTTTGGATGCAACGGGTCGCTCTGTCAATCCCGGATTCTATAGGATACGAAAATTCGGGAAGCGCGCGCTGCTCGTAGATAGCGCAACCACGGGAGCAAGTGGGGGCATGACGCCTCCATCTTCGTGCTGCCTTTTACGCCATGTACGGCGCGTCCTCTGCGGCCTGTATTTACAAGGATCTAGCAGGCCCGCAGGTCGACGACCCACTCGGGCGCATATAAAATAGACTATGCGGTGGCTGACACAACACTTCCCCCAAATCCCCTCTTTTGCTCCGCTCCCTCTCCTCCTCGCACGCTGTCTAGCTCCGCCTTGATGACCGTAGCCGCGATGACGAAGGGCAGGACCAAGAAGCTCGAGTGCGCCTTGTTGGGGATATAACCCCATGGTGAGACCCGCCCCTGAAGCTCCGGGTCACACCTGGCGGCTCATACATCATCCGAAGGATGGGCCGTGAGGAGTTAAGCCCAAGACGTTGGGCGGCTTGACAAGATAGGTCGGGACGTGGCCCGGAAGGAGAAGGTATGAAGACCAGGGCGGGTGAGCCACCTAGAGACAACTTGCTCAGGAAGGAAAGACTCAGACACATTGTGAGAGTCGGTTACGACTTGAAAGACCCGTGGTCTTGACCTCCTATATAAAGACGAGACCCGGGGTGACTTAGAGAGAGAGATCAACTATCGAGAACTAGGTCAAGCAATCAACTCCCTTGTAATCGATACACCAAGCAATACAAACACAAGCAAGACATAGGCTGTTACCTCTACTTGAGGGGCCGAACCTAGGTAAACCCGTGTCCTTCGTCCCAATCAACCCCTTTGAGTCCATCACCTTAGCGATGGCCTCGAATCCAAGTCTGTTCACCCGGACATCTGTCGTGACAAAACCACGACAGTTGGCGCATGTGTCAACCCGAGGTCTTTGTGGGCTTCACTCAAGGGATGGATCTGGAGGCCTCTATGTCGCATGAAACTCTTGTCTATTCAGAGGACGGGTCTTCGAGCGGAGAGGCAGAATCGATCTACCAGCTTCACAGCGGCGGGCTCGGGGGCTACAACGAGCCTTACCCTGAGTCAGAGCGTTCTGAGCTAGACAATCTCGGGCTGCCGGTTCATGCGGCCGTGTTCAAGGCGGGGTCAGCCCCAGGCACGAGTGGCACAGCCGCTAGAGCAGTAGACACGAGGGTTGACCCGCCGCCGGCGGCTCAAGTTCTTCTGGATCTGATGAATGAGCTCGCGACCCTGATGACCACCGAAGTCACACCAGATAATCAAGTAGCTTAGAACTTGGAGATCACAAGACTTAAGGACCAGATGGCGAAGGTGCAACAGAGGATCGCCGAGTTAAAAGTTCAGATGGAGGCGAAGGAAGAACGCCTTAAGACAAATACTATCCATCTTGAACTAGAGTAGCAATTAGCAACTGCGGTGCAGCGGACGAGGCATCAATCCCTCTTACCGTAATAGTACAAGGCTAGGAATATCTTTAATAAGCCAGGAACGGGACGAGCAGTGATGCGCCTGGAAGTCAGTCGGCGGCTCGACAATAGCTTAACCAGCCTCGACGAACCCATGCCTCAGCAGTGGCTTTTCTAACACCGGTGGGTCATTATTCCAACCCGGCAGAGAACATGGTGTTCGCAGCAACCCGGCTTGAAACAATCCCTATTCTAGATGAGGCGCCCTTTGCAGAAGAGGTGCGGAACGCCATTGGGTACCTTCAGACGGCGATGGCCCAACAGGAAAAATATGCTTACAGCCGTAGCTGCGTTCACTCAACCCCCCTCCTCAGTTGCACCTTTAGCCGGTGCTATGAGTCGCCGGCAGTTTCTAGTAGCGATCGGCACCGGGAGCCTCCAGGGGATGATCAAGCGGCTCTAGATGCACAGGCACTCATAAGCCGGGTAAGAAACCAGCAAGAGGTGGCTTTGGCAGCGGCGGCTCACCAAGAGCCTCTCCCTCCGTCTCAGTAGGAGCGGGAGTGATCACCAGGGCCATGGGAGTACCATGTTTAGTACCAGCTCTACGGAATGAGCGGTTGCCAAAGGATTTCAAAGGACCTCGCAAGGTACCAAATTACACTACCGACTTACCTCCGGAGGCCTGGATCGAAAGCTATGAGCTAGCTATGGAGATGTTGGATTTCAATGACGCGGTGTGTGCCAAGTATTTCATCATGATGCTTGAAGGGCCGGATCGCACGTGGTTGAAGGGTTTTACACCTAATACCATCAACTCATGGGCCGAGCTGAAAGCAAGGTTCATCAAAAACTTTCAAGGGACTTGCAAACAGCCTATGACGATTGTGGATCTGGATCACTGTGTTCAACAAGAGAATGAGTCGGCTCATCATTGGGTCCGGAAGGTGTCGACCATCATCCACTCATCTGAACATATCACGGCGGCTCAAGCGGGGTTGATCCTGGAGAAGAACTATGACTTCATCCCGCTAAAGCAGAAGCTCGGCCGGCTCAAGCGTACGTGTCCGGACATGGGAGAACTCATGCTGTGTCTCACAAAGTATGTCAACTCTGACAACACGAAGGATCCAGGCTCTGATGAGGAGAAAACTAGTCAGGGTAAAAAGAATAACCATGGCAAGGGTGCAATAGGTAACGGTAACCAAAGCAAGAGGAAGAACTCGGATGGCGGATCAGATTTGGTAGCCAACGCCAACACCGGCCACAATCGGCTTAAGGGCAATGGGAAGTTTAAACCACCTTTTAACAAGGGTAAAACCCCTTTCAACTTAGAGGAGATGTTCAACAAGCCTTGCCCGAAGCACAGCCGACCCGATAGACTTGCAGGTCACATGTGGGGCAATTTCCACATCATGCAGAAGTTCAAGAACTACAACATGCAACAGCATAACAATGATGGTGGTGGCCCGCCTGGCGGTTCAGGACCAGGCGCGTCAGGAGTCGGGTTTGGATCCGGCGGCTCAGGCTCCGGTCATCATGGCCAGGGCAATCAAGGAGGACATCATCAGCACTCTGGTGGCCATCATCAGCAACAGGGTAATCAGTCTAGATATCAGAGTAATCCGAAGACTCTCATTTCGGGCCAATATCATGTGTTTACAACTATCTTGGACAAGTGGTATCAGAAGGTGCGCAAACGGGCAGTTAATGCGATTGCGCCGGCTCTACCAAGATACTTGAAGTGGTTTGAGTATGACATCACGTGGAGCCGGGAGGATCACCCGCCGCGTGTTGATGACCCGGGACGGCTAGCCCTTGTGGTCGCCCCCCAAGTGGGAGGATATATGTTGAATAAAGTACTTATGGATGGTGGCAGTAGCATCAATATCCTATACTATGACACCTTTCGGCGGATGAAGCTGCTTGATAAAGACCTTAAGCCCTCCTCGACAGTCTTTCATGGTGTGGTGCCTGGCAAGTCAGCTTACCCCGTGGGTAGGATCTCCTTGGATGTTGCCTCGAGGTTGACACTCGAAGACCTCGGGTTGACACATGCCTTTGTGGGCTTCACTCAAGGGATGGATCTGGAGGCCTCTATGTCGCATGAAACTCTTGTCTATTCAGAGGACGGGTCTTCGAGCGGAGAGGCAGAATCGATCTACCAGCTTCACAACGGCGGGCTCGGGGGCTACAACGAGCCTTACCCTGAGTCAGAGCGTTCTGAGCTAGACAATCTCGGGCTGCCGGTTCATGCGGCCGTGTTCAAGGCGGGGTCAGCCCCAGGCACGAGTGGCACAGCCGCCAGAGCAGTAGACACGAGGGCTGACCCGCCGCCGGCGGCTCAAGTTCTTCTGGATCTGACGAATGAGCTCGCGACCCTGATGACCACCGAAGTCACACCAGATAATCAAGTAGCTTAGAACTTGGAGATCACAAGACTTAAGGACCAGATGGCGAAGGTGCAACAGAGGATCGCCGAGTTAAAAGTTCAGATGGAGGCGAAGGAAGAACGCCTTAAGACAAATACTATCCATCTTGAACTAGAGTAGCAATTAGCAGCTGCGGTGCAGCGGACGAGGCATCAATCCCTCTTACCGTAATAGTACAAGGCTAGGAATATCTTTAATAAGCCAGGAACGGGACGAGCAGTGATGCGCCTGGAAGTCAGTCGGCGGCTCGACAATAGCTTAACCAGCCTCGACGAACCCATGCCTCAGCAGTGGCTTTTCTAACACCGGTGGGTCATTATTCCAACCCGGCAGAGAACATGGTGTTCGCAGCAACCCGGCTTGAAACAATCCCTATTCTAGATGAGGCGCCCTTTGCAGAAGAGGTGCGGAATGCCATTGGGTACCTTCAGACGGCGATGGCCCAACAGGAAAAATATGCTTACAGCCGTAGCTGCGTTCACTCAACCCCCCTCCTCAGTTGCACCTTTAGCCGGCGCTATGAGTCGCCGGCAGTTTCTAGTAGCGATCGACACTGGGAGCCTCCAGGGGATGATCAAGCGGCTCTAGATGCACAGGCGCTCATAAGCCGGGCAAGAAACCAGCAAGAGGCGGCTTTGGCAGCGGCGGCTCACCAAGAGCCTCGCCCTCCGTCTCAGTAGGAGCGGGAGTGACCACCAGGGCCATGGGAGTACCATGTTTAGTACCAGCTCTGCGGAATGAGCGGTTGCCAAAGGATTTCAAAGGACCTCGCAAGGTACCAAATTACACTGCCAACTTACCTCCGGAGGCCTGGATCGAAAGCTATGAGCTAGCTATGGAGATGTTGGATTTCAATGACGCGGTGTGTGCCAAGTATTTCATCATGATGCTTGAAGGGCCGGCTCGCACGTGGTTGAAGGGTTTTACACCTAATACCATCAACTCATGGGCCGAGCTGAAAGCAAGGTTCATCAAAAACTTTCAAGGGACTTGCAAACAGCCTATGACGATTGTGGATCTGGATCACTGTGTTCAACAAGAGAATGAGTCGGCTCATCATTGGGTCCGGAAGGTGTCGACCATCATCCACTCATCTGAACATATCACGGCGGCTCAAGCGGTGTTGATCCTGGAGAAGAACTATGACTTCATCCCGCTAAAGCAGAAGCTCGGCCGGCTCAAGCGTACGTGTCAGGACATGGGAGAACTCATGCTGTGTCTCACAAAGTATGTCAACTCTAACAACCGAAGGATCCAGGCTCTGATGAGGAGAAAACTGGTCAGGGTAAAAAGAATAACCATGGCAAGGGTGCAATAGGTAACGGTAACCAAAGCAAGAGGAAGAACTCGGATGGCGGATCAGATTTGGTAGCCAACGCCAACACCGGCCACAATCGGCTTAAGGGCAATGGGAAGTTTAGACCACCTTTTGACAAGGGTAAAACCCCTTTCAACTTAGAGGAGATGTTCAACAAGCCTTGCCCGAAGCACAGCCGACCCGATAGACTTGCAGGTCACATGTGGGGCAATTGCCACATCATGCAGAAGTTCAAGAACTACAACATGCAACAGCATAACAATGATGGTGGTGGCCCGCCTGGCGGTTCAGGACCAGGCGGGTCAGGAGTCGGGTTTGGATCCGGTGGCGCAGGCTCCGGTCATCATGGCCAGGGCAATCAAGGAGGACATCATCAGCACTCTGGTGGCCATCATCAGCAACAGGGTAATCAGTCTAGATATCAGAGTAATCCGAAGACTCTCATTTCGGGCCAATATCATGTGTTTACAACTATCTTGGACAAGTGGTATCAGAAGGTGCGCAAACGGGCAGTTAATGCGATTGCGTCGGCTCTACCAAGATACTTGAAGTGGTTTGAGTATGACATCACGTGGAGCCGGGAGGATCACCCGCCGCGTGTTGATGACCCGGGACGGCTAGCCCTTGTGGTCGCCCCCCAAGTGGGAGGATATATGTTGAATAAAGTACTTATGGATGGTGGCAGTAGCATCAATATCCTATACTATGACACCTTTCGGAGGATGAAGCTGCTTGATAAAGACCTTAAGCCCTCCTCGACAGTCTTTCATGGTGTGGTGCCTGGCAAGTCAGCTTACCCCGTGGGTAGGATCTCCTTGGATGTTGCCTTTGGTGATGAATACAACTACAGGGTAGAGTTCTTGTGGTTTGAAGTAGTCAAAATCAAGAGCCCCTATCATGCCTTGTTTGGGCGACCGGCTTACGCCAAGTTCATGACTCGGCCCTGATATGTCTATTTGCAGCTCAAGATGCCTGGGTTAAAGGGAACAATTACTGTTCATGGTGATCGGAATACGGCCATTGAGTGTGAGGAAGGAGATGCGGCTTACGCGGAATCAAGTTGTGCCGAGGCAGAGCTCAAGTTTTATAAGGAAAATGTTGACCCAGAGGACATGACTCCGCTGAACAAGCCTACCAGAGAGGTTGAGCCGCCCCTCAAATTTTCGGCGGATGGTACCAAGGCGGTGGATTTCACTCCAGGCGACTCATCTAAACAGTTCACTATTGGGGCCAATATGGATCCCAAATAGGAAAGCGCACTCATCGAATTCATCCATGAGAATCGGGACATCTTTGCCTAGAAGCCCTCTGACATGCCGGGTGTACCAAAGAAGTTCGCTGATCATAACCTTAATGTGGATCCTAAGTTTAAACCTGTCAAGCAATTTCTACGACAGTTCAACGAGGAGAGACGCAAGGCCATTGGGGAAGAGGTCGCCCAGCTCTTAGCGGCGATTTTCATCATCGAGGTCTTTCACCCAGAGTGGCTTACTAACCTAGTGCTTGTGCTCAAGAAGAACGACACGTGGCGTATGTGTGTGGACTACACGGATCTCAGCAAGGCCTATCCGGCTGATCCTTTTGCTCTCCATCGTATTAATCAAATCATTGATGCTACGGTGGGTTGCGAAAGTTTATGCTTCCTGGATGCTTATTCGAGATATCATCAGATCAAGATGGCGGTTAAGGACCAAGAAAAGACGGCTTTCATCACACCTTTTGGGGCCTTCTGCTATGTGTCTATGCCTTTTGGGCTCAAGAGTGCCCAGGCGACTTATCAACGTTGTGTGCAGAATTGTCTTCACAACCAAATTGGGCACAACGTTCATGCCTATGTGGATGACATTGTGATCAAGTCAAGGAAGAAGGAGACTCTGCTTGATGACTTGAAGGAAACCTTTGACAATCGACGGGTCTATAAGATGATGCTTAACCCGGCAAAGTGTGTCTTTGGTGTTCCGGCTGGCAAGCTCTTGGGATTTCTGGTCTCTCAGCGGGGCATTGAAGCTAACCCGGATAAGATCAAGGCTATAACCTCCTTGGCTGAGCCGGCGTGTATCAATGATGTTCAATGCCTGGCAGGGCGGATCACCGCATTGAGCCGGTTTATAAGCCGCCTTGGTGAGAAAGCCATCCCTTCATATCAAATGATGAAAAAAACAGAGAATTTTTTCTGGAGTACGACGGCGGGTGAAGCGTTCGAGGAACTCAAGAAGCAGCTCACTGAGCCGCTGGTCTTAGCCGTTCCGGTGAGAAAGAACCCTTGCTCTTTTACGTGGCATCTAACAACAGGGCTATCGGCACTGCAATCGTGGTCGAGCGCAAGGAGGCAGGGAAAGAGTATCCGATTCAGAGGCCGGTTTATTACATCATTGAGGTCCTCACAGAGTCCAAGCAAAGATATCCACATTGGCAAAAGCTAGTGTATGGGGTGTTCATGGCCAACCGCAAGCTAAAGCACTACTTCTTAGGGCACCAGATCGCCGTGGTTAGCTCTACTCCGTTGGGGGACATAATTCAAAACAGAGAAGCCACTTGTAGGATTGATAAGTAGGCATTAGAGCTGGGACCTCTCAATCTGAAATACGTACCTCGTACGGCTGTCAAGTCCAAGCCCTTGTCGATTTCATAAACGATTGGACAGAGTGTCAGGCGCTCGAAGAAAAGCTAGATAACACATACTAGACAATACACTTTGATGGATCCAGGCAGCTAGAAGGATCAGGGGCAGGGGTTGTCTTAACATCCCCCAAAGGTGACAAGTTCTATTATGTTCTCTGACTTATGTTCCTTTGCACTAATAATGCAGCTGAATATGAAGCCCTGCTTCATGGCCTCAGGGTAGCTAAGGAGATGAACTTAAGCCGAGTAAGGTGCTTCGGCGACTCAAATCTTGTGGCTCAGCAAGTTTCAGGCACTTGGAATTCCATGGATCCACGGATGGCGGCTTATCGTCAGGTGGTGGATGACATTGCTGGTCACTTCAAGGGTTATCAGGTGGATCATATTGATCATTGCAGGAACAAGGCGACTAACGCCCTATCAAGGTTAGGCTCTCAACGAAAGCCGGTGCCACCCAATATTTTTCTAGACGTCTTACATCACCTGTCCGTCAAGTTACCCTCACAGGAAGATTTGGCTATTCCTGATCCAGAGGGACAATTGGTGGCGGCTCTGCATGCAATTCCGGATTGGACTGTGCCTTACCTAGCGTACTTGACTCGAGGCGAGTTACCTGATGATGAAAATTTGGCCAGACAGATCACCCGACGGTCTAAGGCCATGACGATAGTCAATGGCGAGTTACATAAGTGTAGCGTCGCCGGCGTGTTTCAGTGTTGTGTCTCACTGGAGGAGGGTAAGGAAATCTTGAATGAAATTCATGCTGGTGATTGTGGACATCATGCCGGCTCAAAATATCTGGTGGCCAAGGCTTTCCGACATGGTTTTTTCTAGTTTACGGCTCACAAGGATGCAGAGGATCTAGTCCGCAAGTGCGACGGTTGTCAAAAGTTTGGCCGGCGTGCTCATGTTCCGGCTCAAGAATTGCACATGATTCCAATCACGTGGCCGTTTGCAGTCTAGGGGCTTGATATGGTCGGGCCTTTCAAGAGATCAAAGGACAAGAAGACACACCTCTTGGTGGCGGTTGACAAGTTTACCAAGTGGGTAGAGGCTGAGCCGGTCAGCGAGTGTGACGCGGCTACGACGGTTCAGTTTATTAAAAAGTTGATCTACCGTTTTGGTTACCCTCATAGTATCATCACGGACAATGGCACGAACCTATCCAAGGGAGCTATGAAAACGTTCTCCGACATTGAACACATCCGGCTTGATGTTTCTGCGGTTGCTCATCCACAGTCCAACGGTCAGGCGGAGCGTGCTAACCAAGAAATCCTGAGAGGTATCAAGCCCCGGCTTATGGTTCCTTTACAACGAACGCCGAGTTGTTGGGTGGAGCAATTGCCGTCCGTCTTATGGAGCATTAGGACTACCCCGAAAAGATCAACGGGTTATACACCTTTCTTCATGGTTTACGATGCAGAGGCCGTGTTACCAAGTGACATTCGTCATGACTCGCCACGAGTGGCGGCTTACGTTGGGACGGACAATGAGATGGCACGTCAAGCCACGTTGGATGCCTTGGAGGAGGAACATTATCTGGCGGTGGCTCATTCGACAATTTATCAGCAAGACCTGCGCCTCTATCATAGCCGCAGAGTCAAGACCCGAACATTTCAAGAAGGTGACTTAGTGTTGCGGCTGATCCAAGACCAGACAAATATGCATAAGTTGTATCCTCCATGGGAAGGACCTTTCTTGGTCAGCAGAAATCTCAACAACGGTTCATATTACCTCATTGACATCCAAGATGATTCAGATACCCCGGGGCAGGAATCCCGCTGGCTGTGGAACATAGCGCATCTGCGGCCTTACTATACCTAAGTCGTTAAGACTCGACACTCTACACTATCATTGTACATATCATATTTATATATGAATAAAGTTGGCATCCCTGCAAGCCAGGGCTCTGCCGTTTCGCATATCTTCATCTATGCAAGAAAGATCCAACATGATCGTCCAGGGGGCTTCCCACCCTCCGGGTGTAGCTTATCAAACCCTATCGGTCGACTCTCAAGCCAAAAAGTTGACTCCGTCAACATGATCGTCCAGGGGGCTTCCCACCCTCTGGGTGTAGCTTATCAAACCCTATCGGTCGGCTCTCAAGCCAAAAAGTTGACTCCTTAACACGATCGCACAGGGACTTCCCACCCTCCGGGTGTAGCTTATCAAACCCTATCGGTCGTCTCTCAAGCCAAAAAGTTGACTCCGTCAACATGATCGTCTAGGGGGCTTCCCACCCTCCAGGTGTAGCTTATCAAACCCTATCAGTCGGCTCTCAAGCGAAAAAGTTGACTCCGTCAACATGATCGTCCAGAGGGCTTCCCACCCTCCGGGTGTAGCTTATCAAACCCTACCGGTCGGCTCTCAAGCAAAACATGTGATTCCATCAACAAAGGTCACTTGGGGGCTTCCCACCCGCCGGGTGTAGCTTACATACCCTCTTGATCGGCTCTTAAGCCAAACAGGATAAAACCTGCCTGTAAGCTGATGCTACTCTGCTAGGTGACCCGTCGAATCTTACCAGTTAATCTCGCCTAGAGACCCTGAGCCGGTTCAAGTCAATTGATGGCCAATCTCCATAGAGACCCTGTACTGGTTATGGTTAAAACAACAACACTTGTCACTTGAGGGCCGGCTTACGGAAAGCTAGGATAAACTCTCCAATTTATTGTCGACTCTCCGCTATGTGGCCTTCTCGTACTCTTAGTCAGTTAATCCTTGAGGACCATGTACTATTTAAGGTTAAAATGACGGATTTATGTCACGTGAGAGGTAATTTTTGGGCTATCAGGGTACTCATGCCCCGCCGTGTCTCTTCTGGGACGTCACACTTCCTTGTAGTTAATATTGCTTCGAGACCCTGAGCCGATTCAAAAACCTAACGACCAATCTCCATAGAGACCTTGTACTGATAAGGAGTTTTAAGTGGCGAGTCAGCCCAGTAGAACCGGCACATGAGCTGTTTTTGAAAAAACATGTTAGGAAGATACAACATCTTTGGGTTATGCTTTTAAGACGCCCTCCTAACAATGTCAGGATACATCTATTCTTGCAGGTCAATTAAGCTGCCAAGAGTCGGCAAAGCATCCAATAGGAAGTGCAAGGAAGATGATATATATATTAAGCCGGGCTATTTAACATGTGCACGATGGCACAGTTCAGGCAAAGGCAAAGTTACTACAAGTTACATATGCTCTCTGTAGATCCCAAAAATATTTCAAAGTGTTTTACACCGCTCATGGCGGGTCACAAGAGCTAGCTTATCAACAACGTTCACAACTCCATTAGCTGGCCAGCGGGTCACCCTGCTTCGGGTCTTCGACCACCTTGATCTCAAGATTGTCCAAGTCCTAGTTGTAGTGGGTTAAAGATGCAAAGTTTCCTTCTTCAAAGAAGGGGGCCGGGTCAAGTTCAGAATCAAAAAGGTGCTTACTGCGGGCAGGCATCAGGTCCTTGGACTCAAAGTGGGGGCCGCAGATTCTCTTCTGATTGGCGCTGTAAGCCGCCTGATATGTTGCCAAGTTGACTTCTTCTGCTAACACGGAGGCAAGGACTTTGGAAGCCTTCACACACCGTGGGTGGTCAGCTTCTGTAAACTCGGAGCCATTATCCTTCTTGGAGGGAACCCGTCCATCATATCTGCAGGAGTCAACTCCGGAGCAATACCCAACGCCCGGCTTATGGCTGCGATAGCTTCTTGTCGGGCGACTGATTTCTTCAGCTCTACGATCTGTTTTGGCAGCGTGGAAAGAAGTTCTATGAGCCCTTTGATAGTTGAAGGGGTGGTATCCTTGTAGAGCACAACCTTGATCATGCAAACAGCTTCGTAGTAAAGCTGTTCCGTCAAACTATAAATAGCCTTCACGGGCAGCAAGCTGTCGGAAGCGAGTTGGCGGCTCCTTGGACCTACATAAGACGGACTCTTCGTCATAAGTCGCCAGTACAAGTACACATATACAATTTGGGTTAAGCTATCAAATACTTACCAAATATGGCGACTGGCATCTTTTTGATATGGCGCTTCAAAGATTGCAGCTCATTTGACACAATCACCAGCCGCTGGTCAGTGTCATCCGCCCATTGAGTCAGGGCGGCTTGTTCAGTTTTAGTAGACTCTTTGAAAGCGGCAAGGAGCCACCACTTTTCATCATCCTTGCTTCGTGCGGCTTGATGCGTGGCTAGATTATTCTTTAAGCCAGCCACTTCTGACCCGACTTCGTTTAAAGCTTCCTATGACATATCAAAATAAGGAATGAGTCGTCAGGAGGGATTTTTTTTCAAATAATGAAGGTTAAGCAAGTTTCAAGCAGATTGCAAGCAATATGTTTGACACTTGGGGGCTAATGTCTATTTGATCTCAAAGATTACAATGCAGTTCCGGATCATTTTTATCAATTTAACCCGAAACTTGGGGGCTACAGGCTGGCTTTTCAAGTTGTTTTCAATGAAAGCTCCGACTCAACTTTAACAAGATTGAGCCGGCCCTTGGGAGCTACAATTGGCTCTATTAACTAGCTTCAATAAAGCTTCGACTCAACTTTGACAAGATTGAGCCGGCCCTTGGGGGCTACAATTGGATCTATTACCCGTCTTCAATAAAGCTCCGGCCCAATGTTATCAACTTTGAGCCGGCCCTTGGGGGCTAAGCACGATGATTTGCGATTACTTCTAAATAAGTTGAGAACTACAGGCTAAGCATTTCTACTTCTAGCAAGTTTTGAAGACCCGGATTATCATCAACTAATATTAACCCAGCTCGTGGGGGCTACATAAGGGTATAAGGAGAGTGAGAATACCTCGTATTTCTTCTTCATCAAGTTGACAAGCTTGAGCTCCAGGTCTCGGCTTGTAGATAAGCGGTTCAAATTGTTGGGGAACGTCGCATGGGAAACAAAAAAATTCCTACGCACACGCAAACCTATCCATGGTGATGAGCATCTACGAGAGGGATAGTGGATCTACATACCCTTGTAGATGGCTAAGCGGGAAGCGTTAAGAAACGCGGTTGGTGTAGTCGAACTTCTTCGCGATCCAAATCGCCGAGCGTCCCGCGATCCAATCATGAATCGTCCCGTGAACACATCATGATCCATCCCGCGAACTCATCACGATCCGTCTCATGATCTTGATCACGATCTGTCCCACGAACTCATCACAATCCGTTCCGTGATCACATCACGAACCGTCTCGTGATCTCGATCACGGTCCTTCCGATCTAGCGCCGAACGGACGGCACCTCCGCGTTCAGCACACGTGCAACTTGATGACGATCTCCACCGTCTTGATCCAGCGAGAGGAGGTGGAGAGGATAGAGAGTTCACCAGCAGCGTGATGGTGCTCCGGTGATGGTGGTGGAGCAATTCCCCCAGGGCTTCGCCTAAGCGCTGCAGAAAACCGATCTAGAGGAGAAACTATGCACCGGTGTAACGGGTAGCACGTGGCCGGAAATTCTGTCCAAAAACCACCCAATACACTAGTATATATAGGTGGAGAGGAGAGGAGAGGCAGCCAAGGCCTTTGGGTCGGCCGAAATAGGAGGTGGGAAGCAATCCTACTTCACCTCCAATCCTAGTTGGAGTAGGATTGCCTCCTATTGGCTGATTTTCCACTTTTTGCTTTAGGACTTTCTCTCCTGCGCCATGGGCCTTTGTGGCTATTTTCCCATCCCACTAAGGGATGGTTATTATTATCCTACAGCCGATGGACCTCTTGGGGTCGAAATACCCCTCCCGGAGGCCTCCCGGTACACTACCGGCACTCCCGGTACACTACCGACACTCCCGGTACACTACCGATGAGCCCGAAACTTTTCCGGAAACCAAACTAGGACTTCCTATATATGAATCTTTACCTCCGGACCATTCTGGAGCTCCTCGTGACGTCCGGGATCTCATCCGGGACTCCGAACAAACTTCGGTCACCACCATACATAACTCTACACTACCGAAACGTCACTGAACCTTAAGTGTGCAGACCCTGCGGGTTCGAGAACTATGTAGACATGACCGAGACACCTCTACGGTCAATAACCAATGGCGGGACCTGGACGTCCACATTGGTTCCTACATATTCTACGAAGATCTTTATCGGTCGAACCTCTATGTCAAGGATTCAGTTAATCCCGTATATCGTTCCCTTTGTTCTTCGGTATGTTACTTGCCCGAGATTCGATCGTCGATATCTCCATACCTAGTTCAACCTCGTTACCGGCAAGTCTCTTTACTCGTTCCGTAATACAAGATCCCGCAACTAAAAATTAGTCACATTGCTTGCAAGGCTTATTGTGATGTTGCATTACCGAGTGGGCCCCGAGATACCTCTCCGTCACACGGAGTAACAAATCCCATTCTCGATCCATGCCAACTCAACAGACACCATCGGAGATACCTGTAGAGCACCTTTATAGTCACCCAGTTATGTTGCGACATTTGATACACACAAGGCACTCCTCCGATATCTGTGAGTTGCATGATCTCATGGTCATAGGAACACATACTTGACATGCGGAAAACAGTAGCAATAAACTGACACGATCATATGCTACGTTTGCAGTTTGGGTCTTGTCCATCACATCATTCTCCTAATGATGTGACCCCGTTATCAAATGACATCTCATGTCCATGGCTAGGAAACCTTAACCATCTTTTGATCAACGAGCTAGTCTATTAGAGGCATACTAGGGACATGGTTTTGTCTATGTATCCACACATGCATTTAAGTCTCCGATCAATACAATTATAGCATGGATAATAAACGATTATCATGAACAAGGAAATATGATAATAACTAATTTATTATTGCCTCTAGGGCATATTTCCAACACAGATAACCAGCATGAAGTTCATCAGTTGTCAGCTTCTCTAGCGCGAGGAGCTCAAACTCCAGCTTCTTGGAAGTATCAGTCGTCTCACTATGCTTTGTTAGCACATTAGGTTGAGGAGAGTGGAAGCCAGTGCTAGTAATAAGGACGTTCGGAGTGGTTGTTTCATCACCGACCTTTGCATGCCTTGGCGGCTTGGAACGGTCCCCCGGAGGACTCTTAGGAATTATATCATCGACAACCGGCTCTGTAGAGGAACAAGCCTCTTCATGTGCCTCTTTGGAAGCTGCCGAGGGATCAACATCCGGCATGGGAGCATCTGACTTAGCAGGTTCCGGTTCTTGAGCATTCGGGCTAGGGGAGGAATTGTTGATTTTCCTTCGCTTGGCTTGAGCCCTGAAGAGCACAAAGGTTAGAGCCCAAAGCTTACAACCACCAAAGACTCGGATATAATGCCTGAAAACACACATATAGCGGGTTAATCTTTGGAGGCGGCAGAGCAGTTGCCGTAGAGTCGCCAGACGAAGGAGGAGATCCCTGAAAAGCAGTTCAGGTAATATAGGGCAATTTTGGAATTACAAAGGAAGGATTAGTAAAATCAAGCAGAGAAGGAATAGATACCTCATTTGGATGCTTCCTCTGAGCCGGAGAGTTAGATAACCAAATCATGAGAACGGTAGAGCCGGCGCTCCGGGTCTGGCGTCAGGCGGCTTGTTGTTGCTTTTTCAAAAGAAATTGGGGGTATAAGTAAGCAAGAGGATGAGAAGGTGGGACTTTTCGAACGACCCACCGTATCTTCTAGGGTACAAAATAGTCTGAGTCGGACGAAACCTAAGTTACCTCAAGGGTGTTGGCGTGGCTTGTCTCTGTCTCGTCCTGTGAATAATTATTATCAATAAGGTGAATAAAGAGGCGGCAAAGATAGTCAAGTTATACCTCTGAGTCGTCAGATTCCGGCTGTTCTTCCAGCTCTTCCTGAGGGGTTGTCTTCTTCTTCCGGACCATGGTCTTCTTCTTTGATTTATCCAGAGGAGGGACGTATTTCTTCTTCCAGAAGTCCGAATTGGCCTGAAAATATAAGCCGGCAAAAGGTGAAGAGATTGCCACAATATAGATAATACAGAGAAGAGAATATAAAGAGCTGCCCTTACGTCTGGAGCTGGGTTCGTGGCACAGTAAGGTGCTAACCCGATGACACCGCAAGCTTCTGAAGACTCATGAACGAGGCTCTTGATTGAAGCCATGATGTTATCCTCTGATAACGTTGTCGAGTTAAAGCAGAGGGGGTTGTCAAGTTGGCTCGTGTATTCATGCATGAGACGGCTTTGACGGCACAGAGGCATGACCCTCCAAGAAATCCAGCAACGAGTTAAGTCCAGGCCTGTCAGTCCGTTGGCCATAAGAGCTTTGATCTTCGCATGAGCCGGAGCATGTTTTACACGCTTGGAATCTGAGAGCCGGCCAGGGAGCTCAGATGTTGTTTTGAGCCGGGATGGACGATAACGCGGCATGGGATGCTCTCCTTCAGGGGAGTTATCTTTGCAGTAAAACTAAGTTTTGTTCCAATCTTTAGGGTGGCTTGGCAATTGAAGAGCTGGGAAGGTTATGTCCCGCCGCCTCTGAATGAAAATTCCACCAAGCTCTAAGCTCGGGCCGGCCTTCACCTCTATCTAGCGATTTCAATAAAAGAACTCACGGAATAAATTGACGGAAGGCTCTTCTTGCAAATAGACCTCACTAAGTATTTGGAAGTTGCATATGTTGGAGACAGAATTGGGAGCAAGGTCTTGAGGGTGCAATTTAAAAAATGAAGGACATCCTGGAAGAATTTTGAGTCGGGTAGGCTAAACCCGCGCGAGAGGTGATCTGTAAATACGACTACCTCACCCTCCTGAGGACAGGGCTTCAATTCATTGCCCGGAACCCGCCAATGAATAACACTTTTGGCTGGAAGGGTCCCCGCGTTTACAAAATCTGTCAAATACCCTTCCGTAACAGCAGAGCCGACCCAGTTGCACGAGTTGGATGCACGAGACCCAGTTAAACCACCAAGAGCCGGTTAGTGAGAGCCGGAATTTCATGGCTAGTCAAGTTTATAAGAAGACGAAGCAAAATTTGGCTAAGTATGGAAAACAGATTTCACAACATATCTCTGTGGTTGCAGATCTACAAAACAGAAAAAAGTGGTTTTATTTTAAATCTAGCGACGAACCGTTGAACCGGTGAAAGTTTGAAAATGACAGGCAGAGCAAATTATAGATCTATGCGGTGCTGCTATCTGTTTCCTATAGTATATCGCAATGGGGAAAAGGATATCATTGAGTTTTATGGACTATGCATGGTTGACATTGGGGAGAAGCTCGTGTTCTAAGCGGTGGAGGAGCTCCGTGAAAACCCTACCGAAAACTATGGATCTAGGGGAGGAAAAACTTACCAGAAATGGCACAGCAGAGGCAGGCAGAGCTCTGGAGCAAACAGGTTGATACAGCGTCCTCAACGACGACGGCATGAAGACGTCACCGGAGGGAGGTGCACCAGAGCGGCGGCATCGGAAGAAAGAAGAAGAAGAGCGAGCGGGGAGGAAACAAATGCCACCCTTCGCGGTCCTATTTAATAGGCAAAGGTGGAAACAGGCGCGAAAATCCAGGCAACGGATATTGATGGACCGAGGCGGACGCCTCGATTCTCAGGCCGTCCATTTAATAGGGGAAAGATTCGTTGTGGACGTCAGAGGATCTTTTTGACAAATTTGACATGGCGTCATGGCGGGTCATTTTTGCTTTACTTTCAGGTGACGTAAGTGAGACTCGCCGCTAGTTAAGAAGGAGGCCAAAGTGAGCAAGCTCAAATCAACCTGGGGCCTAATGTTGGGGATATAACCCCACGGTGAGACCCACCCCTGAAGCTCCGGGTCACACCTGGCGGCTCATAAATCAGCCCAAGGATGGGCTGTGAGGACTTAAGCCCAAGACGTTGGGCGACTTGACAAGATGGGCCGGGACGTGGCCCGGAAGGAGAAGGTGTGAAGACCCTGGCGGGTGAGCCGCCCGGAGACAACTTGCTCAGGAAGGCAAGACAATGTAGAGATAGACTCAGACACATTGTGAGAGTCGGTTACAACTTGTATGACCCGTGGTCTTGACCTCCTATATAAAGGCGAGACCCGGGGCAACTTAGAGAGAGAGATCAACTATCAAGAACTAGGTCAAGCAATCACCTCCCTTGTAATCGATACACCAAGCAATACAAACACAAGCAGGACGTAGGCTATTACCTCTCCTTGAGGAGCCGAACCTGGGTAAACCCATGTCCTTTGTCCCAATCAACCCCTTTGAGTCCATCACCTTAGCGATGGCCTTGAATCCAAGTCCATTCACCTGGACATCTGCCGTGACAAAACCACGACACGCCTAGAAGGGAGCCGCCAAGGCCAAGAAGCCGTCCAGCGCCCGGTTCACGGTGCCGACGGGGCGGATCTAAGGAGACTTCCTTCCGTCGACGGTCACGGTAAGTGTTGGGGATATAACCCCACGGTGAGACCCGCCCTGAGGGTTCTGGGTCATACCTGGCGGCTCGTACACCAGCCCAAGAGTGAGCCGTGGAGACTTAAGGGCCCAAGAATCTTAGCGGCTTGACAGGATGGGCCGGCAGGTGGTCCGGATGAAGAAGACCCGGGCGTGTAAGCCACCCGGGTACAACTTGGTCAGGAAAGGCAAGAGAAGATAGAGGTAGACTCTGACATGTAATGAGAGTCGGTTACAACTTATATGATCCGTGGTCTTGACCCGGGGTGACTTAGGGGTGAGGTGATCGAGAACTAGGTCAAGAAATAGCTCCCTTGTAATCGATACATCAAGCAATACAAGCACAAGCAGGACGTAGGCTATTACCTCGACTTGAGGGGCCGAACCTAGGTAAACTCATGTCCTTTGTCCCAACCAACCCCTTTGAGTCCATCACATTAGCAATGGCCCCGAACCCAAGTCCGTTTACCCGGACATCTGCATGATAAGACCACGGCAGTTGGCGCCCACTATGGGGCCTGCGCTCGGTGGTGTTGAGTTCTCATAGGGCTCTCTCCCAAGGCTCAAGGGATACGTGGTTGGAAGGATGAGAAAGAGTCGCCGCGACCGGCTCTACATCGACGACGCCGGCTGGGGGCTTGATGCCGACTCTATGGAGTATGGATTCCGCATTCCTTTCAGCGGGATTCACGTTTTCATCGGAAGGACCGGCGGATCTACACCTGGGCCGGACGTCTGCACCAACATCATCGAGCCGGCTCGGTGTGCTCAAACTCGCCCGTGATGTGTGGCCTGCCCGTGTCAATCCGGACCGGAGGCACGTCTTCATAGGCTTTACTCAAGGTTTGGATCTGGAAGCTTCTGGGTCGCAGGAAACTCTTGTCTATTCAGAAGACGAGTCTTCGAGCGAAGAGACGGAGTCAATTTACCAGCTTCGCAATGGCGGGCTCGGGGGATACCATGAGCTTTGCCTTGAGTCGGATCATTTTGAGTTGGACGCTCTTGGGCCGCCAGCTCATGCTATCGTGTTCATGGTAGGGTCAGCCCTAGTTACGAGCAGTACAACCACGGGAGCGGCAACCTCAAGCGCTGACCTGCCACCACCGGCTCAAGTTCTTCTGGATTTCATGAACGAGCTCACGGCCCTGATGGCCATTGAAGTTACACCAGATAATCAGGCTGCCCGGAACTTAGAGATTGTGAGGCTCAAGGACTGGATGACGGAGGAGCAGCAGAGGATAGCTGAGCTGAAAGTCCAGATGGAGTAAGAGGTAGAATGTATTAAAATGGGTGCCTTCCGCCTTGGGCTGGAACAGCAATCGGCGGCTGCGGTACATCAGAGGAGGCATCAATCCCGCTTGCCAGAATGATATGAGGCGAGGAGCCTCTTCAACACACCAAGAATGGGACGAGCAGCGGATGCACCTGGAAGCCGCCCGGCGGCTCGACCGACGTCTCAACCGGCCCGACGAAACCAGGCCTCACGAGTGGTCTTCCCAACACCGGCGGGTCATTATTCTAACCCAGCTGAGAATATGGTGGCCGCGGCTAACCTACTTGAAACGATTCCTATTCCGAATGAAGCACCTTTTGCGGAAGAGGTACGGCTGCCATTGGATACCTGCAGACGGCGATGGCCCAGCAGGAGAAGTACACTCACAGCCGGAGCCGTGTTCATTCAACCCCTCTCCCTAGCTGGAGCTTTAGCCGGCGCTATGAGTCGCCATCGGTTTCCAGTAGCGACGGGCAGAGAGGACCTCCGAGGACGATCAAGCGGCTCTAGATGCGCAAGCGCTCATGAACCGGGCAAGAAACCAGCAACAAGCGGCCGCTTTAGCCACGGCGACTCACCAAGAGCCCGCGCCCTCTGTATCAATAGGGGCTGGGATAACTGCCAGGGCAGTGGGAGTGCCATGTTTATCGCCGGCTCTACGAAGTGAACGGTTGCCGAAGGATTTCAAAGGACCTCGCAAGGTTCCGAATTACACTGCTGATTTGCCACCGGAGGCCTGGGTCGAAAGTTATGAACTGGCTATGGAGATGCTAGATGTCAGTGAGGCGGTGTGTGCTGAGTACTTTATCATGATGCTTGAAGGTTTGGCTCGCACATGGTTAAAGGGGTTGCCTCCCAATACCATCAATTCATGGGCTGAGTTAAGGGCAAGGTTCATCAAAAAAAATCGAGGGACTTGCAAACAGCCTATGACCATCGTGGATCTTGATCACTGCGTCCAGCAGGAGGGTGAGTCAGCTCATCATTGGGTCCGACAGGTATCAACCATCATCCATTCGTCTGAGCAGATCATGGCAGCCCAGGCCGTGCTCATCTTAGAGAAGAACTGTCACTTCGTTCTGTTGAAGCAGAAACTTGGCCGGCTCAAGTGTACATGTCAGGACATGGGAGAGCTCATGACGGCTCTCACAAAGTACGCCGATTCTGATAACACAAAGGATCCAGGCTCTGATGAGGAGAAGGCCGGTCAAGGCAAGAAAAACAATCAAGGAAAGGGTGTGGCCAACAATGGTAACCAGAATAAGCGAAAGAACCCCGATGGCGGATCGGAGCTGGTAGCCAATGCAAGCACCGGTCAGAATCATCCTAAGGGCAATGGGAAGTTCATGCCACCTTTTAATAAGAACATGACTCCCTTCAATTTGGAGGAGGCGCTTAAGAAGCCCTGTCCAGAACACAGCCAGCCCGGCAAACCTTCGTCGCACGCATGGGGTGATTGCCATATTATGCAGAAGTTAAAGAATTACTACACGCAACCCAATAACCAAGGCGGTGGTCTGCCCGGCGGCTCAGGACCGGGCGGGTCAGGAGCCGAATTTGGATCTAGCGGCTCAGGGTCCGGTGCTGGTGCTAATAAAGAACGGCACGTTGCGGATGTGTGTGTATTATACGGACCTTAACAAGGCTTGTCCGACTGATCCCTTAGCTCTCCCTCATATTGATCAGATCATTGATGCTATAGCAGGTTGCGAAAGCCTGTGCTTCCTGGATGCTTATTCAGGATATCATCAGATCAAGATGGCGGTTAAGGACCAAGAGAAGATGGCTTTCATTATGCCTTTTGGAGCCTTTTGTTATGTATCTATGCCTTTCGGGCTCAAGAGTGCCCAGGCAACTTATCAGAGCCGTGTGCAAAATTGCCTTCACAATCAGATTGGGCGCAATGTTCATGCTTATGTGGATGATATTGGGATCAAATCAAGGAAGAAGGAGACCCTTTTGGACGACTTAAGGGAAACTTTTGACAATCTCCGGGTCTACAAGATGATGCTTAACCTGGCCAAGTGTGTTTTTGGTGTCCCGGCTGGCAAGCTCTTGGGATTTCTGGTTTCTGAGCATGGCATTGAGGCTAACCCAGATAAAATCAAAGCTATCACCTCCCTGGGGGAGACGGCCTGTGTTAATGATGTCCAGCGCCTGGCGGGGCGAATCGCCGCATTGAGCCGGTTCATAAGCCACCTCAGTGAGAAAGCCATTCCCCTATATCAGATGATGAAAAAGACAGATAATTTTGTTTGGAGTACGACGGCAGGTGAAGCATTGGAGGCACTCAAGAAACAACTCACTGAGCCACCAGTATTGGCTGTTCCTGCTGAGAAAGAACCTTTGCTCCTGTACGTGGCGGCTAACAACTGGGCAGTCATCGCCGCAATTGTGGTTGAGCACAAGGAAGCCAGGAAGGAATATCCGGTTCAATGGCCGGTTCATTATATCAGTGAGGTCCTAACTGAATCCAACCAGAGATATCCACATTGGCAGAAGCTAGTGTATGGAGTGTTCATGGCCAATCGCAAGTTGAAGCACTATTTCCTAGGGCACCAGATCACCGTGGCCAGTTCTGCTCCGTTGGGGGATATAATCTAGAACAGAGAAGCTACTGGTAGGATTGCTAAGTGGGCATTGGAGCTGGGACCTCTCAATCTGAAATATGTGCCTCGTACGGCCATCAAGTCCCAAGCCCTTGTGGATTTTATAAATGATTGAATAGAGTGTCAAGATCCTGAGGAAAAGCCAGATAACACATACTGGACTATACATTTTGATAGATCCAAGCAGGTGGAAGGATCAGGAGCAGGAGTTGTTTTGACATCTCCCAAAGGTGATAAATTTTGTTATGTGATCCGACTGATGTTCCCTTGCACCAACAATGCGACTGAGTATGAGGCTCTGCTTCATGGTCTCAGAGTAGCCAAGGAGATGAATTTAAGCCGGGTAAGGTGTTTGGGCGACTCAAATCTTGTGGCTCAGCAAGTTTCAGGCACGTGAGATTCCAGGGACCCACGGATGTCGGCTTATCGACAGGCGGTGGATGTCATTGCTGGTCACTTCAAAGGTTATCAGGTAGATCACATTGATCGTCGCAGGAATGAGGTAGTTGATGCCTTATCATGGTTAGGTTCTCAGCAAAAGCCGGTGCCACCCAATATCTTTTTGGACATTTTATATCACCCGACTATGAAGTTGCCTTCAGAGGAAGATTTGGATGTCCCTGACCCGGAGGGGCAATTGGTGGCGGCTCTGCATGCTATTCCGGATTGGACTGTGCCTTACCTGGCCTATTTGACTCGGGCGAGTTACCTGATGATGAAAATCTAGCCAGACAGGTCACCCGGCGGTCTAAGTCGATGACAATAGTTAATGGTGAGTTACACAAGTGCAGCGTTACCGGGGTTTTTCAGCGTTGTGTCTCACCAGAGGAAGGTTAGGAAATTTTGAATGAAATTCACGCTGGAGATTGCGGACATCACGCCGGCTCAAAATCTTGGTAGCTAAGCTGTTTCGACACGGTTTCTTCTAGTTGACGGCTCACAAAGACGCAGAGGATCTGGTCCGCAAGTGTGACGGCTGTCAAAAATTTGGCCGGCGTGCTCATGTTCCGGCTCAAGAGTTGTGGATGATACCAATTACTTGGCCGTTTGTAGTCTGGGGGCTTGATATGGTAGGACCTTTCAGGAGATCCAAGGATAAGAAAACACACCTCCTGGTTGCGGTTGATAAGTTCACCAAATGGGTAGAGGCTGAACCGATCAGCAAGTGTGATGCGGCTACGACGGTTCTGTTTGTTAAAAACCCGATCTACCGTTTTGGTTACCCTCACGGCATCATCACTAACAATGGCACAAATTTGTCCAAGGGAGCTATGAAAAAATTCTGCGATGAAGAGCACATCCGGCTTGATGTTTCAGCAGTTGCTAATCCGCAGTCCAACGGTCAGGCGGAGCGTGCCAATCAAGAAATCTTGAGGGGTATCAAGCCATGGCTCATGGTTCCTTTACAACGAACACCCGGTTGTTGGGTAGAAGAGCTGCCCTTCGTCTTATGGAGTATCATAACCACCCCCAACAAATCCACAGGATATACACCTTTCTTCATGGTTTACGGTGCCGAGGCCATGTTGCCAAGTGACATCCGACATGACTCACCACGAGTGGTCGCTTACATTGAGACGGACAATGAGATGGCACGTCAGGACGTTGGATGCTTTGGAGGAGGAACGAGAGCTGGTGGCTGCCCGTTCGATGATTTATCAACAAGACCTGCGCCACTATCATAGCCGCAGGGTTAAGACCCGGACGTTTCAAGAGGGTGACTTAGTCCTACGGCTGATTCAAGACCAGACAGATATGCATAAGTTATCTCCTCCATGGGAAGGGCCTTTTGTGGTCAGCCGAAATCTCAACAATGGGTCGTATTACCTCATTGACATCCGGGACGACTCAGATACTTCAGGTCAGGAGACCCGCCGGTCGTGGAACATAGCACATCTGTGGCCTTATTACACTTAAGGTTGTTGAGAATCATCACTATACATTATCATTGTACATATCATATTTATATATGAGTAAAATAGCACCCTCAAAGCCGGGGCCTCTACCACATCGCACATCTTCATCGATGCAAATACATTGGCTGTTGAAGGGGGCTTCTTACCCTCGGATATCGCTTATCTCACCATAACAACGGACTTTATGGCATTTCCGGTTAACATGTTAACCGCGGTTATCGAAGGGGGCTTCTTACCTTCAGGTATCGCTTATCTCACCCTAACAGTCGGCTTTATGCCATTTCCGGTTAACATGTTAACCGCGGTTGTCAAAGGCGGCTTCTTACCTTCGGGTATCGCTTATCTCACCCTAACAACCGGCTTTATGCCATTCCAGTTGACATGTCAGCTGCGGCTGTTGAAGGGGGCTTCTCACCAACGAGTGTCGCTTATCTCACCCTAACAGTCGGCTTTATGCCATTTCAAGTTAACATGTTAACCGCGGTTGTCGAAGGGGGCTTCTCCGACGGGTTCGCTTATCTCACCCTAACAACCGGCTTTATGCCATTCCAGTTGAGATGTCAGCTGCAGCAGTCGAAGGGGGCTTCTACCCTCGGGTATCGCTTATCTCACCCTAACAGCCGGCTTTATGCCATTTCCGGTTTACGTGTTAGCCGCGGTTGTCAAAGGGGGCTTCTTACCTTCGGGTATCACTTATGTCACCCTAACAACCAGCGTTCATGCCAAAATTGTTGACAAGTCAACATTGGCTGTCGAAGGGGGCTTCTTACCTTCGGGTATCGCTTATCTCACCCTAACAGCCGGCTTTATGCCATTCCGGTTAACATGTTAGCCGCGGTTGTCGAAGGGGGCTTCCCACCTCCGGGTGTAGCTTATCTATCCCTAACAACCAGCGTTCGCGCCAGAAATGTTGACAAATCAACCTAACCATACAGGGGGCTTCCTGCCCTACGGGTGAAGCTTATCAAACCTTCTCGGCCGGCTCTGAAGCCAAGCGAAGAATTCTGTCAAACACGTTGGGACGACATAGCATCTTTGGGTCACGCTTTTAAGCCGCCCTCCTAACGGTGGAAAGGTACATTCATACATGCAGGAAACTAAGCTACGAAGAGCCAGTAAGGCATATAATGAGAGGGACAAGGAAGATGGCACATGTCTATTTTAAAGCCGGACTTTCATACGTGCGCGATGGCACAAGTTCAACAAAGGCAAAAGTTGTTGCTATCCTATTATAGACGCTCTCTGTGGAGCTCAAAATATCATCAAGGTTTTTACATCGCCCATGGCCGGTCATGCAGAGCCGGCTATTACAAGTTTTCTAACAAAGCAATCAGCTGGTTGGTGGGTCATCCTGCTTCGGCTCTTCGGCTGCCTTGATCTAGGGATTATCCAAGTCCCAATTGCAGTCGGTTAAAGCCGCAAAAGTTCCTTCTTCAAAGAAGGGGGACAGGTCAAGATCAGAAGCGAAGAGAGTCTTACTGCGAGCGGGTGTCAGATCTTGGCACTCAAAGAGCGGACCACGGATCTTCTTTTGATCAGCACTATAAGCCGCCTGGTAAGTCGCCAAGTTGACCTCTTCTGCTAAGACGGAGGCTAGGACTTTGGAATCTTTTATGCACCGAGCATATTCAGTGTCGGTAAACTCAGAGCCATCGTCCTTCTTGGAGGGAAACCCATCCATCATCTCAGCCGAAGTAATCTCTGGAGTGAAAGCCAATGCCCGACTTATGGCCGCAATCGCCCCCTGGCGGGCGACTGATTTCTTTAGCTCCACAATCTATTTGGGCATCGTTGACAGGAGCTCCAAGACACTTTTGAGAGCCGAAGGAATGTTCTCTTTATGCTGCACATCCTTGATTGTGCATACCGCCCCGCAGTACAGTTGTTCTATCAATGTGTATATAGCCTTCAAAGGTAGCAGACTGTCAGAGACAAGTTGGTGGCTCCTAGGACTTGCATGAGATAGAGGCTTCCTCATGAGTCGCCAGCACAAGTCCAAAAATCTGTATCGAGCCAAGCTATTAAAAACTTACCAAAAAGGGCAGCTGCCATCTTCGTGATGTGACGCTTCAAAGACTGCAGCTCATCAAATACGATCATGAGTCGCTGATCGGCATCATCCGCCCGTTTAGTTAATGTAGCTTTTTCAGCCTCGGAAGATTCCTTGAAGGCGGTGAAGTTAGCTTTGATCTTAGCTAGCTCTTCGACTAGGAGCCGGCATGTCTCGTCAGCTTCACTCCGGGCGGCTTGCTGAGTAGCTAAGTTCGTTTTTGAGCCGGCCAATTCTGACCCGACTTCGGTTAAAGCTTCCTGTGACGTATCAAATTATGGAGTACATAAGCAAGTCTCAAACATATTGCAAGCAATATGCATGACACTTTGGGGCTAATGGCTATTTTCAAGACAGTTCCGACTCAACTTCGACAAGTTTGACCCGGAACTTGGGGGCTACAGTTGGCTCTGGTAACTATCTTCTAGGAAGTCCTGGCTCAACTTTGGAAAAAGATTAAGCCGACCCTTCAGGGCTACAGTTGGCTCTGGTAACTATCTTCTAGGAAGTACCGGTTCGAAATTATCAATTATTGAGCCGGCCCTTGGGGGCTAACAACAATGATTTCAGATCACGGCTAAATAAATTAAAACCTACACATTACATATGTCTACTTCTGCTAAAGATGGAAGAGCCGGATTATTATCAGTCAATATTAACCTGGCTCTTGGGGGCTATGTAAGGGTATAAGGGGGAAAAAGGAATACCTCATATCGTCTCTTCATTAAGTTAACTAGTTTGAGCTCCAAATCCCGGCTTGTAGACAGCCGGTTCATATAGCCAGCATGAAGTTCGTCAGCTGTCATTTTCTCTAAGGTAGGGAGCTCAAATTCCAGCTTCCTCAAAGCTTCAGCTGTTTCACTATGCTTGGTTAGCACGTGAGGTGAAGGAGAGTGCAAGCCGGCGCCAGTAATCACGACATCCGGGACATCGACGTCATCAGCAGCCTTGGCAGGCCCCGGCGGCTTGGAAAGGTCCCTTTGCGGGTTCTCAAGAATAATGTATTCAGCTACCGGCTCTTCAGAAGTCACTGGGGGGTCAATCTTGGCAAGCTCCGGTTCTTGAGCAGCAGGGCTAGGGGAGGACTTGTTGGTTTTCCTCCGCTTAGCTTGAGCCCTAGAAAAGAGATGAAGGTCAGAATTCAAGGGTTACAACCGCCGAAGAGCTGTACGTAAAGGCTACAAAATGCTTAAAGCGGATTAATCTTTGGAGGTGGCAGAGTGGTGGCCGTAGAGTCGCCGGACGAAGGTGATCCCTGAGTGATAGTTCAGATGATATAAGGCAGTATTAAAGATTGCAAAGGAAAAGTCTATAAATTAAATAGAGAGGAAAATATGTACCTCTGCGGGGCGCTTCTTCGGAGCCGGGGAGTTAGGCAACCCGGACATGAGATCAGTAGAGCCGGCGCTCCGGGTGTGACGGCTGTCGACTTGCTGTTTCTTTTTCAAAAGAAACTGGGGATCCAAATGAGCAAGAGGATGAGAAAGGGGAAATTTTCAAACAACCCGCCGTATCTTCCGGGGTGCAAAGCATTCTGAGTCGGATGAAATATAAGTTACCTCAGGAACATTGGTGCGGCTTGTCTCTACCTCGTCCTGTGAATAAGTTGCTATGAGTAAGGTGAATAATGAGGTTACAGAAAATAGTCAAGTTATACCTTTGAGCCGGATGATTCTGGCGGTTCAAACCATTCTTCTTGAGGGGTGGTTTTCTTCGTCGTCTTCTTGGTTGGGGCCTTCTTCTTGTTTTTCTTCACAGGAGGAATATACTTCTTCTTCCAGAAGTCAGAGTCAGCCTGGAAAGGTAAGCCGGTTAATAGTGATGAATTGACAAAGTCCTAACTAAAGAGACAATGAAGAGTCGTCTTACGTCCGGAGCCGGGTTAACGACATTGAAAGGCGCCAGCCAAATAGCACTGCAAGCTCCTGACGTCTCATGAACAAGACTCCGGATGACAGTCGTAATATCGTCTTTGGTTAAAGTTGTCTGGCTGAAGCATAAGGAACTATCGTACTTGCCCGGATATCCGCACATGAGGTGGCTTCTCAGGCTCAAAGGCATAACTCTCCATGAGATCCAGAAGCTGATCAAGTCCAGACCCGTCAATCCGTTAGCCATGAGGGCTTTAATCTTGGCGTGAGCCAGCTCGTGCCTTGCATGTTCAGAAGTTGATAGCCGGCTGGGAAGCTCCAAAGTTGTCTTAAGCCGGGAAGGGCGATAGCCCGGCAGCGGATGCTCACCCTCCAGGGAGGTATCCTTGCAGTAGAACCAAGTCTTATTCCAATCCTTTGGATGACTCGACATTGGTACAGCCGGGAAGGTAATGTCCCGGCGCCTCTGAATAGAATTTCCACGAAGTTCTAAGCTTGGTCCGGCCTTTACTTCTTTTTGCGGATATCTGCAGACTTAGCCGTTTGTAGGCCTTGGTCCGGTTCGCATAAAAGAATTCTTGGAAGAGACCTACAAACGGCTAAGTCTGCAGATAGACCTCGCTGAGCATTCGGAAGTTGCAGATGTTTGAGACAGAGTTGGGGGCAAGGTCTTGAGGATGAAGCTTATAGAAATGAAGGATGTCCCGGAGGAATTTTGAGCTGGGGGGTATGAATCCACATTCAATATGATCCTAAAAATAACTACCTCGCCCTCCTGAAGGATGGGCCTCAGTTCATTACCCGGAACCCGCCAATAGATGACCTCTTTGGCAGGAAGGGTGCCCGCAAGTACAAAGTCCATCAGAAACTCTTTGGTAATGCATGAACCGACCCAGTTGCAGGAGTTAGATGCGCAAGCATGGCGTTAGTTTTTAACTGTACAAAGTAACCATATACAACGAGTCAAGAAAAGGCGAATAAATGTGGGCGGCTTAAAAGCTTAAGACCTTAAGGATGAGATGCCAAAATCCGGCTGATAAGAGCTGGAACAACATGGCAGATCAACATTACGAAAGAACAGAGTGAAATTTGGCTAAGTTCTGAAAACAGGTTTCGCAAAGTAGTGCTACGGGTGCGGATCTATAAAACAAAATAAATGTCTTTATTTCCAGACCTAGTGATGTACTGGTGAAAACAGAGAAAGTCTGGAAACGACGGACGGAGCCATGGTGAATCTAAACAGCATTAGTGTCGGTCTTCTACCTAGCGGCGTCGTAGGGACTGGTTACGGTTGAGGACTAATGGACTGAACATGGCTGGCATAGATGGAACCCCGAGTTCTAAGAACAGCGGCGGCGGAGCTCCATGGAAACCCTACCAGAACAAGTTGCAGATCTAAGGGGAGAAAGACTCACCAACGACGGTGCGATGAAGGCAAAGATACTCTGGATCACGTCAGGTTGATGCAGCGGCTCTGTCGATGGCGAGGAGAACACGGCGCGGGAGCAGGAGGTGCTGGAAACGGAAGCGTCTGAACGAAGGAGATGACAGAACAAGCGGGAGAAGGTAAATGTCGCCCCGGGCGGTCCTATTTAAGAGGGAAAAGGTGGAAGGGGTGCAAAAATCCAGGCATCGGATATCATTTGATCGAGGCGGACGCCTCGATCTTTGGGCTATTCATTTAATAAGAAGATTCGTTGCATGCATTAGAGGATCTTTTTTGCAGATTTGACATTACGTCATGGCAGGTCATTTCCGGGCGACTCGCCGAGGAGTAAGAAGAAAGGTTGAAGTGAGCAAGCTCAAATCAACCTAGGGCCTAATGTTGGGGATATAACCCCATGGTGAGAACCACCCTGAGGGTTCCGGGTTATACCTGGCGGCTCGTACACCAGCCCAAGAGTGAGTCGTGGAGACTTAAGGGCCCAAGAAGCTTAGCGACTTGACAGGATGGGCCGGCAGGTGCCCCGGATGAAGAAGACCCGGGCGTGTAAGTTGCCCAGGTACAACTTGGTCAAGAAAGGTAAGAGAAGATAGAGGTAGACTCGGACATGTAATGAGAGTCGGTTACAACTTGTATGATTCGTGGCCTTGACCTCCAATATAAAGGCAAGACCCGGGGCGACTTAGGGGTGAGGTGATCGAGAACTAGGTCAAGAAATAGCTCCCTTGTAATCGATACATCAAGCAATGCAAGCACAAGAAGGACGTAGGCTACTACCTCGACTTGAGGGGTCAAACCTGGGTAAACTCGTGTCCTTCGTCCCAACCAACCCCTTTGAGTCTATCACATTAGCAATGGCCCCGAACCCAAGTTCGTTCACCCGGACATCTGTCGTGATGAAACCACAACAGTAAGGGATGTCGAGAACCTCGTCACCGATGGGATCGTGGCCGACGGTGCATGTAGGCTATTGGAGGGGGAGACCGAGCCGGAGCCACACGAAGGAGAGCGGGTCCGCCTCCTTACCCATGTCGAGCAAGGTTTTTCTATGCCTCCACATCCTTTCATTCAAGGGTTTCTGAACTTTTTCGGAGGTCAACTTCACCACTTTCCTCTGAATGCCATTTCATACCTTGATGCTTTCATCACCTTATGTGAGTGCTTCTTGGGTTGTCATCCCCATTGGGGTTTATTCAAACACATCTTTCACGTCCGATCCCAGTTGGTAAAAAAGGCCGATCCAGAGGATGATAAGACCCATGTCATCCAGTTGTGTGGTGGCTTGGGGATCCAAAAGAGATCTAGAAGCTCCTTTCCATCAATGACTTTTCCTGAATCAGTTAGGGGCTGGCAATCGACTTGGTTCTACTGTAAGGACGTTGCGTCTTCAAATATGTCGACTGGTCTTTCCCCCTTTAGACTAGGTCGACCCACTACTCCCAAATCACTGTTAGTGCTAGAAGGGGAGAAAATCCAAGTGGGAATCTTAGTTAATGTTGTAGTGGCTCTGGTTCATGGCGGAGTGACTGGCATGGATCTGCTGGAGACTTTCCTCAGTCGATGCATCCAGCCTCTTCAAACGAGGGACCACGCCATGTGACACTACTTAGGCCCTGAGGACACCAGTCGGACGCACCCAGAGGAGGTCTTGAAGGAGACTGTTGCACAGTGGCTTCGGAGCATCACCGGAGCCTGGGACAATCCACTGGGAGCCAAGCGGATCAATCCTTTCTCTGTTGAGAACCCACCACCAAATCTGGTAAGTTATATCTTTGTCGAATGCTTTGATGTTTCGTCGAGTGATTGGTAGCATCAGTCGACTGACTTTACTATTTGAATCTTGCAGGAGCTGACGAACATGTACTTGCCCGTGCCGAATGGAAATCAGCCAGAAGATGGAGGGGAGAGCAAGGGCAGCAGCGTAGATGTTGATTATGCTGAGGATAGTGAGGACAACTACGAGGACTCGGGTGAGAACGAAGAGGAAGTTGAGTCTCCTCCGCGCACTGAGCATCATTCTAAGTAACGTCAAGACCCCGTGGCTGCCCCAAGCAAGACCTTGGTGTCGAGTAGCAGGAACCTGAAGCGTGACCAGGCATCGACAGTTGAGTTGAGTGAATGGCCCGCAAAACAGCCCAAGTCTTGCGCGGTGAAGCCTTGGAAGGCTCTGTCCCATATGAAGATTGTTGTACATGTTGTTTCAACGTGACTGTTCGTTTTATTTTTCCTCTGTTGTTGGGGAACTTCATATCTTTGCTGACCGAGTGGAATTTGTCTGTTAGAGCTGGTACTTCGGTGACATCACCTCCAAGGGATGAAGGAGAGCCCATGGATGTGGATACAGCTGATGCGGCTACCTCTCAGCATGGTATAACAAATTTTCACTCTGTTCTGATTTTTGGGAATGATTTGCCAATCGAATAATCCATATTATCAAGTGGAAATTGCACAAATCATCCAGCTAGAGGACTACAAGGAGCCATCAAGGGTACACGCCCAGAGAACGTCATCGGGGCAAACGCCTCCTAAGTCGACCGCCTCAACGTCCCCGGGGCTTGGCGATTCATCATGAGTCAGACATGAACGCCATTGGGGCAGACGCTTCGTAAGAGGCCATGATCCAAGCCGAGCAGATGATGCTGCGCATGAAGGAGGCGTACTGTCGTGGGGAACAAGCACCTATGGAATCGGAGGGACCCCTTTCATTTCGACGGGGGCGAAGGCTTGCACAAAGAGCCGGTCTAATGAACAACATGCAGGGGATTTTACCCAGGTTCGGGACGCAAAGATGCGTAAAACCCTACTCCTGCTTGGTTGTATTTAGAGTATTCTTAGGGTTCTAGCTACAGGAGCGCTGTGAGAAGCTGCCACACGTGTGAGCTAGAAAGTCCCAAAAATGCAAAAAAGTCCAAAAGTCCTCTACTATATCACCCTTGGCCTCCTTTTATACTAAAGGGGATCCCAATAGTGGCGTACAGTGCGTACACGGGGTGTACAAAGCTACAGTGCTATCATACCTAACACTGACGGAGTAGGACATGTGCATTTAATGCACCGTCAGGCATCTCTGTCCGTCTGTGGGATGGGATGGGAGCCCATCCCATCGGCACCGCTTAGCCCCCTCCAACGCCGACGTTGCCACATGCGTCCAGGCAGATCGACACCTCCTGTGTGCTAGCTGGGCCTTTCCGGGGCTCTGTCTTTGCCTAAGGGCCCGATGGTCATCTCAGCATGGTCTTGCCAGGAGTTCCAATTCTTCTGTGCTGGTATCTGGCAAGTCCCTGCTGGGCCTCGTCGCCAGGGTGGCTACCACTTCTCGTGCACGAGTAAAGGGGCACTAGGAAGCCCAAAACTCTAGTGCACCGACACGTACAAAGCCAACAAGTTGGCTTATGATGCCAGCTCGGTGCTTCGCTCCAATGTACGAGTAAGTCCGGTTGTAAGTTCGTTTCCGATTGAATTCTGGTCGTTCTTGATTGCACACCCAGTGGGTGTTTTCCTTTTGAAGCCAACTTGTTTGTTATCCTCTCGAGTAGATCAGATCTTAGTCTAGTGGTAACAGGTCCAGTGGGGCCACACCGAGTGCACCCACTGGGTGTAGTCCCCGAGACTACTGTTGATTGCGGGCGATGAGCAGTAGTCTTAAGAACATGGACTCAAGGTCCTTTTTCGTATGCGGACTACGCTTGTCACTCGGTTCATCGAGCGAATCTTTTGCCTTATTATTTCCACCTCTGAATGCTTATCCTAGGAATGGAGAGGTCCGGACCTACCCTGCAGGTTTCATGGATATCATTTCCATCAACCAAGATATGACGCTTTTCAGGGGTGTGGGGTGGGGTGACGTGTCACCATCCAGTTGACAGTACTTGATCCCTTCCACTCGGGAGTGGAGAAAATTTAATGTCGACTAAACTAGTTCTTTGTTGATTTCAGAGAGCTTGAGAACTTGGAACACGGTGCAAAGACCTGGAGAAGCAGAAGAATCAGCTTCAAATGGACCTAGAGGTCTCCAAGAACAATCTAGACCGTGCGCAGGCTGAACTGACAACTCTTGGAGGTAATCTTTGTTGACCAACTTCATTGTCGCTTTTTTTCTTCCATCCTTTGAATCGAGTGCTCTCTCTCAAATAGATGTGCGTGATGAGAATTGCCGACTCCAAGCACGACTCAACAATGTTGTTTCTTTAGATACCATGAAGAAGGCACTGGAGGACAAGGACAAGGCACTTGCTGAGGCTCAAAAGGTGGTGAAGGAGAAAACTGAGGCTGTCGAGAGGAAACTTGCAACAACTAAGAAGCTAGAACAAGAGAATGTGAAACTCAAGCAGGAGCATGCCGACTGGATCAAGAATACCGAACTGGTGAACAAGAGGAGCAAGGGTATTGAGAAGTACTTGGGGGGACTTTGCAAAGAACATGTTCATCAAGCTTGATGGTAACTTTCTTTCAACGAATGACTTCCCTTGATTCCCGTTTCACAGAAGCATGACTAGTTTTCCATTCTCCCTTCATATAGAATTCTGCCAAGACTTTGAAAAGGAAACTGAGGAGATTGAACCAAATTTGGATCCCACCAAGTTGCTCGTTGGGGACGCTGTGGCCCTGAACACGTTTCATCTTGACATCCGTCTCAAGAGTGTCCAAGAATATATCACTTGACTGAGGGCTGCTCTGGAGAAGGTTGATAAGGAACTATGGCCTGAAGACACCCTCCAGTCTGACCTTGAATCAATGATGACTCGTCTCAGTGAGATTCCTGGTCGAGTGCAAGAATGGAAGAAATCTGCTGGTCATTGTGGAGCCGACGTGGCGCTTTCACATGTCAGAGTCCATTGCAAGGAGGCAAAGGAGGAAAAGCTGAAGGCTCTCCAGGTGATCAACACGAAGAAACTTCAATTCGAGTATTTCATGGAGACTTTCATTGTAGCAGCCACTCGGATCGCTGACAGGGTTAACTTGGACACCTTCGTCAGGCCTGCGAGCCCCACAGGTGCTTAATGAAACTTTGATCCTAGTGGAAATGTAACCGTATTAAAACTTCATTCAGGCCTTAGGCTTCAGCACTTTCGTTTGCATGAACAACTTTCATCCGTGGTAGGAACTTTGGATTTATCTACACTTAGCTTTCAATTCTTTGTTTGGCCGGATTTGCTTTGTTCCTCAATGGAGTGATTTGTCTGGCCAAGTCCCCAAGTGAGAAGAATATTCATCACTCATGTAATGATTTTAACTTAGGTGAAAGCTGGTTTGCAGCTAAGCCCCCGAGTGAGAGGATTACTCGTCACTCGAAGATGTTTTTGAACTTAGACGAAGACTGGTTCGTAGATAAGTTTCCGAGTGAATGGACTACTGTACACTCGGAAAGGTTTTTAACTTAGGCTAAAGCTGGTTCGCAGCTATACCCCTGAGTGAGAAGATCGCTTATCACTCGGAGAAGTTTTTGAACTTTGACGAAGACTGGTTCGTTGCTAAGCTTCTGAGTGAATGGGCTATTATTCACTCGGAAGGTTTTATAACATAGGAAAAAGCTGGTTCACAGCTAAGCCCCTGAGTGAGAGGATCGCTCCCACTCGGAGAAGTTTTTAAACTTAGACGAAGACTGGTTCGCAGCTAAGTTTTCGAGTGAATAGACTACAGTCCACTCGGAAGGTTTTTAACTTAGGCGAAAGTTGGTTCGCAGCTAAGCCCCCGAGTGAAAGGATCGCTCCCACTCGGAGAAGTTTTTTAACTTAGACGAAGACTGGTTCACAGCTAAGTTTCCGAGTGAATGGACTACTATCCACTCGGAAGGGTTTTTAACTTAGGCGAAAGCCGGTTCGCAGCTAAGCCCCCAAGTGAGAGGATTGCTCCCACTCGGAGAATTGTTTGAACTTAAACGAAGACTGGTTCGCAGCTAAGTTTCTGAGTGAATGGACTATTGTCCACTCGGAAATATTTTTAACTTCTGCGAAATCTGGTTCACAGCTAAGCCACCCGAGTGAGAGGATCACTCCCACTCGGAGAAGTTCCTTAACTTACACGAAGACTGGATCGCAGCTAAGTTTCCGAGTGAATGGACTGCTATCCACTCGGAAGGTTTTTTAACTTAGGCGATAGATGGTTCGCAGCTAAGCCCCCGAGTGTGAGGATCGCTCGCCACTCGGAGAAGTTTTTGAATGTAGGATGGTGCGATCAGAATCGACAAAAGACTACGGAAGTCATAACCTTCATAAATGACATTGTCTGGAATACTTTTATGACATCAAAACAACTCAGTCTCACGTATAGAAACGTCGAAGTAGATCCGCATTCCAGGCCCGCCGCTCGTCAATCTTCTTCTTGAGGTTGTAGAGTTGGTAAGCTCCATTATTCAGCACCTTGGTGACGACGAAAGGAGCTTCCCATGTCGGAGCGAGATTGTGAGGTCGTTATTGATCCACTCGGAGCACCAAATAACCTTCATGAAACGACCGACTCTTGACATGTTTTGCATGAAAGCGCTGCAGGTCTTACTGATACATAGTCGACCGAATCAAAGCCATTTCGTGCTCCTCTTCCAGAAGATCTACACCATCCCGTCATGCTTGCTCCGCTTCTGCCTCGGAGTAAAGATCTACACGAGGGGAATTGTGAGGGAGATCACTTGGCAAAATGGCTTCAGCTCCAACTAGGAAGAAAGGAGTGCACCCAGTCGACCGATTAGGAGTCATTCTCAAGTCCCACAGAACAGACGTCTGTTAAGTAACCCAGGCTCCAACTGCAAGTTCTAGATCTCGCATGAGTCGTGGATTCAACCCTTGAAGGATAAGGCCATTGGCTCGCTCAGATAGACCATTAGTTTGAGGATGCGCAACAGATGCGTAGTCCACCCGAGTGCCTTGAGAGAAATAGAAGTGTATGAACTCTTCCGAGTCAATGTTTGAGCCATTGTCTGTAATGATATTATGGGGTACTCCATATCGGGACATTATCTCTCTCATGAATTTGATCGCAGTGCGTGAGATCAGCTTCTTTATAGGCTTGGCCTCAGTCCACTTAGTGAACTTTTCGACTGCAACGAGCAAGTGAGTAAATCCACTCTGACCCGTCTGAAAGGGTCCAACCATGTCCAAACCCCAGACGGTGAACGGCCATCCGAGTGGAATAGTCTTCAACGCGGATGCAGGCTTGTGTGACAAGTTTGAGTAAAACTTGCACCCTTCGCAGTAATCAACAATGTCCTTATCCATCTCATTAGCACGCGGCCAGAAGAAACCAACTCGGTATGCTTTGGCGACAATCGTCCGGGGGGATGCATGATGACTGCTGGTTCCCCGGTGAATTTCCTCTAGGATCATTCGACCTTCTTCAAGATAGATGCATCGGTGTCACGCCAGTTACACTTTCTCTACAAAGATGATCATCCATCGTAGTGAAAGCCTTGGATCTGCGTACAATCTGTCAGGCTTCAACTTCGTCCTCTAGGAGTTCTTGCCTCAGGATATACGCAATATATGGCACTGTCCAATCGGCATGATGACCAGAATATCCATGACAAGATCTTTGACCGTCGGGACATCAACCTCAGTCATATTAGAGGTGCTCATTGCTTGTGGGGGCTCTTCAGTGAATTGATCTTCCTGCACCGAAGGGGGGTGTAGGTGTTCTAGAAACACGTTGCTGGGGACAGGCTTCCAAGTGGATCCAATCTTTGCTAGCTCATCCACTGCCTCATTCTTCACTCGGGGAACGTGATGGAGTTCTAAACCTTCAAACTTCTTATCAAGATTTCTTACCACGTTGTAGTATCCAGTCATAGCAGGGTTGCTGACATGGCACTCTTTCATCACCTAATTAACCACCAAATCAGAGTCGTCGTATACCATCAGGCGCTTAACACCGAGTGAGATGGCCATACGCAACCCGTATAGGAGTGCTTCATACTCAGCTTCATTATTGGATGAATCAATGTGAATCTGCAGAACATAACTGAGCTTGTCGCCTTTTGGAGATATCAATACCAGACCAACACTAGACACAGCATCTTCGAGCAACAAAGAACATGGTCCAGTGCGTTGAGTGGATTTGAATCGGCTGTTGTTGCTCTATCCATTCGGCCAGGAAACCGGCAAGTGCTTGAGACTTGATCGCCTTTTTTGCTTCAAACTTGATATCAAAGTAAAGGAGTTCAATAGCCCATTTGAACACTCAACCAGTTGCATCTCGATTATTGAGGATCTCAGATAATGGAGCATCGCTGACAACTGAAATCGAGTGATCTTGAAAGTAGCGTGCGGCCTTCTTCGCTGACAGGTATATACCATAGACAAGCTTCTGGTAATGTGGGTACCTTTGCTTTGAAGGAGTCAACACTTCAGAAATGTAATAAACTAGACGCTGGACTTTGTATACTTTGCCCTCCTCTTCAGCTTCTGGCATCCACTCGAATGTATCAAACTTCTTCATCAGTCGGTATAAAGGCAATTCCTTCTCACCGAGATGAGAAATGAATTGACCCAACGCCGCTAGGCAACTTGTGAGCTTCTGGACATCGTGCACACACTCAGGGCTTTTCATTCGGGTAATTGCACTAATCTTCTGGGGATTGACGTCGATTCCTCGTTCGGAAACGAGAAACGCGAGCAACTTGCCACCAGGAACACCGAAAGTGCACTTAGCTAGATTCAACTTGATATCATACCTCCTTAGGTTGGTGTATGTCTCAGGCAAGTCAATTAGCAGGTCGGAACCTTTGCGAGAGTTGAGGATAATATCATCCATGTAAGCTTCAACATTTCGAGGGATTTGATCAAGTAGGCATTTTTGAATCATGCGCATGAAAGTAGCGCCAGCATTCTTCAAAGCAAAAGGCATGGTGATATAACAGAAACACCCGAAAGGGGTGACGAATGTTGTCTTTATTTCATCTGGACCAAACAGATGAATCTAATGGTAGCCAGAGTACACATCGAGAAAAGATAAATGCTCACATCCCGCAGTCGAGTCAACAATTTGATCAATGCGGGGGAGCGGAAAATGATCTTTCGGGCAGACCCGATTGCTATATTTGAAGTCAATACACGTGCAGAGTGACTTGTCCTTCTTGGGGACCATGACGATGTTCGAGAGCCACTCGGAGTGGTAAATATCACGTATGAAGTTAGCCGCCAAGAGACGAGCCACCTCCTTGCCGATTGCCTTTCGCTTCTCCGCTGCCGACCGACGCAAGTGCTGTTTCACAGGCTTGTCCTTCGAATCGACTCTCAATCGGTGCTCAGCCAGTTCCTTGGGTACACCAGGCATGTTAGCAGGCCTCCATGCAAAGATGTCCCAGTTCTCACGGAGGAACTGGATGAGATTGGCTTCCTATTTGCCGTCGAGTGTCGTCGAGATATTAGTCGGGGCAGCATTGGGGTCCGTAGGGTGAATGTGTACTTTCTTCACCTCGCCTGCCGACTGGAAAGCTGACTCAGAAGCAGGCTTCTTGGCTCGCAGCAAATCAACAGGGTCAGCACTCTTCTTGTACTCTTCCAACTCGACCACAACCATCTATTGATCAGCAATTTTGGAGCCCTGTTGAAGGCACTCCTCAGCCCTCTGTCGATTCCCTGTGGCTGTGATCATACCCTTGGGCCCAGATATACGTAACATGGACTAGACATGAAACGAGCATAAGCATGATGACCAAGGGTAGCGTGGTATGCGCTCTGGAAGTCCACAACTTCAAACGTCAATTTCTCTTTGCGAAATTTTTTATCGGTGCCAAACACCACATCCAAAGCAATCTAGCCGAGTGATTTGGCCTTCTTCCTAGGGATGACTCCGTGGAATAACATGTTGCTCTCACTGAGTTTAGACATCCAAATGCCCATTCCCTTGAGGGTATCCGCATACAGAATGTTCAAACTGCCCCCTCCGTCCATGAGGACCTTGCAGAGTCGAGTGCCTCCCACAACAGGATCCACCACCAAAGCTTGCTGACCGGGGGTAGCAACATGAGTGGGATGATCCGGCTGATTAAATATGATAGTAGTCTCAGACCACTTGAGGTATGTGGGGGTTGCATGAACGGCCATGTTGACCTCTCTGTTGATAACTTTCAATCGACTCTTGCTTTCAACATCAGCAAAAATCATCAGAGTGGCGTTGACTTCGACAAAAGATTATTTGTCTTCGTCATCCTCCTTTTCAGGAGTTTTGTCACTCGGCTGACCCTCCTTGAATTGCTAGATCAATAAACGGCACTGTCGAGTGGTATGCTTTGGCAATATCAAATTGCCTTCTTCGTCTTTCTTCGTGTGGATTGCACATGGTAAATCCGTAACATCAGTTCGCGACTGATTGTTTCCTTTATTGGGGGTGAACTGTTCATTGGACTTCCCCTTATTTTTTTCCTTGTACCGTCAGAGCGGCTGCCTCTGTCTAAGCAGGGCCATCAGCCTTGCGCTTCTGTTTCCAACTGGAATTGCAGCCAGCATCATTGTCGACTGCTTTTCCTTGGCCGCTATGGAGGCAGTCTTCCTCTTTGCCATTGGCGTACCGAGTGGCTATCTCCATCATTTTTGTCAGGGAAATGTCACCTCTCCACCCGAACTTCAGGTAAAGCTCTCTATACTTCACACCGGCCTTTAAAGCGCAAACATCTTGATGCTCGGAGACATTCTCCATTGTGTGATGCAAGGTGGGCCAACGTTGAATGTAATCCCTCAAGGACTCGTTGGGTTTCTAGACGCAGTGATGTAAATCAATCAAACCAGCCAGACACTTGCAAGTTCCCTCGAAGGTTCTGATGAACACTCGGGCAAGATCCCCCCAACAGTAGATGCTAGGAGCCAGACGATTCAACCACGCTCGGGCCGAACCATCCAACATCAAGGACAAATGCTTCATGGCTATGTTGTCATTACCTCCACCAATCTGCACAGCCACTCGGTAATCATCTAACAATGTTTCCAGCTTTGACTCACCTGAGAACTTGCTTATTCTAGCCGCCAACCTGAAGTTGGGGGGGGGAATCTATTCAGAGCGAATGGCTCTGCTAAAACACTCAGGGCCAGAAACAACGGCTCCACTTCCACTCCGATAATCTTTGTCATAGCCATCCCTGTGGGTTCTGCCTCTGTCAATCCTCTTATGGGCAAGGTAATATCTCGCATCGAACCCTGGGTTCCGCTCGTCACCGAACGGGCACCTTTTGTCATGGTGCCGGGGCACATATGAACCACTCCGCAGAGGAGTAGGCACTCGTCGGTGGTCATCATGGTGAGAACAGGAGCGAACTGATCTCGCCGCTGATCGCGATACTGATCATCTCGATAACCTCCGCCCCTGCAGAGGTGACCCCGGACTGTGTGCCGACTGAACTGTGTGCCTTTGGTGAATTGTTGTGCAATCTATTGCACGACTGAGAAACAACTAGGTTATGGCGCTGTGCTGCATCAAGCAATGCCCGAATCTGCAGCCAACCTCTACCAGCCTCGGAACGGGACGGCTGGATGGAATCGGCAATCCTAGTTGCTGTTGCAACATTAAAACTAGAGTGCGGTATACCTCAACGATGTTCTGAGAACCACTCGGAAATAGTTGTCGCTGACGTCGACTGGGAAGTGGTGGACGCTGGCGAGCATGCTCGTCAAGTTCCTTCTGGATCTCTTCGAGCCGAAGGCGCGCGGCCTCCAATGTGTGGGCCTCAGCAGTCGCACTGACGATGGGCGTTTGGAGGATCTCCTCATCCCGGTGCTACTGGTCATTTGATGCTCCACTAGCCTTGTGCCTGCTGCAGCCGAAGCCAGGCGGTGGGCTCTGATGTGAACCAGCCATACGAACCTCTGCCGTAGGATCGTAGCTCTCACATTCGGAGGAAACATCGGGCTGATTTGACCTCGAGTCGAACATGCCGTGAAGTGACTCGGCAGGCTCAATAGCCGCAATCTGCGGGGATGAAGTTTGGCAAGCCGCCGCATCCCTCACCCACCGCTGGAGTCGCGAACGACCAGATCGCTTCAGGCGACGAACAGCGGGGAGGGCCGACGGGTACGGAGTCGACGACTGCCGCAGAAGAACACCGCAGGAGCTAGCACAGAAGTGTGCCGCTCCGCGGATCGAGAGCGCCTCAACATCTAGAGGCGCCTCCTAGAGCCATGCCAAATCGTCAGCGATGAAGGTGAGCCCTCCGAGACGGATCTCGTGGCCTAAGAACAAACTACCACCGGTAGACATGACGAACGGGAAAAAATGCAACCTCGCCAGAAGTTGCTTAGATGCTTGCCCTAGGGTTGGCGCCAACTGTCGTGGGAACGAGTCTAGCAATAGAATATAGGGGTATGAAAGGAGAGGGCAAAGTCCTAGCTACGATGAGGGTATACACATAGATGTAGGAGTCCAGGCCCCTCTCATGGAGGTAACAACCCTACGTCTCAGTGCTCGAGAACTCTTGTCCTGTGGATAGTATGGGTTACAGGAGGTGCGAACCCTTGTGCCAGAGGGGTGGGGTGGCTTATATAGAGTGCGCTGAACCTCATCAATGTCAGGCAACCAAGGGTTCGATCATGGGAATAAAGGCGTACGTTACTAATAACGTACACAATAAATGCTACTAATGGTGACTGGTCGAACGGCTGCCTGTTGGCCTCCTTGGGGTGCCTTCTGGTCTTCTGGTTTCGACTGGTCACTAGTTCTGCTGACTGACATGAGACTGTCGAGTGGAGGGAGAAACCTTTGAGTGACTTAATTGTCAAGTGACTATGTGGGGACCCTGACTCATAAGTCGAGATCACCGAATGCACGTGTATAGTGATCCCAGAGATCAATGCTCACTGAACACACGAAAGCTGAATAACATGAGTCTTACATCCATACTTAACGTCTTACACAAACAATGACCACGAAGGTCTTAGTCTTACATAGACAGGGCCACACGGGCCAAACACTTAAAATAGAACAAGCAACGGAAATCTTGGTCGAAAGCATGAACCCATGCCATCTGCCTTAACCTACAGGCATTCTGACTGGGAAGCGTCCTAGTGTGCATGTTCGTCACCAACGAACTCGTCAACATACTCCTGTTCTTCCATGTCTGGCCAATTAAATAACCAGTGGCAAGCCAATGAGTACTTTGAATGTACTCACAAGCAACCCAAGTGTGGAACGAGGTAACAATGATGCATGATATAGCACTAAGTAGGTAAATTTGCGGAAAGCTAATTTTGTATGCAAATGACATGATCAAATAACTAGTGAACATGCATCAACAATTAGCAGATATCCATATGAACAAGTTACAGATATCAACATAAGTAGGGGACGAACATGTCATGTTCGTTCATCACGTTAAGCCATCGGAGTTAGTTCAATTCTCATGCTAAGCCATCGGACTTCGCTCAGGTGACCTCTTGTCACCACCACACCATACTCACACCAAGTTTCATGAAAACACCCGGACGTGGCATAAGAAGCACCATCCAACTGTCCTTGACCGTGGACATGGCTATTCGAGTAGTTTTACACTCTCCAGAGGTTGCACACTTTACCCACAAGACGCGGGGAACTTTTGTGTCATCCGTGACTCGCGGTATGTAACATACCCGAGGTAATCACCCGAACAATGCCTTTCCTTCGGAGATACTAAACAAAGAGTCCATTGGATTGGTACCGAGCCCTCATGATGTACATCACACGAGCCTCGCTCTAATCGTACCATCCATGAGGGGACCAACGGTGTGCCCGGTGCCTGTGAAGACAGCGCATGATCGTACATACCAGTACAACCCGGTATCAAGAGTGACCACGCCACTCCCGCCACTAGTAATGCGGTCTCCTTGCCAGTACCCACATGGTAATCAACAAAGCCCCATCCCATAAGGGGTATCGTGGTTGCGCATGTAAGGTTGGGACGGTCGACAAATCTTAAACCCTCTATTTTCGAAAACACATACTCATCTTATTCTGGCACACCACTTCTTTCTCAAGTGGTCACCCATCTCATTGTCATCTCCCTCGGGCATTAGTGGCACCCGACGGGGTTTTCAAAAAGTCTTTGAAATCACCTCTTTCTTGTCATCACTACGCATAAGTCCCATCCCATTTGTGTAGCATCTATTAGCAACCTAACTACTCCCACCCGCACAACCCTCATAAGGTGGTAGGGTCATGAACGATGCAATTGTCAACAGAGAAGTACCGGAGGCATCCCACCGAAAGGGGAACACCACAACACATGATCAAATATGATGAAAGTAAAGTGCTATATGACATGCAATAAAATGGTTTCTTATCATGGTCAAAGGGCTGCTTGCCTGGCTCAACAAAGTCGCTGGGGTCTTCAAAGTCTTCGGGTCCAACTTCTTCGTCAACCGTGCAATCTATCGTCACGAATAAAATGATAAAAATAAGCAATCACACAAAATAGAGCACTCAAACTACTACCAAAAATGTCCACCTACTCTGATAAATACTAAAAGTCATACTAAAAATATTCTCTTAGGGTTTTGTTGTGAAAAAGATTTTGGAAATTAAATAACAGAGGCAAAAAGGTGCCAATATATAGGTTTTAAAATAACACAGTACTAAAAACATTTTGAAACATTTTTACAAATGGCACTATTAAATTCGAGGGATTATTTTAAGAATTTAGGTGGAAGAAATATTGGTATTGGGTAAATATTTCACCCTTTGGGATTTTTGGAATTTGCAAAAAAAATAGGGAAAAGAAACGGGCACAGTGCCCTGGCCGGAGGAGGCCAGCAACTCGGTCGGCCCAGAAGCCAACCAACCCAGGCGAACCGGCATGCGCGCACGCGTTCAAACCTGACGGCTAGGCCCCGATGGCCAGCGACAAAGAGAGGAGGGGGAGGGAGGTGAGGATGACGGGAGGGCCCCACCTAACATCTCCAACCTCAGGACAGGGTGGCCGGCTTGCTAACCGACGATGATGCAGGGCACGACGACGAGAAGCGAAGGCGGGGGTGAGCTCAGCGTCGGCCTGTCGGTCCGCTGGAGGTGGAACGGAGGCCTCAGGTGACCGGAGTCACCAGCGACGAGCCCTTGCGGCGGAGGGCGCTTCCGGAGATGTCACCGAAGCCGTTTCGTGCTGCGAAAAGTATGAGAGGAAGAGGGGGAAGCATCAACAAGGCGAGGGAGGACCAATGGGAGAAGAATGGGGGGCGGAGGGGCTCTGTACCCGGAGATCGACGATGAGATTGCCGCGGCGGTCCTCGGCCCGATTCCGAGCGCAGGAGCTACGGGAGGTCCTCGGAGCATACAGGGGGGCTATAAGGGAGAGGAGAGAGTAGAGGGGAGAGAGTGGCTCGGGAGGCCCTTTTTATAGAGGGGGCTCGAGTCCACTGAACGTTGTGCGCCGACGAGCTCGTGGCAGAGGCTAGAGAACACGGGGGGAGACGGGGGCGAGTCTGGGGCATTCCTGGGGTGGGTCTAGGCCAGAGGGAAGGAGGGGAGAGGGAGAGATGCCCGTGTGTGTGAGCTCCCCGGTTGGCCGAACCGGGCGGCCGCGACACGTGCAAGAGGAAGTCAGAGGAGGGAGAGAGAGGAGGGGCCGACAGGGGTGGCGTGGCACGGATGCCGAGGGGGACCAAGTGGCGCAAGGGGGAGGCCCAAGGTTGCCGGAGCCATGCAGTGGCTAGCGAATACAGTGCCAGTCGGCACTGTAGCGCACTCCAGAGCGCGCGTTTGGCATGCCATGGCATGCCTATGGCGTCTTCTGCATGGCCGTCTATGCCTAGGGGGATCTAGGGGGTTAACAATTAGGGAACGGGCCATTGGATGCTCTGGCTTCCTTAGGAGAGAAGGAAGGCTGAGGGAGAGGGAGGAAAATTACTGTCTAGAGGGAAAAATGGGGGTTTTACCACGCTTACCCATGGAGTTTTGGCTAGGGAGAGATGTTGGACATAGCTAGTAACCTAGAGCGGTTGTGGTAAAAAGCTGGGGCCAAGGGTAAAAGGATAAGAGGTCAAAATGTTGGTTTTACGAAATCACCAGAAGGTGTTTGATGAGGTTTTGGGCAAGAAAGAATTACCAGCTTACTGAGATTTTTCCCAGGGTCAAAGGCTAGGTGAAAAAGAGATGCTCCACCAAATTTGAGCTCAAGGAGAAAAAGTTGATAATGGAAATTTGGTGAACCCTAGAAATTGGCAGAAACTGATTTCTGTAGATCCAATGATTCTAGGCTTTAACCCTTTATGCACCACTTAGTGTATCATCACTATTTGGCCATTAGAGCATGCCCACAAAGTTTGAGGCCAAGGGGAGACACTTCACAATCTTGTATTGGGATGAAACTTTGCAAGATCATCACTCATGACAGTGTTGACTTGTTAGAATTTTCCTGGAATTTATTGAGAATATTTCTTATAGAAATATTCAAAAAGTTTGATCCGAACAGAAAGGGTTTTGAGGGGTTTTTCCTGTGATCTGATCATGCCCTTGTGTTGAAACTCATATATATGGAAAATATATGTCCACTGAGTTTCTATAAATTTTCTCAAATTTTTTCAAAGCATTTAAATAATTGTTCCCTAGGAAAACCAATTTCTCGCCTTAAGAAAAGCCTCCAAATAAAATGTGAAAATAATCTTTAAAAATAAAATTTGGTGGTTTTGAGAAGTCATAAATATAGTAGGATTGAAATAAAGCCATTGGGAAAGAAGGGTCCAACAGATTTGAGGTCTTGCAGTGCAAACCTCATTTCAGGGGGGTTTGGAAACTTAAATTAAATAAATCATTTTTGGTTAAAACTAAATTTGATAAAAATAGTTTTGGACACTAATCACATGGCATGATCATTGGGCAAGGGTTTTGGATCAAGGAAGATGATTATGAAGTGGAGTAGAACCTAGTAGTGCCATAAAACACAATCCACAAGCAAGCAATCAACATAGCAAGCAAGCACAAACACATAGAAAAAGTTTTAGTTGGCTCCAAATTTTCTAAACCGAATCATAACAATGTGCTATAAAGACAGGGTGTGGCAAACCTTCCCCCCTTACAAGAATCTCGTCCCTGAGATTCCTAGGCTAAGCGGTAAAAAGATAAGGGAACTCCGATCTAAAATAATCTTCACGCTCCCAGGTTGCTTCTGCTTCAGTGTGGTTGCTCCACTGGACCTTGAAGTACTTGATGGTGCGGCTTCGGGTCCAGCGCTCGGGTTAATCCAGAATGTGGACTGGCCTCTCACGATAAGTGAGATCTGGTTGAAGATCGATGGCTTGATGGTCGATGTCCTTGTAGAGGTCGGGGCGGTTTCGAACTTGCAGACACTTCCGGAGTTGTGACACATGAAAGACGTTGTGCACATCTGACAGCTCGGAACGTAGCTCCAACTGGTAGGCAACTTCTCCACGCGTGGCGGTGATCTTGAAGGGGCCAATGTATGTTGGCGCGAGCTTTCCTTTGACGTGGAAACGCTTGGTTCCCTTGAGAGGCGTGACCTGGAGGTAGACATGGTCGCCGACACAGAAGTTCAGTTCTCGGCGGTGAGAGTCGGCGTGGCTCTTCTATCTTGACTTGGCAGCCTCTAGACATTCTCGGACGAGTTGAACTTGCTCTTCGGCTTCGCGGAGGATATCCGGTCCAAAAATTAATCCTTCTCCAGTCTCTAACCAGTTGAGGGGAGTACGACACTTGCGTCCATACAACACCTCGAACAGTGTCATCTGAAGACTTGACTGCTAGCTGTTGTTGTATGAGAACTTGACGAAGGGTAGGCAATCTTCCCACTTGGCTCCATATGCCAAAACACAAGCGCGGAGCATATCTTCGAGTATCTGATTTACTCGGTCAATCTGCCCATCGGTCTGAGGGTGAAAAGCAGTGCTGAAGGAGAGCTTGGTTCCCATGGCTTCTTGGAACTTCTTCCAGAATCCTGAGGTGAACTGGGTTCCTCGATCTGACATGATCTCCTTCGGAACTCCATGAAGACTCACAATGAGTTTGATGTAGAGGTTCGCGAGCTGGCTTCCATCGTAGGTGGTTCTGATGGGGATGAAGTGGGCTACCTTGGTCAGGTGATCAATAATGACCCAAATGGACTCATGTCCATTGCTTGACCTTGGTAAACCGGTGATGAAATCCATCCCGATTTTCTCCCACTTCCATTCAGGCACTTTGAGAGGTTGCAATAGCCCAGCGGGTCACTGATGCTTAGCCTTGACCCTCTGGCATATGTCACACTTGGCCATGAATGTGCCTATCTCCCGTTTCATGCCATGCCACCAGAATCTTGCCTTGAGGTCCTGATACATCTTGGTCCCTCCAGGATGGATGGAGTAGGGAGTGTCATGAGCTTCCTACAAGATCAGGTTCTTGAGCTCTTCTTTGTTGGGTACGCAGATGCGATTCCCGAACCATACAACTCCTTGTTCATCCTTTGAGAATCCTGGGGCCTTGTCTGCCTTGATCTTCCTCTTGATGCCTTTAATGCTCTCGTGTCCCTTCTAGGCTTCTTTGATATCATCCATCAAGGTAGGCTTTGCTTCAAGGTTGGCGAGGAATCCTGGTGCGATCAGTTCCAAGCCAAAGCTTTCAATTTCTTCATACAAGGCGGGTAGCCTTTCCTTAATCATAGCATTCAAGGAACAAGCCTTTCTGCTTATGGCGTCTGCTACCATGTTGGCCTTTCCGGGGTGGTATTGAACACTAAGGTCGTAATCCTTGATCAATTCCAACCATCTTCACTGCCTCATGTTCAACTCCCTTTGAGTGAAGATATACTTCAAACTCTTGTGGTATGTGAATATCTCACATCGCTTCCCCAGAATGTAATGTCGCCATGTCTTCAAGGCATGAACCACGACTGCCAACTCGAGATCATGAGTTACGTAGTTCTCTTCATGAGGACATAGCTATCTTGATAGATATGCTATGACTTTGCCTTCTTGCATCAGAACACCTCCAAGTCCGGTTCTTGATGCATCACAATAAATCACAAACTCCTTGTGAATATCAGGGGTGGCCAAAACAGGGGATGTGGTCTCGTGGAAACTTTCCTCGCACTTAGTTGTCCACTCGAACTTCTTGTCCTTCTTCAAAATCTGGGTCATGGGTCGGGCAATGCTCGAGAATCCTTCCACGAACTTGCGGTAATAACCCATGAGTCCGAGGAAGCTTCTGACTTCCTTCACTATCGTTGGGGTTTGCCATTCAGTCACGGCTTCAATCTTGGCAGGATCCACTGATAATCCTTCTGCAGTCAACACATGACCCGAGAATCCAACTTCATGCAGCCAGAATTCACACTTGCTGAACTTGGCATAAAGCTGGTGCTCTCGAAGCTTTTCTAGGACCAATCTCAAGTGTTCCTCATGTTCTTCTTTAGACTTGGAGAAGATGAGTATGTCGTCAATGAAGACAACAACGAACTTGTCCAAGTACTCCATGAAGACCTTATTCATGAGGTACATGAAGTAGGCAGGGGCATTAGTTAACCCGAATGACACGACCATGTATTCATACAGGACATACCAGGTTACAAAGGCCGTCTTCGGGATGTCTTGGGGTCTGATCTTTCGCTGGTAGTACGTAGACCCGAGGTCGATCTTGGAGAACACCTTGGCTCCGTTCAACTGGTCAAACGGGTCTTCAATCTTGGGGAGTGGGTACTTGTTCTTTGTCGTGACCTCATTGAGAGAACGGTAATCGACACAAAGTCTGATAGTTCCGTCCCTCTTTGACACAAATAGAACAGGCGATCCCCAAGGAGAGGCACTAGGGCGAATAAATCCTTTTCTGAGCTGCTCTGCTTGTTGCTTCTTCAACTCAGCCAACTCTTCGGATCCCATCCTGTAAGCCTTCTTATAGATGGGCCTTGATCCGGGCACAAGCTCAATGATGAACTCATTGTCGCGGTAAGGAGGCATTCCGGGCAGCTCATCAGAAAACACATCTGGGTACTCACATACCACTAGCACTTGATCCAACTCAACTCCCGATAGGCAGTTAGCCTGAGGGGCTTGAGTGGAGGCAGGGTTGGGAGCGTACTTGACTTCCACTCCTTGGCTATTGGTCATGGTGACAATCCTCTTGGCATAGTCTAACAAGCCTTGGTGCTTGGTTAACCATTCCATGCCTAGGATCACATCCAAGCCTTCTGACTTCAGGATGATAAGGTCGGCTAGGAAGTCTACCCCGTTGATGTTAATCTCAACTCCCTTACAACCTATCCCAGACTTCATAACTGATCCCGGGGTTTGTATCAACATACGGCTACCTAGGGGTGTAGGCTTCATGCTACTCTCTAGTGCAAACTTTTGGGTGACAAAAGAATGCAAAGCTCCACAATCAAACAATACTGTTGTTTGGGTTGAGTTGACGAGGAACGTACCCAGTATGACGTCCGAGTCTTCCTGGGCTTCCTCTGCGGTGACGTGATTCACACGACCCTTGCCGTTGTTGGGCTTGTTGCGGGGAGCTGGGTTCCTTGGCGGTGCTACACGGGCTTGACCTTGAGCTGGCACATTGGGGCGCGGTGCATTTGGCTTCTTGTTGGGACACAACCTATAGATGTGTCCTGACTGACCACATCCAAAGCAAGCGACTTGCCCAGGGTTGTTGTTGAAGTTCCTGCCGCCGTTGTTGTTATTGGGGTTGTTGTTGTAGGCTGGCGTGGGATTGCCATACTACTGAGGCTCGGACGAGGTGCAGGAGGTCCAGCCTACTGCGGCTGATAGGTCGGCTTGGCTGGGGCTAGCTGCCATGGGTGGGGCTTCTGGTTGATTGGGCTTCCCTTGCTGATCATCTTGCGCTTGCGAGTGTTGTCGATGGCACGACGCTTGTCTTGCAGCATGAGGGCCTTGTTCACCAGGTCGAAGAAAGTGCGACAGTCGCAGATGATGAGTTGGTATTGTAGGACGTGTTGAAGTCCTTCCATGAAGTGTTCCTTCTTGACAGCCTCTGTGTTGATATCTTCAGATGGATACCTTGACAGCAGGTTGCACTTCTACAGGTACTCCTTGACAGAGCCACTTCCTTGCTTCAGCGCTCGGAATTCTCTTCTTGATAACCATGATCCCAGAAGGAATATGGGTAGTGCAGAATCCTTCCTTGAAGTCGTTCCATGTGATCACACGTTCTCCTTGCATGACCTTGAATCCATCCCACCAAGCTCGGGCGGTACCTCTGAGGCAGTGAGAGGCATAAAGCACCTTCTCACGATCCTCATTGCAGTTGACCAATGAAAGGAGATCCTCAATGGTGCGGATCCAGTCATCAGCATCCAATGGTTCAGCAGTCTTGGTGAAGGTTGGGGGCGAGTTTATCATAAACTCAGACAGCGTGGAGCGGCCATTGCCGTTCCTGCCTTGCTGCTGGTTGTTCATGAGAGCCTGAGCCATCTGCTGGATAGCAGCATTGTTGGCTTGGCGTTCCTCCCGGAGAACTTGGAGAAACTGAACTATGGTTATGTTATCCGACGGAGGTGTTGGTGGGGGAATGTCGCCTTGTGGCTGCTCTTGGTGTCCTCCAGCGTGAGCGGCCCCACCAGCTCCCTGTTGCTGGCTGGAGTTCCCGGCTTCAGGGTTTGTGAAGGAGTTGTTGTGGGTAGCAGTCACCATTCTGTTTGGAGCAGCCAAGCCAAACAACTGGGATTGACAAGAGGATAAGCAATAACGACAAAGCGCGTCTAAGGGGGTTGGTCAAGTGCAAGTGTGTTAAGGCAAAGGTCGAAAGACCAACAACATATATTAAGATAGAAGATGGAGTCGCTTACATGTTGCCTGAGGCAAAAGCGCGACTTGCATTGGAACACAAAAAACAAAACAAACAACAAGAACACATGGTTTCATTGGAACCATTTACACGGAATCGACTTCGCATGAGGGATACATGACTGATCCTACCCTAGGGGTTCTCGAACTCAGGTGGTGGAGTGCTCGGTCTCGTAATCATGCTCCTCTGGGTCTTCCTCCTATTCATCATCTAAACGGGCATCGTTCCCGGTTGAAGGGGTCAGGGAACGAGGAGGCCCATCCCGATGACGCTTTGCAGGCTGGTCGGTGAAGAGCTCACGGTACTCATTTGCACTCATGCGACGACTACGTGTAGGTGCATCACTAGTTGGGGGTACCCCTCCTCGATAAGCAATGGCTGGTCATCCCTCGGGGGCTCCATCCTTCTTGATCTTGTCTGGATTCGTCTTGGCTTGTCGTAGTAGCACTCGGGTGTGGTGAAGTTCCTCGTGGAGCTTCACAGACTCCTTCATCAAGTTATGAACCAGACTATCGGCGGAGAGGCTGAAGTAGGTTTGGAACCTGAGTGGTGCACCATCTTCCTTGGTCGGAATCAGCGTCCAACTCTCGCCAAAGTGATCCTTCTTGAAGGGAAGGTAGCGAGTAGCTGGCTCGTCAGCCATGTTTGGAATGATGTCTCGAAGGTGTAGGAGTTCCTTGCATGCAGCTGTCTCGACGGAAAACATCATGGTATCCATCCGTGGTCCTTCAAAGAACCAACTGGTTGGCGAGTCGTTTGCCTTCACGACCACATCCATGTGGTACTCCTTCATGACGGCATCGACCTAGTGCTTGTGGTAGAGGAAAATGGGTGGTTGGCGAAACTGGCACTTCCCTAGGATATCCCCAAGGAGTAAGGGAAAGCCAGATGTCAGGAAGGCTTCGGGTACGACGGCCATCTACAAAGGTTTGAAAGGAGGAGAGTCAGCAAAGTGTTGTGTGAAGCATATGAGAGGTAAATAGTGCAGAATTCCTAAGTTCCAATGCTAGGTGTAGTTTTGAAAACAACCTTTATCATGTCTAACGTCCATGCTAACTAAGGGCTTCCTACAGTCAGGATGGCTCTAAGACCAGCTCTGTGGGGACCCCGACTCATAAGTCGAGATCACCGAATGCACGTGTATAGTGATACCAGAGATCAATGCTCACTGAACACACAGAAGCTGAATAACAAGAGTCTTACATCCATACTTCACGTCTTACACAAATAATGACCACGAAGGACTTAGTCTTACATATATAGGTCCACACGGGCCAAACACTAAAAATAGAACAAGCAGCGGAAATCTTGGTCGAAAGCGTGAACCCATGCCATCTGCCTTAACCTACAGGCATTCTGACTGGGAAGCGTCCTAGTTCGCATGTTCGTCTCCAACGAATTCTTCAACATACTCCTGTTCTTCCATGCCTAGCCAATTAAATAACCAGTGGCAAGCCAATGAGTACTTTGAATGTACTCGCAAGCAACCCAAGTGTGGAACGAGGTAACAATGATGCATGATATATCACTAAGTAGGTAAATTTGTTGAAAGCTAATTTTGTATGCAAATGACATGATCAAATAACTAGTGAACATGCATCAACAATTAGCAGATATCCATATGAACAAGTTACAGATATCAACATAAGTAGGGGACGAACATCTCATGTTCGTTCATCACGTTAAGCCATCGGACTTAGTTCAATTCTCATGCTAAGTCATTGGACTTTGTTCAGGTGACCTCTTGTCACCACCACACCATACTCACACAAAGTTTCACGAAAACACTCGGACGTGGCATAAGTAGCACCACCCAACTGTCCTTGACCGTGGACACGACTATTCAAATAGTTTTAGACTCTATAGAGGTTGCACACTTTACCCACAAGACTCGAGGAACTTCCGTATCATCCACGACTCACGGTATGTAACATACCCGAGGTAAGCACCCGAACAATGCCTTTCCCCTGGCGATACTAAACAAAGAGTCCACTCGATTGGTACCCATCCCTCATGATGTACATCACACGAGCCTCGCTCTAATCGTACCATCCATGAGGGGACCAACGGTGTTCCCGGTGCCTGTCAGGACAACGCATGATCGTACATACCGGTACGACCCCGTACCGAGAGTGACCATGCTACTCCAGCCACTAGTAATGCGGGCTCCTTGCCAGTACCCACCAAGGTAATCAACAAAGCCTCGTCCCATAAGGGGTATCGTGGTTGCGCATGTAAGGTTGGGACGGTCGACAAAACTTAAACCCTCCATTTTTGAAAACACATACTCATCTTATTCCGGCACACCACTTCTTTCTCAAGTGGTCACCCATCTCATTGTCATCTCCCTCGGGCATTAGTGGAACCCGATGGGGTTTTCGAAAAGTGTTTGAAATCACCTCTTTCTTGTCACCACTATGCATAAGTCCCATCCCATTTGTGTAGCATCTATTAGCAACCTAACTACTCCCACCCGCACAACCCTCATAAGGTGGTAGGGTCATGAACGATGCCAACAGGTACGGAGTCGACGGCTGCCGCAGAAGAACACCGCAGGAGCTAGCACAGAAGTGTGCCGCTCCGCGGATCGAGAGCGCCTCAACATCTAGAGACGCCTCCTAGAGACATGCCAAATCGTCAGCGATGAAGGTGAGCCCTCCGAGACGGATCTCTTGGCCTAAGAACAAACTACCACCGGTAGACATGACGAACGGGAAAAAATGCAACCTCGCCAGAAGTTGCTTAGATGCTTGCCCTAGGGTTGGCGCCAACTGTCGTGGGAACGAGTCTGGCAATAGAATATAGGGGTATGAAAGGAGAGGGCAGAGTCCTAGCTACGATGAGGGTATACACATAGATGTAGGAGTCCAGGCCCCTCTCATGGAGGTAACAACCCTACGTCTCAGTGCTCGAGAACTCTTGTCCTGTGGATAGTATGGGTTACAGGAGGTGCGAACCCTTGTGCCAGAGGGGTGGGGTGGCTTATATAGAGTGCGTTGAACCTCATCAATGTCAGGCAACCAAGGGTTCGATCATGGGAATAAAGGCGTACGTTACTAATAACGTACACAATAAATGCTACTAATGGTGACTGGTCGAACGGCTGCCTGTTGGCCTCCTTGGGGTGCCTTCTGGTCTTCTGGTTTCGACTGGTCACTAGTTCTGCTGACTGACATGAGACTGTCGAGTGGAGGGAGAAACCTTTGAGTGACTTAATTGTCAAGTGACTATGTGGGGACCCCGACTCATAAGTCGAGATCACCGAATGCACGTGTACAGTGATCCCAGAGATTAATGCTCACTGAACACACGAAAGCTGAATAACATGAGTCTTACATCCATACTTAACGTCTTACACAAATAATGACCACGAAGGTCTTAGTCTTACATAGACAGGGCCACACGGGCCAAACACTGAAAATAGAACAAGCAACGGAAATCTTGGTCGAAAGCATGAACCCATGCCATCTGCCTTAACCTACAGGCATTCTAACTGGGAAGCGTCCTAGTGTGCATGTTCGTCACCAACGAACTCGTCAACATACTCCTGTTCTTCCTTGTCCGGCCAATTAAATAACCAGTGGCAAGCCAATGAGTACTTTGAATGTACTCACAAGCAACCCAAGTGTGGAACGAGGTAACAATGATGCATGATATAGCACTAAGTAGGTAAATTTGCGGAAAGCTAATTTTGTATGCAAATGACATGATCAAATAACTAGTGAACATGCATCAACAATTAGCAGATATCCATATGAACAAGTTACAGATATCAACATAAGTAGGGGACGAACATGTCATGTTCGTTCATCACGTTAAGCCATCGGAGTTAGTTCAATTCTCATGCTAAGCCATCGGACTTCGCTCAGGTGACCTCTTGTCACCACCACACCATACTCACACCAAGTTTCATGAAAACACCCGGACGTGGCATAAGAAGCACCATCCAACTGTCCTTGACCGTGGACATGGCTATTCGAGTAGTTTTACACTCTCCAGAGGTTGCACACTTTACCCACAAGACGCGGGGAACTTTTGTGTCATCCGCGACTCGCGGTATGTAACATACCCGAGGTAATCACCCGAACAATGCCTTTCCTTCGGCGATACTAAACAAAGAGTCCATTGGATTGGTACCGAGCCCTCATGATGTACATCACACGAGCCTCGCTCTAATCGTACCATCCATGAGGGGACCAACGGTGTGCCCGGTGCCTGTGAAGACAGCGCATGATCGTACATACCAGTACAACCCGGTACCAAGAGTGACCACGCCACTCCTGCCACTAGTAATGCGGTCTCCTTGCCAGTACCCACATGGTAATCAACAAAGCCCCGTCCCATAAGGGGTATCGTGGTTGCGCATGTAAGGTTGGGTCGGTCGACAAATCTTAAACCCTCTGTTTTCGAAAACACATACTCATCTTATTCTGGCACACCACTTCTTTCTCAAGTGGTCACCCATCTCATTGTCATCTCCCTCGGGCATTAGTGGCACCCGACGGGGTTTTCAAAAAGTCTTTGAAATCACCTCTTTCTTGTCATCACTACGCATAAGTCCCATCCCATTTGTGTAGCATCTATTAGCAACCTAACTACTCCCACCCGCACAACCCTCATAAGGTGGTAGGGTCATGAACGATGCAATTGTCAACAGAGAAGTACCGGAGGCATCCCACCGAAAGGGGAACACCACAACACATGATCAAATATGATGAAAGTAAAGTGCTATATGACATGCAATAAAATGGTTTCTTATCATGGTCAAAGGGCTGCTTGCCTGGCTCAACAAAGTCGCTGGGGTCTTCAAAGTCTTCGGGTCCAACTTCTTCGTCAACCGTGCAATCTATCGTCACGAATAAAATGATAAAAATTAAGCAATCACACAAAATAGAGCACTCAAACTACTACCAAAAATGTCCACCTACTCTGATAAATACTAAAAGTCATACTAAAAATATTCTCTTAGGGTTTTGTTGTGAAAAAGATTTTGGAAATTAAATAACAGAGGCAAAAAGGTGCCAATATATAGGTTTTAGAATAACACAGTACTAAAAACATTTTGAAACATTTTTACAAATGGCACTATTAAATTCAAGGGATTATTTTATGAATTTAGGTGGAAGAAATATTGGCATTGGGTAAATATTTCACGCTGTGGGATTTTTGGAATTTGCAGAAAAAATAAAAAGGGAAAAGGAATGGGCACAGTGCCCTGGCCGGAGGAGGCCAGCAACTGGGCCGGAGGAGGCCAACCAGCCCAGGCGAACCGGCACGCGCGCGCGTGTTCAAACCTGATGGCTAGGCCCAGACAGCCAGCAACAGAGAGAGAAGGGGAGGGAGGTGAGGATGATAGGCGGGCCTCGCCTGTCATCTCCAACCTCGCGATAGGGTGGTCGGCGTGCTCACCGGTGATGATGCAGGGCACGGTGACGATAGGCGAAGGCGGGGATGAGCTCAGCGTTGACCCACCGGTCCTCTGGAGGTGGAACGGAGGCCCGAGGTGGCCGGAGTCGCCGGCGACGAGCCCTTGTGGAAGAGGGCGCTCCGGGAGAGGTCATCGGAGCCGTCCCATGTTGTAAAAAGGACGGGAGGAAGAGGGGGAAGCATCATTGCGTCGAGGGAGGACCAATGCGAGAAGAATGGGGGCCGGAGGGGCTCTTTACCCGGAGATCGACGATGAGATTGCCATGGCGGTCCTCGGCCCGATTGCGAGCTCAGGAGCTATGGGAGGTCCTCGCAGCGCACAGGGGGGCTATAGGGGAGAGGAGGGAGAGCAGAGGGGAGAGAGGGGCTCGGGAGGCCCTTTTTATAGAGGGGGCACGAGTCCACCGAACGTTGTGCGCCGACGAGCTCGTGGCCGAGGGCAGAGGGCACGCGGGGAGACGGGGCGAGTCTGGGGCATTCCTGGGGTGGGTCTAGGCCAGAGGGAAGGAGGAGAGAGGGAGAGATGCCCGCGCGTGTGAGATCCCCAGTTGGCCGAACCGGGCGGCCGCGACGCGTGCGAGAGGAGGTCGGAGGAGGGAGAGAGAGGAGGGGCCGACAGGGGTGGCGTGGCGCGGACGCCGAGGGGGACCAAGTGGCGCAAGGGGGAGGCCCGAGGCTGCCGGCGCCATGCAGTGGCCAGTGGATACAGTGCCAGTCGGCACTGTAGCGCACTCCAGAGAGCGCGTTTGGCATGCCATGGCATGCCAACGGTGTCTTCTGTGTGGCCGGCTATGCCTAGGGGGGTCTAGGGGGTTAACAATTAGGGAATAGGCCATTGGATGCTCTGGTTTCCTTAGGAGAGAAGGAAGGCTGAGGGAGAGGGAGGAAAATTACTGTCCAGAGGGAAAATGGGGATTTTACCCCACTTACCCATGGAGTTTTGGCCAGGGAGAGATGCTAGAGGTAGCTAGTAACCCAGATGGGTTGTGGTAAAAAGCTGGGGCCAAGGGTAAAAGGATAAGAGGTGAAAATGTTGGTTTTACGAAATAACCAGAAGGTGTTTGATGAGGTTTTGGGCAAGAAAGAATTACAAGCTTACTGAGATTTTTACCAGGGTCAAAGTCTAGGTGAAAGAGAGATGCTCCACCAAATTTGATCTCAAGGAGAAAAGGTTGATAATGGAAATTTGGTGAACCCTAGAAATTGGCACAAACTAATTTTTGTAGATCCAATGGTGCTAGGATTTAACCCTTGTTGCACCACTTAGTGTATCATCACTATTTGGCTATTAGAGCATGCCCACAAAGTTTGAGGCCAAGGGGAGACACTTCACAATGTAAAGTTGCTCAAATTTGATTCTGGAGAGGAATGGTTTTGGGATGATTTGATGGACCAAACCAACTTGGATTGGGATGCAACTTTGCAAGATCATCACCCATGATAGTGTTGACTTTCTAGAATTTTCCTGGAATTTATTGAGAATATTGCTTATAGAAATATTAACTTCGCCTATGTTGTCTCAACATAGCCGGTCCCAAGCCCGGGTAAAGGAGGAGGGTTGTGATAGGCTTGGAGAGCCAACGTGAAAACCCAGCCACTCTTATGGAGATGAAACCCAAAAGATTTTCGTTGGGGCGTAACCCTCTCAGCGACCCGCCACATCGGAACCCGGGTGTGGTGGAAAATGGGCAAGGGCCGGGCCGTCACCCCCCAGGTGGCGCGCCGTATCGTGATCTGGATACGGTCGCAAGTGAGCGAGGATCGGGTCATCGCATCCTTAGTGGCGTGCTACATCGGCGCCCGAGTGTAGTGGAAAATGAGCGAGGGTCTTCGCATTTGACTCGACGAGTGCGAAGGGTAAGGAAGCTAGCCGAGCCTAGGAGGATTCGATTAGGTAGCTGGAACGTAGGGTCTCTGACAGGTAAGCTTCGGGAGGTAGTTGATTCAGCGGTGAGGAGAGGCATTGGTATCCTTTGCGTCCAAGAGACCAAATGGAGGGGACAGAAGGCGAAGGAGGTGGAGGGTACCGGCTTCAAGCTGTGGTACACGGGGACGGTTGCAAACAGAAATGGAGTAGGCATATTGATCAGCAAGAGCCTCAAGGATGGAGTGGTAGACGTCAAGAGACGTGGGGACCGGATTATCCTGGTCAAGCTGGTAGTTGGGGACTTAGTCCTCAACGTTATCAGCGCTTATGCCCCACAAGTAGGCCACAATGAGAACACCAAGAGGGAGTTCTGGGAAGGCCTGGAGGACTTGGTTAGGAGTGTACCGATCAGCGAGAGGCTCTTCATAGGAGGAGACCTCAATGGCCACGTGGGCACAGCTAACACATGTTTTGAAGGGGTGCATGGGGGATTTGGCTATGGCATCAGGAATCAAGAAGTAGAAGATGTCTTAAGCTTTGCGTTAGCCTATGACATGATCGTAGCTAACACCTTCTTTAAGAAGAGAGAATCACATCTAGTGACTTACAGTAGTGGGCAGCACTCTAGCCAGATTGATTTCATCCTCTTGAGAAGAGAAGACAGGCGTGCATGCCTAGACTGTAAGGTGATACCTGGAGAGAGTGTTGTCCCCCAGCATAAGCTTGTGGTTGCTGACCTCCGTTTCGGATTCGTGTCCAGCGGGACAAGCGTGCCAAAGTCGCTAGAACGAAGTGGTGGAAGCTCAAGGGGGAGGTAGCTCAGGTGTTCAAGGAGAGGGTCATTAAGGAGGGCCCTTGGGAGGAAGGAGGTGATGCAGACAACATGTGGATGAAGATGGCGACTTGCATTCGTAAGGTGGCCTCAGAGGAGTTTGGAGTGTCCAGGGGAAGTAGAAGAGAAGCTAAAGATACCTGGTGGTGGAATGATGTTGTCCAGAAGGCAATCAAGGAGAAGAAAGATTGTTTCAGACGCCTATATCTGGATAGGAATGCAGACAACATAGAGAAGTACCAGATGGCAAAGAAGGCCGCAAAGCGAGCTGTGAGTGAAGCAAGGGGTCGGGCGTATGAGGACCTCTACCAAAGGTTAGACACGAAGGAAGGCGAAAGGGACATCTATAAGATGGCCAAGAGCCGAGAGAGGAAGACGAGGGATGTTGACCAAATCAAGTGCATCAAGGACGAAGCAGATCAACTCCTGTTTAAGAACGAGGAGATTAAGCATAGATGGCGGGAGTACTTTGACAAGTTGTTCAATGGGGAGAGTGAGAGCTCTACCATTGATCTGGATGACTCCTTTGATGATACTAGCAGGCGTTTTGTGAGGCGAATCCAGGAGTCGGAGGTCAAGGAGGCTTTAAAGAGGATGAAAGGAGGTAAGGCGATGGGCCCCGATTGTATCCCCATTGAGGTGTGGAGAGGCCTCGGGGACATAGCGATAGTATGGCTAACCAAACTTTTCAACCTCATTTTTCGGGCAAACAAGATGCCAGAAGAATGGAGACGAAGTATATTAGTACCAATCTTCAAGAACAAGGGGAATGTTCAGAGTTGTACTAATTACCGTGGAATTAAGCTGATGAGCCATACAATGAAGCTATGGGAGAGAGTCATTGAGCACCGTGTAAGAAGATTGACAAGCGTGACCAAAAATCAGTTTGGTTTCATGCCTGGGAGATCGACCATGGAAGCCATTTTCTTGGTACGACAACTTATGGAGAGATATAGGGAGCAAAAGAAGGACCTGCATATGGTGTTCATTGACTTGGAGAAGGCCTATGATAAGATTCCGCGGAATGTTATGTGGTGGGCCTTGGAGAAACACAAAGTCCCAACAAAGTACATTACCCTCATCAAGGACATGTATGATAATGTTGTGACAAGTGTTCGAACAAGTGAGGGCGACACTAACGACTTCCCAATTAAGATAGGACTGCATCAAGGGTCAGCTTTGAGCCCTTACCTTTTTGCCTTGGTGATGGATGAGGTCACAAGGGATATACAAGGAGATATCCCATGGTGTATGCTCTTTGCGGACGATGTGGTGCTAGTCGATGAGAGCCGGACGGGGGTTAACAGGAAGTTGGAGTTGTGGAGGCAAACCTTGGAATCGAAAGGTTTTAGACTTAGTAGGACTAAAACCGAGTACATGAGGTGCGCTTTCAGTACTACTAGGAACGAGGAGGGGGAGGATGTTAGCCTTGATGGGCAAGTGGTGCCTCAGAAGGACACCTTTCGATATTTGGGGTCAATGTTGCAGAAGGATGGGGATATCGATGAAGATGTGAACCATCGAATTAAAGCCGGATGGATGAAGTGGCGCCAAGCTTCTGGCATTCGTTGTGACAAGAGGGTGCCACAAAAGCTAAAAGGCAAGTTCTATAGGACGGCAGTTCGACCCGCAATGTTGTATGGCGCTGAGTGTTGGCCGACTAAAAGGCGACATGTGCAACAGTTAGGTGTGGCGGAGATGCGCATGTTGAGATGGATGTGTGGTCACACAAGGAAGGACCGCATCCAGAATGATGATATACGGGATAAAGTTGGGGTAGCGCCAATTGAAGAGAAGCTTGTCCAACATCGTCTGAGATGGTTTGGGCATATTCAGCGCAGGCCTCCAGAAGCCCCAGTGCACAGCGGACGGCTTAAGCATGCTGATAATGTCAAAAGAGGCCGGGGTAGACCGAACTTGACACGGGAAGAGTCTGTAAAGAGAGATCTGAAGGACTGGAGCATCACCAAAGAACTAGCCATGGACAGGGGTGCGCGGAAGCTTGCTATCCATGTGCCAGAACCATGAGTTGGTCGCGGGATCTTATGGGTTTCACCTCTAGCCTACCCCAACTTGTTTGGGACTAAAGGCTTTGTTGTTGTTGTTGTTGTTGTTGTTGTTATTGCTTATAGAAATATTCCAAAAGTTTGATCTGAACAGAAAGGGTTTTGAGGGCTTTTGCCTATGATCTGATCATGCCCTTGTGTTGAAACTCATATATATGGAAAATATATATCCACTGAGTTTCTCTAAATTTTCCCAAATATTTTCAAAGCATTTAAATAATTTTTCCCTAGGAAAAACCATTTTTGGACTTAAGAAAAGCCTCCAAATAAAATGTGAAAATAATCTTTAAAAATAAAATTTGGTGGTTTTGAGAAGTCATAAATATAGTAGGTTTGAAATAAAGCCTTTTGGAAAGAAGGGTCCAACTGATTTGAGGACTTGCAGTGCAAACCTCATTTCAGGGGGGTTTGGAAACTTAAATTAAATAAATCATTTTTGATTAGAACTAAATTTGATAAAAATAGTTTTGGGCACTAATCACATGGCATGATCATTGGACAAGGGTTTTGGATCAAGTAAGATGATTATGAAGTGGAGTAGAACCTAGTAGTGCCATAAAACACAATCCACAAGCAAGCAATCAACATAGCAAGCAAGCACAAACACATAGAAAAAGTTTTAGTTGGCTCCAAATTTTATAAACCCAATCATAAAAATGTGCTATAAACACAGGGTGTGACAGACTATCATGCCATGATAACTTCAGTCGGAAACTCTCTTGTAGTCATTAAGTCCTCCGATATAGTTTTCTTAGTTAGGGTATGTAGGTCAGGCATAGGACCCTACCCTAGGTCCTCATCACCTATGAAGAAGATGAACCCCTCTATGATTGTGTTAGATTGGATCTCGAGATTCTGGAACTTGCGGAGGTTGGAATTGTGTTTCGTCGACTCCCCTATGGTTTTTGGATTGTCATGGAATTTGTAGGCTCGATAGTCGGTTGACGGGTTGCCCGAGGGGCCCACTCTCCACCAGGCCGCACCAGGGGCATCTGGCGTGCCCTAGTGGAGGGTGGCCACCCTCGGCCCCCTATTCTGGTGTTCTTTGGTCCATCTTCCTTCTTATGGTCCAAAAAATCCACAAAAATTCCCACGGTGTTTGGGCTCCATTTGGTACTGATATTCTGCAAAGTAAAAAAACAAGCAAAAAAGAGCAACTGGCATTTGGCACTATGTCAATAGGTTAGTCCCAAAAATGATATAAACTTGCTATAAAATGATCGTAAAACATCCAAGATTGATAATATAACAACATGGAACAAGCAAAAATTATAGATACGTTCGAGACGTACCACACCCGTGCACTCACCTACAACCATCCCCGTGCCCGCGCCAATAATCATCCCCATGGCATTGACGGGTTGGTTGTCAAGCATCATCACAACGCAAGAAACCACGGGCATGAGCGAGGTCCCAACGGACCCGTGCGACCTCGTGTATGTGCAAGCGCCGGCACCTCCTTCCATGCATATGCTCGTGCACGCCCCTACACCCGCCTATCAGTCCTTGTTCACGTGACTGCATGCACCGCACATGTGCTATTGCACACGCGTGCACCCACCGCGCTCGTGCCTACATCCTCGACTACATGGGACACACCGGCATCGACTGCTTCCTCACAGCACTCCTAGTCGTCACCCATCCATAGCACGACGACTGGCTCTTTTATTGGGAAGTCCATAATATTTTGGTCTTGTTTGAAGACTTGAACAACAGCGTCCTGGAGGATGACCTTGTCGGCGCCGAACGCCGGTGCCACCGCCACTGCAATTTGTTTTCTTTATGTTGTATGTCAATCATATGAAGATAAAGTCATAGTTTGACTGAATGAAATCTATCCGCTAAATGGACATAGTAATCAAAGTAAATAAGAAACATCAATGTTTCTCTCAATAAACACTCATCGCAAATATTTAAAATTCAATAACCCTATGCATATCGACAACAATGCTTCCTTCGCTAGTAAGCCAAGTGAAAAATTGGCATGAAGGATTGGTGCACCACAGAATCACAAATGGTTCTGTATAATGAAATATGTGCTTACTACATAAAATAGGGTAAGATTTGCATCCGTCATATTGGGTAAATTTCCATCTGTCAAATTGGAAACATTGCGATATGTTAATCTAGTAACATTGACATTTGTCAACATTGTAAGAGTGTTATTTGTAAAATTTTGCACGAATAACAAGACTAGCACGATTTAATTTTTGAATGGAAATACACTAAACATAGATTTCATTCATAGATTAAGTAGTCGTTTTTATAGAAAACAGTTCAACTAATTAGCTGAACCAAATAAACTTTTCCCAATTGTTGGCAACCAGGTACTGAAATAGCTAGTTCAACTATCTATAGTAGCTAATTTGAAGTACGTGGTACAGTTCAACCATATCTATAGTTAGATGAACTAAACAAAATAGCCTCTAAATACTACTACAAAGGGGCTTTGTTCTACTTCCAGCAGCCTCTCCTCTGTCGAGCACTATAAGATCGAAAGTAGGTCTAGAGAGGGGTGATTAGACTACTTGACCAAATAAATATTCTACATTTTCCCAATTTTAAGTGTTGGCAGATTTTAGCATAGATAGCAAGTCAAGCACACCCTACACATGCATGTCTATGAGTATAGCAGCGGAAAGTAAAGACACGCATGAATAGAAAGGAATGGTGGGAAGATCAAACACAATTTGGAGACACGAAGATTTTTCCCGTGGTTCCAATAGGTGGTGCTATCGTGCGTCCATGTTTATGGAATCTTCAACCCACGGAGGGTAACGGTCGCGAGAGTCCACGGAGGGCTCTACCCACGGAGGGTTCCATGAAGAAGCAACCTTGACTATACCATGATGGCCTATGTCCACGAGGGACTAGCCTAACTCGGGGTAGATCTGCACGAAGTAGGCAATCTACTTGCCCTTACAAACTTATTGTTTCACTCAACAACATGAAGTAGGAGACTCCCAAGTGACACCTAAACAATCTAGGAGGCACCACCGTCCAAAAGGTAATAGGCTTGAAAATGTCGATGAACTCCTCACTCTTGTGCTTCAAGATGATAGACTCCTCAACACTCAATCACTCTCTCACAGATTTGGCTTCGGTGGAAGAGATTGATTGGGTGGAAAGCAACTTGGGGAGGCTAGAGATCAAGATTCATATGGTTGGAATGGAATGGCATGATCTCAACACATGAGTAGGTGGCTCTCTCTCAGAAAATCTGATGGGATAAGTGGGGATCTGTTCTGAGTGCTTCTCTTGCGACTGAGTGGTGGTGGAGAGGTATATATAGGCATCTACAAAAATCCAAGCGTTACACCTAAAGTGACCAACTCGGTGACACTGATGTGTGGATCTTGGTGTTACCGAGTTGCTCCAATGGTAGCAACTTTTGAATTTCGGTGAGACCGATATAGGAATCTCGGCGGTACCGATCAGGTGTCGAACGGTCACAATCCAAATCTCGATAATGCCGATGCAAAAACTCGGAGCTTCCGATTTTGTGAATCGAGGATTCAGAAAGTTGGCAAGCTGAACTCGGTGGCACCAAAGTGGTATCGGTTGCACCGATGTGCTAGGGTTTGGCAGGGTTTTGGGAATCGGTGGGACCGAGTGGAAAGCATTGGTTGCACCGATTTGACTGGTAGGGTTCTATATAGCGTTTGTGGGTCTTTTTGGTGACTATCACTTGTGCACGTGGAGCATCTTGTTCACCAACAGTACCTTACCCCCTTTTAATAGTATTGACTTTTCCTATGGACTCAAAGTGATTTCTCACAAAGTAAAATGTAGTGTCCTATTTGCTTGAAGCTTTTGCCAATCAAAATCCTTGCATCTAGGGGTTTCTCCACAATCCTTTTCGCAACCCATCATTGAACTTTTCCTGAAATATGCTTAGTGGAAATATTAGTTCAATGATATATATGTTTTTATTAATTACCAAACCCACCAAGGGAGCAAATGTGCTTTCAAGCACGCTCAGTAAAAGGCGGAGGAGGAGGAGCCTACCACGAGCTGGTGGAGTCGAATTTGTCACATGCCGATGCTGCCCTCTGCCGCTCCAAACGTGCCTCTTCGAAGCAACGGGACTTGGAGTAGATCTCCACATTCCGTGCCACCGCTTCAGTTTCTCTTTATGCCATGATGTCGGTGAGCTTCTTTGTGTGTGATCTGGCGCTCCTCCTCCTTCTCTAGGAAGTTAATGTAGCGCGCAAGGTCTCTGACTCATAACTCGGGTGGTGGGCCTTTAATGGCCTCCGCCTCCCACATTTGGGTGGTGGTAGAGGAGCGGGTGATCGATGGCACCAGTGCCTTACAGCGGGGTTGCAGCCAAGTAGGACGGTGGTGTGGTGGCGACAAAGGCACCCGCTTGTAGGATGGCCGCCGGCGGCCGCTGATTGTAGCTACCTTGGGGCAGTAGTGATGGAGCGTGTGGTGAGTGGCGTGTGCACACCCACCAGGGCCACCACACGCACTACACACTTCATAGCACTGCCGCGCCGAGGCAGTGAAGCCTCCTAGATGGACCTATTCTCTGGAAGAGTGGTTGGGAAACGATGATGATAGGCCTATCCCATTGGCCATTAGGGAACAAGCAAGGTAGATAAGCTATAGGCAAGGCGGGAATAATGCGATGTGGAGTCTCTGGACGTGGGGGTTTATATAGTAGGCTGACAAGCATTTGGATTTTGGCGGATTTCTCCAAGCTGGGCAGGAAGCTTGCGCAGTTGTGTGCGGGAACCTGCACAGTTGCGACCGCAAACGGGTTCACCGACGCATCTTCAAGCCAACATGTGGCCAAACAAAATGCATGTGTGGTGCTGAAGCAGGCACTAGAATCCTCGAGCGGCAACGTAGTGACCAGATGGGACAAAGGATACTTTGGGTGATCTTGAGGTTGAGGTTTTCCATCGTAGCTTGTGGCTAGTTTGTGATGGATGAGTTGGAGCACCCCTGCTGGGTTATATCTTTCGGAAAGCCATGCCCGTAATAATGTGGCAACTTGGAAATAGTTTAACACACTATTATAGAAAAGTTGAAGTAATCTCAAATAAAATACACCAACCACGTGTGTAACCATGACCGTCTCTTCTTGCGAGGTTTGAGCCAAGAAGGAGACATGGTGGGGTTATGATAACACGTAAGTAGGTGTTCAGGATCACTTCTTGATCATTATTTTTGCACATCTGTTTATACATAGAACTGTCTTATTATTCTTGTACTCGTTAGTTAGCCACATATAAATGCTTAGTGCATGCTTCAGCATCACCACTTAATAAATCCATACCCATTAAGCTTTGCTAGTCTTGATACAATTAGAAATCAGAATACTGAGTCCCCGTGGCTCACAGATTACTACAACAACAGATGCAAGTACAGTTAAAGAGATGCTTTGACATGAGAGTGATGCTTGTTCTATTTGGAGTTTCTTATTCATCATCGTCAATCATAGGATATGTTCCATGTCAGCGGCCTAGAATAGCAGGGTGGACGTCATCTCTTTTTTGTTTGTGTTTCATTCATAGTCGGATCTTGCTCTTATGTATGGTGATTGGATGTATTGTTGTATTGATGTTGTTAGTACATCTAGTGCCACATAGTGGTTTTGGTGTATTGAAGACTTATAGGTTAAGGGACTAATGTGTTTGTGAGTGTACATAGGTGATATAAGTCGATAAGAGTTTTACATATTCAAAGAATATCGACTCCTAAAAATGAATGTCTTCAGCTGAAGACTTTGGTATTTCCCTAAAGACTTTGAAGCTAAAGAATACGATGCACTACTGCAGGATGGTCCAAAGACGACACATCAATCAGAGACCCTTCGACGAAACTGTGTGCGATCCATCAATCACAAACGGTATAGTTCAAGCTCTGCCGCCAATGACGAAAACCGTGCGTGATGAAGGAACGAGCAAATACGGTTCAAAAAATAGTTGCGTGTGTGATGCATTGCATACAATTTGTTCTTATGAATTGTTTGTGATTATGGAAGATAATAGAAACGGTTAACAAACTATATATGTGTGCATAGTGCAGCATACAGTTCACTCGGACAAACTGTTTGCGTTGATCCATCAGAAAATAAATGAGTTAGCCTAAGAAGGCGTGGGTGATACCTAGCAAACAATTCATTCATCAGAATTGTGTGTGAACACCAATAATAATCCAAACGATTCATCCTGACAACCGTGTGTCTTGTGGGTACCCAACAAGCAGTTCATTCATTAGACATGTGTGGGAAGACCAATAATAACCCAAACGATTCATCCTGACAACCTGTGTGTGTTGTGGCACACGATTGCTACTAATAATCGTATGAGATGTGATTTGCTCTATTTGAACAACATCTATATGCTCTGTCTACAGAACACCAACCTTATTGTTGCATAACCAACTTGAACATACAGTTACATAAGTGGCTACACAAGACATGTACATTCCTCAATATAAATTTACAAGAATTAGATGATCACCAAATCATACTCTTATTCTAACGATGGTTGCCGAAACTGCTCTGCTTGTGGCTATCCCTCGCCGTCTGCAGGAAGAAGGCACTTCCTCATGTCAACGATCCTCATGTACATCTCGTAGCTGGTGTATGCGTCCTTGGCCGCGTACTTGATGTGTTCTTCATCCAGTTCGTTCACCCAGGCCGTGTGCCAGGCAGTCTTCTCCTTGTGGCACTCAGCCTTCATGTCTCTATAGTAGGGGTCGATGATGGTCGCGCAAGTTTAACCAGGGAGTCCTTTTGCTACTTCTTCTAACCGCCCTAGACCATGTACTGACCTTGGATGTTGACAAGCTTCTGGCAACAAAAGCCTGAAGTCTTGGGCACCTTTAGATCGTTGGTGGTGTCCACCATTGCGAACCTGTAGTTCGGGTTGTTGACAAACCTGGCGAAACGCTCGCAAGGCCTTGTCGCCAGGCAGTAGTAGTGGACGAGCATGTGATGGAGAACACACAACTAGGCGGCAGCAACCTTCTGATCATGCTCGACACGATCGCCGGTGTACTCGAGGTTAAAGCCGACCACTTTGTACTTGTCATCCTCACCAAGCAGCTTCCCCAATGTGTTGAGGAGTTCACCACCATGACTGGGTTGTTGGTGTACACCACCGAGTTGTCTGTCTTCCTGATGGGTGTGTCCACTTTGACAATAGTGGCAAACTTCCGCTCAGCGTCGGCAGCCGCCATTGGATCCGCATGGGAAGGTTGAAACGATGAAGAGATGTGCATTTTCTCTCTCTTATTTGCCATCGTGGGTGTGCTTCTTGGTTTGTGTGGCGCGATCGGAAGCTGGAAGAGACAAAGGTAAATGGTTGCATCAACTGCATGGCAGTTTTTGTAGTGCTTAACTGCATGATGGCGCCGGGAGCAGCGCAACCGCTTCCATATGGCTCCCTGAACGTGGCTGATCATTCGCGCATGGATGCCAGCAGAGTGGGCATGCATAGACGTGAGCAGAACGTGCTGAGGCTACATCAACTGCCTCATGCATATATTCATTCGTGACAGTGCGTACAGAATGATCGTTTGCTTTGTAATAAAACACAAACGGTTTACTTATTATTAATCGTCTGCGTACTTGTCATTCCTCCCACCTCCGTCCCGTCTTGTCACCCCGTTGCCACACGAGGATTCCACTGCACGCTTCGGGAGCACGCAAGTTTCCCGCCCGACACGCCGAAATGCCCTAAACACCCAATGCTTCGGGAGCGCACAATGTTTCTTTTGGGCTTCTCGTTCCCACGCAACCGCGTAGGAACGCGCGCATGCTTCCCTCCCAGCTCGCCTTGGCCGCCTACTCTATAAACCCTCACAGTTGGCCTCTCCACATCACATTCATCCCCTCCATGCCCGTAGCTTCCCAGGTTTGCTTCTCCCCCAATCGCCAATGGCACCTATACGTCGTCATCGCTCCGCCACTCCGCCAGAGGGAAGCTCTAGCTACGAGCCTGCACCACGTCGGCGGCACAGTACCCGGAAGCGTGTAGTACGTGTGGCGTCCTTGTTGGATGTGCGCACGACACCCACCACATGCTCCTCCACATTTTCCTAAAGGTAGCTGCTGCTGGTGACCGCCGTCGCCCCCACCCCATTGTCAGACGCCATTTTCTCCACCCCACCAGTTGCCTCCTTGGCTGCTACCACACCATCGTCTGCCTTGGCAGCCACCCCACTGTCAGCCGTCGGGGCCATCACCCGCTCTGCCACCACGGCCCGAAGGCAGGAGGAGGAGGCTGCTGCCGAAGCATAGCTGCTCGGCTTTTGCGTTAGCGGCCTAGAACGCTACATCAACTTCCTACATGAGAGGAGGAGCGTTAGGTCGAGACCGCAAAGAGGCTCACTGCCGCCCTGCCCGCAGCAGACACTGTAGCTATGGCACGAACTGAGGAGATCTATGCTGAGTCCTGTCGCTTCGAGGAGGCGCATCAGGAGCGGCGGAGGGCAAGAACAGCAGTCGGCGAATTCGACTTCATCAGCTCGTCGGTAGGCTTCTCCTCATCTGCCTCTTACTGAATGCACTCGGCAGAGGAGAAGGCTGCTGGCAGTAGCACGAAGCCCCCTGGAGTACTATTTATGGGCTATTTTGTTCAGTTCATCTAACTATAGATATGGTTGAACTATACCACGTACTTTCAATTAGCTAGTATATATAGTTGAACTAGCTATTTGAGTATGTGGTTGGCAACAAATGGGGAAAAGTTTGTTCGATTCAGCTATCGAGTTGAACTATTTTGTACAAAGACCAATGCTTGATCGATGAGTGAAATCTATGTTTACTGAATTTTAGTTGCAAAATTGCACCATAATAGTGATTTTGTTCCTACAAAATTGGACAAATCTCAGTGTTTCCAATTTGACAAATGAAAATTCACCCAATATGACAAATTCGACTCTTACCTGACTCTTGCTGCCGATGCATCAGTCGGTGCTTACATGGGGTGCTTAGTGTATTAAATGTCTTAGCAACTGAAGTCCACAATGCATTGTTGCAAACGTCCCTGCATTTAATGATTTAGCAACTAAACTCTTGCAAGCATTGGTGAGTTTCCTTCATTTAAGTGTTCTGCCAAGATTCATGCGCTTGGCATTGTTTCTTCATGTGGTCACCAAACTCATATCTCTCCTTAATTACCTTCCCACATGAGATTTTTTGCATACATGGCAACCTCAGCAGTTAGCACCAGTAGAAGTTGTAGCCTTTGGAAGGGCACACGGGTCATCATTCACCATCGTTTGCAATGACGCAATGAAAAAATTCCTTCGCACCGGTTTTTCCCTTGGCTTAGTAAGGAAGTAACAATTGTCCTTGGTTTGCATAAGGGTATTTAGTCTGAAACGTCTTTGACGACTGGCAAAGGACACGCCACCCCAATGAGCATGCGCAGGACTCTACTCGCACGCCACCCATCTACTCAAAAACATGTCCGCACGCTACCTCCTTGCCAATACAGACAGCGACATGTGGCCCGCACGTAAATGGTTTGTAGGACGTCTACGAATTATAAATAATATGCCCGTTTGCGATGTTAACGTGACAGATTTTTGTTCCAAAATTCCTTTGTTGGCTATTAATAATGCTTGCTCTTTCTCTCAAAGTGGACACTGAAAATACCACAACATATTTGTGCTTTATATGATGAGGCCCTACCCAACATAGACCTTGTGACACAATTCATATTTGAATTATGTACACTAAATGCCATAAAACCCAATTGATGTATAAAAAAGCCATACGAACCGTTAATAATTTCATATGTTTGTAGTACACGCCTATTGCTTTATGTTGTTTCTAGGGAAAAATCAAGGAAAGAAGAGGTATCAGATGTCGTTTTTCACCCGCAGATGTGGCATGCATATGTTCCCTAACGGAACCACTGGACATAGCTTATTCTGTGAGAACCTCATGTTTGTAAGAGGCTTGTGACAAAACATGTCCAACTTGGTGTTTTTTTACCACGACATATGTGTGCCTTAACATGACACAATCCCAAGTTTCATGAATTTGTGACAGAGTTTTGGAATTAAGAGATTTTGGAAACCAAGTTTCTCAATATTTGTTGTCGAGCAAACATGCTTAGATGTTTGAAATTCGTTCTCATTTCTTGCATGTGACCTAACACATGCATCCAAGGACGCATATATGATTTTTCAACCAGTTTTGTCCCCCGGGACCATGTGATTGTAGATCAAATTTGAATTATGCTTAGTTAAATAATGCACCGAAAACTCAATTAATGTATTTAAAAGACAGATGATCCCTTTATTTATTCATATTTCTGCACTTCGCACCTACATGTCTATGTTGTTTATATAAAGAAAATCAAAGAGAGAAGAGGCATCAGATGTCTTTTCACCCACGTATGTGGCATGCATATATAATGTTTCCTATCGAAACGACAAAGCTTCTTGTGAGGAGCTCCGATTGGTAAGGCGATTGCGCAAGAACATGTCCAATTTGGACAATTATTTTACCACGACATGTGTGTGCCCTTGTCACGACACCATGCCAAGTTTCATGAATTTTTACGAGTTTTGGATTTACGAGAATTTGAAAAACCAAGCATCTCAATGTTTGTAGCTGAGCTAACAGTCAACAAGATGTTAGAAATTCATTCCCATTTCTTGCGTTGGACCTAAACATGCATCTAGGGAAAGGCATATTTTTTCAACCTATTTTTCATGTGTTGGACCTTCTAATTGTAGTTCAAATTGGAATTATGCACATTAAACGACTAGAAAACTCAATTAATCTGTTAAACAAGTCTCATGAACCCTGGAAAAAGACACAGTTTAGCATGAATGTCAGAAAGTTGCTCTATGGACACTCCAGAAATAAATTTAAGGCCAGAAGAGACAACTGATGTTGTTTCGCAAACAAAATGTGATCTTCCACTATCAGAACACACGACTTTCATGAGAACCATCGGTTTGTAAGAGGCTTTGTGCCAAAACTTGTCCATAATTGGGCAATTTTTTTACCACAACACACACAACAGGGCTATTGATGGCACCATGCCCAAATTTCATGAATTTATGTCGATGTTCGCATTTACATGAATTTAAAAACTAAGTTTCTTGATGTTTGCAGTTGAGCCAATATGATGATATGTTTGAAATTCTTTCCCATTTATTGTGTGGGACCTAAACATGCAGCCAGGGAAAAGTATACGGTTTTTGACATATTTTCATGAGCTGGACCGTGCAGTGATTGTACTTCAAATTTGAATTATGCATATTGAATGTGTAAAAACTCAATTAATGTACTTAAACAGCCAAACAAACCCTGTAAGATTCCATTGTTTCGCACGACACATTTATGTTACTCTATGGAGACTGTAGAATCAAGACGAGAAGAGACATCGGGTGTTGTTTCGCACATAAAATGTGAACTCCCTACCGGAACCACATGACTTCTTGTGAGAATCTTTGTTTTGTAAGTGGCTTGTGCTAAAACTTATATCGAACTAGGCATTCTTTTTACCACAACACACATGCACCATGAAATGACACCATGCCAAGTTTCATGAATTTCTCGCGATATTTGGACTTACTGGACTTTGAAAACACGGCTTCTCAAAGTCTATAGCCGGGCCAAACTACCATGAGGTTTGGAATTCATTTAATTTCCATTTCTTGCATGGGACATAAACATGTATCAAGTGAAAAATAGTTGATTTTCAACCCATTCAGGTACACTATGGTATATGGATCTTCTGGAAGAAGAGCGGGAAATGGCTCTAATTCGGTCGACTGTGTATCACTAAGATTTGTGTCACTTCCATGCAAGGCATGTCAGGAGTCGATCATTCCACGAGGGTGATCTTGTGCTCCGAGTGGATCAACAGCGACCTCACAAGATCGCTCCAGCATGGGAAGGTCCTTTCATAGTAACCAAAGTGCTGTACAACGGAGCCTACCACCTCTACAATATCAAGAAGAAGATTGACGAGCCTCGCGCCTATAACGCAGATCTATTTCGACGTTTTTATACTTGAAGACAGAGTTGTTTTGATGTAATAAAAGTACTCCAGACCATGTCATTTATCAAAGTTATGACTCCCGTAGTCTTTTGCCGATTCTGGTCACACACTCCTTCATTCGAAAATACTCTGAGTGATGAGCGATCCTTTCACTCGGGCGCTTAGCTACGAACCAATTTTCACCTAAGTTAAAAACCATTCTGAGTGGATAACCATCCATTCACTCGGAAACTTAGGTGCGAACCAGTCTTCATCTAAGTTCAAAAACTACTCCGAGTGATGAGTGATCCTCTCACTCAGGGGCTTAGCTGCGAACTAGCTTTCGCCTAAGTTAAAAAAACCTTGTGAGTGGATATCATTCCATTCACTCAGAAACTTAGCTGCAAACCAGTCTTCGTCTAAGTTCAAAAACTACTCTGAGTGACGAGCGATCCTCTCACTCGGGGGCTTAGCTATGAACCAGATTTCCCCTAACTTGAAACAACCTTCCAAGTGGATAGCATTCCAGTCACTGTGAAACTTAGCTACGAACCAGTCTTCGTCTAAGTTAAAAAACTACTCCGAGTGACGAGCGATCCTCTCAATCGGGGGCTTAGCTACGAACCAGCTTTCACCTAAGTTAAAAAACACTTCAGTGTGGATAACATTCGATTCACTTAGAAACTTAGCTGCGAACCAGTCTTGTGACGAGCGATCCTGTCACTCAGGGGCTTAGCTGCAAACTAGCTTTTGCCTAAGTTAAAAAAAACTTGTGAGTGGATATCATTCCATTCACTCAGAAACTTAGCTTCGAACCAGTCTTCGTCTAAGTTCAAAAATTACTCCGAGTGACGAGCGATCCTCTCACTCGGGGGCTTAGCTGCGAACCAGCTTTCCCCTAACTTAAAACAACCTTCCAAGTGGATAGCATTCCAGTCACTCGGAAACTTAGCTATGAACCAGTCTTCGTCTGAGTTCAAAAACTACTCCGAGTGACGAGCGATCCTCTCACTCGGGGGCTTAGCCACGAACCAGATTTCGCCTAAGTTAAAAAACACTTCCGTGTGGATAACATTCCATTCACTTAGAAACTTAGCTGTGAACCAGTCTTCGTCTAAGTTCAAAAACTACTCCGAGTGACGAGCGATCCTGTCACTCGGGGGCTTAGCTGCGAACCAGCTTTTGCCTAAGTTAAAAAAACCTTCCAAGTGGATAGCATTGCATTCACTCGGAAACTTAGCTACGAATTAGTCTTCATCTAAGTCCCAAAACTTCTCCGAGTGACGAGCGATCCTCTCACGTGGGGGCTTAGCTATGAACCAGCTTTCGCCTAAGTTAAAAAAAACTTCCGAGTGGATAACATTCCATTCATTGGGAAACTTAGCTGCGAATCAGTCTTCATGTAAGTTCCAAAAAATTCTCCGAGTGACGAGCAATCATCTCACTCGAGGGCTTAGCTGTGAACTAGCTTTCGCCTAAGTTAAAAAAAAACTTCCGAGTGGATAGCATTCCATTCACTCGGAGACTTAGCTATGAATCAGTCTTCGTCTAAGTTTAAAAACTTCTTTGAGTGTGAGTGATCCTCCCACTCGGAGGATTAGCTGTGAATCAGCCTTCGCCTAGGGCTAATATTCTTCTGCATGTTGAACATCCATTCCATTCGGGAGCAAAGCAAATTCAGCCAAACAAACGATTGAAAGCAAACTGCAGATAAATCCGAAGTCCCTAATGCAGATAAAAGTTGTTCGCGTAGACGAAAGTGCTCAGGCTTAAGGCCTCAATGAAGTTTTAAACGATTACATCACCACTCGGCATACCGAGGCAAATAAAGTTTTAAGTGCGATCAATGTTTTATCAAGCACCTGCGGGACTCGCGGGCTCGACAAAGGTGTCCAGATCAATCCCGTCAGCGATCCGAGTGGCCGCGTCGATGAAGGTCTCCACGAAGTCCTCGAATTGAAGTTTCTTCGTGTTGATCACCTGGAGAGCCTTTATCTTGTCCTCCTTTGCCTCCTTGCAATGGACTCTGACGAGTGAAAGCGCCATGTCGGCTCCGCAACGAGCAGCAGATTTCTTCCATGCTTGCACTCGACTGGGAATCTCATTAAGGCGGGTCATCATTGACTCAAGGTCAGTCTGGAGGGTGTCTGCAGGCCACAGTTCCTTGTCAACCTTCTCCAGTGCAGCCCTCAGTCGAGTGATATACTTTTGAACACTCTTAGGATGGACATCGAGACGAAACATATTCATGGCCACTGCGTCCCCGACGGGCGACTTGGTAGGATCCAGATTTGGTTCAATCTCCTCGGTCTCCGTTTCAACGTCTTGGAAGAATTCTATATGAAGAGGGAATGAAACGATAGTCATGCTTCTGTCTTATGGAAATTAAGGAAGTTCACTCGGTGAAAGAAAGTTATCGTCGAGCATGTTGAACATCTTCTTCGCAAAGTCCCCCAAGTACTTCTCTAGACCTTTGCTCCTCTTGTTCAGTTGTTCGGTCTTCTTCATCCAGTCAGCATGTTCCTGCCTGAGTTTCACGTTCTCTTCTTCTAGCTTCTTAGTTGCTGCAAGTTTCTTCTCGACAGCCTTAGTTTTCTCCCTTGCCTCCTTTTGAGCATCAATGAGTGCCTTGTGAGGGAGTCTTGGATTAAGGGGTCCTCGGGAGGCCGACCTATCTCTTATGGGATGGATTGTATGGGCCTCCTCCGAACATTGGATCGATCAAAGGCCATATCTCCAGGAAGGAAGCTTTGGGAATTGTGGCTTGTCCTCCACATTTAATGTAGAGAATAGGCATATTTATCTCTTCGGTGTGTCACCGACCATGTGTAAACCCTAGATACCCTCGGCCTCTATATAAGCAGGAGGGTTTTAGGCTGTAGGGAGAGGACAACTCATCTAGGGTCTAGCTCTTTGATCTCGAGGTAGATTGACTCTGTACCCCATACATCATCAATACAATCAAGCAGGACGTAGGGTATTACTCCAGAGGAGGGCCCGAACCTGGATAAAACCTTGTCCCCTTCGTCTCCTGTTACCATCGATTCTAGTCTCATAGCTCGGGACCCCCTACCCAAGATCAGCCGGTTTTGACACCGACATTGGTGCTTTCATTAAGAATTCCGCTATGAGCACCCAAGGAATCAATGTCTTGCCTTGTCATCAACGAGGCAGTCCGCAACATGGACACTTTTGTCCCCGGACAATTCTTCGCCTTTGGTAGCGTTGTGTTGCACGTCGACCAGACCGGCCATCTAGGCCGTGTCGAAAGCTTTGCTCGTGGTCAAGAGGTCAGATTCAGGAGCCTAGAGTTCTCTGTGGATCCTAGGGCCGACTTGTCACTAACGGGCTCGCATCCTTGCCTGCCACAGCTGAAGACTCTAAGGCTTTAACCTTGAGTTCCCTTTTCGGCCACGCTCATGGGGTTAACTCTGGTGTCGGCCCGACTCTTAGTCCGGATCCGGCCATAGTGCTAGAGGACCAGATACGTGTTCCTGCTGAACACTCCACTCAGCTGGACACGTTAGGGATTAACTCCGATAGCTCCGCGCAGTTTGACCATATTGGGCTCTCGACAGTGAACGAGGCCCTAGATCGGATCTCGTCGATGAAAATTACCAACAATCCTACCCCGATCTGTGCGCAGATCGGCCATAAAGCGTGCCAGGACGACTTGTTCGACCTACCCACCACCCACTTCATAGACATAGTCGAGGACGTAACCGACATCTTGGACTATGCCTCCGACGAGACAAAATATATGGATGAAGAGGATTGCGCCCCGACCTCCATCAATACTAGGCGATGGGCTGGCACCTCCACATACGACGTGTACATGGTAGACACCCCTGCCACTAATGGCTGCAAAACGCCTAATAACGATGGCGACAAGTCGGGCAACGCACCGTCAAGCCGCCGGAAACCGCATAGGCGGTCAAAAGGTAAAAAGGGAAGGAAAGATATTATCAGCACCGGGGACGGAGATAACCCCGAAGACCGTGGCGATCCTGATGTCCCCGAACACCCGTTAGAGGGTTAGGAAAATCCTGAAGACCAGAGCAACCCCGATGACTTCAACGATTCCGAGGATGACAACTACCTCCCTCCCGTCGAGGAGGAGGACATCCCGGAAGCCGATGACCTATACATTCCTGATAACCCGGAAGATCAGGAACTGTTCAGACAACAACTCATAGCAATGGCCCACGGCCTGAAAGCGAAGGAACGACAACATAAAGCTGAACAAGATGACCTGAACGATCGATGGACAAGAGTCCTCTCAGCTGAAAAAGGGTACGACACCGGTCTTTCGAACCAACCTAAAAGCTACCTGCATAGAAGGCTACTGCCACAATTCGACGATAAATTTGCTGATACTCCGTCTCCCAAACATACCACATATGACAAGCTGGACCTCCCCCTCGCGGACGTGACAGGACGGTTAAGAACATCGGTTATAGACCGGCGATGCTCCGAAGACAGGGAAAGGAGACACTAGAGCCCAATGACAGGTCCGACCTGCGAGACGACCTAGACTATACAGTAGGTCATATAAGATCCATCTATGGATCCATAGGTTACTCACCCGATAGACGGGAAGGGTAGAGACCATGGCTTGACCGCAACAACAGAGGCTGGGAACGTAACCGAGTTAGGACAGACGCCGAATACAGGTGCAACATAGCTCGGGTTCGAGGCACTGCCGACCCTCTGTGCTTCACGCATGAGGTGATGTAGCATCAGTTACCAGAGGGGTTTAAACCCATGAACATAGAGCAGTACGACGAGACAACTGGCCCAACCGTATGGATTGAGGAGTTCATCCTCCATATCCACATGGCACGAGGAGATGATCTCGACGCCATAAAATATCTCCCCTTAAAACTCAAGGGGCCAGCTCGGCACTGGTTAAACAGCCTCCCCAAAAACTCCATTGGATGCTGGGAAGACCTGGAAGATGCATTCTGATCTAACTTCCAGGGCACCTATGTTTGGCCGTCGGATTCCTACGACGTAAACAACGTCGTTCAGAAGCCCGGAGAGTCTGCGCGACAATTCTGGAATCGGTTCTTAACCAAGAAGAACTAGATTGTCGACTTCCTGGACACTGAGGAAATAGCCTCTTTTCGGCATAATATTTGGGATGAATGGCTGGCTCGCCAGCTCGGCCAGGATAAACCTCGGACTATGTCCGCCCTTACATCCCTCATGACCCGCTTTTGCACAGGCGAAGATAATTGGCTAGAAAGACGCAGCCACAACTCAGAGGACCCTGGAACCTCTAAAGTTCGGGATGTCAATGGGAAACCAAAGCGTAACAAAAATAAGCACCGATAGAACAACAGTGATGCCGATGACACGGCCATTAACGCCGGCTTCCGCAACTCCCGACCAGGGCAGCGGAAGAAGCCTGTTAAAGGCAATCGCGACAGACCAACCTCGCTAGAGAAGATCATGGAAAGGCCTTGCCAAATCCATGGGACTCAATATAAGCCCGCTAATCACACACACTGTAACTGTTGGGTGTTGAAACAGGCAGGAAATCTTCCACCCCGGGATCAAGGCAAGAGCCCTAGCAGCAAGGATGAGAATGAGCCTCGGGGTCCAATTGGTGGCGGACAACAGAAATTCCCTCCAGAGGTAAAAACCGTAAACATGATATACGCCACCCATATACCCAAAAAGAAGAGGAAGCGTGCCCTTCATGAGGTCTACGCTGTAGAGCGTGTAGCCCCGAAGTATAACCCATGGTCGGCATATCCAATCACCTTTGATCGACGTGACCACCCGACCAGCATCCGTCATGTCGGCCGCTCATCCTAGACCCCATTATAGATGGGTATGACCTCACAAAAGTCCTAATGGACGGAGGAAGTAGCCTCAACCTGATTTACTCACACACGGTGAAGAAGATGGGCATTGATCCATCAAGGATCAAACCCAGTAACACTACCTTCAAAGGAGCGATTCCAGGTGTCAAGGCCCGGTGCACGGACTCCATCAGCCTAGAAGTAGTATCCGGCTTGGCCCATAACTTTAGAAGCGAAGAATTGATGTTTGACATTGTGCCCTTCGGCAGCGTCTATCATACCCTACTCGACCGGACAGCGTTCGCTCACTTCAACGCCGTCCCGCATTATGCGTACCTCAAGCTCAAGATGCCCAGCCTCAAGGGGGTCTGATGAGGACATCTCTACTCATGTTACACCCACAACCCCGACTTCTATACATACATGACCAATTACTAGAGCTCGCGCACATCAACTGAATTACCAGGTACTTTCGTTTCTTGGAAATCCTTCTAATGTTCATGAACATATGATGCTGCCTAAATTAGATACTTTTGTTTTACTTATGAATGAAGGACCTAGCATGGACAAGAAGGATGACCATTGGAGCGGGATCAAGCATGGAGGAGAAGGTGCATGCATGGGAAAGAACAATGGAGCTTCCAGTGATGATTTTCGCACATTGAAGCCACCATAATGGGAGCGGGAAGCCTTGGACGAAATATGCATGATGCCACTTTATAAAATTCGTCCATAGGCTAATATAGGTGCTACGCCACCTTAGTTTTGGGCCAGGCCCATGTAATTTTGAAATACCATATTATAGGTTGTTTTTAGAGTCCGTGTGTATGCGGAAACTGAGTTAGGGTCGGTTTTGGGACCCTCCTCCAAGGGGCCACGAAATTCCCCTCTATTCCCCCATATATACAGCCCTTAGGGCTTCGTTTTAGGTTTGAGTTTTGTTTAGTTAAAAGTTAGCCATTGCAACTTCGTGTACTTTGTTTGTGTCCAACAACTAGACTAAGACCGCTTTTGGAACCCCACCATTACCAATACTTCATCTATATTTGCAATATTCAGATTGCATTATCATATTCTTGCTTGTTCTTCGATTGCTTGCAGGAATAGATGGTCAGGTTGATTGTGCTCCGGTGTGGTCAATAACCTCTTAGAGATTGGTTTAGCAATTGCTAAGGCGCAACGTCATGCACGTTCGTAGTCGGATCGTCAAAGTCGTCTCCACCAAATCGATAGTTATCATCTCATCAAAAGACAGGGACAACTTTGCCTCTATCAAGTGGTATCAGATTTCCAGGTTGCTCGGTGAGATTTTACCAGTTTTTCGTAGTTTAGATCACATTTGTTCTTCATACCTATAGTCCAGGAAAAAGCCACAAAAAATTAGGGTTAGATCATCATATCCGAACCAAACTGAGCCTTTGCATAGTCTTTTCAGTATTTTGCTTTGTTGAATTTGCGGTTACATCATCGTGTCGAGTTGCTGGTCTTAGTGTCTAGTCCTTTAGAGTTTCGAGTTCTATTCGTAGGTTGTCACGCCGCCACTGCATCGTCTTCATACTTGCCATATACCACCACCATCATCACCGTTGTCATATATCACCACCCACCATCCCTATCCATTGGTGTCCATATATACCACCACAAGTCCGCCACCAATCCACCACCAATCCGAGTCCATCTCGTTTTAGGTTTAGTTTCGAGATCTTTTTGATTTCGGATTCACGTTTTCGTACCTGAGTAGGTGTCGGAAAAAAAGAGTCTAGCACGCTTTGCAGAGCATGTTTTGGCCCCAAACAATTCGGCTGAAAATATTTTTTCCCTATCTTGATTTTAGGTTCTCCGAAGCGTTTTGAGACACTTGCCATCATAGTGATTTTTGTCGAAATTTTTGGTCGTCGTAGCCCTCGAAGTGCTCCAGAAAAAAAATACTAAGAAAATGTCATGCCTATCTTGCTTATACGACTTGGGAAGAGTTTTGAGACACTCGCCATTGTAGTGATTTTCTGAGCAAAAAAAGAGCGCAAAAAAAGGCGTAAAAATGATTTTTTTCTAGAGTGTGCACTTCCCTTGATTACATGTAGCGTCGTGATTTTGTTGGTGTTTTAGGATCGTGTCTCTAGCACTGTCTAGCCTAGGACCAGCACGGTACTGTCGTTGAGCGTTTATTCAATGTTGCATCTCTGAATTGATTATTGCTGAACCTTTTTGCTGTCATATTATAAGCCATCCCAGCTCCACATACATCTACGTTGTGTGTTTTGACACCATGTGACAATCGCTCTATCCAAGCTTTGAGAGTTTAGACTACAACGGTTGCCGATCACCGTCTGCTACTGGGTAAGAACTTGTAAGAATTTTAGATTCGCTTGAAGGATTTGTGACACACCACCACCAGCACTTCCCAGTAGTCTGTAGGTTTCATATTTATCTGTGTTTCCTCTTCCTGCTAACCATGCCAAGATCGCAAGACGATGAGATTGACTGGGAGAGCGTGACAAACAAAGCGCTCCATGATAAATTTCAGCAAATGATGGTTGACCAGGTACAAGACTTCGTGAACAACCTTGGAGAGGCCATGGAGAAGCTAGAGGGTTTGGAGAAGACATTCGACACCAAGATGGACACCAAGTTCAATGAGGTGCTTGCCCGTCTACCACCACCGGCTGCAACTCGTATCCCTCTCGAACGACGAGTGCGACATGTGCCTCTCAGCCAAGCCCAACATACTGGTATTGTTGATACTACTGCTACTTCTATGGATCCTGTTGCTACTGTCGTTTAGAGGGTTGAGGATTATGATGGTGATTACGATGATGAGGGAGAGGTTGCTCTAGATCAGCCTCAGGGGCAACCACCACCATACGCACCAGGTCGTCCACATGGCTACAACCGTAACGGTAGGGCTGCACCACCCCCTCAGGTACGGGATCATGACCATCTCCTAAACTTAAATTGAATATTCCGACATTTGAGGGTAGATATGTTCCTGATATATATCTTACATGGGAGTTCGAAATAGAACAACGTTTTACATGCTTACAATTTCCTGAGGATAGACGTGTTGCTGCTGTTGTTTGTTCATTCACTAGTTTTGCTTGTGTTTGGTGGTCAGAACATTGTAGAATACAACATGCTAATATTCCAACTACTTGGGCTGCTTTGACAGCTACTATGCGTAATCATTGGGTTCCACCTTATTATCAACGTAAATTGCTTCAAAATTTGCAGCGTTTAATACAAGCAAAAAAATTATGTAGAGGAATATTATCCGGAATTACAAACTGGCATGATTAGATGTGGTATTGTTGTGGAGAATGAAGCTATGCTTGCACGTTCTATGGGTGGATTAAATAGAGAGATTTAGACTATTCTAGAGTATAAGCAGTATAACACTATCACTTGCTTATTTCATCTTGCTTGCAAAGCTGAATGTGAAGTGCAGGATCGACACGTAATGGCAAGAACTACTTTTTCTGCCGGTCGCACTTCATCATGGACACCACGTACCTCCTCTACTTCTGCACGTACTGCTGCAAAACCAGCTACTACAACCTCCAACTCCAACCGAGATACCAGAAAACAGGCTTCTACTCCACCCTCCGTGAAGAGCACACCTTCTGTGCCTGCACAGAGCTCTTCTTCATCTATTGCATCCACAGGGCAAACACATGAGGTTATATGCCATCGTTTCAAGGGTGGAGGTCACTTTGCGAGAGAATGCCCTTCCAAGCGTGTAATGATTGTTACTGAGGATGGTGGGTATGCGTCCGCTAGTGATTATGATGAGGAGACTTTGGCTCTCATTGCAAGTAAAGAAAAGGGTGGCGAGGATACAAAACTAGAGACACGCTACATGGCTATTGATTACGCTAAAATGTATGAAAGTTTAGTTGCTCAACGTGTTCTCAGTGTGCAGGTTACACAGGCTGAGCAAAATCAGAGGCACAACTTGTTCCACACAAAGGGAGTTATGAAGGAGCGTTCTGTTCGCGTCATCATCGATGCAGGGAGTTGCAATAACTTGACTAGCATGGAGATGGTGGAGAAGTTGTCTCTTACCACCAGACCACATCCTCATCCTTATTACATCCACTGGTTCAACAACAGTGGCAAGGTTAAGGTAACACGTACTGTTCGTGTGCATTTTAGCATTGCTACATATTCTTGTTGATTGTGATGTGGTACCCATGCAAGCATGTTCTGTTTTACTTGGTAGACCATGGCAATTTGATAAAAAAAATTGTACACCATGGTAGGACAAATCAATATACTCTTGTTCATAAGGATCAAAATATCACGTTGCTTCCTATGTCTCCTGAACATATTATGAAAGATGACACTGCTAGAGCTAGTAAAGCAAAACAGAAGCTACATAAGAGTGAAAATCAGATTGTAGCAAAGGAATTTGAGCAACAACATAAGCCTAATAAACCATCATCTAATGTTGCATCTGAAATAAAATTAAAGAGTGGATGTTTACTTGCTACTAAATCCGATATTACTGCGTTGGATGTTACAAAATCTGTTTGCTATGCCTTTGTATGCAAACAGGTGTTATTTTCATTCGAGGACATGCCTCCCTCTTTGCCTCCTGCTGTCATTAACATCGTGCAGGAGTTTGATGACGTCTTTCCCCAAGATGTGCCACTGGGATTGCCACCTATTCAAGGGATTAAGCATCAGATTGACTTAATTCCTGGTGCATTGCTTCCCAATTGTGCGCCATACCATATCAATCCAGAGGAGACGAAGGAGATTATGCATCAAGTACGGGAGCTCCTCGACAAAGGTTATATACGCGAATCCCTTAGTCCTTGTGTTGTTCCTATTATTTTAGGGCCGAAAAAAGATTGTTCATCGCGTATGTGTGTGGATTGTAGAGGCATTAATAATAGTACTATTCATTATCGTCATCCTATTCCTAGGCTAGATGATATGCTTGATGAATTAAGTGGCTCTACAATTTTCTCCAAACTTTATTTGCGTAGTGGATACCATCAAATTCGTATGAAATTGCGAGATGGAAAACAGCATTTAAACTAAGTTTGGATTATATGAGTGGTTAGTCATGCCTTTTGGGTTAACTAATGCACCTAGCACTTTCATGAGATTAATGAAAGAGGTTTTACGTGCTTTCATTGGATGGTTTGTGGTAGTATATTTTGATGATATACTGATTTTTAGTAGATCTTTGGAGGAACATTTGGAACATTTACGTGTTCTTTTTATTGCTTTGCGTGATGCACATTTGTTTGGTAACCTTAGGAATTGCACCTTTTGCATGATGTTACTCCACAGGGAATTGAAGTTGATAAAGCCAAGATTGAAGCTATTGAGAGTTGGCCGCAGCCCAAAACGGTCACACAAGTGAGGAGTTTTCTTGGCCTCACTGGTTTCTATAGGCATTTTGTGAGAGATTTCAGCACCATTGCTGCGCCTCACAATGATCTTACAAACAAGGACGTGCCTTTTGCTTGGGGTACCGCACAGGAAGAAGCCTTCACGGTCTTAAAAGATAAGTTAAACACATTCTCCTTTACTCCAACTTCCCGATTTTAATTAGACTTTCGAGCTTGAATGTGATGGTAGTGGAATTGGGTTAAGAGGTGTGTTATTACAAGATGGTAAACCTATTGCGTACTTTTCTGAAAAATTGAGTGGGCCTAGTCTGAATTATTCTACTTATGATAAGGAATTATATGCTCTTGTTCGGACTTTGGAAACATGGCAACATTATTTATGGCCCAAAGAATTTGTTATACATTCTCATCATGAATCTTTGAAACATATTAAAAGTCAAGCAAAACTAAACCGTAGACATGCTAAATGGGTTGAATTGATTGAGACTTTCCCTCATGTCATTAAACACAAGAAGGGTAAAGAAAATGTTATTGCTGATGCATTGTCTCGTCGTTATACTATGCTTTCACAACTTGACTTCAAAATATTTGGTTTGGAGACCATCAAAGATCAATATGTGCATGATGCTGAATTTAGAGATGTGTTGCAGAATTGTAAAGAAGGGAGAACATGGAACAAGTTCGTTATTAATGATGGATTTGTGTTCCATGCTAACAAGCTGTGCATTCCAGCTAGCTCCGTTTGTCTTTTGTTGTTACAGGAGGCGCACGGAGGAGGATTAATGGGACACTTTGGCGTGAAGAAGACGGAGGAAGTACTTTCTACACATTTCTTTTGGGCAAAGATGAGACGGGATGTTGATCGTTTTGTTGCTCGCTACACTACATGTCAAAAAGCTAAGTCACAACTCAATCCTCATGGTTTATATATGCCTTTGCCTATACCTAGTGTTCCCTGAGAGGATACATCTATGGACTTTGTTTTAGGTTTACCTCGAACAAAGAAGGGGAGGGATATCATATTTGTTGTCGTGGATAGATTTTCCAAAATGGCACACTTTATACCATGTCATAGAAGTGATGATGATGCTCATGTTGCTGATTTGTTCTTTCGTGCAATTATTCGGTTGCATGTTGTGCCAAATACCATTGTTTCAGATCGCGATGCTAAATTTCTTAGCCACTTTTGGAGATGTTTATAGGCTAAGTTGGGGACTAAACTGCTTTTTAGTACTACATGTCATCCCCAAACTGATGGCCAAACTGAAGTAGTCAATAGATCATTGTCTACTATGCTTAGGGCTGTTTTGAAGAATAACCTGAAAATGTGGGAAGAATGCTTGCCTCATATTGAATTTGCTTATAATCGTTCTCTACATTCTACCACTAAGATGTGCCCTTTTGAAGTTGTGTATGGTTTCTTACCTCGTGCACCTATTGATTTGTTGCCTCTTCCATCTTCAGAGAAGCTTAACTTTGATGCTAAAGAATGTGCTGAATTGATATTAAAGATTCATGAGTTAACTAAGGAAAACATTGAGCGTATGAATACCAAATACAAACTTGCTGGAGATAAGGGTAGGAAACATGTTGTCTTTGCACCTGGAGATCTTGTTTGGTTACATTTGCGTATGGATAGATTTCCTGATTTGCGCAAGTCAAAGATAATGCCGCATGCTAATGGTCGTTTTAAGGCGTTTGGGGTTAAACTTGAGCTGCCTGTAGAGTTTGGGGTTAACCCCACTTTTAACATTGCAGATTTGAAGCCTTATTTGGGTGAGGAAGATGAGCTTCCGTTGAAGACGACATTAGTTCAAGAAGGGGAGGATGATGAGGACATCCCTACTAATATTACACTCACAACCCCGACTGCTATACATACAGGACCAATTACTAGAGCTCGCGCACATCAATTGAATTACCAGGTACTTTCGTTTCTTGGAAATCCTTCTAATGTTCATGAACATATGATGCCGCCTAAATTAGATACTTTTGTTTTACTTATGAATGAAGGACCTAGCATGGACAAGAAGGATGACCATTGGAGAGGGATCAAGCATGGAGGAGAAGGTGCACATGCGGGAAAGAATAATGGAGCTTCTAGTGATGATTTCGCACATTGAAGCCACCATAATGGGAGTGGGAAGCCTTGGACGAAATATGCATGATGCCACTTTATAAAATTCGTCCAAAGGCTAATATAGGTGCTGCGCCACCTTATATTTGGGCCAGGCCCATGTAATTTCAAAATACCATATTATAGGTTGTTTTTAGAGTCCGTATGTATGGGGAAACTGAGTTAGGGTCAGTTTCGGACCCCTCCTCCAAGGGGCCACGAAATTCCCCTCTATTCCCCCATATATACAGCCCTTAGGGCTTCGTTTTAGGTTTGGGTTTTGTTTAGTTAAAAGTTAGCCATTGAAACTTCGTGTACTTTGTTTGTGTCCAACGACCAGACTAAGACCGCTTTCGGAACCCCACCATTACCAATACTTCATCTATATTCGCAATATTCAGATTGCATTATCATATTCTTGCTTGTTCTTTGATTGCTTGCAGGAATAGACCTTCGTGGCCAGGTTGATCGTGCTCTGTTGTGGTCAATAACCTCTTGGAGATTGGTTTAGCGATTGCTAAGGTGCGACGTCGTGCACGTTCGTAGTCGGATCGTCAAAGTCGTCTCCACCAAATCGATAGTTATCATCTCATCGAAAGATCGGGACCCTCGCCTCTATCAGGGTCATCTGTGTTAATGGCAACACAGAGTGCTCTCTCCAAACTGAGGAACATGCGCTGGCACTGCCAGACAAATTTAATTGCAACGATGATTGGCAAACTCCGCAATCTGCCGTAAAGGCAGGCAAGATGGGGAAGCGAGCACAGTTTCAGAATGAACTCTCGGAACTTTCCCCTCCCCTTAAATAGGGATTCGCCCCCATCGCATAACCCTCGGACCAGCAAAGTACGTGCCAAGGAGGCACAACTTCGCGCTCAAAATTCCATGGGTGGCGGTGGGGGAAAAGGGTAAGTGTTCGTCTGGACCGAACTATTACCATGACAACGTCTTTGGACATATTGCAAGGACTATCAAAGGACCTGCACAAGGCGTAAAGCTCATTGACACTTCAGCGACTTCTCAAGACCTTGTTTGCAAGATTCGATCGCCGAACAGTACCACCCGTTGAGGTGCACCAAGACGTAGCTGTACACAAGCGGCTGGGCAAATCGAGGACTTGAGGTCCCCAACCGAAGACCCTTGGTACAGCCACTCCTATAGAATTTCTTCCTTTCCTTTTTTTCACATACCTGTAAGCAGTTGCTTCGGCAATCCGAATAATAAGAGTTGTTGAGAAAAATATAGCATCATTATACATGTTTGTCTTGTTATCCTTTTAGGCACATATTTTCCTTTTCTCCCTCTTCTCGTGAAACACTTCGGTATGATACGACGCAACCGGGTAATAGACCGGGGGATCGAGTTTAAAACCAAATCGCCTTATGTACAACTTACTATGCATTCGGCATCTTGGAATTCACTTTATATGCATCGATTCCGAACTATGTCTTGGGTCAATAGTTGGGTTGCCCAGCTCCTATGCTTGCCCCCTTACGTTTAGCTCATTTCGGCTAAAAGGGCAGAGGGAGAACCCCTGTGATTGTGTTTCCGGATAGTCTGGTCAAGCACCTCAGGGGAGAAAGCCAAAAACTGACTATCATAGTATGCAAGAACCGGTCTATGAATCCGAGCCTAAAGTGTTATACTTAAATCCTCATCAGAGGATATCCCGTGTTATAAGAGGGGTTTGTTATTCATGCAAACCATGAGATGCTGGCCTTAGCCGCAGTTCATCCGAACATCGCAACACTCCGGGGACTGGTTGTCAGCCCCCCACAGTCCTTTTCACGCCCTACGGCTAAGTGAAAGAAATAAAGCACTAGGGTCTGATTGCCTGGTCCGCCGCACTCTACCGCCTTTGGGTTCCGATAACTCGGCTACGGGATATAGTGCATTGGCAGAGACACCCCATATAGTATCTATATTGGGGCTAAAGCCGATGACTCGCATCTTTCAGTTTCAAACGTGTGATAGCCTGGCTTATTATGGATGATAGACTACTCATATCAATAAGGAATTCCTTCTTTTCCATGAGCTCATTTGAACAGAACTCTCAAGTTAAGCGTGCTTAGCTTGGAGTAGTTTCAAGATGGGTGACCGATCGGGAAGTTGGTCCTGGGTGCGCATGAGTCAGGACAAAGTGCGCAGAAAAGACTAGTATTGATATGTGAGGCTAGTCGAGATCCCGCCAGAAGTAACGACTACCGGCGGGTGTGTTCGGGGCATTACAAGTTGGTATCAGAGCCGACCCTCGTGGTTACACCGATGTTTTGCCGACAGGTGCGCGGTCATGTTGTTCATGAAGTTGGTGACCCGTCATGGCACACGGAATGACACATGTATCGGACTGGAAGCATAGACGTTTGTGCCAAGAGGGAACGTTCCTGTGGCCCAATGAGGACGTCGGTTCCTCTGAGTGGTGGTGTATGTGATAGCCTCGCTTATTAAGGATGATATACTACTCATATCAATAAGGAATTCCTTCTTTTCCGGGAGCTCATTCGAACAGAAGTCCCAAGTTAAGTGGGCATTACAAGTTGGTATCAGAGCCGACCCTCGTGGTTACACCGATGTTTGCCGACAGGTGCGCGGTCATGTTGTTCATGAAGTTGGTGACCCGTCATGGCACACGGAATGACACATGTATCGGACTGGAAGCATAGACGTTTGTGCCAAGAGGGAACGTTCCTGTGGCCCAATGAGGACGTCGGTTCCTCTGAGTGGTGGTGTATGTGATAGCCTCGCTTATTAAGGATGATATACTACTCATATCAATAAGGAATTCCTTCTTTTCCGGGAGCTCATTCGAACAGAAGTCCCAAGTTAAGTGTGCTCAGCTTGGAGTAGTTTCAGGATGGGTGACCGACCAGGAAGTTGGTCCCGGGTGCACATGAGTGAGGACAAAGTGCGCAGAAAAGACTAGTATTAATATGTGAGCCCAGTCTAGATCCCGCCAGAAGTAACGACTACCGACGGGTGTGTCCGGGGCGTAGCCGGCTCGGGTCCCAGGGTGAGCCGCCCCTATTCCTCGCCCATGCGTGCTATAGCTATCCTGTGCCTAGTGGATTTGGCCCGAGTCGTTTTTTTCCCTGCGTAGTGAATTTTGCTAATTACCCAGTAAAACAGATTTACAGAAAACCCCCTAATCTTCATGCATTTAATAACTTTTCAACCGGGCATCGTATGGAAAAACTTTATATATGTAAAGTGACTAGAATTTCGTGTAGATTCACAATAACCAAATCTCACATATGTTTAAAATGTTTAACTATCTGTTTTCTTGCAATTTGCGTAATTGCCATGTGAAAATGATTTATTTCATAACTACAAAACCGTAGCTCCGATAAAAAGGTTTCACATATGTAACTTGGCTAGAAAAATGTGTAGAATCTCATGGTGACATTTATTTTGCGGGTGAACAAATCTAAAATATGGTTAGTACAGATCTGGACCAAATTCATATTATGCTTATGGGGATGTTTCGGAATTGCTATATGTTGCTTCCGGTCCCATTTAAAATGCCTAGATGATGTAGTTGTTCATGCTTCATCTCTTGCAATGTCTAACAACATTTAATACTGATGAGTACATAAACGGGAGTGAACTAAATAATTCAAACATGGAGTTTCATCAATATGCAACTCTTTGCATATTGAACCTCACTTAATATGTAGTAGTTGTTTGTTGTACTTGCCATACCATGCCCTGTGTTGCATATTAAACCGGACATGTATCATATTTGTTTGCGCACCATGTCATGCATGTGTTATGGTGTTTCTCGTGTGTTGATTGTTGTTTCCGGTTTGCTTCTTCCCTATAGAGTTCCGAAGCATTTGGAGTGTGAGGATTCGTTCGACTACGTTGGCTCGTCTTCTTCATGGGTTCGTTCTTCTTCCAAGCGGGATCTCAGGCAAGATGACACATTTCCCTGGATACCACTACTATCATTGCCATGCTACATGTCTCGTTTTCTATCGCTATGTCATGCTACCTACCACTTGTTTGTCAAGCCTCCCAACATTGCCATGAAAAGCCTCTAACCCCTCCACATCCCAGCAAACCTTTGTTTGGCTATGTTACATCTTGCTCAGCCCTTCTTATAGCATTTCTAGCTGCAGGTGCAATTGCTTCCTTGTGACAACATGGACATTCTTTTATTATCACCATATTATTGTTATTTAATTTAATGCACATATACACTTGGTAAAGGGTGGAAGGTTTGGCCTTTTGCTTGGTGTTTTGTTCCACTCTTGCCGCCCCTACCTACTTGTGAACCGGTGTTATGTTCTATAAATGAGAGCTCCTAACATGCTCGGGGTTGTTATGGGGACCCCCTTGATGTCCGTTTTAGGATAAAGCTTCTTTGGCAAGGCCAAACATTGGTACTACATTTGCCTAATAACTAATAAAATGCACAGGGACCCGCCGGCACCCGCGTATAATTTAATCAACCCCCAGGACAGTGCTCCTCGTGAGTGTTGGTCCAAAATAGAGCACTATGCGGGGCCAACCTGGGGCAACTCGGGAGATTTCTATGAGGTCGCTACATGCGTAGCTCATCTGTCGTGCCCTCAGAACGAGATACGCGGCTCCTATCGGGATGGTGGGCACGTCGGCCGGCCTTGCTGGATTTTTTACCTTTCTTGAACGTCTTGTGTGAGGAACTCAGATCTTCTTCGGGCTATCTCGAGGTGTCGGTTTTGCTTTGGAATTGCCTAGGATGATCACGAGATCCGTGGTCGAGGTTATTCCCATGGCGTGTGGTTAATTTCTGATGGATGAGTTGGAGCACCCCTGTAGGGTTAAATCTTTCGAGAAGCCGTGCCCACGGTTATGTGGCAAACTTGGATATTTTGTTTAACACCCGGTCATAGAAAACTTGAAGTAAACTCTAATAAAATAAACCAACTGTATGTGTAACTGTGACTATCTCTTCTCGTGAGTTCTTTTCTGAGAGAGAACACGGTGGGGTTATGTTTGACGTAAGTAGGTGTTCAGGATCACTTAGTGATAATTACTAGTTCACATCTGTTATGCGTAGACCACCATACTTTACTTTATGTATTCGTAAGTTAGCCACTCAAATAAATGCTTGGTCGCTTGCTGTAGCCTCACCACTTAACCATTCCTCGCCTATTAAGCTTTAATAGTCTTGATACCCTCGGAAATGAGATTGTTGAGTCCCTATGGCTCACAGATTACTACAACAATAGTTGCAGGTATAGGTAATGCCATGATTTGACGTGAGCGTGATGCTTGTTTGAATTGGAATTCTTCTTCTTCATCATTCATCTAGGATGGGTTCCAGGCGGCAGCCTCGGATTGCAAGGATGGATGTCATTTTGTCATTTGTTTTCGACCGTAGTCAGACCATGCTCTTTTGTATGATGTTTGAATATGTTGATGTATTGATGTGATATTGATGTAGCTTGTGGCGAGTGTAAGCCAATTCCATATACTCATCTCTTCTGTACATCTACTTTTAATGATATCCATTCCTGCAACACGACGAGATGTGCTTCTATCCCTGCCGAGGCCCTCGTGCCAAAATAAGGATATGATCGCATCTTGGGCGTGAAAAAACGGACACATTGGAGTTATAAAGGAAGGCAAAACATTGAAAGCACGATAAATCATCACTTTAAAGGTTTAAATGTCTTCGGACACATTACAACTTATTCATGCATATTATTGTTTGAACATTCGATGCTATCGCCCAAGCACCTTCCATTACTCTGGCGAAGTATAGCTCGGGGCGTCTATGTTCCTGTTGGGTCTATCGTAGGTGCATCGCATGCAAATTAAAAAAATTCCTACGCACAGAACATCCAACATGCTACGGAGATGGATCATAGATTTTTACCACTAGACGCCCAATGTCGTGCAGTGGAAGTAGAGTTAGGGCAGATGGTTCGTGTGGTCCATCTCCTCCTCGTTCGATCTCCCTCGAATAGCCGGTCCGATCTCCCTCGAACGAGCGGTCATTGGATCCCACGTAAAGGTTCGCCAGAGCAGCGCAGGTGTACCGCCTCTAACGGTATCCACGTGTGCAAAAGGAACACCCGTGCGGCAGACTGCTAGGTCCGATCACACGGTTGGCAGCGGCGAGTGGAGGTGGGTGTGCCGCACCTCCACTATATATAGGCATCCGGCGCGGGCTCAACTCTTGGGCCTCGCAAGGATCCTAAAGCCCACGTGTTCCTTCCCTTAAGCGCGTGACCCTTTAGGTTCTCGTCCACTTGGTCGCGATTCAGATCACATCCGACTCGACCAGTCGGTAGCGGCCTCTAGCAAGACGTGCCGACTCCAAGTGTCCGATGAAGCTAGTTAGACGAACCTGTACTTCACACTTCGGTTCTCTTTGCCACACGATATATGTTGTCGTGCACAAGGCGATATGGTCATCCTTGTTGCAGCACGACCTCTTTCTCGTTCTGGTGAATCCAACCAACACTTCGGATTATCTCATAATCCTCATCGCATGGCCATGCTTATCCACGTCAGATCACCTGAGGGGGCCCAGAGTATATCTTTCCTGGTAGGAGGGGCAAATCCCATCTTGCTCGACCATGTCTCGCATCATGGGTCTGGACAAGCCCGAAACCTACCTTCGTAACTACCCAGTCACGGAGTAGCGTTTGGTCATCTCAAAGCAAGTTTGTCACCATCCCGAGTACATGCGCCAGCTCAGGTCTTAGGACATAGAACGTATGTTGTACTAGAGACTCACAGATGAACTATCGTTGCATCTCATAGTTGGTTCTGTCCAATTCAGACCTTATCTCGACTCGGATCAGACTACATCGAATCCGACCAGACCTTTCTGAGTCCATATTATCCGGCTAGCAGCCAATGCTACATGGTCAGTGAGACCAGACCATCCACCGTGTCATATGCTAGTCTAACTGGCTGCGCGTCCACACAACCCTTTCAACTTGGGACCATTTAGGACAGTCATCATACAATGCATAGTGTCACAAAAAAGTCACATACTTGTTAATACACATCAATGATAATGTCCAAGGACTATCTTTATTCATAAACACATAGGAAATATTATCATACATGATTGCCTCTAGGGCATATCTCCAACAGTCTCCCACTTGCACTAGAGTCAATCAAATAGACATCAAATGCATATAGCTCTAACGTGCCCCTCATGCTTGGGTTGTGGTAGCGGCTTAGTCAACGGATCTGCAACATTTGCATCTGTATGAATCTTGCATAAATTGGTATCACCTTTCTCTACGATCATTCGTATCAAGTGATATTTTCGATCTATGTGTCTGGTCTTGTGGTGTTGTCGGCTCCTTGGCCTGTGCGATGGCACCTGAATTATTGGAATAAAGGTCCAACGGTTTTGACCAGCCCGGGAACACACCAACATCTTCCAGGAACTTCTGAATCCAAACACCTTCCTTTGCGGCTTCACAAGCCGCAATGTAATCGGCCTTTGTTGTGGAGTCGGCCACAATATTTTCCTTGGAACTCATCTAGCTCACTGCTCCTCCATTCATGACATACACGAATCCAGTTTGCGATCGACAATCATCCCTGTCGGTTTGGAAACTAGCATCAGCATATCCTCTTACACAGAGCTCCTCCACACCTCCATAAACTAGAAACATCTCTTTAGTCCTTTTTAGGTACTTCAAGATAGTTTTCACTGCTGCTTAGTGACTCTCACCTAGGTCGCCCTGGTATCTGCTTGTTAAGCTTATTGCATAGGCAACATCAGGCCATGTACATAGCATGGCATACATGATGGATCCAATTGCCGAGGCATATGGAATCCTACTCATCCGCTTTCGCTCATCAGAAGTCGTAGGAGTCTGAGTCTTGCTTAGCCTTATACCATGTGAGATGGGCTAGAACCCTTTCTTGGCCTCACTCATGTCGAACCTCTTCAACACTTTGTCTATGTACGTGCACAGGCTCAAGCCGAGAAGCCTCCTCGATCTATCTCTATAGATCTTGGTGCCTAAAATGTACACTGCCTCTCCAAGGTCTTTCATCGAAAACCTGCCATTCAATGATTCCTTGACTAAGTTCAGCATTGAAACATCATTTTCGATCAGCAGTATGTCATCCACATACAAAATCAAAAATACTACCGAGCTCCCACTAGACTTCTTGTATAAACAATAGTCCTCTTCATTCTTGATGGAACCAAGGTCAATGATGACTTCATCAAAATGAATATTCCAACTCCGAGCTGCTTGCCTCAATCCATAAATGGATCTCTTAAGCTTGCATATTTTACCAGCGTTAGTTGGATCAACAAAACCTTTGGAATGTATCATGTATATATCCACTTTTAAATTTCCATGAAGGAAAGCCGTTTTGAAATCCATCTGCCATATCTCATAATTGAAATATGCAGCTATAGCTAGTATGATCCTCACCAACTTTAGCATCACTACCGGCGAGTAGGTCTCGTCGTAGTCAATTCCTTGAACTTGTCCATAACCTTTAGCGAGTAGCCGAGCTTTGTGGATCTGAACATTTCCATGCACATCGGTTTTGTTCTTAAAGGCCCATTTACATCCAACGGCTACTATGCCAGGTGGTGGATCAACCAAGTCCAAGACATGATTGTCATCCATGGACTTTAACTCGGATCTCATGGCCTCAAGCCGTGCCTCAAAATTTGGGCTCACCATCGCTTCCGCATATGTGGACGGCTCGTCACTTTCTAGCAACAAAACATCGCGCACTCTATGCAATGTTTCCGACCAACGTGGCTCCGGTGCCGACCCCACTACAGGTTCTCTGACCAACTCCGGCATGATCTCATCACCAACCGAGTTCTCCCCGAGTGGCTTTCGAATTTCTTTGAATCGCATCGTTCTCCCATCGGACTCCCGACTAAAAAACTCTTTCTCTAGGAAAACCCCGTTCCGAGCAACAAACACTTTGTTCTCTTCTTGGTTGTAGAAGTTATATCCCAAGGTTTCCCTTGGATATCCCACGAATATGCATTTATCTGACTGGGGTGTAAGGTTGTCTGACATGAGTCACTTGACAAATGCTTCACAACCCCAAATCTTTAGAAAAGACAAACTAGGACTCTTCCCAGTCCACATCTCATGTGGTGTCTTGTCTACGGATTTTGATGGTACCCGATTAAGTGTGAAAGCTGCAGTTTCTAGAGTGTACCCGATTAAGGGTAAATCCGATTTGCTCATCATCGACCGGACCATGAACAACAAGGTTTGATTTCTCCGTTCTGACACACTGTTTCTCTGCGGCGTACCCGAAGGTGTGAGCTGAGGTACTATACCTCGGCTTTTCAGATGATTATCAAACTCCTGGCTCATGTACTCACCTCCACGATCTGATCGTAGAAGTTTTATCGTCTTGCTGAGCTGATTTTCGGCCTTGTTCTGAAACTCTTTAAACTTTTCAAAAGTTTCTGACTTGTGTCTTATCAAACAGATATATCCATATCTACTCAAGTCATCGGTAAAAGTCACGAAGTAGTGATAGCCACCTCTGGCCGTTGTGCTCATTGGACCACAGACATTACTGTGTACAAGCTCCAATAGCTTGGACACCCTCTTGCAACTCTTTGCAAAAGGAGACTTACTCATCTTGCCTAGCAAGCATGATTCGCATGTCTCGAATGACCCGAAGTCGGACGGTGTTAGGAGTCCATCATCATTAAGCTTCTTCATGCATTTCAGACTAATGTGTCCAAGCCAGCAATGCTAGAAGTATGTCGGATTTATCTCATTAGGCTTATGCCTCTTGACATTCACGTTATAGACTGATTCCATTTCTAGATTTAAAATAAATAGCCCATCTACTATGGGTGCATAGCCGTGGAACATTCCATTCAAATAAAATGAACAACCATTGTCCTTTATATTGAATTCACAACCTTGACTCATCAAGCATGAGGCAGAAATAATGTTCCGACTAAGTGAGGGAATGTAATAACAATTATTCAATTCCAAAATAAATCCAGAAGGAAGCTTGAGCTGCATTGTGCCGACCTCCAATGCGGCAACCCTTGCTTTGTTGTCGACCCTGATGTCAATCTCCCCTTGTGCCACACGCCTAGTTCTTACCAGCCCCTGCATCGACTTGCAAATATGAACAACCGATTTGGTATCAAATACCCAAGAGCTACTAGGTATGTCAGCAAGGTAAATGTCTATAACATATGTAACAAGTGTACCTTTGCCTAAAGAAGCATCTTCGGCCTTCTTGCCATAAGGTCTATAACATATGTAACAAGTGTACCCATCTAGCGCGAGTGACTAGTGAGCTTTAGCATCACTGCTGGCCAACTTGCCTATTCGGTAAGCAACTCCTTGCTAATTGTATCTCTATACGACTCCTGTCGGTTGGGTAGGTATCTTATACCCCGGCTCCCAACCTTATTTGCCACAAGGCCAAAAACCGTTTCGATAGCCTTGTCAAGTAAACCTGATGCAGTGCATGTCCGTGTCCGACACGAACCCTCCAGTTCAAGGACACCTAGTAGCACCTCAATTTATGAGCTCACTACCAAACGTACTTGACGTGCGAAGGTGCAACATCCGGAATGGAAATGTGCTTTATATTAATGAGGGATCTTTCTACCATACTAACATGCATAGAAATAAGAAGCAATATCCATCACATATAAACATAAATATGTGAAATAGTATGTCTCCTTCATGGGCGTCCTTCCAAGGCCGGCTCCTACTCCGATGACCAAGGAGGAACTCCATCTTGCTCGTCACACCGGGACACCAAAGCTTCGAAATTGATCTCTATCCTCCAACTACTACAACTAGTAATGAATTTGGAGAGAATCACAAGTCAACACGTAGGTAGTTATACAATATAATGACATCACTTTGTCTCATGCCGGCTGACAATCATGACATGCATGCCATGTAAGTTACACACATGCATCACATACATATGAAGCATACTATCCAGATCAAACTTGCAAAACAAACTTATGCACATAATCACATTCTACCGGTTTGTGTGATCGTGTACGAAATACAAGGCGCTATGCACATGGAAATCATAGAACGTATATGTACTCCGATCATGCCGAATTTTCTGATCTGACCGATCTCATCAATCACCGCGAACACAATTTGGATTAATGTTTCACGGTTAACCCCGATGGCGGATACCAACGGGTAGGGTAGGTTGTGTGACGACCTCATTGATTCCGACTGATAGAAAACATAGCCTCAATCTATCCCGACATGCAGTTGATCTCATCAACCATGCACACAGCCGATCTTATGAACGACGATGGATCTCATCCACCGCCTCCACATATCAAATATGCATCTGATCTGAATCCAAATCCTATATAAGAGGCTCTGATACCACTGTGGGGTTCTACCGTAGGTGCATCGCATGCAAATTAAAATTTTCCTACATGCAGAACATCCAAGAACATGCTACGGAGATGGATCATAGATTGTTACCACTAGATGCGCAGTGTCATGTAGTGGAAGTAGAGTTGGGGCAGCGCGTTCGTGTGGTCCATCTCCTCCTCATTCTATCTCCCTCGAACAGCCAGTCCAATCTCCCTCGAATGGCCGATTATTGGATCCCACGTACAGGTTCACCGGTGCGGCGCAGGTGCACCGCCTCTAACGGTATTCGCGCGTGCAGGAGGAACACCCATGTGGCGGACTACTAGGTCCGATCACACGGTCGGCGGCGGTGAGTGGAGGTGGCTAGTTGCAACTCATGCAAAGCCTAAATGACAGCGCCGAAACGGTCAACCGGATGGGTGTGCCGCACCTCCACCATATATAGGCATCTAGCGCGGGCTCATCTCTTGGGCCTCGCACAGATCATAAAGCCCACGTGTTCCTTCCCTTAAGCGTGTGACCCTTTGGGTTCTCGTCCACTTGGTTGCGAGTCAGATCACATCCGACTCGACCGGTTAGTAGCAACCTCTAGCAAGACGTGTCGACTCCGAGTTTCTGATGAAGCTGGTTAGGCAAACATATACTTCACACTTCTGTTCTCTTTGCCACATGATATATGTTGTCGTGCACAAGGCGACATGGTCATCCTTGTTGCAGCACGACCTCTTTCTCGTTCCGGCGAATCCGACCAACACTTCAAATTATCTCATAATCCTCATTGCATGGCCATGCTTATCCAGGTTGGATCACCCAAGGGGGGGCAGAGTATATCTCTCTTGGCAGGAGGGGCAAATCCCATCTTGCTCAACCATGTCTCGCAGCATGGGTCTAGACAAGCCCGAAACCTACCTTTCTAAATATCCAGTCACGGAGTAGCGTTTGGTCAGCCCAAAGCACGTATGTCACCATCCCGAGTACATGTGCTAGCTCACGTCTTAGGACATAGAACGTATGTTGTACTATAGACTCACAGATGACCTATCACTACGTCTCATAGTTGGGTCTATCCAACTCAGACCTTATCTCGACTCGGATCAGACTACGTCGAATCCAACCAGACCTTTCTGAGTCCATATTATCTGGCTAGCATTCAACGCTACATGGTCAGTGAGACCGACCCATCCATCGTGTCATATGCTAGTCTAACTGGCTGCGTGTCCACACAGCCCTTTCAACTAGGGACCATTCAGGACAGTCATCATACAATTCATAGTCTCACAAACAAGTCACATACTTGTTAATACACATAAATGATGATGTCCAAGGACTATCTTTATTTATAAACACATAGGAAATATCATCATACATGATTGCCTCTAGGGCATATCTGCAACAGTTCCTTTCCAGTAGGTGGCGGAGCGGTGGCTATCTTCATTGGATCTAGCCCTGGCCAGTGCACCTTGGCCTTTGCAAGGGCGATCCGAGATCCCTTGATGCAGGAGGAGCATGTTATAGCGTCAAGGCGGGGCGCTGCGTCGATCAGCTTTTGCACCAGGCCGAAGTAGCTGGCAGGAAATGGCTCATTGGGCCATAACTGAATGAAGAGGTCCTTCATGGTCGGCTCCACCATTCAGTGCAGCGCCATTCGTTGCTTCAGCTGCTCGACGAGAAGAGGAGAGCACTAGGGGGCTTCAAACTATGCCCAGAATAGGCGTGCTTCATCTACTTCTTCCCACGAAGCATAAAGCTGCTTCGCGTCCGCCACGCTCTTCTGAAGGTCTAAGTAGGCGCCTGAGGAACGCCACACCCGGATAAGCAGCTTGAACTTGCTATCCCCGAAGACACACTGTGATAAGTACGGGTTACCATCCGTTATGTCCTTCGCCTGGCGGACCTGTTCCTCAAAGAACCGCCTATCCACCTGCTTCTTTTGGAGATCGGCTTTTAGGGTGGATAGTTTATCTGCGTGCTCCTTGCCTTTTTGCTCAAGGACCTCACACTTGTGGCTAGCATCCTTGAGCTCCTGCTACATCTCCTGCACCCGCGCGTCGTGTTTGTCGCTAATGGCTCTCAAAGCCAAAAGCACGGTGGACACTTGTCTGGCCGCCGCCCTCTCAACCGCCGCCTCATCCTTCGCTTGCCGAAGCTCGGCCTTGAGATTTTCTACCTCCTTCACCGAGGCTGTTTGATCATTAACACTATGAAAAACTGCATCGACAGTACTCTGACAAAAGTGTCTGGATGTTGATTCAGACTTACCTTGCGCCTCGTCGAATCTTTTGTTGAGAGCGTCAAGCTCGTCTTCGGAGCTTTTGAGTTTCCGATTCAGCTCATCCAGCTCGGCGCCATTCACAGCCGCCACCGATGACGAAGCCTGTAACACACAAATCCTCTTCAGGTTACATGGGTCCAGTACTTTTGAACCAACATTAAACTGATTATATGTCCGGCCCTCTTAGGGGTCATTCTAATGTTCCTAACACACAGTTTGTCTATAGTTAGGAATTGGATCCATAATTGACCCCTAGTTAAGTTTTTTCAAACTCACCTAGGGCTCCGGAGCTACCATGTATATAATCATAAAAATAAATAAATAAATTGCACATAAGAGTGTCGCGTGGCTTACTTGAAAAGCCGTCAGGAGACCCTTGAAGGCCTCCTTCAGTCCATTGTCGATGGACTGAATGCTCGACAATACCACACCCATAAGGGTGCGGTGCTCCTCAGAGATGGTGGCGCTCGATACAGCCTCCTCCATGACCGGACACCCATTGGTCAGTTGCACCGGTGGTGATCGGATAACCCGATCACCAACCGGGGTTTGAATCGTAGCCTCCGGAGGCGTGGCATGCTTCGGAGAAGCCCTCGGAGGGGCCTGAGCGACTGCTTATCTAGCCTCCTCAGTATTCGGGTGGGGAACCTCTCCCCGGTCTTTGGTGACCGAGGCGTTAGCCTTGGCCATGATGTCATCTCCCTCATCGCCGGTGCCCGGTTCCGTAGGAGCATGCTCCAACGACACTTCTATGGTGTCCTTCGAGACGCCTGGAGGAGTGGTATGTGACGCATTTCCGCTCTCCGTTAGTTCGGCGGGTGGGGTCTCCCCGTCTGAAACTTGGTTGGTGGGGAGCACGCGTGGTGGGCTGCAAAGTTGATAAATGCCCGCATGTTATTAAACTATGAACTTATAAATGACAACTAAAGGAGTCTTTGGATTCGCACCTTCGAGAAGGGGGCTTGACCCTTAGGCGCCTTCGTGGAACCGTATCGAAGTCATCGGACTCGGTATCCGAGTCTGAACTGTTGTCGGACAGGATTACCTATCACCGACACGCTCTCTTCAGGGCAGGAGGGGGTACCGCCTCCGCAGATTCCGATGACGCCGCTCTCTTTCTTGCAAGGGGTGAATCGCCCTCCCCCTCGTCTTTGTCCTCGTCCTCATGCTCCACTTGATTCGAGGAGGCATGCATTTCTTTGGACACATCCTCTGGCTGGTCCCTGATGCGCAAGCTTTCTTGGCCTGGTTTCTTCTTCTTCTCTTTTTTGCGGGTGCCTCGTAAGGCACCTTGGCGACCATCTCTTCTAACAGCCCGGACCTGGGATCTTTGGGCAAAGGCGTTGGGCAATCGGTGCCCGTGGCTTTAATTAGCCATTTCTACAAAGAGTGATCAGAAAAGGTGTTATACATCTTCTCTATAAAGGATAGAGCCGATCAAGAAAAATTATATCGTAGACCGATCCTCTTGCGGCTTGAAAAGCGCCTTCCAGAGCTTCTCTCGTGTAGTGGGGAAGAGGTGCATAATCGTGGGCGAGTCGTTGAGCCGACGAGCCCATATGGGAGTACCCCGGCGCTGGCAAGGGTGGATGCACCGCTGGAGCATAACCTGGACCACGTTAGTCAGCGTGATGTCGTTATCGATCAAGGAGCCGATGCGCTTTTGCAGGTTGCTCACTTCCTTGCTCGGTCCCTAGCTAAGGCCCTTGCGGATCCATGACGCTAATCTGGTGGGGGAACCGGATCTGAATCCAGGGGGCAATCTTACCTTCTATCCTTGGCTCAGTGATATAAAACCACTCCTTCTACCACACCTTGATGGTGTCGATGAAGGTACCCGATGGCCATATGACGCGGGTGAGCTTGCCGATGATAGCCCCGCCACAGTCTGCGTGCTGCCCTCCAGCGCACTTTGGCTTGGCATTGAACACTTTGAGCCATAGTATGAAGTGTGGCTCGACCCGCAGAAAGGCCTCACAGACAAGGATGAAGGCCGATATGTGCATGAAAGAGTTCGGCGGTAGGTCGTGGAAGTCGAGGCCGTAGAAAAACATAAGCCCCCCGACGAAGTGGTGGAGTGGGAAGCTCGGTCCTCGGATGATGTGGGGGAGGAAGACCACCCTTTCCCCTAGCTTGGGACTGGGGATCACTTGGCCCGTCTCTGGTGCGCCATGAGGAATGTTTATGGGGAGGTAGCCGGCCTTCTTGAGGTCTTGGATGTCCCGGTCAGTGACCGTGGAAGTTTCCCACTTGCCATTGGTGCCCACCATGGATGAGCTCAAAGGGGGGAGTGTGGAAAACCTAGATCTATGCTTCAGAAACTCACAAGAATAGGGAAGTAGAGGAGGCGAATGGGAGGTGTGGTTAGGCCTTGGGGTTTTCTTTCCCTTTTATGGGGCCTATCACTTTTTGGCCTCCCTCTGCTCCGCCGTGAATCCCTCTGGTTCCTGAGACGTGCATGCCGTTGCACGCGCATGATTAAACGTATCCCGTCTAAAACAGGGCACGATCTGTGCATTGATAGATCGTGTTGATTGAAATGGCCTCGAACCGCGAATCGAGTTTTTGCAACTGGCCTAGCGGTCGAGGTGGTCCGTGAACTTTTGTCACAAAGGTCGTCACGGGATGTTATTTTACCCCTAGATTTTTGGCCTTCAGGGCCGGCCTATTCATGGTGTCCGGACACGCCACTATTCGGAAAACTACATGTCATCGTAGGCTGAACTAAGTTCGGTGGGAAGAACTCACCTCGCAAGACGAAGACTCTGATTACACAAAGTGACTGAAGCTAAGACCCTTGGCATTAGAGGCAAGTTTGGGGGCTACTGAGGGAGTCCTATATTAAGGGGTTCTCGGGAGTCCGTCCTATCTCTTATGCGTCAGATTGTATGGGCCGCTTGCTGAACATTGGATCGATCGAAGGCCCTGTCTCCATGAAGGAAGCTTCGGAAATCGTGGCTTGTCCTCCACGTTTAATGTAGCGAATAGGCATGTTTATCTCTTCGGCGTGTCACCGACCATGTGTAAACCCCAGATACCCTCGGTATCTATATAAGCCGATGGGTTTTAGGCTGTTGGGAGAGGACAACTCATCTAGGGTTTAGCTCTTTGATCTCGAGGTAGATTCATTCTGTAACCTATACATAATCAATACAATCAAGCATTACGTAGGGTATTACCTCCATAGGAGGGCCCGAACCTGGGTAAAACCTTGTCCCCTTTGTCTCCTGATACCATCGATTCTAGTTTCACACCTCAGGACCCCCTACCCGAGATCTGCCGGTTTTGACAACGACACCTTGTCCTTATCTTCCAGCGCTTTCTTCATGGTATCTAAAGAAATAATATTGTTGAGTTGCGCTTGGAGTCGACGATTCTCATCATGCATGTCTGTTCGAGTGAGGACACTCGGTTCAAAGGTCGGAAGATGAAAGTGCTAGTGCAGTTGGTTGACAAATATTACCTCCTAGAGTCCTCAGCTCAGCCAGTGCATGGTCCAAATTGTTTTGGGACACCTCCAGATCCAATTGAAGATGATTCTTCTCCTTCTCCAGGTCGATGTACGAAGTCCCAAGTTCACAAGCTTCCTGAAATTAACAGAAGTAGTTCAGTCGACATGGCAATTTCTGCACTCCCGAGTGGAAAGGAATGAGCTCAATCGACTCATTGGCGGCCCGCTGCCCCACCCCACACCCCTGAAAGCGTCATATCATGGTTGATGGAAATGATGGCCATGAAACCTGTGTCATATCATGGTTGATGGAACTGATGTCCATGAAACCTGCAGAGTAGGTTCGGACCTCTCCATACCTAAGACAAGCATTCAGAAGCGGAAAAACTAAAGCAAAGAACTCACCCGACGAACTGAGTGACGAGCGTACTCCGCGTATGAAAAAGGACCATGAGTCCAAGTTCTTAAGATTACTGCTCATCGTCAATGATCAACAGTAGTCTTGGGGACTACACCTAGTGGGTGCACTCAGCGTGCCCCCACTGGATACGAAACCACTCAACCAGGTCCGACCTGTCCGAGCAAAAAATTGTGTCTATCAGACCCCCGCCGATGCAAACACTCAACGGCGGTCTCGAGGACTACACCCAGTGAGTGCACTCAGCGTGCCCCCACTGGACATGTCGAGTGACGAGCAACAAAAAAAGTGAGCAAGCCTACAAACATCGTCTCTATAAGACCCCCGCTGATGCAAGCACTCGATAGCGGTCTCGGGGACTACACCTAGTGGGTGCTCTTAGCGTGCCCCCATTAGACCTGCAATCACTTGACCTGTCGAGCAATTATGAAAACAATTCTAAGACCCCTACCAATGTCGTCATCATTCGACAGCGGTCTCGAGGACTACACCCAGTGGGTGCACTCAGCGTGCCCCCACTGGATAGGAAACCACTCGACTAAGACCTGATCTATTCGAGAGGAAAAAAAGAAAATTTGCTTCAAAAGGAAAACACCAAGTGGGTGTACAATCAAGAAAGATAGGAATTCAATCGGAAATGAACTTACAATCGCACTTAGTAGTGCATTGGTGCAAAGCGCCAAGCTGATATCATAAGTCAACCTGTTGGCTTCATACGCCTCCTTCGTTCGCATCATCATCTACACTGCTTGGATCATGGCCTGTTTGCCAGCTCTAGTTTGGTCTTCTAGGATGCGATACAGAGGAAAGGCAGTAGTCGGGTGAGTTGATGTTGTGGCCGGAGTAGTTGAAGCTCCTTGAGGCTGTCCAATTGGCGTCGAGGCCACAATGGTAGAAGTGGCTGGCGGGGCACTTGACAGTGGAGCCGCAAGCTCGGTTCTGACTCGGGACGAGTCGCCAAGACCTTGAGACGATGCGGTGGTCGACTTACGAGGTGTCTTCCCTGATGACATTCTCTGAGCGCATACGCGTGGAGTGCCTGAGATCACACCTTCACCCCCCGTACCCCATGGTAGCTCTTCATCGTCCTCTAGTTGGATGACTTCTGCAACTTCCAATCGACAACATTAGATTATTCAATTAGTGAGTCATTCCCAAAAAACAGATCAAAGTGAATGTTTGTTGTACCTCTCTGAGAGGTGGCCGCGTCAGCAGTATCCAGATCCATGTGCTCCCCTTCATCTCTTGGAGGCGATGTCACCGATGTAGCGGCTCTGACAAACACATTCCACTCGGTCAAGTTACACAGCAACAAAAGGAAAAAGAAAATGAACACTCACATTAAAACAACAGGTACAACAATCTTCATGCGGGGTAGAGCCTTCTAAAGTTTTGGCGCGTTAGACTTGGGTTGTTTTGCAGCCCGTTCAGTCGACTCCATTGTTGAAGCTCGGTCCTGCTTCGGGTTCCTACTGCTCAACGCTAAGGTCTTGCTTGGGGCAGCCACTGGGTCTTGGCGCTGCTTAGAACGATCCTCAGTGCACGGAGGAGACTCAGGCTCTTCTTCGTTCTCACCAGAGTCCCCATAATCATCTTCGCTATCCTCGACATAATCAACATCTACGTTGCCACCCTCGCTCTCCCCTCCATCTTCGGGCTGATTTCCATTCAGCACGGGCGAGTACTTGTTCCTCAGCTCCTACAAGATTCAAATAGTAAAGTCAGTCGACTGATAACCCAATCACTCGAGGAAACATCAAAGCATTTGACAAAGATATAACTTACCAGATTCGGCGGTGGGTTCTCAGTAGAGAATGACAAGATTCGCTTGGCTCCGAAGGGATTGTCGCAGGCTCCAGTGATGCTCCGAAGCCACTGTGCGACAGTTTCCTCCGAGTCTTCCTCTAGATGTGTCTGAGTGGTCTCCTCAGGGCCTGAGTAGTACCACATGGCATGGTCCCTAGCTTGAAGGGGCTGGATTCGTCGACTGAGAAATGTCTCCAGCGGATCCATGCCAGTCAATCCGCCATGAACCAGATTCACTACAAAATTCACTAAGATTCCCACTTGGAATTTCTCCCCTTCTAGCACTGACAGTGATTTGATGGTAGTGGGTCGCTCTGGTGTGAAGGGGGAAAGGCCACACGACATGTTGGGAGATGCAACGTCGTTACAATAGAACCTAGTCGACTGGCATCCCCTAACAGATTCAGGAAAAGTCATTGATGGAAAGGAGCTTCTAGCTCTCTTATGGATCCCTAAGCCACCACATAACAGAATAACATGGGTCTTATCGTCCTCTAGGTTGGCCTTTTTGACCGACGGGGTTCGGACAGTAAAGATATGTTTGAATAAACCCCAATGAGGATGACAACCCAAGAGACACTTGCACAAGGTTATGGACGCGGCAAGGTACGAGATGGTATTCAGAGGAAAGTTGTGAAGTTGCGCCCTGAAAAAGTTTAGAAACTCACGGATAAAAGGATGGGGAGGCATAGAAAAACCTCGCTCGATGTGGGTCAGGAGGAGGACTCGCTCCCCCTCGCGTGGCTCTTGCTAGATCCCCCCTCCGATAGCCTGCACGAGCCGTCTGCAACAAGCCCTCCACCAACGAGGTTCTCGACGTCCCTAGCCATAACCGTCGACGGGAGGAAATCTCCCTGAATCCACCCCGGTAGCACCATGAATCGGGCGCTCGATGGCTTCTTCACCTTGGTCCCTCCCTTCTTGGTGTGCTCGAGTTTAACCATCATGCCTTTCGTCATCGCGGCGGTGGTCGTCAAGGCGGAGCTGAGCGGCGCCCGTGGAGCAGGGGAAGTAGAGGAAAAGAGAGGATCTCGGGGAGAAGCACTGTGTTGTCCGTAGCGCGGTCTCATCTTATATCAGCCCGAGTGAGTCACTGACTTGCGGGCGCGTCAGATCTCCATGTATGTCACCCGAAGAAGTTGCATTGTACGTGCCGTAATGGGCAGCACGGAAATCGAGGCGTTGTGCTCCCACTTGACCCAGTCGTGGTGGCATTTCGCGTAGTGCGTGCTTCCCAAATTTTCGAATCATGTGAAATACGGACCTGACGGAGCGAACCGTCGCATCCAAAGATCTTCTTGAGTCACTCGGATTTGAGTATGTGCTCGAATTCACTGGGACACTTATCAAGGCTGAATCGATCAGGGCGAATGGTAAAGATTTCAGTTGATGCAGAGTTCCATAAAACCCTGGAATGCATTCGGAATTTCTGTGCTTTATCAGAACCAGCATCGATCCCTTTTTCACTCGAACCCCGATCCATTCGAGGCTAATGACAAGGATATGTATCCCTAGGGTAGCATCCTAGGCCTGACCTACATACCCTACCCAAAGACACTATATTAGAGGACTTAAAGATTACAAGAGAATTTCCGACTGAAGTCATCATGGTGCGTAAGTCACCTCGATAATTAATCCACTCAGAGGGTTCTCCCACCACTCAAAAGTCTCCTCTCACTCGGAAGAACCAACGGCCAGTCGACAGCAGAAGACCAGAAGGCGCTCTAGGGAGGCCAACAGGCAGGCGTTTGACCAGTCGCCATTAGTAGCATTTATTGTATATGTTATCAGTAACGTATGCCTTTATTCCGACGATCGAACCCTTTGCTACCGGACATTCATGAGGGGCAGCGTACTCTATATAAGCTAACCCTCCCCTCTGGCACAAGGGTTCGCACCCCCTGTAACACTCATATTCCACGCGACAAGAGCTCCCGAGCACTCAGACGTAGGGCTGTTACCTCCACGAGAGGGGCATGAACTCATACATCTCTTTGTACATCCTCGCCCTAGCTAGGACTCTTCCCTGTCCTTACGTACCCCTATCTCAATATCGTTACAATAGAACCAAGTCGACTGCCAGCCCTTAATTGATTCAGGAAAAGTCATTGATGGAAAGAAGCTTCTAGCTCTCTTTTGGATCCCTAAGCCACCACATAACTGAATGACATGGGTCTTATCATCCTCTGGTTGGCCTTTTTCACCAACTGGGATCGAACAGTAAATATATATTTGAATAAACACCAATGACGATGACAACCCAAGAAACACTCGCACAAGGTTATCAAAGCGGCAAGGTACAAGATGGCATTTGGAGGAAAGTGGTGAATTTGCGCCCCCAAAAAAGTTCAGAAACCCGCGGATGAAAGGATGGGGAGGCATAGAAAAACCTCGCTCGACATGGGTGAGAACAAGGACTAGCTCCCCCTCGTGCGGCTCTGCCTCGATCTCCCCCTTCCACAGCCTCCACGAGCCGTCTGCTACGAGCCCGTCGACGATGAGGATCTCGACGTCCCTCGTCATAACCATCGACGGGAGGAAATCTCCCTGGATCCACCCTGGCGGCACCGTGAATCGGGCGCTCGGCGGCTTCTTCGCCTTGGTCCCTCCCTTTTTGGCATGCTTGAGTTTCTCCATCTTGACTTTCGTCATCCCGGCGGCGGTCAACGCAGAGTTCCGTAAAACCCCGGAATGCATTCGGAATTTCCGTGCTTTATCAGAACCAACATCAATCCCTTTTTCACTCAAACCCCGATCCATTCGGGGGCTAATGACGAGGATATGTACCTAGGGTAGGGTCCTAGGCCTGCTCCTACATACCCTACCTAAGGACACTATATTAGAGGACTTAAATATTACAAGAGAATTTCCGACTGAAGTCATCATGGCGCGTAAGTCACTCGACAATTAATCCACTCGGAGTGTTCTCTCACCACTCGGCAGTCTCCTATCACTCGAAAGAACCAACGGCTAGTTGACATCACAAAACCAGAAGGCGCCCTAGGGAGGCCAACAGGCAGGCGTTTGACCAGTCGCCATTAGTAGCATTTATTGTATATGTTATCAGTTACGTATGCCTTTATTCCCACGATCGAACCCTTGGTTGTTGGGCATTCATGAGGGGCAGTGTACTCTATATAAGCCGCCCCTCCCCTCTGGCACAAGGGTTCGCACCCCCTGTAACACTCATATTCCACACGACAAGAGGTCCCGATCACTAAGACGTAGGGTTGTTACCTCCATGAGAGGGGCCTGAACTCATACATCTCTGTGTACATCGTCGTTGTAGATAGGACTCTACCCTCTCCTTACATACCCCTATCTTCTACTGTCAGGCTCGTTCCCACGACAGACGTGGCATCCCATGCATGGACTACAGCGTGCCAGGCGCACAACCAGCGCTTGCCGGGGACCATGACGTGTGCCCCTTGATGAAGACCCGGCAAGCCATCCCTCGACTGGCGTGAGCTAATCAACCACTGCACCACCACATCATAAGGCTAGTCACTTGTTGATGTGGCGTCGAGCCCCCAGGTGTCTAAGTGGCTCTCACTAAACACGCGGTGACATGCTAGAAGATAAATTACACCTCCTTTACACCCGTCCATAGACGAGTCAAGCTATGGTGCGATGGTTAGCTAGAGCAGTGGTATAAGCATGTCGGGGATGCTCCCTCGCACGCCACATAGACTAGCAGTAATTATATTTTCTCCCTAATGCTGGAGTTAGGTATGATAAGCTCTGCTAGCTATCTAATCTTCAAACAATGTCTGTTTTGCCACTGTGGTTTCCCCTTGTGCTATAAAAGGAGGCCCAAGGCAAACTAGCTCAGGATTTGGACTTCCAAACATTTGTACATGCATAGTAACTCCCTGAAGCCAACCCCTTGCCAAGCTGGAGTGCTGCATGTTCTTCGTTCCTCTGATCAATCCACCCACAAAGAAGGAGTAGGGTTTTATGCTTCACAGTGACCCGAACCTAGATAAAATCGTTGTGTCGTCTCATTCTCTCTGCTCTTTGCACCCGCATCCATGCCCCTGCCAAACCACAAAGGGGCCAATGGCCCCATAGGTGATCCAGTGCATCCTGCCCCGACATCTTTGGCGCGACAATGCCAGGGGATAACTTGGAGGAAGGGGTCCCATGAACCGGAGAGGTTTTTTTCCTTGATGGGTACATCTAGGCTTACCACATTGCCGGAGTCCAATACCATCCTCTCCATCAGTTCCTGGAGTTCCTCGGCAACCATCTCATGACCCTCCACGGCAGCGATATTCGTGGCCTCCTCGGTAGCGTCCTTCCCGATATCGATAATCTCTTCAAGCAGCTCAGGTTCTTCGGGAAGCGGAGATACGAACCAAGACAACATACAGAATGATGAGATTCTCAAATCAATAAATCATGCAAAAAATGGAAATAAGGGCAGATGGGATACCCGACGGAGATTGATGTGGAAGAGCATCCCCTTCCCCGGCAATGTTTGTTGCCAGCACAGAGTCTCTTACTACCTTGTCGGTGTTGTCCTCGATGCAGGCAATCTCTTCGGTGGATGCCCTTGATAGAGATTCCTTTCTGCATGGGGCGGTCGATGAGAGACCATGAAGAGTAGGCTCCTCCTAGGTAACCCCTCCTTGGTGGCTCTCTCCCCGTCTCCATGGCGGGCATAAGGGGACGTTCTTGATCCCTGCTGATGGAGGAAGCTTGCGTCTTGGTTACACGATGAGGACTGGGTCGGGGGCTGGGCATGAGATTCTCCTCTGCGTCCCTCGCTAGGCTCGCGCCTGCCATGAACTCCAACCCCGCCAGGGACTTGGTCCGCTTGGCCCGATGCGCTAAAGGCTCCTCGTCCTCGTCCTTGTCTGAGGCAATCATTCGAGCTCAATTAAGGAAATCATGGAGTTAAAACAATTTACTCTAAAGCCATAAGCATGGAGCCCAACTTAATATGCCCCTCTTTAGAGTTGGAGGAGTGGAGCTTGGCGGAGGAGTCGAAACCTCCTACAAGGGCGAGTTCGGCAGGGAGGTCGGGCTTGACGGGGGCCTAGGATCCATCGCTATGGCCTTCCATCCCTTGGACGGCGTAGCCTGGGCTTGGGAGATGGGAAGGGATTGCCGTTGTGCTGCCGCGCATCCGCCTCCCTTGGAGGCTATCTTCTTCACCTTCGACGGATCCCACGGGGGTGCGAGAATCACTGATTCTCGGTTGGCGTGGTGACGGAGACGACGCCCTGGCTCCAAACCCTGAGAGCCTACCTCGATCCCCTCTTCCTCCACCTTCGTCTCTCTCGAATCCTCCATTTTGGATTCTCCTTGGGTTTCTGTCGCCGCAGTTTGGAATCCCCCAACCCCGGCAGAGTTAACCCCGATAGCACCCTCCTGAACAGGTCCTTCGCTCTCCTCCCCAAAAGAGTCATCACCCTCAAGCTCATCCTCGCCATTCCTCTGGAGGTTGTTCCCTTGGCAACTCTAGCCAATTTGTCCTCCACTATCCGATCAGCGATGAAGGCCCTTTCCGCATCCCCGGTTGGCCCAAACATATTGTCCTCCGTCCAAACAAATTTTTCCTCCAGGCCAGAGCTCCATGCCATCTCAGCTTCCAGAGAGGGCAATGGCCAGTCAGCCATGACTCCAGAGGCGTCGCCATCAGGCATCCACTATAGGATCTGGTTTCAGGCTGAATTGAGGTGTAGCAGGACAATTTTCGCTGGCAAATGGAACGAATTTAACTTACCAAACAGTTGATCACACAACCAGTTGTGACCGTAGATGGTCAACTTATTGTCAGGGTGTAACGACCAAGATGCGGTTCTATCCCAATAAGGTTGTAGGTCCTTGAAGGGGATAGAAGCGCATCTAAATGTTTCACAAGTACAACATCATTGCATACATTTAATGAAGAGAAGAGTATAATAGATTGGCTTACACTCGCCACATACTTAATTACAATGTCACTCAAAGCATTCACACATTTATCCATAAAAAAAGTAGGGTACGGCTACGGACGAAAACAAACGACAAAAGATGCAATCAGACTGCCTTGCAATCCCAGGGATCATGACCATGCTGCCTCTCTACTCATCGGGATACGTAACATACGTCCGACCACGTTCTTCATCATACTCCCACTGGAGCTGCGACGCCTCAATAGGGTAGTCATCATCGCTACCTGTACCTGTAGTGTTGTAATCTGTGAGCCACGGGGACCGAAACTATGTAAGCTTTTGGGTAAGGAAGGGTAAGTGGTGAGGTTGCAGCAAGCACCTAAGCATGTATTTGAATGGCTAACTTACGATTACAAGAAGTAAATGTGGTGGCCTACGCATAGTGGTCGAGAACTAGCATGATCACTAAGTGACCCTGAACACCTACTTATGCAATCATAACCCCATTATGTTCTCTCTCGGTTCATGGTCATGAGCAGAGACAATCATGGTTACACACACAGTTGGTGTATTTTATTTGAGTTTACTTGAAGTTTGCTATAACCGGGTGTTAAACAAATTCCCAAGTTGCCAACAACCGCGGGCACGGCTTTTCGAAAAGATTAAACCCTATAGGGGTGCTCCAACTCACCCATCACAAACTAACCACACGCTGCGGGAATAACCTCGACCGCGAATCTCACGATCTTCCTAGGAAATTCCACTAGAAATCCAAAACCTCGAGATAGCCCGAAGAAAAGCCGGAATTCATCACGCAAGACATTCGAGAAAGGTAAAACAAGTCCAGCAAGACCTCCCGACGTGTCGATGATCCTAATAGGAGCCGCGTATCTCGTTCTCAAGACACGGCGGATTGTCCAAACTTCCGGTAGGCCAATCACAGAGTTGCCCCTGGTGGCCACCGGCGGTTGACAAGTTGGACCAACACTCATGCTGAGCACTGGCCCAGGGGGGTTGATTAATTATCCATGGGGTTGCAAAGCCCTATGCATTTTTATTAGGTTGGTACGAAAATAGTACCAAATTTGGGTGTTGCCATACAAGCTTTAATCTAAAACGAATAGTCAAGGGTGTCCCCATAACAACCCCGAGCATGTTAGGAGCGCAAAATATTGAACATAACACCGGTAACAAGTAACTATGGCTGAAAAAGTGGAACAAAACACCAAGCAAAAGGCCAAGCCTTCCACTTTACCAAGATATATAGGTGCATTAAATTAAATAGCAATAAATATTGTGATATCTCCAGATAACCATGTTATCACATGGAAAACAACCAGCTCCTGCAACTAAGAATGCTTTAAGAGGGGCTAAGCAATGCTAACTTAGCCAAACAAGGTTTTGCTAGGTAGTGGAGGGGTTAGAGGCTTTCATGGCAATGTAGGAGGATGGTCATGCAAGTGGTATGTAACGAAAGCTTAATGACAAGAGCGATACATCTAGCAAAGCAAAATAGTGTTGGGATCCGGGTATGGTCATCTTGGTTGTTGGTTCTTCAGTGGGATACAGAGCTAGGTCCTTGTAGACGTTCTCTCCGGGTTCCTCATACTCAGGCTCGACACTCAGGTCTACCCAAATAGAAATAATACCAATAAATATACAAACCAATTTGCAATGCACACACAATATGATGCATGTCCAAATTAGTGCATATGACATGGCAACCTAAGCTAGTCATGTTCCCCATGCAAATATTAAGTTGTTTGTATTCTGGACAGAACCACATGTTTAGTTGTATGAACATGCATGAGCATGTAAAATATGGATGCGTCATGCAAAATCGAAGCAAATGCATATGTAGAACGTTGTAAATGGAGTAACGGTCCTCACGCTATGCTCACGGTAAGGTATGAATGGTTACGGAGATAACCACAAGGAAGGAGAAGGCCATGGTCTATTTCTTGGTGTTCCAAGGTTCCCATTGGGTAGGGAAAGAAGATCTAGCAACAATATACCCACATAACATGCAAAACAATGGAGTATAACTCCCACAAGTCACAAAACACTCCCAGTCATAATCTGTCCATTAACAGCAGCATGCCATCTTGTTGCACACATAACTAGAGCTATAGAAGGTTTAAAATCACACCCAAGGCATGTACAGGAAGAATACATCATGCTAAACATTTCATCTATCTACATAAACTTGAAAGTAAGCATGCATTCATGGCAATGAAGCTCACAAGAAGTCATGATGAAACAGTTGTTAGGGACTTAGTGAAAAATACAGCTACACAGATTCTGAGTTAACATGATAACATCTTAATAGCAACAAAACATAATTCTACATCAAGTTTCATGGCATGTAATTTCACAGGGTGCTAGAGGGCAACATCTAGTACAAAACACCAGCACTGAGAATGAGCTAAAACATCACAGAACACTTGGTAGCATCCCCTAAACATGGCATGAAAATAACTTCAGAATCTCAGACTTAGAAATATTTAGCATGTGAAACCAGCAACTTTTCTTAGCCACTTTGAAGCAAGAAACTCACTAATATACAAGCTTAGCATGGAAAAATAAAATACTAGGGCCTACTGTCCACAAAACACTACCACATTCATGTTGACAAGTTCATCATAGCATGCAAGTATTAATTCATACAAAAATAACAAAAGGCCATCGGAACACAAAATGGAACTTCTGCAAACTTGCTCAAAAGTGAAAACTAACACAACCATTGGATTCCTTGGGAAATTCAAACCCAAAATCATATATCACACTCATATGTTTGCATAGGAAAAAATATCACACAAATCTAACTCAAAAATTGCACAAAAATCTGACATGCCCTATAAGTCAAAACTTTCCTATTCTAGCCACTACCAAAAATGCCTATGTCCAGAACTAGACATATTCTAGAAATGGAATATTTCATAAATCACATAATGGAAATAATAAAAACATACAATGAAAAAAAACAGAGGTGGACCCACCTGGCAATGAGCCAGGGGCCCCTGTGAGTATGAAAAGTGGGCCATAGGGCCCACTTTCAAATCTCACACAAATCGCATATAGGAAAAAAATAAAAAGGGGGGAGAAGTCGGGATTGAATCCGGGTCTCCGCGGTGCGGATGCATCAACTCGACCACTGGGCTAGGCGGGGACTTTTGACCAAAGGATGGGTGCTACACCTCTAATACAAAGAAGGCCGGGGCTTCTTCTTCTACCTGGCGCCACCACCAACGACCAAAGGGGAAGGTGACTGCCGACGGGTGCTACGGGGTCCTAGGGGGTCTCGTTCCCAAGCTACAGGGCTACAGGCGTGGGAGGCTAGGCTACGCAAGGGGGATTGCTCCTCTGGACAAAGAAGACGACGTCGAAAGTGAGCGGCGTAACGCGCGACGACAAAGTGAGCATGTGGGGCTGCTGAAGGTTGTTGCACGCACGAAGGAACGCACACAAGCGCAGCAAAGTGGGGACGCTCAGGCACGACGCAGCACACACACGACAACCAAAAGAAATCGCCCTAGGTCAGAGCTCGGAGAGCACACCGGTGGCATGGGTACGGCGTAGCCTACGGCTAGCTACTAGCGATAGGAGGCATGGATCGGGAGAGGGGCTACCTCGCTTACCCACGGACATGAAGATGGGGACGAAGGGGCAATGGAGACGACGCAGGCGATGCCAAAGCGCAACGACGTCCCTATACATGAAGCAGAGGAAGAAGAAGGGTCGAGGCTATTGGAGATCTCGGCCTTGGCGCTCCCTCATTCAACGGAGATGAAGAAGAAGGAGCGGGGGCTCCTTCCCGCGGCACCAGGGCGACAAAGATGCAGCGAGGAGGTCAACTTCGGGCTCGAGCTATTGATCGGCCGGAGCACAATGGACAGGGTGACAACATGGTGCGGGGAGACCTACCCGAACGGCGGCGCGGGGTGGAGAGGAAGAAATGGGACAAGGGGGAACCCTAGGGCACGGGGGACATCTTATATAAGAGCAGGGGGTTGCCGTCGGCCGTCAAATCAACAAGGACGGCGATGTGGCTCCCTGGATGCATGCCGTACAGGAGGAGGATGACGCGAACGCTCGCGGGCTGCCTGCTGCGGTTGGGCCTGCGGGAGGACGAAGGCCCAATTGGGTTGGATCCTTCTCTCTCTCTCTCTCCCTGGGAAAACTCTAAATGTTTACTATTTATAAAAAAACAAACAAAAGAATTAAAGATCTAGAGAGAAGGAAAAGAGTTTTAGGAAACAAAAATATACATGCACTCACAAAAATGAGTCCTATTTAATAAAAAGGGAGTTGGCATTTTCAGAACAAACAAATTTGTTCATATATATATTTACCAATTGGACTTTGTTTACAAATAACCAAAAGGCAAAACCCCTCAAACCTTGACCAGAGCTACTCATCAATTCTTGGCAGATTATTTCGAAGAGGTGCAACATTTTTTAAAGAATTTATTTGGCAAGAAAAGAAAAAACCCATGGTGTAATAATAATAAAGAGAGAGAGTTGGGCATAGTTCTATAGATATTATGGAGGGGTTCTTCCACTAAGACAACAAATGTAGCTCTCACACACCACACCAAAAAATACACACTCACAACAAGCACAAACATAGCAAGCAAGCATGATGCACTTATGATATGATATGCCATGATGCAAAATGAGGAATGTCATCAAGAAAAAAAATATTACTTAAATCCCAAGTACACAAACATTAAGGTTCACACATGACTAATATTACAAATATGGCAAGGGATGCTCTTGGGCTGTTTACACGGGGCCTGGATACAGTCGCATCCAATCAGCGGGGCCATTGTATTCCCAAGCGGACCTGTCCCTCTTCTGCAAGGGAGCCGTACTACGCCGGAGGAAGTCGGAGCCCGCGTTTTCAATTGTCAGCCCGGTAGCTTTGAGGTGGACGATCATGTTCAACGTCGGGTGGAGTTTGTCATCAATAAGGCCTGGTTTGCTCTAGTCTTTGTTGCGCGAGAAGCATTCTGCCCGTGCGGAACAGAAATCAGGGGGTTTATCATCCTTGATCCAACACCAGTTTCCCCTCCATTCTTCCCACTTTTCACATTGTCGGACAGGGAGGTAGTCCCAGTCCTCCTTGCCCTGCGGAATCCAACTTATGTTCCCAGAACGATGGGATTCATCCTCAATCTGGGGGACGAAGAAATGCCTGAACAGATCCAAGTTGGGGACAACTTCGACGAAGTTCTCGCATAGATGGGCAAAGATCGCCATGCATGCCGACCCGACGGCCCGACGGCCTGCGATAATTAGGTGGAGTGGACGTCGGATAGTTAGCATCATTCCTCCGAAGCGTGTCCGTGCACTGTTTGGGGCCTAATCCGACGTGCCAAGCGACACATACGGGCCCGGGGGCTTCTGTTAGGGTATACAAACACGGGTATTTGTTTTCCCCTGACTTGTGCACGGAGGACAGAGCCTCCAATGCGGCAACCTGAGCCTGTCGAGAAAGGACATCGAGCCAAACCGAGCAAACGATCAAGAGAAGACTCCAACAAGCTCGACGTGGCAACCCAAGCCTGGGCTACAACGCGCCAGGCACACCCCCAACGCTTGCCGGGGACTAGGACATGCGCCAATTCATGAAGACCCATCAAGCCATCCCCCGACAAGCACGAGATGATCAGCCACCGGTCCACCGCATCATAAAGCCAGTCAGTTGTCGATGTGGTGTCGAGCCCCGAGGTGGCTAAGTGGCTCTCGTTACGCACATGGCGACACGCTGGAAGATAAATTACGCCTCCTTGACACCCGTTCATCGACGTGTCAAGGTGTGGTGCGATAGTTAGCTAGAGCGGTGGTATAAGCTTGCCGGAGATACACCCCCACATGCCACCTATACTAGCAATGATGATATTTTGTCCCTAATGCCCAAGTTAGGTATGATAAGCTCTGCTAGCTATCTAATCATCAGACAACGTCTATTTTGCCACTGAGGTTGCCCCTTGTTCTATAAAAGGAGGCCAAGGCAATCTAACTTAGGATTCAGACTTTCGAACATTTGTACACGCATAGTAACTCCCCCGAAGGCAACCCTTTCCGAGTAGGAGTGTTGCACGTTCTTCGTGTTCCTCTGATCAATCCACCCACAAAGCAGGGGTAGGGTTTTACACGTCACAACGGCCCGAACCTGGGTAAAATCACCATGTCGTCTCATTGTCTCTGCTCTTTGTGACTGCGTCCATGCCTCTGCCAAACCACAAAGGGGCCAATGGCCCCATAGGTGACCGAATCACTAGTGGAAAAAGGCCCATTTGTCCCGGTTCGTAAGACCCATTTGTCCCTGTTCACGAACCGGGACTAAAGGGTCGGGACTAAAGCCCACGACCTTTAGTCCCGGTTCGCTTACGAACCGGGACATATGGGGCTACACGTGGCCGCTTAGCCGAGTCCAGGCAGGAGGGCCTTTGGTCTCGATTGGTAACACCAACCGGGACCAATGAGCCTCCATGCATCAGCACCTCAGGAGCTGTTTTTTTTAAAGAGGGGGGGTTTTGAGGGTTTTGGAGGGTTAATTTAGGGGTTTCATATATTTTGTTAGATAGCTAATAGAGAGAAGTGATCTCTCTTATCTCCGTGCTTGGTCACGACGCTACATACTATACTTATAGATAGAACATATAACACAATTTAATCATCATTTTCATCAATGAGACATCATATAACAAGTTGGTCACTAGTCATAATCGCAACTCCTCCTCCTCCTCATCATCATCAACTCTAACACATTGTAGCATATAATAACACATTGTACCTAGGACCTACGTACTCCTATCTCATAGGACCTACTCTACCCTCTCTTAGGTACAATATCATAAACAAGATAGGCCCTAACTCTCCATTATGGAGAACGGAGATCATCGTGTCTCCCATTCTTGGCCTATGCACAATGTTGCGTCCAAGTAGCTCTCTACTATTGAGCATACATTTTCTCCAATCTTTGATTGTCATGACTCCATCGGTTTTAGAAATCTGGTATGGACAGGAGTGATGCGTAGGCTGACCTAGCCGTGGTGGCCCTAATCTTGTAACAACAATGCGACCTCTTGGAAACATCAGATGAGGCACACAATCCTCTGGGATTTTCTGTTGAAAAACATAGTAATAACTTTGTAGTTAGCAATGTAGTTTAGTATTAGAAGAATTTATGCAAAAGATGCACGGCTGTCGTAATAGTAGAATTAAAATCTTACCATGCAATCTCCATGGATGTTACCGTAGTTCACCATGTGCACTACTGGCACGTACTGACCATAATGTGCAGGAGTTCGATAATAGCTATTTTAATTCTCAAGATGACTAAGAGATGCGGTAAGATGATCTTTCTCCTTATAAGTTAATTCTGCTTCATCACTGTAGTAGTAGGTTCTGTCTACCATCTTCCGTACATTTTTTGAAGAATGAAAATAAGCTGTCAATGCAAATAAGTTGTCAACTATTTTTAAATAAACAATATAAATTACTTAATAAATATGGTTGAGAAACTCACATAATGGTAGAACTGGAGGCGTCTGCACATCGACCCAGATGTCGATATTACCTTCAATTTCATCTTTCGGATGAATATCAAAGGTGATAAGCATATTAGGCTCAAATGCATAAGCCTTGCATAGTGCTTGCCAATTTTTGCATTCAAAATAGCAATAGGTGTCTACATGGTACAATTTTACCGCAAAAGTAAAACCATGCTCAGTCCTCGAGTGAACTATCTTTACCTCCATATATTTTTTAGTATTGAAACCATCTTATCCAAGACAGCAATTCTTGCATGGCAGGGGATACGCTAGTAGAAGAGTAAAAAATTAAAATTAATTCTAATTTGAAGCAAAAGAGGCAGAAGTCATGCTTAATTACAACAAAAGACTTGTCATTCTGACTTACTGTATCCACTTCGAAGGTCTCATCCAGCATGATGCTGAAGCGCCTACCATCAACTAGGAAAGTCTTGTCACACATGCCGCGCTCGTCTTCGCAGTATTCGCACATACCGAATTCACTTTCGTCGTCAGACATTTCCTATGTTCATAGTTGAAACATTTAAAATCGATCGAAAGAAACTACGAGAAAACTGATCAACACACAGATCACTATTACTCAATATGCAACGGGTTGAATTTAGGTCTATCGAGTCTTTCCTTCCTAAACTCTCATCTCACGTATATGGTGGGCACTCCCTCTGATATTGCAACTCGGGTATAATGCACTCGGGTTGACTTTAGGTCGCAATATCACTCGGGTTGATATCACGTATATGGTGGCTCCTCCATTCGTCCCCGAGTGCATTACACCAAAATGTATAGCACATGGGAACGAAGGAGAAGCAACCCCCACGACAACAGTTGGTATTCTTCCTCTCTCTCATATATATATATATATGGTGGACACTCTCCCTCACTGAAAGACACACAATGAGCCGAAACAGACCTAAAGTCAACCCGTTTAATATATCGAGCATTGACATAGAAAAAATTCCCTATGTTTTACCAGAATGACTTGCAAATCACAAATACATTTATAATGAACTTGAATATAATACACTAATACATCATCCCGAATAATCTAGTTCAAGAATTATGGCACTCTTTGGATCCTTATGTGTGTGTGACTTTTGGTACGTCGAGGCTTTCCTTAAGTAACTCTCATATCTCATGGTGTGTTGGTGCGCTCTCTCTCACACTGATATGGTGGTGTATATATGTTGGTGGGCACTCTCTCACAGTAATAGTTCGACCGCCGGTGATGGACGCCCAACCTCTTCTCTTCTTGTGCAATATATTGACGAGTATATCGCAAAGAAGAGAAGAAAGATGAGGCGCCCCCGACAACAACAGTCGGGATTCCTCCATCAAGAACACACATGAAAGTCACACAAGGAGCAATGATAGACTGAAAGTCACACACGCATTATACCGATAAAATATCACAAATACATTAATATTTATAATGAACTCAAATATAATATCACTAATACATCATCCTGAATAATCCAGTTAATGCATCATCAAATATTAACTAATACATCTCGGATATTATCATATAAGATCACTAATACAGATCGAATGTCCTAAAATCCAAAGTGGAGGACGGTGAACTCGATTCACTGGCGGTCTCTGAGTCGCCGGCGGTGGAAACCCAAAGATAAGGAACCATCACAGGATCATAACTCAAGTGAGATCCCTGAAGGATCTGCTAGGTATTGTCGAACTGGGCGTCCAACGCCGCCATGTAGCGACGGACGTGCTTGTCCTCCTCCCTAACACGGCGACGTACCACCTCCGCGGGTGCCCGCTCCCTCCGCAAAGAAAGTGGCTCGCGTGACCGCCACCACAGAAGGTCCGGGTCGACGATGATACCTCCATTCCTCACCAACCTCCGAGCCCGGGAAGGTAGCACCTCCCAGTATCAGCCCGGCGGAGCCCAGTCCCGGACATGGCGCCTATCAAGCAAGCTCTCGTGGACTACTCGATGACGAGGATGCAGGCCAGGCATCGTCGACAAATACCTATGAGAACGTTTTCTTATCGTTTAATCACTAATTTTTCATAAAACCCCAAAAAATTTCATCATTAACATACTAATCTAACATAAACATTCATCATAAACATACTAATCTAACATAAACATACTAATCTAACATAAACATTCATCATTAATATTCATCATAAAAAAATTATGTAATCTAACATACACATACTAATCTAAGATAAACATTCATCATATAAAAAAATCAACACATATTTTTTTTAAATGCAAGGAGCCGGGGCGGTGGCGTCTCACAACGGGGGCGGCGACGGGGGCGGGGCGGCGACGGGGACGTGCGGCGACGGGGGCGGCGGGGGAGGCGACGCGGGAGGGGCGGCGACAGGAGCAGGGTGGCGACGGGGGCTGCGGTGGCGGCAGGGGAGGGGCGGCGGGGGCGGCGACGTGGGCGGGGCAGCGATGTGGGCGACGGGGGAGGCGGTGACGGGGGAGAGGCGGCGACGGGGGCGGCGAGGACGGTGACAAGGGCGGGGCAGCGACAGGGGAGGCGACAGGGACGGGGTAGCGACAAGGAGGATGAAGACGATGGGGGCGGAGACGGGGAGGCGACGGGGGCGGCGGGGACGGCAACTGGAAGACGAGGAGGGCAATGAAAACTGTGAGATTTCCTAAGTGCGTCTTATATAGAAGAAGCATTGGTCCCGATTGGTGGCACCAACCGGGACCAATGCCCACCTTTAGTCCCGATTGGTGCCACCAACCGGGACCGAAGCCATGTTTTCAGCAGCCCAGAAGGCGGGAAACAGGAACCTTTGGTCCCGGTTGGTGGCACCAACCGGGACTAATGCAGACCTTTAGTCCCGGTTGCTGCCACCAACTGGGACCAAAGCCCTGTTTTCAACAGCCGAAAGGGCGGGAAACAGGGACCTTTGGTCCCAGTTGGTGGCACCAATTGGGACGAAAGGGGGGCATTAGTCCCGGTTGGTGGCACCAACCGGGACCACTGGTCCCTTTTTGTCGGCCGGCGGGGAAGCAGCAGATGTTTAGTCCCACCTCGCTAGTCGAGGGGAGCAACTCCTGTTTATAAGCCCCAATGCGCTTGACCTGTCAAGCTCCTCTCATAGTGAAAATAGATGCCCTTATACACAAAATTTCACCTAAATTCAAAATGCTAGTTAGGTGCCTAACTAGCACCTTGAATTTAGGTTGAATTTCAGTGTAAGCGCATCTATTTTTACTTTTGCTACTTTTTATGTTATTTCTTTGCTATTTTTCCTGCTATTTAATATTACTTTGTTTTAACATTATATTAAATTTGGTAATTTTTAGGTTTTATATAATTTTAGTTTCAAAAATACTAGAGGTTTATAATTTTAGTTTTTGATTTTTTTGAGCTAAATGACCCTGAAATTGAAAAGCATTGCAAATGAACTCTGAAAAGGTTGAAAGTTGGCATGATATCATCATTTCACCCACATAGCATGTGCTAAAAAGTTGAGAGGGTTACAGCAAAAGCTGGATGCACTTCGTGTACAAAACGGACAGCCTCTTTCGAAGTATCAAGGTTCCGGACGGAAACTCATCGGTTACAAAAGGCATTTTATTTTCTTGAACTTGTTTGAACTCCAGGCTTTTTGTGTGTTCAAAATGCACCATTCAAAGCCACATCATCAATTTTCAACCCTTCCCGACATCATTTGGTATTTTTCATGCAGTTATTGATTTTTTTGAGCTAAATGACCTTGAAATTGAAAAGCACTAGAAATGAACTCTGAAAAGGTTGAAAGTTGGCATGGTATCATCATTTCACCAACATAGCATGTGCTAAAAAGTTGAGAGGGTTACGGCAAAAGCTAGATCCACTTCATGTACAAAACGGATAGTCTCTTTTGAAGTATCAGGTTCCGGACGGAAACTCATCGGTTACAAAAGGCATTTCATTTTCTTGAACTTATTTGAACTCCATGCTTTTTGCATGTTCAAAATGCACCATTCAAAGCTACATCATCAATTTTCAACCCTTCCCGACATCATTTGTTTTTCTCATGCAGTTATTTATTTTTTTGAGCTAAATGACCCTGAAATTGAAAAGCACTACAAATGAACTCTGAAAAGGTTTAAACTTGGCATGGTAACATCATTTCATCCACATAGCATGTGCTAAAAAGTTGAGAGGGTTATGGCAAAAGCTGGATGCACTTCGTGTACAAAACGAACAGTCTCTTCCGAAGTATCAAGGTTCTGGACGGAAACTCATCGGTTACAAAAGGCATTTCATTTTATTGAACTTATTTGAACTCTAGGCTTTTTTTGTGTTCAAAATGCACCATTCAAAGCCACATCATCAATTTTCAACCCTTCTCGACATATTTATTGTATTTTTCATGCAGTTATTGATTTTTTTGAGCTAAATGACCCTGAAATTAAAAAGCACTACAAATGAACTCTAAAAAGGTTGAAAGTTGGCATGGTATCATCATTTCACCCACATAGCATGCACTAATAAGTTGAGAGGGTTACGACAAAAGATGGATGCACTTCGTGTACAAAACGGACAGTCTCTTTCGAAGTATCAGGGTTCCGGATGGAAACTCATCGGTTACAAAAGGCATTTCATTTTCTTGAACTTATTTGAACTCCAGGCTTTTTGTGTGTTCAAAATGCACCATTCAAAGCCACATTATCAATTTTCAACCCTTCCCGATATCATTTGTTATTTTTCATGCAATTATTGATTTTTTTGAGCTAAATGACCCTGAAATTGAAAAGCACTACAAATGAACTCTGAAAAGGTTGAAAGTTGGCATGGTATCATCTTTCACCCACATAGCATGTGTTAAAAAGTTGAGAGGGTTACGGCAAAAGCTGGATGCACTTCGTGTACAAAATGAACAGTCTCTTTCGAAGTATCAGGGTTCCGGACGGAAACTCATCGGTTACAAAGGGCATTTCATTTTCATGAACTTATTTGAACTCCAGATTTTTTGTGTGTTCAAAATTATGCAGGCCCTTAATATACTTGGAGGTGCGTCGGTCACCGTACATCCATTGCCAGTTCATCTGCGTGCATTACACAATAAAGTGTATTAAAAACCATTACAACATATCATGAATAGAGAAGTGACCAAATTAATAGAAATTCATCATCACATTAAAGCCAAAGTACAATAATGACCAAAATAAATACGTACAGTTCATACATAGTTGTCATTATTGAACAACATATATCTCTCTAGAGCATCTAATTAAAACATACAGCGAAACTACATAAAAAATTAAATGCAACAACGAATGCAATCATAACCTCTACAAAGGTACCAATTGATCCAACGGCATAATGATACCAAGCCTCAGTATGAATGGCATATTTTCTAATCTTTCTAAGCTTCAAGCGCATTGCATCCATCTTGGTCTTGTGATCATCGACGATATCGGCAACATGCAACTCCAATCCCATCTTGTCATCTTCAGTTCTTTTCAATTTTTCTTTCAAATGATCGATTTCCTTTTCAGCTTGTGTTAACTTCTCGAGCAGAATTGCGTAGTCAGTTGGAATTCCTGGTTCAACTACTTCCTATAGATAAAAACATCTACGTCAAGTTGGTGGCATAATTAATTGTCATAGACATTAGATATGTGAAATAGTTATATAAAAGATAATATACCACATCTGAATCATAGACTGGACGAGGACCGATGTGGGCGGATACCATAACCATGGCACTATATAATAACAAACAATAATAAAAGTAAGAAAATCATACGAGTAAGTATATTTTCTTTTAGCAAGAAGACAAGATCAAGAGGCTCACCACGCACGGGCGATCGACGGCGGTTTCAGGACGGGGCAGGATGGACCACCAAACCTAGACAAATCTTGACAAAACTGGAGTTTGGACAAGGAGCTTTGAGAGGAGAAAGCTTAAGTTTGGCTTGGGCATTTCAGCGAACACCTCATCTGCATAGGAGGTGAACACCATCGCAAACGGGCGTATTATTTATAATTCATGGATGTTCTACAGACCTTACGTGCGGGCTATGTGTCGCTATCTATATTTGCAAGCAGGAAGCGTGCAGACAGGTGTTTGAGTACACAGGTGGCGTGCGAACAGTGTCCTACGCACACTCATTGGGGTGGCGTGTTGTTTGCTAGTCGTCGAAGACATTTCAAACTTAATACCCATATGCAAACTGAGGGCAATTGTTCCTTCCTTACTAATCCAAGCGAAAATCTCACGCGAAGGACTTTTTTCATTGCGTCATCGCAAACAGTTGTGAATGATGTTGGAAGGTAATTAAGGAGAGATATGAGTTACCGATGATACAACTTCTACTATTGCTATCTGCTGAGGTTGCCATGTATGAAAAAATCTGATGTGGGAAGGTAATTAAGGAGAGATATGAGTTTGGTGACCACATGAAGAAACAATGCGTGGCGCATGAACCTTGAAAAAACACTTAAATGAAAGAAACTCACCAATGCATGCAAGAGTTTAGTTGCTAAATCATTAAATGAAGAGACCTTACCAACAATGCATTGTGAATTGACTTGCTAATACATTTAATACACTAAGCACCCAATGTAAGCACTGATCGTGCATTGACAGGAGGAGTCAGGTAAGATTTGAATCTATCATCTTGGGTAAATTTTCATTTGTCAAATTGGAAACACTGAGATTTCTCCAATTTTTAAGGAACAAAATCACTATTACGGTGCAATTTTGCAACTGAAATTCCGTAAACATAGATTTCATTCATAGATCAAGCATTGGTCCTTGTACAAAATAGTTCAACTCGACAGCTGAATCAAACAAACTTTTCCCCATTTGTTGCCAACCGTGTACTGAAATAGCTAGTTCAACTATATATACTAGCTAATTTAAAGTACGTGGTATAGTTCAACCATATCTATAGTTAGATGAACTCAACAAAATAGCCCCTAAATACTACTCCGGAGGGGCTTCGTGCTACTACTAGTGGCCTTTCCTCTATCGATCACGTTTAGTAAGAGGCAGAGGAGGAGAAGCCTACTGACGAGATGGAGGAGTCGAATTCATCGGCTGCCGTTGCTAACTTCTGCCACTCCTGATACGCCTCCTCGAAATGGTGGGACTCTGCGTAGATCTCCTCATTCCGTGCTAGAGTTGTGGCGTCTGCTGTGGCCATGGAGGCGGTGAGCCTCTGTGCGTGCTTGACCTGGCACTCCTCCTCCTCATGTAGGAAGTTGATGTAGCGTGCGAGGCCACTGATGCAAAAGTTGAATGGCTATGCATCGATGGCGGCCTCCTCCTCCCGCCTTCGGGCCGCGATGGCCGAGCGGGTGATGGACCCGGTGACTAAACATTGGGTGGCGGCCAAGGAGGCAGCTGGCGGGGTGGCGAAAACAGAGTGGAGTAGCGCGTGGTGGGTGTTGTACGCATAGCCACTAAGGATGCCACACACACTACACACTTCTGGGTACTGCGTCGTCGACTTGGTGCAGCCTCCCAGCTGAAGCTGCCCTCTGGCAGGGTGGCGGAGTGACGATGATGGACAGGTGCCATTGGCGATTGGGGGAGAAAAAAACTTGGGAATCTACTGACAGGGAGGGGATGAATGCAATGTGGAGAGGCCAGCTGTGGGGGTTTATAAAGCAGGCGGCAAAGGCGAGCCGGGCGGGAAGCTTGCGCACGTTCATGCGTGGGAACAAGAATCTTGTGCGCGTTCGTGCACGGGAAAGGGAAGCTTGCGCGCGTTCCTGTGTGGTTGCGTGGGAATGGGAAGCCCAAAAGAAACGATGAGCGCTCCTGGAGCATTGGGTCTTTGGGGGCATTTAGGCGTGCCGGGCGGGAAACTTGCGTGCTCCCAAAGCATGCACTGGAATCCTCGTGCGGCAACGCGATGACAAGACCAGACGGAGGTGGGAGAAATGACAAGTACGCAAATGGTTAATAATAAACAACCGTTTGTGTTTTATAACAAAGCAAATAGTCGTTTTGTACACACCGTCACGAATGAATGTACACATGAGGTGGTTGATGCGGCCTTGGTGCGATGTGCTCGCGTCCATGCGCGCCCGGTCGCTCTGCTGGTGTCCACACGCGAATGCTCAGGCACGTTCGGCGAGCCATATGCAAGCGGTTGCGCCGCTCCCGGTGCCACCATGCAGCTAAGCGCAGCAAAAACTGCCATGCGGTTGATGCGGCCATTTACCTTCATCTCTTCCACCTTCTGATCGCGCCACACAACCAAAGAAGCACACCCATGGCGGCAAATAATATAGAGAGGATGCACACCTCTTCATTGCTTCAACCTTCTCGTGTGGATCCAATGGCGGCTATCGGCGCCGAGCAGCAGTTCGCCACTATTGTTGAAGTGGACATACGTAGCAGGAAGATAGACCTCTCGGTGGTGTACACCAACGACCCGGTTGTGGTGGTGAAGTCGGTCCACATGTTGGAGCAGCTGCTTGCTAAGGATGACAAGTACAAAGTGGCCAGCTTTGACCTTGAGAATACCGACGGTCGTGTCGGGCATGATCAGAAGGTTGTCGTCGCCTAGTTGTGCGTGCACCATCACGAGCTCGTCTACCACTACTGCCTGGATACAAGGCCTTGCAAGCGTTTCACCATGTTTGTCAATAGCCCTGACTATAGGTTCGCAATGGTGGACACCACCAACGATCTAAAGGTGCTCAAGACTTCGGCCTTGTCCTGCCAGAAGCTTGTCAACATCCAAGGTTAGTACAGGGTCTGGGGCGGCGAGAAGAAGAAGCAGAAGAACTCCCTGGTTGACCTCGTCGCGGCCATCATCGACCCCTACTACAGAGACACGAAGACTGAGTTCCACAAGGACAAGACTGCCTGGCACGCGTCCTAGGTGAACTAACTGGATGAAGAACACATCAAGTACGCGACCAAGGACGCTTACACCAGCTACGAGCTGTATAGGAGGATCATTGACATGAGGAAGTGCCTCCTTCCTGCAGACGGCGAGGGATAGTCACAAGTAGACTAGTGTCGGCAACCGTCATTAGAAGAACAATATGATTTGGTGATCATCAACTTCTTGTAAATTTATACTCAGGAATGTACATGTGTTATGTAGTCACTTATGGAACCATATGTTCAAGTTGGTTATGCAACAATAATGTTCGTGTTCTGTAAACAAAGCATATAGATGTTGTGCAAATAGAGAAAAACACATCTAATGCAATTATTAGCATCAGTCGTGTGGCCACAACACACAAAGGTTGTCACGGAGAATCGTTTGGGTTAATATTGGTCTTCCCACACATGTCTGATGAATGAACTATTTGTCGGGTACCTAAAAGACACACAGTTGTCAAGATGAATCGTTTGGGTTATTATTGGTCTTCACACACAATTCTGATGAATGAACGGTTTGCCGAGTATCACACACGCCTTCTTAGGCTAACTCGTTTGTGTTCTTCTGGATCGGCGTAAACAGTTTGTCCGAGTGAACTGTATGCTTCACTATACACACCTATATAGTTTGTTAACCATTTCTGTTATCTTCCATAAACACAAACAATTCATAAGAACAAATTGTATGCAATGCATCACACACGCAACTTTGTTTTGAACCATATTTGCTCATTCCTTTATCGCATGCGGTTTTCGTCATTGTGGGTGGAGCTCAAACTATACCGTTTGCGATTGATGGATCGCACATAGTTTCGTCGAAGGGTCTCTGATTGATGTGTCATGTTTAGACCATCCTGCAGTAGTGTTATCTTCATATACTGATGCTTCTTCAGAAAGTTATCGCGGCACGATGACTTGTCCTTCTTTATAGCACGCGTGGCGTAGTAGTCTCGAACAACCTATACCCAAGCCTCGTGTTGTAAGTTCTGTAATAGGCGCTTGCACTCGATTTTGATAACCTTTGTCACGGCCTCCTCGTATCCCTCCTGAAGCCTTTAGAAGGTCTGCAATCAAACGAGACAACAATGATTAGTACAATAACTATCTATTGTTAATATTGCATTGTGTAAAGGAGAAATTACCCAAAAGGTGTTGATCACCATCTCGGCCCTCATGTGGCACAAGACATCGTCGATCATCTCCTTTGGCGGGGTCTGGCTAGCCTTGCAGTGATCCCAGCTCAATCCTAGCTATGGAAGCTGACCCTCATCGGGAACGTGACAAACCGCAAAAAGTTTTGTCGGCAAAGTACACCAAGGACGGTGTTGGGCCCGCGGACTCCACTTGCGTGATGCCAACCCCTACGTATGACAAGTCCAACACATTAAATATTTGAAGAAATGTGAAGGCAAAAGGTAAAAGAAAAGTAAATGCACTTGCTTCTCCCCATCAGGCCTAATAACCGACCTTTTCTCACGGGTCGCCGGCAGGGGCAGGATCCGTCTACTACCACGTTGGTACACGATGACCCCCTCAACCACCTCGCCCTCACAATTGGTAAGCTTATCCCTGCCACCACCAGCATGGCCGCTCGGCCCCTCGGACGGATCTGGCCACATACCCCATTTGGAAGTCTCATGCAACATATCCCCATGCGGAGTCTCATGGGCTGAAACATCTGGGACCGGAGTCTCAAGGGCCACAGCATATAGGACCAGAGTCTCGTGGGCCGAAGGCCTGTCGACTTCAGGCTCGTGGCCCAGAGTCCCCATAGCCTCCACCTAAAATGGGTCCACCCTAGAAGTCTTGTGCTCAGGTGAATGAGCCGGGGGTGACAGCGAGGAAGGTGTATCAATCCACTTACCTCTCCTGTGGCCATGTCATGTACCTCTCTTCTTCCCTCCCCGACCTTCTCTCCCGGTGGGCAACATCGCTAACAAAGAAGCACCCTCCGGTGTCCCCATACTGTCAATTAACGCTCTCCGAAGAGATTAGGCTGGAATGGAAGTACCCCTTGCGTGGGACGCCGCCTGCTCTGGACCTGCGCCCACCATCTTTCAACACCCGCCATGACAAAGAGTAAACGAAAATAGTACAACATAAAAAAAATACCTGACATGAATAGTAATATGTACATAATTAATGTTGGGATGCATACGAACTAATAATAGTTTGGATCTCCGTCATCAATAAATGCATCATCATCATCACTATCACGCGTGTCGTCATGAACGTCGTGTGCATCGGGTTCAACGGCATCAACATATGGAAGGCGTTTCTACAATTGGTCAAGCATTGACACGTCATCCGCATCAGTAACCTCTTCTTCTTCTGGTTCTTCTTGTTCTGGCTCAGGGGTGAAGTCGGATTCACTATCGACGTCTACTTCCATGTTTTGGGGTAAAGTAGAGCGTTTCTTAAAATATTTTTTGGAAACACGCGTTTCTTGGAAGAATTCTCCTTCATATGTGTTTGGGTTAATGTGAGGGTCATAATCCTATTCATTGGGGGGAGTTGGTCTAACATGTGGCGGCACTTCATGAACGACATCCCAACCATTCAAATTTTTATCAGTTTGGCATGCCCACTGTAGATAGAGAACTTGGGTCGCATGTTGATCCGTGATGCAAACAACGGGAACATATAAATGTGTGCTTTATTTGATTTCGACTATCCCTATATGTTCCTGAGTCCTTCTAGTCTCTTTCGGATAGAAACAATAACATTTGAAGACTACGACGTTCGGTGGGTTTTCACCATAGAATAGAAGTTCATAAATTTCTTCAACTCTTCCATAATACTCAGTACCTCCTTCACCGATTGAAGAGACAACACAATTTGTAGTTTTTCGGTCAGCCATAGATTTCTATTTGCCAAAGGTACGAAAGTGATACCCGTTGATGGTGTATTTCTCAAATGAGCATAACTTATAGTCAAAACTAATAGAGGCTTGTCTCAATTCGGCATTCATAGACTCTAAATTAGCCTACAAGTTTAATACGAAATGATAGTTGCATTAGACACAAATTAGACCAAGAAATGAAAGGGTCTATTAATCGTAATTACCGTTTGTTTGAACCAAGAGATGAAACCGGGATAGCCACCACCATGCATTTCCAGAAGTTCATACTCTTCAATGGAATCCTTTTGGATCACCGCTCCATCCAAGAATTTGGCGACGAATCGACTGTTTCAAATATCCGAGAATAAGAGCAGTTCAAAGGAATTATAAGTTGTGAAAAAATGTACTGAGAACTTACTCGATATACGACCGCACTTCTATTAGGTTATTGAAGATATACAATGAAATGATCCACCATTCTTCGACATCCAACACTATTGGTTTCCTAGCATCGGCTGGTGCGAGCTTCCCGTTGAATAGGCTGATGTGGGATCCACCTTTTCTAGGGTTGTCATAATTGTCCGAGGCTTCAAATCATGCAAATGATGATTTTTGGCTTTGTAGTGAGCTGTCACGAAGTTTTTCGCCTCCTCAGTAATGAATGCCTCGGCCATCGATGGTTCAATTCTACGTTTATTTATACATTTTGCTCGAAGCGTTTTCTACGTCCTCTTAGTTGAATAGAACCAACAATTTTGCACGGCTCCCCAATCTTGCTTGGGTCGGAAGATGTAAAATCAAATGCTGCATTGGATTAAAGAAGCCCGGTGGAAAGATCGTCTCTAACTTGTAGAGAAACACCAACGCCAACTTTTCCATGTCATCTAGCATGTCGGGCGATATTTCTTTCGCACAAACAACACGAAAGAAATAGCCCAGCTCTGCTAGTACTAGCCATTCATCCTTAGGGATAAAGCCACGGAACATCACCGGCATAACCCGCTCAAGCCATATGTGCCAATCATGACTCTTGAGACCAAATATTTTCAATTTTTCAAGACTTGCTCCCCTCTTTAGATTCACTACATACCCATCGGGGGACATCAAGTGAATTTTCACCCACAAGAGAATTTCCCTCATAGCTCCCCTTGCAAGATTAAACCAGGCCTTTGGCTTCGACCAGTTCTTCTTTCCTTTCAGCTTTCGCATGTTCTATGATGTTCTATCACATAGAATATTTATTGACTCTATCCTTAGTATTATCCGTTGAGTTCCCCTCTATGTCGAACAATGCACCAAAAAGGGACTCTCCGATATTCTTGTTAGTGTGCATCACGTTGATGTTGTGTGGAAGAAGGGGGTATTTGAAGTAAGGCAGATCCCACAAGCATGTCTTGTGAGTCCAGGCGTGTTCTGAATTATACCCCTTCATATAACCTGGAAGTGATGGATTAGGCTCGAGAGCGTTTAAGTAATCCAGGATCTGTTGTCCTGTCAATGCAAGTGGTGCAGAGTTTTTGACAATTGTACCTTCGATGAAGTTCTTCTTGTCTTATCTGAACTCATGGCCAGGATCCAGGAACTATCTATGCAAGTCGAAGCAACAATAATTCCAACCGGCCTGCAGCCAATGAATCTGAAGAGTTGTCGTGCATGTGGGGCATGGGAACTTTCCATGTGTACTTCATCCAGCTAATAGTGCATACGTCGGCAACCCATGCATCGAGTACATGTACTAGACATACATTTTGAAATTCTATCTTCTAGTGGCGTCGTATGTCTTGAACCCATTATCCCAAGCTTCTTGCAATTCATACTTAAGAGGCCACATGTACACATTCAAATTCTCCCCCGGATAGTTGGGCCTTGGAATTATCAATGTTAGGAAAATGTTCTTTCTTTGCATAATCTGTCCTAGGGTAGATGGAGTGGAATGACAGATACAGGGCAACAACTGTATTGGGTTGCCATCATACCAAACAGATTGAACCCATCTGTGGCAACACCAACTCGAGGATGCCTTGTATATTCCGCTTTATCCTCATTTAATGCATCAAAGTGCTTCCACGTAAAAGCATCCGATGTGTGTACCAACATCTGATTCCCATCTTTATCTAGTTCGGTTCTTTTGCCCAATTTGTGCCATGTCATCAGTCTGGTCGTCTCTTAGACCATGAAAAGACGTTGAACTCTTGGTATGATTGGCATGTACCGAAGAACATTAACTAGGATTTTGTTATGTCTCTTCTCACCCATACCATTGTCCAACACAACATACCTACAAAACTTGCAAATGGGACAATAGTTCAAGCCCGCATACTCAAGCCTAGATAAGGCACATCCATTCTCACAGGAATCTATGTTCTCATAGGTCATCTTAAGTACATGGAGGATTTTGTCCGACTGGTACAGATTTACAGGCATGACACGGCTTTTGGGTAGAAAGCATCCAAATAGTGTCATCATCGCATCGTGGCATTCTCTGCCCAAGTTGAATTAAGCCTTCATAGCCATTACTTGTGCGATGGCATCCAACTGAAAAAGCTCAGTGCGCTCATGGAGAGGATGTTTTGAAGACTCCAACATTTAATAGAAGGCCTTGGTAGATTCCTCCATCTCATCATCCGAATCCTGAGCATCATCGAAGTGTTGCACCATGTCTTCGATACCGGTACCATGCTTGTCAATGCGACGACAAACCACCTCATCTCTGGTATGTTGGCCAGACTCACCGTGAAATGTCCACACCATATAATCACCCATAAAACCCCACTTCCGCGGGTGTTTACCCATTTCACCCTTTGTCCTCTATGAATAGTTGTTGCACCTAATACAGGACACCCGTTTTTTCTCTGTCCATTTGCAAATGAGGCTTTCACAAACCCCCTTGGTTTTTGTTAACCATTCATTGGTCATGTCTTCCTAACTAGTGTGACTCGTCTACATCCATTCGCAATCAGTCATCTTGCCTAGATCCTAATTACACACACACAAGAAATATATATTTAATTCAGCATATATATTCACCAGGCCGAAGGTTTATGTGTTTGTGCCATCATGTGTTTTTCATAAAATCTTTTGATTCTCATCAAGTGTGTGTTGGTGGGAGGCAAGCCTTTTTTCTATGGTGCTTTGTGCCATCATGAAAATTTGCGGAGGGTTTGGTTTAGTTGGAACCTAGCTCTCTTTTGGGAACTTGATACCTCTTGTTTTCCTTCAATTGGTATCTTGTTTCCTTCTATTTGGCATGTGTCAATGGATATCTCATTCCTTGATGTAGATTTTAGTTGGTATCCGTCAAGTGATAATTTTTCATTTGGTATCTTATTTTCACTTGATTCCTTTTCTCTCGGTATCTTATCAACTGTGTGTTGAGTTGATTCTTGAAACCTTTGAGCATGCATATTTACTACACATACTTTCGTTGGCATGTCCTCTTTCCTTGATCCAATATATAGGGGAAACTCCACTATGACATAAATTGGCTAAAGTGTGCATGAAATTCAATTTCATATCTATATGCACATATTTATGTGGAGTTTTGTCCTATATATTGTTGGAACAATAACTTTTTGGTCCCAATAAGTTTGGGTACCACTTTGTTTGTGGTGTTGTTCTGGGAACACTTGGAGATAGATTGGACGCTCAGCTCACTTACAAGGAAGGTGTTGACACGATGTGCTTATTGGAGCCATGCTAGGATGATTGAAGAACCACTGTCTACTACATCAATCCAATTCTATCTTGGTAACAAGTATCTTCTTCATGCATACATTTCTCGCATTCAACCTTGTATAGGTTGCATCATGGCATGAATTTCTTGATTTAGTCTTGTGGTACTTGTTTCCTTTCTCAAAGCATCACAACGATGATCTCTTGTTGATATTTGTGATGTCTTTGATGTTCGTGTGGTGGAACTTCATTTATGTACAATAAGAAAATATTAGGCCATGTGCTATGCTTTCAAGCAAAGATCTTATTGGCATGTTTATGAATTCCTTTTGGATATCTTGTTCCTTCCTTGTTGTAACTATTTTGTATGTACATCATTCTTTGTGGATATATCATCGTATTGTCCTCTACCTAGAATCTTATACACATGAGAGAAGTTACATCTCTAGTTGATGTTCTCTTTTCTTTTACGTCCACCGTTGCACTCTCATTTTATTTCCATGGTGGTTTCGTGAAAGAATTTGTCTTTAGTGCGGATCTTATATCCTACTATCTTGATGCACTCTTTGGTGATGAAGATTATTTTCCTCATGCTTGTCTTCACTAGGGTTTTGTCATTTCGATTGGTATCCCTCCTCTTGACAAGTCTATCATTTCCTATCTTCACTAGGGTTTTTCACAAGCTTTGGTTTTTAATTTTCCTATTAGTAAGCTTGTGAACCCTTTTGCTAGTGGTTTGTGTGTGGGAAGGATATAGTTTGCACTTTGTGTCTCATTTCTTCAAGACTATACCGATGCTTTATGCTCGTCCCTGTACTAGTCTTCTCAAGTGCTTGGCCATGACTCACACACATCATTATGGTTGAGCATATTCTTAAGATTGCCTATTTTACATGTTGCTCAACCATATGTTTAGTGCAAGTACTATGCTCATTGTCTCATCTACTTGCTTACACTAGTGGTGTGTTTATATTGATTTTGGGGGAGTCATGATCCTATTTTGTGCACTTGTATGCAAATACAAAAATTATTATTTGTGCACAAATCACGGGGAGCTCCTCTAGTTTCTTAATAAACACTCTTTTTCCCATATCATAATATCTTTTATTCATCTGGCTCGTTGGTCCATGTGATTGATTGTTCCAATTAGTATTTTTTTGATTGCTTGCTTCACTCCTGTGTATGTCTTTGTGCCATACGATCCTTTGTGTAATCTTTGGGTTCTCAATACAGTTTGTCTTCCTCCAACTACTTATCATTGGATATTTGTATTTCTCTGCACACATATTTTGGAGGAACGCCTATTATATTGGCTTTCCAAACTTTTTATTCATTTTGGCAATCGATGCCAATGGGGGAGAAGTTTAGAGAGTTTAGTTTGGAATGCTTTGAGAGTTTTGCTTTTGTTGTTTAAGCATTTGCATGTCACATCAATGCATTGCATTTTTGTGTGCTTGGTTGTGCTTATTTCCTTATATAAACTCTCTTGAAAGTGGTTGTCATCAATTACCAAAATGGGGGAGATTGTAAGAGCACATTTCTCCATGTGTGGTTTTGGTAATTGATGACACCCCTATGGACTAATGGTTGCCTTGAGTTATATTCGAAGGATTTATCCATAGGCACTTCTTGAAGTCCATCTGTTGGGTTTCAAGGAGTTTATATGATGACCAAGGTGGTATTCAAGGTTTATCCAAAGATTGGTCATGTGAGACTTGAGCTTATTACAAGCATGTCTTGAAGAAGGAGATTGTGTGAGCATTTATGATTACCTTCAAGACATCATCTTTATGAAGAGAGAAGATAAGATACAAGGTTGATCAAGACTAAGTCAAAGACTGAATCAAGTGATCAATACACAAAGCATACAAGATATATCGAGAGGGATCAAGTGATCCCATGGTATGGTAAGCATTGTCCATTACGCTTTGTGTACTAACCCATGTTCCTTGTGAGAGTTCTTTGTGGCTTTAGGCATATTTTCATGGGATTGCACCAAGAGGAAGATCCCATACAACCCATGGAAGATGACATCAAGTGGTGATTGTTATCAAGGTTGCGGTGTGCAAGTTCAAGTGATGCATCATGGAGAGATCAGGCTTGAAGCTTGCCATCCATTGTGGTGTCAATGGACTTGTGAAGATGTGCCGAAGAGTAGCTCACCCATAGTGGAGTATGGGGGAGCAATCATCTAGTCTTCATCAAGCGAACGCAATCAAGAAAGGTGGTCACACTTGAGGGAGTCAATATCGTCATCATCTAGCTCAAGTGGACTTCATGCAAGGCAAAGTTTTGCCCTTGAGAGGTTTTCTATTTTACCGGTCTCATGGTGATAGTTTGGAGACCGGGTTATAGGATCGATAGCCATACTATCAAGGGGGGATCTCAAGTGAGTAGCTTGATCGTATCGTTCGTCGAGAGCTCAAACCCTTGCATCCTTGCATCATCTTTCTTGATTCTTATTTTTATTTTCTCCTTTTTAGGTTTTAGATCTTGTGGTTATCTCCGTGACAAGATCTAGTACATAGAAAACGGATTTCATATGCTTCTTCTATTGCGTTTTCGGTGTTGGAGGTTTTACCGGTCTTATCCGAGGAAGGGTTGTCACCATTTTCTTATGGTCCCTTTCTCATTTGCTTCTTATTGTTTTTTCTATCAAGATTGTGTTAGCCCATGTCGTTATCTTTCCAACAAACTCGGTTTCGTTGAATTTGGAGTCCGCTTGCAAAAGTTGTGGTAGTTTTGGTGTTCTCAACAGGCTGCAGCGATACTACCGCGGCTAGAGCGGATGTAATTTTTTACTACCGCTCCGGAGCGGTACTACGGCGGCTCCAAGAGTGGTACTACTGCTTCGGACCAAAATCTCGTGTTTTGTCCACCGGTGGTAGGCACGGATGCATTTTCTTAGTACCGCTCGCAAGCAGTAGTACCGCTGCCCTTAGCAGTAGTACCGCTATCCATAGCGGTAGTACCATGAGGACGAGCGGTAGTACCGCTCCGGCAGTTTCAAAGGGCTTTCACTGCCCGAGCGGTAGTATCGCTCGCATGAGTAGTAGTACCGCTCTGTGCGGGCTGTGAGCATAACGGTTGGATTTTCCCCACCTATAAAAGGGGGTCCTCTTCCCCATTGAACCTTATCCTTTGAGCTCGTGTTTGCCCCCCATTGTTGACCCTCTTTGAGCTTGCTATCTCTCAATCCCTCCAATGATTCTTGCTCCTTTTTGAGGGAAAATAGAGAGGAGATCTAGATCCACATTTCCAAAAATCACTTTCTCCTCTATGTGAGGGGAACCCCTTGCATCTAGATCTTGGAGTTCTTCGTGTTCTTCTTTGTTCTTCCTCTCACTTTCCTCCATAGCATTAGTTCTTGTGGTGGGATTTGGGTGAGAAGGACTTGGGCACTCCGTGTGCCCTTGCCATTGCATTTGGTGCATAGGTTTGAGTTCTCCACGGTGATATGTGGAAGTGAAAGTTGAGAAGCTTATTACTCTTGGGTGTTTGAGCACCCTAGAACTTGTTCCTCTTGGGTGCTTTGGCGCCCTAGACGTTTGGTGGTGCTTTGGAGCTCGATCATTGTGGTGCAAAGCTCCAGGCAAGCTACGGGGTCTCCAATTAGGTTGTGAAGATTGCCCCGAGCATTTGAGGTCACTCGGAGCCACAATCCATTGTGGTGAAGCTTCATGGTGTCGTTGGGAGCCTCCAATTAAGTTGTGGAGATTGCCCCAACCTTGTTTGTACGGGTTCGGTGACCACCCTCAAGGGTCCCTTAGTGGAATCACGGCATCTTGCATTGTGCGAGGGCGTGAGGAGATTATGGTGTCCCTAGTGGCTTCTTGGGGAGCATTGTGCCTCCACGCCGCTCCGAACGGAGATTAGCATCTGCAAGGGTGTGAACTTCGGGATACATCGTCGTCTCTGCGTGCCTCGGTTATCTCTTACCCGAGCCCTTTACTTATGCACTTTACTTTGTGATATCCATATTGTTTCTTGTTATATATCTTGCTATCACCTAGTTGTATATCTTGCTTAGCATAAGTTGTTGGCGCACATAGGTGAGCCTAGTTGTTTTAGGTTTTGTGCTTGACTAATTAGACGGTAGTTTATTCTGCATTTGTTCAAGCCTAAACCGTAATTATTTTAAAGCGCCTATTCATCCCCCCCCCCCTCTAGGCGACATCCACGTCCTTTCAGGTGGGCCCCACTATACCGTTGGCTACTCTTTGCCGTCAGCTACTCTTTGTCATCCGCCTCTTGCCTCTTCGTTGTCGGCTGGCAGACGACAAAGAGGATGCCGCCCTAATGGTCGTCAGCCCCCACCCCAACCCCCCTCTCCCCCATATCTCTCTCTCCCTCCTCCATGCGCTCCCCTCCTCCCTGCGATCACCTCCTCCACCACCGCGCCGCTGCCCACCGCGCCCGTCGTCCCCGCTGCCCCGCGCCCCCCTCCCGATTACCCCCTCCTCCCCACGCCATGCCCCCTCCCCATGCCCCCCTTCACCACCACGCCCGTCGTCCCACCTGTCGCCCCGTCCCCGACGGCGGAGCACCCCGCCACCATGCTACCCCCATGCCCCGCCGCCCTATGGCCCAGTCACCCCCGATGCCCCGCCGCCCGTCGCCCACTCCGGTGAGAACCCCCCGACGACTGCCTCATTTGTTTTGTTTTTTCTGTTAAATTAGTTAGGTTAATTATGTTACTTAGTTAGGTTAGTTTAAGAAAAAAAAGAAGAAAAAATAGTTAATAGAAAAAAGAAGGAAAATGGGGAAAAGGAAAAAGGAAAAGAAGAAGAAGAAGAAGAAGAAGAAGAAGAAGAAGGAAATGAAGAAAAAGGAAAAGAAGACGGTGAAGCAAAAGAAGAAGAAGAAGAAGAAGAGAAGAAATAAGAGGAAGAAGGAGAAGAAAAGGGGGAGAGGAGGAGAAGAAGAAGAGGAAAAGGAAGAAGAAGAAGAAGAAGAAGAGGAGGAGGAGGAGAAGAAGAACCCCGACACCACCGACCCTCGACCCCCGATGCCACCGACTCCCGACGCCACTGACCCTCGACCCCCGACGCCACTGACCCCCGACCCCCGATGCCACTTGCCCTCGACCCCCGACGCCATAGGCCCCCGACAACCAACACCGCCGACCCCCGACCCCCGACACCTATTTTGCCTCCTATTGACCGAAAAGGTGCTCTTCGACCTTCGAGAGGCCGAGGAAGTCGTAGTTTTGTAAATTATGAGTCGATCACATATTTTTCGATTTTGTTATTAAAACATCATATTTGTGTTGATTGGGTGAATTTCAATGTGCATTTGTTCAATGACCTCCCCGTGCGTTGGACGAGCTCCTCCCCTGCGTTCGTGGGTGAGCACAAATGACATCTCCCCCTCCCCTTAAATTTCTCTGTTCTGGTCTTTGTGCCGATGAAACTTGCTAGCTATAGGTGTCTTCAATCATCACTATGCGCGACCAGTATGCGTCTCCCATTCGGAAGGGAAGCATCTGTAAATATGCATGTCTTTGCATATTTATAACCATCATCCTTTCGAATTGTCCAACGTTATCCATGGACAGCCCGAGTATGTGTAGATTGAGTTCGTTTTCCAATATGCTCTGCTCCAGATCCGATGCAGAATTTCGTCAGTGCCTCCCTGTTGTTCTCCGGGTACACATCCTCTCTGTTTATTGCCGAGACGTGTATTAGGAGAATAGCGGAGAGGTGTTGTCAAAATTCTGCGTCGGATCCGGAGCAGAGCATGGGAAAACGAACCCAATCTACACATACTCGTGTGAGATTAGGACCTATCTTTACTTATTAGTGGGTAGGTTGCATGGACATAATAAAACTGACAAACTTGATTAACTGATGAATATTTATGCTGAATTATATATATATATATATTTCTTGTGTTTCCAGTAGCTAGGCTGGATGAGTAATCGTGCATGGATGTACACCGGTCACACTAGTCAGAAAGACATGAACAAAGAATGGTTAACAAATACCAAGGGTTTGTGAGAGCCGCATTTGCAAATGGCCAGGAAAAACATGGTGTCCTTGTCCCCGGTGCGACTACTTTAAAAAGCAGACAGAGCGTGAAATGGGTAAACACCTGCATAAGTGGGTTTTTACGCCTAATTATACGATGTGAACTTTTCATGGTGAGTCTGACCAACATGCTAGAGCTAAGGTGGTTCGTCGTTGCACCGACGAGCATGGTACCGGGATCGAAGACATGGTGCAAGACTTTGATGATGCTCGGTATTTGGATGATGCGATTGAGGAATCTGCAAAGGCCTTTTATGAAATGTTGGAGTATTCAAAACATCCTCTCCACAAGCACACTGAGCTTTGTCAGTTGGATGCCATCACACAACTAATGGCTCTGAACGCTCAATTAAACCTAGAAGAGAATGCTATGACAGATGATGACAATATTTGGACGCTTTCTACACAAAGGCCATGTAGTGCCTGAAACCTTTACCACTCTGACAAAATCCTCCATGTACTTAAGATGTCCTATGAGAAGATAGATGCATGTGAGAATGGATGTGCCTTATTTAGGCTTGAGTATGCGGACTTGAACCATTGTCCCATTTGCAAGTCTTTCGGGTATATTGTGGTAGGCAATGGTATGGGTGAGAAGATTTAGACAAAAATCCCCGTTAATGTTCTTTGGTGTATGCCAATCGTACCTAGACTTCAACATCTTTTCATGTTCGAAGAGACGGTCACAGAGATGACATGGCACAAATTGGGAAAAAGAAGCGAACTAGATGAAGATGGGAATCAGATGTTGGTACACATTTCTCACGCTTTTGCGTGGAAGCACTTCGATGCGTTACATAAGCATAAAGCGGTAGGTCCAAGGCATCCTCGAGTTCCCATCAGCATTGATGGGTTCAATGTGTTTGGTATGACGGCAACCCAATAGAGTTGTTGGCTTGTATTTGTCATTCCACTCAATCTCCCCCCCCCCCCCCCCGGGGACAGACTATGCAATGAAAGAACCTTTTCTTGACGTTGATAATTCCAGGGCCCAACTATCCAGGGAAGAATATGAATGTGTACATGCATCCGTTTAAGGATGAATTGCAAGAATCTTGGGATAATGGGTCCAAGACATATGACGCTGCTAGAAGAGAAAACTTCAAAATGCAAGTGTGGTACATGTACTCGATGCATGAGTTGTCGGTATATGCGCTATTCATTGGCCGGTGTCTGCATGGAAGGTTCCCGTGCCCCACATGCAAGGCAGCTCTTCAGTTTCGTTGGCTATAAGCGGGTCACAAGTTTTCTTGTTCGACCTTCATAGACAGTTCCTGGATCCTCGCCATAAGTTCAGAAAATAGAAGAAGAACTTCATCAAAGGTAGAGTTGTCAAAAACTTTGCACCACTTGCGTTGATAGGCCAACAGACCCTGGGTCAGTTAAATGCTCTCAATCCTAATCCAAAGAGTCTAGGTTATTTCAAAGGGTATAATTCGCAATACGCCTGGACTCACAAGACATGCGTACGGGGTCTGCCATACTTCGAAGACCTCCTTTGCCCACACAACATCGACGTCATGCACACCGGAAAGAATATCACTGAAGCCCTTTTTGGTACATTGTTTGACATAGAAGGGAAGTCAAAGGATAATCCTAAGGCTAGAGTCGATTAGGAGGCTCTATGTTATAGACCGTTACAAAACATGCATCAACCGAAAGGAAAGCAGAACTAGACAAAGCCAAAGGCATGGTTCAATCTTGGAAGGCCAGCTATGAGGGAAATGATATTGTGGGTGAAAATGCAGTTGAGGTTCCCCGATGGGTATGTAGCGAATCTAAACAAGGGAGCGAATCTTGACAAACTAAAAATATTTGGTCTCAAGAGTCATGATTGGCACATATGGCTTGAGCGGGTAATGCCGGTGTGCTGCGTGACTTTATCCCTAGGGATGAATGGCTAGTACTCACAGAGCTGAGCTATTTCTTCCATTCTCTTTGTGCGAAAGAACTATCGCCTAGCGTGCTACATGAAATGGAAGAGTTGGTGCTAGAGTTGATCTGCAAGTTAGAGAAGATCTTTCCACCGGGCTTCTTTAATCCAATGCAGTATTTGATTTTGCATCTCCCGACCGAGGCAAGATTGGGGGGCATGCAAAATCATTGGTGCTTCACAACTGAGAGGATGCAGAAGACGCCTCGAGCAAAATGTAAAAATAATCGTAGAATTGAAGCATCGATGGCCGAGGCATTCATTACTGAGGAGGCGACAAACTTTTTAACAACCCACTACGAAGCCAAAAATTGTCATTTGCATACTCTAAAGCCTCGGTACAATGATGACGACCCTAAAAAGGTCGATCCAACCTCATCCCATTCAAAGGGAAGGCCGCAGCAGCCGGTGCTTCGAAAGTAATAGTGTTGGATGTCAAAGAGTGGTGGACCACTTTGTTGTATATCTTTAACAACCTAACAAAAGTGTGTCCGCACATCAAGTAAGTTAACGGTATATTGTTTCGCAACTTCTAATTCCTTTGAACTGCTTTTATTCACGGATATTTGATATAGTCGCTACATCGCCAAATTCTCGGATGGAGCGGAGATCCAAAACGATTCCATCGAAGAGTATGAGCTTCTGGCAAAGCATGGAGGCGGCTATCCCAGTTTCATCTCTTGGTTCAAACAAACGGTAATTTCCATTAGACAATTTCATTTCTTTGTCTAATTTGTGGCAAATGCAACAATCCCTACGTCTTATACTTGTAGGCTAATTCAGAGTCTATGGACGCTGAATTGAGATAAGTTGCTAATGGTTTTGACTACAAGGTCCGTTCATTTGACAAATACGACATCAACGGGTATTGCTTTCGTACCTTTGGCAAAGAGCTATCTATGGCCGACTGAAAGTCTACAAATTGTTGTGTCTCTACTATCGGTGAAGGAGGTACCGAGTATTATGGAAGAGTTGAAGCAATTTATGAACTTCTATTCTATGGTGAAAACCCACCGGACGTCATAGTCTTCAAATGCTATTGGTTCTGGCCGAAGGAGACTAGAAGGACTCATGAACATATGGGGCTAGTCGAAATCAAACAAAGCACCCATTTAGATGTTCCTGATGTCTATATTATGGCTCAACATGCAACCCAAGTTTTCTATGTACCGTGGGCCTGCCAAACTGATCCAAATCTGAATGGTTGGGATGTCGTTTATGAAGTGCCGCCACATTTTATACCACCTCCCCTCAATGAATAGGATTATGAACCTCATTTTAACCCAGACACATATGAAGGAGAATTCTTCCAAAATTATGTCATTACAAAAAACGTTTCAAGAACAACTCTACTTCACCCCAGAACATTGAAGTAGACAGAGACTGTGAATCCGACTTCATCCCTGAGTTGGAACAAGAAGAGCCAGAACAAGAAGAGGTTACTGATGCGGGTGAGTTGTCAATGCTTGATCGATTATATAAAGGAGGCCTTCCACATGTTGTTCCCGATAGTGATGATGATGATGCATTTATTGATGATAGTGATGATGATGATGGATTTATTGATCCCGGGCATATATAGACGATCAAGATTATTATTAGTTCATGTCAGGTATTCAATTTTTCTTATATACCTGATGATGATACACTTAAATTATATATAAGTCGATATTCAATTTTTGTTATTCATGTCGGTATTCAATTTTTTTATGTTGTACTAATTTCGTTTATTCTTTGTCATGGCAGGTGTTGAAAGATGGTGGGGCGGGTCCACAGCATTCCGCGGCTCAGTCTTCGTCAGCGCGTGGTGGGAGGGGTACTTACATTCCACCCCAGTATCTCCGGAGAGCGTTACTCGACTATATGCAGACATAGGCAGTTGCTTCTTCGTCGGCGTCATTGCCCACCGGGAGAGGAGGTCGGTGGAAGAAGAGAGGTACTAGAGGTACACGTGGCCACGGTGGGAGAGGTAGGCAGGCCGCTACTCCTTCCTTGCCACCACCCCGAGCTGATTCACCCGAGCACAGGAAATCTAGGGTCGACCGTCTGAGGAGGAGGCTACGCGGACTCCGGTCCATGAGCCTAGGGTCAACGAGACTTCATCCCAAGAGACTCATGTCCCATAGGCTTCGTCCCACGAGACTTCGGGGTAGAGCAGGTATGAGGGTACGTCCCAGCAGACCCAATGGGATAGCTGCCTGGAGCCGAGTCGCCATGTTGATGGTGGCGGGGATGGGTTTTCTGATAGCGAGGACGAGGTGGTTGAGGGGGCCACCATCTACCAGCGTGGTAGTACATAGCTCCCTCCCATGCTAGTGACCCACAAGAAGATGTGGCCGATTAGGCCTAATGGGGAGAAGTTACTGCATTTACTGTTTTTTTAACCTTTTGCCTTCACGTTTCTTCAAATATCTAATGTGTCGGCTTTTGCATACTGCGGGGGTTGGATTCACCCCAAGAATGCCCGCAGGTCCAACTTTGTCCTTGGTGTGATTTGCTAGCAAAAAAATTCGAGGTTTGTCATGTTGCCTAGTGAGGGCCAGGTTTCAGACCTAGGATTGACCTGGGAGCACTACGTGGCTGCCCCGGCCCCGTCGGAGGAGAGGATCAATGATATCTTGTGCCACACGAGGGCTGACATGGTGATCAGAAAGTATTGGGTAATATCTCCTTTACACAATTAAAAATCAACAATAGCTATTTATTGTACTAATCAGTGTTGTCTCGTTTGATTGCAGACCTTCTACAAGTGTGAGGAGGGGTATGAGGAGGCCTGGGAAAATGTTATCGATGTCGAGTGTAGGCGCCTACTATAGAGCTTACGGCACGAGGCTCGACCGGAGGCTGATCGAGACTAGTACGCCTCGCAGAAAGTTAAGACGGAAAAGACGACGTGCCGTGGAAAGTTTCTGGAGATGGATCGGTACATCAAGGTAATTACCTTTTCTTAAGGCCTTGTACTTAGTTTCCTTGTTTTGATTCGTAGGCATAGCGCTCAAATTATTCTTTACTCACTTAGGTCCCCCCAAGATGGTGGGCAGATAGGGTGGATTGTTGGGAGGCATTGGTGGATGGGTGGTGCTCAGAGCAATGGCTAGCCATCCACAACAATGCCAAGACTAGCGTGCTAAAATGGCTGGTGTGCCACACCATCAAGGTAGCGCCAACTTATATCAGTTCTGGCAGAACTGGGTATGTGGTTTGCTTCATGATTCATGCAATTCATTCTTGATGCTAGCTTGAGCCCTATACTAATACTTCATTCCTCTCTCTCTTTTAGGCGCATCACAATAACATGGAGGTGCTAGAGTTGTACGACCTCTATGCCATGGCCCATACTGCCTCGTACAAGAAGGCGAAGGCATTCTTTGAGTATGACCTCGATCGTCCCGAGAACTTCACCAACATCTCCTCCCACCACAAGGTCGTGATGTATAGAGATGTGGGAAAGGCATTGAATGGGGATGACTTTAACCCGAGCCAGCATCCTATTGATCCAGAGGTGGTGATGGTAGCTCGCAACAGGAGGCCCCATGTCTCAATAGCCATTGGAGATGGACTTATACGTTGTCCTAGCACTCTTCGAGAGATCAAGGCGTGTCAAAAGAGCTCTTGTCCTGAGATAAGGCCTCGTCGACGGCCAGTCGAGCTCGCCATTGAGATTACTTATATGGACTCTGATATATTTCCTCCATTACATTGTGTGTGCGAACAAAGATGATTACAATGCTAACGAGGAGTTGTGTTGCAGGCTGCTATTCAGAAAGAGAGAGGCAACCCTAGAACTTCTAGAGAATAGGGACCGGTAGGCGGTGGAGAAGGAGAGGGAATTGGAGGAGAGGACGGCTAGGTTGTTGGAGGAGGAGTGGGCACAGAACGATGCATCTCACTAGGCCATTTACGAGCTCATCGTGGTAAGTTTCTTCTTCATATTAGCCAAATCATGCACTACAGGTTCGTTTCATTAATAACAAATATGATTGACTTGTCAAAACCAATTGTGCAGTCTATGTGCTAGAAGACCGGCCAAACACCTTCGTTGATGCTAGTCATTACCACGACAGGAATGGTGAGTTTTATTTCAATGGTCATTAGTTACTAGTCTTAACATTTCAGTGTCATCATGCTAAACATACCTTGTAAATGTTGCAGCATAACTTCCAAGCCACATCACATGACCCTTCTCTAGGGCATCGTTCTCCATGTGACAATGCCCCGAGCAACCCCGGTGCTTCACCTTCGTGATGACGAGGATGGTAAGTTTTCTCTAGGGTTTTGCTTAACAAATGCATAATCACCTATACTTAGCTTATTTAGTTCATTTATGGCATAATTAGATTAGTTAGGTCAAAAATAGCATAATAACCTTGGTTAGCCCATAAATGCCATATGCTTTACTTATTTTCCTCCAAATGGACATAATAATCTTACTTAGCTCCAAATTGACCTAGTTTACCTTGGTTAGCTCATAAATGACTTATACTAAGCTTTGTTTCCTCCCAAATGACATAATAAGCTTAGTTAACTCAAAATGGCATAATTACCTATGTTAGCTTAATAATGACATATACTTACATTACCTATGTCAAAATGGCATAATTAGCTTAATTGGGGTAAAATGGAATAATAACCTCTGTAAGCTCATAAATGTCATATACTTTGCTTAGTTTCTTCCAAAATGACACAATAACCTTAGTTAGGTCAAAACTGGCATAATTACCTAGGTTAGCTCTAAAATGACACAAATAAGCTATAAGAATAACAAAAGGAAGAGGGGAAGAGAAAGAGAAGAAAAACCCTTCTTCTTCTTCTTCTTCATCTAACTTTCTTATTTCCCATTTTGCAGATTAGATTCACTTCACGGAAGCTTGCATTGATGGAGTGTTTGTGGTTCATGGAGTGCTTGTGTTAGTTGTTGTTTTGAGTTTGTGTCGATGAACAATGCCAAACTTGCTACATATGGATGAAACTTTGTATGTATTGATGAAACTATTGTAATATGGTGAACAATGTGACATTTGATACTTTCCATTTTGTATAATTGTTGGTTGATCATATCCATATGGCAGGGATATTTTTTCTGTGAAATATATATATCTTATATTTGCCTGTGAAAATTCTTGAATATAACCAAAACCAGGAAAAAAGAGGCAATATTGGCTCTTCGCCGTCTACCACCATCGGCAAGGCCTCTTTGCCTTCTGCCACCAACGGCAAAGGTGGCATGTGGCAGCCACCTGTGCAACCTCCGAATACCAGGCCTGGGGCCATTTGGCCTCTTTGCCGTCCGGGGGCAGACGACAAAGGGTCTTGTGACATGGCCGTCCGAGGGCAGATGGCAAAGGGGCTTGTGACGTGGCCATCCGGGGGCAGACGACAAAGGGGCTTGTGACGTGGTCGTCCGGGGGCAGACGACAAAGGGGATTGTGACATGGCTGTTCGGGGGTAGACCACAAAGGATGTCGTTAGCCACCTAACGGGGCTAACGTTAGTGCTACACCGTCCGGCCTCTTTACCGTTTGCATGCTGACGGCAAAAATACTTTATCGTTCGTTGAGCCTAGGCAGACGACAAAGAACCCGTTTACCAAAGTTTATAGTGCCGAAACTGTGGCCGTCAGCTGGCGGACAGCAAAGGCCTTTGCCGTTAGTGGAACTGCTGTCGTTTTCCACAGCAGACGGCAAAGTACCTGATTCGAGTAGTTAATACAACTTGAAGATTTTGTGGTGAGGACATCAATACCATTGTTACACCCACAACCCCTGTTGCAATACATACTAGACCAATTACTAGAGCTCGCACACGTCAATTGCATTACCAGGTACTTTCGTTACTTATGAATGAAGTACCTAGCATGGACAAGAAGGATGGCCATTGAAGCGGGATCATGCATGGAGGAGAAAGTGGGCATATGGGAAAGAACAATGGAGTTTCCAGTGATGATTTTCACACTTTGAGGCCACCATAAGGAGAGCATGAAGGCTTGGACGAAATATACAAGATATCACTTCATAAATTTTGTCTATAGGCTAATATAGGTGTTGTGTCACCTTATTTTTGGGTCTGGCCCATGTAATTTCGAAATACCACTTATTAGGCTGTTTTTAGAGTCTGTATGTGTGGGGAAACTGATTTAGGGTTTGTTTCGGACCCCTCCTCCAAGGGGCCACAAATTCCCCTCTATTTCCCAATATATACAACCCTTAGGGCACCGTTTAGACTTGGGTTTTGTTTAGATTACAAGTTCTCCATAGTTGCAACTTCGCGTTCTTCGTTTGTGCTCCATGACTAGACAACGGCATCACAGAACCCCACTTTCATTAATAAAGCTTTCATATTATATTCACAATATCCAAATTGCAATCTTAGTTTCTTGCTTGTTCTTTGTTTGAGTGCAGGAAACATACCTTCATGGTCAGGTTGATCGTGCTCCGGCATGGTCAATAACCTCTTGGAGTTGGTTTAGCGATTGCTAAGGCACGACATCCACGCACGTTCGTAGTCGGATCGTCAAAGTCAACTCTACCATAGGCGATAGCAACATCTCATCAAAAGACACGAACAACTTTGCCTCTATCAAGTGGTATCAGATTTCTAGGTTGCTCGGTGAGATATTACCAGTTTTTTACAATGTTCATGAAATCGGTAACTGGTAGATGCTCGGTCGGCTAGGGAGTAGCGATAAATTGTTGAATCAACTTATTAACTAGGTTAATTGGTCGACCATTAATCGTATATTAAATAGGAACTTGCCAACTTATATCTAGATTTTTTAATGTATTACACCATTCTTCCATGCACCTAGCTACGTAATATAACAAAATATTCTAATACGACATTTAATAAATAGAGAAGAGCTAAAATAAATAATCATTCGCATTCAAAACTACAAAGTCTAAAAATTCAAATTATTAGTTAAACATTTAAACTTGTCCATATACTTGCTAACATACATCACACAATATACTACAAATAACAACCAAAACCAACAGTTCAAGTCAGTAGTCTACAAAATTGTAATCTATAATCTAGTAATATACAAATTGTGGATTGTCCACTAAGATAGGGGAAGAAGATGGTAGTAGCTTGCCTGATGGTGGCTCCATGGAGGAAGATACTAGGGACCATCTCACGGGTTAGTCTATGAGGAGCAGACCATGGCGAGGATGGGGAGGAGCCAATGGGGGTGGACATAGGCGACTGGAGTGGCAGAGCTGCTCGATCTTGGAGATGTAGTGTGGTTGCTGGCACTGGTGATGACCTGGCTAGCCACCAGCCAGGTTTGGAGGGGATGAAAGGAGCACGAGGGAGTGGGTCACAGAGGATGGGAAGGACCCAATCTCCTTCCTCTTTCTTGGTCCACCCCCTGATGGGTACTTTATAGCTCACAACACGAGATAGCAAATATGTGACATAGAAAAATTGCTTTCACTGACAACAAGACTCTCTTCCTGATTGGGATTGGTCTGTGCAGGATCTCCTTCCCTATGAGACTCTTGCTTCCCTCTGAAATAGGAGGGCCAAACTGTATCTATTTAGTATCTATAGGGATAGGAGGGGTTATTGGTCAAAAATTTGGGATTTGTTTGCCCACCAGTTAACGAGCCAGTAGCGATTAACCAGTCTAGCAACTTATTAATCGGTGTGACAATTGATTAATCGGTCTAACCGAACAATTAATCAGCATGTCAAGTTAACACAATGAATAGGTGCTATTCGATTCAGCCACCCTACAAGTAGCGGTTAACTGGCAAGTTAACTAATTTATCGGGCGAATTCTTGAACATTGGTTTTTCATAGTTTAGATCACATCTGTTCTTCATACCTATAGTCCATGAAAAAGCCAAAAAAATAGAGCTAAATCATCATATCCGTACCAATCTGGGCCTTTGCAATTTTTCTGTTTGGTGTTCGCATTTTTGAATTTACGGTTGCATCGTCGTGTCAAGTTGCCGGTCTTAGTGTCTAGTCTTTTAGAGTTCTGAGTTCTGTTCATAGGTTGTCATGCTGTCGCCGCACCATCTTCATCGCATCTTTCATATACCACCATCGCACCATCGTCATTGCATTTTCCATATACCACCACTACACCATCTTCATCGCATCTAGCATATACCGCCACCGCACCATCTTCATCGCATCTGCCATATACCACCACCGCACCATTGTCGGGGTATACAAATAGGGGTGTTTATTTCCCCCTGACTTGTGCACGTAGGATGAGCCTCCGACCCAATGGCCTGAGCTTGTCGGGGAAAACTACTACCACGACGAACCAACATCCAAGACCAACACTCCGACAGAGGCAACCTACACAGGCCAAGCAACGCCGTCAAGGTCAATGCAACGACCTAGGATGGGCCCGTGGCGTGCCAAGAATGTCCCCGGTGACTGTCGGGGACCGAGGTGCATACACCTTCAGGAAGACCCGGCCAGCGCGAGTCGATCGGCTACTGCTCCACCGCATCACAATGACAGTCACTTGTCAATGAAGTGTCGAGCCCCCAGGTTTCCAGGTGGCTCTCGCTAAGCACGTGGCGAGACGCTGGAAGATAGATTATGCTCCCTTGACACCCTTCCTGAGGCGTGTCAAGATGTGGAGCAATAGTTAGCTAAAGCGGTTGTAGAAGCATGTTGGGAATGCATCCCCGCATGCCACCTAGACTAGCATTTATGGCATTTCGTCCTAAGTGCCAGAGTTAGGTATGATAGCACTGTTAGCTATCTAATCATCACACAATGTCTGTTTTGCCACCGTGGTGGCCCCTTGAGCTATCAAAGGAGGCCCAAAGCAACCTACCCAAAGATTCGGACCTTTGGAAACTTGTACTCATGCAGCAACTCTATGGAAGGCAAGCCTTGTCGGTTTTGAGCGTTGCGTGTGCTTCGTGCTCCTCTGATCATTCCACCAAAGCAGGAGTAGGGTTTCAAGCTTCTCAGCAGCCCAAACCTGTGTAAAACACCAGCGTCCCCATCGCCGTGCTGTCTGACTACCTCCGCTCTTTGTGCATGTGACCTCACCCCCACCGAACCACAAAGGGGCCCGTGGCCCCATAGGTGATCGAGTGCATCATGCCCCAAAATCTTTGGCGCGCCAGGTAGGGGTGCATCATTTGTGCAAACCCAGGATCGTGAGCAGCGCATCAAGCTTGGTCATCATCCCCTCTACCGGTAACGTCGAGGAGAAGAGCAATGCTGCCCCCCTAAGCCTCTTCCTCTCCGTATCTCATCGCGTGTCGCCGCTGCTATGATGGCGGCTACCAGAATGAGGGACGTCGGCACTGTGGCTGATGCGCCCGACGTGAGCAGCACAGCCGCAGTGTAGACCATGGCTAAGGGGGAGGCAAACTAAGGGGCGACGCCATCTGTATTGCAGTCATCGAGCAAGCCCGCCTAATCCCAGGGAGGTGCAGCTCGGTCCGATAGGCAAAAAAAGAGGTACATGGCTATATCCGTCTCTCCTCTCCTTCCCCGCTTGTGATCAGTTCAGCATAACGATGGTGCCACGAGTGTCAATAAGCTCGCACAAGGCTCGGTCCTGCATTTATCCCGTCAAGGGTAAATCCCGAGCCGAGCACTGGAGCAAATCCATCAGTTGGCACCTCCGGCAAGCGAACCACAGTAAGGTCCCGTTCACCAATGCCCCCATCGCGTTGGTCGCTATGGGACTATTGGGCGCGAAGGAAAGGAGAGAAGGCTGGGCCAATTACATTTACTTTCCCCGCTTTTCGTTAGTTGAGAATGTTTACATTGACCCGGCAGACTCATGTTGAGAATTGTATTCATAACTAACGGGTTCCCAAGTTCCTCCATTTGCCCCTCTTCGTTTTCTCTTCCTCTCAAGGCAAGGGTGGACACACACATGTATTTGTCGGGAAACGCGAAGAGGAGAGGCGACCGTGAATGGAAGGAGGGACAATGTGCGTGAATAAACACAAGCCAGGGCGGAAGGAAGAACCATGACGAAAGCTAAGTAGACATGATTACGAACTTCCATTAGAGCTTACATTCATATATTCCCCCTAGCAATCGAGGTTTCGTATGGAGAATCTTATGCGTGATGGAACCTTACCGTATTTGTTTACGCCCTTGCTTTGTTTCGAGTCCGCTCAACAAGACATGCGGCAGCATCAAAGGCCGTCAAGGAAAAACTCACCAGCAACGTCTCCTTGCCAGCAGAATGCTAAGGAACCGTTCCTCAAGGCAATCGTGGTAGCATGTTGTTCGCGGGCAACCAAAGCATGCAATGAAAACAACTATACAAATACCAGAAGGAAAGCAAAGGGGGATATCATACGTTTACATAAAGACATCAGTTCAGCAAACATGAAAGCAAAGGTAGTGCATGGTCTAATATGGGATACATATTGATTCTTAAGTACAAGACAGCACGACAGCAGGAGTGACTCAAGACTAACTCCGGCGACTTCCCTGTGTCCTTGGGACTAAGACGACTCTGTCAGCAAGCGGACCGGCCTTCTCCACGGCAGCAGAAGCATCGACGCCTAGCGGCAGCTTCTTGAAACCATCGAAGAGGTCAAGCTCTGGGTGGAAGAAGGCTAGATTGCTCAGGACCATGCAGAGAGCGTTGCGAGCCAGCTTCCGAGATTCGTTGGGAAAGTAGGAGGCCATGTCGTCCCCATACGTCTTCAACCCCTCAATCAGGCCTTCGAAGAAGAGTGTCAGCTTGATGCTTGGGATTTCGTGCTTGCCGACGGAGAAGGCCCAACTCTTCATTCCATACGTGCAATCTGTGATGTAAGGCGCTCGGCAATGTAAGTCATCCTCCTTATCCAGAGGTCGTGCTGCTAAATATAGTTCTCCAGTTTGTCTTCTGCATCTTTTTGGAACGACCGTGCATTGTCCAGGTCTGTCAGTAGCAGCTTCTCATGAGCACTAGCAGAATCAATGTCCCTCTCCATAGAGGCAAGCCTGGATTTCATATTGGAAATGGCGTCATTGGCAGCATCAAGATCTTGGCTCTTGGGAGGAAAGCTGCGATTGCGCCTCTTCTTGAGTGGATTTATCCTTCCGCGCTTCCTCCTTGAGGGCCTCGGTCTCCTTGTTATTCTTGGCAAGGTCTTCCGTCAGCTTGCTCAATTAGGCCTCGAGAGTGGTCTTGGCGGCAGATGCGACAGCGAGCTGGTAGGGCACTTTCTTTAGTTGGGTAGAGGACTTCAAGGAGAGCGTGTCAAGAGCTGCCATGTGTCCATCCTCCAGCTCCTAGATGCGTTGCTAAACATGGGCCTCCAGCTCCTCATCCTTGCCACAGAGGGTAGCTTCAAGAACCTCTTCCCGGGAGGAGATTTTCACCTCTTTGGTGTCCAGAAGTGCTACACGCTCCACCAGTCGAGCCTCCCAAGCTACAACGTCCTCCTTGGCCATGGATAACGTCTCATGCTACCTTTTGAGGGAATGGACCTGTCGGTTGTACCACTCTCACAACTCATTCCCTTTCTCCTTCAGCTGCTGATCCACGAGCTCGGTCAGGTCGCGCTGTTCCTTGGCCGCCTGTCATTTGAGGTTGTACCTGCTTTGCACATCCTTGAGCCCTGTCGCCATGGATTACAAGAAAGCCAGATCCTTGGTGCTATCAGCAGAACTATCACCTTATTCGACCCTCTAAGAAAGCGGTGCCATCACCCGTGTGATTTCCTCGCCAATATCTGCGCCTGCTGAGAAGGAAGAGCTAGGAGTTGTGGGACCCAGTCGAGCAGTGAACAACGCCAGTTTTTTCAGAGGATTGCAGGGCCGAGTCTAGAGGGTAGCTCGAAAGGGAGGGCCCCATGGAGTGAAGAGGAGTCTTCTCCTCAATGACTACGTCCGGTCCAGATGTGCCACCGGCGACTGGTTCCGTTCTTTTTGAGGATTTCTTAACTTCCTCGACAACCTACCCATGGCCCTCCATGGCAGCTATCCTCGTCGCTTCCTCAGCAGCAGCATTCCCGATGTTAGCCACTTCTCCCCACAGCTCAGGCTCTTCAAGTAGAGGAGCTGCGAACAAGAGCAATAAGCCGAAGAAATGAAAGTTAGGAATCAACAAGGCACCCAAGGAAATATAAAAGGGGAAGTGAAAACGTAGACAAGTGGGATACACGACAGAGGTTGCCGAGGAGGGGCATCCTCTCCCTCGGCAACATCAATTGCCGGCATGCGGTCTGTCACCGCCCCTTCGGTGGTGACCTCAGCATGGGCGAACTCCTCAGTGGAGGCCCTTGCCGGCGATTCTTTCCCGCGGGCGACGGTCGACGAGAGATCTTGGAAGGAAGGCTCCTCCTGGTGAGTGTCTCCTTGATAGCTCCCCCCCCATCTCCTTGTTAGGCATACGAAGATGCCCTTCCTACCCCTGCCAATGGACGAGGTCTGCACTTGAGTCTCACGAAGAGGGCTGGACCGGGGGCTAGGCGCAGGACTCTCCTCCACGTCTCCTACCGGGCTCATGCCTGCAATGGAACCCGGTCCTCCCGCGGATTTCACCTGTTTTTCTCGATGTGCAACGGTCTCCTTATCCCTCTCAGAATCAGGTATACAAGATCATTCAAAGAAATCAAGGACAAAAAACTTTGACAAAGATTGATATTAAGTAACTCAGTCTGAGATAATGAGCATGGCGGCCAATTTTTTACGACACAGGCAGCATAGTTGATCTACCCCTTTTCAAAGTTGGAGGAGCAGGGCTTGGTGGAGAAGTTGGGCTTGACAGGGGGCTAGGGTCCACCCCGATAACCCTCCGTCGCTTGGCGGGAGGAGTCTTAGCCTGAGAGAGGCGGAGGGATTGACGGTGTGCTGCTTCATGTCCGCCTCCCTTGGCGGTCGTCTTCTTCACCTTATGGGTGCCCCGCGAAGGCATAGGGGGCGCTGACTCTCAGTTGATGCGATTGTGGAGGTGGCGCCTTGGTTATGGATCTTGAGGGCCCATTTCGAGCCCTTCTTCCTCCACCTCCGGCTCCTTCGCCTCCTCTGCCTCACCCCCCTCTTGGGTTCCTGTTGCCACGGCTTGGGAAGCCCCGGCCCCAGGAGACTTGAATCCATCAGCCTCCTCCATAGCATGCTTTTTGCTCCCCTCTTTAGAAGAATCGTCATCCTCGAGTTCCTCCTCTTCCTCTTCCTCAGAGACCGTTCTCTTGACGGCTCGGACCTTCTTGTCCTCTGCAATTCGAGTGGCAAGGAATGCCTTCTCCGCCTTGTTGGTTGGCGCAGTCAGATTGTCCTCTGCCCTGGAATCTCTTTCTTCCAGGTTGGAGACCCACTCTATCTTGTCATCCAAGGTAGGCATCCCCCAATCGGGCTTGACCCCGGAGGCGTTGCAGTCGGGAATCCATTGCGGAATCTGGTTCCGGGTAGAATTGAGGTGCAAGGGAATGACTCTTGGCGGCAAATGGAATGGCCCAAGATGGCCGAACAGCTGATCGCACAACCAACCATGGCTGTAAACATTGTTGGCGGGGCCTGGGTACAACCACATCTAGTTGACAGGACCATTGTACTCCCATGCAAACATGTCCCTCTTCTGCAGCGGCGCAATGCAGCACCGGAGGAAGTCGGCCCCTACATGTTCGATGGTCAGCCCGACAGATTTGAGACGGACAATCCTTTTCAGTGTCGGGTGGAGCTTGTCATCGATGAGGCCCGGCTTACTCCAATCACTTCAACGAGTGACGCATTCGGTCTACGGCGAGCAAAACTCGGGGGCTTTGTCATCCTTGATCCAGCACCAATCGCCCCATCACTCTTCCCACTTTCCATGATGCTGGGCAAGGAGATAATCCCAATCTTCTCTTTTGCCCCAAGGAATCTATCTTATGTTCCCTGAGCGGTGGGACTTGTCTTCTATCCGAGGGACGAAGAAGTGTCTAACAAATTCCACATTGGGAGCAACTCCAACAAAGTTCTTGCACAGATGGGCGAAGATCGCCATGCATGCCATTGCATTGGGCGTGAAGTCCAAGAGGTGGAATCCATACACCACCATCATGGCACCAAAGAAATTAGAGAAGGGGGAGAGAGGCCACACAGAAAGTATGCATAGAAGAAGCGGTATGGATCTGATGGTGTCTTCTCTTTGGGGTTGTCCGATGGAACCACAGGCGCTCCATGCCCCTTTGTTCCTCTCCCCCAGATAGGCATACCTTTCGATCAAGGCATTGCCGTCCAGGTTCGACGGAGAAATAACCACATCTCACTGTCACCGCCTCTCCAGCTCTTCTGCTTTCCTCATCCTCTCTTCGGCCACTCGGTACGCCGGTGCGGCTCTCTGCTTCCCCTTCATGGTGCCTGTCTTCCACCACATATCTTGGGCTCTCAAGGGTGGCGGATGATCTAGCGGCGCTTGGTGGGAAGGTGGCGGCGGCGGAAGTGATTTCTTGGCTGAAGGAGGAAGATGAAGGGTGGAGAAATGGACACGAATGAGCAGTGCCCCTCTGTGTTACCCTTTTATTTGGGGGACCCGCGCGGGGGCTAGCTCTTTGCTATCTTTTTAAAAAAGTTCCAGATCTTTTACTGGCTGTTTTTACTCTCCAACGGCTACTGTTCCACGACCCCATGACCTGTGGTAATTACATGGAGTGGATGTGGGACGTGAGGGCAGCATTTCTTCGACGCGTGTTTGTGCACTGTTTGGGCGTAACCCAGCGTGCCAAGCGACACGTATGGCTCAGGCCAGGGGCCTTCTGTCGGGGTATACAAATAGGGGTGTTTATTTCCCCCTGACTTGTGCATGAACGATAAGCCTCTGACCCAATGGCTTGAGCCTGCTGAGGAAAACTACCACCATGACAAACCAACATCCAAGAGCAGGACTTCGGCAGACGCGACCTACGCAGGCCAAGAAATGCCAGCAAGGTCAATGCAACGGCCCAGGATGTGCCCGTGCCGCTCCAAGCATGTCCCCGGTGCCTGCTGAGAACCGAGGCGCACACACCTTCAGTAAGACCCGACAAGCCATCCCCCATCAAGCGTGAGCCGATCGGCCACCGCTCCACCACATCACAACGCCAGTCACTTGTCGATGCGGTATCGAGCCCCCAGATGGCTAAGTGGATCTCATTAAGCACGTGGCGATGCGCTGGAAGATAGATTATGCCCCCTTGTTACCCATCCAGAGGCATGTCAAGATGTGGTGCAATAGTTAGCTAAAGTGGTGGTAGAAGCCTGTCGGGAATGCATACCCGCACGCCACCTAGACTAGCATTATGGCATTTTGTCCTAAGTGCCAGAGTTTTGTATGATTGGACTGTTAGCTATCTAATCATCAAACAATGTTTGTTTTCCCTCTGTTGTTGCCCCTTGAGCTATAAAAGAAGGCCCAAGGCAACCTAGCTAAAGACTCGGACCTTTGGACACCTATAGTCACGTAGCGGCTCCCCCGAAGGCAACCCTTGCCGGGTTTGAGCGTTGTGTGTGCTTCTGGCTCCTTTGATCAATCCACCAAAGCAGGAGTAGGGTTTTACCCTTCTCAGCGGCCCGAACCTGGGTAAAACACTAGCGTCCCATCGTCATGCTATCTCACTACCTCTGCTCTTTGTGCATGCGACCTCATGCCTACCGAACCACAAAGGGGCCCGTGGCCCCATAGGTGATCAAGTGCATCACACCCCGACATCTTTTCTCCTGACAGTGCACTAGGACAGGGGTACCCAATGCCCCTGAGTTATGCACGGGCAGTAGTAGCAGAACCTATCAACATAAGAAGACAAAACCAACATCCTAGACCAAGACTCCGGCAGAGGCGACCTATGTAGGCCAAGCAACATCGGCAATGTTAATGCAACGGCCCATGATGGGCCCGTGCCATGCTAAGCATGTCCTAGATGCATGTCGGGGATCGAGCCGCACACACCTTCAGGATGACCCAGCAAACCATCACCCGACAAGCAAGAGCCGATCGGCCACAACTCCATCGCATCATAACGCCAGTTACTTGTCGATGCAGTGTCGATCCCCCAGGTGGCTAAAGTGGATCTTGCTAAGCACGTGGCAACATGCAGGAAGATAGGTTATGCCCACTTGACACCCGTCATGCGACCTAGACTAGCAAGGGGACGCTGGTGTTCCTCATAAATGCTAGTCTATGTGGCGTGACGGGTGTCAAGGGGGCATAATGTGTCTTCCAGTGCATTGTCACGTGCTTAGCGAGAGCCACTTAGCCACCTGGCGGCTCGACACCACATCGATAAGTGACTGGTGTTGTGATGCGATGGAGTAGTGGTCGATCAGCTTGTGCTTGCCGGGGGATGGCTTGTCGGGTCTTCCTAAAGGTGTCTGTGCCTCAGTCCCCGCAGGCACCGGGGACATGCTTGGCGCGACACAGGCCCGTCTTGGGTCGTTGCATTGACCTTGCATGCATTGCTTGTCCTGTGTAGGTCGCCTCTGCCGGAGTCTTGGTCTTGGATGTTGGTTTTGTCTTCTTATGTTGACGGGTTCTGCTACTACTTCATGTGCATAAGAAAGTGGCACTAGGTACCCTGTCCTAGTGCAATGACAGGAGCCCCAGGTCTGGCCCACACGCGCTCGCCCAGCCTCGTTGGGTCAGGCCTAAAATTCATGCACAGGCGCGCAATGTGAGGGAGTAATTACCAACTTTTCACCCAGCACTTACACACTACCTCGGACAGTTTTCGCCACGCGCACCGCATGCATAGCGGGGAGTTTGCGGTGGGTGCACATGGCTTAAAAACATAGAAGTGACAAGGACTGAGCGCTAGGGATTGGAGCAATGGGGTGGAGGACATGCCCACCCATGAAGCAATGTTCATTGTCGCTGTCATATATCACGCCCACCATCATCACCTCCACTGCCATATATCACCACTCCATATCCGCCTCTAATCCAATTTCCTTTGTGTCATCCACACACACCAGGTTTGCGAAAACATCTGGATGTGGCTTAAGCAGCACCACCCAACTGTATGTGACCGTGGACGCGGCTATTCGAATAGTTTTCATCACCTCCACTGCCATATATCACCACTCCATATCTGCCTCTAATCCAATTTCCTTTGTGTCATCCACACACACCAGGTCTGTGAAAACATCTGGACGTGGCTTAAGCAGCACCACACAACTGACTGTGACCATGGATGCGGCTATTCGAATTAGTTTTACACAGTGCAGAGGTTGCATGCTTTACCCACAAGACTCGGGGAACTTCCGTGTCATCCACGACTCGCGGTATATTTCATACCCGAGGTAAGCACCCGAACAATGCCTTTCCCATGGTGATACTAAACAAAGAGGCCACTCGATTGGTACATAGCCCTCATGATGTACATCCCACGAGCCTCGCTCCAGATCGTATCATCTATGAAGGGACAAAATGTGTGACCGGTGCCTGTGAAGACAGCGCATGATCGCCCATTCCGGTACGACCCCATCTCGAGAGTGACCACTTCACTCTTGCCACTAGTAATGTGGGCTCCCTGCTAGCACAAACCATAGTAATTAACAAAGCCCCGTCGCGTAAGGGGTATCGTGGTCGTTCATCTATGGTTGGGACGGTCGACAAATCTTAAACCCTCTGTTTTCAAAAACACACAGACACACATCCTTCCCTGGTACACCACTTCTTTCTCAAGTGGTTACCTAGCACATCATCATCATCACCCTCGGGCATTAGTGGCACCAGACGGAGTTTTCGAAAAATCTTTGAAATCATTTTGCTTCCATCACCACGCATATTCCCGATCCCATTTGCATAGCTTCTAATAAGCATCCTATCAACTCCCACCCACATAACCCTCATAAGGAGAGTAGGGTCATGCAAGATGCAAGTATCAACGGTAAAGTATCGGAGACATATCCACCAAAGTGGTCACCGCATCAACATGATCAACATCACGGAAATAAGTGCTATATGTCATGCAAATAAAAGGGTTCATAGTCATGGTCAAAGGGCAGCTTGCCTGGCTCAACAAAGTCTTCGGGTCCAACTCCCTCGTTAGTAACGCAATCTATCGTCGCGATAAATAACGATAATAATAAGCTCCACACAAAAACATAGTACAAGAATCTACTACTAAAATGTTACCCTACTCTGATAAATACTAAAAACTATTCTAAGAATATTTGTCTAAGGTTTTGGGGTGAAAAAGGTTTTCAAAATTATTTTTAACAATGGCTATAAAAGCCCAAAAGAGGTTTTATAAATATAACAGTACATAAAAGGTTTTCACAAATTTACACAAATGGCACTATTAAATTCTACACATTATTCTAAAATTTAAGGTGGAAGAAATATTGGGAAAAGGATTTTTATTTAATTCCCTGGAATTTTTGGAAAACTTGAGTAAAAAAGAAAAAGAAGAAGGCCTCGGAGTAAACTGGGATAGAACAGATCTAGTTAGGCTGGCCTATGGCTGAGCCAATTCTGGGCGAGCCAAGGCATGTGCGCCGTCTGGGTTCAAACCCGACAGGCAGGCCCGTGGCGCCTGTCTCACAGAAAGGGAGAGAGAGAGGAGAGGATGACAGGTGGGGGGCACCTGTCATCTCCTTCCTCACGATAGGAAGGTGGCAGCGCTCACCGGCGGCGAAGGAGGGCACGGTGAGGGGAGCTAAGGGCATGGACAGACTCAGCATCGATCTGCCGTTCCTCCTGAGGTGGAGGGGAGGCCGGAGACATGCAGGTTCGCCGGCGACAACGAAGTACGGCGGAGCCGCTTCGGGAGGAGATCGTCGGCGTCGTTTCTCTGTTGAGAATGGATGGGGAGGAAGGGGAAAAGGATCAAGGGGCCCTATGGACCTAGAGAGAAGGGGAGGAGGACTGGAGCGGGCCGGTAACCCGAGATTGACGAAGCTCCACCGCGGCGGCGCCTCGGTCGATCTCGAGCACTAGTGCTCGGGGAGCTCAAACGGGAGCTTTAGGTGGTTGATTGGGAGTGGAAGGGGCCAGAGGAGGAGAGAGGGGGATCGGGGAACCCTTTTATAGTCAGGACGCGAGTCCACCGTGGACACGTGCGTCGGCGAGATCGGGCTGGTCGCTGGAGGGGGAGGGAGCACACAGGGCTTGCCATGGGATGGTTTACGACAAGCGGGAGTAAGGGAGAGAGAGAGGAGTGTGCGCGTGTGAGCCTCCTCACTATCCAAGTCAGGCGGCGCTCGACACGCGTGGTAGGAGGTAGAAGGAGGAGGAGAGAGGAGGGGGCCGATAGGGAGGCGTGTCCCGGACGTCGAGGGAGCCAAGTGGTGAGAGGGGGAGGCCCGAGGCTGTCAGGGCCATGCAGTGGGCGGCGGCTATAATGCCCTGGGGTGGTTTGCAATTGAGATTGTGACTTGCTGGAATTTTCCTGGAATTTATTGAGAATAATTCTTATAGAAATATTTCAAAAGCTTGATTTGGACAGAAAGGGTTTTGAGGGGTTTTGCCCATGATTTTGAACATGACCATGTGTTTAAACCCACATATATGGATAATATATGTCCACTAAGTTTCCCTAAATTTTCTCAAATATTTTAAAATCATTAAAATAAATTTTCCCTATGGAAAACCATTTCTGGCCTTAAGAAAAATCCTGTAAATAAAATAGTAAAATAATATTTAAAATTAAAATTTGGTGGTTTTGGGAAGTCATATATATAGTAGGTTTCAAATAAAGCCTTTGGGGGAAAAGAATCCACCTAATTTGAGGACTTGTAGTGCAAACCTCAACTCAGGGGGTGTTGAAAACCTGATTTGAATAAATTCTTTTTGGTCAAAATAAATTTTGATCAAAATAGTTTGGGTAATATTCACATGGCATGATCATTGGGAAAGAAGTTTGGATCAATGAAGATGAATATGGAGAGGAGTAGAACCTAAGAGTGCCAAACATAATCAACCAAACAAGCAAACAAGCAACAATTCAATCAAGCATGCACTCAAAAAGTTTTAATTGGCTCCAAATTTTGTAAATCCAAGCATAGAAAAGTGATACAAACACAAGGTGTGATAGATCGACCCTCCTTAAAAGAATCTCATCCCCGAGATTCCTAGGCTAAGCGCTAAAGAGATAAGGGAACTCGGATCTAAGATAGTCTTCGTGCTCCTAGGTTGCTTCTGCTTCAGTGTGGTTGCTCCATTGGACCTTGAAGTACTTGATGGTGTGGCTTCGGGAGCAATGCTCTGCTTCTCCAAAATACAAACTGGCCTCTCACTATAAGTGACGTCTGGCTAAAGGTTGATTGCTTGATGGCCGATGTCCTTGTAGAGGTCAGGGCAGTTGGGAACTTGAAGACACTTCCAGAGTTGTGATACATGGAACACGTTGTGAACATTTGATAGCTCACAAGGTAGCTATAGCTGGTAGGCAACTTCTCCTCGCGTAGTGATGATCTTGAAGGGACCGATGTACCTTGGTGCCAGCTTTCCCTTGACGTGGAAACGCTTGGTTCCCTTGAGGGGCGTGACTCGGAGGTAGACATGGGACACAAAAGTTCACTTCTTGGCGATGAGAGTCAACGCAACTCTTCCTCTTGACTTGGTGTTCACCACACGTTCTTGGACGAGTTGAACTTGCTCTTCTGCTTCACGGAGGATATCTAGTCCAAAGACCAATCCTTCTCCGGTTTATGACCAGTTGAGGGGAGTACGACACTTGCGTCCATACAACACCTCAAAGGGTGCTATATGAAGACTCGACTGATGGTTGTTGTTTTAGGAGAACTCGGCAAACGGTAGGCAATCTTCAAACTTGGCTCCATATGCTAAAACAGAAGCACAGAGCATATCTTTGAGTATCTGATTTACTTGCTCTATCTGCCCACCGGTCTGGGGTGAAAAGCGGTGCCAAAAGAGAGCTTGGTCCCCATTGCCTCTTGAAACTTCTTCCAAAACCTTGAGGTAAATTGGGTTCCTCGATCCTACACAATCTCCTTTGGAACTCTATGAATACGTATGATGTGGTTGATGTAGAGGTTTGCTAGCTGGCTTCCGTCATAGGTGGTCCTGACAGGAATGAAATGGGCTACCTTGGTCAGGTGATCGACAATGACCCAAATGGAATCTTGTCCCTTGCTAGACCTGTGTAATCCGGTGATGAAGTCCATCCCGACCTTGTACCACTTCCATTCAGGCACTTTGAGAGGTTGCAACAATCCAGCGGGTCGCTGATGCTTAGCTTTGACTCTCAGGCATATGTCACACTTATCAACAAAGGTGCCTATTTCCCATTTCATGCCATGCCACCAGAATCTTTCCTTGAGGTCTTGGTACATCTTGGTTCCTCCAGGATTGAAGGAGTATGGAGTGTCATGAGCTTCTTGCAAGATCAAATTCTTAAGCCCTTCTTTGTTGGGTACGCAGATGCGATTCCCAAACCATACAACTCCTTGTTCATCCACTGAGAATCCTGGGGCTTTGCCTGCCTTGATCTTCCTCTTGATGCCCTCAATGCTCTCGTGTCCCTTCTGAGCTTCCTTAATGTCATGCATCAAGGTAGGCTTTGCTTAGAGGTTGGCGAGGAATCCAGGTGCAACTAGCTCCAAGCCAAAGCTTTCAAGCTCTTCATACAGGGCGGATAGCCTTCCTTAATCATAGCATTCAAGGAACAAGCCTTTCTGCTTAAGGCGTCTGCTACCACATTAGCCTTTTCGAGGTGGTATTGAACACTAAGTTCATAGTCCTTCATCAACTCCAACCATCTTTGTTGCCTCATTTTCAATTCCCTTTGGGTGAAAATATACTTCAATCTCTTGTGGTCTGTGTATATCTCACATCGCTTCCTTAGAAGGTAATGTCACCATGTCTTTAAGGTATGAACCACGACTGCCAACTCAAGGTCATGAGTAGCATAGTTCTCTTCATGAGGACGTAGATGTCTGGATAGATATGCTACGACTCTGCCTTCTTGCATCAGAACACCTCCAAGACCGATCCTCGATGCATCACAATATATCACAAACTCCTTGCGAATATCGGGGGTGGCCAAAACTGGGGTTGTGGTCAATCTCTTCTTGAGCTCTTGGAAGCTTTCTTCACACTTTGGCATCCATTCGAACTTCTTGTCCTTCTTCAAAAGCTGAGTCATGGGTCGGGCAATGCTTGAGAATCCTTCGACTAACTTGTGGTAATATCCCGCGAGTCCGAGGAAGCTCCAGACTTCCTTCACAGTGGTTGGGGATTGCCATTCAGTCACGGCTTCAATCTTGTAATGATCCACTGACAATCCTTCTACAGTCAACACATGACCCAAAAATCCAACTTCATGCAGCCAAAATTCACACTTGCTGAATTTGGCGTAAAGCTGGTGCTCTCGAAGCTTGTCTAGGACCAATATCAAGCGTTGCTCATGCTCTTCTTCAGACTTGGATAAGATGAGTATGTCATTAATGAAGACGACAACAAACTTGTCCAAGTACTCCATGAAGACCTTGTTCATGAGGTACATGAAGTAGGTAGGGGCATTGGTCAACCCAAATGACATGACCGTGTACTCATATAGGCCATACCGGGTTACAAGCGCTATCTTCGGAATGTCTTGGGGTGTGATCTTCAGTTGGTAGTACCCAGACCTGAGGTCGATCTTGGAAAACAGCTTTACTCCGTTCAGCTGATTGAACAGGTCTTCAATCTTGGGGAGCGGGTACTTGTTCTTTATCATGACTTCATTCAAAGAATGGTAATCGACATAGAGTCAGATAGTTCCATCCCTCTTTGACACAAATAGAACAGGTGATCCCCAAGGAGAGGCACTAGGGTGAATGAATCCTTTTTTGAGCTGCTCTCCCAATTGCTTCTTCAATTCAGCCAACTCTTTGGATCCCATTCTATAGGGCTTCTTATAGATGGGCCCTGACCCTGACATTAGATCAATGATGAACTCAATGTTGGGTCAGGAGGCATTCCGGGCAGCTCATCAGGAAATACATCCGGGTATTCACATACCACTCGCACTTGATCCAACTTAATTCCCGAAAGATAGTTAGCCTAGGGGATTTAGTGGAGGTAGGGTTGGGAACATACTTGACTGCCACTCCTTGGCTATTGGTCATGGTAACAATCCTCTTGGCACAGTCTAACAATCCTTGGTGCTTGGTTAACCAGTCCATGCCTAGGATCACATCTAAGCCTTTTGACTTCAGGATGATCAGGTCTGCTAGGAAGTCTACCCCGTTGATGTTAATCTCAACTCCTTTATAACCTATCCCAGAATTTATAACTGATCCCGGGGTTTGTATCAACATACGACTACCCAGGGGTGTAGGCTCCATGCCACTCTCTAGTGCAAACTTTTGGGTTACAAAAGAATGCGAAGCTCCACACTCAAACAGTACTGTTGCTGGGGTTGAGTTGACGAGGAACGTACCCAGTATGACGTTAGGGTCTTCCTAGGCTTCCTCAGCGGTGACGTGATTCACACGACCCTTGCCATTGTTGGGCTGGTTGCGGGGAGCTCGGTTCCTTGGTGGTGTTCCACGACCTTCACATTGGTTCATTGCATTGGGGCGTGGTGCATCTGGCTTCTTATTGGGGCACAACCTAGAGATGTGTCCTAGCTGACCACATCCAAAACAAGTGACTTGCCCAGGGGTTTTTTTGTTGTTCCCGCCGCCATTGTTGTTATTGGGGTTGTTGTAAGCTAGCCTGGGATTGGCATACTGCTGAGGCCGGTAGCTCAGACGAGGTGCAGGAGGTCTAGCCTACTGTGGCTGATAGGTTGGCTTGGCTAGGACTGGGTGTGAGAGGCGAGGCTTATGGTTGGTGGAACTACCCTTGATAATCATCTTGCACTTGCTAGTGTCATCTATGGCACGACGCTTTTCTTCCAGCATGAGGGCCTTGTTGACCAGGTCAAAGAAGGTTCGACTGTTGGAGATATGGCCTAGAGGCAATCATGTATGATGATATTTCCTATGTGTTTATGAATAAAGATAGTACTTGGACATTATCATTGATGTGTATTAACAAGTACGTGACTTGTTTGTGAGACTATGTGTTGTATGATAACTGTCCTAAATGGTTCCTGGTCCAAAGGGTTGTGTGGACGCATAACTAATCAGACTAGCATATGACATGGTGGATGCTTCGGCCTCACTGACCATGTAGCATTGCATGCTAGCCGGATAATATGGACTCAAAAAGGTCTGGTCGAATTCGACATAGTTGGATCCGAGTTGAGATAAGGTCTGAGTTGGACAGACCCAACTATGAGACGCAGTGATAGGTCATCTATGAGTCTCTAGTACAACATACGTTCTATGTCCTAAGACCTGAGCTGGCGCATGTACTTGGGATGGTGACAGACTTGCTTTGGGCCTACCAAATGCTACTCCGTGACTGGGTAGTTACAAAGGTAGGTTTCGGGCTTGTGCCGACCCATGTGGCGAGACATGGTCGAGCAAGATGGTATTTGCCCCTCCTATCAGGAGAGATATACTCTGGGCCCCTCGGGTGATCCGACCTGGATAATCATGGCCATGCGATGAGGATTATGAGATAATCCAAAGTGTTGGTAGGATTGACCAGAACGAGAAAGTGGTCGTGCTGCAACAAGGATGGCCATGTCGCCTTGTGCACGACAACATATATCGTGTGGCAAAGGGAACAGAAGTGTGAAGTACAGGTTAACCTAACCAGATTCATCGGACACTTGGAGTCTGCATGTTTTGCTAGAGGCCGCTACTGATTGGTCGAGTCGGATGTGATCTCACTCGCGACCAAGTGAACGAGAACCTAAGGGGTCGTGCGCTTAAGGTTAGGAATACATGGGCTTTAGGATCCGTGCGAGGCCCAAGAGTTGAGCCCACGTCGGATGCCTATATATAGTGGCGGTGCGGCACACCCATCCGGTTGATCGCTTTGGCATTATCATCAGGGTTTGCATGTGTTGCGAATAGCCACCTCCACTCACCGCCGACTGTGTGATCGGACCTAGCAGTTCGCCGCACGCTGTGTTCCTCCCGCATGCGTGGATATCGTTAGAGGCGGTGCACTTGTGCCGCTCCGACGAACCTGTACGCAGGATCCGGAGGACTGTCTGTTCGAGGGAGATCGGACCGGCTGCTCGAGGGAGAACGGACGAGGAGGAGACAGACCACGCGGACGCGCTGCCCCACCTCTACTTCCGCTGCACGGCACTACGCGTCTAGTGGTAACGATCTGTGATCCACCTCCATAGCATGTTCTTGGATGTTCTGCGCGTAGGAAAATTTTAATTCGCATGTGATGCACCTATGGTAGAACCCAACACCGACAGTCATAGACAATGAGCTGATACTACAGGGTCTGCTGAAGTCTTTCCATGAAGCGTTCCACCTTGGCAGCCTCCGTGTTGACACCTTCAGGTCCATACCTTGACAGCAGGTTGAACTTCTGCAGGTACTCCTTGTCAGAGCCACTTCCTTCCTTCAACGCTCGAAATTCTCTCTTCTTGATAGCCATGATCCCAGAAGGAATGTGGGCGATGTGGAATCCTTCCTTGAAGTTATCCCAAGTGATCATACGATCTCCTTGCATGATCTTCAATCCAACCCACCAAGCTCTGGCGGTACCTCCAAGGCAATGAGAGGCATAAAGCACCTTCTCACGGTCGTCATTGCAATTAACCAGTGCAAGGAGGTCCTCGATGGTGCGGATCCAGTCGTCAGCATCCAAGGGTTCAAGAGTCTCGATGAAGGTTGGGGGTGAATCCCTCATTAACTCAGACAGAGTGGAGCGGCCATTGCCATTCCTGCCTTGTTGCTGGTTGTTCACAAGGACTTGGGCCATCTACTGAATAGCAGCAGTGTTGGCTTGGTGTTCCTCCCGGAGAACTTGGAGAAACTGAGCAATGGTCATGTTCTCTGGTGGAGGTTGTGGCGGGGGAATGTCGCCTTGTGGCTACTCCTGGTGTCCTCCAACCTGAGTAGTCCCACCAGCTCCCTGTTCTTGGCTGGAGCTGCTACGTTCACAACCAACTGGTCAGAGAGTTGTTTGCCTTCACGAACACTTCAATGTGATACTCCTTCGTGATGGCATCGACCAGTGCTCATGGTAGACGAAAATAGGTGGTTGGCAAAACTAGCACTTCTCCAGGCTATCCCCAAGGAGTAAGGGAAAGCTGGATGCTAGGAGGGCTTTGGGTACGAGGGCCATCTACAAGGTTTTGAATGAAGGTGAGCCAGCAAAATCTTGGACATAGACTAGATGAGAAAAAAAGTATAGAATTTGTTGCACCTAGCAACTAGGCATAATTTTAAAGGCTTAACCTATCTAACGTCCATGCTAACTAAGGCTTCCTACAGTCAGGATGGCTCTGATACTAGCTCTATGGGGACCCCGACTCATAAGTCATGATCACCGAATGCACGTGTACAGTGATCCTAGAGATCAATGCTCATTGAACACACAGAAGCTAAATAACAAGAGTCTTACATCCTTACATACCGTCTTACACAAATAAAGGCCAGCTAGGCCAAGTCTTACATAGATAGGGTCACAAGGGCCAAACACTTAAATATAACAAACAGTGGAAATCTTGGTCGAAAAGCATGAACCCAAGCCATCTGCCTTAAACCTATGGGCATTCTGACTAGGAAGCGTCCTAGTTCGCATGTTCGTCACCAACGAACTCTTCACCTTATTCCTGCTCTTCCATTCCTGGCCAATTAAATATCCAGTGGCAAGCCAATGAGTACTTTGAATGTACTCGCAAGAAACCCAAGTTGTGGAACAAGGTATAACAATGCATGATATAGCACTAAGTAGGTAAGTTTTGCAGAAAGCTAATTTTGAGTGCAATGACATGATCAAGACACTTAAGTAAGTATGCATCAACTGTAGATAGGTGTTGATATGAATGAGTCACAGTCATCATCATAAGTGGGTGGAACATCTTATGTTCACCATTAGGCCAAGCCATCGGATTTAGCTCAAGTATCACCTTTGTGTCATCCACACACACCAAGTTTGCGAAAACATCTGGATGTGGCTTAAGCAGCACCATCCAATTGTCTGTGACCATGGACATGGCTATTCGAATAGTTTTACACTCTGCAGAGGTTGCGCGCTTTACCCACAAGACTCGGGGCACTTCCGTGCCATCCACGACTCGCGGTATATTTCATACCTGAGGTAAGCTCCCGAACAATGCCTTTCCCACGGTGATACTAAACAAAGAGTCCACTTGATTGGTACACAGCCCTCATGATGTACATCCCACGAGCCTCGCTCCAGATCGTATCATCCATGAAGGGACTAACAGTGTGCTCGGTGCCTGTGAAGACAGGGCATGATCGCCCATTCCGGTATGACCCTGTCTCGAGAGTGACCACTTCACTCTTGCCACTAGTAATGTGGGCTCCCTACTAGCACCAACCATAGTAATCAACAAAGCCCCGTCCCATAAGGGGTATCGTGGTTGCACATGTAAGGTTGAGACAGCCGAGAAATCTTAAACCCTCCGTTTTCAAACACATAGACACACATCCTGCCCCGGTACACTACTTCTTTCTCAAGTGGTTACCTAGCACATCATCATCATCACCCTCGGGCATTAGTGGCACCCGACGGGGTTTTCAAAAAATCTTTGAAATCATTTTGCTTCCATCACCATGCATATTTCTGATCCCATTTGCGTAGCTTCTACTAAGCATCCTATCTAATCCCACCCACATAACCCTCATAAGGATGGTAGGGTCATGCACGATGCAAGTATCAATGGTAAAGTATCGGATGCAGACCCACTGAAGTGGTCACCACATCAACATGATCGACATCACGGAAATAAGTGCTATATGACATGCAAATAAAAGGGTTCATAGTCATGGTCAAAAGGGCTGCTTTCCTGGCTCAACAAAGTCTTCGGGATCTTCAAAGTCTTCGGGTCCAACTCCCCCGTTAGCAACGCAATCTATCGTCGCGATAAATAACGATAATAATAAGCATCACACAAAAACACAGTACAGAAATCTACTACTAAAATGCTACCCTACTCTGATAAATACTAAAAACTATTCTAAGAATATTTGTCTAAGGTTTTGGGGTGAAAAAGGTTTTCAAAATTATTTTTAACAGTGGCTAAAAATGCCAAGAAGAGGTTTTAAAAATAAAACAGTACATAAAGGGTTTTCACAGATTTACACGAATGGCACTATTAAATCCTACACGTTACTCTAAAATTTAAGGTGGAAAAAATATTGGGAAAAGGATTTTTATTTAATTCACTGGAATTTTGGAAAACTGGAGTAAAAAGAAAAAGAAAAAGGCCTCAGAGCCAACTGGGCCAGAACAGACCCAGTTGGGCCGCCTTTGGCCAAGCCAGGCATGGGCGAGCCAGGGCGCGCGTGCCGTTTGGGTTCAAACCCGACAGGCGGACCCCTAGCGCCAGTCTCACAAAGAGGGAGAGAGAGAGAGGAGAGGATGACAGATGGGGGCCACCTGTCATCTCCTTCCTCTCGATAGGAAGTTGGCGGCGCTCACCGGCTGCGAAGGAGCGCACGGCGAGGGGAGCTGAGGGCATGGACGGACTCAGCGTAGATCTGCCATTCCTCTGGAGGTGGAGGGGAGGCCAGAGACACGCAGGTTCGCCGACAACGAGGAAGTATGACAGAGCCGCTTCGGGAGGAGATCAGCGGCGTCATTTCTCTGCTGAGAATGGACGGGGAGGAAGGAGAAAAGGGTTAGGGGACCCTACGGAACTAGAGAAAAGGGGAGGAGGACCAGAGCGGGCCGATAACCCGAGATCGACGGAGCTCCGCGGCGGCGCCTCGGTCGATCTCGAGCACCAGTGCTCAGGAAGCTCAAATGGAGGCTTTAGGTGATTGACTGGGAGTGGAAGGGGGCCAGAGGAGGAGAGAGGGGGTTCGGGGAACCCTTTTATAGCCGGGACGCGAGTTCACCGCAGACCCGTGCGCCGACAAGGTCGGGCTGGTCGCTCGAGGGGGAGGGAGCACACAGGGCTTGCCCTGGGGTGTTCCTGGGGTGGTTTACGACGAGCGGGAGCAAGAGAGAGAGAGGGAGATGAGCATGCGTGTGTGAGCCTCCTCACTGGCCGAGCGAGGCGGCACTCGGCACACGCAGAAGGAGGGAGAGGGAGGAGGAGAGAGGAGGGGGTCGATAGGGAGGCGTGTTCCGGACGTCGAGGGAGCCAAGTGGCGAGAGGGGGAGGCCCGAGGCTGTCGGGGCCATGCAGTGGGCGGTGGCTACAGTGTGGTCGGGTACTATAGCGTCCTCTCGAGCGCCATTTTGGCATGCCATGGCATGTCCTTGGCACCTTCTGCGTGGCCTCCCGTGTCTAGAGGATCTAGGGGGGAGTAAACAAGTAGGGTTTATGCATTGGATGCCCTGAAGAGTCAAGGGAGAAGGAGAGAGGCCAAGGAAGAGAGGGAAAGGGGCTGTCCAGAAGAGTAAAATGGGTTTTACCCCATTTAAGCATTGTGTCTTGGCCACAGAAAGTTACTGGAGGTGAAGTGCAAGGCTGCAAGGCTGTGGTAAAAAAATTAAGTGAAGGAGAATAGCAGAAGGGGGTCAAAACAGGTTTTGAAAAAAATAAGCAAAAGTGTTTGGTGATGGTTTGGCTAAGCAAATGGAGTTTTCTTGCCATTAGATTTAACAGGATGAATATATAGGTAGAAATAGAGAGGATCGCCAAGTTTGAGGAGTTTGGAAGAAAGTTCACAATACAAGTTTGCAAAAGCATAGAAATCAGTAGAATTAGATTCCTGTAGATCCAGGTATGCATTTCCATTCTCCTTGATGCACCACCTGGTGTGGCATCCTTATTTGGGTAATGTAACATGCTCACAGAATTTGGGGTCAAGGGAAGAAACTTCTCAATGTAAAGTTGTTCAAATTTGAATCTGGACAAGAATGGTTTTGGAATATTTTTATGAAGCAAATCAATTGAGATTGAGATGAAACTTTGCAATTGAGATTATGACTTGCTGGAATTTTCTTGGAATTTATTGAGAATATTTCTTATAGAAATATTTCAAAAGCTTAATTTGGACAGAAAGAGTTTTGAGGGGTTTTGCCCATGATTTTGAACATGACCATGTGTTGAAACTCATATATATGGAAAATATATGTCCACTCAGGTTCCCTAAATTTTCTCAAATATTTTCAAAGCATTAAAATAATTTTTCCCTATGAAAAACCATTTCTTTCCTTAAGAAAAAGTCTTTAAATAAAATAGTAAAATAATATTTAAAATTAATATTTGGTGGTTTGGGAAGTCAAATATATAGTAGGTTTCAAATAAAGCCTTTGGGGGGAAATAATCCACCTAATTTGCGGACTTGCAGTGCAAACCTCAACTTAGGTTTTTTTTAAACCTGATTTGAATAAATTATTTTTGGTCAAAATAAATTTTGATAAAATTAGTTTTGGGTACTATTCACATGACATGATCATTGGGCGAGAAGTTTGGATCAAGGAGATGAATATGGAGAGGAGTAGAACCTAAGAGTGCCAACCATAATCAACTAAACAATCAAACGAACAACAATTCAAACAAGCATGCACTCAAAAAGTTTTAATTGGCTCCAAATTTTGTAAATCCAAGCATAGCAAAGTGATACAAACATAGGGTGTGACACCTGTAGATTTTGGGGTTAGTACCACTTTTAACATTGCAAATTTGAAGCCTTATTTAGGGAGGAAGATGAGCTTCCGTTGAGGACAACTTCATTTCAAGAAGGGGGGATGATGAGGACATCAATACCATTATTACACCCACAGCCCCTGCCGCAATACATACAGGACAAATTACTAGAGCTCGCACACGTCAATTGAATTAGCAAGTACTTTCGTTTCTTGGAAATCCTTCTAATGTTCATGAACATATGATGTTTCCTAAATTAGATACTTCTGTTTTACTTATGAATGAAGGACCTAGCATGGACACGAAGGATGGCCATTGGAGTGGGATCAAGCATGGAGGAGAAAATGTGCACATGGGAAAGAACAATGGAGTTTCCAATGATGATTTCCACACTATGAAGACACCATAAGGAGATCATGAAGGCTTGGACGAAATATACAAGATGCCACTTCATCAATTTCGTCCATAGGCTAATATAGGTGATGTGTCACCTTATTTTGGGCCAGGCCCATGTAATTTCGAAATAGCACTTATTAGGTTGTTTTTGGAGTCCGTATGTGTGGGAAAACTGTGTTAGGGTTGGTTTCGGACCGCCTCCTCCAAGGGGCCACGAAATTCCCCTCTATTTCCCCATATATAAAGCCCTTAGGGCGTCGTTTAGACTTGGGTTTTGTTTAGATTACAAGTTTTCCTTAGTTGCAACTTCGCATTGTTAGTTTGTGTTCCACTACCAGACAAAGGCTTCACAGAACCCCACTTTGATCAATAAAGCTTTCCTCTTATATTCACAATATCTAGATTGCAATCTTAGTTTCTTGATTGTTCTTCGTTTGGGTGCAGGAAATAGACCTTCATGGTCAGGTTGATCGTGCTTCGGCATGGTCAATAACCTCTCGGTGTTGGTTTAGCGATTGCTAAGGCGCGACATCCTCGCACGTTCGTAGTCGGATCGTCAAAGTCGACGCTATCACAAATGATAGCCACATCTCATCGAAAGACGAGGACAACTTCGCCTCTATCAGAAAAAGATCAAATAGGGCAATAAAATTAGATTTCAATTACCAAACGAAGAACACAAAGAATTGTGCAACAAGGAGAAGGAGGCCGATAGTTCAGATCTTCCGCACCCTAACTAGGCGGCGAAAGACACCTACAATGGCGGTGGACTGACGAAATCTGCGGCCAGTGCGAGGGCGACGTCGTTGAAGTCCGAGCAGCGAAGCTATTCCTCTCTGGCAGTGATGAATGCCAATGGCGGTGCTAGGTTTTGAGCTCGAGAGCGATAGGGGAGAGAGAGAGTGTGAACGGAGTAAATGAGTAAGGGGAGTGAAAGGGACATTTATAGGGGCAGTGAAAAACTGAGCGATCTAAATATTTTGGACATTCATGCCCCTAAACCTTGTTATCCACGTGATATATGGCACCCACCATTGGAGTAGTGAAGATAATGGAGACTGTGGGTGAATGTTATATTCACGCATTGGAAGTGGGAGCTGTTATATCGGTAACCGCCAAAAAAGAAATTTAAAATTTTAAAACTTTGTTCGGAAATTCTTGAGCTCTCAAGGGCATAGTGACAATTTTGAACGGGCTTCAAAATAGAATGCATATGAAGAATTTGTGAATATATTAGGTTGATTTTAGCATAGAGGGGAGGGAGTCCGATCACATTAACTTAGACGAAAATCAACATGAACAATTAGCAATAAGTAAATGTTATTGAAGACATAGAAAAACTCAAACTATAAATACATATACGTATATATACATACATATATATATATAGGGTCACGCTATTCGTCATCCTTGGTGAGGAATAGTTATTCTTCATCCCCTCTATCTTAACATCAATGCACCGTAATTTTACACTCCGTAAATTTTATTTTATTTTATACATAAAAAGATACCGTAATAAATATATAATCACCATAAAAAATATTTTATGTCACGTAAAATTATAAACATAAAAAATAATTTAAAATATACTATAAATTCAAAAAAATGGTCTTGTGACCTATATTTTTATTTTCTTATGTCAAAATTTACGTAGTGAATCAATATAAATTTAACTATTTGTATTACGAATGTAATTTATTTATACATTGATCGTAAGATTATCTCGGATAAAGAACAACTTATTTTGCACTCTGGGTGATGAATAGAGTTTATATATATACAGATCCAGGATCACTATTTTGATAATCTCGCCCTATATAGGGCCGAGGACGAAATCACTAGTTAGCGAGTACACCTTCCAAAGAATTACTCTCATCTCTCAGGTTGCGACAAATGGCGCACTGCATGCGCACCACTTGTCGCAACTTGGAAGTTTTCCTTTTTTTCGTAGATCTGTATTTTCAAAACGTTTTATCTCCTAAACCATGTGTTCAAATCGCGAACCGTTTTCATCGTTGGCATTCTCGCGTCGAGATCTTCAAAACTAGATCCCATGTTGATAGGTTTTGATGAACTTTTTTTACAAAAAAAACAAACGAAAAAAACCGAACGAAAAAATCATGCCTCACGCGATAGAAAAAAACAGAAAACACGTTTTTCGCTTTCCGAGAGGCACGGGCCGTGCCTCTTGCGGAAGCAAAACCGTGCCTCTTGCGAAAACAAAACCGTGCCTCTTGCGAAAACAAAAGAGAGCAAAAAACACGTTTTCCCCTTTCGAGAGAGGAGTGTGCCTCTCGCGATAGCAAAACCGTGCCTCTCACGAAAGCAAAACCATGCCTCTCGCGAAAAAAAAGAACAGAAAACGCGTTTTTTTCCTTTCCAAGAGGCACAGCCGTGTCTCTCGCGAAGACAAAAATGTGCCTTTCGCGGAAGCAAAACTGTGCCTCTCGCAAAAAAACAGAAAACACATTTTTCCCTTTTTGAAAGGTACGACCGCGCCTCTCGCAAGGAAAAAATCGCGCCTCTCACGGAAGCAAAACCGTGCCTTTTGCAAAAACCAGAAAACGCGTTTTTTCATGTAAAAAACACATTTTTTCGCGCAATATTTTTCTTTCAAAAGTTACGAAAGACCGATAGAAAACCGAAACACCAAAAAAAATCCTAAAAAACCAGGCGAAAACGCATGCGAAAAAATAAAATCCGAAGAAAACACTCAAAGCACGACACGTGACCGATGACTGGGAACGCGTCATGTGGCGGCACGTGAGAATGATCGCTGGAACACTTGTGAAGGAATGTTGGCTAACTAGTTGCTCCCGGCCGAGAAGGTGTTCCCGAACTCCAAAAATCACAAAGCAGGCCACGAAGCCCACAAACACAGGCTTCTTCCGCAACCTGTGTAAGCTGGAGGAGGAAGAAGGAAAGGTGGCCGACGGGGCCTTATCCTGGGACCTTTCGGCCGGCAGGAGGCCGAGGGGGGGGGGGGGGGGGCTCGGCCAGGAGCGGGCCGACTGCCCGGCGCGTCGGCCTGGCTTTGGCCAACTGGCCTGTTTCGGGCCCGTTTAGGCCGACGGGCGTCTGGTCGGCCCACAATCGACCGACAGGATAGTAATTTTGATATTTTTTCAACTCAGACACCTATTTTAAAAAATGCTGTAAAAATAGTATTAAGTCTGAAAAAAATTCCTGCCTGCCCGCCCATATACGCCGCCGCTCTCAACCACCTGCGCGCCGCCGCTCTCGCCCCCCTGCGCGCCGCTGCACCCGACCACCCACGTGTCGCTGCCCAGCTCCCTGCGCGTCGCCGCCCCGACTACCCGCGCCGCTGCGCGCAACCGCTCGGTTCCCGCGCGTGCCGCTGCCAGGTTCAATAGCGCGCCGCCGGCCACGGCCATCTGCGGGTGCATACTTGGCCTTTTGAAAAACTACGGCGGTTGTCTTCCTCGACCATGTCTCCATCTCCCACAGCCGCCGCCAGAATCCAAACTGGAGGTTCATCACCTATCCCCATCTAATCTACCGTGCTCTTCCCCAAGCTCTTTGCTTCGTGCGTCACCAAAAGCCAGCCACGGCGAGTGACCTTCCCTGCCAACTCTCTCCGATATTCCGTGCCACATCTCTCCTAACCGCGCCTCGTCCCCAACTTCGGCTGTGGACCTCCCCTCTGTGTCGTGCGACACCACCCTGTGACCAGCGCGCACGGCCTCCAGAGGGCCTACTGCCCTCACACATCTCCGGCCATTCTCTTCCCCCCTTTGTTGTGCAGACCTTCGTCCTCACGAACGGCGACCACCCTGACGCGTGTCCAAAGGTGACCTTCTCCACTCCAGCGCAGTAACCTTCTTCCTCCCGCAGCTCATGCAAGCAGCGGATTGTTTGAACCTGCGCAGCCATGCTCTTTCCATTTTTGTGGATGAGTCTGCTCTAGTTGTAGAAGAAAGAAAAGAAAGACTTGTGAAGAGAGGCCATGTGCCGTGGTCAAAGGATAGGATAAGAACGCTCTCTTTCTATTAACACTGCACTGGTATAAAAAAAACGTCTTATATTATGAGACGAAGGAAGTAGAATAGAATGCCCGTGCGTTGCCACAGACCTTTTAAAAAATTTGTAGTTGCATTTATAAACATAATGCATGTTAAATATTACATGTATAAAAGATCATTTTTTCTATTTTTTAGTCATGTGTTTTTAAATTTGCGTCAGGCCGTTTTTGTGACCATTGGATCTGCACAAATCATAGCATTGTTTTATTTAGAGAAAAGTCTTAAAACAACTTAAACTCATAGAGCCAATTTGAATTAAATTCTGAACTTCCAATCCCTGAAATTAGCACTCCGTACTTTTCAATCGCGGTCAATCCCAATCTTCTACTGGTCTATACCAGTTTGTGACGCTGAGAAACAGATAATCCTAAGCGGGATCATAACTTGGTCACACACATCTTCTTCCCATTTGAAGAGCACAAACATGTACGACATGAATGTCCACAACGTCAAGCATGATAAGCTCTTCCTCCATTATGCCCATGGAGAGGCAACCACTGCTAAGTAACACGGTTATTATCTGGGACAAGTTAGCAATGTTGTTGATTCTTGGGTTTGCACGGGCATGCGGTAGAGAGAGTGAGGATGAATATACAGATGACACGTGAGAATCACCTCTCAAACTGAGATTTTTCCCAGGTCTAAAGACGGGGTTGGCCAGAATTGATAAGTGCGGGGTGTTAATTTCAGGGATTGAGTCAATTCAGACCTGAATTCAAGGTTTTTTTAGACTTTCTCTTTGGTTTATTCGCTCGCTCCCATGTGTGTCCCCCCGTGTGGCGTGTGGCGGGTCTCAGTTGTTTTTCTTGTTGGGCTAACGGGCTGGGGCCGGAGGTCGGTCTGCATTGCTTTGCACCTGGATCCGTGTTCACCCACACAATTTTTTGAATTGTTTTTTTAGTGATGGTTGGCGGCTTATATAAAAAAATCTGTATCAGATAGAGAAGGGAAGGGGAGGAGAGGTGGAGGACGGCCATCACCGTCGACGAGCAGTGGCAAGAGGTTAGCTAGAGGTGATGGAGTGTAGGAAGCTGCCGCAACACAACCCTGGGAAGGGGGAGCTTAGATTTCGTGTTGGGACAGGGGAAGGAGATATGGAGGTACCGAGAGGAAGGACGCGAAGATTTTTTTGCCAGTCCCTCATCATCACTAGTTCGCCCATGATGTCAGAACCGTTCGTCAACGCCGTTCGGGCGGGAGTTACAGCTATTTATCCTTTTCCCCTCTCTACAGCTTTGGTTTCTAGTTATTTCAGTCGTGCAGCTCTGGGTTCATCCACGTGCGCCACACGCTTAGTTCCCTTAGTGTGTGGGTGTTTTTTTTTGCGCTTCAGACTAATTTGATGAGAAATCATAGTAATGTTTGGTTTATTAGTTCAACATATTTTTTTGTGTCGCTCAATTTTGCAGAGACGAAAATGGGGGGGTGCCATCAACATGTTTCCCTTATTTTCCATATTGTGGGTGTTTTACTGATGAGAAGTGACATGCTATGAGATGTTCAGGCTGATAGTTGACATGAGGAAGTGCCTCCTTCCTGTAGACGACGAGAGATCGAGCCACAAGCAGAGTGGTGGCGGCAATCATCACGGGAAGTAGATGATTTGATGATCATTTCTCATACTCCCTTTGTGCCGAAATATTTGTAGTTCTAGAGGGCTAAGTTTATTATGCATGCAATAGTTTATTGAGGTGTGCACCAATTTTATATGTGTAGTCACTTATGTATTTGTACGCTTAATTAGGGTATGCAATCATGTTGTTATGGGTGTAATTGTTTATGGAGGTGTGCCAATGTTATGTGTTGGTTATGCAATCATGTTCTTCTACACACAACATATATGTTTGTGTGTAGACTGAGCAAACCACATCGCATACGGATTAAACTACAAAATCCGTTGATGATGACTTCATCAATTGCTGATAGTTCATTACTCGAAAATGTTTGCCCACAACACATCCGAGTGATCTATATTATGTACATCACATATATCTTGATCTGAGTAACCGTTTGTGTTAGTTTGTCTCATCGCAAATAGTTCACCTGGTCAACGTATTTGCTGTCTATCTCACACATCTTGATCTGGGTAATCCTTTGTGTTATTTTCTGTCATCACAAACAGTTCATCCGGCTGACCTGAATGTCGTCTATCGCACATGTAATCATCTGGACAATCATTTGTGTTCTGCTGGAATAGCATAAATAGTTTATCACGGTGAACTATATGTCGTACATCGCACAAACTTGAATTTCATTAACTATTCGCGTTATTTTGACCCATGGCAAACAATTTGTCTGGGTCAATTGTTTGCCACAGATCGCACAAGCAACTATCTTTTGAATCCTATTTGATGGATCCACCATCGCACATGGTTTGTGTCATTGGCGATGGATCTTGAACTATACCGTTTGCGATCGATAGATCGCACACAGTTTTGTCGAAGGGTATCTGACTGATGTGTCGTCTTAGGACCTTCTTGCGGTAGTGAATCCATCATGATATGCATTTCATCTATATAGACGAAATTTGTGGATTGTTTAAGATTGCAGGTTTATCCAAGAATGGATTTAAGAAGAAAGTAATCCCTTTATCTTCGGAGGGAAAGACATTGACATGGTATAGACTATTGGATGATGCCGGAACATGGGATTGGAATCGATTGAAGCTAGAATTTCACTAGAAATTTTATCCTATGCATTTGCTTCATCATGATCGGAATTATATATATAATTTTTGGCCTTGTGAAGGATAAAGTACATCTCGAGCCTCGGGGAGTCTTAAATCTATGGTGCATACATTCCCCAAGCATGAGCTCTCAAGAGAATTACTTATACAAACTTTTTTGCTCGGCTATCTCATGAAGATAAATCTGTGTTAGATATGTCTTCTGTTGGTTCCTTTATGAAGGCAACTATTGCATTCAAATGGGATCTTCGAAAAAGAATCAAATGCAATTCTAATAATTAGGAAATCAACGAAGTTAAATAGTCAAGTATAAATCTTTAGTTTGATTGTGTTAAATCTTTTATAGAAACCGATACTTTTCATAAATTTTGTGCAAAATATGGACTTGACTTTAAGATAGTAGCTACTTTTTTGTGAATCATTTGTTTCTCACGTTGATCTCCCAAAGGAGAAGTAGTTTAAATATCATCCAACTATTAAAGAAACTTGTGTGAACCTATTATCGCTAAAGAGGAAACAATATTTATAATGTTGATCCATTTGTACCTACTACTTATATTGAGAAACCTCCTTTTCATGTTAGGATTAGGCAACATACTAAAGTTGCAACTATGGTTTATAAGAGTAATATCAAAACACATATACCCTCTAAAGAAATAAAAGTGGAACCTAATGTTGCAATGAGTAAAGATCTATTGGTTGATAATATTTATGGCCATGTCATATATTTTTGTAATGAAGCAACTCGGATTGCTAAGCAGGACCCAAAAGATAAGAATGAACCTGTTGTTGGCATGCTCGTTACCTCTTTCAAGATTGGAGATCATTGCTATCATAGTTAACTTGATTTGGGTGCAAGTATGAGTGCCATTCCATTCACTCTTTATCAAGAAGTTATGCATGATATCACACTTGTTGAGTTAGAAGATATTGATGTTACTATTAAGCTTGCAAACAGAGATACTATTTCACTACTTGGGATTGCAAGAGATGTTGAAGTCTTGTGTGGAAATATCAAATACCCTAATGATTTTATAGTTCTTGGATCACTAAAAGATGATTTATTTCCCATTATATTTGGTAGACCTTTCCTGAATATTGTTAATGCTAAAATTGATTGTAACAGGGAAACAGACATTGTTAGTTTTGGTGATTTATCTCATGAATTTAATTTATCCAAGTTTAGTAGACAACCACATGACAAAGAATTACTGAGTAACGATAAAATTATTGGTCTTACTTCCACTGTTGTGCCTCCTAGCGATCCTTTAGAACATATTTTCTAGACATCGAAAATGGTATGCATATGAATGAAAGAATGAAATAGATGATATATTCTTCAACCAAGCACCAATCTTTAAACGTAATTTGCCCGTTGAAACTCTAGGAGACCCTCTCCCGCCTAAGAGTGATCCTGTGTTTGAAGTAAAGAAGCTACTTGATACACTAAAATATGCTCATATTGATGAAAAGAAGATATATCATGTTATTATCCCTGTACAAGAATTGGTCCAACTAACCAGTTAACTTATCGATTAATCCCTGCTCGTAGGGTCACCGAGTAGCCAATTAAGAAATAAGTCACCCGGTTAATTGATTAAATGGACGATTAACTTGTCGATTAGCCTATTAATTCCCTACTCACCAACCAACCAAGCAGGTACCAGCTAACGATTTTCTCAACAATGGTTATTATTAGTGCTAACCTTTCATAGGATGAAGAAAAGAGATTACTTCAAATTCCGAGGAAGCATTGTGTTGCAATTGGATATACTCTTGATGATCTAAAGGGCATTAGTACCACTTTATGATATCATAAGATTAATATGGAATAAGATGCTAAACCAGTCGTTGATCATCAGCGTCCTCTGAATCCCAAAATGAAGGATCTGGTAAGAACTGAAATAATAAAGCTTCTTAAGGCAGGTAAAATTTATCCTATAGATGAAAGTAGATGGGTAAGTCCTCTTCATTGTTTCCCTAAGAAACGAGGCATTACTGTTGTTCCTATGAATAATAATGAACTTATCTTTCAAAGAATTGTAACTGGTTATAGGATGGTAATTGATTTCAGAAAATCAAATAGAGCTACTAGAAAAGATCATTATGCCTTGCCTTTTATTGACCAAACGCTAGAAAGGTTATCTAGGATACACATTCTTGCTTCCTAGATGGGTATTCTGTTTTTTTTGAATACCAATAGTAAAAGAAGATCAAGAGAAAACCACCTTTACCCGTCTTTTTGGAACTTATGCTTTGAGACATATGCCCTTTGCTTTATGCAATGCACTTGATACCTTAGAAGATGTATGACTGCTATATTCTCTGATTTTTGTGAAAAGATTGTTGAGGTATTCATGGATGATTTTTCCGTTTATGAACCCTCTTTTGATGATTGCTTAAACAACCTTGATCGAGTTATGCGAAGATGAGAGGAAACTAATCTTTTCTTGAACCGGTAGAAGTGTCACTTTATGGGCATTAAATATTCGAAAGAGGTATTGAGGTAGATAAAGTTAAAGTTGATGAAATTGAGAAAATGCCATGTCCTGAAGATATCAAAGGTATTAGAAGTTTCCTAGGTCATCCTGGTTTCTATAGGCAATTCATAAAAGACTTCAAAAATTTCTAGGCCTCTTACCAATCTTCTGCAAAAAGATGTTCCATTTGTTTTTGACGATGATTGTGTATAAGCCTTTGAAATACTTAAGTAAGCCTTAATTTCTACACCCACTTTTCAACCACCTGACTAGAACCTATGCTTTGAAATAATGTGTGATGCTAGTGATTATGTTGTTGGTGTTCTTCTAGGACAGAGAGTTGATAAGAAGTTGAATGTTATTCAGTATGCTACTAAACCTTAGACATTTCTCAAAAGAATTATACTACTACTGAAAAATAATTTTTAGCAGTTTTGTCTGCATGTCATAAATTCAGATCTTATATTGTTATAAAGTAATAATTCATATCAGTCATGTTTCTATTAAATGTCTTATGGAAAAGAAAGATGCTATACCTAGAATGATTAAGTGGGTTCTTTTACTACAAAAGATTAATTTGCATATTGTTCATAAGAGGGGAGCTGACAACCCTGTAGCAGATAATTTGTCTCGGATGGAAAATCTTCTTGATGACGTACTGATAGAGGTGAAGTTGTCCGTGTCTTTTGATGAGATGTGTCTATCATTTTTGGTTGAGTCGACTTTGACGATCCGACTATAAATGTGCGAGCACAACGCGCCTGCGCAATCTCTAAACCATCTCCGAGAGGTTATTGACCACGCCGGAGCACGATCAACCTGACCACGAGGGTCTATTTCCTACACGCAAACAAAGAACAAGTAAGAAACTGGGATTGCAATCTGAATATTGTGAATATCAGAGGAAAGATTTATTTATGAAAGTGGGGTTCTGTTATGTCTTGGTCTGGTCATGGAACACAAATGTTGGACACGAAGTTGTAGGTATGGCGAACTTGTAATCTAAACAAAACCCCGATCTAAACGGCACCCTAAGGGCTGTATATATGGGGGCATAGAGAGGGATTTTCATGATCCCTTGGAGGAAGGGTTCGAAAACAACCCTAACTCGGTTTCCCCACACATACGGACTCTAAGAACAACATATAATGTACTATTTCTAAATTACATAAGCCTGGACCACAAATAAGGTGACACAACACCTATAATAGCCTATGGACGAAATTTATGAAGTGGCATCTTGTATATTTCATCCAAGCCTTCATGTTCTCCTTATGGTGGCTTCAAAGTGCGAACATTACCACCGGAAACCCCATTGTTCTTTCCCTCATGCACACCTTCTTCTCAATGCTTGATCCGATCCAATGGCCATCCTTCTTGTCCATGCTAGGTCCTTCATTCATAAGTAAAACAAAAATATCTACTTTAGGTAGCATCATATGTTCATGAACATTAGAAGGATTTTCAAGAAACGAAAGTACTTGGTAATTCAATTGGTGTGTGTGAGCTCTAGTGATCGGTCCAGTGTGTATAGCAGCAAGGGTTGTGGGTGTAACAATGGTATTGATGTCCTTAGCATCCTCCCCTTCTTGAAATGAATCCGTCCTCGATGGAGGCTCATCTTCCTCACCTAAATAAGGCTACAAATCTACAATGTTAAAAGTGGGACTAACCCCAAACTCTACAGGAAACTCAAGTTTTATATGCATTATCATTAATTTTCTCTAACACCTTAAAAGGACCATCAACACGTGGCATTAGCTTTGACTTGCGCAAATCAGGAAATCTATCCCTACACAAATATAACCAAACAAGATCTCTAGGTGCAAAGACAACATGTTTTCTACCCTTATATCTAGCAAGTTTGTATTTAGCATTCATACACTCAATGTTTTCCTTAGTTACGTCATGCGTTTTTAAGACCAATTTAGCACATTGTTTAGCATCAAAATTAACCTTCTCCAACGATGGAAGAGGCAACAAATCAATAGGCTCACGAGGTATGAAACCATACATAATTTCAAATGGTCACATGTTAGTAGTAGAATGCAATATACGATTATAAGCAAATTCAATATGAGGCAAGCATTCTTCATTTTAAAGTTATTCTTCAAAACAGCCCTAAGCATAGTAGACAATGATATATTGACTACTCTAGTTTGTCCATCAGTTTGGGGGTGACATGTAGTAGTGAAAAGTAGTTTAGTCCCCAACTTAGCCCGTAAAGATATCCAAAAGTGGCTAAGAAATTTAGCATCATGATGTGAACAATTTTATTTGGCACATGAAGCAAGCGAATAATTTCATGAAAGAAAAAAACAGGAACATTAGCAACAACCTCACTATTATGACATGGTATAAAGTGTGGCATTTTTGAAAATCTATCCATGACAACAAATAAGCTATCCCTCCCCTTCTTTATTCGAGGTAAACCTAAAACAAAGTCCATGGATATATCCTCCCAAGGAACACTAGGTACAGGCAAAGGCATATATAAACCATGAGGATTGAGTCGTGACTTAAAGTGTCATGTTAATCCTCCTCCATGCGCCTCCTTCAACAACATGGAATGCATAACTTGTTAGCACAAAACACAAATCCATCATCAATGACAAACTTGTTCCATGTTCCCCCTTCTTTACAATGTTGCAGCACATCTTTAAATTCAGCATCATGCACATATTGATCTTTGATGATCTCCAGACCAAAAAATTTAAAGTCAAGTTGTGAAAGCATAGTATAACGATGAGGCTATGCATCAATAATAACAATTTCTTTAACCTTCTTGTGTTTAATGACATAAGCGAAAGTCTCAATGAATTCAACCCATTTAGCATGTCTAAGGTTCAGTTTTGCTTGACTTATAATATGTTCGAAGATTCATGATCAGAATGTATAGCAAATTCTTTGGGACATAAATAATGTTGGCATGTTTCCAAAGTCCGAACAAGATCACATAATTCCTTATCATAAGTAGAATAATTCAGACAAGTCCCACTCAATTTTTCAGAAAAGTATGCAATAGGTTCACCATCTTGTAATAACACACCTCCTAATCCAATTCCACTAGAATCACATTCAAGCTCAAAAGTATTATTAAAACCAGGAACTTGGAGTAAAGGAGCATGTGTTAACTTTTGTTTCAAGACCGTGAAGGCTTCTTCCTATGCGATAACCCAAGCAAAAGGCACGTCCTTCTTTGTAATATCATTTAGAGGTGCAGCAATGGTGCTGAAATCTCTCACAAAACGCCTATAGAAACCAGGGGGCCAAGAAAACTCCTCACTTGTGTGACCGTTTTGGGCTGTGGCCAACTCTCAATAGCTTGAATCTTGGCTTTATCAACTTCAATACCCTGTGGAGTAACAAGATAGCCAAGAAAAGATACTCGGCCGGTGAAAAAGCTGCACTTCCCAAGGTTACCAAACAAACATGCATCACGTAGAGCAATAAAAACAACACATAAATGTTCCAAGTGTTCCTCCAAAGATCTACTATAAATCAGTATTTCATCAAATAGAATACCACAAATCGTACAATGAAAGCACATAAAACCTCGTCCATTAATCTCATGAAAGTACTAGGTGCATTAGTTAACCCAAAAGGCATGACTAACCACTCTTATAAACCAAACTTAGTTTTAAATGTTGTTTTCCATTCATCTCCCAATTTCATACGAATTCGATGGTATGCACTACGAAAATCAACTTTGAAGAAAATTGCATAGCCAATTAGTTCATCAAGCACATCATCTAGCCTAGGGATAGGATGACAATAACGAATAGTAATATTACACACATACACGATGTACCATTATATTTAGGCACTAGAATAATAGGAACAACATAAGGACTAAGGGATTCACGTATATAACCTTTGTCGAGCAACTCTTGTAGTTGACACATAATCTGCTTTGTCTGCTCTGGATTGGTACGGTATGGCGCACGGTTGGGTAGCGATGCACCGGAATTAAGTCAATCTGATGCTCAATCCCTCGAATAAGTGCTAGTACCGGTGGCACATCTTGTGGAAAGACGTCAGTGAACTCCTGCAAAATGTTAGTGACAACAGGAGGCAAAGAGGGAGGCATGTCCTCAAATGAAAATAATACATCATTGCATACAAAAGCATAGCGAACAGATGTAGTAACATCCAAATCAGTAATATCAGATTTAGTAGCAAGTAAACATCTACTCTTCAATTTTATTTCAGATGAAACATTAGATGATGGTTTATTAGTCTTATTGTGTTGCTCAAATTCCTTTGCTACAATATGATTTTCACTCTTATTTAGATCATGATTTGCTTTACTAGCACTAGCAATGTCATCTTTCATAATATGTTCAAGAGACATAGGAAGCAAAGTCATATTTTGATCCTCATGAACAAGAGTATACTGATTTGTCATACCATGGTGTATCATATAATTAACTCATGGATACTTGTGGTGACATTGGAGTATCCAGGTGACATTAGAGTTATTTGATGCGTATCATATGGTGTTATTCTAGTACGAACTCTTAGATAGATCAATCGGAAAGGATAACTTGGTGTTAGTTTAGTTTGAACTCTTGGATAGATCGATTGGAAAGGATAACTTTAAGGTGGTTTCGTACCCTACAAACAGTTTCTTCTTATGTTCTCCGCTAGATAAGAAATTTGGATTGATTATTTGTTGCATGTTGAGGGATGGTTATGTGATCCAATTATATTAGCATTCTTGAGTGATTGCACTAGCAAAAGTACGCACCCTAGGCCTTGTTTTCAAGCATTGCAATACCGTTTGTGCTCACTTTTGTTACTAGCTACCTTACTGTTTTTTAATTTTACTATTACAAAAATCAATATATACTATCATTACTACACTTGTCACCACCTCTTCACCGAACTAGTGAACCTATACAACTAACCATTGTATTTGGTGTGTTGGGGGCACACGAGACCTTTTATAATTTGGTTGCAGGGTTGTTTGAGAGAGACCATCTTGACCCTACACCTCCCACGGATTGATAAACCTGAGGTCATCCAGTGGAGGGAAAATTGCTACTGTCCTACAAAACTCAGCGCTTGGAGGCCCAACATAGTCTACAAGAATAAAGTTGCATAGTAGACATCAAGATCTTTTCTGGCACCATTGCCTTGGAGGTGAGTCAATGAAGGTATATCTTTAGATCTTGTAATCAAATATTTTAATTTCTAGTTTTCACTAGTTTAGTTTAATAAAAGAAAACTAGAAAAAATGGATTTTGGGTTGCATCATTTGTTTCGTCTTTATAATGTCTTTCGTGAAAATAAGGATACCGAAAATTGTGCTCAATTGGTAGAGGAAGAAATTATGAAACTACTTGATGAGAATTACTTGAATGATGAGCATGATGGTAATGTTGCTAGTATGGATTCTCTGAATATCCATGGTGCTAATGATATGCAAAGCCACAAGCTTGGGGATGCTATGTTTCATGAATATGATATTTTTTGTCCCCCAAGTTTTGATGAGCAAAATTATTATGATGATAGCATGCCTCCTATCTATGATGATTATGATGATGACTTGTATGCTATAAAGAGTAATGAAAACCATGAAACTTGTCATCATGATTTTAATATTCAAGGTGGTTATGTAAATCAAGCACCTCATGGTAGTTATTTTGTTGAATTTGCTCCCACTATTATGAATGAGAATAAGTTTACTTATGTGGAGAGTGATAACTTTTCTATGTGCGTAGATCATGAAAATAATGTTGTATGTGATAGTTATATTTTTAAATTCCTTCATGATGCTACCGAAAACTATTATGTGGAGGAACTTATGCTTGTAGGAATTGCAATAATATCAAGTTTCCTCTCTATGTGTTCAAATTTTTGAAGATATCCTTGTTTTGCCTTCCTATGCTAGTTGATTCTTGCTCCCGCAAATTGTATGCCCACAAAATTCCTATGCATAGGAAGTGGGTTAGACTTAAATGTGCTTGTCATATGCTTCATGATGCTCCCATTGTGTTTCAATTCTTTACTTTTATGTGAGCATCACTGAATCATCATGCCTAACTAAAAGGCATTAAAGAAAAGTGCTTGTTCGGAGACAACCCAAAACTTTTAGTTTCTGTTTTTGTGTGTTCACATTATTAAGCTACTGTAGTCATCATGTTTTGTGTCTTTTATTTCAATAAAGTGCCAAGTAAAGCCTTTGGGATAGTGTGCATACTTGCTTGTTTGATTCTGTGCAAAAACGAAAAGTTTTGCGTCCAATATATGAACTATCTGATTTTACTAGAGTGTCAAACAATTCTGAAATTTGTACACAAAATTTCTATGCAAATTCTATGCTTTTTAATATTTTTAAGAATATTTAGAGTCAGGCAAGTATGGTCATCATTCAGATCTTCACAGACTATTCTGTTTTTGACAGATTCTGTTTTGCATGCATAGTTTGCTTGTTTCAAGTGTTTCCATAGCTTATATTTGGTGATATAAATTGTGGGAATGATCAAATACATTAGGTATTATGTGAGAACAATTATGAATCTTGTATTGACAGTACCTAAGTGAATGATCTATCTTTATTATAATAACCCATCTCACAAAGTTTCGTTAAGTTTTGTGTGATTGAAGTTTTCAAGTTTTGGGTGAGATACCGATATGAGGTGAACAAGGAGCAGCAAGGACCTAAGCTTGGGGATGACCAAGGCACCCCGAAGGTAATATCCAAGGAAGACTCAAGCCTCTAATCTTTGGGATGCCCCGGAAGGCATCCCCACTTTTGTCTCCAACATTATCGGTACATCTTACTTGGAGCTATATTTTTATTCATCGCATGATATGTGTTTTGCTTGGAGCATCATTATAATTTGTTGTTATCTATCAGATGATATTTATAATATTGTTTTTCATTAAAAAGTTCCATGAATTGCCTCTTAGGATGCTTGAGTTACATGTTTGATATTTGCTATGTAAAAATAGAAACTTTTGTTGTAGTGTTTCAATTTTCATATTTTATGGAATGTGGATAGTTTTTGAATTTTTTCCACAATGTTATCATATAAATTGTTTATCACTTCTTAAATTTTCATAATTTTGTGAGTTATAGAAGTACATTTTTTTCATAAATTTCTACAGTCTGTTCTGTTTGGACATATTGTTGTCATAGTTTTGTTATCTACTGATCCTATAGTTTCCATAGCCTATATTGGTAGATATAAATTGTGGAAACGATAGTAAACAGTAGATGATATTTGAAAATTATTGTGCAACTTGTCCTGGCAGTACATGAAATTTTGATTTGATTTTATGTGTACTAACCTATCTCATGAGTTCTTTTTGAGTTTTGTGTGTATGAAGTTTTTGAGAATAGGTGAAACCGTGATATGAGAGGATTGAACGAGATACAAAAGCTCAATCTTGGGGATGCCCAAGGAACCCTGAGTAAATATTTCAATAAGTCTCAAGCATCTAATCTTGTGGATGCTATGCATCCCACCTCTCTTCATCAAACGAATATCGGTTAGCCTATGTTGAGCCTAAATTTTTACTCGTTCACATGATATGTGCTATTCTTGGAGTACTATTTTTCTTTTGCCTGCTATTTAAATAAAATACTCAGATCTGAAGATCTTTATTGAGAGAGATCCCTCACATATTTACTTAGTTGTGTGACTACTTATTAATCTTCACTTATATCTTTTGAGAGTAGTTTGATGTTTAGGGCCTGTTCTGGAACTCTCCCAGCTCCACCGAATCCACGATTTCAGCTTCTGGAGTGAGCTCCTCACTTCACCTAGTGATCAAAAAACTTTCTGGAGGGACGCTGGCTTCTCCCTTCGCTCCAGCCTATCTGGGAGGCAGAAAGCCTGTTAGGCTCCCCATTGGGCTGGCTGGAGGTAGCCCAGATGTGCAGCAGAGTTTGTTTTTCCCAATTGTCATGCCTTTGGCTAGCTAGGCTGTACGTGGTGATACACACATATGGCGTCTTAAAAAAAGATACACATATGGCTGGGCGGGGCTATACGTGGTGCCTTGGGCTTATAGCATGCAAAGTTCTTGTTAATACAATAGCTATTGCAGCTAGCTGTACAGGGACATGTACAGAGAGATCGCCGTTTGGTACATGGAGCAACAAATATACAACAATCATGTCATATTTGAGATATCCCAAATTTTCAAAGCTAACATAGGTCATAATTTAGCAGAAAAACTTGTTCATGCCACAAAATTTTCATTTGCCAATAAGTTTGCAAATCAATATGGTCATGCATAGAAAACCATGAACATGATTTCTTCACCAACTAAGAGCAATGGCTGTAGCTAGTTCATGCCTAAACAAATCCATGTTAGGATGGCTTTCTGCCGTTGTTGAAGCATCCGATGCATTTGAAGGAATAACATACTTCTTGTATCTATCAGGAATAGTTGGAACATAATCCGGATCCCTCTCACACCGAAGAAAGTGGAGATCCTATTTGTCATGGAGGCGGACGTAGTTGTGTAGTGTCATGGTAGCCGCAACAATCATCTTTTGTGTTGCAATCGAGTAGTTTGGCATCTTGAGCAAGATTTGCCATTTCATCTTCCATACACCAAAGGTTCTCTCTATGGTATTGCGCTTGGAAGAGTGGAGTTGGTTGAACTTCTCTATAGGAGTAGTTGGGGGCGCACCTCTTTGGAAGTCGGGGACGTGATAGTGTTCTCCTTTGTAGGGTGCTAGATAGCCATCTCTGTTAGGATAATCGGCGTCAACAAGGTAATACTTGCCTACACAAAGTAACAACAAACATGATTGTGAGCTCTAGGATATGCTACATAAGTTACCAAAAAAGAAATACTAACCCTTGGGAGGATGTGGGAATGTGGCCTTGTCATTTTCAATTGCATCGAATAGCACACTTGGGTCATGCATAGAACCCGGTTGTCCAATTGAAGCATACGTGAAATGCATATCAAAGTCGCAAACTGCCATCACATTCTAAGTTGTTGCACCCGTTTTTCCAATATATCTTACTCTCGAAGGTCCTTCCGGAATAGAATCCCTAATATGTGTCCATCTATTGCACCAATGCAATCTTTGAGGTGAGGATAAGCCCTTTTGTAACTCTTAATCCTATCATGCACAATGTGAAAATTTGGGTCTTGAGGCCTAATGTAGTGAGATGACATCTTGATCACACAATGTAGAACCTCATGGAACTTACGATGGACTATATCTGCTCCATATTTGAAACGGTTTTGGGTTCTCCTATTTGATTCACAACCCCCAAGGTCCACAAGAACATAGCAAGAGACTCATAAGTGGTAACAAAGCATGTTTCTTTGAGGCCATACCCCGCCACCAACTTGTCATGAAGATCAAAGAACACATGTGCATTCATTCTCAACATTGTGTACGTCTCTCCGGGTGTGCCAATAGTCTCTTGCAACCATTCAAAACCAGTCAACTAGATGTCCTAGGCTCGGCCTTCATAACCCAACTTTTACAGTACTTACCAACTATGGATGACACACCTGAACAACACATGTCCATATCATGTTGATATTGTAAAACCATAATTTTCTTTCTTTCATAATTAGTGTCATCATCACTTTCACTATCCGATGACATCTGCATATAAACAATCACCAACATATGAAACACAAGTTAGCATCTATTAGATCAACAACATAGACACATGCTTTAAGTAGGTTCAACACAAAAGAAATAGATAGATGGAATGGTATAAGTAGTTGCCATACTTTAAGAAGTAGGTTCAACATAAATAGTTTTGATAGCAAAGGATAATCGACCATTACACATAAATGGAATGTAAACTAACTACTTCACATATTTCAAGTCATATTTCCTACGCAACCAACCCTTTCGAGAGACATGAGGCATGTAAAGAAACATCTCCCTTTCCGCCCTCTTCACAAACAACTCGCTTGCCTTGAAGAGCTCATCGGTGTCAACGGTTGCACCACAAGAAATGACTTCGTCCATGACCGAGATGACATAGTTCGCCTCATCTTGCTTTAGGAAAGACTGAAATGACGAGTGAGAAGCCTTGGCAATGTCACCAATCCTTGTAACTTGCTCACACATCACTTGTGCGGTCTTTGGTTTCTTGTTCTTCTCTGGAATGATGATTCCAAGCCTCACTTTAGATGAATTAGGTGTTGCCTGAGATGCTTGTTCTTCCATATCATCCAAATCAAGATCCTCAATCTCATCAACATTGATGGATTCTTTCACTGCCGCACTAGAGGGGGGAGGTATGCCAGAAGAAGGATTCCAATGGTCAGTACCATCAGTTGTGATATCTCCAAAAATAACCCGCAACTTTTCTTCATTAGCAAGTCCTTTCTTCTTGAACTTGCCACAACCTTTAATATCCTGTAATACAACAAGCGAAACACATTATTAGTAAATAAAGAGATTGATAAATTAAGATACATGATACAACAGCAAAAGAACTCACAATTTTAGCCTTCTTCCACCACTCATCATCTTGTGACACGGTGTTGTTCACATAGTCCCATCCGTCTCCGGTCTCCCGAAACTTGAGTTTCTTGAACAAGGTGAAATCAGCTTTCAACTTGTCCCATTTGTTTTTCAATTGCGTATGTGTGTATTCAAGGCCGGTTCTCATCTTAAATTGTCTTGTCACCTCATCAAATGCATTTGGGGTCAAATAATTGTCTGGCCTATTTCCAGCGTCCACTTGCTCGGTGAACAACTCGCACACAATCCGAGTGTTTTCAGCACTCCATTCAGCAGTCATGCTTGACACTTACCTACGAAAATGCATGTCGCATTGGTCCTCACATGTACTACAATAATAAGAAAACTAAAATATTTTGCAAACTGAAAACTGTAATCTGAAAACAAACTACACTACACTTCAAAATCATGTAATATATGTACAGGTTTTCTGAACTTTTCTTTTATTCAGAGAACAGCGCAGTCCCCAATAGCCTGCCTATTAATCTTGTCGCAACGTAAACATACTACAATGACTCAGCCTAAAAACACTAATTCCTGAAGTGTTACAAATGTATTATTCAGAGTTAAACCAAAGAAAACAGAAAATAATTGCAGCACGGGGCTTGACTTCAACAAGCAGTACACATACAAGTTCAACAAATGGATGCTCACCTTGCCGTTTGGGAGAGGGGGCTAGGACTTCGGGCTACTGCTCCTGGCTCTAGCGGTTGTCTCGGGCATCAACGGCGTCTGGATGAACTCGTCATTGCCATGGGGTCGCTGCTCCTCATTGGTGGCGGGATTGGCACACCTGAGCATGGGATCCAGAAGGAAAGAGGCAAGGATGGCCGGATCTGTAGGCCGACGAGAGGATCAGGCCGACGACGGGGGTAGCGGTCGGTGGCGGCGTGACTGACGGGAGTGGTTAGGGTTCGACAGGGAGTTGGGGGTGAACGAGAGAAGGGAACGATTTGAGAGGGAGGGGCTGCTCGCTCGGTTTCGTGGGAGGGTCACACGAATCATTTTCCTGGACGGTGGCAATATGTTGTAAATACGAGGAACTCCAGCTTCCATTGATTCACGAAGCTCGGTTTTCCTTCCTCCACAAAAATGCACTACGGCCCAACACAGCTTCGGGATTTCAACTTCATGGAGCTAAAGCGTTCGGCTCCATTTTCTATCTGGAGTTTGTGAAGCTGGGAGTTGGAGAGGTTCAGAATAGGCCCTTACTCTTGTGCTTCACTTATATCCTTGAGTCAATTGTGAATCAATGAAATATCATAACTATGAAATTATCAATGTGCTTTATGCTTAGTAGTAGCTTCACATCTAGTTTAGAAAGTAAAATCTATTGAAGTTTGACAATCACAATATTGGTCATACAAGCAATTCGTGAATGATTAGTATAAGGAAGAAACTTTCACATACAAATATATTATCTTGGATATCGTCTATGATTGTGAATACCCATTAATTATTTTCAAACTAGAGCAAATTAGTTGAAGTTGGACAAGCAAGACAATGTAATGAGTTATGGTTGGGTATATTTGGATAGAAGTTACATTGTTATGGATCCTCCAACATGTGGTGTTTTCTTAGGATCTTTTGCTTTCCAAAAATCCGTACTAAGTAGAGATACTTCATGTGCATCCAAAAACCCCTAAACCCAGTTTCTTGCCATCAGAGTCCACTATATCTACCTATATGCGGTATTACCCGGGCGTTCCAAGTAAATTTCATGTGCCACCTTTAGAATTTCAAATGAGCATCTATTTTGTGTGCCTAGACCTCTCATGGAGCGACACGGGGCGGTCAGTATCTTCCATGTTAAGCAGGTTATTCTCATGATGAGTGTTTATACACTCGTCCTTGCACAAGAGGGGCGGTAATAGGGATTACCAGTCCCGAAATAAAAAAAATGCAAACAATTAAACAAAACTTCCGTAGGAATGTTGTTGGTATGGGCGGTACTCGTAGATTCGGCTAGCCTGGAGTGTGTTTGTTGGTGGAGGGGGAGTAAACCTTTACTTTTACCGCTTGTGAATGGCCGCTTATGTGTTTAACATGGAAGATATTGCTAACTCTTGGTCGTAACGTTGACTCGAAGGGTGCTCTCCCAAAATTATATATATCTCTGTTTTAAGCAATGAGCTCTGACACATATGCAAATCCGTGCTTCCCTCTACGAAGGGACAATCTATTTACTTTCATGTTATTTACTTTTCATGTTGAGTCTACTAACCTACTTCTATTAGTTGGCAAGCATCATGTGGTGGGGAAAGATCCAAACATATATCCACTCAAATATATTTGATCATGATTCATTATTGTTGAAAATTATCCCTATGATAAATGAGTTGGGAGGTGAAACGTTAAGCCCCTATACTTCTCCGTGTTCGATGGATACTTTTTTTCTAAAAATATGCTTTGAGTACTAGCAATCATATAAGACTATATGATGATTGAGTATGTGGATCTCTTACTTAGACTTTGTTGAGAATAAGTTGAATTGCAATTGTTTGGTGACTAAGAACATAGGTTGTTAAGTTTGAAGAGAATTCATTGTTTGAACCATAACATGTGAAGTGGTTCCTACTTTATCATGATGAATTTTATGAGAAAGAGTTACTTGTTATGATGCTACAAAAAGTGGTTGAAATTATCATTGATCAAACTTATGGACAATGCTAGCATTCACACTTACATAAATTATTTCTTTTATCATTTACCTACTCGAGGACGAGTAGGAATTAAGCTTGGGGATGTTGATACGTCTCCAACGTATCTATAATTTATGAAGTATTCAAGACATATTCACCTATGTTTACAATGCTTTTAGATGGTTTTGATGCACTTTATATGATTTATTTATAACTAACCTGAACTGACATTGTTTTCAGCAGAACTACCATGGTATTGTTTTTTTTGCAAAAATAAAAGTTCTCCAAATGCAATGAACTTTTTGATGATTTCTTTGGAACAAAAGGGGCACTAGAAGCTTCATGGGAGGGCCAGAAGAGTCGCAAGGTGGGCACACCCCACCAGTGCAAGCCAGAGGGGCCTGGCGCGTGGTGGTGGGTTGTGCTCTCCTCGTGGCCCATCTTCGCATGAAACAGATGCTCAAAAATCTTATAAATACATAAACCATCAGAAATAACCCTAGACTACTCATTCCGCTCTCGCAACTCTCTATATCGATGAAAAACCAATCTGGAGGCATTTCAGTACCCTGCCGAAGAGGGTAGATCATCTCTGGTGACCATCTTCACCATCCCTACGGAGGCCATGATGAGGAGGGAGTAGCCCACCCTCTGTGCTGACGGTTTTTACCAGTAGCTATGTGTTCAATCTCTCTCCAATTATCGTGTTCTTGAGATATCATGCTCTTGATGTATCATAGGCTTTGTTAATATAGTTGGATCATATGGTGTTTTCCCCTCTCTATCTTGTTGTGATGAACTGAGTTTTCCCTTTGAGATTTTGTTATTATCGGATTGAATACTTTTATGGATTTGAGAGCACTTGATGTATTTCTTGCATGCAGATACCCATAGTGACAATGGGGTATTCAAGTGATTCACTTGATATATGTTATGGTGTCATCTTGCGGATTTCGGTGACCTTGGGGATCTATGCATAGGGGTTGATTGCATGTTTTCATACCATGTTCTCCGATAGACATCTTAAGGCACTCTTTGAGGTTCTTTCTATTGGATTGAGTATTATGAATCTGAAATTGTTTGATGTGTATCGTATAATTAACTCATGGATACTTGTGGTGACATTGGAGTATCTAGGTGACATTAGAGTTGGTTGATGCATATCATATGGTGTTATTCTAGTATGAACTCTTAGATAGATCGATCGAAAATGATAACTTGGTGTTATTTTTTGTACGGACTCTTGGATAGATCAATCGGAAAGGATAAATTTAAGGTGGTTTTGTACCCTACAAACCATTTCTTCTTATGTTCTTTGCTAGATACGAACTTTGAAGTGATTCTTCATTGCATTTTGAGGGATGGTTATGTGATCCAATTATATTAGCATTGTTGAGAGATTGCGCTAGCGAAAGTGTGGATCCTAGGACTTGTTTTCAAGCATTGCAATACCGTTTGTGCTCACTTTTTTTACTTGCTACCTTGTTGTTTTTTATTGTTACTATTCCTAACATCAATATCTACTATCATTACTACACTTGTATCACCATCTCTTCGCCGAACTAGTGCACCTATACAATATAGCATTGTATTTGGTGTGTTGCGAACAAAAGAGACCTTTTAGTATTTTGTTGCAGGGTTATTTGAGAGAGACCATCTTCACCCTACACCTCCCATGGATTGATAAACCTTAGGTCATCCACTTGAGGGGAAATTTCTATTATCCTACAAAACTCTACGCTTGGAGGCCCAACATAGTCTACAAGAATAAAGTTGGATAATAGACATCAGTGTGGTGGTGGTATATGGTAGCGATGAAGATGCTGCAGCGGCAGCGTGAGAAGCTATGAACAAAAATCGTAACTCTAAACGACTAGACTCTAAGACCAGCAACTTGACATGAGGATGTAACCGCAAATTCAACAAAGCAAACACCATACAGAAAATTGCAAAGACTGGACTATAGGTATGAAGAACATATGCGATCTAACTACAAAAAACTAGTAAAATCACCGTGCAACCTGGAAATCTGATACCACTTGATAGAGGCGAAGTTGTCCCTGTCTTTCAATTATATGGTGGCTATCGTTTTTGGTGGAGTAGACTTTGACGATCCGACTATGAACGTGCGAGGATGTCATGCCTTAGCAATCGCTAAACAACTACGAGAGATTATTGACCATGCCAGAGCACGATCAACCTGATCACGAGGGTCTATTTCCTGCAAGCAAAGAAAGAACAAGCAAGAAACTAAAATTGCAATTTGGATATTGCGAATATAAGAGGAAAGCTTTATTGATGAAAGTGGGGTTCTTTGACGTCTTGGTCTGGTCGTATAACACAAATGTAGGACGCGAAGCTGCAGCTATGGCAAACTTGTAATCTAAACAAAATCCAATTCTAAATGACGCCCTAAGGACTATATGTATGGGGGTATAGAGGAGGAATTTCGTGACACCTTGGAGGAGGGGTCTGAAACCGACCCTAACTCTGTTTCCCCACACATACATACTCTAAAAATAGTCTATAAAGTGGTATTGCAAAATTACATGGGCCTGGCCCAAAAATACGGTGACGCAACACCTATAATAGCATATGGACGAAAATTATGAAGTGGCATCTTGTATATTTCGTCCAAGCCTTCATGCTCTCCTTATGGTGGCTTTGAAGTGCGAAAATTAGCATCGAAAACTCCATTATTCTTTCGTGCGTGCGCATCTTTTCCTCCATGATCGATCCCGCTCCAATGACCATCCTTCTTGTCCATGCTAGGTCCTTCATTCATAAGTAAAAGAAAAGTATCTAATTTAGGCAACATCATATGTTCATGAACACTAGAAGGATTTCTAAGAAACGAAAGTACCTGGTAGTTCAACTGGCGTGCTAGGGCTTTAATTATTAGTATAGTATGTATAGCAGTAGGGGTTGTGGGTGTAACAATGGTAATGATGTCCTCATCACTGGCAACATGGGATGGGTCTTGCATGGGCCTTTGGTCCTTGTGACAAGCTTCCTTATCCTAAGCCGTATTTGAATAGACTCATGAAGCTCCTTGCCTTTCTGGTCGGGTCAGTGAATGGCTGGGTCTCAACACTAGTAAACCTTCCCAATACTTCTCAAAAGACTAACAATGGCACCTTCAGCTTCCCAGCTTTCAGATAGCCGGGTCAAATATCTCTGATGAATAGAGTTAACATCCAAGTCCTCGAAAGCTTTTACATTAAGTTGTTTCTCTAGGGATATGTCCTACGTGTCTGACTCTCTTATTTCTTCGATGTGCTGAAGAAGACCGGACATGGGTGGGGGTAAATAATAGACATATGTTTCTTTTTTGTGCCAGTGTTGTTGGAGTAAACCGGACCACGGGGCGGCGGTTGCATGCGTCCGTTGGGCGGCTCGTATGGCTGGGTGCGGCCCTGGTGTGTTGATGTAGACCAGATCACAAGGGCGACGGCTTGCATGCGTCCATTGGGTAGCTTGAGCGAGAAGGCGCGGCCCCGAGTGTTGACGTAGACGTGAGAGTCGACTAAAGCATTGGAAACCGGTGAAGATGCACGAGTCCGATGGTGTTTGTAAGCCGTCGTAGACGCGTGAGTCGGCCATGGCATTGTAATCCGGCACGGACGCGGGAGTCAGCCGTGGAGTTTGAAGGCGGCATGGACACGTGAGTCGGCCGTGGCATTGTAAGTCGTCGCGGACGGATGAGTCAGCCATGGCGTGTTGATGTAAACTAGATTGCACGGGCGGAGGCTTGCGCGCGTCCGCTGGGGAGCTCAAACAGGTGGGTGCAGCGCTAGCGTGTTGGAGTAGACCGGACTGTGGGGGCGCGGCTTGCATGCCTTTTTGTCAGGCACTACGGCATTCGCAGACGCGAGTGCAGATGATGTTGGTCCGCATTTCGTATCCGCGTTATGGCATCATTTTTATGGTGAATATTTGTCATGCATATTAGAACATACAAACAAGAATGTTTGATCTTTAAAGGATTTAATATGTGCTAATAAAATATAATTGATAGATATCACCTGATATTTTTATCGGATGCATCCGCTGGTGTAAGAGGCGTCCATTGTTCGTCTGTCAATTTTTTATTTGGACAGAGATGTACTAACGGAATACTACTAGTAATGCATTATAGTAGTAGGTTATTCCTCAACCACGTGATCTACCTTTTCCTCCTGTATGCTAGAAAAACCTGGTCGCGGCCTGCATTATCATTGTTGCTAGTGATCGAGTTGACCAACGAGTCGCCGGCGGAGCGCAGCGTGGAGGCGATGTGGACGCCAAGGGCATGATGCGCATTTAGCTGGAGAGTGAGCATGCGAAGCAACAGGGAGCCCATGCTGAGTAGAGGTGAGGCGTGGAGGTGGGAGTAGGCACGTGGCATGGTGCAACGGATGGTCGACCCAGCGACACGCAGCGCAACGAGGCGAGGCGAAGCCGGTCGGAAGGTACAGTGTAGAAGGTGAGGTGAGGCGAGGCGTGACAACGGAGGTGAGCACGGTGGGGGTGGGACCATGGCGGCATAAGTGAGCCAGCTCGAGAGAGGCAGCGGCGGCAAGGCGAGCCACGATGACGGAGGCAGGCATTACAGGGGAGGCCATGGCGGTAGAGGCGAGCCGGCTCGAGGCCAGGCCGCAATCATATACGCCTCTGGGTTGTGTCTTGCTTCTTTCTATTTTTTTACCGCTCCTTATTCGTTCCTGGGTCGTGGCATGTTGTCATGGTTGTAGTACAAAATTCCTAATGCACTCCTAAGTCGAAGCTCACGAGTTCGACTCTACATGCACCTCCATTTTTTTCTTTGGAACATTAGATCATACATGGTGTGTACATGGACCATCCTCTCCTGATGATTTGAGGACTAGCAATCGGATTCGATAGCCAAATAACAATCCAACTCGAAGTGCTCCTTTCCCGTTTTTAGACGAATCTCACAATGCCAACTCTCCCTTGTGTTATGCAAAATTTTGACAGCGCGAGGCTCACATGCCTTGTCCCATGTCATAGCTGGTTTGATCTACTTCTGATCCTGTCTGGTGGCTTATAAATGTCATACTGCTGTGTATGACATGCGAGGGCAGATGACTGTTGCTGCACATGGGTGTGGCAAGGCGACGCATGCGGTGAGCCGACAACCAAAGCTTGGATGATGTAGAGAGCAGACGGGGAAGGATTACCACATCAGCAAGTCGGTGAAGGACGTAGGAGCGACGTTGGCGACTGTTGTTCCTTCTTCCAAAACAAGTCACGACCCCATCGAAAATCAACGTGCCTTTCGAGATGGTTTTTGTTCATCCGCCTAATGTGAGCTTCTTGATCCCTAAGGAATTCCCTCCATGAAAATAACACCACTATGCGTTGCGCCCCATGATGGGCGCTGATGAACCACAAGTATAGGGGGTCATTTGTATCCTTTTTCAATAAGTAAGAGTGTCGAACCCAACAAGGAGCTAAAGGTAGAATTAATATTCTCTCAAGTTCTAGCAACCAGCGATACAACTCTACGCATGCTAATGATTGCTTTACCTAGAACAAGTATGAAATTACTTTACGGGAATAAAACTAGAAGTACTTGCAAGACAATAAAGAACGTGGAATAAAAGTTAGGTGATGTTTTAATAAAAGAACAATAAAATTAAATGGTTCCATAGAAAGTTTTTTGTGTAACGCAAGAGAAAGATTGTCCACATGCAATAGAATATGATACGATAGATACTTGTTATATGCAATGAGGGAGAGACATACGCTAACACACTTTCCGTACTTGGATCATATGCACTTATTATTGGAACTCTAGCAAGCATCCGCAACTACTAAAGATCATTAAGGTAAAACCCAACTATAGCCTTAAGTATCAAGTCCTCTTTACTCCCATACAAAACAACTCACCTACTCGGGTTTATGCTTCTGCCACTCAAGCAACCCAGCATCAGCAAATCACGAACATATTGCAACACCCTACAGCGGAGATCCCTCATGTTTGTGCGACATGGAGGGCACCATATTACAGCACCATATCAACATACAACTGGCATCCATAACATCATATCACAATTAACCTGTTGGATAAAAGAGATCTCCTCAAACATCACAGGATAGCCAAATATCATTGGAAAATAATATATGGAGCTAAGCACCATCTTTAAGTAGAGATTACAGTGGGGAAGAGAGGTGCTACACCGCTACATAGAGGGGGAGAGAGTTGGTGTTGATGGCGGGAAGATTGTTGATGTAGATCGCCATCACGATGATTGCCCCGTCGGCGTTCCGGCACCGCCGGGGGGGAGGGGGAGAGAGCCCCCTCCTTATCTTCTTCCTTGGAATCCCCCCTAGATGAGAGGAGAGTTCCCGCTCTGGTCCATGGCTTCCATGGAGGCAGAGGGGCAGGATCCCCTCCGAGATTGGATCTCCCTCTCTGTTCACTTCTATTTCGCGTTCCTGTTTTCTAGCTGAAAACCGTTTCTTATATTCCCGGAGATCTGTAACTCTTATCGGGCTGAAATTTTGAGTGGATTTTTATCCAAAAATTAGCTTCTTGTAGACGAAGGAGATCTCCATCTGAGATACGAGGTGAGCACCACCCACCACCCCGCGCCTGGGACCTAGGTCGCGCCCTCGTGGGTGGTGTTGGCTGTGGGCCTCCTTTTTCGTTGATTCCACTTCCCGAAATTAAAAAATATTCCAAAAAGATTCTCCGTGATGTTTTATCACGTTTGGAATTAATTTGATATGGACATTCTGCAAAATAAAAAACACCCAAAAAACAGGAACTCACAGTGGGCACTGGTCAATAGGTTAGTCTAATAAATCATATAAAATGTTTCCAAAAGTATGTGAAAGTTGTATAATATTGGCATGAACAATAAAAAATTATAGATATGACGGAGACGTATCAGGATCCCCAAGCTTAATTCCTGCTCGTCCTCGAGTAGGTAAATGATAAAAAAGATAATATTTGATGTGGAATTCTACCTAGCATAATCTTGATCATATATCTAATCATGGCATTAATATTGAGACATGGGTGATTCAAAGCAATATCTTTCAAAATTACGTCCCAACAAACAATCATGTCTTTCAAAATATCAAGGCTAAAGATCGATGTCCCTACAAAATCATATAGCCTTGTCATGCTTAGTCTTCTTAACACAAAGTATAAATCATGTACTGCCCCGTTGTTAGCCAAGCAATTGGTTCATACTTTTTAACGCGCTTCAGCATTTTCAACTCTCATGCAATACATGAGCGCAAGCCATGGATATAACACTATGGGTGGAATAGAAGATGGTGGTAGGTTTCAAAGGGGAAAAAGTGAAGAAGAAAGTCTCGCATCACTCAACGCATTAACAGGTTATGTAGATGTCCATCAATAGATATCAATGCGAGGAGTAGGTATTGCCATGCAACGGATGCAGTACGAGCTATAAGTGTATGAAAGCTCAATATGAAATATAAGTGGATGCACATCTAACTCTATAATGAAAAATTCACACTAGTATATGAAAGTGACAACATAGGAGACTCTCTACATGAAAAATATCGTGTTACTTTGAAGCACAAGTGTGGAATTAGCATGCCCCTTCTCTCTTTGTGTGTCATTATTTTTTATGTCTTTATTTTTCTCTCTTTTTTCTTTATTTATTTTTCTTTTTATTTGTCTAGAGCCTCATCCTGATTTGTGGGGGAATCATAGTTTCCATCATCCTTTCCTCACAAGGACATGCTTTAATACTGAATAATGATGATCATCACACTTCTATTTACTTATAACTCAATATTACAACTCGATACCTAGAACAAAATATGACTCTATATGAATGTTGTTCAATGATCTAGCATAGCAACGATATCAAAAAAATGGACAAGCCATGGAATATCATGCTAGATATCTTACGATCGTGTAAAGCAAAATGACAATGAATGCTCAAGTCATAAAAACAGAAGCAGTGGAAGTTGCATGGCAATATATCTCGGAATGGCTATGGAAATGCCATAATAGGTAGGTATGGTGGCTATTTTGAGGAAGATATAATAAGGCTTATGTGTAATAGAGTGTATCATATCACAGGGTTTAGATGCATCGGTGAAGTTTGCACCGACTCTCGAGGTGAGAAAGGGCAATGCGCGGTACCGTAGAGGCTAGCAAATTGCGGAAAGGTAAGAGTGCGTATAGCACTCACATTAGTCATAAATAACTCACATACATATGGAAAAAGTTTATTAGCTCTTGAAGCAAAGTATTACTACGCATGCTCCTAGGGTAAAGGTTGGTAGGAGTTAACCATCACGCGCCCCCGACCTTCACACAAAGATAGACAATCAAGGATAAATTGTGCTCGAACTTCCTAGCATAACGGGAGACTGTATGTGCATGCTTCAGGAATCACAAACATTAACACCAATATCTTACTAAATACAATCATCCACTAGTACCTCCCACATATTATCAGCTCTATATCGCAAAACTATTACAAGGAATCAAACATATCATATTTAGTGATCCCTAAATTTTATGTAGGATTTTATGACTAACCATGCAAATGACCAATTCATATCGACTCTCTAAACAGATATAAGTGAAGCAAGGGAGTTTAATTCTTTCTACAAAACACCATGATCTAATAAATATAATTGAAGCAAAAGAGCATTCTACAAATAATGGTTTTCTAGGTGAAGAGAAACAAGCAATCAAAACTTCAAATGATATAAGCTAAGCACATGAAGCATTCTATAAAGCCACATTCAAAACATATAAGTGATGTGCAATGAGCATTCTATAAATCGTCCATGGACTATATCATACTAGCATGGTGCATAAAAGAAAAATGAAAACTAAACACAAAATCCGCTCCAAGGTTTACACATATCACATGGATGAAACAAAAACAAAAACATACCGATACTTGTTGAAGAAAGACGGAATGCCTTCCGGGTCATCCCCAAGCTTAGACACTTGAGTATCCTTGGATATTTACTTGGGGTGCCTTGGGAATACCCAAGCTTGAAATCTTGCCTCTCCTGCTTCTCCTCATATTGATAACTCCTCGATGTTCGAACACTTCATCCACACAAAACTTAACAGAAGACTGGTGAGATCCGTTAGTATAATAAAGCAAATTTCTAGTTTAAGTACTGTTGAAAACCCATTCATATATTATATTTTCATTATCCCTGTTGTATTATAACTTTCTATGGCTTACACCACCAATAAAATTGATAGTTTCATCACAACAAGCAAAACAATGCATGAAAAATAGAATCTGTCTTAAACATGACAATTTGTAGTAATCTGAACTTTGACCATACTTCTATACTCCAAAAATTATGAAACCTTGGTAACAAATAAACATTTGGTATAGTAATACTGTGTAAAATATTCAGAAATTTTCGACGTTCTAGTAAAAAATAAAATTTAGGAACTACAACGAAAGTTTCTGTTTTTACACCGCACATACCAACAAGCAATCTAACCATCCTAAAGGAAAATCTTGGAACAATAATGTTATAATACAATGGATTTGTATAAGGGGATAATTTTTTTGTTGGAAAAGTTTCCATGATTCAAGACTCACAAAGTTTCCATAGGCATGAACAAAAGTTCAAGGACGTCCCCCATTTCAACGATGCTCATCATCTCTCTCACTTTCACCTTTCCTTTTGTGAAGTTTTAGGTTCCCCACTATATATTTTTTTGTTTCTAAACTTTATAAAAGCACACAATAGAATAAATGACTCTCTAAAACCTTCGGGTTGTCTCCCTGGCAGCGCTTTCTTTAAAGCCATTAAGCTAGGCATAAAGTGCTCAAGTAATGGATCCACCCGGATCCCAAGTTATATCAAAGACAATTTTAGTTAACAACGATTTGTAATTTTGTAGTGAGCACAAAGTGATATATATCATGTAAAAACAAATTCCATCTCTCTTCCGATTCGTTGGCATGTCATACAAGAACAATTCATGCACATCAAGTAAAGGCCAATACATAACATAAGTAGTTTCTTGCAATTTTATCGTATTGGAAACATAAAGTGGTGGAGATGTAGTTCCTCTCTCATAATAATTGCAAGTAGGAGAAGCAAGAACATGAATATTATATTCATCAACATCATCATGTGTAGTAGCAAAATGCAACGCATCAATATAATCCTTAATAAGTGCAAACTTCTCCGATATAGTGTAGTTGGGAGAATTCAAAAGATAATAGGACTATCGTGTGTGGGTGCAATAGCAATAATTTCATGGTTAACATTAGGAAATATAACAAGTTCATCTTCATAAGCATAATTCATATTAGCATCATGGCCACAGGCATAGCAAGCATCAAGTTCACTAAAAAGGGATACTCAAACGAATCCAAAGGATCATAGCAATCATCATAGCATTCTTCCTTTGGTTGTGAAGGGTAATTAAATAATGTATGAGTTTAAGAGTTACTCTAATTAGAAGGTGGGCACGGTAGACCAATCCGATATTTATCCTTTTGTTCTTCTCTCTCCTCCTCATCATTTTCATCTAAAGATCTTACAATTTCAGCAACTTCTTCTTCCATAGGTCCCTGTTAAATATTAGTCTGTTACAAGGCTGTGGACATTATCTCAAGAAATTCAATAATATCGGCATTGCGTTCATAATTATCATAACAATATTTCATTATGGCAAAAAATTCAGATTTGTAAGAAACATCATCATACTTTTCAATCAAAGAAGCAATTTCATAAGCACCCTTAAAAGCAACAAATTCTTCTATTCATTCCACATCATAGCAATCATATATAACATTAGCATAAGAAGCTAAGGTTTCATTATCATTAAATTTGCATGAAAAGGGAAGGTGTGGACTGTTCGTCCGGGAGCAACAAGTAATATCATATCTCAAGCATAGCTCCTGAGCCTACCAATAAAACATATGAATTTGATCCCATAACAATTTGCCTTTTTTAGTCAAGTGATAATATCTAAAGTATTCATGTTGATCCAACATTACTTGCATTATCAAGGTTAATGGGGTTTTCTCGGGATTATCAAAGTAGAATTAATACTTTGCGCATAACTAGCATCGAGGGTTTTAGGAGGTTCCCCATCTCCATGAGTAGCAAGTACTAGTAATTTTTTTGGTGTTTTGTATTCCATATCCATAACTAAAGATATAAAACAACTAATAATAGAAAATAAAACAACTAATAACAGAAAATAAAAATTACTTAGTGCTAAAGCAAACAAGCACACACGAGAATATTCACCCCACGCTATTGCTCCCCGGCAACAGCACCGGAAAAAGGTCTTGATAACCCGCAAGTGTAGGGGATGGTTTGTTGACTTTTTTGATAAGTAAGAGTATCGAACCTAACGAGGAGCTAAAGGTAGACTTAATATTCTCTCAAGTTGTATCTACAAGCAATGTAACTCTACGCACACTAATGCTTGCTATACCTAGAACAAGTATGAAACTACTTTGCGGGAATAAAACTGGAAGTACTTTGCAAGATAATAAAGAACGTGGAAATAAAATTTTGGTGCTGTTTTAATAAAAGTAAATAGTTTCATAAAAAGCTTTTTGTGTAATGCAAGAGAAAGATTGTCCATAGGCAATTCAATATGATACGATAGATACTTGTTATATGCAATGAGGGAGAGGCATACGCTAACACAGTTTCCATACATGGATCATATGCACTTATGATAGGAACTCTAGAAATCATCAATAACTACTAAAGATTATTAAGGTAAATCCCAACCATATCCCTAAGGATCAAGTCATGTTTACTACCGTACGCAACAACTCACCTACTCGAGTTTATGCTTCTGTCACTCAAGTAACCCACCATAGGCAAATCATGAACATATTGCAACACCATACAGCAGGGATCCCTCAGGTTTGCACAATACGGAGGGAACCATAGGACATCACCATATCAATGTACAACTCACATCCATAACATCATATCACAATTAACCCGTTGGACAAAAGAGATCTACTCAACCATCATAGGATAGCCAAATATCATGGGGAAATAATATATGGAGTTGAGCACCATGTTTAAGTAGATATTATAGCGGGCAAGAGAGGTGTTACACCACTTCATAGAGGGGGAGAGAGTTGGTGTTGACGGAGGCAGTCATGATGATTGCCCCTGCGGCGTTCCGGCGCAGCCGTGAGAGAGGGGGAGAGATCCCCCTCCTTCTCCTTATTCCTTGGCCTCCCCCTATATCGGAGGAGAGTTACCCCTCTGGTCCATGGTCACCATGGCTGTGGAAGGGTAGGAGCCCCTCCAAGATTGGATCTCCCTCTTTGTTCTCTTCTATTTCGTGTTCCTATTTTCTAGTTGAAAATTGTTTCTTATATTCTCGGAGATCCGTAAATTCGACCAGGCTGAAATTTTGAGGGGATTTTTATAAAACAATCATCTTTCTTGCGACCGAAACAGAGCTCTACCGACATACGATGTGATCACCACCATCCAGACCGCGCGTGGGCCCTGGGCCGCGCCCCGGTGGGTGGTGGTGGATGTGGGCCTCCTTTTTGTTGATTCCACTTCCCAAAATTCCCAAATATTCCAAAAACAATATCTGTAAATTTTTATTGCATTTGGACTTCGTTTGATATGGATATTCTGCAAAACAAAAAACTCACAAAAAACAGAACATGCACTAGGTACTAGATCAATAGGTTAGTCCAATAAATCATATAAATTGTTGCCAAAAGTATGTGAAAGTTGAATAATTTTGTCATGAAACAATCAAAAATTATCGATACAACGGAGACGTATCAGGCACCAAGTGTCGTGGTTTATTCATGGAAGATATACTGGTGAGAGAACTTAGGTGTGAGGCCATCGTAACTAGGTGGCAGCTTGAATGGGGTGGGTCAGAATCGAGATACACGAGTTTTTCCTAGGTTCGGTCCCTCGCGGTGGAGGTAAAAGTCTATGTCCTACTTGTGTTATTGATGATGATGATGATGATGATGATCTCGATTACAATGGTGCTCTTTCTCTACCTCTAGTCTCGAGGGTTTCTAATCTGTCTATCTCTAATGACTTAACTTGTCCCTCTTGGGGTGACTTTCCCCTCCTTATATAAGTTGAAGGGCCAGGCTTACATGTAGAGTGCTAGTAGGATTAGGACTAGTCTCTTTCCTATTATAAGATGAATCCTAGTCTATGTCTTGCTTCCCTTAACTGGAGTCCTACTATGCAAGACGGCCCTCCAGGCCTCTCCGTGAGCCACATTCCAGTGGGTTGCACACTGGGCCTTAGGCCTTGTCATCTAGGTCAACCCGATAAGCGAGGTCACCCATGAGCCGCCAAGTGATAGGCCGGGTCACACCTCCTGACCGGGTCAAACCGTGGGGAATATCCCCAACAAAGGGGAAGATGACTTAGAATCTATCACGGAATGATGACATAGCTCCTTCATTTTACCAGCTAAGGGATTTGAAGGAGTGGGGCTGAGCGGCTTCTTTGTGTGAGTATGGCATGGTGCCGGCTTGTTTGGCGAGCTGTTAGAAAGATCACCAGAATTGCCTCGGGCTTTCCACGTCAAATTGGCTCCGTGTTATGTTTTCTTCAAAGATAAGTTTTTGTCCAAGTAAGCTTATGGAATTGATAATGATAACTTATGAACCGCAAGCCGGGCTCTCCTTTCATCCAAATACTCTGGAATAGTGGCACACGAGATTACCTCTGGTGAGCCGGCTCTGCTGATTCCAACTTGTTCCTGAGAAGAAGGGGCATCAGTAAGTTCATTATGCACTTGCCCAAGGTAGTTAATTTCTACCTCTTGCTCCTCCTCGTCCACTTCTTCCACGCTACCATACTTGGGAGGGGTGGTTGATAACCCACAAGTATAGGGGGTTGTTTGTATCCTTTTGCGATAAGTAAGAGTGTCAAACCCAACGAGGAGCTAAAGTTAGAATTAATATTCTCTCAAGTTGTATCGACCATCGATACAAACCTACACACAACAATGTTCACTTATACAGGAAATAAACTCCACACACAACAACATCCAACTTCCACGAATTTATGAAGTGGCATCTTGTATATTTCGTCCAAGCCTTCATGCTTTTCTTATGGTGGCTTCAAAGTGCAAAAATCACCAACGAAAGCTCCATTGTTCTTTCATGCGTGTGCACCTTATCCACCATGCTTGATCCCGCTCCAATGACCATCCTTCTTGTCCATGCTAGGTCCTTCATTCATAAGTAAAATGAAAGTATCTAATTTAGGCAGCATCATATGTTCATGAACATTAGAAGAATTTCAAAGAAACGAAAGTACCTGGTAGTTCAACTAGCATGCACGGGCTCTAGTAATTGGTTCAGTATGTGTAGTAGCAGGGGCTGTGGGTGTAACAATGGTATTGATGTCCTCATCACCGACAACATGGGCCGGGTCTTCCATGGGCCTTCAGTCCTTGTGACAAGCTTCCTTATCCTAACCTAGATTTGAACAAACTCATGAATGTCCTTGCCTTTTTGCCCGGGTCTCAACATTGGTAAACCTCCCCAACACTTGTCAAAACACTAACCATGGCACCTTCAACTTCCCATTTTTCAGATAGCCAGGTCAAATATCTGTGATGAAGAGTCAAGATCCCAGTCCTCGAAAGCTTCTACATCAAGATGTTTCTTACCTTTATCATGGCTTGTAGATTCCTCCTTAGCTATTATTTTTGCAAGATTAGTGGAAGTTGCATGGGGTGAGGTGATGTTATGCAGTAATTACAACATCACTTTGCACTGCCTCATTCTTTTTCTCTGCTACCGGGTCGCCTTCATGTTCTTCGGCAACTTCAAGCGTAACCTGATCCTCCATTGCCAGATCAACTTGGGTGGCCAGGTCATCCTGTGTTGCCGGGTCAGCTAGGTCGACTGAGTCATCGTGCGAAAGAATCACCATCTTCGTATCTTGTACATGGTAAGCCGGATCAATATGTAACTCTGGATTGTCTTGAGTAGCTAGGTCATCATGAGGAGGAATCTCCATCTCTGTATCTTCTAGAGAAGAGGAGGAATCATTTGTTTTCTTTACAAAGGCATTAGCCTTGAAATGAGACAGCAAGTTACAGTTAGTACACCTATGCAATATGTCATAAAAGGGTTTGTAGTTTTATGAAAACTACCCGCGGTTGATAGGGAAAACCGGCTGTTTACTACCGCAGGACTTGCCTGATAAAGGGTGTCGTGGTTTTGTCATGGCAAATGTCCTTGTGAGAGAACTTAGGTGTGAGGCCATTGCAATTAGGTGGCAGCTTGAACGGGGTTGGTCGGGATTGAGACACGCGAGTTTTACCCAGGTTCGGCCCCTCTCGGTGGAGGTGAAAGCCTACGTCCTGCTTGTGTGTTATTGATGATGATGATGATCTCGATTACAAGGGTGCTCTTTCACTACCTCTAGTCTCGAGGGTTTCTAATCTGCCTTTCTCTAATGACTTAACTTGTCCCTCTTGGCGTGCCCTGCCCCTTCTTATATAAGTTGAAGGGGTAGGCTTACATGTAGAGTCCTTGTAGGATTAGGACTAGTATCTTTCCTATTATAAGATGAATCCTAGTCTGGGTCTTGCTTCCCTTAATTGGAGTCCTACTCTACGAGCTGTCCCTCCAGGCCTCTCCATGAGCCACCTTCCACTGGGTTGCACACTCGGTCTTAGGCCTTGTCGTCCAGGTCGACCCGGTAAGCAAGGTGACCAATGAGGCGCCAAATGATTGGTCGGGTCACACCTCCTGGCCGGGTCAAACCGTGGGTAATATCCCTGATGACCCACAAGTATAGGAGATCAATCGTAGTCCTTTTGATAAGTAAGAGTGTCGAACCCAACGAGGAGCAGAAGGAAATGACAAGCAGTTTTCAGCAAGGTAATCTCTGCAAGCACTGAATGTTAGGTAATAGATAGTTTGATAGCAAGGTAATTTGTAACGAGCAAGTTACAGTAAAGGTAAACAAGGTGCATCAAGGTTTGTTTGATTCATGTTCGCTACTTTCATAATTTGATATGTGGTTGGACTGGTGCTAAGGCGTTGTTCTTACTTGAAGTAATAACCTACTTATGATTAAACCCCTCGCAAGCATCCGCAACCACGAGAAAAGTATTAAGACAAAGTCTAACCATAACATTTAACATATGAATCCAAATCAGCCCCTTATGAAGTAGAGCATTAACTAGGGTTTAAGCTTATGTAACTCTAGCAACCTATCATCTGATAACTACTCCACAATGCACTACCTTAGGCCCATGAATGGTGAAGTGTCATGTAGTCTACGTTCACATGACACCACTAAGGGAATCACAACATACATATCATCAAAATATCGAACAAATATAAAATTCACATGATTACTCGCAACATGACTTCTCCCATGTACTCAAGAACAAAGGTAACTACTCACAAATAATAAACATGATCAAGATCAGAGGAGTATTGAATAGCATAATGGATCTTAACATATAATATTCCACCAAATAAACCATATAGTAATCAACTACGCAAGGTAATCAACACTACTAGTCACCCACATGTACGAATTTGAGGTTCCGGTACAATGATTGAACACAAGAGATAAACTAGGGTTTGAGAGGAGATGGTGTTGTTGAAGATGTTGATGATGATTGGCCTCCCAAAGATGAGAGGGGTGTTGGTGATGACGATAGCTTTGATTTCCCCCTCCGTGAGGGAAGTTCCCTCGATGGAATCGCTCCGCCGACGGGCAAAAGTGCTCCTGACCAAGTTCCACCTCGAGGCGGTGGCGCTTCATCCCGAAAATCCTCGTATGACTTTTTGTAGGTCTAGCGTGACCATATACCATAAGATGGGCTCCGAAAGCGGGCCAGGCTGGGCACAACCCATCAGGGTGCAGCCAGGGGGGCCTGACACACCTTGGTGGGTTGTGCCCACCTGGGGGCCCTCCTTCGGTAGTTTTCAGCTCCAGTAATTTTTATTAAATACAAAAATAATCTTCATAAATTTTCAACTTCATTGGATATGTGCAGAATAGGTATCTCTGACATGCTTTTCTTGGGTCTAGAATTCCACCTGCCGGTATTCTCCCTCTTTGTGTAAACCTTGCATATTATGAGAGAAAATGCATTACAATCACTCCCCAAAGCATTATTATTCAACAAAACAAAGTAAATAATAGTAGGAAATCATGATGCAAAATGGACGTATCAACTCCCCCAAGCTTAGACCTCGCTTGTCCACATGGTTTGAGAGAAAGGTATCGACAAAAACAAAATACAGACATAGAATCATCATGCTTATTAAGATAACAACAACAAACTCTAACATAAGAACTTATTTCAATACATTTTTATCATAAGGCTTCTCATGAACAAGTAACAATTCATCACAAAAAAGAAGTATGAAGCATAAACCTTATTGCAAACCAACAACTATGTTCTCAGTCAACTTTGCAACTACAATTCATCATATTTTCAGAAGGGTCTCATGTCGAAGCCTTTTGGCAAGTCCACATACACAACTATCATTTAGTCTTCTATGATTGCTAATGCTCACAGCATACCCATGAACAAAAAGTTTCAACCGGACATGTAGGAAGATAGGGGCTTATAGTTTCGCCACCCATCTCACTCACCTCAAAGGTGATGTCAACAATAATAACTCATGCCCACCCATATCCAACTTATATATATTCCTAGATCTTCCCTCACCACATGATGCTTGCAAAAGGAAAAAGTAATATGGGAATATGGGAAAATACTTTGACTCTTGGATAAAAGTAAGTGCATAAAAGTAAAAGATAGGCCCTTCCTAGAGGGAAGCAGAGGTTGTCATGCGCTTATTAATTTGTATGCTCAATCCCTTAATGTAAAAGAATGTCACACTATATTGCCCCCTATGATAGCAACCTTTATTATGCAGTCCGTCGCTTTTATTACTTTGCCATCATAAGTTCGTATAACACTCAGTTTTCTCTGACACTAATTGATCAAAACAATTTTAGAAGAAATTTTTATTGCCTTATTGCACCGATGACAACTTACTTGAAGGATCTTTCTCGATCCATAGGTAGGTATGGTGGACACTCAAAGAAAGAGTTTGGTTTGGGTTTTTGGATGCACAAGTAGTATCTCTACTTAGTGTAGAATTTTTGGCTAGCAAAGATATTGGGAAAACACCACATGTTAAAGGATCTATGACAATATAACTTTTATGTGGATATGAACAAACATAAATCATTACATTGTCTTCCACGTCCAACGTCAACAATATTTTATATATAATATTTGATGGGGGCTCACAATCATAAAAGATGTCCAAGATAGTATATTTGCATGTGAATATTCTCTTCCTTATTAATTATTTCATGAATTACATTATTGATCAATGCTATGCTTGTTAATTGCCAACAAATTTTACAACTTATACTTTTCATTATGATGACATTACTCACCATAATATTAGTAGATGATTCTTTTTTTGATTGCAACAAGAAAGTAAAGAGGCAAAAACTAAAACTAACTTTATTATATAACTCTCACTTGATTACATAGATAGATAGGCCACCAAACAAACACACGGAAATAGATCATCCTAAACTTGTATTCAACCAAAGCAAAGGGAAACTAAGGATCAAACTAAAATAGGTAAAGGTGGATAAAAGTGGTGGTGATACGATACCGGGGAACCTCCCCCAAGCTTGGCTTAAGCCAAGGGGAGTGCCCATACCCATTTGCTTAAGTATCCTTTGGTGGTGGTGATGAATAAGATGGAGGAGTTAATGTAGGTGGTGGTGATGATGTAGCAAGCTTGTCCCCCAGCTTCTAGGGCAAGGGTTTCCCATCAAAGGTTGATGCGAGAGTCCCCTGAGTCCTACAACTGGTAGCTAAACTCATACCTTTAAATCTCGCTCCATATTTGAACACTTGGTTTTGAAGATCATAAACTTGGCTCTACAGAAAATTAATTTGCTCATTGAGGGTGAAGATGGCGTCCTTCATGGACCGACCATCCACTGTCTGATCACGGGTGAATTCCGTGATCATCGAGTGATTGGCACTAAGTCCGCGCTCCACCATCTTCTGGCACTTGAAGATTTCCTGTTCCACCGCCTCAAGCCTAGCCTCCATGCTTCCAGTCTTCTTGGGACCCTGAACATCGCAGATGTGGAGCACCCCCTCACGCATCTCAATGGCTTGAGGGTGCTTCGTCACCTCCAGCAAGTTCAGGTTGATGACCTTCTTGAAGAACTTGTCCTTGGAGGAGCTTCGTGGAGCCATGGAGATCTAGATCTCACGAGAAAACAACAAGAAACAATAATAGAATATTTTTCTATGATGCGGTCGTCAAAATAGTCGGGGGTATATATAGAGAATTTTTATTCTTAGGAAACAAGTATTTTGAAGGGAAACGGATTCGGGAAGGCATCCGAGGTGGGCACAACCTACCAGGGCGCAACCAAGGGTGTCTGGCGCGCCCTGGTGTATCGTGCTCGCCTTGATCACCTTCCGGTTTATTTTTTATTTCCAAAATTCTAAATATTCCAAAACTGACAGAAGTATTTTTGCGGATTTTTCGGAGTCCGTTTACTTACCGAATCACGTACCTCCTATTTTTAAGAATTCTCGTGTGTTCCCGAAGGTTTATTTTATGTGCTCCTCTGGTGTCATGGTTTGGATAACATGGCTTTCAATGTTAATAGGCCTACCTAAGATATAGTGCTTAATTATTTGTCCATTGACCACCTTCGGGTTAGTACCTTTGGCATTACAAATCATGATAGCTCCAGAAAGATAGACCTCTTCGATAATATATGGTCCTTCCCATTTCGAGAGAAGCTTTCCTGCAAAAAATCTTAAACAAGAGTTGAGCAAAAGAACATGCATGGTCTCCTATTTTGAATTCCCGCTTTTGAATTCTTTTGTCATGCCACCTTTTTACTTTTTCTTTGAATACCCTAGCATTTTCATACGCTTGGGTTCTCCATTCATCTAGTGAGCTAATATCAAATAGCCTCTTTTCACCAGCAAGTTTGAAATCATAGTTGAGTTCTTTAATTGCCGAAAATGCTTTATGTTCTAATTCTATAGGCAAATGACAAGCTTTCCCATATACCATTTTATATGGAGACATACCCATAGGATTTCTATAAGCTATTCTATAGGCCCAAAGTGCATCATATAATTTCTTTGACCAATTCTTAAGAGACCTATTGATAGTTTTTTGTAATATTAATTTTATTTCTCTATTGCTAAGTTCTACCTGACCACTAGATTGAGGATGATAGGGTGACGCAATTCTATGGTTAACATCATATTTAGCAAGCATCTTACGAAAAGCACCACCAATAAAGTGTGAACCACCATTAGTCATTAAATATCTAGGGACTCCAAACCTCAGAAAGATAACCTCTTTAAACATTTTAATGGATGTGTGGTGATCAACACTACTAGTTGGAATAGGTTCTACCCACTTAGTGACCTAATCAACCACAACTAAAATATGAGTGTATCCATTAGATGAAGGAAAAGGACCCACATAATCAAAACCCCATACGTCAAATGGTTCAACAATAAGTGAATAATTCATAGGCATTTCTTGACGCTTACCGTTATTACCACTTCTTTGACATCACAAGACAAGACAAACTTACGAGCATCCTTGAGGAGAGTAGGCCAATAAAAACCAGAATGCAATACCTTGTGAGCAGTTCTATCTCTCGCATGATGTCCTCCATAAGCTTAGGCATTACATTTCCGTAGGATATGCTCCTGTTCATGCTCAGGTACACAATGTCTAATAATACCACCCACTCCTTCTTTATAAATATATGGGTCATCCCAAAAGTATTGTCTCAAGTCATAGAAGAATTTTTCCTTTTGTTGATATGTAAAGCTAGCGACAATGTAATTAGCATAATCAACATACCAAGGTGTGTTGTGTGAGACACTTATTGCAACTAGCTTTATCCACCTCAATACCTCGTTCAGATATTTTATGCCCCAAGACAATACCTTCATTAACCATAAAGTGACACTTCTCCCAATTCAAGATGAGATTAGTTTGTTCACATCTCTGCAAAACTTGATCAAGGTTGCTTAAGCAATCATCAAAAGAAGTTCCGTAAACGGAAAAAATCATCCATGAAAACCTCCACAATATTTTCAAGAAAATCAGATAATATAGCAGTCATACATCTTTGAAAGGTAGGAGGTGCATTGCATAAACCAAAAGACATACATCTATAAGCATAGGTTCCAAAAGGGAAAGTAAAGGTGATTTTTTCTTGATCGGATTGTGACACAGTTATTTGAGGGAAACCAAAATATCCATCTAGGAAACAAAAGAGTGTGTGCTTAGATAGTCTCTCTAGCATTTGATCAATGAAAGGCAAAGTTTAATGATCTTTCCTAGTAGCTTTATTTAATTTTCTAAAATAAATTACCATTCTATAGCAAGTGACAACTATTTGTGGAATGAGTTCATTCTTATCATTAGGAACAACGGTAATACCTCCTTTCTTAGGGACAAAGTGAATGGGACTTACCCATCTACTATCAGCTATGTGATAGATTATACCTGCTTCCAGAAGCTTTAATATTTCAGTTCCTTACAACTTCCTTCATCTTAGGATTTAATCGCCGTTGGTGATCAACAACGGGTTTAGCATGATGTTCCATATTTATCTTGTGCTGACATAGAGTGGGACTAATACCCTTAAGATCATCAAAAGTATATCCAATAGCAGCCGAATGCTTCCTTAGAACTTTCAATAATCTCTCTTCTTCATGTTCTGAAAGGTTAGCACTAATAATAACAGGATATATCTTTTTCTCATCAAGATAAGCATATTTCAAAGTGTTAGGCAGTTGTTTCAATTCAAACACAGGATCACCTTTAGGTGGAGCAGGACCTCCAATGGTTCCAATAGGCAAATTGTGTTTCAATAGAGGAGGTTGTTCAAAGAAAGTTTGATCTATTTGATTTCTTTCACGCAAGTGCATATCATTTTCATGGTCAAGCAAATATTGTTCTAGTGGATCAGTAGGTGGCACAACAATAGAAGCAAGACCAATTATCTCATCCTTATTAGATAATTCTCGATCATGAGGTTGTCAATTAAACTTGGAAAAATTAAACTCATGAGACACATCACAAAACTCAACACTAATAGTTTCCTTTTTGCAATCTATCTTAGCACTAACAATGTTCAAGAAAGGTCTACCAAAAATAATGGGACAAAAGTCATCTCTTGGGGAACCAAGAACTACAAAATCAGAAGGATATTTTATTTTCCTACACAATACTTCAACATCTCTAACAATCCCAAGTGGTGTGATAGAGTCTCTATTAGCAATTTAAATAGTGACATCAATATCTTCTATTTCAATAGGTGTTATTTCTTTCATAATTTCGTGATATAAGGTAAAAGGAATAGCACTCACACTGGCACCCAAATCACATAAGCCATGTAACAATGATCTCCCATTTTAATTGAGTCCAGTCCATATTTAGTGCCAAACTTATGAAAAGTACCGGTATTCATAAAAGATTTAACACAAACGAATTCAAGCTTTATGCCTGACTCATTACCTTCATCGAGTACCCAATCTTCAGAGTTTCATTTAATTATTTCTAAGAGCTCCCACTTCAAATCAATTGTCTTCTTCATATAAGAACTAGGACAAGGAGTATCGAGCATGGATTGATCATTATGAGAAAGCCGAGCATAAAAATTCTGAATGATAACTTCCCTCGGAATATCATGATTGGGGCACGAATATAACATTGACTTCAGCCTCCCCCAAGCTAGAGAGATACTTTCTCCTTCACGAGGCCAAAACTTATATATATATATATATAATTCCAATCATGATGAACTACATGCATAGGATAATAACTTTTGATGGAATTCCAATTGCAAATGATTCCAGTTCCACAATCCAAGATCATCACATATCCTATACCATGTCAATGCTTTTCACTCCAAAGATAAAGGGAAAACCTTATTCTTAACTTCATCTCTGGATAAACCTGCAAGCTTAAATAATCCACATATTTCATTCACATATAAAAGATGCATATTAGGATGTTCAGTTCCATCTCCTGCATAAGGTTTAGCAAGCAGTTTTTCTAGCATACCTGGAGGAATTTCATAAGTTACATTTTCAGTAGGTGATGTAAGTTGAGGGGTAAATAATTGTGGTTCTAGTTGAGGTGAAGATACCCCGAACAAACCCCTCAAAGGATTGTCCTCCATAGTAGCAAGTAGCAATAAATTTCAGCACGTAGTATAAGTTTTTCCTTACCAATTTCCACTTACCAAGAGCGCTTCACTCCCCAGAAACGGCACCAGAAAAGAGTCTTGATGACCCACAAGTATAGGGGATCAATCATAGTCCTTTCGGTAAGTAAGAGTGTCAAACCCAACAAGGAGTAGAAGGAAATAACAAGCGGTTTTCAGCAAGGTAATCTCTATAAGCACTGAAATTGTAGGTAACAGATAGTTTGATAGCAAGGTAATTTTTAACGATCAAGTAACGGTAAAGGTAAACAAGGTGCATCAAGGTAGCCCAACCCTTTTGAGGCAAAGGACAGGCAAAGGTAATAGGCAAAGTGTTCTTGAGGGTACACGGGAATTTTGTCTAGTCGCTTTTATCATGTTGGTTTGATTCATGTTCGCTACTTTGATAATTTGATATGTGGGTGGACCAGTGCTAAGGTGTTGTTCTTACTTGAATTAACAACCTACTTATCATTAACCCCCTCGCAAGCATCCGCAACTACGAGAAAAGTATTAAGACAAAGTATAACCATAACATTAAACATGTGGATCCAAATCAGCCCCTTACGAATTAGCACATAAACTAGGGTTTAAGCTTGTGTCACTCTAGCAACCCATCATCTAATAACTAATCCACGATGCATTCCCTTAGGCCCATGAATGGTGAAGTGTCATGTAGTCGGTGTTCACATGACACCACTAAGCGAATCACAACATACATATCATTAAAATATCAAACACATATCAAATTCACATGATTACTCGCAACATGACTTCTCCCATGTCCTCAAGAACAAAGGTAACTACTCGCAAATAATAAACATGCTCAAGATCAGAGGAGTATTGAATAGCATAATGTATCTACACCTATAATCTTCCACCAAATAAACCATATAGTAATCAACTACGCAAGGTAATCAACACTACTAGTCACCCACTGTTACCAATCTGAGGTTTCGGTACAAAGATTGAACACAAGAGATGAACTATAGTTGGAGAGGAGATGGTGCTGTTGAAGATGTTGATGAAGATTGGCCCCAACATTAGCCCCTAGGTTAGCTTGAGCTTATTCATGGTAAGATCCTGAAATAATAATAATAAATAGGCGAAGGTACTGGCTTGCTCCACTGGTCGGCTTAACAGTGTAGTAGCTCCTCGGAAATTCGGGTGTCTCTTTGTCATACCATCGGGCTGGCTTCACAATCAACTTGCTCATGTTGGTTCCCTGCGGAAAAATATTGGGAAATAAAACACCCATCTGATGTTGAGTCGGCCTCCAATGCTTCAGCTTGATGAAAAGTTTTGGAAATAACAAAACCATATGATGTTGAGCCGACTTTCCAAGCCTTTCTATGAATAGCTTAGAGGAGATAAACTTTTGCAAAATCTCTCCACCAAGCATATAAGATCTGGATCACTCAAAATTGATAGGTTGAAGTTGTTCTTCCTCTTTCTTTCTTTTTTATCTCCATATTACCTATAGCCCCCAAGTTCCGAGTTTATTAGTTCATGATGACTTGGTGCTTCCCCTAAAAAATATCTTGACTGTGTAACCTCCAAGTGTCGGGTTGTCTAGCCTGAGCAGCCTCAGACTTGTAATTTTCTTATACTTCAAACTTCAGCCAGTGTAGCCCTCAAGGTCCGGGTTGTTTTGCCTGCAATAACCTGGGACTTTGAACTTGGTTTTGAATGTTGTAGATATGTAGCTTTGGGGAAATCCGTCTTGCATCTGAGTCGCTAGTTATAAATTGAATGTCTCGCATTTCACATGTGTAGCCCCCAAGGGTCGGTGTCATGGGACTAAGTCTTACAGTACTACCAAGGGTACGAAAGGCGAGGCGAAGTCTAGCTATGGCTCAGGTGTGACACTCGGATGTTTAAGAGTTCAGGCCCCACTTCGGAGTGGTAAAGACCGTACACCTCGAGCCCAGAGGCTGTTTTGCTTTGCTTATGGTGGAATAGAGGAATACAAGTGTCCGAAACTGGTTATGACGCCCGGGGGAGGCTTATATAGAGTGCGCCACCACCAGTTGAGCGCCGCTATAAAGGAAATTGGTGCAGCATTACTCCAACTACTGCCCTAATTGTGTCGTTACTCATAACGTATAATGATGGTAGGAACGGACGTCTCTTCGGGTTCCATTGGCGCTGTGCCTTTGGGTTTGTTGCTCTCCTGCTGCCGAATGTATCATCAAACCATCTGAGTGACCACGGGGGAACATCCGAGTGCTTCTGAGAACACGTCCGAGTGGCTCTGGAGACATGTCCGAATGCACTTTCTCTTCTTGAATTCCATGTCAATGAGGGTCTGTAGGTGGGCCTACGGGTCAGGCTCGTGACCCTACCCATAATCATTGTTTAAAAAATCTTCCGATTCAATGATTTATCGTCCGATTTATCGCAACTCTTGTGGAGACCGATAAGATTATGCCTTATCTTCACCATTTATCTTTTTGGCCGATTTATCGCTATGACAAGCGACTTATTAGGAATCTACCGATAAATCGGCTCTATTCATAGCACTATGTTTGCAAAAACTATATTTATTTGCATTTTGTGGACCTTATTACACAATATGTATTGTTGTCCTATTTTGTTTATCATTATACGAGAATTCAAAGGGTAGGAATAAAGGTAACAATTTAGTCCAATATTATTTTGGTGCTGAATATAGCATATTTTACAGTTGGGAACCTGAGATTTGCAAAAAATGGCCGATTAATAGTCGACCGATAAAATCGATTAATCGGCTGATTTCCGATTAATCTCTAATCCCCAGCTGGCCGAGACGATAACGATAAGCGATATCCCCAACATTGCCCATAATAGGCAACCTCATGAGTAGCCCCTGAATCTGCGAGGTATGAGAGGCCGAGTGATCATCACTCGGGAGTGCCGATGACACCTCAAAGGTGTCTTACGAAATGATTTTCACCATTTCCCACTCGGTGCCTCGACAGATTCAGGATTAATAGCCATAAGCCGAATGTTCGGGTTCGCATTTCCGATGTTTCTTTGAAGGTTTGTTCCAAATGCTCTCTTGTCGCGTCCGAGTGCTTCATTACGGCAGATTAGTCGTCCGATTTGCAAGCAAATCGCCAAGTGATGCGGTGCATCGAGCTCTCTTGTTTGTGAAACACGACGGGGCTTCTCCGCGTTTGAACCGGCGGAGGGCGCGTGCAAACGTGCGCCAGAGCGGTTATCTTGCGAAATTCGCGAGATAGTGGGCGCGACGTCCCGATAACCGTTCCGTAGATTCCACCACGTGCCCACGATAGCCTGTATGTGGGATTCGCAGATCTCGCTCTGTCTAGGAATCAACGACCGGAGATGACGCCAGACTCTTTCTATAAATGAGAAGGCCACTGTGTGGGGGGATCGATCTCACTTTCTCTTCCTCCCCTTGACTTCTGCGACGTCATCCACCCCACCTCCCGAAGCACTTTGTCGTGAGCCTGACCTTGCCAAAGATGAACCGTGCGACGACCGCGAAAGCCAAGCGGGGGAAGAGGGGTTCGCGTGGCTCCTCCTCTAGTGCTGGCACGCCGGCGGAGTGGACCTAGGGCAACTGGATGGTGTCATTGGTCACCAGGACCCGGATGCGCGAGATGGAGGACCATGGACTCCTGGCCAGAGGGAGTTGGAGGCTGATGGAGGCGGGCAAGGATGAACCTTCTCCGCAGGGGAACGAGCACGTACTCCTGGTGACCCACCTCGAATGAGGTTTTTCCCTTCCGCCTCATCTGTTTTCCGCCGTTTCCTTGATTTCTTCGGATCCCAGTTGCATCACATTCCGCCCAACGCCATGGTGTATTTAGCCGCATTCGTCTCTTTGTGCGAAAACTTCTTGGGCTGCCATCCTCATTGGGGCCTGTTTAAGCATTTGTTCACCAGCCGAGTGATGACGGTGAACACACTCGGTCGAAGGACAAGACCAACATGACACAACTTTGTGGGGGTTAGGCATCCAGATGAGAGGCAAGGGTTGTTTCCCAACAATTACCTTTCCCGATTTGGTGAAAGGCTGGCAGGAGAACTGGTTCTATTGCCAAGACGTGCCACTCGGGGGACAACCAGCCGGGGCTACCTTTGTACACATCAGAGCGCATTCGGTCGCTTCGCAAGCTGACTGTGACCAAGGAAGAAAAGATGGACGTAGACATCCTGGTGATCGCCCTGGTGGCCCTGGTGCAGAAGGGTGTCAATGGTGTGGACCTGCCGAAGTCTTCCTTCTGAGGAGCATTCAGCCACTATAGGCGAGCATGCACCCTATGTGGGAGTACACTAGAGCTGATGATGTCACTCGGACGCATGCTAAGGAGCTCGACAAAGAGTCAGTCGGGAAGAAGATCAAGGCGATCACTGCGGCGCGCAACAACCCCAGGGGGAGTAGGCTGGTGCCTCCGTTCTCGCCAGAGAATAAACCGAATGAGGTAACTTCCAGAGACTCGACATCTGAATGTCATTGCTATGCTTGCGTTTGTATTATGTTGACTTGTTGATTGTCCACTCGGCATGTCTTTGCGGGCTTGATTGGCGAGATTCTGATTGTGAATCGGGATCCGATTGATGTGGCGAGTGATACTGACGCCGCGAAGGATTCCACCTGAGTGGGAGAAGAGGAAGAGCACGGCAATGACGAAGATGAGGATGACGAGGAGGACTCGAGCGAGAGCAGCGAGGTGGAGTCCTTGCGCTCAAGGGGTCGTGTGCCTGAGTCCCGCTCCAAGTCACGTCATGACCCAGGGTTTGCTGGCGGCGGTCCGAAGCCGAGTGTTGTCAAGGCGACTACCAGTGCTCCCTCAACCCGGAATACAAAACATGGCCGTGCGGAGCTGGTCTCGTCGCCTGAGAAGGCGGCGAAGCAAGCCAAGGTTATCACTGCCAAGCCTCAGAAGGCAGTTCTCATTCCGAAGATCGAGATGACCATCCCCGTTGCTTCCGCGTAAGAAATTTCATCTGAATGTTGTTGTTTAAGTCCATCCGAGTGAGCTTGAAGATTCCGAATGTTTCCTTGCGTAGTGCCTACACTTCAATGACTTCGCCAGATGTTCCGACCCTAGAGAAGGAGCGAGCCGAAGTAGATGTGGCGTCCTCGGAGGGTAAAATTTCGAGACATTTCTAATATATGCTTGTAACTTTGCTTCTCGCTCATATCCGAATGATTTTTGAATGCTTGTAGCCCCGACTGACGTGATTCATGTAGACGTGGTCGATAAAGTAGATCCACCTAATCCCTCTGCGGACATGGAGGGTGTCATGCTAGAGGCCTCTCTTGCTCATGCTTTGGCGACATCACCGGGGACCGGCTCGGGTGCTGGAGTTGCATTCAGGACCGGTACATCGTACCTTATGCCCATTCCTCGTGAGACCAGCACCTTCTCGCTGCACCATGTCCCGGAGGATCAGATGGGAGCGAGAAATGAAGCATTGATCCATCTGGAGCTGATGTGCGACAAGCTAAAGACGACGTATGACGCCAGCACAGCGTTGCAGAAGAATGTCCGAGTAAGTACTCTCATAAGTACCTTTCTCATTCGATATCTTGGTTTATCTGTCGGTAGTTCCGATCCCGAGTGGGTTTGCTTCTGGGCACACCCACTGGGTGTTAATTTTCCAGTGGGGGCGCGCTGAGCGCACCCACTGGGTGTAGTCCCCGAGGTTGCCATTGACTAAAGCAGTCAGCGATAGTCTTAACAACGTAGGAATATCTTGAACTTGAATTTTTTAGTGGGGGCGCGCTGAGCGCACCCACTGGGTGTAGTCCCCGAGGCTGCTGTCGACAGAAGCAGTTGGTCGGAGTCTTAGAGTTTTGAAGCCCGACCGAGTGATCTAAACGTCATATCCGATTGATGAATCGTATGTCTTGTGTGACTAAAATTTCCCTTCCCATTTGTTATTTGTAGTCTATCTGTGAGCTCAGAAGCCACTACAATGCTCTGAAGGAGGAGGTGCTGGCCCCGCGCCTTGATCTGGAGGCTGAGAAAGCTAAGAGTGTCCGACTGGAGCAGGAGAAGAAAGCACGGGAAGGTATTGCATTTCATATCCGACTGTTGTGGTTGTTCATATTTCTCCCTGTCCGACTGAGTCCACTTCACCAGATCTTCATGGAGAAAATCATAATCTTGTCGAGATACTGAAGAATCATGTTTCTTTAGTAACCGTGAAGATGACCCTCGAAAAGAAGGACACTGAGCTGGCAGAGGCTCGGAAGGAGGATAGCCGAAAGGCCAAGGAGGCTGAGGAGAAGCTGAAATCAGTCGAGAAGCTAGAGGAGCAGAAGGAATCCCTTGAAGCCACTATGAAGAATACTAAGGAGGATCTTGCAAAGAGGAAGACCAAATTCAAGCACATTAGTGCCAAGAAGGCTGAGCTGGAGCAATTTGTCGATGAGTTCGGCGACATCGTGAGTGAAAAGCTCAAAGATAAGCTTTCTCGAATGATCCATCTATATTTTGATTGACCGAATCAAGTTTGTTTGAATCTGATTCTTCTTTCCATTCGACCAAATTCAGAATTCTTCTTTGACGTTATCGAGGAGACCGAGAAGATCGAAGGGAGCTAGATCCATCCCAAGAGTTGCTCAAGGATAGCATGGCCATGGCCTTTCTTAGACTGGAAGAGCGTGTTGATGAAGCAGTTTCATATTTCAGGAGGCTACACCTTGGAATTGTGGACGTTGAAAAGGAGCTCTTCTCTGACAAAGAACCCGCCAATGATCTGGAATCCACACTGAACCGAGTGAGAGATGTACCCCATTGAGTGAAGATGTGGAAGAAATGAGCAGCCCGAGCTGGGGCTGACATTACTCTTTCACTGGTTCAGGTCCACCGCAAGGGAGTGGACGAGAAGAAATTGACATCCTTGGAGGTCACCAATTGGAAGAACGGCAGAATTGAAGACTTCATGGAGATGATCATGGAGGCCGCCACCCGAATAGCAGAAAGCCTTTACCTGGACACGTTCCTTGAAGTAGTGTTGAACCCCGAGTGACCGTTGGGCTAACAAAAAACTTCTTTAAACATTTTCCTCGGATGCCGAGTGGTAACTGTAAGACTTTTAAATGGGCCCGAGGCTCTTATCGTCCATACTTTTAGTTCGAACAATGCAGTTCTTATCTTCTTTATCTTTGCCTGATGTTTTTAATGCCTACACTTGAAGTGAATCATAACTTAGGCGATGCAGAATCGCGACTAAGCCTCCGAGTGTTGGTAGGACCTACACTCAGAGTAGTTTATTAACTTAGGCAATGCGGAATTGCGGCTAAGCCCCCGAGTGTTGGTAAGACCTTCACTCGGAGTGGTTCGTTAACTTAGGCGACACGGAGTCGCAGCTAAGTCCCCGAGTGCGGGCGAGCCCCTCACTCGGAGTAGTTTGTCATCTAGATTAACAATGATGGTCCTGTTCATCTTGACAATCAAGTGTGGAGAATGTCCCACTCGAAGAGATTTTAACTTAGGTGATGTGGAATCGCGGCTAAGCCACCGAGTGTTGGTAAGACCTTCACTCAGAGCGTTCACTAACTTAGGTGATGCGGAGTCGCAGCTAAGCCCCCGAGTGTGGGCGAGCCCCTCACTCGGAGTATTTTGTCATCTAGATGAACAATGATGGTCCTGTTCATCTTGACAATCGAGTGTGGAGAATGTCCCACTCGAAGAGTTTTTCAACTTAGGCGATGCAGAATCGCGACTAAGCCCCTGAGTGTTGGTAGGATCTTCACTCGGAGTAGTTCATTAACTTAGGCGACACAGAGTCGGAGCTAAGCCCCCGAGTGCGGGTGAGCCCCTCACTCGGAGTAGTTTGTCATCTATATGAACAATGATGGTCCTGTTCATCTTGACAATCGAGTGTGGAGAATGTCCTACTCGAAGAGTTTTTTTAACTTAGGCGATGTGGAATCACGGCTAAGCCCCCGAGTGTTGGTAAAACATTCACTCGGAGTGGTTCATTAACTTAGGTAACGTGGAGTCACAGTTAACTCCCCGAGTGCGGGCGAGCCCCTCACTCAGAGTAGTTTGTCATCTAGATGAACAATGATGGTCATGTTCATCTTGACAATTGAGTGTGGAGAATGTCCCACTCGAACAGTTTTTTTAACTTAGGCGATGCGGAATCGCAGATAATTCCCTGAGTGTTGGTAAGACCTTCACTCAGAGTGGTTCGTTAACTTAGGCAACACGGAGTTGCAGCTAAGCCCCCGAGTGCGGGCGAGCCCCTCACACGGAGTAGTTTGTCATCTAGATGAAAAATGTTGGTCCTGTTCATCTTGAAAATCGAGTGTAGAGAATGTCCCACTCGAAGAGTTTTTTTTAACTTAGGCAATGTAGAATAGCGGCTAAGCCCCCGAGTGTTGGTAAGACCTTCACTCGGAGCGGTTCGTTAACTTAGGCGACGCGGAGTCGCAGCTACGCCCCTGAGTGCAGGCGATCCCCTCACTCGGAGTAGTTTGTCATCTAGATGAAAAATGATGGTCCTATTCATCTTGACAATCGAGTGTGGAGAATGTCCCACTCGAAGAGCTTTTTAACTTAGGCAATGCAGAATTGCAGCTGAGCCCCCGAGTGTTGGTAAGACCTTCACTCAGAGTGGTTCGTTAACTTAGGAGACACGCGGTCGCAGCTAAGTCCCCGAGTGCACGCGAGCCCCTCACTCGGAGTAGTTTGTCATCTAGATGAACAATGATGGCCCTGTTCATCTTGACAATCGAGTGTGGAGAATGTCCCATTCGAAGAGTTTTTTAACTTATGTAATGCGAAATCGTGGCTAAGCCCCCGAGTGTTGGTAAGACCTTCACTCGGAGTGGTTCGTTAACTTAGGCGATGCGGAGTCATAGCTAAGTCCCCGAGTGCGGGCCAGGTCCTCACTTGGAGTAGTTTGTACTTAGGCAAAATCAGGTTTGTAGCTAAGTGTTTTGCGTTTTACACCCACTAGGGGTGGTAGTTAAATTTCGATAGAGTATAATGAAACAAAGCTTTATTCGTCGAGATCGCTCGGATTTATTATGAAAGTCTTAATTTACATTCGTCACGTTCTATGTGTAGAATTTGCGGAGCAGATCCGCGTTCCAAGTCCGAGGTTCTTCAATGTCATCCTTGATGTTCTACAAGCGGTAAGCTCCATTGTGCAGGATTTGGAGATGACATATGACCCTCACCACAGAGGTGCCAACTTGTGGGGTCTCTGTTGATCCAATCGGAGGACGAGATCCCCTACCTAAAATGCTCAGACTCTGACCTGTCTATCGTGGTAGCACCTCAGATCGTGTTGATAGAGCATGGATCTTATGAGGGCTAAGTCCATTTCTTCTTCCAGGAGGTCAAGACTGTCTTGGCGCGCTGCTTCGGCCTCGGCTTCATCATATTGTTCCACCAGGGGGGAATTGAATTGAATATCACACTGCAGCATGGCTGCTGACCCATAGACCATGAAGAAAGGGGTGCATTGTGTGGAGCGGTTTGGGGTCGTCCGAATTCCCCATAAGACCGATGGTAGTTCTTCGACCCAGGCTCCCGCAGCATGCTTCAAATCTCTCACCAGTCGGGGTTTCAATCCTTGGAGTATCATTCCGTTTGCTCGCTCTACTTGTCCGTTTGACTCCGGGTGAGCCACGGAGGCGTAATTAACCCGAATGCCTTGAGAGTAGCAAAACTCATAGAATTCATCTGCATCAAAGTTCTTCCAATTATCTATGATGATGTCGTGCGACACGTCGAATATGTAGATAATCTGTCGAATGAAGCTGACGGCAGTGCCTGCATCCAGACGCTTGATGGGCTTAGGTTCAATCCACTTGGTGAATTTATCGACTGCTACGAGCAGGTGAGTGAACCCACTCGTCCCTGTGTGCAAGGGTCCAATCATGTCAAGGCCCCACACGGCAAATGGCCAAGTGAGTGGAATTGTCTTCAGTGCGGAGGCGGGCTTGTGAGACTTCTTCTTATAGAACTGACATCCGACACACTTGTCTACCAGCTCCTTGGCAGCTTCATTCGCTTGGGGCCAATAAAAGCCTGCTCGAAAGTCTTTGGCGACCAGGGTCTGAGAGGATGCGTGATGGCCACAAGTCCCCGAGTGAATATCATGCAGAATCTAGAGTCCATCTTCGGATGCGATGCATTTCTGAGTGTCTCCCATGGTGCTTTTCTTGTACAACCGATCTCCCATGTCTTCATATAACTTAGACGACCGGACGATCTGGCGAGATTCTTCTTCGTCTTCTAGGAGTTCTTGCCAGAGCAAATATGCTAAATAAGGCTGAGTCCACTCGGGAATGATCACTAGCATTTCCTGGACTAGATCAACCACAACTGGGACGTTAACCTCAGTCAAATTTGAGGGACCGACTGCTTGTGGGGGCTCCTCTGTGAAAGGGTCTTCTGCAATTGTAGGTGTGCACAGGTGTTTGAATATCCTTGGGAACAGCCCACCGAGTGGATCTGATTTTTGCTAGGTCATCCATTGCTTGATTCTTTGCACGGGGAATATGGTGCAGCTCCAAACCTTTAAAACTTTTCTCCAGCTTTCTGACTGCATTGCAGTAACCTATCATGGCTGGGCTTCGAATGTCCCATTCTTTCATCACCTGGTTGACAGCAAGTTCTGAATCTCCATAAACCATTAGGCGACGGATACCGAGTGAAGTGGCCATTCAGAGTCCATATAGGAGAGCTTCGTATTCGGCCTCATTGTTTGTTGAATCAAAATGTATTTGAAGGATGTAGTTCAATCGGTCTCCTTTGGGAGAAATAAGAACAACGCCGGCCCCTGAACCATTGAGCATCTTGGATCCATCAAAGTACACGGTCAAATGTTCGAAAACACTTGGGGTCGGCTGCTCTTGCTCAATCTACTCGTCCATAAAGTCAACCAATGCCTAAGATTTGATTGTTTTTGGCTTCAAACTTGATCTCGAGTGGAAAGATCTCAATTGCCCATTTCGCCACTCGGCCAGCTACGTCTCAGTTGTGTAAGATCTCTGACAGGGGAGCATTGTTGACGACAGTTAACGAGTGATCTTGAAAGTAATGGACCACCTTCTTCGCAGTCAAGTAAATACCATAAACCAACTTCTGGTAATGTGGGTACCTCTGCTTGGAAGGAGTCAGAACTTTTGTGATGTAATAGATGGGTCTTTGAACTTTGAATGTTTTGCCTGGCTATTCACGCTCGACGGTCAAGATGGTGCTCACCACTTGGTTAGTAGCCGCAATATACAAGAGAAGTGGTTCCCGACTACTCGGAGCAGCTAACACTGGCCTAGTGGAAAGCAGGGCTTTGCATTGGTCAAATGTTGCTTGTGCCTTAGGAATCCACTCGAATCTATCAGATTTCTTCATCAGTCGGTAAAGCGGGAGAGCTTTTTCACCGAGTTTTGAGATGAACAGGCTTAGAGCTGCAAGGCAACCTGTCAACCATTGTACATCATGCAGGCGCTCTGACTGCTTCATTCGGACTATGGCTCCGATCTTGTCTGGGTTAGCGTCGATCCCTCGTTCAGAAATGAGGAAATCGAGTAACTTTCCTGCGGGTACTCCGAATGTGCACTTAGCTGGATTCAGTTTTATTCCAAAGCGTCGTATATTTGCGATGGTTTCAGTAAGGTCTACTAGGAGATCGGAACCTTTCCTGGATTTGACCTCAATATCGTCCATGTAGGCCTCCACATTCCGACTGATCTGTTTCTGGAGGCATTTTTGGATCATACACTGGAACATAGCTACGACGTTCTTCAAACCGAAAGGCATCATGATATAATAGAAACACCCTAATGGGGTGATGAAGGCTGTCTTTATTTCATCAGGGCCATACATTCGGATCTAGTGGTACCCGGAGTACGCATCCAGGAACGACAGGTGTTCGCATCCGATAGTAGAGTCCACTATTTGGTCTATCCGAGGAAGAGGGAAATGATCCTTCGGACATGTCCGATTGAGGTGCTTGAAGTCAATACACATAAAGAGTGATTTATCCTTCTTGGGCACCAAGACGACATTCGCGAGCCACTCGGAGTGGTATATTTTGCGAACGAACTCGGCAAGTAGGAGCCGGGCTATCTCTTCGCCAATCGCCTTGCGCTTCTCCATGGAGGATCGACGCAAGTATTCTTTGACTGGTTTGACTTTTGGGTCGGTTCCCAATTGATGCTCAGCCAGCTCCCTCGAAACACCGGGCATGTCAGACGGTTTCCATTTGAAGATCTCCCTGTTCTCACGGAGGAATTGGATGAGCTCGGCTTCCTATTTCTCTCTGAGTGAGGTGGATATGTTTGTCGGCGCAACACTTGGGCGGTCGGGTGAACGTGGACTTTCTTGGTCTCGCTGGCCGATTGGAAGGCCGACTCGGACGCGGGTCATTTCGACCTAAGCAAATTAGCGGCGTCCACTTCCTTCTTATACCCTTCGAGTTCTGCTGCTAACACTTGTTCATTGGCAATCTTGGAACCTTGCTCAAGGCATTCCTTTGCCACGGCTGGGTCGCCGGTCACGGTGATCACGCCATTCGGGCTGACATCTTCAGCTTAAGATACACGTAACATGGTCGGGCCATGAAACGTGCATAAGCAGGCCTGCCCAGGATTGCATGGTAGGCGCTGCGAAAATCCACAACCTTAAAGGTCAATCGTTCCTTCCGGAAATTCTTCTCGTTTTTGTCGAATACTACGTCCAGGGAGATCTGGCCGAGTGGTTCTGCCTTCTTTCCAAGGACTATCCCATGGAAGTGCATGTTACTCTTGCTTAGTCGGGACATCGGAATGCCCATCTCTTTGAGCGTGTCTGCATAAATGATGTTGAGCCCGCTGCCTCTAGCCATAAGAACTTTACGCAGTCGGATATAATTCACGACCAGATCAACGACCAGCGCTTGCCTCCTGGGGGTGGCTTTGTGGGGCGGATGGTCAGAGTGGTCAAATGTAATCGGAGTCTTTGCCCAACTAAGTTGCTTGGAGGCAGTCGGAACTGCCATGTTGACTTCCCGATTGATAACTTTCAACTTTCTCTTGCTTTTAACGTCCGCAAAAATCATATTCAGGACGTTGTCGACTGGTGGAAACCCCGGGGTTTGATCCTCCTCATCGTAAGCATCGTCCTTGTCCTCTGCTGACTCCTTGCCCATAGATTGCTTGAGAAGGCGACATTCTCAAGTAGTATGCTTAGGAAACACAACGTTGCCTTCTTCATCTGTCTTGGTGTGAACTTGGCAAGGCTGATCAAGTATGTCAGGCTTGGAGTCAGAATTCTACCTAGGAACCCATTCTTTCTTCTTTGTCGGCTTCAGTTTGCCTTGGCCCTGTCCGGAGACGGCCGCAACCTCTGCCTTCGCAGCAGCTTCAGCCTTTCGCTTCTACTACTGCTGCTTTTTTCCTTCGTTGCCTCCCGACTGAGGGGCACCGTCTGTACACCCTTTGCAGCTGCGTAGGCGATCTTATTCCTCACCATTGGCATATTTGTTTGCTATCTCCATAACCTGACTGAGAGACAGGTCCCTAGCATGGCCAAACTTGAGAATCGGCTCCCTATACCAAGTGTCAGCCTTAAAGGCGCACATAGCTTGATGCCCAGTTACATTTTCCACTGTATTGTGCAAAGTGGTCCAACACTGGATGTACTCTTGGAGAGTTTCATTGCTCTTTTGGACACAATGCTGCAGCTCTGTCAAGCCACCCGGGACTTGTAAATACCCTCGAAGTTCTTGATGGACACTCGGGCCAAGTCTTCCCGGCAGTAGATGCAACTCGGTGGCAGTTGGTTTTAACCACGCACGTGTGGACCCTTCCAACATGAGTGGAAGGTGCTTCATGCAACAAAGTCGTTGTCTCCACCGATCTGAACTGCCACTCGGTAGTCCTCAAGCCAAGTCTCTAGTTTAGACTCGCAATTGAACTTGCCGATTCCTATCACTAAACAGTAATTGGGGGGGATCTCAGCCTCCCGAATATACCTACTGAAGCAGCTGAGTCCAAAGGCCCCCCATCCACTCGTTCGATCTCACTGGCCTCTGTTCCGTCCCACCACATGCTGGGTGATGATGGATCTGGCGTTGAACTAAGGGGGTCTATGGCCGTTGTCTCCGTAACCCCTCTGCTTGATGGGGCTTCGCTCTTGGTCTGTGGTGTGAGGGCGACCACCGGCGTAATGACGAGTTCCATATGATCCGCCCCGCGGAGGGGGCGTCCAACTGTCATTGCGATCGTCATGCAAACGTCCTCCGTACAGGCCTCTCGAATGAGGAGGAGTCCCTTGGTCTTTCCTTGGTCCGAGTGGGCTGTGAGCCGATTGGACCGTTTTTGCCCAAGCAGACTTGCTGTGAATGCGTTCATTTGACTACGGTACTTTGGAGTTTTTCTCCAAATCTGTCTTCAGAAGAGCCTGGATCTGCCGAATGCCCTCGCCCGCTACCGAATCAGACGACTGGAATGAGTCGACAATCCGAGTGGTTGCATCTAAGTTCAACAGAGGTGTGCGTATTACAAGGATGGTGTATGGCTGCTCCTTGGTGAATAGTTGACGTCGGCTCCGACTGGAGTCGGGTATCTCCCTTGCGGTACGCTTGTCGAGTGACCATTGGAGGCACTCCAATCACTCGTGCTCTGCCAGAGTGGCCTGGCGAGTGGCCTCTAGAGCCATCTCCTCTAGGTAAGTCCCCGCAATAGGAGTGATGAGTACTTCATCGTTCCTGCGCTGAATCTCCTCCCTCTGATGCCGAGGTGAGAGGCCGGGGGACGTAACCGTCGGAGGTAGCCTTGCCGCGGTCGCCGTCCTGTCTGCGAGTATGGCCCGCGGATTACCCGGGTGGAGGATTCTCCCGAGATGGTCCGGCCATCAGGACTTCTACGATATCCCTGACACCCTCACAGTCGGCCGCGTCGGAGGAATCATCGCCTGATGAAGGGAAAAGACAGTGAACGGTCTCATCAGAGGCACACATTGGACTCTTCTTAGCTGCGACCTGAGCCGCCACAACATGCTTGATCCATCATTGCAGACGCGAGCGCCCAAAGCGCCAGCTACAGGCCGCAACTCGGGTCGGTGAAGTAGGCCGGTATGGAGTTGACGGTTGCCGGAGTAGGACTACGTACGTCATGGTAGTGAAGTGCACTGCGCCCCGCGCGGGCAGTGCATCGATATCCAGCGAGGCCTCCTGTAGCCACGCCAAGTGGTCGACGATGAAGCTAAGGGATCCGAAGAAGATCTCACCACCGGGAGTCATCATGATGACGGAGAAAATGGAAATTCCACCTGCGCCAGAATTCGCTAGAAGCGCAGCCCCATGGCGGATGCCAAGTGTCATGGGAATAAATCTGACAGTACTACTAGGGGTACAAAAGTAGGGGAGAAGTCTAGCTACGGCTCAGGTGTGACACTCGGATGTTTATGAGTTCAGGCCCCACTTAGGAGTGGTAAAGACCCTACGTCTCGAGCCCAGAGGTTATTTTGCTTTGATTATGGTGGAATAGAGGAATGCAAGTGTCCTAAATTGGTTATGGTACCCGGTGGTGGCTTATATAGAGTGCGCCACCACCGGTTGAGCACCACAATAAAGGCAATTAGTGCAGCATTACTGAAATTGTCACTCTAATTGTGCCGTTAGTGATAACGTATAATGATGGTAGGAACGGACGTTTCTTTGGGTTCCTTTGGCGATGCGCCTTTGGGGTTGTTGCTCTCCTACCGCCGAATGTATCATCAAACCATCTGAGTGACCACGAGGGAACATCCGAGTGCTTCTGAGAACACATCCGAGTGGCTCTGGAGACATGTCTGAATGCGCTTTCTCTTCTTGAACTTCCATGTCAATGAGGGTATGTAGGTGAGCCTATGGGCCAGGCCCGTGACCCTATCCATAATAGACGACCTAATCAGTCGGCTCATCAGTATGTGATGGGCTAGGTCTTCAATTTGGACCTTATAATCTGTTTAAACAACGGAACACTGTGGCCCCAAAGTATCAGGTCGCGTTCCTGCAGCGGCTTGGGACTTTAGAAAAAATTTAGATCTTGATTTGAGTAGTGTAGCCCTCAAGTGTCGAGTTGTTTTCCTACGGCAACTCGGGACTTACATGTACTTGTCCTTTTGAAACAAAAACATCATATGATGTAGCCGCCAAGTGTCGGGTCGTATGTCTGCAACGACTTTGGACTGTGTGAGAATAATATAACCCATCATAATGCACTTAAGAAGTTCTCTTGAACTTAAATTAATCCTTGACTGTTGTTGTAATGCAACCTGATAATTTAATGTCTGCATGAATATCCTGGAATAATGCCTTTGTGCTTGAAATGAAATCTCTGCTCGTGGTTGTGGTGCAACCCGACAAATATATGTTTGATAAATCCATAAGTGTTGTAGTTTACTACAGAGCACAAGTTGAAAAAATCTAAGAGCCGGTCAATTAAATGATCGGGCATTATATGTGATAGGTTGGCTTAGCAGTATGTAATATACCAGCTCAGCAATATGTAATATGCCAACACAACAATATGTGATAGACCGGCCCTTTGAGAATAATCATTTCTTTTGAGTTGGCTTGGAAACCCCAATGATTTAATACTGGTTATGATAAACCATCATGAAGATTGGCCGTTTTTGGCTGACAAAGATTTATTTGTTCCTGCAGAAGTTACAATGTAACCCGGTTTGAAGATCGGCTCTCTACAACATAAACAAATATACATATGTGTATATGATGCATTGTGCAATGATACAATGATGGATGATGTATGCATATGACAACAAAGTATAAAAATGCCAGTTTTCAAGGCATGACATAAAGACCGGATTTCGAGGCTGGAGTCTTGCTTCAATGAAGTTGACGTGATAGCCCATGGTTTTTTAGTACATGGGGTCCATGTGGATTGACTTATCAAGAGTAAACGGGGTCACTTTTTTTAGTAGCATCTTGAAAAAAGGCAGGTTTAACAAAGTTTGTAATGGCGTTTAGCTGGGACAAGAGGGATATTAACGGCTAACTCGATGAGCCGGGAGCCTCCAAGTAATCTATGATCATGGAAAAGCTCAGCATAGGATATACAGGAGACAATGCTACTACTACAAAACATTCGGGGTCCCAATAAGCCATCTTTATTCCATTGACCATAATCTGATGAGCCAATAAGGCAGGATACATATGTTTGAACAATGCATCGTGGCAGCTAGTCCTCTTTCACAACCTTTAATTTTTTGCCAATAAGACAGGACACCCATGTTTGAACTGCGCATCATGGCAGCTAGTCCTCTTGGACGACCTTTAATTTTCTGCCAGTAAGGCAACAAACCTCGGGACCGGGTTATCTTCCCTACAATGACCCGGGGTTCCTGAATTTTTGAAACCAGTTGAATCTATCGAGTCATTTCTGTGTAGCCCTTGAGTCTTAAGTTGACTCAAGGAGTTGGCTTGAGATTCTTTATACTTGTCTATTGCATAAGCCATCATAGAATCGACAGCTAAAATTTATTAAAGCAAGAGGTCGGAGAGTTTATGATCTCCTCGGGCTCATCGCATGTCCTTCCCAAATGTCGTGGCCAAATTGAGTTTATGTGCCTCTTGACCCATTCTTTGCCATTATCACTTTGCCCGGCTCTCCTCGCTCCTCCAGGGCCATTTTGTTGTTGTTGTTGTTGGCTTTTGATTTGTCGGCACAATGGTGGGCGGCTCAAATTGTAGCTTCTCTAGGGATGTTTCCTCCATGTCTGACTCTCTTATTTCTTTGATGTGTAGAAGCAGACCGGACCGGGGGATGGCAAGCCTATGCGCCTATCCATTGGTCAACCCGGCATGGGTGGGGGGTAAATAATAGAAATATGTTTCTTTTTCGCTCCAGCGTTGTTGGAGTACGGGGGCGGCGGATTGTGTGCGTTCACTGGGAGGCTCGTATGGGCGGGCGCGGCCCCGGTGTGTTGATGTAGACTGGACCATAGGGGTAACGGCTTGCGCGCGTCCGTTGGGCAGCTCGAGCAAGCAGGCATGGCCCCTGATGTTGACGTAGACATGAGAGTCGACCGCGGCATTGGAAACCGATGCAGATGCGCGAGTCGGCCATGGCGTTTGTAAGCCGTCGTGAACGCGTGAGTTGGCTATGGCGTTGTAAGGCGGCACGGACCCGCAAGTAGGTCGTGGCGTTTGAAGGCGGCGTGGACGCACGAGTCGGAGTGGTGTTGTAAGTCGTCCCAGACACGAGAGTCAGCCGTGGAGTGTTGATATAAACTGGATCGCACAGGCGACGACTTCCGCGCGTCCGTTAGGGAGCTCAAACAGGTGGGTGCGACGCCGGTGTGTTGCTGTAGGCCGGACCGCGGGGGCAGCGGCTTGCGCAACTTTTTGTCAGGCACTGCGACATTCGCGGATGCCAGTGCAGATGATGCTGGTGCGCGTTCTGTATCCATGGTATGCAGTCATTTTTATGACGAACATTTATCCTAGTATTAGAACGTACAAATCAGAGTATTTGTTCTTTAAAAAATTTAATACGTGCTAATAAAATATACTTCCTCCGTAAAACTAATATAAGAACGTTTAGAATACTATTTAGTAACCTAAACATTTTGATATTAGTTCACAGAGAGAGTAGTTGACAAGTATCAGCTGATATTTTTATCGGATGCGTCTGCTGGTGTAACAGGAGTCCTCTGCCGACTTTTGGTTTGGACACAGATGTACTAATGGATAACTATTAGTAGTGCATTATAGTACTAGGTAATTCCTCCACCACGTGATCTGCCTTTTCCTCCTGTATGCAAGCAAAACCTGTTCGCGACGTGCATCATCATTGTGGCTAGTGATCGAGCGGACCAGCGAGGCGCCGACGGAGCGCAGCTCAGAGGCAGTCATGGACGCCAAGGGCATGATACACGTGTAGCTGGAGAGCGAGCATGCAGAGCAGCCGGGAGCTTAGGTGGAGCAGAGCGCGAGGTGCGGAAGTGGGAGTAGGCACGTGGTGCAGTGTGACGGATGGGCGACCCAACGACGCGCAGCGCGGCGAGGCGAGGCGAAGCAGGTCGGGAGGTGCAGCGCAGCGGGTGAGGCGAAGCCGGCAGGAGGGTACAATGCAGCGGGTGAGGTGAGGCGAGGCACGGCAGCGGAGGCGAGCGTGGCGAGGCGGGGCCATGGCGGCATAAGTGAGCCGGCTCAAGACAAGGCAGCGGAGGCGAGGCAAGCCATGACGAGGGAGGCAGGCGCGGCTGGGCAAGGCCATGGCGGCAGAGGCAAGCCGGCTCGAGGTGAGGCCGCGGTCATATACGCCTCATGGCCTGCGTCTTTCCCTTTTTTTACTGCTGCCTATTCTTTCCTGGGTCATGGTCTAGTGTCGTGGTTGTAGTACAAAATTCCTAATGCACTTTTAAGCCGGAGCTCACGAGTTCGACTCTGCATGCATCTCCATTTTTTTCTTTGGAACTTTGAATTGTACACGGTTTGTACGTGGCCCGGCCTATGCTCATGATTTGAGGACCAGCAGTTGGATTCGATAGCCAAATCACAATCCAACTCGAAGTGCTCATTTCCCTTTTTTTAGATGAATCTCACAATGCCAACTCTCCCTTGTGTTACGAATTTTTTTGACAGCGCTGGGCTCACAAACCTTGTCCCACGTCATAGCTGATTTGGTCTAATTTTGATCCAGTTTGGTGGAATATAAATGTCATACTGCTGTGTACGACACGCGAGGGCAGACTACTATTGCGGAGTACGTGTGTGGCAAGGTCACGCGTGCGGTGAGCCGACAACCAGAGCTTGGGTGACGTAGAGAGTAGGCGGCAAAGGATTACCACATCAGCAACTCGGCGGCGGACACTGGGGCGAGGTCGGCGACTGTTGTTCCTTCTTCCAAAAAAGTCACGACCCCATCGAAATCTAAATCCACGCGCCTTTCGAGCCAATTTTTCTTCGTCCGGCTAATTGTGAGCTTCTCGATCCCCGAGGAATTCCCTCGAAGAAAATAACACCACCGTGCTTTGTGCCCCACGGTGGGCGTCAACTATCGTTGTTTTGCCATGGCAGATGTCCTCGTGAGAGAACTTAGGAGTGAGGCCATCGCAACTAGGTGGCAGCTTGAACGAGGTTGGCCGGAATCGAGAGACGCAAGTTTTATCCAGGTTTGGCCCCTCGCGGTGGAGGTAAAAGCGTACGTCCTACTTGTGTGTTATTGATGATGATGATGACCTCGATTACATGGGTGCTTTTTCTCTACCTCTAGTCTCGAGGGTTTCTAATATGTCTATCTCTAATGGCTTAACTTGTCCCTCTTGGGATGCCTTGCCCCTCCTTATATAAGTTGAAGAGCCAGGCTTACATGTAGAGTCCTGGTAGGATTAGACTAGTCTCTTTCCTATCATAAGATGAATCCTAGCCAGGGTCTTCTTTCCCTTAATTAGAGCCCTACTATGCAAGACGGCCCTCTAGGCCTCTCCGTGAGCCGCCTTCCACCGGGTTAGAGACTCGGCCTTAGGCCTTGTCGTCCAGGTCGACCCAATAAGTGAGGTCACCCATGAGCCGCCAAGTGATGGGCCAGGTCATACCTCCTAACTGGGTTAAACAGTGGGGAATCTCCCCAATAAAGGGGAAGACTAATCAGAATCTGTTGCGGAATGACGACGTAGGCCCTTGATTTTACCGGCTAAGGGGTTTGAAGGAGTGGGGTTGAGCGGCTTCTTTGTGCGTGCATGGAACGGTGCCGGCTCGTTTGGCGAGCTGTTAGAAAGATCACCAGAATTGCCCTGTGTTTTCCTCGTCATATTGGCTCCATGTTATGTTTTCTTCAAAGATAAGTTTTTGTCCAAGTAAGCTTATGGAATTGAGAATGGTACCTTATGAACCCCAAGCCGGGATCTCCTTTCACACAAATATTTCAGATCAAAGGCACACGACATTACCTCTGGTGAGCTGGCTCTGCTAATTCTAACTTGTTCCTAAGAAGAAGAGGCGTTAGTAAGTTAATTATGAACATACCCAAGGGTGTCAAGTTCTACCTCTTGCTCCTCCTCGTCGACTTCTCCCACGCTACCATACTTGGTAGGGGTGGGTGATAACCCACAAGTATAGGGGTCGTTTGTATCCTTTTTTGATAAGTAAGAGTGTCGAACCCAACGAGGAGCTAAAGTTAGAATTAATATTCTCTCAAGTTGTATCGACCACTGATACAACTCTACACGCAACAATGTTCATTTATACAAGAAATAAACTACTTTGCTGGAATAAAACTAGAAGTAGGTGTAATAGGGTGGTTTTGCAAGATAGGGAAGACCACGAAAATAAAAGTTAGGGGTTGTTTACATAAACATGAAATAAGTTAGTTGTTTAGTAGAAATATTTCTATAAAACAAGTGAAAGATTGTCCATAGGCAATTGAATATAACACGATACATACTTATCATATGCAATAGGAGATGCATATGCTAACACACTTTCTATACTTGGATCATTACTTGGATCATATGCACTTATGATTAGAACTCTAGAAAGCATTCGCGACTACTAAAGATCATTAAGGTAAAACCCAACCGTAGCATTAAGTAACAAGTCCTTTTTATTCCCATACGTAAACAACCCCTTACTCAGGGTGTAAGCTTCTATCACTCTAGCCACCCACTATAAGTGAATCATGAACATATAGCAAAATCCTACAACGGGGACCCCACATGCGGGTGGGCACCATAGGACATCACCATATTAACATACAACTTATATCAATCACACCATACCACAATTAACTCGTAGGACCAAAGAAATCTACTCAAACATCATAGGATAGCCACCCATAATTGGGTAATAATATATAGCATTAATCACCATGTTCAAGTAGAGATTATGGTGGGAAGAGAGAGGTTACACCGCTGCATAAAGGGGGAGGGAGTTGGTGGTGACGGTGGCAAAGTTATTCGTGTAGATTGTCGTCACGATGGTTGCCCCGGCGGAGTTCCAGCAATACCAACAGAAAGGGGGAGATATCCCCCTCCTTCTACTTCTTCCTTGGTCTCCCCCCTAGATGGGAGGAGAGTTTCCCCTCTGGTCCATGGACACCATGGCTCCCGGAGGGTAGGAGCCCCTCCAAGATTGGATATCTCTCTCTGTGTGTTCTCTTCTGTCTCACGCCCCCCCAATTAGATCTCACCCTTTACAGTTTCTTATATTCTTGGAGACCCGTAACTCCGATTGAGATGAAATTTTAAGGGGATTTTTCTCGAGAAATTATCTTTCATGCAGCGAAAGAAGGGCCCCAACCGACTTATGAGGGAGTCACAAGGCAGGTGGTCCCACCCAAGGGGGTGGTCATGCCGACCTACCTTGTGGGGCCCCTGTGGCACCTCTCCGCGTATATTTTTATCACGTTTGGATTTTGTTTGATATAGATTTTCTCTGAACCAAAAAACATGCAAAAACATGAAATGACACTAGGCACTGAATCAATATGTTAGTGCCAAAAATAATATAAAATGTTATCAAAGTTATATAAAAGTTGTAGAATACCGACCTGAAGCAATAAAAAATCATAGATACGATGGAGACGTATCAGCATCCCCAAGGTTAATTCCTACTTATCCACGAGTAGGTAAATGGTAAACGGCATAATTGTTTAAGTGGAATGCTACCTAACATAGTCTTGAATAGATGTCTAATCATGGCAAGAATATTAAGATACAAGTGATTCAAGGCAATAGTCTATCATTTGACATTAAGACATCCATACTCAAGTTTACTAACAAACAATCATGTCTTTCAAACTAAACACTACTAAAAACATTACCCCTACACATTTAATCGTGTAAGCATGGCATGACTTCATCTTCCTAACACAAGTACAAATCATGATCACTCCAGTGTCAAGTCGGGCATTTGGTTCATACTTTTTCACGCGCTTCAGCATTTTCAACTACACTCAATACATGAGTGTGAGCCATGGACATAGCACTATGGGTGGTATAGAATATGGTGGTAGAGATCAAAAGAGTCAAAAGGTGGGGAAGTTTCACATCAACTAGGCGGATCAATGGGATATGGAGATGCCCATCAATCGATATCGATGTGAGGAGTAGGGATTGCCATGCAACAGGTGCACTAAGAGTTGGTCTACTTATTTATGGACGTGATGCCTATATACATGATCATTGTCGTGAATTAACATTGCATAACTATGCACTTTTCTATCAATTTCCCAATAGTAATTTGTTTACCCACCCTATGCTTTCTTCGAGAGAGATGCCTCTACCGAAAAATATGCCCCCCAGGTCTTCACAAAATATATTTTACGAAAACACCAAAATTATTGCTGCCATTTATTTACTTTTATTTTATTATATATTTTTATTATCTATCTGTCACTACTCATCGCTTGCAAGTAACGAGTTTCAGGGGCTTGACAACCCGCTTGCTCACATTGGGTGCAAGTTCGTGCTCTTTTGTGTGTAGGTGCTGGAGACCGGAATTTGCATGGTCCTCCTATTGGTTTGATAACCATGGTTCTCACTGAGGGAAATACTTATCTTTATTGTGCTGCATCTCCTCTCCTCTTCGGGGAAAATCCCAATGGAGTTTACAAGTATCATTTACACCCCCAAGTCCTGATGCTAGACATACTAGACCAATTACTAGAACTCACTCATGCCAATTAAATTATGACACGTTCCTTTCTTGGTAACGATTCTAATTTCCATGAAAATATGATATTGCCTAAATTGGATACATTTGTCTTCCTTATAAATGAAGGGCCCTGTGGGACAAGGAGAATGAACATTGGAACATGATCAAGCATGGAGATGATGGTATGCGTAAGGGGTACAAGAATGGAGATGCTGGTGGAGTTTTTGGCACTTTAAAGCCACCATGATTACATACAAGGACATGGACAAAATATACACAATGGCATTTCCAAAAATTCATTCATAGCTTAATATAGGTGTTGCGTGATATTATTTTTGGGCTAGGCCCATGTAATTTCGAAATACACTTAGTAGGCTATATGTAGAGTCAGTATTAATGGGGAAAACAACTTCAAACAGAATTTTGTCCCACCTTGCCAACGGTGGACTAAATTCCCCTTTGTCTAACTATAAATACAACCCTTAGGGTGTCGTTTTAGGTTTGGGGTTTTGTTTAGATTCAAGTTTGCCATTTTGGAACGCGTGTACATCGTTTGTGACCAATGACCAAGCCAAGACATTTCACAACCCCACTTTTAATAAAGCTTTCCAACTTACATCATCAATTTCTTTTGTATTCTTCATTTTCCTGCAGAAAATAGGCCTTGTGGTCAGGTTAATCGTGCTCCGGCATGGTCAATAACCCCTCATAGTTGGTTTAGCGATTGCTAAGGCATGACATCTTCACATATTTGTAGTCGAATCGTCAAAGTCGAATTACACAAAAAATGATAGCTATCATATCATCGAAATATGGGGAACCTTCACCCCTATCAGGATTTGTGATCTGATGGAACATGGAGGGTAGCACGATGTCAAGGCGGGGGAGTGCGTGTGTGAGGGGTGAGTGCGGTGACATGAGGTGAGGGGAGAGTGTGGGTGTAAGGGGCGCAAAGAGTGAGAAGCAGAGAGTGAGAGTGCGGGATGTATACGAAAATTATGTAGAATTTAGTTTCGTAAATTTACCATCGTGACTGATATTTTGGGATGGATGGAGTACTAGATATAATGCTTGATGGAGTTAAAGGACTGAAATGGTACTTCTCAAACTTTTAAACTTGTTATGGAATAATCTCACATTTACTATAAGCTATTGCTGAATGTTCCAGGGGCATCTCCAGTGTTGACCCGCAAATCAAATACAACAACCATCTGCAGACAGGGAGATAAGTCCACAAGCACGCATACGGGAGGCAGTGTCATGATAACAGACAAGTGTAGGGGGTCATTTTTAGCCTTTTTCAATAAGTAAGAGTGTCGAACCGAATGAGGAGCTGAAGGTATAATTAATATTCTCTCAAGTTCTATCGACCACCGATACAACTCTACGCATGCTAACGCTTACTTTACCTAGAACAAGTATGCAACTAGTTTGCGGGAATAAAACTAGACGTGCTTTGTAGATAGTAATGCAATATAATAAAGAACGTGGAGAAAAAGTTAGGTGATGTTTTAACAAAAGAATAATAAAGTAAATATAGTGAGTGTGGAAAAGTGGTGGTAGGATTTGCGAGATCGTCCTAGGCAATTGATAAAAAGATCAATAATCATTATTGCACTTTTATATGAGGGAGTGGCATGAGCTTACATACTTTTCATACTTGGGTCTATGATTCCACCTCTAGCAAGCATCCACAACTACTAGAAATCATTAAGGTAAAACCCAACCATACCATTAAGTTACAAGTCCCCTTTACTCCCATACGCAACAACCCCCTTACTTGTGTGTAAACTTCTATCACTCTAGCCACCCACTACAAGCGAATCATGAACATATTTCAACATGCTACAACGGGAATACCCCACCTATGCGCAGCACGGAAGGCACCATAGTACAACACCAATAAACCAGGCAACTCAAAGAAATAAAGATCATCAATCAATCCATAGGACAAATGAAATCTACTCAAACATCATAGGATAGCAACAAATCATTGGATAATATACGAAGCATAAAGCACAATGTTTAAGTAGGTTGTACAGCAGGATGCGGGAGAGTGGGCCGGTGTAAATAGATGAGGGAAGGTGATGGTGGTGACATCGGCAAAGTTGTTTGTGTAGATTGCCGTCATGATGGTTGCTCCGGCGGCACTTCGGCGCCACCGGAAGAGGGGGGAAGAGAGCCTCACTTCTTCTTATTATTCCTCGGTCTCCCCCTAGACGGGAGGAGAGTTTACCCTCTTGTACGTGGCCTCGGTGGCTCCCAGAGGCAGCAACCCCTCTCAGGTTGGATCTCTTTGTTTCGGTCTTGTTTTCGCGACTGTTTTCTGACCCCTTCACCATTTCATAAATATTCATAGATCCGTAAATATGATTGGGCTGAAATTTTGAGGGGATTTTTATCAGGAAATCATCTTTCTTGCGCCAAAAGAAGGGATCCAACCAACTTAGGGGGTGGCCACAATCTATCAGGGCGCGGCCACCCCCTGGACAAGCCATGTTGGCTTGTGAGAGCCTCGGGCATCGTGTTGTAGAATAAAGTTGTAGAATATTGGCATGAAACAATTAAAAATTATAAATACAACGGAGACATATCAACCTCGCCAAGCTTAATTCCTGCTCGTCCTTGAGTAGGTAAATGATAAAAAGATAATTTTTGATGTGGAATGCTACCTAACATAATCTTGAACAAATGTCTAATCATGGCATGAATATCATGATACAAGTGATTCAAGGCAATAGTCTATCATTTGACATAAACACATACATACATAGGTTCATTTCAAAATAACATTGCTAAAGAATTGATGCAGAGCATCCTATGGACATCACCATGACAAGAGTACGTTTGGCAAGTGACACGTGCCATGTCTACTCCACATACATAAAGGTGGATCATCTCCTTTACACGTGCTCACTTGACCTATTCGAGGATGGTATACTACTTAACACTCCTCTCGTGTGCATGCACGTGTATTCTCGGAGCTTCATGAAGGACAAGGAGGAGTGCCAGCATCTACGTAAAACTAGACCATCCGCGTGGGAAGCTTGGAAGAGAAGGAATAAAAATCAGGGACAAGATTCTGGAAAGCCCGAAACCTCCAGCCACCAGCCCGAAACTTCCGGCCCTCGGTATGTCCGGCCACCCCAGAACTTCCGGCCTCCGGCATCCAGCACTGCCCCGGGTCTGTCAACTCTCTGGATAGCCCGAAACCATCCCAGAACCTTTGCCCCCCGGACCTTCTGGACTGCCTGCTTGAAGCCACTCGGGCTTGAGGCCCATGCACCCACTTTGACCCTCACTTACCCCTTTGTGGCTACCACTATATATACTCCACCCCTCCTTCATTTTAAGGTTAGCAATGGTTTAGATCATAGTTACTTGACCATTAATACTTCCATATTATTGTCCCTTGGAGTTGGTACATCTACTTGAGAAGATCCTATGGATGTCAAGGCCCATATCGAGGGATGATCCTCCGGGATTACAAGGCCCCATATCCCCATGGGATTTGGGATGAACTCTACATTGTATCCCCTTTCCCTTTGTTGTTCATGTACCTTTGTGGATCTTGTGTGTGGTGAGTCTAGTGGATGTGTGATTGGACTTGTTCTCGAGTGTTTCCTCTTGTGATTTCTCCCCGTTCATGCCCGTGTTCTTTGTGTTCTGGAGGTTTCCCCCTCCAATTTGTGAAAGATCGTTACCAATGGGTTTGCCTCGTATCATATTGGTATGAGAGACATGTTTCTCATTTGAGTCATCCCCTTCGTTTTCTAGCCTAATTTTGTGTGTTTTTGTCCCAATTCGAAAGTCCCCAACAAAAATAGCCTCACCATTTTTTGCAATTTGTTGGTTCTTATGTGATTTTACTGATTTTGATCCGTAGAATTCGTGTTTGGCAAGTAGATCTAGCTTTCCAACCACGAAATCCTTCCAAATTTTCTTTTCCCCCCATCAATTTTGACCCACGAAATTGTGTTTTTCCGCCCACGTTCTCAGATCTGGAAAATAGGGTTCGTCCCCATTTGTTTTCGTGCCCCCTGGAACTTCCGGCATCGCCCAAACTTTAGGCCTAACCAGAAAGTTTCCACCAAAAATTACCGGTTTTCCCCAAACTTTTCTGTGATCCACGGAACTTATGGTACACCCTCGGAACTTTCGGAGATCGGAACTTCCGGCCTAACCAGAGTCATTGCAAAGATTTCAGCTTTAGCCTTTCCACCATTTTGGCCATAAAAAATTCATATGGAGTCCGATTTTGACGTTCTTTAGTTCGTTGGATAGCAATTGGCACACCCCCATCCCACAAAAATACTCCCAAAACCATTTGAATCCATCAAAATTCTCCCATTTTGTCATCTTTGCCTAGGCCACCACCATTACTTCCGGATAAACTTCCCACCATAAACTTCCGTCACCCTAACCCAATTTCATTTGAGATATTGAGCTGTGGTTTCCGTTTCCTAAGGTATTTCGGCTAATTAGGGACTGTTCTGTCAGAATCGCAGTTCCGCAAAACCTAACAAGGTTCAAACTTTGGGGCATGTGCGAGGATCTTAACCGGCTCAAAGTCTCAAGCTTGTAACCCTACGGCCTAGCTGCGATGAGCAAGTGCAAGCAGGGAAGAAAGTGCACTCGGAGATTTACAAAGGTTCGGGACACCTTTCGATGTAAAACCCAACTCCTACTTTATGGTGGATTACACTCACGAGGAGGCTAAGGATAAACTAGTACAGTGGTGGGGGTGGCCTCACGAGGACCCTTGGTGGTGAAGGACTAGCCCTACTCAACATGCCTTCTACAATGGGAGCTGGTGGCTATTTATAGGGGCCATGGCCCTCTTCCCTCATTGCACAGGTGGGAAAGGATCCACAACGGCCAAATTTGAAAGAGGATAGGAGGTACATCTTATCCTGTATAAAGGTGGTATTTGCCTGCAAAGCTTCATGGGGTGACGCGGTAGTGGACTCGGCGATGACATCCGTCCTACCGAGCTTGTGGTCTCAGCCTTGTTGCACCGGGGAGGAAACCTGTAGGATCGAAAGTAGTTATAGAGGGGGGGGTGATTAGACTACTTGACTAAATAAAAATTCTACATTTTCCAAATTTAAGTATTGGCAGATTTTAGCAATTGTAGCAAGTCAAGCACACCCTACACATGCATGTCTACGAGGATAGCAGCGGAAAGTAAAGACAAGCATGAGCAGTAAAGGAAGGGTAGGAAGATAAAACGCAATTTGGAGACCTGAAGATTTTTCCCGTGGTTTCGTTAGGTGGTGCTATCATACATCCACATTTATGGAGTCTTCAACCCACAGAGGGTAATGGTCGCAAGAGATCATGGAGGGCTCTACCCACAGAGGGTTTCACGAAGAAGCAACCTTCACTGTACCATGATGGCCTATGTCCACGGAGGACTAGCCTAACTCGGGGTAGATCTTCACAAAGTAGGTGATCTCCTTGCCCTTACAAACTTCTTGGTTCACTCCACAACACGAAGTAGGAGGCTCCCAAGCGACACCTAACCAATCTAGGAGGCACCACCCTCCAAAAGGTATATAGGCTCGATAATATCGATGAACTCCTTGCTATTCTGCTTCAAAATGATAGACTCCTCAACACTCAATCACTCTCACACTGATTTGGCTTTGGTGGAAGAGATTAATTGGGTGGAAAGCAACTTGGGGAGTCTAGAGATCAAGATTCATATGGTTGGAATGGAATGGCATGATCTCAATACATGAGTAGGTGTCTGTCTCTCAGAAAATCTGATAGGATAGGTAGGGATCTGTTCTAAGTGCTTCTCTTGCGAGTCAGTGCTAGTGTAGGGGTATATATAGGCATCTCCAAAAATCCAACCGTTACACCTTAAGTGACCAACTCGGTGACACCGATGTGTTGATCTCGCTGGTACCGAGTTGCTCCAAAGGTAGCAACTTTTGAATCTCGATGAGACCGATATATATTTCTCAGTGGTACCGATTAGGTGTCCAACGGTCAAAATCTGCATCTGGGTGACAACAATCCAAAAACTAAGAAATTTCGATTTTATGAATCGAGGTAACAGAAAGTTGGCAACCTAAACTCAGTGGCACCGATGTGGGATCGGTTGCACCAATGTGCTAGGGTTTGGCATGGGTCTGTCTAAGTATAGGAATTGGTGGGACCGAGTGGGAATATTGGTTTCACCGATTTTGGATATTTGGCTTTGGACAAACTTTTGTGGAAGAGTTGTGGGTGTTTTTAGTGACTATCAATTGTGCACATTTGAGCATCTTGTTCACCAATAGTACCTTACCCCCTGTTAATAGTATTGACTTTTCCTATGGACTCAAAGTGATTTCTCACAAAGTAAAATGTAGATTCCTCTTCCTTCAAGCTTTCCCAATCCAGTTCTTTGCATCTTGGGGTTTCTCCACAATCATTTTGCCATCCCTATCATTGAAATTTTTCTGAAATATACTTAGTGGAAATATTACTTCAATGACATGTATGTTGTTATTAATTACCAAAACCACCAAGGGAGCAAATGTGCTTTCAATCTCCCCCTTTTTGGTAACTGATGACAACATATAGATCAAAGCTTTGACATATGATATAATCAATGAATATAATCGTCCCTTTGAGAAGTATGTGATAAGCAAGAGCTCCCCCTAAATTTGTGCATTATTTTGAATTTGCGTTTGAATGCAAATGCACAATGGATTAGGTACATGGGGCACTTCTTCCATCTCACATACATCTTGGTGGTGTGCGAGAATAATAAGAGTGAATATCATAGCACAACACAATCAAGCAAAGTGAATGATCATCTCATAAGCATCATAAGGATAGGAAATAGTAGCAACACACATTAAGTGTATGATCAAACACCGACAAAGTTTAACCCATCCAAACCAAAAGATAGCAAATGTTTTTGAAAAAGCAATAAAAACCAATGCTCTCTCTCTCTCAAAGCCCTAATGATCTATACAACTTCTCCCCCTTTGGAAAAAAGTTACCAAAAAGTTCAAAGATATACAGTTAATCGTTCTTCTGGGGCTGATCTCCTCCGGTAGCTGAAGTTGGAGTCGAGAGAACTGCGTCGGCGAAGACCTCTGCTGATGTCATGGAAGGAGTTGGTGTAGCAACAGGAGGAACTGGTGGGGCTGACGGAGCTGAAGTGACTGTAGATGGTGCTGATGAAGACGGTCTCATCTCTGGAGTTGGCACTATGGGAGTCTTGGCCTGAGTCCTGAACTGAGCATTCGTCCTGACAGGTGCACTATACTCATCATCATCATCATCATCATCATCAACATAATCATCATCATAAGTGGAGTGTGGGATAGGCATAGCATCAACTTCCTGCTTGAGCTCATTTACTGTCACTGTGAGTTCATTCACCCTGTTGTTCAGAGTATGAAACTTGTTGTCAACAACCCTTGAGAGGCTTTCTTGGTTCTTCAGGATGTTGGAAATGTCCTTATGCATAGTGAGCATGGAACTGACAAGAAGATCCATCTACTCACTCCTAGTCATGGGCGGCTGAGCACTAGTGTCTCTTGCTGCCTCATCATGTGCATATGCTTAGCTGATGTGGGATGATATGGGTCCATCACCACAACGTTATCTTCGAGCTCCAGCAAGAGTGGCACATGTTGTCGATCAAGTGTAAAGATATGCTTCTCAAACTTGGGGTTGATAAGCATCTGGATGTATGGTGCATAGCAGCATGTGGGGACCAAGACTTATGAGTCGTGATCACCAAATGCCCGTGTACAGTGATCCCAGAGATCAATTCTTCACTAAACACACAGATACTGGAATACAAGAATCTTACATCCATACATACCGTCTTACACAAATACAGGGCATATAGGCCAAGTCTTACATAGGTAGGTCCACAAGGGAAAATCACTTAAAATATAACAAGTAGCGGAAATCTTTGTCGAAAGCATGAACCCATGCCATCTGCTTTAAACCTACATGCATTCTGACTAGGAAGTGTCCTAGTTCGCATGTTCCTCACCAACGAACTCTTAACCAAACTCCTGTTCTTCCATGCCTGGCCAATTAAATAACTAGTGGCAAGCCAATGAGTACTTTGAATGTACTCGCAAGCAACCCATGTGTGGAACAAGATACAACAATGCATGATATAACACTAAGTAGGTATGTTTTGCAGAAAGCTATTTTTGAGTGCAATGACATGATCAAATATCTATGTAAGCATGCATTAATAGTTGATAGACATCCGAGTGAACAAGTTACTGATATCATCATATGCGGGGGTTGAACATCTCATGTTCAATCTTCATACCAAGTCATCAGTCTTATCACAAGTACCACCTGAACACTTCATGTTCAGTCACCATGTCAAGTCATCTGACTTAACTCAAATACCATCCTTGTGTTTTAACACGCACACACACCAAGCTTAGGAAAACATTGGACGTAACTTAAGCAGCACCACCCAACTATCCTTGACCGTGGACGCGGCTATTCAAATATCTTTACACTCTACAGAGGTTGCGCGCTTTACCCAGAAGAGGATGGGAACTTCCGTGGCATTCACGACTCGCGGTATATTTCATACCCGAGGTAAGTACCCAAAAAATCCTTTCCCACGATGATACTAAACAAAGAGTCCACTCGATTGGTACACATCCCTCATTCTGTACATCCCACGAGCCTCTCTCCAGATTGTATCATCCATGAAGGGACCAACGGTGTGCTCGGTGCCTGTGAAGACAACACATGATCACCCATTCCGGTATGACCCCGTCTCAAGAGTGACCACTTCACTCTCGCCACTAGTAATGCGGGCTCCCTACTAGCACCAACCATGGTAATCAACATAGCCCCGTCCCATAAGGGGTATCATGGTCGCAAATGTAAGGTTGGGACGGTCGACAAATCTTAAACCCTTCATTTTTGCAAACACACGCACATCCTATTCCGATACACCACTTCTTTCCCAAGTGGTTACCTAGTTCATCATCATCTCCCTTGGGCATTTAGTGGCACTCGTCGGTTTTTTTGAGAAAGTCTTGAAAATATTTTCCTTTCCATCACCATGCATATACCCATCCCATTTGCATAGAAACTACTAAGCAAACCTATCTACACCAACCCGCATAACCCTCATTAGGAGCTAGCGTCATGCACGATGCAAGTGTCAACGGTAAAGTATCAGTAGCAACCCACCAAAGTGGTCATCACATCATCATGATCAATATATCAAAAATAAAGTGCCATGAGTCATGCAAATATTAAAAATGGTTTTTTAACATGGTCCAAGGGCTGCTTGCCTAGCTCAACAATGTCTTCGGGGTCTTCGAAGTCTTCCAGTCCAACTCCCTCATCAACAGCGCAATCATTCGTCGCGATTAATAACGGGAATAATAAGCATCATCACAAAAACAGAGCACAAAGTCTACTTTAAAAATGTTACACTACTCTTATAAATACTACAAACTATTCTACAAATATTTTTCTAAGGTTTTTGGGTGAATAAGGTTTTTAAAACCATTTTTAACAGTGGCTAGAAATCCCAAAATGGGGTTTTACAATAAAACAATACTTTAAAGGTTTTCAAAAATTTACACAAATGGCACTGTTAAATTCTACACATTATTCTAAGATTTTTGGTGGAAAAATAATTGGGAAATGAATTTCATTTAATCTTGTGGGATTTTTGGAAAACCCCACATAAAAGAAAAAAGAAAAATGCCATTGTGCTTGGGCCAGAACTTGCCAGCAGATGGGTCGGCCCAGAGGCCATCCAGCCCAAGCGCTGCGCAGTTTTTAAACCTGATGGCTAGGCCCTAGCCATAAGTGGGAGAGAGGGAGGCCAGAAGATGACAGGGGGTCCTAGGTGTCATCACCCTCCTCGGGATAGGGAGGGAGCGGAGCTCACCGATGATGGTGCGGGGCACGGCGACGGTGGGCGAGTGCGGGAACGGGACCAGGGCATCGCCGCCTGTCGGGTGGAGGTGGAGGGGAGTGCCGGACAGCAAGGGGTTGCCGACGACGAGGTAGCTGTGGCGGAGAAGCTTCGGGTCGAGCTCGAATTGCTTGCCTCGGCCTACAAAACGAGTGAGGGAGACATGGAAGAGGGTCAGGGGATCGAGGGATTCCAATTGGAGGAAGAAAGAGGGACGCAGGGCCTCCGAACCTAGAGATCACCGGAGTCTCGACGCCGCGGAGCTCCGTGTCGATCTGGGCACAGGGGCTCTAAGAGCTCAAATGGGCTTGCAGGGTGGTCTATTGGGATGAGGAGAGAACGAGAGGAGGGAAGAGACGAGCTCGGGCACCTTAAATAGGTGGGGCGAGTCCATCTAGCTCGTGTGCACCGACGAGCTTGGTGGCGAGGCCAGAGGTGACGAGAGGAAGAGCTGGCGTGTTTGGGGTGTTGCTCGGGCATGTCCATGACCCGGGGAAGGAGACAGAGAGCGGGGGAACGCGCACGCGTGCGATCCCCATGGTTGGACGAACTGGGCGATCGCGGCCCGTGCGAGAGGAGATTATGGAGAGAGAAGGAGGAGGGGGCAGATAGGCATGTAGGGCGCAGACGTCGAGGGGGTCCAACGGGACAAGCCCACACATACGAAGGCGGTCGGGTGGCTTGGGATGGGCGCGGCTACAGTGCGGGAGCACACTGTAGCGCGCTCCAGAGCGGGCAAATGGCCGACATTGCTGTTGCCCGCGTGCTCTGGGGTGTCCCACCTTGTCTAGTAGCTCCTGGGGGTTGCTTAGATGCTTGTAGGATGCTCTAGAGCTAGGGTGAGGGGAGGGAGAAATAAAAATGGAGGTGTGGGGGCCTCTGCCATGATGAATCAGATGGGTAAATGGGGTTTTTACCCTACCCATCATTGATCTGAGGCCACACAAGCTTTACTGGAGGTGAAAACATCATAGAGGAGGTGTGGTAAACTATTCAAGTGAAGGAGAACAGAGAAAGGGAGTCAAAACATGTTTTTGTCAATCATGCAGAATGTGTTTGATGATTATTAGGGAAAGCAAATGGGCTTTGCTTGCCATAAGATTTGACAGGGTCAAATGGTGGTTAGAATTAGGGTTGATCACCAAGTTTGAGCTTGATTGAAGAAAATTCATGATGTAACTTTGTAAAACCCTAGAAATAAACAAAATTGGATTTCTGGAGATCTAGGCATGCATTTCACTTCCCACAAATCCACCACTTCGTGTGGTTTCATTATTTGTGGTTTAACACATGCCCACAAAGTTTGGGGGTCAAGGGAAGAAACTTCACAGTGTTGCTCAAATTTTCCTCTGGTCAGGAATGGTTTTGCAATATTTTGGTGAAACAAATAAACTGGGATTGAGATTAAACTTTGCAAGAGCATCACATATAACATGTGTGACTTGCTGGTATTTTCCTGGAATTTATTGAGAATATTTCTTACAGAAATATTTCAAAAGCTTGATTTGGAAAAAAACAGTTTTGAGAGGTTTTTCCCTTGATTTTTAACATTACCATGTTTAAACTCATTTATATGGAAAATATATGTCCACTGAGTTTCCCTAAATTTTCTCAAATATTTTCAAGTCATTTAAATAATGTTTCCCTATAAAAGACCATTTCTGGCCTTAAGAAAAAACCTTTAAATAGAATAGTAAAATAATCTTTAATATTAATATTTTGTGGTTTTTGGAAGTAATATATATATATAGTAGGTTTCAAATAAAGCTTTTGGGGAAAAATGATCCACCCAATTTGAGGACTTGTAGTGCAAACCTCAACTCACGGGGTTTACAAAACCTAATTTGAATAATTTCTTTTTGGTAAAAATAAATTATTGACAAAAATAGTTTTGGGTAATATTCACATGGCATGATCATTGCTCAAGAGGTTTGGATCAAGGAAGAAGAATATGGAGAGGAGTAAAACCTAAGAGTGCCAAACATAATCAACCAAACAATCAAACAAGCATGCACTCAACAAGTTTTAATTGGTCCCAAATTTTGTAAATCCAAGCATAGAAAAGTGATACAAACACAGGGTGTGATAGACCTACCCCCCTTACAAGAATCTCGTCCCCGAGATTCCTAGGCTAAGCGCTAAAGAGATAAGGGAACTCAGATCTAAGATAGTCTTCACACTCCCAGGTTGCTTCTGCATCAGTGTGGTTGCCATATTGGACCTTGTAGTACTTGATCGTGCGGCTTTGGGTGCAATGCTCTGCTTCATCCAAAATGCGAATTGGCCTCTCACTGTAAGTGAGCTCTGGCTGAAGGTTGATGGCTTGATGGTCGATGTCCTTGTAGAGGTCAGGGTGGTTGGGTACCTGAAGGCACTTCCGGAGTTGTGACACATGGAAAACATTGTGCACATCGGAGACCTCGGAACGTAGTTCAAGCTGGTAAGAAACTTATCCTCGCATAGGGGTGATCTTCAAGGGGCTGATGTATCTTGGTGCAAGCTTTCCCTTGAGGTGGAAACGCTTGGTCCCTTTGAGGGGCGTGACCCGGAGGTAGACATGGTCGTCGACGCAGAAGTTTACTTCCTGACGGTGTGAGTCAACTTGGCCATTTTGTCTTGACTTGGCAGTCTTGAGACGTTCCGGATGAGTTGAACTTGCTATTCAGCTTCACGGAGGTTATCTAGTCCAAAGATCAATCCTTCTCCGGTCTCTAACCAGTTGAGGGGAGTATGACACTTGCGCCCATACAACACCTCGAATGGAGCCATCTAGAGACTGGTCTGGTAGCTTTTTTTGCAGGAGTCCTTGGCCATGGCAAGCAATCTTCCCACTTGGCTCCATATGCCAAAACACAAGCACGAAGCATATCTTTGAGTATCTGATTCACTCGCTCTGTCTGCCCACTGGTCTCAGGGTGAAAAGTTATACTAAAAGACAACTTGGTTCCCATTGCTTCTTTAAACTTCTTCCAAAACTTTGAGGTAAAGTGGGTTCCTCGATCTGACACAATCTCCTTTGGAACTCCGTGAAGACTCATGATGCGGTTGATGTAGAGGTTTGCCAGGTGGCTTCCGTCATAGGTGGTCTTAACAGGGATGAAGTGGGCTACCTTGGTCAGATGGTCGACAATGACCCAAATGGAATCATGTCCCTTGCTTGAACTTGGCAATCCGGTGATGAAGTCCATCCCAACCTTGTCCTACTTCGATTCAGGCACTTTGAGAGGTTTCAATAGCCCAGCAGGCCGCTGATGCTCAGCTTTAATTCTCTGGCATATGTCAAACTTCGCAACAAACGTGCCTATTTCTCTCTTCATGCCATGCCACCAGAACCTTGCCTTGAGGTCTTGATACATCTTGGTTCCTCCAGGAAAACGGAGTGTCATGAGCTTCTTGCAATATCAAGTTCTTGAGCTCAACTTTGTTGGGTACGCAGATGCGATTCCCGTACAGTACAACTCCTTGTTCATCCATTGAGAATCCTGGGGCCTTGCCTGCCTTGATCTTTCTCTTGATGCCTTCAATGCTCTCTTGCCCCTTCTGAGCTTCCTTAATATCATGCACCAATGTAGGCTTTGATTCGAGATTGGCTAGAAATCCAGGTGCAACTAGTTCCAAGCCGATGCTTTCAAGCTCTTCATACAGGGCGGGTACCTTTCCTTGATCATAGAATCCAAGGAACAAGCCTTTCTGCTTAAGGCGTCTGCCATCTCATTAGCCTTCCCGGGGTGGTATTGAACACTGAGGTCATAATACTTGATCAACTCCAACCATCTTCGCTGCCTCATGTTAAATTCCCTTTGGGTTAAAATATACTTCAAACTCTTGTGGTATGTGTATATCTCACATCACTTCCCCAGAAGGTAATGTCACCAAGTCTTCAAGGCGTGAACCACGACTGCCAACTCAAGATCATGAGTAGCATAGTTCTCCTCATGAGGACATAGCTGTCTGGATAGATATGTTATGACTCTGCTTTCTTGCATCAGAACACCTCCAAGCCTGGTTCCCGATGCATCAGAATATATCACAAACTCCTAGTGTATATCGGGGGTGGCCAAAACTGGGGTTGTGGTCAATCTCTTCTTGACCTCTTGGAGGCTTTCCTCGCACTTAGCTGTCCATTCAAATTTCTTGTCCTTCGGGAGCTGAGTCATGGGTGTGGCAATGCTTCAGAATCCTTCAACATACTTGCGGTAATATCCCGCGAGTCCGAGGAAGGGATTGCCATTCAGTCACGGGTCTTGGCAGGATCCACTGCCAGTCCTTCCATTGTCAAAACATGACCCAAGAACCCAACTTCATGCAGCCAGAATTCACACTTACTGAATTTGGCATAAAGCTGGTGCTCTCGAAGCTTGTGTGGGACCAATCTCATGTGTTGATCATGCTCTTCTTTAGACTTGGAGAAGACAAGTATGTCGTCTATGAAGACAATGACAAACTTGTCCAAGTACTCCATGAAAACTTTATTCATGAGGTACATGAAGTAGGTTGGGGCATTGGTTAACCCGAACGACATGACCGTGTACTCATATAGGCCATACCGGGTTACAAACGTCGTCTTCGAAATGTCTTGTGGCCTGCTCTCCAACTGGTAGTATCCCGATCTAAGGTCAATCTTGGAAAACACCTTGGCTCCATTCAGTCGATTGAACAAGTCTTCAATCTTGGGGAGTGGGTACCTGTTCTTTATCGTGACTTCATTGAGAGAATGATAATCGATGCAAAGTCGGATAGTTACGTCCCTATTTGACACAAATAGAACAGATGATCCAAGTGGATAAGAACCTGGGCGAATGAATCCTTTCCTGAGCTGCTCAGCGAGTTGCTCCTTCAGTTCAGCCAACTGTGATGAGCCCATTCTATAGGGCTTCTTATAAATGGGCCTTGATCCAGGCATTAGTTCAATGATGAAATCAATGTCACGGTCACGAGGCATCCCAGGCAGCTCATCAGGAAAAACATCGGGGTATTCGCATACCACTGGCACTTGATCCATCTCAATTCCTGACGGACGGTTAACCTGAGGGGCTTGAGTGGAGGCCGGGTTGGGAACATACTTTACTTCAACTCCTTGGCTATTGGTTATGGTGACGATCCTCTTGGCACAGTCCAAGTAGCCTTGGTTCTTGATTAGCCAGTCCATGCCTAGGATGACATCCAAACCTGGTGATTCCCGAACTATGAGGTCTGCTAGGAAGTCTACACCGTTGATGACAATCCCGACTCCCTTACATCCTATATTCGACTACATAACTGAACCATGTGTTTCTATCAACATACGACCACCTAGGGGTGTAGGCTTCATGCCACTCTCTAGTGAAAACTTTTGAGTAACAAAAGAATGTGAAGCTCCACCATCAAACAATTTTGTTGCTGGGGTTTAGTTGACGAGGAACGTACCCAGTATGACGTTCGGGTCTTCCTCTGCGGTGACGTGATTCACACGACCCTTGCCATTGTTGGGATGGTTGCGGGAGTAGGGTTCCTTGGTGGTGCTCCATGATCTTGACCGTGGTTGGGTGCATTGGGACGCGGTGCATCTGGCTTCTTGTTGGGGCATTGCCGAGAGACGTGCCCAGGTTGGCCACATTGAAAGCAAGTGACCTGCCCAAAGTTGTTGTTGTTGTTGTTGTTGTTGTTCCTACCACCGTTGTAGGTATTAGGGTTATTGTAAGCTGGCCTGGGATTGGCATACTGCTAAGGCTGGTAGCTCGGACGAGGTGTAGGAGGTCTAGCCTGCTACGGCTGATAGGTTGGTTTGGCTGGGGCTGGCTGCCAGGAGCGAGGCTTCTGGTTGCTGGAACTACCCTTGCTAATCATCTTGTGCTTGCGAGTGTAGTCTATGGCATGACACTTGTCTTCCAGCATGAGGGCCTTGTTCACCAGGTCGAACAAGGTCCGATAGTTGTAGACAATGAGCTGATATTGCAGGGTATGCTGAAGTCTTTCCATGAAGTGTTCCATCTTGGCAGCCTCCATGTTGACATCTTCAGGTGCATACCTTGACAACAGGTTGAACTTCTGCATGTACTCCTTGACAGAGACACTTCCGTGCTTCAACGCTCGGAATTCTCTCTTCTTAATAGCCATGATCTCAGAAGGAATGTGGGCGGTACAGAATCCTTCCTTGAAGTTGTTCCAAGTGATCACACGGTCGCCTTGCATGACCTTGAATAAATCCCACCAAGATCTAGCGGTACCTCCGAGGCAGTGAGAGGCATATAACACCTCCTCATGATCCTCATTGCAATTGACTAGTGCAAGGAGGTCCTCGATGGTGCAGATCCAGTCATCAGCATCCAGAGGTTCAGCAGTCTCGGTGAAGGTTGGGGGCGAATTCCTCATGAACTCAGACAAAGTGGAGAGGCCATTGTTGTTCCTGCCTTGCTGCTATTTTTTCACAAGGACTTGAGCCATCTGCTGAATAGCAGCTGTGTTGGCTTGGCGTTCCTCCCAAAGAACTCGGAGAAACTGAGCTATGGTCATGTTCTCCGGTGGAGGTGGTGGCGGGGGATGTCGCCTTGTGGCTGCTCCTGGTGTCCTCCAGCCTGAGCAGTCCCACCAGTTCCCTGTTGCTGGCTGGAGTTGCCGGCTTCGGGGTTGGTGAAGGAGCTGTTGCGGGTTGCAGTCACCATCATGTTTGGAGCAGCCAAGTCAAACAACTAGGATAGAGAGAAGGCAATGATGGAAAAAGCACGCCTAAGGGGGTTGGTATAGTGCAAGTGTGGTAAAACAAGGGTCGAAAGACCAACACATGTATTAAGATAAGATAATGATGGAGTCGCTTACATGTTGCCTAAGGCAAAATCATGATTTGCATTGGAACAAAAACAACAAAAGCAAACAACAAGCACACATGGTTTCATATGAACCATTACACGGAATCGACTTCGCATGAGGGGTACATGTTTGATCCTACCCTAGGGGTTCTCAGACTCGGTTAGTGGAGTGCTCGGTCTCGTACTCGCGCTCCTTTGGGTCTTCCTCCTGATCGTCTACCGGACGGGCATCGTTTCCGGTCGAGGGAGTCGGGGAACGAGGAGGTCCATCCTGACGATGCTTTGTTGGTGGGTTAGTGAAGAGCTCACTATACTCCTTCACACTCATGAGACGACGACGTGTGGGTGCATCTCTGGCTGGGGGTACTCCTCCTCGATAAGCGACATTCGGTCGTCCCTCAGGGGCTCCATCCTTCTTGATCCTGTCTATCTTCGTCTTGTCTTGACAGAGTAGATCTCGGGTGTGGTGAAGTTCCTCGCAGAGCTTCACGGACTCCTTAATCCGGTGGTGAGCTAGGCTATTGGCGGAGAGGCTGAAGTAGGTCTGGAATCTGAGTGGTGTCCCATCCTCCTTGGATGGAACCAACGTTCAACTCTTGCCAATATCATCCCTCCTGAAGGGTAGATAGCGAGTAGCTGGCTCATCAGCCTTCTCTGGGATGATGCCTCAAAGGTGGATGAGTGTCTTCCGTGTAGTTGTCTCAACTGCGAGTGCTAGGGTCTCCATCTGTGGTCCTTCAAAGAACCAACTAGTCGGGGAATCGTTTGCCTTCACGACCACATCAACGTGGTACTCCTTCATGATGGTATCGACCCAGTGCTCGTGATAGAGGAAAACGGGTGGTCGACGATACTGGCATTTCTCCAGGCTATCATCAAGGAGTAGGGGAAAGCCGGATGCTAGGAGGGCTTCTGGTACGAGGGCCATCTACAAGGTTTTGAATGGAGGAGAGTCAGCAAGAGTTTGAAATAGAATAGTAGAGAAGAGAGGTATACAATTTGTTGCACCTAGCAACTAGGAACAATTTTGAAATGGTTTTTATCCTAACTAACGTCCATGCTAACTAAGGGCTTCCAACAGTCAGGATGACTCTGACAACAGCTCTATGGGGACTCCGACTTATGACTCATGATCACCAAATGCCCATGCATAGTGATCCCAGAGATCAATCCTCACTGAACACACAGATACTAGAATACAAGAGTCTTACATCCATACATACCATCTTACACAAATAAAGGCCATCTAGGCGATGTCTTACATTGGTAAGACCACGAGGGCCAATCACTTAAAATATAACAAGTAGCGGAAATCTTGGTCGAAAGCGTGAACCCATGCCATCTGCCTTAAACCTACATGCATTTTGACTGGGAAGCGTCCTAGTTCGCATGTTCGTCATGAACAAACTCTTTGCCGAACTCTTGTTCTTCCATGCCTGGCCAATTAAATAACCAATGGCAAGACAATGAGTACTTTGAATGTACTCGCAAGCAACCCATGTGTGGAACAAGGTAAAACAATGCATGCTATAGCACTAAGTAGGTAAGTTTTGTAGAAAGCTAATTTTGAGTGCAATGACATGATCAAATATCTATGTAAGCATGCATCAATAGTTGATAGACATCCGAGTAAACAAGTTACTAATATGATCATAAGCGGGGGTTGAACATCTCATGCTCAATCATCATACCAAGTCATCAGTCTTATCACAAGTACCACATGAACACTTCATGTTCAGTCGCCATGTCAAGTCATCTGACTTAACTCAAATACCATCCCTGTGTTTTCACACACACACACACCAAGCTCAGGAAAACACTAGACGTAGCTTAAGCAGCACCACCCAACTGCCCTTGACCGTGGATGCGGCTATTCGAATAGTTTTACACTCTACAGAGGTTCACTACTAGGGAAAAACTTATAGACAGGAGCCTACTAGTAGCGCTGAAAAAATAAAACCATTGCTGCTAATTACCAGTAGCGTTGTGTTCCTAAAGCGCTACAACTAAGGGCTTAGCAGTAGGGCTGGGCGCTAAGAAAAAGCTACTGATAAGGTGGCTCTACTGACCCCGCCGACACTATTTATAGTAATAGCGCTCGGTGGAACGAAGCGCTACTGCTAAGGCTACTGCCAGTAGCGCTTTATGACATGCAAGCGCTACAACTAATGTGCCACACATAGTAGCGGCGCTTTTTTGTAAGCAGCGCTACTGCTAGTTGCGGCTGCTGCCACCTTTTCACCCCCTCCCTCTCTACCCCACTTTGTCCTCTCTCTCCTCCTTTCCCCTCTCCACTCTCCACCATTGTTGCTCTTCTTCTCTCTTCCTCCTACCTCTCTAATTCTCTCCTCATTAATGTCCCCCTCCACCATAACTCTCCTCCATAAATGGCCTCTCTCACATTATCTCTCTTTCTCCTACCTCTCTTCCTCTCCCCCCCATTAATGTCCCCCTCCAACATAACTCCCTCTCCATTAGTTAGCTAGCTAGATTCACCTCTCCTCCCCAATAACTAGATCTAGCTAGCTATTTAGGCATCCAAACGTCTCGATCAGTCTCTCTCATCATCTAATTAACGGCGTGCTCTCTCGATCGGTATCGCTCTTGGGAGATATATAGGTGAGTAAAAAGTTGTTCATTTCAAGAATGGGAATATGTGTGTTAATGTGAATATGTGTGTTTGGGATATATGGAGAGATTTGTGTGAGTGACATGCCCTCGAGTTGCTTATGTTTCGCCGAGATGTCAATTTATTTCCGTTTCGGTGAATTTCGAGCAAACTCAATATGTCCTATTTTTAGGCAAGGTCATGCCAAAATTTTATATGACTTTGAAGCATGCATTCATTATTTATTTTATAACCCTTTTGCTTGTTATACCATGCAGTCGGTCATGAAGGTGAGTGAATGGAAGGTGGAGCGATACATGCAATCCGCGGTGATGGACATGTACGCAAATAATCGGACTAGGATTAGATGTCCGTGTGCAAGATGCAAGGAAGGAGTCCTTTTGGACCCTTTTGATCATGGCACTTTGAAGGCGCACCTGCTGAAGAATGGTTTCATGGATGGCTATACTCAGTGGATAAGTGAAGAAGCTAATGATGATGAGGACATCCACATGTCAGGGAATAACGACATGGGGCTCGACGAAGAGATGATCGATCGACAAGATGATGGCGCCGGCGAAGAGTCTGGAAATGACAGCATCAGAGAAGATTCCGGACATGGCGAAGAAGAGTCCAGACATGGCGGAGAAGAGGGCACGCCACAGTCTTTGACTCTACTAAGTGCAGTCGTGCAGGACCCTCATGTTCGAGACCTCCTTCGCAAGGGTACGACTAGCAAGAGAGCTTGGTGCGAGTACTGATGGCATGAATCCATTTGGAAACCAGAACACCAAGCACAGCACATGGCCCGTGTTTGTATGGATGTACCCCCCCCCCCATGGAATTGCATGAAGACAAAGTACGTACACATGAGCATGCTGATTCAAGGGCCGAAACAACCGGGAAATAGTATTAACCTGTATATGGGGCTTCTGCAAGAGGAGCTAGACACGTTATGGAAAACATCGGCATGGACATGGCACGCCAGCAAAGGAGAGTATTTCCATATGAGAGTCGCGCTGATGACGACGGTGCACGACTATCTCGGTTATGGGTACACCTCAGGCCAGGTGTGCCACAGATACTACGGATGCACGAGGTGCATGGATGATACAACGTCTCAGCAGCTTACGTCAACGAAAGATGGCAGGTCCGGGAAAATCGTGTACATGGGCCATCGTAGAATGGCTCGAGAATGATGACCCATGGAGAAAGCATGGAGATCTATTCAATGGGTTGGATGAGCTTCAAGTACCTCCACGTAAGAGGAGCGGCGCAGAAATCGACAAGCTGTTGAGAAACTAGGAACAATGCCCCATGTCGGGAAAGATCAAAAAGGCGCCGGAGCCGTTGCTGAAGGTATGGAAAACGAGGTCTATTTTCTAGGACTTGGAGTACTGGCCCAATCACAACACGCCTCATTGCCTTGATCAAATGTGTATCACGAAGATTGTCCTCGAGAGCTTGCTTGGCACACCGTTGAACATGCCGAAGAAGACCAAGGATGGGACAAAGGCAAGGAAAGACTTGGAAGATTTGAGGATCAGGAAAGATCTCCACCGTAAAAAGTCAACGGAGGAGACGGAGACAAAGACGGAGGAGGGGGAAAGGGTCAGAAAAGTCAACAAGAAGGAGGAGAATTATTGCCCCCCTTCTTGCTTCACCTTAAGTACGAAGGAGATCGATCAATTCATCAAGTGCCTTATGGGAATCAAAGTCATTCCGGTTACTGTGGGAAGAAAAGCAGATTTCTAGGGATGAAGTCTCATGACTGTCACGTGATGATGATGCAGATACTCCCAGTTGCCATTAGAGGGATAATGGAGAAGCATGTCTGTGACGCACTTACTGGTCTCTGCAACTTCTTCGACGTTATCACCTAAATGTCCATAAGTGTGAAGCAGCTCCGAAGGCTACAGGAAGAGATCGTTGTCTACTATGTGAGCTTGAGATGTACTTCCCGCCCGCGGTCTTTGAAGTCATGGTGCATCTATATGTCCACATTCTGGACGACATCATCGACTTCGGGCCCACATTCCTTCACAGCATGATGCCATTCAAGAGGATGAATGGGGTCATCAAAGGATTCGTTCATAACATGTCTCGTCCCGAAGGGAGCATCGTCTAGGGGTATCTGACGCATGAGTGTGTCTCCTTTTGCGAGAATTATATAGGCGTCGGAGACCCTATTGTTGGTTTTCCCATCAAGAAGCACGATGGGAAGCTCGAAGGAGATGGTCATAACAACGGCCGCAGGGAATTGCACGTGGACTACTCGAATCGACGGAACGACTTTGACATGGCTAACTTAGTAGTGCTACAACACCTAGATGTGGTAGATGATTATGTGGAACGACACAAAGAAAGCATCACAAAGAAGTACTATGATAAGGGGATGCTCAAGACGGACGATGAAGTTACTGTAGAGCACAATGCCACTTTCTTGCATTGGTTCAAAGAGCAAGTTCTTGAAAATCCCCCGGAAGAGGGCAGTTCGAACGGATTGCTAATACACGCCTTAGCACATGGCCCCGCGCCCAAGCTCGCGACCTATCAGTCCTACGATATAAATGGGTACACGTTCTACACGGAGGCCAAAGACATGGACAGCGATTACCAGAACTCCGGGGTCACAATTCAATGCGTGACCGATGCCACTGGCAGAACTGAAAGATTATATGGAAGGGTCAAAGAGATCTGGGAGCTTGACTATGCTGGAATACATGCTACGACGATGTTCCGTGTCAGATGGTCCAAGGATGTCGTAAGAGAAAACAAGTATTTCACCACCATGTCTATACCCAATGCGAAGAGCACTCCCGTGAATGTTAACGTCATTGCCAAAAATGAGCCATGGGTATCAATGCGAAGAACTTGACACAATGCTTCTTCATAACCGACCCGGCCAATCCCAACTGTGTTGTCGCGAGGAGATCCAAAAGGAGCATCATCGGAATGGATGGAGTCGCCAACGAGGAAGACTACGACCAATATGGCAACCCAATGAGGGAAGATGACGATGACGATGAAGCATACGTGAAAAGAAGAATAAATACTACATTACCTAAGAAAGATCGTACTCCATGGCTCCAAAAAAGTCACAAGGAGGGCCTCAATTACTCGACAACGAACAAGAAAGGGAAGAAGCTCAATGTGGAACATCGTCGACGCAACTGATCAAAAACCATCATTTATATATATGTATCTACTTTATGTACGCACTTAAGTAACCGTTATCGGTCAACTGATATGTTACCACCACATGCATGGTTCCGGTGATAATATTCGCGCAGCGTGCGAGAGGGTGACGCCGTCGTCAGGAGAAAAACAAAAAAACAAAAAAACAAAAAAAAGGGAGAAAGCAATACAAAAGAAAAGAAAAGTAAACAGAAAAGAAAAGGAAAATAATAAAATAAAACTAAAAACTAGAAAAGGAAAAATAATTGAAAAAATAAAATTGAAATATTTAGCAGTAGCGCTGGTTTAAGAACAAGCGTTATAGCTACCTTAGCTATAGCGCTGGTTCCTAAACAAGCGCTACTACTATTTGGGGTTAACCCCCACGTGGGCTCCCCCGTAGCAGTAGCGCTGGTTTAGGAACAAGCGCTATAGCTACCTTAGCTATAGCGTTGGTTCCTAAACCAGCGCTACTGCTAGTTGGGGCTAACCTCCCGCTGCTCCGGCTCAAAATTCTGCCAACTCCTCCCCCTGCCCCTCTCCACTCTCTCCTCCCTCTCCTCTATCACCACCGCCCTCTCCCCTGCCCGCCCTCGACCTCGCCGCCGGTCGCCGTTGCCATCCTCTCCCCTGCCCACCCTCGACCTCGCCGCCGGCTGCCCTCGAACTCACGTCGTCGCCGCCCTCTCCACTCTCTCCCCCTCTCCTCTGTCACCACCGCCAGAGGCCTCCCTCTACCTCGCCGCCGGCCGCCCTCGAACTCACGCTGTCGTCGCCCTCTCCACTCTCCCCCTCTTCTCTATCGACGTTTCCTGAGGCCTCCCTCGACCTTGCCGCTGGCCGCCCGAGCCCGCCCTCGACCTGACCGCCGTCGCCGCCCTTTTCCCTGCCTGCCCTAGACCTATCCATCATAAGCCTCTCGCTCACCTCTGCCCTGCCCTCCTCTCTCTTTAGCTAAGGCAAAAAAATTAGTTTTCATTGATGTTCATTGTTGCTTGGTTAGTTAGGACAAAAAAATTAGCTAGGACAAAAAACTAGCTAGGGCAAAAAAAATAGGTTGGACAAAAAATTAGTAAGGACAAAAAACAGAATTGATGTTTATTGTTATATGATATATGTCGTTGATGTTCATTGTTGCTATATGTTCATTTGCATATTCCACATTTTAGGAATGTAGTATGATATATGTTCATTGTTGTTCATTGTTGCTATATGATATATGATATATGTCATTTGGGATCTGATATATGACATTGGCGTTTTGCCGGAATGTCTGAGTGGCCTATGTTTTGCCGGAATGTTGATTCATTTCTGTTCCGGCAATTTCAGGCGCTCCATATGTCCACTTTTTAGCAAAGGTCATGCCGAAAATTTCTGTGATTTTCGGCATGACTTGTGCTAGAAACTAGGACATATGGAGTGTCCGGGATTTGCCGGAAGGGGAATTAATCAACATTCCGACCAAATATATGTAGGTGCCTTTTTTCTCTTCATTATATCTTTTATTTACAATTGTTGAATAGGAAACATGTCTAATGACGTCGAAGACGGGGGTTCTACTCGCCTTGTAGTAGACCCCACGAGGCAGCAAATGCATATTTCGATTACCTGGACGAACACCAGATGGGGTTGCATCGTGGCGGCAGTGGCACCAACCCTGACACCGACACCAACACTGGCACCGGCACCGACACCACCCTCGAGACCGGCAACGATGCTATCGTAGCCGGTAAAGAACGAAGAAGAAGAGGTCACGAAAACCAAACGAGCTCGGCATCACACAAATTGTGGTCCCGGAGATGCACCCCAAGAATTTAGAGCCAATGGCATCGGAGGAAGCATGCTCGTGCTGGGGCAATCAACTAGGATGCATCCTTAGGGAAACCGTGAACATCAATGATGTTATGTTGAAGAAGATACCACATATGGAGCACATGCTCCTAAAGAAGTTGCACAATAGGTTCCTATTCCCCGGACGGGATGAAAAAACATTTAAAGACCCATGGGACGATGTCGCCATGACAAAGATAAACACCAATGCGATGGTGACGTTCACCAACGACTTGTCCTCCTAGAAAGTTCGGGTGAAAAAAGCGATTGCGAAGAATGAACCGTGGTCCAAGATTCATGCTGATAATCCGTCAACGGAAGAGGACTTTGAAAAATTGAAGGAGAATTGCGGTAAAGAAGAAGTCAAGGCAAGGTCGGAGAAAATGAAGGCGCTCTAGGCCAGGAACACGCCTCCCCACCGCCTCGGAAGCCGTGGTTACGAGGGGAAGAGGCATGTATGGGCCAAGGAGGACGCCGAACATGAAAGTCACGGAATCCCAGACCCCTTGGCGGAGTTCACTGACCCGCTGGAGCATGACTGGATCAGGGCCCGGTACAAGTGGGACAAAGTCAACAAGATCTTTTACACGGACCCGAACACGAGGGAGTTCATGAGACTTCTGGTAATTGTTATATTAACACATTATCATATTAGCTTCCAATCAATTCAACTGCAAGTTTTGTCACATTAGTAAACCATCCATGTCCCTTTTGCAGAAAGAGCAGCACCAAAAGGCAGTCGAAAGTGACGAGTCGTCACAGTCGTCGGTGAGGACCAAGTGGGACACCCCATTCAACCAGGACCTCAACATACTGAAAAAGGTCCCAGTGGACAAGCCGCCATCCTATGGACGTGTGCATGGTGTCGGAGATGGCGCCTCGTGGAAGACGTTCTACAATGAGGAGCCAGAGGAAAGAAGGAAGAGACGGTCGATCGTCACTAAACATACCATCGACGAGAAGATAGCGATTGCGATCAATAAGACCAAAGCTGAGACCAAAGAAGAGTTGCGCGGGGCTGTCAATGCAGCGGTCACTGACGCGGTGGCCAGCTTGATTCCGGCAATTTTCGATTTCATGAAGAACTATCCAAATGCACGACCGGAGGACTTTCCCCTTCCCAGCTTTGTTGGGAGCAATTCGGCGAACACCACAACACCGACACCTGCTCAAGCAACCGCAAAAGGTCCCGCTCCTGTTCATAGCAGCCCGACCTTCGTCTCTTGCATGCTCGGCGGGCCTTCATCGCTGGCTGTGCTCGACGCCCTCACGGTAATTACACGTCATACCCTTTTCACCAGCATGTCTATAGTCTTCCGTTTCAGTTGCCTTTCGGATGTTTGACGTCACAGACATGTCTTCTTCATAGGATGATGATACCCCGTGCACCCTATTGTACGACATCAAGGGCTAGAAGGTGGCCATGGGAAAGGCAACAATCGTGAAGCCGAAGGACCGCATGTTCCACAACCGAGAGATGCCCGATGGTGTCTTCAAGGTTAACTTGGCTAGTGTCTTAGCAGGCTTCGAGGATTTGCCTCCTCCAGTACTAGCCGATGACGACGAGACCCCCTAGAGGATTGGTGCATGCAAGAGCTGGTTCATGCCTTGGCCAAAGTCTCTTCTCCATCTTGAGGCGCCCAGTATCACGCCAACGCCACCTTCTCAATAAGGTATGAACACCACCCCACCTACCACATTACCAGCACCTATCGTGGCGGGTGGTAGCGGACGCGCGAGGGAGAGCCTCCATTAGTGCCAGATCATGTCGCCCCCGCTGTCGAAGAAGCAAATGTTGATGACATGGAGGAGGAGGAGGATGACCCAGACAAGTATTTCAATACCGCCTACGATGATGGAAGGTTGATGGCTCAGGATGACGATGACTCAGGCCATGAGCATGGAGATGATGACTTGATGCTGCCTGATTTGCCGGAGTCGGAACATCCTAAGGTGGAATGCAAAAAGTCTCTCTTCAAGCAATCCTCACAGGAGATGCCTCTAGATGCCGCCTCTACCCAGCAACCCCCCGAGGCCCGTCCAATGTTTAGCCCAACGACACTTGGGGGTGGTTAGGGAAGGTATGTTGGGCTCACTACCGCTGCGACCCAACAAGAAGGCAAGGAGGAGACCGAAAAAGAAAGGCCCTAAAGACGCCAGAGCTGCTTCAAGCAGCCAGCCGCCTCTGAAGCCCCGGTTGGTAGACAGAATACCTGTCGAAGGTAAGAATCATTTCCATGTCGCCGGCGAGCCGTACCTACCCCCCAAAGTGCTAGATAACATACTGAACAATGATCTAAGGAGACTCCATGAAGATGTGCTGGCCAGAGAAAAAAACCTTCTGATAGCGGAAAAACCAGGATAGCCACTTTACGCGGCTCAGGTGCCGGGTGGGAAGTTGTACGTCGACACCTGGCCCGCGAATCAGTTCATCCTGCGATTCGACTACATCTACAACATGTTCCACATGACCAAGTTGGATTTCCAGTTCATCCGCATGTATGCGATGTATCTCAACTACTTCATCAGGATTGAGAACATACGATATATCGGCGTTGCGGACCCGTTCTATATGCACGAGAGCTACTTGGCAGTTTGCAAAGAGCACCGTGACTATGCGAGCAAGTACCTCAGCAGATTCATGATCGCTAATAAGGACAAGGAAGTGATTCTCCTGCCTTATCATCCCACATAAGTCATCCGTGCATATCCTTTCGTAAGTGTCGTTAATCATTCCTATGCAAGCATGGAGGCTAATTAGAGGTGTGTACTTCATTTGCGTAGCGGGGGCGGCGCCGTGCTCATCGTTCTGTACCCGGAATACTCCCATGCTATATACTTGGACTCATCGAAGAACATCAATAAAAAGGATTACACACACGTGATGAGAATTCTCAATAGTGCCCTGTTTACCTTCAGCATGTCTGGTGGATATATAAAGGTGAAAAGGAACAGGAAGGACGTGCTGGTTTTTTGCCATAAGACCGACTTCTGCTGCATCTAGCAACCGCACACCAGTCAGGCTGATGGATTCTACCTCATGCATCACCTGCTCGAGTACAGAAGGGATAGTCAACGCCTTCTCATGTCACCTAGTACCGAAGATGCCGAGATTGTTAGCTGGGCCACAAGCATAGGACAGACACCGGATCATTGACTCCGAGCTGAGTTTTATCACGTACAGTGTGAACTTGCCCAAGTGATGATGAAGCAGGTCCTCGAACCAACAGGGATGTTCTACCATGGGCCAACAATGACACGGGATGATGTCCAAGCACTGCTACTCGCTCAGCGTCTGGACCTTAAGCCTTTCACGAAGCTCGGGTGCTTCATCCCTGACTATGAAGATTGGACTGCCGACTTGGAGGACTGATTGCTCTTGCTAGTTAATTAGTTTGGGTATATACGAGGAACTTCGTCACTTATGTTTACTATAAGTTGCCTGTATTTTGCTAATTATGCCTCTTTGTTTTCTTAAGTACATTATGTTGCATATTATCGTTCAATTGATCAACTGTCGATGCAGGTACATAGATCAGAGATGGCAAAGGACTGGCACATCGTGTTCGTTGGGAGGGTTCCAGGAGTCTACGACAACTGGCCACATGCTCAGGCCCAGGTGTACAGGTACCAGGGTGCTAGCCACAGAGGGTTTGACAGGAGAGCCGAAGCAGAAAGTAGTTACTTGAGGTGGACACTCCAGCATAAGGGAGGGCGGGACCGCCGGTGCCTCAAGTACTACATAGTCGCGCTCTTGGTCATGCTGATCGCTCTTCTCCTCTACATCATGGTTTAGATAGAGATGATGAAAACTTGTGTTTGTGCCATGACCATGCATTTGCACTTATTCGAGACATGACATGATCACTCATGTGTATCGTTATTTTTGAGATGTGATGATATTTGTGTTGAATGATGATGATGGTTTGACGAGAGTACTGTATGTCTATGATATGATGATAATAGTGTATGTTTAGTATGATTTGATGAAACTACTATATAGATCCTATATAAATACATCACAAATACGTAGAGGGTGTAAATATGTGAAGGCAGGAATACTAGAAGTAGCGCTAGAAATCATCTAATAGCAGCGTTGGTTTAGCAGCAACGCTTCATTTGCCCAAGTGCTACAGATAGTTAGCAGTAGCAATGTCCTGACAAGCGCTACTGTTAATAGCACATAGTAGTAGCGCTTTCCAGGCCAGCGCTACTGCTAAAACTTAGCTGTAGCGCGATAGCAGTAGAGCTGGACCCAGTGCTACTAATATGCATATTTCGAGCGCTACTACTAGGGTTTTCCCTAGTAGTGGTTGCTCACTTTACCCACAAGACTTGGGAAACTTCCGTGTCATCCATGACTCGCGGTATATTTCACACCCAAAGTAAGTACCCGAACAATGCCTTTCCCACGATGATACTAAACAAAGAGTCAACTCGATTGGTACATAGCTCTCATGATGTACATCCCACAAGCCTTGCTCCAGATCGTATCATTCATGAAGGGACCAACGGTGTGCCCGGTTCCTGTGAACACAATGCAAGATTGCCAATCCCGGTACGACCCCGTTTCAAGAGTGACCACTTCACTCTCGCCACTAGTAATGCGGGCTCCTGCTAGCACCAACCATAGTAATCAACATAGCCCCATCCCATAAAGGGTATCATGGTCGCACATGTAAGGTTGGGACGATCAACAAATCTTAAACCCTCCATTTTTTAAAACACACACACATCATGTTCCGGTAAACCACTTCTTTCCCAAGTGGTTACCTAGTTCATCATCATCTCCCTCGGGCATTCAGTGGCACCTAACGGGGTTTTCAAAAAAGTCTTGAAAATATTTTCCTTTCCATCACCATGCATATACACATCCCATTTGCGTAGCAACTACTAATCAATACTATCTACACCCACCTGCATAACCCTCAGAAGGAGGTAGGGTCATGCACTATGCAAGTGTCAACGGTAAAGTATCGGTAGCAACCCACCGAAGTGGTCATCACATCATCATGATCAATATATCGAAAATAAAGTGCCATGTGTTATGCTAATGATAAAGATGGTTTCTTCACATGGTCAAAGGGTTGTTTGCTCGGCTCAACAAAGTCTTCGGGGTCTTCGAAGTCTTTGGGTCCAACTCCCTCGTCAACAGCGCAATCTATCGTCGCGATTAATAACAGGAATAATAAGCATCACAATAAAACACAACACAAAGTCTACTTTAAAAATGTTACACTACTCTTATAAATACTACAAACTATTCTAAAAATATTTGTCTAAGGTTTTTAGGTGAATAAGGTTTTTAAAACCATTTTTAATAATGGCTTGAAATGCCAAAAGGTTTTTTTAAAATAAAACAGTACTTAAAAGGTTTTCACAAATTTACACAAATGGCACTATTAAATTATACACATTATTCTAAGATTTTTGGTGGAGAAATATTTGGAAAAGGAATTTTATTTTATCCTGTGGGATTTTTTGGAAAACCCCACAAAAAAGAAAAAAGAAAAATGCTAGTGTGCCTAGGCCAGAACCGACCAGCAGATGGGCCGGCCCAGAGGCCATCCAGCCGAGGCGTGGCGCAGCACGGTTTTTAAACCTGACGGATGGGCCCCAGCCATCAGTGACAGAGAAGGAGGCCAGGGGATGACAAGGGGGTCCCACCTTTCATCACCCTCCTTGAGACAGGGAGGAGCGTAGCTCACCGGCGATGGTGCAGGGCATGATGACAGCGGGCGAGTGCGGGAACGGGACCAGGGTGTTGCCACCTGTTAGGTAGAGGTGGAGGGGAGCACCGGAGAGCAAGGGGTCGCCGGCGACAAGGTAGCCGTGGCGGATAAGCTTCGGGTCAAGCTCGAACTACTTGCCCCGGCCTGCAAAATGAGTGGGGGAGACGTGGAAGAGGGTCAGGGGACCGAGGGATTCGCATTGGAGGACGAAAGAGGGCCAGAGGGGCTCTACACCTGGATATCACTGGAGTCCCGACGTGGCGGAGCTCCTGGTTGCTCTGGCCACAGGGGCTCTAGGAGCTCAAATGGGCATGCGGGGTGGTCTATTGGGATGAGGAGGGAGCGAGAGGAGGGAAGAGATGAGCTCGGGCGCCTTAAATAGGTGGGTCGCGAGTCCACCGAGCTCGTGTGCGCTGGCAAGCTTGAGGCTGAGTCTCGAGGTCATGCGAGGAAGAGAGGGCATGTCTGGGGCATTGCTGGGGCATGTCCACGACCCAGGGAAGGAGAGAGAGAGAGCGGGGGAACGTGCACGCGTGCGAGCCCATGGTTAGCTGAGTTGGGCGGCCGCGGAACGTGTGAGAGGAGATGATGGAGAGAGAAGGAGGAGGGGGCAGACAGGCAGGGAGGGCACGGACACGAGAGGTCCTAGGAGGACAAGCCCCGCATCCCAAGGCGGTCGGGTGGATTGGGATGGGTACGGCTACAGTGCAGGAGCGTACTATAGCACGCTACAGAGCGTGTAAATGGCCGGCATTGCCGTTGCCTGCGCGCTCTGGGGTGCCTGTGGGGACCCCGACTCATAAGTCGTGATCACCGAATGCACGTGTATAATGATCCCAGAGATCAATGCTCACTGAACACACAGAAGCTGAATAACAAGAGTCTTACATCCACATTTAGCGTCTTACACAAATAAAGACCATGAAGGTCTAGACTTGCATAGATAGGGCCACAAAGGTCAAACACTTAAATAGAACAAGCAGCGGAAATCTTGATCGAAAGCGTGAGCCCATGCCATCTGCCTTAAACCTACAGACACTCTGACTGGGAAGCGTCCTAGTTCACATATTCATCACCAACGAACTCTTCAACATACTCCTGTTCTTCCATGCCTGGGCAATTAAATAGCAAGTGGCAAGCCAATGAGTACTTTGAATGTACTTGCAAGCAACCCAAGTTGTGGAACAAGATAATAGTGATGCATGATATAGCACTAAGTAGGTAATTTGCGGAAAGCCAATTTTGAATGCAATAACATGATCAAGTAACTAGGTAAGCATGCATCATCAGTTGACAGATATCCATATGAACAAGTTACATATATCATCATAAGGAGGGGTTGAACATCTCATGTTCATTCATTAAGCTAAGTCATTGGACTTAGTCAATCGTCAAGCTAAGTCATCGGACTTAGTCAACCGTCAAGCTAAGTCATCGGACTTAGCTCAAGTAACCTCTTTGTCACCAACACACACACTCACACCAAGTTTACGAAAACATCCGGACGTAGTTTAAGAAGGACCTCCAACTGTCCATGACCGCAGACACGGCTATTCGAATAGTTTTACACTCTGAAGAGGTTGCACACTTTACCCACAAGACTCGGGGAACTTCCGTGTCATCCACGACTCGCGTACATCACGTACCCGAGGTAAGCACCCGAACAATGCCTTTTCGTTAGCGATACTAAACAAAGAGTCCACTCGATTGGTACCCATCCCTCACGATGTACATCACACGAGCATCACTCCAGATCATAACATCCATGAGGGGACCAACGGTGTGCTCGGTGCCTGTGAAGACAACGCATGATCGTCCATACCGGCACGACCCCGTATCGAGAGTGACCACGCCACTCCCACCACTAGTAATGCGGGCTCCTTGCTAGTACCCACCAAAGTAATCTGCAGAGCCCCATCCCATAAGGGGTACCGTGGTTGCGCATGTAAGGTTGGTACGGTCAGGAGATCTTAAAACTCTCCATTTTCGAAAACGCACACTCACTTGCTCCGGTACACCACTTCTTTCTCAAGTGGTTACCCAACTCATCATCATCTCCCTCAGGCATTAGTGGCACCCGACAGGGTTTTCGAAAAGCCTTTTAATTCATTTCTTTCTTTCCATCACTATGCATAAGTCCCTTCCCACTTGCGTAGCATCACAGTATCCTATCTACACCCGCATAACCCTCATAAGGTGGTAGGGTCATGCATGATGCAAGTGTCAACGGTGAAAGTGCCGGAAGTAACCCACCGAAGTGGTCACTACCCCGCATGATCATGTATAACAAAACTAAAGTGCTATATGACATGCAATGGAAATGGTTTCTTAATATGGTCAAAGGGCTGCTTGCCTAGCTCAACAAAGTCTTTGGGATCTTCAAAGTCTTCAGGTCCAACTCCCTCGTCAATAGAGCAATCTATCATCGCGAATAAAAGCGATAAAAATAAGCATCACACAAAAACAGAGCACACAAGCTAATATTAAAAATGCTACCCTATTCTAATAAATACCAAAAATCATACTAAAAATATTTGTTTGAGATTTTGTTTTGAAAAACATTTTTGAAACTATTTAACAGAGACAAAAGATGCCTAATTTGGGTTTTAAAATAAAACAGTACATAAAAGATTTTCAAAAATTTACACAAAAGGCAGTATTAAATTCTAGGGAATATTCTAAGATCTTAGGTGGAAAAATTATTGTCATATGATTAATTTTCTGGTCTATGGAATTTTTGGAAAATAGGGAGAAAAGAAAAAGGGAAAATGGTATTGTGCCCTCGTGCCAAAAACACCGTAGCCGAGCCGACCCAAAGGGGAGCCGACCCAGGGAGAGGCGCCGCGCGTGACAGGTTTAATTTTAAACCTGCTCGCGGGGCCAATCTGGCAGCGAGAGGGGGAAGGGTGAGGGCATGACAGGTGGGCCCCACCTGTCATCCCTCACCTCGTGACAGGGAGGAGGGGAGGCTCACCGGCGGGGGCTCAGGCCACAACGGCTCAGGCGGAGGGCACCGGCACGCTCAGGGGCTTCCCGCGCATTGGTGGGTGGTCGAGGCGGCCGCTAGGGCTGAGGGAATCGCCGGTGAGGGAGAAACCTGCATGGCGGCAAGGGTTTGGCTCGGGCTCGAGCTCCCAACCACGGGGACGAGGGGGATGGGCATGGGAGAGCGACTGAGGGAAGGAGGGGCGAGAGGAGAGTGGCGGGTGCTCGGGGGAGGGCTTTTAAAGGCAGGCGTCGGTGGACCATGGGCGAGGTGCGTCGGTGAGGTCGAGGCGCTAGCTGGAGGGCACGGGGAAGGGAGAGAGAGAGCCAAGGCATTCGTGTAGTCGGTCTAGGCCAGGCGAGAGAGGAGAGAGGCGAGGGAGCGTGCACGTGTGAGCCTCGTGGTTGGCCGAGCTGGGCGGCGCCGGGCACGCGTGCGGGAGGTCACCGGAGAGAGAAGGAGGGGGGGTCCAACTGGATGGAGTCTTGCGGAGTCGAGGGCATATTAGTGGACAACTCCTCGCGTCTCAAGGCTATCGGGTGGCTCGGGATGGGTGCAGCTATAGTGCGTGCATGCACTGTAGCTTGCTCCAAAGCATGTCTTTGGCATGCCTGCGTGCTTTGGACGCGCTCCTGCATGTCCATTAGCCTTTGGATGATCTGGAGATGCTCTAGGAGCTAGGGGAGGCTAGGAGAAAATAAATGGGGTGGGGAGAGGGTAGAAATGATGCTGCCAATGTGACCCAGGGGTGAAAAATGGGGGTTTTACCCCACCCATTGTTCAGCTGAGGTCACACAGGAATTACTGGAGGTAGCTGGTAACCCTGAGGGGTTGTGGTAAAAAATCCATAGGAAGAGGAATAGCCCAAGGGGTGAAAACAGTGGCGTTACCATTTCACCAGAAGGTGTTTGATGGGTGTTTGGTCAAGATAAGTTTACCTACTTACTGAGATATTCAACAAGGTCAAATTTTAGGGGAAAATGAGATGGATCACCAGGCTTGACCTCAAATGAGCAAAGTTGACAACAGAAACTTTGTGAACCCTAGAAACTAACAGAATCAGGTTTCTATAGATCTAGTTATGCTAATCTATTACCCTTGATGCACCACTTAATGTATCATCATTATTTGGTGATTAGAGCATGTCCACAAAGTTTGGGTTCAAGAGGAGAAACTTCACTATGTAAAGTTGTCCAATTTGAATCTGGACAGGGAGGGTTTTGGGATGGTTAGATGAACCAAATCGACTTGGATTGAGATGAAACTTTGCAAGATCATCACCAATGACAGTGTTGACTTGCTGGAATTTTCCTAGAATTTATTGAGAATATTTCTTATATAAATATTTCAAAAGCTTGATTTGGACAGAAAGGGTTTTGAGGGGTTTTTCCCGTTAATTTAACATGACCACGTGTGAAACTCTTATATATGTAAAATATATGTCCACTGAGTTTCCCTAAATTTTCTCAAATATTTTGAAAGCATTTAAATAATTTTTCCCTATGAAAAACCATTTCTGGCCTTAAGAAAAAGCCTTTAAGTAAAATATTAAAATAATATTTAAAATTAATATTTGGTGGTTTGGGGAAGTCATAAGCATAGTAGGTTTGAAGTAAACCCTTTGGGGAATAAGGACCCACCCAATTTGAGGATTTGAAGTGCAAACCTCATTTTAGGGGGTTTTGAAAACCTAATTTGGATAAATCCTTTTCGGTCAAAATACAATTTGAAAAAAATAGGTTTGGGCACTATTCACATGGCATGATCATTGGGCAAGAAATTTGGGTCAAGGGAGATGAATATGGAGAGGGATAGAATCTAAAAGTGCCATTCACAACAAGCAAGCAAGCAACAATTCAAACAAAAACAAGCACTGAAAAAGTTTTAATTGGCTCAAATTTTCATAAATCCAAGCATTGCAAGGTGATACAAACACAGGGTGTGACAGTTCCCCACCTTGTCCAGTAGCTCCTGGGGGTTGCTTAGATGCTCCTAGGATGCTCTGGAGCTAGGGTGAGGGGAGGGAGAAAGAAAAATGGAGGTGTGGGGGCCTCTGCCATGATGAATCAGATGTGTAAATGGGGTTTTTACCCTACCCATCATTGAGATGAGGCCACACAAGCTTTACTGGAGGTGAAAAACATCATAGAGCAGTTGTGGTAAAAAGTTCAAGTGAAGGAGAACAGAGAAAGGGGGTCAAAACCTGTTTTGGCCAATCATGCAGAAGGTGTTTGATGATGATTAGGGCAAGAAAATGGGCTTTTCTTGCCATAAGATTTGACATAGTCAAATGGTGGTTAGAATTAGGGTCGATCACCAAGTTTGAGCTAGATTGAAGAAAATTCACAATGTAACTTTGTAAACCCCTAGAAATCGACAGAATCAGATTTCTGTAGATCTAGGCATGCATTTCACTTCCCACAAATCCACCACTTGGTGTGGTTTCATTATTTGTGGTTTAACACATGCCCGAAAAGTTTGGGGTCAAGGGAAGAAACTTCACAATGTAAAGTTGCTCAAATTTGGCTCTCGACACGAATGGTTTGGGAATATTTTGGTGAAGAAAATAAAGGGGGATTGAGATGAAACTTTGTAAGAGCATCACAAATAACATATGTGACTTGGTGGAATTTGCCTGGAATTTATTGAGAATTTTTCTTATAGAAATTTATTGAGAATTTGCCTGGACAGAAAGGGTTTTGAGGGGTTTTTCCCATGATTTTGAACATGACCATGTAATGAAACTCATTTATATGAAAAATATATGTCCACTGAGTTTCCCTAAATTTTCTCAAATATTTTTAAATCATTTAAATAATTTTTTTCCTGTAAAAGACCATTTCCAGCGTTAATAAATAGCTTTAAATAAAATAGTAAAATAACCTTTAAAATTAATATTTGGTGGTTTCGGAAGTAATATATATAGTAGGTTTCATGTAATATTTTTGGGAAAAAAGGATCCACCCAATTTGAGGACTTGTAGTGCAAACCTCAACTGAGGGATTTTTGAAAACCTAATTTGAATAAATTCTTTTTGGTAAAATATTTTTTTGACAAAAATAGTTTCGGGCACTATTCACATGACATGATCATTGTGCAAGAGGTTTGGATCAAGGAAGATGAAAATGGAGAGGAGTAGAGCCTAAGAGTGCCAAAAATAATCAACCAAACAATCAAACAAGCAACAATTCAAACAAACATGCACTCAAAAAGTTTTAATTGGTTCCAAATTTTGTAAATCCAAGCATAGCAAAGTGACACAAACAAAGGGTGTGACATAACACAAGCACTTCTGATGAGCAGCAACCTTCTTCACAGTCTCTACAATTAGATGCATCACTCTGAATCTCATATGTTGGTCTATAAGAAGCATCATATTAATGTAGTAGCCTTGGATCATCTTCTCATCTCCTGACTTAGGCATCAAGGTGTGCCTCAAAATGGTGTTCATAGTGCAAAGACCTGCCTAGAGGAAATAGATTTCTCCTAGCTTATGAGACTTTAGGTGTGCAGCAGGGATCTCATTGTACATGTTCTTCATCTGATCATTGCTTGTCTTGGGCTTATTGTACACGCAGGTATCTCCATCTTCCACCTTTGGGACTCCTAAGATGGCAGCCCACTCCTCAATAGTGGACTCATATCGGGCACCTTCAGTCATACATACAATTCTACCATCTTCGTAGAAGTGTGATGTGGAGAAGAATTGCATGATCATCTCATCATTCCAAGCTGTGAACTCCTTGCCAAAAAATCATCTAGGCCAATGCAGTGAAGTTGTCTTGCACATTCGGGAAGTAGTCTTCATTCTCATGGATGTCCCTCCAATCCACATATCTCATGTCATTGACAGCTGGGCTCTTGTCAAGCAAGATGTCTCATAGAAATCTTGCTGCTCCTTGGTATAGAACCTATAGTCAACAACAGTCTTCCTCCTCTATGAGTATGGATCAGCAGCTCTCCAATCCCTCATCCCTTGATCCTTCCTCTTCTTTATGTCCTCAACCTGCAGGTGGCTGGCATTGTGCACTAGAAGGTGTGGCCTCAGCTTCATCAATGCTGACATAGCATCATCATCAATATCTTTGGAGGTACATCCCTTGTTCTTCTCAGAAGTTGGGATGTCTCTGGTAGTTCTCTTGGTCTTGGGAGCTTTGGGCTTCTTGGGTGCATCTGGCTTGCTCTTGGATGGAGCTTGCCTTGGCATAGCATCAGACAACAGTTTCTTGCCTTTGCAATTGGCTCTTCCTCCTCCTCAGCAGCAACAGCCTCTTCTGGTTGCTCAAACATGGAGGTAGCCCTGCCAACAACATGGATAATCCTCTTCCTGGATTTCTTCTCAACAGCCTTCTTGGGCATAGACTTCCTTGGAGGCTCAATAGTCATGGTGCCTCTAGAGCTCTCAGGTGCTCATAGTTTCTGAGGGGGCATACTCCTTGCTGACTATCTTCTTCTTCTTAGAAGATGTAGCCTCACCAGTGGGTTTCCTGACAGTCTTCTCCTGCTTGGACTTGGGAGGCACTTCATCAGGTATGAAGTCCACATCTTCCTCACCCGAAATGAGCTTTCTTCTTGCCCTAGTTGCAGCTCTAGGTAGATCATGTGAGCTAGGCACATCATCAAAAGTGGATGAGCTCTTGCCTGGACTAGCTCGAGAGCTCATGTCAACATTTTGCTCCTGCAAGTTCTGACTATCCTCTGAAGCAAACATCTCTGACCCTATGAATAGAATATAGAAGAGTATAAGGGTAGATTCATCATGAAATGTAGAAGTTTTCAAAGTTTGTACAAAAAATTCTCAAGGTTTTCATTCTGCTAGATGAATATCGGTACAACCGAGGCAATATTCTCGGACCCACCGAGACAGACAACCTACATTCTAGGAACTTGGCACTACTTTCGGTCACACCGAAAACTGGCACTCGGTTCCACCGAGGTGTTCTCAGTTGGTCAGAAAAAGTGAATCGGTGATACCGATTTGTATGCTTCGGTTCCATTGAGATCCAGGTTGCGGACGGCAAACCCTAGAAAATCTTTCGTTTGCTACTCTATGACAATTTTGTGTGGATGGATCAATCTCAAAGAGTGGCTTGTCGACGGAAAAGTCCAAACGCACAAGATCCAGAGAGGGGAGTGCACGAGGGGTCAAAATCGTACCCTAGCTTGGTGACGACATCGCTGCGGCGGCGACAAAGGTGAAGATTCCGTCGACGGCGTGGAATTCCAACGGAGGAGGCGCTCGGGAAGATGAGGGTGATGACCAGGGGCCTCTGTTCAGCTACTTAGGGTTTTGAGGGTATGAAGTTTGAGAGAAAAATTTCAAAAGTCGGGTCCACCTCTATATAAACCTGTGGCTGTCGGTAACAACGATTCTAACTTTGTCGGTGTCACCAAGTTCCTCAATTGTCTGTTGATAGGGAAACCACATCAACCCTAGGCATTTGGTGAGACCGATATTATTGGATTGGTTCCACCGAGATGCACTTGGGAGGTTTTAATGGTCAGTCATTTGTCGATACAGAACTCCGAGTGCTCCTCACACACAGATCAAAAAGTACTTGTTCAAATTTTGTGATGCAGCATGAATAGAAATTGAAACAAGAAAGCATAGATAGCTAGATAAGGGTCCTAGGCATTCTTGTCCATCCAATTGGCAAAAGATAAATCAAAAACAAATAGAAAATATTGGATGTCCTCGAATGGATAAAGAAATGCAGACCAACATGCTCACACAATAAGATGTTAAATGATATCATGGCAAACATGCAAATACATACTAACATCTATTAAGCACTTTGGCAATGACGTAGTCATCTATATATGAGTATATTGAGTTGGGAGCCAAGTAAGAATACTTGATCATAGGTCATACTCATTGTTTAAGCACGAGTGGGGTTACCACTTTTACATAAACCATTTAATGTTGTCACATACTATGAGATGCTTTGACTCAAGTCTTAGAGTAAAGCTCCCCCTTGATGTGACATCCCCCTTTGAGAGGGATAAACTAACCTTGGGTTTTGTCGATGAAGACTTCATGTAGGTGAAGTAGTGGTGGATGCTCAATGTTGATGAAGATCACCATGAGTTGGGAGTATCCTTGTTGTTTCTTACTCTTCTCACCTACATGGGTTAGTCCCAACACGCAAGAGACAAATACAAGGATATCTATGGACATGGAGTGCAAAGCATACGTAATGATGTCCATGGATTTGTTGATTACCTTGTCCCTTTCTTAGCTTTGAGGGAATGTGTGGCTCCTTTAACTATTGCATAATGTTGATGTTGATTGCAGCTAGTTCTTGCCAATAATGAATGTGAGTGAACTTCATTGGCGGAGTCGCCTCTCAAGAACTTATCTAGTTCTTCTTCTTGGGGACCCACATCAAGTTGATAGGGATCCTTGGTGTTGAAGTGGAACTTGTAGAAGTTGAGCTTTTAGTAGCCTTGGGAACCCACTTCACCAAAGCTCGGGATTCATCTTCATATGAGTCAACGTCCTCTTGAAGCTTGTTTTTGCCCTTGAGCTTGGGGTCTTGTGGTGGAAGGTCATCTTGAGCTTTTGTTGCCTTGGGAGAGTATTTTCATACTTATCCTTTTGAGGAACAAACTTGGGCTTGGGGTATTGACATTCTTCCCATTCAACTCCATTAGCGTTGATGTAGCCAATGCCATGGTTCTTTCGGTATCCTCCGTGCTTGCGAACAATTTCCTCAAGTTGCGAACACCCGGCAAGACTCTTGTGGATACCTTTCTCTATAATCCCTTTCAAAAGTTCATTTTCTTTCTCAAGTGTAACTTGGCTAAGAGTAGTGTCAGCGGGATCAATAGAGATACTAGAAGCAATATCGTTGGATTTACCATTTTTATTGCTACTGGTTTAAGAACCTTTCTTGCCTTTATTACTAGCTTGCTTAGCCATAACTTGTGGAATGAATGTATACAAGAGAAGTCATTTGGCTTGATAAGAAGAAATCTTCTTTCGAAGATTGTTATTGATGGCTTTAAGGAACTCATGCTCTTGCTCTAAATTGAGCTTCTCAAAGTGGAGCTTCTCATGTGTCCTTTCAATCTATCTATGATCTTGTAGAGTAGACTCATGAGCTAACTTAAGAGTGTTTAGTTCTTGAGTTAGCCGTTCCATTTCCAAATTTTTATCGCATGACTTATCTTGACTAGAGTGATTACTAGCAAGTTCTTCTTGACTAACATTACTAGTTTTGTCAAATATCAAGTCATCATCTAGTAACAAGTCATCCTCATCACTATTGAAATCAAGATACTCCGAGGGTGATACCTTGGGGCCTTTAGCCATGAAGCAACATCCACTCCCTTAATTTGGTGAATCAAGTATGTCATAGGAGTCGGTTGTCACTAGTGCAAGTCCGGCAACACCTTCATCTTAACTATAGTCAAAGTTGGAATGATAGCTTCTCTCAGAGTGGTTGTCGGAATCGGAGCCAAAAACCCATTCACCAACATGAGCTTGATGTCTTCTTATTGAGTAGCTCTTGGTGTACTTGTCCTTCTTCTTCGAGTCCCTACTTCTCCTTGAGGGTATTCGTTCATAACGATCATCTCTACTCCTCTCTCTTTGAGGTGACTCATCTCTTGAGCTTCGTCTTCTTGGTGACTCTTCTTTCCTTTTCTAAGGAGTTGTGCACTCATTGGAGTAGTGTCCGGGCTTCCCACAATTCTAGCAGTTATAGTCACGACTTAACGAACACTTCTCTTCATATATTGAGTTGGAACTTTGATCTTTGCCTGTATTCTTGCAGAACTTGTTGAATTTCTTGACCATGAGGCTTATCTCTTCATTTGTGACAAGGTTGTCGCTTGAAGTTGCGGGAATATCACTTATGGCTTTGTACGCACCGCTAGACTTTTTGTGAAGCTCTTCCTTATCCTCGAGTGTCACCTCATGAGCAACAATCCTTCCAATCACTTCCGTAGGCTTGAGATCTTTGTATTTGGGCATCATTTGGCTCAGTGTGCATACGGTGTCATATCTATCATCCAAAGCTCGAAGTATCTTCTTGATGATGAATTTGTCAGTCATTTCTTTGCTTCCTAAGCAAGCAATCTCATTGGTGATGAGAGCTAGCCTAGAGTACATCTCTGTGACTCCTTCACCATCCGTCATCTTGAACTTGTCACGCTGACTTTGAAGAACATCCAACTTGGATTCTCTCAGAGATTCGGTACCTTCATACATGTCAACCAAAGTATCCCAAATCTCTTTTGCATTCTCAAGACAGCTGATTTTTTTGAATTCTTCGGGGCATAGGCAGTTGGAGAATTTCACATGCTTGAGCATTGTATTTCAACATCTTCAATTCATCTGTAGTCGCTTTAGGATCCATTTCCCTTCCATCCGCAAAGAATCCACCTTGCAATCCAACACGAACAACAGCCCGAACGACGGGGTTATGACCAAGGATATGCATTTTCATTTTTTGCTTGCAACTAGCAAAATTAGTGCCATCAAAGTACAAACCTCTACAGTGATAATTTCCCTCACTAGATGCCATACTCTCCTAGGTTGTGAAACCAATGCAATGGAGACCAAAGCTCTGATACCACTTGTAGGATTGAAAGTAGGTCTAGTGGGGGTGATTAGACTACTTGACTGAATAAAAATTTGACCTTTTCCCAATTTTAAGTGTTGGCAAATTTTAGCAATTGTAGCAAGTCAAGCACACCCTACACATGCATGTCTACGAGTATAGCAGCGGAAAATAAAGACAAGCATGAGTAGTAAAGGAAGGGTAGGAAGATCAAACGCAATTTGGAGACACGAAGATTTTTCCCATGGTTCCGATAGGTGGTGCTTTCATACGTCCACGTTTATGGAGTCTTCAACCCACGGAGGATAACGGTCGCAAGAGTCCACGGAGTGTTCCACGAAGAAGCAACCTTGACTATACCATGATGGCCTACATCCACGGAGGACTAGCCTAACTCGGGGTAGATCTTCACGAAGTAGGCAATCTCCTTGCCCTTACAAACTTCTTGGTTCATTCCACAACACGAAGTAGGAGGCTCCCAAGCGACACCTAACCAATCTTGGAGGCACCACTCTGCAAAAGGTAATAGGCTCGATAATGTCGATGAACTCCTTGCTCGTGTACTTCAAGATGATGGACTCCTCAACACTCAATCACTCTCTCACAGCTTTGGCTTTGGTGGAAGAGATTGATTAGGTGGAAAGCAACTTGGGGAGGCCAGAGATCAAGATTCATATGGTTGGAATTGAATGGCATGATCTCAACACATGAGTAGGTTGATCTCTCTCAGAAAATCTGATAGGATAGTTGGGGATATGTTCTGAGTGCTTCTCTTGCGAGTGAGTGGTGGTGGAGGCATCTCCAAAAGTCCAACTGTTACACCTTACCTGACCAACTCGGTGACACCTATGTTTTAATCTTGGTGGTACTGAGTCGCTCCAAAGGTCGGAACTTTTGAATCTCGGTAAGACCGATATATATTTCTCGATGGTACCGATCCGATGCGGAACAGTCAGAATCTTCATCTCGATGACACCAATCCAAAAACTCGGAAATTCTGATTTTATGAATCGAGACAACCTAAAGTTGGCAGCCTGAACTCGATGGCACCGATGTGGGATCGGTTGCACCAATGTGCTAGGGATTGGCATGGGTCTGTCTGAGTATAGGAATCGGTGGGACCGAGTGGGAATGTTGGTTTTGTGGAAGAGTTGTGGGTGTTTTTTGTTGACTATCACTTGTGCATGTTTGAGCACTTGTTCACCAACACTACCTTACCCCCCCCCTTTTAATAGTATTGGCTTTTCCTATGGACTCAAAGTGATTTCTCACAAAGTATAATGTAGATTCCTCTTCCTTGAAGCTTTGCAAATCCAATTCTTTGCATCTTGGGGTTTCTCCACAATCCTTTTGCCATCCCTATCATTGAACTTTTCCTGAAATATACTTAGTGGAAACATTAGTTCAATGACATATATGTTGTTATTAATTAACAAAACCACCAAGGGAGCAAATGTGCTTTCAAAACCTTTGGGAGATTCCTTGGGAACCCACGTATGTCCTTATCTTCTTTGCATGAAAGAGGAAACTGTCCTCTTCCTATGCCCCCTGGCCGTCAGAACCCATGTCATCCCGGCCTCGGGAGGCAGGGCACTTGCATAGGAATCTCCGCTCCTTGGGAGGCAGCCTAGGGGGATGCCACTCTCCGGAGGTCTTGATGTTGTTCTCCTCGCGAGGTGGGGGCTCTCGCAAGGTTATGGACTTGAGGGACTTGTCGCTGGGCTGTATCGGGCCGTCATGGTGGGCCACGCACTAGGCCGCAAGTAGGCAGGTCTGGGTACCCCCGGTTCTAGAACGTCGATAGTAGCCCCCGGGCCCAAGGCGTGCGGACCCTGGCTTCGAGACAAAGGCGAGGAGCGAAGGATGAAGCACCGCGGCCCCCTAGACGCCTGGGGCCCGGTGCGAGGCACCCGGTGGGTCGCTAGACTCCTCCTTCTCCATGAGGTCTCGGGAACCGCCCCGAGTCGGGTCGATTCATAGCCTGCACACTGCATTGGTCATCATTGCTTCTGCTCGATTGTTGTCGCCTCCCTGCCAATCCGTCACCTCGGTCCCACACTAATGTGACCTGCCAGGGGAACCGAGGCGACGTGAGACAGAGCCGCCCACGAGCTGAGTATGACACGTGGCACCTGAGGGGCTCACGTCGCCTCCGCTCCCCATGACGCCTCGGGGACTTCAGTTGTGCCTATAAAGCTGACCCACCCGGGGGGACAATTCCATCCTTGCTTGCCTTCTTGTGTGCCTCTTTCCATAGCTGCCCATCCACTTCATGGGAAAACCGCCTTCTTCTCCCCTTCCTTCCTTCGATGGAGTCTAGGGGGAGCGCTGCCTGCGTCGGACCATGAGTGGGGTCCTCTACACCGTGACCGCCTCCGGGGAGCGGTGGAGGCCAAGCTTCCAAGCCGGTGCAGCTGTGTCGGTGTTGGGCCGCCACCGACGAGTAAGTGCACGGATGATTTTTTTTTTCTTCTTGCGCATTACGTCTGTCTTTACGAGTCTGATGGACAATCTTCCTCAGGGCGCCCACTCCCAAACAACTCATGCTTGATGCGCTCTAGGGCGAAGTGTACGCCCTCGGGACCCAGTTGCTAGACGCCAAGGCCGTGCTGCGGGGCGAGAAGGATGCCAAGGCAGAGCTAGCATATCTCTAGGCCCAGGTAGAGGAGGCCGCAAACGCCGTCCAGGCGGCCAAGGATGACGCGGCGCACACAAAGATGATGGAGGCGCAGTGCGCCAAGAAGTATCTGGACATCGCCGACCATGCAGACAACGCACTTTGCCAATTCGTCAGGGAGGCCCCGCATTGTCGTGTGCGCATGGTGAAGGAGGCTATCTCACCTTCTTCTAGAAGATGGTGGAGGCTCTTGAGTCTGGCGTCTCCCAGGTGGATGAGGAGGCAAAGTCCAGCGCGTGCGATCTCTTGGACAACTGAGTGACGCACGTCTTCTCCAACCTACGCTGCCATGCGACTGCATTTGACTTGTCCTGCATGATGGATCCGGTACCTAAGGCATTCCGGAGTCCCCTCAGGTATGAGGTGCATGAGCACGTGGAGTCCTTGATCAAGCGGATCACCCCGGAGACGTCGTGCGAGGGTGGCGGTAGATCCGTCGACAAGTCCTCCAGGAGTTAAGATGGAGACATCACTTCTTCCACCTAACCTTCTTCTCTTTTATCCCTGTTGCACTATGAACCATTTGGCCCCTGTATGATTCCTTCCTTTTGTGTAATAGTAGTAGTTCGTCGCACCTTGAATATCCTTGTTTCCTTCCCATGATTCTTGATTTTCTTTGCACGCCTCCTCCGGAAAATGACTTCTGAGGTTCTTGCTTCCACAGCGCGGCGGAGGCCTTAGGGCGGCAGCCCCCGTCTGCCTCCTCGCGCCCATGCTTTCTTTGCTGGGCTGCTGCTGCACCCCGAGCTCTCCTAAGGGGGGTGGCGTCTGGGGACGCCCGTAGCTTGTCAGCGCCTACTGCTCACTTGACCCTCCTGAGGTTGGTGCCCTCGTGACGGTCTTGTTTGTGAAGTTGAGGCCACACCATCAGTGGGCTCTTGGGGGAGGCACCGTGGGAGCCCAGCGCCCCCCTTTCGTGTTGCTTCTCCTCACTGTAGCATCTGAGCCGGTCCCGCGAGCGTGGTGAGTGGGAGGGCGTCCTTTAGACTCAAGAGTTGAGGTCGCGTGAGCTCCTAAGGAGCGATGCTTGGGTGTATGCCTTGGGTATACGGGCGACCCACGCCGGGGGGAGTGTTGCTCATGAGGCCTGCTTCGTGGGGCCTCTGAACGAAGATCTTGCAAGGAAGCCATCATGTTTCAATGTTCTGCGCACGCCTGCTTGCATTTGGGCGTCCCCGCATGCATCCGGGCGTTACGCGAGGAGGGCCGGCCTCAAGGACCTAGAGGGGCGATGTGTGAGAAATATGCCCACGAGTCAGAGCTCGGTCTCTGAACTTTCAGTGCTATCGGGACGGACCCGAGCACTGATTCCATGCTTCGATTGGGGGTGCGACCACCTTACGCATTCTTTCTTCTCCCCAGCACAGAGCATAGGGTCCTCCATTGGGCATGGGCGGTTGATGAGGACATGACTACCTTGGATATGAACAAACATATTGCATACGTGCATATTTTTGAGGTGATTTCTTATAAGATTTATGCAATAATTTATTTATGTTATTCGGAACGAAAATACTTCACCTATTTTTTTATGCCTAAATGCAGAATGGTCGAACACTTGTATGAACCACGTGTGATGACAAAAGAAGAGGAAATGGTTTGGTGCTATTTAAGAGGTCCTCTAATGTCAAAGGAAACAATTAGGTGTTGTTCAAGAACTTCTCTCGCATCACTTTTAGCCCAAGAGAAGATAGAGTCCAAGTTTCTCATGTTCTGGACTCAGATTCGGACTGCACAGACACACCTGTCTCAAAACGCCAAGAACTTTTTCATATGGACTCGGAATTGGGTGATTCTTTTCTTGGTGGAAAATAGATTTCATATGCGTTCCAGACCAATTGGAATCACCTTAAAAGTAGTCTAGAGAGCGTAGATATCTATGAAACAATCTGACGTTGTAGCAGAATCCGAGTCAAACTACAAGTCCAAAGGTGTTGCATCACCTCCACTTGGGCCCATGGGCCTTGTATGACCTAGGGTTGGTTTTAGGGTGTCTTGGGACGTCCTCCCACCACCTTGGCCATCATTCCTTGCTCCTATATAAGTAGAGCAATCTAGTAGCTTTTTTGTTGGATTTTGTTTAGTTAAAAGTTAGCCATTGCTACTTCGTGTATTTCGTTTGTGTCCAACAACCAGACCAATACCGCTTTCGGAACCCTATCATTATCAATACTTCATCTATATTTGCAATATTCAGATTGCAATATCATATTCTTGCTTGTTCTTCGATTGCTTGCAGGAAAAGACCTTAAGGATCAGGTTGATCGTGCTCTGACGTGGTCAATAACATTTTGGAGATTGGTTTAGAGATTGCTAAGGTGCAACATCGTGCATGTTTGTAGTCGGATCGTCAAATTTGTCTCCACCAAATCGATAGTTATCATCTCATCGAAAGATCGGGACCCTCGCCTCTATCAAGTGGTATCGATTTTCAGGTTGCTCGGTGAGAACTTCCAGTTATTCCTATATTAGATTTATTTTTCTTACCTATTGCCGAAGAAAAATCCACAAAAAAAGTTAGATCTATTCATCTTTGTCCAAGCCAGTCTGAGCCTTTGCAATTTTGTTTTCAGTGCTTGCATAGTTGAATTATCGGTTGCATTGTCATGTCGACTTGCTGGTCTTAGCATCAGGTCACTTAGAGTTTCAAGTTCTGTCCACAGATTGTCACGCCGCCGCCACACCATCTTCATCGCTGCTGCCATATACCACCACCACGCAGCCATCATCCCTTCCGTTGTTGCCCACCACCATCCATCATTTTACACCGCCTATTTTGGTCATTGTCATTATCACACTTGAGGTTGTTCACATCTACGTTTGATCCAATCTGCATCTTATCTGATTTGTTGGATAGAAGAAAAAGAGTGAGAGAAAAAAGTGAGAGAGAAAAAAAGTGTGTGAGAGCGAGAGAAAATAAGAAAAAAAGTTGGTGAAAAATAGAGAGAAGAGAAAAAAACAAATTTCAGATCTACCTAGACTCAATCTCGTATGTGAATTCGGATTGAAATCTGTTTTGCGCAGTGTTCAATAAAACAAGCGTATCTTCCTCATACGAACTCGGAATTGAGTGATTCTTTTTTGCATACGAAAGCTTGAGTCAGTAGCATTCTTGAGAAAAGTATCAGAAATTTCACATAATACTTTCTATAGGAAAGCTGTAGAGAGAGTTTTATATATCTTGCTTGTCGGTCATTTATCATCATTGTCTTTACTGCCATTGTGATCTTCACTTATATCTTGCTGCCGAGAGCTAATTCATATCATCCCTTGCTGCTATTTGTCCTACGCCGTGACACCATTAGTGTTCTAGGCTCGCGTCTCTAGTACGGTCTATCCTAGGACCAGCACAGTACCGTCGTTGAGCGTTTATTCAATATTGCATCTCTGAATTGATTATTGCTAAGCTTTTGCTACCATATATTAAGCCTTCCAAGCTCCACATATTTTTACACCGTGTATACATACGTTCACCTAGTAATCGCTTTACCCAATCTTCGGAGATATTGACACCGTCGGTTGCCGGTTGCCACCTGCTACATGGTAAAAATTTGTAAGACATTGATATTTGCTTTACTGTGAGTGTTTTACCACCACATCACAGTAGTTCATAGGAACAATATTCTTGAATTTTGTTTCTTCTTTCTACTAATCATGACAGGATCCAGAGTTGTCAGTTTGTGGGCTACGTCGATCGTGGGAGACGTGCCACCACCTAAGCAAATGCCACAACCATCACGGGAAGTGCAAAGACATCCCAATACACACGATCCGGTTAATGTTTCTATACCAGCATTTAATGGTTGTTTTAGACCTACTTTATATATTGAATGGGAGTTTGAAATAAATGATATAATTGCTGCCCATCATTTTGCTGAACGTAAGAAAGTTAAGGTCACAGTTGGTTCTTTCATTGGTTATGCTTTAGTTTGGTGGAGTGAATATTGTCGGTTACACCATGATATTATACCTACTACTTGGGATGATTTGAAACTTGCCATGAGACACACATTCGTTCCTGCTTATTATACTCGTGACAAGCTTAAAAAGTTACAATATTTAAAACAAGGTAGTGATACCTTAACGAAATATTATGATGATTTACAAATGACCTTGTTGCATTCCTGATTAGAAGAAAGTGAAGAAGATTTTATGGATAGATTTTGGGGAGGATTAAACCGTGATATTCAGGAGATACTAATTCATGAAAAGTGTTATTCTATGGATCATTTGTTTCATCTTGCTTGCAAAGTTGAACAAGAAATAAAAAACGTGTTGCCCACAAGAAGAACGATGGCAAGGTGCATCTTTCAAGAGTTGATATGGTTGTTCCTTCAACTAGTACGCGTACTATGACAACCACATCAATTGTTGCGAGAGCTGCATCACCTTCACCATGTGACACCTCACCATCGAGAGTGCCTACATCATCTGAGTTGATCATCAGAGGTAATGACAAAGGTATTGATCTTTCACCTCCACATGAGTATGATGAATGCATTGTCAATTCCAGTGTACCCTGTGATGAGCTACCCATTATTTTGATCACACCACCTATTTTGGAGGACTATGTTCATGAATTGACTTTGCCATGTGATCAAATAACTACAATATCAACAATTTTGGGTGAACCCATTGAATTAACTGTTGATCAGAAAGAACCATGTGAATCGGGAAATAAATCAAATTTGGATCAATTATGTTTGAAAATAATTTTGCCACTGTTTAATCGTTTTGATATGACCTCCAATTTTGGTGATGATTGTGTGTCAAATGACATGTTGCACGTTTGCTTATTTAAGCATGTTGTAGCATGTAAATTTGGAATAATTCAAGTTCATTTACCAATATTGGGATGGTTTAATAACAAACATGGTCAATCTTTTGATCTGAATAAGGACTTCACTTATATGTGCAAACTAAGTTGCAATATTTTCATGCCTTCTACTTCTTATGATAATATTTTGGCTTTATATTTCATGTCATTTGAAGTGTGCTCTTGTATAAATGTGTCACATGTACTACAACTGAGATCAATAAAAATAGATGACATATACATATACAACACGTACACCTTGTCTCTTTGGTTAGCCACATTTCAGACTAAGCAACGTCGAGGGCGGCTTTGTTTTTAAGAAGGGAAGGATGATGAGGACATGACTACCTTGGATACGACCAAATATATTGCATACGTGCATATTTGTGAGGTGATTTCTTATAAGAATTATGCAATAATTTATTTATCTTATCCAAACAAAAATACTTCACCTATTTTTATTTTATGCCTAAATGCAGAATGGTTGAACACTTGTATGAACCACGTATGGTGACAAATGAAGAGGAAATGGTTGGGTGCTATTCAAGAGGTCCTCTAATGTCAAAGGAAACAGCTAGGTGTTGTTCAAGAAGTTCTCTCATGTCACTTTTAGCCCAAGAGAAGATAGATTCCAAGTCTCTCACGTTTTGGACTCACATTCAGACTGCACAGACACATCTATCTCAAAACGCAAAGAACTTTTTCATACGGACTTGGAATTGGGTGATTCTTTTTTTGGTGGAAACTAAATTTCAGATGCGTTCCAACCAAATTGGAATTACGTTAAAAGTATCCCGGAGCACGGAGATATCTATGAAACAATCTGATGTTGTAGCAAAATCTCCTTGGCTGCCACCCCTTGCTCCTATATAAGTAGATCAATCTAGTAGCTTTTCCGTTGGGTTTTGTTTAGTTAAAAGTTAGCCATTGCAACTGCGTGTACTTCGTTTGTGTCCAATGACCAGACCAAGACCGCTTTCGGAACCCCACCATTATCAATACTTCATCTATATTTGCAATATTCAGATTGCAATATCATATTCTTGCTTGTTCTTCGATTGCTTGTAGGAAAAGACCTTCGTGGTAAGGTTGATCATGCTCTGACGTGGTCACTAACCTCTTGGAGATTGGTTTAGTGATTGCTAAGGCGCAACGTCGTGCATGTTTGTATTCGGATTGTCAAAGTCGTCTCCACCAAATCGATAGTTATCATCTCACCGAAAGATCAGGACCCTCGCCTCTATCAGCGGGAGCCCTTCCCTCTGCGGCCACGACGTGGCTCGTCGTGGGATTCCACTTGGGGAGGTCCGGAGTGTGTACATCTCCTAACTCATTATTACGTGAGAGTGTCACGGCGGCAATAATTGGGTGGACACCCCACGCGCAAGGCTTGGGAGTTCCCAACCCGGCCTTCAGATGTTTCTGCATATCCCAGCGCGGGAGCAGCCTGCATATGAACGCCTTTGCACACCATGTGGACACAAAGGTGTTATTGCATTCCCTTATGGTCCAAACATGGATGCCGTGTCGTGCCTCGCATGTCCATAAGGGCACGTCTACGGGGAGCCATTGTTCACCAGTTGCGTGTTCAACGGCATTGTGTCCCTACGGCCCAAACATTAGCCTCGTATCGCGCCCCGCACGTCCGTATGGGCACGTCTGCATGGGGCGTGTTGATACATCTCCATCGTATCTATAATTTTTGATTGTTTCATGCCAATATTCTACAACTTTATTATACTTTTGGCACTTTTTATACTATTTTTGGGACTAACATATTGATTCAGTGCCCAGTGCCAGTTCCTGTTTGTTACATATTTTTTGTGTCTGGATATTTAAGAAACGGTGAAAGGTCAGAATCTGGGAGCGCAGAAACAGAAGGAAACAGAGAGAGAGATCCAATCTCGGAGGGGATCTCAGCCCTCCACCGCCATGGAGGCCAAGGACTAGAGGGTAAACCCTCCTCCCATCCAGGGGAGGGGGCAAGGAAGAAGAAGAAGGAGTGGGGCTCTCTCCCCCTCTCTCCTGGTGGCGCCGGAATGCTGTCGGGGCCATCATTGTGACGGCGTTCTACTCCAATGACTTTTTCATATTCACCAACACCTCCATCACCTTCCCCCATCTATCTACAGCGGTCCACTCAATCGCAACCCGTCGTACCCTCTACTTGAACATGGTGCTTTATGCTTCATATTATTATCAATGATGTGTTGCCATCCAATGATGTCTGAGTAGATTTTTGTTGTCCTATGAGTTGATTGATGATCATGATTGGTTTGAGTTGCATGTTTTATTATTGATGTTGTCCGATGGTGCTTTCCATGTAGCGCAAGCGTGAGGGATCCTCACTATAGGGTGTTGCAATGTGTTCATGATTCGCCAATGGTGGGTTGATTGAGTGACAGAACCATAAACCCGAGTAGGTGGGTTGTTGCATATGGGAGTAAAGAGCATTTGATACCTTATAATGTTGTGGTTGGGTTTTACCTTAATGATCTTTAGTAGTTGCGGATGCTTTCTAGAGTTCCAATCATAAGTGCATATGATCCAATTAGAGAAAGTATGTTAGCTTATGCATCTCCCTCATATAAAATTGCAATAATGATGACCGGTCTAGTTATCGATTGCCTAGGGACAATTCTGCAACTCCTACCACCACTTTTCCACACTCGTTAAACTAACTTAATTGATACTTTATCTTAGCAGCCCCTAGATTTTATTTACATGCTCTTTATTATCTTGCAAACCTATGTTATCACACCTACAAAGTACTTCTAGTTTCATACTTGTTCTAGGTAAAGTGAACGTTAAGCGTGCGTAGAGTTGTATCGATGGTTGATAGAACTTGAAGGATTATTTGTTCTACCTTTAGCTTCTCGTTGGGTTAGACACTCTTACTTATCAAGAAAGGCTACAATTGATCTCCTACACTTGTGGGTTATCAAGACCTTTTCTGGCACCGTTGCCGGGGAGCAATAGCGTGGGGTGAATATTCTCGTGTGTGCATGTTTGCTTTATCACTAATTTGATTTTATTAGCTGTTCTAACTTGTTTACTTTCTTTATATATGGGTAGGAAATGCAGAATACCAAAAAAATAGTTGTACTTGTTGCTCGAAAGTTGAGGAACCACTTGTTTTCCATACCACCAAAGAGTATTACTTCGGTCATCTTCGATCCACTTGTGCTCATGCTAAAAACCTAACTAGCTTAGTTGAGGGAAAATCATTAAATGAGCATGCTCATTATGTGCGACAATGCATATCTCAAAAATGGAAACTCTTGTGGCATCAAATTAATACTTTGTGTTGCTATGCTTGGAATCTATGTGAAATCAATGATTTTACTTGTTGTTCTAAATAATCTAAAAAACACCTTCCCAACCGATGCATGTTTAATGATAATGAAATATTATCCTCTTATGCCAAGGAGGCCTATTGCTATAATGATGTTAAACAAATTTAAGAATTTGTTGCTTTTAAGGGTACCTATGAAATTGCTTCTTTCATTGAAAAATATGATGCTACTCTTTACAATTCTGAAAATTTTGCCATACTTAAATATTGCTATGAAAACTATGCTTCTAATGCTTATGTTAAAGAGTTTATTGAAAGAATGATTGCTGCCTTGGAAGAGACTAATATTTTGCAGGAATCTATGGAAGAGGAAGTTGCTGAAATTGTAAGCTCATTAGATGAAAAAGATGAGGAGGAGAACGGAGAACAAAAGGAGGAAGTGAGGATTAGCTACCCATGCCCACCTTCTAATGAGAGTAACTCTTCAACTCATCCATTGTTTAATTTCCCTTCATGCTTACCGAAGGATGAATGCTATGTTGATTTCTATGATCCCTTGAATTATTTTGAAATATCCTTTTTGATGAACTTGATGCTTGCTATTCTTTTGGCCATGATGCCAATATGAAGTATGCTTATGAAGATGAACTTTCTATAGTTCCTTATATTAAACATGAAATTGTTGCTATTGCACCCACACAAGATAGTCCTATTATCTTTTTGAATTCTCCAAACTACACGATACGGAGAAGTTTTAACTTATTAAGGATTATTTGATGGGTTGTGTTTTCCTATTTAACTATATCGAAGAAGTTTTCACTTATTAAGGAAAACGCAACCCATCAATATAATCCTTAATAAGTGAAAACTTCTCCGATATAGTGTAGTTTGGAGAATTCAAGAAGATAATAGGACTACATCTTCAATAAATATAATGAAGATAACATGCATGTGCTTGCTGCTCCTAATTGCAATTATTATGAGATAGGAGCTACATCTTCACCTCTCTATGTTCCCAATGCGATAAAATTGCAAGAAACCGTTTATACTATGTATTGGCCTTTAATTTGTGTGCATGAATTGTTCTTTTATGACATGTCGATGCATAGGAAGAGAGTTAGACTTTGTTATTGCATGAATCATATCACTTTGTGCTCACTACTAAATTAAAAATCACTGTTAATTAAAATTGGCTTTGATATACCTTGGGATCCAGGTGGATCCAATACTTGAGCACTTAATGGCTTTAAAGAAAGCGCTGCCAGGGAGACAACTCAGAAGTTTTGGAGAGTAATTTTATTCTGTTGTGTACTTTTATATAGTTTAAAAACAAAAAAATAAAGTGGGGAACTTAAAACCTTTTCGAAAAGAAAAGTGAAAGTGAGAAAGACAAGCAACATTGAAGTGGGGGTTAGCCTTGAACTTTGTTCGTGCCCATGGAAACTTTGTGAATCTTGATTATAGAAAGTTTTCAACAAAAATAATTATCCCCTTGTACAAATCCATTGTATTATAAAAATAATGTGCCAAGATTTGCCTTTAGGATGATTAGATTGCTTGTTTAGTGTGTGTAGTGCAAAAACAGAAACTTTGGTTGTAGTGTGTGAAATTACATTTTTTACCGGAATGTCAAAAGCTTGTGAAATTTGTACATAGTACTGTTATGCAATTATTTTATATTGTAATAATTTTAAGAATTTTTAGAATTACACAAGTATGGTCAATATTCAGGTTACTACAGACTGCCCTGTTTTTGACAGATTCTGTTTTTGATGCATTGTTTTGCTCGTGATGAAACTATCAATTGTATCAGTGGTATAAGCCATGTAAAAGTTATATTGAAGTAGATACAATGCAAAAAATGTTGGCAACACTACTTAAAGTGTTAATTTGCTTTATTATACTAAAGGATCTCACGAGGGTTTTGTTGAGTTTTCTGTGATTGAAGTTTTCAAGTTTTGGGTGAGATCACGATGGATGAAGGAATAAGGAGTGGAAAGAGACTAAGCTAGGGGATGCCCGAGGCACCCCAACGTAGTATTCAAGGACTCCCAAGAAACTAAGATTGGGGATGCCCCAGAAGGCATCCCCTCTTTCTTCTAACAACCATTGGTAATTTTACTTGGAGCTATATTTTTATTCGTCACATGATATGCGTAAATCTTGGAGCGTTGTGTGCTTTTTATTTTTATTTTAATAATGCACCATGCTAGTATGAGAAAGTCCTTGGTTGATTTATAGAAGGCTCTTTCCACCTCACTTATATCTTTTGAGTATGGCTTTATAGAATGCTTCATGTGCTTCACTTATATCATTTGAAGTTCGGATTGCCTGTTTCTCTACACATAGAAAACCGCCATTTGTACAATACTCTTTTTCTTCACTTATATTTGTTAGAGCGTGGGCATATCTTTTATAGAAATAATTAAACTCTCATGCTTCACTTATATCTATTTAGAGAGTTAACAGGAGTTGGTCATTCACATGGTTAGTCATAAAATCCTACATAAAACTTGTAGATCACTGAATATGATGTGTTTGATTCCTTGCAATAGTTTTGCGATATAAAGATGGTGATATTAGAGTCATGCTAGTGAGTAATTGTGGATTGGTAGAAATACTTGTGTAAAGGTTTTTGATTCATGTAGCATGCACGTATGGTGAACCGTTATGTAAGGAAGTCGGAGCATGATTTGTTTATTGATTGTCAACCTTTGTGTGAGGGTCGGGAGCGCGGGATGGTTAACTCCTACCAACCTCTCCCCTAGGAGCATGCGTCTAATACTTTGCTTCGATGACTAATAGACTTTTGCAATAAGTATGTGAGTTCTTTATGACTAATGTGAGTCCATGGATTATACGCACTCTCACCCTTCCACCTTTGCTAGCCTTTCTAATACCACACAACTTTCCCTGGTGCATTAAAACCACCATATATCCTCCTTCAAAACAGCCACCATACCTACCTATTATGGAATTTCCATAGCCATTCCGACATATATTTCCATGCAACTTCCATTGTTCCATTTATTATGACACGCACCATCATTTTCATATTGCTTACCATGATTGTAAGATAGCTATCATGATGTTTTCATGGCTTGTCCGTTTTTTTATGTCAGTTGCTATGCTAGATCATTGCATATCTCGCTACACCATCGGAGGCATTCATATAGAGTCATATTTTGTTCTAGATATTGAGTTGTAATTCTTGATTTCTAAGTAAATAAAAGTGTGATGACCATCATATAGAGCATTGTCCCATGTGAGGAAAGGATGGTGGAAGGTATGATTCCCTCACAAGTTGGGATGAGACTCGAGACTTTGTGAAAAATAAAAGAGGCCAGCGAAGCCCAAATAAAAAGAAGAGGCCTTAGATGCCCACCAAAAATAAAAAAGGAAAAAAAGGAAAAAGGAAAAAGAAAAAAAGAGAGAAAAGAGAGAAGGGACCATGCTACTATCCTTTTTCCACACTTGGGCTTCAAAGTAGCACCATGATCTTCATGATAGTGAGTCTCCTATTTTGTCACTTTCATATACTATTGGGAATTTTTCATTATAAAACTTGGCTTGTATATTCCAATGATGGGCTTTCTCAAATTGCCTTCCGTCTTCATGAGCAAGCAAGTTGGATGCACACCCACTTAGTTTCTTTTTGAGCTTTCATACACTTATAGCTCTAGTGCACCCATTGCATCGCAATCCCTACTCACTCACATTAATATCTATTAATGGGCATATCCATAGCCTGTTGATATGCCTAGTTGATGTGAGACTATCTTCTCCTTTTTTTCACAACCTCCACCATATTCTATTCCACCTATAGTGTTATATCCATGGCTCGTGCTCATGTATTGCATGAGAGTTGAAAAGGTTTGAGAACATAAAAGGTGTGAAACAATTGCTTGATGTTTCATCAGGGTTGTGCATGATATAAATACTTTGTGTGGGGAAGATGGAGCATAGCCAGACTATATGATATTGTAGGGATAACTTTCTTTTGCCATTATATTTTGAAGAGATGCAATTTCTTTATTAGTATGCTTGAAGTATTATTGTCTTAATGTCAAATGATAGACTATTTCTTTGAATCACTCGTGTCTTAATATTCATGCCATGATTAGATTATATGAACAAGATTACGCTAGGTAGCATTCCACATCAAAAATTATCTTTTTTTATCATTTACCTACTCGAGGACGAGCAGGAATTAAGCTTGGGGATGATGATATATCTTCGTCGTATCTATAATTTTTGATTTTTTCATGCCAGTATTCTACAACTTTAATATACTTTTGGCAATTTTATACTATTTTTGGGACTAACATATTGATCTAGTGCCGAGTGCCAGTTCCTGTTTGTTACATGTTTTTTGTTTCGTAGAAAATCCATATCAAACAAAGTCCAAACATGATAAAAACTTATGGAGATTTTTTGGAATATATGTGATTTTTGGGGAAAATAATCAACATGGGATGATGCCCGAGGAGGGCACAAGCCTGCCTGGCGCAGTCTACCCCTTGGCCACACCCTGGGCCCTTGTGACCAGCCCTTAGGTTGGTTGGACATGTCCTTTCGCCGCAAGAAAGATAATTCTTGGATAAAGATCCCCTCAAAATGTCAGCCCGATCGGAGTTACGGATGTCCGGATATTTAAGAAACGGTGAAAGGCCAGAATCTGGGAGCGCAGAAACAGAAGGAAACAGAGAGAGATCCAATCTCGGAGGGTCTCTCGCTCCTCCGCCGCCATGGAGGCCAAGGATCAGAGGGGAAACCCTCCTCCCATCTAGGGGGGCAAGGAAGAAGAAGAAGTGGGGGCTCTCTCCCCCTCTCTCCCAGTGGTGCCGGAACACCGTCGGGGCCATCATCGTGACAGCGATCTACTCCAACAACTCTGTCATCTTCACCAACACCTCCATCACCTTCCCCCATCTATCTACAACGCCCCACTCTCCAGCATCCTGTTGTACCCTCTTCTTGAACATGGTGCTTTATGCTTCATATTATTATCCAATGATGTGTTGCCATCCTATAATGTCTGAGTAGATTATTGTTGTCCTATGGGTTGATTAATAATCATGATTGGTTTGAGTTGCATGTTTTATTATTGGTGCTGTCCTATGGTGCTCTCTGTGTCGCGCAAGCGTGAGGGATCCTCGTTGTAGGGTGTTGCAATGTGTTTATCATTCGCCTATGGTGGGTTGCTTGAGTGACAGAAGCATAAACCCGAGTAGGTGGGTTGTTGCATATGGGAGTAAAGAGGACTTTATACTTATAATGCTATGGTTGGGTTTTACCTTAATGATCTTTAGTAGTTGCGGATGCTTGCTAGAATTCCAATCATAAGTGCATATGATCTACGTAAAGAAAGTATGTTAGCTTATGCCTCTCCCTCATATAAAATTGCAACAATGATGACCGGTCTAGTTATCGATTGCCTAGGGACAATTCTGCAACTCCTACCACCACTTTTCCACACTCGTTAAACTAACTTAATTGTTACTTTATCTTAGAAGCCCCTAGATTTCATTTACGTGCTCTTTATTATCTTGCAAACCTATCCTATCACACCTACAAAGTACTTCTGGTTTCATACTTGTTCTAGGTAATGCAAACGTTAAGCGTGCGTAGAGTTGTATTGGTGGTCGATAGAACTTGAGGGAATATTTGTTCTACCTTTAGATCCTCGTTGGGTTAGACACCCTTACTTATCGAGAAAGGCTACAATTGATCCCCTACACTTGTGGGTTATCACGAGTCGTTGTTCATACCTTTGGCACGAGGCTCAGGAGCTCCTATCTTGGTCTTCGGATGCTCCCGCACATATCGGTGCGGGAGCGGCCTATGTGTGAGCACCATCGCACACCGTCTGGCCATAGGGGTGTTGTTGCATGCCCTTACGGTCTAAAAATGGACGATGTGTTGCGCCCCGTGCGTTCGTAAGGGCACGTCTGGGGAGCCGCTATGTACCGTTACGTGTTCAGTGGTTGCGTGCCCCTATGACCCAAACATGAGCGTAGTGTCGCGCCCCGTGCGTCCGTAGGGGCAGGTCTGCATGGCACAAGTCGTTCGTGAGCCAAGCCGTCTTCCGTTCCTCCTCCCACGACGGTTCACTTAGGGGGCATGGCACTAAGGTAGATAACCAACACGGGTGGCCAGCCCGTGGGTCAGAGCTCAGGTACATAGATTTTTTGATGATTTACTGTGAGGACGGATCCTACGCACACGTCATGCCTAGTCCCTGTGCGAAATCATAGCGGGGCAGTTATGGCGGTGCGCCAGTCACCTGTAGCGGTGATGTACTAGAGCCTGAGGCTTAGACAACAGTATCATATCGAGTGGTGGTTAGCCGAATCCGTTATGTATTCCAAGGGCGCCCTCTCAGAACGGTACAAAATACAGAGAATTGCTTGGCTGGGGCAGCCCAAAGGTCACCTGGCGCCCGTGCCGCTGTTGAAGTTGATGGCTGACTGTCGACGCATGACACAGGGGTCCATCTGTGTGCGAGGGGTTTGAACAGTGTCAGGGATATACCCCACGGTATGACCCGGCCTGGCGACTCACAGGAGACCTGGTCAAGACATGGCGTTTTATTGGTGACCCGGGAGGCAGGTTGCAGGTCGACCAGGCCCAAGACCCGGCATGTAAGCCGGCGCCAGGCGGCTCACAAGAGAAGGAACAAAGAGAGAAAGACTCCCTCCCGAAGGAAACAAGACCCGCAATAGCCTTCTAGAGAGACTAATTCTAATCCTACTCCTAGTAGGACTCTATTTGTAAACCTACCCTCTCCACTTATATAAGGAGGCGTAGAGCACCCCTAGAAAGACAGATTCACAAGTCCACAAGTTTAGACAGACACGAGAGATTAGAGATAGACAGATTAGAGGCTCTCATGATTAGAGGTAGCAAACAACACCCTTGTAACAGAGAGATCTCCTTTATCATCAATACCAGACAAGAAGGACGTAGGCTTTTACCTCCATCGGAGGGGCCAAACCTGGGTAAACTTCGTGTCTCTCGATTCCGACCAACCCCTTCAAGCTGCCACATAGTTGCGCTTCTACCCTAAACCTAAGTCCGTTCACCCGGACATCTGTCGTGACAAATCCACGACAGTTGGCGCCCACCATGGGGCGGAGCACGGTGGTGTTGTGTTCTTGAAGGGAGCTCTTTAGGGGTCGGGAAGTTCGAGATCGACCAGAAAAAGAACAATCGACATGCAAGGGTATGCCTCAAGCTCGAGTTCATCTGTCAAAATTGAAGAAGTTTGAGCAGCAACATACTTTAGATTAGTATTAGAAAGTAACTTGGGTTGTGGCCGGTCCCAAGCGTCCCAACAGAGGACAAACACAAAATTCCAAAAGCTGGATCGATCAGCTACAGGAAGCCGAGACTACCGATAAATTTTCTGCTACAGTTGCCATCGTTTGTTCTGGCGAGCTGTCGTTACTGCTCCACGCACAGATGCTCAAGTACGAAGCGATTGGAGGCACCCGCCATGCATCACCTATAATCATATGTTCGTACACGGTGGTCAGGAGAGCTGTTCATGCACACGTGCATCAAGTCTGAGGTTCAAGAACTAGATACAGCTAGATGAAGCACACACTGAAATATTTGGTGTACTACCATCGGAAGCAACGCGTACTAAGGAAAATACTACCAAAAGAAAGAGAGTACTACTTTGACTCAATATGGATCAAGTCCTACGGAAACCCAGATCGACAGAAGTTTCATCGACTGACTACGGATCAAAACAATCAAGTGCCAAAGGAAGCAGCGATCCGCCAGGTTCCGCAAGTTGTTGCTGCTGCGTTCATCAACTACCAAAAGAAAAGAATAGAGAAAAACAAAAAGGAAGAAGTCCACGACCTAGAGAAGGATGCAGACGTGGATTCATCTTGCCGGCCTTGAACCGGAAGCGGACACAGGCACGGGCTTGGCCTCTGTTGTGGCCTCGAGTCATCGGCTCTGCCGTGGCCTCGCCGGCTGGCATGGCCGAGCCGGCCTTCTCCTTTGCCGCATCTGCTGGCTCCGCCCCACCGCTCGCCATCGCCCCGCCTGCCCGCGGCCACCGGTTGCACCACACCAGCAGTCGTCGTCTCGCCCGCCCGTTACACCGGCGTCGCTGCCGCCGCCGGCTCCTGCCTCCGTTGTGGTTTTGCCTCTTATACCGTCACTTGGCCCCTGCTAGCTCCACCATCGCCTCGCGCGTTCGCGCCATGCTTCGCCTCCACCGTGGTCGAGCTGACGCCATGGCCTCCGGCTCTGCTGTGGACCAGCGCCTCCAAGCCTTCTTGACTGCACCCCGCCGTCGTTCTACAACCCAGCTCCAAGCCGCCCTTGCCGCGCGCCCGGCCACCTCCACGCCTCAAGCCGCCACGGCACGAGCCTCCGCGCGATGGTCACCGCCTCCCAGCTGCACGCGCGCCTTGCTTATGCCTCGGACTGACTTTCGCCTCCGCCTGAGCTGCCACTCCAAGCTGCCACTCCCCCAACGCCTACATCGCCGCAAGCCGCAGGCCCTGAGCCGGCTAGGTTTGCCCGCCATAGCTCCGCCTACGTTCACGCCGGCTCTGCTCCATGCCCCCGTCTTATATTTTCTCTAACGCTCTGAGTCGGAAGGCTGTGTGTATCTGAATGAGCTTGGGCAGTAACTATTATTGCCCATGTCGGCTGCCAGTCCACGTGCATCAGCTCAGTCAATAAAAGGAGCAAGGGGAATTTTCAGCGGAAGCAATCATGTGTACAACTATCGAAAAGGTTGCCCGCCCGTGGCTACAATGTCAAAGGAACTCCAAGCCCCGATGCATCAGAGGAAAATAATATCGAATATGGGGACATCGGATGCATCATTAGTACCCATATTTCATCCGACAACAAAAACCAGGTGCTATCTATTCCATCCATTATGTCGATATATATTAATCTTTTTAAAGAACAATTACTCTATCATTGTCATATGTCTTATATAGGACAATTATTCAAGTGGTACCGTACCATGGAGATGGAGGCGAACAAACATCAGCCTGGACCGACGTTCGTCTGTGTTGCACTACACGGTTTCCAACGCCGCGGCCAACTCTCACATCCGCGTGACCAAGACGGTTTACAACGCCGCGACCGACTCTCGCGTTCGTGTTAAGTCGTCGCACGACTCTCGCATTCAACTCAGCAAGCCGGTGCCGTGGCCGCCTATACCAGCCGCCCAATGGACATTCCTGAGCCGCCGCCCCATGGTCCAGGGTACATCAACATGCCACAAATGACTCGTGCATCAGCATCAGCTTATGAATACCGTGGGCGATTCACCAACCATGTCGGCTTAACAAATGCCACGACGACTTACCGTCCATGCTGGTTTCCAATGCCATGGCCATCTCTTGCCATCCGCAACGTCTTACAATGTCGTGGCTGTCTCTCGCCATCCGCGTCAGGCTTACAACGTCGTGGCGTCTTTCACAACAGCACCGGCTTACAATGCCACGGCTGGTTTTTATGTCTACATCAACACGCCAGTGGCTGCATACACCAGTACAAGCTGCCCAATGGACGGTTCTGAATCGCCGCCCTGCGGTCCAATCTACATTGGCATAATAGTGTCGGGCTCGCCTATATGAGCCACCCAACGGACGAGCGCAAGATGCCGCCCACAGTTTGATCTACGTCAACACATCGATGTAGTGCTCACCTGTATGAGCCGCCCAACGGATGCGCGCAAGACACACCCATAGTTTGATTCTACCTCATCATATTGGTGCAGTGCTTTCTTATACGAGCCGCCCAACGGACACGCGCACAAATCGCCGCTATTACGGTTTGGTTCACTTCAACAACCAGCCAGGACGAACCGTCGACAAGATTATTGAAACAAATCATACAGGATCATCGATAACCCGCCACGGCCAACCTCAACTTTCAGTGGAGATTCTCAAGCCGCCTTTTCAAGTCAACTTAAGACTCGAGGGCTATGGACAAGGTGAAACACATTTGGTCGTTTTCAACGAGAACCCTGGGTCTTTGCAAGAGAAAACCCAATCCTGGGGGCTATTACATTATTGGCGGAAGATTAAAAGTGGCCCAAGAGGACGAACCGCCATGATACACCATTCAAACATGGGTGCACGGATTTATTGGATCATCATAAAGCCACTTGGAGCTTCTCTCGTTTCTTCATACAAGATGGCGGCGTACAACATGGCGGCTTTCAAGATGGTGCGCAAGTTGATATCGTCAACAAAGGTCGTCTAGGGGATTCCAACCCGCTAGATTTAGCTTATCACACCCTATCTATCGGCTCTCAAGTCAAACAGTTGATTTCGTCAACAAAGGTTGTTTAGGGGGCTTCCAACCCACCGGGTTTAGCTTATCACACCCTATCGATCGGCTCTCAAGCCAAACAGTTGATTTCGTCAACAAAGGTCATTTGGGGGCTTCCAACCCACCGGGTTTAGCTTACATATCCTCTTGATCAGCTATTAAGGCGCTAGAGTTAAACCTGCCCGTTTGCAACTTGCTACTCCACGAGGTGACCCGTCGAACTCGTACTAGTTAATCTCGCTTAGAGACCCTGAGCCGGTTCAAAGAAATTGACGGTCAATCTCGTTAGAGACCCTTTACTGGTTAAGCTTAAACCGGCGGTTCTTGTCACGTGAGGGCTGGCTTACGGAAAGCGAGGATAAACTCTCTCATCTACTTTGGACTCTCCGCTATGTGGCTTGTTCGTACTCTTAGACAATCAATCTTTTATAGACCCTGAACTATTTAAGGTTAAAACGACGGATTTATGTCACGTGAGAGGAAATTTTTGAGCTACAAGGGTACTCATGCCCTGTTGTCTCTCTCTCTGGGACGCTACACTTCCTATCAGTTAATCTCGCTTAGAGACCCTGAGCCGTTCTAAGAAATTGACGGGCAATCTCGATAGAGACCCTGTACTGATTAGGAGTTTTAATTAGTGGGTCCACCCAGAAGAATCGACACATGAGTTGTTCAATTTTTTGAAAAAACAAGATCATCATGCATTACATCACATATTGCATCATACATTGCATGTCATGTCGGTTTGTCAAGCCAGGTCAGAGCAAGATTATGAAAGAAGGAGCAAGGTTATGAAAGATTTAACATCTCCGGTTTGTGCTTTTTCAAGCCGCCCTTACAACAATACCGAACATAGTTTGTCTTGTTTTTGCAGGTCTTGTCTATTAAGATGAGATGTCGTTAAATTGGAAAGTTGATTATTCTTGAAGAGTCGCCCTATCAGATATAATGTCGTGTCATATAATTGACCGGTTCTCGGATTTCTTCAATTGTGCTCTATAGTAATCTACAACACTCATGGATTTATCAAATATATATTTGCTGGGTTGCACCGCAACCGTGAGCAGGGATTTCATATCAAAGACAAGGAATTATTCCAGGACATTCATTCCGGGTTATATTACAACCACGGTCAAAGATTCATTCAAATCAGATCAATATTAGTGCCAAGAGAACTTTTGAAGTTCATTATGATGAGTCATATTGCTCTCACATAGTCCCGAATCGCCGCAGGCAGTTGACCCGGCACTTGGGGGCTACATCATTCAAATACAATTTATATCAAGTATGCAAGTCCCATGTCGATGCAAGCATGCACCACGGCACTTGGGGGCTAATGCAAGCCGGTTTTCAAATCATTACATTGTGAGCAAGACCCTATTATCTCCAGGAGATGAGCCGTCCTTTCTATATTTTTCTAAGTCCCAACCCAGTAATTCTTACTGACCCGACATTTAGGGGCTACACTGCTCAGTTCAAAATTTCTAAAGTCCCAAGTCGCTGCAGGCATGCGACCTCGCACTTGGGGACTACAGTATTCAGCTGTTTAATAGATTATGAGGTTCAAATTGAAGACTCGGCCCATCACATATTGATGAGCCAGCCCTTGGGGGCTACACCCGTTGAAGCTTTATAAGGTATAAGACAGTTACAAGTCCCAGGTTGCTGCAGGTAAGACAACCTGGTACTTGGGGGTTACACATTCAAAGATATTATTGCAAAGCACCAAAATCATGGATAATCTCGGAGCTTGGGGGCTATAGGTAATATGGACATATCAAAAACTTTGAGGAGAATTTTCAAGATATTAATTATGGAGTTTAGTTGTTAGACCCGGCGTCACCGACATTTATGACACGGCATTATCAAAAGATCATAACCCGCCAGATTTTATATAAGCCGCCCTGCTTTACAACAATGGAAGTCCGGTTTTACATCAGATGGATTTTCATCCCAATATTTTTATCAAGTCATACGGATTCTATTTATTTGACCCAGCGTCACCAACGATAATGACCCGACATCATCAATGATTATGACCTGGCGGAGATGACCCGACAAGAGTATTGGAAGTCGACTCAATGGCATATGGGTGTTCTATTCTCAATATTTTTCAAAGGACATTCACAAGCAAGACGATTGTCAAGACAACTTATTCATATGCAGAAAAGACCCGGATCTGAGGTTACCATGAATAAATTCAAGCTAACCTGGGGGCTAATGTCGGGGATATACCCCGCGGTATGACCCGGCCTGGTGACTCATAGGAGACCTGGTCAAGACATGGCGTTTTATTGGTGACCCGACAGGTGGGTTGCAGGTCGACCAGGCCCAAGACCCAGCATGTAAGCCGGCGCCAGGAAGCTCACAAAAGAAGGACCCAAGAGAGAAAGACTCCCTCCCAAAGGAAACAAGACCCGGAATAGGATTCTAGAGAGACTAATCCTAATCCTACTCCTAGTAGGACTCTATTTGTAAACCTACCCTCTCCACATATAAGGAGGGGTAGAGCACCCCTAGAAAGACAGATTCACAAGTCCACAAGTTTAGACAGACACAAGAGATTAGAGATAGATAGATTAGAGGCTCTCATGATTAGAGGTAGCGAACAGCACCCTTGTAACCGAGAGATCTCCTTTATCATCAATACCAGACAAGCAGGACGTAGGCTTTTACCTCCATCTGAGGGGCCGAACCTGGGTAAACTCCATGTCTCTCGATTCTGACCAACCCCTTAAAGTCGTCACATAATTGCGCTGCTGCCCCGAACCTAAGTCGGTTCACCCAGACATCTGCCGTGACAAATCCATGACAGACGGGTTCCTCATGCCTTGATGCCCGTGGTGCCCTAGCACCTCGCGAGGCCTGCGAGGCCTATGTTTTCTGCTGCTTGTCGCCCTCGGGAGCACCGGACTCTCATGCTCCTGGTGCCTTGTGCCTTGCTCCTTGCTTGCAGGGTCGTGCGTCATAGCACACCTTCGGTTGTAGCCCGAGTTCCTCCTCCGCCGCATCGACCGGTCGTGAGATTCCCGGGTGACAGCCTCGGGGGCCGTCTGAAGGGAGGTGCTGGGTGTGCCCTCCTATGCGGAGCGGGGAGGCGCCTCGGTTGTGGAAGTGGGTCTCGAGACGTCAGCGGCGGGGGTCCTAGCCCCCAGGCGACTCCTGGGTAGGAGCAGCCTGATAGCGCGGTTAGAGGCTGGGACCTGCGCATTGCCTAGGATGATCACGCGGGGCTCCTGGAAGCCCCCAGCCCCGCCATCCTGCTGGTTGTCATCCTTTCTTGGTGGTGGTGGCAGTGGAGGAAGGCCAGCCATGCCCTGAGGACGGGCCTCCCGGATATGGCCGCGTCAAGGTTCGTCATGAGGCCCACTACGCCTATGACCCTCCCTGGGCTGGTCTCGCTTGTTTTGTCGCGGGTCGTGGTTGTCCCAATGGTCGTTGCCTTGGTTGCGATGTTTGGGGCAGTGGCTGAAGCACTCGTCGTGAAGCTCCCTAAGCTCCAGGCAGTTGCCGGTGTTGTGTGTGTTGGTGTAGTGGAAGACGCAGAATGGATGGCTACCCCTGGGGGGCTCCTGCGGGCTTTGACCAAGCTTCACCTCGGGCGCGACTGACAGCCCGACGGGGTCCTTGCATTTTGCCTCTTTGGCCTTGGCCTTCTTGTCCTTCTGGTCTGCCTCCGGGAGAGCGTTGTGGTATATGCAGCCTGCCACGGCCTTGATGCACTTGTTCGCCAGGTTGAGCTTCGTGGGGAGCGCATGGGCACCATCTTGTGGCCATGACATCATTTGGTAGCACACCCTGTCTTGCGGCGCGTTCGTGCCGCGCGTGTTGGTCACGGGGGCACATTTCTCACCTGGGCCCATGATCAACCCTTCGCGGGGAAGGAGGTGGCGGATCACCGCAGGATCCTTTGCCCGCCCGGAAGAGCGGGTGGAGGGGAGAGCAAGAGAGCGCCGGAGCTTAACTAGAGGCATCGACATGCTCGGTGGTGCGGCTAAGCCAGTCTTTGGAGTGGTCGTCATCTAGGTGATAGCACAATAGCTCGTGCGCCATGATCAGAGCGGTTGTTGCGCTCACTGGTCCGCGGCGGGAGTGAGAAGGCGACGCTATAGCTAGAGCGGGAGATGGAATGGTAGTGTAGTCGTCATGCTCCTCAGAGGGTGATAGCGGCTAGTCCAGCTGCTCCTTAACATTCGGGCCAGTAACAACATTGGATGTCGAAGGAACGGAGCGGCACTGGGTGTTGTGGCCCACAGGCGCTGCCTGGGCAACGCGAACAGCCCTGCGCTCGGCATGAACTCGGCGGGCGTCGGCCATGGGAGTGACGGAGCAGAGAAGGGGTTGAACGGAGAAGATTTTTACACGCCCCTACCTGGCGTGCCAAATGTCGTAATCGGGGCTCTATGAAACCCAACAACGTTCGAACACTGGGACGTGTGCGAGGATCTTAACCGGATCAAAATCTCAAGCTTGTCACCCTACGGTCTAGCTACGACGAGCAAGTGCAAGCAAGGAAGAAAGTGGACTCGGAGATTTACCTAGGTTCGGGCCACCTTGCGGTGTAAAACCCTACTCCTCCTTTGTGGTGGATTGGCCTCACGGGGAGGCTAAGGATGGACTAGTATAGTGGTGGGGTGGCCTCACGAGGACCCTTGGTGGTTATGAACTAGCCCTACTCAACCTGCCTTCTATGATGGGAGCTGGTGGCCATTTCTAGGGGCCACAGTCCTCTTCCCTCATTGCACAGGCGGGAAGGGATCCAGAATGGCCAAATTTGAAAGGGGACAGGAGGTACATCTTATCCTGAGTAAAGGTGCTCTTCGCCTACAAAGCTTCAGGGGGTGACGAAGTGGTGGGCTCAGTGATGACATCCGTCCTCCCGAGCTCGTGGTCTCGGCCTCATTGCACCGGGAATGAAACCTTTGGGAGATTCCTTAGGAATCCGTGTATGTCCTTGTCTTCTTAGCACGAAAGAGGAAATTGTCCTCTTCCGGCACCCGCTGGCACCCGCCTGGCTTCATCATCAGAACCCACGTCATCCTGGCCTTGGGAGGCAGGGCACTTGCATAGGAATCTTCGCTCCTGGGAGGCAGCCTGGGGGGATGCCACTCTCCGGAGGTCTTCACGTTGTCCTCCTCACGGAGCGAGGGGCTCTCGCGAGGGACTTGACTTGAGGGACTTGTCGCTGGGCTGTACCGGGCTGTTATGGTGGGCCACGGGCTGGGCCATAGGTAGGTAGGTCTGGGTACCCTCGGTTCCAGAACACCAATACGTTCTATAACAACAAGACCGCTGCTCATGATGGCCTCGGCCTTGACATTGACAACGACCACTTTGCCTTTTGGCACCCCAAGCATAAGCAAGGACGGTAACCTCGACAACATCATTGTCTATATCCTTGCCATTCCTTTGATCGCTTCGAGCCTATTGCGTACCTTACCCATTGAGACTAGCGAGTAAAGAATTGTTGGGCCATGTTACTTGTGCACCGTAGTGATACTCTTATGCCGCATAGCTAGTTTTAGCGTGCAAACATCTTGCTATCTACATTGTGCCATATGTCTCTACCATGCATATCCGTCATACTTGTCTCATATCTTGGTTTGAGCATCAGGAATAGAAAAAAGAGAAAAAGCTTTTAAGCAAAAGAGGAGATACACAAAAATCTTGTAAGCAATACAAATAGCATCGATCCATTTTTGCATAGTATATACTCTTGGATCATACGTACGTAACATACTTGGGACTCAATACGGCACTTTTACTCTTTTAGGATGGTGCACAAGCATGTATCTAGCCCATTTGAGCAATCAGGCTATTGTCTCTTCTAGTATCCGTGCAAGATGAGCTTTTCCCGGGCCTATCACATTTTGTGCTCATTACTTGGTTGCACGGATCCCATTTCTCTATCCATGTGTGTGTTCCTAGTGACACTATAGCTATTGATCTATTTGCTTTGCATTGCAATTTTATGAATCTTCCTCAACATTTTTGATATCTTGGATTGACATTTGCTTGAATTTTCTGCCACTTGTCCTAACCAAGCCACTCAATAAGCTTTATGTTCTATGTGTGAGTGAACAAGTCCGGTACCAATTCTACTATTCTCTCAATTCACATTGGGTGAAACGGGATACATCCTCAACTTTGGGAACAATATCTTGGTATTGTTTATCTCATTTCCCACTCACCTTTGCTCAAGTCTTGATATGGATAGGCAAAGCACATCATCTCTGGTCGTTGATGACTATGTCAACATGAACAACTACATCAACCGAAAACTCGAGCTACTCGCCACCGACATACGACACTCCGAAGCTTGGAAAAGAGACTACATCAACAACAAATTCGACGCACACATGGAGCAACTTCGACATGTGTTGTCCAACTACAAGTCTTCTTCCCCTTCGTCATCTTCAAGGCGCCGCCGCTCAAGCCGCACATCTTTGGAGTGGCCATCGGATGCAAGCACAAGACGGACATGTCCTCATCTTCGACATGACTGCCACGGCAACCATCATGAACGTGATCTACATCATCATGAAGGGCAAGCCACCTCCAAGAAACAAATGCGTGATGAATGGCACCAAGGACAAGCTTCGACGCCAACATCAATGAGATCACCACACGCATGCATGACCCTTCCATCCTTGGAAGCATCCCAAGGAAGATGGTTGAGCATGGGAATTGTCGGATCTCGGGCTCCGCAAAACCCAAGGAAGTTCGAACACAGGGGCGTGTGCGAAGATCCCCAACAGCGTCGCCCCTCCTCAATCACAGCCCGATGGCTTAGATGATGAACTCGCATGATGACGAGGAAGAAGATTGCACACAATGATTTATCCAGGTTTGGGCCACTGCGAAGCGTAAAACCCTACTCCTGCTTTGGTGGAGTGCCTCACGAGGATGTTTGTGGATGAACTAGTACAGTGGTGAGTTGCCCCCCGAGGGTGTTCTGGTGGTCTTGCCTCTCTTATCTTGTGTCCCCCCAGTATGGAGCAGCCTAGCCTCTTATTTATAGTGTCCCGGGTCCTCTTCCCTTATCGCTATGGCGGGAAGGGATCCCACAACGGCCAAATTCGAAGGGGGACAGTGAGTACATCTTTATCCCGACGAAAGGTGGTCTTCGCCAGCAAAGTAGTTGTTGATAATGCAGAGGTGGGATCGACGATGATATCCGTCCGGTAGGGCTCGTGGTCGTGGTCTCATTGCACCGGAATGGAAACCTTTGGGGTGCTTTGGGAACCTGCATACGTCCTTTCTCCCTACGGACAAAAGGGGAAACTGTACCGCCTATCGTGTTGGTGCCCACCTGCCCCACCTTACGTCATCCTTGGCCTCCCGAGGCCAAGCGCTGCATAGAGACCTCTGCCGCTCGGGAGGGGGCCTGAGGAGGCCTATTCCCCACAGGTCTTGGTGTTTCTTCCCTCACGAGCTCAGGGCTCTCGTGAGGGCCTTGTCTTCAGTGGGGTCACGCTGATCGTGCTTGGTTGACGAGGTGGGCCATGCCCTGGGCTGCTGGCAAGCAGGTCTGGGTATCCCCATTCCCAGAACGCCGGTAGTAGCCCCCGGGTCCAAGGTGCGCCTGAGCTGGCTTTCGGGCGAAGCCGTTGAGTACGACCCGAAGCACCGCGGGCCCCAAACGCCTACGGGCCAGGTCTGGCGTGTGTTCCGCGGTTGGTGTCGGGTGTCCCATGCCTCTTCGGCAACTACCTAAATCGACAAAAGCCTGACTTCTAGCATTGAGCCATTATTGCCTTCCTCTCATGCGCTCCTGCTCTTACTTCCAGATCCCCGGCCTTAGCAGAAACCTCTCTAGATCTCGGCACTGCACCATCTTCCTCCTTGCTTCGTTGGCCCCGAGGATTTCTTGATGGCTCCCGCCGGCAAGTCGAAGCCTAAGGCCCAAGCTCCGCCTCCACTCCTATCTCACCAGCGCTCTCGGAGTCCACCATAGCCAAGGACGGAGGCCTTGCCCCGTTGCTTCCATCGACAGCGGATGGGACGAACGAGTGGGGCGGACCTTGATATGGGGCGGCTCCACGGAGAAGCAGCACCCGTCCAAGTCAGCCTGTCCTTTCTTTCTCCATAGTGTCTTCTCTCGCTCGTCTCGCCTTTCTACGAATTCTTCACCGCCATCCTCGATCACTACGGGATCCAAGCTCTTCATCTCTAACCCAACTCCATCTTGCTCTTGTCCGTCTTTGCCTTCTACTGCAAGGCTTTCATAGGCGTGAAGCCTTCGGTGGCCCTCTTCCGTCATTTCTTGAGATTGCAGCTACATGAAGGCACTCAGTGGTCGGCGTGCGTCTCCTTCATCGCAGTCCAGAGCGGGAACATGCTCTTGAAGGCTGGGAAGAATGTGGAGAACTTCAGGCACTACTGGGTCTTCCTGGATCTCAAGAGCGTTAACTCCCGCCTGGATCTTCCGAAGGGGCTACCGGAAAAGACCCCCGCATGGAGCTCTACAAAGTTGTCCGACCCCCGGGCCAGGCCTGTCCTGGAGCAGACCTCTCACGATATCAGCGCCAAGAAGCTGACCAGGGGGATGATAGTGAAGGAGTTCTTGACATAGTGTCTGGCGCCCCTCAAGTCGCACTCGAGGCCCTTGTGGGACTATCAGGGCAGTGGCAACGACATCAGGCTTCGGTCCGCAAGCATGACCCCTAGGGAGCTGAACAGGGCTGTGATGACCCTGCTCAACGGTGAGCTCGGAGACCTTCCCGACGCCTATGCCCCATTGTATTGCCGTGACGACAAAGCCGATCTGGTCGCCGTGATTCCCACCTTTGACGAACTGGGACTCTCCCCACTTGAGGGCCCTTGTTCCCCGATGGCGGTGTCCTCCAGTGACACCGCAGGCGGGGAGGATTCAAAGGGGACAATGGATGGCGGTCTGGAGGAAGCGTCCCCTCCGTTGTAGAGCACGCTCCTACGCGGTCTTGAAGATGACGACGATGTCAAGGAAGCCTCTGCTGCAGGTTCTCCGCATCTCACCAGGGTCCTTAGGGGGCTGGGACTCACTCCTCGCACCACTCAGTCCGCCGTCCTGGCGACCCCCAGGAAGCACGGGGTTGGGTCCCCTCCGGTGTACCCTACACATACCAGAAGGCAGCCAAAGCGCCCGCCTCGCCTCCGCCCGAGCCGCGACATGCATGGGAGGCAGACATGTCTGGGGCCGGAGTGGATCCTCTGGCTGTTGCCCTTGCAGACAATGCCTCTGCTCCCCCGCGCACTGGCGCCCTCCCGGAGAAGAGCAAGGGCACTTCCACCATCATCGAGGTGGAGAAGAAGAGTAAGTGGGCCGACATCGAAGAGCGTGTAATCCCGTTTAGTGTTGGCCGCCTACCGGTAGCTCGCGTGCTGATGATCCCTCCTTTGCTTGGTGAACAGGAGTGTTGTTGTGCTGAAGATGAGGAAGAAGAAAGCGGGCATCAAGCTGAAGGTGCTTCCCGATGCACCGCCTCCTCTTGGCACCCTGCCATTGCCTGACGAGGCGCCAGACATCGCGGGTGTGGGGGCTCGCAGGGCGACTCTCCTTGTCACTGTCGTGAAGCCCCCTGAACCGCTGATGGCTATTGGTGTGGCTGTTCCTGCCCTTGAGGGTGTGTTGGCATTGCTATCTGAAGAGCCATCCCCCAAGGGCCAACTACCCGCAGACTCATCTGCATCCACCTTGCATATGGTTGTAGCGCAGCCCCCGACGTCTTCTGCTCCTCTTGCTTCTGCCTCCCTGGGGGCGTCTCCTATGATATCATAGGCACCACCTCTAGATAAGGCCTTGACGCCCACGTCATGTGGCCTCGGCGACCTGGATGAGGCCTTCACCTCTCTAGGTCAGGTTCGGGACGCCGTTGGGGGCGCTGATGATCACCTCGGTAAGGGGCCCCTAGAGCTCCTCTCCAGGGGCTCCAGGCAGATGCTTCTATTGTGGCGGTTTGGGGTCAAGCCAAGGTTGCCGCGGCTGAAAGCAAGAAGGAGGTCGCATCAGCCAGAGCAGCCTGCGAGGCGGCACTGGTGGACATGGCGTCTGCTACGAGGCGTTGCGATGAGGCGGAGGCCCGCCTAAAGGATCTTCGGGAGGAGAAGTCCGCGCTCGCGGAGCAGCTTCGTCAGCAAGAGGAAGACCTCAAGACCAGCGAGGCCAAGCTTGCTGATCGAGACTTCGCGATGTCCAAGGTGGCGGCCATCCAAGTCATGGAGTGCGAGCACCTAGATGCACGGGAGAAGGAAGTATTTGCTGAGAAGGCTCGGCTCGATACCAAGGAGAAGGCCCTTGCTGCGCCTGAGGAGAGGAAGGTTCTGGAGCTCAATGCCTTTCCCACTGTCGAGCGTAGGCTTCACCGAGCGCTCCACTCCCTTTGTCAGGAAGGGTTTACGGACCCCCTGGTGGCTCCAGACAGTGGCTTCATGGGGCTCTCTTCAAAGCTCGTCGAGACGCTGGAGGGTGCCATTGTCAAGGTGGAGGAAGTCTTGGAGAGTGAGTGTCGCGAGCTCTTTTCCGAGGCCGCGACGCACGTCTTTAGCCACCTCCACCTTCGCGAGCTGGGTTTGAGTTCAGCTCCGTGATCTGCCCGGCCGTGGAGGGCATCGTGGGGGCGCTGATCAAGAAGTTCACATGCGTTGCCGTTCCCCCACCTCCTGCAGCTGTGAGGGTTAGCGGCAAATAAGACGATGTCAGCAACGTCGACAACGAGTTCCCCGTGGTCGGGACGAGTAGCGGTGACAGCTCCTCCTGACTCCTCTTCCTGGTTCCTTTCCTGCAACTTTTATCGTGCCTCGCGGAGGCGTTAGACTTCTCTGCATTCCCAGAGACACTTAATACTTGTAATAACTATTGAATTATGTGGTTTCTTTCTTCACCTTATTTCCTTCCTGCTTGTTGTGATGCTCTGCATTGGCAGGGCCTTGTCCTACGCATACCTCAGCCGCTGTTGGGGCGTCCGGATCATCAAGACGATGCTAAGGGGTGAGGGGCTACCTGACCAATGAGGCTCCTGAGTTGCGATGCTCATGAGTCCCCCTTGACGTACAATCAGCCCTCATGAAGGGAACATGGTGAAGACGGGGTTGACTTGGAGATTTTGAGCACCTTGAGCTCTGCGTCGGTAGGGTTCGGTCCAACGCATACCTCAGCCATCGTTGGGGCGTCCGGATCACTAAGATGGTGCCAAGGGGTGAGGGGCTACATGACTAGTGAGGCTCCTGAGTCGCTATGCTCATGAATCCCCCTTGACGTCCGAGTGGCTCCCATACCTTTCCTCACCAGCTTTTCCTGAGAGCCGTGCATGAAGACCAGGTTTTATAGACCTGGGGAAGTGGCGTGTACGAGGCTTGGCATGGTCATAGCCCCCATGAATCCCCCTCATGCGAACATCCCAGGGGAATGCGACGAGACGGGGCCGTGAGGGGCCTTCCTCGGGTTGGATGCAGATGCGGGGGTGCCCCCAGTTGTTTATCCCCAGCACAAAGCATAGGGGTTGCGTGGGCATAGTCATTTGGGACCGTGTCATCCGCCAGCACGGAGCATGGGGCTTCCACTTGGGCATGGGAATGGGCCCCCCCAACTCCTGAGCCCCCCGGGCGTGTACAACCCATTAAGTTCGTACGCGTGGCCTGCACGGTAGAACTAGGAGGTGTATCTGGGCACTCATGAGGTAGCTTTGGCCTCGCGAGGCCCTTCATCAAAGGCGGTTTGCGCCTGAGTCTTCCTATAGAAAGCCCCGTGCGAGGTCCTTTAAATTTTGAGAAACCTGCGCCGAATGCATTTCCAAGGGCCATCGCATGAGAAGGCCAAACACCAGTGCCCCCAGGAGGCGACGTGCACGGGGCCGGCCAGCCACACAGATCTCAGCCATTGAATTTATAAATGCTATAGGGACGGACCCGAGCACATACGTCGTGCCCAGTCTTCTCATGCGACAACTCCAAGGACAAAACACCCGGCGCGTGGCTCCCTCGACGGCAAAAACCTGTCAGCGGTTGAAGGAAGCATGTCGCGTGCCCGGACTGACCCACTCCCGATTAGATCACGCGAGAACAAAGCACCAAGGACCACGGGATGTGACATGCATGGGGTTGGCCCGCAAGACAGAGCTCGACCACTTGGATTTATCAACGCTGCAGGGACGGACCCGAGCACAAACGTCATGCCAGCCCTTAATCTTGAGACGGTCAAAGGCAGGATCATTAGGGAGCGGTGACATTCATGGTGGCGAAGCACCGTGCAGGCGGGATGGAACGTTAGGAAATAGATCATATGCATGAAAGGTGCGTAAATATGCGTAAACAAAGCGGCTCAGGGTGAGCCCTAACCGCTTGAGGATAATGCAGCCCGATGGGCGCCCTCAAACTGAGTAAACCAAAAAGTTACCTGGCACGGACCAAAAAGTCACCTCGCGACCATGCCGCTGAAGAGCCGAAGCAGTCGATGTAGCCTAACCTTGTGTCTCCATGTATGTGGCCTTCATGAGCCCGTCGCCTTCCGGGGCTCGGGACCCCCACTTGGTCCGGGCACCTCCTCCAACTCCTCACTATGCCTAGTCTGGTAAGGCATGAGCATGGCCCGAGCAAGGCGCTGGAACATGGCGCCCCCGTTCGCCAGGTCGAAGGGCATGCAGACATAGTTGCATGGGTAGACCCCGCCACGATCGGCACGTGTCGGCCAAAAGAATTCCTAGGACATGGCCTTGTTGATTGTGAGTGCGTTGACGCAGATGCACGGCTTGTCGACCGGGCCGATGATGGCGGCTGCACTTGGTGATGTAGGGCAGCTCCCGCTTCGCTTGGCCTGTGCTTCCCGAAGCTCCTCGATCGCTCTGGTGACGAATTCTCGCGAGCTTGATGCCTTGCACCATGCTCCCGGCTTGGGTGGACGCGCGCCAGAGGACGCCTCCAAGTTGTGCCCAAATGCCTCCCTCATCTCACAGGTCAGGTTGGTAGTCTTCCGTATGGAAGCCCCCAAGCCCGACCCGAGTGAGGCACCGAGCGCGCCTTCCTATGCGAGGGAGGGAGGGGCCTCGGACCTCGAAGCTAAGCCTGAGGCACCATCCTTGGAGGTTTCAGCCCCCTAGCACCCCGTGGAGAGGAGCTACTTCTTCTTCTTATTGGGGACATGCTTGCGAGGCAGGACATGTCCTTCGTCATCTGAGTGTTCGGCTGCTACATCATGGTAGGCGCGCTCAAGGGAGCTGACGGCTTCCTTCTCATCGCAGGCAACGGTGATGACGCTGCCACTCCCCGGCATCTTGAGGATGTTGTACCCATGATGAGTCACCGCCATGAACTTGGTGAGGGTTGGGTGCCCAAGGATCACGTTGTACGGGAGGTGGAGGTGGGCGAAGTCGAAGACGATGATCTTGGTGTGGTAGTTCTTGCATCCACCAAAGGTGACGGGCAGGTGCACTTGCCCGATGGGGACCGTGGATCCGTCAGTGAGTCCTCAAAAGGGTTTAGTTGGCATGATCTGGTTGTATGGCACTTGGAGTGTCTCGAACGTCTCAATGGAGAGGACACTGAGCCCCGCGCCACCGTCGATGAGGGTCTTGGTGATGAGGACATTGCTGATGGTCGGCGTGCACAACATGGGGAGCGTGCCTGCCATGGCTGAACACCTTAGTTGATCCCTCAAGTCAAAGGTGATTGCGGTCTGGGACCACTTGAGGGGGTGCATGGCTTCGGGCTTCGGGAGAGCTGCATTCACATCCTGTGAGAACTGCTTGAAGATGCGGTTCAATGTTGGGGCTTGGGCGCCGCCCAGGATGCTAGATATCGCCCGGACCTCCTGGAATCCCCTGGCCCCGTCATCCTGCCTATCCTCTTCCTTCCTCCTGGGTGGTGGCGGCAGTGGGGGTAGGCCGGCCTCACGAGGACGGGCCTCACGAGGCTGTCCATGACACGACCCCTCTAGAGGTTCGTCACGCCAGCAGTCCTCCTGAGCTTGATCACGCCAGCGGTCCTCCCAAGGCCGCTCTCGCGACTCCTGGCATGGCTCCCGATTGTCCCAACGGCCTCCGTCGTGGCCTCCACCACGGCCTCCATCGCGTGCGAAGCCATGGTCACTGCGTCCAGGGTGTTGGCCAAGATGCTCGTCTTGGACCACCCTGAGCTCCTCGCAGTTGATGGTGTTGTGGCTGTTGGTGCCATGGAAGATGCAGAACGGTCGCCCTCCTGTGAGGGGTTCCTCGTCTCGGCTGCGCTTCGCCTCAAGCTCGGTCGCAAGCACCATAGGGACTTGTGCTTCGCCTCCTTGGTCTTGGTCTTCTTGTCCTCTGGCTCCGCCTTCGATTGCTCGTGGAATGAGAGACGGCCCTCTTTGGCCTTGGCACACTTGTTCGCCAGGATGAACATCTCCAGGGCTGAGCGCAGTTTGTCATTGATGGCGAGCTCCTCCCTCATCCCGAGGTCCCTGACACCATCGGTGAACACGGAGATGATGGCCTCATCTGACGCCCTTGGGAACTTGAGGCGAACGGTCGTTAAGTGTTGTATGAACTTGTGAAGTGTCTCTCCATCTTGCTTCTTCACACGTTGTAGGTCGCTCAGAGTGAGTGCGCAGTCGTGGGTACCTTGGAAGTTTGTGATGAAACACTTGCACAGGTCATCCCAAGAGGTGATATACCCCTCTGGGAGGTTGACGAGCCAGGAGAGCGCACCGCCCTTCAGGGCCATGGGGAACCAGCTTGCCATGACCTTGTCGTCTCCACCAGCCGCCTGGATGCTCAGCGTGTAGAGCTATAGGAACTCAGCAGGATCTGGGGTGCCATCATAGCGAGGGGGTAAGTCAGGCTTGAACTTGCAGGGCCATACGGTCGGATGGAGCTCCAGGTGATGGCGCGGCAACCCACCGGATCGACGAGTGTCGCGCGCATGGGAGGGACCCGGTCTTGAAGCTTCTACGCAGCCGCTTCGAGGGGTGTCGGGTCATGGCGCTGATTCGGTGGCACGGGGAGTGCACGCGCATCTATGCATGGTTGTGACACCACCTGGCAGCTTACTTCATCACTTGCCCGCGCCTGCGGCCCGCGGGGCTGGTAGCACGTGCGTGCTTCATGCCTGGGCTCGGGGTCGACGTCACGCTGTGGAGGAGGGGGCGGCGCATTATGGGTCACGTCGTCTGCCAGAGAGGGCTGGGGCCAGAGCAAGTAGGACAGTGCCAAAACGTCGTCAGCTGCACTGACGAGCCCTGCGATGTGCCCTAGCTAGTCAGCATGGCGGTTGGGGGCAGGGCGGTAGTGCAGCAGCTCGCATGCCATGGCGAGTGCACCCATCCCACCCTCCGACCTGGGGCGAGCGCGGGAGGACGACCCGATAGCTGGAATGATCGACGGAGTGGCGGTGCGGCCCTCGCGCCGCGCGGTGACCAGCTGTGATGAGTCCTATTGTTCGTGGGCCTCCGGGCCCGTGGCGGCGTTGGCCACACGAGAGGCAGACTGGTGCGTGGCGGCACGGCCCACGGGCGCCGTCTGGGCAACACGAGCAGCTCGGCGCTCGGCGCGGGCTCGGCGAGCGTTAGCCATCTGAGCGGCGAGGAAGAGAAAGAGCATGGCTTGAGGAACACTTTGAGATGCGCCCTACCTGGCACGCCAAATGTTGGATTTCAGGCTCCACAAAATCGAAGGAAGTTCGAACAAATGAGTGTGTGCGAAGATCCCCAACATCCTCCCCCCTCCTAGCTCACAACCCGATGGCTTAGATGATGAACTCGCACGATGACAAGGAAGAAGATTGCACACGATGATTTACCCAGGTTCGGGCCGCTGCGAAGCGTAAAACCCTACTCCTGCTTTGGTGGATTGCCTCACGGCGAGGTTTGTGGATGAACTAGTATAGTGGTGAGTTGCCTCGCAAGGGCGTTCTGGTGGTCTTGCCTCTCTTCTCTTGTGTCCCCTCCACTATGGAGCAGCCTAGCCTCTTATTTGTAGTGGCCCAGATCCTCTTCCCTTATCGCTACGGCGGGAAGGGATCCCACAATGGCCAAATTCGAAGGGGGACAGAGAGTACATATTTATCGTGATGAAAGGTGGTCTTCTCCTGCAAAGTAGTTGTTGATGATGCAGAGGTGGGCTCGGTGATGACATCCGTTCGGCAGGGCTCGTGGTCGTGGTCTCGTTGCACCGGAATGGAAACCTTTGGGGGTGTTGTCGGTGTCAAAACCGGCGGATCTCGGGTAGGGGGTCCCGAACTATGAGACTAGAATCAGTGGTAACAGGAGACGAAGGGGACAAGGATTTACCTAGGTTTGGGCCCTCTGATAGAGGTAATACCCTACGTGCTGGTTGGTTGTATTGATGATATGGGGGTTATAGAGTTGATCTACCTCGAGATCGAATAGCTAACCCTAGATGAGTTGTTCTCTTCCTACACCCTAAGATCCTTCGGCTTATACAGGTGCCGAGAATGCCTATGGTTTACACATGGTCGGTTACATGCCAAAGAGATAAACATGCCTATTTACTACATCAAACGTGAAGTGCAAGCCGTGCTTCCCGATGCTTCCATCCTGGAGACTGGGCCTTCAAATGTTTCGGTGTTCGGTAAGTAGTCCTCATAGTCTGGCCCATAACAATAGGTCGGCTATCCGAGGACCCCCTAAACCAAGACTCCCTTAGTAGCCCCCGAACTTGCCTCCAACGCCAAGGGTTTTTAGCTCCAATTGCTTCGCGAATAGAGTCTTCAGCTTGCAAGGTGAGTTCCTTCCTGCCGAACCATAGTTCGGCCTCTAATGACAAGTAGTTTCCACATAGTGGCACGTCCGAATACTACAAATTAATTGGCTTTGAAGGCCAAATGTCAGGGGGAAACAACGCTCCTCTGACGACCTCTCTGACGAAAGGCTACAACCCACCCCGACCGCTAGGCTAGTTACATAGACTCGATTCGCGGTTCGAGGCTGTTTTAATCATCACGATCTATCAATATACCGATCGTCTACCGTTTTACACGGGATATACTTAATCACGCACACGCAACGGCTCGTACATCTCATGAAGTGGAGGGATTCACGGCGCAGCAAGGGGAGTCCAAATTGATAGGCCTCATAAAAAGAGGGGGGAAACCCCAAAGGCTTTTCACGCTCTCCATTCGACTTCTCCACCTCCCATTCCCTTGCGCCTCCAAAGCACAGGTCTAGGTCTATTTACCCCCACCTCTGAGCTCATCAATGGCGGGCTCCAACGGCCAATGGGAAGCTTCCATGGTCACCGACCGGGACATTCTCGACCTCAAGAAGGCCGGCTACCTCCCCGCCAACATCCATCACCGCGCAACGGAGGAGAGCCAAGTGATCCCCACCCCCAAGCCAGGCGAAAGGGTGGTGTTCATCCCCCACTTCATCCGGGTCTGATCTTTCCTCTCCACCCCTTTGTGAGGGGGATGATGTTCTTCTACGGCCTCGACTTCCACGACCTCCTGCCGAACTCCATCATGCACATCTCGGCATTCATCCTCGTCTGTGAGGCCTTCCTGCGCATCGAACCACACTTCGGGATCTGGCTGCAGGTGTTCAACATCAAGCCCAAGTGCGTCGGTGGCAAGCACGTAGATTGCGGAGGGGCCGTCATCGGCAAGCTCACCCGCGTCGGGTGGCCGTCGGGTGGCCGCCGGGCACCCTCATTGACACCATCAAGGGATGGCAAAAGGGGTGGTTCTACATCACTAAACCACAAGAAGAGGGCTAGCACCCCGCCGCCGCATTCAGATGTGGTCCCCCCACCAGATTGGCTTCATGGCTCGAAAAGGGCCTTGTCTAGGGACCAGGCAAGGAGGTGACCGACCTGCAGAAGCGCATCCGCTACATGGTTGAGGAGGGCACCAAGTTGACCAATTTTGTCCAGGTGATGCTCCAAAGATGCATCCTCCCATGCCAGCGCCGGAACACCCTCCTGTGGGCTCGAGAACTCGAAGCTGAGCCCACGGTCCGAAATCTCTTCTGCACTACGCAGGAGATGTTATGGAAGGCGCTCTTCAAATCAATGAAGAGCTGGCCATCCGAGGAGGAGGACAAGGGTTTGCACACCACCAAGCCCGATTCCGAGGTATGATACACCCTAGCTTGGTCGACTTTATTACGTAGAAGATTCTCATAACCTCTTATCCGATCTGTCTATGTAGAGATGGCTGAAGAAAGCCGTCAACATCAATAGTCCGGTGCCTCAGCCCGAAGACGAGAGGACCGAGCTGTTAGCCAAAATGGTCGTGGTAAAGCCATACGAGGCTCCCACGAAGAAAGAGAAGAAGAAGAAACCAGGCTAGGCTGGCATCCGCATCAGGAACCGGCCTGATGCCGCATCTAAGGATACCCCTGCCTCCTCAAATCAGGAGGAGGCCGAGGAGGAGGACAAGGTCGAAGGCGTGGGGGGAGGCGATTACCCCTGTGCCAGGAAGAGAGCGGCGTCTTCAGATGCCCCGGAGCAGGTCCCTTCTCCCGCCCTCAAGAGGGCGCGGCAAACGCGGGTCGTTCTATTCGACGATAGCTCAGGCTTGAGCACCACGTCCGAAGACCTCGAGGAGGTTCCGTGAACGAGCCTACGGATCAAGCCCCCCGATCAAGGTTAGGATCCAAAGACCCTTCTATTCGTTACGAATGGATTTAGAGTTCGCTAACACGTAGGTTATCGGCCTTGCAGCCCCCCCATGTTATCCCCACTGAGGTGATATCGTACGGGGAGACCCCGCCCGCCGAACTGGTGGAGAGCGGAGATGCCTCGCATCCCACCACTCCAAGCGCCATGAAGGATGTCGTGGAGGTGTCATCCCAGCCCACTCCTATGGAGGATTACACCGGTGGCGAGGGAGATGGCATCATGGCCGAGGCAAACGCCTCGGTGACAGAAGATCGAGGGGCAGAATCCCGCCCGGATACCAAGGAGGCAGGACGAGGGGCGCTCAGTCCCCTCCACGAACATCTCCAGAGAGCACTATGCCTTCGGAGGCACCGGTCCAATCCCCGGTTGGTGATCGGGGAATCCGATCATCACCGGGTACCATCGACCAATAGGTGGTCGGTCATGGAGAGGCTCTATCGAGCGCCTCCATCCCTGAGGATCACCGCACCCTTATGGGTGCGGTGCTACAGAGCATCCAGTCCGTTGACAACGGACTGAAGGAGGCCTTCAAAGGTCTCCTTGCGGGTTTTCAAGTAAGTCACCCGATGAGTTTATTTTGCAAAGATTATATTTATTCGCATTATATACATGACAACTCCCGAGCCCTAGGCGAGGTGAAAAAGCTCGCCTAGGGGTCACATCTGAATCCGATACCGAACTAGATGCACTTTAAGTGTCCTACATGTGAGAATAACTTGACATATCATCGGATTGTCCATAACTCGGGAATTCAGAGCCCATGTAATGTATTAGCTGTGTGTGTAATGCAGGCTTCGTCATCGGCAGCGGACATAAATGGTGCCGAGCTAGAAGAGTTAAATCGGAAGCTGAGGCTCTCCGTAGACGAAACTGAGGCCCTTAATCAAAGGCTCGACAAGGCTCAAGGTATGTCAAAACAGAATCCGAATGCCTTCGTCTGAGCTCTATAGTCCAAATATTGTCAATGCAGCTTATTCACATTGTATATTGCACGCACAGCCTCAGCGAAGGAGGTGGAGAGGCTCAAGGCCGAGCTCCAGCACGCAAAGGACGAGACGGCCACCAAGAGGATGGCTGCTAAGGAAACGATTGTCGCCCTTTCCGTCATGCGGGCCACTAGTGGCAAGCATGAAGCTCGCGTGGCAAAGGTCCAAGAGGAGCTCAAGGATGCTAGTGAAATATGCGAGGCCTTGAAGCAGAAGAATAAGGCGAGCTCAGCCGAACTGTCCACTATGAAAATCTGAACTCCAGAAAGAGCGGATGGACAGACGGTTCTACGAGGAGGAAGTGCGCGAGGCCAAGGAAATAGCAGATGGTAAGCCGTACTCACTAAAGTGTGTATTCTGGGATAGCAGATTCGCATTGCTTACCCGGGTGTGGCGACCCTCAGGCGCATCCTCCAATCTCCAAAAGAGCGTGGCGGATGTCAATCAGCTATTCGCCTCGCGGGGAGAAGGAGATGAAGCTCGGCTGTTATAGGCACAGTTCGGAGCCCCTGAGCGCTCAACTCTTCTGGTGGATCAGTTGAAATGGAGTTGCATCAGATGGCAGAGCAGGCCATGAAGGACCTCTGCATCTGCTTATGGCCCGGTGAGCCGCTACTAGGCAGCTACTTTGGCTTGGTGCAGAGGTTGATCGCTGCTACGCCCTGCCTCGACACCGTCAGGTGCTCCTCCTAGATCGAAGGAGTCCGGATGACCCTTGCCAAGGCCAAAGTGCACTGGCCGGGGCTCAATCCGATGAAGGTAGCGACCGACCCGTCGCCACCTGGGAAGGAGCATCGACGCCCCGAGCTATACTTTGATGGAGTGATGGAGAGTGCTCAGGTCATAGCGTCATAGTGTTCGGGTGATAAAAATTTTGAATGAGCTTGTAACGCATCCGAACACTTGCGTTAACTTTTAATGATATTGATATTTGCTCTCATGTGGTTTTGCATTCCTTTATAACTCTTGTGTGGCTGTTAGTACTGAAAGATGTGAGTCGTCAGCTTCAGCCCCCACGTGGATACTACATGGGGTGTCTATGCCAATGTACTATGTCCCTTAGCCGTATTATTGGCACCCGAAGGTGGTACAGTGCATCAGACTAGTCAATCAGACTATAGTGCTTTATTTCTTTCACTTAGCCATAGGGGCAGGAAAAGGACTACAGGAAGCGTACGATTAGCCATCAAAGTGTTGTGATGTTCAGATGAACCGTGGCCGATGCCGGTATCACAATGTCTGCACAAAGGCAAGTTCTTCGTGTAACACGGAATAACTGCTTATGAGGATTGAATTATAACACTTCTAACTCAGGGTTCACAGATCGGATCGCGCATACTATGAAAATCCATTTTCAGCTTTCTCCCCTAAGGTGCTTGACCAGACTATCCAGAAGCACAATCATAGGGGTTCTCCCTTTGCCCCTTTATCTGAACGAGCGGAACGTAAATGGGAAAGCGTAGGAGCCGGGCAACCCAACTTATTGACCAAAGACATAGTTCGGAACCGATGCATATAAAGCGAACACCAAGACGCCGAACACATGATAGATAAGGTGATTTGTGTTTGAACTCGAGCGCCGGGTCTATTAGCCGGTTACCTCGCGTCATACCAAATAGGTTCACGAGAAGAGGGAGAAAGGAGAAACATATGCGCCAAAAAATGGACAAATGAGGCTAACTTGCGTCACGCAATTTTGCATTTTCTCAACAACTCTTATAGCTCGGACTACCGAAGCAACTGTTTACAGGTATGTGAAAGAAGATAAAAAATAAAAATATACGGGAGTTGTTGTACCAGGGGTCTTCGATTTGTAACCTGATGTCCTCGATATGCCCCTTGCTAGTTGACTCCTGCTCTTAGATGCACCTTGATAGGTGTTAGTGTTCGGTGGGCGGATTTTGCTAACAAAATCTTGAGAAGCCGCCGAATTGTAGGTGAGCTTTACGCCGTAGGAAGGCTCTTTTAGGAGCTCCTGCGTTTTGTCCGAAGATGTGTTGATGGTAGCAGGTCGGGCCAGCCGAACACCCATCTTTATTTCCCCACCGCTACTAATGGAATCTTAAGTGCAAAGTTGTGCCTCCTCGACACATAATTTGCTGGTCCCGAGGTTGTGCGGTGGGGGGCGAGTCCCTATAGAGGGGAGGAGGAAGGGTCTGAGTTTTTGTTCTGAAGCCGAACTCGCTTCCTAGCCTTTTGTGCCTTTATGGCGGATGTCAGAACTTGTCGATCTTCTTTGTAGCTAAATTCGGCCGCTAAGGCCAATGCATGTTCTTAAGTTCTAAGGGAGCGCTTTTTGTTGCCGTTGATAGTAATGACCCCCTTGGGGCTTGGCATATTGAGCTTGAGGTATGCATAGTGTGGGACCACGTTGAAACGAGCGAACGCTGTCCGACCGAGCAACGCGTGATAGCCGTTGCGGAAGGGCACAATGTTGAAGATCAAATCTTTGATGTGAATTTTATCGGGCGAGCCAAACACAACTTCCAAAGTTATGGATCCTGTACCTCGGGCCTCGACACCTGGGATCACTCCTTTGAAGCTAGTGCTGCTCGGTTTTATCCTTGACAGATCTATGCCCATCTTTTTCACCGTATCTGAGTAAATCAGGTTGAGGCTACTTCCTTTGTCCATTAGGACTTTTGTGAGGTGATACCCATCTATAATGGGGTCTAGGACGAGGGTCGCTGAACCCCCATGGCGGATATTGGTCAGGTGATCACGTCGATCGAAGGTGATCGGGTATGCCGACCATGGGTTGTACTTCAAGGTTGCGGGTTCCACAGTGTAGACCTCCTGAAGGGTGCACTTCCTCTCCTTCTTTGGTATATGGGTGGCATATATCATGTTTACCGTTTTAACTTCGGGAGGGAATTTCTTCTATCCGCCACCAATTGGACACCGAGATTCATCCTCGTCCTCGCTGCGAGAGCTTTTGCCTTGGTCCTCGGGTGGTATCTTGCCGGCCTGTTTAAACACCTAGTAGTTGCGGTGTGTGTGGTTGGTGGGCTTTTCCGAAGTCCATGGATTTGTCAAGGCCTTTCCCTGATCTTCTCGAGCTGAGTGGGTCCATCACGATTGCCTTTAGGAGGCTTCTTCCACTGCCCAGGTCGGGAGTTGTGGAATCCAGTGTTGACAGCCGTATCATTGGCGTCGCTACTATTTTGATGGCGCTTATTCTTATTGCGCTTAGGTTTTAAGTTGCCATCCCGGGCTTCAGGTGCTACGGGATCTTCGAAATTGTGGTTGCGTCTTGCCAGCCAATTGTCTTCACCCGAGAAAAAGCAGGTCATGAGGGAGGTAAGGGGAGACATGGTCCGAGGCTTGTCCTTGCCTAGCTGGCGGGCCAGCCATTCGTCCCGAATATTGATCCAGAAAGTGGCCATGGCCTCGGCATCCGGATAGTCAACGATTTGGTTCTTCTTAGTCAAGAACCAATTCCAGAATTGTTGAGATGATCGATGGGCTTCTAGACAATGTTGCTGAGATCGAAAGAGTCCAGCGGGCGGACATAGGTTCCCTGGAAGTTAGAGCGGAACACATCTTCCATGTCTTCCTAGCATCCAATGGGTTTTTCAGGGAGGTTATTTAACCAGTGTAGAGATGGCCCCTTAAACTTAAGAGGGAGGTATTTGACGGCATGGAGATCATCTCCTCGCACCATGTGGATATGGAGGAGGAAGTCCTCGATCCATACAGTTGGGTCAGTGGTCCCATCATACTGTTCTATATTCACGGGTTTAAACCCTCGGGGAACTGATGTCGCATTACCTCATCTGTGAAGCACAGTGGGTGAGCGGCGCCTCTGACCCGTGCTATGTCGCGCCTATATTCGGCGTCTATATGGGGTCGGCTGCGTTCCAGGACTCTGTTGTGTTGGTCGGACCATGGTCTGTATCTGCCCTGTCTATCGGGCGAGTACTCTTTGGATCCATAGATGGATCTTCTGCAGCCTGCCCTGTGATCCAGGTCATCTCGTAGGCCGAACCTGTCATTGGGCTCTAATGGCTCCTTACTCCATCTCCGGGGCACTACCGGTATATAACCGGTGTCGTCACCCGTCCTGTCCCGACCACGAGGGGGCGGTCCGACTTGTCGTATGGAGTATGGTTTGGAGACAGAGTATCTATGAGTTCATCATCGAACTGCGGCAGCAGCCTCCTCCGAGGGTAGATTTTGGGCTGGTTTGATAGACCAGCTCCATATACTTCCTCGGTTGAGAGGACTTTCGTCCATCGTTCATTGAGGTCGTCCTGTTCGGCTTTGAGTTGCCGTTCTTTGGCGTTTAGGCTACGAGCCGTTTCTATGAGTCGTTTCTTGATTTCTTCCTGATCTTCAAGGTTATCAGGGATGTACAAGTCATCGGCTTCTGGTATATCTTTCTCCTCGCCGGGTGGAAGGTAATCATCGCCTTTGGAGTTGTTGACGTTATCGGGGTTGTTTTGGTCCTCATGCCCTTCCGGACCCTCTAACGGGTGCTCGGGGAAATCAAGATTGCCCTGATCAGCAGGGGTATTACCGTCCCCATTGCTGATAATAGCTTTTTTTCCTTTATGCTTTTGGACCGCCTATGCGATTTTCGGCGCCTTGATGGCGCGTCGCCCGATTTGTCGCCGTTGTTGTGAGGCGTGTTGTCGCCATTGGTGGCAGGAGTATCTACCATGTAGACATCGTATGTAGAAGTGGCGGTCCAACTCCCAATGTTAACAGGGGTGGGAGCACAATCCTCTTCATCCGTGTATTCCGCCTCCTCGGAAGCATAGTCCAGCATGTGAGTTAAATCCTCGATAGTGGCTATCAAGAGGGTGGTGGGTTGGTCGAAAAATTCATCCAGGCCCGCATTGTAACCAAACCGAGCGTAGATCGGGACTGGATCGTCGGTGATCTTCATCGACGAGAATCGATCCAGGGCCTCATTAACCGCCAAGGGCCCGATCGGATCCAGCTGTTCGGAACTCGTGGAGTTAACTTTCATGACGTCCAGACATGGGAAGTGTTCGGCAAGAACACATGTTCGGTCATATGGCTTGATGGCCGGACCGAGAAAAGAGATCGGCTCATTGCCATGGGTGACCCTAACGGCATGTCCGAAGAAGGGGCTCGAGGTTAAAGCCTCGGAGTCCTTGGGGCTACAGGCGAAGCTGCGAGCCCGATTAATGACAAGTCACCCCGAGAGTTGACGGAGAACTCTAAGTTTCCAAATCTAACCTCTCGATTGGGGGCGAAGATCTCAACGCAGCCTAGATGGCCAGCGGAATCAGCATGCAACACAACTCTCCGGGGACAAAAATGTCCATGTTGCGGACCTCTTCATTGATGACAAGGCGAGGCGTCGATTCCATCTTGCTCAAAGAGGAACTCTCAATGAAAGCACCAATGACGGTGTCAAAACCGGCGGACCTCGGGTAGGGGGGTCCTAAACTATGAGACTAGAATCGGCGAGAACAGGAGATGAAGGGGACAAGGATTTACCCAGGTTCAGGCCCTCCGATGGATGTAATACCCTACGTCCTAGTTGGTTGTATTGATGATATGGGAGTTACAGAGTTGATCTACCTCGAGATCGAATAGCTAACCCTAGATGAGTTGTTCTCTGCCTACACCCTAAAATCCTCCAGCTTATATAGGTGCCGAGGATGTCTAGGGTTTACACACGGTTGGTTACGTGCCGAATAGATAAACATGCCTATTTACTACATCAAATGTGAAGCGCAAGCCGTGCTTCCTGAAGCTTTCATCCTGGAGACTGGGCCTTCAAATCTTTCGGTGTTCAGTAAGTAGCCATCATAGTCCGGCCCATAACAATAGGTCGGGTATCCGAGGACTCCCTAATCCAGGACTCCCTCACGTGCTTTGGGAACCTGCGTACGTCCTTTCCCCCTTTGCACCAAAGGGGAAACTGTACCGCCTGGCGCACTGGTGCCTGCCTGCCCTGCCGTATGTCATCCTTGGCCTCCCGAGGCTAGGCGCTGCATAGAGATCTCCACCGCTCTAGAGGGAGCCTAAGGAGGCATATTCCCCATAGGTCTTGGTGCTGCTTCCCTCATGAGCTTAGTGCTCTCGCATGGGCCTTGTCTTGAATGGGGTCGCGCTGATCATGCTTGGCTGACGAGGTGGGCCATGCCCTGGGCCGCAGGTAGGCAGGTCTGGGTACCCCCATTACCATAACACCGACAAGAATTTCCCTTCGGTCATGGAAGCGAGTGGTGATGTGCCATGTTCGGCTTTCATCCACGGCTATAGTGACAAGACGATTGAGCATGGGATTTTATCGTCGACCATGGTGGCAAGCGCGACCCTCTTTGACAACATGAGGCCAACACACATACGGGACTCATACTTGGAGTCGAGCACAGAGGCCGAGCTTGGTATTTTCCCTTTTGTCTTGGAGGAGATTGATGATTGGCCACATCCTAAGGCATTCGTGTTTGGAGGTGTTATGGACGAGGTGGTTGAGCATGGGACTATCCCTTAAAGCAAGGTCGTGAAAGGAGTTGAGCATGGAGACGTTTGAGATGCCCCAATTTCCATGTGAGGAGAGCCACCACCACATGAGTGACATGAGTGACTCCACCAGATGTGAAATTGAGTGCATTTCCTATGAGAGGATGAGTGTGATCACCACTATCCCCATACACGAAAATATGCCAAACATCATATGTGAGGTTGAGAGCCATCACCACCCTTTGAGTGACTCAATAATCCATATGATTGAGAGCATCCTAGTGGGAGTGAGTGAGCCACAACACTTAGTGAGTGACGTAGTTGCGAGGGCACATGAGGCCACTATGATTTCTAACAACTTAACCTCTACTCCTATTGTGTTTTCTTCTTTAGTGCAAGGTATCATAATGAAGACATGCCTACCCTCGATGAGTCCATCCCTCCAATGGGAATGACGATGGCCATGGTGGATGATGATGCACCCCCATATGGTTCCATCATGATGTTGACCACAAGTTGCCTTCTAGTAGTTCTATTGATCCCACTAACTCTTCTCTTATCCAAGTTACACTTGAGCAAGAAAATGAACTTTTGAAAGGGGTTATAGAGAAAGGTATCTACAAGAGTCTTGCCGAGTGCAAACAATTTGAGGAAATTGTACACAAGCACGGAGGATATCGGAAGAACCGTGGTGTTGGCTACTTCAACGCTAATGGAGTTGAATGGTAAGAAGGTCAATACCCAAATCCCAAGTTTGTTCCTCAAAAGGAGAAGTATGAAAATACTCTCCCTGAGGGAAAAAACGCTCAAGATGACCTTCCACCACAAGACCCCAAGCTCAAGGGCAAGAACAAGCTTCAAGAGCACATTGACTCATATGAAGATGAATCCCAAGATTTTGTGAAGTGGGTTCCCAAGGCTACTACAAGCTCAACTTCCACAAGCGCTACTTCAACACCAAGGATATCCATCAACTTAATGTGGTTCACCAAGAAGAAGAACTAGAGAAGTTCTTGAGGGGTGACTTCTCCAATGAAATTCACTCATATTCATTATTGGCAAGAACTAGTTGCAATCGAAATCAACATCATGCAATAGTTCAAGGAGTCACACATTCCCTCAAAGGTAAGCAAGGGACAAGGTAATCAACAAATCAATGCATATCATCATGTATGCTTTGCACTCCATGTCCATAGATATCCTTGTATTTGTCTCTTATGTGTTGGGACTAACCCATGTAGCTGAGAAGAGTAATGAAACAACAAGGATGCTCCCAACTCATGATGATATTCGTCAACTTTGAGCATCCACCACCACTTCACCTACATGAAGTCTTCATCGATAAAACCCAAGGTTAGTTTATCCCTCCTATGGGGATATGTCACATCAAGGGGGAGCTTTACTCTAAGACTTGAGTCAAAGCATCTCATAGCATGTGACAACATTAAATTCTTTATGTAAAAGTGGTAACCCCACTTGTGCTTAAACAATGAGTATGACATATGATCAAGTATTCTTACTTGGCTCCTAAGTCAATACTCATATATAGATGACTCTGTCATTGCCAAAATGCTTGTTAGATGTTGGTGTGTTTGTTCATGTTTGCCATGTTTTCATTTGACATCTTATTGTGTGAGCATGTTGGTCTGCATTTATTTACTCATTCAAGGACATCCAATTGTTGCTATTTGAATTTTGATTTTTCATTTTCCATTTGGATGTACAAGAATGCCTAGGACCACTCCTCTAGCTATCTATGATTTCTCACCTCATGTTCTATTCATGCTGCATCACAAAATTTGAACAAGTACTTTTCGATCTCTCTCTCTGTGAGGAGCACTCGGAGTTCCGTATCGAGAAAGGACTAACAATTAACACCTCCCAAGTGCATCTAGGTGGAACAAACACAAAAATCTCGGTCTCACCGAATGCCTAGGGTTGACCTGGTTTTCTATCTCAGTACTACGGATTCCATATTCTCGGTTACACCGAGTTTCCCTGTCAGCTGGCTGTTGAGAAACTTTGTGACACCGGAAATTTAGAATCAGTGTCACCGACAGCCGCGGGTATATAAGGAGGCGGACCCGACCTTTGAAATCTCTCTTCAACCGTTGCCACCTCAAAACCTTGCGCTATTGTTTCGAGACGCTGTTCATCGCCTTGTCTTCCCGAGCACCTCCGTCGTTGGAAGTCCATGCCATCGACGAAATCTTCAACACTATCGCCACCGTAGCGAAGTCGTCACCAAGCTAGAGTATGATTCCATCCCCTCTTGCGCTCCAACCTCTGATTCTTGTGCATTAGGGTTTCTCCATCATCTAGCCACTGTGTGAGATCGATCATCTAGGAAAGAATTCCCGTAGTTAGCGAACATGAGATTTTCTAGGGATTGTCGTCCGCCCAATGAAACTCGATGGAACCGAAGCAAACAAACCGGTGTCACCGATTTGGCCTCTGTGCTGCTGAGAACGATCTCGGTGAAACCGAGTACTCTTTTTTAGTCTCACCAAAAAGAGTGCCAAGTTTCTATTAAACAGATAGTCAGTCTCTGTAGCACCAAAAATTTTGCTTCGGCTGTACCGATTTGCATGTGATAGAATGCAAACCTTGAGAATCTTTTGTTCAAATTTTCAAAAACCACCGGCATTTTGTGATGACTTATCCTATTCCACTCTTCTGTACTCTATTCACAAGGTCAGATATGTCAGACGCTGAGGACAGCCAGAATTTGCAAGAGCAGAAGAAGCTTTTGGCAGATGCCATACCAAAGCAAGGTCCCTCCAAGAGCACCAAGTCTGCCCCCAAGAAGGTTGGTGCTGAAAATTCCAAGAGGACTACCAGAGACATCCCAGGTTCTGAGAAGAACAAGGGATCCACCTTCAGAGAAGCTGAAGAGGATGCTATGTCTGCATTGATGAAGCTCGGACCTCATCTTCCAGTGCAGAATGCCAGCCATCCTTTAGTTGAGGATATGAAGAAGAAGGATGCAGGATTGAGAGAGTGGAGAGCCATTGATCCTTACTCTCAGAGGAGGAAGACAGCTGTGGACTACATGTTCTACACTAAGGAGCAACAGGATTTCTATGAGACTGTGGTGCTTGACAAGAGTCCAGTTGTGAGTGACATGAGATATGTCAATTGGAAGTACATCAAGGCAAATGAAGACTACTTCCCGAGTGTGCAAGACAACTTCCACTGCATTGGCCTAGACAAGTTTGTTGGCAAAGAATTCACTGCATGGAAAGATGAGATGATTATGCAATTCTACTCCACTGCTCATTTCTATGGAGATGGTAGGATTGTCTGGATGACAGAAGGAGCAAGATATGAGTCCACTGTTGATGAATGGGCTGCCATCTTAGGACTCCCGGAGGCACATGGTGGAGATATCTGTGTGCCATTCCTGCTACACAGCTTCAGTCCCACAAGCTTGGATCTATCTATCACCCCCAGGCAGGTCTCCGCACCATCAATACTATTTTGAGACATACTTTGATGCCCAAGTCAGGTGGCGAGAAGATGATCCGAGGCTACTCCATCAACCTTCTACTTCTTATTTACCAACACTAGAGATTCAGAGTGATGAATTTCATTTTTGAGACTGTGAAGAGGGTTGTTGTTGATCAGAAGCGCTCATGCTGCTGTGCACCATACATTCAAATGATCATCAACTCAAAGCTGGAGAAGCACATCTTTGCTCTGGACAAACCACACTTGCCCCTATAGCCAGACTTCGAAACAACGTTGTGGTGATGGACCTAGACCATCCCACATTAGATACAGCTCAGGCACGGGCAGAGGCAGAGGCAGCTAGATCCACTAGTGCTCCCGTTCCTAGATCTAGGAATGAGCAGATGGATCTCTAGATCTCAACAGTCATGGACATGAAGAAGGATATCAAAGGCATACTGGACAACCATAACAGTCTTGTGAGGATCTTTGAGGATAGAGTCAAGACCCTCAATGACAAAGTGGATGGGCTGACCAAGACCGTGAACGAGCTCAAGAAGGAAGTAGATGAAGCTCCTATCTGGCGCACCTCTTCAGAGTCTGATTTTGTTGATCATGAGGATTGTGCACCTGTCAGGACGACTACCCAGTTCAGGACTCAGGACAGAACACCTATAGTGCCAACTCTGGAGATGAGACCTTCATCGTCTGCACCAGCTATTGTCACTTCAGCTCCATCAGCTCCTCCAGTGCCACCAGTTGCTACTCCAACTCCGTCCAGGACATCTGTAGAGGTCTTCGCCGACGCACTTCTCTCGACTCCGACATCGACCACTGGAGGAGATCATCCCTAAAAGGACGATTAGCTATATCTCTTTGAACTTTTTGGTAACTTGTTGCCAAAGGTGGAGAAGTTGTATATAGATATTTAGGCTTCGAGTGAGAGAGTGTTTCGTTTTTATTGGTATTTTGGTTGCTTGTGTTATACTTTTGTTTGTGTTAGATCATATGCTTTAATGTGTGTTGCTACTATTTCCTATCCTTTTGATGGTTATGAGATGATCATTCACTTTACTTGATGTGTTGTGCTATGATATTAACTCTTATTACTCTCGCACACCACCAAGATGTATGTGACATGGAAGAAGTGCCTTGTGTACCTAATCGATTGTGCATTTGCATTCAAACACGAATTTAACAATAATGCACAAATTTAGGGGGAGCTATTACTTATCACATACTTCTCACAGCGACGATTATATTCATTGTTTATATCATATTTCAAAGCTTTGATCTATATGTTGTCATCAATTACCAAAAAGGGGGAGATTGAAAGCACATTTGCTCCCTTGGTGGTTTTGGTAATTAATAACAACATATATGTCATTGAACTAATGTTTCCACTAAGCATGTTTCAAGAAAAGTTCAATGATAGGTTGGCAAAAAGATTGTGGAATACCCTAAGATGCAAGGAAATAGATTGGCAAAGCTTCAAGCAAGAGGACTCTACATTTTACTTTGTGAGAAATCACTTTGAGTCCATAGGAAAGCCAATACTATCAAAAGGGGGTAAGGTATTGTTGGTGAACAAAATGCTCATACGTGCAAAAGTGCTAGTCACCACATACAACCATAAGCTCTTCCACAAAAGTCTGTTCAAAGCAAAATATCCAAAATCGGTGCAACCAACACTTCCCACTCGGTGCCACCGATTCTGAGCCTCACACAGACTCATCCAAACCCTAGCCCTTCGATGCAACCGATTCTACTTCGGTACCACCGAGTTTGGGTTGCCAACTTTATGTTATGCAAATTCAAAAAATCGGTCCCGCCGAGTTTGTTGAATCGGCGTCACCGAGTCTGGCAATCTGATTGTTGTTCACCTTATCGGTGCAACCGAGTTTTATGTATCGGTCTCACCGAGATTCAAAAGTTGCTACCTTTTAGGCAACCTGGTACCACCGAGATTAACACATCGGTGTCACTGAGTTGGACTTATTAGGTGCAACGGTTGAATTTTTGGAGATGCCTATATATACCCCTCCACCACCACCTACTCGAAAGAGAAGCACTCAAAACAGATCCCCACTCATACCATCAGATTTTCTAAGAGAGAGCCACCTAATCATGTGTTGAGATCATGCCATTCCATTCCAACCATATGAATCTTCATCTCTAGCCTCCCCAAGTTGATTTCCACCCAATCAATCTCTTCCACCAAAGCCAAATATGTGAGAGAGTAATTGTGTGTTGAGGAGTCTATCATCTTGAAGCATAAGAGCAAGGAGTCCATCGACATTATCCAGCCTATTACCTTTTGGAGGGTGGTGCCTCCTAGATTGGTTAGGTGTAGCTTGGGAGCCTCCTATTTTGTGTTGTGGAGTGAACCAAGAAGTTTGTAAGGGCAAGTAGATTTCCTAGTTCGTGAAGATCTACCTCGAGTTAGGCTAGTCCTTCGTGGACGTAGGCCATCATGGTATAGTCAAGGTTCCTTCTTCGTGGAACCCTCTATGGGTAGAGCCCTTCGTGGACTCTCATGACCATTACCCTCTATGGCTTGAAGACTCCATAAACATGGACGTACGATAGCACCACCTATCGGAACCACGGGAAAAATCATCATGTCTCCAAATTGCGTTTGATCTTCCCACCCTTCCTTTACTTTCCGTTGCTATACTCGTAGACAAGCAAATGTAGGGTGTACTTGACTTGCTATGAATGCTAAAATCTGTCAACACTTAAAATTGGGGAAAAGGTAGATTTTTATTTGGTCAAGTGGTCTAATCACCCCCCTCTAGACCTACTTTCGATCCTACAACCCGAGGGATTCGACAAGCATCACCTTATCCATGTGTCGGTCCTTTGAGATACCTTGCTTTTTTTCCTTTGTCAGTGTAGGTGATATGCTTCAGATGAGATGGGGCAAGTGGTATATTCATTGGTAGAGTCTTATCACCAGTCATGTGGTTGGTGCAACCACTATCGAAGACCCACTCAGTAGCTTTTGGAGTTTCATCCTGCAGATGAATTAGTACAACTTACGAACTCATATGCTTCAGAGTGAACAATATGACATCCAATTCATCAGGCATAATTTCATCAAACAACATAGTAAGTAAAGCAGTTGAGGATGTGAGAAATGAGGGATTCATTTCTGCATGATTAGCTTGCGTCCTTTCAAGAATTTCCTCAGGTCTCCAGCAAATTCATCATACGCTCAAGTTCGTTTGGAGACGTGACCCTGCATACGAGATTAGTTCAATTTCTTCACCATTCACATCTGGAGGGGTGGCAAAGAGTTCATCATTCTGCGAGCTCTATATGAGAATGGAGGCATTGAAGCTAGTGCACTTCGTTTCATAGGACGAGGGTTAGAGTACTCATAAGAATAAGAAGAGAAATTCTTCGAGGACTTATGAACATAATGATTTGAAGAATAAAGCACATATTCAGAACTCTTAGATTTTTTCTGCGAAACGGATGCATTAGCACGAGAATAATACTTTTGACCATTTGAGGAATTTAGTCCAAGTGAAGAATTTGGTCCATATGAGGAATTTGATATGGGGTTCCTTTTCTTCATAGGTGGTGTCATGAGGACATTCACTTGAAGATTTTCCAAACAGCTCTTTGGAACCCAGATTTTCATCATAGGTGAACCGTTCCTGCAGTTAGTTCCAAAAAATCTAGCAAATACTTCACCATTATGATTTTTGAAGAATTTGTAGTTGGAGCCAATTGACTCATCAGAGCAATATGAAGTTTCACAAGTAAAGCCAGATAAAGTAGATGGATCTACATGAGGTCCTTTTGCAGCAACCCATGAGGTTTTGAGGTACTACTCAGGTTTCCAGTAGGATCCATCAGCATTGAGTTTCCTCTCAAATGAAATACCCTCTTTCCTAGGGTTCCTGTTCAGAATATGCTTTTTGAGAACATCGCAAAGGGTTTGATGCCCTTTGAGACTTTTGTATATGCCTGTCACATACAATTCCTTCAACCCTGCATTTTCGTCAGTGATACTTGTGGTATGCTCAGATGAGGAATTTGTGACCACAGGGATAGTTAAAGAATTTGCAACAATAGAAGCATTTGAACATTCAGGTGAAGAATTAGCAGTTTCACATTCAATGCATTTCAAACAAGGTGGAACAAATTCTTCATGAGCGGTACTGATCTGTTGAGCCAGTAAGGAATCATTTTCTCTTTCAAGATCCTCATGAGACACTCTTAGTTTCTCAAGATCTTGCTTTCTTTGAAGAAATTCATAGGAAATCTTCTCATGATCGACTAAGAGTGCATTATGATGACTTTGAAGGTTATCATACTTTGAGTGAAGACTTTTGAGATCATCAGTCAGAGTTTCAGTCCGATCCACTTCCTCATTCAATAGATCATCGCTTTTGTCTAGCAGTTTTTGAAGCTTTTCAAGTGCACTTTGTTACTTAGTGGCAATATTAGCAAGTTTGGAATAGCTAGGTTTCACATATTCATCAGATTCACCTTCACTTGTTTGAGAGGAGGAATGATGTTTGTGTACCTTGGAACCTTTTGCTATAAGGCATAGTGATGAAGAAGATGAACCATGATCAGTTTCCTCGATTTTGAGGAATTTCTTGAGTTCGATGAACATGGGGTCTTGGTGAGTGCGATAGCCTTCACCGATGTCTAAGATCCTATCCCAGATAAGCTTTGTGTTTTGAACATGACAAATGCCCTTGAACATGATGCTTGATAGGCTTGAGAAGATGATGTTCCTCGCCTGAGCATCAAGTTGAGTGTACTTACAAATGTCCTTGGAATTTACCATCTTGCAGAGGTCAGTCAGTCCAAGTTCAATAACAGTTCATAACTCATTGTTCATTGATATGAGATGCTTCTTCATCAGAACTTTTCACCTAGGGTATTCAGTGTCATCAAGGTTAGGACATTCTTTGGATGCCTTGATAAATTTTGCCATGAAGCAGTAAGTGGGAGCATAGTCATCATTGTTGACGTCATAGTTGTTGGAGTGGTCATTTTCTTCATCTGACAAAAGCGGTAGTGAGAGCAAGGCTAGCAACACCAGATTCTGACTCCACCTCAGATTCTTCCTCTTCTTCATATTCTTCAGATTCTTCTTCAGAATCCATTTCCTTGCTAATGAAAGACAGAGCCTTTCTGGAACCATTCTTCTTGTGCAATGAGGACTTTGAAGATGAGGAATTTGAAGATTTCTTCTTTTTCATCGAGTCATCAGAACAATCATCCTTGTATTTCTTCTTCTTTGATTCTTTTTCCCAGAGAGGATAGTTAGAGATAAAGTGACCAGATTTTTTGCATTTGTGATAAGTTCTCTTCTTGTAGTCGCTTGATGAGGAATCCGATTTCTTCAAGCCACTTTTTGATGACTTTCCAAAATGGACTCTCCTTGAGAACTTCTGGAATTTCCTCATGAGCATTGCCAGCTCCTGACTCAGTTCTTCAGGACCACCAAGGCTATTGTCAGATTCTTCGCCTTCGGATGAGGAAATATCCTTAGCCTTTAGTGCACGAGATCTTCCATAGCTAGGCCCATAGAGGTCTCTCTTCTCAGCTTGTTGGAATTCATGAGTATTGAGTCTCTTAAGTATATCAGCGGGATCAAGTGACTTGTAGTCTCCACGCTCTTGAATCATCAAAGCTAGTGTATCAAATGAGGAATCAAGAGATCTCAGCAGTTTCTTCACCACCTCGTGGTCGGTGATGTCAGTGGCACCAAGTGCTTGAAGCTCGTTGGAGATATCAGTGAGACGATCAAAAGTTTGCTAAATATTCTCATTGACGAGTCTTTTTAAGTGGTGGAAGAGATTGCAAAGAACATCAACTCGGGAGTCACGTTGATTAAAACACCTTCATTGACTTTGGACAGCCTATCCCAGATAAGCTTAGCAGTCTCCAAAGCACTCACTCTGCCGTACTGACCTTTGCTCAGATGGCCACAGATGATATTCTTCGCTTGAGAATCAAGTTGCTTGAATCTCTTCACACCAACAACAGTGACCATGGGAGTAATAGAGGGAACACCATTTTCCGCAACGTACTAGAGATCATTGTCGATTGCCTCAAGATGCATGCGCATCTTGTTGTTTTAGTAGGGGTAGTTCGTCCCATCGAAGGTAGGACAGCCTGCGAAAACCTTGATCATACATGTAGTCGACATACCTAGAACTCCAGGCGGTTAAACCAAAATCACACAGAGCAATGGAGTACCTTGCTCCGATACCAATTGAAAGTGCGTTATATCGACTAGAGGGGGGTGAATAGGCGATTTTTACTAATTCATTACTAAGGAATTTCAACTTGCAGAATTTGAAATGTGATGAACTACTAGCAACGGAATAAGTACTCAAATGCATGAGAAACATAGCAATAGCATAATCATCATGATGAAATAAGACATGCACAGATTACAGGTAGCGTGACATAGGATAAGCAGGTGAAGAACAAAGTGACTGAACAATTTCAGATCGGGAAACTGATAAAGTCTTCAATCAAATTCTTCAAACAGTAACGATCAAATTCATCAACAGGTTGTCACGCCCAAGATGCGACCCTATCCTTATTTTGGCTCGAGGGCCTCGACAGGAATAGGAGCGCATCTCGTCGCATTGCAAGAATGGATATCATTACAAGTACATGTATAGAAGAGATGAGTATATGTAATTGGCTTACACTTGCCACAAGCTACATCAGTAACACATCAATACAAAAACATATTCAAACCTCATACAAAAGAGCAGGGCCCAACTACGAACGAAATAAAATGACAAAATGACATCCATCCTTGCTATCCCAGGCTGCCGCCTGGAACCTATCCTAGATTGATGAAGAAGAAGATGAACTCCAAACAAACAAGCATCACGCTCACGTTCAATCATCGCATTACTTGTACCTTCAACTGTTGTTGTAGTAATCTGTGAGCCACAAGGACTCAGCAATCTCATTTCCAAGGGTATCAAGACTATTAAAGCTTAATGGGTGAGGTATGGTTAAGTGGTGAGACTGCAGCAAGCAACTAAGCATTTGTTGAGTGGCTAACTTATGAGTACAGAAGTAAAGTGGGTGGTCTATGCATAACGGATGGGAACTAGCAATGATCACTAAGTGATCCTGAACACCAACTTACTCAAACATAACCCCACCATGTTCTCTCTCGGATAAGGACTCACGAGAAGAGATAGTCATGGTTACGCACATAGTTGGTGTATTTTATTAGAGTTTACTTCAAGTTTGCTATGACCTCGTGTTAAACAAAGTATCCAAGTTTGCCACATAACCACGGGCACGACTTTCCAAAAGATTTAACCCTGTAGGGGTGCTCCAACTCATCCATCACAAATTAAGCACACACCGCGGGAATAACCCCGACCACAGATCTCATGATCATCCTAGGAAATTCCAGAGGAAATCCGACACCTCGAGATAGCCCGAAGAATATCAGAGTTCCTCACGCAAGACATTCGAGAAAGGTAAAACAAGTCCAGCAAGGCCTCCTGACATGTCGACAATCCTGATAGGAGCCACGTATCTCGTTCTCAGGACACGGCGGATAAGCTAGGGTATAGTGGCCTGATAGAAATCACCCAAGTTGTCCTGGGGTGGCCCCACATAGTGCTCTAGTTTGGACCAAGACTCATGAGGAGCACTGGCCCGGGTTGTCGATTAAAGATCCACGGGTTAATTACTCCCTATGCAGCTTTGTTAGTTATTAGGCAAATGTAGTACCAATGTTGGGCCTTGCCAGACAAGCTTTATCCTAAAACGAAAATCAAGGGGGTCCCCATAACAACCCCGAGCATGTTAGGAGCGCTCAATTATGGAACATAACACCGGTTCACAAGTAACTAGGGCGGCAAGAGTGAAACAAAACACCGAGCAAAAGGCCAAGTCTTCCATCCTTTACCAAGTATATATGTGCATTAAATTAAATAGCAATAATATTGCGATAACAAAAGAATGTCCATGTTGTCACATGGAAGAAATTGCAGCTGTAGCTAGAAACGCTATAAGAAGGGCTGAGCAAGCGGTACCATAGCAAACAAAGGTTTGCTAGGAACGTGGAGGGTTAGAGACTTTCATGGCAATGTTGGGAGGCTTGTCAAACAAGTGGTAGGTAGCAAGACATAGCGATAGAAACGAGACATCTAGCATGGCAATGATAGTAATGGTATCCAGGGAAATGTGTCATCTTTCCTGAGATCTCGCTTCGAAGAAGAACGAGTCCATGACGAAGACGATCCAAGAAGTAGACAAACGAATCCTCACACTCTAAACGCTTTCGAAACTCTATTGAGAAGAAGCAATCCGAAACAGACAATCAACACATGGGAAACAACACAAGTATGCATGACATGATGCACCAACAACTATGATGCATGTCCATACGATTATGCAAGGCATGATAAAGCACACAACAAATACTACACATTAAGTGAAGCTCAATATGCAACGAGTTGCATATTGACGAAACTTCACATTCGAATTGTTTAGTTCACTCTTGTTATGTACACGACAATATTAAATGTTGGTAAATATGGCAAGAGGGGAAGCATAGGCAAACTATTTATCTCAGCATCTTAAATGAGGCCGAAAAACAACTTATAGTATTTCCGAAATGACCTCATATGTACATTATGAATTCGGTCCAGATCTGTGTTGAACATATTTTAGAGTTGTTAAACAACAAGACAAAGTGCACCATGTTATTCTACACATTTTTCTAGTCAAGTTACATATTAAAACATTTTAAACGGAGTCACGGTTATTTAGTTATGAAATAAATCATTTTAGCATGGCATATATGCAAAATACATGAAAACATCAAGTTAAATATTTTTATCATGGTTGGAAGTGGCATATTAAGATTTTTGATGCACGTTTATATGCTTAATAGCAACCTAAAAGATGACATTTGAAAACATGCAATGCATTGGACACAAACAGAGGCAAAAATAAGGTGCAACCATGGGGATTTGATTCCTGGCCGCCTGGTTAAATACCAGTCGTGCTAGCCACTGCGATATGGTCCACTATATGAAGCTTTGGGGAGTTAACTGAATCTGAACCAAACGCTAGCGCTGAACTGAACGAAAATGCAACAAAAATAGTGTGCATGCTGGGATTTGATCCCAGGTCTCTCAAGTTACAACCAAGCATGCTGACCAATGGGCTATGATGGAACTTATGATAAAGCATGGGATTTGCGCTAGGTGAATCTGGATATGCAGCGGACCTGAAGAATTAACATAACAAATGAGCAAAACAAAACAAGGTTTGTTGGAAGTGGCATATTAAGATTTTTGATGCACGTTTATATGCTTAATAGCAACCTAAAAGATGACATTTGAAAACATGCAATGCATTGGACACAAACAGAGGCAGAAATAAGGTGCAACCATGGGGATTTGATTCCTGGCCGCCTGGTTAAATACCAGTCGTGCTAGTCACTACGATATGGTCCACTATATGAAGCTTTGGGGAGTTAACTGAATCTGAACCAAACGCTAGCGCTGAACTGAACGAAAATGCAACAAAATAGTGTGCATGCTAGGATTTGATCCCAGGTCTCTCAGGTTACAACCAAGCATGTTGACCAATGGGCTATGATGGAACTTATGATAAAGCATGGGATTTGCGCTAGGTGAATCTGTATATGCAGCGGACCTGAAGAATTAACATAACAAATGAGCAAAACAAAACAAGGGAACCTGGGATTCGAACCCCAGACCCTTCGGTTTATATCGAGTTGCATTGACCAGTTCAGCTAGCGAACTGCTTGTGAGTTAAAAACGTGGCATGGCTAGACATTATATATGTACCAAAACGGATCTAGGCAAAAACAAGAGACTTTCGTCCATGGCATTGTGCTCCTCACCGGTGTTGAACGGGCAGGAGGCGGCAATGTCGTCCAGTGACGCGGCCAGGAAGCGGAGGATCCGCCATGTCCGGAGGTAACGAACCCATTCCTGAAGGCGAGGAGTGTTAGACTTGTAACCGTACAGCTGTATATGACCTGTATTACCTCTTGGTACCCCTCTATATATATGAGATAGCCACACCCTATACGGGTGTCTAGCAGTTCCCAAAACCCTAAACTCTTTGTTTTACATGGTATCAGATTAGGTTACGATGGCTTCCGCTGCCCCTACCGCCATCGCGTCGGCTTCTGCCGCCTCCATTGCGCGGACCTCCAACGCCGACGTCGTGTTGGCCTCAACCTTGTCGTTCCTCGCCTCTCGGCCCCTTGCGTCATGGTGGCAGCCCCGCTCCCCTGGTGGTGCCTCTCCTGGGTCCCCGATCGGATCGGTGCCCCCACCCGCGTCAGGGCCTCGCGTGCATGGCGATCTGCAGCCGCCGGCTCCCGCTGGTGGCTCATCACTCTCGACCGGCGTGGATGCGCCGCCACCCTGTGGTTGTCCTGCGCCCGCGCCCGCTTATGGCGCCTCGTCTGCACCGATCCATGGTGCGCCGCCTTCACAACCCTACGGTGTTCCACCGCCACCATCTGCCTGGCTGGCGGGTCACCCTTCATCGACCTACGTCACGCCGCCTCCGCAGCCCTATTATGGAGCTGCGTCCGGCTACCCTTCGGCTGGCTACGGAGGAATCGGTGGCACCTTGGCCGGTTACATCGATCGATGCCACCTTGGCCGGTTACATTGATGCCGGTTGCGCCTCGGCCGGCTACGTACCAGCCAGCTACCCTGGCGCCTACCCGTCGTCGGTGTTCGATGGTGCAACCGCCCCCGCCTCCTCGCGGGAGATGGGTCTCTATGCGCCCCAGCCGTCAGCTACCGTTGACCATGCTGCGGCGTCTTTGCCCTTCTACTTTTCGCACCTCCTCCCGGTGAAGCTCATGCCTGACAACTACTTGTCCTGGCGTGCTCAGGTGCTGCCTCTCCTTCAGAGTCGTTACTTGGAGGGGTATGTTGATGGCTCTCTCCCGTGCCCACCAACGTATCATCCGGCACATCATGCGTGGGTGGCCCAGGATCAGGCTATCCTCTCTGCTTTACAATCGTCACTCACACCGAGTGGCTCGTCGTTGGTCCTCTTCGCTGCCACGTCCCGAGAGGCCTGGGCGGTGCTTCATACCAGTTTCGCCTCTCAGTCCCAGGCGCGTGCTCATGCTATTCGCACTGAGTTGGGCGAGACCAAGCTGTGTGACCTCAGCATCATGGACTACTTCAACAAAATGACAAGCCTCGCTAACACGCTGGCCTCCATTGGTCAGCCGCTTCTTCCTGAGGACTTCACCACACATGTCCTGAACGGCCTCGATGACGACTATGACAATCTCATTGAGAATGTCCATGGTCGTGATGCCCTGCTTCAGCCTCGTGAGCTGTATGCGCGCCTCCTCGATCACAAACAGCGCATCAAGGCGCGTTGTGCCTCTCCTGGCTTCGTCTTCGCCAACGCTGCGACTCGTGGCAAACTTCCTAAGGCGTCCCTGGCTGGTGGAAAACCGGCGTCCTCGTCTCCGCCAGCTCCACGGGCTGTTGCACCCTCCATCACGGGTGGTGGCCGGCCTTGCGCGTGTTGTCCTTCCTGTGGTGCCCAGCAGGTGTGCCAGCTGTGCGGCATCGACGGGCACATCGCCTCTCGCTGTCATCACCGCTTCAAGCAGGACTTCCTCGGCATTGGTAACAATGGTAAGGGCAATGACAAGCAGGCCACCGCTGCAACGGCGGGCCATGAGCACGGGCAAACTCCATCCTACTCCATTGACCCGACGTGGTATATGGACACAGGAGCTACCAATCACCTAACGAGTGAGATGGGGAAGCTCTGCACCCAGCAGCCATATCGTGGTCATGATCAGGTTCACACCGCCAACAGAGCAGGTATGCACATCTCTCATGTTGGTCAGGCCTCACTCCTTACACGCAACTCTAAGCGACTACATCTTCGCAATGTTCTTCGAGTTCCTTCCACTACACGTAGTTTGTTGTCTATTCCCAAACTTACTCGTGATAATAATGTCCTTGCTGAGTTTCATCCTTTTTGTTTTTTTATCAAGGATTGAGACCTGAGGGTCGTTTTGCTTAGCGGTCGTCTTCGCCATGGCCTTTACGCACTTGACGCACCACCCCCACCTCCTGCAGAGTATGCTCCTCAGGTGTTCAGCGGCGTTTGTGTGTCATCTCCACACTGGCATGCGCGTCTTGGTCACCCTGCTGCTCCCATAGTTCTCCATGTTCTGCATCGTCATGAGCTTCCTATTGTAGTTAATAAGAGTGTTGAAACTATTTGTGATGCCTGTCAGCAAGGCAAGAGTCATCAGCTTCCTTTTTCAGAATCGAGTCGTGTCGTCACATACCCCCTTGAGCTTGTTTTCTCTAATGTATGGGGCCATGCCCAAACATCTGTTAGTGGCCATAATTATTATGTGAGTTTTATTGATGCTTATAGTCGGTTTACTTGGCTTTATCTTATTAAGCGTAAATCTGATGTGTTTGATGTTTTCATTCAGTTTCAAGCACATGTTGAGCGTCTCCTCAAGCATAAAATTCTTCATGTTCGGTCCGATTGGGGGGTGAATATCACAACCTCAATACGTTCTTTAACAAGCTTGGGATCTCACACCGTGTGTCCTGCCCTCATACACATCAGCAGAATGGCACCGCTGAACGTAAGCATCGTCATCTTGTAGAAACTGGCCTTACCTTACTTGCTCATGCCTCCGTTCCTTTTCGGTTCTAGAGTGATGCCTTTTCCACTGCCTGTTTTTTGATAAATAGGCTTCCTTCACGACTTCTAAAAATGAAGACTCTCCTTGAACTCTTGCTTCATGAGCTCCCAGATTACACCTTTTTTAAGGTGTTTGGGTGTGCTTGTTGGCCCCATCTCCGTCCATATAACAAACACAAGCTAGAGTTTCGGTCAAAAAAGTGTGTTTTCCTTGGGTATAGTTCTCTTCATAAAGGGTATAAATGTCTCCATGTGCCCACGAATCGTGTTTAAATATCCCGTGATGTTGTGTTTGATCAGAACGTTTTTCCCTTTGCTACACTTCCGCTCAACTCTACCACTCCCACACCGCCTGTGCATTCCACTGTGTCTTTGCCTGATTAATTGGAAGATGTTGCACATGCTCCTGCACTGCTTCCTAATAATGCTGCAGGTATCGGACGCGGCGCTCGCCTTGAGCTCCTTGATCAGGCTTCGAACGATGGTGATGAGCAGTCATCCGGGTCAGCACCGACTACTCCTGTGCTGGCTGCACCTCGGCCGGCTACGACGGAGCCGGCTGCCCCTGAGGCGGCGACCCCGGTGCCGGCTGCATCAGCGCCCGCAGCTCCTCGGACGGTTACTCCAATGCTGGCTACACCTCGGCCGACTACGGAGGCACCAGCTGAGCCTCGGCTGGCTACATCAGAACCGGCTGCTCCTTGCCGGCTACATCGGTGCCGGCCACTCCTCGGCCGGCTACATCGGAGCCGGCTGCTCCTTCACTGGCTACCCCGGTGTCGGCCGCATCTTCTCCATCGCCAGAGCCGGCACCGCCTGCTGCTGCAGCCCCTCGTCCACGCACACGTAGTCAGGCTGGGATCTTCCGGCCCAAGGAGCGCACTGATGGGACTATTGCATGGATCGCTGCGTGTGTGGCATATGCAGTTTCTGATCCCACAGCCGAGCCCCATCATTTCGAGGCTGCTCTCGGTATCCCTCACTGGCGTACTGCAATGGAGCAGGAATTTCAGGCTTGGTTGAAGAATGACACGTGGCGACTTGTTCCTCCTATTTCTGGTGTCAATATCATTGATTCCAAGTGGGTATTCAAGGTGAAGAAGCATGCTAATGGGTCCATTGAACGATACAAGGCATGGCTTGTTGCGAAGGGTTTCAAGCAAAGGTACGGACTTGACTATGAAGACACTTTCAGTCCAGTTATCAAGCCCACTACCATTCGTTTGCTGCTCTCTCTCGCTGTTACTCGTGGCTGGTTCCTTCATCAGCTTGATGTACAAAATGCATTTCTGCATGGAGTTCTTGAGGAGGAGGTCAATATGCGTCAGCCTCCAGGTTTTGTTGATCAAGACGGTGGAGATCGCCATCAAGCTGTACGTGTGCTGAACGCGGAGGTGTCATCCGTTCGGCGCTAGATCGGAAGGATCGTGATCAAGTTCGTGGGACGGATCGTGATCAAGTTCGTGGGACGAATCGTGATCGGATTGCGGGACAGATCGTGATTGGATCACGGGACGGATCGTGATTGGATCGCGAGACGCACGATGATTTGGATCGCGAAGACGTTCGACTACACCAACCGCGTTTATTAACGCTTCTCGCTTAGCGATCTACAAGGGTATGTAGATCCACTCTCCCTCTCGTAGATTCTCATCACCATGGATAGATCTGTGTGTGCGTAGGAAAATTTTTGTTTCCCATGCAACGTTCCCCAACAGAATTATGATATGCCTATCATTCATCAAGTTAAATTGATGACAAGCAACGGATTTCGCACACCACTTATTCTTCTTGCAAAGAATTGAAGAGAAAGAGAGGATAGGTCACAAACTTGAAGAAGTCTTGAACGAGAACACCAGTAAGAATTGCAAATGAATGAAGATACCACGAATGAATGAAGATAGATGATAAGAGAACGAAGGGATCACGATCCACCTAGAGAAATCCTGAACGAAGCATCGGAATCATTGAGATATGAACGAAGGGACAACAATTGAGAAGAATTTGAGAACGAAAGCTAAAAGCTGAGGACGAAGAAATCTTCTGAATTGATGGCCTTCGGAGGGTCGAGGAATGAAAACAACTCTGAATGCATCGTATAGATATGGGTGGAATTTCTCATGATCAAAACAATTTGAGATGAAAGCAACAACCTAAAACCATGAATCTTTGGAAGAACAAACAACGATTTAAGAGAAACTCTCCTTCGGTCTTCAATGCTGAGAATAATGACAAGAAGCAACACCATGAATTACTAAGATACTCAGGAACAATGAATAAGAAAAGGTTGAGCTAATGATGAAAATGATTTAGAAGGGATATGACTAATGAAATTCATTCTTACGTCATATTGAGAAGAACTTGAGGACATCCCCGGAGATTGGAAGAGCTAGGTAAGATCCTGGGGAAAAACCTGTGGGTTATGGGCCTAGTCAAAAGAAACCACCGTTGAGACAATTGCTTAAAAAGAGAGATTGCGCTGGTACACATTAAGAACTTGATGAGGTGAGAACCTCGAAATAATTTGGAAGGATTGAAAAAAATACGAATCTACTGAGATATCTTTAGCACTCCAGATAGAATAGAGAGAGACGAAAAACAAGAGATACTTGGACAGAATTCAAACATGGGAGAGCAATTAGAGAATGAAAATGATATGATGAACACCGAGAACTTCAATTGAATTCGCCAGGAAGGAAAATAATAATAAAGAAATGATGAATTCGAATCACTTGAGGATCTTCACAATGAATCACTGGATACGAGACACAAGAAAAGATGGCGGAAGGATCGATGAAAAGAATGGCATTTGGATTAGAATTTAGTCATTGAATAAAAAGGGCGGGAGGGTGGGGAAAAACGAAGACAACTTGGAAGAGATGAGACGAACTCTCAGAAAGAATAAGAGGATTGATCTTGCAAATATTGAAAGGATTGAATTCACTTGAAGAGAGCACACCGGATGAAAAGAATTGATATGATAACTTGATTGAGCACAAGAATTAGCATTCCTACAGAAATATCAGAACACTACTTGGGAGAGATATGAGATCACAAGTTGAGATCAAAGCAACTCCAATTACCATATTCAAAAACAAAACAAAGGATGAGGCTTACGATACAAGCCGGAAACAAATGCATAACAGAGATTTCGCTCGATATTTTCGTGGTAAGGTTCGCACGGGCTTGATCATACATTGGGTTGTCATATTGAAATGACGCTCGAATATGCTCCCCAGGCGTAGCGAACTACCAGGCTTGACGAAGCATCAATCGAGACTGTCTTTTGTAAGAAAGACCGTGAACAAACGAATTCACTATATGTCGAACCCCAACCTCACATCATGATCTATTGGAAGATAGCCTAAGTAACTACTTGAATTTCCACCTAAGAACTCCCGAAATCTTCCTGGTTATGCAATCTGGTGTTGGGGATACAAGAAAGAAAATATCTCACACAACTAACAAGTCCTACACCCCAATTGTATCCATCCTTCAACACACAACCAGAGGCTTCGGAAACTAAACTATCTCGGACCATTGAAAACACAACGATACCAAACATGGCAGTACCCCGGACGCCTCCCCAGTACGGATTACTCCAACCTTATCTCGCCACAAAAAGTATTGACGTAATTTCGAACATCCTCTGTCCTGAGATACTAAGGAAACTGAACGATAATGAGGTGTCAAGAATCCCCTGGAACTCAACTCCTCGGAAGAAATTAAGTCAGACAGGAGGCACCAAGACAGAACTCCGTCACATCGGCATCATATAGTTTCCAATATACCCACGTGATCCTAAAAAAATAAGCGAGAAGAGGAGTAGTAACAAAATTCCTAAGTCGATTACCTCAACAGAGCATAGAAGAGGAGTAAAAAGAATCCTACTCTCTGATATAACTAGACTCAAAATACTTTTTCTCTAGACTTGACTCGGCCAAGTTCGATCAATCAAGGGGGCTCCTAGGTCGGTACAAGCTCTGATACCAACGTGTCACGCCCAAGATGCGGCCCTATCCTTATTTTGGCTCGAGGGCCTCGACGGGGATAGGAGCGCATCTCCTCATGTTGCAAGAATGGATATCATTACAAGTACATGTACAGAAGAGATGAGAATATGAAATTGTCTTACACTCGCCACAAGCTACATCAATAACACATCAATACAACAACATATTCAAACCTCATACAGAAGAGCAGGGTCCAACTACGGACGAAATAAAATGATAAAATGACATCCGTCCTTGCTACCCCAAGCTGCCGCCTGGAACCCATCCTAGATTGATGAAGAGGAAGATGAACTCCAAAGAAACAAGCATCGCGCTCATGTTCAATCATCGCATTACATATACCTGCAACTGTTTGTTGTAGTACTCTGTGAGCCACAAGGATTTAGAATCTCATTTCCAAGGGTATCAAGACTATTAAAGCTTAATGGGTGAGGTATTGTTAAGTGCTAAGGCTACAACAAGCAACTAAGCATTTATTAAGTGGGTAACTTACGAGTACAAAAGTAAAGTGGGTGGTCTACGCATAACAGACGAGAACTAGCAATGATCACTAAGTGATCCTGAACACCTACTTACGTCAAACATAATCTCACCGTGTTCTCACCCGGATAAGGACTCACGAGAAGAGACATTCACGGTTACGCACACAGTGGTGTATTTTATTAGATTTTACTCCAAGTTTGCTATGACTGGGTGTTAAACAAAGTATCCAAGTTTGCCACATAACCGCGGGCACGGCTTTCCGAAAGATTTAACCCTGCAAGGGTGCTCCAACTCATTCATCACAAATTAACCACACGTCGCGGGAATAACCTCGACCACGGATCTCGTGATCATCCTAGGCAATTCCAAAGGAAATCCGACACCTCGAGATAGCCCGAACAAGATCAGAGTTCCTCACGCAAGACATTCGAGAAAGGTAAAATAAATCCAGCAAGGCCTCCCGACGTGTCAACGATCCCGATAGGAGCCGTATATCTCGTTCTCAGGACACGGCGGATAAGCTAGTGTACGGTGGCCTGATAGAAATCTCCCAAGTTGCCCTGGGGTGGCCCCGCACGGTGCTCTAGTTTGGACCAACACTCATGAGGAGCACTGGCCCGGGTTGTTGATTAAAGATCCTCGAGTTAATTACTCCCTATACAGGTGTGTTAGTTATTAGGCAAATGTAGTACCAATGTTGGACATTTCCATACAAGATTTATCCTAAAACGAAAATCAAGGGGGTCCCCATAACAACCCCGAGCATGTTAGGAGCGCTCAATTATGAAACATAACATCGGTTCACAAGTAACTAGGGCGACAAGAGTGAAACAAAACACCGAGCAAAAGGCCAAGCCTTCCACCCTTTACCAAGTATATATGTGCATTAAATTAAATAGCAATAATATTGTGATAACAAAAGAATGTCCATGTTGTCACATGGAAGCAATGGCAGCTGTAGCTAGAAACGCTATAAGAAGGGCTGAGCAAGCGGTACCATAGCCAAACAAAGGTTTGCTAGGAAGGTGGAGGGTTAGAGGCTTTCATGGCAATGTTGGGAGGCTTGTCAAACAAGTGGTAGGTAGCAAGACATAGCGATAGAAACGAGACATCTAGCATGGCAATGATAGTAATGGTATCCAGGGAAATGTGTCATCTTTCCTGAGATCTCGCTTCGAAGAAGAACGAGTCCATGACGAAGACGATCCAAGTAGACAAACGAATCCTCACACTCTGAACGCTTTCGAAACTCTATTGAGAAGAAGCAATCCGAAACAGACAATCAACACATGGGAAACAGCACAAGTATGCATGACATGATGCACCAACAACTATGATGCATGTCCATACGATTATGCAAGACATGACGAAGCACACAACAAATACTACACATTAAGTGAAGCTCAATATGCAACGAGTTGCATATTGACGAAACTTCACATTCGAATTGTTTAGTTCACTCTTGTTAGGTACACGACAATATTAAATGTTGGTAAATATGGCAATAGGGGAAGCATAGGCAAACTATTTATCTCAGCATCTTAAATGAGGTCGGAAAACAACTTATAGTATTTCCGAAATGACCTCATATGTATATTATGAATTCGGTCTAGATCTGTATTGAACATATTTTAGAGTTGTTAAACAGCAAGACAAAGTGCACCATGTTATTCTACACATTTTTCTAGTCAAGTTACATATTAAAACATCTTAAACGGAGTCACGGTTATTTATTTATGAAATAAATCATTTTAGCATGGCATATATGCAAATTACATGAAAACATCAAGTTAAATATTTTTATCATGGTTGGAAGTGGCATATTAAGATTTTCGATGCACGTTTATATGCTTGACGAAACACCGAGCAAAAGGCCAAGCCTTCCATCCTTTACCAAATATATATGTGCATTAAATTAAATAGCAATAATATTGTGATAACAAAAGAATGTCCATGTTGTCACATGGAAGAAATTGCACCTGTAGCTAGAAACGCTATAACAAGGGCTGAGCAAGCGGTACCATAACCAAACAAAGGTTTGCTGGGAAGGTGGAGGGTTAGAGGCTTTCATGTTAATATTGGGAGGCTTGTCAAACAAGTGGTAGGTAGCGAGAGATAGCGATAGAAACGAGACATCTAGCATGGCAATGATAGTAATGGTATCCATGGAAATGTGTCATCTTGTCTGAGATCCCGCTTGGAATAAGAACGAGTCCATGACGAAGACGATCCAAAAAGTAGACAAACGAATCCTCACACTCCGAACGCTTTCGGAACACTATCGAGAAGAAGCAATCCAACACTATCGAGAAGAAGCAATCAAAACAAACAATCAACACACAGGAAACACCACAACGTATGCATGACATGATGCACAAACAACTATGATGCATGTCCATACGATTATGCAAGGTATGACGAAGCACACAACAAATACTACACATTAAGTGAAGCTCAATATGCGACGAGTTGCATATTAACGAAACTTCACATTCGAATTGTTTAGTTCACTCTTGTTAGGTACACGACAATATTAAATGTTGGTAAACATGACAAGACGGGAAACATAAGCAAACTATTTATCTCAGCATCTTAAATGAGGCCGGAAAACAGCTTATAGTATTTCTAAAATGACCTCATATGTATATTATGAATTCGGTCCAGATCTGTATTGAACATATTTTAGAGTTGTTAAACAACAAAACAAAGTGCACCATGTTATTCTACACATTTTTCTAGTCAAGTTACATATGTAAAACATCTTAAACGGAGTCACGGTTATTTAGTTATGAAATAAATCATTTTAGCATGTCATATATGCAAATTACATGAAAACATCAAGTTAAATATTTTTATCATGGTTGGAAGTGGCATATTAAGATTCTACACAAAATCTAGTTATTTTTTTATATATAAAACATTTCATCCTGATGCGCGTTTATATGTTCAATAGCAACCTAAAAGATGACATTTAAAAATATGCAATGCATTGGACACAAACAGAGGCGAAAATAAGGGGGAACCATGGGGATTTGATCCCTAGCAGCCTGGTTAAATACCAATCGTGCTAGCCACTGCAATATAATCCACTATATGATGCTTTGGGGAGTTAACTGAATCTAAACGAAACGCTAGCGCTAAACTGAACGAAAATGCATCAAAAATGGTTTGCGTGCTAGGATTTGATCCCAAGTCTCTCGGGTTACAACCAAGCGTGTTGACCAATGGGCTATGATGGAATTTATGATAAAGCATGAGATTTGCGGTAGGTGAATCTGAATATACAGCGGACCTGAAGAATTAACATAACAAATTAGCAAAACAAAACAGGGAAATATGGGATTCGAACCGCAGACCGCTCGGTTTATATCGCGCGGCATTGACCAGTTCAGCTAGCGATGGCACGGCTAGACATTATATATATACCAGAACGGATCTAGGAAAAACAAGAGCCTTCCGGCCATGGCGTTGTGCTCCTCACCGGCGATGAACGGGCAGGCGGCGGCGATGCCGTCCGATGGCGCGGCCAGGAAGCGAAGGATCCGCCATGTCCGGAGGTAACGAACCCATTCCTGAAGGCGGGGAGCTCCGTTTTGAGGCGGGGAGGAGGCGGTCTGCTCGGCCATGAAGACAACCATGGTGGGGGACTCGTCGATTCCAGCGAGGGCTCGCTGGGGTTCTCACCGGCATGCAGTGCACGACGGACGAAGCGGGTGGAGGGTCAACGCGGGGGTGGCTCATGCGCTCGATCCCGATGGATCCGAGGCAGGGAACGAACAGAGCTTCAACGGCGGCAGCTATGGCGCTTCTCGGGCGGCGTTTCTCCATGAGAAAGACGGCCACGACTCCTGGTGGCTCCAGCGTGGTCCAGCCGGACTCCAGCAGCTGACCACGGGTGGCGGCTAGGCTACGAGGTGGCGCGAGGTGGACGGCGGCGGCGGATCCGAGGTTAAACAGGGACACTGGTTGGCTAGATGGTTAGATCGGGGGGAGGAACGAGATTTTTTTTCAAAACTATTACGGATTATGTAGCAAATCCGTAGGCCAAGCAGGGACCTATCGGCCATCACGAGGCTGACTGGAGACCTGTCAGCCATCAGTAGGCCGAAAGGATCCTGTCGGCCAATCAGAGGCCAGGAGATAGGCCTATCGGCCTGGGGTAGGCCGAAAGGCACCTGTCGGCCAGTGGGAGGCCGACTGGCCCCTGGCTAAGCCCCGACCCTCTTTTCTTCCTCCTCTGACCAGTCATTTCACCCTCACCCTCCCCTCTTCCCCTCTCACTACCGTTGCTCTCCGGTGGTTCCACCGACTCGCCGATCTCCTCGTTGGAACACCCATTCTGTTATCCTACCCGCTTAATCAATAGATCAGGGCGTTCTCCATCGGCCTACGGTATATTTTTTTGCTTCCAACTCAATCGAATGAGAACTGTCAAGTCGGTTGTGGATTTAGTTAATATTTGTCACCGTCCGTCTGCAGGTAATGGCTTGCCCATTTTGCCGCGCTCTAGGTGTCCCTTGTGTTGTCGTTGATTCCGGTGCGTCCGTATTTACTGTGGTGCTGGATCGTCGATGTGCAAGACGTATTGTAAGATTCGATGTCTTCATTATCTAACTGTGGCATATTAGAATGCCTTTGTTTATAAGTTTATGATACTTGCTTCCATTCTTGTTGTAGTATGTTCCGTGCAGTGTTAGATCACATCTTGCTCGGTACATTGAGGAGTGCAGAGCTTTAGCTATTGGGAGGGGTGATACAGATATTGATCTTGCTCTACACAACACTGAGGGTAATTTATACCATGTTATATTTACACATGGTAGGATGAGCAGTAAATTCCATGGTCCTTCATGGGAGGAACTCGTGAATGATTATGGTCTCCGCCACAGTGACATGATGACTGTTATGCTTGAGCACTATGGAACTTATATTAGTGTCGAATTTCATCGGGATGGTGTTATGTTGTTTCCTTTACCCCATGTTGGTAAGATTTATGTTTGACAGATTATCAGATTTGATTGAGCTTATACTTTTTGCGGTTCATGTCAGTAACTGAAATAATTTTTTTGTAGCTCTTGAGGATCTGAGTGAAACTCAGAGCGAACTTGTTGACAACTGTTTTTATAGTCGTGGTGTCACTCTGAATTATCATCAAATGTATGTCATGTCGCGGCAGCTCTTTGATGACAACTACATACTGTGTACTCCTTTCGTTCATAGGATGGATCGCATGAACGTTATTTCCCAACATATGGTAAGCTTTGGTTTCTGTTTTGTCGGGACCTCGATCCTAAGTCATATGATTCCATGCTGTAACAAGCCACATCACTTTGCGGCCTCACGCACGGTACCCCACGGCTGCAGCCTTACCTTGGCCGGGACCGTTTGCGTCTTTTGGCTCACGTATGTGAACATGTCGCTGGCAATCGCACAACAAAGAACCCGGGCCGACATAACTAGTCATAGAACCCAAGTGGCACATCCATACGGAAACAGGCATACATAACCCAGCAATGCAGGTGTCGGTCTCAAGCGTGTGTAGACGAGTCGTAGCAAGTTACAAGGACTCCATTACGTCGCGAGACACGAATGTCATCGCTGCACGTAGACGAGTCGTAACAGGCTACAGGGACTCCATTACACTGCGAGACATTTCCCCAAAGGGACAGACACAGCAGCAAAGAAGGATACATGCCGGTCAATCAATGTGTCCGGAGCAGTAGCAAGCTACCAAGGCTCGGTGGAAGCACAAAGAGACAGTTTCCCGTAAGGAGTACTGCTAAAGGCACACAACTAGGTGTCGGATCCCATACATACCGTTGCACGTCACACGTACGCACGACATGCCCGATATGCATAGATACAACTATGGCATCACAACATAACCATACAACAACATGACTTTTATTTAAAAGGCCCAGAGGAGCCTTGCATGATATGTTCATACAGATAGGGGTCACATGACCCGGCACTCAAGTCATACAAACAAGTTCATACAAGCCAGCGGAAACTTAGAACTATCCGAGTACGGACAGTGAAATGAAAAGAGGGCACATGGCCTGACTATCTACAGCACGCCACACGTCACAGGGTCGTAGCTGGGACACCAGCTATTCGGCATCGTCAACGTCTAGATAGAACCCACCTGATGGGTCCTGGTTTTCCTCTGCAACATTAATTAAGCAAGGATGAGTACAATCGTACTCAGCAAGTCTTTAAAACAGACCTAGTCTAGTTATGCTCATGTATCAACAAAGGGGTGGAGGAGTTTATGCAGAAAGCCAGCTTTGACTCATGGCTAACCTACACTACTCAGTTTTACACTCTTTGTTACAATTTTACTTATCGCACACGAGTCCACTAACTCCATCTCAATACACCACCATGGACTCACCTTCCCCTCCCGAAAGAGTGCCATCCACGGTACTCACACTTGTCTTGAGATTTTTAGAAGTATCCATTTGATTATCTATGAACAGCATAAGTTTTCCAAGTAGTCCATATCCGCGGACGCGGCTATTCGAATAGTTTCATAACCCTGCAGGGGTGTACTTCTTCACACACGCTCTCGCCACTTATCGCTGTGTGCCATAAACCATGCACCTCGGCAACCTTCAAGCGGATGCCCAGCGAGGGAGTCGGCCACGACCGTCAATCACATAAGACCTCTAGTCCAGGCTACCGCCTATTTGAGACTGACCCGCATGGAAGTCCGGCCGAAGTTTCCACTACGGTCCCAAACGATGTGCGCAGGGTTCCCAAGCCCACCATTCGGGTGACCCTTGGTACACCGTGCCACTGCCTACCGCGTCGTAACCCACCCCGAGGGTCAGCGCTACGCACGGCCTCCAGCATGCTATAAACACCAGAAACTACTTGCAATACCTGGACCAAAGACTAAGCGACTGATAAGTCGAGTGGGGTCATATTTCAGGGCCCAACATGTGGTAGTATCTCGTCTTGGATCTCAAACACGGAACCCAGTTCCTAAGAACGGTCTCAATGAGACAACCCACTATGTACTCCTACATAGCCTCTCATCGCCACCTTTTACCAAAACGGATTCGTTATGAGCTCAACACATCAGAACATCACAGTTTCACTCTAACTCATCACCCAGATGAATCAGACCTGACACAACTCTAAGCATAGCAGCATGGCATGAAGGTAAGCTAAGCACATCACGGCACAAGCATCTACCAGGTATGCTAGGTTGCAAGGTGTAGCTATTTACTGTGACAATATCAGGTCATGCATAAGAATAGGATCATCTACCGGGTATGACTGACATGTGATTGTTTGTCCTAATGCAATAATGAGAGCAGGAGCGAGAGAATGGGATGTTATCGGAATGATCAATGGGGTTGCTTGCCTTGCTGAGTTGCGGAAGAGTTCTCTCCTTCGTCGGGGTACGGAGTAGTATCGTTTGGATTCGGACCTACCGCAATGCAGATAAGAACAATCAATACAGGCAAATGCGACAATATGATGCATGATCATGGCATAGTGGTATACATGGGTGAGCTAATGTGAATGGTGATCATGTCTATTTAATTCAGATTTGAATATAGGTTCCAAGTTGTCCTCATTTCAAATTCCATATAATGACCTAATGCTAAAATGTCCAAGTTCACCTATTTGGGTTGCTCTATCATGCATGAGAGTAGCACCATTGGATTCATTGGATTTTTCTGATAAATTTTCATATATAAATTATTTTCATCTGATTTACAGATTAATTTATATGATTTTTCAAAGTTTTAAACATTTTCTGGAATTATTTTAAATAAGAAAATGAGTTATGACATAAGCATGATGTCATGATGACATCAGCTGGTCAGCTGACTCGGCCCAGAGTCAAACCTGACATGTGGGGTCCACATGTCAGTGTCTGGTTAGTTTAACTAACTAATTAAAATTAATCCTAACTAATTAGCAGACCGGGGCCCACTTGTCAGTGTCACATTAGTTTAACTAAATGATTTAAAGTAATCCGTGATTAACTTAACTAATCTGGACAGGGGCCCCACCTGTCATTGACTCACAGAGTCAAGCCAGGGGTCCACCCGGGTCAAACCCACTGGAGTTGGCCGGCGGCTTGACGCCGGTGACCTCCAGAGACGGCGGCGACCGTCGGGTTTCTTCTACAGGGGGTTATCTAGCGAGCTAAGACCACTGGCGAGTAGCCCGCGCACAACCGCATCCATCCGGAGTCGCAGGAGGTCACGGGGTCGCCGGAGCTCGCCGGAAACGAGCTCGTGGCGGCGGCCGGAGCTCGGGTTCGAACGCAAACGCGACACAGGGCACGGAACGACCGGGCGATGGGTTCTACGAGCTCCTGGGAACTCCAGGAGTTCATTCATGCACACGCGCGTGAGCTTAGGGGTCTGCACGCACGGCGACGACCGACCACGGCGGCGAGGTGGATTCGGGTCCGACGGCTAGGCTAGCTACGGCGCGAGGAAGAGAGGGGGAACGCAGGGGGAAGGAGGAGGAGCTCACTGCGGATCCAGGGAGCTAGTCAGTGGCCTCGGGGGCAGTCGGAATCGACGGCGAGCCTCGAATTCCCCTCCGGCGACCCGAGGAGGAAGAAGACGGCGCGACGGTGATAGAAGCCCTCCGGCGATGCGTGGCTTGTCTGGGAGGTGGAGGAGGTCCGGGCGGAGCGATTGGCTGGCTCAGGAGGACTCGGGGTTGGCTAGAACGACGACACGTCGGAGAATCGTGGGTCGGTCATGGCGGAGCCGAGAGGAGAAATGCGAGAGAGAGAGAGAGAGAGAGAGAGAGAGAGCAACCGCGAGGGAGAGAGGGAGAAGACCTCGGCGACGGCGAGCTGGCGCGCCCTGGGGCCTCCAGGCGGGCGACCAGGCAGCGAGGAGGTGGAGGCCTCCCGGCGCCCCGCGGCACTTCGCCTCTGCCTACTGGCAGAGGTTGAAGATGACCGCTTGGCCCTGGTGGGCTGGGCCATCTCCTTCCTGGGCCAGGTAAGCCCCTTCTGGCTTTTTTTTTTAATTTCTGTTTTCTGTTTTCTAATATTTATTTATTTCCTTTGCAGGTCCAATGACTTTTATAAAATGACCCACATATTTTCTAAATTGTAGTTTGAATATTCCAAACTTATAATAATAGTTTCAGATTATTTTGGAAACAGTGATAATGATATTTGCTTTATTTGTCATTTTCCAGGGATGTAAACCATTAATTCAAATTATTTTAAATGTTCAAATAATACAAATGTCCCCTGGTATATCCATGTCCCTATTTATCAGACATAGGGGACATTTTTGATGGGCATTTTGGATTTGTTGAAATTTCATTTATCTAGAAATCCTATAATTCATTAAGTGGGTGGGGTTTTCTTCTTCTCCCCATTTCATATTGATGCATAGATGATGATGATGATGCAAACACATTACTAGCCTATGACTCTTACTAGGGTTGTGACAACTCACCCCCACTCAAAGGAAGCTCGTCCCGAGATTTGAAGTCATTGGAAGAGCGCGGGGTACTCTAGTCGGAGACGATCTTCTCTTTCCCATGTCGCCTCTTTGTCCGAATGATGTGACCACTGAACTTTAAGAAACTTGATGTTCCGGCGTCGAGTGGTACGTTCAGCTTGATCAAGAATACGAACAGGGTATTCCCGATATGAAAGGTTATCTTGGAGATCAAGCGTTTCGTGGTCCACTTCTCGGACAGGGTCCGAAAAGCAACGCCTGAGTTGAGAGACGTGGAAGACATCATGAACTTTGGAAAGATGCGGTGGAAGTTCCAATTGGTAGGCAACCTCTCCTCGTTTAGCAAGAATGCGAAAAGGTCCAATGTAACGAGGAGCCAACTTGCCTTTGATACCGAATCGATGGGTACCCTTCAGAGGTGTAACCCGAAGGTAAGCCTTCTCGTCAACTTCGTAAGTCACAGACTTATGATGACGATCATATTGACTCTTTTGACGGGATTGGGCTGTTTTCAACTTTTCACGAATAATGCGAACTTGCTCCTCTACATCCTGGATCATATCCGGACCAAAGAGTTGCCTCTCCCCGGTTTCTGACCAGTTAAGAGGTGTTCGGCATTTTCGTCCATAGAGAACTTCAAAAGGGGCTTTGCCCAAGCTTGATTGATAACTGTTGTTATAGGCGAATTCAGCAAATGGAAGGCAGTTCTCCCAATTCATACCGAAAGATATAACACAAGCTCGAAGCATATCTTCAAGAATTTGATTGACTCGCTCAACTTGACCACTTGATTGAGGATGGAAAGCGGTACTAAAAGATAGATGAGTCCCCATGGCAGTTTGAAAACTTTCCCAAAATCGAGAAGTAAAGATACTTCCACGGTCTGAGTTAATCTCCAAGGGAACACCATGAAGAGAAACTATTCGAGAAACATATAACTCCGCTAGCTGACTAGCAGTAATGCTTTCCCGAACAGGAAGAAAATGAGCCACTTTGGAAAGGCGGTCAATGACTACGAATATAGCATTGTTCCCTCTCTTGGTCCTGGGAAAACCGGTGATGAAATCCATACCGACCTTATCCCATTTCCATTCAGGAATAGCTAATGGTTGAAGGATGCCAGCAGGCCTTTGATGCTCTGCCTTCACACGACGACAAACGTCGCAGTTAGCAACATACTGAGCAATTTCTCTCTTCATCCTAGTCCACCAGAACCTCTGACGTAGGTCCAGATACATTTTGGTACTACCCGGATGAATTGTGAGAGGAGAATCATGAGCCTCCTTAAGAATCAGCTGCCTGAGATGTTGGCTTTTAGGAACCACTAAACGGCCTTGAAAGAGCACTACACCTTGATCATCTGTAGAGAAGTCCTTAGCGAGACCGCTAACGAGGTTCTCCTTGATCCAGCAAATTCCCTTATCATGCTTTTGGCCAGCTATGATTTGATCCTTAAGAGTAGGTTTCGCCACCAAGTTGGATAGGAATCCTTGAGGAACAATGTGAAGATTTAACTTCCTAAATTCCTCATGGAGAAGCGGTTGACCTTGTTGTAACATCAAATTGTTACAATAAGACTTACGACTTAGCGCATCAGCCATGACATTGGCTTTTCCCGGGGTGTAAGTTATCCCTAAGTCGTAGTCCGAGATCAACTCTACCCACCGTCTTTGCCTGAGATTCAAATCCGGCTGGGTGAAGATATATTTTAGACTTTGGTGATCAGTGTATATCTCGCAACGATTACCCAGAAGATAATGTTGCCATGTTTTCAGTGCATGGACTACAGCTGCAAGCTCAAGATCATGTGTGGGATAATTATCCTCATGTGGACGCAACTATCGAGATGCGTAAGAAATCACATGACGATCTTGCATGAGAATGCAACCTAATCCTTGTCGCGAGGCGTCGCAATAGATAATAAAGTCCTTAGATAAATCTGGTGGCACCAGAACGGGAGCAGAGGTCAGTCGTCTTTTCAACTCCTGAAAACTATGCTCGCATTGTGGAGTCCACTCGAACCTTTTATCTTTCTTGAGAAGTTCAGTTAGAGGTTTCGCAACCTTGGAGAAATTCTCAACAAAGCAGCGACAATAGCTCGCTAAGCCAAGGAAACTCCTTACTTGCTTAACCGATTCAGGTTGAGTCCAATCAAGGACGGCCTGAACTCTCTCAGGATTGACAGCAATACCTTTGCCAGAGATTACGTGACCCAGATAAGTCACTTCCGGCAACCAGAATTCACACTTGGAGAATTTGGCATATAGACGATGCTCTCGAAGTTTCATCAATACCAACCTTAGATGCTCGGCATGTTCTTGTTCGTTCTTCGAGTAAATGAGTATGTCATCAAGATAAACCACGACGAATTTATCCAAATACTCCATGAAGATCGAATTCATCAGTCGGGAGAAGGTGGCTGGAGCATTGGTTAAACCGAAGGACATGACAGTGTACTCATATTGGCCATAACGAGTGACAAAAGCCGTTTTAGGAATGTCCCCGTTTCTAATTCTGATTTGATGGTATCCCAACCTCAAATCCATTTTCGAGAAGACAGAGGATCCAGCGAGTTGATCATACAAATCGTTGATCCTGGGGAGTGGATACTTGTTCTTGATAGTGACCAAATTCACTGGTCGGTAATCCACAACCATCCGTTCCGAGCCATCCTTCTTCTTAACAAAAAGGACGGGGCAAGCCCAAGGAGAAGAACTAGGACGAATGAACCCTTTCTTCAAAGCTTCATCGAGTTGGGTTTTTAGCTCGGCTAGTTCTAAGGGTGCCATCTTATAGGGTCTTCTGGCTATTGGAACTGTCCCTGGAATAAGTTCTATTACAAACTCGACATCTCTGACAGGTGGAATACCTGGCAGTTCTTCTGGAAAGACATCCGGAAAATCACGGACTACCGGAATATCTTCTAGCTCAGGGAGAGGGCTAGCATTTAGAGAATAGAGTTGGCGCTTGGTTGTTCGAGTAGAGACATTAACTACCTCTCCCGAGGGATGTGTAAGTTGAACATTCCTAAAATGAGTATCAATCTTGGCATAGTGGGTTTTCATCCAATCCATACCTAGAATGATATTGATGTCCGAAGACTTAAGAGCTATCAAGGATGCTAGGAATACTAGTCTATCCACCAGAATTTCATTGTCATGGCTCACTCTAGAAGTTTGCCATTTTGATCCAGGAGTCTGAACTACTAAAGGTGTGGGCATGTCACAGAAAGACATGTTATGCAACTGTGCATAACTTTCTGAGATGAATGAATGAGATGTCCCAGTATCAAATAGAACAGATGCTGGATGGCTATTAACAAGAAGCGTACCTAGAGTGACATCAGGGTCTTCAAGAGCTTCTTCAGCAGACACATAATTAACTCGCCCACGGGCAGGAGTTGGCTTCACATAGAAGGCTTTCCCTGGTTTTCCGCGTCCAACGGGCTTGGCATTGTTCTGGGGACATTCACGAGAATAATGTCCCGGTTCTCCACACTTATAGCATACCACTGTAGCACGAGGGGCAACATTTACTTGTGGTCCTCCAAATGGTCTGGGTGGAGGGTTGGACTGAACTGGACGGGGTGCCTGGAAGGATGGTCTCGCAGTGTACCTTGCCGGCATAGCTGCATTGGGTACCCATATTCGCCGCTTGTTGGGTCCTGAACCCGATGCAGGGTTGAAGTCACGGTTATGCCTCCTTGTGGCCTCGTAGTCACTCTGTCCGGACTCAGCATTGATCGTTTTTATTGACGAGAGCTTGAAAGGTGGCGCACTCATGCAGACGAAGATCTCGACGAAGCTCAGCATTTAGTCCCTTGCGGAACCTAGCCTGCTTCTTGGCATCGGTTGAGACCTCCTCTGGAGCATAGCGAGCAAGGTTTCCAAACTCGCGGCTGTATGCATCCACTGTCAATCTGCCCTGGGTGAAGGCACAGAATTCCTCTCTCTTGCGGTCCATCAGCCCTTCCGGGATGTGATGGAGACGAAATGCGGCGCTAAACTCTGCCCAGGTTGGCGCGGGTCCTTGAGGACGCATAGCTTCATAGCTTTCCCATCACAGGTTGGCGGGTCCCTCTAGGAAGTATGTTGCAAAGGTCACCTTGTTGGCCTCTGAAACATTTGCAGCTCGAATCTTGCGTGACATGCTGGTTAGCCAATCATCCGCATCGAGGGGATCGATCGAGTGATGGTACTTAGGCGGACACAGCTTAATGAAGTCACCAAGTGACACTCCATCATGGTGATCATTGCGGGGAGCACGAGCGGTGTTCTGTTCAATCCTCTCCAACAGCCTATTGGTCTCCCTCTTATTCCTTTCGGCTTCTAGCATCACCTCTGCTAGAGATGGTGCTCGTGGCAGCTCTTCTTGCCTTGGCTGGCTACTCTCGCCTTGCTCATGAGCATGCACAGGGTTGTTCCTGGTTGACACCATCCTGGGGAAAACAATCCATAGCTTAGACATAGCGAGCAACAACTCTAGGACAAGAATTAGGAAATGCTCTGATCAGCATGGTATGTAGAATAAACACCAATCAACATGGTAAAACAACTACCATATGAACATTAGGTTTCATACACACCATGACTTAGTTCAGTACAAACCCAAGCTGAAAACAACTACGGAGAGATGACACAACTCATCGGAGGCGTTACAAGCATCCTATACATTATCTATCTACACCTTCGGAACTCAACTCTCAACCTTGATCATACCCCACAAGACACACAGGACTGTGGCGATACGTCTACTAGCTTACTAGGTCTAGCATCCTCGCACTCAAACATCACCGTAGAATGCTTCGTACAGGTTACCCCCATGACCTGGAAGCTGAACCTGCGGATCTAGAAACACTCTAGCCTGGAATCCCTGGAAACCATAAGGGCACGGGTGTGGCCTTGGTCCCCTTGTCGGTGGCAACAGCGGTCCTCGAAGAGGGGTGATGCCTCCAACATCAGGCCAGTCTACGTGTGCTGGCAAATGAGTCCGTGATGGAGTCAGCATCTCCATATCTCCATAACCTGTTTGCACAAGAGGTGCCAGCTGCGTCAAAGCTGTCCAAAGACGGGCACGGGTAGCATAGAGCTCCATGCGTAGGGCACGTGCATCATGGTCCCTAGTTTCCAACATCTGCGCGGTCACCTGCAGCCTAGGGTCTTCATGGGAATGATCAGAATAGGCTGCACTGAGATATCCATCCTCTCCTCCAATGGAAGCAGGAACATAGCAGAACTCCGTGTTCTGAAGCAGACCATGGTGAAACCTCATAATAGTCAGCATAGTATAGGCGGCTTCCTGAACTGCCATATCTATGGTAACTCCCAATCCATGAGTCCAGTGAAGCGGCTCTGCAGCTCCAGGATATGAAGGGTATATCCTAACAGTACACAGATACTAACTCTGGTTGAAATCTCGGTACTGCTCCTCCATGGTGTACTCCGGGTACCAACGATATCCCGCCTCCATCATCACTCTAACCAACATGGCCGTGTGACCCGGCACATCGATGCACCTGGTCAGACGGACCACCTGACGGAAAGGACGAGACGGCATCTGAAACAGAGAATGATGCAAAGACATTAGAGATCCTAACGGAAATCGAGCAGCATAACGGCTGTAATTGCTCAACAAAATTTTTGAGACAATTTAAAGGAGATTGGAAAGGCATGACCACTCGACTATCTAGACTCAAATCTCTTCTCCATCTGTTTGTCACATCAACAACACTAAAATAACCACACTTACTCACAAACAAGCTAGTTATTGGTCCATGGCTAGTAACTCGTCATCCTAGGCAATAGATGAGAATCCTAGTACCTATCCTCGTAGATAAGATGAGAATGACCCAGCATAGAATAACTTGGGAAGAGGAGTAAAAAGAGTCTTACGTTCCCTTCCACAATCAATTCCCCTACTTATCTATAGTGTTTCTAGACTCAACTTCGACCGGTTTGGCTTGATAGTCCTACAGTCAGTCAGGCTCTGATACCAACGCTGTTGGGACCCCGATCCTAAGTCATATGATTCCATGCTGTAACAAGCCACATCACTTTGCGGCCTCACGCACGGTACCCCACGGCTGCAGCCTTACCTTGGCCGGGACCGTTTGCGTCTTTTGGCTCACGTATGTGAACATGTCGCTGGCAATCGCACAACAAAGAACCCGGGCCGACATAACTAGTCATAGAACCCAAGTGGCACATCCGTACGGAAACAGGCATACATAACCCAGCAATGCAGGTGTCGGTCTCAAGCGTGTGTAGACGAGTCGTAGCAAGTTACAAGGACTCCATTACGTCGCGAGACACGAATGTCATCGCTGCACGTAGACGAGTCGTAACAGGCTACAGGGACTCCATTACACTGCGAGACATTTCCCCAAAGGGACAGACACAGCAGCAAAGAAGGATACATGCCGGTCAATCAATGTGTCCGGAGCAGTAGCAAGCTACCAAGGCTCGGTGGAAGCACAAAGAGACAGTTTCCCGTAAGGAGTACTGCTAAAGGCACACAACTAGGTGTCGGATCCCATACATACCGTTGCACGTCACACGTACGCACGACATGCCCGATATGCATAGATACAACTATGGCATTACAACATAACCATACAACAACATGACTTTTATTTAAAAGGCCCAGAGGAGCCTTGCATGATATGTTCATACAGATAGGGGTCACATGACCCGGCACTCAAGTCATACAAACAAGTTCATACAAGCCAGCGGAAACTTAGAACTATCCGAGTACGGACAGTGAAATGAAAACAGGGCACATGGCCTAACTATCTACAGCACGCCACACGTCACAGGGTCGTAGCTGGGACACCAGCTATTCGGCATCGTCAACGTCTAGATAGAACCCACCTGATGGGTCCTAGTTTTCCTCTGCAACATTAATTAAGCAAGGATGAGTACAATCGTACTCAGCAAGTCTTTAAAACAGACCTAGTCTAGTTATGCTCATGTATCAACAAAGGGGTGGAGGAGTTTATGCAGAAAGCCAGCTTTGACTCATGGCTAACCTACACTACTCAGTTTTACACTCTTTGTTACAATTTTACTTATCGCACACGAGTCCACTAACTCCATCTCAATACACCACCATGGACTCACCTTCCCCTCCCGGAAGAGTGCCATCCACGGTACTCACACTTGTCTTGAGATTTTTAGAAGTATCCATTTGATTATCTATGAACAGCATAAGTTTTCCAAGTAGTCCATATCCGCGGACGCGGCTATTCGAATAGTTTCATAACCCTGCAGGGGTGTACTTCTTCACACACGCTCTCGCCACTTATCGCTGTGTGCCATAAACCATGCACCTCGGCAACCTTCAAGCGAATGCCCAGCGAGGGAGTCGGCCACGACCGTCAATCACATAAGACCTCTAGTCCAGGCTACCGCCTATTTGAGACTGACCTGCATGGAAGTCCGGCCGAAGTTTCCACTACGGTCCCAAACGATGTGCGCAGGGTTCCCAAGCCCACCATTCGGGTGACCCTTGGTACACCGTGCCACTGCCTACCGCGTCATAACCCACCCCGAGGGTCAGCGCTACGCACGGCCTCCAGCATGCTATAAACACCAGAAACTACTTGCAATACCTGGACCAAAGACTAAGCGACTGATAAGTCGAGCGGGGTCATATTTCAGGGCCCAGCATGTGGTAGTATCTCGTCTTGGATCTCAAACACGGAACCCAGTTCCTAAGAACGGTCTCAATGAGACAACCCACTATGTACTCCTACATAGCCTCTCATCGCCACCTTTTACCAAAACGGATTCGTTATGAGCTCAACACATCAGAACATCACAGTTTCACTCTAACTCATCACCCAGATGAATCAGACCTGACACAACTCTAAGCATAGCAGCATGGCATGAAGGTAAGCTAAGCACATCACGGCACAAGCATCTACCAGGTATGCTAGGTTGCAAGGTGTAGCTATTTACTGTGACAAGATCAGGTCATGCATAAGAATAGGATCATCTACCGGGTATGACTGACATGTGATTGTTTGTCCTAATGCAATAATGAGAGCAGGAGCGAGAGAATGGGATGTTATCGGAATGATCAATGGGGTTGCTTGCCTTGCTGAGTTGCGGAAGAGTTCTCTCCTTCGTCGGGGTACGGAGTAGTATCGTCTGGATTCGGACCTACCGCAATGCAGATAAGAACAATCAATACAAGCAAATGCGACAATATGATGCATGATCATGGCATAGTGGTATACATGGGTGAGCTAATGTGAATGGTGATCATGTCTATTTAATTCAGATTTGAATATAGGTTCCAAGTTGTCCTCATTTCAAATTCCATATAATGACCTAATGCTAAAATGTCCAAGTTCACCTATTTGGGTTGCTCTATCATGCATGAGAGTAGCACCATTGGATTCATTGGATTTTTCTGATAAATTTTCTTATATAAATTATTTTCATCTGATTTACAGATTAATTTATATGATTTTTCAAAGTTTTAAACATTTTCTGGAATTATTTTAAATAAGAAAATGAGTTATGACATAAGCATGATGTCATGATGACATCAGCTGGTCAGCTGACTCGGCCCAGAGTCAAACCTGACATGTGGGGTCCACATGTCAGTGTCTGGTTAGTTTAACTAACTAATTAAAATTAATCCTAACTAATTAGCAGACCGGGGCCCACTTGTCAGTGTCACATTAGTTTAACTAAATGATTTAAAGTAATCCGTGATTAACTTAACTAATCTGGACAGGGGCCCCGCCTGTCATTGACTCACAGAGTCAAGCCAGGGGTCCACCCGGGTCAAACCCACCGAAGTTGGCCGGCGGCTTGATGCCGGTGACCTCCAGAGACGGCGGCGACCGTCGGGTTTCTTCTACAGGGGGTTATCTAGCGAGCTAAGACCACTGGCGAGTAGCCCGCGCACAACCGCATCCATCCGGAGCCGCAGGAGATCACGGGGTCGCCGGAGCTCGCCGGAAACGAGCTCGTGGCGGCGGCCGGAGCTCGGGTTCGGACGCAAACGCGACACAGGGCACGGAACGACCGGGCGATGGGTTCTACGAGCTCCTGGGAACTCCAGGAGTTCATTCATGCACACGCGCGTGAGCTTAGGGGTCTGCACGCACGGCGACGACCGACCACGGCGGCGAGGTGGATTCGGGTCCGATGGCTAGGCTAGCTACGGCGCGAGGAAGAGAGGGGGAACGCAGGGGGAAGGAGGAGGAGCTCACTGCGGATCCAGGGAGCTAGTCAGTGGCCTCGGGGGCGGTCGGAATCGACGGCGAGCCTCGAATTCCCCTCCGGCGACCTGAGGAGCAAGAAGACGGCGCGACGGTGCTAGAAGCCCTCCGGCGATGCGTGGCTTGTCTGGGAGGTGGAGGAGGTCCGGGCGGAGCGATTGGCTGGCTCAGGAGGACTCGGGGTTGGCTAGAACGACGGCACGTCGGAGAATCGTGGGTCGGTCATGGCGGAGCCGAGAGGAGAAATGCGAGAGAGAGAGAGAGAGAGAGAGCGCGACCGCGAGGGAGAGAGGGAGAAGACCTCGGCGACGGCGAGCTGGCGCGCCCTGGGGCCTCCAGGCGGGCGACCAGGCAGGGAGGAGGTGGAGGCCTCCCGGCGCCGCGCGACACTTCGCCTCTGCCTACTGGCAGAGGTTGAAGATGACCGCTTGGCCCTGGTGGGCTGGGCCATCTCCTTCCTGGGCCAGGTAAGCCCCTTCTGGCTTTTTTTTTTAATTTCTGTTTTCTGTTTTCTAATATTTATTTATTTCCTTTGCAGGTCCAATGACTTTTATAAAATGACCCACATATTTTCTAAATTGTAGTTTGAATATTCCAAACTTATAATAATAGTTTCAGATTATTTTGGAAACAGTGATAATGATATTTGCTTTATTTGTCATTTTCCAGGGATGTAAACCATTAATTCAAATTATTTTAAATGTTCAAATAATACAAATGTCCCCTGGTATATCCATGTCCCTATTTATCAGACATAGGGGACATTTTGATGGGCATTTTGGATTTGTTGAAATTTCATTTATCTAGAAATCCTATAATTCATTAAGTGGGTGGGGTTTTCTTCTTCTCCCCATTTCATATTGATGCATAGATGATGATGATGATGCAAACACATTACTAGCCTATGACTCTTACTAGGGTTGTGACATGTTTTTTATTATTTGTTTGTTATTTGCTGGTTCATAAGATGGATCATATAAGTTGCTTGTTTCTGTCAGGTTATTCCTACCATGGTTTTGAGGAGTTTGATGGAATTTGTGGCTATTCCTAGGACTGGTTCTTTACTTCTTGAAATTACTTTGGATTCAGAAGATGATGATATATTTGTGAGCATTCCTTGTTCCTACTTCATTGGCTTGGATGATCGAATGGTTTTGAAGAAGGAAGGTTTCGGAAATTTTCTGCTGGCATCGTCTATCGAAGTCAACAATTTGGTGCTCATAACATTCAAACAGCGTGAACAGGAGCTAGCTATTGTTTTCAGCTATCTGCCACAGTGAGAAAGAAAGAAAGGTCTCGTGCAGCCCAGACAGCAGAAGAAGATGGAGATGGAGAAGGAAAATATCCACGTTGGACTCAGTAGATTTATATTCTTGTAACTCAATTTCAGCAAGTTGTATCTTAATTTCAGTAAGATGTATCTTAATTTCAGCAAGATGTATCTTAATTTCAGCAAGCCGTACTATTGTCGTTTTTATTTGCCGCCAATTTCTCCCACCATTCTATCCCGCCATTTTCTCCCGCCATTCTCTCCTCGGAATTGGTACCTCCTCCTCATCCTCATCCTCGGAATTTTCAGAATCAAGTTCCTCTGCAATCCCATCATCGTCCTCTTCCTCCATCATCCTCTGCATTTCCTCGCCTTCCTCGTCCCCATCAGCAACACCAGAGGCAGCTAATACTACCGATTGAATACTTGGACCAACATTAACATAATCTGACTCATTGTCGGCTTGAGTATCATTCACATCCGGTGGCTGTGACCCGGATACATAAATCTCGTTATCCACTTGACTACTCTGGCCTGGATCATACCCCATGGTTGGCGGTACGATGTTCTCCTCCTTCGCCACTGGTTGCACTAGGGCATACGGATGGATTCTTCGGTCTCTGCAGCGACTTAACAGAGACAACCAATGTTGGCTCCTATCTATCGAAATCAAATCCCACTTGACATTTTTACAGGATTTGATCCACAAGGCATGAATACTGATGGAACAAACTTCAGGATCGAGGCCAAAACTAGTAGTCAACCAGTGCTTCAACTGCCTAATGTCCAGTCTGTCCAGGTCTGAAAGTATCATCTCGCCTGTTTTAAACTCGCTAAGATCAACCCCCAACTCATTATATCGAACAGTACCAGGGCCGTAATACACAGTCAGATTTACAGATTCAGACATTTTAACCTGGTCAGACAATGCCAGCTTCTCATTATTTGCAACGAATATATCGACACTAAAATAAAACGTACACTGTAATGTACCTAAAAAACCTACATTAAAATGAGCTACACAAAAATTAACCGACACTACTATGACTAAACTAACTAAACCTATACTACGAAAACTAAAACTAAAACTCGATACTAATATGACTACACTAACTAAAACTACATTAATATGGCTACACTAAAATCACTACACTAACACAAGTTACCTAAAATAACTACGCTACTAAAAATAACATAAACTATTTGTACGTACATTACAAAAAAAACAAATTAACAGCAAAAAATTTATACCTTCGACGCGTGAGTGCACTCCTTCTTCCTCTCCACCTTCTTCTTCCTCTACACCACTCCACCTTCTCACCATTGCAAGCTCCACCACCACACCATCTTCTCCTCCACACGAGCAAACCAGTATACCGTTGCGGAAAATAAAACCGTAGGGCGGGGGAGGAACACACGATCTACCAATTCATCGGATTGCAAAGGAAAATGAGTGGAGGGATTGGGAGATCAAGGGGGGGTGGTTCGGCCTAATAGAAGAGAAAAAAGGAAGATGAAGGAGGAAGAAGGGAGTCGGCCAACGCAGGCTTATGTGGGGACCTGTCGGCCTCCACCTGACCGATAGGTGGGCCCTCGACCTGGGGCTGGCCGAGTCGGCCTGGGCCTGGCCGATAGCCAGGTTTCGGCCCACGGCTGGCCGACTGCCCCCCGGTCGGCCTAGAGAAGGCCAACAGGGTGCTAAAACTGGAATTTTTTAAAAACGTACACCTTTTTTCAAAATTGCTGAAAAAATGGTGCTATTTCTGGAAAAAAAATCGGAAAACGAGGTGGGTGGCTTCGGGTGGGACAAGGTAGAGGATTTTTAGGAATTAGGTATAGGTCTAGGTGGTCTATATATATGGATGGGACTATAGTGGGATAAATTGCGTCCGTTCGATGACGATCTGATGTCCACGAAAAGAGTTAGGGTTTAGATGGACCGTGAAGAGGGCTTAGGCTAAGATGAGAGGAAAGTGTGCGGTCTGTCGATGGAGTTTGAAAATCGAAAAACATCTGATAAATCAACCGGCTATAGGGCCGCTATATGTTTAACGGTTCGAGTATCAAACAAACTCCGGTTGCGACAAAATTTGGTATGCGGTCTACCTACACTATAACAAGACCGTGCACCAACTTTCGACCCGTTTAGAGAACATTTTTCACGCACTTTAAAAACAATATTTTGCCGATGTCGTGTGTGTGTGGGGGGGGGGTTGGTCTCGAAACGTTCGATGGCACGAACGGAGAGAATCGACAACTATGAACGGATGCACGTTTTCAGAAACAAGTGTCAATGATATGCAGATGATGCGAATGATGCAATGATGAATGCAACAACCAAACAAAACACAGACGAGAATGGAAATAAAAGGGGAATCTTCTGTAGCGTCGGTCCCGGGCTGTTACACAGGTATACGAGGAAATAGAAGGGTTGAGGAAATGGAACTAGTGTAGCTCGATGAAGACAATGATTTGATGATCCAATTCCAACTGTTGTGACAATCGTACATCTGGTTTGGAGCGGCCTGGTATTTAAACCAGAGGACACACAGTCCTTACTGTATTCTCCTTGAGCTAAGGTCACACAGTCCTCGCCCAACACTCGTGGTAAGTCTTCAGGGTAGACTTCCAAAACCCTCACAAACTGGTCACCGAGCGATCCACAATCTAATTTTGGATGCTCTGGACGATGACACCAACCGTCTAGAACATATACAGTCTTTAAAGGTAAAAAGCATAGGTTCCACACAGGAACAATCTCTTTAGTGATGCTAAATCACTTTGGGTTTGGTGGTTTGGTTTGGGGGTTTTCCTCACTGATGATTTTCTCTCAAAGTCCTCGGAGGATGGGTTGCTCTCAAATGACAAGTGTCAGTTCTCTCTCGGAGCAGTCAACCAACAGGTGGTAGTGGGGGTGGATATTTATAGCCAGGGTGCAACCTGACATGATAAGACATAAATGCCCCCAATGATATGACCGTTATGTGGATAAGATGATTGAGCACAGCTGGCGCTCAGCATAGCAATGGTCGGAATTTGAACTGTCAAATTCCTCAAGGCTTATCATATTCCTCACTTGTAGGCAATTCACACTGGCAAAATTCTAACTCCTCAGTTAGACAAATTTCCTCAGAGACTAGAAGAACTTCGTCTCTGTCACTGAAGAACTTGACTGACCTATAAGAGATTTTCAAAGGCTTCACTCGAAGGATTGGATAGGTTGAAGCTTTTGAGTTGAGCATCAGTTGGAAATTTTCCTTATTGTTACCTCGACCCCCTTTAATAGTACGATGTTTCCTATGTCCAAAGAAAGGAAATGAAACTACGAAAAACAAAAGTCTTCATGCTTCGTAGTCCTTGTTAATATCTTCAGGGTCACGCCGACTTCTTCATCTTCAAAGTCTTTGGGGAATACCAAAGTCTTCACCAATGTCTTCAGTTGAAGACATTCATTTTTAGGGGTCGATAATCTCCGAATATATCAAACTCCTCATCGACTTATAGAACCTGTGTATACTTACAAACACATTAGTTCCTTAACCTATAAGTCTTTAATACACCAAAATCACTAGGGGCACTAGATGCACTAACACTAACGCATGTACTCGGGATGGTGACAGCCTTGCTTTGGACCGACCAAATGCTACTCCGTGACTAGGTAGTTACAAAGGTAGGTTTTGGGCTTGTCCAGACCCATGCTGCGAGACATGGTCGAGCAAGATGGGATTTGCCCCTCCTACTAGGAGACATACTCTGGTCCCCTCCGGTGATCCGACCTAGATAAGCATGGCCATGCAATGAGGATTATGAGATAATCCGAATGTTGGTCGGATTCACCAGAATGAGAAAGAGGTCGTCATGCAACAAGGCTCACCATGTCACCTTGTGCACAACAACATATATCGTGTGGCAAAGGGAAAAGAAGTGTGAAGTACAGGTTCGCCTAACCAGCTTCATCGGACACTTGGAGTCAGCACAGTTTGCTAGAGGCCACTACCAACAGGTCGAGCCGAATATGATCTGACTCACAACCAAGTGAATGACAACCTAAGGGGTCGCACGCTTAAGGGAAGGAACACGTGGACTTTAGGATCAGTGCGAGGCCCAAGAGTTGAGCCTGCGATGGATGCCTATATATAGTGGAGGTGCGGCACGCTTATTCAATTGATCGCTTCGGCGCCGTCATTAGGGCTTTGCATGTGTTGTAACTAGCCACCTCCACCCGCTGCCAATAGTATGATTGGACCTAGCAGTCCGCTGCACGGTGTTCCTCCTGCACGGGTGGATACCATTAGAGGTGGTGCACTTGAGCCGCTCCGGAGAACCTGTATGTGGGATCCGACAAGCGGGTGTTCGGGGGAGATCGTACCGTCTATTCATGGGAGATCGGGCGAGGGGGAGATGGACCTCGCGGACGTGCTGCCCCAACTCTACTTCCGCTGCATGGCATTGCGCATCTACTGGTAACGATGTGTGATGCATCTCCGTAGCATGTTCTTGGATGTTTTGCGCATAGAATTTTTTTAATTTGCATGTGATGTACCTACGATAGAACCCGACAGTGGTATCAGAGCCGCTGCTATAGGTTTTGGATACACATCAGATGCATATTTAATATGTGGAGGCGGCAGATGAGATCCGTCGTCATTCATGAGATAGGCTATGTGCACGGTTGATGAGAATAACTGCACATCGGGATCGTTGAGGCTATGTTTCCTGTCAATCAGAATCGATGAGGTCGTGACACAACGTACCCCTACCAGTCGGTTTCCACCATCGGGGTTAACTGTGAAACGTAAATCCGAGTCGGGTTCATGATGATCGATGAGATCGGCCTGATAAGAAAATTGGGCGTGATCAGAATACAGATTCGATTTGTGATTTTCGAAAACATTAGGCGATGCCCGCGCCCCGGGGTGGCGTTGCCCCTTGGGACCCCTCCCGCTAACCGGCTAGCAGGACTGCCATGTACGTAGCGCCTTGTACTTTGTACATGATCACACAGACTGCTAGAATGCGATTCTAAACATAAGTTTTTTTTGTTTGATATGAATAGTATGGCTCATATGTATGTGATGCATGTGTGTAATTTAACATGACATGCATGTCATGATTGTTAGCCGGCAAGAGCCAAAGTGTTGTCATTATATTGTATAACGACCTGCGTGTCGACTTGTGATTCTTTGTTAAATTCATTACCAGTTGTAGTACTTGGAGGACAAAGATCAAGTTCGAGGCTTTGGCATCCTGGCGTGACGAAGATGGAGTTCCACCCTAGTCATCAGAGTTGGAGCCAGCCTAGAAGGACGCCTGATGTCTACTACACAACTTTATTCTTATGGACACATGTTGGGCCTCCAAGCGTGGAGTTTTGTAGGACAGTAGCAATTTTCCCTCAAGTGCATGACCTAAGGTTTATCAATCCGTGAGGGTGTAGGATGAAGATGGTCTCTCTCAAACAACCCTACAACCAAATACAAGAAATCTCTTGTGTCCCCAACACACCCAATACAATGGCAAATTGTATAGGTGCACTAGTTCGGCGAAGAAATGGTGATAAAAGTGTAATATTGATGGTAGAAATATATTTTTATAATATGAATAAATAAAAACAGCAAGGTTTCAAATAGTAAACAGGCACCAAAACGGTATTGCAATGCTTGAAAACAAGGCTTAGGGTCTGTACTTTTGCTAGTGCAATTTCTCAACAGTGCTAACATAGTTGGATCATATGACCACCCCTCAAAGTGCGATAAAGAATCACTCCCGAGTTCCTATTAGCAGAGAACAGAAGATAGAAATTGTTTGTAGGGTACGAAACCACCTCAAAGCTATTCTTTCCGTTCGATCTATCCTAGAGTTCGTACTAAAATAACGCAAGTTATTCTTTCCGATCGATCTACTCAAGAGTTCGTACTAGAATAACACCAAAGAAAATTCATATTCATAATACTCGATCCACACAAAGAACTACAAAGGGTCCCCAAAGTTTCTATCGGAGAAAAGATAATAAAAATGTGCATCAACCCCTATGCATAGATTACCCCAATATCACCGCGTGAATCCGCAAGTTGAGTGCCATAACGTATATCAAGTTAACCAATAAGATACCCCAATGTCACTTCAAGTATTCATACCGCAGGACATACATCATGTGTTCCCAAATCTGAACATTCAATCCGACATAACAAAACTTCAAAGGGTAAAGATTCAATTCATCACAATAAGAATATAAAGGGGAGAAACATCATATGATCCATCTATATTAACAATGCTCATGATATAGATCACGAGAGAGAGAGAGATTAAACACATAGCTACTGGTACAGACCCTCAGCCCCGAGGGTGGACTACTCCCTCCTCATCGTGGTGGCCGTCGGGATGATGAAGATGGCCACCAGAGATGATTCCCCCTCCGGCAGGGTGCCGGAACGGGGTCTAGATTGGTTTTCGGTGGCTACAAAGCCTTGCGGCGGCGGAACTTTTGATCTATGTTTTCCTGAAGGGTTTCGGAATATTTGGGAATTTATAGTGCAAAGAGGGGGTGCGGGAGGCCGTCGAGGTGGGCACAACCCACTTGGGCGCGCCAGGGCACCCTGGCGCGCCCTGGTGGGTTGTGCCCCCCTCGGGGCACCCCCCAGGTGCAACTCTAGCCCATTTGGTTCCTTCTGGTCCAAAAAAAAATCTCCAAAATTTTTCATGGTTTTTGGACTCCGTTTGATATTGATTTCCTGCGAAGTAAAAAGCAAGCAAAAAACAGCAACTAGCACTGGGTCAATAGGTTAGTCCCAAAAAATGATATAAAGTTGTTATAAAATGATTTTAAAACATCCAATAATGATAAAATAACAGCATGAATACTTCATAAATTATAGATACGTTGGAGACGTATCAGCATCACCAAGCTTAATTCCTACTCGTCCTCGAGTAGGTAAATGATAAAAGAAATAATTTATGAAGTGTGAATGCTAGCAAAGTGCATAAGTTTGATCAATGGTAATTTCAATCACTTATCCTAGCATCATTACAGAAATTCTTTTCTCATAAAATTTTCTCATGTTAAAGTAGCAACCAATTCACATGTTAATGTTCAAACAATGAATTCTCTTGAAACCCAACAACCTATGTTCTTAGTCACCAAGCAATTGCAATTCAACTTATTCAACAGAGTTTAAGTAAGAGCTACACATACTCAACCATCATATAGTCTTCTATGATTGCTAACACTCATCGCATACACATGGGCAAAACGTTTCAACCAGATACATAGAAAGATAGGGGCTTATTGCTTTGTCTCCCAACGTATTCACCTCAAGGGTGACGTCAACAATAATAACTCATGCTACCCATATTCAATTGGACATATGTGCCTAGATCTTTCGTCACCAAATTATGCTTGCCAAATGAGAAAAATAAAAAGGAATAGAGAGAAAAACTTTAACTCTTGCATAAAAGTAAATACATAAATTAAAAGATAGGCCCTTCGCAGAGGGAAGCAGAGGTTGCCATGCGCTTATTTGTTTGTATGCTCAACCCCTTAGTGCAAAAGAATGTCACGTTATATTACCCCTTATGATAGCAACCTTTATTATGCAGTCCGTCGCTTTTATTACTTTGCCATCACAAGTTCGTACAACGCTCGATTTTCTCTTACACTAAATGATCTAACACTTTTAGAAGCAATTTTTATTGCCTTATTGCACCGATGACAACATACTTGAAGGATCTTGCTCAATACTTAGGTAGGTATGGTGGACTCTTGAAAATAAGATTTGGCTTTCAGGGTTTTTGGATGCACAAGTAGTATCTCTACTTGGTGCGGAATTTTTGGCTAGCAAAGATGGGGGGGCAAGCACCACATGTTGAAGGATCTATGACAATATAACTTCTATGTGAATATGAACAAACATAAATCCTTATGTTGTCTTCCTTATACAAAGTCAACAATTTTGGCATATAATATTTTGATGGGGGTTCACAATCACAAAAGATTTCCAGGATAGTGTATTTGCATGTGAAAGTTCTCTTCCTTATACTAATTATTCGTGAATTGCTTGTATGAACAATATTGTGATTGTCAAGCCTCAAAATATTCCACTTTCTAAACCCAATGTGAAGCTACCACTAAGAATGTTATGATTTCAACTTCATTACATTCAATTTATTCAAAAAATTATGCATAGTATATAAGTGAAGCACAAGAGCAATTCCAAAGAAAAGAGCTTCATTGACGGGATGTGAATGCCGCTTACTTAGCCTCCTTGGAGACTATTTGAGGACTCTATTTTATTTAAAACTTTCATATCTAAGTATTTTATTAAAACAGCAAGTAAAAAAATGACATTCTAAAAATATCACAACTCATGTGAAGAAGCAAAAACTTAGGGTCAACCGATATTAACCGATAATTGTTGAAGAAGAAAGATGGGATGCCTACCGAGACATCCCCAAGCTTAGATGCTTGAGAATTTTCGATTATTATCTTGGGATGCCTTGGTAATACCAAATCTTGAGCTTTTGTTTCTCCTTAATTCTTCTCATATCACGGTTTTCCTAAATCTCAAAAGCATCATCCACACAAAACTCAACAAGAACTCGTGAGATAAGTTAGTATAAACCAATGCAAAAACCTTATCATTCTATACTGTAGCAAATCACTAAAATTATTATTCAACATTTCATACTAAATTCCCCTGCATATTTAATACTCCTATCCTCAAATAGAATCATTAAACAAGCAAACATATGCAAACAATGCAAACATAACAGCAATCTGCCAAAACAATACAGTGTGTAAAGAATGCAAGAGTATCAATACTTCATAAACTCCAAATGTTATGAAAATTTACCACACTGTATAATATTTATCAGAGATTATTATGCAAAAAGTGTCAACATTTTATCACATTCTGACTTTTCTAGGGAATTTTTGCAACAGCGGTAAACTTTCTGTTTTGAAACAGCAACATGTATACTTGCAAAATAAGCATGGTGACGGCTATCCTTGACATTTTTATTGAAAAAAAAGATGCAAAACATTATTATAAATAACATAAAACAAATACTAACAAAATTGACACTCCAAGTAAAACACATATCTTGTGACGAATGAAAACATAGCTCCAAGTAAGGTTACCGATAATGTTGGAGACGATAGAGGGGATGCCTTTCGGGGCATCCCCAAGCTTAGTTGCTTGGATATTCCTTGAATGTTACCTTGGGGTTGCCTTGGTCATCCCAAATCTTAGGGCCTTTTAACTCCTAATTCTCCTCATATCGACATCTCACCCAAAACTTGAAAACTTCAATCACACAAAACTTAACGGAACTTCGTGAGATTGGTTAGTATGATAAAGAGAAAACCATTTCACTTTGGTACTGTCAATACAAGATCCATAATTGTTCTCACACAATGCCTACTGTATCATATCCTTTCCACAATTTATATTGAGCAATATAATCCATAGAAACTAGAAAACAAGCAAACTATGCATTGAAAACAGAATCTGTCAAGAACATAACAGCCTGTAGTAATCTGTACTCCAACCATACTAATGCTACTCTACAAATTCTGAAAACATAGGAACACGTGGGAAAATTTTATATTAATATTCTACAAAAATAATCAACTCAAAAGCGCTCTTCTGTTAAAAATTAGAATTATTTTCGTGAGCGCAAAAGTTTCTGTTTTTTAGCAAGATCAAATCAATTATCACCCCACATGATCCCCAAAGGCTTTACTTGGTATTTTATTGAAACAAAAGCAATAAAACATGATTACTACAGTATCTTAATCATGTGAACATAGAAAAACAGTAGGTAAAAGTGTTGGGTTGTCTCCCAACAAGCGCTTTTCTTTTATGCCTTTTAAGCTAGGCATGATGATTTCAATGATGCTCGCATAAAAGTAAATAATTGAAACATAAAGAGAGCACCATGAAGCATATGACTAGAACATTTAAGCCTAACCCACTTCCTATGCATAGGGATTTTGTGAGAAAACAATTTATGGGAGCAAGAATCAACTAGCATAGGAAGGCAAAATAAGCATAGCTTCAAGATTTTCAACACATAGAGAGGAAGCTTGATATTATTGCAATACCTACAAGCATATGTTCTTCTCTCATAATAATTTTTAGTAGCATCATGAATGAATTCAACAATATAGCTATCACATAAAGCATTCTTTTCATGATGCATAAGCATAGAGATTTTGTTACTCTCCACATAAGCAAATTTATTCTCATCAATAGTAGTGGGAGCAAACTCAACAAAATAACTATCATGTGATTGAAAATTAAAATCATTATGAAAAATTTCATGGTTATCATTATTATTTATAGCATACGTGTCATCACCATAATCATCATATATAGGAACTTTGTTGTCATAATCAATAGCAACCTCTTCCAAAATGGTGGATTCATCATTAAATAAAGTCATGACCTCTCCAAATCCACTCTCATCAATATAATCATCATAAATAGGAGGCATGCTTTCATTATAACAAATTTCCACATCAAAACTTGAAGGACAAAAAAATATCATCTTCAACAAATATAGCATCCCCAAGCTTATAGCTTTGCATATCATTAGCACCATGGATATTCAAAGAATTCATACTAACAACATTTCAATCATGCTCATCATTCATTCCAATCATTTTATTGAATTCTTCTTCTATCAATTGAGCACAATTTTCCGATCCATCATTTTCAAGAAAGATATTGTAAAGATGATCAATAATATGATGCAACCTCAATTCCATTTTTTATGTAGTTTTCTTTTATAAACCAAACTAGTGATAAAACAAGAAACTAAAAGATTCGATTGCACGATCTAAAGATATACCTTCATGCACTCACCTCCCAGGCAACGGCGCCACAAAAGAGCTCGATGTCTACTATGCAACTTTATTCTCGTAGACACGTGTTGGGCCTCCAAGCGCAGAGTTTTGTAGGACAGTAGCAATTTCCCCTCAAGTGGATGACCTAAGGTTTATCAATCCGTGAGAGGTGTAGGATGAAGATGGTCTCTCTCAAACGACCCTACAACCAAATACAAGAAATCTCTTGTGTCCCCAACACACCCAATACAATGGCAAATTGTATAGGTGCACTAGTTCGACGAAGAGATGGTGACAAAAGTGTAATATTGATGGTAGAAATATATTTTTATAATCTGAATAAATAAAAATAGCAAGGTTGCAAATAGTAAGCGGGCACAAAAACGGTATTGCAATGCTTGAAAACAAGGCCTAGGGTCCGTACTTTTGCTAGTTCAATTTCTCAACAGTGCTAACATAGTTGGATCATACGACCACCCCTCAAAGTGCGATAAAGAATCACTCTCGAGTTCCTATTAGCGGAGAACAAAAGATAGAAATTGTTTGTAGAGTACAAAACCACCTCAAAGCTATTCTTTCCGTTCGATCTATCCTAGAGTTCGTACTAAAATAACGCAAGCTATTCTTTCCAATTGATCTACTCAAGAGTTCGTACTAGAATAACACCAAAGAAAATTCATATTCATAATACTCAATCCACCCAAAGAACTACAAAGGGTCCCCAAAGTTTCTATCATAGAAAAGATAATAAAAAGGTACATCAACCGCTATGCATAGATTACCCCAATATCACCGCGGGAATCCGCAGGTTGAGTGCCATAACGTATATCAAGTGAACCAATAAGATACCCCAATGTCACCTCAAGTATTCATACCGCAAGACATACATCATGTGTCTCAAATCTGAACATTCAATCCGACATAACAAAACTTTAAAGGGTAAAGATTCAATTCATCAAGAGTATAGAGGGGAGAAACATCATATGATCGATCTATATTAACAAAGCTCATGATATATATCACGAGAGAGAGAGAGATTAAATACATAGCTACTGGTACAAACCCTCAGCTCCAAGGGTGGACTACTCCCTCCTCATCGTGGTGGCCGTCGGGATGGTGGAGATGGCCATCAGAGATGATTCCCCCCTCCGGCAGGGTGCCGGAACGGGGACTAGATTGGTTTTCGGTGGCTATAGAGCCTTGCGGTGGCAGAACTTCTGATCTAGGTTTTCCCGAAGGGATTCGGAATATTTGGGAATTTATAGTGCAAAGAGGCGGTGCGGGAGGCCATCGAGGTGGGCACAACCCACCTAGGCACGCCAGGGGGCCCTGGCACGCCCTGGAGGGTTGTGCCCCCTCGGGGCACCCCTAGGTGCAGCTCTGGCCCATTGGGTTCCTTCTGGTCCAAAAAAATCTCCAAAAAGTTTCATGGTGTTTGGACTCCATTTGATACTGATTTCCTGCGATGTAAAAAACAAGCAAAAAACAGCAACTAGCACTGGGCACTGGGTCAATAGGTTAGTCCCAGAAAATGATATAAAGTTGCTATAAAATGATTGTAAAACATCCAAGAATGATAAAATAACAGCATGAATACTTCATAAACTATAGATACGTTGGAGACGTATCAACACCCATGAATGAGCCATACTATTTCAGATATTTATGTTTATAACTTTATATGTGATTGATGTTGCTTCTTGTTTCTATGCATGCTAGTGTGGTAGAAAGATCCCTCATTAATATCAAGCATGTTTCCATTACGGATGTTGCACCTTCGCAGGTCAAGTACGTCTAGTAGTGGGCTCATAATATTGAGGTGCTGCTAGGTGTCCTTGAACTGGAGGGTTCGTGTCAGACACGGGCATGCACTACATCAGGTTAACTTGACAAGGCTATCAAAACAGTTTTGGGCCTTATGGCAAAGAAGGTTGGGAGACGGAGTATAAGATACCTACCTGACTGACAGAAGTCGTATAGAGATACGATTAACAAAGTGTTGCTTACCACCTAGGCAAGTTGTCTAGCAGTGATGCTAAAGCTCACTAGTCGCCTACGCTAGTCGGATCATGAAGCACTGAGAGTTTGCAGAGGGATGCCGACTTCAGTGGGAGTAGTTCTATTTAAGGCTTGAATTACTCTACATAAACACATTGCTTAGTGATTGCATATTTTCTATTGTAGATCAATGGCACCACCTGCTCAAAACTTTGCATTGAAATTAATTTTGGAAACGGATAAACTGAATGGAACAAACTTTACCACCAGGTATAGGAATTTGAGAATTGTTCTCAAGCACGATAAAAAGGAACATGTTATAGAGGATCCACTTCTAGAGGTACATGCCGATAATGCTAAGCCACAACCAAGAATGCCTACCACAAACTCGTTGATGAATCAAACGAGATCAGTTGCCTCATGCTGGCTTGTATGGAGCCTAATTTGCAACAGAATTTGAAGATATTGCGGCTTTCGATATGATCAAGAGTCTCAAGAGCATGTTTCAGGTGCAGGCTAGGACCGAAAGGTTCAACATCTGGCGATCCTTGTTGGATTTTAAGCTGAAGGAAGGTGATCCACTGAGCCCACATGTGATCAAGATGATAGGATACGTGCAAGCTTTGGGTCGGTTGGGCTTCCCTCTCTTGGATGAGCTAGCTACTGATGCAATTCTAGGTTCTCTTCTAGCTAGCTATGGGATTTCTAGCTCGAACTATCATATGCATGACATGGATAAGAAGCTCACTGAATTACGTGCATTTCAAAGATATTGCGACTTTGGATATGATCAAGAGTCCCAACAGCATGTTTCAGGTGCAGGCTAGGACCAAAAGGTACAACGTCTGGCAATCCTTGATGGATTGTAAGCTCAAGGAAGGTGATCCACTGTGCTTGCATTTGATCAAGATAATCGGATACGTGCAAGATTTGCATCGGTTGGGCTCCCCGCTCTTGGATGAGCTTGCTACTGATGCAGTTCTGGGTTCTCTTCCATCTATGTTGGGGATTGACACCAGGGATGAGACCCGCCCATGTGGGCCGGGTCATGCGGTTGGCGGCTTACGATAGCTCTAGGAGGAAAGCATAACCGGTGGGCCGGAGGGCCCAAAGCCAAAAGGCCAGATGTAACCCGGTGGACTTAAGCCGCCGGGAGAGACTTGTCAGATAAGGCATGTCTAGTTAGAGGTGAGGTCAGTTGTTAAGTTTTACCTAGCCCGGACTCTTGTAAGCCCAGGAGCCTGACCCGTGTATATAAGGGCGGCTTACCTGGGCGGCTTAGGCCACGAAACAACTAATCGAGAGCTAGGTCAAGCGAATTCGCTCCCTTGTAATCAACACACAATCAATACAACACAAAGCAGGACATAGGCTTTTACCTCTTTCCGAGGGACCGAACCTGGGTAAATCCTTGTCTCTCGATTCCGATAAACCCCTTCGAGTTCACCACCTTAGCGATGGCCTCGAACCTAAGTCCGTTGACCCGGACATCTGTCGTGATAAATCCACGACAGTTGGCGCCCACTGTGGGGCTAACACTCGGTGGTGTAAAGTTCTTGAAGGGATCTCTCCAAGGGATCGAGGAATACGCCATTGGCGGGATGACCAAGAGTTGCCGCGCCAAACTCTACATAGACAACACCGACTGGGACCCCGAGGCCGACTCAATCGAGTACGGGTACCGAGTCCCCTTTGGCAGAATTCACGTCTTCATTGGCAAGATCGGCGGTCTGAGCCCGGGCCGGACGTCTGCACTGATCTCGTCGAGCCGGCCCGGCACATGCAACCCACCCGTGTTAACCCGGGCAGGAAGCATGTCTTCTTCGGCTTTACCCAAGGCAAGGAGCTTGAAGGCTCCATGTCAGGGGAAGGAACGCTCATCTGCTCATAGGATGGCTCCTCGAGCGGAGAGACGGAATCAATCTATCATCTTCACAACAACGGACTTGGGGGCTACATCAAGCATTACTCCGAGTCGGAATACCATGAGCTGGTGGAGTATGAGTCTCCGAACCACACTGTTGTCTTCATGGTGGGTTCCGCGACAGCACACAACAGTACGGCCGCTGGCACGGCCGGGTCTGAAGCTGAAAGGCCGCCGGCTCAAGTTCGTTTGGATCTGATGAACGAGCTCGCTGCCCTGTTGGAGACCGAGGTCATTGTGGAAAACCAAGCAGCCCGTAACGCAGAGATCACAAGGTTGAAGGACCAGATGGCCAGAGTCCAACAAGAGATCAATGCAACGAAGGCTCAGATGGATACTGACTCGGAGCGCCTTAGGCAGAGGATTTTTGCTTGGAATTAGAGCAGCAATCTGCAACGGCGGTTCATCGAATGAGGCATCAGTCGCGTTTACCGGAGTAGTATGAAGCCTGAAATATGTTTAACACTTCAGGGACAGGACGGAACATGCCCCTGACCGTAACCCAGACGGAGAAACTACCTGGAGGTCGGGCAGCGATTCAGCATCAGCAGCCAGACCCGCCCCCCGTAACCAAGTCACACCCCAGTCTTTTCCGATGCCGTCGAGTCATTATTCTAACCTGGTGGAGAACATGGTGGTAGCGGCGACCAGGCTTGGTACAATCCCAATCCCTGACAAGGCACCTTTCGCAGAGGAAGTTCGGAACGCCAGTGGGTACCTACAGACGGCGGTGGCCCAGCAGGAGAAGTATACCTACAACCGGAGTCGTTTGCATTCAACCCCCATCCTGAGACGCAACTACAACCAGCATTATGAATCACCGATGGTTTCCAGTAGTGACCAACATCGAAACCTGCCAAGGAATGATCAGTCGGCTCGTGATGCTTAGGCATTGGTAGATCGGGCAAGGGCCCAGCGAGAGGCGGAGGCTCTAGCAGCTGCGGCGGCTTATCAAGAACTCACAGTCGCGCCCTCCATTTAGGTAGGAGCCGGCTTAACTTCTAGGGTTGTGGGAGTGCCATGCTTAGCATTGGCTTTGCAGAACGAGCGCCTGCTAAAATACTTCGAAGGTCCTCGCAAGGTGCCCAATTATACTGTTGACCTACCTCCAGAGGCGTGGATTGAAAGTTATGAATTGGCCATGGAGATGTTGGATGTTAGTGACGGAGTGTGTGCCAAGTATTTCATCATGTTGCTGGAGGGGTTGGCTCGTACTTGGCTGAAAGGTTTGCCACCCGACACCATTAATACCTGGGCCGAGTTAAAGGCGAGGTTCATCAAAAAATTCTAGGGAACATGCAAGCAGCCCATGACGATTGTGGATTTGGACCATTGCATTCAGCATGAGGATGAATCAGCTCATCATTGGGTCCGGCGGGTCTCGACCATCATCCACTCTTCTGATATTATCACGACATCTCAAGCAGTTCTAATCCTGGAGAAAAATTGCCACTTCACACATTTGAAGCAGAACCTTGGTCGGCTCAAGTGCACATGTCAAGACATGGGGGAACTCATGACGGCTCTTACCAAGTATGCGGACTCTGACGACACAAAGGACCCTAGTTTCGATGATGAGAAATTGTCCAAGGGCAAGAAGAATAACAATGGCAAGGGTCAATCGAAGAATGGTGGAGGAAACAATAATAACAGCAACGGTGGAAAGCAGAAGAACCAGGATGGCGGGTCAGAATTAGTGGCTAATGCCAATACTAGAAATAACCGCTGCAAGGGCAATGGCAAAGCGGCGTTTAAACGCAAAACTCCTAGTTTGGAGACAATGCTGAATGATCCCTGCCCGACACATAGCCTCCGGATCAACCGTCGAGTCATGCTTGGAAGGATTGTTGGATCATGAGAGAATATCAAAATTATGGCAGTAACTAGCATCCAGACGGCGACGGTGGGCCATCCAGCGGGTCAGCTCCTTCCGGGTCTGGTTTCGGTCCGGGCGGCTCAGGTTCAGGCCATCAGGGCCAAGGAAACCATGGAGGGAATAATCAGCAACCCGGCGGTGGAGGTCAACAGCAAACTAACCGGTCTGGATTCCAGAGTAATCCCAAGCAGCTTAACTCCGACCAGTACCACGTCTTCACAACTTGTCTTGACAAGCGAGAGCGGAAGTTACGCAAGCGGGCAGTTAACGCAGCTATGTCGGCTCTCCCGCAATATTTGAAATGATTTGAGTATGATATCACCTAGAACAGGGAGGATCACTCGCCACGTGTGGATAACCTGGGACATTTGGCTCTTGTGGTCGCCCCCCAAATGGGAGGATATGTGTTCACCAAGGTTCTAATGGATGGACGCAGCAGCATCAACATTTTGTATTACGACACTTCTCGCCGGATGAATTTGCTTGACAAAGATCCCAAGCCTTCTTCATCAGTTTTTCATGGTGTGGTGCCTGGGAAGTTGGCTTATTCGATGGGCAAGATTTCATTGGAGGTTGCTTTTGGCGACGAATTCAATTACAGGGCAGAGTCTCTGTGGTTTGAAGTGGTCAAGATTAAGAGCCCATATCATGCCCTGTTTGGACGACCGGCTTATGCCAAATTCATGGCTAGGCCTTGTTATGTTTATTTGTAGCTCAAGATGCCTGGGTTGAACGGGGCGATTACGGTGCATGGAGACCAGAAGACAGTTGTTGAGTGTGAGGAAGGGGATGCAGCTTATGCAGAATCCAGTTGTGCGGAGGCAGAGCTCAAGTTTTATAAGGAGAATGTCGACCCGACGGATATGACCGTGTTGAAAAAGTCTAACACGGAGTCTGAGCTGCCGCTTCAGTTTGCGGCAAATGATACCAAGTTGGTGGACTTCGCGCCTGGTGACTCATCGCATCATTTCACTATTGGGGCTAATATGGATCGCAAATAGGAAACCGCGCTCATCGGGTTCATCCGTGAGAATCGAGACATCTTTGCATGGAAACCTTCTAACATGCCGGGTGTACCGAGAGAACTTGCTGAGCACCACCTTAATGTGGATCCTAAGTTTAAGCCAATTAAGCAGTTTCTATGTCGGTTCAATGAGGAGAGGCAGAAAGCTATTGGCGAAGAGGTGGCCCAGCTCTTGGCAGTAGGGTTCATCGTTGAAGTGTTTCACCCGGAGTGGCTCGCTAACCCGGTGCTGGTGCTTAAGAAGAATAGGACGTGGCGTATGTGCATGGATTACATAGACCTTAACAAAGCTTGTCTGGTTGACCCGTTCGCTCTCCCCCATATTGATCAAATCATTGATGCAACGGCGGGTTGTGAGAGTCTGTGTTTTCTGGATGCTTATTCAGGATATCACCAGATCAAGATGGCAGTTAAAGGCCAAGAGAAGACGACTTTTATTACGCCTTTTGGTGCTTTCTGCTATGTATTTATTCCTTTTGGGCTTAAGAGTGCCCATTTAACTTACCAGCATTGTGTGTAGAATTGTCTTCACGGTCAGATTGGGCGCAATGTTCACACTTACGTAGATGATATTGTGGTCAAGTCAAGGAAGAAGGAGACTTTGCTGGATGACCTGAAAGAAAGCTTTGACAATTTGCGGGTCTACAAGATGATGCTTAACCCGACAAAGTGTGTTTTTGGTGTACCTGCAGGCAAGCTCTTGGGGTTCTTAGTCTTGGAGCATGGCATTGAAGCTAACCTATACAAAAAAAAGGCTATTACTTCCTTGTCTAAGCCGGCATGCGTCAATGATGTTCAGCGCCTGGCAGGCCTTATTGCTGCATTAAGCCAGTTCATAAGCCGCCTGGGCGAGAAAGCCATTCCTTTATACCAGATGATGAAAAAGACAGATGACTTCGTCTCGAGCAAGGCTGCGGATGAGGCGCTTGAGGCGCTCAAGAAGCAGGTGGCTGAGCCATCGGTCTTGGATGCTCCAGCTGAGGAGTCGCTGCTCTTGTACGTGGTGGCTAACAATAGGGCAGTCAGCGTCGTGATTGTTGTGGAGCATAAGGAGGCAAAGAAAGAGTATCCCGTCCAGAGGCCAGTTTACAATGTTAGCGAGGTGTTGATAGAATCCAAGCAAAGGTATCCGCATTGTCAGAAGTTGATCTATGGGGTGAAGCCTTACTTCCTGGGACATCATATCATGGTGGTTAGCTCTACCCCCTTGGGAGATATTATCCAAAATAGGGAAGCTACGGGAAGGATTCCTAAGTGGTCACTTGAGCTTGGGCCCCTCAATCTAAAGTATGCGCCTCGCACGGCTATCAAATGTCAAGTCTTGGTGGACTTCATAAATGATTGGACAGAAAGTCAGTCGCCTGAGGAGAAGCCGGACAACACATATTGGACGATTCACTTTGATGGATCCAGGCAATTGGAAGGCTCGGGGCTGGCGTTGTTATAACTTCCCTGCGAGGTGACAAGTTCTGTTATGTTTCGAGGCTAATGTTTCCTTGTACTAACCATGCAGCAGAATATGAGGCTTTGCTTCACGGGCTCCGGGTGGCCAAGGACATGAACTTGAGCCGGGTCAAATGTCTTGGCGACTCAGACCTAGTGGCTCAGCAAGTCTCTAGCACATGGGACTCAAAAGACCCCCGTATGGTGGCTTACCGCCAGGCGGTTGATATTGTTGCCAGCCACTTCAAGGGTTATCAAGTGGATCACATTGATCGGCGCAAGAACGAGGCGGCTGATGCGTTATCCAAGGTAGGGTCCCAGCGTAAGCCGGTGCCACCTAATGTGTTCTTGGACGAATTGCATCACCCGTCAGTCAAGCTGTCATCGGAGGAGGACTTAGCTATACCTGACCCGGAGGGGGAATTGGTGGCGGCTCCCCGTGCATCCCCGATTGGACACTGTCTTACCTGGCATACTTGACTCGCGTCGAGTTACCTCAAGATGAGACCCTAGCGCGTGAAATCTCAAGGCGGTCCAAATCTATGATTATCAAGGACGGTGAGTTGCATCGGCACAGTCTGACTGGTGTTTTTCAGTGTTGTGTCTCTCCTGATGAGGGTCGTGAAATCTTACAAGAAATCCATGCTGGCGATTGTGGTCATCACGTCGGGTCAAAATCATTGGTGGCAAGGCTTTCCGCCACGGTTTTTACTAGTTAACGGCTCGTAAAGATGCAAAGGACCTAGTCAGTAAGTGTGGCGGGTGTCAGAAATTTGGACACCGAGCTCATGTACCGGCTCAAGAGCTACGGATGATTCCGGTCACCTGGCTGTTTGCGGTCTGGGGGCTTGATATGGTAGGACCTTTCAAAAGATCCAAGGATAAGAAGGTCCACCTCTTGGTGGCGGTTGACAAGTTTATTAAGTGGGTGGAGGCTGAGCCGGTCAGTAAATGTGATGCAGTAACGGTGGTTCAGTTCGTCAAAAAGCTGATATTTCGTTTTGGCTATCCACATAGTATCATCACTGATAATGACATGAATCTGTCCACGGGGGCTATGAAGGACTTGTGTGATGAGGAGCATATACGCCTTGATGTGTCTTTAGTGGCTGACCCCCAGTCCAATGGTCAAGCTGAGCGTGCTAACTAGGAAATTTTGAGAGGTATTAAACCCCGGCTTATGGATCCTTTGGAGTGCACGTTGGGTTGTTAGGTGGAAGAGTTGTCGTTTGTTCTTTGGAGCAAAAGAACCACCCCAACAGGTCTACAGGCTTTACGCCTTTCTTCATGGTTTATGGCGTGGAGGCGGTTCTCCCCAGTGATATACGTCATGACTCGCCCAGGGTGGCGGCTTACGTGGAAACTGACAATGAGGTGCCGCGTCAGGATGCTTTGGACGCCTTAGATGAAGAACGAGATCTTGCAACCGCTCGTTCGGCGATTTATCAACAAGACCTGCATCGCTATCATGGCCATAGGGTCAAGACCCGGATGTTTCAAGAAGGCGACTTAGTACTCCATTTAATTCAAGACCAAACAAATATGCACAAGTTATCACCTCCTTGGGAAGGACCGTTTGTGGTCAGCAGGAATATCAACAATGGATCTTATTATCTCATAGACATACGGGAGAGTGACAAGTCTCGCAATTCTGGTGAAGAGACCAAGAGGTCATGGCATATTGCTCACCTTTGGCCATATTACACTTAAGCTGCCAGCCGGTTCTCATCAATGTACATACATCTGTCATTGTACAAATCATCTTTTATGATATAATAAAGTGGGCATCCCCATGATTAGGGGCCTCTGCCGTGTTCTCCACACTGAGTGTCATACCAAGGAGTTAATCCTTCATCAGGTCATTTGGGGGCTTTTAAACCCCCTTGGTCAGGCTTTTATGCCATCAGGAGTCGATCCTTAATATGGTGCTCTAAGGAGGGATATTAAATCACTCTTTCCCATATTTAAAATAGAAAAGGAGTTGATCCTTTAAACTGGTCACTTGGGGGGGGGGCTTTCGGCCCAAAAGGATAATCTTATTACCTCCTCTCGACCCGGCTTTCCGCCATCTCCGAGTTATACCTGCCTGGTTGCAACTTGCTACTCCACCATGTGACCCGCCAAACTCTTGACAGTTAATCTTGATAAGAGACCCTGAACTTTTTTAAGTTAATCTCACACAAAGACACTGAACTTGTCAGAGTTTAAACGGTGGCTTTGTCACAAGAGAGCCGGCTTACAGTGAGCGAGGACAAACTCGTCTTGTCTACCGTATCCCCTCCGCTATGTGGCCTGTTCGTACTCTTATCAATGTCAATATTTTAAAGACCCTGAACTTGCTAAGGTTTAAATGGCAGATTTATTTCACGTGAGGCCCGGTTTACAAGTTCTCAAGATTTCCGACTCGTTTCTTCGGAAACAAAAATATTTTCATAAAAAATAGGACAAGAGTTGTCTTATTTTGTCGCGCCTTTAAAGTCGGCTTATAGGATGAGGCATACAATTGTTCGTTCTTGTAGGTGCTCTCATGATAAGGTTCTAAGTCTCGGGAAATTTCTGGCTCGTCCCATGGAGTGCAAGTCGCCCGGCGAGTCAAAACAGCTAAAGTACTCCTATATAAACAATTGAGTTTGCTGAATCGCGAGCTTTCAAGCATAAAATATTGCAAGTGCAGGAATAGGCCATCAAGAGTTTTTCTATGCCTATTACAAAGCTCTCCAGGAGCCCAAAATATAAGCAGACAAGTTTTTGTACACGTCCAACCTCGGCGGCTCAGCTGGCCGGGTCACCTTTAGTCATGTTTAATGGTTTTCAACTCGCCGGCGGATCATCCTGCATCGGGTCTTCGACTTCTTCGATCTGAAGGTTATCCACATCCTAGTTGCAGTTTAATAAAGCTTCAAAATGAGCCTCATAAAAGAGGGGGCACGAGTCAACTTCAGGAGCGAAGAGTCGCTTATGGCTTGCAGGAATTAGGTCGTTGGCTTCAAAAGTTGGGCAGTGTATCCGTTTGCTATCTGCACCATAAGCCACATGGTAGGAGGTCAAGTCAATCTCATTGACAAGGGTTGATGCAAGCACTCGGGAGGCCTTCATACAGTTGGCATAGTTAGCTTCGGTGTAGTCAGACCCGTCGTCCTTCTTGGACGGGAAGCCATCCATCATTTCTTCAGGGGTCAGCTCAGCGGCAAAGGCCAGAGACCGGCTTAGGGCAGCCATTGCCCCCTTCCTGGCGGTTGATCACCTTAGCTCTTCAATCTGCTTGGGCAGAGTCGACAAGACCTCTATTACACCCTTCATAAATTTGGGGATGCCTTTTCAGTCATCAGGATTTTGATGGTGTAGAGAGTCCTGCTATACAATTGTTCTGTCAAGGTGTATATTGCCTTCAACTTCAATAAACCGTCAGAAGATAGTTGGTGGCTCCTTTGGCCTGCATAGGAAGTCAAAATTATAAGCTGCCTGAAAGGTTGTTGCAAATAGAGCAATAAAATTTTCAGAGTTGTAAAGTTCTTATCAAAGATAGCAGCAATCATTTTGGATATATGGCGCTTGAGGGTGGTCAGTTCGTTTGATACAAGTTTGAGCTGTTCGTTAGCGTCATTTGCGCGTTTCATCGGCATGGCTTGTTCAGACTCAGTAGTCTTTCTGAAGGTAGCAAAATCAGCTTGGACCTTCTCAAGTTTTTCAACAGAAATCCACATCTTTTTTCTGCTATAGCTCGGGAAGACTACTGGGAGGCGAGATTATCCTCTAAGCCGGCCAGATCAGACTTGGCTGTGTCTAGAGCTTCCTGCAACATGCAAGTCAAGGTTAAGTCGCCAAGAGGAAATAGTAATGACCCAAAGTGGTAAAACTATTACGATACATGTCTCAAGCAGATTGCAAGCAATATACTTGACACTTGGGGGCTAATGTATGCGTTTTCTCTCAAGTCAACAACAAAGTTCTGGCTCGTCTACTTTACGAGTTAAGCCGGCACTTGGGGGCTACATTTGGCACTTTTTGAGGTAATGAAGTTCCAGCTCATCTTTCTACAAGTTAAGCCGACACTTGGGGGATACACCCGTCGAGTTCTTCTACCATTAGAGTTCCGGCTCATCATTATCATCATGACCCAGACTTGGGGGCTATACTCATTGAGTTTTTCTACCATTTAAGTTCTGGCTCATCATTATCATAATGACCTAGACTTGGGGGCTACACTCGTATCTAATTTTCAAGTAAGTACCAGCTTATTATATGTATTAACCCATTACTTGGGGGCTACAGGCTGAGTTATTTGTAGTATGACATAATTTGGAAGACCCTGTCTACTATTTGCAATACTAAACCAGCTCTTGGGGCTACGTAAGGGTATAAGGAAAAGCAAGAGAAGAAGATTACCTCATATTTTTTCTTCATTAACCCGACAAGTTTGGACTCCATATTGCGTCTAGTAGAAAGGCGGTTCAGATAACTAGCATGCAAGTCATCTGCAGTCATTTTCTCTAACGTAGGGAATTCAAAATCGAGCTTCTCTGGTGAGAAGGTTTCAAGCTTGCTAGTGTGTTTGGTTAGCACATGAGAAGCAGGGGATTGATGACCCGTCCCAGTAATAAAAACCTCTGGAGGAGCCATGTCTTTGGCGGCGGCTGAAGGGATGGGTTGCTTAGGATCAGCCGCCTGAGGACTCTCAGGAGTGGCCATGTTGTGATCAGCCGGCTCAGACGGCTGAGGACTAAGGTGCATCCTTCCCGGCATCATAAGGCTCAGTATGGGCTGCAAGGGATTCCGTCTTAGCATGCTCCGGATCTTGGTCAGTAGGAGTGACGATAGACCCTCCTGTCTTCCTGTGTTTGGCTTGAGCCCTGAAAATAGCAAGTCATTTTTGCAGCACAAGGACAATGAGGATAATATGTATGCTGAAAAATAAAGATTCATACTCTAGATTGATCTTCAGAGGAGGAAGCTTGGATGCAGTTGAGTCACCAAACGAAGGGGGCGACTCCTGAAAAATTAGAAGTCAGTAAAAATAGAGTAAGGTAACATGGCAAAAATCTTATACATATGATGGGATTGGTTGAAAGAGTACCCCGACACGTCGTTTTCGGGGAGCCGGGGAGTTTAGTAAGCTGGCCATAAGATCTTCAGAGCCTGTACTCCGGGTCTGACATCGAGAGTCGAGCTGTTGCTTTTTCAAAGGAAATTTGGGGTCTAAGTAAGCAAGAGGATGTGAAAATGGAACTTTTCAGATGACCCGCCGTGTTTTCTCTCACGGTAAAACTTGTGAGTCGGACGAAATGTAAGTTACCTCGGGGGCGTTAGCGTGACTCGCTTCCATTTCCTCGTGTGTACAATTACTGTCAATAAGTTGCATAAAGAGACGGCCAAGGGAATCACGTTCTACCTCTGAATCGTCAAGTTCAAGCAGTTCCTGAGCCAAAGTTTTCTTCTTACGACCACGGACTTTACCCGCCTGAGACTTGTTCTTCACAGGGGGAGTATATTTTTGTTCCAGAAGCTAGAGGCGGCCTGTGCAAAAGCCGCCAAAAGATTAAAGGAGCAAGGCAGAAGGCCAAGACAAGAACAAGCAGTTTTATGAAGAAGGTTTTTCTTACATCTGGAGCCGGGTTCTTGGCGCAGAAAGGTTTTAACCCAATTTTATTACAAACCGCCTGGGGTTCACCGAGAAGTGATTTGACTGCAGAGTTAACATTTTGTTCTGTGTATGGTTGAAATAGAGAGGGTCATCCATTTTGCCCGTATATTCACACATGAGCCGGTCACGCCGACTTAGTGGCAATACTTTCCATGAGACCTAGAGGCGGGTTATGTCGAACCCAGTTAGGCCGTTTGCTAGAAGGGCCTTGATTTTTGCAAAAGCCGGAGCATACTTCACCCATTCTGCGACGGACATCCGGTCCGAAAGCTCAATAGAAGTGCAAAGCCGGGTGGGGCGATAACCCGGCAGTGGATTTTCCTCTTTGGGGGAGGTATCTTGGCAATAAAAGCAAGAACTATTCCAATCCTTGGGGTGGCTTGACAAGAGAGCAGTTGGATAAGGCAGATCCCTCCGTCTCTGGATAGAGACGCCGCCTAATTCTAAACTTGGTCCAGCCGCCACTTCAATTTGGCGATTGACATAGAAGAAATCATGGAAGAGGTCGACGGACGACTCTTCTTGTAGATATACATGACATAGAATTTGGAATTGGCACATGTCGGTGACAAAGTTTGGGGCTATGTCTTGTGGGTGAAGTTTGAAAAAATGAAGAACGCCCCGAAAGAATTTTGACCCGGGCGGGCTGAAGCCGCGGAGGAGGTGATCAGTGAATATGACGACTTCCCCTTCCATAGGGGCGGGTCTGATTTCTTCCCCCGAAACCCACCAATGAATGACATACTGAGCCGGCAATGAACCAGTCTCTACGAATTCAAGCAGAAACTCTTTGGTGACTCCGGAGCCAACCCAATCACAAGATGAGGGTGCTCTTGACATAGTGGCAGCTCCAGCTGTGAGAAAGTACAAGATATGGAAGATTAGAAATGCCAAAAGAATCAGGACGGCTACGGTTAACGTGATGATGAGGTGCTAAGCCGCCAGTACATTTTATTAGAGAGCCGACAACTCGATGGCGGGTCAAGTGGACAAGGCAATGTCAAAAATATTTCTAAGTACGAATAAACAGGTTTCATATGTTGTGTCCGTGGCTGCAAGATCTACTAGCGAGGAAAAATGAAGATATATTCAAGACATAAAATGACAGTGGAAGAACAGGTGCTTAATCAGGGTGCTGATTATGAGGTGTGGATCTATAATGAGCGGATCTTGATGTTTGAGTAAGCGGCCGCAGCGGATAATCAGCATTATGAGATTTAAAGAGGCACTTGACGATCTACATTATGGGGGACATTCTGACGAATAGCAAAGAACGCTAATGGACCCGATGAACTCGGGGAGATTCTACGTAGGCCATTACACATTCAACAAGGGTTGAGAGGAGTACCTCGTGGATGCGGAGGTACGTGCGAAACTCTGGACCCAGTCAAGTTGATGCAACGGCCGGAGTTGACGACGACGGCGAGGTCCGGTCAGCGCAGCGGAGCTCCAGAGGAGTGAGAGTCTGGAGGAAGAAGAAGATATGGGCGGTGGAGAAAAAGAGAGGGTCCCCTCGTGTCCCTATTTATGAGATGGGATGGCCAACAGTGCGCGCGAGAATCGAGGAGACGTAGTGATGATTGATCGAAGGGGATACCACGATTTTGAAGCCGACCGTTTAATGAGAAAGATCCGTTGCGGACGTCACGGGATCTTTTTGACATATTCAAGATGACGTCATGGCGGGTTACATATTTTCTCTTTCAGGTGACAAAGCTGAGAGACTCGCCAACCAGAAGACTTGAAGATTGACATGAACTGGTTCAATTCAATCTAGGGCCTAATGTTGGGGATAGTCACCCGGGATGAGACCCACCCAGGTGGGCCGGGTCATGCGGTTGGTGGCTTACGATAGCTCCAGGAGGAAAGCATAACCGGTGGGCCGGAGGGCCTAGAGCCAGAAGGCCACATGTAACCCGGTGGACTTAAGCCGTCGGGAGAGACTTGTCAGATAAGGCATGTTTAGTTAGAGGTGAGGTCGGTTGTTAAGTTTAACCCAACCCGGACTCTTGTAAGCCCAGGAGCCTGACCCGTGTATATAAGGGCGGCTTACCTAGGCATCTTAGTCCACGAAACAACTGATCGAGATCTAGGTCAAGCGAATTCACTCCCTTGTAATCGACACACAATCAATATAACACAAAGCAGGACGTAGGCTTTTACCTCTTTCCGAGGGGCCGAACCTGGGTAAATATTTTTCTCTCGATTCTGATCAACCCCTTTGAGTTTACCGCCTTAGAGATGGCCTCGAACCTAAGTCCATTGACCCGGACATCTGCCATGACAAATCCATGACAAGCTAGCTATGGGACATTCATGTTGAACTACATATGCACGGCATGGATAAGAAGCTCACTGAATTACATGGGATGCTCAAGGTAGCAGAGCAAGATATTAAGAAAGGCATGCATGAAGTGTTGATGGTGCAAAACTTGACAAAGTTCAAGAAGAGTTGGTCTAAGAAAAAGGGTGAGGCAAAGGGCATGGAGAAGGTTGTCTTCGCCGCTAAGCCAAAGTCCGGACTGAACTCAAAGACCATCTGCTTTGATTGCAAGGAAGGTGGTCACTGGAAGAGGAACTATAGCAAGTGGCTTGCTGAGCATGGCAATAAGGCCGGAGATGCTTCTTCAGGCAAATGTACACTTGTTACACATGTTATAGACATTTACCTTATTGACATACCTAGTAGTTCTTGGGTATTTGATAGCAGATCGGTTGTTCATATTTGCAACTTGATGCAGGGGCTGGTAGGAACTAGGCATGTGGCACAAGGGGAGATTGACATGAGGGTCAGCAACAAAGCAAGAGTTGCTGCGTTGGAGGTCAGCACAATGTAGCTCCCGCTTCCTTCTGGATTTATTTTGGAATTGAATAACTGTTATTACATTCCCGCACTTAGTCAAAACATAATTTTTGCCTCATGCTTGATGGGTCAAGGTTATGAATTCAATTTAAAATAAAATGGTTGTTCATTTTATTTGAATAGAATGTTCCACGGCTATGAACCCATTGTAGATGGGCTATTTTTTATATCTAGAAATGGAACCAGTCTATAACGTGCATGTCAAGAGGCATAAGCCTAATGAGATAAATCCGACATACTTCTGGCATTGTCGGCTTGGACACATTAGTCTGAAACGCATGAAGAAGCTCCATGATGATAGACTCCTAACTTCGTCCGACTTCGGGTCGTTCAAGACATGTGAATCATGCTTGCTAGGCATGATGACTAAGTCTCCTTTTGCAAAGAGTTGCGAGAGGGCAGCTAACCTGTTGGAGCTTATACACAGTGACGTGTGTGGTCCAATGAGCACAACATCCAGAGGTGGTTATCAGTACTTCATGACTTTTACCAATGACTTGAGTAGATATGGGTATATCTATTTGATGAGGCATAATTCGGAAACTTTTGAGAAATTCAAAGAGTTTCAGAACAAGGTTGAAAATCAGCTCGGCAAAAAGATAAAGCTTCTGCGATCTAATCATGGAGATGAGTACATGAGACAAAAGTTTGATGATCATCTGAAGAGTCGAGGTATAGTACCTCAGCTCACACCTCCGGGTACGCCGTGGAGAAATGGCATGTCAGAATGGAGAAATCGGACCATGTTGGACATGGTCTAGTCTATGATGAGCAAATCGGATTTACCCTTGTCATTCTATGGATACGCTCTAGTAACTGCAGCTTTCACACTTAACAGGGTACCATCAAAATCCATAGACAAGACACCACATGAGATGTGGACTGAGAAGAGTCCTAGTTTGTATTTTCTAAATATTTTGGGTTGTGAAACATTTGTCAAGCGACTCATGTCGGACAAGCTTACACCCAAGTCGGATAAATGCATATTCGTGGGATATCTGAGGGAAACCTTGGGATATAGCTTCTACAACCGAGAACGAAACAAAGTGTTTGTTGCTCGGAACGTGGATTTCCTAGAAAAAGAGTTTCTCAATCGGGAGGCTAGTGGGACAATGGTATGACTCGAAGAGATTCGAGAGCCACTCGAGGATAACTCGGTTTACAATGTCATGATACCAGAGTCGGTCAGGGAACCCATAGTGGAGTCGGCACCGATGACACGAAGGTCAGAAATATTGCGCAGAGTGCATGATGTATTGGTGCTAGAACGCGACGAGTCGGCCCCGTATGCGGAAGCGATGGTAAGCCCAGATTTTGTCGCATGGCTGGAGGCCATGAGATTCGAGTTAAAGTCCATGTATGACAATCAAGTCTGGGAATTGGTTGATCTGCCGCTTGGCGTAATAGCCATTGGTTGCAAATGGGTCTGTAAGAAGAAAACCGATGTGGATGGAAATGTTCAGATCCACAAAGCTTGGCTTGTCGCTAAAGGTTATGGACAAGTTCAAGTAATTGACTACGACGAGACCTACTCCCCGGTAGTGATGCTAAAGTCTGTAAGGATCATACTAGCTATAAATGCATATTTCGATTGTGAGATATGGCAGATGGATGTCAAAACGTATTTCCTTCAAGGAAATTAAAAGAGGATGTATACATGATACAACCCTAAGGTTTTGTCGATCCAACTAATGCTGGTAAAATATGCAAGCTCAAGAGATCCATTTATGGATTGAAGCAAGCAGCTAGGAGTTGGAACATTCGTTTTGATGAAGTCATCGTTGACCTTGGTTTCATCAAGAACGAAGAGGACTATTGTTTATACAAGAATTCTAGTGGGAGCTCGGTAGTAGTTTTGATCATGTATGTGGATGACATACTGCTGATCGGAAATGATATTTCGATGCTGAACTCAGTCAAGGAACCATTGAATGGTAAGTTTTTGATGAAAGACCTTGGAGAGGCAGTGTACATTTTAGGCATTAAGATCTATAGAGATAGATCGAGGAGGCTGCTCGGTTTAAGCCAGAGCACGTACATAGACAAAGTGTTGAAGAGGTTGAACATGAGTGAGGCCAAGAAAGGGTTCTTGCCTGTCTCACATGGTATAAGGCTAAGCAAGAGTCAGAGTCCTATGACTTCTGATGAGCGAAACTAGATGAGTAGGATTACATATGCCTCGGCAATTGGATCCATCATGTATGCCATGCTATGTACATGACCTGATGTTGCTTATGCAATAATCTTAAGAAGCAGATACCAGGACCACCCAGGTGAGAGTCACTAGGCAGAGGTGAAAACTATTCTGAAGTACCTGAAAAGGACCAAAGAGAGGTTCCTAGTTTATGGAGGTGAGAAGGAGCTCTGCGTAAAGGGTTACGCTGATGCTAGTTTCCAAACCGACAAGGATGATTGTCGATCGCAAACTGGATTCATGTATGTCATGAATGGAGGAGCAGTGAGCTGGACGAGTTCCAAGCAAGATACGATGGCCGACTCCACAAGACAGGCCGAAAACATTGCGGCCTGTGAAGCCGCAAAGGAAGTTGTTTGGATTCTGAAGTTCCTAGAGGATCTTGGCGTGTTCTCGGGCTGGTCAAAACCATTGGACGTTTATTGCGATAATTCTGGTGCCATCACACAGGCCAAGGAGCCAAGATAACACCACAAGACCAGGCACATAGACCAAAAATATCAGTTGATATGAAAGCTCGTAAAGAATGGTGATACTAATTTATGCAAGAATCACACGGATGCAAATGTTGCTGATCCGTTAACTAAGTAGCTTCCACTGTTGGAAAAATGCCGTAGAGGCAATAATAAATTAGTTATTATCATATTTCCTTGTTCATGATAATCTTTTATTATCCATGCTATAATTGTATTGATCGTACACTTAGATGCATGTGTGGATACATAGACAAAACCATTAGGAGAATGGTGTGATGGACAAGACCCAAACTACAAACGTAGCATATGATCGTGTCAGTTTATTGCTACTGTTTCCTTCATGTCAAGTATATGTTCCTATGACCATCAGATCATGCAACTCACTGACACCGGAGGAGTGCCTTGTGTGTATCAAACGTCGCAACGTAACTGGGTGACTATAAAGGCGCTCTACTGGTATCTCCGAGGGTGTCTGTTGGGTTGGCATGGATCAAGACTCGGATTTGTTACTCCGTGTGACAGAGAGGATCTCAGGGCCCACTCGGTAATACAACATCACAATAAGCCTTGCAAGCAATGTGACAAAGTGTTGGTCACGGGATCTTGTATTATAGAACGAGTAAAGAGACTTGCCGGTAGCAAGGTTGAACTAGGTATGGAGATACCGACGATCGAATCTCGGGCAAGTAACATACCGAAGAACAAAGGGAACATCATATGGGATTAACTAAATCCTTGACATAGAGGTTCGACCGATAAAGATATTCGTAGAATATGTAGGAACCAATATGGGCATCCAGGTCCCGCTATTGGTTATTGATCATAGAGGTGTCTCGGTCATGTCTACATAGTTCTCGAACCCGCAGGGTCTACACACTTCAGGTTTGATGACGTTTCGGTAGTATAGAGTTATGCATGGTGGTGACCGAAGGTCGTTCGGAGTCCCAGATGAGATCTCGGACATCACAAGGAGCTCCGGAATGGTCCGCAGGTAAAGATTTATATATAGGAAGTCCTGTTTGGTCGCCAGAAAAGTTTCGGGCTCATCGGTAGTGTACCGGGAGTGCCGGTAGTGTACCGGGAGGCCTCCGGGAGGGGTATTTCGACCCAAGAGGCTTCATGGGATGTGGGAGAGTGAATATCAGCCCTTAGTGGGCTGGTGGAAACTCCCACACAAGGCCCATGTGGCTGCAGGAAAAAACCCAATAGGAAAAGGTGGAAAAAAGGCAAAAAAGGAGCAATCCTAGTCCTACTAGGATTGGAGGAGGAGTCCTCCTCTCCTAGTAGGTTCGGCCGAACCAGATTGTCTTGGATCCCAGGATGCCTCCTATCCTCCTCTCCTCCTATATATACTGGTGGATTTTAGGGTTTTGCACTAGTTTTTTCAGCCACGTGCTACCCGTTCCTCCAGTGCATATTTTCTCCTCTAGATCGGATTTCTGCAGTGCTTAGGCGAAGCCCTGCCGGAATAGCTCCACCACCATCGCCGGAGTGCCGTCATGCTACCAGAGAACTCTTCTTCCTCTCCATTCCTTCTTGCTGTATCAAGACGGTGGAGATCGTCATCAAGCTGTACGTGTGTTGAACGCGGAGGTGCCATCCGTTCGGCGCTAGATCGAGACGGATCGTGATGAGTTCACGGGACGGATCGTGATCAAGATCGCGAGACGGATCGTGATCAAGATCGCGAGACGGATCGTGATGAGTTCGCGGGATGGATCGTGATGAGTTCACGGGACGGATCGTGATCGGATCGAGGGACGGATCATGATGAGATCACGGGACGCTCGGCGATTTGGATCGCGAAGATGTTCGACTACACCAACCGCGTTTCTTAACGCTTCCCGCTTACCGATGTACAAGGGTACGTAGATCCACTCTCCCTCTCATAGATGCTCATCACCATGGGATAGATTTGCGTGTGCGTAGGAAATTTTTTGTTTCCCATGCAACGTTCCCCAATAGTGGCATCATGAGCTAGGTCTATGTGTAGATGAGATCTCGAGTAGAACACAAAGAGTTTGTGGGCGTTGATACTTAGATTGCTTCCTCCCTTGGTCGGATTTTGGTTCAGCGGTATTGTGAGATGAAGCGACCCAGACCAACATTACTCGTACGCTTACGAGAGATTGGTTCCCTCGACCGCAACTTGTTGCATAGATGGCTTGCGGGTGCCAGTTTCTCTCACTTTAGTTGGATCGGATTTGACAAAGGCGGTCCTTGAGAAGGTTGAAAAGCAACTAGTGTATCACCGTTGTAGTTTTTGCGTAGATGAGAATTGTTCTTGCTAGATACCCGTAGCAGCCACGTAAAACATGCAATAACAATTAGAGGACGTCTAACTTGTTTTTGGAGGGTATGTTGTGATGTGATATGGACAATTACATGATGTGATATATGTGATGTATGATATGATCATGTGATGTATAGATTATCACGACTTGCATGTCGATGAGTACGGCAACCGGCAGGAGCCATAGGGTTGTCTTTAATTATTGTATGACTTGCGTGTCAATCATTAAGCGCTATGTAATGCTTTACTTTATCGCTAAACGGTAGCAATAGTAGTAGAAGCATGTTGGGCGCGACAACCCTGATGGCGACACGTTGATGGAGATCAAGATGATGGAGATCATGGTGTCTTGCCAGTGACGATGGAGATCATGCCAGTGCTTTCAAGATGGAGATCAAAAGCACAAGTTCTTGGCCATATCATGTCACTTATGATTTGCATGTGATGTTAATCCTTTTATGCACCTTGTTTTGCTTAGGACGATGGTAGCATTATAAGGTGATCCCTCACTTAATTTCAAGATAAATTGTGTTCTCCCCGAGTGTGCACTGTTGCGAAAGTTCGTCGTGTTGAGACACCACGTGATGATCGGGTGTGGTAGACTCTACGTTCACATAGAACGGGTGCAAGCCAGTGTTGCACGTGTAGAACACTCGGGTTAAACTTGACGAGCCTAGCATGTATAGACATGGCCTCGGAACACAAGACACCGAAAGGTCGAACATGAGTCATATAGTAGATACGATCAACATAATGATGTTCACCATTGAAACCACCTCAACTCACATGATGATCGGACTTGAGTTGGTGAATTTGGATCATGGATCACTCGAATGACCGGAGGGATGTCAATTTGAGTGGGAGTTCTTAAGTAATATGATTAACTGAACTCATTATCATGAACATAGTCAGTAGTGACTTTGCAAAATTATGTTGTAGATTACTAGCTCACGCTGTAGCTCCCTTGAATTTGTATATGTTCCTAGAGAAATAGAGTTGAAAGATGATGGTAGCAATATTGCGGACTGGGTCTGTGATCTGAGGATTGTCCTCGTTGCTGCACAGAAGGCTTATGTCCTTAATGCACCGCTCGGTGCGCCAACCCCTCTAGCGTTGTTTGTAGATGTTGTGAACATCTGACAGGCACGTTCTGATGACTACTTGATAGTTTAGTGCGTCATGCATTACGGCTTAGAATTGAGGCTCCGAAACATTTTGAACGTCACGGAACATATGAGATGTTCTAAGAGCTGAAATTACGATCTCAGGCTCATGCCCGTGTTGCGAGATATGAGGTCTACAACAAGATTCTTTGCCTGCAAGATGAAGGAGAATAGCTCAATCGTTGAGCATGTGCTCAGATTGTCTGGGGTGCTACAATCGCTTGAATCGAGTGGGAGTTGATCTTCCAAATAGGATAGTGATTGATATAGTTCTCCAAGTCACTGTCACTAAGTTACTAGAACTTGGTGATGAACTATAAAATGCCACGGATAGAAATAATGATCCCTGAGCTGTTTGCGATGTTTGACACCGCGAAGGTAGAAATCGAGAAGGAGCGTCAAGTGTTGATGGTTAGTCAAAACCACTAGTTTCGAGAAGGGCTAAGAGAAAGGAGGGAAACTTCATGGATAGCAAGTCAGTTGCAGCTCCAGTGAAGCGAGCCAAAGTCTAACCCAAACCCGAGACTAAGTGCTTCGATTATGAGGAGAACGGTCGCCAAAGCGGAACAACCCTAGATACTTGGTAGATAAAAAGGCTGGCAACATCGACAAAAGTATATTTGATATACGTGTTATTTATGTGTACCTTGCTAGTACTCCTAGTAGCACTTGGGTATTGGATACCGGTTCGGTTGCTAAATATTAGTAACTCGAAATAAAATCTACAGAATAAACGGAGCACTAGCTAAGGGTGAGGTGACGATGTGTGTTGGAAATGTTTCCAAGGTTGATGTGATCAACATCGCACGCTCTCTCTACCTTCGGGATTAGTGACGAACCTAAATAAATGTTATTTGGTGTTTTGCATTGAGCATGAACGTGATTAGATCATGTTTATTGGAACACGGTTATTCATTTAAGTTAAAGAATAATGGTTATTCTGTTTACATGAATAATACCTTCAATGATCATGCACCCAGTGAGAATGGTTTGTTGAATCTTGATCGTAGTAATACACATGTTCATAACATTGATGCCAAAAGATACAAAGTTAATAATGATAGTACCACATACTTGTGGCACTGCCGCTAAATGTCATATTGGTATAAAGCATGAAGAAACTCCATGCTAATGGATCTTTGGACTCATTCGATTTCGAATCGGTTGAGACATGCGAACCATGCCTCTTGGGCAAGATGACTAAGGACCCCGTTTTCTAGTTTGATGGAGCGGGCAAGTGATTTATTGGAAATGATACATGTTGATGTATGCAATCCAATGAGTCTTGTAGCATGCGGTGGATATCGTTATTATCTTACCTTCACTGATGATTTGAGTAGATAATAGTGCATATTTACTTAATGAAATGCAAGTCTGAATCGTTTGAAAAAGTTCAAGCAAATTCAGAGTGAAGTTTAAGATCATCGTGACAAGAAGATAAAATGTCCGCGATATGATCGTGGAGGTGAATATTTGAGTTACGAGTTCGGTATACAACTTAAGACAATGTGAAACTTGTTCCACAACTCATGCCACCAGGAACACCATAGTGTGATGGTGTGTCCGAACATCATAGTCGTGCTCTATTGGATATGGTGCGAATTATGATGTCTCTTATCCTTTTACCACTATCGTTTTGGGGTTATGCATTAGAGACAACTACATTCACTTTAGATAGGGCATCATCTAAATCCGTTGAGATGACACCGTGTGAATTATGGTTTGATAGAAACCTAAAGCTGTCATTTCTTAATGTTTGGGGCTGCAACACTTATGTGAAAAAGGTTTTCACCTAATGAGCTCGAACCCAAAGCGGACAAATGCATCTTCATAGAATACCCTAAAGACAGTTGGGTAAACCTTCTATCTCAGATCCAAGCATAAAATGTTTTTGCTAAAACTGAGTCCTTTCTCGAGAAAGAGTTTCTCTTGAAAGAATTGAGTGGGAGGAAGATAGAACTTGATGAGGTTATTGAACCTTTGTTCAACCAGAGAGTAGCGTAGCGCAAGAAGATATTTCTGTGAAGCCTACGTTAGTTGAAGAGGAAGTTAATGATGATGATCATGAAGCTTCGGATCAAGTTACTATTGAACCTCGTAGGTCGACAAGGACGTGTACTGCTCCTGAGCGGTACGACAACCCTGTCTTGGAGGTCATGTTGTTGGACAACGATGAACCTACGAGCTATGGAGAAGCGATGATGGGCCCGGATTCCGACAAATGGTTAGAGGCCATGAAATCTGAGAAAGGATCCATGTATGAAAACCAAGTATAGACTTTGGTAGACTTGCTCGTTGGATGGCATGTCGTTGAGTACAAATGGATGTTTAAAATGAAGACAGACGCTCATGGTAAATGTCACCATTTTTAAAGCTCGACTTGTTGCAAAGAAGTTTACGACAAGTTCAATGAGTTGACTACGATGAGACTTTCTCACTCGTAGCGATGCTAAAGTCTGTTGAAATTATGTTAGCAGTTGCTGCATTTTTCAATTATGAAATCTGGCAGATGGATGCCAAAACATCGTTTCCTTCCTTAAGGAAAGGTTGTATGAGATACAACTAGAAGGTTTTGTCAGTCCTAAGGATGCTAAAAGGTGTGCAAGCTTCAATGATTCTTCTATGAACTGAAGCAAGCATCTCGAAGTTGGAATATACACTTTGATGAGGTGATCAAAGTTTTTGAGTTTATACAAAGTTTACGAGAAACTTGTATTTGCAATAAAGTGAGTGGGAGCACTATAGAGTTTCTGATAAGTATATGTGGATGACATATTGCTATTCGAAAATGATGTAGAATTTCTGGAGAGCATAAACGGTTGTTTGAAAAGAGTTTTTCAAAGGAAGACCTGGATAAAGCTACCTAATTGTTGAGCATCAAGATCTATAAAGATAGATCAAGATGTTTGATAAGACTTTCAATGAGCACATACCTTGACAAGATTTTGAAAGAGTTCAAAATGGATTAGTCAGAGAGAAGTGTTCTCGCCTGCTTTGTAAGGTGTGAAGTTGAGTGAGACTCAAAGCTCGGCAATGGCAGAAGAAAGGGAAAGGACGAATGTCGTCCCCTATGCCTTAGCCATAGGCTCTGTATAGTATGCCATGCTGTGTACCGCATCTGTGTGTGCCTTGCCATGAGTTCGTCAAGGGGTACAAGAGTGATCCAGGAGTGGATCACTGGACAGGGGTCAAGATTATCCTTAGTAACTAAAAGACTAAGGAGATGTTTCTCGATTATGGAGGTGATAAAGAGTTTGTCATAAAGAGTTACGTCGATGCAAGCTTTAACACCAATCCGGATGACCCGTAGTAGCAATCTGGATACATATTGTGGAGCAGCCATTTGGAATAGTACCAAGTGGAGTGTGGTAGCAGTGTTTACCGTTTGACATAGAGATTTGCAAAGTACATACGGATCTGAATGTCGCAGACCCGTTGACCATAAGACCTCTCTCACATGCAAAGCATGATCGAGCCCCAGAACTCATTGGGTGTTAGATTCATAACAATGCGAAACACATGGTGATGTGAACTAGATTATTGACTCTAGTGCAAGTGGGAGACTGTTGGAAATATGCCCTAGAGGCAATAATAAATTAGTTATTATCATATTTCCTTGTTCATGATAATCGTTTATTATCCATGCTATAATTGTATTGACCGGAGACTTAGATGCATGTGTGGATACATAGACAAAACCTTGTCCCTAGTATGCCTCTAATGGACTAGCTCGTTGATCAAAGATGGTTAAGGTTTCCTAGCCATGGACATGAGATGTCATTTGATAACGGGATCACATCATTAGGAGAATGGTGTGATGGACAAGACCCAAACTACAAACGTAGCATATGATCGTGTCAGTTTATTGCTACTATTTTCTGCATGTCAAGTATATGTTCCTATGACCATGAGATCATGCAACTCACTGACACCAGAGGAGTGCCTTGTGTGTATCAAACGTCGCAACGTAACTGGGTGACTATAAAGGTGCTCTATAGGTATCTCCGATGGTGTCTGTTGGGTTGGCATGGATCAAGACTGGGATTTGTTACTCCGTGTGACGGAGAGGTATCTCAGGGCCCACTCGGTAATACAACATCACAATAAGCCTTGCAAGCAATGTGACTAAGTGTTGGTCATGGGATCTTGTATTACAGAACGAGTAAAGAGATTTTCCGGTAACGAGGTTAAACTAGGTATGGAGATACCGACGATCGAATCTCGGGCAAGTAACATACCGAAGAACAAAGGGAACATCATACGGGATTAACTGAATCCTTGACATAGAGGTTCGACCGATAAAGATCTTTGTAGAATATGTAGGAACCAATATGGGAATCTAGGTCCCGCTATTGGTTATTGACCGTAGAGGTGTCTCGGTCATGTCTACATAGTTCTTGAACCCGCAGGGTCTGCACACTTAAGGTTCGGTGACGTTTCGGTAGTATAGAGTTATGCATGGTGGTGACCGAAGGTTGTTCAGAGTCCCGGATGAGATCTCGGACGTCACGAGGAGCTCCGGAATGGTCCACAGGTAAAGATTTATATATAGGAAGTCCTGTTTTGGTCGCCGGGAAAGTTTCGGGCTCATCGGTAGTGTACCGGGAGTGCCGGTAGTGTACCGGGAGGCCTCCGGGAGGGGTATTTCGACCCAAGAGGCTTCATGGGCTGTGGTAGAGTGAATATCAGCCCTTAGTGGGCTGGTGGAAACTCCCACACAAGGCCCATGTGGCTGGAGGAAAAAAAACCAATAGGGAAAGGTGGGAAAAAAGGCAAAAAAGGAGCAATCCTAGTCCTACTAGGATTGGAGCAGGAGTCCTCCTCTCCTAGTAGGTTCGGCCGAACCAGATTGGCTTGGAGCCCAGGCTGCCTCCTCTCCTCCTATATATACTGGTGGATTTTAGGGTTTTGCACTAGTTTTTTCAGCCACGTGCTACCCGTTCCTCCAGTGCATAGTTTCTCCTCTAGATCGGATTTCTGCAGTGCTTAGGCGAAGCCTTGCCGGAATAGCTCCACCACCATTGTCGGAGCGCCGTCACGCTGCCGGAGAACTCTTCTTCCTCTCCACTCCTTCTTGCTGGATCAAGACGGTGGAGATCGTCATCAAGCTGTACGTGTGCTAAACACGGAGGTGCCGTCCGTTCGGCGCTAGATCGGGACGGATCGTGATGAGTTCACGGGACGGATCGTGATCAAGATCGCGAGACAGATCGTGATGAGTTCGCAGGACGGATCGTGATGAGTTCACGATACGGATCACGGGACGGATCGTGATGAGATCGCGGGACACTCGACGATTTGGATCGCGAAGACGTTCGACTACACCAACCGCGTTTCTTAACGCTTCCCGCTTAGCGATCTACAAGGGTACGTAGATCCACTCTCCCTCTCGTAGATGCTCATCACCATGGATAGATCTGCGTGTGCGTAGGAAATTTTTTGTTTCCCATGCAACGTTGCCCAACATCCACAACCCAAGCAGAAGGGGCACGTTAGAGCTATGGGCATTGTCTATTTGGTTGACTCTAGTGCAAGTGGGAGACTGTTGGAGATATGCCCTAGAGGCAATCATGTATGATGATATTTCCTACATGTTGATGAATAAATATAGTCCTTGGACATTATCAATGATGTGTATTAACAAGTACGTGACTTATTTATGAGACTATGTGTTGTATGATGATTGTCCTAAATGGTACCTAGTCGAAAGGGTTGTGTGGACGCCCAGCCGGTTAGACTAGCATATGACACGGTGGCTGGTCCGGTCTTACTAACCATGTAGCATTGGATGCTAGCCAGATAATATGGACTCGGAAAGATCTCGATGGATTCAACGTAGTCGGATCCAAATCGAGATAAGGCCTGAGTTGGACAGATCCAACAATAAGATGCAGCCATAGGTCATCTGTGAGTCTCTAGTACAACATATTTTTATGTCCTTAGACCTGAGTCGGCGCATGTACTCAAGATGGTGACAGACTTGCCTTGGGCCAACCAAACGCTACTCCGTGACTTGGTAGTTACAAAGATAGGTTCCGGGCTTGTCGAGACCCATGCTACGAGGCATGGTCGAGCAAGATGGGATTTGCCCCTCCTACCAGGAGAGATATTGATATGGGGCAAGCCCGTGTGTGTCGATCTTTCATGAATTGGAGGGGGATTCCACGAAGAACACGAAGAACACCAAGAATAATGAGGAGAAATCACAAGAGGAAACACTCAAGAACAAGTCCAATCACACATCCACTAGACTCACCACACACATCATCCACAAAGGTACATTAACAACAAAGGGAAATAGGATACATGGTAGAGTTCATCCCAAATCCCATGGGGAGATGTGGCCTTCATATCCCAGAGGATCTTCCCTCGTGAGGGGCCTTGATATCCACTAGGGGATCTTCTCTCATAGAGGCATCTACTCTATGAGAGAGGTAGTGGAAGGAGCAAAGCTCAACTAACTAAGAGCTAAACCATTGCTAACCCTAGAATGGAGGTGGGAGAGGAGTATATATAGTCACAGGCACGAAGGGGTAAGTAAGAGGGGGATACATGGGCCTCGGGCCTGTCCATGCGTGCAGGCAGGTCGGTTGTACCGGAGGTTGGACCGGTTGTACCAGTATTAAGCCATCAACCGGTACAACCTGGGTAGTACCAGGCTTGAACCGCTCCACAGCAGAATATTGGCCGCGATGGTAGTAGTTGTTCGCGGTGGTGGACCGGTTGTACCGGGGCAACGGTGGTTGACCGGTGGTGGACTAGTTGTACCCCTAATTCCTCGGTTGTTGCAAGTCCTCTTCTTCCTTCTTCTCTTCCAAGATTCTCTCGCGGATGGTGTAGTTGTACATAGGTGCTGACACTCCTCCTCATCATCCGTGAAGCTCCGGCAATACCTATGCATGCACACGGGAGGAGTGTCAAGTAGTATACCATCCTCAAAGGGGTCAAGTGAACATGTGTAAAGGAGATGATTCACCTTTATGTATGTGACGTAGTCATGGCACGTGTCACTTGCCAAATGGAGTCTTGTGATGGCGATGTCCGTAGGATGCTCTGCATCATCCCTCCCCCTTGGGAAAGATCCGTCCTCGGATCAAGATCCAAACCACCAAGGGAAGGAGATGGTGACGCCGTGTAGAGGTGGATGATCACCATGTGCTCATCATCTTCAAGCTCTAAAGGGGCACTCTCCAATGTCTCACTGTCTAGGAATTCCTTCAAAAGGAGCAAATACAACAAACACTTAGAAAAACAAATGTGGTTAGCGTTAGTGCATAACCAAGCATTCAAGTGGTGAATCACCGCACAAGTGTTGTCATCATGCATAACATATGGTGTGACAAGGGATTATGGCATGGCATGGAAGCATATAAATTGAGCACACGCAATGCTATCATGGAAACAAGGATGCCTAGGGGAGGTAGGATGCCAATATGTGTGTCAATAGAACAAGCGTCTACCTCAAGGTCATAGAACTCATGCACAAAGCAATCAATGAAAGGTCTATGATAGGCATAGGAATCATTCACAACACCAAGTAGAATGAAGGGTTTAAACACATGGTGCAACCCAAAGTGCAAGATAATCCAAGCATAATGTGCACATGGTGTAGTGAAGATAGTGAGGCACTCAACACAATACAAAGGGCAAATGTTCAACATGTGTGAGGCAATCAAGTATCAATCAATGTGCAAAGCATGGCAATGGTTGTCATCAACCACATAAAAGTAGCACATCGGTGATGCAACATAAGAAAGCATAGTGATCATGTCATGCAAGCAAGTAGTGCAAAGATGCAACATACTAGAGAAAATCAAGGAAAGCGTGTCATATGAGCAAATAATAGTCATAGACAATGCACATGACATAATGCAAGCACGGGAACAAAACACAATCAATATATCATCACAGGCACAGGGCATAAAGCAAACATGGCAATAGCAAGTAATATCTCCACCGATCTTGCAAATACAAATACAAATATGAGAAGCAAGTGTCATGTGTAATGCAAAGCATGGGTCACAAATGCATGGGAAGGGCATAGAAATGAGCATATCGTGCAAAGTGAACATGGCAATATGGGCATAATAAGTGTAATGAGCAAGAACCCATAGCCATGTGAGAGCCATGTAGTAGAGGTGTGCGTAGTCCTCGCACGAGGGGAATGGTTGGAGACACATTCCGATGAATACCAAAGCATCGGTGCTCTCAAGAGCTTGTTTCATCAACTCATGGGATTGTGAGGTTGACGAGTGTTCATAGGTACCCACACACAACAAAGACAAAGGAAAAATGGTGTGCGCGTGGTATATGTATACATCATCCGTTAGGATGTGCATGTGCTTGTGTTCGTTAGCACAAAGTTTCCAAGGCTCAAATAAATGAGATGTGTGGTATAGAAATATGTCATCCATCATGCAATTATAATTATTATGCTCAACATGATTGGGATGCAACTTATAGCAAGTATGTGGCACAAGCATTTTATGCATATCAATGGCAAGCATATTGTGCACACAAATATGGGGATCATGCAAAGTGTAGTATGGAACACAATCTCCTAATATGTATGAGGAAACTATGGGGGTCTCCTCATGTGCAATAGCGGAAGCATAATTCGGAAAATATGGACAACATCCAAAACAATGCATGTCCAAAGCATGGTGTTCATGGCATGGCATATGAGAACAATTGCGCAAATGATGCAAAGGGAGCATGGCAATGTCATCACAAGAAAAACAAATGCCAATAACCATGCGATTGTCATCTATGCTATATGTGCAAATTGGATTTATTTTAATGGCATATGCATATTACTATGATGAGATTGCAAAGATGCAATATGGGTGATCTCATGCATAGCATATGACAAGTCAAGCGGATTGTCAAACATGATGTGACCAATAGAATTTTCACATGTTATCCTATGGAGTATAGCATCACAACTAGGTAAGTCAACATGCTCATCATCATATTCATCATAAATAGGGGGCACATCTAAGCATGAAGAGGACATAGCATGTGAAGTATCCATAGGGTGATCAACATCATGCAAGCAATCAATGTCAAGATAGTCCACTAATGGGACAAGAGCATCACCTTCACCTATGTTACGTTTTTCATTCCAATCATGTGGTGTAGGTGAGGTGGCATAGACCAACTCGTGGTCATCTTCATCGTTATGGAACCATGTGGGGGGTGCATCATATTCCACCATGGCCATCGTCTTGTCCAAAGGAAGGACGAAGTCGTTGAGGATCGTCGCATCATCGTGTATGGGACCTAGCACCAAATGAGAAGACACAATAGAGGTAGAGATTAAGTTGTTCGAAATCATAGTGGCCTCACATGCCATCTCAATTATCTCACTCTCTCTATGCGGTGGTGGCTCACGCACTCCCTCGAAGTAGGTGCACTCTCACATATGGTGGAGTCACTCGTCTCACTCAAGTGGTGGGGGTTGTGGCTCTCCTCACATGGGAATTGTGGCAACTCAACATGTATGGGGCTAGTGGTGAAGTCATTCTCACTCTCAGTATGGTGGCAAAGTCTCTCATCTCATCTCCAAATGCCACTATGGTTGAAGGGAAACTCCCATACTCAACCACCTCGTCAATATCGCCGTCGATGAAGGCCGAAGATGGCACATCATCACTCTGCTCCATGACCGAAGGGACAATCCCATGCTTGATCATCTCACTCTCACCTCCAGAGATGGAAGTGTCATCCTTGCTCACCACCTTGTCGCTTGCCTCCAAAGCATGTTCCTTGAGTGGCTCCATAGTCGTAGTTGTCGCCGCACCGTCTTCAAAAAGAGTCATGGTAGACTCGGCACCGTCAATGCCACAAAGAGGGATGGCAGTGAAGTCGTACTTGGGAGTGTCGTCTTGGAGCTCGTCGTGCTTGGGCATCTTGGTGGTACCATCCTCATGCTCGTCGTCATGGAGCTTGGTCATCACGAAGTGTGCTCGGGGTCAAGCAGACTTGGCCTTGAGTTCTTGTTACACCTTGAGAGCACCAATGTAGAGTTCATTGAGAGACTCATAGTTGTTGTTGAAGATAGGCTTGGCGATGTCGTTGTTCAATCCCATCATGAAGTAGAACTTCATCCATATGGGGTTGCTCATGCCGGCTCGTCGTAAGGCTTTCTTCATCTTCATGAAGTATTCGTCGATGGACTTGGATCCTTGTATCATGTTATCCAATTGGCGTTGAAGATGGTCCGTGTAGGTGGAAGGCACAAACTCTCACCGCATCTCTCTCTTCGTCTTGGACCAACTCATGTCGAAGCTCTTCGAAGATCTATGAAGCCACCATGTCGACGCATCGCCATGGAAGTTTCGTGTGGCGCACTTCACTTGATCTTCGAAAGGGACTTGAAGTAGCTTGAGGTAGTGGTCCATCTTGTGCTCCCAATCGAGATACTCCTCAGGGTCTTGACTCCCATGGAATGGAATGTCATAGTCGAAGTCGAGGTCGTAGTAGCTCATGGAGGTCGTAGATTTGGGCTTGGGAAGCTTCTCTTGAAGTGCTTGTTGGTGAAGATGCCTCATGTCCAAAGGCGAAGATGCCTTGAAGTCGCTTGGCGAAGATGCCTTGAAGTCGCTTGGCGAAGATGCCAAGGTAGGTGGTGAAGTCACTGAGCGGTGGTTGGTGTCGAGCTCGTGATCTTCACACTTGTTCTTTGTTCGACGCCTTGATGTTGGTGTCATTATTTCTTCATGTCGTAGATGGTGTCGATGCCGGTGTGATCTTGCCGGAGATGGTTGCTCGGGAGCACGTGCACTTGAGCGTCTTCTCGAAGATGATGAAGACCACTTGCGGTTCTTGATGAGGACCTTGAGCTCCTCCATTTGAGCGTGCATCTTGGCATCGATGATGTTCTTCATGGCATCAAACTCGTCGTTGTTGTTGTAGACCGAAGATGGTGTGCTTTGCCTAGCCATCACAAGACTCGAGCAAAGGTGAGTTGGAAATGAGATAAACAAAACCAAGATCCGTTCCCAAAGTTGAGGATGTATCCCGCTTCACTCAATGTGAATTGAGAGAATAGTGGAATTCGTACCGGACTTGTTCACTCGCACCTATAACATAAAGCTTATCGAGTGGCTTGGTTAGGACAAGTGGCACAAAATTCAAGCAAAATGAAGTCCAAGATAATGTAAATGTTGAAATAAATCCAATGGACTCAAAATGCAAATCAAGAGATCATAAATATAGAGAGGGCAATAGAGAAACACACGCGGTGGGAAAATGGGGCTTATGCAACTATAGGGAGGAGCAAAGCTCGTGCTGCACAAACACAAGGAGAGACGCTAGATTATTGCACGTTTGGGCACGATTCACCACTTGACACCAATCCTATTCATGCAAGCATACGTTTCCTATTCATGTATTCTCATGCACAAGTATCTCTTTTCTTGCTCAGCTCTCTTTGCTTGTAAGCTTATGATCTTTCTTCCTTGCTTAGAAGCTTTTTTTTGACTCTTCTCTTCCTTTCCACAATTCTTATTGAGACTCAACCAACTATATGAGATAAATATCGCAAGATATGCACAGGACAAAGCAATTGCACTATATGATATTTCCAATGAGGCAACAACATGATATCGTATCACTATGGTGCACAAGTTTTCGCGAAGCCCGACAATACTCGGATAGCTAGTCTCAATTGGTATGAAAGTAATCACAAAGATGGTGGGGGTAAAAAGATGTAATGGAAAGGAAGGTAAAGTGTATGATGGAATGTATACCTTCATCACACTCAACCTTTCACGAAGTCAAGGTAAACCGGCCTTGCTTCCGGTTGAAGATGGTCTCAAAGGATGGATGGTCGTCGTCGATGTCGAACGTCGGTGGTCGATGTAGTTGATGGTGCGATACAAGTCACCGGTGGTGGATGAAGATGTAACCGTCCCTTAGTATCCAAAACACCTTAGGAGACTCAAATCACAACTCAAGCAACCACAAATGCAAAGTTAAACCAAATGGGTTAGGTTGCGGAAGACTAAGGTGGTAATGCAGATGATATGGCAGAGGGCCTAGGAAAACTTGCCAAAAATTGAAAAATATGATGAAGTCAAATGGTGGTGAAACCAAGATTAGTAGCACCGGCACGTCGTTAGCTTTCAAACGAGCCAAGGAACACTCAAATCGGAGTTCGGGAGTGGAAGTTATGGTCGAAACGGTGAATCAGCCTTGGCTGAAACTGGGAGGGGCGGTTGTATCGCTTGGGTGGGGCGGTTGTACCGCTCCTGGAGCGCCCTGGAGGTGTCGGAAGTGAATTAGTGGTTGTACCACTGTGGGGGCGGTTGTACCACTACTGGAGCGGTTGTACCGCTTTGTGGGGTGGTTGTACCGCAAATATTAGGCAGCTTTTTCGGATCTGAGCACGGGGTGGACTTGGGGCGGACCAAAATTGAAATTTTGGACCAAATTGAAGAGGAAAAGAAAAATTAGGTGATGGGGACGCAAAGGTGATCCAAGGATCAAAATCAACAAAAACTCACAAGAACAACAGATCACAAGAAAAAATTTGGGGCTATTTTTGTGGGGAATTTTCGAAATTGGGACGAAATCAAACAAAATTAGGCTAGAAAACGAAAGGGGAGGACTCCAAATTTGTGAGAAACATGGCTCATGATACAAATATGATACGGGGCAAGCCCGTGTGTGTCGATCTTTCAGGAATTGGAGGGGGATTTCACGAAGAACACGGGGAAGAATGAGGAGAAATCGCAAGAGGAAACACTCAAGAACAAGTCCAATCACACATCCACTAGACTCACCACACACAAGATCCACAAAGGTACATGAACAACAAAGGGAAATAGGATACATGGTAGAGTTCATCCCAAATCCCATGGGGAGATGGGGCCTTGATATCCTGGAGGATCTTCCCTCGTGAGGGGCTTGACATCCACTAGGGGATCTTCTCTCATAGAGGCATCTACTCCATGGGAGAGGTAGTGGAAGGAGCAAAGCTCAACTAACTAAGAGATAACCCATTTCTAATCCTCTAATGGAGGTGGGAGAGGAGTATATATAGTCATAGGCACGAAGGGGTAAGTGAGAGGGGGGATACATGGGCCTCGAGCCCGTCCATGCGCGGAGGCAGGCTGGTTTTACGGGAGGTTGGACCGGTTGTACCGATATTAAGCCATCAACCGGTACAACCTGGGTAGTACCGGGCTTGAACCGCTCCACAACATATTCTTGGCCGCGATGGTATCGTTTGTTGGCGGTGGTGGACCGGTTGTACCGGGGCAGTGGTGGTTGACTGGTGGTGGACCGGTTGTACCCCTAATTCCTGGGCTGTTGCAAGTCCTCTTCTTCCTTCTTCTCTTCCAAGATTCCCTCACGGATGGTGTAGTTGTACGTAGGTGCTGGCACTCCTCCTCATCATTCGTGAAGCTCTAGCAATACCTATGCATGCACACGGGAGGAGTGTCAAGTAGTATACCATCCTCGAAGGGGTCAAGTGAACACGTGTAAAGGAGATGATTCACCTTTATGTATGTGATGTATTCGTGGCATGTGTCACTTGCCAAACATACACTTGTCATGGCGATGTCCATAGGATGCCCCACATCAGATATGCTCTGGGCCCCACGGGTGATCCGACCTGGATAAGCATGGCCATGCGATGAGGATTATCAGATAATCCGAATGTTGGTCGGATTCACCTGAACGAGAATGAGGTCGTGCTACAACAAGGATGACCATGTCGCCTTGTGCACACCAACATATATCGTGTGGGAAAGGGAACAAAAGTGTGAAGTACGGGTTTGCCTGACGGACACTTGGAGTCGGCACGCTTTGTTAGAGGCCGCTACCGACTAGTCGAGACGGATATGATCTGACCCACGACCAAGTGAACGAGAACCTAAGGGGTCACGTGCTTAAGGGAAGGAACACATGGGCTCTAGGATCCATGCGAGGCCCAAGAGTTGAGCCTGCGGCGGATGCCTATATATAGTGGAGGTGCGGCACACTTATTCAGTTGATCGCTTCCTCACCGTCATTAGAGATTTGCATGTGTTGCAACTAGCCACCTCCACCCGCCGCCCACTATGTGATCGGACCTAGCAATCCGTTGCACGGTGTTCCTCCTGGACGTGCGGATACCATTAGAGGCGGTGCACTTGCGCCGCTCCGACAAACCTGTACATCGAATCCGATGACCGGCTGTTCATGGGAGATTGGACTAACTGTTTGAGGGAGATCAGACGAGGAAGAGACAGACCTTGCAGACGCGCTGTCCTAACTCTACTTCCGCTGCATGGCACTGCGCGTCTAGTGATAACGATCTGTGACCCATCTCCGTAGCATGTTATTGGATGTTCTACACATAGAACAAATTAATTTGCATGCGATGCACCTACAGTAGAACCCAACACCATCAGCATGGAGTTTCTTCATGCGCTTTACACCCATATGACCTTAGCGGTAGTGCCACAAGTATGTGGTACTATCATTATTAACTTTGCATCTTTTGGCATTAATATTATGAACATGTGTTTCACTACAATCAAGATTCAATAAACCATTCACATTGGGTGCATGACCATAAAAGGTATTATTCATGTAAACATAACAACCATTGTTCTTTCACTTAAATGAATAACCGTACAACAATAAACACGATCTAATCATGTTCATGCTCAACGCAGACACCAAATAAAATTTATTTAGGTTCAATACCGATCCCGAGGGTAGAGGGAGTGTGTGATGGTGATCACATCAATCTTGGAAACACTTCCAACACACATCGTTACCACGCCCTTGGCTAGTGTCTGTTTATTCCGCAACTTTTGTTTCGAGTTACCAATATTAGCAACTGGACCGGTATCAAATACCCAAGTGCTACTAGGAGTACTAGTAAGGTACACATCAATAACACATATAACAAATATACTTTTGTTGACGTTGCCATCCTTCTTATCTACCAAATATTTGGGGTGGTTCCACTACCAGCGACAGTTCCCCTTACAATAGAAGCACTCAGTCCCGGGTTTGGGTCCAACCTTGGGATTCTTCACTGGAGGGACAACTGACTTGCCATTCTCGAAGTTTCCCTTCTTTCCCTTGCCCTTCTTGAAACTAGTGGTTTTACTAACCATCAACACTTGATGCTCCTTCTTGATTTCTACCTTTGCAGCGTAAAACATCATGAATAGCTCAGGGATCATGATCTCCATCCCTTGCATGTTATAGTTCATCATGAAGCTCTAGTAGCTTGGTGGCAGTGACTTGGAGAACTCTGTCAATCACTATCTTATCTGCAAGATTAACTCCCACTTGATTCAAGCGTTTGTAGCACCTAGACATTCTGAGCACATGCTCACCGATTGAGCTATTATCCTCCATCTGGCAGGCAAAGAACTTATCGGAGTCTCATACCTATCAACACGTGCATGAGCCTGAAATTCCAAATTCAGATCTTGGAACATCTCATATGCTCCGTGACGTTCAAAACGTCTTTGGAGCCTCAACTCTAAGCCATATTGCATGATGTAGTGAACTATCAAGTAGTCATCAGAACGTGCATGTCAGATGTTCACAACATCCACAAACGACGCTTGAGGGGGTGGCGCACCAAGAGGTACATCAAGGACACAAGCCTTCTGTGCAGCAATGAGGACAATCCTTAGATCACGGACCCAGTCTGCATAATTGCTACCATCATCTTTCAACTTAGTTTCTATAGGAACGTATAAACTACAGGGGAGCTACAACGCGAGCTATTGATCTACAACATAATTTGCAAAGACATTTTGACTATGTTCATGATAATTAGTTCAGTTAATCAAATTACTAATGAACTCCCACTCAAATCAACATCCCTCAGGTTGTCTAAGTGTGACATGATCCAAATCCACCAACCCAAGTCAGATCATCACGTGAGATGAGGTGGTTTCAATGGTGAACATCTCCATGTTGATCATATCTACTATATGACTCACGTTCAACCTTTCGGTCTCCTATGTTTCGAGGCCATGTATGTACATGCTAGGCTCGTCAAGTTTAACTGAAGTATTCCGCATGTGTAAAACTAGCTTACACCCGTTGTATAAGAACGTAGAGTCTATCACACCCGATCATCACGAGGTGCTTCAAAACGATGAACCTTCGCAACGGTGCATACTTGGGTAGAACACAATTTTATCTTGAAATTTTAATGAGGGGTCATCTTATAATGCTACCATCGTCCTAAGCAAAATAAGGTGCATAAAAGGATAAATATCACATGCAAATCATATAAGTGACATGATATGGCCATCATCATCATCTTGTGCTTTTGATCTCCATCTCCAAAGCACCGACATGATCTCCATCATCGTGTCGTCATGTGGTTATCGCGCCAACTATTGCTTGTACAACTATTGCTAACTCATAGCTATAAAGTAAAAGCAAATGGCACAAATAAATTAAAGACAACCATATGGCTCCTGCCGGTTGCCGTACTCATTGACATGCAAGTCGTGATAACTATTACAAAACATGATCATCTCATACATCACATATATCATATCACGTCTTGGCCATATCACATCACAACATGCCCTGCAAAAACAAGTTAGACATCCTCTACTTTGTTGTTGCAAGTTTTACATGGCTGCTATGGGCAACTAGCAAGAACCGTTCTTACCTATGCAAAGCCACAACGGTGATAATCAAGTTGCCTTTTAACCTTCTACAAGGACCGCCTCTATCAAATCCGATTCAACTAAAGTGGGAGAGACAGAGACCCGCCAGCCACCTTTATGCAAACAAGTTGCATGTTAGTCAGTGGAACCGGTCTCTTGTACGTGAGAAGTAAGGTTGGTCTAGGACGCTTCATTCCAAAATACCGCCAAATCAAAATAAGACTAAGGATGTAAGAAATATGAACATCAATGCCCACAAAAACTTTGTGTTCTACTTGTGCATATCATCTACGCATAGACCTAGATCATGATGCCACTCTTGGGGAACGTTGCATGGGAAACAAAAAATCCTACGCACATGCAAGATCTATCCATGGAGATGCATAGCTACAATAGGGGGAGTGTATCTACATACCCTTGTAGATCGCTCGGTCCTACCGTCGGGCTCGAGACGAGCTCAGTCCTGCAACCGGGCACGAGACAAGCTCGGTCCTGCAGCCGGACGCGAGACGAGCTCGTACCTGCAACCCTGGGTGTGAGAATGGCGATGGACTGCCGCTGGGAGAGGGCCATCCCTTAGATTGAAGTATTGTCCGAGAGACAAGGAGATGGAGCGAAGGTCAAAACGGTCCGACCGCAGACGAGCCGACACTAGAGTAAAGCCGGCCAGTGAACTGATATTTTCCCCCTCCCCTCTCGCATTGCTCTCGCGAGAGACCGGGAGGGCTTCCCCTTGTGTTGCCGCCGGGCCGACCCCCTCTCCTCTCCCTCCCCTTGCCACCGCCGGTTTGTGCCTCTCGGCAAAGGCCGGTCGGCGTAGGCGGCGGCGGGGCTTCTCACCCCTCCTTCGGAGATGGCCGGCATGGGCCGCGAGGCTTCAGATGGTGGCGATGCACAGGCGCAGGGCGCTTCGACGTGGTGGCGGGCGTCTGGCGGCGGCGGCGCGGACGTGTGGCCCGGAGTGGTGGGCTGCATGGTGGTGGAGCCCGTCGCGGCGGCAGCAGCCCGATCTAGTCCGCGTCCGGGGTCGCTTCGGGTGGTCGTGGCGGCGGATGGCCTGGTGGCTGCCGGTGGCTCCTTCGGTCGCTCCTAGAGGTCTCCCTCTTGCCTCCATGCATGTGTGGAGTGGTTGTTGCGCGGCTGCGGGGCTGGTGGCGGCGTGTCCGCCCTGGATCTGGCGATGGGATCTGGGAGGGGGGCGTGGGTTGGGTAGCGGCCTGGTGTGGCGGTTGCTCCGACCGGGGGCCGCAACACGCATAGGTACGGCACTTGCGGTGGTCTCCTGGGGGTGCGATGGCTACTCGGTGGCTCGGCGGCTCTGGCTACAACGATGGCCGGCTTTAATATGGCGTCGGCTCGTCTGCGGTCAGACCGTTTCGACCTTCGCTCCATCTCCTCGTCGTCCGGGCAATACTTAAGTCTAAGGGCTCGCCCTCTCCTAGCTGCGGTCCATCGCCCTTCTCGCGCCCGGGGTTGCAGGTACGAGCTCGTCTCGCGCCCGGCTGTAGGACCGAGCTTGTCTCGCTCCCGGCGGTAGGACCGAGCTCGTCTTGCGCTCAGGGAGGCAGGATGGTGTGATGGAGGCTAGTTTTGGCTGGCCTATTGGGTCTCGGTGCTGGGGGCGTCCAGGGGTGCGAAAGGCGGGGCCTTTCCACTTGTCTCTTCGGTTGGAGTAGCGGCGGGTCTCGGGTCTGGTGGTGCCTAGGTCTTGGATGCCGAGGCGGTGGCATTGGTGGTGGTAGCACGATGCTTTAGGGCAGCGCTCGTAGCTTGGTGTTGCCCGTTGGCCATGGCCGTGTGGACGGTGTGGCAGCCAGGGTGTGTCGTTCGGTGCCGAGGAGTGTTGGTCGGGGTGAAAACTTGTTCTTTTTTCAGATAGACCGACGGCGACAAAGCTCGTTCCCTTCTTCAAGGCGTCGTCACGGATCTCATCGCCCATTGTGTTGCTCCAGGGGAAACTCTGGTCCTTGGATCGGGCGGTGTCGGTGCTCCGGTGTTGTATCCTTCCTAAAGGCGCCGCCTTGGAGTCCATGGATCGTCATATGTGGCTTCATCTCTTCGTAGCTAGTGGTAATTTTGCTGCGCTCAGCACCTGTGTATCATGCCTTGGGTGTGTGCATCTATTGGAGTGACATGCATTTGTATCGAGATGTTGGTGATCTTTTCTTTATATATAAAGCGGGGCGGAAGCCTTTTTCGGTAAGTGGAAGCATATATAACGTGGTTGATGTAGTCGTGTGTCTTCGCGATCCAATCGTGGTCTGTCCCGATCTAGTGCCGAATGGACGGCACCTCCGCGTTTAGCACATGTGCGGCTCAATAATGTCCCCACCTCCTCGATCCAGCGAGTGAGAGTGGAGTACTATATGGGTTCTCAACCAGCATGATAGCATGGTTGAGACGGTGGTGGAGCTATCCCAGCAGGGCTGTGCCGAGTGCTACCGAAACCGCGAACGGAGGAGAAAATGGTCTAGGGAGAGAGAGGCGCCAAGGGCTTGGTGTATCCTCTTGGGATGCCCCATCCCCTCTATATATAGGCGGAGGGGCATGGGCAACATTCCCTCCAAGCCCTAGGGCGCAACCAAGGGGGAGGAGGTGGAATCCTAGTCCTCCTCCCTCCCTTCCATACAAAGGTGGACTTTCCACCTTTCCCAACTTCATGGGCCTTGAGGGACTTGTGTGTGTGACCCAATAAGGCCACAACGCCTCCCCTCAGCCCATGTAAACCCTTGGGACGTGGTCGAACCCTTGGTGGACTTCCGGACGCCTTCAAAAGTTTCCTAAACCTTCTAGAAGCTTCCCTATACAATACCGGAAAAACCCGAAACTTTTCCGGTAGCCAAAGTATGACTTCCCATATATAAATATTTACCTCCAAACTATTCTGTAGCTCCTCGTGACGTTTGGGGTCTCATCCGGGACAACGAACAACATTCATAAACCAACATACATAACCCAATAATAATATATCGTCACCAAACGTTAAGCGTGCGGACCCTACAGGTTCAAGAATCATGTGGACATGACCGAGATACCTCTCCGGTCAGTAACGAATAGCGGAACCTCGATGCCCATGTTGGTTCCCATATATTGCACGGAGATTTGTATTGGTCGAACCACGATGCCAATCATTCAATCAATCCCATATGTAGTTCCCTTTGTCCAGGCGTATGCTACTTTCCCGAGATTCGATCGTCGGTATCTCCATACCTAGTTGAATCTCGTTACTGGCAAGTCACTTTACTCGTTTCGTAATACAAGATCCCGTGACTAACTCCTTAGTTCCATTGCTTACAAGTTTCTTGTGATGTTGTATTACGAGAGGGCCCACAAATACCTCTCCGTCAAACGGAGTGACAAATCCCACTCTCGATCCATGCCAACCCAACAGACACCATCGGAGATACCTGTAGAGTACCTTTATGCTCCTAGTTATGAAGTGACATTTCATACACACAAAGCATTCCTCTAGTGTCAGGGAGTTGCATGAGCTCATGGTCTTAGGAACAGATACTTGACATGAAGAAAGCAGTAGCAATAAACTTAGTGATACGATCAAATGTTATGCTTACGGTTTGGGTATTGTCCATCACATCATTCTCCTAACAATGTGCCCCCGTTATCAAATGATAACTCATGTTCATGTTAGGAAACCTTAACTATCTTTTATCAATGAGCTAGTCTAGTAGAGGCTCACTAGGGACACGGTGTTGTCTATGTATCCACACATGTATCTAAGTTTCTGATCAATACAATTCTAGCATGGATAATAGACGTTTATCATGAACAGGGAAATACGATAATAAACAATTTATTATTGCCTCTAGGGCATATTTCTAACATGGCCGCCATGGCTCCCGGAAGGCAGCAGACCCTCCGAGATTGGTCTCTCTCTTTTTCTCTCCTGTTCTCGCTACTGTTTTCTGAACTCTTCGCCTTTTCTTAAATATTTGAAGATCCGTAACTCCGATTGGGCTGAAATTTTGAGGGTATTTTTGTCGGGAAATTATATTTCTCACCATGCAAGAAGGGATCCAACCGACTTAAGGGGTGTCCAAAAGCTATCAGGGCGCGACCACCCCCCTGGCCGCACCCTGTTGGCTTGTGAGAGCCTTAGGCGTTGTGTTGCGTTGATTATTCTTCCCAAAATTCACATATATTCCGAAAAAATCTCCGTAAATTCTTATCGCATTTGGACTTCGTTTGATATGGATTTTCTAGGAAACAAAAAAATACAAAAAAATAGGAACTAACACTAGGCACTGTATAAGTAAGTTAGTTTCAAGAATAATATAAAATGTTGCCAAAAGTATATGAAAGTTGTAGAATATTGGCATGAAACAATCAAAAGTTTTAGATATGATGCAGATGTACCATGTCACGACCTACCTTTTTCAGGTAAACGGTCTCCTGTGTTCTATGCCAACCCCTGGATTGAATCCTCAGCATGCAGGGTAAAGATGTAGTATCATACACAAATGTGTCATCCATGACATTGTATGATCCAAAAAAATAATATTCTTATAGACTCCAGCAAGTGTCTAGTCAAATACATAGTCTTACAAAGCAAACAGAGTTATCTTTGAAGTAGAATCGAAAGCAAAGCAACTATAGCATTCTTGATAAGCTCTATCAACACAACGGGGAAGCATATCAAGTGGAGGCATGAAACCCTATGCAGGTCACTCCTCATAATATTCACCTACAACATGATACATTACAGCTACTAGGGTCAATAAATTGAATGTGGCAAGTCCACAGTTAATGGAATACATGTTCACCTACATGCACTTTGGCTGGTGGGGTTCACGGCTCTTTACATAAACACAATTTTCTCCTATCTATTATATGGTGTTGTACACTAATAGCAATATGAAACTTCGATTATGCCCCGGTCTTAGTCTAGAGGCACTACGGAAAACCCCGGTCGTAAGCCCAATTCAGTTTGAGCATGTGGACTCCCAGTACGCCCTGGTCATCCACAAACCCTGGTAAACCCCAGAACTCTGAGATCAGCTCCAATACTCCCCTTTGGTTAAACCCATTGTTTTAGATGGAAGAGGTGAATGAGTTCACTCTGGCAATTCTTGAGTGAGTTGCTCGAATTTGTGCGTAACCGGGGACACAACTAATCACGATCAATTTTTATATTATGCAGAGGTTTGTGTACTTTACCCATGATTGTTGATCACACCCTTCTACCACTAAACATCATATTTGAAGTACCTATGTAGATCAAGAAAAGACTTTTGGGAAGTAGTCACCCTCTTTGAAAAGATAGACAAAGTCCAACCTACACACCTATATCTGCTGGTTTGTCATGGAATGGTTCCCACAATCTACTCGATGATGACAGGGTGCATATTGCCTCGCGGTCACACATGAAAGCTACTTAACTTTTGATCTCATACAATCTTTGGTGACTAGGTGGCATTATCCACCAATGAATACACTCTGATGACCCAATCAAAGCCAGTCCATGAGATTGATTCATTAATTAAGTAGTAATAGTCAACCATGTGGTTGTATGGTGGAATAATAATGGTGTTTCCCAGTCCAGTATAGCAGCTGACGAGGTCACCTACCCTAGGTAGGGTCACATACCTCTATTATAGGACACCTCTAGGGTCCTAAAAGTTCATGAGAGTCCTTAGTCCACCTCGACGCTCGGATGAACACACAAGCTGCACTCGGCTCCTTGAAAATCACTCGGATGTTATCGACCACTCGGCCCCTCCCCTAACACTCGACAGACAGGAGCATGACCGTCGTGGGAGCAGCAACGTTCGAGGGACTTAGTACATCGTAAGTGTTGTAAAGACCATGTTACATGTAACGGTTGTAGTTAACTTAGCAGTTTCTAGTACCCCCCCCCCAAGTTATTCGCATTAATGACCCTAGTGTTGGCGCTCGGCTGATGGAGGCCCACTCCCCACTCTATATAAGCCGTCCCCCGATGCCAGAGCAAGGGTTATGAACTCTCTGTAATAAGATACCCATACAAGGAAAACACATAGCCCCAGATCTCAAGACATAGGAATGTTACCACTTCCGAGTGGTGTTCGAACTCGTAAATTCCGAGTGCGACACTTATTCCGTAGCTAGGCTTCCCGCTACTCATTCGTAACCCCCCCCCCCCCCCCCCGCGTACCATTGTCAGGATTACTCCCACAACACTTGGCGCCCACCATGGGGTGGAGTGTCTGGGGAATTCCGGCGTAAGTGGATTCAAAGATTTTTTCATTCACCATGTTGGCACTCGGCGGTGAGATTCTCTTCAGCACCTTGCGTTTCGTCACCGACAGTTCCGCTTGCTTGCACAAGGCACCGCTGGGGAGCAGCACACTTTAGCACTGCAGCGCACGATGTCCTCCTTCGGCAGCCATCGTATCCTTATGGCTCCTCGTCCATTCCCGGATCCAAAGGTCACCACAAGCTCTTTGGGCGCTCTCGGTGGCAGCGGTGGATCGAGCACGCCATGGCTCGCCAATCGTCGGTCACCCAGGTGGCCGTGCTAGACTCGGACGAGCCCACCGTCGATTTGTTCCCCTCCTCGGGGGATGAATTGTCCGACGAGTCGGAGTTTGATAGTAGCGGAGATGCTATTGAAGTCTTGATGGCCAACACCACCAGCAACGGGCCTCCCGAGTATTCGGTGGTGGTCCTCACGGCCGCGATGGCGATCGCCATGGCGACAACACGAGCGGCTACGTTTCTCGGCCTCTCACTCGGGAGCAACAGGAAGATAGGAGGAGGAGGAGGGACGACGAAGTCCTCCTCACTCCCATCACGGGGACCACTCCGGAAGAGCTGACCTTGGAGGCTACGTGCTTGGCCACTTTGGCTGAGCACGAAAAAATTGAGCGTCTCCAGTAGTCACTCGACGAGCGCGCAACACAGGACAGACCGAGTTTCAGCAAGCTGAGGCATCCGCTATTCCAGAGCAGCCGACCGCCCAAAGTCCCAGTGATGCGCATGCCAATAGAGAAACTAGCTATAGCCACTCAGATTGCTGAATCTATTCAACTGTCTGGGTCGACAACTGGTGAAGGCATTTGGCATATCCAAGCTCTGTTGAAGACCGCACTAAAGCGGAATTCGGAAGTTTCGCAGTCGTCACTGCGGATTCACGGCCGGTCCGTGCAGGTAGACACGGTACAGTCTACTCACAGGCCACATGCGCATGGGAAACGCGTGCACTCTCCTCCTCCGAGAGGTCCAGATGGAGGGCGCTGGCGTGATGAGAGCGACGTCAGTCGGACTCCTCCTCCAAGAGGTGGTTCGTACGGTGAGCAACCGTTTGATGACGGTCGTCGCTACGGAGAAGATCGCAATTGGACTCCCCCTCGAACCAAAGGTTATGAGGAAGCTGGCTGGCGGCCCCCGCTTCTCAACGCCAGGTCTACCATCACACAAAAGATGGTGGATCGGAACCGAGTGATCAGAGACCAAGTGAGTGGTTGGGGAACATTGGATCTTGAGTGCTTCTGCAGGCACATCCGAGAGGCTGAGATACCCCCCCCCCCAACTACCATTTAGCGACCGGAATCGGGAAGTTCAACTTCAAGTCCAAGCCGGAGACCTGGCTCTAAGATTACCGAGTGGCAGTTCAGATTGGAGGAGGTGATGACTTCATGGCCATGAAGCATCTTCCCCTCATGCTGGAAGGGTCTGCTCGGGCTTGGTTGAACCAGTTACCTTCCAGCAGCATCTATTGCTGGGAGGATCTGGCCCGAGTGTTCATAAAGACGTTTGAAGGCACGTACAAGCGTCTGGGTGGTCTAACTGAGCTGCAGCACCGCGTCTAGAAGAATAACGAGACTCTCCGGGAGTACATTCAGCGATGGACTACGCTGCACAACACGGTAGAGAATGTCACCGAGCATCAGGTTGTCTGTGCCTTCAAGGACGGAACATCATACCGTGAGCTCGTCTTGAAGTTTGGCCAGTCGGGAGATCTGTCTCTCAGTCGAGCCATGGAAATCGCCAACAAGTACGCCAACGGCAAAGAGGAAGACTGCCTCCAAAGCGGCAAGGAGCAAGCAGGCAACGCTCATCAGTCGGCTGGGAACGCTGACAAAAAGCAGAAGCAGAAAGCCGATCCTCTGGGAAAGACTGAAGTGGTCGCCGTTCCTGGTCAAGGGAAGTCGAAGCCCAAGAAAAATAAGAAAAAAGATTGGGCCAACAAGAAGAAGCCCGAGTACAACTCCGAGGTGATGGATCAGCCCTGTGCGATCCACACGAAGAAAGACGAAGAGGGAAATGTCATTTACCCGAAGCACACCACTCGGAGTGCCGATTGCCCAAACAGAAGATGGGAAAAGAGACATCTTCAGAGAAGGACGCCGACGAAGAAGACAAGGGCAATCCTGAATACCCTCACATCGACAAGGTCCTGAACATGATCTTTGTAGATGTCGAGAGCAACAGCCAATTGAAGGTCATCAATCGAGAGGTAAACATGGTTGCTCCGACTGCTGTGAAGCACCTCAACTGGACAAAGACTCCCGTCACTTTTTGTTGGAGATATGCCCTAGAGGCAATCATGTATGATGATATTTCCTATGTGTTTATGAATAAAGATAGCCCTTGGACATTATCATTGATGTGTATTAACAAGTATGTGACTTATTTGTGGGACTATGCATTGTATGATGACTGTCCTAAATGGTCCCTAGTTGAAAGGGCTGTGTGGACGTGCAGCCAGTTAGACTAGCATATGACATGATGGATGGTCCGGTCTCACTAACCATGTAGCATTGGATGCTAGCTGGATAATATGGACTCAGAAAGGTCTGGTCGGATTCGACATTGTCAGATCCGAGTCGAGATAAGGTCTGAGTTGGATAGACCCAACTATGAGACGCAACAATAGGTCATGTGTGAGTCTCAAGTACAACATACATTCTGTGTCCTAAGACCTCAGCTGGCACATGTACTCGGGATGGTGAAAGACTTGCTTTGGGTCGACCAAACGCTACTCCGTGATTAGGTAGTTACAAAGGTAGGTTTCCGGCTTGTCCAGACCCATGCTACGAGACATGGTCGAGCAAGATGGGATTTGCCCCTCCGATCAGGAGAGAAATACTCTGGGCCCCTCGGGTGATCCGACCTGGATAAGCATGGCCATGCGATGAGGATTATGAGATAATCCAAAGTGTTGGTCGGATTCACCGGAACAAGAAAGAGGTCGTGCTGCAACAAGGATGACCATGTCACCTTGTGCACGACAACATATATCGTGAGGCAAAGGTAATAGAAGTGTGAAGTACATGTTCGCCTAACCAGCTTCATCGAACACTTGGAGTCGGCACGCTTTGCTAGAGGCTGCTACCGATTGGTCAAGTCAGATGTGATCTGACTCGTGACCAAGTGAACATGAACCTAAGGGGTCGCGCGCTTAAGGGAAGGAACACATGGGCTTTAGGATCTGTGCGAGGCCCAAGAGTTGAGCCCGCGTCGGATGCCTATATATAGTGGAGGTGCGGCACACCCATCTGGTTGATCGCTTCGGCGCCATAATTAGGGCTTTGCATGTGTTGCAACTAGCTACCTCCACTTGCCGCCGCCAACTGTGTGATCGGACCTAGCAGTCCGCCGTTCGGTGTTCCTCCTACACGCGCGGATACCATTAGAGGCGGTCCACTTGCGCCGCTCCGGCGAACCTATACTTGGGATCCGATAGCCGGCTCTTCGAGGGAGATCGGACAAGGAGGAGACGCACCACACGAACACGCTTCCCCAACTCTACTACCGCTACATGGCACTGCGCGTCTAGTGGTAACGAACTGTGATCCATCTCCATAGCATGTTCTTGGAATTTCTACGCGTAGGAAATTTTTAATTTGCATGCGATGCACCTACGGTAGAACCGAACAGTGGTATCAGAGCCTTTGTTATAGGATTTGGAGTCAGATCAGATGCATATTTGATATGTGGAGGCAGCAGATGAGATCCGTCATCGTTCATAGGATCGGCTATGTGCACGGTTGATGAGATCAAGTGCACATCGGGATAGATTGAGGCTATGTTTTTTGTCAATCGGAATTGATAAGGACGTGAAACAACCTACCCCTGCCGGTCGGTATCCTCCATTGGGGTTAACTGTGAAACGTAAATCCGAATCGGGTTCGCGATGATCGATGAGATCGGTCTGATCAGAAAATTCGGCGTGATCGGAGTGCAGATGCGATCTGTGATTTTCGAAAACGTGTGCGTAGCACCTTGTATTTCATACACGATCACACAAACCAGTAGAATGTGATTCTATGCATAAGTTTGTTTTACAGGTTTGATGTGAATAGTATGGCTCATATGTATGTGATGCATGTGTGTAACTTAACATGACCTGCGTGTCATGATTGTCAGCCGGCAGGAGCCAAAGTGTTGTCATTATATTGTACTAGTTGACCTGTTGTGCCAAATGGCACAGAGACCCACTAAAGCCATGTTGTCAATGAAAATAATTTCATTTATTCGATACCGGCAGCAGAAAGCTTATTTGTTAAATCAATACATGTGCGTGTTGGAAAAAATCCATGTATTACTTGGTTTAGTCATGGCCAAGCACGCACGGCAACAATCCTCACCCCTTTGTATAAAAATTCCATGTATTAGTAGGTTGCGCCAATATTTGCATTTGTTAGTAACTTTAGGTTTCAGCAAGTACGTAAGGCATGAATGTAACCCTTGATGTATTTGTGCCCAACCTGGTGTATTTGGAAAATGTTTGTCTTTGTTGATAAAGTTGGGTTTTAGCAATCGCTTAGGGTGATTAAGAGCATCATTATGTCTCACATACATAGCCTGGGCAAGTTTCAGATAGTACATGTGATTCCCTAAAGTTCAGTACACAAAAAATATAAACCCAACAAAATATTTCAAGATTGTCTTAGCAGAAGTGATCATCAATTCACAACTTTTGAGTTGGTTTACAAAGAATAATTTGGAGAGTTATAGGTTGCACAACAGAGATTAAAGAACCAGAAGATGATATGTTGTTTGAAAGGGCGATGACAGCCAGCACAATGATTGAAGTTTCATTGGACAGTTCTAGATCAATGGGTTTGAGATGTTAAACAAGGACTGGCAACTGTTGTTGAAGTTGGTGGTCACAAGGATGGAAGGCCTTGGTCGACATGGACACATGGGGTTTACATATGTACACTGATCACAAGTCAAATGTTGTTGCCATCCACCCCACGGGTAGAGCTACCTGACTTGGAGGCAAGCACACGGTGCCTTTTCTTGCCACTCTTACTCTTGCCACCAAGGCTCTTAGAAGTTGTATTCTTCATGCCCGTGCTTTGGCTATTAGAAGGTCCAACATCATTTTATCCCATCTCTAGTGTCCGCATGATATTCTCAAAATAGTTGAGTCATGTTATAAAGTACCTCAAAAAAATTACAAAGGAAACACAACAAAAATAGGTATTTAGCTGATACTCCATAGTTATGGATGACCAAATTGTCAATAGAAATTGAACGAACAAATTGCCAATGGAAAATGAACGAACATCTTTGCTAATCCTGAAGTCAACTAAGATTTTCTTAAGCACATTAATTAAGCTACACTAAAGATGTTTTCTAGATCAGGCAAGACTGAAGAACATCTCAACAGACTAAACATAAATCAATGAAGCAAACAAATTAATAGGTATGCATAGCATCACAGAGGATAGAAGATATGAAAAGGTGGTCCAAATTACATAGTTACTCCAGCCAACTTTGTACGAAAGTCAATGAAATCTTCTGATGGGAGCTCTGCATCAAGGTATACTTGAAGTTCTTTTTCTGCACACTGATGCAGCTGCTCCAAACCTGATTCATCCTCACCTAGATAGATACACACAAAGCAGAAATTAGATGAGTAGCATGTGCTTATATGTTATCAATTAATAGTAAACTACAAATCTTGCGGATATTTAAAACTGTCTTTTGGCATGTTCGTGCTCTAGGAGGTAACAACCATAAGCATATGTCCACTTCAATACCCTCCTACACTCAACAATCTACATCCGAAAATGAAACCCAGTCATAAGAAAGCACGAAGACTGAGACCCCAATGTGGGAATAATAGCACTCTTGAAGTAATACATGTAAGTCTGTAACCATGCATCTATGATGAAATTGAGCCCTGGCCCGGGTTAACTTTGTATATCACTTAACTTTTCATGCTGAGAAATATTTGCAGAAATCAGTCTTCCGAGTCCTGGACTGGCTAAGGCACGCTATAATAAAGGCAATAAAATGAACGGCGAGTGTCATTTTGCAGAATCTGAAGGTCCCCCAATGCCTTTTGCCTTGACTACATCAGGAAGAATAAAGTGTCAAAGCAACCAGAGTTATCGGATTACATGTTCTAACTATACCATTGGTCTCAAAATCATTATCACTATAAAAAATTGTTTCAAACATCATGATTGAAAAATAATTATGGCCACCAAGTAGCTTGTAAATAATGGACATCCCACCAAGTATCCCCAAATAATAGCATGTATTGAGTGCAAGACATATCTGGAAATCAAGGACGAAGGTGATCTGAAAGGGGTATAAATGGTACTCACATATGGTGTGAATATTAAACCTTAAACATATTTACCCATTCAAGGAGCTCCCTATATCAGCCATAGACCACATCCTCTTCATGGTGTTCACTACATCCTGCATTTCCAACAAATGTAATTTAAGCCAGATAAGTATTTTATTCATTCACTATATATGCTTGAACAAGATTAAAGCAGCGGGCAGAGAGGTTCAATAAAAAGAAAGAAATGCAAGAACATAAATAGGGAAAAGGAAAAGAAAACCGGGGTGCCCTTTAAAGCGGAAGCCTAAGCACATCATGAAGCTTCACTCGAAGTAGGACCGAAAATGATCACGATCGATAAAAGGACTATTTGAGCACACCACTTAACTGGAGTTAAAAATAGGGATAATTAATGTAATTCCTATTATAAAACATAAACAATAAATATTTACTGGGATCCATGATGAAGAATTCAAATATCAGAGGTGTTCAACTGGGCTTGAGTTGCAAATAGGAATAATTAATGTAATTCCTATTATAAAACATAAACAATAAATATTTATTGGGATCCATGATGAAGAATTTAAATATCGAAGGTGTTCAACAAGTCCCGCAGCATCGATCAGAGTTGAGTGTGTCAATACTGACTGGTCGGTGGTGAGCTAAAGCACAACCTATGATGTTGCATAGCCGACCAGAGACACAGCGACAGAAGAGCTCCTACAACCTGCGAAATACAAAGAACACAACTGGTCACAACACAATAGCCTAGAAGACAACATCCTATATTTAGCTTCGGCAACCCAAAGCAAGGCAGGCAAGTACAATAGAAACGACAAGAGCATGCATCAGCGGCAAGAAAAGCACAAACCATAGAACAAGCGCACGCGGTGGCACATACGCATTTCATCAAACAATTAATAGGCAAGCGCAAGACCAGCGAACTAACCATAATGCGAAGAAGATATCTACCCAAGGCTTGACACAGGCGACAACAAAAAACCGGAGCAATCTGTGCATGAACGGAACAAAGCCAAGCACACTAAATTAGCATGTTCAAACCAAAGGCAAGGAACACCCTAACCAGAGGAGGACGAACCTCAACCAGTGGCATCCAAAGGTAGAGGAGGGGCATGGCAGTGCAACGTTAAATTGGACACCGCAGATAGAGGAGACGATCCAAGTAGTTCATTCGTCAGGTCGATGTTGTACATTAGATTGGGCCTACTTACATGGTACAAAGGTATTTAGGCTGCAAAAATCTTTAGAGAGAGATCAGGGGTGCATGGAACAGAGAGGAACCATAGAACATGCGCAGGCGCTGGCACACACGCATTTCATCAAACAATTAATAGGCAAGCACAAGAGCAGTGAGCTAACCTTAATGCGAAGAAGATATGGACCCAAGGCTTGACGTAGTTGACAAAAAAAAACCGAAGCAATCTGTGCATGAACAGAACAAAGCCAAGCACACTAAATTAGCACATTAGGAACACCCTAACCAGAGGAGGACGAACCTCAACCAGTGGCATCCATGAGCATAGGAGGGGCATGGCAGTGAAACGTTGAACTGGACACCGCAGATAGAGGAGACGATCCAAGCAGTTCATTTGTCAGGTCGATGTTGTACATTAGATTGGGCCTACTTACATGGTATAGAGGTATTTAGTCTACACAAATCTTTAGAGAGAGATCAGGGGTGCATGGAACAGAGAGGAAGCTCACTTTGGTTTCTCCCCAAAATTTGCCCGTGGTTGCCTGTACCTGCAACCTCGCACATGCTACAATGCAAAGGAAGAGGCATGGAAAAGGAGGTGAGGGTGGATAATCCCATCGATGCAACTTCAAAAATGTGAACATCCAACAATTTCATATGTTTCCATTTCAAACTCTGCTGTAGCAAAGCAATAGTCACTTCGGCAGGCGTGAGTAGTAAGAAACCAAATGATAGTCTGATTCACAGACAAGTTGGCCATTCATTTTAGCAGAGAAGTTGCAAATTCATTAATTCATTCATTCTCTTCTTGATCTAGAGGAAGGTTGATTCATTTGTTAAATATAGTAAGTAAGGGACGTTCGTTCGTTCATTTGACAAAGAGCAGTAATAGTGTATATAGCATGTTGATCCATGGAAGAAGGTGGGGGAGTAGGAAGGGACCTTGTGCGTGGGGTGGGAGAAGCTATGGTCAGGCTGGATGGAATCTCTATCGATCTCGTCCATTCAAGGAAGGAAGGATCTACTATAGGTCGCTTGATGCTGCTACAGCTACTGCACCGGACCAAATCGAACAGAAAAATAAATCAGAGGTCCAATCTGATCTTACGTGATGTGAGAGAGTAGAGTCAGGGAAGGGGGGCTCACCTATGTAATTGGGCGGCCGGAGAGATGGAGGATGGAGGCGGCAGAGGGGATCCGCGCCTGCGAGCCGTCACGCCGCCGGGGATTTGTGCCAGCGAGCTGTCACACCACCGCATCCTTGGAGATGCTGTTGCTGCGGATCGAGAAAGCAAATAAATTAGGGAAAGGAGATAGATAAGAAAGGAAAGGAGAGGCATAGCAGAGGCGAGCCAGGACGCCTCCCTGGCTGGCCAGTACCGCAGCCTCCACAAGGACCGACCTGTTCCTTCACCTTGTCCCCGACCTCCTTCCTCTCCACTGCAGTTGCACCACACCGCGACGGGCCGACTGTTGCCTGACCTCATCGCCGGCCTTCGCTACCCATTCACTCCACCATTGAGCTCATCTAACCCGTGCCTGATCTGGAACCAGGCATCCCTGATGGGCGCAAACAACAAAGCGAAGGAAGGTGAAGCAGAGGGGCTAGCATGATGGAGAAGTAGCAACAGTGGTGGAGGAGGAATAGCGGGCGACGGCGAGGCTCCGGGGCGGCAGCCATGTGATGCGAGGAGGAGGGATGGAGGAGGGATGGAGGAGGCTGGAGAGGCTGGGGGATTGAGGGGAAAGGGGGCTAGGGTTTGGGTGGCAGCTAGTGCGGGAGTGGGACGAGGCGAGGATGGATTGGCTACGGAAGCGGGGTGTGGATTGGCCAAAACCTCATGCACGCGGGCACGGCCGACCCAGCTAACGAGGATGCAATGTGAGCCCACCCGTCATTGGCCAGCAAAAACAACCGCAAGGTGAAAAATAGTGTTCACCGCTATGAAGATCCTATGGCTCGGATGCATCAGAAGACAGATCCGACGGCCAACAAAGGGTGAAATCGAGGGAGCCTCCTAGAGGCAAGTTGGCTAGCATCCTTTAATGTTAAAATAATGACTTGTGCGTCGACTTGTGATTCTCTGTAAATTCATTACTAGTTGTAGTAGTTGGAGGACAGAGATCAAGTTCAAAGCTTTGATGTCCCGGCATGACGAACAAGATGGAGTTCCTCCTTGGTCATCGGAGTAGGAGCCATCCATGGAAGGACGCCCATGAAGGAGCCGTACTATTTCACATATTTATGTTTATATGTGATGGATATTGCTTCTTATTTCTATGCATGTTAGTATGTAGAAATATACCTCATTAATATCAAGCATATTGCCATTCCGGATGTTGCACCTTCACAAGTCAAGTACGTCTGGTAGTGGGCTCATAAAATTGAGGTGCTACTAGGTGTCCTTGAACTGGAGGGTTCATGTCGGACACGGACATGCACTGCATCAGGTTAACTTGACAAGGCTATCAAAACGGTTTTGGGCCTTGTGGCAAAGAAGGTCGGGAGCCGGGGTATGAGATGCCTACCCAACCGTCAGGAGTCGTATAGAGATACAATTAGCAAGATGTTGCTTACCGAATAGGCAAGTTGGCTAGCAGTGATGCTAAAGCTCACTAGTCGCTCGCGCTAGACGTGTCCTGAATCATTGAGAGTTGCGGAGGGATGCCGACTTCAGTGGGAGTAGTTTTGTTTAAGGCTTGAATTACTCTACATAAACACATTGCTTAGTGAATGCATATTTTTTGTTATAGATCAATGGCACCGCCTGCTCAACCCAACTTTGCATTGAAATCAATTCTGGAAAAGGATAAACTGAATGGAACAAACTTTACCACCTGGTATAGAAATTTGAGAATTGTTCTCAAGCATGATAAAAAGGAACATGTTCTAGAGGATCCACTTCCAAAGGAACCTGCCGAGAATGCTAATGCCACAACCAATAATACCCACAGGAAACTCGTTGATGAATCAAATGAGATTAGTTGCCTCATGTTGGCTTGTATGGAGCCCGATTTGCAATAGCATTTCGAAAACATTCAGGCTTTCGATATGATCGAGAGTTTGAAGTGCATGTTTCAGGTGTAGGCTAGGACCAAGAGGTTCAATGTCTGGCAATCCTTGACGGATTGTAAGATGAAAGAGGGTGATCCACTGAGTCCGCATGTGATCGGGTACGTGCAAGCTTTGGATCGATTAGGCTTCCCACTTGCGTATGAGCTATCAACAGATGCAATTTTGGGTTCTCTTCCGCCTAGCTATGGGACGTTCGTCTTGAACTATCATATGTATGGCATGGATAAGAAGCTCACTGAATTGCATGGGATGCTCAAGGTGGCAGGCCAAGATATTAAGAAAGGCACGCATGAAGTGTTGATGGTGCAGAACTCGGCTAAGTTCAAGAAGAGTTGGCCCAAGAAAAAGGGTAAGGCAATAGGCACGGAGAAGGTTGTGTCCGCCGCTGAGCCGAAGTCCAAACCGAACTCAAAGACCATTTGCTTTCACTGCAAGGAAGCTGGTCACTCGAAGAGGAACTGTAGCAAGTGGCTTGCTGAGCACGGCAAGAAGGCCAGAGATGCTTCTTGAGGCAAAGGTACACTTGTTACATATGTTATAGACATTTACCTTGCTGACATACCTAGTAGCTCTTGGGTATTTGATACCGGATCGGTTGTTCATATTTGCAACTCGATGCAGGGGCTGGTAAGAACTAGGCGTGTGGCACAAGGGGAGATTGACATCAGGGTCGGCAACAAAGCAAGAGTTGCTACGTTGGAGGTCGACACGATGCAGCTCAAGCTTCCTTCTGGATTTATTTTGGAATTGGATAATTGTTATTACATTCCCGCACTTAGTCGGGACATTATTTCCGCCTCATGCTTGATGAGTCAAGGTTATGAATTCAATATAAAGAATGATGGTTGTTCATTTTATTTGAATGGAATGTTCCATGGCCATTCACCCATAGTATATGGGCTATTTATTTTAAATCTATAAATGGAACCAGTCTATAACTAGAATATCAAGAGGCATAAGCCTAATGAGATAAATCCGACATACTTCTGGCATTGCCGGCTTGGACACATTAGTCTGAAACGCATGAAGAAGCTCAATAATGATGGACTCCTAACCTTGTCCGACTCCGGGTCGTTCGAGACATGTGAATCATGCTTGCTAGGCAAGATGACTAAGTCTCCTTTTGCAAAGAGTTGCGAGAGGGCGTCCGAGCTGTTGGAGCTTATACACCATGATGTGTGTGGTCCAATGAGCACAACGGCCAGAGGTGGCTATCAGTACTTCGTGACTTTTACCAACGACTTGAGTAGATATGGATATATATATTTGATGATGCACAAGTCGGAAACTTCTGAAAAGTTCAAAAAGTTTCAGAACGAGGTTGAAAATCAGCTAGGAAAGACAATAAAACTTGTACGATCAGGTCATGGAGGTGAGTACATGAGCCAGGAGTTTGATAATCATCTAAAAAGCTGAGGTATAGTACCTCAGCTCACACCTCCAGGTACGCCGCAGAGAAACGGTGTGTCAGAATGGAGAAATCGAACCTTGTTGGACATGGTCCAGTCGATGATGAGCAAATCGGATTTACCCTTGTCATTCTGGGGATACGCTCTAGAAACTGCAGCTTTCACACTTAATAGGGTACCATCAAAATCCGTAGACAAGACACCACATGAGATGTGGACTAGGAAGAGTCCTAGTTTGTCTTTTCTAAAGATTTGGGTTTGTGAAGCATTTGTCAAGAACTCATGTCGGACAAGCTTACGCCCAAGTCGGATAAATGCATATTCGTGCGATATCCGAGGGAAACCTTGGGATATAACTTCTACAACCGAGAAGAGAACAAAGTGTTTGTTGCTCGGAACGGGGTTTTCCTAGAGAAAGAGTTTCTCAGTCGGGAGGCTAGTGGGAGAACGGTGCGACTCGAAGAAATTCGAGAGCCACTCGGGGACAACTCGGTTTGTGATGAGAGCACACCAGAGTTGGTTAGAGAACCCGTAGTGGAGTCGGCACCGGAGCCACGGAGGTTGCAAAGATTGCGTAGAGTGCGCAACATTTTGTTGCTAGAAAGCGACGAGGCGGGCACGTATGCGGAAGCTATGGTGAGCCTAGATTCCGAGGCATGGCTAGAGGCCATGAGATCCGAGTTAAAGTCCATGGATGACAATCAAGTCTGTGACTTGGTTGATTCGCCACCTCGCGTAGTTGCCATTGGTAACAAATGGGTCTTTAAGAAGAAAACCGATGTGGATGGAAATGTTCAGATCCACAAAGATGGACTTGTCGCTAAAGGTTATGGACAAGTTCAACGAATTTACTACGACGAGACCTACTCGCCGGTAGCGATGCTAAAGTTGGTGAGGATCATACTAGCTGTAGCTTCATATTTCGATTATGAGATATGGCACATGGATGTCAAAACGGCTTTCCTTCATGGAAATTTAAAAGAGGATGTATACATGATATAGCCCGAAGGTTTTGTCGATCCAACTAATGCTGGTAAAATATGCAAGCTCAAGAAATTCATTTATGGATTGAAGCAAGCAGCTAGGAGTTGGAACATTCGTTTTGATGAAGTCATCGTTGACCTTTGTTTCATAAGAACGAAGAGGACTATTGTTTATACAAGAAGTCTAGTGGGAGCTCGGTAGTATTTTTAATCTTGTATGTGGATGACATACTGCTGATCGGAAATGATGTTTCGATGTTGAACTCAGTCAAGGAATCATTAAATGGCAAGTTTTCGATGAAAGACCTTGGAGAGGCAGTGTACATTTTAGGCATCAAGATCTATAGAGATAGATCGACGAGGCTGCTCGGCTTAAGCCAGAGCATGTACATAGACAAAGTGTTGAAGAGGTTTAACATGAGTGAGGCCAAGAAAGGGTTCTTGCCTGTCTCACATGGTATAAGGCTAAGCAAGAGTCAGAGTCCTACGACTTCTGATGAGCGAAACCAGATGAGTAGGATTCCATATGCCTTGGCAATTGGATCCATCATGTATGCCATGCTATGTACACAACCTAATGTTGCCTATGAAATAAGCTTAACAAGCACATACCAGGCCGACCCAGGTGAGAGTCACTGGGCAGTGGTGAAAACTATCTTGAAGTACTTGAAAAGGACTAAAGAGATGTTCCTAGTTTATGGAGGTGAGGAGGGGCTCTGCATAAAGGGTTACACTGATGCTAGTTTCCAAACCGACATGGATGATTGTCGATCGCAAACTGGATTCGTGTATGTCATGAATGGAGAAGCAATGAGCTAGACGAGTTCCAAGCAAGATACGGTGGCCGACTCCACAACAGGGGCTGAATACATTGCGACTTGTGAAGCCGCAAAGGAAGGTGTTTGGATTCGGAAGTTCCTGGAAGATGTTAGTGTGTTCCCGGGCTGGCCAAAACTATTGGACCTTTATTATGATAATTCAGGTGCCATCACACAGGACAAGGAGCCGAGACAACACCACAAGACCAGGCACATAGACCGAAAATATCATCTGATACGAAAGCTCGTAGAGAAAGGTGATACCAATTTATGCAAGATTCATATAGATGCAAATGTTGTAGATCCATTGACTAAGCCGCTTCCACAACCCAAGCATGAGGGGCACGTTAGAGCTATGGGCATTTGATGTCTATTTGATTGACTCTAGTGCAAGTGGGAGACTATTGGAGATATGCCCCAAGGCAATCATGTATGATGATATTTCCTATGTGTTTATGAATAAAGATAGTCCTTCGACATTATCATTGATGTGTATTAACAAGTATGTGACTTTTTTGTGAGACTATGCATTGTATGATGACTGTCCTAAATGGTCCCTAGTTGAAAAAGGCTGCGTGGACGTGCAGCCAGTTAGACTAGCATATGACACGGTGGATGGTCTGGTCTCACTGACCATGTAGCATTGGATGCTAGCGAGATAATATGGACTCGGAAAGGTCTGGTTGGATTTGACATAGTCGGATCCAAGTCGAGATAAGGTCTGAGTTGGATAGACCCAATTATTTGATGCAGCGATAGATCATCTCTGAGTCTCTAGTGCAACATACGTTCTATGTCCTAAGACCTGAGCTGGCGCATGTACTCGGGATGGTGAAAGACTTGCTTTGGGCTGACCAAATGCTACTCCGTGACTGGGTAGTTACAAAGGTAGGTTTCGGGCTTGTCCAAACCCATGCTACGAGACATGGTCGAGCAAGATGGGCTTTGCCCGTACGATCAGGAGAGATATACTATGGGCCCCTCGAGTGATCCGTCCTGGATAAGCATGGCCATGAGATGAGGATTATGAGATAATCCGAAGTGTTGGTCGGATTCACCAGAACAAGAAAGAGGTTGTGCTGTAACAAGGATGACCATGTCGCCTTGTGCACGACAACATATATCGTGAGGCAAAGGGAATAGAAGTGTGAAGTACAGGTTCACCTAACCAACTTCATCGGACACTTGGAGTCGGGACGCTTTGCTAGAGTACGCTACCGACTAGTCGAGTCGGATGTGATCTGACTCATGACCAAGTGAACGTGAACCTAAGGGGTCGCACGCTTAAGGGAAGGAACACGTGGGCTTTAGGATCCGTGCGAGGCCCAAGAGTTGAGCCCGCACCGGATGCCTATATATAGTGGAGGTGCGACACACCCATCTGGTTGATTGCTTCGGCCCCGTCATTAGGGCTTTGCATGTGTTGCAACTTGCTATCTCCACTTGTCGCTGCCGACTGTGTGATCAGACCTAGCAGTCCGCTGCACGGTGTTCCTCCTACACGCGCGGATATCGTTAGAGGCGATGGACTTGCACCGCTCCGGTGAACCTGTACGTGGGATTCGGCGCACCACACGAATGCACTGCCCCAACTCTACTTCCGCTGCATGGCACTGCGCATCTAGTGGTAACGAACCGTGATCCATCTCCGTAGCATGTTCTTGGATGTTCTGCGCGTAGGAAAATTTTAATTTGCATGTGATGCACCAACGGTAGAACCCAACACTTTTGATCAGTCTGATCACCCAGCCCACATAGCTACCCCTAGGAGGCAGGCATTGGTCATTGATCTAGTTGTGTATGGGGTCCGACTACGCAAGGTCTTGATGGACAGTGGCAGTGGAATCAACATAATCTACGTGGATACACTCATTGCGATGGGCGTTCTGTTGTCCCGACCGAGTAAGAGTAACATGCATTTCCATGGAGTCATTCCCGAAAAGAAGGTCGAGTCACTCGGTCAGATCGCTCTGGATGTGGTATTTGGAGGAGAGAAGAACTTCCGGAAGGGACACCTGATGTTTGAAGTGGTGGACTTTCGAAGCACCTACCACGCCATCCTAGGTAGGCCTGCCTACGCGCATTTCATGATCCGTCCATGTTACGTATATCTTAAACTTAAGATGTCGGGACCGAATGGTGTGCTCATGATGACCGGCGATGAGAAAATTGCTGAGGAGTGCCTCCAACGGGGCTCCAAAATTGCGAATGAGCAAGTCCTCGCAGCCGAACTTGACGGTTACAAGAAAGCGGTGGATGATGCAGACTTACTCAAGTCCGAGCGTCCGGCAACGGAATCAGCCTTCTAGTCGGCCAGAGATACCAAGTAGGTTCACATTCATCCCGACGATTCGAGTGCAGCTCCGACCAACATATCAATGTCACTTGGTGAAAAATAGGAAGCCGAGCTCATCCGGTTCCTCCATGAGAACTGGTATATCTTCGCATGGAAGTCATATGACATGCCGGGGCTACCCAGGGGATTGGCTGAGCATCGACTCCGAGTGGACCCGAAGATCAAGCCAGTCAAAGAACACTTGTGTCGATTCTCCTTCGAGAAGCGCAAGGCGATTGGCGAAGAGATCGCTCGGCTCCTAGCTGTCGAATTCATTCAGGAAGTTTTCATTCTGAGTGGCTTACCAACCCAGTGTTGGTGCCTAAGACGGCAGAGTCCCTCCGAGTGTGTATCGAATTCAAGCACCTCAATCATGCTTGCCCAAAAGATCATTCTCCCCTTCCCCCATATATCGGATAGTAGATTCTGTGAGTGTTCTAGGAATGAGGGTACCCAGTCCTGCCTGCCTACGACCCAGGGCTTGGCCCGCTTCGTCAGCCAAGGGAGGCCCGGCGCGACATCGCTCAAGACAAGGCCCTCGCGAGGACCCTAGGCTCGTGAGGAAGAACGACATCAAGACCCGCGAGGATGAGCCTACCCAGCACCCCTCCTGAGGGGCGGAGATCTCCATGCAAGGCCCGACCTTAGGAGTCAAGGATGACGCAAGTAAGGACATGCAAGCGCCAGCATGCCAGGTGCACAGTTTCCTCTTTGGTGCAAATGGAGAAAGTACATACGCGGGTTCCCAAAGCGCCGCCCAAAGGTTTCCATTCCGGTGCAACAAGACCACAACCGCCAGCCCCGCAGGGCGGATGTCATCGCCAAGACCACCACTGCATCACCATCAACTACTTTGCAGGCGAAGACCACCTTTGGACAGGGCGTAGATGTACTCCTGTCCGCCTTCAAAATTAGCTATTGCGGGATTCCTTCCCGCCATTGAGATAAGGGAAGAGGACCTGGGCTGCCGCTATATATAGAAGCTAGGTCACACCGTAGAAGGGATCCGCGATCCGATCAAACACTTAGCCGCTCCACTCATCACTGCAAGACAAGGAGCCAAGAACACACCTTGAGCACCCTCGCAAGGCTCAAGCCCATTATACTAGTTCATCCACCAAAACCTCCACGATAGGCAACCCACTAAAGCAGGAGTAGGGTATTACGCTTCGCAGCGCCCGAACCTAGGTAAATTGTCGTGTTCATCTTCTTCCTCATCATCGAATGAGGTCTCTGTTGTGTCCATCGAGTAGCGAGCTAGGTTGGGTGAAGCCATAGGGAAGCCTTCGCACACGCCCCTGTGTTCGAACCTCAAGGGTTTTGCGAAGCCCGAAATCTGCCATTCCACTGCCACATGTGAATGTGTGTCGTTCTTAGATGTGTACTTCGGGTACCATGAAATCCGAATGTATGTACCAGATGAAAGTAAAACAGATTTCATCACCCCATTTAGGTGTTTCTTCTACATCACGATGCCACTTGGTCTGAAAAATGTCGTGGCGACATTTATGCGCATGATTCAGAAGTGTTTGCAGGAACAAATCAGTCGGAACGTCAAAGCCTACATGGACGACATCGTGGTCTAGGATTGAAAGGATGTCTAGAGAGGGGTGGTTAGACTACTTGACCAAATAAAATGTCTACCTTTTCCCAATTTTTAGTGTTGGTAGATTTTAGAAATGATAGAAAGTCAAGCACACCCTACACATACATGTCTTATAGTATAGCAGCGGAAAGTAAAGACAAGCATATGTAGTAGAGGAAGGGTAGTGATGCGGAGCATCCCACCATCATCCCCATGAAGAGTACACCATCAAGCCAAACCCCAAGTGGTCCCGAGGGAGTCCTGGATTAAGGGTTCCTCGGGAAGACGACCTGCTTCTTATGGGCTGGACTGTATGGGCTACTTGCCGAACATTGGATTGATCGAAGGCCCTGTCTCCAGGAAGGAAGCTTCGGGAATCGTGGCTTCTCCTCCATGTTTAATGTAGAGAATAGGCATGTTTATATCTTCGGCATGTAACCGACCATGTGTAAACCCTAGGTACCCTCGGCGTCTATATAAGCCAGAGAGCTTTAGGTTGTAGGGACAGAACAACTCATCTAGGGTTAGCTATTCGATCTCTAGGTAGATTAACTCTATAACCCCCATATCATCAATACAATCAAGAAGGACGTAGGGTATTACCTCCATAGGAGGGACCGAACCTAGGTAAAACCTTGCCCCTTCGTCTCCTATTACCATCGATTCTAATCTCACAATTCGGGACCCCCTACCCGAGATCCGCAGGTTTTCACACCGACATTGGTGCTTTGATTGAGAGTTCCGCTGTGATCGCCCAAGGAATCGATGTCTCGCCTTGTCATCAATAAGGAGGTCTGCAACATGGACACTTTCGTCCTCAGACAGATCTTCGCCTTTGGTAGTGTTGTGCTGCACGCTGACCAGACCGGCCATCTAGGCCGTGTCGAAAGCTTTGCCCCTGGTCAAGAGGTCAGATTCGGGAACCTAGAGTTATCTGTGGATCCTAGGGGTGATGATGTGGAGCATCCTATAGACATCACAATGGAAAGAGTCCCTTTGCCGAGTGACACATGCCACATCTACTCCACATACATAAAGGTGAATCATCTCCTTTACACCTGTTCACTTGACCCCTTCGAGGATGGTATACTACTTGACATTCCTCTCGTGTGCATGCATAGGTATTGCCGGAGCTTCACAGATGACGAGGAGGAGTGTCAGCACATACGTACGACTACACCATCCGCAAGGGAATCTTGGAAGAGAAGGCAGAAGAAGCAAGGTCAATACTCTGGAAGTCCCGGACCTTCCAGCCTGCCCGGAACCTCCGGACCCCGGACCTTCCGGCCTGCCCGAAACTTCCGGCCTCCGGCGCACCTGAGGCGTGCCAACTCTCAGGAAACCTTGGAACCTTCCCAGACCTTCCTCGGAACTTCCGGCGCCCGGAACTTCTGGCCTGTGTGCGTGCAACCACTTGGGCCCAAGGCCCATGTACCCCTTTTTCACCTTCACTTCACCTTGGACTATATATACTCATCTCCCACCTCCATTCTGGGGTTAGCTATGGTTTTGCTCTTAGTAAGTTGAGCCTAGATCCTTGCACTACCTCTCCCATGGAGTAGATGCCTCTATAGGAGAAGATCCCTAGTGGATGTCAAGGCCCCTTATGAGGAAAGATCCTACGGGATATCAAGGCCCCATCTCCCCATGGGATTTGGGATGAACTCTACCATGTATCCTTCTTTCCCTATGTTGTTCATGTACCTTGTGGATCTTGTGTGTGGTGAGTCTAGTAGATGTGTGATTGGACTTGTTCTTGAGTGTTTCCTCTTATGATTTCCCCTTCGTGTTCTTCGTGGAATCCCCCTCCAATTCGTGAAAGATCGACACACACGGGCTTGCCCCGTATCAGGTGACTTGTCACTAACCGGGCTCGCAGTCTTGCCTGCCGTGCCCGGAGACTCTAAGGCTTTAACCTCGAGCTCCCATTTTAGTCATGCCCATGAGGTTAGCCCCGGCGATGGCCTAACTCTTAGTCCGGATCCGATCATAGTGCCAGAGGACCGGATAGTTGTTCTTGCCGAACACTCTACTTGTCTGGACATGTCGGGGATCAACTCCGACACCTCCGCACAGTTTGACCCGATCGGGCTCTCAACATTGAACGAGGCCCTAGATCAGATCTCATCGATGAAAATTACTAACGATCCCACCCCGATATGTGCTGAGATCGGCCACAAAGCGGGTCAGGACGAATTTTTCGACCCACCCACCACCCACTTCATAGCCACAGTCGAAGACTTAACTGACATGTTGGACTATGCCTCTGAGGAGGTAGAATACATGGATTAAGAGGATTGCCACCCCCATTAACACCGGGCGATGGTCGGCCACCTCCACATACGATGTCTACATGGTAGAAACTCCTGCTGCTAATGGCGAAATCACGCCTAAGAACGAGGGTGACAAATCAAGTGACGCGCCGTCAAGGCGCAGGAAGCCGCATAAATGGTCAAAAGTCAAAAAGGGAAGGAAAGCCATCATCAGCACCAGGGACGGAGATACCCCGGAGGACCTAGGTGATCCCAATATCCCCGAACACCTTCTAGAGGGTCAGGAGGAGCCTGGAGACCAGCGCAACCCCGATGACTTCAACGATTCTGAGGACGATAACTACCTTCCTCCCTAGAGGAGGAGGACATCCCAGAAGCCGATGACCTCGACATCTTTGACAATCTCGACGATCAGGAACTGTTCAAGCAACATCTTATAGCCACGACACGCAGCCTGAAAGCGAAAGAACGACAACTTAAAGCCGAACAAGATGACCTCAACGATCGATGGATGAGAGTCCTCTCAGCTGAGGAAGGGCACGGTACCGGTCTATCGGACCAACCCAAAAGCTATCCATGCAGAAGGTTGCCGCCACATTTTGATGACGAGCATACCGATACTCCGTCTCCCAAACAAACCCCATACGACAAGTCGGACCACCCTCCTCCCGGGCATGACAAGACGGCTGACGACACCGGTTACAGACCGGCGATGCCCCGAAGACAGGGAAAGGAGCCACTAGAGCCCAATAACAGGTTTGACCTGCAGGACAAGATAGACTACAGAGCAGGTCATACAAGATCCACCTATGGATCTAGAGGTTACTCACCCGATAGACGGGAAGGGTACACACCATGGCTTGACCGCAATAACAGAGGCCGGGAACGCAATCGAGCTAGAACAGACACCGAATACAAGCGCAACATAGCTCTGGTCAGAGGCGCCTCTCACCCACTATGCTTCATAGACAAGGTGATGCAGCATTAGTTCCCAGAGGGGTTTAAACCCGTGAACATAGAGCAGTACGATGGGACAACTAAACCATCCGTATGGATTGAGGACTTCCTCCTCCACATCCACATGGCTCGAGGAGATGATCTCCAAGCCATCAAATATCTCCCCCTAAAACTCAAGGGGGCAGCTCAGCAATGGTTAAACAGCCTCCCCGAAAACTCCATTGGATGCTGGGAAGGCTTAGAGGACGCATTCCGATCTAACTTCCAGGGCACCTATGTTCGGCCGCCGGATTCGTCCAACCTAAGTAACGTCGTTCAGAAGCCCAAAGAGTCTACGCGGCAATTTTGGAATCAATTCTTGACCAAGAAGAACCAGATTCTCGATTGCCCGGACCTGAGGCAATAGCCTACTTCTGGCATAATATTTGGGATGAATGACTGGCTCGCCAGCTCGGCCAGGATAAACCTCGGACTATGTCTGCCCTTACATCCCTCATGACCCGCTTTTGCGCGGGCAAAGATAATTGGCTAGCGAGACGTAGCCACAACTTTGAAGACCCCAGAACCTCTGAATTTTGGGATAGCAACGGGAAACCAAAGTGCAACAAAAACAAACGCCGACACAATACTAGTGATGTCGATGACACGACCGTTAACGTCGGCTTCCGCAACTCCCGACCTGGGAAGCGGGAGAGCCCCCTAAAGGTAATCGAGATGGACCGACCCCGCTGGAGAAGATCATGGAAAGGCCTTGCCAAATCCATGGGACTCAAGAGAAGCCCACCAATCATACACATCGCAATTGTTGGGTGTTCAAACAGGTCGGCAAGCTCCCGCCCGAGGATCAAGGCGAGAGCCCTCACAGCAAGGACGAGAATGAGCCTCGGAGTCCGATTGGTGGCGGACAAAAGAAATTCTCTCCAGATGTCAAAACAGTAAACATGATATACGCCACCCATATACCCAAGAAGGAGAGGAAGTGCACCCTTCGAGAGGTGTATGATGTAGAGCCTGTAGCACCAAAGTATAACCCATGGTTGGCGTCTCCGATCACCTTTGATCGACGTGGTCACCCGACCAGTATCCGTCATGGGGGTTTGGCCGCACTCGTCCTAGACCCCATCATAGATGGGTTTCACCTCACAAAGTCCTAATGGATGAAGGAAGTAGCCTTAACCTAATTTACTCATATACGGTGAAAAAGATGGGAATAGATCCATCAAGGATCAAACCCAGCAACACTACCTCTAAAGGAGCGACCCCAGGTGTTGAGGCCCGGAGCACGGGCTCCGTCAACCTGGAAGTAGTGTTCGGCTCGCCCGATAACTTTCGTAGCAAAGACTTGATCTTCGACATTCTACCCTTCCGCAGCAGCTATCATGCCTTGCTCGGCCGGACAACGTTCGCTGGCTTCAACACTGTACCGCATTATGCATACCTCAAGCTCAAGATTCCCGACCCCAAAGGGGCCATCACCGTTAACGGCAACACGGAGCGCTCTCTCCAAACTGAGGAACATGCGTTGGCCTGTCGGTCGAATTTAATTACAACGATGATCGGCAAACTCCGACATCAGCCGTAAAGTCACGCAAGGTGGGGAAGCGAGCACGGTTTTAGTCCAAACTCTCAAAACCTTCCCCTCCCCTCAAATAGGTATTCACCCCCCCATCGCACAACCCTAGGACCAGCAAAGTACGTGCCAAGGAGTCACAACTTTGCACTCAAAATTCCATGGGCGGCGGTGGGGAAAAAGGTAAGTGTTTGGCTCGACCGAACTATTACCATTATGATGTATTTGGACATAATGCATGCACTATCAAAGGGCCTGCACAAGACGTAAAGCTCATCCATGCTTCAGCGAATTCTCAAGACCTTGTTTGCAAGATCCATTCGCTGAACAGTACCACCCATTGAGGTGCACCAAGGCACAGAAGTACGCAAGCGGCGGGGCACATCGAGGACTTAAGGTCACCAATCAGAGACCCCTGGTACAACCACTCCTGTAGAATTTCTTCCTTTTCCATAGACAGGTAAGAAGATGCTTCGGCAATCCGAGCAATAAGAGTTGTTGAGAAAAATATAGCATCATTATATATGTTTGTCTTGTTGTCCTTTTTGGCACATATTCTCTTTCCCCCTCTTCTCGTGAAACTGTTCGGTATGTTGTGACGCACCCGGCTAATAGACCGGGGCTCGAATAATTTTTTTTGCCTTATGTACAACTTATTATGTGTTTGGCTTCTTGGAATTCACTTTATATGCATTAGTTTCGAACTATGTCTTGGGTCAATAGTTGGGTTGCCCGGCTCCTGTGCTTTCCCCTTTACGTTCTGCTCGTTCGGCTAAAAGGGCAAAGGGAGAACCTCTGCGAGTGTGTTTCCGGATAGTCTAGTCAACCACCTCAGGGGAGAAAGCCGAAAACTGACTGTATTAGTATGCGAGAGCTGGTTTGTGAATCCAAACTTAAAGTGTTATACTTAAATCCTCGTCAGAGGATATTCCGTGTTATACGAGGGGTTTATTCTTCAGGCAAACCATGTGATGTTGGCCTTAGTCGCGGTTCATCCGAACATCACAACACTCCGGGGGCTAGTCATCATCCCCCTACAGTCCTTTTCGTGCCCCTACGGCTATGTGAAAGCAATAAAGCACCATGGTCTGATTGCCTGGTGCACCACACTTTACCGCCTTCAGGTTTCCATAACTCGGCTAAGGGACATAGTGCATTGGCAGAGACACCCATGTAGTATCTACATGGGGGCTCAAGCCGACGACTCGCAGCTTTTAGTTTCAAACAGACACACATGATTTATAAAGGAACGCAAAACATTGAAAGCATGATAAAATTATAACATTAAAACGTTAAAATGTCTTCTGACATATTACGACCTAATCATACATGCTCTCTTTCAAGCACTGTGACTCTATCGCCCGAGTGCCCTCCATTACTCCGACGAAGCACAGCTTGGGGCGCCTATGTTCCTTCCTAGGAGGCAGCGGAACGGTTGCTATCTTCATTAGATCTAGCCCAAGCCAGTGCACCTTGGCCTTTGCGAAGGCCATCCGAGCTCCCTCGATGTAGGAGGAGCGCTTCACAGCGTCGAGGCGGGGCGCAACATCGATTAGCTTCTGCACCAGGCCAAAGTAGCTGTCGGCCAATGGCTCGTTGGGCCATAACCGGATGTAGAGGTCCTTCATGGCAGGCTCCGCCATCCGGTGCAGTTCCATTAGCTCCTTCAGCTGCTCAACAAGAAGAGGAGAGCGCTCGGGGGCTTCAAACTACGCCCAGAATAGGCGAGCTTCATCTCCTTATTCCCGCAAAGCATGTAGCTAATTCGTGTCCGCTACGCTCTTCTGGAGGTCAGAGCAGGCGCCTGAGGAATGCCACACCTAGGTAAGCAACTCTAACTTGCTATCCCCGAAGACACACTGCAATAAGTATGGCTTACCATTGGTTATAGCCTTCACCTGGCGAACTTGTTCTTCGAAAAACCTCCTATCCACCCACTCCTTTTGGAGTTCGGTTTTCATGGTGGATAGTTCAGCAGCCTGTTCCTTGCCTTTCAGCTCAAGGGCCTCGCACTTGAGGCCGACGTACTTGAGCTCCTGTTGGACCTCCTCCATGCAAGCCTCGTGCTTGTCGCTGGTGACCCTTAGGGCTGACAACGCGGAAGCCGCTTGTGCGGCCGCCACCCTCTCAACCGAAGCCCTGCTTCGCATTTTGCAGCTCGGCCCTGAGCTTCTCCATTTCCTATGCCGAGGTTGTGTAAGCATCAAAAATAAGAATACTGCATCGACAGTAGGATAACCACACTTTTTAGATATTGAGTATGGCTTATGTTGCGCCTCGTCGAATCTCTTGTTGAGAGCATCAAGCTCGTCTTTGGAGCTTTTGAGCTTCTGATTCAGCTCCTTCATCTTGGCGTCATTCATAGCCGCCGCCGATGACGAAGCCTGCAACACACAAATCCTTGTCAGGTTATATGGGTTCAAAACTTCCGAATTATTGTCAATCCGATCTTATGTCCGGACCTCTTAAAGGTTGTTATAACATTCTGAACATATAGGAGAAGGAGCTAGCACCAAGGGCAAGTCTTTGGATAGCCCGCAACTTCCGGACCACCGTCGACCCAAGGCCAAGTCCACGGATGCAGACTTTCGGGTTAGCCTAGAGCCTGCCCAGAGTGTCTAGCCTCCGGAACTTCTAGCCGGCCCGGAACTTCCGGCCCTCCAACAGCCCAGCCACCGAAGCGTGCGCCAACACTAGGAAAATCCCAGAACCCGCCCGAAACCTGCCCGGAACATCCAGTGTCAGGAACTTCCGTGCTAGCCCAGAACTTCTGGCCTTCACAGAGTGATGCCACTATAACGCCCAAGATGCGATCCTATCCTTATTTTGGCACGAGGGCCTCGACAGGGATAGAAGCGCATATCATCGTGTTGCAAGAATAGATATCATTACAAGTACATTTACAGAAGAGATGAGTATATGGAATTGGCTTGCACTCGCCATAAGCTACATCAAGAAAAGATGAGTGTAACTTTAAGCATGATATTTCTTTACTATCTCATAGAATTAAGGCTAGTTTTAAGGATGATATGTTAAAGTGGGTATCATTTCTACCACCCTGGGGTTAGTGATCTAGATCCTCCACCCATCCCCTTTCTCTTAGCTTAGTTTCTTGTAAATTGTAAGCTGTGCTATGGAATAAAAGAAAACCTATGGGGTATTTTCCCTATATTAGTTGGTCAAAAAATACAACAACATATTCAAACATCATACAGAAGAGGAGGGTCCAACTACGGACGAAATCAAATGATAAAATGACATCCATCCTTGGTATCCTAGGCTGCCGCCTGGAACCCATCCTAGATCGATGATGAAGAAGAAGAACTCTAAACAAACAAGCATCACGCTCACGTGAAATCATCGCATTGCATGTACCCAAAACTGTTGTTGTAGTAATCTGTGAGCCACAGGGACTCAGCAATCTCATTTCCAAGGGTATCAAGACTAGCAAGCTTAATGGGTGAGGTATGGTTAAGTGGTGAGGCTGCAGCAAGCAACTAAGCATTTATTTGAGTGGCTAGCTTAGGAATACAGAAAGTAAAGTATGGTGGTCGACGCATAACATATGTGAACTAGTAATGATCACTAAGTGATCCTGAACACCTATGTACGTCAAACATAACCCCACCATGTTCTCTCTCGGATAAGGACTCACAAGACAAACAGTCACGGTTACGCACACAATTGGTATATTTTATTAGAGTTTATTTCAAATTTTCTATGACCGGGTGTTAAACAAAGTAACCAAATTGCCACATAACTGCGGGCATGGCTTTCCGAAAGATTTAACCCTACAGGGGTGCTCCAACTCATCCATCACAAATTAACCACTCTCAGAGGGAACAACCTCAACCACGAATGTCATGATTTCTTAGGCAATTCCATTGGAAAACCGCAACCTCAAGATAGCCCGAAGTATTCTCGGAATTCCTCACACAAGACGTTCGAGAAAGGTAAAACAAACCCAGCAAGGCCACCCAGGGTGTCGACGATCCCAATAGGAGTCGCGTATCTCGTTCTCAGGACACGATGGATTGTCCAAACTTCAAGTAGGACAATCATAGAGTTTCCCCTGGAGGCCACCAGTGGTTGACAAGTTGGACCAACACTCATGAGGAGCACTGGCCCTAGGGGTTGATTAAAGATCCTCGGGTTAATTACTCCCTATGCAGGTTTATTAGTTATTAGGCAAATGTAGTACCAATGTTGGGCCTTGCCAGACAAGCTTTATCCTAAAACAAAAATCAAGGGGGTCCCCATAACAACCCCGAGCATGTTAGGAGCGCTCAATTATGGAACATAACACCGGTACACAAGTAACTAGGGGCGGCAAAATTGGAACAAAACATCGAGCAAAAGGCCAAGCCTTCCACCTTTTACCAAGTATATATGTGCATTAAATTAAATAGCAATAATATTGTGATAACAAAAGAATGTCCATGTTGACACATGGAAGCAATTGCACCTACAGCTAGAAACGCTATGAGAAGGGCTGAGCAAGCGGTAACATAGCCAACCAAAGGTTTGCTGGGATGTGGAGGGGTTAGAGGCTTATCATTGCATATTTGGGAGGCTTGTCAAATAAGTGGTAGGTAGAGTCACATATCGATAGAAAGACGAGACAACTAGCATGGCAATGATAGTAGTGGTATCCAGGAAAATGTGACATCTTGCCTGAGATCCCGCTTGGAAGAAGAACGAATCCATGAAGAAGACGAGCCAACGTTGTCGAACGAATCCTCACACTTCAAACGCTTTCGGAACTCTATCAAGAAGGAACAATCCAAAAACAACAATCAACACACGGTACACCATAACATATGCATGACATAATGCGCAATCAAATATGATGCATGTCCAGTTTAAATATGCAAGGCATGGCAATCACATCAAACAACTACTACACATTAAAGTGAAGCTCAATATGCAACGAGTTGCATATTGACGAAACTCCACGATTGATTATTTCGTTCACTCTCGTTTAGGTACACGCCAATATTAAATGTTGTTAAACAAGGCAAGAGGTGAAACATAAATAAACTACTCTATCTAGGCATCTTAAATGAGGTCGGAAACAACATATAGTATTTCCGAAATGACCCCATGTGTTAATTTCGAAATTGATCCAGATCTGAACTAACCATATTATATATTTGTTAAACAACAGAAAGTAAACCATGCAATTTTACACGTCATTCTAGTCGATTTACATATATGAAACATCTCAAATGGAGCTACAGTCCAAGAGATATGACCAACACAAGATGGATTTGCCATGAATGAAAAAATGCAAGAAAATGACAACCACAAACATTTCAAAACATGTATGCAACAATATAATATGATTCTACATGAAATTCTAAGAAAGTTTCATATATGGCATGTCCAAAACGGAGCTACGGTTCAACCACAACAACCCATACAAGGTTTAGTGCAAATCTGTCCAAAACAGCAATATGGCGTATTGCAACCCACAAATCAACAAGCTACAGTCACCTAAAATTCACAACAAGGGCATGGTGGTGAAGCCTACATGATTCTCAACAATTAATCTATTCACATCAACTTGATTAGAAGCATGGATCAATAGGAAATGAGCTCACAAGATGGCTACTTCGTAACAGTTCAGACTTAGTGAAAATAGCAGTTTTTCACAGTGCAGTTTTATCACGAAGGCGTTTTGACAGCAGTAAAACTACACGCTACACGTCATATTATGGCATAAAACTTAACATCATACTAAAGGACATTATCAACTGCAAAAAACTCCATTACACCTAGCCCAAAGGGGTTTTAGATCACTATCAAAACACATGGCAAGACAGCAACAAAACATTACAGATTCCAGACTTAGAAATATTTTCGCATCTCAAAACAGCACAATTTTTATAGCATGTTGGCAACAAGAAAACAACACCTAAACATGCATGGCAAGCAAAATGATCAGGGGCTAGTGCACATGTCAAAGGACATAACTCATGTTCAAAATTATTTCATATCATGCATGGATTTAATCACACGAAAAAGACAAATGGGCATCACAGCAAAAATGGAATGCACACAAATTTGCTCAAATGACAAACTAAATGCACAAATAAATTCTATGGATTTTTCTACCCCGAAATCATAACGTGTGGTTTTTTTTCTTATAAAACAAATGACACCACATATATGCGAGAATAGGACATAAACCGGCTAGCTAGCTATTTAAGCAAATCAAATGCAAGAATCACATCAAACATCTTTTACCATGCATGAAAATGCGATACAATCAATCTACACATTTTGCATATGTGGTTTTGATTATTCCCAATGCACGGATAAACATATATGCGCAATGCAAAATGTGACATTTATGCAAAATGAAACAAAATGGCATGTTAACATTTTTAAACATTTATGAAAGTGGGGTATTGATACTCTACACAAAATTCTAGTCATTTGACATATATAAAGTATTTGGATATGATGCATGGTTAATTAATTATTACCATTTTAAAACCATGCAATTCCCTACAGTTAGAAAAAAGTGCCAAAGGGCCAAACTGTGAGCGCATGATACTACATTACGCCCAGGGAGAGGGGTAGGGCTTTCGGGCACTCACCATTGCGGGCTTGGCCCAGGTCGGTGAGGCATGCATGGGCCGGCTCGGGGTCGTGGTTGGCTCGCCTCGCCTCGCCTTGGAGCTCCTGGCAGTTGGGCCTTGGGGCGAGGCAACTGGGCTGGCGCCTGGCTGTGGCCCACGTTCAGGCGAGCGCTCGGCGGGTGGCCCAGCTAACGGTCAATGGCGCCCTTTGCTCGCTCGAACTGGAGCATGGCACGACCGGAGCCATGGAAGGAGCAGCGACGACACGGATCCAAGGGCGGGGAGGCCGGATCCAACGAGGGTTCTTGAGGAGGCGATGGTTTTGGGCAGCGATGAGGAGCTTGAGGCCATGTCGGGGCTTGGCAGGGTAGGACAAGGCGAAGGCTAGCAACATAGCGGCGCCAGGAGGAGGGCGGCGTTGCGGCTGCTTCGGTACGTCTCCGACAAGCTGCCGGCGGCCGGACGGGCGCAGGGTCATGGGGGCGAGGCTCAGGCAGGCCACAAGCACGGTGGGGTCTAGCGCTGGTTGGGAGACGCAGGCATCGATCGCCATGGAAGGCTCGGGAGCGAGCTCGGGCTGGATCTGGGCATCTGGCAGTGGGGACATTGTCCGGGTTGGTCGCGGACATTGTCCGGTGGGGCTAGAGGACGAAATCTGGGCCTCTAATTGCAGATCTAAGGGCTGAAAATGGAGGGGGAGGAGTGGATTTCGGGATTGGAGGGATGTGGGTCTAGAAGGTGGGGGTTTGGAGAGGGGTGGCTGCAATTTTACATGGGGAAACCCTAGAGAGTGTGGGGGCTCTCTCCATGGGGTGGCTTATATATGGAATGGCACTAGGGGGGTTGGACCTCGTCCGTCCGATCGCGATCCGATGACCACGAACGGAGGGAGGCCTAGGTTGGGCTAGTGGGCTGTGGAGAGGTGGTTGGGCCAAGAAGAGAGGGAGGTTTGCGGCCCGGCACGAAGATTTGAAACACTCAAACATCCAATAAATACCAATGACGGTGCCGCTACGGATGACCGTTCGGGTATCAAACGGCCTCTGATTGCGACTAAACTTGGCAGGCGGTCTACCTACAATATAACAAGATCGCATGCCAACCCAATCCGAGGATATTTCATACACACTTTAAAAACAATAATTTATCGATGCCTCGGGCGCATGCATGTGTGGTTGGGCTCGAAATGGCCAACGTCACAAAAAGAGAGAACTGGTAGCTACAAATGGATGCAAGTTTTCGAAAATGAGAGACGATGCTATGCAGATGATGTGATGATGAATGCAACAACCAAACGAAACACAAGACGACAATGTAATAAAAGGGGAATCTTCTGGAGCGTCGGTCCCGGGCTGTTATAGCCACTCGGGCCCGAGTCCCATGTACTCTTTCACTTACCCCTTCATCCCTAGACTATATATACTCTTCTTCCACCTCGAGTTAGGGTTAGCTAATGTTTGCTCTCGAGCTTAGCTCCATTACTTTCTTCTCCTAGGGAGTTTGTCCTCCTTTGGGAGTAGATTCAAGTGATGCCAAGGCCCCTCTAGAGGGAAGATCCCTCGTGGATTCAAGGCTCCTCCTCCGGAGTGAGAGAACACTACCGCTACTTTTATATCATTTGTTGATTTGGGATCTTGTACCTCTTGTGATGATTATGGAACTAGTTGATGTGTGATTGAGTTTGCTCTTGATTGTTTCATCTTGTTCTTCTCCATGCACTTCATGTTTTCCCACTCCAATTCATGAAAGATTGACCACCACAGGTCTTGCCCAGTATCAGGTAGGAAGATCAAACGCAATTTAGAGACATGAATATTTTTCCTGTGGTTCCGATAGGTGGTGCTATCGTACGTCCATGTTTATGGAGACTTCAACCCACAAAGGGTAACGGTCGCGAGAGTCCATGGAGGGCTCTACCCATGGAGGATTCCACGAAGAAGCAGTCTTGTCTATACCGTGATGGCCTATGTCCACGGAGGACTAGCCTAACTCAGGTAGATCTTCACGAAGTAGGCGATCTCCTTGCCCTTACAAACTTCTTGGTTCACTCCACAACACGAAGTAGGAGGCTCCCAAGTGAAACATAACCAATCTAGGAGGCACCATCCTCCAAAAGGTAATAGGCTCGATAATGTCGATGAACTCCTTGCTCTTGCGCTTCAAGATGATAGATTGCTCAACACTCAATCACTCTCTCACAGATTTTCTTGTATTGTAGTATTGAAAGACTTTTGAGCATTGATAAATTCTTTAAAAATATTCTAAAGATCAGAGGTGTTCCTATTATTATTATTATAAGAATTACCATAGTGATTACCATAATTATTAGAGTAATTTCCAGGAAAAGGCATAGGATTAAAATTACCTATAGAAGCATTGTTATTTATATTATTTCGCGAGATGAAATTCACATCTATGTAATCACTATTTTTCTCAATCAAAGTATACAAAGGCACATCATTAATATCAATAGTAGCATTTTTACTAGCAACCAACTCCATAAGAGCATCAACTTTTTCACTCAAAGTACTAATTTGTTCCACCGAATTAACCTTCTTACTAGTAGGTGCTCTTTCAGTATGCCATTGTGAATAATTTGCCATAATATTATCTAGAAATTTGGTAGCTTCCCCCAAATTTGTTTCCATAAAAGTACCACAACGGCGGAATCTAAGATATTTCTAGAGAGAAAATTCAATCCCGCATAAAAAAATTGTATGGTCATGAGTAGGAGAACTTCTTAGCATCAATTTCATTCTTTCCCAAGTTGTGCAACATGTTCATGCTCAAGTTGCTTAAAATTCATGATTTGAGTTCTAAGGGAAATAATTTTGGCAGGCGAAAAATACTTAGTAACAAAAGCGTCCTTACACTTATCCCAATAATCGATACTATTGCGAGGCAAAGAAGAAAACCAAATATTTGCACGGTCCCGCAAGGAGAAAGGAAACAATTTCAACTTAACAATATCATTGTCCACATCTTTTTTCTTTTGCATATCGCATAATTCCATGAAGGTGTTTAGATGGGACGCGACATCCTCATTAAGAGTACCGGAAAATTGATCTTTCATGACAAGATTCAACTAAGTGGCATTAATATCACAAGACTCTGCACTTGTGGCGGGAGGAGCAATAGGAGTGCTAATAAAATCATTATTATTGGTATTGGAAAAATCACACGACTTGGTGTTCTCTTGAGTCATTGTGACTATGCAACCAAGATTACAAGCAAATAGGAGATCTGACGAGAAAAAGGCAAACGAAAAAGAGGGGGCGGATAAAATGGCAAATTTGTGAAGTGGGGTAGAGGAAAACAAGAGGCAAATGGCAAATAATGTAATTGCAAGGAGATGAGATATTTGATTAGGAACCTGGTAGTTGAGTTTGCTTCCTCCCCAGCAACGGAGCTAGAAATTCCTTTGAGGTGGCTTGAGACTGCGTCGGTATTTCCCCAAAGAGGAAGGGATGATGCAGCACAGTGACGGTACGTATTTCCCTCAGTTATGAAACCTAGGTATCAATCCATAGAGGAAGATCACGCACCCATGTAAACAGCACCTGCACATAAATAACAAATACTTTCAACCCGACGCGAAAGAGAGGTTGTCAAGCTCTCTCCAGTAATAAGATAGATTAGGTAATGATAGTTTTGGCAAATAGATCTCGCAAGAACACAAATAAAATAAAGAAATAAAAAGTGCAGCAAGGTTTTTTTGGTTTTTTTGGATTAATAGATCTGAAAACAAAATATGCAAATAGTAGATCGGAAAGCAATATGTTGGAAAAGTAGACCTGGGGTCGTAGGTCTCACTAGTGGCTTCTCTCATGAGTATAGCGCACGGTGGGTGAACAAATTACTATTCGGTAATTCATAGAAGATCAAATAATCATGATGATATCCAGGTAATGATCATTATATAGGCATCACGTCCAAGATAAGTAGACCGAAACGATTCTGCATTACTTCTATTACTCCACACATCGACCGCTATCCAGCATGCATCTAGTGTATTAAGTTCGTGGGAAAATAGAGTAATGCAATAAGAACGGTGACATGATGTAGACAAGATCTATTCATGTGGGAATAGACCCCATCTTGTTATCCTTAATGGAAATGATACATGCGGGTCCACTGCCCCTTCTGTCACTAGGAAAGAACACTACAAGATCAAACCCATCACAAAGCACCTCTTCCCATGGCAAGAAAAATTGACCTAGTTGGCCTAACTAAACCAAAGATTCGAAGAAGAAATATGAGGCTATAAGTAATCATGAAAATAAGAGATCAAAGAAGACTCAAATCATATTCACGGATAGAAACTGATCATGAGCTCAAAATACATAAGATCCCAACAAACACACTGCAAAAGTCATTACATCAAATAGATCTCCAATAGACCATTGTATTGATAATCAGAGAGAGAGAGAGGAAGCCATCTAGCTATTGCCTACGGACTCGTAGGTCTATGGTGGACTACTCACGCATCATCGGAGAGGCACCTATGAAGAAGATGAACCCCTCCGTGATGGTGTTAGATTGGATCTCGAGGTTCTGGAACTTGCGGGGGCTGGAATTGTGTTTCGTTGACTCCCCTATGCTTTTCTAATTTTTGGGAATTTATAAGCTCGATAGTCGGTTGGGTGGATTCCCGAGGTGCCCACCCTCTACTAGGCCACACAAGGGGCCTCTGGCATGCCCTCGTGTAGGGTGGCCACCCTGGGCCCCCTCTTCTGGTGATCTTTTGCCCATATTGGCTCTTCTGGTCCATAAAAATTCTCCAACAATCCCCACAGCGTTTGGGCTCCATTTGGTACTGATTTTCTACGAAGTAAAAAAACAAGCAAAAACAACAACTGGCACTTTGGCACTATGTCAATAGGTTAGTCCCAAAAAATGATATAAAGTTGCTATAAAATGATTGTAAAACATCCAAGATTGATAATATAATAGCATGGAACAAGCAAAAATTATATATACGTTGGAGACGTATCATCGACATGGTTGGACGTTTACGCACAGGGTCGAGTGGTCTTACCCATCTGCTGGTCTTTGTGGATAAGTTCACATAGTGGGTCAAGGCGAAGTCCATAAAAAGCTTGGATTCAGCTACCACTGTTAGCTTCTTTTGGCAGATAATATTCAGATTCGGAGTCCCTCATGACATTATCACAGATAACGGGAAGAACTTTTATTCAGATGAATTATGTGAGTTTTTCTACTTTCAAGGCACTCGAGTCAATTATGCTTCTGTAGCTCACCCGCAGTCGAATGGATAGGCAGAACGAGCAAACGGGATGATTCTTCAAGGATTGAAACCCCGACTGATGAGAGACTTGGAGGTTGCTGCTGGTTCGTGGGTCGAAGAATTACCATCTTTCTTGTGGGGCATTCGGACGACCCCGAATCGTTCCACCAAGCGCACTCCTTTCTTCATGGTATATGGATCTAAAGTTGTTTTATCAAGTGAAATTCGCCACAACGCTCCCCGAGTGGAGCTCTATAACAAAGACGAAGCCGAAGTAGCACATCAAAATGGTCATGACCTTTTGGAAGAAGAAAGAGAGTAAGCCCTGATCAAGTCGATGCTTTATCAGCAAGACTTGAGGTGTCTTTATGACAGACAAGTCAGAAGACGTGCTTTCCAGGAAGGCGACCTCGTTCTCCGATTGGATCAGCAGAAGCTGCACAAGCTAGCACCTCCGTGGCAAGGGCCCTTTGTGATCTCCAAAGTTCTTAACAACGGAGCTTATCGGTTGTAGAACATTGTCGATGATAAGGAAGAGCCCCGAGCGTGGAACGCGGATCTGCTCCGCAAGTTCTACACCTAGTGCTAAGACACTCTACCATTCTTGTAATACACCTCTAAGTGAATTCGATGAATAAAGTCTTTACTTTTTTAGTTCTTTGTCGAAACATGTTGTTCTTTTCCGTTCGTTTTCACCACCCCCAGTGGGTGTGTGGATTCGCTTAATTGCGATTCTGTATCGCCTAAGTTAAAACAACTCTGAGTGAAAACTTCATCCACACGTGTGGGCTTAGCTGCAATCCTGCATTGCCTAAGTTAAAAATACTGAGTGAGGACATCATCCACGCTCAGGAGCTTAGCTGCAATCCCGCATTACCTAAGTTAAAAAGTACTCTGAGTGAGGACTTCATCCACACTCGGGGGCTTAGCTAAATCCTATATCGCCTAAGTTAAAAATACCCCGAGTGAGGACTTCATCCACACTCGGGGGGCTTAGCTGCGATCCTATATAGCCTAAGATAAAAATACTCCGAGTGAGGACTTCATCCATGCTTAGGGGCTTAGCTGCAATCCTGCATTGCCTAAGTTACTCCGAGTGAGGACTTCATCCACACTCGGGGGCATAGCTGCGATCTTGTATCGCCTAAGTTAAAAATACTCCGAGTGAGGACTTCATCCACACTCGGGGGCTTAGTTGCGGTCCTGCATTTCCTAAGTTAAAAAAATACTCTGAGTGAGGACTTCATCCACACTCGGCACTCGCGGGCTTAGCTGCGATCCTGTATCGCCTAAGTTAGAAATACTTTGAGTGAGGACTTCGTCCACACTCGAGGGCTTAGCTGCAATCCCGCATTGCCTAAGTTAAAAAATACTCTGAGTGAGGACTTCATCCACACTCGGGGGCTTAGCTGTGATCCTATATAGCCTAAGTTAAAAATACTCCGAGTGAGGACATCATCCACACTCGGGGGCTTAGTTGCAATCCCGCATTTTCTAAGTTAGAAAATACTCCGAGTGAGAACATCATCCACACTTGGGGATTTAGCCGCGATCCTGCATCTCCTAGGTTAAAACCACTCCGAGTGAGGACTTCATCCACACTCGGGTGCGTAGCTGCAATCACGCATTGCCTAAGTTAAAAACAATACTCAGAGTGAGGAATTCATCCACACTCGGGGGCTTAGCTGCAATCCCACATTGCCTAAGTTAAAAAATACTCCGAGTGCGGACTTCTTCCACACTCGGGGGCTTAGCTTCCATCCTGTATCGCCTAAGTTAAAACTACTCTGAGTGAGGACTTCATCCACACTCGGGGGCTTAGGTGCGATCCTGTATTGCCGAAGTTAAAAATACTCCGAGTGAGGACTTCATCCACACTCGGGGGCTTAGCTGCAATCTCCATTGCCTAAGTTAGAAAATACTCCGAGTGAGAACATCATCCACACTTGGGGACTTAGCCGCGATCCTGCATCACCTAAGTTAAAACTACTTCGAGTGAGCACTTCATCCACACTCGAGGGCGTACCTGCAATCCCGCATTGCCTAAGTTAAAAAATACTCAGAGTGAGGACTTCATCCACACTCAAGGGCTAAGCTGAAATCCCACATTGCCTAAGTTAAAAAATACTCCGAGTGGGGACTTGATCCACACTCAGGGGCTTAGCTGCAATTTCGCATTGCCTAAGTTGGCAAATACTCTGAGTGAGGACATCATCCACACTTGAGGACTTAGTCACGATCCCGCATCGCCTAAGTTAAAACTACTCCGAGTAAGGACTTCATCCACACTCGGAGGCTTAGCCGCAATCCCGCATTGCCTAAGTTAATAATACTCCGAGTGAGGACTTCATCCACACTCGGGGGCTTAGCTGCGATCCTGTATCGCCTAAGTTAAAAGTACTCCGAGTGAGGACTTCATCCACACTCGGGGGCTTAGCTGCAATCTCGCATTGCCTACGTTAAAAAATACTCCAAGTGAGGACTTCATCCACACTCGGGGGGTTAGTCGCAATCTTGCGTTGCTTAAGTTAAAACTACTCCGAGTGAGGACTTCATCCACACTGAGGGACTTAGCTGCAATCTTGCGTTGCCTAAGTTAAAAATACTATGAGTGAGGACTTGATCTACACTCGGGGGCTTAGCTGCAATCCCGCATTGCCTAAGTTAGAAAATACTCTGAGTGAGAACATCATCCACACTTGGGGACTTAGCCGCGATCCTACATCGCCTAAGTAAAAACTACTCCGAGTGAGCACTTCATCCACACTCAGGGGCATAGCTGCAATCCCGCATTGCCTAAGTTAAAAAAATACTCTGAGTGAGGACTTCATCCACCCTCGGGGGCTTAGCTTCAATCCCACATTGCCTAAGTTAAAAAAAATACTCCGAGTGAGGACTTGATCCACACTCAGGGGCTTAGCTGCAATTCCGCATTGGCTAAGTTAGAAAATACTCCGAGTGAGGACATCATCCACACTCGGGGACTTAGCCGTGATGCCGCATCACCTAAGTTAAAACTACTCCGAGTGAGGACTTCATCCGCACTCGAAGGCTTAGCCACAATCCCGCATTGCCTAACTTAGTAATACACTGAGTGAGGACTTCATCCACACTCGGGGGCTTAGGTGCAATCCTGTATCGCCTAAGTTAAAAATACTCCGAGCGAGGACTTCATCCACACTCAGGGGCTTAGCTACAATCCCGCATTGCCTCAGTTAAAAAATACTCCGAGTGAGGACTTCATCCACACTCGAGGGCTTAGTTGTGATCATGTATCGCCTAAGTTAAAAATACTCCAAGTGAGGACTTCATCCACACTCGGGGGCCTAGCTGTGATCCTGTATCGCCTAAGTTAAAAATACTCCGATCGAGGACTTCATCCACACTCGGGGGCTAAGCTGCAATCCCGCATTGCCTAAGTTAGAAAATACTCCGAGTGAGTACATTATCCACACTCGGGGACTTAGCCGCGATCTCGCATCGCCTAAGTTAAAACTACTTCGACTGAGGACTTCATCCACACTCGGGGCTTAGCTGCAATCCCGCACTGCCTAAGTTAAAAAAAATACTTCGAGTGAGGACCTCATCCACACTCGGGGGGCTTAGATGCAATCCCGCATTGCCTAAGTTAGAAAATACTCCAAGTGAGGACTTCATCCCCACTCGGGGGCTTAACTGCTATCCCACATTGCCTAAGTTAAGAAATACTCTGAGTGAGGACTTCATCCACACTCGGGGGCTTAGCTATGATCCTATATAGCCTAAGTTAAAAATACTCCGAGTGAGGACATCATCCACAACTTAGCCGTGATCCCGCATCACATAAGTTAAAACTACTCCGAGTGAGGACTTCATCCACACTCGGGGGCTTAGTCGCAATCCTGCATTGCCAAAGTTAAAACTACTCCGAGTGAGGACTTCATCCACACTCAGGGACTTAGCTACAATATTGCGTTGCCTAAGTTAAAAACTACTCCGAGTGAGGACTTCATCCACACTCGGGGACTTAGTTGCGATCCTGTATCGCCTAAGTCAAAGTTTACGCAGAATAGGAACTTCATCCGCATTCGGTAAAAATTGAAGCAAGCATTCAGAACGGTTAACTAAAGACATTCGAATGTCGTAAAGTTCAAAGCAAAAGTGCAAATAACCCGAACGGCAAAGTTGCGGTGATTTTATCAGTACAAGAACCACTCAGCATACCGAGGGAAATATAATTGATTTTTTTGTCTAGAGATCAGTCGGACGATGGCGAAGACACTGGGTCGGTGAAGGTGTCCAAGTCGATGACGTCTGCGATCCGAGTAGCCGTGGGCATGAAACTCTCCATGAAGTCATCGATCTTGGCATTCTTTCTGATGACAACCTTCAGTGACTTCAGGTTTTTCTCGTCCACACCTCTGCAGTGCACACAGACGAGGGAAAGGGCGATATCTACTTCGGCCCAAGCTGCAAATTTCTTCCATGATTGGACTCAGCACGGCAGATCCCTCAGTTGGTTCATGAGGACTTCCAAGTCACTCGGAACCTCTTCCTTCAGGGCAGTCTCTTTGTCAATCTCTTGGGTCGCTTCACGCATTCGCTTGAGGAAGATGGCCACCTCCTGGGCGTGCTCATCAAACCGGAGCAATGCAAGCGTTGCGCTGTCATGGAGAATCCTAGCACTAGGGTCTAGCTCCTTCTCAATCTTGGAGGTATCTTCCTCCAAGTCCAAGCACATGTGTGACGAGCATTTGAGAAAGGGAATCAGAGACAGAAGATTGGTAAGTTGGAAACAGTTTGGAGTTCAATCGAGCCGAGTGTGTACCTTTAAGCCTCTTGTTCATTTCTCCGCAGTAGTCCTCGACGAGCTTCTCCAGTTCAGCCTTCTTGGTCGTGCCTTCCTTCACCTTCGTTTCGGCCTCAACGGCTTGTTGAGTGCTCCTCTTGGCGACATCCTCCAACGCCTTCTTCTCTTCCTCCCACTTCTTGAATGCCTTCAGCTTTCCTCTGCCTCCTTCGCCTTCCGGTTGGCGTCTTTCTAAGCAAATGCCAGGTCTTGGTCATTCTTTTCCAGGGCCTCCATCATGGTCTCTATAGAAATGGAAGCCCGCAGCTGCTTAGCAAGCTAACATTTTCACTATGTACATCTGGCGAAGTGCTCTTAGTAGGACAGGGAAAAAGATCAAACTCAAAGTAATCGGTCGAGATCTGATTATCGTCGAGTGTCGGCTTCTCCTGCTCTAGGCGCACACACTTGGTCTTCTCGGCTTCTAAGTTGCGGTGCAGCTCCTGCACCTCCTCCTCAAGCGTTTTATAGTGAGATCCAACCTCGCACACACCTTGCATACAAGAACAGCAAAGAATATCAGAGTTCAAAATTGGATACAATGAAGAGGTTCAACAACATTCGGATTTTGAGATTGCTGTCAACTGCTTCAGTCGATGCCAGCCTCGGAGACTACACCACTAGGTGCGGTCAGTTCGCCCCACTAGAGAACTACCGGTTCTACACCTCGACGATCAACGTCAAGAGGCTCTGGTCCATGGACCATCACCACATCCTCTTCGACAAGTATCTCATCATTCGAACCTTACTGCTTCAACATTTGGATTTTGAGATTGTCGTCGATGCTTCAGTTGATGCCAGCCTCGAGGACTACACCAAGTGGGTGCCCTCAGCACACTCTCACTAGAGAACTACCAGTTCTACACCCCGACGATCAACATCGAGAGGCCCTGGTCCATGGACCATCACCGCATCCTCTTCGACAAGTATCTCAACATTCGGATTCTACTACTTCAACATTCACACTTTGAGATTGTCGCCAAATGCTTCAGTCGATGCCAGCCTCGAGGACTACACCCAGTGGGTGCACTCAGCACGCCCCCACTGGAGAACTACTGGTTCTACACCCTGACGGACAATGTAGAGAGGCTCTGGTCCATGGACCATCACCGCATCCTCTTCTACAAGCATCTCATCATTTAGATTCTACTACTTCAACATTCAGTCTTTGAGAAGGCCACCGGCTGCTTCCGTCAACGCCTGCCTCGGGGACTACACCCAGTAGGTGCGCTCGGCGCGCCCCCACTGGAGAACTACCGGTTCTACACCCCGACGGTCAACGTCGAGAGGCTCTCGTCCATGGACCTTCACCGCATCCTCTTCAACAAGTATCTCATCATTCAAACCTTACTACTTAAACATACAGATTTTGAGATTGTCGCCAACTGCTTCAGTCCATGCAAGCGTCGAGGACTACACCCAGTGGGTGCGATCAGTGCGCCCCCACCGAAGAACTACCGGTTCTACAACCCGATGGTCAACGACAAGATGCTCTGATCCATGGACCATCACCTCATCCTCTTCAACAAGTATCTCATCATTCGGATCTTACTACATTAACCACCCAGTGGGTGTACATAAACCCACTCGGGACTTTTGACGTAAACCTACTTGGAAGTCTACATAAGCACACTCGGGATTCTATAGGATTCTAAAAGCATCTTCAACGCAAATATTATGTCTAAAGAAGGTACTTACAAGAGTACTTACTTGGACAGTCTTCCCCAAAGCCTGGCCAGCATCACGGGCCTCCTTCATCTTGTCGTTCATCAACTTCAGCTGGACAAGCGCCTCCTTGCTCGCTCCCACCTGGTTCTTCGGGACACGTTGCAGACCGATGACGTTGGTCACAGGGGGAGTTGGAGGAGGAGTTCCGAGTGCTGATCTTGCCCTTGATGAATCTCCTTGGGCTCGGGGCGGCTCCTGGACAGGAGAGGTACCTTGCATCACGACGTCCGCGTCACCAGCGGGGTTTGGCAGGTCAGCTTGTTCGTCCACGTCAATCTGCATCACCTCATGCGGCTCTACAAACAGGCAACAAACATTCGGAAATGAGCCCAGAGGAGAGACTGAGGACCTCAAGTTCACAAATAGACAATGTCGAGTGATACCTTTGAAGTGGTTACGTCAGTCTCAGCCTTGTCCTTCCCCAGCGAGGCAGATGAAGTGCCAGCCCTGCAATCAAAGTCACTCGGATTGTTTACCTTAATCGGTCAAGCATTTGAAACATCAATCGGCATGAAGATACTTATGTGGAATCCACCAACACGTTCATCTTGGTCTTGGGAAGTGTCGCCTTCCGAGGTTTGCTAGTGGAGACCCTCGCCTGCTTCGCGGCCTTCTCCGTAGATGCGACAGGTTCGCTTCACCCGCGCTTCGAAGTCCGAGTGGGAGGGATGTTCACGGAGGTATTGGCGGCGCTCGGGCCACCCATGCGGCTTCCCCGGACTCCAGGGTCCTGACGGGCCTTCGAACGGGTCTCGGGAAGCACCTCCTCTGAAGGAGAAGACTCCGCCTCGTCACCCAGTTCAGACTCCTTCTCGTCCTCATCGTCATCGCTTTCATCTTCATACTCTTCTTCGTCTGAGTCACCATGCGCTCGTTGTTGCTGGCCACGTCTGCAGTCGCGTTGGCACCAGTGGGTATCAAGCTCACCATGTCCGTATAACCCTGCTGAAACGGTAGTTACAACAATTAGAATTCATCAAAGGAAAATTATATCACTCGGAATTAATGGTGACATTCAGAGTTTACCTCACTCGATGGATGGTCAGCCAAATACGGAGGCACGCGCCTTGACCCTCTCGGGTTGTCCCGAGCTTGAGTTATGGCCTTCAGCTTGTTCTCCATGGCCTTGGTGCTGAGCTCCTTCGGGTGCGTGCGAGTGACATCACTCGGACCCGAGTATTGCCACATGGGGTGAACCCTGGCCTGAAGCAGCTGGATCCTTCTCTGGAGCAAGACTTCCAGCAAGTCCAACCCATTGACACCCTGGTTCACCAGGGCCACCAGTGCGATCACGAGAGAATCTACCTCGACTTTCTCCTCCTTGGATATGGTCAATTTTGGAAGTTGTCGAATACGTTCTATGGAATATGGAGGGAGACCCAACTGACCTTCACCGACTTAGACATCCTCATAGTAAAACCATGTGGATTGCCAACCCTTGACCGTATCAGGAAAGTTCAACGCAAGAAAACTACCTTTGCCCCTCAACTAGATTCCCAAACCCTCGCATAACTGAATTATTCTTTTTCTCTTCCGAGAGAGCGCGTTTCTTCATCGTCACCACTCGGCAAGTGAACAAGTGTTTGAAAAAGCCCCAATGTGGGTGACAACCAAGGAAGTTCTCACATAGGGAAACCAAGGCAGCTAAGTACGTGACGGAATTGGGAAGTAGATGGTGCAATTGAGCCCGAAAGAAGTTCAAGAAAACCCAGAAGAAGGGATGGGGCGGGAGCGAAAACCCTCGGTCAATATGAGAGTACTCGTTCACCTCCGTGCGGCGCAGGCTCGACCTCCCCCTTGTTCGGTAGCCTCTAGCTCCCTGAAGCGAGTAGGCCTTGTCTCTCGTAGTCCTTCAGTCGGCTGGCATAGACTCGAGAGGCCAGCCAGTCACCCTGGACGAAGCCAGTCGGGGTGCCCGTGCTCGAGGAGGAGTCACGTGAAGTCCTCTTCGTCCTCTCGGCCTTCACGGTGGTGTTCCTCGACATCTCCAGCGAGGGCTGGTGGTGAATCAGTGGTCCGATGGCTCTCGTGGAGCTTTCGGTGGAGCAAAAGTGGAAATCGAGAGGAGGAGGAGCGAGTGTTTCTTCCTTACCTTCCCCGGTCCCCATTTTATACCTTAGCTCAGCTAAATTCTCTTCATTGGATTTGGAAAGGTCACGCAATCAATGGACAAGCCCAGATCTAATAAATCTTTGGGGCAACATAGTGGGGACGCGTGGCGAAATTGGTGGCACAGAAATCGAGGCACCATGGCCACCTCTCCCACGTCCCTGACACAACCGTCATGATCGTGCGTGTGCTTCCCTGTGATTTTGAAATCACCAGAGATTTCGTCACGGCGCATTTTGAGTGGACTCCGCGTTCACCCGTGCGTTCCAACGCACTGTGATTCACCGAGTGAGTGATGACTGGGGAAATTTCCACCGAGTGGATAAAGTCTCATCGGATACTCGGAAAGATCTCCAAACATTTCCGGAACTTCAGAATGAAGAACTTACAAAGTTTTAATGACGACATCTCCAAGCTTAAAGATCATCTCCTTCGAGAGCTGATCTGCATTGAGACAAAAGGCTAGGACAGTCGAGGCCGTACAGGCCACTCGGTAAGTATTAAACCTTGAATTGATTGCGGCTCGAACATCGAGTGGGAAAACGACCCGATCTATTTTGAAAACGTCCCAGAGATGGCTCTGGCATTGCAACATGCAGGCCACTCATTCCCCTGAGACTCAGACGATTCGGGGGCTACTGACGAGGTCACCTACCCTAGGTAGGGTCGGATACCTCTATTCCAGGACACCTCTAGGGTCCTACAAGTTCATGACAGTCCTTGGTCCACCTCGACACTCGGATGAACACGCAAGCTGCACTCGGCTCCTTGGAAGTCACTCGGATGTTACCAACCACTCGGCCCCTCCCCTTGCACCCGGATAGATGGGAGCATGACCGTCATGGGAGCAGCAACTTTGGAGGGACTTAAGACGCCTTAAGTGTTGTAAAGACCAGGTTACCTATAATGGCCGTAGTTAATTTAGCAGTTTCTAGTAACCCCCACAGTTATTGGCATTAATGACCCTAGTGATGGCACTCGGCTGGTGGAGGCGCACTCTGTATAAACCGTCCCCCGGCGCAAGAGCAAGGGTTATGAACTCTCTGTAATCAGATACCATACAAGGAAAGCACACAGCCCCAGAGCTCGACACGTAGGACTGTTACCACTTCCGAGTGGGGTCCAAACTCATAAATTCCGAGTGTGACACTTATTCCGTAGCTAGGCTTCGCCCTACTCATTCGTACCCCCCATACTATTGTCAGGATTACTCCCATGACAGCAGCTAAGAAACTACTCGATGGTTACAAGTTTAGGGTAAGTTTGGACCTAAGTTGTCAACTATTTGGTTGTACAGAATTTAAAATCCTAAACTCACACACCTATCATGGCAAACTACTATGCAAGAAAATATTGGGTCATATGATCAAGTGGAACTAGCTTTGGTTGTTGTTGTCTCCGTTGCACTCCTCACAATCACCAGAGTGCACTCCTCGTAATCTAATGTTAACAAACAATGATACATAGCAATCATAAGAAAACAATTCATGCAAAGCGAAAACTAGCATGAATGCAAATACACATCACAGAACACATGTTGTTGGTTGTTGCTTGGGTTTAGGGTCAGTTATGTTTTCAGTTGGTTATCAATATTTGATTGGCACATCCTAAGGGTTTGTATTTGGTCACAATAACTTCATTGGGAAATTTGACACTTAGTAGATTTGTTCATTTCAAATTATTCAAATTTATTTTAGTTTGAACCATATTAGGCTATAAGCCTAAATGATTTCATTCAAATAATTATTTGAATTTGGGTAAACCTTGTTTGAATTAATGGTTTTGACTAAATTTCATTTGAAGTTTGTATTAAGAACTAAATTTCAAAATGATTCAAATGGAACTTATTTGAAAAAAATAGGTACAAGTATTTTGAATTCAATTTTAAAAGTAGACTTAGATTTGTATATTATTGGAAATAATTCAAACATGTTATGACTATATGATTTGGATTTAATAAATTTATAATTTGAATTTAATTCAAATAATTTGGGCCTATCTTAACATGTCACAGTCTAGCCTAACATTATTTTGAATTGTTTAGAATTCATTTATTATTTTTATTGCATTAAGAATTCAAAAATTCCTTGTAATTAGTGCCTAAATGTTTTGTTCAAAAACTAATTGTAATTAATTTGTAAATTTAAACTAGTTCTACAAGTTAGATCTACAAGTAACTAGTTCCAATTTCCAAAAAGAATCAACTCATTTGGATGTGTAGTTTAAAAGTTGTGACCTAATTTATATTTTATAGGGTCTGTTTGAAATTCAAATTTGAAAAGTTCCAGATTACTTTCTCTAGAATTATTCTGCATCTACATTTCATAAGGTTTTGTTTGCAAAGAGAATCACTCGTTTTGGACCTCTAGATAATTATTTATGAAGGTTCTAAGTTCTAGGGACTTTTTCTGCAAAATTGCATTTCTATTTACTCTATTTTTACGCGTCGAACAGGGGGTGACGTGTGGTGCATTGCTACTAGTTGGAGGTGACCGGGGCTAGCTTAAAACGACGAACGCTGAAACTTAGGCGATAACGGTCCGGGTTTTAAGTGATCTAATCCTCGACGTCTATCTCAGGTCTAACGGTCGAGGGGGTTTGGTGCTCATCGGGCAACGTGGGTCGGCGAAATGTAGGGGACGACGATTACATCAGCTCGGCTTCGGCACAGACGGGCCCTCTGGTGGTAGCCGGAGCTCGGGGAAAGCGCGACGAGGTCCCACCTGTAGTACGATCCCTTTGTTGCTACGGTGGAGCTCGAGGGCGATGGAGATGGGGTGGGTGGCTCACTAGAGATGTGCACGGTGTAGGGCGTCTTGGGTTTGATTTGGGGAGATTGACTCGGAGTGTTCCTGGGCAAAATCAGGGGTGTGGGGGAGAGATAGAGACAGTGCGGTTCAGGCGGTGACCAAATGAGTAGCGCGAAGTCACGAGAGCAACCGGAATGGTTCGCCGAAGCTCACACACGCGGCGACGATCCAAGCTCGCGCACGGGATACCTGGCGGCGGAGAGCTTCAAGAGAGACGGCGAATGGATCAAGGGGATCTAGTGGGGTTATAGGAGGGGTTAGGGGGGTCTCAGGGTGGCTAGAGCAACGTGTGCGAGTGGGGGGCGTGCGACTGCGGTTGCGGAATAGTGCGAGGTCGTGGGCAGGAGGGAGGTGGGGTGACACGCGGGCCTAGGGCATCAAGGAGAGGGGAAGATAGAGAGCGGGCGCGTGCGTGCGGTCCTGCTGGCTGGCTGGCTAGCCAATCGGGCTGCCGTTTTTATTATTTTCCTATTCTAATTTGTTTTCCATTCTCTTTTTGTGCCCTATGTTTTATGTTTTAAATTCAAATTTTAATTTTCCTCCACAATGGAAATGTTTCCTAAATTACTCTCGGATTATTACTATATGGTGAAAAATTTCAAAATATTCTTGCTCACCAAAATAATTCCCTCCTATTAGGCCTATTTGAATTTTGTTTGAATTGAATTTGATTTTCTATTTTATTTTTAATTACCAAGATTTTTCTTATATTTTATATGCCATGTGTAAACTACTTTCAAACTGGGTTCACTCAATATAATAGGTCATATGAATAAACTTTGGAAATTCCTTTCCTGTCCTAATGCAATTTTGGAAAGATGGTTTTAGCGTGAGGCCTTCATAGCCCCCATTTGAATTCATATTGTGGTTTGTACTCATATGTTGGTCCGAAATTCAAATATGCAATGGAAACATGGATGCATATGCTTCTATATTCAAAACCAAAAATTCTAGGAGAAATTTGGGTTGTGAAAGACTAACCCCCTTAAGATGAATCTCATCCCCGAGATTCAACGTGGCTAGCAAATAGGTGCGACTGGTTCTTCCTGAGTTCATCCTCGTGTTCCCAGGTAGCTTCTTGTTTTGTTAGGTGATCCCACAATACCTTGCAAAATCTGATTGACTTGGTCTTGGTGTTTCATTCGGCGGTTTCCAAGATCCTAATGGGCTTCTCTTCGTAGGTAAGGTCATCTCCTATCCGGACCTCTGTCACGGGTATCGTGTCCTTCAGTTGGGTCTCCATCATGTCCGGGTGACACATCCTTAGCTATGATACGTGGAATACGCCTTGCATGGTTGACAGTTCAACTGACAATTCTAGTCACTAGGCGACCTCACTGCTGCGGGCGAGTACCTTATATGGCCCAGTGAACATGGGTGCCAACTTTCCCTTAACGTCGAAACATCCCACACCAAGAAGTGGTGATACTTGGAGGTACACCCTATCTCCAACCTCATAGCTCACTTCCTTTCTTTTGGCGTCAGCGTAATTCTTCTGCCTTAGTTGAGCTATCTTAAGGTGGTCCTTAATCAACCTCACTTTCTCCTCAATTTTCTAAATAATGTCGGGTCCAAACAAACTTTTCTCTCCCACTCCATTCTAGAGTAGTGGGGCTCTGCACTTCAGCTAGCTCATCCATTTCCATCTTATATGGCCTCTTGGCTATCGATTCGGTTCCTGGGACCAAACCTATCAGAAATTCCACATCTCGGTCGGGCGGCATGCCCGTAAATTCCTTAGAAAAACATCCAAGAATTCCCTAACTACCCTAATGTTCTCGATGCTAACCCCCTTAAGAGAGTTGAGCTTAGCTCCTCTTACTTTTCGGTCGAAGGTAAACTTGATACTCATTCTGTCAGGGATGGAAAGTATAATGGTTTTGCTGGTACATTTTATAACTCCCTGTTGTGTGATCATCTAGTTCAATTCCAAAATGACGGCGCTGCCTTTGCCATCCAGCACTATTATATCTATGGGAAAAGTGTTATTCTCGATCCTTAGTGGGGTTTGGGCACATCTTAGGCCTGCGATCATCTCTGCTCCAGTGAACTGACCTTAAAGGGTCTGCTAAGGTTGTGTTATTTCACAAAGGCCCTTGATACGAGTGAGTGGGATGCACCAGAATCGAACAAGTGTTGGATGAGTATCGAGTTTAAACTTACCCATGACAGCATCTGGTTCGTCAGTGATCTCCTTGGTGCTCATGTGGTTGACCTCAGCCTTCTGGAATAGGATTTGTTTTGCTAGTGAATCTTCCTTCTTCGTCTTGCAGTCATTTGCGTAATGGACCATTTGTTTGTAGCGGTAACACTACACCTGGCTCAAATCCTTCTCTGGTGCGTTGTGGCGATTGTGGGTTCCTGATCCCCCATGGCCTTGGTTTTCCTTGCCACGGTAACATTCCTTGTTAAAATGGTTTGCCTTGGTTGCAAAGTTGTGGCTTGGTCCTCCGGTGTGGATGTGTGGTCTTGTGTTATCGTGGTTCCCAAATGCTCCAAAATTTTGACTCCCATGGTTGGGGTTTCCTTCATAACGTGGTTTCTGAGGTGGCGGGGGTAACTCTTGGGTTGTGCAAACTTCCTATTGCGGTTCTCGATCAGCTCCTTCTTGTCCTTGATGACGATCGCCATGTCCACCAAGGCTTGATAGGTGGGTTCATGGGCAGTGGTCAGTTGCAAGGCAATCTTGTCATTGAGTCCCTCCAAAAATCTCTCCTGACGTCTAGCGTCTGTCTTAACATCATCAGGTGCATAACGTGTGAGGTAATTGAAGTCCTCGATGTAGCTTGAGATGATGTGGTTTCCTTGGCATAGGCTCCTGAAGTCCTTCAAGGATCAAGGCTCCCACACACACATGAGCAGCGCGAAACGCGTCTTGGTACGAAATCCAAGTCATTTCTCCGGTTAGGTGGGTGACGTCATAATTGTCCCACCAAAAAGATGCTAGTCCATCAAGCAGGTGAGCAGAAAACCTGTCGCTCTCAGCATCTATGCATACAACAGTCACCAAGCACTCATTGATTGTCCTGAGCTACTCATCAGCCATAATGGGTTCAAGCGAGGTGGTGAAGTATGCCAGTCGTAGCCTCAGGAAACGGTTGAGTGGGTCTTCATGGGGTGGCAGTGGTGGTGGTGGAGGCGGGTTGTTATTGTTGGGAAGGTTCTAGGTCATAAGTTGGGTCAACTAGGCCTGCGCTGCCAAGAACTATTCGCCCCCTGTCGGCATGTTCCCATTGCCTTCTCCCTCCTCGATAACCCACAATTATAGGGAATCGCAAAAGTTTTCGAGGGTAGTGTATTCAACCCAAATATATATATTTGACAAAAGGGGAGCCAAAGAATATTTGAGAGTATTAGCAGTTGAGTTGTCAATTCAACCACACCTAGAGATTAAATATCTACAGCAAAGTGATCAGTAGCACAGTAATATGATAGTTTGATAGTGGTGGTAACCGTAACAGTAGCAGTAATAGTTTTTTAGCAAGTGCAACAATAACACACTAGTAGTAACTTAGCAAGAACAATATGTGGAAAATTCATTGGATGATATTCATCATGTAACAGTCATAACCTAGGGCGACATAGAACTAGCTCCATTTCATCAATGTAATGTAGGCATGTATTCCGTAAATAGTCATACGTGCTTATGGAAAAGAACTTGCCTGACATCTTTTGTCCTACCCTCCTGTGGCAGTGGGGTCCATAAGAAAACTAAGGGATATTAAGGCCTCCTTTTAATAAAGAACCGGAACAACGCATTAACACATAGTGGACTCATCAAACTACGGTCATCACCGGAAAGTATCCCGATTTCTGTCACCCCGGGTTTATGGATCATAACATGTAATAGGTGCATATGACTAGGCAAGATCAGATCAAGAAGATAGATATAATGGTGATAACATAAATAGTTCAGATTTGAAATCATGGCACTCGGGCCCTAGTGACAAGCATTAAGCATGGCAAAGTCATAGCAACATCAATCTTAGACCATAGTGGATACTAGGGATCAAACACTAACAAAACTAACTCGATTACATGATGAATCTCATCCAACTCCTCATCGACCAGCAAACCTTTGAAGGAATTACTCACTCCCGGTGGGGAGCATCATGGAATTGGCGATGAAGGAGGGTTGATGTTGACGAAGACCGAAGATTCCCCTCTCCGGAGCCCCAAACGGACTCCAGATCTTGCCTCCCGATGAAGAACGAGAGGTGGCGGCAGCTCCATCACGTGAAACATGATAAAACTTTCTCCCTAATTTTTTCTCTGGAAATAGGAATTTATAGTGCCATAATTAGGGTCAGCGGGGCCACGAGGTGGGCACAACCCGCCAGGGTGCACCTAGCTAGGCCCCCTCCTTCGATTGTTTTTGGCTCCAGTAATTTTTATTTATTGTAAGATAAATCTTCAAAAAGTTTCGTTCGTTCCGAGAACTTTTATTTTTGCACAAAAACAACACCATGGTAGTTCTGCTGAAAACAGCATCAGTCCGGGTTAGTTTCATTCAAATCATGCAAATTGGAGTCCAAAACACAAGCAAAAGTGTTAGGAAAAGTAGATCCGATGGAGACTTATCAACTCCCCCAAGCTTAAACCCTTGCTTGTCCTCAAGCAATTCAGTTAACAAACTGAAAGTGATAAAGAAAAACTTTTACGAACTCTTTTGTTCTTGTTTACATACATATGCTTAAATAGCACCCAGGTTTTCAGCAAAGATTATGACTAACCATGTCGACAATAACTCTTAAATATTATATTAACTCATATCAATGACATAAGCAACTAGCGTGCGATGATAAAATATCTCAAATGAAAACACTTTGTCAAAACAGTCATGATAATATGACAATAATAGTATCTTGCTAGCCCTTTCTAAGACCGCAAAACCTAAATTTAGAGCACCTCCAAAGTTCAAGAAACCTCTAGACATTGTAATTCATGGTAAAAAAGATCCAGTCATGATGCATCCAACATTCACTATACTCAATGCATGAGGATGACAACGGTGCTCTTAGATCTAGCGCTTATTTGAGACGGTAGGTGATGACTCAACATAAAAGTAAATAGATAGTTCCTTCACAAAGGGAAGCATAGATTTTCAGAGGTACCAGAGCTCAAAGCTTAAATAAGAGATAGGTATAATTTTGGGAGGTTAACCCTTCCTATCAATGTGACCAAGAGCTATCAATAACTTCCATGTTAAACCAATTAGCGGCGGTTCCCAAGTGGTAAAAGTAGAGCGTTACCCCCCCCCTCCACCAACAAACACACTCCACGGCTAGCTGAATCCACGGGTACCATCCATACCAACAACATTCCTGGGGGAGTTTTGTTTAATTATTTGTATTTCTTTTGATTTTGGGAGTGGGAATCCCTATTACCACCCCTCTCGTGCAAGGACGGGTGAATAAATACTCATCAGAGAATAACATGCTTAACATGGAAGATACATATCACCCCTATCGCTCCATGAGCGGTCCAGGCATACAAAACCGATGTTCATTTGAAATTTTAGAGGTGGCACATGCAAGTTTATTTGGAACGGCTAGGTAACACAACATATAGTTAGACATGGTGGACTCATCTGGAATAACTTTGGTTTAAGGATTTTGATGCACAAGCAGTATTACCGCTTAGTATAGGCGAAGGCTAGAAAATAGGTTGAGAAGCGGCCAGCTAGAGAGCAAAGACGGTCATAAACATGCATTAAGAATAATAAACATTGAATGCTATCATGCGTAGGATATGGACACCATAAACATAAATACTGTGAATTCTATGTTGGTTTCGATTCAACTACATGCGTAAACATGTGCCAAGTCAAGCCACTTGAAACATTCGGAGGAGGATACCATATCATCATACTACATCACAATCACTTTAACGCATGTTGACATCCAAGATAAATCATTATCCACTCCTAGCTACTTAAGCATGGCATGAGCAACTATAATCTCTAATTGTCATTGCAAACATGTTCAATCATAAAATGATAAATCATGGATACTAGGTTAAACATATTTACAAAAACAAAAACAAGTTGAGTTCATACCCGCTTCTCTCTGCCATGGTCAATTCGTCAAATATTGTCATTATTGCCTTTCACTTGCATGACCGAATGATGTGAAAATAACAATAGTGCAAAAGTGCCGTGGACTAAGCTAAAATCTGCAAACATTTTATTCAAGAGGAGAAGACAAAGTAATATAGGATCATTGTTAGATCAACAATGGTGCATATGAGAGCCACTCAACATTTTCATCGTGGTCTTCTCCTTGGTATGACTCAATAAAAGGGGAAAGAATTTTAGAGAAACACACTAAAATATTTTTAGAATTTTTTTTTCTTGAAAAAAGCAAATAAAAGAAGGGAAAACAAAAACGAGAAAAACTATTTACACGGGAGAACTCCCAACAAGCAAAAGAAGAAACGAGAATATTTTTGGGGTTTCCTTTTAATACTACAACTAATTAATCTAAAAGGAAAAAACTGAAAAGAAGGAAGAAATATTTTTGGATTTTCTCAAGGTTTTTCAAACACATGAAGAAAAGCAAGAAAATAAATCTAACATGGATAATACAAAGAAAAAGTGTAGACACCGATAACTTGAATGAAATGTGTGAACATGAATATAATGTCGGTGGATATACGTACTCCCCCAAGCTTAAGCTTTTGGCCTAGCTTGGTAATCACCATCCGTAGAATGGATAATAGTCCAAGTGATAGCCCACCGAGGCTCTTGGGCAGCCTCCTCAGCCCGTCTGGCAGCTTCAACCTCCGCATTGTACGTGCAAGCCTCGCTCTCAAGGACGTAGCATCTTCCATTCGTGTGATAATCAAAGAGAGCATGAGCAGGCAATATGATAGGTACAATGGGACCGTTGTTGAACCTCAAGTTGTAAGTATATTTAGTGATTATGCCCTTAAGGAACTTATGACGTTTCATGGCCTCAAAGTCTAAGTACTTATTAGGTAATATAGGATCATTAGGCCAAGGGGACACACCCAACCTCGTAGCTAGACGGGAGGCATAAATCCCACCATAAAAATAACCATTAGCAGCGTTGAGATTCAATCTCCATGCAACAATAGCTCCTAGATTATAATTTTTAATTCCCATTATAGCAGTGTGTATAAGACTCAAATCAGGGGCACACAATGTGCTACAATCTTGCTTGCCAACAATGCATTTTCCATTAAAGAGTGCAAAGTACTGTATAGATGGGAAATGGATGCTTTTTATTCTACCTTGTGTCACTCCCTTATCTTCAATTTAGCAAAGGTTACTCAAAAATGACTCATACTCAGATTTTGGTTGTTCGTCTCGCATGACCAAAGTCACATACCAAGAAGCAATCCCCCAAAATAGTTTCGAAAATGGAGCTTCGAGCAAAGAGATCGAAATCCAGGGGTTTGTGAGCAAGAACATGAGAGAGAGAGAGCTATGGTGATTTTTTTTTGGAGGTAGGAGATGACATGGGCTAAATAAGTAAGTGAGGAGACCCAAGTGGGGAACAGAATTGACCAGGGCACGCTTGGGGTTGCTGGTGTGCCCTGGTGTCTTGTGGGCACCAGGTGCACCCCCCTCTGATGTTATTTGCACCAGAAATTCAGAAATATTCAAAAAGAAAATTGTGTTAAATTTTCAGGACATCGTGAAAACTTTTATTTTTGGGTCATTTTTTATTGCAAGGAGAAATCAGAAAACAGGATAAACATGTCATTTTATTTTACTAAGAAAAACAGAAAAGAAGTCAATACATGAGGTTGTGTCTTTTTACTAGATTCATCAACTTCATACCTCTAAAAAATGATCCACTAATAAGGTTGATCAAGCCTTATTAACAACCACCTTCGATTAGCATGAAACTGAAGAACTTTCGTAGAACACTACGTTACCTTGACAGGGATATGCATATCCCCAACCATAATTATATCATATTTCTCTTTGGCAGTAGGTAAAGGTAATTGAAAGCTTGCGATAGTGAGTGTCGAAGAATTTTCAATAACATTTACACCATTCACTTGGAATTGTTTCTTCGGAAAGTGCATCGTATGCTCATTACCATTGATATGAAAAGTGAATTTGCTTTTATTGCAATCAATAACAGCCCCTGCAGTATTCAAAAAGGGTCTAGCAAGGATAATCGACATGTTGTCGTCCTCGTGCATCTCAAGAATAACAAAGTCTGATAGGTATGGCAGTTGATTTGTCAAGCATTTGCAAAGATATTCTAGAAGTTGTGAGCTTATTCAAATCAAGTCTTTTATATAAAGAGAAAGGCATAACACTAACACCAGCTCCCGAATCACACAAAGCAGTTTTGACATAATTTCTTTTAATGGAGCAAGGTGTAGTTGGTATTCCAGGATGTTTTGTAGGCACTCCATACTTATAAGAATAATTAGCAAGCATGGTGGAGATTTCAACTTCAGGTATCTTTCTTTTATTAGTGATGATGTCTTCCATGCATTTAGCATAAGGGGCCATCTTTAAGACATCACTTAAGCGGATGCGCAAAAAGACTGGCCTAATCATTTCAGCAAAGCGTTCAAATTCTTCATCATCTTTTTTCTTGGATGGTTTAGGTGGAAAAGGCACGGGTTTCTGAACCCATGGTTCTCTTTCTTTACCATGTTTTCTAGCCACAAAGTCTCTTTTATCATATCATTTATTTTTAGGTTGTGGGTTATCAAGATCAACATCAGTTTCTATTCCTACATCTGTATCTGGTTCTTTATCATTGTTTGGTTGAGTATCTTCATGAACATCACTATCAGTATCATTATCACTAGGTGAATGTTCATTACCATATTGAGTTTCAACATCAGAAATAGAGACATCATTATTATCATCAGTAGGTTTTTCTATCTTAGGTTCACTAGAGGTATGCAGAGTCCTATCATCTTTCTTTTTCTTTTTCTTCTTAGAAGGAATAGGTGCATCAGCATTAAATCCATAATATTCTTGTTCAAATATTTTAGGATGACCTTTAGGATAAAGTGGTTCTTGGGTCATTCTACCTCCTCTAGTCACTACTCTAATAGCATGATTATTCATATTATTGTTCATTTCATTAAGCAATTCTCTTTGAGATTAGCAACTTGTTCTAACTGTGTTTGAACCATAGAGGCATGTTTTCCTACACCTCTAACATCATTATTGATTCCAAATAACAAGTCACCCGAGCGAGCAATCATATCAGAACATTTGCATTGAAGTGATATTGTTTCCTAATGTAATTATCAAACTCATATAACCATTGACTAGGATGTTTATTGTAAGGAATGTCACCTTCATCAAACTTTAATAAATAATTTACGTCTACCACCTGTGGAGGTAGTGGTGTGTCAAGGACATGTATTTCTCAATAGGTGGTAAATTCTCCTCGACTTTAATACCTTTTTCCTTCATACATTTCTTTGCCTCTTGCATATCTTCAGGACTGAGGAATAAGATACCCCTCCCATTTCGGAGTGGGTTCAAGCGGTGGTTCAGGGAGAGTCCAATCATCATAATTCTTCAATATATTATTCAATAGTTCCTTAGCTTGTTCAAGAGTTCATTCCCTAAAAACACAACCAACACAACTATCTAGAAAGCCCCTACAAGCATCAGTTAGTCCCTGATAGAAGATATCAAGTATTTAATTTTTCTTAATAGTATGATTAGGCAAATCATTAAGCAATTAGACAAGCCTTCCCTAAACTTGTGGGAGACTCTCTTCTTCAATTTGCAAAAAATTAAATATTTCCTATAATGCAGCTTGTTTCTTATGAGCACGAAAATATTTTTCAGAGAAGTAGTAAATCATATCCCGGGGACTACGCACACAACCAGGAGCAAGAGTATTGTACCATATATTAGCATCACCCTTTAACGAGAACAAAAATAATTTGAGAATATAGTAGTAGTGAATCTTCTCATCGTGAGCAAAAAGGGCGGCTATATCATTCAACTTAGTAAGATGTGCCACTAGTTTCAGTTTCATAGCCAGGGAGAGGATCAGATTCAACCAAAGTAATTAACTCTGGGTCGACAGAGAATTCATAATCCTTATTAGTAACAATGTTAGGTGAAGTAGCAAATTTAGAATCACATTTCATTCTAGCATTCAAAGTCTTTTCTTTATACTTGCATAGTAATTTATTAAGATCATTTCTATCCTTGCATGCAAGAATGTCTCTAGCTACTTCTCCATCCATAACATAACCTTCAGGTAACTTAAGCATTTCAAATCTAGGAGAGCTAGGAGAGCTAGGTCTAATAGGTGTTTCATAATTATCAGTTTCAAAGACTTCATCAGTTTCAGTAGTATCATTAGTTTCAGTAATTTCATACTCTTTAGCTCTAGCAATTTGTTCATCAAGAAATTCACCTAGTGGCACAGTATCATCAAGCAAGGTACTAGCATCATCCTAAGCATCATTCATAGCAGAAGTAGCATCATCACTAACTTGCAACATATCAGGATTAATAGTGCATGGTGTTGTTGCAATTACTCATAATAGAAGGTGAATCAAGTGTAGTGTGTGATGGCAAATCCGTACCTCCCCTCGTCTTGGAGGGAACGATCTTGGCTCTTGTATCCTTCAGATTCTTCATAGTGATACATTGATATAAATCCCAAGTGACTCAGAAAATATAGCTATGCTCCCCGGAAACGATGCCAGAAAAAGGCCTTGATAACCCACAAGTATAGGGGATCACAACAGTTTTCGAGGGTAGAGTATTCAACCCAAATTTATAGATTCAACACAAGGGGATCCAAAGAATATTTGAGAGTATTAGTAGTTGATTTGTCAATTCAACAACACATGGAGATTAAATATCTACAACAAAGTGATTATTAGCACAATAATATGATAGTTTAATAGTAGTGGTTACACTAACAGTAGCAGTAATAGTTTTGTAGCAAGTACAACAATGACAACAATAGTAGTAAGTTAGCAAGAACAATATGTGCAAAACTCGTAGACACTGGGTCGGTGTATTCGTTGGATGATATTCATCATATAACAGTCATAACTTAGGGCGGAACAGAACTAGCTCGAGTTCATCAATGTAATGTACAAATGTATTCCGTAAATAGTCATCCGTGCTTATGGAAAAGAACTTGCATGTCATCTTTTGTCCTACCCTCCCGTGGCAGCGGGGTCCATAAGGAAACTAAGGGATATTAAGGCCTCCTTTTAGTAGAGAACCGGAACAAAGCATTAACACATAGTGAATACATGAACTCCTCAAATTACGGTCATCACTGGAAAGTATCCCGATTTCTGTCACCCCGGGGTTTATGGATCATAACACGTAATAGGTGCATATGACTAGGCAAGATTGGATCAAGAACATAGATATAATGGTGATAACATAAACGGTTCAGATCTGAAATCGTGGCACTCTGGCCCTAGTGACAAGCATTAATCATGGCAAAGTCATAGCAACATCAACCTTAGAACACAGTGGATACTAGGGATCAAGCCCTAACAAAACTAACTCGATTACGTGATGAATCTCATCTAACTCCTCATTGACTAGCAAGCCTAAGAAGGAATTACTCACTCCCGATGGGGAGCATCATGGAATTGGCGATGAAGGAGGGTTGATGATGACGAAGACCGAAGATTCCCCTCTCCTGAGCCTCAAACGGACTCCAGATCTAGCCTCCCGATTAAGAACAGGAGGTGGCTGCGGCTCTATCTCATGAAACACGATAAAACTTTCTCCCTATTTTCTCTCTCATGAAATAGGAATTTACAGTGCCGGAATTAGGGTTGGTGGGGCCATGAGGTGGGCACAACCCACCAGGGCGCTCTTGGGGGGGCTGGTGTGCCTGGTGTCTTGTGCCTAGCCAGGCCTCCTCCTTCAATGGTTTTTGGCTCCAGTAATTTTTATTTATTGTAAAATAAATCTCAAAAAGTTTCATTCGATTCCGAGAACTTTTATTTCTGCACAAAAACAACACCATGGTAGTTTTGCTGAATACAGCGTTAGCACGGGTTAATTTCATTCAAATCATGCAAATTAGAGTCTAAAACAAGAGCCAAAGTGTTAGGAAAAGTAGATACGATGGATACGTATCACTCCTCTTGGCTAGGGTTGCGTCTCGGCGGCATCTCAAGTTTAAGAAAAGATGAGAGTTTAGATAGAGAGGTCTGAAGGTACCCCTTTTCCCCATGCATATGCTCAAGGATGTATCACACAAGATGGAAAATAAAGCAACTCAATCATTGCATTCAAACAATTCAGACAAACAAGCAAACAAGCCAGTACAGTCAGCCATAACGGGTTGGCGTGATCAGTACGCTAACATGTAGTCGTGTATTACTACTAAACGGTGGTAGTCTATAATCCTTTTGAGATTCCCGGTGTAGAGTCCTGCTTGGGCTCATTCATGAGCCTTACGGTAGCTCCTAGCATTTGCAGTCTAGCGCTTCTTCTGTGCCTCTGGTGTGGTCTCTACAGGATGCTCCTCGCCGTCAGAGTTGATCCATACCGTATCCTGGGGATCCTTCTCCTCAGGCTCGGGTGTAGCAGACAGTGTTAGGTCCAGGAGCTCCCTCCCGATGGTCCTGATCCTCTCCTCCATACTCTGCATCTGTTTGTCCTTGGCCTTGTGCTTCTTGGCCATCCGCATCATCTCGTTCTCATTGGCCAATAGAAGCGTCACATCAATAGTGGTCTTGAGCTATGTGATCTCATCGAACAACTTCTAGTTATCCACCTTGAGTATCCGTACCTCTCCCCTTTTGATGAGCCTTGGTCTGGAGCTCAAACGACCGCCGAAACGAACATCTCCAGTCGCATGAAAGGTCATCTTTCTGTGTGGACTTCGAGAGCTGCTTCGTATTTTTGTCGCCATTTTTTCATATGAACTCCGATTTTGACGTTCTTGGGATCGTTGGATTGCTAGAGAAAATCCTGATGCGTTAGTGGCCTTGGATAATCATTTTAGTCATTTTTATAAATGTCAAATAATCAAACTCTCCAAACGGCCTTGATTTGGTGCTTGGAACTTCTCTGTTTTGACCGCTAGCTTGATTATTCTGATGTCCCAAGTCCACGAACATGTCAACACTCCTACAAAGACCACAAAACAAATGAAACCAATAAAAACTAGATAAAAAATAATAAATTGTTCAATGAACTTGTTAAAACTAGTAAATACCGAAAATGATGCATTAGAGACATGAATAAGTGCTAGCTGGGTATGACATGAGAGATTTTGACACTAGAATATACTCTAAAAGGTATGAATAAAATCCACTCGTTAGGTGTCCAAACTCGTCTCACCTGCCCAACATGCTGAACGAGGAGTCTTCCGAAATCTCCTCCCGGTACTGGAATATTGTGCGTGTGAGAGCCTCTGACACGTACTGCCTCTGTTGATCCGTCATGTCATGTGGGTAAGTGCGTACGAAGACTATTTCCTCAGTGCGCACCTCCACTAGTCGTCCCCGCACTCGAGTCTCAATAACCCAAGCACGTTTCGCACTAGACACATCTCCCTGAATGCATCTTCCCTTGATCTCCGTAGGCGGTTCCGAGATTGTGGGTCAGGCCCTCCAAGCACTCGACGAATAGGTTGGGGTACTTCTTCCTCCTTATGTACATGACCTGGGTATACTCGTCCATCTACAGTTTTGAAAAGAAGAGGTCAGAAATGAGGTGAATAGAAATATAACGATATTTTTCAAACAATTGTTTCCTAATGGCATTGTCCAATCCTATGGTCTCGTCCTACAGTCAAGACATTACTCTGGTACCATTTGTCACGACCTACCTTTTCAGGTAAACGATTTCCGTGTGTTCTATGCCAACCCCTGGATCGAATCGTCGACATGCACGGAACGATGTTGTATCATACACAAATGTGTCACCCATTACGTCGCATGATCTCTTACAAACTCCAGCCATATTTGATTGGCATTGCCTAAGGGTTTTGGTTTGGTCACAATAACTTGGTTGCGCAATTTGACACTTGGTAGATATGTTCATCTCAAATAGTTTTCAAATTTGATTTGAGTTTCAACCCTACTAGGCTTTAAGATTAAATGATCTCATTAATATAATGTTTGAGTTTGGGTAAACCTTGTTTAAATTAATAGTTTTGACTTAATTTGATTTGAAGTTCGAATTAAGAATTAAATTTTGAAATGAATTAAATTTAACTTATTTGTAAAAAATGAGGTCCAAGTTTTTTAAATTCATTTTGAAAAATAGACTTTGATTTGTATATTATTGGAAATAATTCAAACATGCTATGACTACATGATTTGGATTTAATTCATCTATAATTTGAATTTAATTCAACTGATTTAGGTCTCTAAATTAAATTCAAATCGGTTTCAAATAAAGTTCAAATTATTTCCTGAATAATTTGGACATGTCCTAACATGTCACAATCTCTCTAAACATTGTTTTGAATTGTGTATAGTTTATTTATGATTTTTATTGCATTAAAAATTCAAAAATCCCTTGTAATTAGAGTCTACAAGTTTTATTCAGAAACTAATTTCAATTAATTTGTAAATTTAAACTAATTATACAAATTAGATCTACAAGTCACTAGTTCCAATTTGCAAAAAGAATCAACTCATCTGGATGTCTAGTTTAAAAGTTATGACCTAATTTGTATTCGAAAGGTTCCATTTGAAATTCAAATTTGAAAATTTAAAATTTACTTTCTCTAAAACCATTTTGAATCTAAATTTCATAAGGTTTCATTTGCAAAAAGAATTACTCATTTTGGACCTCTGGATAATTATTTATGAAGGTTCTAAGTTCTAGGGATTTCTTTGCAAAACTGCATTTCTATTTTTTTATTTTTTATTTTTTTATGCGTCTGACATGGGTGACACATGGCGCACTGGTACTGGTCAGAGGGTGACCGCGTCTAGCTCAAACCGTCAGACGACAGAAACTTAGGCGATAACGCTTCGGGTTTTAAGTGATCTAATACTGGGCGTCCATCTGAGATCTAAGAGTTGAGGGAGTTTGGTGCTCACCGAGCGGCGCCGGTCGCCGAAGATGGAGGGGACAATGGTGACGGTGACAGCAACTCGTGTTCGGCACGAACGAGGCATCCGGTGGTCGCCGGAGCTCGGGGAAAGCACAACGAGGTCCGGCTCATCGTGGCAAACCCGTTGGTGGTCACGGCGGAGCTCGAGGGCGACGAAGACGGCGCTGGTGGCTCGCTGGAGATTTGCATGGTGTCAGGCATCTGGGGTTCAAGTTGGGGAGCTCGGCTCAGGGCGTTCCTAGGCAAACAGGGGGGTGAGGGGAAGAGATAGGTCCATGACGGGTTCAGGCGATGACCAAATGAGCTATGCGGACTCACCAGAGCGGTTGGAAATGGCTCGTCGGAGCCCACAAACATGATGGTGATCTGAGCTCACGCATGGGCGACCCGGCGGCGGAGAGCTTCAGGAGAGAGGGGGGATGGATCGAGGGGGTGAGGTTTTTTTTATAGGAGGGATCAGGGGGTCTCGGGGCGACCGAAGCGACGTGGGCGAGTGAGGGGCGTGCGTCTTCGGTTGCGGGAGGGAGCGAGGTCGTGAGCGAGAGGGAGGTGAGGGATGACACGCGGGTCAGGGGTGTGAGTGAGAGGGAGAGAGCAAGATGGGGCGCGTGGGCGTGCGGCCTGGCCGACTGGAAATGTCAGCTAAATTACTATGGGATTATTTGTGTTATGGTGAACATTTTCAAAATATTCTTCCTCACCAAATTAATTCCCTCCTATTGGGCCTAATTGAATTTTGTCTGAATTTAATTTGATTCTCTGTTTTGTTTTTAAATGCCAAGCTTTTACTTATAGTTTATTTTCCCAAAATGAACTACTTTCAAACTTGAACCACTCAATAAAATAGGACATATGAATAATCTTAGTAAGTTCCTTTCCTGCCGTGATACAATTTTGGGAAAATGATTTGAGGATGAGCCCTTCATAGCCCCCATTTGAATTCAAATTGTGGTTTGAACTCACATGTTGGTCTCAAATTCAAACATGCAATGGAAACATGAATGCTTATGCTTCTATTTTCACAACCAAAAATTCTAGGAGACATTTGGGTTGTGACAAGCGGCCATCCAAAGCTATCGACTTACGATTCAAATTGCATTTCAACTAATCAGACAAAAGTCATCAAACACAACGAGATTCATCGAAGTTTTTATAGAAAATAGCACAAATCATTCGTACATAGAATGCAGATAAGTCTAGTATAACAATAGTTTGAATTCAATGAGATTATTTAACAAGTTTTTCATGAACAGATCATGTCGTTTCACACATATCACATCTTGAGTTTCATCCAACAATATGTGTGCATAAATGATCTGCACTCTACCTCGTGGTACATCACGACAATACACACATGCTACACAACATGTATATCAATATCGAGTGAATGAATCAATCAACAAGTTGATTAAGAAAAAAACTTATGATCTCCACGACTGTCACGTGCAATGGCCGCATTGCCTCCAACCGATCAACCGCTTTACAAAACTTGACGACGGTGATATGAATGGTGTATCATCGATATGCTAACGATTTCACATTACGTTCATGAAGAATGTGCATGTCGTAGATGTAGGACATAATATGTTTTTTACGTGAAACAAACCATGCCGAGGTGCTGAATCGTAAGTGGTTGCTGTTCGGACTCCCGAAAAATTTTAATTTTGCTTTCGGCTGGCGGAAAAGCACGCACGGTTTGAGGTCCACTTTCAAGATGCACAAAGTCATTTGGACAAAATTACGTATACATGCTCATTAGATTCCCAAGATAACCCCTCAAAAAAAAGATTCCCAAGATAACGAACGTAGTAACCTTTTTTGGCTGCGAATAAGAGCAAGTACAATAGTGGGCTTATAGCCCGCCTACATGGCATTTTTGCCTATGTGGAGGAGAGAGATGGAAAAATGATGAGAATGAGCTCTCATGTAAGAGCCTAGCTATATGCATACTTCTAGACAAATGCAATAAATGTGAAGAAAGAGATAGAGAGAAAATGAAAGAAAGTAGTATTCTTATAGCCAACCTTATAGCTAACCTTATTATATGGATGACTATATAACAGTTGGCTATATTATTAACCATGCCCTAATGAACGTAGACACGCAGTATCGTGGTCCACAGAAATACTTTCCCTTTCTATATCTTGATTGATCCTCTTCCGCCTCCGTACCTTCGTGTCGGCCCTCGCGGAGTTCGCCGTGGAACACCCCATGGGCTCCGGCGAGGACACCCCAGGGCCAGGAGTAACCGGTGGAGGAGTTGGCGGGATAGTCCGGGGTGCGGTGCTGAAGGCTCTCGTCGTCTTCGGCGGCGTTATTCTGATCCGGCGGCTGCGCCGCTCCACCACCCGGTGGGACCACGCCCGCACCGTCGCCGACGCCCTCTCTGGTGAAAAGGTAACCCCCCGCCCCCCGCCGCTAGAACTGTAGCCTCCGTTTAGAGTGGCTGCCGCTGAGAATTCGTCTAAAGTTTTGCAATTTTTAGCTAAGGAAAATAACAATAATGAGTCTTGATACGTTTCTTGGTTTATAATTATATTGCCATGATTGGTTCCATGTGCAGTTCTCGAGGGAGCAGGCGAGGCAGGATCCTGGAAACTATTTCAACCTTAGGTGAAAATTAGGCTTCCCATAAGCATTCCGTTTGCACATTAGTTGTTGGGATGTTCATTTGATTTGGGTTCTTGTCTTCGGACAGTGCTATTTGCCAATCGAAAGATGTGACTTTCTTTTGGGTAGTTGTGCAAGCGGCTTGATGTTGTCCTGGGTTGTTACTTGTTGCTACTTTGTTATGAATTTGCTAAACTTGTGCTTTCCTAAAAATGGGGACATGCATAACCGGTTATTCGTTCCTACTGTATTGGTACAATTCACGTTGATTATATGAATACATGTGTGTTGAGCATTGTTGTAGATTTTTGATTCATCACCTTATGGTGGTGGTTGCTATTTTTATATTTTCTTGGGTAGTGCCAAACTGATTGGGGAATCCAGCAACGTTGCTGGTTTCTGGCTGCTGACCACAACTCCACATAAATGTTGTCTAAATTTACATTATGACGATAAATTTCAATTTCTAATATAACATGAAGTGGCAGCTGTAGATCATTGCCATAGGATCGTGTCTTTCTTGGCCAAGAGCAAGAGTCGATTAACACCCCTAGGTTGCAATACTAATGATAGAATGTGTTCTGTTTGTGATCTTAACGAACCACAATGTTAGCAAAACCCTAAAGAAAATAGTTCTGTTGTACTCGATGCAAACAACATATTTTATCGACTCATCTTAATAGAGTAGCAAGTTAAAAGCTGGTCTCCTAGAAGTCTTGGAAAACAGTTTTCTCAAAAGTGATTCTCAATCTATGTGTGGTCCAAATGACCACTGTTAAACCATAAGAGGATATCAAGGTACTTATTTTCTTATGGTACTTCGTTTACTCAAAATTCTACCAGATGGCTTGTATGAAAATACTGTTTTCTAAATGCGATACCAAAACACGTTTTGAATATAAAAATAAATTAGTATCCCATTAAATGTCACATGGTTGAATTAATGTTACTTTTCTGCACTTACTTTGTTTGGCATACGTTTAAATACTTACTATGCTAATCTACCTTCTGTCACCTAAACATCTTGTGTTATAACTTGGCCTTCTATTCTTCTAGAATGCTCATGTGCCCTGCAACTGAGATGGTGGATGGTTCTGGAGTGCTCTACTTTGAGCAAGTATGCCCATTGGTCTTATAAATCTTTCAAATTTGTAGCCTCTTCCAGGAACTTCAGTGCCATACTTCCTTTTGCAGGCATTTTGGAGAGCTCCAGAAAAACCTTTCCGACAAGTATGGTAACTTCTAAACTGCCCATCTAAGGATCTTCTTTGGCCACGGTCTAAAAAAAGAGTCCCATCTAAAGAAAACCTAAACAGTCCCACTCTTTCAAATTAAAGATTTTGTACTTCATTTGTTGTACCTGGCTATTATCAATTCTTGAAGTGTTCCTGTACCAACTTAAATTTCTCATATTAAATATATGTTAAATAAGCTTAGGCTATATCATCTGCAACTATACATATATAAACATCTTCCATGTACCTTACATGTCAGTTCATTATCATCCTCTTCTTTCTTATTCTGTGATATCTGATCAAGGGAAATATTTTTCATGTTCCACTCTTTCGATGAGCATCCAAAGCACACCCATATAATATTTGTCCATCTCATGTTTCTGCTAATACCCATCTTTATGGCAACATAAGGTTTTTTGTGCGTACTTTGTTCTTGGTATACCTGTCTATTTTGTTTCGCATTATAGATGTTGCTTGTCAGTTTGTAGGTAGTGCAGAAAATGTTACATACTCTGTGACCTGAATACTTTTGTAACTAATATGTTTAATTCATTTGACATAATATGATGCAACGCAAACTGAATAATACATTTGGAAAACAGAACAAGGGTGTTAGTGTCAGACAGTAGAACTTCATATACCCATTTGTAGCGTGTTATGTGGATGATTCAAGCATTTAACAATGAAGTTCGACTTCAGTTCTTTAGTCTGTTGTTCTTGCATATATGTAAGTAGCAATTGTAAGTTGCTGATGCTTGCAGAGATTCTACATGGTAAAGCCATGTCCAAAGGAGATGAAATGTGACGTTGAGGTAAGCTCAATTTTGCATACTTATTTACCGTTAATAAACACGTCTACGTAGAACAAGTTATTCTATACGCACGCTTACTTTAGCATTACACACACACACACACACACACACACACACACACACGCTCGCACGCACACACGCCCCCGCACACGTACACGGACACGCGGCGAACCCGGTAGTGTAGATCTTTCCACTCTTGGAGGGGGGAAAGGAAGAAATCAAGAGAGAAAACACAAACTCACGAATGATGCCCATCACACATCCACTAGGAACACACAAACACACGAGATACTTAGATCCACAATCAACAAAAGGATACACGTAATCGATAGTCTTCCACTCCTTAGAGGAGGGGCCTTGATATCCCGTGGGATCTTCCTTTGATAGGGGCCTTGGCATCCACTTCGGATCTTCTCATGTACAGGTGTATCACTCCACAAGGGAAGGAAGTAGATGGAGCTATGCTCAACAATGTCAAATGCTAAACATAAGCTAACCCTAACTCTAGGTGGGAGGAGAGTATATATAGTCTAGGTCGAAATAGGGGCGAAGGGGTACATGGGCCCTTGGGCCCGAGTCATTGCGCGCAGGCAGGCTGGAAGTTTCAGGCGCCAGAACTTTCGGGTTGGGTCCGGGCAGGTTCCGGGCTTTCCCGAGTGTTGGCGCCGTCTTCGGAGGCTGGGCTGGTGAGGGTTCGGAAGTTTCGGGCCGGCTGGAAGCTCTGGGGGTCGGAAGTTCCGGGCCAGGGTTTGGCCAGGTTCCGGGCTAGACAGAAAGTCTGCACGCCCGGGGTCGATCCTGGGACGCTGGGTGCCGGAGGTTCCGGGCTGGCCCGAGTGTTTCCCTTGGAGCTTGATCCCTCTTCTTCGAACGCTTCTTCGTTTGCCTCCGAGTTCCGGTTGGGGTCGAGATACTTGAGTGTGCATAGAGTCTCTGCTTGAGGTAGCATCGGAGTTCCAAGAGTATCAAAGGAAGAGTTGTGAAGGAGAGATATCACCTCGTTTCCAATAGCACGTGCACGCGCTCTTGTCATGGGTCCTTGCATAGCTTGAGGTGTTAGTGATGGGTCCATGGGGATGACCATGTGATGCGCCGCATCATCTCTCCCCCCTGGGGAAGATTCGTCCTCGGATCAAGATCTTCATCATCATGAAAAGGGGATAGATCCTTGACATTGAAGGTGTCGCTCATGTTATACTTGTCGCATGGAATGTCGATCTTGTAGGCATTGTTGTTGTAGTGTGCGAGCACCTTAAAGGGTCCATCGACTCGAGGAAATAGCTTGGACTTGCGCTCGGCGTGGAAACGGTCCTTGTGTAGGTGTAGCCACACAAGATCATCAGGCTTGAACATCATGGGGTGCTTGTGGGTGTTGCGCTTGGCGGTGACCTGTTCCACTTGACATTCGATCATGGGCCTTGTATCTTCATGCATTTTCTTGATATAGCTTGTCCATGCACCTGCGTCCATGTTGACACGCTCTTGAAGGGGCGGAGGAAGGATGTCCAATGGGGACAAAGGGTTGAAGTCGTAGACCACTTCGAAAGGAGACTTGCCGGTGGTGGAGTGACTCGCGCGATTGTAGGCATACTCGGCGATGGGAGGCATTCTTCCCATTCCTTGATGTTCTTCTTAATCAACACGCGTAAGAGAGTAGATAGCGTCCGGTTCGTCATCTTCGTTTGGCCATCGGTTTGTGGATGGTAGGCCGGAGATAATAGAAGCTTGATTCCGAGCTTAGCGCATAGGGTCTTCCAAACATAGCTTAGGAACTTGACGTCGCGATCCGAGACAATGGTCTTGGGGACGTCATGTAGTCGCAAGATGTCCCTACAAAAGAGGTTTGCAATATGTGAAGCATCATCTATCTTATGACATGGAATGAAATGAGCCATCTTGGAAAAACGATACAAAGACAAACGAAATCATGGCCATTTTTAGTGCGTGGCAAACCAAGCACAAAATCCATACCAATGTCTTCCCAAGGTCAGAAAGGTATAGGAAGAGGCATGTAAAGATCATGGGATTGAGCTTTAGACTTAGCTTTGCGACATGTAGAGCATCGGTTGGTGAAACGTGCAACATCACGAAACATTTTTGGCCAAAAGTACTTGTTGGATAGTGTGGCATGTCTTGTCGCGTCCAAACTGGCCCATAAGTCCTTCGCCATGCGCTTCTTGCAAAAGTAACAAACGAAGAGAAGACTCGGGTATGCAAAGTTTGTTAGCACGCATAAGATAGCCATCTTTCATGTAATAGGTTTTTCAACAAGGTTTCACTTGGCACTTGGCATATGGAGTAGCAAAGGAAACATCATGCTCATACAAGTCTTTTATATGCTCAAAACCAATTACATTCAATTCAAGTTGAGTAACTAGCATGCATTTGCGGGAAAGAGCATCCGCCACAACATTTTCTTTACCCTTAATGTATTTGATGACATAAGGAAAGGACTCAATGAATTCACTCCATTTAGCATGCCGTTTGTTCAACTTACTTTGATCCTTAAGATACTTGAGAGTTTCATGATCGGTATGAATGACAAATTCATGATGGCGGAGATAATGCTTTCAAATATGTAACACTCTCATCAAAGCATACAATTCCTTATCATATATGGGATAGTTTAGTTAAGCGCCGGAAAGTTTCTCACTAAAGTACGCAATGGGGCGGTTCTCTTGCATTAGCACACCACCTATGCCATTACCACTAGCGTCACAATGCACTTTAAAGGTTTTATCAAAATTGGATAAGGAAAGCAAGGGTGCATGAGTAAGCAGATTTTTAATCTCATGGAATGCGGTGTCTTGGGATGGTCCCGAAACAAATGGTGCATTCTTTTTGCTCAAAGCATGTAGGGGAGATGTAATAGTGCTAAAGTCCTTAACAAATCGACGGTAGAAACCGTCTAGTCCTGGGAAACTACGCACTTGTTGCAAATTGGTGGGTGTGGGCCAAGTTTTAATAGCATCAATTTTAGTTTCATCCACATGAACACCCTTAGAAGAAACCACAAATCCTAGGAAACAACCTTGTCAACACCAAAAGTGCATTTTTTCATGTTAGCATACAATTGTTCTTTCCGAAGAATTTGCAAAACTTTCCTAACATGAGTAGCGTGCTCCTCTAAAGACTCGCTAAAAACAAGAATGCCATCAAAATAGACCACAACACAATATCCAATTAAACGGTGTAAGACGTGATGCATGCCACACATAAATGTACCCGGTGCTTCGGATAAAGCCCATGGGCATCACTAGCCATTCGTATAGACCAAACTTAGTTTTGAATGCCGTTTTCCACTCATCGCCCTCTTGTATTTGTATTTGATAGTAGCCACTTTTCAAGTCAATCTTGAAAAATCTAGTGACACCACTAAGTTCATCTAGCATATCATCTAGGCGAGGAATAGGGTGTCGATAACGAATGGTTATAGCATTGAGTGGACGACAATCCGAACACATGCGCATACTTCCATCTTGCTTAGGTACTAGGATCACGAGAACCACACAAGGACTTAAACTCTTGCGTACATGCACTTTTATCTAGGAGTTTTTGGACTTTCCTTTGTATCTCCTTAGTTTCTTCGGGGTTGACGCAGTAGGGTGCCTTGTTGGGAAGCAGTGCGCCGGGTATGAGGTCGATGCGGTGTTCGATCCCTCGTTTTGGTGGTAGTCCCGGAGGTAGCTCATCGGGAAAAACATCATTGAATTCCTGCAATAAACAAGATAACACAAGAGAAAGATGTTGTGAAGGGGTTAGGCCGTACGACGTCATCCTTACACACAAGTACGTATTGAAGAACGGTCGATGGGCTCTCACTCGCATCCCTCAAATATCTTTTGGTGGCTAAAAGAACTAGGTTTCGCATGTCCCTCATCGTGGAGTCACTCAATTTTGGCTTGTGGCGCTCACTCTCTTTGAGGGGGATCACTCTCTCACTTTTATCTCCATGATGGGATGAAGCTTGCTTGCCGGCGGTCACTTGACTTGGAGACATTGGTCGAAGCACATACTCCTTTTCCTTCATTTTGAAGCTATAGTGATTGGTTCGACCGTTGTGGTGACGCCACGGTCGAATTGCCAAGGTCTTCCAAGGAGTAGATGGCAAACGGATATGGGAACCACATCACACTCCAAGGTGTCTTCATAAGCGCCTATCTTGAAGGAAACTTGCACGGTGTGATCAACTTGGATAGTGCCGGAGTCACTAAGCCATTGGACCTTGTAGGGGCGAGGGTGCTTCTTCTTGACCAATTGGAGTTTGGAGCAAAGGTCTTCACTTGGCAAATTATGGCAACTGCCTCCATCGATGATGACCTTGACCGATTTGCCTTGGATGCCCGCCTTGGTGTGGAAGATGTGGCGACGTTGGTCCTCGTCTTCTTGTTGTTGAAGAGTCAAAACCTTGGAAACAAGGAGAGCGGGGCTCGGATCGTTGTCACAAAAGATTTATGAATCTTCGTCTTCATTGACTTATCGATATGGCGACATGCTCCAACGCTTGCATCTCGTCGTCGCTCATAGTCATAGGTGCCGTCGTCTTGAAGAATCATGGTCCATCTTGTTGGACACTCGCAGGTCTTATGGCCCCGGCCTTGGCACGTGAAACACTTGTTGGAGCTTGATTCAGCGGTGTCATCTGGTGTTGGTGTAGAGGATGAAGCCCTTGGCTTGTAGTTGCTTGAAGTAGGATGACGTCTTGACGAAGTCATCTTGTCAAGACTCGAAGGTTCAGAAAATATAAGTTACGGTCGCCATGTCCTTATGAGTTTAAGAAACTCATAAGCACACAAGGCATAAGTAGCAACATCAGCTCATCAGGGCACACAAGGACAACCTTGGTTCCATATTATTCTTTACATAAATAGTAGCTTACACCATTAGTCAATTAGAGACAAACTAGAATACTACTATAAACACACATGCACTGGTGGTACTCCTTATTCTTCTCTGACTTTATTTAGGGATTAAACAAAGACTCTTAATTTAACACCCTGGCCTAGATGTTGATTTATTCCTCATGTTCCTCTAACTCCTCACGGTGCCCATCTCCTGCCCACACTGCACGTATCAGAGAGAAGAGGAAATAATAATGAGTATGTTGGGACATACTCAGCAAGAATAGAATCAAGAAAAATAAGCAGGTTACAAATTTCACATATAAGATAGAGATGACTCGGCTCATGTTACCTAACATGAGCAAAAGGAATTTAACTAACTAGCCGAAACCTATAATAATCTCTGCAGAGACATACTAATAATCGATGTGATCGCCACCAATGGATATACCTATCTCCGGGAATCACGACGCCGAATCCCCTACTTGTGCGAGGCATCTTCCATCTCACACTAGTACCGACTAATTTAGCCACGTACCGTTATTTCAGGTATGGACCGCCCCGGGCTTGATATACCATACTTACCATGATCACGACGATGTACGTCTTACATTACTCAAACATTTAGTGTGATCAATCTGTCAAACATACCCTACGGTTTTTGTTGTTATAATTATTGCTAGTTCAACTCTTATCTTTATATGTAAATATATTACTGGTACTGATAAATTTAACATATATTAAGAGTCCAGTTGGAAAGAAGACTGATATGCAGTCTTGCCTTGACGTAGGTCCTCCTCGGTAAAATCTGAGCTCCAATCTAAGTATGTTACAAACTTCCATCAGCCTATTATTTCATGCAACTTGCAAGTGGAAACAAGGACAAGAACAGCTATATACAGTACCAGTACATGCATGGATGTAACAAGTCGCTCTGTAGAACTTGGCTAGGTGGGGTACTTGGCTAGGTGGGGTGAGACGTGCATAGCTAGTCTTCGCCTTTGTACTGTTCATGATTACTAGTTTGAGACGTGCAATCACATGCATGCTAGCTAGCCAAGAAAATATATTTCTTTTCATGATGGACACTCGCCAGAATCCTGTACTACTAGTACTACTTGTTCTCACTTTTCTTCCCATCAGTACTAATTCTTTGTTAAGCAAATAAATTCCTTAGTGAACAAGATATGGATCAGGTAGAATGGAACCAATCTGATGCAACTCTTAGTATTTTGATTATCTTTCTACCAACAACGCAACAGCTCCGACTCCTACCAGCGCTGAGCAAAAACATCATATCTGGTGTAGGATGGTGGAAAGAAAGAACAAGTAGCCTTTACGAGGAGAGATACTAGCTACAGCCATCCAAAGAATCGTAGATAGATTCACAAGGCAAGAGCAAGGACAAGGCACTGACTAGAGCTAGCAGGCCATACCTCCTTGATCCCAAATCTCTCCTAGTCTTCTCCGATCGGTCGCCGTCCTCCGGTCGCTATCAGTAGGGTGGAGAATTTTCTAGGTGGGCGATTTGCACTGTGCGAGCCGAAAGGCTATTTATATCGTACAAGAGAGGGTCAAGGGTGTGACATCTGTACAGGCCAGGCTACGTGGATGAGCTAGATTTAACTCAGGTATCGACTACCCCACGGCTGGCTCACCCTGGTTACGGTGATACTTATCTACTAGTTGCTTCCTTAGCCTGGTTGGCAAGATATTTTTAAGAACCACATCACAGATATTTTTTCTTGCGCACATAATCTGCTGGACATTGCACTTATCTATTCTACTCTCTTTTAAAATAACATATTAATAAATAATCCTAGTATTTTTTTTCAGTTACACCAATTAAGCACACATTTCTTTTTAGGTTATTACATCCCTTCCACCTTATAAAAATTTCGACCTCGAAATTTGCGTACCTTGATCTCTAAAAAGATGTGGAAACATTTTTCTTAAGTCGTCTTCCCTTTCCCAGGTGGACTCATCTTCGGCGTGATTATTCTGCTGTACTTTGGCGAACCGAATGGTTTGGCGCCTAGTCTTGCGGTCTTTAATATCCAATATACGAATGGGATATTCTTCGTATGATAAATCCTCCCGTAGTTGAGACAGTTCTAGTTCCACCGGCTGATGTGGTGGTTTTAGACATTTACGATGTAAGGACACGTGGAATACATTATGTACACCGGCGAGAGTTTCCGGTAGGTCTAATTGGTAAGCTACCTCTCCAATCTGCTTGATAACAGGAAAAGGTCCAATATATCCCGGACTCAATTTCTTTTTCTTGTCTAAACCTCTCCTTTCATTGTGGAGATTTTCAAATATACCAAGTCTCCTATTTCCAAATGATAATCCCTCCTTTTATTGTCAGCATAGCTCTTTCCTACTCTGTGCAGTTCGTAGTCTCTCGCGTATAAGCCTTACTTTCTCCTCAGTTTCTTGAATTATATCAGGTCCTAAAAATTTCCTCTCTCCAACCTCACCCCAATAAATCGGCGCTCGACACCTTCTTCCATACAAAGCCTCGTAAGGAGCCATTTGAATACTTGATTGGTAACCGTTATTGTATGCAAATTCGGCCAAAGGCATATATTCATCCCATGTTCCTTTAAATTCCAAAACACATGACCTGAGCATGTCCTCTACAATTTGGTTTACCCGTTCGGTTTGACCGTCGCTTTGCGGATGATATGCAGTACTAAAGTCCAGTTTCGTTCTCAATGCCTTGTGTAGACTTATCCAAAATTTTGATGCAAAACGAGGGTCTCTATCTGATCCTATGCGCAGGGGAACACCATGCAATGATACTATTTCTTTAATGTATATTCTGGCCAACCTTTCGAGGGAAAAGGTCTTTTTAACAGGTATAAAATGCGCTGACTTTGTTAGTTGATCCACTATTACCCATATGCTATCGTGTCCAGATGGCGTTCGTGGTAATCTATGGATAAAATCCATGCTGATCTCTTCCATTTCCAGAGTGGTACTGACAAGGGTTGTAAAAGTCCAGCCGGTTTTTGATGTTCTGCTTTTACGCGCCGGCATACATCACACTCCAAAACAAATTTCGCAATTTCCCTTTTCATATTATTCCACCAAAATGTCTTCTTAATATCTTGATACGTTTTAGTGCTTCCAGGGTGCATTGTGTATAAGGATGAGTGTGCTTCACCCAATATTTTCCTTTTTAATTCAAAATCATTGGGTACATAGATCTTGTCTCTAAGGGCCTGTTCTGAATCTCTCCAACTCTTCACATATTCCGAACTGGAAATCATGCCGAACGCATTAGCTTCAAGAAGCTAAAATTCTCGAAGCTCTCCTGGGTGTAGTGCAATTTTACGAAGCAAGGAAACCCAAGCTCTGCGTTTAGAAGAATCTGAAGTTCCACCTATTCACGATCAATATGCCATCGCCTAGGTAAGCGGTTCGACCTCAGGCACACGAACCCCTCGAGGCCTCACCGAAACGTTTTCCCTTTCCTCTGTCCCATGTTTGCGCACCCTCCTCGTTCTCTCTCTCGAACACTCCCGCCGCCGCTACTCACGTCGCCAGGGCCGCTCCACCCACGCTGGCCGGATCCTCTCCGCCTACAGATCCGGCCATCCCAACCCGTTTCCCGCCGGATCCCATCCTCACCACTGCTAGTCCCGCCGTCAGCGAGGAGCAGCAACACCATGGGAAGGAGGAGCTTGCCCGGACGCCATTGATGCCTCTCGAACCCCTTCCGAGCGAGCAGCAGCATCCTGATGAATGTGCTCCCTGTCCCGTAATGGGCTGCTTCAAGCCGGCCCAAGCTGCTTCCAGACAGGCCTGTAGTCCCACCAACTGGGCTCTCAACGTATTGCATCGCTAGGAGAAGCTGTAGTGCTGCCGAACAGTTTCCCAGCGCCAGGTGAAGTAAGAAGCCAAGCAAGAAGCTGAATTTGAGAAGTTTTTGAGAAGCTATAGGACATCAGAACAGACCCTAAAGGGTATAATGCCTGCAGAATCAATATTAAATTCAGATGACCTTCCTTCAGTGATCTCCTTTATTCTTAGAAGGTCTTGATCAGTCATTTGTTTCTCCATGATGCCCCTTTCTAAGGTTGATGTGATTTGGAGAGTATTTAACATAAATCCTGGCACGTGAACCTTTAGCTCCACCCCCAGTTTTTCCAGATCTCTTAATATATGGGGTTCGCGAGTAATTATGTTAGTCCAGTTGCAAGATGCTTTTCGACTCAAAGCATCCACCACTATATTGGCTTTTCTTGGATGATAATTAATATTAACATCATAATCCTTCAATAATTCTAGCCACCTTCTTTGCCTCATGTTCAATTCTTTTTGTGTGAATATATATTCCAAACTTTTGTGGTCAGTAAAAATCTCACAATGTTCTCCATAAAGATAATGCCTCCAAATTTTTAGAGCAAAAATTACTGCCGCCAGCTCCATATCATGAGTTGGATAATTTTGTTCATATGGTTTTACCTGCCGAGAAGCATAAGTGATAACTTCCCTCCTTTGCATAAGCACGCATCCAAGCCCAATTTTCGAGGCGTCGCAATAAATGACGAATTCTTCCCCACCGACAGGCAAAGCAAGCATTGGAGCTGAGATTAGTCGATTCTTCAATTCTTGAAAACTTTCCTCACACTCATCTGGCCATTCAAATTTAACTCCTTTCTTTGTAAGACGAGTTAATGGAGTGGCAATTCTTGCAAAGTTCAATATAAATCGACTGTAGTACCCTGCTAGCCCAAGGAAACTTCGAATTTCAGTTACCGTGGAAGGCCTTTGCTATCCTGCCACCGGTTGGACCTTTGCAGGATCTACCGATATCCCCTCTTCAGATATTATATGGCCAAGAAAAGGAACCTTATTCATCCAGAAATCACATTTCTTTAACTTGGCATATAATTTATGTTCTCGTAGTGTTTGTAGCACAATTCTTAGATGCATTGAATGCTCTTCTTCCGTCTTCGAATATATAAGAATGTCATCAATGAACACAATTACGAATTGATCCAAGTAAGGCTTGAACACTCGATTCATTAAATCCATGAAAGCCGCGGGAGCATTGGTCAAACCAAATGGCATCACTAGATACTCATAATGCCCGTAGCGGGTGCGAAAAGCAGTCTTGCGAATATCTTCTGGCTTAATCTTTAACTGATGGTAACCCGACTGCAGATCAATCTTTGATAAAACCTTGGATCCTTGTAATTGGTCGAATAAATCATCTATCCGTGGAAGAGGGTATTTATTGCTTATAGTTACTTTGTTTAGTTCTCGATAGTCAGCACACAGTCTCAGACATCCATCCTTCTTTTTCACGAATAAAACCGGAGCCCCCCATGGAGAAACGCTAGGGCGAATAAATCCCCTATCCTCCAACTCTTTTAGTTGTACCTTTAACTCCTTTAATTCTGCAGGTGCCATCCTATAGGGTGCCTTGTAGATTGGTTTGGTTCCTGGGATCAAGACAATAGCAAATTCAATTTCACGATCCGGTGGTAGACCTGGCAATTCTCCCGGAAAAACATCAGGGAATTCATTTACCACCGGAATGTCTTTAATATTGATTTCCTTCATGCCAAGTTTTGTCATGAGTGTTCGTGATTGATCCTTTTTATCACCTTGATACACAATCTCAACATGATCATAAGGTCTAAGTGTAATTTGTTTTTCATAGCAGTCGATATTGGCTTTATTTTCTTGCAACCAGTCCATCCCAAGTATTACATCAAAATCTTGCATTTCCATTACAATAAGATGGGCCATGAATTTCCATCCCACGATCTCAATGAAACAAGAAGTGCAAATTAATTCCATCCTTCTGCTTCCTAGAGGCGTCTTGACATAAATAAATCCTTCTCGCATGCTACTAGGAATCTTATGTTTATTCAAGAATTTGGTAGAAATAAATGAATGTGTGGCACCAGAATCAAACAAAATTTTCCTTGGATGATTGCATATTAAAAGGTCACCTGTCACCACGTTGTTGGATTCCTCAGCATTCTTCTGAGTTAAATTAAATACTCTGGCTTGGTTCCCTTCTCGGGGCTTCCCCCGATTATTTGGACGAACTCCTGGCGCTTGAGTAGAAGTATTAGTCGTTGCATACTGATTTGACTGGACATTGGAGGAAGGGCCAGGTAGATATAATGGTTGGGGCGGTTGGGGCAGTGCCATAGGCCTTTGTTGAGCAGTAGGAGTCAATGGCCTGATAATTTGCTTACTATTGGGACACTCGTACCGAGTGTGTCCAGGCTTTCCACATGCATAACATTTTCCCCAGCGACCCGGACAAATACTTGGTGTATGATTCCCGTTACAGATCGGGCATCTCCTTGGCATGCTCCCAAATGAATTGCCTCTAGTTCGCTCTGGGCGGCCATCCGTTCTAAAATTGTCATTGTTTTGCTTATTGTCATTGTTGAATTTAAACTTCTTTGATGGTTGACCAACGTCACTCCTTTCCTCCGGAAATCCCTTTTCCAATAACTGGGCTTTATTCACCACATCTCTAAAGGTATTTAGCTCAAAAGCTTCCACATGCCACTTAAGTGGTTGGCGTAGCCCGCTTTCGAATCGCTGAGCCTTGGAGCCATCACTTTGAACAAATTCCGGAGCAAATCTTGCAAGTCTGGAGAATTCAATATCATATTCTCCCACAGATTTATTCCCTTGTTTGAGCTCAAGGAACTCCCTTTCTTTGATGCGCTTAATACTTTCTGGAAAATACTTTTTATAGAATGCTTCCTTGAGCAACACCCAAGTCAATTGAGTACCCTCCGGGTATGACTTTTTATGAGCGTCCCACCATTCGAAAGCGCTTGGTTTTAGCATATAAACCGCATAAATGACTTTCTCTTCATTGGTGCAGCCCATAGCCTCAAATGCTTTCTCCATAGCGGTAATCCAGTCTTCCGCTTCCAGCGGATTGGCGGTCCCGGAAAATGAAGGCGGCTTGAGTTTTTGGAATTCTCCAACTCCACTCCGGTGACTGTCATTCTTTATGACATGCTCAAGAATATCCATTTTGTTAGGAAAGCAACTTATCTTTATTGAAGGCCCAACGGGCATATATATATATTACACAAGACTTGAGGTGCAAGGAAAGTAAACATAGACTAATAAGGACTCCTAGACCAATACTAATACTTCCTAACCCCCCCCCCCCCCCCCCCTCAAATGCAAAGCGTATGCAATAGCGTTGCATTTGAAGAGGTGTAATACAAAAAAAATGATAATCCAAATCCGCATCTTGAGAGTGTCGTCGTAGCATGAAGAGTCTTCAAAACCCGTCGAGTCGCCGAAGGGGATAACGATGAGATGGCACATCAGAGGAAGACTCCGCATCAATAGAAGATACAAGAAAAGTATCAAGAGAAGATGGGTTGTCAAAGAAAATGGCACATCAAGAGAATGAAGCATTGCTTAAAGAATCATGGCCCGTGAAAACCGATGGCGAAAGAAGCTCGGCAGGAAAAGAATGAGCTTAGATCAACAACGCAAAGAGAATAAAGCATTGCGTAGAAAATCATAGACCATGACAACCGACGGCGAAAGAAGCTCGGCGATTAAGGCACGATGGACGTAGATTAACAATGCAAAAGAAGTCTAAAAAATCCTATAGAAAACAGCAAGGGCAAGTAGGCCACAAAAGTTGTATAGAAAGAATCAGGACCAAAGAAAGGCCGACGGACAAAGGTATGATGGACTCGCATGGCGTGGGAAACACAAAATATCAACGGATTTGGTGGACACAGCGGAAAATGTAGAAAACTAGGAACCTAAAAAGCACACAGCTAGCTGGCAGGAGCGAACAGTAGCTAGCACAACAGCCTGAACGCAGCAGCACGCACACGGCCGGGTGGGAACAGAGCAGCGGCGTTGACCCAGATGCGATCCAGATAGCACATAGCATGCAGACCAGAAACATGAGCAGCCACGAGCTGATTGGTGAAGCACATGCGGGCGGCAGGAGGCACACCAAACCTACAGCTGCATGCAGGGGGCAGCAACACGCAGGCTGCTAAAATTGTACGGACAGGCTTGCACGTGGAGCAAAACGTTCATGGAGAGGCAGACTTGGAGACCAGCCAGCGGGAGCATGGGCGGGCGCGGGAGACCTGCACGGGATTCAGCAGTGCGACGTTGACCGGAGCGGCGACGATCTTCAGGGCGATGGGATCTGGCGCGACGGTGTTGACCTAGTTCGCCCGATCTCTGGAGGGTGCCGAAGCAGCTCGATCTGGACGCGGCGTTTGACCGGGGCGGCCCAATCTCCCGATCTGGAGGGGAGGCAGTGCGAGCCGGCCAGAGGAAGACGGTGGCATCGTGGGGGAGGCAGCGTCTGGCCGAGAGGAGGTTGGCTGTGGCGCAAAATCGGATCGGCACGAGTTGCTCGTGCTAAAAAAATAACCTAAGCTCCAATACCATGTTAGGAAAGCAACTTATCTTTATTGAAGGCCCAACGGGCATATATATATTACACAAGACTTGAGGTGCAAGGAAAGTAAACATAGACTAATAAGGACTCCTAGACCAATACTAATACTTCCTAACACATTTGACGTTGTTGAGTCTCTTGTTGCCTGCCCAAAATGTTGGTGAGCAGATTGGTCAACACACGTTGGTCGCCAAAATCTTGGACCATTAATCCAGCGTTATTGTTGCCCGAGTTATTACCACCATGGCTCGTACCATTACTGCCATTACCAGTCATCTACGATAATGAACTTTTCCATGGAATGGATTCTCCGTGGCTTGACGTTGGCGACCTTGCGGTGAACTTGGACCGGAGCGTTCGTCTTGATGATGAACACGTGCTCGCGGAGGACTTGCGTCGTACTAGTACTCCGATGTGTGGTGACTTGAGTGATGCCGCCTTGCCGAAGTAGAGGACGAAGGAGCGCGGTTGACCATCAAGGACCGAAATTCCTTCATTTGGCTTGATAGCTTGGTGTCGAGGTAGTCCCGCGTGCACACCTCGGATTCACGCAAGTCGGTTGCGAGTTGTTCGATGCGGTCATTCAAGACATCTTGTGCTTGAGTAATTGCTTTGTTCGCGTCGTCGTCATGCTCCTCGAAGGCGGATTCGACATGATATTCCTATCCATAGCACTCAAGAAGATATAAGTGGAAGAGTGAGAAGACAATACCAATTACCGTTCCAAAAGCTGAAAGTGGATCAAAATCACTCAATGTGCAAGTATGGAAATAGTAGAATTGGTACCGAAGATCGTCCTTCCCACACCTACACAGGTACGGCTTATGGAGTAACTTGGTTAGGATGGTGGCACAAAATTCAAGCAATTCGAGAATATGATTCAATAATGTTGAAAGAGATTCGTAAATTCGCAAGCAAGACAATGTAGATCAACAGCAATGAGTATACACGAAAACACACACACGGATAGAAAAGTAGGGTCGTGCAACCAAGGAATGAGCACAAAATGTGGAATCCACGGAAAACGCTCGTGTTGCACAACACTAGAGAGACTCTAGCATGATGGCTCAAATGGGCGTGATACGAACTTGTGCACAACCTATAAAAAACAAAACGTGTCGTCTTTCTATTCCCGACTTGCTATGTATGTATGAGGCACGCGTCACTCGCTCAAGTGATCCAAGATGATCAAGTATGATACCCAAAATTTGGCGATGCTATTGCTTTTGTTCTTTTGTCCTTGCTTAAAAGCTTTGCTTCTCTTTCTTTTAGCGATGATGTTTGGATGGTCACTATGCGGGACGTGCACACCAAGATAGCAATTATGTATGCGGATACTATTTTGTAACACAAAACATGATATTAAGATAGATGAACACAAATGAAGCTATGCGGAGTATGTATCACTAAAGTGCACAAGTAGCGTAGCCCGGCAATACTTAATGGCTAGTCTCGATAGGCAAGTAACGCGAATAGGCTCGGGGTAACAATGCAATGGCAAGGGTATATGACAAGAGTGTCGTCGCGGTTACCGTCCTTGCTTACGGTGTAGTGTCAATGAAGAGTTGGTCGGCGACGATCCGGGGCGATGATGATGTAGAACCACTCCTAAGTAGCCGAAACACCTTAGGAAGTGGCGGACTCGTGACTCAAAATCTCAAATGCAAATGGGTTGCGGAAGAAAATGGTGGAGGTTTGCAAAAAATCTGTGGTGGGAAAAACCAAGAAAATGGAAAAGTGCTGAGGCGAAAGTTTTTGTAAAGGCCGGAAGGTCCGGGCCAGCCGGAGGTTTTGGGGGCCGGAAGGTCCGGGGTTGCCGGAGTGTTCGGGGACTGGAAGGTCCGGGTGGGGCCGGAAGTTCCGGGGGTCGGGAAAAAATGGGACGAACCCTAATTTCCAGATCTTAGACTTGGGTGAAAAGACGGGAGGAAAAAACCCAAATCTGAGGGGAAAAAGAAAAATTGGTGGGGTTTGGATGGATGGAAAGGTAGATCCACACGTCCACTACGAAATCCACGGATCAAGATAAACAAAATCTCCTCAAATCCAACAAATCCAAGAAATTTTGGTATGGCTATTTTTGTGGGGATTTTCGAAATTAGGTCAAAACAAAGCAAAATTGGCTAGAAAGTGGAGGGAGAGACTCCAAGGTGTGAATCAACGTGACTCATGATACCAATATGATACGGGGCAAACACGGTAGCGTCGATCTTTTCACACCTGGAGGGGGGGAAGGGAGAAATCGAGAGAGAAAACACAAACTCACGAATGATCCCCGATCACACATCCACTAGGAACACACAAACACACGAGATACTTAGATCCACAATCAACAAAAGGATACACGTAACCGATAGTCTCCCACTCCGTAGAGGGGCCTTGATATCCCGTGGGATCTTTCATTGATAGGGGCCTTGGCATCCACTTTGGATCTTCTCATGTAGAGGTGTATCACTCCACGAGGGAAGGAAGTAGATGGAGCTATGTTCAATAATGTCAAATGCTAAACATACGCTAACCCTAACTCGAGGTGGGAGGAGAGTATATCTAGTCTAGGTCGAAATAGGGGCGAATGAGTATATCTAGCCTAGGTCGAAATAGGGGCGAAGGGGTGCATGGGCCCTTGGGCCCGAGTCACTACGGCGGGCAGGCCGGAAGTTCCGGGTTGGGTCCAGGCAGGTTTCGGGCTTTCCTGAGTGTTGGCACCGTCTTCGGGGGCTGGGCTGGTGAGGGGCTGGAAGTTTCGGGCCGGCCGGAAGCTCCGGACCAGGGTCCGGCCAGGTTCCGGGCTAGACAGAAAGTCTGCACGCCTGGGGTCGATCCTGGGACGCTGGGGGGCCAAAGGTTCTGGGCTGACCGGAAGTTTCGGGCTGACCAGAGTGTTTCCCCTGAGCTTGACCCCTCTTCTTCGAACGCTTCTTCTTCGTTCGCCTCCGAGTTCCGGTTGGGGTCGAGATGCCTGAGTATGCACAGAGTCTCTGCTTGAGGTAGCATCGGAGTTCCAAGAATATCAAAGGAAGAGTTGTAAAGGAGAGATGTCACCTCGTTTCCACACAACTTTGCCCTATCAAATTAGCCAACCCATTTTTCTTTTTATTAATTAATGGTGGTAAAATACTTAAAAACATAGTAGTACTCTGATTTGATACGAGCCAACAGTACTTGCTTTTGGCCATTTAATAACTGTAATTTGAATCTTGGATGACATTTGGCCCAACAAATTTGAATGTTTGGTTTTAATAAAAGCAGTACAATGACATTTGAAGTACCTTCAATTCAACCATGTTTTGTTGAGATAACATTTGGAATTATCCCCACTGGACAGTTGAGTTCTTATGCAATTAGAGATGTTGAGGAGTACAAGAATTTCTGTGACCGACCAAAAGATCAGAGGCCGCAGCCAGAAGAAGTAATTGAGGTATGTCTTGTTTCCGATGAAACCATGCTTTTCAGGATACCCACTTATGGGGCATCCCCTTTACTTTAATTTCTGATGTGAAGTTTTAATTCATCTTGCCCATGAATCCATGTCATGGTGGGTTCTAATGTAGTGACGTAGTGGATGAACTAGCTTGGTGTTTGTAAGTCCAAATATTTTATAATCTGCATTGCTCATTGGCACTCTTGGGACCACTTTACCCTCTATTTATTTGACATATAGATTTGTTTCTAGATGGGAGTTGAGACTGCCAGATTCTCTCTTCCAATTTGTGTTATAGTATATGTGGATTGCACTAGCCCTTTCCATCAGTTCGGACTTTTGGTTGCGTTGGCTAGTGCATGAAGCTTAACATGGTATCGGAGCTAAGGTCTTGAGTTCAAGTCCTGGCTTACGCAATTTATTAAAAATTCCTGGTAGCCCCCCTTTGTGTCCACGTAGAGGCCTCTTGAGTCATACGTGAGTGTCGCGCGCCGTCGCTCTCTTCCGGTTGCACGTGTTGACTTGTCTTCCCCATCACACGTGAGGGGGGGGGGGGGTTACAGTATATGTGGATTGCACTAGCCGTTTTTTCATCAGTTCGGACTTTTTGGTTGCGTTGGCTAGTGCATGAAGCTTAACAGTTTGTAGTGTCATTATGCCATATTAGCATTCTTTGTTGTCGAGCTTAGACAAACCATTTCATTGGATTGAGAATTTGTCAGCAACATGGGAAACGGGGTCCCCCGTGCCTACTGGAGATGGGGTCCCGGTAGTGTCAACTTCACGTTCTAATACTTAAAAGAAAGAGAGAAAACCATACTCGGGGGTGGGGCCTCCCGAGCATGAAGATACTGGCAACCACTGGGAATCTGTAGAGTTGGTCGGGATCCTCCCGATCAACTACCCTCCCCCGAGTAACTGATCCTCGCCTGCGGATTGTTTAAGGGGCCAACAAGTTGGCAAAAGATCAAGCACATGCTTGGTCACTTCTCTTCGGGCTCTCCGTGAGACCCGTGGCCGACAAGCACATTAATAGCTATGCCTGCATGTCCATCATAACCTACGGTTCATAGGTTATGATGATTCTGAACAGTAAGTCGGCTCGCTCTGAACCGAGGTGATATGGCCTGCTGCGTATAGGGAACCTGACAGGCGCAGGTCGTTTTTTGTTTACTATCAACACGCTGGATGTAATGTCTCTTCGGCTGTCTCCCGCTAGCAAGTTGGACCTGGCGAGCTGTGTGCGGTTGGAGAGGTTGACTCGTCAAAACGGCCTACACCCACCACCCTATCCTCTGACGGACCTGCGTGGGCTGCACAGGCTAGGTCACCTAAGATCGATTGTGGCATGGTTTGTAACAGGCTATTGTTGTGCTCCCCAGGCCCTATATAAGGGGAGGACCAAGGCCGTGCAGAAGGTTCACAACCTGGAAGAATACTAGCTAGAAGAAGAGTAGCTAGGGAAAGGAAACTAGCTCTTCAACACTTAAAGGAAAAGAGAGAGAGGTCATCCTGTAATTTCTGATGCATAAACAGAGGAAGAACTAAAGTAGGACATAGGGTGTTACAGGCTAACGAGGCAGCAGGAGTTCAATACAAAACTCCTAGAGCACAAGATCTACTCCAAGATCTTAGGTAAGAACGCGAAGTTCTACTATAGGTAGTGGGGGTACATAGTATGCTTACAAACTAGAGGTGAGGACCTCTATTTATAGGGCTTTGGGAAGCTTTCACATCTCACTTCTACTTATAGCTAGAACACTCTAGAAAACATTACTTAAGATTCATTATTCTACCCATAACTACTCGTAGCCAGAAGACTCTAGAAAACAATAGCTAGGGTTAAGAAAAGAAAAGAAATACTAGACTAGAGTAGACGTATATATAAGTAGCCAAACAGATTTGAATATGATTTCCTTTTTCTTTTCCTCATCTATCGTTCCTCATCATTCTCCACTGATTGTTTGGAACTCGACCTTGAGTTATCTTCAGAGTCCTTCTGGGTGATAGAGAGTCAAGTCTGCAAGATTGAAAGTGTTGGATATACTCATGTCGCTTGGAAGATCTACCACACAAGCATTATTATTTATCTTCCTCATGATAGAGAAGGGCTCATACCTTTGCTGCCTAAGCTTCCCTTTAACACCTTAAGGCAGCCTCTCTTTTTGGAGGCAGACATCACCTTATCACCAACTTGGAATGATTTTGGTCTCCTTTTGCAGCCAGTAAATTGTTTATACTTCTGATTTTGTGCTTCAAAAACACCACACATTTCTTAAAATAACTCAGTGTAATTATCAGCAAAGGACAATGCTGATTTTGAGTTTTCCCTTGATGGCAGCTTCACCAGGTCCACTACATTTGTTGAAACTTTAGTGTAAACAATAGAAAAAGGACTCCTTCCCATGGACCTATGCTTAGAGTTATTGTAGGAGAACTCGGCAAAAAATCCCATTGTCCGTTCGTGTCTCCACAAATGTAAAGGTTCAAATTACCCAAAAACTTGTTCACCACTTGTGTTTGTCCATCTGTTTGTGGATGGGCAGTGCTAGAAAATTTAATTCAGTGTTGAATTGCTTCCACAAAGTGCACCAAAATGCAGCAAGAGGTCTGAGACGATGGACCTTGGAACTGCATGAAGTCTGATCGCTTCTCAAAAGAATAGGTTTGCCACATGATGAGCATCCGTTGTCTTGCGACATGGGATGAAATGAGCCATCTTAGAGAATCTGGCAACGACACAAACACAACATCACTCCCTCGTCTTGTTTTTGGCAAACCCAGGACGAATTCCATAGAGGTATCCTCCCACGGCCCACGGGGCAATAGGAACAGGCAAAGGCATGTATAACCCCGTGTTCTGAACTTGGTCTTTGCAGTTTTGACATATGGGGCACCGCTGAACAAACTTTCCAGCATCTCTCTTTTTGTTGTGGCCAAAAATAACGAGCCTCCAGGTTAGCGGCCAAAAGTAACGAGTCTCAAGGTTATAGATAGTCTTGTCGCGTCCAACATGGCCACTAAGATCACTTGAATGGAGCTCTCTAATTAGTTTGTCACATAGAGAACTCTAGGGATGCACAAACTGTCATTTTTGAAGAGATTGCCTATAGTAGAACTTGGTGTTGAAGGAACCATTTCTGATATGGCATTGAAGAGATTACCTCTAGCGTTGAAGGAACCATTTCAACGTGCAGCGCTAGAAGAGGAGGTAATCTCTTCTACCACATGAGGTAATCTCTACTACTACAAGACCAAGTTCAACACTAGAGCTAATCTCTACTACTACATGACAGGAGGTAATCTCTTCGATATCGGAAATGGTTCCTTCAACAAAATAACTCCTGCTGTCAATTTTGGATTTAACCTCTTCTACCTATAGTAGAACTTGGCGTTCTTATCTAAGATAGGGCCGATATGGCAGCAGGAGTTAAATCCAAAATTCCTAGAGCACAAGAGCTAGTCAAAGATCTTAGATAAGAACACCAAGTTCTACTATAGGTAGTGGGGTACATAGCCTGCATACAAACTAGAGGTGAGGACCTCTATTTATAGGCTTTGGGAAGCCTTCACATCTCACTTCTACTTATAGCTAAGAACACTCTAAACTAATTCTGTGGAGAAATTGGAAGATAATTGGCCAAATCAAGGGATGAGATCTGTATTGAAACTTATGTGAAGTATGTGTTCATGGCCGCATGGCCGGAATAAAAGGGAATAATTCTGTCCAGCTCAGCCACAACCCAGCTGTTATATAGTTTCAGTATTAACCATTGATGAAAGTAAACAGTAACTTGTCTTAAATGATCTCCACCTTCAAGCGACGTTTAACTCGAGCGTGGCTAGCCATCCAATTCCGCGAAGCGTTTTCGGAAGCGATACAGTTAACTGAAGAAACATGACAGTTCGTCAGGTTCATGTTCTGACAATGTGGTCACACATCCCAGCTTGTTTTTTTGATGGTGTTTTTTACGGTGATCCTAGCTTGTGGCATATACAACTGTCCTTGCACTCAAAGTATTTCATGTTCAGGATATCGCAGAGCATTTGACCACCATACACTTATCACGATGTGAACGCGGAAAACGCTGCTTATATGAAGGATCAACCCCACCGGGAGGTTTTCCCAACAGTTGGGTGAGCTACTTATTCTACCTTCTGAATGTACATGCCTATTCTTCTTCCTGACCAGGAATAATTTGAAGTTGCCTTTTTTTTTTCTTTCAATATCAGTTCACACCTAGGGGCTAGGGGTTATCCTCTTATGCAATGATTAGCTATGTTGATTCCATCTGAAGATTAATCTTTTGACAGAGTGGTGCAGCATATTGTACATCTGATCTGTCCATTCACAAGAATGGTGAAATACACATTTGGGACAAGGGTTTTGACGACAATGGAAGCCAGGTAGGTTTCCTATGTTTTGACTTGCTATGCCTGTGAAAAAAGAGAGGAATATTATTTTGATGTATTGCCCACTCATGCTCAGGTTTGGGGAACCAAGGCTGGCCCTTACGAGTTTAAGCCTGCTCCCAAGTCCAACTATGATGACATGTTCTCACCTTTAAATTTTTCTGCCCCCTTGTCACTAGAGAAGATGGAAAGTTCATATGCAATTGATGACCAGTAGATGAGCATTGTTAATACATTTTGTTGTTAGAGAACACCATAAAAATAGCATGTGTTTATATTTTTTGACATTATCTCTGATCATCAACAAATGGTAATTCTGTGGGCGAACACTTGCAATGCCTGACAACGACAACGTAGTGAGATATAACCATTATCATACTGCAGCTAACATTAGTTATGTAGGCAGATGGAGCAATAAGACTAATGTTCGTTAGGTGGAGATGCTTGTTAGATAGTGTCTACAAGTTCTGTAATTAATATCTTTTACAGCTCGTTTGGCTCCCCTGATTTGAGTTCATTTCCGTCTCTTATTAACATTTCACTAGTGGACCTGTTGCGCTGAATGGCGGAAAGACCCACTGAATCCATGTTCGCATAGAAAAGAAAATCTATGGTTTGGTTAGATTAGTTATGGACAACAACATAAAGCACAAGGAACAAGCTGCCACACGTTCGGTTCCGCAACAAGGAGTCAAATTCCTCCTGCATAACCGCAACTAAGAGTGACACATGGGGAGGTAGGAAGTGGTGACAATCCGGGAGTCACAACTGTGCAGACACACATTGTCGAGATAGCGCGTACTGAGATGGCTAGCGGGGCTGTTCGAAGAAACATGCGAGGGCGTTGAGATAGCGCGTACTGAGATGGCTAGTGGGGCTGTTCGTTGAAACATGCGAGGGCGTTGGGACCGTCAAGGCAGGCGAGGTAGCCGAAGGGGCTACCGAAGATGGCGTCGAGGGCGCGTCGGAGATCATCGCGGTTAGTTGCATGGGGCATTGAGGCTGTATCCGTTGGTGGTACCTTGTGAAACGGAAAATACCTCTCATCAAAGTATACGTGTGGTGAGGTGATAACTGGACGAGAAACGGGGTCATAGCAGTGATATCCCTTTGTGTTAGCCAGATAGGAATATGCATGCGATGGACCGGGGTGCCAGCTTATGAGGTGAAGTGGAGGCGATAGTGGGATAGCAAAGGCACTCGAAGACCTATAACTCACTCGAAGACCTGTAACTCATCAAATAATGATGGTGGTGATCCAGAGAGAAGGTGAGAGAAGGTGATGCGGTGCATAGTCCCAACGAACGCAACATGGGCAAATGTCAAGAAGCAAAGATGTTGTGGCAAGGGCGTCAGGCCAAAACCAAGCAGGGATGTTGGCATGAAATAAAAGAGTGTGACCATAATGATTGGGAATGCAGAGGAGGATATATTCGACACGTTCGTTTTGTTGCGGAGTGTAAGGCCAGTGAGACAGAATATGGTGTCATGGGAGCTAAGAATCATGTGAATGGTGAGGTTGTCAGAATTCCTTTCCGTTATCAGTTTGAAGAGCATGAATGGAGCGACCAACCGGGTGGACACATAAGAGTAGAACACAACAAGAGTGCATGCAACGTCAGACTTATGTCATAGAGGAAATGTTCACACATAGTGAGAGAAATTAACCAAAATCACAAGATAATATATGCAGTCAATATTGCTTGCGACATGAGAGGTCCATACATTACTACGAGTTAACTGAAAGGGAAATGACACTATGGTTGATGACGAGCTAAACGAAAGCCGAACATGTTTACCCACATGACAAGCATGACACGTGTGAGCATAGGTTTTATTACATGAAAAAGAAAAACCCTTAAGGAGATGACTAAGTGCAGCGGAGCTGGGGTCACCAAGATGGGCATGCCAGAGGTCAACGTTGACGGAGAGGGCGACTGGTACGGTGGTAGAGGATGACTGGAAATGGTAGAGATCATCGGGGTTGTCATATCAATTTAGAACCATTTGGGTTCAGGCATCCTTAAAAGAAAAACCGAATTCGTGAAATTCAACATTGACAAGATTACCATGAGCTAAGTACAAACATAAACAAGGTTTTTAACTATGTGTGGAGAAACAACAATGTTGTTAAGAGATAATGATGCAGATGATATAGAAACGAAGTACGACCAATGTGTGTAATGGGAAGGGAAGTCCCGTTGCCGACAGTAATGCAGGCGGAGGTGTCGGTGGGTCGAGAAGTGATGAGATTACCGGGGTTATACGCTATATGAGAGGTGCTGCCAGTGTCCATGAGCCAGTCGCCACCACCGCCATAATTGGTCGGAGTAGGAGCCGCCTTCAGGGCGGTGAGAAGTTGAGGGTCCCATGGCGACTGAGATGATGATAATGGTGGTGTACCGGGGTAGCAACCAAATCCTGGTGCAACACCGTGCCGCTTATGCGCGGCGAAAAACGCTTAATGACTGACATGGCGGGAGACTAGGAGACTCGTAGCCGGTGTGTGTGGCACGAACATGGAGTAGGCATGGATGACGCCTATCAAAGGGTTGTACCGCCGCTCCATGGCGGCGTGGGCTGCGGTGGCTGCTGCTGAGGGATCACTAGAAGAGGCGTTTAGAGGGGGGGAGGGGGTGAATAGACTAGTTGGCAAAATAAAAACTTAAACTTTTCCCAATTTTATTGGTTGGCAAGTTTTAGCAATCTAGCAAGTCTAGCACACCCTACACATGCAAGTCATCAAGTATACCAGCGGAAAGTGAGACATGCACATGAAAGTAAGGAGTAGAGATAGGAAGATCAAACGTAATTGGAGACACGAAGAGTTTTCCCGTGGTTTCGATAAGTGGTGCGATCGCATGTCCATGCCGATGGAGACTTCAACCCACGAAGGGTAACGGTCGCGAGAGTCCACAACGGGCTCCATCCATAAGGGTCCACAAAGTAGCAACCTCGTCTATTCCATCATGGCTTCCGTCCACGAAGGACTAGCCTCACTATGGGTAGATTTTCATGAAGTAGGCGATCTCCTTGCCCTTAAAACTTCTTGGTTCAACTCCACACACGAAGATGGAGGCTCCCAAGCGATACCTAACCAATCTAGTAGACACCACTCTCCAAAAGGTAATAGATGTCTTAGTACGATGAACTCTTTGCTCTTGTTCTTCAAAAGATAGTCTCCTCAACACTCAATCACTCTCACAAATTTGGCTTGGTAAAAGAGGTTGATTGATTGGAAAACAACTTGGGGGGCTAGAAATCAAGATTCATATGGCTTGAGTGGAAGATCTTGATCTCAACACATGAGTAAGTGGCTCTCTCTCAGAAAAATGGATGGGGGCAAGTGTTGGTCTGTTCTGAGTGCTTCCTCTACGAGTGAGAGGCTGGTGGAGGGGTATATATAGGCATCTCCAAAAATCCAACCATTACAACATTATTTCCCAACTCGGTGAAACCGATCCAAAAACTCGGTTGCACCGACTAGTGCAAATTGTGGCAACTTTTGGCATTTCGATGAGACCGATAAATAAATCTTAGTGGGACCGAATTGGCTAACCTAGGCAGATACCAAAACTCGGTGTCACCGATTCCTAAAACTCGGAAATTCCGATTTTTAGAAATGGGACAACAGAAGGTTGGTCACTGATTTTGGTTTAACCAAAATGAAAGTTGGTGTCATCGAGATGCTAGGGTTTGTCTTTGGATCTGTCTGAGGCAAAACTCGGTAGGGTCGCATGGAAAAAGTTGGTGGCATGGAATTTGTACTTTTAGGGTTTTGGACAGAATATTTTTGGGATAACTTCATGAGTATTATTTGGTGGCTAATCTCTAAGCACTTGAGCAACCATATCATCGTATTTACCTCGTCCCCTTTTAAGTACTAGCTTTCCTATGGACATAAAACTAATTTCTCACAAAATGCAAAATGTAGAGTCTTGAAGCTTGTAGCTTGGCCAATCCTATTCCTTTCCTTCTTATTTCCTTGGGGATTTTCTTCACAATCCATAGCCAATCCTATATGTGGACTTTATCTGAAATAAACTAGGTAGAACTATTAGTCCAAGAGACAATGTATGTTGTCATGAATTATCAAAACCACAAAGAGAGCATATGTGCGTTCAATCTCCCCTTTTTGGTAATTGATGACAACATACAATCAAAGCTTCAATTTAAGATATGAAGAAATATGTGATAGCTTTGAAGGACATATGACTAAGACATGCTCCCCCTAAATGTGTGCAATCCTTTTAAATGATAGTAGCTTTGGAATGCATGTACCCACACATAGTAGATGAGACATGATAAGTCATGTGTATCTTGGCTATATGCATTAAACATATGTGAAAGAGGTGTTTCCATGTTCAAGATTCACTCTTGCAAACAATATGTGTAAGAAGCAAGAGATCATCTTGACCAAGGATATGATGCATATACTTACCTTGAAGTTCCTGAGTATCTTTACAGTAGAAATACACTTGAGAAACAAGGTTAGATAACACAAGAGTATTCCTATCATAAAGATTCAAAGAGCTTCAGTAAAACCAAGACATGGAAGACATATTGAAAATATCATTTGATGATTGACATTCCTTCCCCTATTTGTTAGGATAGATATGTCTCTAAGAACATTTAAAATTTCTCCCCTAAGTATGGATTTATAAATCTTCCTCTCCCCCTGAATCCTTGCTAGTAGATATTGGGAGTAGGTAGGGTGAGACAAGTCTAACACAAACATACAATCAAATCTAAATCACAATGTCTCTCTCCTTTAATGATGGAATACATTTGGTCTACTCTCCCCCCCTTAATGTAGTATAACTTGATATTTCTTCCCTCGAATATCTCTCCCCCTTTGGGTAAGCATAAGCTTTGACATTAAGCTTTGATATTTCTCCCCCTTTGGCATTAATTTTCAAAAAGAGTCAGAGGGTAAGGGTTCCTTGAGAGTGAGGATCATTGAGAACTTTTACTTAGATATGGCAAGAATATAGCAAAGAACACAAGTAGTGGCAAATGTAGTTAGCTCCGAGGCAAAGTGAATCGGTAGAATCGAAAATGATCTTAGAGCTCTGGGAGAAATTGGTGCTGCCAAAGAAGTTTGAATCGGTGGTATCGGAGAAGCTCTTGGCAGTATTGCTGATATATCGATGGAGCCGATTGTCCCAGTTCAGAGGGACCGAGTCACAAAAAGAAACTTGGCAAAAAGTATTCTTGGCCATATTTGACAATGAAAACCAGCAAAAAGATCTGTCCAATGTTCTTAGAATTTTTTCAAAAAATTTGCAAGGGATTTTCAAAAAGATTTGCAATGAATTTTCTCATATAGATGTAGATTGAATGGTTCGAAGAAAACATGCAACTAAGAGATGAACCACACAAGAAACTTTGTCTTGATGATGGTCGACTACTAGGTCACCTATATTAGAGTATATGAACTCAAGAGCCAAGTAATAATACTTGATCATAAGTTATACTCATCGTTAAGCTCAAAATTGATACGGGGCAAGACCCGTGGTGGTCGATCTTTCACAAATTGGAGGGGGAAAACACGAAGAACAGGGGGAAGAACGAGAGGAAGCACTCAAGAGCAAACTCAATCACACATCAACTAGATCCATAACAACACAAGAGGTACAAGATCCCAAATCAACCACTCCGGAGGAGGGGCCTTGAATCCACGGGGGATCTTCCCTCTAGAGGGGCCTTGGCATCACTTGGATCTACTCCCATAGGAGGTTAAGCTCGTCAAGAGAGGCAAGTAATGGAGCTAAGCTCAAGAGCAAACATTAGCTAACCATAGGAGGCGGAGGGAGGGAGGTATATATAGTTATAGACGAGGTAGAGGGGTACATGGGCCGAAACCCGCAGGCCTGTGCGTAGACAATGTCCGGACGTCCGGACGGGGTCGGACGTCCGACGGCTCAGGACGGCCCGGACGTCCGGAGGAGGCTGGAAGTCCGAAGATACGGTGCGGGTGCGGCTTGGCCGGATTTCTGGGCGCGGTCGGTCATATGGAGGTTCCGGTCTTCCGATGGTTTAGAGCAGATGCCCGAGAGCCGGATTTCTGGGATGGCCCGGACGTCCGGGCGGTGGGACTTGTCGATCGTCCGGGCGGCGTCAGTCGTCTAAGGGCTGGGTAGTCCGGGTGGCCTTTGAGCTGGGCTGATCTCCAGGCACCGGACGTCCGAGATCGGCCGGTCGTCCGAGAGCTAGAGCTGGTTCTCAGGCCCTTTCTTGTCCTTCCCGTCTTGGCGTCCTTTTCCTGAGCACCTAAGTATGGAGAGCACTTCCGTTTGAGGTAGCAACCATGTCTCGAGTGGGTCACATGTGGATTGAGCAAGGAGAGATGCCACCTTGTTTTTGATGGTGCGTGCATGGGCTCTCGTCATGGGTCCTCTCGTGGCTTGCGATGTTGGGGAAGGGTCCTTGGTGGTGTTCATGGGATGCTCCACATGATCTCACCCCCTTGGGGAAGATCCGTCCTCGGATCAAGATCTTCATCACCATGGAAGGGGGGGGGTGTAGGTCCATGACGTTGAAAGTGTTGGTCACATTGTATTTGTCGTGAGGGATGTCTATCTTGTAGGAATTATTATTGTAGTGTGCCAACACTTTGAAGGGTCCCTCGGCGTGAGGTAGCAGCTTGGACTTGCGCTCGGCGGGGAAGCGGTCTTTGCGAAGGTGCACTCATACAAGATCGTCGGGCTTGAACACCATGGGGTGTTTGTTGGTGTTGCGTTTGGTGGTCGTGCGTTCCACTTGTCGCTCGATGGTGTTCCTTGTTTCTTCATGCATCCTCTTGATGTAGCTCGCCCTTGCACTTGCATATATGTTGACACACTCTTGGAGTGGTAGAGGAAGGATGTCCAATGGGTACAATGGGTTGAAGCCGTAGACCACCTGGAAAGGAGACTTGTTGGTGGTGAAGTGTCGTGCTCGATTGTAGGCATACTCGGCGACGGGTAGGCAATCTTCCCACTCCTTGATGTTCTTCTTGATCAACATCGAGCGACAAGTAGTTTATGAATGTGAATGTCTTCAATAATGATGTTATTGATGGTGATGACATCTCCTTTAGAACGCATGAGGTCACGAAGCTCAAGCAAGTATTTATCAAAGTTTGGATCACTAGGCTTGATTTTGTGAAAGGCAATAGTATTATGAAGAATGACATCAAGATTTTTCAAAGAGTAGTTTGGATATCTTTTCTCCAAGTCATTCTATAAGGTATAAACACACTCAAAGTTTCTCATTTGATCAAAGACAATTCTTGGCAATCCTTTAATGATAAGAGTAACAATTCTAAGATTATGAAGCATATCAATTTGTTCCTCGTGTGAAGGATGTAAGGGATCAATGGGAGGCACACAAGGATTCTTAACATACTTTGTCAAATGGAATTCATTGAATAGATCAAGCATTTCATCTTTCCATTGACTATAGTACTCCCCATTGAAAATAGGCACTCTACAACTAAGACTCCCCAAACTAGACACATCCATCTTCCTCCAATGGTGATAAAACAAAAGCTATGAAGACCAATGCTTTGATACCAATTGAGGGATCACTAGAAGAGGTGTCTACAGGGGGTGGTGGTGGTGAATAGACTACTTGGCAAAATAAAAACCTAACATTTTCCCAATTTTATTGGTTGGCAAGTTTTAGCGATCTAGCAAGTCTAGCACACCCTACACATGCAAGTCATCAAGTATGGTAGCAGAAAGTAAGACATGCACATGAAAGTAAGGAGTAGAGATACGGACAACAAACGCAATTGGAGACACAAAGATTTTTCCCATGGTTCCGATAGATGGTTCTATCTTACGTCCATGCTAATGGAGATTTCAATGCACGGAGGTTAACGGCCACGAGAGTCCATAGAGGGCTCCACCCATAAGGGTCCACAAAGTAGCAACCTCATCTATTCCATCATGGATTCTGTCCACGAAGGACTAGCCTCACTATGGGCATATCTTCACGAAGTAGGCGATCTCCTTGCCCTTACAAACTTCTTGGTTCAACTCCACACACGAAGACGAATGCTTCCAAGCGACACCTAACCAATCTAGGAGACACCACTCTCCAAAAGGTAATAGATGTGGTAGTATGATGAACTCCTTACTCTTCTGGTTCAAAAGATAGTCTCCTCAACACTCAATCACTCTTGTCACAAATTTGGCTTGGTAGAAGAGGTTGATTGGTGGAAAGCAACTTGGGAGGCTAGAAATCAAGATTCACATGGTTGGAGTGGAAGATCTTGATCTCAACACATGAGTAGGTGGTTCTTTCTCAGAAATATGGAATGGGCAAGTGTTGGTTTGTTCTAGTGCTTCCTATACAAGTGAGAGGCTGGTGGAGGGGTATATATATAGGAATCTCCAAAAATCCAACCATTACAACATTATTGCCCAACATGGTGAAACTGATCCAAAAACAGGTTGCACCAACTAGTTCAAAATGTGGCAACTTTTGGTGTTCCGGTGAGACCGATATATAAATCTCGATGGGACCAGATTGGCTAACCTAGGCAGATACCAAAACTCGGTGTCACTGATTCCTAAAACTCATAAATTCCGATTTTTAGAAATGGGGAAACTAAAGGTTGGTCACTGGTTTCGGTTTCACCAAAATGAAAGTTTGTGTCACCGAGATGCTAGGGTTTGGCTTTAGATTGGTGTGAGGCAAAACTCGATAGGGCCGAATGGAAGAAGTTGGTGGCACCAATTTGGACTTTTAGGGTTTTGGATAGAAAATTTTGTGGGAGAACTTCATGAGTATTTTTGGTGGCTTATCTCTAAGCACTTGAGCAACCATATCATCATATTTACCTCCCCTTTTAATAGTATTGACTTTCTTATGGACTCAAAAGTTATTTCTCACACAATGCAAAATGTAGAGTCTTGAAGCTTGTAGCTTGGTCAATCCTATTCCTTTCCTTCTTCTTCTTTCCTTGGGGATTCTCCTCACAATCCATAGCCAATCCAAGAGATAATGTATGTTGTCATGAATTATCAAAACCACAAAGGGAGCATGTGTGCTTTCAGTTGCGCCTAGCGCGGTGGGGCGGGCACGTTGGAGTTGCGCTCAGGGCGTCCACCCCGCTTACATCTACCCTTATTACCTTCAAAGGCAGCAGGTGGCTGCAGCCACGAGTGGCTCTAGGGCGCAGTGTTTGTCGAAGGCGCCAATGGGAGCGGCGATGGATATAGGGCACAGATGGAGATGCCAACGACGAGGGCGGTGTGAACCGTGCGCGTGCGCTGTTGCTTGATGTTGCGCTCCTCAAGTCGAAGATATGTGACAGCCTGCTCGGAGGTCAGAGTAGAGAGGAGCGTGAGGTTGGATGTGACGTTCGCAAGGTCCTCATTTGAGTTCGATGGTCAGCATGGAAAGGAGCGTATCACCGGAGACATTAAACTCGAGATCGCACAACTCGTCAGAGAGTCTTGAGGCACATGCATTGCTCGTTGATGGAACAATCATTTTGGTGTAAAGCAGAAAACTCTTGTTCTAGGAAGACGATGCACTGCAGGCGGTTGTCAGTGATGAGGTCAATGATCTTGGTCCATATGGTGTAGGCGTTGTCACCTTCACGCGTGACAGTACAAAATATATCATCGAAAATGACGAGGAAGAACCACCGGATGATAGCTCCGTGATCTCATTTGCGTAATCACGCTCATGACCTTCCATTTTATCAATGGTGGCATCATGCTCCTCGAGATGAGCTTACAACTCCTCAATATATTTCTTGCCCTCAATTGCAATATACATGATTTCCATAAAGTTGGAACGAGGAATTTTATTCTTATGAAGAGCTTTAAAAATCATTTCACCCTTAATTATTAAGGAAGCAATATTATTACTCTCTTCATCATTATGCTCATCGTCATTATCATCAACATCTCATGAGATATATTGGGATTCAAAGTAGGAGATACCTTTGAAGCCTTGGCCATAAGGAAAAAGTGAGAAACAATAGATGATGATGTAGGATCCCTTAAAGCATCATTCAAGACCACATCTGGTTCCATGGAGTGTTGAGTTTCCTGTACATTGTTAGCACAACAACTCGAGGAAATATATACACTTTTTTTATCATGGCAACAAGATATAGCAAGCATACCATCATGAGATTTAGTCAAGTAATTTCGACATGATATGCAAGGACTATCAACACAAGTATGTGAAACATTTACTGTGCTTGAAGTGTTAAAGTCCAAAGATGAAGCTGTGACAGCCCAAGTGCTGTCCCTACCTTTTATGGTATGTAACCCATTGTATGAACCTTGTGTCATGAGCTATGATATGTATTGCACCTTGTCATCCATGTGTTGTTTTGCATTCATGCATCATATCATCCATCATAGCATTCATCTTGCCATGCTTGCTTTCATGTGTCTTTGAATGATGTGGTGGTTGTGAGTGTGACATGAGTTGTGATGTGGTTTGTATGTGGGTGAATCATGTGGGCTACTCTCCTTCTCTTCCCCTCTCTTTTCTTTTCATCAAAAACCCAACCTAATGCCTTTTATTCTCATGTTATTTTCATAACTGAATTAACTTGCAAACTAAAATGTTTAAAAATGTTCAAGAGGTAGCCCTATTTGTATTAATAATTTAGAGTTTGGTTCTTTTGATGTTTGGGGTTTGTATGATTTTGTGTTTAAATAAAACAGGGGCTGTTATTTTCAAAAGTCTTAAAAATTACTTGCCCAATAAATCAACTTAATATTTCTATTAAATAGTGCATATTATTTTCGTTACAAAAGTAATTTTGTTTTGCACTAAATCCTTTTATTTTGCTCTGGGGATTTTATTATGTGTGGCTATGTTTTAAAAATAGTTAAAAACCTTCTCTGCTTCTTTTATATGAGAGAGAGATCAGGGTGGGCTTGCCTCCCCAGCGCAGCCCAGCTAGCTTCCGCAGGCCCAGCCTCCCCCGCGCGTTCTGTCTCTCCTAGCTCTGTACGACAGAGCATCCACCGGTGCCACGTCGACTTCTTTGACGATTTGACGGTCGTCCGGCGACCTTGCTGCCTATTAGTTGTGTCCCCCGTGCCCTAGGGTTCCCCCCTCTCCATTCCTTCCCTCTCCTTGCCGTGCCGCCGCCAGGTAAGGTAGCCAAGCCCTTGCCGACGCCATGTTCTAAATGCTCCGGCCGAGCCCAAGGTTGAGCTCGGACTAGACTTCCGCGTGCGCCCCCGTCCTTCCTGGCGCTTGGGAGCAGCGACCCAGGCCTCTCTACGCCTCCTGCGTCGTCGTAGAAGCTCCAAGGCCCATTTCGTCGCCGTGCCCGAGCCCTTCTTCCTCTCCGTTTCGGCTTCAGGTTCAGCGTCGCGATCGTCGTCCCGCTGCGTCTCCTCCAGTGCCCCTCCTGCCTCCTCTGCATGTCCGAGGTAGGGTGGTATGGCCCCTCCTTCCTTTCCCCCTTGTTAGCTCGTCGATAGCCCAGTGTGCGCGTAGATCCGATGATGCCTAGTCCGCGCTCCCGATGCTCTAGTCAGCTGCAATTTTTATTTGGTTGCATTGTGAAGGGTGGCGTGTTCCGTGGATGGCCTCGTGCATCTGGTGCATGTAGATCCCTCGGCGTGCTCGCGTAGTCCCGATGTTGTTCGCTGCAAGGACTAGCTGCGCCTAGCCCCGCCTTGCCATCGCTGCCACCATGGCCAGGAGCCGCAGACTCCTAGTGCCTCCCATGCCCTACCTCGCGTCCTCCATCCTGGCCTGGGAACGGGTTCTCCCTTAGATCCCGCGGCCGTGCCGGCTGTTCCCCTCGCCGGAGATGGCAGAGTTAGCCCCGTGCTGCCGCCGTTGCTCTGTCTTAGCGTGTGCGGTTCAGTTTCGTCAGTACTAGTGCGTGTGTGTGTGCTTAAGATAGGCAGAGAGCTCCCTTTGTTATCAAACGCAGCGACAACAGAGTGGTTGGTTCGTGGGGTAAGACCCAGGAGGTCTTGGGTTCGAGCCCAAGTACCTCCCCCTTTTTTTCTCTTTCGTTTCTGTTCTTCCTTGCATTATATGTGTGTATTGCAGAATTGAGCAAGTGTAGGTTTTTCTTTTTGTTTCTTTTGTGAATTGTTGTGTGTGTATGTGTATATACATAAGAGTATATATGCATGTGCTTGTGTGTGTAGGTGTGTAGGTATGTGCATGCACATATGGATGAGAGTGTATGTGCATGCTTGTGCAAATACATGTGAGGTGTATATGAGCATGTGTAGGTAGTGTGTGTAGTGCATATGTGTGTGAGCACATATGCATGTGTTTTTATGTTTTCTTGTATGTAAGTGGTAGTGATGTGTGTGTATCTATATGCTCTTGTTTTATGATGCATGTGAGTGTGTGTGTGGGTGAACACCTCCTTCTTGGGTGGTATGTTCATGGTGGCGAGTGCTCATATGCCCTTGGGCATATTTAGAGCATGTGTGTGTGTGTGCTTGTAGTGTGGTGTGGTAGAGTGTATGTGTGTGTGTAGGGGACTAGTGGGTTTCCCCACTTGACCTACCCCTTTGTTGTCATGCTTGTTAGTAGGTTTATTTGTGTTTGTCATATTAAGCTAAGATTCTAAATCTGGTTATGATCATATTGCTTTTGTCCATCTAGATCTATATGTCACTTATGAGAAGGGTGGTAGTTTTGCTAGCTTAGTGGTGCCATGTTGCTCGACATGATCCTATGTGTATGACCCATGCTTTTGGCATAGAAACAACCAATGAGTCCATTGGAGCTTTCAGATTTCACTTTTGAACAAGTTCATAAAACTGTCATTTCTGCTGAGATGTCACTTTGCCATTTTTGCATGATTTAATTCATGATTGCTTTGGGGCATGTGCCAACTAGGAAGTGCTAGTGTTTTGTATCTAGTATGCCATGGTATTTTTGTTTAACATGAGAATCACCCATATAAGTGGGAAACATGCTGCTAATTTGCCTACTTGATGTTTCTGTTTTAGCATGCTAAAAACTACTGTCTGAGAATCTGCTGTTATTTTTATGCCATGTAGAGTGGATGGTATCTTGTGATGTGTTGTGAATTTGAGCATGTTCAGTGCTAGTGTTTTGGAGTAGATGTTGTCTACTACCATCCTGTTAATTTTCATGCCAAGATATGCTCTCTAGAATATTTAACTACTGCTGTAAACTTGCTACTTTATTAACTCAGATTCCAGAAAACTGAAATTTTCACCAAGTCCCAGAAAACTGTTTCATCATGCCAACTTGATAACTTCATGCTTATTGATGTGTGCCTCCTTTGCTGATTGTGTAGTTGGATAAGTTGATGTATATATCATGTAGTTTCTCTCAATATCTTGTTTGTGGCTGTAGGATTCCTATAGCTCAAGTTGTGGGCTGTGTAAGTTGCTATGTTGCTGTTTTGTGGCAGATTATGAGTTTTATTGTTTTGTGACTTGTGGGAGCTTTGATCCATGGAATTGTTTGATCTTTGAGTCTATTGTGGTTGGTTTTTCATTGCCTAACCAGTGGATACCTTGAAATTTCAAGAATTAGCCCATGGTATTGGTTGTCTTGAGTTTTTCCTTCGTACCTTGTCGTGAGCATATCGTGAGAACCGTAACTCCGTTTCTTGTGTTCCTTATATGCATTTCTATCGATTTTGCATACTGCATCCATATTTTCCATGTTCATGCATGTTTAAATAACTTATCATGAGGTTCTTTCCAGAATCATTAATAAACAAACTTTGCATGTGAAACATGACTACTTTTGGGTTGCCATGTTAAATTCTTCTAAATGGATCATGCATCATCTTGTTTGTGCATTGCACCTTGGTTGGATGTTTATTGTTGCTGTTTCTCTTGGGTAGACGTGAGTGTTGAGACTAAGTACGAGGATCCAGGAGAGTACTACTACGAGGATCCCGCTACTTGTTCCGCTGAAGAACCAACAAGCAAGATGATTGTACCCGGATCCCGATACTATTTTTGCTTGCTAGTATCTCGCTCTTATCGTTACAATTGCGCTAGCTACCACTTGATATCAGCCTCCTAATTGCCATGACAGCCTCTAACCCTCCACATCCTAGCAAACCTTTGATTGGCTAAGTTATCGCTGCGCAGCCCCTCTTATAGCGTTCTAGTTGTAGGTGCATGTTGTTCCATGGATAACATGGATTTGGACATCACAATATTATCTGTTATTTAATTTTAAAGCACATATATATCTTGGTATTGGTGGAAGGCTTGGCCTTTTTGCTAAGTGATTTGTTCCGCTGTTACCGCCATAGTTTCTTGTTACCGGTGTTATGTTTTCCATATTTTGCGCTCCTAACATGCTTGGGGTTGTTATGGGGACCCCCTTGTTTATTCGGTTGAGATTAAAACTTGTCTGGCAAGACCCAACATTGATACTACATTTTCTAATAACTTAATAAAACTTGCATAGGGCTTTGCAACCCTGTGGATATTTAATCAACCCCCGGGCCAGTGCTCCGCATGAGTGTTGGCCCAACCCAGAGCAGCTTATTAACGCCGCCCGGGGCTACTCGGTGATTGGCGTGGTAACCATCGCTTATCCGTCGTGTCCTGAGAACGAGATACATGGCTCTTATCGGGTTCATCGACACGTCGGGAGGTCTTGCTGTATTTGTTTTACCTTTATCAAATGTCTTGCGTGTGGACTCTGACTTTCTTCGGGTTTTCTCGAGGTGTTGGAATTCCTTTGGAATTACCAATGATGGCCACGAGATCCGTGGTCGAGGCTATTCCCGCGGAGTGTGGTTATTTGTGATGGACTAGTTGGAGCACCCCTATAGGGTTAAATCTTTTCGAGAAGCCGTGCCCGCGGGTATGTGGCAACTTGGATATTTGTTTAACACCCGGTTATAGTTAACTTGAACTAAACTCTAATTAAAATACACCAACTATGTGAGTAACCGTGATCGTCTCTGCTCGTGAACATGATCCGAGAGAGAACACGGTGGGGTTATGATTGACGTAAGTAAGTGTTCAGGATCTCATAGAGATCATACTAGATTCGATCGTCATTGTAGGCCACTCATATTTATTTTCATGCGGCGTAAGTTAGCCACCATAAATGCTTAGCGCTGCTGCAAACTAAACACTTACCACATCCCAACCTTAAGCTTGAATAGTCTCGGTACCTGGGCGCTTGATTGCTGAGTCCTTGTGGCTCACAGATTACTACAACCCTCCAGGCACAGGTACATATGAGTACGTGCATGATGATCTTACCTAGCTCCAGTGGGAATATGATGAGGAAAGAGGCAGGATGTACGTGACTCATCCGGATGAGTAGAGGACCGTGGTCGTGATCTTTGGGATAGCGAGATAGTGTCATTTGCATCTGTTTTATCGTTTGATTTCGTCCGTAGTGGGACCCTGTCTTCAACTTGATGATTTGAACTTGTGTGAAACTGTAATTTAGTATGTGGCGAGTGTAAGCCAATCTTGTATACTCACCTTTTCAGTAGTGTATGATGTGATGATACTATACTTGCTAACGACGAGATGCGCATCTATCCCTTGCGAGGCCTCGTGCCTTAAAATGGATAGGCGCGCATCTTGGGCGTGACAGAAGCATTGCGATAAGATAGTGATGAAGGATCATCAACAATAGACCCGCTATCATCATTACAATGATCACCACTTACCATATCATTACCTTGTGGCGACCCACAAGTAGGTGAAGTAGATGAAGTTGAGAAGACAACACAACCGGAGGTGGAGGGAGAACAATCATCCCTACAAATCTTGGACACACCATATTTATCTTGAAGCTTTGTCTACAACTCACGACCATCGCAGAACGACATGAGTTGAAATATAACTACATTGCTCAAAGAATTGAAAAGCACATTAGAAGCTTGAGCATTGAGATAAGAGTTTTTCTCATCCTCTAAAGATATGTGTTGAGAACCTTTGGAGGAGAAAAACCTATATCTATAATTCTCTCTAAATTTGGGTCCATGAACCTAAAGAGATTAAGCATGCGAAATACCCAAACATCAAAATTTGTGCCATCGAAACTAAGAGTGTCATTCAGTCAAAAAAAACTAAGAGTGTCAGAGAATCCTAATCACCTAGTAGACATCCTTACTCTCTAGGTGGTAAAACCTAATAATTAGAGACCTATCTCTAATACCAATTGAAAGGACATGGATGTCGCCTAGAGGGGGGGGGTGAATAGGTGCTTTAAAATAAATTACGGTTTAGGCTTGAACAATTGCGGAATAAAACTAACGTTTAATTAGTCAAGCACAAAACCTAAAACAAGTAGGCTCAGCTATGTGCACCAACAACTTATGCTAAGCAAGATAAACAACTAAGTGATAGCAAGATATAAAGTATGAAACAATATGGCTATCACAAAGTGAAGTGCATAAGTAAACAACTCGGGTAAGAGATAACCGAGGCACGTGAAGACAATGATATATCCCTAAGTTCACACCCTTGCGGATGGTAATCTCCATTCGGAGCGGTGTGGAGGCACAATGCTCCCCAAGTAGCCATTAGGGCCACCGTAATATCCTCACGCCCTCGCACAATGCAAGATGTCGTGATTCCGCTAAGGAACCCTTGAGGGAGGTCACCGAACCCGTACAATTGGCGACCCTTGGGGGCAGTCATCGTACCCATACACTTTGGCAATCCTTGGGGGCGGTCACCAAAACCCGTACAAATTGCTCAGGGCAATCTCCACAACCTAATTGGAGACCCCGATGCTTGCGCGGAGCTTTACACCACAATGATTGAGCTCGGAGGCACCACCCACCGTCTAGGGTGCCAAAGCACCTAGGAGGAACATGCTCTAGGGTACCAACCACCCAAGAGTAATAAGCTTCTAAACTTTTAACTTCTATGTATCACCAGGGAGAACTCAAACCGATGTAACTAATGCAATGGCAAGAACACATGAACTGGTCAAGTCCCTCACACTCAAATCCCACCAAAGCAACGAAAGCTATGGAGGAATATGAGAGGAAGAACAAGGAGCTCACAAAGAACTCCAAGGTCTAGATCCATGGTGTTCCCCTCACATAGAGGAGAAAGTGATTGGTGGAAACGTGGATCTATATCTCCTATCTCTTTTCCCTCAATAACTAGCAACAATCATTGGAGGGATTGAGAGTTAGCAAGCTCGAAGAAGGTCAACAATGAAGGGGCAAAAATGAGCTCAAAAGATAGGGAACGTTGGGGAAGAAGGCCCCCTTAAATGGGCTCCCCCGAATCCAACCATTATGCCCACCAGTTGTGCTCAAGCGGTACTACCGCTTAGCACAATCAAAACAGCCCAAGGAGAGAGAAAAATACGAGTGTAGTTCTGCCGAAGAGGTAGTACCGCTTATAAGGGGTAGCACTGCTCGGGGGAGAGGCAGTACCGCTTATAAGAGGCAGTACCACTTAGGGGAGAGGTAGTACCGCTTGAGAAGTACTACCGCTCGGGGAGCAGTACTACCGTTTATAAGAGGTACTACCGCTCTGGGGAGTAGTACTACCGCTTAAGCAAAACAGAAGAATGCTCCAATACTAAAATAGCTATAACTACTGCATACAGACTCTGAATTGAGCAAACTCAAGCTTGTTGGATTCATGACGACAAGAGCTATCCAACAATGTCTTCTTATAATAAGAGCGTAACAACCCGAGACCGACACTCGAGATGCCTTCCATGGTTGTCGCGATCGCAGTGTTAATTAATTGCTTCACTAGTGCAGGCGCCTGCTATACAAACAGTTTTAACACCTTTCCGTGATGTAGTCTCAAACCGTCGCCTTGCATGTGTGGGCGATAGGGAGGGTCTATCCCACACGACACGGGGAACCGGTTGGCAATGCCTGCTCCCAGTCACACACGATAGGCAAAATTATGTCATGTGTGATTGGAAGGGCCATCACAGATAGGTATTTTGGAGAAGTCGTGTGAGATGTGCTTAGCATCCAACACAATGAATCCCAAACGTACGTTTCCATTCGTATTGTACATCGGACACAATTTTTTGCATAACATCATCAGTGTTAGGGGTGGCCATCACGCACGGTGCCTAGAAAAAACTGTTTGGCCTAGGGCTGTCCATCACACACACGTTTTATGTGAAAACATTTGCGAATGGGTGTTCTAACGCACACAATTTGCGCCCGGAAGTCGTGTGTGATTGGTCATAGATCCAACACGCCAATTTTCCAAAAACGGTGTGGGTTTGTTGAGGTCATCGCTAATGGTGTTCTATGACAAACCATCTGCAATATGAAACCCCAATAATTAGGATAATTTCTCTATTATTTATAATCCAGCTAGTAAACAAATTGACAATTCACATCAAGCAAAACAATATATTTCATTTTGTATTATGACAACTAGGATTTCATAATTGAAATACACCAGAGTACAACATCATATAGGCATATACTACCTAGCTACCCAATTACACGACAGGACCGAGTTTCACATGCAACATCTAAAACCTTTGGAAAATAGCATCATAGACGGTAAATAGAAGGATGAATCTCGTCTAGAAAACTGTTGAAGCGGAAGGAAAATATTGACCATTCGTTGATGTCGAAGGTTCTTGCAACATTATACCAGTGCATGTGGATGGTTGCCCGCCCATCCTTCATCCTCTTGAGGAAGACTTTAAGATTATAGCGTGGGTGCTGTATGAATACCTTCCTCGCCTCTTGATCATACAGGTGGTTTGAGATGTACTCATCGACGAACTGCTTTAAAAAGGGCCGAAAACAAAGATATGCATAAATTTCGTTTCAAAAAGTTGAAATGTCACAAAGGGAAGAAGACAAGGTAAAAGAGATAGTACCATCCTATAGTTCACTGATGTCTTCTTCATTGTGCAGACAAAATACTTGTTGTTTTTCATCGCAAGTTTCTTTATCTTAACAATCTTTCCGAGTTTCTTGATTTGACTGATATTCATGAACACATCTTTTCCCCACATGCAAAATGGGTCGAATAGTGAGTCTAAAGCTTTTACGGCAGGACCTACATGTGCAAGACCAAATTATTGTTAGAAACCTAAATATTAGAATGGTTCCTGCAATTGCACAATAATGTGCTATTAGCCAAAGGATCATGAAAGTGCAAACCTCGATGGTAGACCTTAGTGTCTCCCATTGTCCCCCCTGTAACGTGTTTAAGAATAGAAATTGATCGGGTTTTAAGTGAGATTTGGCGTGCTATCAGTAAAATATGCTAATGAAAAATAAACACATTGCAGATCCAACATATGAATTCAAGCCACATAGAAAAGCCAAGCGTGCTAAGAGCAATGAAATATAGCAATTGTATGTTTCACATGTATAACAAAACAAAATTGTACCAACAATAATCGAACATCACATTGCATATGTTCACCAAAACAACTGAACCAAATAGTTAACTGAGCATCACATTGCACAATAGAACATAGTAGAAGGTCAGATTGCATAGTAGCATTACATTGCATATTTCACTACTATTTCTTAAGGAAAGGCAGGAGCAGCACATGCAACAGGTAAAACAAACATGCATAACAGGCGTAGCTAGCTAAACACAGATCATTAGTAATTAAGCTTAAAAACAAGATATTATTCGTCATTGGAGATATCGATAACGATGGGCTTGGACGAGGGCGAGGCCTCCACATAGTGGGTGCCCTCCTCGTAGTGATGAGTTGCCTCAACCTGTCCGGGCACCAACCTACCGGCCATGGAGTTGAGGAAAGCATGGGCGCGCTGAGAAAACAACTCGTAGTCGTCGTCGAAGGCAACAGTCGAGCCCTCGAGAAAACATAACGAGTTGTTGTTCAAAGCAGCCAACTGCATGGTGGCGTCCGCGTGCGAGGCATTGACGGTGGCCTCAACGTCTAGGTGCTTCTCCAAGATCTAGGGGCCAGCACGCATGGCAGCCATCGTGGCCTCATCCGTGCGTGCAGTCGCGATTTGCTTCTCCGCTGCCAGGTGCTCCTTGAGATCTTGTCTATACTGCGCGGACAATGTCTTTCGACGGCGATTATGTGGGGGTTGGGCTGGTGATTTTGGTGGAATGTGTCATGCCGATGGTCGGGGCATGTGGAATGGAGGAGGGAGTGGAGGGGGAGGGGTATGGGGAAGGTATGGATTACCTAACTATTACTAGATGGATGAGGCCGAGCAACAAGAAAGAGCATTGCTGGCGAGGAGGCAGCACTGGAAGCAAGCAGTGAAAATGTTCGCGTGACAGCCCAAAATTTCGTTTGGTGCGGCGAAAAAGTTGCACGCACAGTCACATTGGACATAGTACCTTTACCATAACTTTGTGTGATATTCAACAACACAAACATATCCTATAGTTTATCCCGTGTGTGATGAGTCTGGACGTGGAAATTTTGGTCTCCAAGCTTCCTGCATAAGATATCAGATACTACATTGCACACGGTACTTGTATTTCATTTTCATTTGGAAGAGAAAATGGGATACGACGGTAAATTTTGGTCTGAATTTCCCTTGTTACATTGGTCATCGACGCCATTGCTTAATTTAACAACACTTGCAAATTTGAGTACTACACAAAAGAGCCTACAACACTGCTCGCACCTACTTAATCGAGCAACTAATAAACAATAGTCAGTTGACCGAAACATTACTCTAACAAAACACCATCGCTCTTGACATAGACTAATATTCTGCCTAACATTCATTGATCTTTGCCGCCTCCTTGATGACCAGCTCCCGCTCGACGACCTTGGGGGAAAGGAGATCCATGGGATCCATAGCCACATACTCCAACATTTCGCAATCTTCGTCTTTGGATAGGGCCGCCATGAGCCGGACATGGGCGGCCTTGCTCAGGGCATGGATGGCCACAATCTTGGCTAGGGAGGCCGTCAACGAACAGATGCCTGCTCGAGCACACTTAGCGATTACCAACTCAACAAACGTGGGTTGTCGACCGGTGTCGGAGAAGGCAGATGTGATTTGTGGAGTGATCGACACGAGATGGGCATGGGCGGCCTTGAAATGGGACTGGGCGTCCGCCATCAGGGCTATGACGATTGCCGAGGAACTAACAACTGATGTGGCATTCTCGCCATTTTCTATACCCGTCGTGGTTGTTGCTACCGCCCTCTCAGCTGCAGCACCTGCCCTTTCGGTTGCTATAGCCGCCCTGTAGGAGGTAGCGGCCGCGTTCAAGCATGTTGAGAGCGCGCTCATGGCTGATGCAGCCGCGCTCGGGCCAGAGTCGGTTGCCGAAATTGCCCTCACGATGGGGATCCACGTCCCCATCTTTCACCGACGACGATGACTGAAAAGTAAAATGGTCTAAGGAGTTAGTACGGTAAACTGGCGGACAGTGTACTGCAGCCAACAAAGCTTCCGGCCTAAGCTATGCATTATGAGGGTTGGCCCAAGATATTTTGTACTGCATCACACACAATTCATAAACGTGAACTGTTTGTGAAAGACTTGATTTTCCAAAAAAATTTGAAACAAAAAATGAGGTTACTTCGACAAAGGACGACGTTTAGATTGCAATAAGATTTATCTGCAGTGAACACTGACCAATAGCCGTGTTGTGATAAATATGGAATAATTCAGGGCCTGTTTGACATTTTTATAAATTAATTGAGTTTTCTAGACATTTAATGTGTATAATTCAAATTTGAGCTATCGTCCCAATCATGGTTTTAAATAGCGGATAGTGGGCTGGTAGCGGATTGGGTTCTGTGTAGCGGAATGCGGATAGCGGGCGATATTGCGGGCGCTATGTCCACGTAGTGGATTTATAAATACACCAGGTTATTTTTTATATCGCTAGAACATGAAGAAAAAGTAATGACGTTTAATTTGAGTGATAGCGATCGCTATTGCGCTAGCGCTATTGCGGACGCAATAGCGGATGCTATCTTCGCTATTTCAAACTATGGTCCCAATGTGCATCAAAATGGGATGAAAAATCATATTAGTGTCCATGGCTTCATCTTTAGGTCATGGGCAAGAAATGGGAATAAACTTCAAACATCTCTGCGTCTTGGCTCGGCCACAAACGTTGGGAAACCTGTTTTTTCAATTAGTGTAAATCCAAAACCCGTCAGAAATTCTAACAACTTGGCATGTTGTCACAACATGGCACATATGTGCCTTGGTAAGAAAATTTTCCAACTTGGGACAATTTGAGGCACAATGTCACGCCCAAGATGTGATCCTATCCTTATTTGGGCACGAGGGCGTGGACAGGGATAGAAGCGCATCTCGATGCGTTCGCAAGAATGGATATCATTACAAGTACATGTACAGAAGAGATGAGTATATGGAATTGGCTTACACTCGCCACAAGCTACATCAGAGTCACAACAATACAATAACATCTCATACATCATACATAAGAGCAGGGTCCGACTACGGACGAAATCAAACGATAAAATGACATCCACCCTTGCTATCCCAGGCTGCCGCCTGGAGCCCATCCAAGATTGAAGAAGAAGTAGAAGAAGAACTCCAAGTCAAATCAAGCAACGCGCTCACGTCAAATCATCACATTACCTGCACCTGCAACTGTTGTTGTAGTAATCTGTGAGCCATAGGGACTCAGCAATCTCATTTCCAAGGGTATCAAGACTATTAAAGATTAATAGGTAAGGCATGGTTAAGTGGTGAGGCTGCAGCAAGCGACTAAGCATTTATTTGAGTGGTTAACTTACGAGTATAGAAAGTAAAGTATGGCGGTCTACGCATAACGGACGTGAACTAGTAATGATCACTAACTGATCCTGAACACCTACTTACGTCAAACATAACCCCACCGTGTTCTCTTACGGATAAGAACTCACGAGAAGAGACAGTCACGGTTACGCACACAGTTGGTGTGTTTTATTAGAGTTTACTTCAAGTTTGCTATGACCGGGTGTTAAACAAATTATCCAAGTTTGCCACATAACCGTGGGCATGGCTTCTCGAAAAGATTTAACCCTGCAGGGGTGCTCCAACTCATCCATCACAAATTAACCACACTCAGCGGGAAGAACCTCAACCACGGATCTCGTGATCTTCCTAGGCAATTCCAAAGGAAGTCCAACACCTCGAGATAACCCGAAGAAAATCAGAGTTCCTCACTCGAGACTTTCGAGAAAGGTAGAACAAATCCAGCAAGGCCTCCCGACGTGTCGACGAACCCGATAGGAGCCGTGTATCTCGTTCTCAGGACACGACCGGATGGAACTAGCTACAGGGAAAACCAATCCTCAAGTTGCCTCGAGGCGGCCCGCAGGCAGACCATTTTGGACCAACACTCATGAGGAGCACTGGCCCGGGGGTTGATGAAATTATCCACGGGGTCCGGAAAAATATCCCCTATGCAAGTTCATTAATTATTAGGCAAATGTAGTACCAATGTTGGGCCTTGCCAGACAAGTTTTAATCTAACCCGAAAATCAAGGGGGTCCCCATAACAACCCCGAGCATGTTAGGAGCGCTCATTTCTGGAACATAACACCGGTTCACAAGTAACTAAGGGCGGCAAGAGTGGAACAAAACACCAAGCAAAAGGCTAAGCCTTCCACCCTTTACCATGTATATATGTGCATTAAATTAAATAGCAACAATATTGTGATATAACAAAAGGAAGGCCCATGCTGACACATGGAAGCAATAGCACCTGCAACTAGCAAAGCTATAAGAAGGGCTGAGCAAGCGGTAACATAGCCAAACAATGTTTTGCTGGGATGTGGAGAGGTTAGAGGCTTATCATGGAAATGTTGGGAGGCTTATCAAACAAGTGGTAGGTAGCAAGACATAACGTTAAAAGACGAGACAACTAGCATGGCAATGATAGTAATGGTATCCAGGGAAATGTGTCATCTTGCCTGAGATCCCGCTCGGAAGAAGACTGAGTCCATGAAGAAGAAGAACCAACGTAGTCGAACGAATCCTCACACTCCGAACGCTTTTGGAACTCTATCGAGAAGAAGCAATCCGAACAAACAATCAACACAAGATACACCACAACATATGCAAGACACGATGCACAACAATATGATGCATGTCCGGTTTAAATAGGCAATGCATGACAAATCACCACAATCAAATACTACACATTAAAGTGAAGCTCAATATGCAACGAGTTGCATATTGACGAAACTCCACGTTCGAATTATTTAGTTCACTCTCGTTAGGTACACGACAATATTAAATGTTGTTAAACATGGCAAGAGGTGAAGCATAAGTAAACTAACTAACTAGGCATTTTAAATGAGGCCGGAAACAACTTATAGTATTTCCGAAACGACCGCATGTGTTAATTATGAAATTGGTCCAGATCTGAACTAATCATATTTTATATTTGTTAATCAGCAAAATAAATATCACCATGTTATTCTTCACGTCATTCTAGTCGATTTACATATATAGAACATCTCAAACGGAGCTACGGTCTAAAAGATATGAGCAACGCAAGATGCACATGTCATGAATGCAAATGCATGAGAATGCAATCACAAACATCTCAATTCATGAATAAAACAAGTTATTATGAAACTACATGAGATTCTAAGCAAGTTTCATATATGGAATGCTCAAAACGGAGCTACGGTTCAACCACAATCAACAAAACAAGTTTTTGTTAAAATCTGCCAAAAACAGCAAGATAGCATTTTGAACATATGAAAACAACAAGTTACAATAATCTAAAATGCACAAACTAATCATGGGCAATATCATACAACATCCACTTCATTTCATCTTCACAAAACATATTCAAAACATGCATGGATCACTTAGTAGGAAGCTCACAAGAAGACTACTTGAAAACAGATTCAGACTCAGTGAAAATAGCAGTTTTGACAGTGCAGTTTTTATCTCGAAGGCATATTGACAGCAGTGAAAACATAAGCTACATGTCATGGAATGGGATGAAACTTAACAGCATACTAGAGGGAAATATCAACAACAAATAACTCCATTACACCTACCACAAAAGAGTTCTAGATCACTAGCAAATCACATGGCAAGGCAGCAACAAAATATAACAGATTCAGACTTAGAAATATTTTGGGCCCTCAAAATAACAGATTTTTATAGCACGTTGACAACAACACAACAACACCTAAACATGCATATCTATGACAAGCAAAATGTCCATGGCAAGTTTCATGTTAAAAATAATTTCATATAATGCACAGATTAATTACTACGAAAATGACAAAAGGACATCATGGCATAAATGACATGCATGCAAACATGCTCAAATGACAAAACTAATTGCACCGATAAATCCTATGGATTCTTCTACCCCCGGAAACGTATATAATATGCATATGTTCATGTAGAAACTTAGTCACAATTAATTATTCGGGCATTAGGCCTATTCACGATAAAACAATGCAACAATGCAAAATAAATGCAAACAAGATACCGACAATTATCCCGTGCATGAAAATGCGATGCAAATGATATGGACATTTTTTATTATGAGCTTTTATTAATTCGATGCACGGTTATTAATTTATGGAAATGCAATTAATGCGAAATAAATGCAAATGACATGTTAATTTATTTTGACATGGGTGCAATTGGCATGTTTAATATCCTACACATTTTTCTGAACATATGACATGTTGAAAATATTTACATCCGATGCACGGTTATTTATCGAATGCGATTAATAAATCTGCACTTAAAATAAAAAACAAAAGAAAGAATAAAAAAACGCAGGGGGAACTGGGCTCACCAATGGGCCGAACTGGCCGGCTGGGCCTAAGGCAGAGGAGCGGCTGGCTGGCTGGGCCGGTGGGAGGCGGCACAGGGGACGCGCTGGGCCGGCCCACTCGGGAGGAGGCAGCGGTCAACGCTGCGGGATCGAGCGCTCGTCCCCGAGCTCCTGCTCCCGAGAGGAGCCAAGCCGCCGCCGGCGGCGGACTCCACCAACAGCGAGGGGCGCAAGGAGAGGCGGGGACGGCGGGATCCGGCGGATCCGAGGGCGGCGGAGCGGATCTCGGCAATGACGGCGGCTTGGGACGGCGACGCCATGGCACCTACGGGAGAAGGAGAGACCGGAGGTGAGGAAGAGAGAGGAGAAGGAGAGTATAGGAAGGAGAGGGAAGGAGAGGCGACGGTCGGCAAGGGGGGGGGTCCGGCGGCGGCGAGCTGCGGCCAGGGGCGGCGGCGGCTCCGGCGAGGAGGAGAGGTGAGCGAGGAGGAAGCCATGGATGAGCTCGAGGCAGCTCCGGGACGCCGATTCGGGCCCGGATGGGCTCGAACGGGCCCAGATGGGCTCGAGTGGGCTTGGAGGCTGGGAGAAGGGGCTGGCTAGCTAGGGTTGGGGGCACGGGAACCGAGGGGCTATTTGTTACGGCACTGTCCGTTTTCGGACTGTCGGGTGTTGACACGACATCCGGAAGCGGAGGGGTTACGACGACTGTGCAGAGGGGCTAAGGAGAGATGAGAGGGAGGACGGTGACCCGTGGCACCGAGTTTAAAACACCGAGAAACGTCCGACGAAATACCGATTACCTAACTGCTACGACTGACCGACGGGGTATCTAACGAACTCAGAACGCGACGAAATTCGACGGGCGGTCTACCTATGCTATAAAAAGACCGCACGACAAGTTTCAACTCGATCCGAGAATATTTTTGCGCGCGCTTAAAAACGATTTTATTTAACGGTGCTGCGGGCACGTGCGTGTGTGGCTGGTCTCGAAACGGGCAACAGCAAGAACGACGAGAACCGACGACTATGAACGGATGCAAGTTTTCGAAAACGGGGTTTGATGCAATGCATATGATGAATGCAACAAGCAGATGCACACATGCTGAAAACGGAAACTAAAGGGGAATCTTCTAGAATCTTCTGGAGCGTCGGTCCCGGGCTGTCACACAGAAGTCCCTTACAAACCGGATCTTCTCACTGCAATCTTTGTGGTCCCGATAAGGAACACGTCACCTTACGTCGGCAAAACGACATCCGCTCATCTTCTCGCCATGAATTTTTGTTAGAGGTAGCTCGGACCAGTAAGAGCGTTTTACTAAAATATGGAATTATTCAGGGTTCTTTTCTCATTTTCATACGTTAATTGAGTTCTCTAGGCATATAATGTGGATAATTAAATTTTGAATTAAAATCACAAGGTCCGTTGCATCAAAAACTGTTGAAAAATCATATAAGTGTCCATGGCTACTTTGGGCCCCACGCAAGATATGGGAATGGATTTCAAACATCTCGGGGTCCTGGCTCGGCCACATACATTGAGAAACTTGGTTTTACATTCATGTATAAATCAAAAATTTGTTAGAAATTCATGAAACTTGGCATGGTGCCATGGCATGGCTCATATATGCCCTGATGAAAAATTGTCTGATTTGGGACAAGTTTTGGCACAAGCCCCTTACAAACCTCAGCTACTCACGGGAAGCTAGCTTTTGTGGTTTCGATATGGAACACGTCACCTTTTGTGAGTGAATCGACATCCGCTGCCTCTTCTCGTCTTGAACTATATATTTCTAGAGGCAACATATACCAAAATGAGTGTCGTTCCAAAATATGAAACTATACATGGTTCGTTTGGCCTTTTCATACATTAATTGACTTTTATATGCATTATTTAACATGCATAATTCAAATTTGAACTACATTCACAAGGTACGATGCATCAAAATGGGTTGAAAACCATATAAGTGTACATAAATCTTTAGGATCCCATGCAAGATATGGGAATGAATTTCAAGCATCTCACGGTCTTAGCTCGGGCATACAAACATTGAGAAACACGGGTTCTAAATCATGTGTAATCAAATACTAGTTAGAAAATTCATGAAACTTGGCATGGTGTCATGACATGCATGACTCATATGTGCTCTAGTAAAATAATCTCCAATTTGGGACGAGTTTTGGCACAAGCCCCTAACAAACCAAAGATTATCACAAGAAGCTTTGTTGTTTCGATATGGAATGTGTCACCTTACGTGGGGGAACCTACATCCACTGCCTCTTCTCATCTGGAACTATTTCTATAGGCAACGTATACCAAAATGAGAGTGCCGTTCCGAAATATGAAATTATACATTGTTCGTTTGGCCTTTTTATACATCAATTGACTTTTATATGCATTATTTAACGTGCGTATATCAAATTTGAACTACAATCACAATGTCCGGTCCATCAAAATGGGTTGAAAATCATATAAGTGTGCGTACATCTTTAGGTCACATGCAAGATATGGGAATGAATTTGAAACATCTCGGGATCTTGGCTCGGTCATATAAACATTGAGAAACTCGGGTTTTAAATAATGTGTAAATCAAAAACTCGTCAGAAAATTCATGAAACTTGGCATGGTGTCATGAGATGCATGGCTCATCTTTGCCATGGTAAAGTAATGTCCTATTTGGGACAAGTTTTGGCACAAGCCCCTCACAAAGCACAATTTTTCACGGGAAGCTTTGTTGTTTCTATATGGAATGTGTCACCTTACATGGGCGAATCGACATCTGCTGCCTCTTCTCGTCTTGAACTATTTCTATAGGCAACATATACCAAAATGAGAGTGTCGTGCCAATATATGAAATTATACATGGTTCGTTTAGCCTTTTTACACATCAATTGACTTTTATATGCATTATTTAATATGCATAATTCAAATCCAAACTACAATCACAAGGTCTAGTGCATCAAAATGGGTTGAAAACCATATTAGTGTGCATGCATCATTAGGTCCCATGCAAGATATGTGAATGAATTTCAAACATCTCGGGGTCTTGGCTCGGCCACAGAAACATTGAGAAACTCGGGTTTTAAATTATGTAAATCAAAAACTCGTCAGAAGATTCATGAAACTTGGCATGGTGTCATGAACATGGCACATAAAGGCATCGTAGCATTTTGTTTTCCTATTTGAGACTCGTTTTTAATATATATTTTCATCTAGAGCCAGCATTGAGACTATTATGTTAAATTATAGAAATCTAGATCTCACACAAAATTCAAGAAATTGGGCATGGCGTAATTATATAGCACAAATATGTCATGGCATTTTTCGTGTCACTAATAGCGAACAAAAGCTTTTTGGAACAAAGAACTGTCATATTTCCACGCGAACAGTTGCATTTTTTTCAAACCGTTGGCGTCCTACTACCCTTACATGCTGCCAAGCGTCATACTCTTTTATTGGCTAGGGCTTAGGAGGTGCCATGCGACCAGCTGCTTGAGTTGACAGGAGGTGTGCAAGATGGCCTCAGCTCCGCAGGCTCACCGGGAAGCAAGCCCTTTGACCTCCCTATCTTCCCTCCTTGCTCCCGAGCTGATGTTTAATAGGCGGGTTTACTGCCCACTCACTCACAATCCTGCATATATCTTCCCTCACATTCCCCTCCATCTTCAGACCTCCAAGGCGACCTACGCCTTGGTGCAGAAGGATCATATGCCACTAGTCTTCTGGTTTGGTGAAGTTGACACCGAGCCTGTAACGACCAAGATGCGGTTCTACCCGAATTAAGGCTTGCACTCACCACATGCTAAATTACAATGCCACATAAACATTCATACATTCATCCATAAAAAAGGGTCCGGCTACGAATGAAAACAAACGATAAAAGACGCAACGAGACTGCCTTGCTATCACAGGAACACGACCACGCTGCCTCTCTACTCATCGGGATACGAAACATACATCCGGCCACATGCTTCGTCAAATTCCCATTGGAGCTAGGACACCTCAACAAGATAGACATCATCGGTACCTATACCTAGAGTGTTGTAATCTGTGAGCCACAAGGACTCAAAAATCTTGTAACCCGGGTACCGAAACTACGTAAGCCATTTGGGTGAGGAAGGTTAAGTGGTGAGGTTGCAACAAGCATCTAAACATATGTTTGAGTGGCTAACTTACGAGAACAAGAAGTAAATATGGTGGCCTACGTGTAATGGATGTGAACTAGTATGATCACTAAGTGATCCTGAATACCTACTTACGTCAATCATAACCCCATTGTGTTCTCTCTCGGTTCATGTTCACGAGCAGAGACAATTACGGTTATGCACACGGTTGGTGTATTTTATTTGAGTTTAATTCAAGTTTGCTATTACCGAGTGTTATACAAATTCCCAAGTTGCCACGTAACCGTGGACACGGCTTCTCGAAAAGATTAAACACTGTGGGGGTGCTCCAACTCATCCATCACAGACTAACCACATGCCGCGTTGGAATAACCTCAACCATAGATAACCCGTGATGTCCTTGGAAATTCCATTGGAACACCTCAACCTTGGGATAGGCCAAAGTATCCTCGGAATCCCACGCACAAGACATTCGAGAAAGGTAAAACAAGTCCAGCAAGACCACCCGACAGGCCAAATCCCAATAGGAGCCGTGCGTATCTCTATCTCAGGGCACTACCAGATGAGCAGTACGTACGGTGGCCTGATAGAAATCTCTCAAGTTGCCCCGAGGTGTCCCTGCAAGTGGCTCTGAGTTGGACCAACTCTCATGAGGAGCAATTGCCCGACTTGTTGATTAATTATCCATGGGGTAGCTAAGCCCTATGCAATTTTATTTAGGTTGTTAAGCAAATAGTACAACAGTTGGGTCTTTCCATATAACCTTTAATCTAAAACGAATAGTCAAGGGGGTCCCCATAACAACCCCAACCATGTTAGGAGCGCAAAATACGGAACATAACACCGGTAACAATTAACTATGGCAGCAAAAATGGAACAAAACACCGAGCAAAATGCCAAGCCTTCCACTTTTACCCAGATATATAGGTGCATTATATTAAATAGCAATAATATTGTGATATCTCTGTATATCCATGTTATTACATGGAAACAAACTGCACCTGCAACTAAGAACGCTATAAGAGGGGCTGAGCAGCGGTAACTTAGCCAAACAAGATTTTGCTAGGTAGTGGAGGGGTTAGAGGCTTTCATGGCAATTTAGGAGGCTTGATATGTAAGTGGTAGGTAAGAAACATAATGAAAAGAGCGAGACATCTAGCAAAGCAAAAATAGTGTCGGGATCCGGGTACAGTCATCTTGCCTGTTGGGTCTTCAGGGGATACAAAGCTGGGTCCTCGTAGACGTTCTCTCTGGGATCCTCGTACTTAGGCTCATCACTCGGGTCTACCCAAATAGAAACAACACCAATAAGCATAACTACCAAAGCGCAATGCGCAACCAATATGATGCATGATCATATCGATGCAAATAACATGGCAATCCTAAGCTAGTCATGTTTCGCATGCAAATGTTAAGTTATTTACTACTCTGGACAGAACCTCGTGTTTAGTTGTCTAAACATGCATGAACATGGCAAATATGGATGAATCATGTAAAATCGATGCAAATGCATATGTAGAACATTGCAAACAGACTAACGAAGCTCAGAGTACGCTCACGACAAGGTACCCACGTTAACAGAGACAAATACAAAGCGGCAGAAGGCCATGGGCTATTCCTTGGTATTCCAAGGATGCCAATGGATAGGGCATGAAAATCTATTAAGAATGGACCCAAATATCATGCAAAAAATGGAGTATAGCTCCCATAAGTCTCAAAACACTCAAACACACAATCTGTCCACAAACAACAACATGTCATCTTGTAACAAACATAACCAGAGCTACAAAAAATTTCAAATCACAACCAAGACATGTATAGGAAGTATACAACAAGCTTAACAAATCATCTATCTAAATAAACTTGAAAGGAAGCATGGTTCAATGGCAATGGAGCTCACAAGATGGCATGTTGAAACAATTTTTAGGGACTTAGTGAAAATTCAAGATTTACAGATTCTGAATTAACATGATAGCAACTTGACAGCAACAATTAAATATGCTAGAGGGCATGTAATGGCATGGAAATTGACAGGGTGGTAGAGGGCAACATGCACTACAACTAATTACATTATGACAACATCAAAATATGCATATATCAATGGCTTTCATCCACCCAACATGGCATTCTGAGAAATCACAGTGCACATACTTAGAGAAATTCAAGAGGTTGCAGCAGTGCTCTTTTTAATAGGTTGACATATTGGACCGAAAATTAACTAGGATGCAAGGCTCCTACTTGCAATCCAATTGCACAAGATGACAGAGGGTTACATGCTCTACAAAACATAGCATTGAGCCAACCCCAAAGGAGCAGTGGATCCATGGGAATCATCATGAGAACATGGCAAGAAAATAACTGATGCTAACACTTGGTGAAATTCAAGCACTTGAAAAACAGAATTATGGAGGCATGTTGACATCAAGAATCCCAGTCATAACATGATCTATCATGGAAAGAAAAAATACCAGGGGCTAGAGCACTCACTAATGGACATACTTCATGTTGACAAGTTTATTAAACATTGCAAGAATTAAATCACGTGAAAAAGACAAAATGACATATTATGACAAAACAACATTTTAACAAACTTGCTCAAATGAAAATTCTAATGCCACCATTAGATTCACTGCATTTTTCTACCCCAAAATCATATATCACAAGCATATATTTCTGTTGATAAAACTCCCACAAGTCACACACAAAATTGATAATGCCACTTATATCAACTTATATGCCAAACTTGGCATATCCTAGGATCATTGCTAGATTTAAAAAAAACAAAATATTTCCCTAAATAGAAATATCTCTAAAACAAGAAAAACAATAAAACAAAATGTCTAAAAGGAGGGGCCACATGGCAGTGAGCCAGGTCCCCCAAGAGGATGACTAGTGGGCCCTGGACCCACTGTCATCCAAACAGTAATGGAACACAAAGAGAAATAAAAGGATGGCCTGGGGGGAATCGAACCCCAGACCTCCTGAGTGGAGCCGCGGGTGTTGACCACTGGGCTACGACCCCTATTGTTGACTGAAGGGGGGCTGGCGCTACAAATACAGAAAATGAGTGGTCTTCCCACTGCCGAGGCGACAAAGAGACCAACGACGTCGCCAGCGGCGTTGACGTCACTCACCGGAGGGACTGCCCACTGGTGGAGGCGCGTGATCCTGAGGGGGTTCCATTTCCTAGGCTAGCATAGCAAAGCGAGCTCGACAAGGCGCGACGTGGGAGCTTGCTACTCTCGGGATAGAGAAGATGATGGCAGCAGACAGCTCCTAGCAGAGAGCCCAGCAGGCGTGGCATCCAGGTGTGGGCACGTGGCTGCGAAGCTGTGGGTGTTCCAAGGCTGTGAGGGGGGAGGGTGCACGATGGGACGGGGAACCGTGAGCCAGAGCAAGAAAAGGCGAGGCCTTCCTCTCGGATGACCCTCTTCAGAGAAGAGCGAGAGCGCGAGGAGCATGAAGTAGCCACGAGCAGAACAACGCATACACGAAGCTAACAGGGGCAAGGATGAGCAGGGCAGGAGAGGAGCTTACCAGGGTGCCCGAGGACACGAAGAGGTGGCTTAGGAGGCGGCGTAGTGATGGCAAGGTCCTCCTGATCGCCGACGCTACTCTGATCCGAAACACAGAGGAAGGAGTCGACGTCCTGAAGGGAGATCCGGGGTCCCTTGCGTTTCCGGCGAGCTTCAGGAAGATCAATGACTCTGAGAAGAACTCCCCGTAATCGAAGAAGAAGGGGAAGGCAGCGAGAGTCACCCCAAGGCTGAGCTTGGGTGCTCCCGGGCCATGGCGTTGGCGGGATGAGGATTGATCATCTACAGGGGTGGTGGCATGGAGGAAAGGGGAAAATGGGGCGAGGGAAACCCTTGGAGGGGGCTGAGGCTAGCTTTATAGGAGGAGGGGCGCACATGGAGGTGCCACCGTGGCCATGGCTGCCAGCTCCTCTGAACTTTTACTATGAGAGGGGGAGGGTGCTGCAAGGAAGAGAGGCAGAGGGGGAGAGAGACTGCGTGTCACGCCCAAGATGTGCTCCTATCCTTATTTAGGCACGGGGGCCTCGACAAGGATAGATGCGCATCTCGTCGTTTCTCAAGTGCAGTAAACATTGCATACATGTATGAATAGATGAGTATATGAGTTGGCTTACACTCGCCACAAGCTAAATTACAAGTTCACACAATTATTCAAGCATCATACAAACGACAGGGTCCGTCTACGAACGAACTCAAATGAAGAAAAGAAGAAATGTAAAGCTGCCTTGCTATCACCAAGATCATGACCAAGGCCTCTCTACTCATCGGGGTACGTGACATACATCTGGCCACGCTCTTCATCGTACTCCCACTGGAGCTGAGTCACATCTTCTGGCACATACTCATCAACACTTGCACCTGTAGTGTTGTAATCTTTGAGCCACGGGGACTCAGCAATCATGTAACCTGGGTACCGAAACTATGTAAGCTTTTGGTTTTGGAAGGGGTAAGTGTTGAGGTTGCAGCAAGCACTAAGCATGAATTTGGTGGCTATCTTAAGAGAACATGAATGTGAATATGGTGGTCTACAGAAGACGATCGAGAACTACCATGATCACTAAGTGATCGTGAACACCAACTTATGTCAAACATAACCCCACCATGTTCTCTCTCGGTTCATGTTCACGAGCAGAGACGATCACGGTTATGCACACAGTTGGCGTATTTTATTTGAGTTTATTTCTAGTTAACTATAACCGGTTGTTAAACAAAATATCCAAGTTGGCACATAACCGCGAGCACGGCTTTCCGAAAGATTTAACCCTGTAGGGGTGCTCCAACTAATCCATCATAAATTAACCACACGCCACGAGAATAACCTCGACCACGGATCTCATCATCTTCCTAGGCAATTCCAAAGGAAAACCGACACCTCGAGATAGCCCGAAGAAGATCGGAGTTCCTCATGCAAGACATTCGAGAAAGGAAAAACAAGTCCAGCAAGACCGCCTAATGTGTCGACGAACCCGGTAAGAGCCACATATCTCGTTCTCAGGACACAACCGGATAAGCGACACGTATGGTGGCCTGATAGAAATCTCCCAAGTTGCCCCGGGTTGGCCCCGCACAGTGCTCTAGTTTGGACCAACACTCATGAGGAGCACTGGCCCGGGTTATTGATTAATTATCCACGGGGTTGCAAAACCCTATGCATTTTTATTAAGTTGTTAAGAAAATAGTACTAATGTTGGGTCTTTCCACACAAGCTTTAATCTCAGACGAATAATCAAGGGGGTCCCCATAACAACCCCGAGCATGTTAGGAGCGCAAAATATGGAACAAAACATCGGTAACATGTAACTATGGCGGTAAAAGTGGAACAAAACACCAAGCAAAAGGCCAAGCCATCCACCTTACCAAGGTATATATGTGCATTAAATTAAATAGCAGAAAATATTGTGATATCTCCAGATATCCATGTTATCACATGGAAACAACCTGCACCTGCATCTAAGAATGCTATAAGAGGGACTAGGCAATGGTAACTTATCCAGACAAGATTTGCTAGGTCGTGGAGGGGTTAGAGGCTATCATGGCAATGTAGGAGGCTTGACATTCAAGTGGCAGGTAACATAAGTGTAATGAGAAGAGCGAGACATCTAGCAAAGCAAAAATAGTGTCAGGATCCGAGTACGATCATCTTGCCTATTGGTTCTTTAGAGGGACAAAGAGTTGGGTCCTCGTAGTTGTACCCTCCTGGATCCTCGTACTCAGGTTCAACACTCGCGTCTACCCACAGAGAAACAACACCAAATAAACAAACAACAAAGGTGCAATGCACAAACAATATGATGCATGATTCCTATGAAGAATTTAACATGACAATCCTAAGCTAGTCATGTTTCTCACGCAATAGTTAAGTTATTATAATTCTGGACAAAACCTCATGTTAAATTGTATGAACATGCATGATCATGGCAAGAATGGATGCTTCATGCAAAATTGATGCAAATGCATATGTAAAACATAGGAAACGGAGTAACGGTTCTTACGCTATGCTCACGGCAAGGTACGAAGACAAAATACAAGACAAGGAAGGCCATGGGCTATTCCTTGGTATTCCAAGGATGCCACTGGTTAGGAAATGAAAAGCTAACCATGATAGAGACAAATATCAATCAAAATAATGGGGCATAGCTTCCACAAGCCACCACACAAAACGACACACATCCTGTCCAAAACATCAACATAGCAACTTGCACAACAAATATCTAGAGCCGCAGGATGTTTCCAACCACAAACAAAGTATGTACAGAAACTACATAACATTCTTAACAAATCATCAAACTACACAAACTTGATAGGAAGCAAGGATCACTAAGCATGAAGCTCAAAGATGGCATAATGAAACAGATTCTAGTGACTTGGTGCAAAACACAGTTTTCTGGAATCTGAGTTATCCTGATAGCAATTTGATAGCAGAAAACAATGATGCTAGAGACCAGCTCATGGCATGAAAATTAACAGAATGGTAGAGGACAACATCTACTACAAAACACTAGCACTGAGCATGAGCTAGAACACAACAAAACACTTGTTAACATCCACTAAACATGGCATAAAAATAATTACAATATTTCAGACTTAGAAATATTTAGCATGTCAAAATTAGCAACATTTCTTAGCTCCTTTGCGGCAAGATACCAACCAATATACAAGCTTATCATGGCAAAGGAAAATACCAGGGCCTAGTTACCACAAAACACTAGCACATTCATGTTGACAAGATCATCATATTATGCATGGAATAAATCCTACAAAAATCACAAAAGGCCACCTCATCACAAAAAATACATTTCACCAAGTTGCTCAAATGGCAAAACTAATGGCACCACTAGATTCCTGGGATTTTCTACCGCAAATCCATATATCACACCCCTATGTTCATGTTAATAAACTGCCCAAAACTCAATTCAAAAATTGCACCTATTTTCTTATAAGTCAAAACTTACTAGAAATGATAGTTGCCAGATCTGGCCATGTCCATATTTGGATTATTTCCTAAAATGGTAATAACTCAAACTCATAGAAACAATTAAAACAAAAATTAAAAAAAGGAGGGTCCACCTAGCAGAGAGCAGGGGCCCTGGACCCACTATCATACACACATGAGCAGAAAATAAAAGGGGGGAGGAGCCAGGGTTCAAACCCGAGACCTCGTGGGTGGTACACGGGGTGGCTACTTCTGGGCTAGCGAGGGGTTTCTGCACTAGAGGGGAGCTAACCCCTCTTGAGCAGGTAAAAGCATAGGGCTCCTTCTATCTCCGAACGATGGAGAGGAGGACATCGCCGGCGAGCAAAGCGGCTACCACAGTTGCAACAGACCACCGGCGGGGATGCGGGATTGGCTAGGGAACCCATCCCGATGAGGGAACGGAGGCACGCTGTGGGAGGTGAGCGGCTCGAGCTCAAACTTAAGCTCGGCTCTGGCTCTACGGGCAACAAGGCTGTGTGAGCCAAACGAGGGGCGCGGGAATGCGGGAGCATGCGGGCCGGCGACGCAGGAGTGCTAACATGCCGGGGCTCGGTTAGTTGGGCATGGGAGACCACCACACCACTCAACTACTAAAGATAGAGCAAAAAGAAAAAACGCAGCTTCTGCCGGAGCAAGAAGAGCACATGCATGGCGCGTCCCAATCTATGTGTACACGCGGATAACAATGCAACGACGAGGGGGAAAGGAAGGAGGGTCCGTACCTCCTTAACTAGGACACGCAGACGACGACTGGGCTCAACGAAGACGGTGCCGCAAGACGACGAACTCCGACGCGAATCTAAACCGAACGACGAGGAAGGAGATCGGGCGTCAATGACGACTGGCTGGCCTTGGTGCTCCCTTGAGCTGTCGAGGAAGAAGAGGCTCTCTAGGGCGACGATGCCACGACACCATAGCGCGGCTGGGGGCAACAGAAAGATCACCCCGTGCGCGAGCACATGATCGACCGGTGCATCGGGACCATGGAGACGGCGAGGAGCGGGGCTACCTTACCTGGCGGCACCAAGGCAAGGAGGAGGGAGGAATGGATCGAGGGGAGCTAGGTCTAGGTTAGGGACAAGCTTTATAGGCGCTAGGGATGGACGCCGTCCGTCAAATCGAACCAGAGGACGACATGGCTGCTGCCGATGCGCTGTCGTACAGAGAGCGACGACTGACGCTACAGGGCTCTGCTGGGCCACGCTGGCCTCTAGGCTTGCGGAAGGGCATGCTGGGCCAGGGAGGAGGAGGAGGAAGGCCGAGGAGGAGCTGGTTCCCTCTCACAAACCGCTTTTTTCTATATTATAAAACCACAACAACACAAACAAAACTAGACAGCTAGGAAAAATATCTTGTGAAAACAAAAATAGATTGGGACTCACTAAATAATGCCCTATTTAACAAAAAATGGACTTGGCATTTTTAGGAAAAACAAATTAATTCATGTTTTAATAAAAAAGCAAACTATTTTGCAAGGGATTAAATAGGCAACATCCACAAACATGATCAAGACAATAACTACTATTCTAAACAAAATATCTAGAAGAGGGGCAACATTTTTCAAGAGGTGAACCAACAAGTAAAATCATCACAGTGGCAAATATTAATAAAGAGAGAGAATTGGGCATGGTTCTAGAGAAATTGTGAGGTTATTTTTGAGAAAAAATAGTGGAGAGGTTTTACACACCCAAACACACATGTGCCACCAAAACACAAACATCACAAGACACACACTCAAGACACACCACCAACATGAGGAAGCATGATGCAATTAAGATGCCATGATGCCAAAAAATCATGAGGCCAAAATATGTTACTCAAATCACAAGCACAACATGAAGGTTCACCCAAGACTAACATTACAAATATGGCAAGAGACGCTCTCGGGCTGTTACAACTCTCCCACACTACAAGAGGATCTCGACCCGAGATCTAAGAACGAAAGAACTCTGGAAATTTGGAACGAAGCAGATCCTCACGTTCCCAAGTAGCTTCTTTGTCAGAATGATGAGACCACTTCACCTTGAGAAACTTGATTGACTTGTTGCAAGTCTTACGCTCAGTTTCTTCAAGATTAGCGACTAGATGCTCACAATAGGATAGGTCTTGTTGGAGATCAATGTCTTGGAGGTCAATGGTACGCTCTGGAGTCTTGAAGCACCTCTGGAGTTGAGAGACATGGAAGACATCATGCACATTGCGTAATTTGGAGGAATCTCGAGTTGATAGGCAAGGTCACCTCTCTTGCCCAAAACTCTGAAAGGACCCACAAAGCAAGGAGCTAGCTTCCCTTTGATTCCAAAAGGCTGAGTGCCCTTGATGAGAGAGACTCTGAGATAGACAAAATCATCAATTTGGAAGGAGACATCCCGATGTTTGTTATCATAATAACTCCTCTGGCGGGATTGAGCCGCTTTGAGATTCTCACGAAGTCACATCTCTTCTGCTTTAGTGATCATGTCATTGCCCATAATTTGACGCTCACCGGTTTCAGACCAATTGAGCGGGGTAAGGCACTTCCTGCCGTAGAGGATCTTGAATGGGGCCTTGCCTGAACTAGCCTGGAAGCTGTTGTTGTATGAAAATTCAGCGTATGAAAGGCATTCTTCCCATTTCATGCCAAAAGAAATCACACATGCTCCGAGCATGTCTTCGAGGATTTGATTGACTCTCTCCACTTAGCCACTTGTCTGAGGATGGAATGCAGTGCTGAAGTGGATCTTGGTACCCATAGCAGTCTGGAAGGAGTCCCAGAACTTGGAAGTGAAGAGGCTTCCACGATCTGAGGATATGAGATGAGGAATACCATGCAAAGAAACTATCCTTGATGTATACAGCTCCGCCAGTTGAGCCGCCGAGATAGATTGACCGGAAGGAAATGGGCAACTTTTGTCAGCTTGTCGATAACCACAAAGATGTCATCGTTGCCCTTGTCGGACTTAGGAAAACCAGTGACGAAATCCATGTCCACATGATCGAATTTCCACTCTAGAATAGGCAAAGGCTGAAGGAGACATGCTGGACATTGATGTTCCACCTTCACTCTGCGACAAACATCACACTCGTTCACGAACTGAGCAATTTCACACTTCATGCAAGTCCACTAGAAGGTTTGCTTGAGGTCCTGATACATCTTGGAACTGTCTGGATGAATGGATAGGAGAGAATTCTGTGCTTTGTCCATGATAACCTTCCTGAGATGACCTTTTGGAACCACCAGACGGTCCTCAAAGAACAAGGTATCTTTGTCATCAACGTGAAAGCACTTATACTTCGGAATGCGCTTGGCCACACCTTTCTTCACTTTCTTCACCATAGCATCAAGAAGTTGAGCTTGGTGAACTTGGTCTTCCACAATAGGAGAGACTTGAAGATTTGCAAGAAATTCCTGCAAAATCATTTGGAGGTTGAGCTTGCGGAAGGCTTCACAAAGTTTGGGTTGAAGAGGCTTCAGGATAAGACTGTTGCAGTACGCCTTTCGGCTGAGCGCGTCTGCAATGGCATTTGCTTTACTAGGAGTATACTCAATGCTTGGGTTGAAGTCCTCAATCATTTCCACCCAATGAGACTGCCAAAGATTGAGATTGGGTTGAGTGAAAATGTACTTCAAGATCTTGTGATCGGTGTACACCTCAACTGGTCTACCCAACAACAAATGTCTCCAAGTCATCAGAGCATGCACAACTGTCGCCAGCTCAAAATCATGAGTGGGGTAGTTCTTCTCGCTAGGCTTCAGCTGTCACGAGGTATAAGAAACAATATTCTTATCTTACATGATAACACCACCAAGACCTTGGAGGGAATCATCACAGAACACTTGGAAGGCTTTGATTGCTCGGGAGGAACAAGAACTGGAGATGAAGTCTGTTTCTACTTGAGCGTATTGAACGCCACATCACACTCAGGAGACCAAGCATACTTGGCATTCTACTGGAGGAGGTTGGACATAGGCTTAGCAATTTGAGAGAAGGTCTACACGAATCTTCTGAAGTAACTTGCAAGCCCGAGGAAGCTACGAAGCTGCTTGACATTCTAAGGAGGCTCTCACTTCAAGATTGCCTCAACTTTCTCAGGGTGCACTTTAATACCCTCGGCAGAGATCACATGCCCAAGGTACACTACTTTATTGAGCAAAAACTCACACTTGGAAAACTTAGCATAGAATCGATGCTCTCTTAGCTTGTCAAGCACAAGCCGGAGATGCTCTACGTGTTCTTCTTCAGTCTCCGAGAACACAAGAATATCATCCAAATACACCAAGACGAACTCATTTTTGAAAGGAGAGAATATGAAGTTCATCATCCTGGAGAAGGTTGGAGGAGCATTGGCGAGACCAAAGGACATGACAGTGTACTCATAAGAGCCAAAACTCGTCCAGATAGCAATCTTTGGAAAATCTTCTTCACGAATGCGAATCTGATGGTAACCCATGCGATGATCTAGCTTTGGGAAAACCTTGGCACCTTTCAATTGTTCAAACAACTCATTGATGTTGGGAAGTGGGTACTTGTTTTTGATTGTATTTTTATTCAATGGACGGTAATCAACACAAAGTCGGTCCGTGCTATCCTTGTTCTTGACAAATAGAACACCACAACCCCATGGAGAAGAATTGGGTCTTATCAGACCGAGACGGTCTTGTTCATCTAGATGCTTCTTCAATTCTTTCAGCTCTTCGGGTCCAAGCTTATAAGGACGCTTGCAAACCAGTTCAGATCCAGGTTCGAGATCAATCACAAACTTGACTGGCCCACGCGGAGGTATTCTTAGCAATTCTTCGGGAAAGACATCTTCATACTCGCAGACCATCGGAATCTGACTGAGATTTCACCCTTCTCATTAAGAGCAAAGAGACGAATCGTGTCATCGCGAGCTATGAAAATGATCACGTCTTCTGAAGGATGAGTCAATTTGACTTCTTTGGCTTGACAATCGACATGCGCCTTGTTCATAGCAAGAAAATCCATGCCAAGAATGAGATCAATATCGGAATTAGCGAGAACAATTGGAGAGGCCAGAAAAGAATAATTGCCCATCTTGATAGAAACATCCGGAACCACTTTGTTAGCGCTCAAGAGAGTGCCGGGTGAAACAACACGCAAAACCTTGCTTAGATATTCAGAATCGAAGTCATGCTTGGCAAAGAATGCTTTTGACATGAATGAATGCGATGCACCAATACCAAACAACACTTTTGCAGGAATAGAGTTAAAAGAGAGATTACCCATGATCACTTGAGAGGAATCCTCTACCTCGGCTGCGTTCACCATGTTCACAATTGCTGACTTGGGATTATGCTTCACCATAGCATTTCCTGGAGGTCTGATTGGAGGAGGAGGCGAAAGACGTTGCTGGTTGCACTTGTTTGAGTAGTGACCCTTCTAATCACACTTGTGACAAGTAACCTCTGAGAACGAACGAATGTTGCCTGGAGGAGGAACATTAGCTAACTTGGGTGCCTAGGGCCTTTGCTGATAACCTGGGTTGGGTGGGTGGGAAGAACCACAACACCGAACTACTTCTATTGCTGAGGGGAACGAAACAGAGGAGGAGGAACCCAATACTGCTGCTGCTTAGGGACCATATGAGAGCTGGAAGAAGAAGAGTAGGATTCCCTGGAATGCTTCCTTGAGTTCTCCAAGTTGAGCTGAGTTGCCTCGACCTTCAATGCCATGTTGTAGAACTGATCAAACTCACGAGGCTCTTGCAAGACTACACCCGGCAGAAGCTCATCCTTGAGACCACCTTGAACTGATAAATCATGGACTTGTCGTCAGGAACATCTTGTTTAGCATAGCTGGCCAGATTCTGGAACTCGACGTGGTACTGATAGACAAACTTGCTTCCCTGCTTCAGGAGCCTAAACTTCTCACGCATCTCCTCGACAAAGCTTGTCGGAATGTAATGGGCCCTGAAGTCACGACAGAAATCATTCCAGCTGATAACATGATCACCCCTGGAGTCCTTGTATTGCTGCCACCAATCTGATGCCTGACCCTTGAGCTGAAACGTCACAAACCTGACATAGTCATCTAGCCTGACATTGCTGCATTTGAAATGCTTGCTCATGTCACGGAGCCTATCATCCGCATCAAAAGGCTGCTCACAACAGGTGAAAGACTTGGGCTGGTTGGCAAGGAACTGGTTGAGTGTCGCGAACTAAGACTGATTCTGGAAATTCCCTTGACAACCTTACTGTCCCTGATCTCTCTCTTGCAACAGCCTGAGCAACATCTGAGTATTTGTGTTGGCCGCGACCATCAAAACTTGCCAAGCTTCTGGAGGACGAGGCGGAGGAGGTGGTGGAGGGTTAGACTGCTCCCCATCACGACCCGGATTCCCGCGAGTTGATGGAGCCATCCTGGAAATGGACAAGAACATGAGCACACCATTGACAAAGATGAAGCAATAAGATGAATCAAATGGCTTGAAAGGAATTGCAACGAATCTCATCACATGCATTCAAACTGAAAATTTAGTACGAACGCATACTTCAGGTTCGGAATAACATGAACAAATCTTGAAGCCACTTGTAATAACACAAAAGTATTGAGCTAAGGTTGCTCGAAACAATGTATAGACCCTCACACATCTGAAGAAGATGATCCTAGGTAGCTACTTGAATTCCCACCTAAGAACTTCCGAACTCTTTGGTTATGCAATCGGGTGTTGGGGATACATGGAGGCAAAATATCTCACACAACTAACAAGCCCTACACTCCAACTGTATCCATCAGTCAACACATAACTAGCGGCTTCGGAACTCCATCTATCTCGGATCCTTGAAAACACAAATGATACCAAACATGGCAGTACCCCAGACGCCTCCCTAGTACTAGGTTGCTCCGACCTTATCTCATCACGATAAGTATTGAAGCAATTTCAAACATCCTCCGTCCTGAGATACCAAGGAAACTGAATGGTAACGATGTGCAAAGAATCCCCTGGAGCTCAACTCCCCAAAAGAAATCAAGTCAGACAGGAGGCACCAAGACATAACTCCGTCACATCGGCATCATATAGTTTCCAAAATAGCCGCATGATCCTAAATTGTTTTTGCACGAGAAGAGGAGTAGAATCAAAACTTCCTAAGTCGAATACCTCACGAGAGTATAGAAGAGGAGTAAAAGAAACCTACTCTCCGATATAACTAGACTCAAAATAGTTTTTACTAGACTCGACTCGACCAAGTTCGATAAAGCAAAGGCCCCCTATGGTCGTATGGCTCTGAATACCAACTTGTCACGCCCAAGATGCACTCCTATCCTTATTTAGGCACGGGGGCCTCGACAGGGATAGAGGCACATCTCGTCATTTCGCAAGTGTAGTAAACATTGCATACATGTAGGAAGATACGAGTATATGAGTTGGCTTACACTCGCCACAAGCTAAATTACAAGTTCACACAATTATTCAAGCATCATACAGAAGACAGGGTCCGTCTACAGACGAAATCAAACGAAGAAAAGAAGCAATGTAAAGTTGCCTTGCTATCCCCAAGATCACGACCAAGGCCTCTCTACTCATCGGGGTACATGACATACATCCGGCCACGTTCTTCATTGTACTCCCACTGGAGCTGAGTCACATCTTCTGGCACATACTCACCAACACCTACACCTGTATTGTTGTAATCTGTGAGCCACAGGGACTCAACAATCATGTAACCCGGGTATCGAAACTATGTAAGCTTTTTCGTTTGGAAGGGGTAAGTGTTGAGGTTGCAGCAAGCACTAAGCATGTATTTGGTGGCTATCTTACGAGAACCTGAATGTAAATATGGTGTCTATAGAAGACGATCGAGAACTACCATGATCACTAAGTGATCCTGAACACCTACTTACATCAAACATAACCCCACCGTGTTCTCTCTCGGTTCATGTTCACGAGCAGAGACGATCACGGTTACACACATAGTTGGTGTATTTTATTTGAGTTTACTTCAAGTTAACTATAACCAGGTGTTAAACAAAATATCCAAGTTGCCACATAACTACGGGCATGACTTTCCGAAAGATTTAACCCTGCAGGGGTGCTCCAACGAATCCATAAAAAATTAACCACAGGCCGCGGGAATAACCTCGAACATGGATCTCATGATCTTCCTAGGCAATTCCAAAGGAAAACCGGCACCTCGAGATATCCCAAAGAAGATCGGAGTTCCTCACGCGAGACATTCGAGAAAGGAAAAACAAGTCCAGCAAGACCGCCCGACGTGTCGACGAACCCGATAAGAGCCGCGTATCTCGTTCTCAGGAGATGACCGGATAAGAGATGCGTACGGTGGCCTGATAGAAATCTCCTGAGTTGCCCCGGGTTGGCCCCGCACAATGCTCTAGTTTAGACCAACACTCATGAGGAGCACTGGCCCAGGTTGTTGATTAATTATCCACGGGTTTGCAAAGCCCTATGCATTTTATTAAGTTGTTAAGCAAATAGTACCAATGTTGGGTCTTGCTAGACAAGCTTTAATCTCAGACGAATAATCAAGGGGTCCCCATAACAACCCCAAGCATGTTAGGAGCGCAAAATATGGAACATAACACCAGTAACAAGTAACTATGGCGGTAAAAGTGGAACAAAACACCAAGTAAAAGGCCAAGCCTTCCACCTTACCAAGGTATATATGTGCATTAAATTAAATAGCAGAAAATATTGCGATATCTCTAGATATCCATGTCATCACATGGAAACAACCTGCACCTGCATCTAAGAACACTATAAGAGGGGCTGAGCAGCGGTAACTTAGCCAGACAAGGTTTGCTAGGTAGTGGAGGGGTTAGAGGCTATCATGGCAATGTAGGAGGCTTGACATTCAAGTGTTAGGTAACAAAAGTGTAACGATAAGAGCGAGACATCTAGCAAAGTAAAAATTGTGTCGGGATCCGGGTACGGTCATCTTGCATGTTGGTTCTTTAGAGGGACAAAGAGATGGGTCCTCATAGTTGTACCCTCCTGGATCCTCGTACTCAAGGTCAACACTCATGTCTACCTACAGATAAACATCACCAAATAAACAAACAACCAAGGTGCAATGCACAAACAAGATGATGCATGATTCCTATAAAGAATTTAACATGGCAATCCTAAGCTAGTCATGTTTCTCATGCAATAATTAAGTTATTAGAATTCTGGATGGAACCTCATGTTAAGTTGTATCAACATGCATGATCATGGGAAAAATGGATGCTTCATGCAAAATCGATGCAAATGCATATGTAAAATGTAGGAAACAGACTAACGGTTCTCACGCTATGCTCACGACAAGGTACGAAGACAAAATCCAAGACAAGGAAGGCCATGGGCTATTCCTTGGTATTCCGAGGATGCCACTAGTTAGGAAATGAAAAACTAACCACAGTAGAGCCAAACATCAATCAAAACAATGGAGCATAGCTCCCACAAGCCACAACACAAAACCACACACATCCTGTCCAAAACAACAACATAACAACTTGCACAACAAATATCTAGAGCCGCAGGATGTTTCCAACCACAAACAAAGTATGTACAGAAACTACATAATATGCTTAATAAATCATCCAACTACACATACTTGATAGGAAGCAAGGATCACTAAGCATGAACCTCAAAGATGGCATAATGAAACAGATTCTAGGGACTTAGTGAAAAGCATAGTTTTCTGGAATCTGAGTTATCCTGATAGCAATTTGACAGCAGAAAACAATGATCCTAGAGACCACCTCATGGCATGAAAATTAACAGGATGGTATAGGACAAGATCTACTACAAAACCCTAGCACTAGGCATGAGCTAGAATACAACAGAACACTTGGTAACATCCACTAAACATGGCATAAAAATAATTACATCTCAGACTTAGAAATATTTAGCATGTTGAAATCAGCTACATTTCTTAGCTCCTTTGCAGCAAGATACCCACCAATATACAAGCTTATCATGGCAAAGGAAAATACCAGGGCGTAGTTACCACAAAACACTAGCACATTCATGTTGACAAGATCATCATATCATGCATGGAATAAATCCTACAAAAATCACAAAAGGCCACATCATCACAAAAATTACATTTCACCAAGTTGCTCAAATAGGAAAACTAATGGCACCAATGGATTCCTGGGATTTCTCTACCCCAAATCCATATATCACACCCCTTTGTTCATGTTAATAAACTGCCCAAAACTCAATTCAAAAATTGCACCTATTCTCTTATAAGTCAAAACTTACTAGAAATGACAGTTGCCAGATCTGGCCATGTCCAGATTTGGATTATTTACTAAAACGGTAATAACTCAAACTCATAGAAACAATTAAATTAAAAATTAAAAAAGGAGGGTCCACCTGGCACAGAGCAGGGGCCCTAGACCCACTGTCATACACACAGAGCAACACACATGAGAAGAAAATAAAAGGGGGGAGGATCCAGGGTTCGAACCCGAGACCTCCTGGGTGGTATGTCGGGTGGCTACCACTAGGCTAGTGAGGGGCTTCTGCAATAGAGGGGAGCTAACGCCTCTTGAACAGGTAAAAGCGCAGGGCTCCTTCTACCTCAAGACAGCGGAGAGGAGGACGTCGCCGGCGAGCAAAGCGGCCACCATAGCTGCAGCAGACTGGTGGCGAGGACGCAGGATTGGCTGGGGAACCCATCCCTGACGAGGGAACGGAGGCACGCTCTGGGAGGCGAGCGGCTCGAGCTCAAACTTGAGCTCGGCTCTGGCGCTGCGGGCGACAAGGCTACGCGGGCCAAATGAGGGGCGCGGGAACGCGAGAGCATGCGGGGCAGCGACACGGGAGCACCAGCATGCTAGGGCTCGGCTGGTTGGGCACAGGAGGCCACCACACCATTCAACTACTGAAGACAGAGCAAAAAATGCAGCTTCTGCCGGCGCAAGGAGAGCGGCAGGCATGACACGTCCCGATCTACGCGTACACGCGGATAATGACGCGACGGCGAGGGGGAAAGGAAGGAGGGGCCATACCTCCTTACCTAGGACACGCAGACGACGACTGGGGCTCGACGAAGACAACGTCACGAGACGACGAACTCCGGCGCGAATATGAACCGAATGATGAGGAAGGAGACCAGGCGTTGACGGCGACTGGATGGCCTTGGCGCTCCCTCGAGCTGGCGAGGAAGAAGAGGCTCTCCGGGGCGACGATCCCACGACACCAGAGCGCGACTGGGGGCAACAGAAAGATTAGCCCGTGCGCGAGCAGAGGCTCGGCCAGAGCATCGGGACCATGGCGATGGCGAGGAGCGGGGCTATCTTACCTGGTGGTGGTGAGGTGAGGAGGATGGAGGAATGGATTGAGGGGAGCTAGGGCTAGGTTAGGGACAAGCTTTATAGGCGCTAGGGAAGGACGCCGACCATCAAATCGAACCAGAGGACGACGTGGCTGCTGCCGATGCGCTGCCATACAGAGGAGAGTGACGACTGATGCTACGGGGCTCTGCTGGGCTACGCTGGCCTCTGGGCTTGTAGAAGGGTACACTAGGCTAGGGAGGAGGAGGAAGGCCCATGAGGATCTGGTTCCCTCTCACAAACGCCTTTTTTCTATATTTATAAAACCACATCAACACAAACAAAACCAGACAGCTAGGAAAAAGATCTTGTGAAAACAAAAATAGATTGGGACTCATTAAATAATGCCCTATTTAACAAAAATGGACTTGGCATTTTTAGGACAAACAAATTAATTCTTGTTTTAATAAAAAAGCAAAATGTTTTCCAAGGGATTAAATAGGCAACAACCACAAACATGATTAAGAGAATAACTATTATTCTAAATAGAATATCTAGAAGATGGGCAACATTTTTCAAGAGGTGAACCAAAAAGTAAAATCATCACAGTTGCAAATATTAGAAGAGAGAGAGAGAGTTGGGCATGGTTCTAGAGAAATTGTGAGGGTTTTTGAGAAAAAATAGTGGAGAGGTTTTACACATGTGCCACCAACACACAAACATCACAAGACACACACTCAACACACACCACCAGCATGAGGAAGCATGATGCAATTAAGATGCCATGATGAATATGATGCCATGATGCCAAAAACTCATGAGGCCAAAATATGTTACTAAAATCACAAGCACAACAAGAAGGTTCACCCAAGACTAATATTACAAATAGGTCAAGGGATGCTCTTGGGCTGTTACACTGTGGGTGGGGCACCTCCAGTCATCGACGCAGGACTTACCAGCGTGAGGGAGGAGAGCTGGGCTGGACGCCCGAGCTACATGGGCCAGGGGAAGCAAAAGAGGCGCAAGAGGTGGCCTCTCACTCTCACACGGGAAAGACAAATAGGTGTTCTTTATTTAGTTTTTAAAACATAAAAACACAAAAAGGCAGGGAATATTGGTGAAGTTATTGAGAAAACTAAAAATAAGCTTGTGCTCAGAAAATAATACGTTGATTTATAAAAATAGTTTCAACTTTTTTAGCAAACAATTTAAATCAAATTTATTTGAAAAGGACTATATTTACAGAATATACTGAGGCAACAATTTCAAACATGGAAAAGAGCTATCTTAAAATGCATAACAAAGTATTTAGGGGAAGAGCAACGTTTTTAGCTAGGGAAAAGAGAAAGTGAAAACAACACATAAGGAATTGCTACATCAAAGGGGTTTATGCATGCATTATGGAAACATTTGGGAGAGGATCACCTAGGCAATAATCTTGCCACAACACACTCAAGATCCACAACCCACCTCACACTCAACATAGCTCATCAACCAAGCATGACAAGCAAACATGATGCACTTATGATATGATGAACATGATATATGATTCCATGATGCTACAAGACATGAATCAATTCCATTAACTCAAGTCACATGAGGCACAACATGAAGGTTCACACATGACATAAATTACAAATATGGCAAGGGATGCATTTGGGCTGTTACAACTCTCATCCACTACACGAGGATCTCGTCTCGAGATCTAAGAACGAAAGAATTCGGGAAATTTGGAACGGAGAAGATCCTCCCGTTCCCAAGTGGCTTATTTATCGGAATGATAAGACCACTTCACCTTGAGAAACTTGATTGATTTCCTATGTGTCTTACACTTAGTTTCTTCAAGAATAGCAACTGGATGCTCATGATAGGATAGGTCTTCTTGGAGATCAATTTCTTGGATATCAACGGTGCGCTCGGGAGTCTTGAAGCACTTCCGAAGCTGAGAGATGTGAAACACATCATGCACATTTGAGAAGTTGGGAGGAAGCTCGAGTTGATAGGCAAGGTCTCCTCTCTTGCCCACAATCTTGAAAGGACCCACAAAGCAACGAGCAAGCTTTCCTCTGATGCCAAAGCGCCGAGTGCCCTTCATGGGAGACACTCTGAGATAGACAAAATCATCGATCTGAAAGGACACATCATGATATTTGTTATCATAATACTCTTCTGACGGGATTGAGCTGCTTTGAGATTTTCATGAATGACCTGGCAGATTTCTTCTGCTTCAGTGATCATGTCATTCCCAAGGATCTAATGCTCACAGCGAACTGGGTTGGGAACTGTTGTTGTATGAAAACTCACCAAACGGGAGGTAGTCTTCCCACTTCATGCCAAAAGAAATCACACAAGCTCTGAGCATATCTTCAAGTTTTTGATTGACTCTTTCCACTTGACCACTAGTCTGAGGATGGAAAGTTGTACTAAAACGGATCTTGGTACCCATTGTAGTCTGGAAGGAATCCCATAACTTGGAAGTGAAGAGGCTTCCACAATCTAAGGATATGAGCTGAGGAATACCGTGCAATGAAACTATCCTTGAAGTGTACAACTCTGCGAGCTGAGTTACCGAGATAGATTCTTTGATAGGAAGGAAATGGGAAACCTTGGTGGGCTTGTCAATAACCACAAAGATGTCATCATTCCCTCTCTTGGACTTAGAAAACCAAGTGACGAAATCCATCTCAACATGATCGAATTTCCACTCTGGAACAGGCAAAGTCTGAAAGAGACCTGCTCGACATTGATGTTCCGGCTTCACCCTGCGGCAAACATCAGAATCATTGACGAATTGAGAAATTTCACACTTCATGTGAGTCCACGAGAAGGTTTGCTTGAGATCCTGATACATTTTGGAACTGCCTGTATGAATGGAGGGGAGAGAATTATGCGCTTCATCCATGATAACTTTCCTGAGTTCTCCCTTGGGAACCACTAGACAATCCTCGAAAAACAAGGTGTCCTTGTCATCAACACAGAAGCACTTATACTTTGGAATGATCTTGGCCGCACCTTTCTTCACTTTCTTCACCATAGCATCAAGAAGCTGAGCTTGGTGAATCTGATCTTCCAAAGTCGGAGAGACTTGAAGATTGGCAAGAAACCCTTGAGGAACAATTTTAAGATTGACCTTGTGAAAAGCTTCAGGTTTTAGGATAAGACTGTTTTAGTACGCCTTTTGGCTGAGCGAGTCTCCAATGACATTTGCTTTTCTAGGAGTATATTCAATGCTTGAATTGTACTCCTCAATCATTTCCACCCAATGCATTTGCCGAAGATTGAGATTCGGTTGAGTGGAAATGTACTTCAAGCTCTTGTGATCGTTGAACACCTCAATTGGTCTTCCCAACAATAGATGTCTCCATGTCATGAGTGGCAACAGAGCATGAACAACTACCGGCAACTCAAGATCGTGAGTGGGGTAGTTCCTCTCGCTAGGCTTCAGCTGACGTGAGGTATAAGCAACAACCTTCTTATCTTGCATGAGAACGCCACCAAGACCTTGGAGGGAAGCATCACATAACACTTGGAAAGGCTTTGATTGCTCGGGAGGAACAAGAACTGGAGCTGAAGTCAGCTTCTCCTTGAGTGTATTGAACGCCACATCACACTCAGGAGACCACGCATTATTGACATTCTTCTAGAGGAGGTTGGACAGAGGCTTTGCAATTTGAGAGAAGTTCTCCACGAATCTTCTATAGTAACTTGCAAGACAGAGGAAGCTAAGAAGCTGCTTGACATTCTGAGGAGGCTTCCACTTCAAGATGACCTCAACTTTCTCAGGGTGCACCTTGATGCCCTCGGCAGAGATGATGTGCCCAAGGTAAATCACTTCATTGATTAAAAACTCACACTTCAAGAACTTAGCATAGATTCAATGCTCCCTTAACTTGCCAAGCACATGTCGGAGATGCTCTGCATGCTCTTCTTCTGTCTCCGAGAACACCACAATGTCATCCAAATACACCAAGACGAACTCATTCCTATTGCGAGACAAGAAAAAGTTCATCAATCTGGAGAAGATCGGAGGTGTATTTGCGAGACCAAAGGACATGACGGTGTACTCATAAGAGCCAAAACTCATCTTGAAAGTGGTCTTTGGAATATCTTCTTAACAAATGCGGATCTGATGATATCCCATGTGAAGATCTAGGTTCAAGAAAATGTTGGCCCCTTTCAGTTGCTCAAACAACTCATTGATGTTTGGAAGTGGGTACTTGTTCATGATTGTCTTCTTATTCAATGGACGGTAATCGATATAAAGTTGGTCCATGCCATCCTTATTCTTGACAAACAGAACACCACAACCCCATGGTGAAGAACTTGGTCTGATCAGACCTAGACGTTCTTGTTCATCTAGCTGCTTCTTCAACTCTTTCAGCTCTTCGGGGCCAAGCTTACAAGGACGCTTGCACACCAGTTCTGTTCTAGGCTCGAGTTCAATCACAAACTCTATTGTCTGGTGAGGAGGCATTCCTGGCAATTCTTCTGGAAAGACATCTTCAAACTCACAAACAACCGGGATCTGAGAAATGGCTGAAATTTCACCCTTCTCATTGAGAGAAAATAGACGAATCGTGTCATCGCGAGATGCGAAAATGATCACGTCTTTAGAAGGATGAGTCAATTTGACTTCTTTGGCTTCACAATCAACAAAAGCCTTTTTCATAGCAAGAAAATCCATGCCAAGAATAAGATCAATATCGGAACTGTCGAGAACAATTGGAGAGGCCAGGAAAGAATAGCTACCCATCTTGATAGAGACATCCGGAACCATCACACGAGAATTCATTTGCAAACCCAGAGAAACAATCTTTAGAGGTCTAGGAGTCTGTTTAGTCACAATATTATGCTTAGCAACAAAAGGCCTAGATATGAATGAATGCGATGCACCAGTTTCAAACAAAACTTTTGCAAGAATGGAATTGACTGAGAGATTACCCATAATCAATTGAGAAGAATCCTCTGCTTTAGCTGCATTGACCATGTTCACTCTAACTAACTTGGGGTTGTGCCTCACCATAGCATTGCTTGGAGGTCCGACTGGAGGAGGAGGCGGAAGATGACGCTCGCTGGTGCACTTGTTTCAGTAGTGGCCCTTTGGATCACACTTGTGACAAGTAACCTCTGAGAGCATACGAAAGTTTCCTGGAGGAGGAGCATTTGCTAACTTGGGTGCCTGGGGCCTCTACTGAAATCCTGGGTTGGGTGGGTGGGAAGGACCACGACAATTGTGATGCTTCTGCTGCTGAGGAGGACGAAACGGAGGTGGAGGAGGAACCCAATACTTCTGTTGCTTACGAACTATCCGAGAGCTATAGAAGAAGAGTTGGATTACCTGGATTGCTTCCTTGAGTTCTCTAACCTGAGTTGAGTTACCTCGAACTTTAGAGCCATGTTTTAGAACTAATCAAACTCACAAGGCTCATGCAGGACTAGACCCGATTGAAGTTCATCATTGAGACCACCTCTGAACTAATAAATCTTGCACTTGTCATTAGGAACATCTTGCTTAGCATAGCGGGCCAAATTCTAGAACTCAATGTTATAATCATAGACATACTTACTTCCTTGCTTCAAATTTCTAAACTTCTAATGCATCTCCTCGACAAAGCTCGTCGGGATATGATGAGCTCTGAAGTCATGACAGAAATCATCCCAGCTGATTGCGCGGTCACCTCTCGAATGCTTGTACTGTTGCCACCAATCTATTGCGTGACCATTGAGATGGAAGGTCACGAACCTGACCTAGTTCACCGGCCTGACATTGCTACACTGAAAATGCTTGTTCATGTCGTAGAGCCAATCATCCACATCAAGAGGCTGCTCACAAAAGTGAAGGATTTGGGTTGGTTGGGGAGGAACTGGTTGAGAGTCACGAACCGGGGCTAATTATGGAAATTCCCTTAATGACCTTCCTATCCCTGATCCCTCTCTTGCAACAACCTGAGCAACATATGATTATTCACATTGGTTGCGGCCATCATAGCTTGCCAAACTTCTGGAAGAGGAGGTCGGGGTGGTGGAGGGTTAGACTGATCCCATCATCGTGCCTTGGGTGTCCACAAGTTGCTGGAGCCATCGTGAACATGGACAAGAACATCAGCACACCATTGACAAAGATGATTAAAATAAGCTGAATCAAATGCCTTGAAAGAAATTTGCAATGTAATATCATCAATTGCATTCAAACTGAAAATAGTAAGAATGCATTCTTTTGGTTCGTGAGAACATCATAAGATCTTGAAGCCACTTGCATAACACAACAAGGCATGAGCTAAGGTGTGCTCACAACAAATATATAAATCCCATACATCTAACAGAAGATGATCCTAGGTAACTACTATAATTCTCACCTAAGAACTTCCGAAATCTTTGGTTATGCAATCGGGTCCACGGATACGTGGAGTTCGATCCATCACTCAACTCCTAGCAGTAATACTAGTCTCTAATGTATCTCATCCGTCAACACACAACCAGAGGCTTGGGAAATTCATATATCTCCAACCCTCATAATCATAACAATACCAAACATGGTAGTACATCTGGACGTTCTCCCTAATACTAGGTGACTCCAAACTCCTCTCGCCACAAATGGCACTGAAGCAATTTCGAACATCCTCTGCCCTGAGATACTGAGAAAACTAAATGATAACTATGTGGCAAGAATCCCTCGGAGCTCTACTCCTTGACAACAGGAGGCACCAAGAACAAAATTCCTTCACATCGGCATCATCTAGTTTCCAAAATACCTGCATGATCCTAATTCTTTTGAGCGAGAAGAGGATTAAAATCAAAATTCCTAAGTCGAATACCTCACCATAGTATAGAAGAAGAGTTAAAGAAACCTACTCTCCGATATAACTAGACTCAAAATAGTTTTTCACTAGACTCGACTCGGCCAAGTTCGATCAAGCAAGGGGCTCCTATGGTCGGTATGGCTCTGATTACCAACTTGTAACGACCAAGATGCGGTTCTATCCCAATTAAGGCACAAGGACCTCAATCAGATAGAAGCGCATCTAAGTGTTTCGCAGGTATAGAATCATCGCATACATTTATGGAGAAGAAGAGTATAAGAGCTGGCTTACACTCGCCACATGCTAAATTACAATGACACATAAACATTCATACATTCATCCATAAAGCAGGGTCTGGCTATGGACGAAAACAAAGGATAAAGACGCAGTGAGACTACCTTGCTATCCCAGCAACATGACCACTTTGCCTATCTACTCATCGGGATACGTAACATACATCCGACACGTTCTTTGTCAAATTCCCATTAGAGCTAGGGCGCCTCAACAGGATATACATCATTGGTACATGTACCTGTAGTGTTGTAATCTATGAGCCACAGGGACTCAACAATATTGTAACTCGGGTACCGAAACTATGTAAGCCATTTGGATGAGGAAGGTTAAGTGGTGAGGTTGCAGCAAGCATCTAAACATATGTTTGAGTGGCTAACTTACGAGAACAAGAAGTAAATATGGTGGCCTACGCATAACGGACGTGAACTAGTGATCACTAAGTGATCATGAACACCTACTTACTTCACTCATAACCCCCCCCCCCCCCCATGTTCTCTCTCGGTTCATGTTCACGAGCAGAGACAATCATGGTTACGCACACGGTTGGTGTATTTTATTTGGGTTTACTTCAAGTTTGCTGTAACCGGGTGTTAAATTTTTTTTCCAAGTTGCCACGTAACCATGGGCTAGGCTTCTCGAAAATATTAAACCCCGCAGGGGTGCTCCAACTCATCCATCACAAAGTAACCACATGCCACACTCGAAATAACCTCGACCGTGGATAACCCGTGATCTCCTTGGAAATTCCATTGGAACACCTCAACCTCAGATAGCCCAAAGTATCCTCGGAATCCCATGCACAAGACATTCGAGAAAGGTAAAAGAAGTCCAGAAAGACCACCCGACGGGCCAGATCCCAATAGGAGCCGCGCGTATCTCTTTCTCAGGGCACTACCATATGAGCACTACGTAAGGTGGCCTGATACAAATCCCTCGAGTTGCCCCGAGGTGGCCCCGCAAGTGGCTCTGGGTTGGACCAACACTCATGAGGAGCACTGGCCCGGGTTGTAGATTAATTATCCACGGGGTAGCTAAGCCCTATGCATTTTTATTTAGGTTGTTAAGCAAATATTACCAAATTTGGGTCTTGCCAGACAAGCTTTAATCTAAAACAAATAGTCAAGGGGCCCCACAACAACCCCGAGCATGTTAGGAGCGCAAAATATAGAACATAACAATGGTAACAAGTAACTACGGCGGAAAAATTGGAACAAAACACCGGGAAAAAGGACAAGCCTTCCAACTGTAGCAAAATATATAGATGCATTAAATTAAATAGCAATAATATTGTGATATCTTCGGCTATCCATGTTATCAGATGGAAAAAACTTCACTTGCAACTAAGAACGCTATAAGAGGGGCTGAGCGGCGGTAACTTAGCCAAACAAGGTTTTGCTAGGTAGTGGAGGGGTTAGAGGCTTTCATGGTAATTTAGGAGGCTTGACGTGTAAGTGGTAGGTGATACGTCTCCAGCGTATTTATAATTTTTGATTGTTCCATGCTATTATATTATCTGTTTTGGATGTTTTATAATATGCTATTTTATATTATTTTTGTGACTAACCTATTAACATAGAGCCTAGTGCCAGTTTTTGGTTTTCCCTTGTTTTTGAGTATTGTAGATAAGGAATATTAAACGGAGTCCAAACACAATAAAATCTTCGTGATGATTTTTCTTGGACCAGAAGACACGTACTAGACTTAGAGAGGAAGGCAGGAGACCTGCCAGGAGGTCACAAGCTACCCTGGCGTGGCCAGGGGGAGCCTGGCTTGTGCCCCCCAGCAGGTCCTCTAACCCTAATCTTCGGCCTATAAATTCCCAAATATTCCCCCAATACCAAAAAGAGCCATGATAATACTTTTCCGCCGCTGGAAGCTTCCGTTCACGAGAGATCCAATCTTGGAGCCTTTCCGGTAACCTGCCGAAGGGGGATTCGATCACGGAGGGCATCTACATCAACTCCATTGCCCCTCCGATGATGCGTGAGTAGTCCAACACAGACCTACGGGTCCATAGCTAGTATCTAGATGGCTTCTTCTCTCTCTCTCTCTGTGCTTCAATACCATGTTCTCCATGATCTTCATGAGGGTATATCCGATGTAATACTCTTTTGCGATGTGTTTGTCGAGATCTAATGAATTGTGGGTTTATGATCAGCTTATCTCTGAATATTATTAGGTTCTTCTATGAATTCTTATATGCATGATTTCATATCTTTGCAAGTCTCTTCGAGTTATTGGTTTGGTTTGGCCAACTAGACTGGTAATTCTTGCAATGGGAGAAGTGCTTAGTTTTGGGTTCAATCTTGCGGTGTCCTCACCAAGTGACAGAATAGGGGTAGTGAGACATGTATTGTATTGTTGCTATCAAGGGTAAAAAGATGGGGTTTTCATCATATTGCTTGAGTTTATCCCTCTACATCATGTCATCTTACTTAATGTGTTACTCTGTTCTTCATGAACTTAATACTCTAGATGCAGGTAGGAGTTGGTCGATGTGTGGAGTAATAGTAGTAGATGCAGAATCGTTTTGGTCTACTTGACACGGACACGGTGCCTATATGCATAATCATTTCCTTGGATATCGTGACAAGTATGCAGAATCATTGCTCGACAATTATTTGTTCACCCACCTTGTTATTTTCCTTCAAGAGAGAAGCCTCTAGTGGAACCTATGCCCCCCGGATCTGTATACCAAAAATACCAAAAATACCTTGCTGCAATTTTATTTACCTTTTACTTTCGGCAATCTTTTACATCTACCTCTATCAGATCTAATGGTTGCAAGTAATCGTGAAGGGAATGACAACCCCCTTATAGCGTTGAGTGCAAGAGTTTAATTGTTTGTGTAGGTGCATATATTGGTGACTTTCTTGTTCCTCCTACTGGATTGATACCTTGGTTCTCAACAACTGAGGGAAATACTTATCTACCTTTCTGCATCACCCTTTCCTCTTCAAGGGAAAACCAACGCAAGCTCAAGAAGTAGCAAGAAGGATTTCTGGCGCCGTTGCCGGGGAGGATACACATCAAGCCTACCAAGTAGCCATCACAAACTCATCTCTTGCATTTACATTATTTTCCATTTGCCTCTTGTTTTCCTCTCCCCCACTTCAAAAAATTTCCATTTTATTAGCCCTCTCTTTTTGATTTGCCTTTTTCTTGCCAGATCTCTTGTTTGCTATGTTTGCTTGTGTTGCCATGTGCCTTCTATTTGCTTGTATCTTTGCTTGCTAAAAATCTATTTATATGGATCTTCATCCACTTGCCAATCTTTTCAAAAGACCAAATTATGATTAACCAATTGCTAGTGAGTTGAGTGCACTTCATTATCTTTATGAAGTTTTGTTTGAAAATCATGAATCTGAAATTTTTGATGAAGCGTTGAAAGAAGAAATTTATAAGGTGATTCATGATAGTTCCTAGAATGGAAAGCATGATTGCCATGTTGTTAGTATAAATTCTCTGAATATCCATGATGCTAATGATATGCAAAACCACAAGCTTGGGGATGCTATTCTAGATGAAGATGATATTTTTTGTTCCCCAAGTTTTGGTGATGACACACATGCTATAATTGATCATGAAAAGAATGCCTTGCATGATACTTATATTGTGAGATCCTTCATGATGCTACAAAAAATTATTATGATGGAGGAACATATGCTTGTAGGAATTGCAATAATATCAAGTTTCCTCTCTATGTGTTCAAAGTTTTGAAGTTATGCTTGTTTTGCCTTCCTATGCTAGTTGATTCTTGGTCCCATAAATTGTTTGATCATAAAATCCCTATGCATAGGAAGTGGGTTAGAATTAAATGTTCTTTTCATGAGATTCATCATGCTTTCTTGCATATTTCAATTACTACTTTTTATGTGAGCATCATTGAAATCATTATGCCTAGCTAGAGGCATTAAACAATTGCGCTTGTTGGGAGGCAACCCAATTTTATTTTTATGTTCTCTTTTTTGCTTCTATTTTTGATGGTTTCACATATTATTACCTCTATAGTAATTATGTTTTGGTGTTTTAATTAGTGTTTGAGCCAAGTAAGACCTTTGGGATGGTCTATGGTGATTGTTGATTTGATCTTGCTGAAAAACACAAACTTTTAGACACAGTCCAGGAATTTTATAAATTTATCAGAGCATTGAATGAGTCTGAAAGTTTTACACAAGATTTATATACAAATTTCCCAGGTTTTCCTAATATTTCAGAAGTTTTGGAGTCACATAAATATACGAAGTTTCCAGATTGCTACAGATTGTTGTGTTTTTGACAGATTCTGTTTTCTTTGTGTTGTTTACCTATTTTGATGTATCTATGGGCCGTATTGGGGGGTATGAACTGTGGAGAAGTTGTAATACAGTATATATTATGCCAATATAAATAAATAATGAGTTCACAACAGTACGTAAAGTGGTGATTTATTTTCTTATACTAACAGATCTCACGAGTTTTCTATTGATTTTTGTGTTGTGAAGTTTTCAAGTTTTGGGTAAAGATTTGATGAACTATGGAATAAGGAGTGGCAAGAGCCTAAGCTTGGGGATGCCCAAGGAACCCCAAGGAATCAAGGATGCCAAAAATCCTAAGCTTGGGGATGCCCCGGAAGGCATCCCCTCTTTCGTCTTCAGTCCATCGGTAAATTGACTTGAGGCTATATTTTTATTCACCACATGATATGTGTTTTGCTTGGAGCGTCTTGTGTGATATGAGTCTTTGCTTTTTTAGTTCGCCACAATCATCCTTGCTGAACACATCTTTTGATAGAGACACACATGAATCTTTAGTTTATTAGAATACTCTATGTGCTTTACTTATATCTTTTGAGCTAGGCAATTTTGCTCTAGTGCTTCACTTATATCTTCTTAGAGAACGGTGGTGTTTTGTTTTATAGAAATAATTGAACTCTCGTACCTCACTTATATTATTTTGAGAGTCTTTGAACAACATGGTAATTGGTTTAGGTTATGAATTTAGTCCTAATATAATAGGCATCCAAGAGGGATATAATAAAAACTTTCATATAAAGTGCATTCAATATTATGAGAAGTTTGATTCCTTGCATAAAGTTGAGATATAAAGATGGTAATATTAGAGTCATGTTAGGAAGTAATTGTGAATTGGTAAAATTACTTGTGTAAAGGTTTGTGATTCCTGTAGCATGCATGTATGGTGAACCGTTATGTAAGGAAGTGGGAGCATGATTTGTTTATTGATGTCAACCTTTGTGTGAGGGTCGGGAGAGCACGATGGTTTACTCCTACCAACCTCTCCCCTAGGAGCATGCGTCTAGTACTTTGCTTCGATGACTAATAGACTCTTGTAATAAGTATGTGAGTTCTTTATGACTAATGTGAGTCCATGTATTATACACACTCTCACCCTTCCACTTTTGCTAGCCTCTCTAGTACCGCGCAACTTTCGCCGGTGCATTAAACCCACCATATATCCTTCCTCAAAACAGCCACCATACCTTGCAACTTCCACCATTCTGTTTATTATGACATGCACCATCATTTTCATATTGCTTTGCATGATCGTAAGATAGCTAGAATGATGTTTTCATGGATTGTCCGTTTTTTGATGTCATTTGCTATGCTAGATCATTGCACATCCCGGTACATTGCCGGAGGCATTCATGTAGAGTCATATTTCGTTCTAGATATCGAGTTGTAATTCTTGAGTTGTAAGTAAATAAAAGTGTGATGACCATCATTGTTAGAGCATTGTCCCATGTGAGGAAATGATGATGGAAGCTATGATTTCCTCACAAGTGCAGATGAGACTCTGAACTTTATGCAAAATAATAGAGGCCAGCGAAGCCCAAATAAAAAAAGAGGCCATTGATGCCCACCAAAATAAAAATATATAAATAATGAGAGAAAAGAGAGAAGGGACAATGCTACTATCCTTTTTCCACACTTGTGCTTCAAAGTAGCACCATGATCTTCATGATAGAGAGTCTCCTATTTTGTCAATTTCATATATACTAGGGGGAATTTTTCATTATATAACTTGGCTTGTATATTCCAATGATGAGTTTCCTCAAATTGCCCTAGGTCTTCATGAGCAAGCAAGTTGGATGCACACCCACTCAGTTTCTTTTTGAGCTTTCATACACTTATAGCTCCAGTGCATCTATTGCATGGCAATCCCTACTCACTCACATTGATATCTATTAATGGGCATCTCCATAGCCCGTTGATACGCCAAGCATGACAAGCAAACATGATGCACTTATGATATGATGAACATGATATATGGTCCCATGATGCTACAAGACATGAAGCAATTCCATTAACTCAAGTCAGATGAGGCACAACATGAAGGTTCACACATGACATAAATTACAAATATGGCAAGGGATGCATTTGGGCTATTACAGAGTCGGAAGAGATATAACATAAATACGAATGTGACCCCATGGACATGGCCCTGGAAGAGCTGCATGCCGCATAGGATGCTGCCCGATGCACTCGCCAGCAACCATCACCGCGCCCGCGCCAGCAACCATCCCCGTGGAATTGATGGGCTGGTCGCCCAACATCATCACAACGCTAGAAACCGCGGGCGCCACGAAGGTCCCCACCGACCCGCACGAGCTTGTGTACATGCAAGCGCCAACATCTCCCTCCTGCCCCCATGCTCGTGCGTGCCCTTGCACACACCATCCCGGTCCCAGTGCGCGTGTCCGCATCCACGGCGCCCGACCCCTTGTGCATGCCTACACCCATCGCGCTTGTGCCTGCATGCGCCTGCACCTGTCACGACCCCCTCAGCGGATTGGGCCGCTGCAGTCGACATCTTTCTCGTAGCGCTGCTATTCGCTGCTCCTGGCCCCGTGCCTGTTGACACGCAACAGCCGACTCTTTCATTGTGAAGTCCATAAGATTATGGTCTCGTTGGAAGAACTGTACAACTACGCCCTGTGTCACGAGAACGCTGCCACAGGAGGCTACCGCCGTAACTAGTTTTCTTTATATTGTATCTCGATTGTATGAATGTAAAGTCAAAGCTTGACTGAATGAAATCTATGGTTTGATGAACTAAGTATTTATCTCTGAATTCACATAGAAAAAAAACATCATAGTTTTTATCTAAATAAACACTCATCACAAACGGTTTAGGTTGAATACCCGTTTGCAGATCGACAACTATCTTTCCTTCGCCTGTAAGCCAAGTCAAAATATTGACGCGAAGGATTGGTGCAATGCGTTATCGCGATCGTTTCTCGAATATGATCTGTGTGCCTAGTACATCCAATCCAGGAAGATTTGCATCTATCATATTGGGTAAATTGCATGTCTCAAGTCAAAAACATTGGCATCTATCGATCTAGTAACACTGGCATTTGTCAACATTGTAGCGCTGGCATTTGTCAAGCTTTGCAGGAACAAAATCACAATTAGGGTGTAATTTTGCAACTATTCACTTTAAACTCGGATTTCATTCATACATTAAGCACTGAACTTTGTACAATATAGTTCAACTCGATAGCTGAACCGAACAAAATTTTCCCCAATTGTTGCCAACCATGTACTGAAATAGCTAGTTCAACTATATATACTACTCCCTCTATCTCGGTGTTTAAGTCATCTTACGTTGTGCACTACGAACAAGGTGAAGGAGATAACAAGAGAACTTAATATTTATTAGCTAATTAATATCATTGCATGCAATAAACTGACCAATGCATGCGGTGCTAGGTAGTCTAAAATCATTAAAAACACAAATGTCTCACATTTTCTATTGGTTGATTGTTAAGAAACAAGAAACGAGGTGATAATTAATGCATCATGCCTAAGTGTTTTGGGACAATCTGGTTTTCATAAGATGACCTATACACCGAGACGGAGGGAGTAACTAATTTAAAGTACGTGGTACAGTTCAAACATATCTATAGTTTGATGAACTCAAAAAATAGCCCCTAAATACTACTACTACGGAGGGGCTTTGTACTACTTTCAGCAGAATCAAGCGCGCTCAGTAAGAGAAAGTGGAGGAGGAGCCTGCTGATGAGTTGGTTGAGTCGTGTCCGTTGCCTGCCAGTGCTACCCTCTAGCGCTCAAGACGCCCCTCCTCGAAGCGACGAGACTCTGCGTAGATCTCCGCATTCCATGCTGCCGGTGCGGCTTCTCCTGTGGCCATGGCGTTGGTGAGCTTCTTCACATGCATGACCTTGCTCTCCACCTCCTTCTCTACAAAGTAGATGTAACGCGCAAGAGTTGTGACATAGAAGCCCAGCGACGGGCCTTTGGCGGATTCCACCTCCCGCATTCGGGCCGTGGTGGTGGCGCGGGTGATGACCCCTCCGCCTGACGGCGGGGTCATGGCAAAGACGGATGACGATTGGGTGGCGGCGCCGGTGGCTGCCGGTGTGGTGGTGGCCACGGCAGCCACCCGTAGCTGCTGCCTTCGGGAAGCAGTGGTGGAGCGTGTAGTTGGTGCTGTGTGCACACCCACTAGGGACGCCACATGCACTACACACTTCAGATGAATGCTGCGCCGACGCAGTGAAGCCTTCGAGCTAGAGCTGTCCTGTGGCAGAGTGTCTGGGTGACGACGAATGGCCGGTGCCATTGGTGATTGGGGGAGAAGCAAACTAGACAAGCTACGAGGAGGGGGAATGAAGGTAATGTGGAGTCACCAATCGTGAGGGTTTATAGAGCAGGCTAAGCATCGGGGATTTCACCGAGCCAGGCAGGAAGCTAGAGCCGTAGCACATTTTTGTGCGGTTGTGCGTGGGAACGGGATCATCGATCGGGCGCATGGACAAAAGCGGTGCCGAAGCGTGCACTGGAATCCTCGGGCGGCAATGCGGTGACAATACGCGAGAGAGGAGGACAGCCTGATGCGGAGGCACAAGCGTCAAAATAATAAAACGTTTGTGATATTAATACAGGCGAACGGAACTTCCCAACATAGCGTCGGTAATGATTTCATCCATCACTGACAATTATTTGGCAGCAATTGTCTGCCCACAACACACACACAACTTGTGAGTATGAATCGTTTGGGTTATTTCTAGTGTTTGCACATGATTCTCATTACTCACATGTTTCTTGTATATCACACACATCTTGTTATGCTGAGTCGTTTGTGTTCTGGTGTATCAGCGCACACAGTTTATCCGAGTGAACTGTATGTCGTACTTCACACACGTATGTAGTTTTGCTAACTGTCTCTGTTATCTTAGCTAATCACAACCGGTTCATAAGAACAAGCTGTCTGCCATAGATCGCGCATGCAACTACTTTTTCAACCGCATTTGATGGATCCACCTTCGCACATAGTTCATGTCATTAGCGATGGGGCTTGAACTATACCGTTTGCGATTCATGCATCGCACCCTGTTTCGTCAAAGGGTCTCTAATTGATGTGTTGTCTTTGGACCATTCTATAGTAGTGCTTGTTGCATTCATCATCGCATCATCCCCATTGCATCCGCACTCCGTTGTCGTTGTTTTCAAAACTTGCATCTCTTTGTAGTTGCTGCTTTGCCCCTTTCTCGTCATTAATAGTTTGAGTCCAAGTCCTCCACCGTTATTGTGATTGATCATGCTAGCATATTTATTGGACATGTGTTTCATTTATTTTGCATCATGCATCATCTCCACATTTTTGTTGTTCTTATTTTCATTTTTCTTGTTCATGTCCACTACAACTTCTTGGTCTATTCCTTCTTCTCCTTCCTTGTTTGTTTCATTTTTCCCTTTTGATCAACTTACACCAAGCTTCCAATTATCCCCTAGACCAACTTCAACTCCTTTGGTCCATTTCGATCTTTTAGTGACATATTTTAACTTCTAAATTCTTGCCAAAACCTTGCCCATGTTTTCAAACTTGGTGTGGACAGAAACCCTTCCAAAATTCATCCATTTTGGAATCCATTTGTTTGGGTTTTGAATTCCTAACATAATGCAATTTAAAATTATGTTCCAATACTACTTCTTCCAATAATTCCCCCAAAGTGTTCATAAATCACAGTAAAATGTGTAGGGCATTTTCAGTCCTTGTTGCATCCATTTTCACATAAGATTCAGATGAAAACAGATTGAGATATGTTTATAATCATCTGAAATTTTATCTTCCAAAAACATCCAAATAATTTTTATTAAATCGGGTATATCCCATGGTCTCCAAAAATAGTTTGTCTCTCCACAAATTCCCAAGCTAACTCTTTCCCGTTTTCTTATAGTTTTTGTTTATTAAATAAATAGAAATAGAGAAGTAAACTACAGAGAGAGAGGAGGCCCAACACTTATGATGCGGAGCATCCTACGGACATCACCACGACAAGAGTTCGTTTGGCAAGTGACACGTGCGACATCAACTCCATATACATAGAGGTGAATCTTCTCCTTTACGTGTGTTCAGTTGACCCCTTCTAGGATGGTATACTACTTGACACTCCACCCGTGTGCATGCATAGGTATTGCCAGAGTATCATGGATGACGAGAAGGAGTGCGAGTGCAAGTGTAGACCTACACCATCCGCGCGGGAAGCTTGGAAGTGGAGATGGAAGAAGAAGGAGCTGCGAAGTCTACAACAGCCGGATGATCGACAACCATCGGACGTCCGACCCTCTAGAGCGGCTGGACGACTACCACCATCCAGATGTCCGACAGGTCCCAGCGCAAGAACGTGCAGGCCGCCCCGGAAATCCGACCGCCAAGCACCCGCACCGAATCCTCAGAATTCTGGCCTCCTCCGGACGTCCGGACCATCCTGAGCCGTCAGACGTCCGACCGCATCCGGAAATCCGGCCATGCCGCACCCGTGCCAAATCCTTGGACTTCCGGCCTCCTCCGAACGTCCGGACCGTCCTGAGCCGTCAGACGTCCGACCCCGTACGGACGTCCGGACCCTGTCTGCGCATAGGCCCACGAGTTTTGGCCCATGTATCCCTCTAACTCACCTCAGACTATATAAACCTCACCCCTCCTCTTTCTAGGGTTAGCTATGGTTTTGCTCTTAGTAAGTTGTGCCTACCTCCTTCCACTACCTCTCCCATGGACTAGATGCCTCTATAGGAGAAGATCCCCTAGTGGATGTCAAGGCCCCTTGCGAGGGAAACATCCTCCGGAATATCAAGGCCCCATCTCCCCATGGGATTTGCGATGAACTCTACCATGTATCCTTCTTTCCCTTTGTTGTTCATGTACCTTGTGGATCTTGTGTATGTGGCGAGTCTAGTGGATGTGTGATTGGACTTGTTCTTGGGTGTTTCCTCTTGTGATTTCTCCTCGTTCTTCCCCGTGTTCTTCGTGTTCTTCGGGGAATCCCCCTCCAATTCGTGAAAGATCGACACCTACGGGTTTGCCCCGTATCAAATAGTATCATGAGCCACGTTGCCACGAATTTGGAGCCCTACCCCCCACTTGCATTAGTTCGTGTTTTTCTTCCCGATTTGAAAATCCCCACCAAAAATAGCCTCACCAAAATTTCTATGATTTGGTTCTTGTGAGATTTTGTTGATTTTGATCCATGGATTTCGTGTTTGTCAAGTAGATCTAACTTCCCCACCACCAAATCCACCTAAATTTTCCCCATCAATTTTGACCCCGAAAATCAATATTTCCGCCCAAAATCGCGTCCCGGATCTCAGATCTCGAGCTGACTCGGATCCCTTGGACGTCCGACCATTTCTGGACGTCCGGACCCCTCCGAAGCCTTGGACGTCTGATAGCCTCTAGGCTTCCAGAACACCTAAACAGACCCTAATTCTCGGATTTCCGGACCGTCCGGACGTCCGACCCTCAGATGTGTGACATCTCTCGGACGTCCGTAACCTGTAGAAACTGACTTGGCTGGAACTTTGTTTCGTCCATAACTAATTCATCCGAACTCCGATTTTGACGTTCTTTAGCTTGTTTTGTAGCTATTGACACCCTCCATCCCCCAAAAATATTTCCAAAACCATTTGAAACCATCAACATTTTGAAAGTTTGGCAAGTTTTGCTAGGCCTTCACCATAACTTCCGCATAACTTTTCCACCAAAAACTTCCGCCAACCTAACCCAATTTTGTTTGAGATTTTGAGTTGCGGTTTTCGTTTCCTAAGACGGTTCGGCTAATTAGGGATGGTTCTACATCGACAACGCCGCCGCTCATCATCGCCTCGGTCTCGACATCGACAACGGCCACTTCGCCTTTTGGCACCTAAACGGTAAGCAAGGACGGTAACCTCGACGACATCATTGTCTATTTCCTTGCCATTGCTTTGATCGCTTCGAGCCTATTGCGTACCTTACCCATTGAGACTAGCGAGTTGACAATTGTTGGGCCACGTTACTTGTGGACCGTAGTGTTACTCATATGCCGCATAGCTAGTTTTAGCGTGCAAACATCTTGTCATCTACATGGTGCCATAAGTCTCTCCCGTGCATATCCATCATACTTGTCTCATATCTTGGTTCGAGCATCAAGCGTAGGAAAAAAGAGCAAAAGGAAGAGAAAAAGCTTTTAAGCAAAAGAGAAGATACAAAAGAGCATATAAGCAATAGCAATAGCATTGAGCCATTTTGCATAGTACATACACTGGGATCATACATACATATCATAGTCAGGATTGAAGACGGCACATTTACTCTCATAGGTTGGTGCACAAGCGCGTATCTAACCCATTTGAGCAATCGAGCCATTGTCTCTTCTAGTATCCGTGCAATACGAGCTTTTCCCGGGTTTATCACATTTTCTGCTCATTTCTTGGTTGCGCGGATCCCATTTATCTATCCGTGTGTGTGTTCCTAGTGCCACCATAGCTACTGATCTATTTGCTTTGCATTGCAATTTTGTGAATCTTCCTCAACATTTTCAATATCTTGACTAACATTTTGCTTGAATTTTGTGCCAATTGTCCTAACCAAGCCACTCGATAAGCTTTATGTTATAGGTGTGAGTGAACAAGTCCACTACCAATTCCACTATTCTCTCAATTCATGTTGAGTGAAACGGGATACATACTCAACTTTGGGAACGGTATCTTGGTATTATTTATCTCATTTCCCACTCACCTTTGCTCGAGTCTTGTGATGGCTCGGCAAAGCACACCATCTTCGGTCTTCGACCACTACATTGGCATGAGAAACCACATCAACCAACAACTCGAGCGACAAGCCATCAACATACGACACTCCGAAGCTCGGAAAAGAGACATGGTGGTCACACACATGGAGCAACTTTGACACATGGTGGCCAACTACAAGTCTTCTTCCACTTCGTCATTGTCACGGTGTAGACGCTCATGTCGCACATCTTCGAAGAAACAAGTGCATGAAGACCAAGATCACCACCAAGGACAAGCTTCGACGCCAAGACCAAGGCGATCGACTACACTCATGGATGACCCTTCCATCTTCGGAAGCATCCCAAGGAAGATGGCCGAGCATGGGAATTTCCCTTCAGTCTTGGAGGTGAGTGATGATGTGCCATCTTTGGCATTTATCCACGATGACGACGATGAGACAGTTGAGCATGAGACTATCCCTTCAACCATGGCGGCGAAAGGAGTTGAGCATGAAGACTTTGCACCTACATCTCTCCGACACCGACATATGACGGGATGCCCCAATTTCCATGTGAGGAGAGCCACCACACCATGAGTGAGGTGAGTGACTCCACCATATGTGACATTAAGTGCATTTCCTATGAGAGGATGAGCGTGACCACCACTAGCCCCATATATGATGAGTTGCCACAATTTCCCTGTGAGGAGAGCCACAACCCCCACCACTTGAGTGAGATGAGTGACTCCACCATATGTGACTATGAGTGCAAATACCTAGAGGGAATGAGTGAGCCACGACACAAGTGAGTGAGGTAGTTAAGATGGAACATGAGTCCACTATGATTTCTAACAACTTGATCTCTACTCCTATTGTGTCTTTTTCTTCGGTGCTAGATCCCCTACATGACAACTTGCGGACCCTCGACGATTCCCTCCCTCCCATGGGAATGATGATGGCCATGATGAATGATGATGCACCCCCACATGGTTCCATCACGATGACGAGGACCACGAGTTGGTTTCTCCCACCTCACCTACACCACATGAGTGCAATGAGAAAGGTAAAATAGGTGAAGGTCATGCTCTTGTCCCACTAATGGACTATCCTGACAATGATTGCTTGCATGATGTTGATCACCTTATGGATACTTCACATTCTATGTCTTCTTCATGCTTAGATATGCCCCATATTTATGATGAATATGATTATGAGCATGTCTAATCACCTAGTTGTGATGCTATACTCCATAGGATATCTTGTGAGAATTCTATTGGTCACATCATGTTTGAAAATCCCATAAACTTGTCACATGCTATGAGTGAGATTACCCATATTACATCATTGCAATCTCACCGTAGTGCCTATGCATATCCCATAAAAATTAATCCCATTTGCTCATATGGCATAGACGACAAGCCCATGGTTATTGGCATTTGCTTATCTTGTGATAACATTGCCATGCTCCCTTTGCATAATTTGCACAATAATTCTCATATGCCATGCCATGATCTCCATGATTTGGAAATGCATTGCTTTGGATGCTGTCCATATTATCCGCATTATGCTTCCACTATTACACATGAGGAGACCTCCATAGTTTCCTCATACATTATAGGAGATTTTGTTCCATCCCACACATTGCATGATCCCACTACTTGTGTGCACCATCCGGATGCCATGAACAACAATGCTCTTAGTTCATGTGATGCACTACATATTGCTAGTCTCCATTATGCTATACATCATAACAAACCTTTCATGATGGATGACATGTTCCTATATCATGCATCTCATTTATTCGAGCATTGGACATTTTGTGCTAACGAACACAAGCACATGCACATCCTAATGGATGATGTGTACATATACCACGCGTACACAATTTCCCCTTTTTCTTTGTTTTGTGTAGGTACGCATGGACACTCGTCAACCTCACAATCCCATGAGTTGATGAAGAGAGCTCTTGAGAGTAACGATGCTTTGTGATTCATCAGAATGTGTCTCCAACCATTCCCCTCACGCAAGGACTGCGCGCATCTGTTCTACATGGCCCTCACATGGTTATGCCTTATTGTGCATTATCTATCCTTTGTCCATATTGCCATGTTCACTTTGCATGATATGATCATTTCTATGCCTTTGTGATGCATTTCTGAGCCATGCTCTGCATTACACATGAACCATGACTCTCGTGTTTGTATGTGTATTTGCAAGCTTGGTGGAGATATTACTAGCTATTGCCATGTTTGCTTTGTGCCCCATGCCTATAATGATATATTGATCATGTTTTGTTCTCATGCTTGCGATATGTCATGTGCATTGTCTATGCCTACTGTTTACCCATATGACATGATTGCCATGATTTCCTCTAGTATGATGCATCTTCACACCACTAGCTTGCATGACATAATCACTATGCTTGTTTATGTTGCATCACCGATGTGCCCCTTTTATGCGGTTGATGACAACCATTGCCATGCTTCGCACATGATTGCTATTGAATATTGTCATATGTCTCCATGCGTTGCCTCGCTCATGCTAGATGATTTGCCATGTATTGAGTTCAACAATGCTTCTACTCTTGCTAATGAGATTGCCCCCATAGCTTTCTCCCATATTTTTGGAGCTTTTGACATCTTTCATGTGCAACATGCTTTCCTTGCTTTTTTGCATCATATACCTAGTGCCATGAATTTAGACATTGCATCATATTATTCATGTACTTTTGTTCCTAATGGTTATGTGCAAGAGAGGAGAACCATCATGATGGATGATGTGTTTATCTACCATGCCCATACATTCTTTGCTTTGTTGTGTGTATGTATAGGATACTTTGACTACATGTCAACTTCCACTTCACGTGAGTTGACAATTCGAGATCTTGAGAGCGAGACTTGCTACACCGACGCGTTTCAACATCGCACTTAGTTGCACATCGACATTGTGAAGGACACACAAGGACAAGTTTTCAAGGTGACATCCCTATTGAGCATGGGTATTGGGGATCATCTTGTTTTCCATCTAGCCATGCCTCATGATTTAGATGCCTCGTGTGTTGCATCCATCTCGTGGATTGTTTTCTCTTATCATATGCTTGGTTGCAACAGTGTCCATCCTTCACATAGGCCATGCTCGATTGCTTGCTACATGCTTGACTTGATTGCCTCACACATGATGACCGATTGCTGTTTCTATTGTGTTGAGTGCCTCACTATCTTCACTAAACCATGTGCACATTATGCTTGGATTGTCTTTCACTTTGGATGACCCCATGTGTTTAGAAACTTCATATCACTTGGTGTTGTGAATGATTCCTATGCATACCATAGACCTTTTGTTGATTGCTTTGTGCATGCGTGCTATGACCATGATGTAGATGCTTGTTATATTGTCACACATATTTGCATTCCTACCTCACCTAGGCATACTTGTTCCCATGACTACATTGCTTGTGCTCAATTTGTATGCTTACATGCCATGTCACAATTCCTTGTCATGCCACATGTTATGCATGATGACAACACTTGTGTAGTGATTCAACACTTGAATGCTTGGTTTTGCATCAACACTAACCACATTTGTTTTTCCAAGTGTTTATCGTTTTTGCTCCTTTTGAAGGAATTACTAGTTGGTGAGACATTGGAGAGTGCCCATTGCGAGCTTGATGATGACGGACATTTGGTGACCGTCCACTTCTACACGACGATGCCATCTCTTTCCCATGGTGATTTGGATTTTGATCCGAGGACGGATCTTTCCCAAGGGGAAGGGGATGATGCAGAGCATCCTACAGACATCACCATGACAAGAGTCTGTTTGGCAAGTGACACATGCATCATCAACTCTGTATACATAAAGGTGAATCTTTTCCTTTACGCGTGTTCACTTGACCCCTTCGAGGATGGTATACTACTTGACACTCCACCCATGTGAATGGATAGGTATTGTCGGACCATCACAGATGACGAGGAGGAGTGCGAGCGAAAGTGTACACCTACACCATCCACGTGGGAAGCTTGGAAGCGCAGACAGAAGAAGAAGGAGATGTGAAGTCTAGAACAACCGGATGACCGACAACCATCAGATGTCCGACACTCTACAGCGGCCGGACGACTGACGCCATCCGGCCGTCTGACAGGACCCAGCTATCGGTGTCAAAACTGACGGATCTCGGGTAGGGGTCCCGAACAGTGAGACTAGAATCGATGGTAACAGGAGACGAAGGGGGCACAGATTTACCCAGGTTTAGGCCCTCCTATGGAGGTAATACCCTATGTCCTGCTTGATTGTATTGATGATACGGGGGTTACAGAGTTGATCTACCTCGAGATCGAATAGCTAACCCTAGATGAGTCGTTCTGTCCCTACAACCTAAAACCCTCCAGCTTATATAGACGCCGAGGATGCCTAGGGTTTACACATGGTCGGTTACATGCCAAGGAGATAAACATGCCTATTCGCTACATCAAATGTGGAGTACAAGCCGTGCTTCCTCAAGCTTCCATCTTGGAGACTGGGCCTTCAAATATTCCCGTGTTTGGTAAGTGGCCCGTATAGTCCGTACCATAGAAATATGTCGGCCTCCCAAGGACCCCTTAATCTAGGACTCCCTCAGTAGCCCCCAAACTTGCCTCCAACGCCAAGGGTCCCAGCTTCAATTGCTTTACACGATCAAAGTCTTCGGCTTGCGAGGTGAGTTCTTCCCACCAAAAATAGTTTGGCCTCCGCTGATAAGTAATTTTCCGCATAGTGGCACGTCCGAACACTGCAAATTGGCTGGCCTTGAAGGCCGAACGTTAGGGGTTAAACAATGTCCCTGTGACGACCTCTTTGACGAAAGGTCACGGCCCACCACGACCGCTAGGCCAGTTACATAGACTCAATTCGCGATTCAAGGCCGTTTTAATCATCAGGATCTATCAATATACCGATCATGTCCCGTTTTATACGGGATATGTTTAATCACATGCACGCAATGGCTCGCATGTCTCGGGAAGTAGAGGGATTCATGACGCAGCAAGGGGAGACCAAATTGATAGGCCTCATAAAAAGATGAAGAAAACCCCGAAGGCTATTCACGCTCTCCATTCGACTTCTCCGCCTCCCATTCCTTTGTGCCTCCGAAGCATTGATCTAGGTCTTCCGCCCCCACCTCCGAGCTCATCAATGGCGGGCTCCAATGGCCAATGGGAGGCCTCCATGGTTACCGACCGAGACATTCTCGACCTCAAGAAGGCCGGCTACCTCTCAGCTGACATCCCTCATCGCGCACTAGAGGAGGGCCAAGTGATCCCCACCCCCTGGCCGGGCGAAAGGGTGGTCTTCCTCCCCCACTTAATCAGGGGGTTGAGTTTCCCGCTTTACCCCTTCGTCAGGGGGTTGATGTTTTTCTACGGCCTCGACTTCCATGACCTCCCGCCGAACTCTTTCATGCACATCTCGACGTTCATCCTTGTCTCCGAGGCTTTCCTGCGAGTCGAGCCACACTTTGGGCTATGTATCAAAGTGTTCAACGTCAAGATGAAGTGCGTTGGCGGGAAGCACACAGACTGCAGCGGGGCTGTCATCGGCAAGCTCACCCGCGTCGTGTGGCCATCGGGCACCTTCATCGACACCATCAAGGTGTGGTAGAAGGAGTGGTTCTATGTCATAGAACCACGAGAAGAAGGTCATATTCCTCCTGCCGAATTCAGATACGGTCCCCCACCAGACTAGCATCATGGCTCAAAAAGGGCCTTAACTGGGGACCGAGCAAGGAGGTGAGTGATCTATAGAAGCGCATCGGCTCCCTAGTCAAGGAGGACATCAAGCTGACAAATGTGGTCTAGGTGATGCTCCGGAGACGCATCCTCCCCTGCCAGCGCCGGGACACTCCCTTGTGGGCTCATCAGCTTGACGACGCGCCCACAATCTGGAACCTCTTCTGCACTACACGGGAGAAGCTATGGAAGGCGCTCTTCAAGTCACAGGAGAGCTGGCCATCCGAGGAGGAAGACAGAGGCATGCATGCCTCCAAGCCCACCACCAAGGTACGGGTTGCTTCTGCTTAATCAGCTATTACCCTACCCAAAGATAATCCATGATGTTTTCTTTCGATCATTCTCTCACAGAAATGGCTAAAGAAAGCCGTTAACATCAGCAGTCCAACACCTCAGCCTGAGGATGTAAGGTCCGTGCTGTTGGAAGAAATGCTCGTGGAGAATCCTTACGAGCCCCCCCACGAAGAAGGAGAAGAAGAAGAAGAAACTAGGCCGAAGCGGCCTTCGTATCCGGGACCAGTCAGAGACTATGTACGGGGAAACTCATGCCTCCTCGAATCAAGAGGAGCATGAGGAGGAAGATGAAGAGGAGGAGTAGGAGGAAGAGGAGGAGGACGAAGCCGGGGGAAAGGCAATCCCCCTCGCAAGAAAGAGGGTGGCGTGATCGGACGCCCCAGAGGAGGTCCCCCCTCCTACCTCGAAGAGGACGCGTCGGGCACGGGTGATCCTATCCGACGACAGCTCAGACTCAGATACTGAGTCCGATAACCTTGAGATGGTTCCACGAAGGAACCTCAGGGTCAAGCCCTCGGCTCGAAGTTAGGATCCAAAGACCCCTTGTCTGTTCTTTTAACAAGTTTAGAGTTTACTAACACGTAGGCTCTTATGGGTTTTGCAGCCCCTGGCGCGTCCTCCCCACTGATCAAATATCGGATGGGGAGACCCCGCTCACCAAACTAGCGAAGAGCGGGAATGCCTCGCATCCCGCCACTCCGGGCACCACGAAGGATACCATGGAGGTGTCATCCCAACATGCTCCTATGGAGCCAGGCACCGGCGGCGGGGGAGATGACAATGGCCGAGGCTAACACCACGGTTACTGAAGACCGATGGGAGGTACCCTACCCGGACACTGAGGGTCCGGGCAAGCGGCCGCTCAGTCCCCTCCAAGGGCATCTCCAGAGCGTACCACGCCTCCGGAGGTACTGGTTCAAACCCCGGTTGGTGATCGGGTTATCCGATCACCTCCGGCGCCACCGGCCAATGGGTGGCCGGTCATGGAGGAGGCTCTATCGAGGGCCTCCGTCTCCAAGGAGCATCACACCCTTATGGGTGTGGTATTACAGAGCATTCAGTCCATCGACAACGGACTGAAGGAGGCCTTCAAAGGTCTCTTAACGGATTTTCAAGTAAGTCACATGAAACTCTTTTTTGCCAAGTTTTTACTTATTTTTATTATAATGTACACGGCAGCCCTCGAGCCCTAGGTGAGTTTGAAAAAAACTTACCTAGGGATCAGTCATGTATCTGATATCGGACTAGATACAATTTATGTGTCCCACATTTTAGGGTAGCCCCTAATAAGGTCCAACATATGATCGGATTGATTATAATGCGGGAGTTGAAAACACATGAAACGTATCCACTTTATGTCTACTGTAGGTATCGTCATGGGCGGTGGCAATAAATGGCGCCAAGCTAGACGAGCTGAATCGGAAGCTTAAACGCTCTGAGGATGAAGTTGAGGCCCTCAACCAAAGATTCGACGAGGCACAAGGTAGATCGAAATACAATCCGAATACCTTTGCCTGAACTCCTTTGTCCGAACACCTTTACCTGAACAGTGTCATGCAGTTTTGCATAATGCCTTAATGTTTAAAAAGCCTCGACGAAAGAGGTGGAGAGGCTCAAGGCCGAGCTCCAACAAGCAAAATACCACGCGGCCGTCGAGAGGGCGGCGACGAAAGAAGCGACTACTGCCTTGTCTGCCCTGCGAGCCACCAGCCAGAAGCATGAGGCTCGTGTGGCAGAGGTCCAGCAGGAGCTCAAGAACACCAGCCAGAAGTGCGAGGCCCTTGAGTAGAAGGGCAAGGAAAGTGCGGCCGAACTGTCCACCCTAAAGAACGGTCTTCAGAAGCAGCGGGTGGACAGACGGTTTTATAATGAGAAGGTCCACCAAGCGAAGAACATAATGGATGGTAAGCCATACTTACTACAGTGCGTCTTCGGGGATAGGAAATTCAAATTGGTTACCCAGGTGTGGCGTTCTTCAGGAGCCTCCTCCGATATCCACAAGAGTGTGGCAAACGCCAATCAGCTGTGTGCCTCAAGGGAAGAAGGAGACGAAGCTCCTCTGTTCTGGGCACTATTCGGAGCGCCCGAGAGCTCTCCTCTTCTTGTGGAGCAGCTGAAGCAGCCGATGGAGCTGAACCAGATGGCGGAGCCAGCCATGAAGGACCTCGACATCTGCCTATGGCCCGGCGAGCCGCTGCCAGGCGGCTACTTTGGTCTGGTGCAGAAGTTAATTGCCGCTTCACCTCGCCTCGACACCGTGAAGCGCTCCTCCTGCATCGAGGAGTCCAGATGGCCCTTGCTAAAGCTAAGGTGCACTGGCCGGGGCTGGATCTAATGAAGGTGGCCACCGCCCCGTCGCCTCCCAGGAAGGAGCATAGATGCCCCAAGCTGTACTTCGATGGAGTGATGGAGAGTGCTCGGGTGATAGTGTCACAATGTTCAGGCAATAATATGTTTGAATGAATTGTAACGCGTCCAAAGACTTATTGAAACTTTTGGTGTTATAAATTATAATGCTTTATAGTTTTGCATTCCTTTATAACTCCTATGTGGTCGTTTAATACTGAAAGATGCAAGTCGTCAGCTTCAGCCCCCATGTAGATACCACATGGGGTGTCTATGCCAACGCACTATGTCCCTTAGCCGAGTTATCAGAACCCGAAGGTGGTAAAGCGCGGCAGACTAGGCAATGAGACTATAGTGCTTTATTTCTTTCACTTAGCCGTAGGGGCCCGAAAAGGACTACGGGGAGCTTATGATTAGCTACCGAAGTGTTTGTGATGTTCGAACGAACCGCGACTAAAGACGGTATCACAAGGTTTGCATAAAGGAAAACCCCCTCGTATAACACAGAATAACCACTTACGAGGATTGAAGTATAATACTTCCAACTCGGGTACACAAACCTGATCTTACATACTATGACAGTCAGTTTTCGTCTTTCTCCCCCAAGGTGCTTGACCAGACTACCCGGAAGCACAATTGCAGGGGTGCTCCCTTTGTCCTTTTAGCCGAACGAGCCGAACATAAAGGGGCAAGCACAAGAGCCGGGCAACCCAACTATTGACCCAAGACACAGTTCGGAACCGATGCGTATGAAGTGAACTCCAAGACCCCAAACACATAATGAACAATATGTAAGGCGATTTGTTTGTAAGTTCGAGCCCCCAGTGTATTATCCAGTCGCGTCGTAACAGATCAAATTATTTCGCGAAATGAGGGAGAAAAGGAAAATATGTGCCAAGAAGGACAACCAGAAAAACCTGTGAAATGATGCTGTATTTTTTCTCAACAACTGTTAGTACTCGGAGTGCCGAAGCAACTGCTTACAGGTATATGAAGAAAAGAGATTATAGGAGCGGTTGTACCAGGGGTCTTTGATTGATGGCCTTACGTCCTTGATATGCCCTGTTGCTAATTTACTCCTGATCTTTGGTGTGCCTCGATGGGTGGCATTATTTGGCAAGCGGATCTTGCAAACAAGGTCTTGAGAAGTCGCCAAACTATTGATAGGCTTTACGCCCGTGGTGGGCCCTTCAATGGTCCCTGCATTGTGTCCGAAGAAATATTTAGTGGTAGTAGTCTGGTCCAGCCGGACTGCCACCTTTGTTTCCCCACCACTGCCCATGGAATTTTAAGCACGAAGTTGTGCCTTCTTGGCACGTACTTCGCTGGTCCTAGGGGCGTGCGATGGGGTGCGAGTCCCTATTTCGGGGTAGAGGAGTGCTCTGATATTTCGGCCTGCAGCCGAGCTCGCTTCCGAACCTTGCGTGTCTTTACGACTGATGCCGAAACCTGCCGATCATCTTTGTAACTAAATTCAGCTGCCAGGGCCAGCGCATGCTCCTTAGTTCATAGAGATTGCTCTGTATTGCCGTTGACGGTGATGACCCCTTTGGGGCCAGACATCTTGATCTTGAGGTACGCATAATGCAGGACGTCGTTGAAACGAGTGAATGTTGTTTGACCAAGCAGGGCGCGATAGCCGCTGTGGAAGGGTACGATGCCGAAGATCAAGTCTTCACTGCGAAATTTATTGGGCGAGCCAAAAACAACTTCCAAGGTTACGAAGGCCGTGCACCGGGCTTCGACACCTGGAATCACCCCTGTAAAGGTGGTATAACTAGGTCTAATCCGTGACGGGTCTATGCCCATCTTTTTCACCGTGTCTAAGTAAATCAGATTAAGGCTACTTCCTCCGTCCATTAGGACTTTTGTGAGGTGATACCCATCAATAATGGGGTCGAGGATGAGTGCGGCCGAACCCCCATGACGGATACTGGTTGGGTGATCGCGCCGATCAAAAGTGATCGGATATGCTGAACATGGGTTATACTTCGGGGCCATGAGCTCTATAACGTAGACCTCTCGAAGGGCGCGCTTCCTCTCCTTCTTGGCTATATGGGTGGCGTATATCATGTTTACCGTCTTGACTTCCGGAGGAAATTTCTGTTGGTTGCCACTAATCGGACCCCGAGGCTCATCCTCATCCTCGTTGTGAGGGATCTTGCTTTGATCCTTGGGTGGGAGCTTGCCGACCTGTTTAAACACCCAACAATTGTGGTGTGTGTGGTTGGCGGGCTTCTCTTGGGTCCCATGGATTTGGCAAGGCCTATCCATTATTTTCTCCAGCGGGGTGGGTCCATCGCAATTGCCTTTAGAAGTCTTCATCCGCTGCCCTGGGAGGGAGTTTCGGAATCCGGCATTGACGGCTGTATCATCGGCATTGCTGTTATTGTGCCGACACTTGTTCTTGTTTCGCTTTGGTTTTCCATTGCCATCCCGAACTTTAGAGGCTTCGGGATCTTCAGAATTGTGGGTGCGTAGTGCCAGCTAATTATCTTCGCCCGTTCAAAAGAGGGTCATGAGGGAGGTGAGGGCGGACATAGTCCAAGGTTTATCCTGGCCGAGCTGGCAAGCCAGCCATTCGTCCCGAATATTATGCCTAAAAGAGGCTATTGCCTCAACATCCGGACAATCGATAATCTGGTTCTTCTTGGTCAAGAACCGATTCTAGAATTGTTGTGCAGACTCTCCGGGTTTTTGTACGACATTGCTTAGGTTGGAGGAGTCCGGCGGCCGAACATAGTTTCCTTGGAAGTTAGAATGGAATGCATCCTCCAGGTCTTGCCAGCATCCAATGGAGTTTTAGGGGAGGTTGTTTAGCCAGTGGAGAGATGGCCCCTTAATTTTAAGGGGAAGGTATTTGATGGCGTGGAGGTCATCTCCTCGAGCCATGTGGATGTGGAGGAGGAAGTCCTCGATCCATACGGTTGGGTCAGCAGTTCCATCGTTCTGTTTGATGTTCACGTGTTTAAACCCCTCCGGGAACTGATGCCGCATCACCTCATCTATGAAACATATCGGGTGGGTGGCGCCTCGAACCCGAGCTTTGTTGCTCCTATAATCGGCGTCTGCTCTAGCTTGGTTGCGTTCCCGATCTTTGTTATTTCTTTGGTCTAGCCATGGTCTGTACCAATCCTGTCTATCGGGTGAGTATCCTCTGGATCCGAAAATGGATCTTGTGCGGCCTATTGTGTGATCCAAGTCATCTCGCAGGTCAAACATGTCATTGGGCTCTAGTGTCTCCTTTCCCCGTCTTCGAGGTATTGCCGGTCTATAACTAGTGCCATCAGCCATCCGATCGCGCCCGCGAGGAGGGTGGTCTGGCCTGTCGAATGGAGTATTGTTTGGAGATGAAGTATGAGTGAGCTTGTCATCACATTGTGGTAGTAGCCTTCTCCGCGGATAGCTCTTAGTTTTGTTCGATAGACCGGTGACATATCCTAACCCAACTGATAGGACTCTTGTCCATCAATCATTGAGGTCATCCTGTTCAGCTTTAAGCTGTCGTTCCTTGGCTCTCAGACTGCGAGCCGTTGCTATGAGTTGTTGTCTGAACTATTCCTGATCTTCATGGTTATCAGGGATGTCCATGTCACCGACTTCCGAGATATCCTCCTCCTCGACAGGGGGAAGGTAATTGTTGTCCTCAGAACCGATGAGGTCGTCAGGTTTGTTCTGGTACTCGGGCCTTTCCTGACCCTCTAACGGGTGTTCGGGGTTATCAGGGTCGCCGGGGTCCTCGAGGGTAACTCCGTCCCCGGTGCTGATAATAGCTTTCCTTCCCTTTTTTCCTTTGGACCGCTTATGCGGCTTTCGGTGCCTTGATGGTGCATTGCCTGACTTATCACCGTCCTTATTAGGCGTTTTGTTGCCATTAGGAGTGTTCACCATGTAGACGGCGTATGTGGCGGTGGCGGCCCATTGCCCAGTTTTAACGGGGCTGGGAACACCATCCTCTTCATCCATGTATTCTACCTCTTCGGAGGCATAGTCCAGCATGTCGGTTCAATTTTCAAAAGTGGCTATCAAGTGGGTGGTGGGTGGGTCGAAAAATTTGTCCTAACCCGCACCATAACCGATCCGAGCATAGATCAGGGTTGGGTCATCGGTGATTTAATTGACGAGATCCGGTCTAGGGCCTCGTCAACCACTGGGAGCCCGATCGGATCAGACTGTTCAGAACTAACGGAGTTTACCTTCGAAGTACCCGGACATGGGGAGTGTTCGGCAAGAACACATGTCAGGTCTTCTGGCACAATGGCCGGATCAAGACAATAGATGGGGCCATCCCCGTGGATAACCCCATTAGCGTCTCCGAAGAAGGAACTTGAGGTTAAAGCCTCAGAGTCTTCGGGTGCTACAAGCGAAGCTGTGAGCCCGGTTAGCGATAAGTCACCCCAAGAATCAACGGAGAACTCTAGGTTTCTGAATCTGACCTCTCGATTAGGGGTGAAGCTCTCAACACGGCCTAGATGGCTGGTGGGATGAGCGTGCAGCACAATGCTGCCGAAGGCGAATATCTGTCCGGGGACGAAAGTGTCCATGTTGCGGACCTCTTCGTCGATGACAAGGCGAGACATCGATTCCTTCTTGCTCATAGAGGAACTCTCTATGAAAGCACCAATTTCGGTGTCAAAACCGACGGATCTCGGGTAGGGGTCCCGAACTGTGGGACTAGAACCGATGGTAACATGAGATGAAGGGAACACAGATTTGCCCAGGCTCGGGCCCTCCTATGGAGGTAATACCCTACACCCTGCTTGATTGTATTGATGATATGGCGGTTACAGAGTTGATCTACTTCGAGATCGAATAGCTAAACTAGAAGAGTCGTTCTGTCCCTACAAACTAAAACCCTCCGGCTTATATAGACACCGAGGATGCCTAGGGTTTACACATGGTCGGTTACATGCCTAGGAGATAAACATGCCTATTCACTACATCAAACGTGGAGTACAAGCCGTGCTTCCTAAAGCTTCCATCTCGGAGATTGGGCCTTCAAATATTCTTGTGTTCGGTAAGTGGCCCGTATAGTCCGGCCCATAGAAATAGGTCGGCCTCCCAAGGACCCCTTAATCCAGGACTCCCTCACCAGCGCACGGACGCCCGGACCGCCCCAGAAATCTGACCGCCAAGCACCCGCACCGATCCTCAGAATTCTAGCCTCCTCCGGACGTCCGGACCATCCCGAGCCTCCGGATGTCCGACCGCGTCCGGAAATCTGGCCATGCCGCACCCGTGCCGAATCCTCGGACTTCCGGCCTCCTTCGGACGTCCGGACCGTCCTGAGCCCTCGGACGTCCGACCCTGTCCGGACGTCCAGACCCAGTCTGCGCATAGGCCCATGGGTTTCGGCCCATGTATCCCTATACCTCGTCTCAGACTGTATAAACCTCATCCCGTCCTCTTTCTAGTGTTAGCTATGTTTTTGCTCTTAGTAAGTTAAGCCTAGATCCTTCCACTACATCTCCCATGCAGTAGGTGCCTCTATAGGAGAAGATCCCCTAGTGGATGTCAAGGCCCCTTGTGAGGGAAGATCCTCCGGGATATCAAGGCACCATCTCCCCATGGGATTTGGGAGGAACTCTACCATGTATCCTTATTTCCCTTTGTTGTGCATGTACCTTGTGGATCTTGTGTGTGGTGAGTCCAGTGGATGTGTGATTGGACTTGTTCTTGAGTGTTTCCTCTTGTGATTTCTCCTCGTTCTTCCCCATGTTCTTTGTGTTCTTCGGGAATCCCCTTCCAATCCGTGAAAGATCGAAACCTAGGGTTTGCCTCGTACCAACTTTGTTGTTTGATTTTAGCCCATCAAGCCCACCACCCCTTGTTCTTCCTACCTCACCTCCTGTACTAACCATGGGATCACCATTGATCTTCTCGAGCTCGAAAAAGCCATATCTTCTTCCTCCAGGCGTATAAGAGCAACCCTTGTGCTGAGGGTTCCTCCTCGCTCTGTTTTCCACTTCTCCTCCCTCTCCCCCCGCAGAGGTAAGCCTCAGCGCTCCATATCAAGCCCTCCGGCGCGTCTGCAGCATGTTCTCGACGTCTGTTGGCTTCCTCTCCCATGCACGCTTCCTCAAGGACCTCGGGAGCTTCGTCCTTGATGAATACCTCCCCAGCTTCCCATGCTTGACGGACCTGAGCACCACCGCGACGATCAACATGTATTCTCACCGTCCCAATTCACCACCGACCTCGTAAAACTTCAGCAGCACCCCCTCGGTGAGTAGTTGCTCCTCCTAGCCCCTCTGCGGTTCGAGTTCGTTGCCTCAACCATCACTCCCGTCATGTCCGAGGCCATGACCGCCATGGAAGACCATGGCAGCGAGCTAAAGCTCATGCCTTGCCTCTGCCCACGCTCGCCCACGTGCACCTATCCACACCCGCACGCAATCCATGCACCTTTGGCGCACCGTGCCGCAACTCGCCCGCAAGCCTCGCCTAGTCCCATCACCATCGAAGCCAAGGTGAGCTCGCCATGAGCTCATACTCGAGCAACCACACGGGAACACATCCATCCCTGCACATCACATAGCCCTACACGCATGAACTCCTCTCGCAACTGCTCCGCTTGCACGGTCCCCACCTTGACCTATACCCGCATGCCCACCATAGTAGTTTAGCTGCAACCGCCGTCACATCGCTTGCCTTGACCGCCAGCAAGCATCTCTAGTCATCCATGGTCAATGCTCATCCTGTTCAATATCCATTCAAGTAGACCAGGCCTCCCGATGTTTCAGAAACCATGTCTTAATGCACTGGTCAACTCCCTTGTTTGCAACCTGAAGGTCATGTGTTCAGACCCCAATTTTGCCATGTTTTTATTTCTTTTGCACACATCTGCACCTTCCGGCATTATTGTTCATGTATGTTTGAGCCCGCACAATGTCACTTCACAGATTAGTCTAGATGGCTAGCATAGCTTGTCTCCATTCAAGAGGTCCTGCATTCGACCCCGGGTTCTCTCCATTTCTTCCCTCTCCCCATTTTTTCCCTTGCTTCTTTTGTTCTAAATCGTCCATACACACACTCAATGCTTGGGCAAAATCCTCTTGGGAAGTGGTAGCGTTGCTAAAATCTGGCCCATTCATGATTTTTTTCTATCCGATACGATTTAGTTATTTTCCCAGCGCTTGCATAATTACAGAATTGCAGAGACACCCTTAGAGTTCATGCATTTAATAACTCCGCAAACATGCATCAGATTTAAATGTTTTGAATATGTAAAATGATTAGAATTTTGTGTAGATTAATAATATCCAACTCTCACATGTGTTAAAATTGTTTAAACTAGATGTTTGCATTAATTTGCATAAATTCCATGTGAAAATGATTTATTTCATAACTAAATAACCGTAGCTCCCTTTAAAATATTCTACACATGTAACTTGACTAGAAAAACGTGTAGAATCGTGTGGTAATTTTTACATTGTTATTTAACAATAATAAAATGTGGTTAGTTCAGATCTGGACCAATTTTGAAATTAACATATGGGGTCATTTTGGAAATACTATAAGTTGTCTCGGACCTCATTTAAAATGCTTCGATAGTGTAGTTTTGTTATGCTTCACTTCTTGCCATGTTAACAAAATTTAAACTTGTCATGTAATTAAATGAGAGTGAACTAAATAATTTGAATGTGGAGTCTCATCAATATGCAACTCATTTCATATTGAGCTTCACTTAAAGTGTAGTATTTGTTTGTTGAGATTGCCATGCTTTGCATAATTAAACCGAACATGCATCATATTTCTTTGCGCATCAAATCTTGAGTGTATTGTGGTGTTTATCATGTAATTTGTTTGTTTCCGAATTTGCTTTTTCTCGATAGAGTTCCAAAACTGATTCGGAGTGTGGGGATCCGTTCGACTACGTCCCATTCGCCTACTTTACGGATTCGTTCTTCTTCCAAGCGGGATCTCAGGCAAGATGAGCATTTCCCTGGTTACCATTACTATCATTGCTATGCTTGTTGTCTCGCTTCTATCATTATGCCTTGTTAGCTACCAATTTTATGTCAAGCCTCCCAACATTGCCATGAAAATCCTCTAACCCCTCCACCTTCCCAGCAAACTATTATTTGGCTATGTTACCGCTTGCTCAGCCCTTCTTATAGCATTGTTAGTTGCAGGTGTAGGTTGTTTCCTTGTGACAACATGGATATTTTTTGAGATATCACAATATTATTGCTATTTAATTTAACACACATATATACTTGGTAAAAGGTGGAAGGCTTGGCTTTTTTGCTCGGTGTTTTGTTCAACCTTTTCTGCCCTACTTACTTGTGTACCAATGTTATGTTCCATATTGATCGCTCCTAACATGCTTGGGTTTGTGATGGGGACCCCCTTGATTTCCGTTTTGGCATAAACTCTTCTGGCAAGGACCAACATTAGTTTTACCATTCGCCAACCTAATAAAACTTGCATAGGGACTTTCCGTAGCCCGTGAATAATGAATCAACAACCCAGGCTAGTGCTCCTCATGAGTGTTGGTCCAACCTGTCAATCGCCGGTGGACGCTAGGGGCAACTCTGTGATTGGCCTAGCGGAAGTTTGGAAAATCCGGTCATGTCCTAAGAACGAGATATGCGGCTCCTATCGGGTTTGTCGACACGTCGGGCGGCCTTGCTGGATTTGTTTTACCTTTCTCAAACGTCTTGTGCACGAGATTCCGAGGATACTTTGGGCTATCCCGTGGTTGAGGTTTTCCATGCAGCTTGTGGCTAGTTTGTGATGGATGAGTTGGAGCACCCCTACAGGGTTAAATTTTTTCGAGAAGCCATGCCCGCAGTTATGTGGCAACTTGGAAATTTGTTTAACACCCAGTCATAGCAAACGTGAAGTAATCTGAAATAAAATACACCAATCATGTGCGTAACCGTGACTATCTCTACTCGTGCGTTCTGAACCGAGAGAGAACACGATGGGGTTATTTTGACCGTAAGTAGGTGTTCAGGATCACTTAGTGATCATTAGTAATTTACGTCTGTTTATGCGTAGATCACCCTTTTTATTCTTGTAGTCGTAAGTTAGCCACTCAAATAAATGCTTAGTGCTTGCTGCAACCTCACCACTTAACCATACCTCACCCATTAATCTTTTCTAGTCTTGATACCCTTGGAAATGAGATTGTTGAGTCCCTATGACTCACACATTACTACAACAATAGTTGCAGGTACATGTAATGCGATGATTTGACGTGGGAGCAATGTTTGCTTGATTTGGAGTTCTTCTTCCTGTTCATCGATCATAGGATGGGTTCCAGGCCGGCAGCCTGGGATAGCAAGGATGGATGTTGTTTCTATAGTTTGATTTTGTCCATAGTAGTACCCTAATCTTATATATGATGATTGAATATGATTTTATATTGATGTGATCATGATTTAGCCTGTGGCGAGTGTAAGCCAATTCCATATACTCATCTCTTCTTCACATGTACTCATAATGATATCCATTCTTGCAAAACAAGGAGATTCGCTTCTATCCCTATCGAGCCCCTCGAGCCAAAATAAGGATATGATCGCATCTTGGGCATTACAAGTTGGTATCAGAGCAGTATCGACCTAGGAGCCCCCTTGGTTGATCGAACTTGGCCGAGTCGAGTCTAGTGTAAAACTATTTTGTGTCTAGTTATATATTGGAGAGTAGGATTCTTTTTACTCCTCTTCTATGCTCTGGTGAGGGATTCTGACATAGGAATTTTAATTCTACCCGTCTTCTCACTCTTTTTTTAGGATCACGCAGGTATTTTGGAGCCTCTATGATGTCGATGTGAAGAAATTATGTACTTGGGGCCTCCTGCTTCCTAGGAGTTGAGCTCCAGGGGATTCTTGTCACACTTGCTATTGGTTAGTTTCCTTAGTATCTCAGGGCGAGGATGTTCGTAATTGCGTAAATAGTAATTGTGGCGAGAGGAGTTTGGCGTCACCCAGTACTGGGGAGAGTGTCCATATGTACTGCCATAAGTAGTATCATTGTTATTAGAGGGTCTGAGGTAGATGAGTTTCCGAGACACCTTGTTATGTGTTGATGGATCTGATACATTGGAGAGTAGTATTACTTCTATGAGTTGAGTGATGGATTTAGCTCCTTGTATCTGTGGACCCGATTGTATAACCAAAAGATTTTGGGAGTTATCAGGTTAGAATTCAAGTAGTTACCTAGGATTATCGTTCCAACAAATGCATAACGGGTTATGTATTTGTGTCCGGCTTAATCTCCAAGTCTCATCCTTTGTTTTGTTGGAATATGGTAATTCGAGTTGCTTCGATGTCAAATGGTGATTTCATATCTTCCCTAAGTGGTGTTCACATATTTATATGGGAACGCTAACCCGTTTGATCAACCGGAGTTCTCATGAAATTCTTTTCCATCCAGAGTCCTTCTCTTCAAGATAATTCAATGCTCTCCAATATTTACAAGATAAATCCTCATGTTTCTTTTCCGGAGTTCTTTCCATCTATCTAAGTTGTCTTTGTTTTTCCCACCCTCCCACCCTTTATTATTTCTTCCACAACCTGATATCTTGAATCAAGTGCCTTTTATTCATGTGATACTTCCGCTATCTTTTCTTCCGTGTTGAATCCAGTTTGTTCCATGTGAAGATTTTCAGGAGTTTCAAATCACATCATTCTTCATTCCTGTTTTCTTCTCCGGCGGATTCAATTCAAGCTCTCGGTGTTCATCATATCCTTTTCATTCGTCAATTTTTTTTCCGTGTTGGGAATTCTTATCCAAGCCTTTCTTCTTTATTCACCTCTCTATTCTATTTGGAGTGCTAAAGAAATCTCAGAGGACTTGTGTTTCCATTCAAATCCTTTCAAATGATTTTGAGGGTATCACCTCATCAAGTTTTTAATTTGTATCGGTGCAATCTCTCTTTTCTAAGAAATTGTTTCAATGGTGTTTCCTTTTAGTGGGCCTATAACCCACATGTTTTTCCCAGGATCTTACGTGGCTCTTTTAATCTTTCTGGAGATCTCAAGTTCTTTTCAAATATGACGTAAGAATGTATTCCATCAGTCATATTCCTTATCCAAGATGCTTTGAATTAGTTTTCATTGTTGGATCAACCTTTCCTTATTAATTTTTCTGGAGTATCTCAGTAATTCATGGTGGTGTTCCTCGCCATCATTCTGTGTGCTGAAGATTGAAGGAGTGTTTCTCTTAAATCTTTGCCCGTTCTCATGAAGATTCATCATATAAGCTTCATGCTATCCTCCCGAATTGTTACCATTCATGAGAAATAATTTTCTTCTCCATCCGAACCATTTCGGGGTTATTTGCATTTCTCGATCCTCTCGAAGGCCATCATTTTGGAAGATTTTCTTTGTTCTCAGCTTTCAGCTTCCATTCTCAAATTCTTCTTAATTGTTGTCTCTTCGTTCGCATCCCAATTATTTTGGTGCTTCATTGGAGATTTATCTAGGTGGATCATGATCTCTTCATTCTCATGTCACGTATCTCCAGTTATTTGTCGTATTCTCATTCGATTAAAATTCTTACTGGTGTTTTGTTCAAGACCTCTTGAAGTTTGTGCCCTATCTTTCTCTGCACTCTTTTCAAGAAGAATAAGTATTATGCCAAATCCGTTGATTTTCATTGATTTAACTTGATGAAGGATAAGCATAACACAATTCTTATTCTTGTGTCATCAAGATGATTTCAATCCTTTTCCGGAGTTGTTCATGACATCTAATTCTTGATTCTAAGTTACTCATCTTTTCTTTTCTGGAGTTCAAGTGTTTCTCAAGTATCTCATCGCGATGTTTCATCTATACCTTGGAAGGTCATAATCCTATTCTTTTAAACCTTCATTTCTTTTGATTATTCTTTTGTTTCGGAGGCTGGTCTCTTCAATACTATAGCGACCCGACTCAAAACGAGTCAAGCCTCTCTATGTTCTATGCCATCCCTGGATCAGTATGCTGGCACACACAGTACATCAATGTATATATCAAAGTGCAATCACATGTAATTAACTTAAAGCTGACATATACCTCAAAATCTCAGCGAAAACAGTCAACGGGAGTGGAATCCCAATAACACCAATGGCAGGTTGAGTGCAGACCGTAACCCTAAATCGTACTCTTACCCGTCGTAGAGCTTATCTGCAACACAAGACGTTGCAGCCGTGTAGGTCAGTACATTGAATGTGCCGGCAAGATCACCATAGTAGAACAGAAGATAAAAACTATTCTATATGCAGTAAGGCTTTGTGGCTCTGTGTCTGAGTTTTTGCATAAAAGCTGATTTTATTTTATTTTCCTACAACAAAGGAATATCAGGAGTTTTCACTACAGAGTTACCTAACATGACATGGTTCCGCGAACCGATGTTGTCACATCCCTAGCTTAGCATGCATTAGGATCCATGTTGTGATTGGATCATGTTTAAATTATTTTAAACTTGAAATGGGGATGTTCAAAACCCTAGCACCATTTGAATTCAATAGGCTCAACCACATATTTTCTTTCAATGATCCAAAGTGACCTTGGAAAAAATGTTCACCCTTTCTCGAATAATGTGCCAACATAAAACAGAGGTGATGCATATTTTAAAAATGTCATTTTGGATATTGAATTAAAACAATAACCATTCATATTGGAGTTTTAAAATTCTATAAATATTTTAAAGCTCCAATAAATCTGGAAAATCCATGAGTGCCTTTGGTTATAATATAAAAAGGCCACATACCAATTTTCAGCATATTATGTAATGGTTTGGTTTTGAAATGAAGTCAAAATAAAACTGGAAAAATAGAAAACAGAAAGTAATAAAACAAAACTTAAAAAAGAGGAAAAAAAGAAAGAAAGAGGAGGCCCAGGTGGAGCCGGCCCAGCCAGCCCCACCGTCTTCAACCTCCTGCCAGTCGGCAGGAGGGCGTGTGGCAGCGGCACGCCGACCAGCTCCTGCTTGCCTGGCTGTCGTGGCACCCTCCGGATGCGCTAGCGAGACCGCCCCGTGCCTTCTCCCTTTCTCTCGCCGCCGCTCTCTTTCTCGCTCCCCCTCTCCCCCTCTTTGTTTTCTCTCCCGTCGGCTCCCGAAGCCGTCGTCGGTGTCGCTAGCTAGCTCCCGCCGTCGCCCAGCCCCCCTGACCCGACCAAAAGCTTCGGCTCAAGACCCTGAAGCTCCTGGACGGAGGAATCGAGCCTGAGAGCCCTCTGCTTTGTCGTCATCGCCGAATTCCTCCGCTGGCCGCCGTGGATCCTCGCCGTTGTTCTGCGCCGTCCCGGTCATCCCCGAGCTCATGAGCCAGCCGTCAGCATCCCTATGAGCCGCCGCGACCAAATCCTCTCTCTCCCTAGGTCCTCCCCGTCCCCTACCTACTGTCCCCGCAAGCCGTTGCTCCGGCCGCCACCATGGGCTTGCCTCCGGCCGGCTCTAACGACCCCAGAGCCTCCCCTGATGCCTGCTGGATGCGGCACTTCGCCAGCAACCCGTAGGACCAAGCGGCGCTCAAATCCGAGGTCCCTAGCGCATTTCCGACGTGCTCCGCCGCGACAAATGGTCGTCGGCGTTCAGCCGCCGGTGGGTGTGACGTGGCAGGTTCATTAGTGGCTAATCAAGCCACTAACTGACCTGGAGTCGCTGACAGTGGGACCTGGCCCGAGTCAAAGCACGGGTCAACGCGGGGATTAACCCCGTGACACTGACGTGTGGACCCCACACGTCAGGTTTGACGTTGACCAGGCAATTGACTTGATGACGTCACCCTGACGCGCTGATGACGCATTAAAGCTTTTCTGACATTTAAATTAATAAGGAAATTCCAGAATTTAATAAAACTTCTAAAATTCATAGAAAATAATCTGTAAGTCATATGAAAATAATTTATATATGAAAATTGATCAGAAAAATTCAATGAATCCATCTGTACCATTTTCATGCATGTTAGAGAAATCTAAATAGATGAACTTGGACATTTTTAATTCAAATGCATTATGGAGTCCATATATGAAGTTGATTTTGAACTTGAGTTCACACCTACTTCATTTAAACTTGATGCTAGATGCATTAGCTCAAATACATCATATTGCCATGACATATTCATGCATAATATTGTGGCATTTGGTGTGTATTGATTTGTTCCCCTTCGATGTTTGCTCTTCGTGTTAGGCACTGTTCCGGAGGATACGGACGAGTATCCATCTGAGGAGCAGTAACGTGTGATCGTCTTATCAGGCAAGCCACCCCCCTTGAACATACCCGATACAATCCCACTCTCTCGCTCTTGCTCTCACTTATTGCATTAGGACAAAATGTTACAACTTTGCATGTTCCGGTAGTTGAACCCATTCCTCTGCATGACCTGTCATTGTCATAGTAAATAGCTGAACCATGCAACCTAGCATACCTAGTAGATGCTTGAGCTATGTTGTGCCTTAACCTGCTATGCTTGCTATGCTTAGAGTTGTGTCAGGGATGATTCATCTGGGTGATGAACCGGAGTGAACTGAACTTGTTCTGATAATCAGAGTTATGTTGTGAACACGAATTGGTAAAGGTAGCGATGAGAGGCCGTGTAGGAGTACATGGCGGGTTGTCTCATTGGGACTGTCCTTAAGAACTGAGTCGTGTGCATGTTGTCCAAGACTAGCTACTACCGCACATTGGGATCCTTAATTGACTCTCTCGACTTATTAACCGACTTGATCTCTATCCAGGGATTGCAACTAGTTTCTGGTGTTTGTAGGATATGCTAGTAGTCTACCAAGTGGCACCCCGTATAGGTGGGCTTAGGACAGACTAGGTATTGTGGCCCGGTGTACCAAGCGTAGTACCATTCGTCGAGGTGGGCTTGGGAACCCTGTACACATCGTTTGGGGCCGTTGAGGAAACTTCGGCCGGACTTCCTTGCGGGTTCAGTCCCGAATAGGCGATAAACCTAGATGAGAGACTTGTGTGGTTAGTCAGGTCGTGGCCGACTCCCTCGCTGGGCTTCCGCTTGAAGGTTGCTGAGGTGCCTTTTTATGAGCACGTGGCGGTAAGTGGCGAGAGCATGTGTGACCAAGTACACCCCTGCAGCATAATCAATCTATTCGAATAGCCGCGTCCGCGGATATGGACTACTTGGATACTTATATGGTTCATAGACAATTTAAAAGGTTACTCATAAAAGCTTCAAGATAAGTGTGAGTACAGTGGATGGCACTCTCGTAGGAAGACGGGAGCGGATCCATGGTGGTGTATTGTTGTGGTGTTAGTGGACTCGTGTACGCTTCACAAAACTTTTCAAAGTTATGAAAGTCATAGTACAGGATAGCCACCGAGTCAAAGCTGGCTTGCTGCATTGAACCCCACAACTTCCTTGTTGATACCGATGCATATGTAGTTAGTTCTGATGTAAGACTTGCTGAGTACTCAGTACTCACTGTTGCTTAATTATGTTTTTGCAGAGAAGACTCTGGTCTCGCTAGTGGTTTCTGCGATAAGATCGATGTTGGTCATTTAGCTTGGGAATCCCAGCCAGAGGTCTGGTTCCTGTGGAGGGCCTTGTAGTTAGACAGGCTTCCCTCAACCTTCTTCGTTTCTAGATGTCTGTACCCAGACATGTTAAGCTTCCGCTTGTTGTTTGTATGATTTGTGTGTTGGGTCATGTGACCCCTGTTTGTAATATCACTCTATGTTGGCTCTTATGAGCCTCCTAAATAAATGTTGTGTTGTTGTATGGTTATGTTGTGATGCCATCGTTGTATCTATGCATATCGGGCATGTCGTGCGTACGTGTGATGTGCAACGATATGTATGGGATTCGACACCTAGTTGTGTGCCTTTACTAGTACTCTTTACAGGGAACTGCCTCTTTGTGCTTCCACCGAGCCTTGGTAGCTTGCTACTGCTCCGGACACATTGATTGACCGACATGTATCCTTCTTTGCTGCTGTGTTTGTCCCTTTGGGGAAATGTCTCGCAGTGTAATGGAGTCCCTGTAGCCTGCTACGACTCTTCTATGTGCAATGATGACATTTATGTCCCACGGCATAATGGAGTCCTTGTAGCTTGCTATGACTCATCTACACACGCTAGAGGCCGACACCTGCATTGTTGGGTTACGTATGCCTGTTCCTATATGGATGTGCCACTTGGGTTCTACGACCAGTCATGTCGACCCGGGTTCTTTGACATTTTAATGCTAGCGACATATTGCATACGTGAGCCAAAAGACGCAAACGGTCCCGGCCCAGGTAAGGTGGCAGCCGTGGAATTAACCGTGCGTGAGGCCGCAAAGTGATGCGATGTGTTACATGCTAGATTCTTATGTCTTAGGATCAGGGTCCCGATAGATGTCTTAATGCCCACAAGTATCATAAGTTGCCCACAATTAATTATCAGTCCAGTGTTGAGAGTTCAGAGATAGATCCAAGTCCAGAGGCTCAAATTGTCCGTAACCATGGACATGGCTAATTGATTAGGTTTAACTCTGCAGAGTGTTGTGTACTTTACCCACAAGATTCGTTCCCTCCTGGTAAGTCCTCGCACTGCCGGGTGTTTGAGAACAGGATGAACGAAACATGGTCTTTCAGAGTGTTTCCCTGGCTACTGTCAGTGCCCATCCAAACCTAACGTCGACTACATCTCGTAGCACTGCCCAGCCAGAGTCACAACAAAGATCAACCAAGCCAGAGCCCATAATGACTTGTGGCTACACAGGTAAGCTTCCGGGCATGAAGTATTCACCCGTCTCTTTGAGTCTGGGTGAAGCTTTCCACAAGATGTCATGGCGCTTCTCCATGCATCCCGGCCATCCACTGGTTACTCCAGGGATGCCCATCAATTCCATCCTTCACCCTGTAGTGTGTATTGAAAACTTGTTTCTCAAGTCTCGAAGTCTTGAGGTCTTGAAGATGCAGGACTTTAAGATGCCTTCATGAAGTTGTCGTCTTGACATAGAGTCCTCCTTCTCACACCACTCACGAACACTCATACCAGACCCCATCTACTTTAGCATAGCATTAAGATAACTAACGTTCCTGGGGCTTTAGTAATAAGTGGTGGGTTCCTTCCTCATGCATTCTACTTGACTACAAGAATTTTCAATAACACTATTGGAGGGATTTGTTGAATGATATCACGACATGCAATAAAACATAGGTATGAAATAGATGGTCAAAATGAACTTGCCTGTACTGTTGATGAAGAAATAATATCGCTCTCAGAAATAACTTGTTAGAACTATTCGTCACTCTTCGATGAAAATCTATATAATCAAACATTGCATGCACATAAGCAATCATACTAGCAATCAATACTAACAATCAAAAAGTAACACAAAACCAAAAGCAACAAGGTTGTGATGAAGGAAATACTTAAGACAAAACTCAAAACAACAAAGTTTCATCAACACAACTAAGGTTGGTTTTCTCTACAAATAAATCGTATTTTCAAAAGTAAAAACACAAAAACAAAGTAAAATATAACAAAATTATTTTAGTAAATATTTTATTAGCAAAAAGAATTACTTTTGAAGAACAAGTAAGAACTATGAAAACAACACACTAAACACCATAAGTTTTTAGCTAATAAACAACAAGTAAAACACTAAAATATTAAAATAATAGAAAACAAAATATATAACAACTAAGTTAACAAAAATTTAAACTTGTAAAAACAAATTTAGAAATTATTTTCAAATAAGACATCAAACTAGCAAGGGAATCAACTTGCAAGTTATGTTTGAACTAGAATTGATTCCATGCAAGAGAACTAATAAATAACATAGACATAAACTTGGTTGAAATATTAGTGCTAACTAACATAAAACAAAGTAAAACTTGTCTACTAATATAAAATAAAAAAATAAAAAATAATTAAAACAAAAGAAATAGAAATAAACCTAAAAGAACTAAAACAGAATCTGTTTTGTTAAAAATACTAATTTAAAATATTCTAAAAATTCTCAAATTATACCTACTGTTAAATAAAGTCACTAGTGACAAGTAGCAAGAAGAATCAACTCAAAATCTATTTTAAACTCAAGATATCCAAGTTTTAGTGATTTGATCAAATTTAACAAAATTCAAATTTGAAAGTTCAAATTTGAAAGTTCAAATTTGAAAACTAAAACAACAGGCAGAAACTACATGAAATTTGTGACATGTTGCAAAAAGAATCAATCAAAAACTCTAAATACCCTAAAATATATAACAAAAATAACAACATAACTATTCTGTTTTTCTAAAACAAAAACAGAAAAGGAAAAACTATCCTAACAGACAATGGCCTACGTGTGAGGATGTGATTGGCCGAAGCCATGTGCGTGCGGGAGCTAGCAAGCGTGTGGCCGAGCGTTAACGGATACCGATTCGGGGATTTAAGTGATCTATTTCTACACGTTGGATCTAGATCTAACGGTCTAGGGAGGGGCGGTGGCTTACAGAGAGGGTCGGGGTGTCTCCGACGACGGTCGACGGTGGTGGAGCGTCGGAGGTGGTCGGGGATGGCGTCACGGTGGTCGAGGGCGGTGTCTGAATGGTCCAAATGGCGGCATCGGTCCTCCGGAATTCGTGGGTGGCGACGATGGGGTGTGGGGGTGAAGGGGGCGACGACCACGAGCTCAGGGAGCTTCGGTGGGGATCCGAGCTCCGGGGAGGTGCGGGGGCGGCGCTCTAGCGAGGGGAGGTGGGGCTTCGGGGGGAATGGGGCGCGACGAGGCAGGGGCATTTTATAGAGGCTGCGATGGCTCGGGAAAATGGAAGGTGGAGAGAGATCCGGCGCGGTGGGATCTCGCCGGCGAGGTAAGGAAGGTGGGGGAGAAAGAAGGAAGGTCAGCGCGGGCGATCCGGGATCGGACGATGGGTCCCACGCGACAGAGAGAGGGGGAGAGGGGGGTGCGGCGTCGGTGTCCAATCCGAAGGAGATTCGGATCCGATCTGGATCCGGATCGGGCCAGATTCGGTAGGTGGGCCACGGTGGGTTTCCTAATTTAAAATATGTTCTTTTATCAAATAACAAAGAAGGAAACTATATTTAAACTATATTTTGGGCAATCAAAACATATCCGAAAAATAAATTTTTATATACCAAAATGATCACAGAAGTAAATGCAATAAGATGAACATTTTTTCACGTCCAGAATAAATAGTAAAAAAATTATTTTTTAGAAAATGCCTAAATGGCTTTTAATTCCTTTTGCAAATGATTTTCAAATAACCCCCTAGGTTTTTTGGTTCAATTACTTCAAAAAAATAACCCTAGTGTAGAGTGTCATGTTACTCCTCTCAAAATCTTGTCAAGGGTATTTTAATTCTTTCAAAATTTAAAATGGAACCAGATATGAAATGAATTCCAAAAAGAATAATTCAGAGATTTTCAAATCCACTTTTCAAATTCCTTGTTTATGAAGAAGTCATGTTATCTTCTCTCACTGATTTGAAATGTAGGAATTTGAATTCCAAAAGCATATGGGAAAGTCATGTCATTCCCTCTCATTCAAAAGTTTTTTTTGAAAGTTTAAATTTTCACTCAAATTCAATCACTCAATCAAACAAACAATCATTCTAATATTTATTATAACATTCCAAAATTTGGGATGTTACAGATACATCATATCATTTGAAAAAAATCATGTTCTTCCCTTGCTTGACCAATTAACCGGAGTTTTGCGGCTCTCTTCTCAAGTTCTTTTCATCCTATCAAGTTTCTCTTCTATTTCTACCGAAGTGCTGCCCAAATTTCTTTCGAATTCTTGATTGCTCCTCATGCCATTCTCCATCTCTTTACAACCTTCAAGGTTCGTTTGTTTCCCTCATTTGTCAAAGAAGCAACTAAGTTTAACCTCTTCATTTCATCATCTTGTTCCTCTCCTCATTCTATGATGTTGGGTCGAGATCTCTTGTTAGTGGAGGAGAGTTGTAACAGCCCGAGACCGATGCTCGAGATGCCTTCCATGGTTGTCGCGATCGCAGTGTCAATTAATTGCTTGTTGCATTCATCATCACATCATCCGCAGCACATCCGCACTCCATTGCCATCGTTTTCAAAACTTGCATCTGTTTGTATTTGCTAGTTCACCCTGTTCTTGTCATTGATAGTTTGAGTCCAAGACCTCCACCATTTATTGTGATTGATCATGCTTGCACATTTATTGGATGTGTTTTTCATTTATTTTGCATGATGCATCATCTCCATATTTTTGTTGTGCTTGTTTTCAATTTTCTTGTTCATGTCCACTACAACTTCTTGGTCCATTCCTTCTTCTCCTTCCTTGCTTGTTTCATTTTTCCCTTTTTCTCAAGTTAAACAAGCTTCCAATTATCCCCTAGATGAACTTCAACTCCTTCTTTGGTCCTTTTCGTTCTTTTAGTGGCATAACTTCTTAAATTCTTGCCAAAACCTTGCGTATTGAAACTTGGTGTGGACAGAAACCCTACCAAAATTCATCCATTTTGGAATCCATTTGTTTAGGTTTTGAATTCTTGAAATAATGCGATTTGACATTATGTTCCAATACTACTTCTTCTGGTAATTCCGCAAAAATGTTCATAAATCAGAGTAAAATGAGTAGGGCATTCTTCAATGTTTTCAGTCCTTGTTGCATCCATTTTTAGATAAGATTCAAATGAAAACAAATTGAAATATGTCCAAAATCATCTGAAATTTTATCTTCCAAACAATATCCAAATGGATTTTATTTAATTCGGTATATCCCATGGTCTCTAAAAATAGTTTGTATCTCCACAAATTCCCAAGCTAACTCTTTGTCCTTTTCTTATAGTTTCTGTTTATTAAATATATAGAAACAGAGAAGTAAACTAAAGTAATTTTTGAAAGAGATATTGAAGTAGAAAAGGCTAAAGTTGATGCAGTCGAGAAGATTTCATGTCCAAAAGATATTAAATATATAAGAAGTTTCTTAGGTCATGCTGGTTTCCAGAGGAGATTCATTAAATACTTCTGTAAAATTTCTAGACCTCTCACTAATCTCTTACAAAAAGATGTTCCTTTTGTCTTTGACGAAGATTGTGTAGAAGATTTTAAAATACTTAAGAGATCTTTAAAATAGTTCAAAGTGTAAAATAGTTCAAAATGCCACAAACAATTATTCAAACATAGATGTGTGCGATGTACCACATATAGTTCAAAGTGTAGAATTGTTTCCAAAGACACAATACGATGAGCACATCAATACCAATATTACACCCACAACCCCTGCTGCTATACATACTGGACCAATCACTAGAGCTTGCACACATCAATTGAATTACCAAGTACTTTTGTTTCTTGGAAATCCTTCTAATGTTCATGAACATATGATGCTGCCTCAATTAGATAATTTTGTTTTACTTATGAATGAAGGACATAGCATGGACAAGAAGGATGGCCATTGGTGCGGGATAAGGCATGGAGGAGAATGTGCGCATGCGGGAAAGAACAATGGAGTTTATAGTGGTGATTGTCGCACTTTGAAGCCACCGTAAGGAGAGCACGAAGGCTTGCACGAAATATACAAGATGCCACTTCATAAATTTCGTCCATCGGATTTTATAGGTATTGCGTCACCTTATTTTTGGGCTAGGCCCATGTAATTTCGAAATAGCACTTTATATGCGCTTTTTAGAGTCCGTATGTGTGGGGAAACATAGTTAGGTTTGGTTTCAAACCCCTCTTCCAAGGGGTCGTGAAACTCCCCCTCTATTCCCCATATACAACCCTTAGGGCGCTGTTTAGACTTATGTTTAGTTCAGGTTAAAAGTTCACCATAGCTGCAACTTCGTGTTCTTTGTTTGTGTTCCACGACCAGACCAAAGCGTCACAGAACTCCAGTTTCATCAATAAAGCTTTCTTCTTATATCCGCAATATCCAGATTGCAATCACAGTTTCTTGCTTGTTCTTCGTTTGCGTCCAGGAAACAAACCTTAGTGGTTTGGTTGATTGTTTTCCGACATGGTCAATAACCTCTCGGAGTTGGTTTACGATTGCTAAGGTGCGACATCCTCGCACGTTTGTAGTCCACTAAAAATCCAAAAAAATTGCGTTAGTTCATCCTATCTGAACCAATCTGAGCATTTTGTAGTTTTCTGCTAGGTGTTTTGCTATGTTGAATTTGCGGTTGCATCGTTGTGTCGAGTTGTTGGTCTTAGCATCTAGTATTTTAGAGTTTCGAGTTCTGTTCATAGGTTGTCCCGCCGCCGCCGCACCATCTTCATCATTGCTATATACCACCACCACACCAAATACATCACTGCTGCCATATACCACCACCACATACCTGCCACCAATCTGAGTCCATATATACCACCACATATTTGCCATCACGCCAATCCGAGTCCACCTCCATCATAGATTCCCAAGCAGTCCGTGTTCCACCACCCCTACATATATCCACCACTAGTACGGGTTCCACTGGGTTCATATCCGCCACCAATCCTAGTCCGAGTCCATTATTTACTGCTTTGTTTTTTATTTCCAGATCATGCGCTACTACGTGTCGTGGGCAAGGCAGACTCCCCAACTTCCGTGATACCCGCAGAGGACAAATAGGTCCAATTAAAAAAAAACTAAGTGTGGAAAATTCTGGCTAGGTAGTTTTTAGACCATTCTAAGACTTCTTAAAAACAAAAAAAATTGTTGGTGAGCAAAAAAGGAGAGTGCAAAAAAAAACACCAAAAAAATATATAAAAAGATTCAGAGTATGCTCCCTCCCTGTTTACGTGCAGCGCCGTGATTTTGTTAGTGTTCGAGGCTCGCGTCTCTAGCACGATCTAACCTAGAACCAACACAGTACCATCATTGAGCATTTATTCAACTTTGCATCTCTGAATTGATTATTGTTGATCCCTTTTGCTACCATATTAGAAGCCATCCTAGCTACACATACATCTACATCGTGTGTTGACACCACCTTGCAATCACTTTATCCAAGCTTCAAGAGTTCTGAATACAACGACTCCCGATCACCACATGTTGTTAGGTAAGAATTGGTAAGAACTTGAGATTTTCTTGAAGGATTTATGACACACCACCACCACCACCACTTCCTAGTAGTCTGTAGGTTCCTATTTGTGTGTGTTCCTATTGCTACTAACCATGCCAGGATCACAAGCCGACGAGATCGACTGGGAGAGCATGACCAACAACGTGCTCCATGATAAATTTCAGCAAATAATGGTTGACCAGGTACACGACTTGATGACGAGTCTTGGAGAGGCTATGGAGAAGCTAGATGGTTTGGAGAAGACCATCGACGCAAAGCTTTATGCTAAATTCAATGAGGTGCTTGCACGTCTACCTCCACCAGCTGTACCTATCATACCTCGGCAACAACAACACCAACAACGCCAAAATTTCACGGGATGAGCGTGGCGTGTGCCTATTGACCAAGGCCAAAATGCTGGTGCCATTGCTACTGCTGGAGCTTCGGTAGATGCTATTGCTGCTGCTACTATCGTCGAGCAGAATGAGGATTATGATGATGAGGGAGAGGTCACTCCAAATGAGGTGCAGGGGCAACCATCAGCACAAGCACCAGGTCATCTATATGCATACAATCGCAGTGGTAGGGCTGCACCCCCCCTCAGGTACGGGATCATGACCATCTCCCTAAACTTAAATTGAATATTCCGACATGTGAGGGTAGATATGTTCCTCATATAAATCTTACTTGGGAGTTAGAAACACAACAACATTTTACATGCTTACAATTTCCTGAGGATAGACGTGTCGCTGCTGCCATTTGTGCTTTCACTACTTTTGCTTGTGTTTGGTGGTCTAAACATTGTAGAATACATCATGATAATATCTTACTACTTGGGGTGCTTTGAAAACTGCTATGCGTAATCGTTGGGTTCCACCATATTATCAACGTGAATTGCTTCAAAATTTGCAGCATTTAAGATAAGAAAAATATTCCGTAGAGGAATATTGTCAGGAATTACAAACTAGCATGATTAGATGTGTGTATTGATGAGGAGAATGAGGCTATGCTTGCACATTTTATGGGTGGATTAAATAGAGAGATTCATACTATTCTAGAACATAAGGAGTCTAACACTATCACTCATTTGTTGCATCTTGCTTGCAAAGCTAAACGTGAAGTGCTCGATCGACGGGCAATGGCAAGAACTAATTTTTTTGTAGGTCGAGCTTCATCATGGACACCACATACATCATCTACTTCCACACGTCCTACTACACCACCAGTTACTTTACCCACCAACTCCAATGGAGATACAAGCAAACAGGCATCGCCACTAGTCTCGAGCAAGTGCACACCTTCGGGGCCTTCATAGAGCTCTTATTCATCCATGGCATCTACTGAGCAAATACATGAGGTTATATGTCATCGTTGCAAGGGTTGATGTCACTTTACGAGAGAATGCACATCTAGGCATGTGATGATTGTTACTGAGGATGGTGGATACGCGTCCGCTAGTGAATATGATGAGGAGACTTTGGCTCTTACTGCAAGTGAAGAACAGGGTGCCAAGGATACTGAACAAGAGACACACTACATGGCCACCGACTATGCAGACATGTATGAAAGTTTAGTTGCTCAACGTGTTCTGAGTGTGTAGGTTACATAGGCTGAGCAAAATTAGAGGCAGAACTTGTTCCATACAAAGGGAGTTGTGAAGGAGCGTTTTGTTCGCGTCATCATCAATGGAGGGAGTTTCAACAACTTGGCTAGAATGGATATGGTGGAGAAGCTGTCTCTAACCACCAGACCACATCCTCATCCTTATTACATCCAATGGTTCAACAATAGTGGCAAGGTTAAGGTACATGTATTGTTCGTGTGCACTTTAGCATTTCTACACATTCTCATTATGTTGATTGTGATGTGGTACCCATGAAAGCATGATCCATTTTTCTTGGTAGACCATGGCAATTTGATAAAAAAATTGTACACCATGGCAGGAAAAATCAGTATACTCTTGTTCATAATGATAAAAAGATAACTTTGCTTCCTATGTCTCCTGCACAAAATATGAAAGATGACATTGCTAGAGCTAGTAAAGAAGAATAGGAGCAAAGTGAGAGTGAAAATCAGATTGTGGCAAAGGAATTTGAGTAACATAATAAGCCTAATAAACCATCGTCTAGTGTTGCATCTAAAATAACACCGAAGAGTGGTTGTTTACTTGGCACTAAATCTGATATTACTGATTTGGATGTTAGTACATCTATTTGCTATGCTTTTGTATGCAAAGAGGTATTGTTTTCATTTGAGGACATGCCTCCCTCTTTGCCTCCTGCTGTCACTAACATCTTGCAGGAGTTCGCTGACGTCTTTCCACAAGATGTGCCACTGGGATTACCACGTATTCGAGGGATTGAGCATCAGATTGACTTAATTCCTAGTGCATCGCTACCCAACCATGCGTCATACCGCACCAATACAGAGGAGACGAAGGAGATTATGCGTCGAGTACAAGAGCTGCTCGACAAAGGTTATATAGGTGAATCCCTTAGTCCCTCTATTGTTCCTATTATTCTAGTGTCGAAAAAGAATAGTACATCGCATATCTGTGGGGATTGTAGAGGCATTAATAATATTAATATTCATTATCATCATCCTATTCCTAGGCTAGATGATATGCTTGATGAATTAAGTGGCTCCACAATTTTATCCAAAGTTGATTTGTGTAGGGGAAACCATCAAATTCATATGAAATTGAGAAATGAATGGAAAACAACATTTAAAACTAAGTCTGGATTATATGAGTGGTTAGTCATGCCTTTTGGGTTAACTAATGCACCTAGAACTTTCATGAGATTAATGAACGAGGTTTTACATGCTTTCATTGGATGATTTGTGGTAGCCTACTTTGATGATATATTGATTTTTAGTTGATCTTTGGAGGAACACCTGGATCATTTGTGTGTTGTTTTTATTGCTCTACATGATGCACATTTGTTTGGTAAGATTGGGTAGTGCACCTTTTGCATCGACCGAGTCTCTTTTCTTGGCTATGTTGTCTCCACATGGAATTGATGTTGATAAAGCCAAGATTGAAGCTATTGAGAGTTGGCCGCAGCCCAATACGGTCACACAAGTGAGGAGTTTCCTTGAACTCGCTGGTTTTTATAGGCGTTTTGTGAGGGAATTCAGCACCATTGTTGCACCTCTCAATGAGCTTACAAAGAAGGACGTGCCTTTCGCTTGGGGTACCACACAGGAAGAAGCCGTCACGATATTGAAAGATAACTTAACACATGCTCGTTTTCTCCTACTTTCCGATTTTAATAATACTTTCAAGCTTGAATGTGATGCTAGTGAAATTGGATTAGGAGGTGTGTTATTAGAAGATGGTAAACATGTTGCATACTTTTTTGAAAAATTGAGTGGGCCTAGTCTGAATTATTCTACTTATGATAAGGAATTATATGCATTTGTTCGGACTTTGGAAACATGGCAACATATTTATGGCCCAACGAATTTGTTATACATTCTGATCATGAATCTTTGAAACATATTAAAAGTCAAGCAAAACTGAACCATAGACATGCTAAATGGGTTGTATTCATTGAGACTTCCCCTTATGTCATTAAACACAAGAAGGGTAAAGAAAATGTTATTGCTGATACAATGTCTCATTGTTATACTATGCTTTCACAACATGACTTTAACATATTTGGTTTGGAGACCATTAAAGATCAATATGTGCATGATACAAAATTTAAAGATGTGTTGCAGCATTCTAAAGATGGAAGGACATGGAACAAGTTTGTCATTAATGACGGACTTATGTTCCATGCTAACAAGCTATGCATTCCATCTAGCTCTATTCGTCTTTTATTGTTGCAGGAGGCGCATGGAGGTGGATTAATGGGACACTTTGGCATGAAGAAGACGGAGGACGTACTTGCTACACATTTCTTCTGGCCAAAGATGAGACGGGATGTTTAGCAATTTTTTGCTCGCTGCACTACATGTCAAAAAGCTAGGTCACTGATACGTCTCCATCGTATCTACTTTTCCAAACTCTTTTGCCCTTGTTTTGGACTCTAATTTGCATAATTTGAATGGAACTAACCTGGACCGGCGTTGTTTTCAGCAGAATTGCCTTGGTGTTATTTTTGTGCAGCAATAAAAGTTCTCGGATTGTCATGAAAATTTATGGAGAATATTTTTGTAATTAATAAAAAATACTGGCAAAAGAATCAATCAGAGGGGGTCTACCCATTGGCCACAAGCCAGGGGCGCCCCCTAGGGCATACCTAGGTGGCTTGTGGGCTCCCTGCAGCTCCACTGACCACAACTCCAACTCCATATAACCCTATTCGGGGAGAGAACAAATAGAGAGAAGAGTTCATCATGTTTCACGATACGGAGCCGCTGCCACCTCCTGTTCTTTCTCGGGAGGCCACTTCTAGAGTCTGTTTTGGGCTCCGGAGAGGGGAAATCGACACCATTGTCATCACCAACCATCCTTCATCACCAATTCCATGATGCTCTCCGCTGTTCGTGAGTAATTCCATCGTAGGATTGCTGGACGGTGATGGGTTGGATGAGATTTACCATGTAATTGAGTTAGTTTTGTTAGGGTTTGATCCCTAGTATCCACTATGTTCTAAGATTGATGTTGCTATGACTTTGCTATGCTTAATGCTTGTCAATAGGGCCCGTGTGCCATGATTTCAGATCTGAACCTATTATGTTTTCATGAATATATATGTATTCTTGATCTTATATTGCAAGTTGTAGACACCTATTATGAGTTATGATCCGCATCCCCTAGGGTGACAATAATTGGGATTCTTTCCGATGATTACCGTAGTTTGAGGAGTTCATGTATTCACTAAGTGCTAATGCTTTGGTCCAGTTCTTTATTAAAAGGAGGCCTTAATATCCCTTAGTTTCCATTAGGACCCCGCTGCGATGGGAGGGTAGGACAAAATATGTCATGCAAGTTCTTTTCCATAAGCATGTATGACTATATGGAATACATGTCTACATTACATTGATGAATTGGAGCTAGTTATTTGTCACCCTATGTTATGACCGTTACATGATGAATGCCATCCGACATAATTCTCCATCACCGATCGATTGCCTACGAGCTTTTCAGATATTGATCCTTGCTAAGTTACTTTTCCGTTGCTACTATTACTATCACTACAAAACTGCTACTATCACTTTTGCCATGGTTACCGTTACTTCCATACTACTTTGCTACTAAATACTTTGCTGCAGATATTAAGACTTTTAGGTGTGGTTGAATTGGCAACTCAACTGATAATACTCAAGAATATTCTTTGGCTCCCCTTGTGTTGAATCAATAAATTTGGGTTGAATACTCTACCCTCGAAAACTGTTGCGATCCTCTATACTTGTGGGTTATCAAGAGATTTTTCTGGCGCCGTTGCAGGGGAGCATAGCTCTATTCTCTGAGTCACTTGGGATTTATATCTGTTGATCACTATGAATAATCGGAAAGACCCGAAAACCAAGATTTGTCCCTCTACTACGAGGGGAGGTAAGGAACTGCCATCTAGCTCTGTACTTGATTCACCTTCTGTTATGAGTAAATTTGCGACACCACCACCTGCTACTGATTCTGATATGTCGCAAGTAATTGATGATGCCACTTCTGCTATGCATGACGCTTATGATGATACTTTGCTTGATAATACTATGCCACTGGGTGAATTTCTTGATGAACAAATTGCTAGAGTTAATGCTGAAACTGATGATATTTCTGTAACTAATGAATTATTGAAACTGAACACTATGAGACACTTGTTAGACCTAGCTCTCCTAGATATGAATTGCCTAATATACCTAAGGGTTATGTTATGGAGGGAGAGGTAGCTAGGGACTTTCTTGCTTGTAAGGATATAGATGATCTTAAGAAATTGCTATGCAAGAGGAAGGAAAAATCTTTGAATGCTAGAATGCAATATGATCCTAAGTTTGCTACTTCACCTATCTTTCTTACTAATAAGGATTATGAATTCTCTATCTATCTCGAGTTAATTACTTTGGTTGAATCTGATCCTTTCCATGGTTATGAATTTGAAACTGTTGTGGCACATCTTACTAAATTGAATGATATAGCCACCCTATTTACTCATGAGGAAAAAATCGTTATTACTATATTCTTAAGTTGTTTCCTTTCTCATTAAAGGGTGATGCTAAGATATGGTTTAATTCTCTTGCTCTTGGTTGTGTGCGTAGTCCCCGGGATATGATATATTACTTCTCTGAAAAATATTTTCCTGCACATAAGAAATAAGCTGCCTTGTAGGAAATATTTAACTTCGTGCAAATTAAATAAGAGAGTCTCCCACAAGCTTGGGGGAGGCTTCTCAAATTACTTAATGCTTTGCCTGATCATCCTCTCAAGACAAACGAAATACTTGATATTTTTTATAATGGACTAATCGATGCTTCTAGGGACCACCTAGATAGTTGTGTTGGTTGTGTTTTCAGGGAACGAACTGTTGAACAAGCTGAACTACTATTGAATAATATTTGAGCAATGATAATGATTGGACTATTCACGAACCACCTCCAAAGCCCATTTCGAAGAAAAGAGGTATTCTATTTCTCAATCCTGAAGATATGGAAGAGGCAAAGAAATCTATGACAGAAAAAGGTATTAATGCTCAAGATGTTAAGAATCTACCACCTATTGAGGACATACATAGTCTTGATAACCTGACACAGTTAGTAGAGGTAAATTCTCTCCATAGATTTGATGGAGGTGATATTCCTTGTAATAAGTCTGCTAGCCAATGCTTGGATGAGTTTGATAACATTGTTGTTAAGCAAGAAAATTTCAGTGCTTAGTTAGCAAACAATTGAAACATAATGCTTACATGCTTGATCACTTAGGTGATTATATGAGTAGAACTATTAATGATCTTAAGCTTATTAGTAAACATGCTTCCATGGTAACTACTCAAGTAGAACAAGTACTTACGGTACAAAATGAATTGCTTAATGAGATGCATGGTAAGAACAATGATCGTTTTGTTAGAGTTGTGACTAGAGGTGGTAAAATGACTCAGGAACCTTTGTATCCTGAGGGCCATCCTAAGAGAATTGAGCAAGATTCTTAGAGAATTAATACTGATGCACCTAGTCATCCTTGAAATAAAAGGAAAAAGAATGATGATAGAACTTTGCATGCTTCTAGTGAACCTGTTATAGATACACCTGAAAACCCAAATAATATTTCTATTTCTGATGCTGAGACACAATCTGGTAATGAACACAAGCTTAGTGATAATATTAATGATGATGTTCATGTCAATGCTCAACCTAGTAATGATAATGATGTGGAGATTGAGCCTGCTATTGATCTTGATAACCCACAACCTAAGAATAAAAGATATGAAAAAAGAGACTTTGTTGCTAGGAAGCATGGTAAAGAAAGAGAGCATGGGTTCAGAAACCCATGCCCTTTCCTCCTAAACCATCCAAGAAAAAGGAGGATGAGGACTTTGAACGTTTTTTTGAAATGGTTAGACCTGTCTTTTTGCGTATGCGCTTGACTGATATTCTGAAAATGTCTCCTTATGCTAAGTATATGAAAAATATTGTGACAAATAAAAGAAACATACCAGAAGCTGAGTTTTCCACCATGCTTGCTAATTATACCTGTAAGGGTGGAATACCAAAGAAACAATGAGATCCTGGAGTACCTACTATACTATGCTCTATTAAGAGAAAATATGTTAAAACTGCTTTATGTGAGCTTGGAGCTAGTGTTAGTGTTATGCCTTTCTCTTTGTATCATAGACCTAATTTGAATAAGTTGACACGTACTGAAATCTGTTTGCAAATGGCTGATAAATCAACCGCTTTACCCATCGGTATTTGTGAGGATGTGCCTGTCGTAGTTGCAAATGTTACTATCCTAACAAACTTTGTTATTCCTGATATTCCCGAGGACGACAGTATGTCGATCATCCTTGGTAGACCATTTTTGAATACTGCAGGGGCTATTATTGATTGCAACAAGGGCAATGTCACTTTTCATCTTAATGCTAATGAGCATATGGTACACTTTCCAAAAAACCAACCTCAAGTTCATAGTATCAACTCCATTGAAAAAAATTCAACAGTTATTATTGGAGATTTTGAATTCCCTCTCCCTACTGCCAAAAAGAAATATGATATACTTATTGTTGGGGACATGCATATCCCTTTAAGGTAACCTAGTGCTATTAAAAAATTCTCCGGTTCCATGTCATTCGAAAAAAGTTTGTCAGTAAGACTTGATCAACGTTATTGATGGATTCTGTTTGACGAGCATGACATTGATGAATTTAGGTGGTGCAACCTTGTGTACCCAACTTTTACTTTCTATTATTTAGACTAAATAAAGTAAAACTGCTATTATTTTTGTGTTTTCTGATTTATCCGTGCAGTAAAAAAATGACCTGAAAATAAAATTCTCCAAATGACCTGAAAATGTAGTATGATTTTTCTGGAATATTTAAGAATTTCTGGCACTAAGAACATATCAGGGGGCTGCACCAGTGGGCCATAAGCCCACATGGTGCGTCCAGCCCCTAGGCGCACGCCCTGGCTTGTGGGTCCCACGTAGCCCCCCTCACTTATTCCAGCACCCATCCACTTCGTCTTCCTCAAGAAAACATCCTACCATTGCTCTAGCCCGTGTTCTAGCTCATATTGCTGCCATTTTAAATCTCCTTGTGCAAAGCTACATTTGTAAAACTGTTTTGGAGGTCTGATCTTCGGTATGTGACTCCTCCAATGGTTCAATTAGTTTTTGTTTTAGTTCTTTATATATCGCAAATTTTTTCTTCTATGGTGACCTTGTTATTGAGCTTGCATGTCAAATTTGTATGGTCCCAAGTAGTATTGATGCTTGATATAGCCTCTAGGCACTTGTGGGAGTAGGTGCTATAAGTTTTGTTGAGTTTTGTTCACCTTTATTTTGAGTCACTAAAAATTTCAGAAATTTTTCAGAGAAAGAAAAATGTTGAGGCGAATATACTAACGGGGTTCCACAAGCAAGAAGGCCTCGAAACTCGTGATATGTGAGCCCAACCTTGAACCACCGAGGGAAGCTCAAGTGTGGCCTTGTGAATGGCCATCAGATCAATTCATGGTTCATGCCGGTTTCTAGGAAGAATTTTACGCGTACACACGAAATGCTGGCCTTGAGGATTTCATTTCAGAGCAATGGAAGCAATATTATCAACTCACTGATTCTTTCATGTGGAGGTTTGAATTTTCATCCAGGCGTAATATGCATTCTATTTTATCAAATCTTTATGATGAATCTTATACTATGGACCTAGAAGATTTTAACCATGCATGCAAAATCCCACAATGGGGCAGCCATAGTGATCCTCACAAAACTTAATATAATGATTTTCTTGCTAGCATCACTGTGGGAGAAACTAGAAATATTACACAAGCTACCTTGGGGAGCATTCACTTTCCTGCAATACATTATTTTGCTCTCTTCATGGGTAGATGTATTAACGGTAAACATGAGCATAGCCACCTTTGTGTACCTGATCTTAGTATTCTGAAGAGTGAGGTAATGGGTGATAGACGATATAAATTGGGGGCTATTATTGCTAGGAGGCTACATAAAAATTCTAAGGATGGAGATTTCTTTGGTGGGATTTATGCCACTCGTGTAGCTAATTATCTTGGGGTACCCATAAGGGGGAATGATATTGAATTACCACCTGCTTTTCTTGATCATGTGGCTAGTGTGCGCTACCAGTTTCTTGAGACAAACGAATAGTCCTTCCTGTACCGAGTAATTTTTGATTGACATCATGTTGTCCATATTACCTTTCCTGCTCCTTCCTTCTTTAACTTTAAGGAAAAATGGAGACACTTTATAACCAGAGAGGAGGCAAACAAGTATGAGAGAAAGGCGGAACTCGTTTGCGTCCACGCTGCAGCCGTTCAGGAGGTAGCCACCACAGCCCAGTACAACCCCAACTATGACTTTGGATATTATCCAGGCCAGCCATGTCCCTAGACCAACTTAGTCCAAAATCCTAAGCTTGGGGGAGTACGTATTTCTCACGGACATTACATTCATGTTCACACACTCATCTTAGTAGTCGGTGCTTATACTTTTTCATTGTACCATCCACGGTAGTTTATTTCTTCTTTCTGCTTTCTTCTTGTGTGCTTAATTAACCTTGAGAAAATCCAAAAAAATTAGTTCTAGCTTTACCTTCTAGTCTGTTTAGTTGAAGCATTGAAAGAAAACCCAAAAAAGATTTCTCGTTCTTCTTTTGCTTGTTGGGAACTTTCCCGTGTAAATAGTTTTTCTCGTTCTTGTTTTGAAATTTCTTTCTTTGGGTCGTAAGGAGAAGACCACAATTAAAATGATGAGTGGCTCTCATATGCATTATTGTTTATCTATCAGAGCACCCATATTACTTTGCCTTCTCCCTTGAGTTATTGTTTGCAGATTCCAGCTTAGTCCAATGCGCGTGGACTCTTATTATTATTCACACCATTCGGTCATGCAAAAGAAAGGCAATAATGATGATATACGAGGAAGTGGTTGATATTGAGAAAAGCTGGTATGAACTCGACCTATTTTGTATTTGTAAATATGATTAGCTCATCATTATGGATTCAGCTCATTATGGATGAAACATGTTTGCAATAACAATTAGGGATTATAGTTACTCATGACATGCTTAATTAGCTAAGAGTGTATAATGGTTTTTCTTGAGTGCCAACATGCATTTTAAAATGGTTGTGATGTAGTATTATAGGATGCTATCCTCCTTTGAATGATTCAAGTGGCTTGACTTGGCACATGTTCACGCATGTAGCTGAAACAAAATCAACATAGCGTCCATGATATTTATGTCCATGGTAATTTATATCCTACTCATGCTTGCATTCAATGTTGGTTAATCTCAATGCATGTTTATGACTGTTGTCGCTCTCTAGTTGGTCGCTTCCCAGTCTCTTGCTAGCCTTCACTTGTACTAGGTGGGAATACTGCTTGTGCATCCACTTCCTTAAACCCAAAGTTGTTCCATCTGAGTCCACCATACCTACCTATATGCGGCATTTACCTACCGTTCCAAGTAAATTTGCATGTGCCCAACTCTAAACCTTCAAATAATATTATGTTTTGTAGCCCCGAATCACTCATGTAGCAACTAGGGGTGCTCAGTATCTTCCATGCTAGGTGGGTTATTCTCACGATATGTGTTGATTCACTATCATCCACGAGAAAGTGGCTGGTATTCGGGATGCCCAATTCAATGCTCAAAAATCAAATCAAAATATAATGAATGATAATGCCCCCAGGATTGTTGTTTGTATGGACAGTAACCATGGATTCGGCCAGCCGTGGAGTGCGTTCGATTGGTGGAGGGGGAACAAAAACTTTATCATTCTGTTTAGGAACCGCCTATAATGTATCTAGCTTGGAAGATGGTGAAATATCTTGGTTGTTATGTTGACAATGAAAGCATACCGCTCAAATTATTATTCATCCCTGTTTTAAAAGCTCGAGCTCTGGCACCTCTGCAAATCAATGCTTCCTCTACGAAGGGCTTACCTATTTTACTTTACTGTTGAGTCATACTCCTCTTATCAAAGCACCAGTTAGAGAGCATCACCATCATTTGTATGCTTGGTTCTTAATTGATATTGAGTATGATTGTGACTGGATCTCTTTTACCATGAATTACAATTTCCAGTCAGTCCTTGTTCTTCAGGGGTGCTCTGGATTTATGTTTTGCGGTCTCGGAAAGGGCTAGCGAGATACCATTATATCATATTGTATCGTGTTTGTTTTGATAAAATTGTTGTTGTCCGAGATTTATTATTATTGTTCGCTAGTTGATTATGCCATTGATATGAGTAAATGTGAGACCTAAATGTTATTATAAATGTGGTTAGTCCATAATCTTTGCTGAAAATGTCAACATCAGTTAGACATATTTACAACGACAAGATCAAACATAGTTTGTAAAAGTTTTTCTTCACCATTTTCAATTGGTCAACTGAATTGCTTGAGGACAAGCAATGGGTTAAGCTTGGGGGAGTTTATATGTCTCCATCGTATCTACTTTTCCAAACTCTTTTGCCATTGTTTTGGACTCTAATTTGCTTGATTTGAATGGAACTAACTCGGAGTGACGCTGTTTTTCAGCAGAATTGCCTTGGTGTTATTTTTGTGCAGAAATAAAATTTCTTGGATTGACATGAAAATTTATGGATAATATTTTTGGAAATAATAAAAAATACTGGCGAAAGAATCAACCAAAGGGGGTCCACCTATTAGCCACAAGCCAGGGCGGGGCCCCCTAGGGCATGGCTAGGCTGCTTGTGGGCCCCATGTAGCTCCACCGACCTCAACTCCAACTCCATATAACCCTATTCGGGGAGAAAAAAATCAGCGAGAAGAGTTCATCACATTTCACAATACGGAGTCGCCGCCACCTCCCGTTCTTCCTCGGGAGGCCAGATCTGGAGTCTGTTTCGGGCTCCAAAGAGGGGAAATCGACACCATCGTCATCACCAACCATCCTTCATCACCAATTCCCTGACACTCTCCGTCGTTGATGAGTAATTCTATCGTAGGCTTGCTGGACAGTGATGGGTTTGGATGATATTTTCCATGTAATCGAGTTAGTTTTGTTAGGGTTTGATCCCTAGTATCCAGTATGTTCTGAGATTGATGTTGCTATGACTTTGCTATGCTTAATGCTTGTTACTAGGGTCCGAGTACCATGATTTCAGATTTGAAACTTGTCACTAGGGCCCGAGTGCCATGTTTGTCCATTGGAACTTGAAGCCCAGAAGATACACACTTGTGTGAATGCCTGTATCTCATACTGTGGTGCCTACAAAGATTTGTGTTCATGTCGCATTGCAAGCATCCACAATACAAGCGTGGGAGAGCAAAGGACAAGTACAAAATGGACAAAGATATCAAGAAAGGAATCCTGTTCAATTTTGTTTGGTACTTGCCTATAATTTTAAGGTTGAAGTGTTTGTTTGCAAATCCTAGAGAGGCAAAGAGGTTGTGGTGGCATCATGATGAGCGAACTACGAATAAATATATGAGGCACCCGAAAGATCAGGCTCCGTGGGAACAAATCACGGAGAGGTTTGAATATTTTGCATAGGATCCTAGAAATATATGGATAGGGGAGTGTAATGACGAATTTAATCAATTTGGCGATAGGAGCACCCAACACAACACTTGGCTGGTGCTTTTGTGCATATATAACCTTCCTCCTTTCTGGTGTATGAAGAAAAAAATACATAATAATGTCAATGATTATCCAAGGCCCAAAGCAACCTGGAGATGATATCGACATTTACTTTCAACTACTGGTAGAAGAACCGCTGACATTGTGGAAGCCTGGTATGAACTATTATGATGCATACGGAAAGGAGTTTTTCCGGCTACATGTGTTGCTGCTGCACACTGTTCAAGATATGTCGTCATTAGGCAGCACTTTGGAGAAACAAAGGGACTGGTAGGATGTGTCGCATGCATGGATAGGACAGCGGGTAGATTTCTTTCCAACTCACGGAAAAACGGAGTATTTGCGTCATGGTAGGTTATTAAGGAGAGGTCACCCTTACCAGAAAATGATAGCTTAATTTGTTGGTACGCTAGAGAAAGGAACGAGCCCAAGACCCTATGATGGGAAATTAGTCCAGAACATGGTTAAAAAAATGAAAGTTGTGCTTGGCAAGGGATCTGGTTCAACGTAAAAAATCACCCATGGACTAAGTATTTAAGAATAAATCAGTATTCTGGGAATTACCTTACTGGGAGTTCCTAAGTGTACGCCACTGCATTGATGTCATGCACATAGAGAAGAATGTCTGCGAAAGCATCCTTGGTACTCTGCTCAATATTAAAGCCAAAATAAAGGATGGTAACGGTGTACAACTCGATATGCTTCATGATCAACCAGAACACATGAATGAAGGAGAATATGACGACAAATTGCTCCACCTACACGAGAGTTACAATTTCACTATAAGAGAAGTAATAGGGTTCCTCAATTTTTTTTGTCAATTAAGACACCCTCTTCCTACTATGCAAACATCAGAAGTCTCATGGATGATAGCTTGCCTAAAAACAAGTTGTGTCACATGAAGTCACATGAATTTCCACATAATGTTGACACAAATCCTCCCGGTGGCCATAAAGAGTATGATGGACACAGACAAAAGAAACACACTGATTGATTTTTGTGATTTCTTCGACAAACTATGGCAGAAGGTATGATTTTTGTATATCTGTGGAATTGAGCTAGAATTTTCACAATTGCATATTGCCGTGAATTATGATGCATCTTCTTCCTGTGGACAATATTTGTTGAATTTCATATTGTGGTGAATTATGATGAATTTCTTCATGTGAACACTATTTGTGAACCGCATATTGTGGCGAATTTCCTATCCGTAGGGTGATTCAAATGCAATATTTTACCATAACCTGGCCATTTCAGTGCACACGATTCAAGCAACTAATCGTATGCGATGTGGAACAGAAAGCCCACGGAACTCATAGAGCAACTGCGTGTGATCTACAGGAAAAGCACACGCAACTCATAGCGCAACCGCATGGGATCTACAGGAAAAGCACACGAGGTATAAACTAAAACATTGGTGATACATAAGAAATCACAAACAATTTGCTACACTTGTACGTGTGTGTATGAGCTCCTCAATCGATTGCGATAGCACCTTATCTCAAACGTGAGCCAATAGGAAAGCATGCCCAATGCAAAGATGACCCCACGCGTAATTTTTTTGGGAAACATGTCTGATGATATCATGCATGGCAGACGATTGCCTGGGAAATATCGTGTGTGATGATGAATATACACCACACAGTTAATATCATGGCCCATGTGGATTAAATAACGTTTCGCAAATGATAAAAGGTCAAACACCGTTTGTTTTCCAGGAGCAATTAGACGCGTTGGACTAGTGATAGACGCGTGTGATTGATCCCAAATCTCACACATACGCCCAAAATATAGTGTGTGCGATATATTCCCACAACACACATGGTTATTTACAGATCGTTTGCGTTCATTGGTCACCATCGCTAATGGGTTTTCTGTGTCGTGTGGGATGGATCCCCTATCACACACACATGCAAGGAGGCGGTTTAAAACTACGTCGCGAAAAGGGGTTAAAAACTGTTTTTATAGCACGTTGTTGTACTAGTGTGACTTATAGGTGGGACCCGCCATAGGTTGTAATCAATTTACAGAACGACCACGTCAGCGAACCATTAACTATAGGGAAGAGAGATCAACCACAGCCTCACGAACATTACATAACGTACGTCTCCCCGTCTCCGCTTCCCCACCCAAACCCTCTCCCTACGTTCCCCTTCCCCTCCCCCCGTCCATCCGTCCGGCTTTCCCCAGCATTCAGCTCATCTTCTCCGCTTCCATCATCACCCCTTTTCCTTTCTATGAGGAATTTAGTCGTCTGGATGGGACTTAGATCCGATTGCCTGGAGGCATATGCTGCTCGACACATTGATTGCAGCGGGTGGAACTCGGATCAAAGTGGCAGCACCAGGCGGAGGAGAAGCCATCTAATGTTGTGGGTGAACATAGCACAAAGGAAATTTGTCGTTGTTCCACAGGAGAAGAACGCAGGTGGTGCTGCACCCAATTATGGTGAGGAGGAGGACAACCCGACATGGAGGCCGATGACGGAGTTGACCAAGGAGAAGTGGAAGGTTGGGGAAGGGGTCGTTGCTTCCATTAACAGACGAAAATTCGTTCTGCTGAAGCAGTCCATATCCGAATGTTTCTTGATTGATTCTTTAGCTCTTGGTTTTTGTTAGGAGTTTTGCCATTTTTGCAACAAGATCATGCACGCCTCCACCTCCAACACTGCTACTCGAGAAGTATTACTCTAGTATCAAATCAATCTGTTATCACATAGATGGTTGCTGACATTTCAGGTATTCAGTTTTTTCTGTCTCACTACCCTTACCAAATTTATTCTCCACTAGTGCTCATCTATGTGCAGGCAAGATGACTTCTTTATATGCTATTTTCCATTTTTCATGACATTTTAAACTCAGTCTATGTGTAGATTAGTCAAGGGATTTTTTTAAATAATGCGGTAGGACTTTCATCAAGAAAGATAGAATTGTTAAACCAAAAGGAGATAGTACAATGGTGATAGTCATTCAGACCGATGAAAAAACTAGCTCCAAAGATAATGATTAGTTGACAGTGTACCCTTATCGAATTCTTTTCCATACAAGCTTACAATACATAAATATATTTTTACTTTGAAGATTTAAAATTTGTTAACATGCATCTATTTTTTTCATAAAATTCCACAACAACGCGTGGGGGTATCATCTAGTTTATATAAAGAAGGAGAAGATTGTATTGTTGGGCTTGTGTACCTGAGCATGAGAAGGAAATTTTTTTGAGGAATTGTCATTCCGAAGCCTATGGAAGACACCATGCTGGAGATACAAGTGCACACAAGGTACTACAATCAGGTTTCTACTAGCCCAATGTCTTTAAGGTTGCACGTAAGTTTTTCCTTTTGTGTGATGAATGTCAATGAATTAGTAATATTTGTAGACGTCAGGAAATGCCTATGAATTATTCACTTGTTATAGAACCATTCGTTGTCTGGGGCTTTGATTTTATGGGACCTTTTTCTCCCTCTAGTGGATACACTCATATTTTAGATGTTGTTGATTACAATACTAAGTGGGCACAAGCTATTACAACTATGCGTGCTGATCATGACACCTCTATTAAAATGCTTAAGGAAGTTATCTTTCCGATGTTTGGAATCCCTAGGGGTTCTCATTTTATTCATGGTGTTTTTTTGTTAAATCCTTGCTAAATATGATGTCACCCATAGAATTGCTTCAACTTATCAGCTTCAATCAACTGGTGAAGTAGAATTGAGCATAAAGAAATAAAGCAAATTTTGCAAACGACTGTTAACCGATCTAGGAAGAATGGGTCTCAAAAACTTGATGACGCATTATGGGCATACAAGAATGCTCATGAAAACCCTATAGATGGGTTTGTACCTGTATAAAATGTTGTATGGGGAAGCATGTCATTTAGCTCTCAAGTTGGAACATAAGGCATATTGGGAAATTATAGAAATTAATTACGATTTCAAGCTTGCTGGAGGACTCAAGCCTATGAAAATGCAAAGTTATTTAAAGAGAAGGTTAACAGATGTCACGATAAGAGAATCCAAAAGAGGGAGATTAATGTAGGTGACAAAGTTCTATTATACAATCCTCATTTTAGATTCATTGCAGGAAAAGTTCTCTCTAAATGGGAAGGATCATATATCGTCGAGGAAGGTTATCGGTCCGGAGCCATCATGATCGATAACATTAAAGACACAAATCCAAGGGTTGTTAATGGAGAAAGAATTAAGAAATTATATTACAAGTACACCCATCAATGTTGAAAAATTTATATTATTGAAGTATTTACCCTAGAGGAATACATAAAGTAAACGTTCAGAGTACTCGAGAACCCTGAAAAAAATAGTATTTGTTATGGTAAGTACACTAACTTTAAAACTTCCATAAAAATACCTTTTTGTGTGTTTTGAATATTTACAAAATTAGTAAAATAAAAACTAGACATGAAAGTGCATGAGGGGGCCACACGCTCTCCGCTAGGGCGCGCCATGTGAGCATGTGGGGCTGCGTGGACTTTCCCCACTACTTTTTCCTTCCAAAGACTTGTCCTGCAAGGGAGAAGTCATTATATATATGGCTCAATGTTTTGACCTGCGTATTACAGGTTTGACCTCTATTCTTGTTTCAAATTGTTTTTCTGACAGGTCTAGATTGTCATGTTGTTGCAATATTCAGATGGGGAGAGCTATGTCTCTCACTTTATCACAAATCCCATAATCTGGTGCATTGCTGAGCTGTATCAATGGCCAGCTGATGATGAAGAAGAAGCCGAGATGATGTGGACAAAGGACTCAAGCGAAGAGGAGGAAGAAGTAGTTTCCTTCCCTCAACTTGATGATATGCATGTGGAATTCAAAAGTTGAGTCCTCGAGTTAAAGATTCTAATGTTCCCTTCACCCATTATGCAGGAGGGCACTACTCGGCTATGCCATGGAATTTGGGAACTAGACCAAGAAGTTAGTAAGTTGAAAGAAGAGATACTTACCCCCAAATGGAAGGACTAGGACAAGGCCACCACATCATCACCACCATCACCCAAAAAGGAAACTTTAGTACATGTGTATGGGCACCACCTTAAGCTTGTTTCATCACCACCATCGCCTAAAAAGGAAACTTTAGTACACGTGTATGGGCCCCACCTTAAGCTTGTTCAAGATTGGGGGAGGTTCCCCAATATCGTATCACCATCACTTTTACCATCATTACCTATCCTAGTTCGATATTTAGTTTTTGTGATTCAGATGAATAATTTTTTAGTCTTCGAGTGTTTGTGTCGTGATCTACCTATCTATGTAATCGTATGTGAATAGTTATATAATAAAGTTTAGTTGAGTATGAGTGTTCGACCCTTTGTTGCAATTATGAAAAAATAATAAAAAGATCATATGCTAATCTCATGGGGGGTAACAACTTCACATATGAAAAGTATAATTGACAATGTTTATTGGAAGTTAACAAACATAACATTGATCATTGGTGCAATTCATGAAAAGGTAATAAAGGGAGAGAGATCTCATGTGTAAATATACCATCTTGGACATCTTCTATGATTGTGAACCCACATTAGTTATTTCAAAACTTGTGTAATCAATTTAGGTTGGAAAAGGAAGACAACATAATGGGGTATGTTTCTTTACATTCACAAAGAAGTTATATTGTCATGGATCCTCTAACATGTGGTGCTTGCCCCTCATCTTTTTCTAGACAAAATTCTTCACTAATTAGAGATACAACTTGTCCATCAAAAAACCCTTGAACCCAGTTTATTTCGTGAGAGTCCACCATATCTACCAATGGATTGAATAAGATCCTTGATGTAAGTTGTCATCGATGCAAAAAGCAATAAAAATTGCTCCTATTTATGTATGATCTTTTATTGCAAGGGAAATAAACTTTAATTTGTACGAACTTGTGATGGGAAGTAAAGGAAAGCAACAAATTGCATAATAAAGGTTGCTATCATAAGGGGCAATATAGAGTGATGTTCCTTTGCATTAACAAATTAAGCACCTAAAAATCAAAAGCACATGACAACCTCTGCTTCCCTCTCCAAAGGGCCTATCTTGTAATGTCTTTATTTCTATTTGAGTCTTTTATTTATATGCAAGAGCCAATAATGTTCATCCTTAGACATCTCTTAGTAACTGTCTATTTATTAAGCATCATGTGGTGGGGAAAGATCTAGGCGCATATCTATAGTTGAATGTAGATGGTCATTAACTATTATAATTGACATTATCCCTAAGATAAGTAAGTTGGGAGGTGAAACATTAAACCCCTATCTTCCTATGTGTCTAACTGAGACTGATTATTCTAAAAGTATGCTTTCAGTGCTAGCAATCATAGAAGACAAAATGATGGTTGAGCTTGTGGAATTTGCTAAAACAAAAGCTCTTACATAGAATCTTCCCAAAGAATTGATGAATTGTAATTACCTTGATGACTGAGAACATAGTTTGTTAGTTTTCAAGCAAGTTTATCTAGTACAACAATCTATGGGACCAGCAAGGCCCCTTTGCGGTTCGACCGTGGGGATCTATGCACACAAAGTGCAGCACCAGCCTAAGCACACCAAAGGTTTATATAGGTTCAAGTCGCCTGGACGTGTAAAACTCTATGTCCTGTGTTCTATGGATTTTATGTGTGCTCATGTTAGAAGGAATGTAATAGTCGGGCAAGAGGCTCCAGGGTGCTACTACACAAGCAATTGAGCGGGGTTTCAAATCTTGTTCATGTCTTCATGGGCCTTCTTTTATAGCTCAAAGGGGCTACCACAGATGGCTAGAATGGTAACTACATAGGGGTAAATAGTAGCTATAATGGTGCTCAAACTACTAGCATTGATATATTGGTAAATACCTAACCTGACTGATTAGGACAGGCATATTAAATCCGCCATGAGGTGTCCATCGGCATTCCTCTTCAACAAGGATGGTCTCTCCTTCTGTGTCATTCTCCTAGCTACCTCTTATTACCTCGCAACACCACTAGGACGGCTGTTACTAAAGTTGTTGTAATTCCTGAGAGGTGCCACATGCCATGATACGTCCATTTTGCATCATGCTTTCATATTGATATGTATTGCATTATGGGCTGTTATCACACGTTATAGTGCAATACTTATGCCTGTTCTCTCTTATTTTACAAGGTTTACATGAAGAGGGAGAATGCCGGCAGCTGGAATTCTAGACTAGGAAAGGAGCAAATCTGAGATACCTATTCTACACAACTCCAAAAGTCCTGAAAAGTTACGGAGAATTGTTTTGGAATATATAAAAAAATATTGGGCAAAACAAATACCAGAGGGGCCCCACCAGGAGGTCATAGGCCTGCCAGGCGTGACCACCCCCCTGGCCGTGCCTAGGTGGCTTGTGACCCACCTGGAAGGTCCCCGATGCCCATCTTATTCTATATGAAGGGATTTGACCTGGAAAAACAATCTGAACAGAGCGTTCGGGATGAAGCGCTGCCGTCTCGAGGCGGAACTTGGTCAGAACCAATCTAGAGCTCCGGTGGAGCTGTCTGCCGGGGAAACTACCCTCCCGAAGGGGGAAATCGAAGCCATCGTCATCACCAACGATCCTCTCATTGAGACGGGGTCAATCCGTCAACATCTTCATCAACACCATCTCCTCTCCAAACCCTAGTTCATCTCTTGTATCCGATCTTTGTCTCAAACCTCATGTTGGTACGTGTGGGTTGCTAGTAGTGTTGATTACTCCTTGTAGTTGATGCTAGTTGGTTTACTTGGTGGAAGATCATATGTTCAGATCCTTTATGATAATTAATAATCCTCTAACATGCTTTTTGAGTAGTTACGTTTGTTCCTGAGGACATGGGATAAGTCTTGTTATAAGTAATCATGTGAATTTGGTATTCGTTTGATATTTTGATGAGATGTATGTTGTCTCTCCTCTAGTGGTTTTAGGTGAATGTCGACTACATAACACTTCACCATTATTTGGGCCTAGGGGAAGGCATTGGGAAGTAATAAGTAGATGATGGGTTGCTAGAGTGACAGAAGCTTAAGCCCTAGTTTATGCGTTGCTGCGTAAGGGGCTGATTTGGATCCATATGTTTCATGCTATGGTTAGATTTATCCTAATTCTTCTTTCGTAGTTGCGTATGCTTGCAAGAGAGGTTAATCATAAGTGGGAGGTTTGTCCAAGTAAGGGCAGCACCCAAGCACCGGTCCACCCACATATCAAATTATAAAAGTAACGAACGCGAATCAGATGAGCACGATGAAAACTAGCTTGACGGAAATTCCCATGTGTCCTCGGGAGCACTTCACTTTATATAAGAGTTTGTCCAGGCCTGTCCTTATCTACAAAAATGATTGGGATACCTTGCTGCACCTTTTCTACACTTGTTACTTGTTAGTCGTTACAAATTACCTTATCACAAAACTACCTGTTACCGATAACTTCAGTGCTTGCAGAGAATACCTTACTGAAAACCACTTGTCATTTCCTTTTGGTCCTCGTTGGGTTCGACACTCTTACTCATAAAAAGTACTACCATAGATCCCCTATACTTGTGGGTCATCAATACTCTTTTCTGGCGCCATCGCGGGGAGTGAAGCGCCTTTGGTAAGTGGAATCTTGTAAGAAAAAATTTATATGGTCTGCAGAAATTTACTATCACTTGCTACTATGGAAAGTAATCCTTTGAGGGGTTTGTTCTTGGTATCTTCACCTCGACCGGAAGCACAAAGAGTTCCCCCTCAACCTACTGAACCTACTAAAAATATTAATTATGAAATTCCTTTGGGTATTATAGAGAAACTGCTGGCTAATCCTTATGTAGGAGATGGAACACTACATCCTGATTTGCATCTAATCTATGTGGACAAAGTTTGTGGATTATTTAAGCTTGCATGTCTGCCCGAGGATCACGTCAAGAAGAAGGTATTTCCTTTATATTTGCAGGAGAAGGCATTGACATGGTATAGGCTATGTGATGATATTGGATCATGGAGCTACAACTGATTGAAAATGGAATTTCATTAGAAGTTCTATCCTATGCATCTAGTTCATCGTGATCATAATTATATCAATAATTTTTGGCCTCGTGAAGGAGAAAGAATCCCTCAAGCTTGGGGGAGGCTTAAGTCAATGTTATATTCATGCCCCAATCATGATATCTCGAGAGAAATTATTACTCAGAATTTTGATGCTCGGCTTTCTCGTAATGATCAATCCATGCTCGATACTTCTTGTACCGGCTCCTATATGAAGAAAGATATTGACTTCAAATGGGATTTATTGCAGAGCATTGAACGCAACTCTGAAGATTGGGAACTCGACGAAGGTAAGGAGTCAGGTATAAACCTTAAGTTTGATTTTGTTAAATCCTTCGTAGACACAGATGCTTTTCATGAATTTAGCACTAAATATGGACTTGACTCTGAGATAGTAGCTTCTTTCTATGAATCTTTTGCTGCTCATGTTGACCTCCCTAAGGAGAAGAGGTTTAAATATCATCCTCCCATTGAAGTGAAAGTAGTTGAACCTATTAAAGTTGAGGAAGAAACAATTACTTATAATGTTGATCCTGTTATTCCTGCTGCTTACATTGACAAACCACCTTTTCCTGTTAGAATAAAGGAACATGCTAAAGCTTCAACTGTGGTTCATAAGAGCTATTTTAGAACACCTACACGTCCTGAACAAATTAAAGTTGAGCCTAGTATTTATATGGTTAAAGATCTCTTGGTTGATAATATTTGATGGGCATGTTATTTAGTTCTGTGATGAAGTTGCTAGAATTGCTAGACCTGATAATAAAGATAAACATAGACCTATTGTTGGCATGCCTGTTGTTTCTGTTAAAATAGGAGATCATTCTTATCATGGATTATCTGATGTGGGTGCTAGCGTGAGTCAAATTCCCTTTACCTTATATAAAGAAATTATGAATGATATTGCACCATCCGAGTTAGAGGAAATTGATGTTACAATTAAGCTTGCTAATAGAGATACTATAGCACCAGTTGGGATTGTTAGAGATGTTGAAGTCTTGTGTGGGAAAATGAAATATCCTACTGATTTTATTGTCCTTGGTTCCCCACAAGATGATTTTTGTCCCATTATATTTGGTAGACCTTTCTTTAATACTGTTAATGCCAGGATAGATTGTGAGAAGGAAACTGTTACTGTATGTTTTTGGGACATGTCTCAATAGTTTAATTTATCTAAATTTCGTAGACAACCCCATGATAAAGAATTGTCTGGTAAGGATGAAATTATCGATCTTGCTTCTATTGTTGTGCCTCCTACCGACCCCTTAGGACAATATCTTCTACACCATGAAAACGATATGCATATGAACGAAAGGAATGAAATAGATAAGATTTTCTTTGATAAACATCCTATTTTGAAACACAACTTGCCTGTTGAAATACTTGAGGATCCTCCTCTGCCCAAGGGTGATCCCCTGTTTGAGCTTAAACAATTAGTGGATACTCGAAAATATGCTTATCTTGATGAAAAGAAGATAAATCCTATTACTATTAGTGCTAACCTTTCAAAGCATGAAGGAAAGAGATTATTGAAAACTCTGAGGAAGCATCGTGCTACTATTGGATATGCTCCTGATGATCTTAAGGGCATTAGTCCTACTCTATGTCACCATAAAATTAATATGGAGCCCAATGCCAAACCACTTGTTGATCACCAACGACGGTTAAATCCTAAAATGAAAGAAGTGGTAAGAATAGAAATATTAAAGCTTCTGGAGGCAGGTATTATTTATCCTATTGCTGATAGTAGATGGGTTAGTCCCGTTCATTGTGTCCCTAAGAAAGGAGGTATTACCGTAGTTCCTAATGATAAAAATGAATTGATCCTGTAGAGAATTGTTACAAGGGGTATATAATGGTAATTGATTTTAAGAAATTAAACAAAGCTACTAGGAAAGATCATTACCATCTTCCTTTTATTGATCAAATGCTAGAAAGACTATCCAAACAGACACATTTTTTGCTTTCTAGATGGTTACTCCGGTTTCTCTCAAATACCTGTGTCAGAGAGCCAAGAGAAGACCATTTTTACTTGCCCTTTGGGTACCTTTGCTTATAGACATATGGCTTTTGGTTTATGCAATGCACTTGCTACCTTTCAAAGATGTATGACTTCTATATTCTCTGATTTTTGTGATGGGATTATTGAGGTTTTCATGGATGATTTTTCCTTTTATGGAACTTCTTTTGATGATTGTTTGAGAAACCTTGACCGAGTTTTGCAGAGATGCGAAGAAACTAATCTTGTCTGGAATTGGGAGAAGTGCCACTTTATGGTGAATGAAGGTATTGTCTTGGGACACAAAATCTCCAAAAGAGGTATTGAAGTTGACAAAGCCAAAGTTGATGCTATTGAAAAAATGTCGTGTCCTACGGATATCAGAGGTATAAGAAGCTTCCTTGGTCATGTTGGTTTCTATAGGAGGTTTATTGAAGACTTCTCTAAGATTTCTAGGCCTCTCACTAATCTTCTGCAAAAAGATGTTCAATTCGTTTTTGATAATTATTGTGTAGAAGCATTTGGAATTCTTAAGCATGCCTTGATTTCTGCACCTGTTGTTCAAGCACCTGATTGGAACCTTCCCTTTGAAATTATGTGTGATGCTAGTGATTATGACGTTGGTGCTGTTCTAGGACAAAGAGTTGATAAGAAACTAAATTTTATCCATTATGCTAGTAAAACTCTAGACAACGCTCAAAGAAACTATGCTACCACTAAGAAGGATTTTTTAGCAGTTGCGTTTGCTTGCGATAAGTTCGGACCATATATTATTGATTCCAAAGTAACTGTTCACACTGATCATGCTGCTATTAAATATCTTATGGAAAATAAAGATGCTAAACCTAGACTTATCAGATGGGTTCTTCTGCTACAAGAATTTGATTTGCATATTGTTGATAGAAAGGGTGCTGATAACCCTGTAGCGGATAACTTGTCTAGGTTAGAAAATGTTCTTGATGACCCACTACCTATTGATGATAGCTTTGCTGGTGAAAAATGAGCTATCATAAATGCTTCGCGTAATGCTCCATGGTATGCTAATTATGCTAATTACATTGTTGCTAAATTTACCGCCTAGTTTCACATACCAACAAAAGAAAAGTTCTTCTATGATTTAAGACATCACTTTTGGGATGATCCTTAGCTTTATAAATAAGGAGTAGCTGGTGTTATTAGACGTTGCGTATATGAGCATGAACAGGAATAGATCCTACATAAGTGTCATTCCTAGGCCTACGGAGGACACCACTCTAGAGATAGAACTGCACACAAGGTATTACAATCTGGGTTTTATTTTCCTACTCTCTTCAAGGATGCTCGTAAGTTTGAATTGTCATGTGATGAATGTCAAAGAATTGACAATATTAGTAGACATCAAGAAATGCCTATGAATTATTCTCTTGTTACCGAACCATTTGATGTTTGGGGTTTTGATTATATGGTACCTTTGCCATCGTCCAACAGGTATACTCATATTCTAGTTGCTGTTGTGTCGGGACCTTGATCCTAAGCCATAAGAATCCAGCCTGTAACACATCACATCACTTTGCGGTCTCACGCATGGTTATCTTCATGGCTGTCACCTTACCTGGGCCTGGACCGTTTGCGTCTTTTGACTCACGTATGTGAATGTGTCGCTAGCATTCAAATGTCAAAGAACCCGGGCCGACATGACTAGTCGTAGAACCCAAGTGGCACATCCGTACAGGGACATGCATATGTAACCCAACAATGCAGGTGTCGATCTCTAGCGTGTGTAGACGAGTCCTAGCAAGCTACAAGGACTCCATTACGCCATGGGACATAAATGTCATCACTACATGTAGACGAGTCGTAGCTGGCTACAGGGACTCCATTACATTGCAAGACATTTCCCGAAGGGACAGACACAGCAGCAAAGAAGGATACATGCGGTCAATCAATCTGTCCGGAGCATTAGCAAGCTACCAAGGCTCGGTGGAAGCACAAAGAGGCATTTCCACGTAAACAGAACTACTAAAGGCACACAACTAGGTGTCAAATCCCATACATACCATTGCACGTCACACGTACGCATGACATGCCTGATATGCATAGATACAACTATGGCATCACAACATAACCATACAACATTACAACATTTATTTAGAAGGCTCGAAAGAGCCAACACAATAAGATGTTACAAGAAGGGGTCACAAGACCCAACATTCAGAGCATTCAAACAAACAAGGGGAAGTTAAACATGTCTGGGTATAGACATCTACAAAAGTGGCTAAATGAGCCTGAAAAGCTACAACGACCCTACCAAAGGAACCAGACCTCTGTCTGGGATTCCCAAGCTAGTCCGGTCAACATCAAACTTCACGTCATCAGTGCCACTAATGAGACTGACGTCTCCTCTACAAAAACATATTTAAGCAAACGTGAGTACAAGGGTACTCAGCAAGACTTACATCAGAACTAACTACATATGCATCAGTATCAATGAACGGGGTTGTGGAGTTTATTGCAGCAAGCCACCTTTGAATCTTGGCTAACCTATACTATCACTACAAGTAGTATCTTTGAGGTGGATAGCGCACACGAGTCCTCATATTCTCCAATCAATACACCACTATGGATCCACTTCCGTCTCCCTACGAGAAGGCCATCCATAGCACTCACACTTATCTTGCATATTTTTAGAGTATCCACTTTACTTGTATATGAACCACATAAGTTCTCCAAGTAGTCCATATCCCAGGACGCGGCTATTCGAACAGATTATTTCACCCTGCAGGGGTATACCTCTTCACACATGCTCTCGCCACTTATCACCATATGCACGTCATGCATCTCGGCAACCTTCAAGTGGAAGCACTAGCGTGGGCGTCGGCCACGACCGTCAACCACACAAGACCCTAGTCCAGGTTTATCACCTATTTGAGACTGAACCCGCATGGAAGTCTGGCCAAAGTTTCCGCTACGGCCTCGAACGATGTGCGCAGGGTTCCCATGCCCACCTCGATGGATGGTACTACGCTTGGTACACCGTGCCACGGTACATCTACCGCGCCATAGCCTACCCCTCCGGTCAGCGCTATGCACGGCCGCCAGCACATCCAACAAACACCAGAAACTAGTTGCAACTCCTGGACAAAGATCAAGGCGATTAATAAGCCGAGAGGGTCAATTAAGGATCCCAATGCACGGTAGTATCTTGTCTTGGATAATATACATAGAAATTAGTTCCTAAAAACGGTCCAATTACACAACCCGCCATGTACTCCTACATGGCCTTTCATTGCTACCTTTACCAAAACATGTTCACACACTTAGCTCTCACACAGTAGGACATGTTCACCACCATTCCAATTCATCGCCCAGATGGATCAGACTCGACACCACTCTAAGCATAGCAGGCATAGTAATCAAGCATGGATGAGTAAGCACAACAGGGCTCAAGCAGTTGCTACTCATGCTAAGTGGTTTTAACTATTTACTGTGGCAAAGACAGGTCATGCAAAGGAATGGGTTCAACTACCGAGAACAGGTAACGGTTGAACCATTGTTGTCCTAATGCAGTAAAAGAGAGCAGGAGCGAGAGAGTGGGTTCATATTAGTATGCTCAAGGGGGTTTGCTTTCCTAACAGTCTTGAAGTTATTACTTCTCTTCATTAGTGTCAACGTTCACATCATTAGAACCACCGTCTATCGACAAGGAACAACACCGGCAAATAGACAAAAGGGCACATGCAATGTGATGCAACATCATGATGCATGAAATGGCATATTAAGGTACTGAATTGACCTTGTGCTATAGGTAGTCATATTAAGTGAAGTGGAATTACAATGTATACTAAATTCCAACTCCAACACTACTTATTAAATTATCCTAATCATGAAAGGTCCTACTTTGTGAGTCTAACTTTCTCAAACATGCATGATCATGGCATAAACAGATTCATTGGATTTTTCTGATCATTTTTCATATATAAATTATTTTCATCTGACCTACAGATTATTTTATATGATTTTTAGAAGTTTTAAACATTTTTTGAAATAAATAAATTCATAAATCAATTACTGCGTCATCAATGCGTCAGCATTGCGTCAGCAGTCAACAGGGCCAGGTTCAGGTCAAACCTGATTAGCTGGACGCACATGTCAATGACACGAGGCCATCTTCAGAGGCTAACTGGTGGGACCAGGTCAACCCTGACATGGCCAAGTCAAAGCTGACCTGTGGGACCCATCAGTAAGTGAAACAGAGGGTTAATTGGGTTTAATTAAGTCCTAAATAAATTCATTAAGGGTCTCGGACCTCTAGTCAGTGACCTACTTACTAACAGAATTTAGTTAACTTAATTAATTGCTCCACCAAATTAAGCCAGGGGTTGGCCCACCTGTAGGTGACCCAGGGAGGTCAAACCCAAGGTCAACCGGGTCTAACACGCTAGCGTTGAGCCACCGGCATCATAAGGCATGACGGAGGGGATCGGTTTTCACCCCTAAAGCACCATTCAGAGCGAGGTTTGCTCCTACATGATCTTGGGAGCGAGCCGCATACATTGGGGGCCATGAGAGGTTGCGGGGTGGTCAGAGTCGGGCACGGCGTTGACAACGGCGGCGGCCGGAGGTTTCGGGTCTGGCGGTTGCGCTAGCTGGAGGACGACCGCAACGAGGGAAACGAGGGGAAAATAGTCAGTGGCTCACAGCGGACTCGAGGAGGTGGTCGACGAGCTCGGGGAGGTCCTGGCGACGGCGAATCAGGCATCGATGTCCGGCGAACGTGGACGAGGAAGATGTCCGCAGGCTTCGTCTTCTGGACTCCATGGATTGGGCACGTTGGGGAGGGCACATAGCGCATCCGACGGATGCCTCTGGACATGGCAGCGAGGCATGCGAGCGGCGGTGGCTGCGATTGCAACGGCAACGCTCTCCGGCGGTCTCGAAATCAAGGAGGGCGAGTGAGGGAGCGATCCAGGGACGGGGAAAGAGAGAGGGGGCCCCTGGGCATCTCCAAGCGAGGAGGTAGGCTCGAGGGAGGCCGGGAGGTGGCAAGCAGGAGGTGGCCGCGCCTCCTGTGCGTGCGACACACCATCGTCCTCCTGGCAAAGGAGGAAGATGACTGGTGCCTAGGCTCTGGTGGGCTGGGCAGGTATGTTGGCTAGGTAAGTCATCTCCCTCTTTTTCTTTCTTTCATTTTAGTTTCTGTTTTCTAATTCCTGCTTTATATTTAATTTTGTTTGGGCAAAAACTATAAGGCAAAAATTCCTGAAATTATTTATGTAGTATATTTAGAATATTTACAAACTACACAAAAAGTTTCAGAAAATTTGAAGCAACTAAAATATTTATAGTGCTTTATTAGAGATTTTCAGAAATTTGATGATTTATTAAGTTTGAAAAATTAGTTCTGAAAATATAGTTCAACCCTAATATGTTGTTGCCAACATTTATCAAAGAGAGGGAACATTTTTGAAGAGCATTTAGGATTCACTCAATTATCTTAAAGTTTAACCTATTTGAATTTTATCTGTGCTAGGGTTTGATCACCCCCATTTTAAATTAATTTGAATTAAACATGATGCAATGAATGATCGATCATGCAACTAATACAAGCAATTTCTAGGGCTGTGACAACTCACCCCCACTGAACAAGAATCTCATCCCGAGATTCAAGCATAGGGTAAGAGAACAGAGGGGGACACTAACTACCACAACCTTCATGGTCCACGTGCCCTCCTCGGAGTTGTTGAGTTATTGCCTTATGCTGATCTTGACATCTTTGCCTTTGGGATCTTCATCCAACAGAAAGACAACAGGGATATAAAGCTCTACAAGAACCGATCTTTACGAAGATCGAGTGACTCATGACCAACTCATGGAATGAGACATAATAACATCTCTCGAGCTAGGACACAAAACACACATTGAGAACAATGAACGAGGCACATGATGGAGGTTCAATTGGTAGGCAATAATTCCATGCTAAAGTAGATGGAGATGGGGTTTGAAAGTAGCAAGGAGTTTATTTCCCTTCATACCATAGCGGGCACCTTGGAGAAGGTGACTCGTAGGACTATCCCTTAAGTGGCAAAAAGAATTACTTTTGATCCAAAGATCACTTAAACTCTTTATGACAACCTAAGGCATTTCACAAATGATTGTTGGAAGGAATTCCATGAATGGCATACTCAGATCGAAGGAAAACTAGAGTTATAAAGCAACTCGGCAATGCAAGGCACATTCCGGTTAAATCCGAGAGTATAACCCAGTGTCTGAGCGTGCTCTCAAGAACTTGAGCATTACCATATTCATCAGGGTTTTTACCAACATCCGTGCCACGGATCTTGGCAACACCTCATACTTCCATGATGAATAATGATGGAGGATGCAGATGCAAAGGAAGACAACACTTTCTCAGATTTCATCTTAGCTATGCCAAGGGAGCGACATCTGGATGATTGACCGAGAGACATTTAGCACTCCGCTTCTAATGTTCTCCTCGATGAAATAGCGTAACCCAATTATAGGTAATGTTTGGTATCTAGAACATCAAGTAAAAAGGTCGGACTTCAGGATCTCGAAGGGTCCATGAGAAACAACTTCTAGGGCAAGTCATACGAGGTCATCATGGGAAGGTGGCCAAGTTGCTGAAACAAGATATTATAATAGTAGGTCTTCCGGCTAGGTGTGTTAGCCACATCATCACTTTACCGGTTACAGTGAGACCAATACTATAATCCATGGAGAATGTCCCAACCATCATATTTGCCCGAGATTCAGATATGGTTGGTGTCAGGATATTCCAGACTCAGCATGTCTGAAAGTGAAAGGTTGCAACACAAATCGAAGAGATGACGTTGCAAGATTCTCATGAAATGAACTACGAGCGTCAACTCCAAAACATGAGCTGGATTGCAAGACACATGTGAACACACTGTCTAGGACAAGCATGACTACATGGACTTATAACAAAACACTACTGATTTCAGGTTAGGAACCATCATTGCGGATAACGAAGTTGGGTGCAAGTCCGTCTGGTACCTTCGGGAGTAGCACTTAACTTCTTTTCCTTGAACATGACAATTAGTGGCTTAGGTGCTAGGAAATGCATATGGATTGTAGGTTGCAAAGCTATCAAACCATAGCATACTTCGCACATGCATGATTGACTTGAGATGATTCCAGAGGAAGCAAGATAACTTTCCTCGAATTCACGGCGGCAACTTGCATCTAATGCACGTGAACTAAGAGGGAGTCACTTCTTACACCTAACATATACTTCACGAACGGAACATGAAGATATGCCTACAAAGTTTCCAACACTAGCTTCATGTTCATCATGGGTCATGGAAGAGATGAAAATGTTGTTGATGGGATTAACAACAATTCATCAAGATATCCATATAGATGGAATTCCACAACTATGGAAACAAGGTGATAGCATTGCTAAGACCAAAAGATATAATGGTGTATGCTCGAGGATACATCCATGGTAAAACAACATTAGGAAGATCTTTGGTTTTGACTTTGATTTGACGATAGCCCATGGTCAAATCAATGATTGAGCAAGACAATAGGTGCAACAATTGATCATAAGGATCAATTGATGAAGATATCATCTTTCTTCTACACACACAAGCACAAAACACAAGATATCCCTTAAACATGAGCTAAGTTAGATCAAGCTTCTATCTTCCAACTCTCCAAGTTGTTGTTTAGCTTAACCAACTAGTGCAGGGTAATCCAACACAGATTCTTGGAGAAGGGATGGTTTATAGAAAAACCATCTTGATCTCGAACTCAACATAACGGTCAAGGAACACCTTGGTAATACTTCTGAGAAGATATCCGGAAAATCACAATCCACCGATATGTCGTCAAGCTCAAGAACAATCTTGCTTTTCAAAGCAAGATGATACGATCAACAGAGCGAAGGATTGACACAATCCTAACTCATTGAACGAAAAGTGCACCATGGAAAATGGACTAGGTAGCACGATCATTCTTAGTATGACGCTTCAATGACCATCACACCAAGAGTGAGATTATTGTCCATTAACTACCAAGCAACAAAGTTGCTAGAAGTATTGATTTCACACATCACGATTCTCTTGTCGGTATACTGGTTGCAGACAACACAGAGACCGGGGAATGAATGATGATGGTGAGAAGTATCACTACATCAAGATTTCATAAGAGGGAGTGCAGTTCTCATGATGATCTTGACATGAAAAGGGTAATACCTCAGGGTAGAACAGAACAAAAGCTGGATTGGCATTTTGAGCTAAGGAATACAACTGCTTTGACACAATCCTAGAAATGGACAAGGTACGGGAGTTTGCTTCTCCTAGTCATTCTGGAATAGAATGGCTTGACAGACCACAAGAATAGTCGACATCGATAAGACAATGCATGACATACCCTTGACTATCCACTAATAGATAAAGGCCAGAATACAATTGAAGAGGGGCAACTCAAGAGCACATGATTTTTCTTGAGTTGTAGATGCATGGATTGAATATGTCAAAGAGAGTTCAACATGTTTCTTCCAAATAATCCATGCAGAAAGGAAAGAATTGGCAGAGTCACAATTATGAAATGGAGGACTCATCACGAGCACTCATGTTGTGATCTTTCCTTCACAAAGAACTTCTACCATAACTAATTCATGGTATTGGAAGAATGATATACCACGAACCTTGAGGACTATAATTAAGTTACTAATATCCTAAAGGAACGAGCAAATACTATCGATGGGAGTGAGCGGAATGATCCTTGGATTCGGGAACCCATAAATAGAGTACCTACTGACTAATAGCATCACATCATGCTTTTGATAATGACGGCCAGAATTATCACACTAGAAACAAAGGACACAACTAGACTGTTGGGTGGTTCACTGAAACAACATGGTTCCCTAAACACCTTCATCTAACACGTCGAGGTAATACAGTACCTCAACTCATCAATTAGTGTGCTTTGTCTGGCTTGAAAGACATTGACTTAAGATGAAAGAGTTTGCAATTGCATTAGATAATTTAGAAACCATGGATAACTCGGACAACATAACGGCTGTATGGGCATGAAATATGAGGCAACCTGCACAAGAAAACTGACAACAAGATATTAATTCTTATAGAGACATCGATCTAGAAAGACAATATATTTCCTATAGGTCTCCAACATAGTAACTCATCATCCTGATAGACAGATAAGGAGCCTGGTTCTTAATCCCCGTAGAACAAAGAAGAGGGTGACTCGGAATTAGACTGACACAAGGAAAGGAGTAAAAGAGCCTTACATTCCCTTCCACAATCAATTCCCTTATATAACTAAAGCAGTTCTAGACTCAATATCGACCAGTTTGGCTTGGTAATCCTATAGGCAGTCAAGCTGTGATACCAAAGCTGTCGGGACCCCGATCCTAAGCCATAAGAATCCAGCCTATAACACATCACATCACTTTCGGTCTCACGCACGGTTATCTCCACGGCTGTCACCTTACCTGGGTCGGGACCGTTTGTGTCTTTTGACTCACGTATGTGACTGTGTCGCTAGCATTCAAATGTCAAAGAACCCATGCTGACATGACTAGTCGTAGAACCCAAGTGGCACATCCGTACAGGGACAAGCATACGTAACCCAACTGTAACATCCCAAAATTCTATTTTGGAATGTTATGAAATACAGCTATGCATCATCATAACATTGTTTGAATGAAATGAATTGTTGAAGTTTTTCCTGCTAGATTTCTAAAAGGCCACTTTCATTTTTCTATTTACTTGTTTCTCCTACTTTGAAAACCCTTGGAATTATTCATAAAAAGAGAGGAGTAACATGACACTCCACATCAGGGGCATCTTTGTGAAATATTAGAACAATAAAACCAAGGGGTTATTTGAAAATTTATTGCAAAAGAATTTAAAATCAATTTAGGCATTTTCTGAAAATAATTTTTTTTAAAAGTATTCATTGGGCCGTGGAAAAATGTTCATTTAATAGCATTTATTCCCCTCATCAATTTCATATATGTATCTTCAAATTTTGGAAATTTTTTGAATGCCTTAATGAGATTTTAATTCTTTGGAAAATAGAAAAGGAAACTAATTTAAACGTTTTAATTAGAAAACCGGCCGGCCCACCAGCCTTTACCCCCCGAGATCGCTCCGGATCGGTCACCGACGCGCTGACGCCGCCCTCTCCATCACTGACGAGCGGACCCCACCGTCCGACAGCGCCATCACAGCGCTCATCTCCCTCCCCGCGTCCCCCGACCTCGCCGGAGATCCCTCCTCCCCGGATCTCGCTCCCCTTTCCCTCTCTCGACCCCGCGCCGCGCCTATATAAAGCCCTGCCCTCACCGCGCTCCATTCCACCCTCGAAACCCCACTCCCCTCGCCAGAACATCGCCCCACACCTCGCCGGAGTTCGGCACCCCACCGAAGCTCTCCGAGCTCGACGCCGTCGACCCTGTCGTCCCCAGCCCCAACCAACCCCACCAATCGTCGTTGGAGCTTCGCCGCCATCGCCTGGACCCTTCGGGCGCCGCCCTCGACCACCGCACCATCGTCTCCGACCACCTCCAACGTCCGGCCGCTGTCAACCTCGCCGGAACCCTGACCTCCACCTCTGTAAGCCCCGCCCCCTCTCCGTAGCCGTTAGATCTAGGATCAACGGATCGGATTACAAAGATTAAAACAGCGAACAGTTTTCTTTTACGCTTCGGTCGTCCGCCGCAAACACCACATGTGCACTTTTTCGACAAATAGGAAGCCGCCACGTCACCCCTGTCCGATAGCTAAATAATTTTTCTTTTCTATTTTTCTTTTTATTATATCTTTTAAAATATTTAGAGTTTGCATGATTCTTTTTGCAACATCTCACAAATTGCATGTAGTTTCTGTCTGTAGTCTTAGTTTTCAAATTTGAACTTCTAATTCTGAATTTTGTTAAATTTGATCAAATCACTAAAACTTAAATAACTTGAGCTTAAAAACTTATTTTTGAGTGATTCTTTTTGCCACTGTTTTGTATTGGTTAGGTTTATCATCCATCACTGTTTGAGAATTTTTAGTAAATTTTATATTAAGGTTTTTAGTAAAAACAGATTCTGTTTAGTTTCTTCTTAGTGTTTAATTGAATTGTTTTCATTTTAGTTTTAGTCCATTTTGTTCCAGTTTAACTTTTGATTTTAGTTTATTTAGTTCTTTTGTTAAACATTAGGTGAACTATTTTTTTTATAAAAATATTTTATTTTGTTTTGTGCTCTAGTTTAAATAGGTAAACTTTGTTTCACCATGAGTATTGTTTAGAAAAAAATGTTTTGTAGTAACCCTTTTTGCACAAAACTTTTATAATGAAATACTTCCTGTTTTCTAATAAAATTCTTGCATTTACTTTTCTGTTATCTAATGGTTAGTTGCTGAAAACAAATTTTGTTTTGTTATGTCTTAGTAGAAATTTTTGACACCAAAAATTTTAGAGTCTTCTATTTTGAGTGATTTTCCTTTTGATTGTGCTATTGTTTGTTGAAGTATTTGTTACCTTGTTGTTTTGTGAATTGTATGTATTTATGCTTATTGTGTGCTTTATTTGATTCGTTAGATCATCCGGAGTGCGAAGCTTGTTATCTAGAGTCACTTGAGTACGAGGATCGTCAGCAAGGCAAGTCACTTTGATCATGTTTACACATGTTTTATTTGCATTAGTTCTACCATCTCCCCAATTGCATGCAAATTAGGTAATTTGGAAACTTGGTTACTTGATGTAGTATCATGTGGTAGGGACCCCTCAACCCTTTTGACACTTTGGCCCCGGGAAACGTTGTTTTAATTTTGCTATGTTGTTAGTAGACGGGGTTGGTTGTGTGATTCATGAGAGTTGTGAGATAATAATTACAAGACCTACTTGATGAACAAGACTTCAAGGCTCCAAGTTTTCAACATACCTCTGGGTGGATGATGGTTGAACGGCGCCTTGGAGAAGCCAGTGGTTAGCCTAGGTGTTGCTGGAGAAGTGCCAGTATTCACGCGTAAAGGTCCACCCAGGCACAAAGATATGGATGGATGCTTCAAGACCCAAGGCTTACCTGCACAGCCACAAGCCATTATGAGCTCTGGCTTGGTTGGATATCGTGGTGACCCTGGACAGGCGGTGCTACGAGATGTAGAAGAACGGTAGGAAAGGATGGGCACCGACAAAGTCTTAGGGAAACCCTTTAGAAGACCATGTTTTGGTCATCCGTTTCTCAAACACCTTGAAGTGCGAGAAATTCAACGGAGGTGATCAAATCTTGTGGGGAACGTGTGCAAAACTCTGCAGAGTACCCAAACCTAATCGATTAGCCGTGTCCACGGTCATGGACAGTTTGAGCCAAAGGAACTGAAACTATCTAGAACTCTCAACACAAAGTATTATAATGATGTGGGTATTAATGACAACTTGCCATCTCATTAATCAAGCAACAATGTAGTAATAACTTTTGCTTTGCCCTCTCTTGTTGTAGGAAAAAATGGCTTTATGCAAAACTTACTACCCCACCTGGCATATATGCATATAGAAGATATGATTATTTTACCCCTTTTTTGGTGACATTGCCAGCATATTCAATATGCTAACAGCTGCAACGTATCATGTTGCAGAGTATTTTTCCGACCAGGAGTGAGGATACGCTCTACGCTCAGTGAGATGCCCTTGGAGTCAGATGGACTCAGCTACCTTTGAAGCTTCCGCAAGACTTTGGTTTAGTTTATCTCATGAGTTGGCCTTCGGCCACTTTATTGTAATCTTTATTGTAATAAAGAACTCGATATGAGATTTTCGATTAATAAAGATGTGTGATTTCACTTTGATATATACATTGATGTACCATGTGTGTACCAGCATGATCTTGGGATGGTACGGAAACACCGGAGATTCGACCTTTCAGGTCGGGTCGCTACAGAAATGGTACCAGAGCACACACTGACCGTAGGACGTAACCCCTAGGATTGGAAAAGCCTTAGGATTTTTTTCTTTTGTCTTTAAAATTCTTATATTCTCATTTGTTCATTTCTGACTTCCCTTCGATTATTTCAACCTTTCTAGATGGCCACCTTCACCCCAGTTTTGTTCATGGAGTTTTGCCATCCTGACGCGATGATGCCCTTTGGCAAAGAGATGGCGAAGATCGTCAGGGACGTAAGGATCGCTTTGCCAAGCATTACCGGGACTCCTATCATGTATTTTCCACAAGACGGTCACTACAGGATCGAGGTGCACATCCCCGGAAAGACCTTTGGAAATTGTAAAGAACCCATTGACTTCAAGTTTGTGGCACCCAGCTGGATTCTTGGGAGGGACATGGCGATTCACCGTGCCTTCGGACGTATTTAGGAGGAATGCAGGGGTGGTCCCATTTCGCCAGGACTCAGCATGGTTTGTCGCAGGGATGCCAATGGAAATATCATAAACACTCCCACTGAAGACTCCAACATTTCCTATATCCAGACTTTGGAGACTCACATCAGGACCTTGGAGCTTCGGGTACGCGCAGACATGAAGACGATCAAGAGGCTAATGAACCGCGAGCTTGACCTTGAGGCTGACCTACGGGAAGCCAAGTATGAGCATGAGCATGAAGTGAAGGATTTCTCTGAGAGGATCGAGAAGCTGAACACTCGCATTTCAAATCTGGAGGAACAGATGGACATGGGAGAAAATCTTCACCCAGAAGGAGACATGGCTCCTTTGATCAGCAACGATGATGACTATGAGGAGAGCGCCACCGGAGGAGGCCATGTTACCATGGAATTTTGAGGAGAACTTTAGTCATGCCCCCATGTATCTTTAAATTTTGTCGTTAGAACGTAGGTCGATGCCTAGTTTATTTGGAGACTTGTATCTCGATGTTTGAACCTTGAGTTGAATAAATGAATGATTGTTTAGTGTGATATGTTTGTTGCATTGCATATGGGTAGTGAAATTTTCCTTTAGGCCCTTGTTCTATTCTAATTCTCACCTCTTTGAAAACAGCAAGATGCCTCCGCGATGTGAGCCCGACTTCACCTTCCCACCGGAACTCACACAACTTCTCCAGCAGCAGAATGCCCTGATGCAGCTGTTGATCCAGAACCAGACCAACAACCACAACAACCACCCTCCACCTCAGGGCGACAACCTCACCCGTTTTCTGAGGCTGAATCGACCAACTTTCTCCAGCAACACTGAGCCCATTGTGGCAGATGATTGGCTCCACAAGATGGAGAGGGAACTCTACTGCTGGATGCACTAAGGCTGAAAAGGTGCGCTTTGCTGCCCATCAACTGGAGGGACCAGCATCTTCATGGTGGGAGAACTATACCACCACGTACCCCATTGCTGATGTGACTTGGGAGCAGTTCAAGCTAGCTTTCCGCACTGCTCATGTCTCAGCTGGAGCCATGAGTCTGAAGAAGCGTGAGTTTCGCAGCTTACGCCAGGGGAACCGCTCCGTGGCCCAGTATGTGGATGAATTCAGCATGTTGGCTCGTTATGCACCAGGAGATGTGGCCGATGATGCAGCCAAATAGGAGAAGTTCCTGGAAGGACTCAAAGATGAGTTGAGCGTGCAGCTGATGGTGGTTACTTTCAACAACTACTACGAGCTGGTAGACAAGGCCCTCATCTTAGAAGGGAAGCAACAACAAATTGAAAACCGTAAGAGGAAGTATGGACAGGGGAAGTCTACTCTGGAGCTCAACAGAAGCCCCGCTACTACCCGTACTCAGGGAATACCGGATCAGGAACCGGTAAGTATGGAGGACACACTCATCACATGCACAACCATGGATGCCAAAACCATGGAGTAAATGGGAATAATCGTCCCAACAATGGCAACTTCAAGAATGGCAATGGAAGTGGGAATGGCAACCAGCACCGTCCTGCTCCAGCCATATCACCTGCTTCAAGTGCCAGAAGACAGGGCACTATGCCACTGAATGTCCCCAGAACAAGCAAGGAAATGGAAACGGCAACAACAACGGCAACTCATCAACTAAGAAGCCAAATCCTTTTCCCCGTGCTCAGGTGAACCACATTGATGTGGAAGAAGTCTATGATCAGCCCGAGACTGTGGTTGGTAAGTTCTTATTGCATTCACGTCTAGTTATGGTACTTTTTGATTCTAGTGCAACTCATTCATTCATATCAAGGGTAGTTGTGGAAAAGTATGGTTTACCCACTAGAACCCTTAGTCAGCCCATTAAGGTCAATTCCCCAGGAGGTATGATGATGGCAGGGATAGGATGCCACGCATTGAAACTCCATATAGGAAACCATGTTTTTCCCACCGACCTCATCGTCTTAGAATCCCAGGGATTGGATGTAATCCTAGGCATGGATTGGATGACCAAGTATGAAGGAAACCTTGATTGCCCCAGCAAGTCTATTTGCTCACCACACCAGAGAACAAGAGGATTAAATATGTATCCGGACGCACACAGATGAGTGCTCGGTTAAATTCCCTCATAGGAGTGGTTCAGGAGGAAGTGCTGGTGGTACAAGACTTTCCAGATGTATTCCCGGAGGAATTACCAGGCATGCCACGAGATAGAGAGATTGAATTTCTGATAGAGTTACTACCAGGAACAGCCCCATTTTCCAAGAGACCATATCGGATGCCCGCAAATGATTTGGAAGAAATCAAGAAGCAGATTAAGGAGTTATTGGACAAAGGGTATATTCGCCCAAGTTCTTCACCTTGGGGAGCCCCAGTTCTTTTGGTGGAGAAGAAGGATAAAACCTTGAGGATGGTAGTCGATTATCGTGCATTGAACGAGGTGACTATCAAGAACAAGTACCCTCTGCCGATGATTAATGACTTGTTCGATCAACTAGTGGGAGCCAAAGTATTCTCCAAGATCGATCTTCGATCAGGGTATCACCAATTGAAAATTCGTGAACAGGATATACCCAAAACAGCCTTCACCACAAGGTATGGCCTATATGAGTATACAATCATGTATTTTGGTGTGACTAATGCTCCTGCCTACTTCATGAATATGATGAACAAAGTGTTTATGGAACATCTGGACAAGTTTGTCATGGTGTTCATCGATGACATTTTGATATTCTCCAAGAGCGAGGAAGAACACAAGGAACACTTGCGTTTAGTTCTGGAGAAGCTTAGAGAGCATCAGTTATATGCCAAGTTCAGTAAATGTGAATTCTGGCTGACAGAAATCAGATTCCTTGGACATGTTATTTCTAGAGATGGAATAGCAGTGGACCCCGCTAAGGTTGAAGCAGTCACCGAGTGGAAGTCACCCACCTCAGTTAAGGAGATCCGGAGTTTTCTCGGACTTAGCGGATATTACCGGAGGTTCATTGAGAATTTCTCAAAGATTGCCAAACCCATGACGGAATTGTTGAAGAAAGAGTCTAAGTATATTTGGACTGAGGAATGTGAGGCCATTTTCCAGGAGTTGAAGAAACGTTTGGTCATAGGCCTAGTGTTGATTTTGCCAAGTGTTCGGTAGGACTTCCAGGTTTATTGTGATGCTTCGCGTCAAGGACTTGGAGGAGTACTCATGCAGGAAGGAAAAGTTGTAGCCTATGCATCCAGACAGCTACGACCTCATGAGTTGAACTATGCCACCCATGATTTGGAGCTAGCAGCCATAGTGCACGCACTCAAGACCTGGAGACATTTCCTTATCGGAAATAGTTGTGATGTTTACACTGATCATAAAAGCCTGAAGTATATCTTCACAGAGAAGGAGTTGAACCTCAAGACAGAGGAGATGGCTAGAGTTAATCAAGGACTATGACATGAGATTGCATTATCATCCAGGAAAGGCAAATGTTGTAGTAGATGCTTTGAGTCGGAAGAGTTATGTGAACACACTCATAGCAGGAGGATTACCCCAGGAATTAGCCGATGATCTCAGAGAGCTCCGGCTAGAGATAGTTCCAAAAGGATATGTTGCCACACTAGAGAACCAGTCCACCTTGACAGAAAGAATTCATGAAGCCCAGAAATCGGACAAGGAGGTAGCTGAGATAAAGCAAAGAATGAAGGATGGAAAAGCTAAAGACTTTCGTGAAGATGAACAAGGTACTCTATGGTTTGAGAACCGAATCTATGTGCCCAATGACCCAGAGCTCAGGAAGTTGATACTTCAAGAAGCCCATGATTCACCTTACTTGATACAGCCAGGCAACACCAAGATGTATCTGGATTTGAAGGAAAGTTACTAGTGGACAGGTATGAAGAAGGATATTGCCAAACATGTTGCGGTATGTGATGTTTGTCAGCGAGTAAAGGCGGAACATCAGAAACCAGCAGGGTTACTCCAACCTTTGCCGATACCCGAGTCGAAATGGGATAAGCTTGGTATGGATTTCATCACAGGATTACCCCGGACTCGTTCAGGTTATGATTCCATCTGGGTAGTGGTCGATCGCTTGACCAAGGTGGCTCATTTCATTCCAGTGAAGACCACCTATACCAGTGCTAAGTTAGCCAAGATATATATGACCAGGATCGTCTGTCTGCATGGAGTTCCGAGGAGTATCGTGTCAGATAGAGGAACAAAATTGACCTCAAAGTTTCGGCATCAGTTACACGAAACTTGGGTACAAGGCTGGAATTCAATACAGCTTTTCATCTGCAGACCGACAGACAGACTGAGAGAGTCAACCAGATTCTGGAGGACATGTTGAGAGCTTGTGCGCTAGACTATGGATCTAGTTGGCAGGACAACTTACCTTATGCAGAGTTCTCGTACAACAACAGTTATCAGACGAGTCTGAAGATGGCACCTTTTGAAGCTTTATACGGAAGGAGGTGCGGAACACCATTGATGTGGGATGGTGTTGGAGACCAAAAGCTTTTTGGTCCCGATCTTATTCGAGATTCTGAAGAAAAGGTCAAACTGATTCAAGACCGACTCAAGATAGCCCAATCCAGGCAGAAGAGCTATGCTGACAGCAAACGCAAGGAAGTGACATATGAAGTGGGAGACCGAGCATACCTTCGTGTGTTCCCACTTTGAGGAATCAAGAGGATTGGTGTTAAAGGAAAGTTAGCACCCAGATTCATAGGCCCCTACAAAATTCTTGAACGTAGAGGAGAAGTTGCATACAAATTGGAATTGCCGGAAGCATTGTCCGAAGTTCATGATTTTTTCCATGTTTCTCAGCTGAAGAAATGCCACGCTGAGATGGCTGATATTCCTTTGAGAGACACAGTGCCCCTAGAGGCCATACAGCTGGACAGTGATCTGACTTACGAGGAGAAGCCTGCCAGAATCCTCGAGACTACCAACAGAGTTACCCGTAGCAAGACCATCAAGTTTTGTAAGGTTTTGTGGAGTCACCACACTGAGGAGGAAGCCACCTGGGAACGAGAAGAAGATCTTCGTCGAGACTACCCTCACCTATTTTCTAGCCAACCCAAATCTCGAGGGCGAGATTCATCTTAAGGTGGGTAGGTTCGTAACATCCCAAAATTCTATTTCGGAATGTTATGAAATACAGCTATGCATCATCATAACATTTTTTGAATGAAATGAATTGTTGAAGTTTTTCTTCTGGATTTCTAAAAGGCCAATTTCAGTTTTCTATTTACTTGTTTCTCCTACTTTGAAAACCCTTGGAATTATTCATAAAAAGAGAGGAGTAACATGACACTCCACACCAGGGGCATCTTTGTGAAATATTAGAACAATAAAACCAGGGGGTTATTTGAAAATTTATTGCAAAAGAATTTAAAATCAATTCAGGCATTTTCTCAAAATAATTTTTTTAGAAGTATTCATTGGGCCATGGAAAAATGTTCATTTAATAGCATTTATTCCCCTGATCAATTTGATATATATCTTCAAATTTTGGAAATGTTTTGAATGCCTTAATGAGATTTTAATTCTCTGGAAAATAGAAAAGGACACAAATTTAAACGTTTTAATTAGAAAACCGGCCGGCCCACCAGCCTTTACTCCCCGAGTTCGCTCCGGATCGGTCACCGACACGCTGACGCCGCCCTCTCCCTCACTAACGAGCGGACCCCACCGTCCGACAGCGCCATCACAGCGCTCATCTCCCTCCCTGCGTCCCCCGACCTCGCCGGAGATCCCTCCTCCCCGGATCTCGCTCCCCTTTCCCTCTCTCGACCCCGTGCCGCGCCTATATAAAGCCCTGCCCTCGCCGCACTCCATTCCACCCCCGAAACCCCACTCCCCTCGCCAGAACATCACCCCGCACCTCGCCAGAGTTCGGCACCCCATCGAAGCTCTCCGAGCTCGACGCCGTCGCCCCTGTCGCCCCTGTCGTCCCCAACCCAACCGACGCCACCAATCATCGCCGGAGCTTTGCCGCCATCATAGGGGATAGGAAAGGATGGGCACCGACAGAGTCTCAGGGAAACCCTTTAGAAGACCATGTTTTGGTCATCCGTTTCTCAAACACCCTGAAGTGCGAGAAATTCGATGGAGGCGATCAAATCTTGTGGGGAACGTGTGCAAAACTCTGCAGAGTACCCAAACCTAATCGATTAGTCGTGTCCACGGTCATGGACAGTTTGAGCCAAAGGAACTGAAACTATCTAGAACTCTCAACACAAAGTATTATAATGATGTGGGTATTAATGACAACTTGGGTATGAGAATTGGTTGGTGGAACCATTTCATTAATCAACCAACAATGTAGTAATAACTTTTGCTTTGCCCTCTCTTGTTGTAGGAAAAATTGGCTTTATGCAAAACTTACTACCCCACCTGCCATATATGCATATAGAAGATATGCTTATTTTACCCCTTTTTTGGTGACATTGCCGGCATATTCAACATGCTGACCTACACGGCTGCAACGTATCATGTTGCAGAGTATTTTTCTGACCAGGAGTGAGGATATGCTCTACGCTCAGTGAGATGCCCTTGGAGTCAGATGGACTCAACTACCTTTGAAGCTTCCGCAAGACTTTGGTTTAGTTTATCTCATGAGTTGGCCTTCAGCCACTTTATTGTAATCTTTATTGTAATAAAGAACTCGATATGAGATTTTCGATTAAAAAAGCTGTGTGATTTCACTTTCATATATACATTGATGTACCATGTGTGTACCAGCATGATCTTGGGATGGTACGGAAACACCGGAGATTCGACCTTTCAGGTCGGGTCGCTAGACCAACAATGTAGGTGTCGATCTCTAGCGTGTGTAGACGAGTCATAGCAAGCTACAAGGACTCTATTACGCCATGGGTCATAAATGTCATCATTGCACGTAGACGAGTCGTAGCAGGCTACAATGACTCCATTACACTGTGAGACATCTCCCCGAAGGGACGGACACAACAACAAAGAAGGATACATGTCGGTCAATCAATGTGTCCGGAGCAGTAGCAAGCTACCAAGGCTCGGTGGAAGCACAAAGAGGCATTTCCCCGTAAAGAGTACTACTAAAGGCACACAACTAGGTGTCAAATCCCATACATACCGTTGCACGTCACACGTACGCATGACATGCCCGATATGCATAGATACAACTATGGAATCACAACATAACCATACAACACTACAATATTTATTTAGAAGGCTCGGAAGAGCCAACACAATAAGATGTTACAAGTAGGAGTCACAAGACCCAACATTCAGAGCATTCAAACAAACAAGCGGAAGTTAAACATGTCTGGGTACAGACATCTACAAAAGTGGCTAAATGAGCCTGAAAAGCTACAACAACCCTACCAAAGGAACCAGACCTCTGTCTGGGATTCCCAAGCTAGTCCGGTCAACATCAAACTTTACGTCATAAGTGCCACTAATGAGACTGACGTCTCCTCTGCAAAAACATATTTAAGCAAACATGAGTACAAGGGTACTCAGCAAGACTTACATCAGAACTAACTAATGCATCTGTATCAATGAAGGGGGTTGTGGAGTTTATTGCAGCAAGCCACCTTTGACTCTTCGATAACCTATACTACGACTACAAGTAGTATCTTTGAGGTGGGATAGCGCACACGAGTCCACATATTCTCCAATCAATACACCACTATGGATCCACTTCCGCCTCCCTACAAGAAGGCCATCCATAGCACTCACACTTATCTTGCATATTTTTAGAGTGTCCACTTTACTTGTCTATGAACCACATAAGTTCTCCAAGTAGTCCATATCCCAGGAAGTGGTTATTCGAACAGATTATTTCACCCTGCAGGGGTATACCTCTTCACACACGCTCTCGTCACTTATCACCATATGCACGTCATGCATCTCGGAAACCTTCAAGCGGAAGCACTGGCATGGGCGTCGGCCACGACCGTCAACACACAAGACCCTAGTCTAGGTTTATCGCCTATTTGAGACTGAACCCGCACGGAAGTCCGGCCGAAGTTTCTTCTACAGCCTCAAACGATGTGTGCAGGGTTCCCAAGACCACCTCAATGGATGGTACTATGCTTTGTACAACATGCCACGGTGCATCTACCACGCCATAGCCTACCCGTCCGGTCAGTGCTATGCACCGCCAGCGCATCCTACAAACACCAGAAACTAGTTGCAACTCCTGGACAGATATCAAGGCGATTAATAAGCCGAGAGGGTCAATTAAGGATCCCAATGCGCGGTAGTATCTTGTCTTGGATAACATACATAGAACTCAGTTTCTAAAAACGGTCCCAATGAGACAACCCGCCATGTACTCCATGGCCTCTCATCGCTACCTTTACCAAAACGTGTTCACACACTTAGCTCTCACATAGTAGGACATGTTCACCACCATTCCAATTCATCTCCCAGATGGATCAGACCCGACACAACTCTAAGCTTAGCAGGCATAGTAATCAAGCATGGATGAGTAAGCACAATAGGGCTCAAGCAGTTGCTACTCATGCTAAGTGGTTGTAACTATTTACTATGGCAAAGACAGGTCATGCAAAGGAATGGGTTCAACTACCGAGAACAGGTAACAGTTGAATCGTTGTTGTCCTAAAGTAGTAAAAGAGAGTAGGAGTGAGAGAGTGGGTTCATATTAGTATGCTCAAGGGGGTTTGCTTGCGTGACAGTCCTGAAGATATTACTTCTCTTCATTAGTGTCAACGTTCACATCATCAGAACCACCGTCTATCGAGAAGGAACAACATGAGCAAACAAAGAAAAGGGCACATCTAATTTGATACAACAACATGATGCATGAAATGGCATGTTGAGGTACTGAATTGACATAGTGCTATAGGTAGTCATATTAAGTGAAGTGGAATTCAAAATTATACTAAATTCCAACTCCAACACTAATTATTAAATTATCCTAATCATGAAATGTCCTACTTTGTGATGTTAACTTGCTCAAACATGCATGATCATGGCATAAACAGATTCATTGGATTTTTCTGATCATTTTTCATATATAAATTATTTTCATCTGACTTACAGATTCTTTATATGATTTTTATAAGTTTTAAACATTTTCTGAAAGAAATAAATTCATAAATCAATTACTACGTCATCAATGTGTCAGCATTGCGTCAGCAGTCAATAAGGCCAGGTCCAGGTCAAACCTGACTGGCTGGACCCACATGTCAATGACACGGGGCCATCTTCAAAGGCTCACTGGTGGGACCAGGTCAACCCTGACATGGCCAGGTCAAAGCTGACCTGTGGGACCCGTCAGTACGTGAAACAGAGGGTTAATTGGTTTTAATTAAGTCCTAAATAAATTCATTAAGGTGCTGGGCCCACTAGTCAATGACCTACTTACTAACGGAATTTAGCTAACTTAATTAATCGCTCCACCAGATTAAGCCAGGGGCTGGCCCACCTATAGGTGACCAAGGGAGGTCAAACCCTAGGTCAACCGGGTCTAACACGCCGGCGTTGAGCTGCCGGCGCCATCAGACGCAGCGGAGGGGATCGATTTTCACCCCCAGAGCACCATTCGGAGCGGGGTTTGCTCCTACGTGATCACGGGAGCGAGCCGTGTACATTGAGGGCCATGAGAGGTTGCGGGGTGGTCGGAGTCGGGCACGGCATCGACTACGGCGGCGGCTGGAGGTTTCGGGTCTGGCAGTTGCGCTAGCTGGAGGACGACCGCAACGAGGTAAACAAGGGGAAAAGAGTCAGTGGCTCATAGCGGAGTCGAGGAGGTGGTCAACGAGCTCGGGGAGGTCCTGGCGACAGCGAATCAGGCGTCGGTGTCCGGCGACCATGGATGAGGAAGATGGCCGCGGGCTTCGTCTTCTGGCCTCCATGGATTGGGCACGTCGGGGAGGGCACATAGCGCATCCGACGGATGCCTCTGGACATTGCAGCAAGGCACGCGAGCGGCGGTGGCTGCGGTTCTGACGGCAGCACTCTCCGGCGGTCTCGGAACCGAGTAGGGCGAGCGAGGGAGCGAGCCAGTGATGGGGAAAGAGAGAGGGGGCCTGTGGGCATCTCCAAGCGAGGAGATAGGCTTGGGGGAGGCCGGGAGGTGGCAAGCAGGAGGTGTCCATGCCTCCTGTGCGTGCGACACGCCATCGTCCTCCTGGGAAAGGAGGAAGACAACTGGCGCCTGGGCTCTGGTGGGATGGGCCGGTCTGTTGGCCAGGTAAGTCATCTCCCTCTTTTTCTTTCTTTCATTTTAGTTTCTGTTTTCTAATTCTTGTTTTATATTTAATTTTGTTTGGGCAAAAACTATAAGGCAAAAATTTCTGAAATTATTTATGTAGTATATTTAGAATATTTACAAACTATAGAAAAAGTTTCAGAAAAATTGAAGCAACTAAAATATTTATAGTGCTTTATTAGAGATTTTCAGAAATTTGCTGATTTATTCAATTTGAAAAATTAGTTCTAAAAATATAGTTCAACCGTGATATGTTGTTGCCAACATTTATCAAAGAGGGGGAACATTTTTGAAGAGCATTTAGGATTCACTCAATTATCTTAAAGTTTAACCTATTTGAATTTTATCTGTGCTAGGGTTTGATCACCCCCCATTTCAAATTAATTTTAATTAAACATGATGCAATGAATGATCAATGATGCAACTAATACAAGCAATTTCTAGGGCTGTGACATGTTGCTTATGTTACTAAGTGGGTAGAAGCTATTCCAACTAGTAGTGTTGATCATAACACCTCTATTAAAATGCTAAAAGAAGTTATTTTCCCTAGATTTGGAGTCCCTAGATATTTAATGACTGATGGTGGTTCAAACTTTTTTCATGGTGCCTTTTGTAAATTGCTAACTAAGTATGATGTTAATCATAAAATTGCATCTCCTTATCATCCTCGGTCTAGTTGTCCAGTAGAATTAAGCAATAGAGAAATCAAATTGATCTTGCAAAAGACTGTTAATATATCTAGAAAGAATTGGTCTAAGAAACTTGACCATGCATTATGGGCTTATAGAACTGCTTACAAAAACCCTATGGGTATGACTCTGTATAAAATGATTTATTGTAAAGCATGCCACTTACCTCTAGAACTAGAGCATAAAGCTTACTGGGCAATCAAAGAGCTCAATTATAATTTCAAATTTGCTGGTGAGAAGATGTTATTTAACACTAGCTCATTTGATGAATGGAGAACCCAGGCCTATGAGAATGCCATGTTGTTTAAAGAAAAAGGTTAAGAGATGGCATGATAAAAGGATACACAAGCGTGAATTCAATGTAGGTGACCATGTCTTGCTATAAAATTCTTGTTTAAGATTTTTTGCAGGAAAACTTCAGTCTAAATGGGAAGGGCCCTACATTGTCGAGGAAGTATATCGTTTTGGTGCCATCAAGATCAACAACGCCAAAGGGACAAATCCGAAGGTGGTAAACGGGCAAAGAATCAAACATTATATCTCAGGTACTCCCATAAACGTTTGAAACCAATATTATCAATACCATAACACCGAAGGAGTATATTAGGGAGACCTATCAGAATGTTTCAGACTCCGAAAAGGAATTGGTATGTGGTATGGTAAGCAAGCTGACTCCAAAACTTTCCCAATAGGATTTTTTCTCGGTTTTGGATTATTTAATAAATTAGGAAAATTCAAAGTAGTCTGAAAGATGCACGAGGAGGTGACAAGCCTGCCAGGCACAGCCACCCCCTGGCTGCGCCTAGGTGGCTTGTGACGACCTCGTGCACCCTCCGGACTCCGTTTTCTTGTGGAATGCCCCTTTGGGTCGGCAAAAATTCATTATATAATTTGTTGAAGGCTTGGAGTTTCGTGTCATGTCAATACCTCATGTTTTCGTTTTGAGTTGTTTCTGCGGCAGAATTAGAGCAAGATGTCTTCGCAAGAGTCCGATGGGGAGAGTTATATATCACATTATCTTGCCAATCCCAAGCTCTATGGTGACCTAGATCCTTATGGATTATTATCAGAGGAAGAACCAGAAGACAAGTACGGGGAAGAATGCTTGGATGAAGAGAGGACTCCCCTGCCTCAACTATGATATATGCATGTGGAGTTTAGAAATCAAGCCTCCCAAACACAAGGAGAAAACCCAAGGTTCTATTTATCCCTTCTCGTTTTTTCAGGAGAGCAAGGAAGAATTATGTCAAAGGATATTGAAGCTCGAGCAGGAAGTAGACGATCTGAGGGAACAAAACTTTATGCTTAAGAGGAAACTGAACAAGCTTAAAGATCCTACACCACCACCATCACCTCCAAAGAAGGACATCTAAACACATGGTATGGGAACTCCCCTTGGCTTGTGCCAAGCTTGGGGGAGGTGCCCCGGTATCGTATCACCATCAGAGCTTTTCCTTTTTCTTGTTTTTCTTAGTTTGATCCTTTTGGTTATATCTCGATCTAGTAGAATAAAATTTTAGTGTGATCTAGCTTTGAGTTTTTGCTTTTTGTTCCCCTTATGTAAGCAAGTTCAAGAGTTTATACAACAAATAGTAGTTTTGATGTGAGGGCTTTGCTTCCTTGCTATGATCTTGAGAAAAATTAATAAGAAATAAAAAGAAGAATAAAATAAAAGCAAAGAGTATGTATGATAATCTTATGGGGAGTGATGACTTCACATACAAGAAGTATGTCAGTTCAAATTTGTTGGGAGTTGATAAACATAGCGATTGGTCATTGGGGCAACGAAAAGTAAGTAATAAAGAAAGAGAGGTTCAGATATAAATATATTATCTTGGACTTGTTTTATGATTGTGAGCACTCATTAGAATATTATATGTTAAGAAGTTGATGTTGGACAAGGAAGACAACATAATGGGTTATGTTTGCTTATTTCTAAACAAAAGTTATATTGTTATACATCCTCCAACATGTAGTGCTTGTTTCCACCTCATATTAGCCAAAACTTCCACACCAAGTAGAGATACTACTTGTGCATCCATATACCCTCAACCCAGTTTTGCCATGAGAGTCTACCATACTTACCTATGGACTGAGTAAGATCCTTCAACTAAGTTGTCATCGGTGCAAAAAGCAATAAGAATTGCTCCTAAATATGTATGATCTTTTATTGTAAAGGAAAATAGGCGTTGTATGAACTTGTGATAGTAAAGAAATAAAAGCGACAGATAGCATAATAAAGGTTGCTATCACAAAGGGCAATACAATGTGGCGTTCCTTTGCATTAAGGGTTTGCATGCCCAAAAAACAACCTATGCTTCCCTCTGCAAAGGGCCCATCTGTTACACTTACTTTATAAGTATTTACCTTTATGCAAGAGTCATGGTGATCTTCACCACTTCCTATATTTTTCCCTTTTCACTTGGCAAGCATTATGTGTTGGGGAATGATCTAAACACATATATCCACTCAGATGTGGGTGATCATGAGTTATTATTGTTGACATCACACTTGAGCGTAGTTTGAAATAGCAAAGATAGCATTTGCTATTGCGTCCGCAATAGCACTAGCGCAATAGCGACCGCTATCACTCAAATTAAATGCCATTACTTTTTCTTCATGTTCTAGTGATATAAACAAGAACCTAGTGTATTTATAAATACGCTACACGGACATAGCGCCCGCAATATCACCCGCTATCCGCATTTTGCTATGCGGAACCCAATCCGCTACCAGCCTGCTATCCGCTATTTAAAAACCATGCCCTTGAGGTGAGTAGTTGGAAGGCAAAACAATAAGCCCCTATCTTTCTCTATGTCCAATTGAAGCTTTGATCTCATGAGTACCGCGTGAGTGTTAGCAATAGTGAAAGACTAAAAGAAAATTGAGTATGTGGATTTGCTTTACACGCTCTTATATTGACTCTTTTTGATGTTATGATAAATTGCAAATTGCTTCAATAACCGAGAGCACAGTCTCTTAGTTGTCAATAAAGTTCTTGGTTCATACTTTTACCCTGTGAATGAATTGTTACTCGATCATAAGAAATTATATATCAATAAGTGTTGCTATTCTCAAGATAATCATGATGCCCTCATGTCCGTATTTTATTTTATCGACACCTCTATCTCTAAACTTGTGGACATATTTATCAATCTCAGCTTTCGCTTGAGGACAAGCGAGGTATAAGATTCGGGGAGTTGATACATCCATTTTGCATCATGCTTTTATATTGATATTTATTGCATTATGGGCTGTTATCACATGTTATGGTGCAATACTTATGCCTTTTCTCTCTTATTTTACAAGGTTTACATGAAGATGGAGAATGCCGACACTTGGAATTTTGGACTGGGAAAGGAGCAAATCTGAGAGACCAATTCTGCACAACTCCAAAAGTCCTGAAAAGTTACGGAGAACTGTTTTGGAATATATAAAAAATATTGGGCAAAACAAATACCAGAGGGGCCCCACCAGGAGGTCATAGGCCTGCCAGGTGCGACCACCCCCCTGGCCGTGCCTAGGTGGCTTGTGACCCACCTGGAAGGTCCCCGATGCCCATCTTCTTCTATATGAAGGGTTTTGACCTGGAAAAAAAAATCTGAACAGAGCTTTCGGGATGAAGCGCCGCCGTCTCGAGGCGGAACTTCGTCAGAACCAATCTAGAGCTCCGGTGGAGCTGTTCTGCCGGGGAAACTACCCTCCCGGAGGGGGAAATCGAAGCCATTGTCATCACCAACGATTCTCTCATTGAGACGGGGTCAATCTCCGTCAACATCTTCATCAACACTAGCTCCTCTCCAAACCCTAGTTCATCTCTTGTATCCGATCTTTGTCTCAAACCTCAGATTGGTACCTGTGGGTTGCTAGTAGTATTGATTACTCCTTGTTGTTGATGCTAGTTGGTTTACTTGGTGGAAGATCATATGTTCAGATCCTTTATGATAATTAATACTCCTCTGATTATGAACATGAACATGCTTTGTGAGTAGTTACGTTTGTTCCTGAGGACGTGGGATAAGTCTTGTTATAAGTAATCATGTGAATTTGGTATTCGTTCGATATTTTGATGAGATGTATGTTGTCTCTCCTCTAGTGGTGTTATGTGAACATCGACTACATAACCCTAGTTTATGAGTTGCTTTGTAAGGGGCTGATTTGGATCCATATGTTTCATGCTATGGTTAGATTTATCTTAATTATTTTTTCGTAGTTGCGGATGCTTGCGAGAGAGGTTAATAATAAGTGGGAGGTTGGTCCAACTATGGGCAGCACCCAAGCACTGGTCCACCCACATATCAAATTATCAAAGTAACGAACATGAATCAAATGAGCACGATGTAAACTAGCTTGACAGAAATTTCCGTGTGTCCTCGGGAGCACTTCACTTTATATTAGAGTTTGTCCAGGCCTGTACTTTGCTACAAAAAGGATGGGGATACCTCGCTGCACCTTTGCTACACTTGTTACTTGTTACTCTTTACAAATTATCTTATCACAAAACTATTTGTTACTGATAATTTCAGTGCTTGTAGAGAATACCTTACTAAAAACCACTTGTCATTTCCTTCTGCTCCTCGTTGGGTTCGACACTCTTACTTATCGAAAGGACTACGATAGATCCCCTATACTTGTGGGTCATCATGCCTCGACATGCCCCACTTAATCGTCTACCCACTCGACATTTCATTAATGGCAACAATCATCCCAATGAGCTGGACCTATGGCTTGGTAGTGGGATCTTGACGGTTGTGGAGCTGCCGAGTATTCACTCACTGGCAAGGAGGATTGATGGTGCTTGATTCTTTCGGGATTTGTCTTGAGCACAACATCTCCCTGGCAAGGCCTGCTGGGCGAGAGGTTGCTCCCGTCTGTGCATATGTTAGGGTGCAAAAGGACCCGCTCTTTAGTTCGCCGACAGGAGCCCCCGGGCCCGGCCCACACTTGAGTCTAGGCATTGTTGGGATAGGCCCAAAACAATGCACAGATACACGTAACCACCCTTTACAGTGATTGTAATGATGATTTTTACTACCCACCGACGACGCACATAAAATGCGGGGCATGTTAGAGCTGGAGCGAAACGGCGCCAGGGGCACGCACCTAAAAATGCGCTTCCTCGTCAGACAGGGGGAGAGCCAGCCTCTATGTATTCTACCTTATAAAAAGGGATTCACACATGCATTGCCCATCCATATCATCATTTCCCACATATCATCACCATCTTGTTCCTTGCGCAATGCCGATCCCTCGTGCCACTTCGCCGTCTTCGCGCATTTCCTCTATAGACCACCCCACTCAGGTTTGCCATGTCGCCCAAGAGAAGGTTGGCTGATTACACCCCCACACTAGCGAAGAAGGCCAAGAAGGCGACCAACTCCGATGCAGAAGAGGGGATGGAAGCTCTTGTTGAAGTGCGATGGTCCATCATCGTCTTTTTCCCATCGGTGCTAACTGGCAATGACATCATCCGAGGTACTCTCTCATGTGGTGGAAAGAAACCATGGCACACCCTACGCTGGAGGTGATTACCGACGACTCTTATCCCAGTGAGGAGAAGTACACATTCTTCACGGTGTACTTCTATTGCGGGCTGTTTCCTCTCTCTTCGCCTTCTTCACTCCCAATACCATGACCACCCTGTCGTTCTTCGCGCATTTGTGCGAGAATTTTGTACGAGTAGTCCCCAACGTAGCACTCTTCTGCAGTTCTCATTACCCACGTATAGAGGGAGATGTTCACTCTGGCAGCATCACGTGGATTCCTCGGGCCACTCGTGAGGAGGCATATCCCCCCTACATCTTTCACAAGAAGTGGGACAATGGTGGGAATAATGGTGCTACATTTTGGATAAGGAGCCTCCGGTGTTCTGCAAGACCCGGAAGTCAAAACCTGTCCACAAGAAGCAATGGAGTACCCTTGCTCTAGCGAGAAGAAGCTGGAGATCGCCATCACTCATATACTCCTCCTAAGGTCATCCAGGCTCACCATAGACATGGCGGGCGCATATTTCCTCGAACGGTGAATCGCCCCTCTATAGGAACAACAATGTTTCGCGTGGGAGTACGACACCGCTATGATATGTTCATTTTGCATCATGATTTCTTATTGATAATTATAGTATTCTTGGTCATTATTACACTTCATGATATAATTACTATGCCTTTTCTCTCTTGATTTAAAAGGTACATCACGAAGAGGGAAACTACAAGAAACTGAAATTGTGGACTTGAAAACAAAGGAAAAAGCTGAAAATTGTCTGTACTCTAAATGACCTAAAACTTCACGAGGATGTTTTCTGGAATATTGTGAATATATGGAGAAAAATATACCAGGGGGGCACCTATTGATTCCAAGCCATAAGGGCGTGCCCACCCTCCCTGGCACGCCCTCATAGCTTAACAGGACCATAGGCGGCCTCCAGCCCCCATCTTTTGCGATATGATGGGTTTTGATATAGAAAAAATCAAGAGGATACTTTTGGCACGAAGCGCAGTCGTCTCGAGGTAGAAACCTGGGTAGGCCCTTTTGATCTCTAATAGAGAGATTCTGCCGGGTAAACTTCCCTCTGAGAGGAGGAAATCAAAGCCATCGTCATCACCAATGCTTCCTCCATCACAAGAGGATCAATCTTCATCAACATCTTCACCATCACCATCTCATCTCAAACCCTTGTTCATCTCTTGTATTCAACCTTTGACACAAAAGCTCAAATTAGTGACTGGGGGCTATATGTAGTATGGATTACATATTGTAGTTGATGCTTGTTGGTTTACTTGGTGGCAGATAATATGTTCAGATCCTTAATCATACTTATTATAACTCTGATATTGAACATGGTGATGACTTGTGAGTGGTTACTTTTGTTCTTGAGGACATGGAAGAAGTCTTGTTATAAGTAATCATTTGAAGTTGGTATTCTTTCGATATTTTCATGATATGTAAGTTGTTGCTTCTTTTAGTGGTGTCGTGTGAACGTCCACTACATGACACTTCACCATGTTTGGGCCTAAAGGAAGGCATTATGGAGTAGTAAGTAGATGATGAGTTGCTAGAGTGACAAAACTTAAACCCTCATTTATGCCTTATTTAATAAGGGTTGATTTGGATGCACATGTTTCATGCTATGGTTAGATTTATATTAATTCTTCTTTCATAGTTGTGCATGCTTGTGAGTGGGGTTAATCATAAGTGGGTTGCTTGTTCAAGTAAGAATAGTACCTTAGCATCGTTCCACCCACATATTAAATTATCAACGTAACGAATGTGAATCAACTCAACATGATGAACATGACTAGATGCAAATTCCCATGTGTCCTCGGGGGTGTTTGTCTCATATAAGTGTACATTCAGGGCCATCGTTTTCTATAAAAAGGATTGGGATATCTTGCCGCACACTTTTTAGCTTTTCTACTTGTCACTTGTTATGAATTATCTTGCTACAAAACTATCTATCATTGCTATTAACAACATTTGCACAGAATACCTAGCTAAAAACTACTTACCATTTCCTGTGGCTCCTCATTGGGTTCGACACTCTTACTTATCGTAAGGACTATGATTGAACCCCTATACTTTTGGTTCATCAAGACTCTTTTCTGGCATCATTGCCAGGGAATGAAGTGCCTTTGGTGAGTGGAATTTGGTAAGGAAACATTTTTGGTACATACTGAAATTTATCATTGCTTATCACTATGGATAGTAATCCTTTGAAGGGCATGTTCGGGGTATTTTCACCCCGACCAGAAGTGGAAACGTTCCCCCTCAACCTACTTAAACTACTAAAAATATTTATTATGAGATTGCTTCTGGTATGCTAGAGAAACTTCTAGCTAATTGGTATGTAGGAGATGCAACAACTCATCCCGATTTGCACTTGATATATGTAGATGATATTTGTGGAATATTTAAGCTTGCAGGTGTATCTGAGGACAAGGTTAAGAAGAAGGATTTCCCTATATATTTGGAGGGAAATCATAGATTTGGTATAGCCTATTGGATGATACTAGATCATGGGACTGGAACTGCTTGAAACTGGAATTTCATCCGAAGTTTTATCCTTGCATCTAGTTTTTCATGATCGGAATTATCTATATAATTATAGGCCTCGTGAAAGCACATTTGCTCCCATGGTGGTTTTGGTAATTAATAACAACATATATGTCATTGAACTAATGTTTTCCACTAAGCATATTTTAGGAAAAGTTCAATGATGGGTTGGCAAAAGGATTGTGGAATACCCCAAGATGCAAGGAAATAGTTTGGCAAAGCTTCAAGCAAAGGACTCTACATTTTACCTTTTGTGATAAATCACTTTGAGTCCATAGGAGAGCCAGTACTATTAAAAGGGGGCAAGGTTTTGTTGGTGAACAAAATGCTCATACGTGCACAAGTGATAGTCACCACATACACCCACAAGCTCTTCCACAAAAGTCTGTCCAAAGCCAAATACTCAAATTTTGTGCAACCAACACATTCCACTCGGTGCCACCGATTCCGAACCTCAAACAAACTCAGTCAAATCCTAGATTTTTGATGCAATCGATTTTGCTTCGGTGCCACCGAGTTTGGGTTGCCAACTTCCTGTTATGCAAGTTTACAAAATTGGTCCCTCCGAGTTTTGTGAATCGGCGTCGCCGAGATTGGCAATCTGACCGTTGGTCACCTTATCGGTGCAACCGAGTTTTATGTATCGGTCTCACCAAGATTCAAAAGTTGCTACCTTTGAGGCAACTCGGTACAACCGAGATTCACACATCGGTTCCATAGAGTCTGACTTATTAGGTGTAATGATTGGATTTTTGGAGATGCCTATATATACCCCTCCACCACCACTCACTCAGAAGAGAAGCACTCAGAACAGTTCCCCACTCATACCTACTGATTTTCTGAGAGAGAGCCACCTGCTCATGTGTTGAGATCATGCCATTCCATTCCAACTATACGAATCTTGATCTCTAGCCTCCCCAAGTTGGTTTCCACCCAATCAACCTCTTCTACCAAGCCAAATATGTGAGAGAGTGATTGTGTGTTGAGGAGTCTATCATCTTGAAGCACAAGAGCAAGGAGTTCATCGACACTATCAATCCTATTACTTTCTGTAGGGTGGTGCCTCCTAGATAGGTTAGGTGTCGCTTGGGAGCCTCCTACTTTGTGTTGTGGAGTGAACCAAGAAGTTTGTAAGGGCAAGGAGATCGCCTACTTCGTGAAGATCTACCCCGAGTTAGGATAGTCCTCCGTGGATGTAGGCCATCATGGTATAGTCGAGGTTGCTTCTTCATGGAACCCTCTGTGGGTAGAGACCTCCATGGACTCTCGCGACCGTTACCCTCCGTGGGTTGAAGACTCCATGAACATGGACGTACGATAGCACCACCTATCGGAACCATGGGAAAAATCATCGTGTCACCAATTGCGTTTTCTCTTCCTACCCTCTCTTTACTTACATGCTTGTCTTTACTTTCCGCTGCTATACTCTTAGACATGCATGTGTAGGGTGTACTTGACATACTATAATTGCTAAAATCTGCCAAGAATTAAAATTGGTAAAAAGTAGATTTTTATTTGGTCAAGTAGTCTAATCACCTCCCTCTAGCACTACTTTTGATCCTACAAGTGGTATCAGAGCATTGGTCTCCATTGCATTGGTTTCACAGCCTAGGAGAGTATTGTGTCTAGTGAGGGAAATTATCACTATAGAGGTCCGTACTTTGATGGCACAAATTTTTCTAGTTGGAAGCACAAAATGAAAATGCATTTGCTTGGTCATAACCCTGCCATTTGGGCTGTTGTTCGTGTTGGTATGCAAGGTGAATTCTTTGCAGAAGGAAGGGAACCCGATCGCGGAGCGACTGCAGATGAATGAAGATGTTGCAACTCAATGCTCAAGCATGTGACATTCTCTTCAACTGCCTATGCCCCAAAGAATTCAACAAAATCAACCATCTTGAGAATGCAAAAGAGATTTGGGACACTTTGATTGGTATGCATGAAGTTACAAAATCTATGAGAGAATCCAAGTTGGATGTTCTTCAAAGTCAACTTGACAAGTTCAAGATGAAGGATGGTCAAGGAGTTGCTGACATGTACTCTAGGCTAGCTCTCATCACCAATAAGATTGAGGGCTTGGGAAGTGAAGAAATGACGGACAAGTTTATCATCAAGAATATACTTCGAGCTTTGGATGATCGATATGACACCGCATGCACATTGATCCAAATGATGCCCAACTACAAAGATCTCAAGTCAATGGAAGTGATTGGTAGGATTGTTTCTCACCACAAGTCTAGCAGTTCTTACAAAGCCACAAGTGATGCTCCCGCTACGTCAAGCAACAACCTTGTCACAAATGAAGAGATAAGCCTCATGGTCAAGAAATCCAACAAGTTCTACAAGAATAGAAGCAAACATCAAAGCTCCAACTCAAGATATGAAGAGAAGTGTTCATCAAGTCGTGACCGAAACTGCTACAATTTTGGGAAGCCCGGAAACTATTGCAATGAGTGCATGGCTCCTTACAAAAGGAAAGAAGAGTCACCAAGAAGACAAAGCTCAAGAGATGAATCACCTCAAAGAGAGAGAGAAGGAGTAGGGATGATCATTATGAACAAAGACCCTCAAGGATAAGTAGGGACTCGGAGAAGAAGGACAAGTACAGCAAGAGATACTCAAGCAGAAAGCCTCAAGCTCATGTTGGTGAATGGGTTTCGGCTCCGAATCCGAAAACAACTCCGAGAGAAGCTATCACTCCAACTCCGACTATAGTCAAGATGAAGGTATTGCCGGACTTGCACTAGTGACAAGCGACTCCTACAACATATTTGATTCACCAAATGAAGGGAGTGGATGTTGCTTCATGGCTAAAGGCCCCAAGGTATCACACCCTAAGTATCTTGATTACAATAGTGATGAAGATGACTTGCTATTTGACAAATCTAGTAATGTTAGTCAAGATGAACTTGCTAGTACTCACCCTAGTCTAGATAAGTTGTGCGATGATGATAAGTTGGAAATAGAATGACTAACTCAAGAACTAAACACTCTTAAGTTAGCTCACGAGTCTAGTCTACGAGATCATAGAGAGCTTGAAAGGACACATGAGAAGCTCCGCTTCGAGAAGCTCAATTTCGAGCAAGAGCATGAGTTCCTTAAAGCTATCAATGACGATCTTCAAAACAAGACTTCCTCTTATCCAGCCAAACGACTTCTCTTGTCTACGTTCATGCCAAAAGTTAAGTCTAAGCAAGCTAATAACATGTGGGGACCCCGACTCATAAGTCGTGATCACCGAATGCACGTGTACTGTGGTCCCATAGATCAATGCTCACTGAACACACAGAAGCTCAATAAAAAGAGCATTACATTAACATTTAGCGTCTTACACAAATAAAAACCGTGAAGGTCTAGTCTTACCTAGATAGGACCACAAGGGCCAATCACGTAAATAGAACAAGCAGTGCAAATCTTGATCGAAAGCGTGAACCCATGCCATCTGCCTTAACCTACATGCATTCTGACTGGGAAGCGTCCTAGTTCGCATGTTCGTCACCAACAAACTCTTCAACATACTCATGTTCTTCCATGCCTGGCCAATTAAATAACCAGCGGCAAGCCAATGAGTACTTTGAATGTACTCGCAAGCAACCTAAGTTGTGGAACAAGTAATAATGATGCATGGTATAGCACTAAGTAGGTAATTTTGGGGAAACCTATTTTTGAATGTAATGACATGATCAAATAACTAGGTAAACATGCCTCAATAGTTGGTAGATATCCATATGAATGAGTTACAGATATCATCATACCCAAGGGTTGAACATCTCATGTTCATCCATTATGGTAAGTCATCGGACTTAGTCAATCGTCAGGCTAAGTCATCGGACTTAGCTCAAGTACCATCCTTGTAACCAACACACGCACACACACCATTTGTGAAAAATATTTGGACGTACCACAAGAGCGGTCATCTAACTGTCCTTGATCGTGGACACGGTTATCCGAATAGTTTTACACTCTGCAGAGGTTGCACACTTTATCTACAAGACAGGGGAACTTTTGTGTCATCCACGACTCGTGGTACATCACATACCTGAGGTAAGCACCCGAACAATGTCTTTCCCATGGTGATACTAAACAAAGAGCCCACTCGTTGGTGCCATCCCTCACGATATACATCACACGTATCATCCATGAGGGCATGCAACAGTGTGTCCGGTGCTTGTAAAGATATCACATGGCCTTCCACTTCCGGAATGACCCCGTCTCAAGAGTGACCACTTCACTCTTGCCACTAGTAATGCGGGTTCCCTACTAGCACCATCCATAGTAATCAACAAAGCCCCGTCCCATAAGGGGTATCGTGTTCATACATGTAAGGTTGGAATAATGGTCGCAACTTACACCAATCCATTTTTTAAAAACACACCCACCCACTTGCTCCGTTACACCACTTCTTCCTCAAGTGGTCACCCAACTCATCATCATCTCCCTCGGGCATTAGTGGCACCCGACGGGGTTTTCAAAAACTCTTTGAAATCATTTCTCCCTTTCCATCACTATGCATAAATCCCATGCCACTTGTGTAGCGTCTATTTGCATCCTATCTACACCCACCCGCATAACCATCATAAGGTGGTAGGGTCATGCATGATGCAAGTGTCAACGGTAAAAATATCAGAGGCACCTCATCGAAGAGGGAGCACCACATCATGATCAATCCTTGAAACAACAAGTGCTATACGTCATGCATGAAAAAGTTTCTTAACATGGTCAAAGGGCTGCTTGCCTAGTTCAACAAAGTCTCTGGGGTCTACGAAGTCTTCGGGTCCAACTTCCTCGTCAACAGCGCAATCTATCATCGCGATAAATAGCGATAAAAATAAGCATCACACAAAAATAGAGCACTCAAGCTAATATTAAAAATGCTACCCCACTCTAATAAATACAAAAAAACTATACTAAAAATATTTATTTAATATTTTGCTATGAAAAACATTTTTGAAAACTATTTAACAAAGGCAAAATATGTCGAAATATAGGTTTTAAAATAAAACAGTGTATGAATGATTTTCAAAAATTTATACAAAAGGCACTATTAAATTCTATGGAATATTTCAAGAATTTAGGTGAAAAAATTATGGTTATAGGATAAATATTGAGCTCTGTGCGATTTTTTCAAAACCCCACAGAAAAGAAAAAGGAAAAAGGGCACGGGACCCTGGGCCAGAGCCAGCCTGCAACTGGGCCGGCCTAGAGGCCAATCAGCCCAGGCGAACCGACGCGCGCGCATGTGTTCGAACCTGATGGCTGGGGCCCGAAGGCCAGCGACAGAGAGAGGAGGAGAAGGGAGGTGAGGACGACAGGCGGGTCCCGCCTGTCATCTCCAACCTCGCGGCAGGGAGGCCGGTGAGCTCACCAGCGACGATGCAGGGCACAACGAGGCTAGCTAGAGGCGGGAACGTGCTCGGGGCCGAGTCGCCATTCCATGGGAGGTCGAAGGGGAGCCGAAGGCGATCGGGGTCGTGAGCACCCGCGGTGGAGGAAGCTTCGGGAGAGATCACCAGGGCCTCTCCAAGCTGCAAACAGGATGGGGTCGAGGGGGAAATGGGTCAGGAGAGCAAGGGGAGACCAACGGAAGGAAAATGAGGACCGGAGGGGGCTGCTACCAGGAGATCGGTGACGAGGTCACCACGGCGGTCCTCGGCTCATCCAGAGTGTAGAGGCTTCGGGATTTCTCCGGGGCGCATAAGGGGTCTACTAGGGAGTGGAGAGAGGCCATAGGGGAGAGGAGGCTTGGGGAGGGCCTTAAGTAGGTGGTCCTCAGTCCACCGAGCTCGGGTACACCCGCGAGCTTGTGGCCGAGGCCAGAGGCCATGGGAGAAGGAGGAAGCGAGTCTGGGGTGCATGTGGAGTTAGTCTAGGCCAGGGGGAGAGAGCAGAGAGATGGGGGAGCACGCGCGTGTGAGTTCCGCGGTTGGCCGGCTCAGGCGGCCGTGGCGCGTGCGAGGGGGCCAGAGGGGGGACAAGGGGCAGTGTGTTGCAGACGCCGAGGCCGACCATCTGGCGAGAGGGAGGCGCTCGAGGTGGTCGGGGCCATGCAGTGGGCAACGGCTACAGTGCATGTCGGCACTATAGCGTGTTTCAGAGTGCTTGTTTGGCATGCCACGGCATGCAAACGGCATCTTGTGCGTGGCCAAGGGTGTCTAGGGGGATCTAGGGGTGCCTAGGCTAGGGAAAAATTCATTGGATGCCCTGGGAGAGAGATAGAATAAGAGGAGAGGGTAAAAATGTTCCTGCCAGGGCTGTCCAGAGGTGAAAACAGGGGTTTTACCCCCTCTTCCAGTGGCTTATGGACCTTAGGTTTTTACTGGGGGTGCTTGGGCACTGCAAGAGGGTGTCGTAAAAGTTTGAACGCATGGGGGGGAGTGAAAGTGGTGAAAACAAGTACTTTACCATTTCACCAGAAGGTGTTTGACGGGTGATTGGGCAAGATAAGTTTGACAACTTACTGAGATATTCAACATGGTCTAATTTTAGGTAAAAAGGAGATGGATCACCAGATTTGAGCTCAAATGAGCAAAGTTGACCATGGAAACTTTGTGAACCCTACAAATTAACAAAATCAGCTTTCTATAGATCTAGTTATGCTAAGCTATTACCCTTGATGAACCAATTAGTGTAGCATCATTACTTGGTGAATAGAGCATGTCCACCAAGTTTGAGGTGAAGAGAAGAAACTTCACTATGTAAACTTGTTCCAATTTGACTCTGGACAGGGAGGGTTTTGGAATGGTTTGATGAACCAAATCAACTTGGATTGAGATGAAACTTTGCAAGAGCATCACCTATGGTAGTGTGGACTTGCTAGAATTTTCCTGGAATTTATTGAGAATATTTCCTATAGAAATATTCCAAAATCTTGATTTGGACAAAAAGGGTTTTGAGGGGTTTTGCCCATGATTTGAACATGCCCATGTGTTGAAACTCATATATATGGAAAATATATGTCCACCGAGTTTTCCTAAATTTTCTCAAATATTTTGAAAGTATTTAAATAATTTTTTCTATGAAAAACCATTTCTGGTCTTAAGAAAAATCCTTTAAATAAAATATAAGAATAATCTTTAAAATTAATATCTGGTGGTTTTGGGAAGTCATAAATATATTTAGGTTTGAAATAAAGCCTTTGGGGAAGAAGGATCCACCCAATTTCAGGACTTGCAGTGCAAACCACAACTTAGGGGTTTTTGAAAACCTAATTTGAATAAATCATTTTTGTCAAAAAAATTGGATAAAATAGTTTTAGGCACTATTCACATGGCATGATCATTGGGCAAGATGTTTGGGTCAAGGAAGATGAATATGAAGAGGGATAGAATGCAAGAGTGCCATATACCACAATCAACAAACAAACAAGCAATAATTTAAAAAATAAAAAGCATTGAAAAAGTTTTAATTGGCTCCAAATTTTATAAATCCAAACATAATAAGGTGATACAAACAAAGGGTGTGACAGAACTACCCCCCTTACAAGAATCTCGTCCCAAGATTCCTAGGCTAAGCGCTAAAAAGATAAGGGAACTCAGATCTAAGATAGTCTTCACGCTCCTAGGTTGCTTCAACTTGAGTGTGGTTTCTCCAATGGACCTTGAAGTACTTGATGGTGCGGCTTCGGGTGCATCGCTCGGCTTCATCCAGAATGCGAACTGGCCTCTCACAATAAGTGAGGTCCGGCTGAAGTCGATGGCTTGATGGTCGATGTCCTTGTAGAGGTTGGGGCGGTTGGGAACTTGCAGGCACTTTCGGAGTTTTGACACATGAAAGACGTTGTGCACATACGATAGTTCGGAAGGTAGCTCTAGCTGATAGGCAACTTCTCCTCGCCTGTCGGTGATCTTGAAGGGGCCGATGAACCTTGATGATAGTTTTCCCTTGACGTGGAATCGCTTGGTTCCCTTGAGAGGCGTGACATGGAGGTAAACATGGTCTCCAACACGGAAGCTCATGTCCTGGCGGTAAGAGTCGGTGTAGCTCTTCTATCTTGTCTTGTTGGTCTCAAGGCGCTCTCGGACGAGTTGAACTTGCTCTTCTGCTTCGCAGAGGACGTCTGGTCCGAAGATTAACCCTTCTCCGGTCTCTGACCAGTTGAGGGGAGTACGACACTTGCGTCCATACAGCACCTCAAATGGTGCCATCCGAAGACTCGCTTGGTAGCTGTTGTTGTAGGAGGACTCGTCAAATGGTAGGCAATTTTCCCACTTGGCTCCATAAGCCAATACACAAGCATGGAGCATATCTTTGAGTATCTGATTTACTCGTTCAGTTTGCCCACCAGTCTGGGGGTGAAAAGCAGTGTTGAAGGAGAGCTTGGTTCCCAGGGCTTCTTGGAACCTATTCCAGAACCTTGAGGTGAACTGGGTGCCTCAGTCTGATACAATCTCCTTAGTAACTCTGTGAAGACTCACAATCCGGTTGATGTAGAGGTTGGCCAATTGGTTCCCATTGTAGGTTGTCTTGACGGGAATGAAGTGGGCTACTTTGGTGAGGTGGTCGACAATGACCCAAATAGAGTCATGTCCCTTGCTTGACCTTGGTAAATTGATGATGAAATCCATCCCGACTTTGTCCCACTTCCATTCAGTCACTCTACAAGGTTGCAATAGCCGAGCAAGTCACTGGTGGTCAGCTTTGACTCTCTACCATATGTCACATTTAGCGACAAATGCACCTATCTCCTGCTTCATGCCATGCCACCAGAATCTTGCCTTGAGGTCTTGGTACATCTTGGTTCCTCCAGGATGGATGGAATATGGATTGTTGTGAGCTTCTTGCAAGATCAAGTTCTTGAGCTCCTCTTTGTTGGGTATGCAGATGCGATTCCCGAACCATACAACTCCTTGTTTATCCAGTGAGAATCCTGGGGCCTTTCCTGCCTTGATCATCCTCTTGATGCCTTTAATGCTCTCGTGTCCCTTTTGGGCTTCCTTAATATCATCCATCAACGTAGGCTTTGCTTTGAGGTTGGCAAGGAACCCGGGTGCAACTAGTTCTAAGACGAAGCTTTCAAGCTCTTTATATAGGGCGAGTAGCCTTTCCTTAATCATGGCATTCAAGGAACAAGCCTTTCTGCTTAAGGCGTCTGCTACCACGTTGGCCTTTCTGGGGTGGTATTGAACACTAAGGTCATAATCCTTGATCAACTCCAGCCACCTTTGCTGCCTCATGTTCAATTCCCTTTGGGTGAAAATATACTCCAAACTCTTGTGGTCTGTGTATATATCACATCACTTCCCTAGAAGGTAATGTCGCCATGTCTTCAAGGCATGAACCACGGCTACCAACTGGAGATCATGAGTAGCGTAGTTCTCTTCATGAGGTCGTAGTTGTCTGGATAGATATGCTACAACTATGCCTTCTTGCATTAAAACACCTCCAAGCCCGGTTCTTGATGCATCACAATATATCACGAACTCCTTGTGAATATCAGGGGTGGCCAAAACTGGGCTTGTGGTCAATCTCTTCTTGAGCTCCTGGAAGTTTCCTCGCACTTAGCTGTCCATTCGAACTTCTTGTCCTTCTTCAAAAGATGGGTCATGGGTCGGGCAATGCTCGAGAACCCTTCCACGAACTTTTGGTAATATCCCGCGAGTCCGAGGAACTCCTGACTTCCTTCACAATGGTTGGGGTTTCCGATTCAGTCACGGCTTCAATCTTGGCAGGATCCACTGATAATCCTTCTATAGTCAACACATGACCCAAGAAGCCAACTTCATGCAGCTAGAATTCACACTTGCTGAACTTGGCATAACACTGGTGCTCTCGAAGCTTCTCTAGGACCAATCTCAAGTGTTCCTCATGCTCTTCTTCAGACTCGAAGAAGATGAGTATGTCATCAATGAAGACGACAACAAACTTGTCCAAGTATTCCATGAAGACATTATTAATGAGGTACATGAAGTAGGTAGGGGCATTGGTTAACCCGAATGACATGACCGTGTACTCATACAGGCCATACCGGGTTACAAATGTCGTCTTCAGAATGTCTTGGGGTCTGATCTTCAGCTGATAGTACCCAGACCTGAGGTCGATCTTGGAGAACACCTTGGCTCCATTCAACTAATCAAACATGTATTCAATCATGGGGAGTGGGTACTTGTTCTTTATTGTGAATTCATTGAGAGGACGGTAATCGACACAGAGTCTGATGGTTCCATCCCTCTTTGACACAAATAGAACGCGTGATCCCCAAGGAGAGGCACTAGGGCGAATAAATCCTTTTCTGAGCTGCTCTGCCAGTTGCTTCTTCAATTCAGCCAACTCTTCGGATCCCATCCTGTAGGCCTTATTATATATGGGCCTTGATCCAAGCATAAGCTCAATGATGAACTCAATGTCGCGGTCAGGAGGCATTCCGGGCAGCTCATCTGGAAACACATCCGGGTATTCACACACCACTGGCACCTGATCCAACTCAACTCCCGATAGACAGTTATCCTGAGGGGCTTGAGTGGAGGCAGGGTTGGGAACATACTTGACTTCCACTCCTTGGCTATTGGTCATGGTAACAATCTGCTTGGCACAGTCTAACAAGCCTTGGTGCTTGGTCAACCAATTCATGCCAAGGATGACATCCAAGCCTGGTGAATCCAGAACTATAAGGTCTGCTAGGAAGTCTACCCCGTTGATGTTAATCTCCACTCCTTTACAACATATCCCAGACTTCATAACTGATCCCTGGGTTTGTATCAACATACGGCTACCCATGGGTGTAGGTTTCATGCCACTCTCTAATGCAAACTTTTGGGTGAAAAAAGAATGTGAAGCTCCACAATCAAACAATACTATTGCTGGGGTCGAGTTGACGAGGAACGTACCCATTATGACGTCCGGGTCTTCCTGGGCTTCCTCTGCAGTGACGTGATTCACACGACCTTTGCCATTGTTGGGCTGGTTGCGGGTTGTGGGGTTTCTTGGTGGTGCTCCACAGCCTTGACCTTGAGTTGGCACATTGGGGCACGATGCATCAGGCTTCTTGTTGGGGCATAGCTTAGAGATGTGTCCAGACTGACCACATCCACAACAAGTGACTTGCCCAGGGTTGTTGTTGTAGTTCCTGCTGCCGTTTTTGTTATTGGGGTTGTTGTTGTAAGCTGGCCTGGGATTGGCATACTGCTAAGGCTGGTAGCTCGGACGAGGCGCAGGGGGTCTAGCCTGCTGTGGCTGATAGGTCGGCTTGGCCAGGGCTGGCTGCTAGGGGCGAGGCTTCTAGTTGCTAGAGCTACCCTTGTTGATCATCTTGCACTTGCGAGTGTCGTCTATGGCATGACGCTTGTCTTCCAGCATGAGGGCCTTGTTCACCAGGTCGAAGAAGGTGCGACAGTCGCAGACAATGAGTTGATACTGCAGGGTCTGTTGAAGGCCTTCCATGAAGCGTTCCTTCTTGGCAGCTTCTGTGTTGACATCTTCAGGTGCATACTTTAACAGTAGGTTGAACTTCTGCAGGTACTCCTTGACAGAGCCACTTCCTTGCTTCAGCGCTTGGAACTCTCTCTTCTTGATAGCCATGATCCCAGAAGGAATGTGGGCGATGTGGAATCCTTCCTTGAAGGCATTCCAAGTGATCACACGCTCACCTTGCATGACCTTGAATCCATCCCACCAAGCTCAAACGGTACCTCCGAGGCAGTGAGAGACATAAAGCACCTTCTCACAGTCCTCATTGCAATTGACCAATGTAAGGAGGTCCTCGATAGTGCCGATCTAGTCATCAACATCCAATGGTTCAGCAGTCTCGGTTAAGGTTGGGGGTGAATTCCTCATGAACCCAGACAGAGTGGAGCGACCATTGCTGTTCCTGCCTTGCTGCTGGTTGTTCACAAGGGCCTGAGCCATCTGCTGAATAGCAGCATTGTTGGCTTGGCATTCCTCCCAAAGAAATTGGAGAAATTGGGCTATGGTCATGTTCTCGGGTGGAGGTGGTCGCGGGGCAATGTCGCCTTGTGGCTGCTCCTAGTGTCCTCCAACATGAGCAGCCCCACCAGCTCCCTGTTGCTGGCTTGAGTTGCCGACTTCAGGGTTGGCAAACGAGCTATTGCGGGTAGCAGTCACCATCCTGTTTGGAGCACCCAAGTCAAACAACTGGGATAGACGAGAGGAAAAGCAACAACGTAAAAGCGCGCCTAAGTGGGTTGGTCGAGTGCAAGTGTGGTAAATCAAAGGTCGAAAGACCAACATATAGTAAGATAGACGATGCAGTCGCTTACATGTTGTCTAAGGCAAAAGCACGACTTGCATCGGAACGAAAACAACAAAACAAACAACAAGCACACATGGTTTCATATGAACCATTACACGGACTCGACTTCGCATGAGGGATACATGACTGATCCTACCCTAGGGGTTCTTGGACTCAGGTGGTGGAGTGCTCGATCTCGTAGTCACGCTCCTCTAGGTCTTCCTCCTATTCATCTTCTGAATGGGCATCATTTTCGGTCGAAGGGGTCGGGGAACGAGGAGGTCCATCCCGACGATGCTTTGCCAGCGAGTCGGTGAAGAGCTCACGGTACTCCTTCGCACTCATGCAATGACGGCATGTAGGTGCATCACTAGCTAGGGGTACTCCTCCTCGATAAGCAATAGCTGTTCATCCCTTGGGGGCTCCATCCTTCTTGATCTTGTTTGGCTTCATCTTGGCTTGCCGAAGTAGCTCTCGGGTGTGATGAAGTTCCCCACAGAGCTTCACGGACTCCTTAATCGAGTGGCGAACCATACTATCGGCGGAGAGGCTAAAGTAGGTCTGGAACCTGAGTGGTGTGCCGTCCTCCTGGGTCGGAACGAGTGTCCAACTCGTGCCAAGATCATCCTTCTTGAAGGGAAGGTAGTGAGTATCCAACTCACCAGCCATCTTTGGAATGATGTCCCGAAGGTGCAGAAGTGCCTTGCGTGCAGCTGACTCGACTGCAAGTATCATGGTCTCCATCCGTGGTCCTTCAAAGAACCAACTGGTCGGGGAGTCGTTTGCCTTCACGGCCACATCCACATGGTACTCCTTCGTGATGGCATCGACCCAGTGCTCGTGGTAGAGGAAAACGGGTGGTTGGTGGAACTGGCACTTCTCCAGGCTATCCCCAAGGAGTAAGGGAAAGCCGGATGTCAGGAAGGCTTCGGGTACGACGCCCATCTACAAAGGTTTGAAGGGAGGAGAGTCAGGAAAGTGTTGTGTGAAGAATAGAAGAGGTAAATAGTACAGAATTCCTAAGTATAGGTGCTAGGTGTAATTTTTTTTAAACGGTTTTATTCTAACTAACGTCCATGCTAACTAGGGGCTTCCTACAGTCAGGATGGCTCTGATGCTAGCTCTGTGGGGACCCCGACTCATAAGTCATGATCACCGAATGCACGTGTATAGTGATCCCAGAGATCAATGCTCACTGAACACACAGAAGCTGAATAACAAGAGTCTTACATCCACATTTAGCGTCTTTCACAAATAAAGACCGTGAAGGTCTAGTCTTACATAAATAGGGACACAAGGGTCAATCACTTAAATAGAACAAGCAGCGGAAATCTTGATCGAAAGCGTGAACCCATGCCATCTGCCTTAACCTACAAGCATTCTGACTGGGAAGCATCCTAGTTCGCACGTTCGTCACCAACGAACTCTTCAACATACTCTTGTTCTTCTATGCCTAGCCAATTAAATAACCAGTGGCAAGCAAATGAGTACTTTGAATGTACTCGCAAGCAACCCAAGTTGCGTAACAAGTAATAATGATGCATGGTATAACACTAAGTAGGTAATTTTGTGGAAAGCTATTTTTGAATGTAATGACATGATCAAATAACTAGGTAAACATGCATCAACAGTTGGAAGATATCCATATGAACGAGTTATAGATATCATCATATGCAGGGGTTGAACATCTCATCTTCATCCATTATGCTAAGACATCGGACTTAGTCAACCGTCAGGCTAAGTCATCGGACTTAGCTCAAGTACCATCCTTGTCACCAACACATGCACACACATAATTTGTGCAAAACTTTGGACGTAGCACAAGAGCGGTCATCCAACTATCCTTGACCGTGAACACGGCTATTCGAATAGTTTTACACTCTGTAGAGGTTGCACACTTTACCCACAAGACTCAGGGAACTTCTATGTCATCCACGACTCGCGATACATCACATACCCCAGGTAAGCACCCGAACAATGTCTTTCCCATGGTGATACTAAACAAAGAGTCCACTCGTTGGTGCCATACCTCATGATATAGATCACACGTATCATCCATGAGTGCACACAACGGCATGCCCGGTGCCTGTAAAGACAGCGCATGGCCTTCCATTTCTGGGACGACCCCGCCTCCAGAGTGACCACTTCACTCTTTCCACTAGTAATCAACAAATCCCTGTCCCATAAAGGGTATCGTGGTCGTACATGTACGGTTGGAATAACGGTCGCAACTTACACCAATCCATTTTTGAAAACCACACACACTCACTTGCTCCGGTACACCACTTCTTCCTCAAGTGGCCACCCAACTCATCATCATCTCCCTCGGGCATTAGTGGCACCCGACGGGGTTTTCGAAAAGTCTTTGAAATCATTTCTCCCTTTCCATCACTATGCATAAATCCCATCCCACTTGCGTAGCATCTATTTGCGTCCTATCTACACCCACCCGCATAACCCTCATAAGGTGGTAGGGTCATGCATGATGCAAGTGTCAACCGTAAAAATATCGGAGGCACCCCACCGAAGGGGGAGCACCACATCATGATCAATCCTTGAAACAACAAGTGTTATATGTCATGCATGAAAAAGTTTCTTAACATGGTCACAGGGCTGCTTGTCTGGTTCAACAAAGTCTCCGGGGTCTTCGAAGTCTTCGGGTCCAACTTCTTTGTCAACAATGCAATCTATCGTCGCGATAAATAGCGATAAAAATAAGCATCACACAAAAAGAGAGCACTCAAGCCAATATTTATTTAATGCTACCCTACTCTGATAAATAAAAAAAAACTATACGAAAAATATTTATTTAATATTTTGCTATGAAAAACATTTTTAAAAACTATTTAACAAAGGCAAAAGATGCCTAAATATAGGTTTTAAAATAAAACAGTCTATGAAAGATTTTCAAAAATTTATATAAAAGGCACTATTAAATTCTATGGAATATTTCAAGAATTTAGGTGGAAAAATTATGGTTATAGGATAAATATTGAGCTCTGTGGGATTTTGGCAAAACTCCATAGAAAAGAAAAAGGAAAAAGGGCACGGGACCCTGAGCCAGAGCTACCTGAAACTGGGATGGCCCAGAGGCCAACCAGCCCAGGCGAACCGACGCGCGCGCGCGCCTGTATTCAAACCTGACGGTTGGGGCCCGAAGGCCAGTGACAGTGAGAGGAGGAGAAGGGAGGTAAGGATGACAGGCGGGCCCCGCCTGTCATCTCCAATCTCGCGGTAGGGAGGCCGACGAGCTCACTAGCGACGATGTAGCGCACAACGAGGCTAGCTGGAGGAGGGAACGTGCTCGGGGCCGAGTCGCCGTTCCAGGGGAGGTTGAAGGGGCGTCGGAGGAAGCTTCGGGAGAGATCACCGGGGCCTCTCCGAGCTGCAAACGGGATGGGGTCGAGGGGAAAACGGGTCAGGAGAGTAGGGGAGACTAGCGGAAGGAAAATGGGTACCGAAGGGGGTCGCTACCAGGAGATCGGCGACGAGGTCGCCGCGGCGGTCCTCGGCTCGATCCCGAGCACAGAGGGTTCAGGAGTTCTCCGGGGCACACAGGGGGTCTACTTGGGAGTGGAGAGAGAGGCCAAAGGGGAGAGGAGGCTCGGGGAGGGCCTCAAGTAGGCGGCCCTTGGTCCACCGAGCTCGGGTGCGCCCGCGAGCTCGTGGCCGAGGCCAGAGGCCACGGGAGAAGGAGGAAGCGAGTTTGGGGTGCATGTGGAGTTGGTCTAGGCTAGGGGATAGAGGAGAGAGGCAAGGGAGCGCGCGCGTGTGAGTTCCGTGGTTGGCCAGCTCGTGCGGCCGCGGTGCGTGCGAGGGGGGCCAGAGGAGGGAGAGAGAGGAGGGAGGACAAGTGGCGGCGTGTTGCGGACGCCGAGGCCGACCACCTGGCGAGAGGGGGGCGCTCGAGGTGGTCGGGGCCATGTAGTGGGCAACGGCTATAGTGCCTGTCGGCACCGTAGGATGCTCCAGAGCGCGCGTTTGGCATGCCACGGCATGCCAACGGCGTCTTGTGCGTGGCCAAGGGTGTCTAGGGGGATCTACCGATGCCTAGGCTAGGGGAAAATGCATTGGATGCCTGGGAGAGAGATAGAATAAGAGGAGAGGGTAAAAATGTTCCTGCCGTGGCTGTCCAGAGGTGAAAACGAGGATTTTACCCCATCTTCCAATGGCTTATGGACCTGAGGTTTTTACTGGGGGTGCTTGGGCACTGCAAGAGGGTGTGGTAAAAGTTTGGAGGCAAGGGGGGAGTGAAAGTGGTGAAAACAAGTACTTTACCATTTCACTAGAAGGTGTTTGATGGGTGATTTGGAAAGATAAGTTTACCAACTTACTGAGATATTCAACAGGGTCAAATTTTAGGTAAAAAGGAGATGGATCACCAGATTTGAGCTCAAATGAGCAAACTTGACTATGGAAACTTTGTGAACCCTAGAAATTAGCAGAATCAGGTTTCTGTAGATCTAGTTATGCTAAGCTATTACCCTTGATGCACCACTTAGTTTAGCATCATTTCTTTATGAATAGAGCATGTCCACAAAGTTTGAGGTCAAGAGAAGAAACTTCACTATGTAAAGTTGTTCCAATTTGACTCTGGACAGGGATGGTTTTGGGATGGTTTCACGCACCAAATCAACTTGGATTGAGATGAAACTTTGCAAGATCATCACCTATGGTAGTATTGACTTGCTGGAATTTTCCTGGAATTTATTGAGAATATTTCCCATAGAAATATTCCAAAAGCTTGATTTGGACAGAAAGGGTTTTGATGGGTTTTTCCCATGATTTGAACATGCCCATGTGTTGAAACTCACATATATGGAAAATATATGTCCACTGAGTTTCCCTAAATTTTCTCAAATATTTTTAAAGTATTTAAATAATTGCTTTCTATGAGAAACCATTTCCGTTCTTAGGAAAAAGCCTTTAAATAAAATATAATAATAATCTTTAAAATTAATATCTAGTGGTTTTGGGAAGTCATAAATATAGGAGGTTTGAAATAAGCCTTTGGGGAAGAAGGATCCACCCAATTTGAGGACTTGAAGTGCAAACCTCAACTCGGTGGTTTCTGAAAACCTAATTTGAATAAATCATTTTTGGTCAAAACAAAATTGGATAAAAATAGTTTTAGGCACTATTCACATGGCATGATCATTGGGAAAGATGTTTGGGTCAAGGAAGATGAATATGAAGAGGGATAGAATCTAAGAGTGCCATATACCACAATCAACAAACAAACAAACAAGCAACAATTCAAGCAAGCACAACCATTGAAAAAGTTTTAATTGGCTCCAAATTTTATAAATCCAAACATAAAAAGGTGATACAAACATAGGGTGTGACATAACAAAGGAAACAAAGGTAGTTCAACTAGTAGCAATAAAATGGATAAATCCAATGATATTGCTTCTAGTAGTTCTCTTGATCCCACTAACTCTTCTCTTAGCCAAGTTACACTTGAGCAAGAAAATGAACTCTTGAAAGGGATTACAGAGGAAGGTATCTACAAAAGTCTTGAAGGTTGCAAACAATTTGAGGAGATTTTACGCAAGCACGTAGGATACCGAAAGAATCATGGTGTTGGCTACTTCAACGCTAATGGAATTGAATGGGAAGAAGGTCAATACCCCAATCCCAAGTTTGTTCCTTGAAAGGAGAGTATGAAAATACTCTCCCCAAGGGAACAAAGGCTCAAGATGACCTTCCACCACAAGACCCCAAGCTAAAGGGCAAGAACAAACTTCAAGAGAACATTGACTCATATGAAGATGAATCCCAAGCTTTGGTGAAGTGGGTTCCCAAGGCTACTACAAGGTCAAGTTCTACAAGTGCTACTTCAACACCAAGGATCCCCATCAACTTTATGTGGGTCCCCAAGAAGAAGAACTAGAGAATTTCTTGAGGGTTGACTCCGCCAATGAAATCCACTCATATTAATTATTGGCAAGAACTAATTGCAATCAACATCAACATCATGCAATAGTTCAAGGAGTCACACATTCCCTCAAAGGTAAGCAAGGGACAAGGTAATCAACAAACCAATGGACATCATCATATATGCATTGCACTGCATGTCCATAGATATCCTTGTATTTGTCTCTTGTGTGTTGGGACTAACCCATGTAGGTGAGAAGAGTAATGAAACAACGAGGATGCTCCCAACTCTTGGTGATCTTCATCAACTTTGAGCGTCCACTGCTACCTCTTGAGCTTGCGTTGGTTTTCCCTTGAAGAGGATATGTTGATGCAGCGAAGTAGATAAGTATTTCCCTCATTTGTTGAGAACCAAGGTATCAATCCAGTAGGAGGAACAAGCAAGTCACCAATGGATGCACCTACACAAACAATCAAACTCTTGCACCCAATGCTATAAAGGGGTTGACAATCCTTCACGATTATTTGCAAGAATTAGATCCGATAGATATAGATGAAAATGAAAATGGAAAGTAAAAGGTAAATATATTGCAGCCAAGTATTTTTTGGTATTTTGGGTTTATAGATCTGAAAGTATATAATGGAAAGTAGGCCCGAGGGCCATAGGTTTCACTAGAGGCTTCTCTCTCGAAGGAAATATCATGGTGGATAAACAAATTACAGTCAAGCAATTTATAGAAAAGCAAATAATCATGCAGTTATACAAGGCAATGATCATGCATATAGGCATCACATCCGTATCAAGTAGACCGAAACGATTCTACATCTACTACTATTACTCCACACGTTGACCGACTCCTGCCTGCATCTAGAGTATTAAGTTCAAGAAGAACAGAGTAACACATTAAGAAAGATGACATGATGTGGTAGGATAAACTCAAGCAATATGATGAAAACCCCATCTTGTTACCCTTCATGGAAATAATACAATACGTGCCTTGCTACCTCCACTACGTCATTGGGTGAGGACACCGTAGGATTGAACCCAAAACCAAGCACTTCTCCCATTGCAAGAATTACCAATCTAGTTGGCCAAACCAAACCAATAACTCGAAGAGACTTACAAGGATATGAAACCATGCAAATAAGAATTCAGAGGAGATTCAAATAAGATTCATGGATAATCTGAACATAAACTCACAATTCATCGGATCTTGGCAAACACACCACAAAAGAGGATTACATCGGATAGATCTCCATGAAGATCATGTAGAACATGGTATTGAAGATCAAAGAGAGAGAAGAATCCATCTAGATACTAGCTATGGACCAGTAGGTATGTGGTGGACTACTCACACATCATCAAAGGGGCAATGGAGTTGATGTAGATGCCCTCCGTGATCGAAACCCCCTCCGGCAGATTACCGGAAAAGGCTCCAAGATTGTATCTCTCAGGAACAGAGGCTTTTGGCGGCGGAAAAGTATTTGCGTGTCTCTTTCTGATGTTGGGGGAATATTTAGGAATTTATAGGCCAAAGATTAGGGTTAGGAGACCCACCGGGAGACGACAAGGCTGCTAGGCGCGACCAGGGGGGCGCCTAGCAGGCTTGTGGCTCCCCAGCAGGTTTCCTTGTTGATTTGTTTCCTTCCAGAAAAATTCCTTCCGAAGGTTTTATTCTGTTTGGACTTCGTTTAATATTCATTTCTGCAAAACTCAAAAACAAGGAAAAACATAAACTGGCACTAGACTCTAGATTAACAGGTTAGTCCCAATAATAATATAAAATAGCATATTAATGCATATAAAACATCCAAAACAGATAATATAATAGCATGCCATCATAAAAATTATAGATATGTTGGAGACGGATCAGCATCCCCAAGCTTAATTCCTGCTCGTCCTCGAGTAGGTAAATGATAAAAACAGAATTTTGATGTGGAGTGCTACCTAACATATTTATCCATGTAATATTCTTTATTGTGGCATGAATATTCAGATCCATAAGACTCAAAACAAAAGCTTAATATTGATATAAAAACAATAACGTTTCAAGCATCCTAGCAAAGCAGTTGTATCTCTTCAAAATATAATGGCAAAAGAAAGTTGTCCCTACAGTATCATATGGTGTGGCTATGCACAACCCTGATGAAAAGTCAAGCAATTGTTTTCACACCTTTATTTTCTCAAACTTTTTCAACTCTCACGCAATACATGAGCATGAGCCATGGATATAGAACTATAGTTGGAATAGAATACGGTGGAGGTTGTCAAGGAAAGGGAGAAGATAGTCTCACATCAACTAGGCATATCCACAGTTTATGGAGATGCCCATTAATAGATATCAATGTGAGTGAGTAGGTATTTCCATGCAACAGATGCACTAGAGCTATAAGTGTATGAAAGCTCAAAGAGGAACTAAGTGGACATGCATCATGAAGAGAAATTCCACTAGCTATATGGAAGTGACAAAATAGGAAACTCTCTATTATGAAGATCATGGTGCTACTTTGAAGCACAAGTGTGGAAAAAGGTAGTAGCAATGTCCGTTCTCTCTTTTTTCTCATTTTTTTGGTGGGCATCTAAGGCCTCTTTTATTATATTTTTTATTTGGGATTCGCTGGCCTCTTTTATTTTATTTTATAAACTCCGGAATCTCATCTCCACTTGTGAGGGAATCATAGCTTCGATCATCCTTTCCTCACATGGGACATGCTCTAATAATGATAATCATCACACTTTTGTTTACTTACAACTCAAAAGAAAATTACAACTTGATACCTATGACAAAATATGACTCTATATGCAATATGGAAGTGATGGCGTGTGTCATAAAAGGAAACGGTGGAAGTTGCATGGCAATATATCTCGGAATGGCTATGGAAATGCCATAATAGGTACGTATGGTGGCTGTTTTGAGGAAAGATATATGGTGGCTCTTTGGAGGAAGGTATATGGTGGCTGTTTTGAGGAAGGTATATGGTGGCTGTTTTGAGGAAGGTGTTTGTTGTACCCGCAAAAGTTGCACGGTACTAGAGAGGATGCCAAAGGTGGAAGGGTGAGAGTGCGTATAATCCATGGACTCAACATTAGTCATAAAGAACTCACATACTTATTGCAAAAGTCTATTAGTCATTGAAGCAAAGTATTAAACGCATGCTCCCAAGGGAGAGGTTGGTAGGAGTTAACCATCGCACGCTCCCAACCCTCACACAAAGGTCGACAGTCTATAAACAAGTCATGCTCCGACTTCCTTACATAGCGGTTCACCATACGTGCATGCTACAAGAATCACAAACCTTTACACAAGTATTTTTACCAAATCACAATGACTTCCTAACATGACTCTTAACATTACCATCTTTATATCTCAAAACTTTATGCAAGGAATCAAACTTCTCATAAATACTCAATGCACTCAATATGGAAGTTTTTATTTTATCCCTCTTGGATGCCTATCATATTAGGACTAAATTCATAACCTAGACCAATTACCATGTTGTTTATATACTCTCAAAATAACATAAGTGAGGTACGAGAGTTCAAGTACTTATATAAAACGCAAACACCACCGTGCTCTAAAAGATATAAGTGAAGCACATAGAGCAAAATTGCCTAACTCAAAAGATATAAGTGAAGCACATAGAGCATTCTAACAAATTAACGATTCAACGTGTCCTTCTCAAAAAATGTGTGTAGCAGGGATGATTGTGGAAAACTAACAAGCAAAGACTCATATCATACAAGAAGCTCCAAGCAAAACACATATCATGTGGTGAATTAAAATATAGCCTCAAGGTAATTTACCGATGGATTGAAGACAAAAGAGGGGATGACTTCCGGGGCATCCCCAAGCTTAGGCTCTTTGGCATCCTTGAATATGACTTGGGGTTCCTTGGGCAGCGCCAAGCTTAGGATCTTGCCACTCCTTATTCCATAGTACATCAAATCTTTACCCAAAACTTGAAAACTTCAGAACACAAAACTTAACAGAAAACTCGTGAGATCCGTTAGTATAAGAAAATAAACCACCACTTTAGGTACTATTGTGAACTCATTATTTATTTATATTGGTGTTATACCTACTGAATTCTAACTTCTCCATGGTTCATACCCCATGATACAACCCAAAGATTCATCAAAATAGGCAAATAACTATAAAACAAAATCTGTCAAAAACAGAACAGTGTGTAGCAATCTGAAAACTTCATATACTTCTGTAACTCAAACAATTCTGAAAAATTAGGAAATTTGGGAAATTTACATATCAATCGTGTAAAAATTTCAAACTCATTCGACGCTTTGAAACATTTAGAAAATTCCTGGACTAAGCACAAAAGTTTCTGTTTTTCAGCAAGATCAAATCAACAACTACCATAGATCACCCCAAAGGTTTTACTTGGCTCAAACACTAATTAAAACACCAAAACACAATTACTACAGAAGTTATAATGTGGTAAACAATCAAAAACTGAAGCAAAAACAGAACATAAAAATAAAATGGGTTGCCTCCCAACAAGCGCTATTGTTTAACGCCCCTAGCTAGGCATAATGATTTCAATGATGCTCACATAAAAATTAGTAATTTAAACATGAAAGAGAGCATCATGAATCTTATGACAAGCACATTTAAGTCTAACCCACTTCCTATGCATATGGGTTTTGTGAGCAAACAATTTATGGTAGCAAGAATCAACTAGCATAGGAAGGCAAAAGAAGCATAACTTCAAAACTTTGAACACATAGAGAGGAAACTTGATATCATTGAAATTCCTACAAGCATATGTTCCTCCCTCATAATAAGTGCCAGTAGCATTATGAAGGAATTTCACAATATAACTATCAAATAAAGCATTATCTCCAACATCAATTATAGCATACGTGTCATCATAAAAACTCGGGGAACAAAGAATATCATATTCATCAAGCATAGCATCCCCAAGCTTGTGGTTTTGCATATCATTGGCATCATGGATATTCAGAGAATTCATACTAACAACATGGAAGTCATGCTTTTCATTCAAGGAACTATCATGAATCTCCTTACAAATTTCTTCTTTCAACACTTCATCAAAAAATTTAGATTCATGATTTTCAAACAAAACTTCATAGAGATAATAAAGTGCACTCAACTCACTAGAAATTGGTTTATCATAATTTGGTCTATTGAAAAGAGTAGCAAGTGGATGTGGATCCATATCAATAGATTTTTAGCAAGCAAAGATGCAAGCAAATACAAGGCACATGGAAACACTAGCAAATATAGCAACGAAAAGGCGAACGAAAGAAGGGCGAATAAAAAGGAAAATATTTTTGGTCTTTTCTGAAAATCGTTTTAGAAGTGGGGGAGAGGAAAATGAGAGGCAAATGGAAAATAATGTAAATGCAAGAGATGCGTTTGTGATGGGTACTTCATAGGCTTGATGTGTATCCTCCCCCGCAACGTCGCCAGAAATCCTTCTTGCTACCTCTTGAGATTGCGTTGGTTTTCCCTTGAAGAGGAAAGGGTGATGCAGCGAAGTAGATAAGTATTTCCCTTAGTGGTTGAGAACAAAGGTATCAATCCAGTAGTAGGAACAAGCAAGTCACCAATGGATGCACCGACACAAACAATCAAACTCTTGCACCCAACGCTATAAACGGGTTGTCAATACCTTCACGATTATTTGTAAGGATTAGATCCGATAGATATAGATGTAAACGATAACGGAAAGTAAAAGTTAAATAAACTGCGGAAAAGTATTTTTGGTATTTTTGGTTTATAGATCTGAAAGTATATATTGGAAAGTAGAACCGGGGGCCATGGGTTTCACTAGAGGCTTCTCTCTCGAAGGAAAATATTATGGTGGGTAAACAAATTACTGTCAAGCAATTGATAGAAAAGCGAATAATCATGTAGTTATCCAAGGCAATGAGCATGCATATAGGTATCACATGTGTATCAAGTAGACCGAAACGATCCTACATCTACTACTGTTACTCCACACATCGACCGACTCCGGCCTGCATCTAGAGTATTAAGTTCATGAAGAACAGAGTTACGCATTAAGAAAGATGATATGATGTAGAGGGATAAACTCATGCAATATGATGAAAAATTCATCTTGTTACCCTTGATGGCAACAATACAATATGTGCCTCGCTACCCCTACTATGTCAGCGGGTGAGGACACCACAAGATTGAACCCAAAACCAAGCACTTCTCGCATTGCAAGAATTACCAGTCTAGTTGGCCAAACCAAAACAATAACTCGAAGAGAATTACAGGGATATGAAACCATGCAAATAAGAATTCAGAGGAGATTCAAATAAGATTCATGGATAATCTGAACATAAACTCAGAATTCATCGGTTCTAGACAAACACACCACAAAAGAGGATTACATCTGATAGATCGCCATGAAGATCATGAAGAACATGGTATTGAAGATCAAAGAGAGAGAGAGAGAGAGAAGAACCCATCTAGCTACTAGCTATGGACCCGTAGGTATTTGGTGGACTACTCACGCATCATCGGAGGGGCAATGGAGTTGATGTAGATGCCCTCCGTGATCGAAACCCCCTCCGGCAGATTATCGGAAAAGGCTCCAAGATTGGATCTCTCGGGAACGGAGGCTTCTGGCGGCGGAAAAGTATTTGTGTGGATATTTTTGATGTTAGGGGAATATTTGGGATTTCATAGGCCAAAGATTAGGATTAGGATACCTACCAGGAGACGACAAGCCTGCTAGGCACGACCAGGGGGCCCACGCCTAGCAAGCTTGTGGCTCCCTGGCAGGTTTCTTACCGTGCACTCCAAGCCTGGTTGATTTGTTTCCTTCCAGAAAATTTTCATCCGAAGGTTTTATTACATTTGGACACTGTTTAATATTCCATATCTGCAAAACTCAAAAACAAGGAAAAACAAAAACTTGCACTAGGCTCTAGATTAATAGGTTAGTCCCAAGAATATTATAAAATAGCATATTAATGCATATAAAACATCCAAACATATAATATGATAGCATGCTATGATAAAAAATTATAGATACGTTAGAGACGTATCATCCACCACTACTTCACATACATGAAGTCTTCATCGACAAAACTCAAGGTAAGTTTATCCCTCTGATGGGTGGATGTCACTTATAGGGGATGTCACTTGAGTCAAAGCATCTCATAGAATGTGACAACATTAAATGCTTTATGTAAAAGTGGTAACCCCACTTGTGCTTAAAACAACGAGTATGACCTATGATCTAGTATTCTTACTTGGCTCATAAGTCAATATACTCATATATAGATGACTCCGTCATTGCCAAAGTTCTTGTTAGATGCTAATGTGTTTGTGCATGTTTGCCATGATTTCATTTGACATCTTATTGTGTGAGCATGTTGGTCTGCCTTTATTTTCTCATTTGAGGATATCCAATTGTTACTATTTGCCTTTTGATTTTTTCATTTGCCAGTTGGATATACAAGAATGCCTAGGACCACTCCTTTAGCTATCTATGCTTTCTCACCTCATATTCTATTCATGCTGCATCACAAAATTTTAACAAGTACTTTTTGATCTCTCTAAGTGAGGAGCACTCGGAGTTCCGTATCGACAAAGGACTAACCATTAAAACCTCCCAAGTGCATCTCGGTGGAAACAACTTAAAAATCTCGGTCCCACCAAATGCCTAGGGTTGATCTGGTTTTCCAATCTCGGTACTGCCGATTTCATATTCTTGGTTACACTAAGTTTCCCTATTAGCTGATAGTTATGAAACTTGGTGACACCAAAAATATCAAATCGGTGTCACCGATAATGTTGCACCTCCAAAACCCTAGTTGTCGTTCATCGCCCTACTTCCCCGAGCGCCTTCGCCGCTAGGAATCGCCGCCGTCGACGAATTATACTCCATTGTCGCCGTCGTAGCGGATCCATCGCCAAGTTAGGGTATGGATTCGGCCCCCTCTCGCGCTCCTCTTTCCGATTCATGCGCATTAGGGACTTTTCCTAGTGTAGCCACCATTTGAGATCGTTCCTAGCCAAAGAAATCTCCATTAGATAGAGCACATTTGATTTTCTAGGGTTTGCCTTTCGCCCGATGAAACTCGATGGAACCAAAGTGAGCAAATTAGTGTCATCGATTTGTCTGTCTGTGTTGCTGAGAACTTTCTCGGTGAAACCGAGTGCTTCTCGAAAGGGGTGCCAAGTTTTAGCTAAGGAGAAAGTCTTTCTCGGTAGCACCAATATTTTTTCTTTGGTTGTACTGATTTTCATGTGACAGAATGTAAACTTCGAGAATCTTTTGTTCAAATTTTCAAAAATCTCTGCATTTTGTGATGACTTATCTTATTCCACTCTTCTATACTCTATTCACAGGGTCAGACATGTCAGGCTCAGAAGACAGTCAGAATTTGCAGGAGCAGAATGTTGAGATGAGTTCAAGCACTAGTCCTGAGGCCAGTTCTTTCTTAGATCCGGGCACTCCTAGTTCTCATGGGTTTCCTAAGGCTGCTACAAGGACAAGGAAGAGGCTCAACTCAGATGAAGAAGATTCTGATTTCGTGCCAGAAGAGGTTCTTTTTAAGAAGCAAGAGAAGGCTGCAAGGAAGTCTGCTACTCAGGCTACCTCATCTAGGAGGGTAGTCAGAAAGTTTATGCACCTCCAGAGACTTCCAGAGCACTTGAGAGTGCTAGAGATACTATGTCTGTTGAGATCCCCAAGAAATCATTGCCTAAGAAGGCAGGGGAGAAGAAGACAACCAGGAAGAGGAGCATTCGTGTCATTGGCAGGCCTACCTCTTTGTATGAGGATCCAAAGGAGGCTCCTGGTGCTGCTGAGAAGGAGGAGGAGGAACATGTGGTCAAGGCCCCTCCCAAGAAAAAAGCAAAGAAACTTTTCGCTGATGCTATGCCGAAGCCTGGACCCTCCAAGAGCACCAAGGCTGCATCCAAGAAAGCTACTTCACAGAGGTCCAAGAGGACTACCAGAGATATACATGCTGCTGAGAAGAACAAAGCATCCACTTTCAGAGAAGCAGATGATGATGATGATGATGATGCTATGCCAGTCTTGATGAAGCTTAGACCTCATATTCCTGTACATGATGCCAGCCACCCAGTTGCTGAGGATATGAAGAAGAGGAAGGATTTGGGTCTGAGGGCATGGAGAGCCAGTGATACATATTCCTCGAGGAGGAAGACTACTGTGGATTACAAGTTTTATACCAAGGAGTAGCAAGACTTCTTTGAGACCATCTTACTTTACAAGAGTCATATAGTCATTGACATGAGATATGTTGATTGGAAGTATATCAAGGAAAATGAGGACTATTTTCCATGTGTGCAAGACAACTTCCACTTCATTGGACTTGACAAGTTTTTTGGGAAGGAGTTCACTGCTTGGAATGATGAGATGATCATGCAGTTCTATTCCACTGCTCATTTTTATGGAGATGGTAGGATTGTCTGGATGATTGAAGGAGCAAGATATGTATCTATTGTTGATGAGTGGGCTACCATCTTAGGAGTCCCTGAGGTTGAGGATGGTGACTTGGATGTTTATTCTAAATCCAAGGAGAGACACAATGCTATGAAGGACATGTACACTGCTCTTCCAGCTGCTAACTTGCAATCTCACAAGTTAGAATCCATTTACTTCCTTCAAGCAGGCCTTCGTACCATGAACACTATCCTGAGGCATACCTTGATGCCCAAGTCTGGAGATGAGAAGATGATTCGTGGATACTCCATCAACACGCTCATCCATATTGATACTCACACTAGGATCAGAGTGATGGATTTGATAGTAGAGACAGTGAAGAGGCTTGTTGCTTACCAGAAGCGCTCATGCTGCTATGCACCCTATATTCATATGCTTATCAACTCCAAACTTGAGAAGCGCATCTTTGCTCTGGATAGACCCCACTTGCCACTTCATCCAGATTTTGAGGACAACATTGTGGTGATGGACCCAGACCATCCAACATCAGCTGCAGCTCAGGCATATGCAGAGGCACATGTAGAGGCAGCTAGAGCCACTAATGCTCAGGTCCCCAGATCTAGGAACAAGCAGATGGATCTCTTGATCTCCACTGTCATGGATATGTAGAACGACATCAAAACCATCATGGACACTCAGGAGAGCCTTGCGAACATCATTGATGATAGAGTGAAAACTCTTAATGACAAGGTAGATGGGCTGATTAAGATAGTCAATAAGCTCAAAAAGGAGGTTGATGAAGCCCCAATCTGACGTACCTCTTCAGAATCCGACTCTGATGATGATGAGGATAGTGCACCTGTCAGGACGACTATCCAGTTCATGACTAAGGCCAGGACACCTACAGTGCCAGCTCTAGAGACGAGGCCTTCGTCTTCTGCTCCAGCTACAGTGATGTTAGCTCCATCGGCTCGAGTGCCTCCAGTATATACTCCAACTCCGTCTAGGACTTCAGCGGAAGTCTTCGCTAATGCAGTTCTCTCGACTCCTACATCGACTACCAGAGGAGATCAGCCGAAGAACAATTAGCTATATCTCTTCGAACTTTTTGGTAACTTGTTGCCAAAGCGGGAGAAGTTGTATATAGATCTAGGATTTGAGTAAGAGAACGTTTGCTATTTATAGCATATGCTTTTTATTGTTGTTTTTCAAAACATTTGGTCTTTTGGTTTGGATGTGATACACTTTTGGTTGCTTGTTGTTTAAACACACACAAAAGTTTATTTGTGTTTGATCATACGCTTTTATGTGTGATACTACTATTTCCTATCTTTTGATGATTATGTGATGATCATTCACTTTGCTTGATGTGTTTTGCTATGTTGTTAATTCTCATTACTCTCGCACACCACCAAGTTGTATGTGACATGGAATAAGTGCCCCATGTACCTAATCGATTGTGCATTTGCATTCAAACGCAAATTTAAAAATAATGCACAAATTTAGGGGGAGCTCTTACTTATCACATACTTCTCAAAGCGACGATTATATTCATTGATTATATCATCTGTCAAAGCTTTGATCCATATGTTGTCATCAATTACCAAAAAGGGGGAGATTGAAAGCACATTTACTCCCTTGGTGGTTTTGGTAATTAATAACAACATATATGTCATTGAACTAATGTTTTACACTAAGCATATTTCAGGAGTATTTCAATGATGGGTTGGAAAAATGATTGTGGAATACCCCAAGATGTAAGGAAATAGTTTGGCAAAGCTTCAAGCAAAGGACTCTACATTTTACCTTTTGTGAGAAATCACTTTGAGTCCATAGGAAAGCCAATACTATTAAAAGGGGGTAAGGTTTTGTTGGTGAACAAAATGCTCATGTGTGCACAAGTGATAGTCACCACATACACCTACAGGCTCTTCCACAAAAGTGTGTCCCAAGCCAAATACTCAAAATCGGTGCAACCAACACATTCCACTCGGTACCACCGATTCCAAACCTCAGACAGACTCAGCCAAACCCTATATTTTCGGTGCAACCAATTCTGCTTCGGTGCCGCCAAGTTTGGTTGCCAACTTCCTATTACGCAAGTTTACAAAATCGGCCCCTCCAAGTTTTGTGAATCGGCATCACCGAGATTGGCAATCTGACCATTGGTCACCTTATCGATGCAACCGAGTTTTATGTATCGGTCTCATCGAGATTCAAAAGTTGCTACCTTTGAGGCAACTCGGTACAACCGAGATTCACCCATCGGTTCCACCGAGTCTAACTTATTAGGTGTAACAGTTGGATTTTTGGAGATGCCTCTATATACCCCTCCACCACCACTCACTCGCAAGAGAAGCACTCTTAACAGTTCCCCACTCATACCTACTGATTTTTTTGATAGACAGCCACCTATTCATGTGTTGAGATCATGCCATGCCATTCCAACCATATGAATCTTGATCTCTAGCCTCCCCAAGTTGCTTTCCACCCAACCAACCTCTTATACCAAGCCTAATCTGTGCGAGAGTGATTGTGTGTTGAGGAGTCTATCATCTTGAAGCACAAGAGCAAGGAGTTCATCGACACTATCAATCCTATTACCTTTTGGAGGGTGGTGCCTCCTAGATTGGTTAGGTGTCGCTTGGGAGCCTCCTACTTTGTGTTGTGGAGTGAACCAAGAAGTTTGTAAGGGCAAGGAGATCGCCTACTTCGTGAAGATCTACCCCAAGTTAGGCTAGTCCTCCATGGATGTAGGCCGTCATGGCATAGTCAAGGTTTCTTATTTGTGGAACCCTTCGTGCATAGAGCCCTCCGTGGACTCTCGTGACCGTTACCCTCCGTGGGTTGAAGACTCCATGAACGTGGACGTACGATAGCACCACCTATTGGAACCACAGGAAAAATCATCGTGTCACCAATTGCGTTTGCTCTTCCTACCCTCTATTTACTTACATGATTGTATTTACTTTCCGCTGCTATACTCTTAGACATGCAAGTATAGGGTGTACTTGACATGCTATGAATGCTAAAATCTGCCAAGAATTAAAATTCACGGTAATGGAAGACATTGATGTTACTATTAAACTTGCAAACCTAGACACCATTTCACCGCTTGGGATTTTTAGAGATGTTGAAGTCTCGTGTGAAAAAATTAGCTACCCCAGTGATTTATTCGTACTTGGTTCACTACAAGATAATTTTTGTCCCATTATATTTGGTAGACCTTTCTTAAATACTGTTAATGTTGAAATTAATTGTGTTATAGATAAGGTCAAATTAAGCGTTGGTGCTAAGTCTCATGAATTTAACTTCTCTAAGTTTGGTAAACAACCACCTGAGAAAGAACTATATATTCAAGATTAAATTATTGGTCTAGCCTCTATTGTTTTGCCTCCTATTGATCCATTAGAACATTGCTTGCTAGACCATGAAAATGATATGCATATGAATGAGAGAAATGAAATAGATGCGATATCTTTAGACAAACACCTATTCTTAAACACATATTGTCTGTTGGCATTTTAGCTGATCCTCCTCCACCAAAGGGAGATCCCGTGTATGAGCGAAAGAAATTACCTGGTACATTGAAATATGCTTATCTTTATTAAAACAAGATATATCCTTTTATTATTAGTGCTAACCTTTCATAGAATGAATAAAAGAGATTACTCAAAACTCAGAAGGAGCACTGAGCTTCTATTGGATATACTTTTGATGATCTTAAGGGCATTAGTACCACTATATGTCAGCACAAGATTAATATGAGCCAGATGCTAAACCTGTCGTTGTTCATCAATGCCGATTGAATCCTAAAATGAATGAATGGCAATGTGAAGAAACTAATCTCGTCTTAAATTGGGATATGTGCCACTTTATGGTGAATGAAGGTATTCTACTCGGGTATAAAATTTACGGATGACGTATTGAGGTAGACAAAGCTAAAGTTGATGCAATAGAGAAAATGCTAGGTCCTAAAGATATTAAAGGTATAAGAAGTTTCCTTGATCATGCTGGTTTGTATAGGCATTTTATTAAAGATTTCTCAAAGATTTGTAGGTCATTAACTAATCTTCTTCAAAAAGATATTACATTTGTTTTTGATGATGATTTTGTAGAAGCCTTTGACATACTTAAGAAAGCCTGAATTTTTGCACCTATTTTTCAACCACCGGATTGGAATCTACCGTTTGAAATTATCTGCGATGCTAGTGATTATGTTATTGGTGTTGTTCTAGGGAAAAGAGTAGATGAAAATTGAATGTCATTCATTCTAGTAGTAAGACTCTAGACAATTCCCAACGAAATTATGCTACTATAGAAAATAATTTTTAGCAGTTGCGTTTTCATGTGATAAGTTTAGACCTTATATTGTTGATTCAGAAGTTACTATTGATAGAGGCGAAGTTGTCCCTGTCTTTCGATGAGATGGTGGCTATTGTTTTTGGTGGAGTAGACTTTGACGATCCGACTACGAACGTGTGATCACGTTGCGCCTTAGCAATCGCTAAACCAACCCTGGGAGGTTATTGACCACGCCAGAGCACGATCAACCTAACCACGAGGGTCTGTTTCCTGCACGCAAACGAAGTTGCAGCTATGGCGAACTTGTAATCTAAACAAAACCCTAACCTAAAACGAAGACCTAAAGGCTATATATATGGGGGAAAAGAGGGGAATTTCATGGCCCCTTGGAGCAGAGGTCCAAAACCGACCCTAACTCAGTTTCCCCATACATACGGACTCTTAAAACAACCTATAATATGGTATTTTGAAATTACATGGGCCTGGCCCCAAAAAAAGGTGGCACAACACCTATATTTTCCTATGGACGAATTTTATAAAGTGGCATCTTGCATATTTCGTCCAAGGATTCTCGCTCCCATTATGGTGGCTTCAAAGTGCGAAAAATCATTAATGGAAGCTCCATTGTTCTTTCCCGCGAGCACACCTTCTTCTCCATGCTTGATACCGCTCCAATGGTCATCCTTCTTATCCATGTGAGGTCCTTAATTCATAAGTAAAACAAAAGTATCTAATTTAGGCAGCATCATATGTTCAGGAACATTAGAAGGATTTCAAAGAAACGAAAGTACCTGGTAATTCAATTGACGTGCGCGAGCTCTAGTAATTGGTCCTGTATGTATAGCAGTCGGGGTTGTGGGTGTAACATTAGTAGGGATGCCCTCATCAACATCCCCTTCTTGAACTGAAGTCGTCCTCGAGCGAAGCTCATCTTCCTCACCCAAATAAGGCTTCAAATCTGCAATGCTAAGAGTGGGGCTAACCCAGAACTCTGTAGGTAGCTCAAGTTTATATGTGTTATCATTTATTTTCTCTAACACCTTACAAGGACCATCAGCACATGGCATTAGCTTAGACTTGCATAAATCAGGAAATTTATCCATACGCAAATGTAATCAAACTGCGTAGACCACCATACTTTACTTTCTAGCCACTCAAATAAATGCTTAGTTGCTTGCTGCAGCCTCACCACTTAACCATACCTCATCCATTAACCTTTAATAGTCTTGATACCCTTGGAAATGAGATTGTTGAGTCCTCGTGGCTCACAGATTGCTACAACAACAGTTGCAGGTACATGTAATGCGATGATTTGACGTGAGCGCGATGCTTGGTTTGATTTGTAGTTCTTCTTCTTCTTCTTCTTCAACAATCTGGGATGGGTTCTAGATGGCAGCCTTGGATCGCAAGGATGGATGTCATTTTATCATTTGATTTCGTCCGTAGTCGTACCCTGCTCTTATGTATGACTCCTGAATATGTCGTGTATTGATGTGATATTGATGTAGCTTGTGGCGAGTGTAAGCCAATTCCATATACTCATCTCTTCTGTACATGTACTTGTAATGATATCCATTCTTTTAAAATGACGAGATGCGCTTCTATCCCTGTCAATGCCCTTGTGCCAAAATAAGGATAGGATTGCATCTTGGGCGTTACATCATGTGAATCACGTCACCGCAGAGGAAGCCCAGCAAGACCCGGACGTCATGCTGGGTATGTTCCTTGTCAACTCAACCCCAGCAACCATATTGTTTGATTGTGGAGCTTTGCATTCTTTTGTGACCCAAAAGTTTGCACTAGAGAGTGGTATCAAGCCTACACCTATGGATAGTCATGTGTTGATACAAACCCCGGGATCGGCAATGAAGTGCAAGATATGATGTAAAGGAGTTGGGATCTGGATTAACGGGGTAGACTTCCTAACAGACCTCATAGTTTTGGATTTGCTAGGATTGGACGTCATCCTTGGCCTGAATTGGTTGATCAAGCACCAAGGCTTGCTAGACTATGCCAAGAGGACTGTTACCATGAACAATAGCCAAGGAGTGGAAATCAAGTATGTCCCCAAGCCCTTCTCCGCTCTAGCCGCTCAGCTTGATTATTTGTCGGGAACGGAGTTGGAGCAAGTGTCGGTGGTGTGCGAATACCTGGATGTATTTGTTGGAAATATGCCCTAGAGGCAATAATAAATTGGTTATTATCATATTTCCTTGTTCATGATAATCGTTTATTATCCATGCTATAATTGTATTGATCGGAGACTTAGATGCATGTGTGGATACATAGACAAAACCCTGTCCCTAGTATGCCTCTAATAGACTAGCTCGCTGATCAAAAGATGGTTAAGGTTTCCTAGCCATGGACATGAGATGTCATTTGATAACGGGGTCACATCATTAGGAGAATGATGTGATGGACAAGACCCAAACTGCAAACGTAGCATATGATCATGTCAGTTTATTGCTACTATTTTCCGCATGTCAAATATGTGTTCCTATGACCATGAGATCATGCAACTCACAGATATCAGAGGAGTGCCTTGTGTGTATCAAACGTCGCAACGTAACTGGGTGACTATAAAGGTGCTCTACAGGTATCTCCGATGGTGTCTGTTGAGTTGGCATGGATCGAGACTGGGATTTGTTACTCCGTGTGACGGAGAGGTATCTCGGGGCCCACTCGGTAATGCAACATCACAATAAGCCTTGCAAGCAATGTGACTAATTGTTACTTGCAGGATCTTGTATTATGGAATGAGTAAAGAGACTTGCCAGTAACGAGGTTGAACTAGGTATGGAGATACCGACGATCGAATCTCGGGCAAGTAACATACCGAAGAACAAAGGGAACGTTATACGGGATTAACTGAATCCTTGACATAGAGGTTCGACTGATAAAGATCTTTGTAGAATATGTAGGAACCAATGTGTACATCCAGGTCCCGCCATTGGTTATTGACCGTAGAGGTGTCTCGGTCATGTCTACATAGTTCTCGAACCCGCAGGGTCTACACACTTAAGGTTCGGTGACGTTTCGGTAGTGTAGAGTTATGTATGGTGGTGACCAAAGTTTGTTCGGAGTCCCGGATGAGATCCCGGACGTCACGAGGAGCTCCGGAATCGTCCGGAGGTAAAGATTCATATATAGGAAGTCCCAGTTTGGTTTCCGGAAAAGTTTCGGGCTCATCGGTAGTGTACCGGGAGTGTCGGTAGTGTACCGGGAGTGCCGGTAGTGTACCGGGAGACCTCCGGGAGGGGTATTTCGACCCCAAGAGATCCATGGGCTGTGGGAGAATAATAACCAGCCCTTAGTGGGCTGGGAAAATAGCCACAAAGGCCCATGGCGCAGGAGAGAAAGTCCTAAAGCAAAAAGTGGAAAATCAGCCAATAGGAGGCAATCCTACTCCAACTAGGATTGGAGGTGAAGTAGGATTGCTTCCCACCTCCTATTTTGGCCTACCCAAAGGCCTTGGCTGCCTCTCCTATCCTCTCCTCCTATATATACTAGTGGATTGGGTGGTTTTTGGACAGAATTTCCGGCCACGTGCTACCCGTTCCACCGGTGCATAGTTTCTCCTCTAGATCGGTTTTCTGCAGCGCTTAGGCGAAGCCCTGCCGGAATTGCTCCACCACCATCACCAGAGCGCCGTCACGCTGCCGGTGAACTCTCTTTCCTCTCCACCTCCTCTCGCTGGATCGAGACGGTGGAGATCGTCATCAAGCTGCACGTGTGCTGAACGCGGAGGTGCCGTCCGTTCGGGTTAAACTTGACGAGCCTAGCATGTACAGACATGGCCTCGGAACACGAGAGACCAAAAGGTCGAACATGAGTCATATAGTAGATATGATCAACATAATGATGTTCACCATTGCAGCCACCTCAACTCACGTGATGATCGGAATTGAGTTGGTGAATTTGGATCATGTATCACTCAAATGATCGGAGGGATGTCAATTTGAGTGGGAGTTCTTAACTAATATGATTAATTGAACTCATTATCATGAACATAGTCAAAGTGTCTTTACAAATTATGTTGTAGATTACTAGCTCGCGCTGTAGCTCCCTTGTATTTTTATATGTTCCTAGAGAAATATAATTGAAAGATGTTGGTAGCAAAATTTCGGACTGGGTCCGTGATCTGAGGATTGTCCTCATTGCTGCACAGAAGGCTTATGTCCTTAATGCACCGCTCGGTGCGCCACCCCATCTAGCGTCGTCTGTAGATGTTGTGAACACCTGACAGGCACGTTTCGATGACTACTTGATAGTTTAGTGCGTCAGCATTACGGCTTAGAATTGAGGCTCCAAAACGTTTTGAACGTCACAGAACATATGAGATGTTCTAAGAGCTGAGATTGTGATCTCAGGCTCGTGCCCGAGTTGCGAGATATAGGATCTCCAACGAGATTCTTTGCCTGCAAGATGAAAGAGAATAGCTCAATCGTTGAGCATGTGCTCAGACTGTCTGGGTACTACAATCGCTTGAATCGAGTGGGAGTTGATCTTCCAGATAAGATAGTGATTGATGTAGTTCTCCAAGTCACTGTCAATGAGCTACTAGAACTTGGTGATGAACTATAAAATGCTAGGGAAAGAAATGTTGATCTCTGAGCTGTTCGCGATGTTTGACACCGCGAAGGTAGAAATCAAGAAGGAGCATCAAGTGTTGATGGTTAATCAAACCACTAGTTTCGAGAAGGGCAAGAGCAAGGAGGGAAACTTCATGGATAGCAAGTCAGTTGCTGCTCCAGTGAAGCAACCCAAAGTTGAACTCAAACCCGAGACTAAGTGCTTCTGCTATGAGCTGAGCGGTCGCTGAAGCGGAACAACCCTAGATACTTGGTAGATAAGAATGCTGGCAACATTGATATAAGTATATTTGATATACGAGTTACTAATGTGTACCTTGCTAGTACTCTTAGTAGCACCTGGGTATTGGATACCGGTTCGGTTGCTAAATGTTAGTAACTCAAAATAAAAGCTACGGAATAAACGGAGAACCAGCTAAGGGTGAGGTGACGATATGTGTTGGAAGTGTTTCCAAGGTTGATGTGATCAACATCGCACACTCTCTCTACCTTCAGGATTAGTGACGAACCTAAATAAATGTTATTTGGTGTTTTGCGTTGAGCATGAACATGATTAGATCATGTTTATTGCAATACGGTTATTCATTTAAGTTAGAGAATAATGGTTATTCTGTTTACATGAATAATACCTTCAATGGTCATGCACCCAGTGAGAATGGTTTGTTGAAATCTTGATTGTAGTATTACACATGTTCATAACATTGATGTCAAAAGATACAAAGTTAATAATGATAGTACCACATACTTGTGGCACTGCCGCTAAATGTCATATTGGTATAAAGCGCATGTAGAAACTCCATGCTGATGGATATTTTGACTCATTCGATTTCGAATCGGTTGAGACATGCGAACCATGCCTCTTGGGCAAGATGACTAAAGGACCCCGTTGGATGGAGCGGGCAAGTGATTCATTGGAAATGATACATGTTGATGTATGCAATCTAGTGAGTCTTGTAGCGTGCAGTGGATATCGTTATTTTCTTACCTTCACTGATGATTTGAGTAGATATAGTGTATATTTACTTAATGAAACACAAGTATAAATCATTTGAAAGGTTCAAGCAAATTCAGAGTGAAGTTTAAAGATCATCGTGACAAGAAGATAAAAATGACTGCGATATGATCGTGGAGGTGAATATTTGAGTCACGAGTTTGGCATACAACTTAAGACAATGTGAAAGTTGTTTCACAACTAAACGCCACCTGGAACACCATAATGTGATGGTGTGTCCGAACATCATAGTTATGCTCTATTGGACATGGTGCATGCTATGATGTCTCTTGTCGTTTTACTACTATAATTTTGGGGTTATGCATTAGAGACAACTACATTCACTTTAAATAGGGCACCATCTAAATCCGTTAAGATGACACCATGTGAATTATGGTTTGATAGAAACCTAAGCTGTCATTTCTTAATATTTGGGGATGTGACACTTGTGTGGAAAATGTTTTCACCTAATGAGGTCGAACCCAAGGCGGACAAATTGCATCTTCATAGAATACCCTAAGATCAGTTGGGTGAACCTTCAATCTCAGATCCTAGTGCAAAGTGTTTGTTGCTTAAACGGATCCTTTCTCGAGGAAATGTTTCTCTCGAAAGAATTGAGTGGGAGGAAGATAGAACTTGATGAGGTTGTTAAACCTTTGTTCAACCAGAGAGTAGCGCAGCGCAGAAAGATGTTTCTGTGAAGCCTACGTTAGTTGAAGAGGAAGTTAATGATGATGATCATGAAGCTTCAGGATCAAGTTACTATCGAACTTCGTAGGTCGACAAGGATGTGTACTGCTCCTAAGTCGTAGGTCATATTATCCTCTCTCATGAAAATCATTGAGTTGCATAAAGTTTTCTGAATTTGAAATATTTTCAAAATGGAAATTCAAATCATTTTCAAATCCCTTTTCATTTCTTTAAATGGAAGAAGTCATGTCATCTTCACTCTAGGGTTTTGTGATGAAATGAATTTGAATTCCTGGTGATCAAAATGCAGATTGAAAATTTTGGGAAAGTCATTTCATTCCCTCTCATCAAACTTTCAAAAGTTTCAAAAGTTTCAAATTGCACTCACTTTCAATCATTAAAGCAAACAAACAATCATTCTATATTTATTATAACATTCCAAAGTTTGGGATGTTACAAACCTACCACACTTAAAATGAATCTCGTCCTCGAGATTCGGAAGGGCTAGAAAGAAAAGGTTAGGGTTTGGGGTCTTCTAACAAATCCATTGACCAAGAAGGTGTGGGGTCTTCCAACAAGACTCCATTGACCTGGAAGGGTGGGTCTACCACACTTGAAATGAGAATTACTGGTCCTTCAAAATCTTGACAGTCCTATGGTGCATCTGTCTGTTCACATTCTTCACAGCATCTTCCTTGGTGATGATCTTCGGTTATATCAAAATCTTGTGTCCTCACAACAAGGTGTACTTCCTCCAATACTGGGTCTTCTTAACTGACAGGTCTCGCGTTCATTCTAAATAACTTATCGAAGATCTCATGGTGGTCTACCATTAGTGGTTATCCTGCAGTGAAATGGGTCTTGGCTTCATTCCTCACCGTAAAAATTCCTACGTGTGACAGCAACTGTCATGTACAAGGGTTTCATCCTACCATTCTAAGGCTTTAAACAAAAGCTTCAAAGAACGTCGTCTCTTTACTATGGGTAAGTCACTCATATTTACCAATCCGAATAGCAAGAGAATGATAAGAGTAAGTCGTCATGGTGGCCAAACCATGTCGCACTGAAATCATTACCTTGTATAAGGTTTAGTGAATCTCGTATTCTAACACTTGGTCTTCCTCTCAAGCGTTGCAGAAAATTTCTCTTGTCAACGAACAAAGTTCGGATAAATCCATTGATTCTGCAAGCCGAACAAAACATCTATCATTTCTTCACATCTCTCAGGTTATCGTATGTTCCTAAGAAAAACGTTTGCTGAGCAGTCGTAGCTTCTTCCAAATTTCTTCCTTCACAAGATGGGGCTTGATCCTTATCAATCTTGAGGTCAGTGACTTGTGGGTCCACTTGAATCCTTGAACAGCTTTAACTCACTCCTGGGGTTACTATCGTTCCATATACCAGCATTACCTTCAGTTCACTACACCATACCCTTGAGGTAACAAATCTCAGACTTATTCTTGTCTAGATTCCACTCTGCAGAATCCATTTTCCTTTCCATTGGTTTGTTTAACCTTGGGTGTGATTTTCACCATAATCATTCCGTTTCTCAGCATTCCAGCTTCGAAAACTCTTTGTCTCAAAGGTTATTATCCGGATAGTTTGCGGTGATTCCACATTCTCTTCATCCGTATTCACTTATGCAAACTCCTTAATCCGGAAAAGGTACCTATGGTTACTACCACACTTAAAATGAAATGCAATCATGTTTGCATAAACCATATTTTCTCATATCCTCGAAAATGGTAGGGGACCTTGGGTCATAGAGTAACAACTCATGAAATGCAACATAAGGTAAATCATGACACCATAAATTCCATTGACTCATGAATTTATTACAACTCTGAGGCTTCCGTTACAAGATAAGCTCATGAAATCAAAGGTGCTTCATGATACAGGTATTTCCATCTTCGAAACTATCCCATTCTTCTCATATTCAATCCTTGGTTACATTCTCAATCACTTCTTAAAACTCCTAGAAAATACTTTATTACAAATGTTGCCATCCACATAGTTTGGTATGGTCTAGCATCAACTTCCAACTTTATTCATTCATCTCCCCTTGGAGATACTCTAGTACCACTGGAAATTTGCGATGTGCTCCTTGAAATCCTCCACTCTAGCTTTCTTCTTCTGGGGACATTCGTTAGCATAATATCTTGCTTCCTTGCAATGAAAACAGATGATTTTTGACAAGTCTCGAGGCTTATTGATGTTGGTGTTTGCTCCTTGGAGTTCTGGTTCCTTTCTTGGGCACTTATTGGCATAGTGGCCTATATCCTTACACTTGAAACATCTAATATAACTCAGGTCCTTCTGTTCAGGGGCTTGTCTCTTCCTGGGGTTATTGGTTCTGATCAACACTTCAATTTCCCGTGGATCAAACTCCACTTCTTCTGTCGGGAAGTTTCCCAGATACTCTTTTCTTTCCTTTGTACAGTCCTGTGAGAAATGTCCTTCTTCTCCACATGTATAGCAGGCATTGGAGAAAAATCTGGTTAATCCTTCTCCATTAGGGTCTTCATCATCTTCCTTCTTCACAAGTTCTCCTGAATTTTCTCTGAAGGCTTCCTTCATGGCTTTCTTCTGCTGTTTGATGACTTCTTGTACCTTGGGGTACTCCTGGCATTGAGCAGGGTAATGTGTAGTTCCTTCACACAAGAAACATGTCACTTGCCCAGTTGGGCAGTCCTCAGCAGGGTGATTCTCTTCACAATGAGGGCATCCTTTCTTGTGTTCTTCCTGGGTGTGTCCTATTTCTCCACAGATTTTACATGCTCGGGTCTTCTTCATCGGGATAACACAATGATTCTGAATGAGACGGGATCTTAACAGAGTCTTCTTGAGTTCTTCCCAATTCTTTGCTCCATTAAATCCTTGTATGGCATGATGCATTTTCCACCAACTTGCGGCACTTTGGGTAAAGTGCTGGAGAGCATATTGAACCTCATACTTCTGTGCTATCGAGTTGCTCCTGAAGTGATTCTCCATGTTGTGTATCCATACTTCTGCCTCTAGCTGGGTCATTGGTCCAGAAAGTACAAGTCCAGCTTCATATGCCATCTATTGGGTTCAAGGTTTTGGGATGAGAAGCAAGAGAGAGAAAGGAGGGATACACACAATACAAACAAGGGTTTTAAAAATAGATTTTTGTTGTGGCTGTCGAAAATAAAACTTACACACAAATGACAGTGCACAATTCATCGTATCTAACGTAAGTATACAACAAGGGTTTGGTCTTCTAGGGTCATAACATCTTGGAAAAATTCTTCATGGTCTTCCATTTCTTCATGTCTGTATAGTCTTCAATCCTTTTGTAGCTCTTCCATAATGGAATACATCTTTGTCGGAGTTGGTCACCAGTTGTCCGATATCTTGTCCTTCTTGGAGGGCTTCAGTTGATCCTTCGTGTGGCCAAGGGGAAAAGGTATTTTCTAACTTTTTGATAAAACTCAGAAGAGAGGAGAAGTAAAATATATTTTGAAAACAAAATTTTCGAGAAATAATTTCCTAAGGCTTTCCAGTTTCTAGGGTCACGTCCTACAGTCAACCTGGCTCTGATACCATTTCTGTAACGACCCGACTCAAAACGAGTCAAGCCTCTATGTTTTCTGTGCCATCCCTGGATCAGTATGCTGGCACACACAGTACATCAATGTATATATCAAAGTGCAATCACATGTAAATAGCGTAAAACTGATATATACCTTAAAATAGCAGCGGATACAGTCAACGGGAGTGGAGTCCCAATAACACCAATAGCAAGTTGAGTGCGGACCGTAACCCTGAATCGTACTCTTACCCGTCGTAGAAGAGTATCTGCAACATAAGACGTTGCAGCCGTGTAGGTCAGCATTTTGAATATGCTGGCAAGATCACCATAGAAAAACAGAAGCATAAAGACTATTCTATATGCAAAGGCTTTGTGGCTCTGTGTCTGAGTTTTTGCGTAAAAGCTGAATTTATTTTCCTACAACAAAGGAATATTAGGAATTTCACTATAGAGTTACCTATCATGACATGGTTCCGCCAACCAATGTCTCAATGCCCATAAGTATCATTAAGTTGCCCACAATTAGTTATCAGTCCAGTGTTGAGAGTTCAGAGATAGATCCAAGTCTAGAAGCTCATATTGTCCGTAACCGGGGACACGGCTAATCGATTAGGTTTAACTCTGCAGAGTGTTGTGTACTTTACCCACAAGATTCTTTCCCTCCTGGTAAGTCCTTGCACTGCCTGGTGTTTGAGAACAGGATGAAAGAAACATGGTCTTTCAGAGTGCTTCCCTGACTGTCCGACAGTGCCCATCCCAATCCTAACGTCGACTACATCTCGTAGCACTGCCCAGCAGAGTCACAACAAAGATCAACCAAGCCAGAGCCCATAATGACTTGTGGCTACAAAGGTAAGCTTCCGGGCATGAAGTATTCATCCTTCTCTTTGAGTCTGGGTGAAGCTTTCTGCAAGATGTCATGGCGCTTCTCCATGCATCCCGGCCACTCACTGGTTTCTCCAGGGTGCCCAATCAACCATCCTTCACCCAGTAGTGTGTATTGAAAACTTGTCTTCTCGAGTCTTGAAGTCTTGAGGTCTTGAAGATGCAGGACTTGAAGATGTCTTCATGAAGTCGTCGTTTTGACGTGGAGTCCTTCTTCACACCACTCACGAACACTCATACCAGACCCCGTCTACTTTAGCATAGCATTGCACTAACTAGCGTTCCCGGGGCTTTAGTAACCAGTGGTGGGTTCCTACCTCATGCATTCTACTCAACTACAAGAATTTCAATAACACTACGGGAGGGATATGTTGAATGATGTCACTACATGCAATAAAAACATAGGTATGAAATAGATGGTCAAGGTGAACTTGCCTGTACTGTTGATGAAGATAAGATATCGCTCTCAGAAATAACTTGATAGACTATTCGTCACTCTCCGATGAAATCTATAATCAAGCATTGCATACTTATAAGCAATCATACTAACAATCAGTTCTAACAATCAAAAGTAACACAAAACAAAAGCAACAAGGTTGATGGAAGAAATACTTAAGACAAAGTTGAAACACAAAACTCCAACAATTTCAAAAGTAACACAAAACCCAAAACAAAGTAAAATATAATAAAATATTTTTGTAACTATTTTTCTAGAAAAAATGAATCACTTTTGAAAGACAACTAGAACTATAAAAACAACCTTCTAAACAATATAAGTGTTTGCCTAATGAACTTAACTACAAGCACAACCATAAACTAAGAGAAAACAAATTATGAAACAACTTAGTTAACAGAAAGTAATTAAATAAAATCTTTATTACAAAACAGAATTAAGTCATCTAAAACTTTGTGAAAATAATTTCTATGAAAAACTAAATTGTTTTATAAGACATTACCTAATGATTAAGGATATAGTTTTCCTATCATAATAGAGCAAAAATAAATTATTTTATTAACAAAACATTACTTAACAGAAAGGTATTACTACAAATTTTATTTGAAAACAGAATCTAATTATATAAACTTTGTTGGAATAAGCTATTACTAACTAGTTTGTTTATCACAAATTAAACCTATTTGAAAATGTATAGTGTTCCTATAACAACATGGTAGTAAACTAAGCAAATTATTTTTATTTTAACAACAAGTAATTCACCTAAAATTTAACTAACAGAATATACTAAATCAAATATATAATTAACTCAGATTTAAACTAAGAAAATAAAACTAATTAAACTATATTAACAAACTAAACAGATTCTGTTTCTAGTTAAAACCCTAATAAATTTTATTTTAAAAATTCTCAAACTCTGCCTAATGATAACTAAGATCACTAGTGACAAGTAGGAAAAAGAATCAATCAAAAATTCATTTTAGAACTCAAGATATTCAGAAAACAAAATTTAAATCAAATCTGTCCAAATTCAAATTGAATTATTCAAACATAGTCAAATTTGGTATTCTCAGAAACTAGACGAAATTTGTGATCTAATGCAAAAGAAATCAATTGAAAACAATTAAAAACATAAAAGTTATAAGCAAAACAAATCTGAAACTATTCTGGAAACAGAAATTAAATCAGAAATGAAAATACGTTTCTAACGGACAGGTGGGCTACGTGTCGCTCTCTGGTTGGCTACGGATGTGAGCATGCAGGCGAATACGAGCGGGTGACCGACGCCTAGAAGAAAACGATTCGCGGTTTTATAGGTTCTAATCTGGATCGTCAGATCCAGATCGGACGGGGAGAGGGGTGGTGGAGCTCACCGCGGTGGTGGGTCGCCGGCGAGGGCTTCTCCGGCGAGGCCGAGGCGTAGTGGTTGATGTGGGCGGCGCTCCGGTGGTCCTCCGGCGACGGCGAGGGCACTAGTCGACGGCGGCGAGTACGGCGAGCACGTTGGTGGCGTCAGTGAGGCTCGGGGGTGATGGATGCGACGGGCACGAGCTCGGGAGTGGTTCGGTGGAAGTGGAGCTCCGGCGAGGGTGGGGTTACGGCGTTCCAGAGGCGGTTGAGCACGGGTAAGGGATGGAGTGGTGCGCACAGGCGAGAGGAGATCGGTGGTGCGCTCGGGAGAGGACGGGGAGGTCGGAGACGGGCGCTAGGTTGAAAAAGGTGCGGCGGCAACCGAAAGCTCCGGCGAGCTATTCCGGCAAGATGGGGGCTCGGAGAGAGGGGGAAGCAAGGGGAATGAGTGCGGGAGAGGGGTGGGTACTTATAGGGGCAGTGCGGGGTAGGGGGAGTAAAGGAGGGAGGGGTCCGCGGCGAGGAGAACCGGCGACGGCGTCGGGCGCGTGGGAGGAGGAAGGCGACCGGCGACGGTTTCGATCGGGCGCGTGGGGCCAGGGTGTCAGCGAGAGAGAGAGGGCGAGCGTAGTCAGCGGGCGACCGACCGGTAACGGTTTCGGCAGTTAATGCTGATGGGCTGGCCGTTTAATACAAAACCGTTACCGTTTCTATTTAATGTTTCTCCAGAGCGTTTCAAAAACCTTTAAAGCATACGAATGAATCCCAAATATAGTCAAATTTTATATCAAAATTAATAGAATAATAAATGCCATTTAATGGACATTTTTATTCTGGCAGTTGAATATATTAAAAAAATCATTTTTTTTAGAAAATTCCTTAATTGGCTTTATTTACTTTTGCAAATATTTTTCAAATAACTTTTTGGGTTTGATGATTCAAAAACTTCACAAATTACCCCCTGGCTTGGAGTGTCATGTTACTCCTTTCAAATTTTTGTCAGGGGTTTGAATACTTTGAAAATTTTGAATAGGGACCAAATATGAAATGGATTTTCAAAATAATCCAGAGGTTTTCAAAAGCTCTTTCAATTCCTTCTTTTAAACTTCCAACTCATATTTCTTAAAATTTGAGGAAGTCATATTATCCTCTCTCATGAAAATCATTGAGTTGCATAAAGTTTTCTGAATTTGAAATATTTTCAAAATGGAAATTCAAATCATTTTCAAATCCCTTTTCATTTCTTTAAATGGAAGAAGTCATGTCATCTTCACTCTAGGGTTTTGTGATGAAATGAATTTGAATTCCTGGTGATCAAAATGCAGATTAAAAATTTTGGGAAAGTCATTTCATTCCCTCTCATCAAACTTTCAAAATTTTCAAAAGTTTCAAATTGCACTCACTTTCAATCATTCAAGCAAACAAACAATCATTCTATATTTATTATAACATTCCAAAGTTTGGGATGTTACATTGAGTTGGTGAATTTGGATCATGTATCACTCGAATGATCGGAGGGATGTCAATTTGAGTGGGAGTTCTTAACTAATATGATTAATTGAACTCATTATCATGAACATAGTCAAAGTGTCTTTACAAATTATGTTGTAGATTACTAGCTCGCGCTGTAGCTCCCTTGTATTTTTATATGTTCCTAGAGAAATATAATTGAAAGATGTTGGTAGAAAAATTTCGGACTGGGTCCGTGATCTGAGGATTGTCCTCATTGCTGCACAGAAGGCTTATGTCCTTAATGCACCGCTCGGTGCGCCACCCCATCTAGCGTCGTCTGTAGATGTTGTGAACATCTGACAGGCACGTTTCGATGACTACTTGATAGTTTAGTGCGTCATGCATTACGGCTTAGAATTGAGGCTCCAAAACGTTTTGAACGTCACGGAACATATGAGATGTTCTAAGAGCTGAGATTGTGATCTCAGGCTCGTGCCCGAGTTGCGAGATATAGGATCTCCAACGAGATTCTTTGCCTGCAAGATGAAAGAGAATAGCTCAATCGTTGAGCATGTGCTCAGACTGTCTGGGTACTACAATCGCTTGAATCGAGTGGGAGTTGATCTTCCAGATAAGATAGTGATTGATGTAGTTCTCCAAGTCACTGTCAATGAGCTACTAGAACTTGGTGATGAACTATAAAATGCTAGGGAAAGAAATGTTGATCTCTGAGCTGTTCGCGATGTTTGACACCGCGAAGGTAGAAATCAAGAAGGAGCATCAAGTGTTGATGGTTAATCAAACCACTAGTTTCGAGAAGGGCAAGAGCAAGGAGGGAAACTTCATGGATAGCAAGTCAATTGCTGCTCCAGTGAAGCAACCCAAAGTTGAACTCAAACCCGAGACTAAGTGCTTCTGCTATGAGGTGAGCGGTCGCTGAAGCGGAACAACCCTAGATACTTGGTAGATAAGAACGCTGGCAACATTGATATAAGTATATTTGATATACGAGTTACTAATGTGTACCTTGCTAGTACTCTTAGTAGCACCTGGGTATTGGATACCGGTTCGGTTGCTAAATGTTAGTAACTCAAAATAAAAGCTACGGAATAAACGGAGAACCAGCTAAGGGTGAGGTGACGATATGTGTTGGAAGTGTTTCCAAGGTTGATGTGATCAACATCGCACACTCTCTCTACCTTCAGGATTAGTGACGAACCTAAATAAATGTTATTTGGTGTTTTGCGTTGAGCATGAACATGATTAGATCATGTTTATTGCAATACGGTTATTCATTTAAGTTAGAGAATAATGGTTATTCTGTTTACATGAATAATACCTTCAATGGTCATGCACCCAGTGAGAATGGTTTGTTGAAATCTTGATTGTAGTATTACACATGTTCATAACATTGATGTCAAAAGATACAAAGTTAATAATGATAGTACCACATACTTGTGGCACTGCCGCTAAATGTCATATTGGTATAAAGCGCATGTAGAAACTCCATGCTGATGGATATTTTGACTCATTCGATTTCGAATCGGTTGAGACATGCGAACCATGCCTCTTGGGCAAGATGACTAAAGGACCCCGTTGGATGGAGCGGGCAAGTGATTCATTGGAAATGATACATGTTGATGTATGCAATCTAGTGAGTCTTGTAGCGTGCAGTGGATATCGTTATTTTCTTACCTTCACTGATGATTTGAGTAGATATAGTGTATATTTACTTAATGAAACACAAGTATAAATCATTTGAAAGGTTCAAGCAAATTCAGAGTGAAGTTTAAAGATCATCGTGACAAGAAGATAAAAATGACTGCGATATGATCGTGGAGGTGAATATCTGAGTCACGAGTTTGGCATACAACTTAAGACAATGTGAAAGTTGTTTCACAACTAAACGCCACCTGGAACACCATAATGTGATGGTGTGTCCGAACATCATAGTTATGCTCTATTGGACATGGTGCATGCTATGATGTCTCTTGTCGTTTTACTACTATAATTTTGGGGTTATGCATTAGAGACAACTACATTCACTTTAAATAGGGCACCATCTAAATCCGTTAAGATGACACCATGTGAATTATGGTTTGATAGAAACCTAAGCTGTCATTTCTTAATATTTGGGGATGTGACACTTGTGTGGAAAATGTTTTCACCTAATGAGGTCGAACCCAAGGCGGACAAATTGCATCTTCATAGAATACCCTAAGATCAGTTGGGTGAACCTTCAATCTCAGATCCTAGTGCAAAGTGTTTGTTGCTTAAACGGATCCTTTCTCGAGGAAATGTTTCTCTCGAAAGAATTGAGTGGGAGGAAGATAGAACTTGATGAGGTTGTTAAACCTTTGTTCAACCAGCGAGTAGCGTAGCGCAGAAAGATGTTTCTGTGAAGCCTACGTTAGTTGAAGAGGAAGTTAATGATGATGATCATGAAGCTTCAGGATCAAGTTACTATCGAACTTCGTAGGTCGACAAGGATGTGTACTGCTCCTAAGTGGTACGACAACTCTGTCTTGGAGATCATGTTGTTGGACAACGATGAACCTACGAGCTATGGAGAAGCGATGATGGGCCCGGATTCTGACAAATGGTTAGAGGCCATGAAATCCGAGATAGGATCCATGTATGAAAACCAAGTGTAGACTTTGGTAGACTTGCTCGTTGGACGGCAGGTCGTTGAGTACAAATGGATCTTTAAAATGAAGACAGACACTGATGGTGAATGTCACTATTTGTAAAGCTCGACTTGTTGCAAAGATGTTTGTGACAAGTTCAAGGAGTTGACTACGATGAGACTTTCTCACTCGTAGTGGTGCTAAAGTCTGTTGGAATTATGTTAGCAGTTGCTGTGTTTTCAATTATGAAATCTGGCAGATGGATGTCAAAACATCGTTTCCTTAAGGGTTTACTTGAGGAAAGGTTGTATGTGATACAACCAGAAGGTTTTGTCAGGCCTAAGGATGCTAAAAGGTGTGCAAGCTTCGGTGATCCTTCCATGGACTAAAGCAAGCATCTCGGAGTTGGAATATACTCTTTGATGAGGTGATCAAAGTTTTGATGTTTATACAAAGTTTACGAGAAACTTGTATTTGCAATAAAGTGAGTGGGGGCACTATAGAATTTCTGATAAGTATATGTGGATGACATATTGTTGATCTGAAATAATGTAGAGTTTCTGGAAAGCATGAAATGGTTGTTTGAAAAGTGATTTTCAAAGGAAGACCTGGATAAAGCTACCTAATTGTTGAGCATCAAAATCTATAGAGATAGATCAAGATGCTTGATGAGACTTTCAATGAGTGCATACCTTGACAAGATTTTGAAAGAGTTCAAAATGGATCAGCCAGAGAAATAGTTCTCGTCTGATTTGTAAGGTGTGAAGTTGAGTGAGACTCAAAGCTCGACAACGGCAGAAGAAAGAGAAAGGACGAACGTCGTACCCTATGCCTTAGCCATAGGCTCTATATTATGCCATGCTGTGTACCGCACCTGTGTGTGCCTTGCCATGAGTCTGTCAAGGGGTACAAGAGTGGTCCAGGAGTGGATCACTGGACAGCGGTCGGAATTATCCTTAGTAACCAGAGGACTAAGGAAATGTTTCTTGATTATGGAGGTGATAAAGAGTTCGTCGTAAAGAGTTACGTCGATGCAAGCTTTAACACCTATCCGGATGACTAGTAGTAGCAATCTGGATACGTATAGTTGAGCAGCCATTTGGAAATAGTACCAAGTGGAGTGTGGTAGCAGTGTTTACGGTTTGACATAGAGATTTGCAAAGTACACACGGATCTGAATATCGCAGACCCGTTGACTATAAGACCTCTCTCACATGCAAAGCATGATCGAGCCCCAGAACTCATTGGGTGTTAGATTCATAACAACGCGAATCACATGGTCATGTGAACTAGATTATTGACTCTAGTGCAAGTGGGAGACTGTTGGAAATATGCCCTAGAGGCAATAATAAATTAGTTATTATCATATTTCCTTGTTCATGATAATCGTTTCTTATCCATGCTATAATTGTATTGATCGGAGACTTAGATGCATGTGTGGATACATAAACAAAACCGTGTCCCTAGTATGCCTCTAATAGACTAGCTCGCTGATCAAAAGATGGTTAAGGTTTCGTAGCCATGGACATGAGATGTCATTTGATAACGGGGTCACATCATTAGGAGAGTGATGTGATGGACAAGACCCAAACTGCAAACGTAGCATATGATCGTGTCAGTTTATTGCTACTGTTTTCCGCATGTCAAGTATGTGTTCCTATGACCATGAGATCATGCAACTCACAGATATCGGAGGAGTGCCTTGTGTGTATCAAATGTCGCAACGTAACTGGGTGACTATAAAGGTGCTCTACAGGTATCTCTGATGGTGTCTGTTGAGTTGGCATGGATCGAGACTGGGATTTGTTACTCCGTGTGATGGAGAGGTATCTCGGGGCCCACTCGGTAATGCAACATCACAATAAGCCTTGCAACCAATGTGACTAATTGTTAGTTGCAGGATCTTGTATTACGGAACGATTAAAGAGACTTGCCAGTAACGAGGTTGAACTAGGTATGGAGATACCGACGATCGAATCTCGGGCAAGTAACATACCGAAGAACAAAGGGAACGTTATACGGGATTAACTGAATCCTTGACATAGAGGTTCGACCGATAAAGATCTTCGTAGAATATGTAGGAACCAATGTGGACGTCCAGGTCCCGCCATTGGTTATTGACCGTAGAGGTGTCTCGGTCATGTCTACATAGTTCTCGAACCCGCAGGGTCTACACACTTAAGGTTCGGTGACGTTTCGGTAGTGTAGAGTTATGTATGGTGGTGACCGAAGTTTGTTCGGAGTCCCGGATGAGATCCCGGACGTCATGAGGAGCTCCGGAATGGTCCGGAGGTAAAGATTCATATATAGGAAGTCCCAGTTTGGTTTCCGGAAAAGTTTCGGGCTCAGCGGTAGTGTACTGGGAGTGTCGGTAGTGTACCGGGAGTGCTGGTAGTGTACCGGGAGGCCTCCGGGAGGGGTATTTCGACCCCAAGAGGTCCATGGTCTATGGGAGAATAATAACCAGCCCTTAGTGGGCTGGGAAAACAGCCACAAAGGCCCATGGCGCAGGAGAGAAAGTTGTGGAAAATCAGCCAATAGGAGGCAATCCTACTCCAACTAGGATTGGAGGTGAAGTAGGATTGCTTCCCACCTCCTATTTCGGCCGACCCAAAGGCCTTGGCTGCCTATCCTCTTCTGTCCTCCTATATAATAGTGGATTGGGTGGTTTTTGGACAGAATTTCCGGCCACGTGCTACCCGTTCCACCGGTGCATAGTTTCTCCTCTAGATCGGTTTTCTGCAGCGCTTAGGCGAAGCCCTGCCGGAATTGCTCCACCACCATCACCGGAGCGCGACACGCTGCCGGTGAACTCTCTATCCTCTCCACCTCCTCTCGCTGGATCGAGACGGTGGAGATCGTCATCAAGCTGCACGTGTGCTGAACGCGGAGGTGCCGTCCGTTCGGCGCTAGATCGGAAGGACCGTGATCGAGATCGCGAGACGGTTCGTGATGTGATCACGGAACGGATCGTGATGAGTTCGCGGGACAGATCGTGATCAAGATCATGAGACGGATCATGATGAGTTCGCGGGATGGATCATGACGTGTTCGCGGGACGGTTCGTGATTGGATCGCGGGACGCTCGGCGATTTGGATCGCGAAGAAGTTCGACTACACCAACCGCGTTTCTTAACGCTTCCCGCTTAGCGATCTACAAGGGTACGTAGATCCACTCTCCCTCTCATAGATGCTCATCACCATGGATAGGTTTGCGTGTGCGTAGGAAATTTTTTGTTTCCCATGCGACGTTCCCTAACAGTATTTCCTCATGAGCTCCCTGGAATGCCTCCTGACCACGACATTGAGTTCATCATTGATCTAGTGCCAGGAGCAAGACCCATCTATAAGAAGCCCTATAGAATGGGATCAAAAGAGTTGGCTGAGTTGAAGAAGCAACTAGCAAAGCAGCTCAAGAAAGATTCATTCGCCCTAGTGCCTCTCCTTGGGGTTCACGTGTTCTATTCGTGTAAAAGATGGACGAAACTATCCGACTCTATGTCAATTACCGTTCTCTCAATGAGGTCGCAATAAAGAACAAGTACCCACCACCCAAGATTGAAGACCTATTCGATCAGCTGAATGGAGATAAGGTGTTTTCCAAGATCGACCTCAGGTCTGGGTACTACCAATTGAAGATCAGAACCCAAGACATCCCGAAAGACGGCATTTGTAACCCGGTATGGCCTGTATGAGTACACGGTCATGTCCTTTGGGTTAACCAATGCCCCTACCTACTTCATGTACCTCATGAACAAGGTATTCATGGAGTACTTGGACAAGTTTGTGGTCGTATTCATTGATGACATACTCATCTTCTCCAAGTCAGAAGAAGAGCATGAGCAACACTTGAGATTGGTCCTAGACAAGCTTCAAGAGCACTAGCTTTATGCCAAGTTCAGCAAGTGTGAATTCTGGCTGCATGAAGTTGCATTCCTTTGTCATGTGTTGACTGTAGAAGGGTTGTCAATGGATCCTACCAAGATCGAAGCCATGACTAAATGGCAATCCCCAAGCAGTGTGAAGGAAGTCAGAAGCTACCTCGGACTCGCGAGATATTACCGCAAGTTCGTCGAATGATTCTCGAGCAATTCCCAACCCGTGACTCAGCTCTTGAAGAAGGTGAAGAAGTTTGAATGGACAGCAAAGTGCAAAGAAAGCTTCCAAGAGCTCAAGAAGATATTGACCACAACCCCAGTTTTGGCCACCCTCGATATTCACAAGGAGCTTGTGATATATTTTTATGCGTCAAGAGCCGGGCTTGGAGGCATTCTGATGTAAGAATGTAGAGTCATAGCATATCTTTCCAGATAGCTACGTCCTCACGATGAGAACTACGCTACTCATGACCTTGAGTTGGTAGCTGTAGTTCATGCCTTCAAGACCTGGTGACATTACCTCGTGGGAAAGCGATGTGAGATATACGTAGACCACAAGAGTATGAAATATATTTTCACTCAAAGGGAGTTGAACATGAGGCAACGCCGATGGTTGTGGTTGATCAATGATTACGACTTCACTGTTGAATACCACCCCAAGAAGTGTAATGTGCTAGCAGACACCTTGAGCAAAAAGGCTTGTTCCTTGAATGCTATGATTAAGGAAAGGCTACCCACCCTGTATGAAAAGCTTGGAAGCTTCGGGTTAGAACTAGTTGCACATGGATTCCTGGCCAACCTCAAAGCAAAGCCTACCTTGATGGATGATATTAAGAATGCCCAGAAGGGACACGAGAGTATCAAAGGCAACAAGAGGAAGATCAAGGCAGGCAAGGCCCTAGGATTCTCAGTTGATGAATAAGGAGTTGTATGGTTACGGAAGCACATATGCGTACCCAACAGAGTTCAGCTCAAGAATTTGGTCTTGCAAGAAGCCCATGACACTCCGTGTTCCATCCACCCTAGAGGAACCAAGATGTACCAAGACCCCAAAGCAAGATTTTGGTCGCATGGCATGTAGAGAGAAATAGGCACCTTTGTTGCTAAGTGTGACGTATGCCAAAGAGTCAAAGCTGAGAATCAGCAACCCATTGGACTATTGCAGCCTCTCAAAGTACCTGAATGGAAGTGGGACAAAGTTGGGATAGACTTCACCATCGGATTACCTAGGTAAAGCAAAGGAAATGATTCCATATGGTTCATTGTCAATTATCTAACCAAGGTAGCCCACTTCATCCCTGTCAAGACGACCTACAATGGGAACCAACTGGCCAACCTCTACATCAACCGGATCATGAGCCTCCATGGAGTTCCAAAGGAGAACGCGTCAGACCGAGGCACCCAGTTCACCTCAAGATTCTGGAATAGATTCCAAGAAGCCTTAGGAACCAAGTTGTCCTTCAACTCTACTTTTCACCCCCTGACTGGAGGACAAACGGAGCGAGTAAATCAGATACTCGAAGACATGCTTCGTGTTTGTGTTTTAGTGCATGGAGCCAAGTGGGAAGATTGCCTACCATTTGCCGAGTTCTCCTAAAATAACAACTATTAGTCGAGCCTTCAGATGGCACCATTTGAGGTGTTTTATGGACGCAAGTGCATTACTCCCCTCAACTGGTCATAAACTGGAGAAGGACTAGTCTTTGGACCATACATCCTCCCCGAAGCAGAAGAGTAAATTCAATTAGTCCGAGTACATCTTGAGACTGCCAATTCTAAACAGAAGAGCTACACCAACTCCCACTGTAGGGACATGAGTTACCGTGTTGGAGACCATGTCTATCTCCGAGTCACTCCTCTCAAGGGAACCAAGCGCTTCCATGTCAAGGGTAAGCTAGCACCACGATACATCGGTCCCTTCAAGATCACCGACAAGTGAGGATAATTTGCCTACCTGCTAGAACTACCTTCCGAGCTATCAGGTGTGCACAACGTCATCCACGTGTTGCCGCTCCGGAAGTGTCTCAAGTCCCCAACCGCCCTAACCTCCACAAGGACATCGACCATCAAGCCATCGACCTTTAGCCAGTCCTCAATTATCATGAGAGGCCAATTCGTAATTTGGATGAAGCTGAGCATTGCACCCGAAGCCGCACCATCAAGTACTTCAAGGTCCAATGGAGCAACCACACTGAAGCAGAAGCAACTTGGGAACATGAAGACTACCTTAGGTTCGAGTACTCTTATCTTTTTAGCACTTAGCCTAAGAATCTCGAGGACGAGATTCATGTAAGGGGGTAGGTCTGTCACACCATGTGTTTGTATCACTATGCTATGCTATGGATTTATAAATTTTGGAACCATTTAAAACTTTTGAGTGCATGTGCTTGTTTGAATTGTTTGATGGTTGCTTGTTTTGTTGATTGTGTTTTGGCACTCAATGATCTTCTTCCCCCTAGAACTCACTTCCTTGTCCCAAACTCCCTGCCCAATGATCATACCATGTGTATAGTGCCTAAAAATATTTTTATCAAATATTGTTTTGGCCAAAAAGGATTTATTCAAATTAGATTTAAAAAAAAACCTGAATTGAGGTTTGTATGACAAGTCCTAATATTGGGAGGAATGTTTTGCACCATAGACTTTATTTGTAACCTACTATATCTATGACTTCCCAAAACCATCAAATATTATTTTGGAATATTATTTTACTATTTTATTTAAAGGCTTTTTCTTAAGGATGGATGGTCTTTCATAGGGAAAAAATTATTTAAATGTTTTAAAAATATTTGAGAAAATTTAGGGAAACTCAATGGACATATATTTTCCATATATATGAGTTTCAACACATCGACGTATCGGTACTTTGATCACGCCGAATTTTCTGATCTGACCGATCTCATCGATCATCGTGAACACAATTCGGATTTACGTTTCATGGTTAACCCCGATGGTGGATATCGACCGGTAGGGGTAGGTTGTGTCAAGACCTCATCGATTCTGATTGATAGAAAACATAGCCTCAATCTCCCGATGTGCAATTGATCTCATCAACCATGCACATAGCCGATCTCATAAACAATGACAGATCACATCCCGTGTCGCCACATATCACATATGCTACCGATCTGAAACCAAAACCTATAGCAGAGGCTCTGATATCACTGTTGGGTTCTACCGTAGGTGCATCGCATGAGAATTAAAATTTCCTACGCGCAGAACAACCAAGAACATGCTATGGAGATGGATCACAGATTGTTACCACTAGACGCGCAGTGCTATGCAGCGGAAGTAGAGTTGGGAAGCGCGTTCATGTGGTCCATCTCCTCCTCGTCCGATATCCCTCGAACAGCCGTTCCAATCTCCCTTGAATAGCTGATCGCCGGATCCCACGTACAGGTTTGCCGGAGCGGCGCAAATGCACCCCCTCTAACGGTATCCGCACATGCAGGAGGAACACCTGTGCGGCGGACTGCTAGGTCCGATCATACGGTCGGCGGCGACGAGTGTAGGTGGCTAGTTGCAACTCATGCAAAGACCTAATGATGGCACCGAAGCAATCACCCGGGTGGTGTGCTGCACCTCCACTATATATAGGCATCCGGTGTGGGCTCAACTCTTGGGCCTCGCACGGATCCTAAAGCCCACGTGTTCCTTCCATTAAGCATGCGACCCTTTAGGTTCTCGTCCACTTGGTCGCGAGTCAGATGACATCCGACTCGACCGGTTGATAGCGGCCTCTAGCAAGACATGTCGACTCCAAGTGTTCGATGAAGCTGGTTAGGCGAACCTGCACTTCACACTTCTGTTACCTTTGCCACACGATATATGTTGTCGTGCACAAGACGATATGGCCATCCTTGTTGCAGCACGACCTCTTTCTCGTTCCCGTGAATCTGACCAACATTCGGATTATCTCATAATCCTCATTGCATGGCCATGCTTATCCAGGTCGGATCATCCAAGGGGCCCAGAGTATATCTCTCCTGATTGGAGGGCCAAATCCCATCTTGCTCGACAATGTCTCGTAGCATGTGTCTGGACAAGCCAGAAACCTACCTTTGTAACTACCCAGTCACAGAGTAGCATTTTGTCGGCCCAAAGTAAGTCGGTCACCATCCCGAGTACATGCGCCAGCTCAGGTCTTAGGACATAGAACGTATGTTGTACTAGAGACTCACAGATGACCTATCGCTGCGTCTCGTAGTTGGGTCTATCCAACTCAGACCTTATCTCGACTCGGATCCGACTATGTTGAATCCGACCAGACCTTTCTGAGTCTATATTATCCGGCTAGAATACAATTCTACATGGTCAGTGAGACCGAACCATCCACCGTGTCATATGCTAGTCCGATTAGTTGTGCGTCCACACGACCCTTTGGACCAGGGACCATTTAGGACAGTTATCATACAATGCATAGTCTCACAAACAAGTCACGTACTTCTTAATACACATCCATGATAATGTCCAATGACTCTCTTTATTCATAAACACATAGGAAATATCATCATACATGATTGCCTCTATGGCATATCTCCAACACAACCCATGTTTATATTTATATATGTAACCTGCTCACATGGTTATCTACACACCCATGATGTGTGCTTTTACAAGTAAATGATCATGTCATTTCACTCAAAATTAGCTTTCTGCAAAACTCACCTACTTAGTGATATATCATGCATTGTTACACCTTATTCCAAAACATGGGTAACTTGCGAGTACATTCAAAGTACTTGTTGGCTTGCCACTCGTTATTTAATTGGCTAGGCATGAAAGAGATGGAATATGGTGAAGAGTTCATTTGTGACAAACATGCAAACTAGGACGCTTCCTAGTCAGAATGCCTGTAGGGTTAAGGCAGATAACATGGGTCTGCACTTTCGATCAAGATTTTCGCTTCTAGTTATGTTCGTTATTTGGCCTTTCATGGCCCTATCTATGTAATACTTGACCTTCATGGTATCTTTTTGTGTAAGGCACTAAGAATGGATGTAAGACTCTTGTTATTCACCTTCTGTGTGATCAGTGAGCATTGATCTCTGTGAACATTGTACATGTGCATTCGGTGATCACAACTTATGAGTCAGGGTCCCCACAGAGCTGGTATCATAGCCATCCTAATTGTAGGAAGCCTTAGTTAGCATGGACGTTAGTTAGGGTGAAACCATTTAAAAACTATGCATAGTTGCTTAGCGCAAGAGTTCATATAGATCTCTCCTCTTCTAAGTCTATTTCAAACCCTTACTAACTCTCCTCCCTTCAAACCTTTGTAGATGGTCGTCGTACCCAAAGCCCTCCTAGCATTTAGCTTTCCCCTAATCCTTGAGGTTAGCCTAGAGAAGTGCCAGTATTGTCGACCACCCATTTTCCTCTACCACGAGCACTGGGTCGATGCCATCATGAAGGAGTACCATGTTGATTTGTTCGTGAAGGCAAATGACTCCCCGGCTAGTTGGTTCTTTGAAGGACCACAGATGGAGACCCTGGCATTAGCAGTCGAGACAGCTACACACAAGGCACTCGTCCACCTTCGAGGCATCATCCTAGAGATGGATGACGAGCTAGCTACTCTCTATCTACCCTTCAGGAGGGACGATATTGGCAAGAGCTGGACATTAGTTCCGTCCAAGGAGGAAGGGACACAACTCAGATTCCAGACCTACTTTAGCCTCTCCACCAGCAGTCTAGCTCACCACTTGATTAAGGAGTCCATGAAGCTTCGCAAGGAACTTCACCACACCCGAGAGCTACTTCGTCAAGCCAAGACGAAGCTAGACATGATCAAGAAGGATGGAGCCCCCGAGGGATGACAAGTTGTTGCTTACAGAGGAGGAATACCCCCAGCTAGAGATGCACCCACACATTATCGTCGCATGAGTGCAAAGGAGTACCATGCGCTCTTCACGGACCCACCAACAAAGCATCGTCAGGATGGACCTCCTCGTTCTCTGACCCCCTTGACCAAAGATGATGCCCATACAGATGACGATCAGGAGGAAGACCAAGAGGACCTCGACTATGAGACCGAGCACTCCACCACCTGAGTCCAAGAACTCCTAGGGTAGGATCAGTCATGCACCTCTCATGCGAAGTCTTGTCCGTGTAATGCTTCATATGAAACCATGTGTGCTTGTTGCTTGTTTTGTTGTTTGTGTCCCGATGCAAGTTGCACTTTTGCCTTAGGCAACATGTAAGTGACTTCATCGTCTATCTTATATTAATATGTGTGTTTGGTCTTTTGACCACTGTTTAAACACACTTGCACGATACCAACCCCCTTAGGCGTTCTTCATATATTAGTGTTTTTCCCTCTCATCTATCCTAGTTATTTGACTTGGCTGCTCCAAACAGGATGGTGATTGCAACCTGCAATAGCTCCTTCACCAACCCTGAAGCCGACAACTCCAGCCAGCAACACGGAGATGGTGTGGCTGCTCACCCTGGAAATCACCCAGAGCAGCCACAAGGCGACATTCCCCCGCCACCACCTCCACCGGAGAACATGACCATAGATCAGTTTCTACAAGTTCTCCGGGAGGAACGCCAAGCCAACACTGCTTCTATCTAGTAGATGGCTCACGTCCTTGCGAACAACTAGCAGCATGGCGGGAACGGCAATGGCCGTTCCACTCTGTCTGAGTTCATGAGGAATTCGCCCCCAACCTTCACCTAGACTGTTGAACCCTTGGATGCCGATGACTGGATCTGCACCATCGAGGACCTCCTTGCATTGGTTAATTGCAATGAGGATCGTGAGAAGGTGTTGTATGCCTCTCACTGCCTTAGAGGTACCATCAGAGCTTGGTGGAATGGATTCAAGGCCATGCAAGGTGACCATGTGATCACCTGGGCTAACTTCAAGGAAGGATTCAGCATCGCCCACATTCCTTCTGGGATCATGGCTATCAAGAAGAGAAAATTCCGAGTGCTGAAGCAATGAAGTGGCTCTGTCAAGGAGTACATGCAGAAGTTCAACATGTTCTCAAGGTATGCACGTGAAGATGTCAACACTGAGGCGCTTCATGGAAGGACTCTGGCAAACCCTGCACTACCAACTCATTATTTACAACTGTCGAACCATCTTCGACCTGGTGAACAAGACCTTCATGCTTGAATACAAGCATCATGCCATGGACGACACTCACAAACGCAAGATGATAAGCAAGGGTAGTTCCAGGAACTAGAAGCCTCGCCCCTGGAAGCCAGCCCCAGCCAAGCCAACCTATCGGCCGCAGCAGGCTAGACCTCTTGCACCTCGTCTGAGCTACCAGCCTCAGTAGTATGCCAATCCCAGGTGAGCCTCCAACAACCATACAACAACAACTATTGACAAGTCGCTTGCTTTGAGTGTGGTCAGCCTGGACACATCTCTAAGCAGTGCCCCAACAAGAAGCTAGATGCATTATGCCCCAATGCTCCAAACCAAGGTCAAGGTCGTGGCGCGCCACCAAGGAACCCAGCTCCCCGCAACCATCCCAACAATGGCAAGGATCGTGTGAATCACGTCACCATGGAGGAAGCCTAGGAACACCCAGATGTCATACTGGGTATGTTCCTTGTCAACTTAACCCTAGAAACCATATTGTTTGATTGTGGAGCTTCACATTCTTTTGTTACCCAAAAGTTTGCACTAGAGAGTGGTATGAAGCCTACGTCCCTAGGTAGTCATATGTTGATACAAACCCCGAGTTTTGTTATTAAGACCAAGATAGGATGTAAAGGAGTCGGGATCAACATTAACGGGGTAGACTTCCTAGCAGACCTCATAGTTTTGGATTCGCTAGGATTGGACCTCATCCTTGGCATGAATTGGTTGACCAAGCACCAAGTCTTGTTAGACTGTGCCAAGAGGACTGTTACCATGACCAATAGCCAAGGAGTGGAAGTCAAGTATGTTCCCAACCCCATCTCCGTTGTAGCCCCTCAGGTTAATTGTCTGTCGGGAACGGAGTTGGATCAAGTGTTTGTGGTGTGCGAATACCCGAATGTATTTCCTGATGTCCTCTTAGGAATGCCTCCTGACCATGACATTGAGTCCATCATTAACCTAATGCCCGTAGCAGGACCCATCTATAAGAAGCCCTATAGAATGGGATCACAAGAGTTGGCTGAGTTTAAGAAGCAACTGGCAGAGAAGCTCAAGAAAGGATGCATTCACCCTAGTGCCTCTCCTTGGGGGTCACATGTTCTATTCATGTCAAAGAGGGACGGAAACTATCCAACTCTCTATCAATTACCATTCTCTGAGGTCATAATAAAGAAAAAATACCCACTTCCCAAGATTGAAGACCTGCTCAATCGGCTGAATGGAGCTAAGGTGTTTTCGAAGATCGACCCCGGGTCTGGGTACTACCAGTTGAAGATCAGACCCAAAGACATCCCGAAGACGACATTCGTAACCCGGTATGGCTTGTACGAGTACATAGTCATGTCCTTTGAGTTAACCAATGCCCCTTCCTACTTCATGTACCTCATGAACAAGGTCTTCATGGAGTACTTGGACAAGTTTCTGGTTGTCTTCATTGATGACATACTCGTCTTCTCCAAGTGAGAAGAAGAGCATGTGCAACACTTGAGATTGGTCCAGACAAGCTTCGAGAGCACCAGCTTTATGCCAAGTTCAGCAAGTGTGAATACTGGCCGTAGGAAGTTGGATTCTTGGGTCATGTGTTGACTGCAGAAGGGTTGTTAGCAGATCCTGCCAAGATCGAAGCCTTGGCTCAATGGCAATCCCCAAGCAATGTGAAGGAAGTCAGAAGCTTCCTCGGACTCGCAGGATACTACCGCAAGTTTGTCGAAGGATTCTTGAGAATTGCCCGACCCATGACTCAGCTCTTGAAGAAGCACAAGAAGTACGAATGGACAGCAAAGTGCAAAGAAAGCTTCCAAGAGCTCAAGAAGAGGTTGACCACAGCACGAGTTTTGCCCCCTCCCCCCGATATTCACATGGAGTTTGTGATATATTGTGATGCATCAAGAACCGAGCTTGGAGATGTTCTAATGCAAGAAGGCAGAGACGTATCATATCTTTCCGGACAGCTACGTCCTCATGAAGAGAAGTACGCTACTCATGACCTTGCGTTGGAAGTTGTATTCATGCCTTGAAGACCTGGTGATATTACCTCCTGGGAAAGCACTGTAAGATATACACAGACCACAAGCTGAAATATATTTTCACTCAAAGGAAGTGGAACATGAGGCAACGCGATGGTTGGAATTGATCAAGGATTACGACCTCAGTGTTCAATACCACCCCGAGAAGGCTAATGCGGTAGCAGGCGCCTTGAGCAGAAAGTCTTGTTCCTTGAATGCTATGATTAAGGAAAGGCTACCCACCCTGTATGAAGATCTTGGAAGCTTCGGCTTGGAACTAGTTGCACCTAGATTCCTGGCCAACCTCGAAGTGAAGCCTATCTTGATGGGTGATATTAAGGAAGCCCAAAAGGGACATGAGAGTATCGAAGGCATCAAGAGGAATATCAAGGCAGGCAATGGTATTGGAAGCGCATATGCGTACCCAACAAAGTTGATCTCAAGAATTAGATCTTGCAAGAAACCCACGACATTCCATATTCCATCCACCCTGGAGGAACCAAGATGTAACAAGAACTCAAAGCAAGATTTTGGTGGCATGGCATCAAGAGAGAAATAGGCACCTTTGTTGCTAAGTGTGACATATGCCAGAGAGTCAAAGCTGAGCATCAGTGACCCACCGGACTATTGCAGCCTCTCAAAGTGCCTGAATGGATGTGGTACAAAGTCAGGATAGACTTCATCATCGGATTACCTAGCTCAAACAAAGGACATGATTCTATCTGGGTCATTGTCGATCATCTGACCAATGTAGCCCACTTCATTCCCGTCAAGATGACCTACAATGGGAACCAACTGGCCAACCTCTACATCAACCATATCGTGAGCCTCCATAGAGTTCCAAAGGAGATCATGTCAGACCGAAGCACCCAGTTCACCTCAAGATTCTGGAATAGATTCCAAGAAGCCTAGGTTGTCCTTCAGCACTGCTTTTCACTCCCAGACTATAGGACAAACAAAGCGAGTAAATCAAATACTCGAATACATGCTTCGTGCTTGTGTTCTAGCATATGGAGCCAAGTGGGAAGATTGCCTACCATTTGCCGAGTTCTCCTACAACAACAACTATCAGTCGAGCCTTCAGATGGCACCATTTGAGGTGTTGTATGGACGCAAGTGTTGTACTCCCCTCAAGTGGTCAGAAATCAGAGAAGGACTAGTATTTGGACCAGGTATCCTCCGCGAAGCAGAAGAGCAAGTTCAACTCGTCCGGGAATGTCTCAAGATAGCCAAGTCTAGACAAAAGAGCTACACCGACTCCCCCCATTGGGACATAGGTTTCCGTGTTGGAGACCATGTCTATCTCCGAGTCACTCCTCTCAAGGGAACCAAGAACTTGCACATTAAGGGAAAGCTAGCACCACGATACATCGGTCCCATCAAGACCACCGATAGGTGAGGAGAATTTGCCTACCTGCTAGAAGTACCTTCTCAGCTATCAGGTGTGCACAACGTCTTCCATGTGTTGCGGCTCCGGAAGTGTCTCAAGTCCCCAACCGCCCCAACCTCTACAAGGACATCGACCATCAAGCTATCGACCTTCATCCAGACCTCACTTACCGTGAGAGGCCAACTCATATTTTCGATGAAGCTGAGCGTTGCACCCCGAGCCACACCATCAAGTACATCAAGGTCCAATGGAGCAACCACACTGCAGCAGAAGCCACTTGGGAACGTGAAGACTACCTTAGATCTGAGTTCCCTTATCTTTTTAGTGCTTAGCCTAGGAATCTCGGGGACGAGATTCTTGTAAGGGTGGTAGGTCTATCACACCTTGTGTTTGTATCACTATGCTATGCTATGGGTTTATAAAATTTGGAACCATTTAAAACTTTTGAGTGCATGTGCTTGTTTGTATTGCTTGATGGTTGCTTGTTTGGTGGATTGTGTTTTGGCACTCAATGATCTTCCTCCCCCTAGAACTCACTTCCTTCACCCAAACTCCCTGCCCAATGATCATACCATGTGTATAGTACCTAAAACTATTTTTATCAAATATTGTTTTGTCCAAAAAGGATTTATTCAAATTAGGTTTTCAAAACCCCCTGATATGAGGTTTCTACTACAAGTCCTCAAATTGGGTGGAATGTTTTGCACCAAAGACTTTATTTGGAACCTACTATATAAACCATCAAATACTATTTTAAAAGATTTTTTACTATTTTATTTAAAGGCTTTTTCTTAAGGCCGTCAATGGTCTTTCATAGGGAAAATTATTTAAATGCTTTTCAAATATTTGAGAAATTTTATGGAAAACTAGTGCACATATATTTTCCATATATATGAGTTTCAACACGTGGTCAAGTTCAAAATAATGGGAAAAACCCTCCAAAACCCTTTCTGCTTAAGGCAAGCATTTGAAATATTTCTATAAGAAATATTCTTAAAAAAATCTAGGAAAATTCCAGCAACTCACACATGCAATATGTGATGATCTTGCAAAGTTCCATTCCAATCCCAATTGTTTTGGTCCACCAAATTATCCCAAAACCCTCTCTGTCCCAAATCAAATTTTAACAACTTTACATTGTGAAGTTTCTCTTATTGACCGCAAACCTTGTGGGCATGTTCTAATCCCTAAATAAGGCCACTACACCAAGTTGTGCATTTAGAACAATAGAATTGCATGGATAGGTCTACAGAAATCTGATTCTGTTAAATTCTAGGGTTTACCAAGTTTGCACTATCAACTTTCCTCAAATCATCTCAAACTTGGTTGTCCACTTTATTTTTACCTACACTTCCATCATGTTAAATATCAAGGGAAGTAGAATTCATTTACTTGCCCAAATCAACATCAAACACCTTCTCCCAGATTTGTAAAATCCTTGCTTTCAGCTCTTCCACTATTCTTCCTGAGTTCCAATTTTTACATCAACTCCACATTGGTGTACTTCACCTCCAATAAGCTTCTCATGGCCACAACTCCATTATTGGAGGGGTAACCCCCTCCCCATTTTCCCCTCTAGACATCACTGGCAGGAGCTCTCTCTCCACTCTTCTATTATTCTAGTGAAACCCCAGAGCATTCAATGCTTCCCCGGCTTATTTTCTACCCCTCGATCCCCTAGAAGAAGCCAAAGGCATGCCGTGGCATGCCAAAAACGCGCTACAGTGTGCACCCACATTGTAGATGGCGCCCATCCCCACCTCGTGACCACCTGGGGATACGAGAGCTTGTCCCCCTGGCCCTCCTCGATGTCCGCAGCACAGCAGCCTGTCGCGTCCCTCTTCTCTCCCCCTCCAAAGGCCTCCTGCACGCGTGCCGCACCCGCCCTTCTCAGCCAACCACAGGCATCACACGCGCGAGCTGCCCCTTCTCTCTCTCCGTTCTCTCCTACGGCCTAAACCAACCCCATGTAAACCATAGACATGCCCTGGCTCGCTCGCACGCCCTCCAGTGACGGCAGCAGCCTCGTCGGCGCATCCGAGCTTGGTGGACTGTTGCACCCCTATAAAAGGGCCTCCTCGAGCCCCTCTCTGCCCTCTGGTCTCTCTCTCCCATCCAAATCGCACCCCTCTGAGCCACACTTAAGCCCCCGATCCCCCTGCACTCGGGATCAACCGAGGCATCACAGCTTCGGGCCACTGGAGATCTTCAGGTGTAGAGCCTCTCTGACTCCATTCTCTTCTCCGCTGACTCCCCTGGTTGTTTTCCCCGTCTGTCCTATGTGGATTACTATAGGGAACATCGGGTTCGACCTCTTCCGGAGCAGCACCATCACGGTCCCCTCTGTTGCTGGCGACTCCGACCACCCCGGTGACTCCCTCCACCACCAGGCGATCGACGACATCACCCTGGACCCGTTCCCATCCTCTGCTCACCTTGTTGTGGCCCCGCTTGCCGATGGTGAGCTCCGCCGCCCTTTGGTGAGGGGTTGATGATGACCCCGGCAGGCGGGGCCCGCTCGTCAGCCTCTCACACCCCTCCCATCTCTCTCTCTCTCTGGCCTACGGGCCCTGCCCATCAGGTTTGAAACCTGACGAGTGCGGAGGCACCGAGCCGCCTGGGCCGCCTACTAGTTGGGCCAACTCGGCCAGCTGTTTTGGTCCAGTAAGGGGTGGCATTTCTTTTTCCTTTTATTTTCTATGAACTTTTGCAAAAATTCCACAAGATTGAATATAATTCCAAATCTAATAATTCTTCCACCATAAATCTTGTAATATTTTGTAGTATTTAATAGTGACACTTGTGTAAATTTTTTGAAAAGGCTTTATGTAGTGATTTTATTTAAAACTGATTTTGAAATATTTTTAGCCTCTGTTAAAATAGATTTCAAAATCTTTTTCACTTCAAAACCAGAGACAGATATTTTCAGTTTTGAATGTAGTATTTTCAGAGTAGGGTAACATTTTAGGAGTGGATTATGTGCTCTGTTTGTGTTGTGATTCTTATTTTGTCCATTATAAATTGTGACGATAGGTTGTGTTGTTGACGAGAGAGTTGAACCGGAAGACTTTGAAGACTCCGAGAATTTTGTTGAGCCAGGCAAGCAGCCCTTTGACCATGTTAATAGACCATTTTCATTGCATGGCATATAGCACTTTATTTTTGATATATTGATCACGATGATGTCGTGACCATTTCGGTGGGTTGTCACCGATAATTTTATGGTTGATACTTGCATCGTGCATGACCCTACCTCCTTGTGAGGGTTATGCGGGTGGGAGTACATAGGATGCTAAGTAGTTGCTACGCAAGTAGGATGGGGATATGCATGGTGATGCAAATAAAAGTGCTTTCAAAAGACTTTTTGAAAATTCCGTTGGGTGCCACTAATTCCCGAGGGAGATGATGTTGAGCTAGATAACCACTTGATAATATAAGTGGTGTACCGGAGCAAGTGAGTGTGTGGTTTCCGAAAACAGATTGGTGTAAGTTGCGACCGTTATTCCAACCTTACATGTGCAAACACCATACACCTTATAGGACGGGGCTTTGTTGATTACCGTGATGGGTACTAGCAGAGATCCCGCATTACTAGTGGCAGGAGTGACATGGTCACTCTCGAGATGGGGTCGTGCCGGAAAGGACGATCATGGGCTGATTTTACACACGTCGGGAACACCATTGCGTGCCCTCATGGATGATACTTGTGATGTACATCATCAGGGATGGCACCAACGAGTGGACTCCATGTTAGTATCGTCAGGGGGAAGGAAATGTTCTGGTACTAAACTCGGGTATGAACAATATCGAGAGTCATGGCTTGACACGGAAGTTTTCCGAGTCTTGTGGGTAAAGTGTGCAACCTCTATAGAGTGTAAAACTATTCGAGTAGTCGTGTCCATGGTCAACGACAGTTGAGTGACCGCTCTTTGGCTATGTCCATTGTTTACAAACGTGTGTGTTGGAAAATATGATGCTTGAGCTAAATCCGCTAACTTGGAATGATGATTCAACATGAGATGTTGAACCCTTGTTTATATTTATATCTGTAACCTACTCACATGGTTATCTACACCCTCATGATGCATGCTTTTTCAAGTAAATGATCATGTCATTGCACTCAAAATTAGCTTTATGCAAAACTCACCTACTTAGTGTTATATCATGCATTGTTATACCTTGTTCCATAACATGGGTTGCTTGTGAGTATATTCAATGTACTCATTGGCTTGCCATTGGTTATTTAATTGGCCAGGAACGGAAGAGCAGGAATATGGTGAAGAGTTCGTTGGTGACGAACATGCGAACTAGGACGCTTCCCAGTCAGAATGCATGTAGGGTTAAGGCAGATAACATGGGTCTACGCTTTTGATCAAGATTTCCGCTGCTAGTTATGTTTGTTATTTGGCCTTTCATGGCCCTATATATGTAAGACTTGACCTTCATGGTCTCTATTTGTGTAATGCGCTAAGTATGGATGCAAGACTCTTGAAATTCAGCTTCTGTGTGTTTAGTGAGCATTGATCTCTAGGATCACTGTACATGTGCATTCAGTGATCATGACTTATGACTCGGGGTCCCCACAAAGACATCAAGCTCATGTTGGTTAATGGGTTTCCGTCTCCGAATCCAACAACCACTCCGAGAGAAGCTATCACTCCAACTCTGGCTATAGTCAAGATGAAGGTGTTGCCAGAGTTGCACTCGTTTCCTCCAACTCCTATGACATATTTGATTCACCAAATGAAGGGAATGGAAGTTGCTTCATGGCTAAAGTCTCCAAGGTATCACACCCCGAATACATTGACTTCAATAGTGATGAGGATGACTTACTTGGAGATGATGACTTGCTATTTGATAAAACTACTGATATTAGTCAAAATGAACTAGATAGTAATCATGTTAGCCAAAATAAGTTGTGTGATGATGATAAGAAGGAAATAGAGCGACTAACTAAAAAATTGAACGCTCTTAAGTTAGCACATGAATCTACTCTAGAAGATCATAGAGATCTTGTAAGAACTCGTGAGAAGCTACGCTTCGAGAAGATCAATTTGGAGCAAGAATATGAATTTCTTAAATCTATCAATGATGATCTTCGAAACAAGACTTCCTCTTATCTAGCCAAACGACTAATATTATCTACATTCATTACACAAGTTAAAAGTAAAAAACTAGTAACAAAGGCAAGAAAGGTTCTTCAACTAGTAGAAATAAAAATGATAAATCAAATGATATTGTTTCTAGTAGTTCTATTGATTCCACTAATCATTCTCTTAGCCGAGTTACACTTGAGAAAGAAAATGATATAATGAAAGGGATTACAGAAAAAGGTGTCTACAAAAGTCTTGCTGGATGTAAGAAATTTGAGGAAATTGTACACAAGCATGGAGGATACCGGAAGAATCATGGTATTGGCTACTTCAACACCAATGGAGTTTAATGGGAAGAAGGTCAATACCCCAAGCCGAAGTTTGTTCCCAAAAAGGAGAAGTATGAACATACTCTTACCAAGGTAACAAAAGCTCAAGATGACCTTCCACCACAAGAAAACAAGCTCAAGGGCAAGGACAAGCTCCAAGGAGAGATTGGCACATATGAAGATAAGTCCCAAGCCATGGTCAAGTGGGTTCCCAAGGCCACTACTATCTCTACATCAACTAGTGCTACCTCATCTCCAAGGATCCCCATCAAGTTGATGTGGGTCCCAAGGAAGAAGACTAGAGAGGTTCTTGAGGGGTGACTCCGCCAACAAAATTCACTCACATTCATTTTTGGCAAGGACATCATCATATATGCATTGCACTCCATGTCCAAACTTTGCAATCAACATCAACTATATGCAATAGTTGAAGAAGTCACACATTCCCTCATAGGTAAGCAAGGGACAAGGTAATTAATGAATCCATGGACATCATCATATATGCATTGCACTCCATGTCCATAGATATGCTTGTATATGTCTCTTGTGTGGGACTAACCCATGTAGGTGAGAAGAGTAAGAAACAACGAGGATTGCTCCCAACTCAACATGATCTTCGTCAACTATGAGAATCCACCACTACATCATCTACATGAAGTCTTCTACGACAAAACCCAAGGTTAGTTTATCCCTCTTAGGGGGGATGTCACATCAAGGGGGAGCTTTACTCTTAGACTTGAGTTAAAGCATCTCTTACATATGTGAACACTTTAAATGCTTAATGTAAAAGTGGTAACTCCACTTGTGCTTAAACGATGAGTATGACCTATGATCAAGTATTCTTACTTGGCTCCTAAGTCAATATACACATATATAGATGACTCTGTCATTGCCAAAGTGCTTGGTAGATACTAGAGTGGTTTTGTATGTTTACCATATTTAATTTGACATTTTATTGTGTGAGCATGTTGGTATCCATATGTTTTCTCATTCGGGGACATCCAGTTGTTGTTGTTTGGCTTCCATTTTTCTTTTGCCAATTGGATATACAAGAATGCCTAAGTACCTCCCTCTACCTATCTATGCTTTCTCGTCTCAAATTTTATTCATGATTCATAACAAAAATTTGAACAAGAACTTCTCGAACCCTCCGTGTGAGGAGCACCCGGAGTTCCGTTTCGTTAAGAGATGACTCCCAAAACCTCCCTAGTGCAACTCGGTGTAACCAACCTGAAAATGTCGGTCCCACTGAAGCCTAGGGTTGATCTGGTTTTATGAATCTCGGTAGCAATGATTCCATAATCTCGGCTTCACTGAGTTTCACTGTCAACTGATAGTAGAGAAACTCGGTGGTACCGATATATTAGAACCTGTGTCACCGACAGCTACGGGATATATATACTCAGCCAAACCAGTTTTTGAAATTACTTCTTCAAAACCCAAGGTCCCCGCAAAACCCTAGCTGCCGCTCGACGTCTTCGGACTTCTCCCTTGCTCCTGTGCGTCTACACCACATGAGTTCCTCACCGTCGACTGCAATCACACACACCGTCGCCACCATAGGAGGTCGTCGCCGAGTTAGGTTAATGCCACGAATCTTTGCACTCCCCGTCCAACTCTTGTGCAAAAGATTAATCTCCATCTTCTTCCCATAGTGTGAACATGTTCCTTCCTCGAGAAATTCCATTAGATTAAAGAACATGGATTTTTTAGGTTTAACCATCCACAAACCAAATATCGGTGTCACCTAGTCAGGAAACTCGGCTCTGCCGATTTTTATTTTAGGGCTATAGAGAACAGTCTCGGTGAAACCGAGCGGCCATTTTTGGTGAAACTGAATAGGCTGCCAAGTTTCTTTTAAGGAGGTTGTATGTCTTAGTGGCTCTGAAATTTCTGACTCAGTGGAACCGAAATCCTTTTACAGAAGATTAAACTTAAGATTCTGAGTTCAAATTTGAGAAAACTTTCTGAATATTTTTGATGCTCAACCCCTCTGCTCTTCTGTACTCTATTCACAGGGTCAACGTGTCAGGGTCTGATGATAGCCAGAATGACTTCAGGGATAGGGAAGTTCACATGAGCTTAGGCACAAGCCTAGATGCCAGTTCTTCTTCTTCAGAAGATCTAGGCATCCCAAGTTCTCATGGGCTGCCCAAGGCTGCCATCAGGGCACTGAGATAGTTGAATTCTGATGAGGAGGACTCATACTTTGTGCTAGAGGAAGTTCTAGGCAAAACGCAGCAAGAAAAAAAGAGCTGCTATGAAATCTGCAATAGAGGCTACTTCATCTAAGAGGCCAGTCAGGAAAGAATATGCTAGCTCTGAGACTGTGAGAGCACCTGAGAGTGCCAGCTCAAACATGTCACTATCTATTGAGCCTTCAAAGAGCTCTTCCTAAGAAGGCAGGTGAGAAGAAGAGAGTTAGGAAGGGGATTGTACGTGTCATTGGCAGGTCCACTTCCATGTTTGAAGACCCAGCAGGAGATGAGGAAGAGGAAGTGGAGGAAGAGCCAGCTGCCAAAGCTCCTCCTTCCAAGAAGAAACTGCTTGCAGATGCTATGCCCAATCAAGCTCCATCCAAGAGCAAGCTGTTTGCACCCAAGAATCATGCAGCACCCAAGAGGACCACCAGAGATATCTCTCTTGCTTTAAAGAACAAGGGTTCTACTTCCAAAGATGACAAGGAAGAGAACATGCCAGTTTTTGAGGAAACTGGGGCCACACATGCCAGAGCGTAATGATGCTCACCCCATTGCTGAAAATATGAACAAGATAAGGGATTTAGGACGGAGGAAGTGGAGAGCTAATGATCCTTATGCCTCCAGGAGGAATACTGTTGTAGATGACAAATTCTACACTAAGGAACAACAGGATTTCTATGCGACTATCCTTTTGGACAAGTGCCAAGTTGTCAGTGGTATGAGGTATGTTGAGTGGGCCTATATCAAGGAGAATGAGGACTACTTTCCCAGTGTGCAAGACAATTTCACATGCTCATCAACTCCAAGCTGGAGAAGAATGTATATGCACTTGATCGACCTCACATGCAACTTCAGCCAGACTTTGAGGATAATGTTGTGGTGATGGATCCGAGTCATCCCACTTCATCTACTACACAGGCAGAGGCTAAGATAGCTAGAGCCATTATGCTCAGGTTCCAAGGACTAAGAGTGAGCAAAAATGGATCCTATCATTAGAACCATCCAAGGTATGCAGAAGGACATCGAGGACATCTTCCTCAATCGAGAAATCCTTGAGAGGATTGTGGAAGATAAGTTCACTACACTGAACAACAAGGTGGATGAGCTGGCGCCGACTGTGGATGAGCTCAATAAGGAAATGGATGCAGTGCCTAGCCCTCATTCCACTGATGATGATGATGACAGTCCCAACTGTTAGGACCAGCACTCAGTTCAAGACCTAATCTAGGACTCCTACTGTGCCAGCTCTAGAGACGAGGCCTACTTCATCAGCACCTGACACAGCTCCATCAGTTCCTCCTGCACCTCCAGTGTCTACTCCACCACCTCATAGGACTTCCGTTGAAGCATTTGCGGATGCTCATCTATCGACTCCTTCGACGGCTACAGGAGCGGCTTCATCGTCTCATGGAGGAGACCATGCCCAGAGTGACGATTAGCTCTATAGATTTGAACTTTTTGGTAACTTGTTGTCAAAGGGGAGAGGTTATAGATCATAGGGATTCGAGAGAGAGAGAGTCTGTTGCATTTTCGTTCCTCTATGCAGGTTAAAAACATTTGGTTTATCATTCGTTTGATAACTTTGTCAATGTTTGATCATATACTTTTCTGTGATGCTACTACTTTGCTATCTTTGACATGTCTATATGATGATCATTCACTTAATGTTTGGTGTGATGTGCTTATGTAATTCACTCATATTAATTTTTGCGCACCACCAAGTTGTATGTGACATGGAAGAGTGACCCATGATCCTAATTGATTGTGCATTTGCCTTCAAATGTAAATTTAAAATAATGCACAAATTTAGGGGGAGCTCTAGCTTATCACATACTTCTCAAAGCGATGATGCTATTCATTGATTATATCTTTTATCGAAGCTTTGATCTATATGTTGTCCTCAATTACCAATAAGGGGGAGATTGAAAGCACAACTTGATACGGGGCACGCCCGTGTGCGTCGATCTTTTCACACTTGGAGGGGAAAAGGAGAAATCAAGAGAGAAATCAAACACTCATGGACAAAATCCGATCACACATCCACTAAGAACAAGCAAACACATAAGGTAATTCGATCCACAAACAATCATAGATACAAGTAAGCGGTAGTTCTTCCTCACTCCGGGGACGAGTCCTTGAATCCATGGGGGATCTTCCCTCTAGAGGGGCATTGGCATCACTTGGATCTACTCCCAAAGGAGGGCAAACTCCCTAGGAGAAGCAAGTAATGGAGCTAAGCTCAAGTGCAAATATTAGCTAACCCTAGAAATAGGGGGAGAGATTCTTTATATAGTGCTAGTGGAAAGAGGGGCGAGAGAGAGAGAGAGAGTACAAGGGCCTCCAGCCCGCGTCTGCCCGCACAGGGGCTGGATGTTCGGGCCAGGAGGTCAGATGTCCGAGGCTTCGGGTGACGTCGGATGTCCGGGCAGAAGTTGTCGGCACCGCTTGGTTTTGTTGTGTAGGGGCCGGATTTCTGAGGCCGGGTGTCCGGGCGCTGCCGGACTTTGGCGCCTCTAACCGGGCCTTGGCACTGGTGGAGTCTCCAGGGGCCGGATTTCTGGGGCTTGGAGGGTGTACTTGCCTTCCTTTGGTGCTCTCGTACATCACCATCTCCATCATACCTGATCACGCAAAGAGTCTCTGCTTGAGGTAGCATCCACATTCCAAGAACATCAAAGGGAGAATCATATAGGAGGCATGTCACCTCGTTTGCAATGGCACGTGCACGGGCTCTCGTCATGGGTCCTTTCATAGCTTGAGGTGTTGGTGAAGGGTCCATGGGGGTGATCATGGGATGCTCCGCATCACAACTTCTCCCTAGGTAGTTTTGGTAATTATCAACAACATATATTTCATTGTACTAATGTTTCCACCAAGTGTATCTCGGGAAAAATTTCAATGATGGGTTGGCTAAAGGATTATGTGGATAGCCACCCTAACACTGCATTTGGATGTCTCAATTGGAGCCCAGGAAATGGATTTGGTAATCATCTAGCGTCTATATGGACGATTGGATGGACACTGAATTCTTATTGGAAAAGAAAAAGCAATTCAGGCCCGTTTTGGCTCCCATGGAAATCTCCCTCCCACGTTTCGAAAGGGTGGCGCTCGAAATTAGCCCGAAATTGGCTCCCTCGCAAAACATACTACTTTGACCTGCGAAAAAGAAAAGAAGCCTGACAGAAGGGGAACAGGAGGGGCGAACGAGAGTGAAACCTAGGCCTGGCGGCGGCGACCTAGCAGTCAACCCGGCGGCTGGCGGCGGGGGCGACCACCACGGCGGCCGGCGGCGGCACAGGTCTGTGCCTCCCCTCTTCCCACCCCCATCTCCCGTCGCCCCCTAGCATTCTGCTCCTTTGGGTCGGCCATCCTGAGCCACGCCCTGCCATAGAAGTCGACGGCGGCTAGGACCGCCCTGCCTCAGGCCCTAGCATGGCGGCCAGGACCACCACGACCACCTCATCCCCCCACCACAGCCGCCTTAGCCCCCCTTATCCCCCCACCACTATGGCCAGGAGAGGCACGCCTGCCTCGGGACCTCCCTTCTTCACCTCCTCATGCCCTCCCTGATGTTCCTTGATTGTATAGGAACAGAAAGCAATCCATTACCACTAACATGCTAGGTGTTGTTGATTGGAACATGAAGTTTCTATATGTGTTACCTGGCTGGGTGGGTTAAGTTTCAGAATTGAGAGTTTTGTGTGATGCAATGAGGCTAAACCGCCAAGATGCTTTTGTTGTGCCTAAGGGTATGACTCTTTCTCTTGGCATGTAGTTTCTTTGACTTGATTGTTAGCTATATAACTTATTCATATAGGGAAATACTATTTAGTTAATGTTGGTTATATGAATGGAGAAGGATTTCTAGCTCCATTCAGGTCCACTCGATATCATCTAAAAGAATGGGCTGCAAGTGCACAGCAACCTCAAACCGAGAAGGGGTTATATAACTTGCGTCATTCTCATGCTAGGAATGTAGTGGAGCGGACATTTGGCTTGTTCAAGAAAAAATGGGCTATCTTGCGTTCTCAAACATTCTTTGACATAAAGGATCAGATAACAAAAGTAAATATGTTGTTAAATAAACTAAATCTATGAGATGACAATTTCTTGCTATGAACTAAAATATCATTCTAGATTCGAATTATTAGTGCTTGTTGTGTGTTACAAGACTTTGCAAGGGATAGGCAACATGTCATGGATGATTTATTATTGCCTGAAGTGGATAGCGAATTAGCAGATGTGCCAAATGATGATCCAAATGATGACAACTTCATTAGAAGTGTGCAAGTCACTACTGAATGGTCCAACTTTAGGCAACAGCTAGCTGATGATATGTTTGCGGAGTACCTGGTAGTGCAAGGAGAACTAGAGATGGAATAGGATGAGAGTATGATAGGTAGAAGAAGTGGTCTTCTTTTGTATAGCTAGTTGCGGTGGTCTTCTTTTGTATACCTAGCTGCACTGGTCTTCTTTTGTATAGCTAGCTGGGGTTCTCTTCTTTTGTATATGCAGAACCTTCATGAAATTAATGGATGACATTATGTTTACATCATGGTATTTCTCAAACCTTGTATATTTTGTACAATATTTTATTTCCATGTAGCACCATGGCCTAAGAAGTAACTAGAAAGAAGAGGAATTAGTACGTATGGGATGATGAGATGGATGATGCATTGCTTGAGGTATTTGTTGAGCATCACAACAAGGATATCACAAAGGAGAACATTACTGGAAGGGTGAGGACTTTGGATCATCACTATGAGATCGTAAGCAAGATCATTTCTCAAAGTGGTTTTGGTTGGGATTGGAACATTCATAGGCTATCAATGGATAGTGATGTTGTTTGGGCTAAATATGTGCAGGTAATCAGAGAGTGCCCATTCTTTATATTGTTTGCATGTGTAGAATAACAAGGCAACAACTTTACTACTAGTTTGTGTATTGTGCATGCTAACAAGACATGCAAGGAGTTAAAGTCTTACAAGACCAAAGTAATCAAGAATTGGGAGTCCATATGTATATTATATTCCAAAGATCATGCCAATGGTGAGGGTGCAAAGACAGGTGCTGAGATTACTACAGAGCCATTAGAACAACCGACTGAAGTATCTCCAGAAGTAGCGCCAAAGAGGCAGCGAATAGGTGATGCTATTCTTTGCATGCTTGGGGATATGAATAAGGACTTAGTTGATGCTTTCAAGACAACTAAGCCCATTGCACTACCCAAGGTTACCACTCCCTCTGAAATACTTGAATCACTTAACTTGATACCTGATTTGGCTGAGCAAGACATGCTTCGATGTTATGGGAAGTTGGTAATCAATGATCGCCTGTTTCAAGCTCTAAAGGAGCTGCCCATACCCATGAGGAAGACATGGCTGCTAATGTTGCCTCGAAGCTTGATGCTATTCTGATATGTGTGTGTTCTTTTATGTCTTGTTGAACATCGAACTATCTATTTTATGTCCTACTGAACTTGAAACTATTTATGTACTACTATCACACACTGTTTATGTCAGGCATTTGGATCTATCTATTTACAATAAGATTATGATTTATGTCATGTACGAGACAATATTTGACAGTATGTGTTGTTTGTTATTGTATTAAATTTGTGTTATGTCATCGTAAGACAATATTGTTGTCATTGTATGGTCATCTGCGTTTTCCTGATGCATTTCTAGAATATTTATTGTATAGTCAGATTTCATTTTTTAGTCATGTAGCTATGCAATTCCAAAGTTTGTCATCCAAACATGATTTGGTATTGAAATCTGAGAGGCATTTCAAGGGCCAATTCATTGGACAACCAAACGGCTGAATTCGTATTCGTGCCATTTCAGTTTCCTCCTCTGCTTTGGAATTCAAACCAATTCAATACAGAGCTCTCCACTGGAGAAATCCAAATGAAGCATAAGGAAAGAAAGGAATGGAATCGGTCATGATTCAAGATTGAGGACTCTACATTTTACATTTTGTGATAAATCACTTTTGAGTCCATAGGAAAGCCAATGATATTAAAAGAGGATGAGGAAACATGATGATATGGTTGCTCGAGTGCTTAGAGATTAGCCACCAAAAATACTCACCCACTTTCCCCAAAAAAAAAGCTTCTGTCCAAACCCAAAAGTCAAAATTCGGTGACACCAATATTCCCCATTCGGATCCACCGAGTTTTACCCTAGACAAAAGCCCAGCCAAACCCTAGCATCTCGGTACTACCAAGTTTTCATTCGATGCAAGAAAAAAACAATGACCAACTTTCTGTTAACCAATTTCTTTAAAATCGGAACCATCGAGTTTAAGGAATCGGTGACACCAAAATTGAGTAATTGCCTAGGTCACCCATATTGGTACCACCGAGATTTATATATCGGCCTCACCGAAAAGGCCAAAGTTGTGACATTTTGCACTAGTCGGTGCAACCTAGTTTTTACTCCAATTTCACCGAGTTGGGCAATAATGTTGCAACGGTTGGATTTTTGGAGATTACTATATATACCCCTCCACCACCTCTCACTGGCAAGAGAAGAACTCAGAACACACACCCACTTGCCATATCCAATTTTCTGAGAGAGAGCCACCTACCCTTGTGTTGAGGCCAAGATCATCCAGTCCAATATATGGATCTTGATTTCTAGCCTCCCCAAGTTGCTTTACATCCAATCAATCTCTTCTATACATGCCAAACCTGTGAGAGTGATTGAGTGTTGAGGAGACTATCTTTCGAAGCACAAGAGCAAGGAGTTCATCATACTACCACATCTATTATCTTTTGGAGGGTGTTGCCTCCTAGGTTGGTTAGGTGTCGCTTGGGAGCCTCGCTCTTCGTGATTGTGGAGTTGCACCAAGAAGTTTGTAAGGGCAAGGAGATCGCCTACTTCGTGAAGATCTACCTCGAGTAAGGCTAGTCCTCCATTGATCTAGGCCATCATGGAATAGACAAGGTTGCTACTTCATGGACCCCTTGTGGGTGAAGCCCTCCATGGACTCTCATGACCTTTATCCTCCGTGGGTTGAAGTCTCCATAAATATGGATGTACGATAGCACCACCTATGGGAACCATGAGAAAATATTGTGTCTCCAATTGTGTTTGATCTTCTAATCCCTATCCTCTTTACATATGCTTATCTTTGCTTTCCGATGCAATACTCGTAGACATGCATGTGTAGGGTGAACTTGATTTGCAACAATCGCTAAAATCTGCCAACCAATTAACTTGGGAAAAGTTTAGGTTTTTATTTGATCAAGGAGTCTAATCACCCCCCCCCCCTCTAGTAGTACCATAAGGGTTGCAAAAGCCCAAGTGACTGAGCTTTGACTCACGGGCCTGCTCCCATGCACGTCACCTCACCAAGGTCCTTGGTGGCTTGTCTCCTCATGTGACACCCACAAGTGAATTAAGGAGGGTGCATGGCTCAACCATTCATTGGTGTGTTACTACCGTAGTATAAAGGCTCAAGGAACTCCACAAGCACTGCCTCACGAATCTAGCCACAACGGCCGTCGGCGCCAAGTACTACCAAAGGTCTCACGAGTCCAAGCCCTGCGAGGCATCTGACCCACAAATCACTGCGCCCCAGGCATCGAGCTTCGAAGGAAGCTAAGTCAAAAAACTTTGCGAATTCATTACGGCCCCTTGAGCTTTTCTCCCTTGTTTTCTTGCTGAGCATCTTTGTTTCCTCCTTGGCATGAGCCGCTGACACGTCAAAGGGGGCATTCTAAGAATCGCGCCTTAGGAGCCCTTACAACCCCTCCAAGCCCTACACCCTATGGCCTTATTGCACCACATCACAACATACCAGCGACGGTCGTAGCCCGTTCGAGGGTTGGGTCCAAGTGACGTAGAGCAATAAGGCAATGCAAAAAAGGGAAACGAATATCACAACAAAATAGGGATAAGAAGCAAGGAATTAGAACATAATACGGTTACAAAACAAAATTGTCTTTATGCCCTCGCGGGTCCTTGCTAATCATGGTGCAATAGGAAAACAAAAGATATGGAGATTCTGGCCAAGAAAGGCCCATCTCAGCATCGTTGCCTTCTTCGAAGTGCTCGGTGTTATGATCGAAGTGCTCAATCAAGGAGTCAACGTGTGGGCGAACCTCCCTCACGAGATCGCTTCGAAGCTCCTCTGGCACAGGATCCACCACGTGGGTGAGGTCAAAGATGCGTGCCGCCGCCTAGTCCATGAGCTCGTGGGCCCCTTCCTCGATGATGGTGTCGTGCCTGGAGACGCCAACCTCCCTCATCTCCATGATCTTCGTAAAGAAGTCGAGGTAGCCACCATCATACTCTGTGATGAGCAGATTCAGGACGTCCTTGATGAAGCGGGCGAGCACCCCAGGAGCTTGCGCCGCAATCCATAGGTACAACTTGGCACGCTGCGACTCCATAGTACGTGCCTGCGCGGCATCTTCCTGGGCCTTCGTGACGGCCTCAGAGGCACTTCCAACTTGCGCCTGGAGCAAGTGCAGCTCCCTTAAGCTTATTCCTTGCCCTTAAGGGAAAGGTGGAGGTTGGCCTCAACCTGCTGGACCTGCTCCTTGAGTTGGGTGATCTCCGTCTGGAGCTCATCGTGCTTCGTCTAGAAGCGGGCCTCCTACCACTCCAGCTTGCAGCGGTGCTCCTTTTGGAGTTCCGCCTTCTCCTTGGCAACCTTGGCGTCAGCAGCAGCGTTGATCTTGGCCTCCTTCTTCTCAAGCTGGGCGTTGGACTTGGAGCATTCCTTCTCGAAGGCAGTGTTGCCAGCAGCAACCTGGTTCTTCAGGGGCATGAGGTGCTCGGCTTCGCCTCCTGGTCAGAGGTGGTCCAGGCAGCCCCCTGCTCTGGGATGGTCACATCCTCCTTGCGAGTGGCGACGGCCTCCTCCCTCTTGGCCAGATCCTCCTCACCAGCGACATACTATTGCTCGCGTGTAGCAGCCGCATCCTCATGCGCCCGGAGCTCCTGCTCCTAGAGGGAGATCTGCTCCTTCACCTTCTGGGCGTGGACTTCGGCCTCCTGATGTTGCGCGTCGGTCGCCTCCATGTCGCGCACGGCGTTCTCCTAGAGCTCAGTGGCATCGTGGGCGCTCTTGTTCCTCTTCATCTAGGCCGACACGTCCTATCGGTGGCCCAGCTTGACAACCACCTAGAGCTTACACCATCTGACGGCTAAGCCCAGGTGCTCATTCGCCAGGCGCGCCACCTCCGCTTGGATGTCGACCTCCAACGTGTCGGCCTCCAGCATTCTCAAAGGCCCCGCGCCTGACCAAGGCGCTGCTTCTAATCCTCTAAAGGACCATGCACGAGTACGCTCCGGCGCCGCCTCCCAAGGCGGCCACCCCTGAAGTCCCTGTGGAGGCCTCCTCCTCTGCTGCCCTTGAGAAGGGGCTCCTCGCCAGACACACACTGGGGGCTGCGCGCGGGCTCCTCCTCATCCTGTCGTGGCTCTAGGGAGCCTGCCACGACCTAATAGTGGGCATCATCCCCGTCGACAGACGCAAAGTTCGCCTTGGGATCCGCCCTGTTAGTGCATCTAGTGCCCCTTAGTGATTTTGGTGTATTGAAGACTTATAGGTTAAGGAACTAATGTGTTTGTGAGTGTACACAGGCTCTATAAGTCGATGAGGAGTTTGATACATCCGGAGATTACCGACCCCTAAAAATTGTATGTCTTCATCTGAATACTTTGGTGAAGACTTTGCTGAAGGACTTTGATATTCCCTGAAGACTTTGAAAATGAAGAAGTCGATGTGACCTTGAAGATATGAACGAGGAATATGAAGCGTCAAGACTTTTGTTTTCGTAGTTTCATTTCCTTTCTTTGAGTCATAGGAAACACCGTACTGTTAAAGGGGGTCGAGGTAATACTAAGGAAAATTTCCAACTAATGCTCAACTTAAAATACTCAACCTATCCAATCCTTCGAGTGAAGCCTTTGGAAATCTCTTGTGGTTCATTCAAGTTCCTCAGTGACACAGATGAAGTTCTTCTGATCTCGGAGGAAATTGATTCGACTGACGAGTTAGGATTTCGCCAGTGCAAATTGCCTACAAGTGAGGAACATGATAAGCCTGAGGACTTTCATAGTTCGAAATTCCGACCATTGTTGTGCTTAGCGCTAGCTGTCCCCAATCATAACATCCACATAACAGTCATATCATTGGGGGCATTTATGTCTTATCATGTCAGGTTGCACCCTGGCTATAAATAGCCACCCCCAACAACCACTAGATGGTTCGTTGCTCCGAGAGAAAACTGACACTTGTCATTAGAGAGCAACCCATCCTCCGAGGACTTTGAGAGAAAATCATCAGTGAGGAAAAACCCACAACCAAACCACCAAACCCAAAGTGATTGAGCATCACTAAAGAAATTCCTGTGTGGAACCGATGCTTGTTACCTTTGAGGACTGTGCATCCTCCAGATGGTTAGGCGTCATGGTCTAGTGTATCCTGTAGTCAATTGGGGATCACGAAGTGACCTCGGTCTAGATCATCCAACAGTAAATTGTGGATCGTCGGGTGACCAGTTTGTGAGGGTTTCGGAAGTCTACCCTGAAGACTTATCACGAGTGTTGGGCGAGGACTGTGTGACCTTAGCTCAAGGAGAATACGGTAAGGACTGTGTGTCCTCTGGTTTAAATACCAGGTCGCTCCAAACCAGACGTACGACTGTAACAGCAGTTGGAACTGGGTCATCAAACCATTGTCTTCATCGAGCTACCTGGTTCTATTTCCTCAACACCTCTATTCCTCATATACTTGTTGATGAAATTGATTGTTACTGTTTGAAGAATTTGAGTGAACTTTCACAATTTCCTCACCTCAAATTATTCAAGTTACCTTGTTCATCACTACTTATCCTGTATCACGCTATGTGTAATTTGTGCATGTTTCATTTCATCATGATGACTATGTTGTTACTATGTTCCTCATGCACTTAAGTAATTATTCCACTGCTAGTTATTCATCACATTTCAAATTCCTCAAAGTTGAAATTCCTCAAGTGATGAATTTGTAAAAAATGCCTATTCACCCCCCCTCTAGTCGATATAACGCACTTTCAATTGGTATCAGAGCAAGGTACTCCCTTGTTCTGTGTGATTTTGGTTTAACCACCTGGAGTTCTAGTTATGTCGACTCCAGGTATGATCAAGGTTTCCGCGGGATGTCCTACCTTCGATGGGAAGGACTACCCCTACTGGAAGAACAAGATGCGCATGCACCTTGAAGCTATTGACAACGATCTCTGGTACGTTGTGGAAAATGGTGTTCCCTCTGTTACTCCCATGATCACCGCTGCTGATGTGAAGAGATTCAAGCAACTCGATTCTCAAGCGAAGAATATCATCTTTGGCCATCTAAGCAAAGGTCGGTATGGCAGGGTGATTGCTTTGGAGTCTTCTAAGCTTATATGGGATATGCTATCCAAAGTCAATGAAGGTGTTTCCACTCAACGTGACTCTCGTGTTGATGTTCTTCGCAATCTCTCCAACCGCTTCAAGATACTTGACAATGAAAATGTTCAGCAAACTTTTGATTGTCTTACTGATATATCCAATGAGCTTCAAGCACTGGGTGCCATCGATATCACTGACCATGAAGTGGTGAAGAAACTGCTAAAATCTCTTGACTCCTCATTCGATACTCTCGCCTTGATGATCCAAGAACATGGAGACTACAAGTCACTTGATCTTGCTGATATTCTTGAGGGACTCAATACTCATGAATTCCAACAAGCTGAGAAGAGAGACCTCTACGGGCCAAGCTATGGAAGATCTCGTGCTCTAAAGGCAAAAGCAATTTCCTCATCTAAAGAAGAAGATTCTGACAGCAGCCTTGGTGATCCTAAAGAACTAAGTCAGGAGCTAGCAATGCTTGTGAGAAAATTCCAAAAGTTCTCAAGGAGAGGTGGATTTGGAAAGTCATCAAAAAGTGGTTTGAGGAAATCAGATTCCTCAGAAGACTACAAGAAAAGAACATGTCATCATTGCAAGAATCCTGGTCACTTTATCTCTGACTGTCTTCTTTGGGAAAAAGATTCAAAGAAGAAGAAGAAATACAAGTATGATAGTTTTGATGACTCAAAGAAAAATAAGAAATCTTCAAAGTCCTCATCTTCAAAGTCCTCAAAGCACAAGAAGAATGGTTCTAGAAAGGCTCGAGCATTCATTGGCAAGGAAATGGATTCTGAAGAAGAATCTAAAGAATATGAAGAAGAGGAAGAATCTGAGGTGGAATCTGAATCTGGTGTCGCTAGCCTTGCTCTCGCTACTACTTTCGTTAGCAAGTCCATCTTCAACGATGAACAATATGACTACTCAAATGACTCTGACGTCAGCAATGATGATAATGCTCCCACCTATTGCTTCATGGCAAAAGGCTCAAAGGTACACAAACATCATTCCTCTTTTGAAAAAAGTGAAGGTGAATCTGATGAATATGTGAAACCTAGCTATGCTAAACTTGTTAAACTTGCCACTAAGCAACAAAGTGCACTTGAAAAGCTTCAGAAAATGCTAGACAAAAGCGATGATATGTTGAACAATGAAGTGGATCAGACTCAAACTCTGTCTGACGATCTCAAAAGTCTTCAGACAAAGTATGATAACCTTCAGAGTCATCATAATGACCTCTTAGCCGATCATGAGAAGCTCTCTTATGAATTTCTTCAAAGAAAGCAAGATCTTGAGAAACTAAGGTTGTCACATGAGGATATCCAAAGTGAAAACGGTTCCTTACTGGCTCAACAGATCAGTACCGCTCAGGAAGAATTTGTCCCACCTTGTTTCAAATGCATAACTCGTGAAACTGCTAATTCTTCACCTGAATGTTCAAATGCTTCTGTTGCTGCAAATTCTTCAACTATTCCAGTGGTCTCAAATTCCTCATCTGAGGATACCACAAGTATCAGTGACGAAAATGCAGGGTTGAAGGAATTGTATGTGATAGGCATGTACAAAAGTCTCAAAGGGCATCAAACCCTTTGTGATGTCCTCAAAAAGCAAATTTTGAACAGGAACCCTAGGAAAGAGGGTATTGCCTTTGTGAGGAAACTCAATGCTGATGGATCCTACTGGACACCTGAGCAGTACCCCAAAACCTCATGGGTTGCTGCGAAAGGACCTCCTGTAGATCCATCCACTTTATCTGGCTTTACTTGTGAAACTTCATATTCCTCTGATAAGTCACTTGACTCCAACTACAAATTCTTCAAAAATCAGAAAGGTGAAGTATTTGCTAGATTTTTTGGAACTAACTGCAGGAACGGTTCACCTATGATGAAAATCTGGGTTCCCAAGAGCTACCTACAAAATCTTCAATTGAATGTCCTCACGACACCACTTATGAAGAACAGGAACCCCAGATCAGATTCCTCATATGGACCAAAGTCATCACTTGGACCAAATTCCTCAAATGGTCAAAAATATCATTCTCGTGCTAATGCCTCTATTTCGCAGGGAAAATCTAAGAGTTATGAATATGTGCATTATTCTTCAAACCATTATGTTCATAAGTCCTTGAAGAATTTCTCTGCTTATTCATATGAGTACTCTAACCCTCGCCCTGTGAAACGAAGCACACTTGCTTCAATGCCTCCCTTCTCATATGGTGCTCGTAGAATGATGAACTCTTTGCCACCCCTCCAGATGTGGGTGGTGAAGAAATTGAACTAACTTCTTATGTAGGGTCAGGTCTCCAGATGAACTTGAACATCTGATGAATTTTCTGGAGACCTAAGGAAATGCTTGAAAGGACGCAAGCTAACCTTGTAGAAATGAATTCTTCATTTCTCACGTCCTCACACTACTTGCTTACTATCTTGTGTGATGAAATCATGTCTGATGAAATTGATGTCATATTCTTCACTCTGAAGCATATGAGTTCGTAAGTTGTACTAATTCATCTGCAGGATGATATTCCAAAAGCTATTGAGTGGGTCCTCGATAACGGATGCACAAACCACATGACTGGTTACAAGAGTCTTTTGATGAATTTGCCACTTGCTCCATCTCATCTGAAGCATATCACCTACGCAAACAAAGGAAAAAAGCAAGGTATTGGGTCTAGGTAAGGTTGCAATCTGTAAGGACCGAACCATGGATAAGGTGATGCTTGTCGAATCCTTGGGTTCAACCTTATGTGTGTCTCAATGCTTTGTGATCTTGATATGATTGTCGTATTTGGAAAATATCGCTGTGTTGTCATCATGGAATATGACAATTCCAAAGTCTTCGAAGGCTTTAGGAGAGGAGACTTGTATATTGTTGATTTCTCTACAGTCCTCAGCCTGCCACATGACTACTTGCAAAGTCCTCAGAAGGCTGGTTGTGGCATCAACAACTTGGACATGCTGGTATGAGGAACTTGCACACGCACGTGAAGAAAAATTACGTCATTGGCATTGAAGGTGTCAAATTCCTCAAGGACCACCTCTGTGGTGCATGTGATTCTGGGAAGATGACCACATCCAAGCATCCCTCGAAGACAATCCTGACCACGACTCGACCCTTTGAATTGCTTCACATGGATCTCTTTGGCCCCACTCATTACTCCACACTAACAAATTCTTCAAGTTTGTATGGATTTGTCATTGTTGATGATTACTCTCGTTACACTTGGGTGCATATTATTCTGTACAAGACTGAAGTGCACGATGTCTTCAGACGATTTGCTTCAAGGGCCTCCACCAACTTCGGCGTCAAGATCAAGCGTATCAGGAGTGATAATGGGACTAAGTTCAAGAACACCAATCTTGATGAATATCTTGATGAACTTGGTATTACTCATGAGTTATCTGCCCCATATACTCCTCAGCAGAATGGCGTCGTGGAGCGCAAGAACGGGACTCTTGTTGAGATGGCTCGCACCATGCTTGATGAATACAAGACACCTCGTCACTTCTGGCTTGAAGCTATTGATACTGCATGCCACATCATCAATAGGGTATATCTTCACAAATTCTTCAAGAAGACTTCGTATGAACTTATGACTGGCAAGAAACCCAATGTAAGTTATCTCAAAGTCTTTGGTCCAAAATGTTGGATTAGAGATCCTCACCACAGTTCTAAATTTGCACTGAAAGCACATGAAGGTTTTATGCTTGGTTATGGAAAGGACTCGCACACCTATAGAGTCTTCAACACCTACCACCACAAGGTTGTTGAAACTGTAGATGTGTGGTTCGATGAAACTGATGGCTCGCAAAGAGAGCACCTGCCTTCTGTGTTAGATGAATAGTCTCCTAAGGAATCCATTAAGCTGAAGGCTACTGAAGATGTCATCCCACTGAGGAAGTCATTCCAACGAATGAAGACATTCATGTTGATACACCTAAAGAAAATGGTGCTGAAGAAAATCCTCATCCACGTCAACCTGCTCATCCAAGAGTTGCAAATGAAGTGCAGATTGACAAAATCATCGATGACATCAATGCATAAGGTCCTCTCACTCGCTCAAAAGCTTCACATTTGACTAACTTTTGTGGGCACTTTGCCTTTATCTCTATCATAGACCCCACCAAAGTTGATGAAGCATTCAAGGAGCCTGAGTGGATTCAAGCTATGCAAGAGGAATTGTATCAATTCAAGCTCAACAACATGTGGGAACTTGTCAAGTGGCCAGATCCTTGCAAGCATAACATCATAGGTACCAAGTGGATCTACCATAACAAGCAAGATGAAAATGGCCTTGTGGTAAGGAATAAGGCTCGTCTTGTAGCTCAAGGCTACACACAGGTTGAGGGAATTGACTTTGATGAAACTTTTTCACCTGTTGCTAGACTTGAAGCTATTCGCATATTGCTTGCTTATGCTAACCATCATGATATAATCTTATATCAAATGGATATGAAAAGTGCATTCCTCAATGGTAAGCTTGAGGAAGAATTATATGTTGCTCAACCCCCAGGTTTTGAAGACCCTACGCATCCTGACAAAGTCTTCAGACTCAACAAGGCCCTCTATGGCCTCAAGCAGGCCCCTCGGGCGTGGTCTTCAAATTCGTCAGCAAGACAACGGCATATTCATCTCACAAGAGAAATACCTCAAGGATGTTTTGAGGAAATTCGACATGCAAGATTGCAAAGGCGTCAAAACTCCAATGCCTTTAAAAGGCCACCTCTACATTGACAAAAATGGTAAAGATTTCGATCAGAAGGTATATCGCTCCATGATTGGCTCATTATTGTATCTATGTGCATCTAGGCCTGATATTATGCTGAGTGTTTGCACGTGTGCCCGATTCCAAGCAACATCGAAGGAATCACACCATAAGGTTGTGAAACATATTCTTCGATACTTAGCTCACACACCAACGCTTGGATTATGGTATCCCAAGGGCTCAAATCTTCACCTCGTCGGATACTCTGATGCTGACTATGCTAGAGATCATGTGGATCGCAAGTCAACCTCAGGCACATGTCATTTCCTCGGACAATCCTTAGTCTGTTGGTCCTCGAAGAAGCTGAACTGTGTGTCACTATCTACTGCTGAAGCTGGGTACATTCTGGTTGGTTCATGCTGCGCTCAGTTGCTATGGATGAAGCAAACCCTCAAGGACTACGGCATCAAGTTGAAGAATGCGCCTCTCTACTATGACAACGAGAGTGCCATCAAGATTGCTTACAACCCAGTTCAGCATTCCAAGACCAAGCACATCCAGATTCATCATCACTTTCTTCAAGATCATGTACTCAAGGGCGACATCTCCATCGACCACATTCCCACTGAAGAACAACTGGTCGATATCTTCACAAAGCCCTTGGATGAAAAGAGATTTTGCAAGTTGCGGTGTGAGCTAAATATCTTAGAATCTTCGAATGTTCTTTGAAAAAGGACACACATCCTAATACTTATGCAAAATTGATGACTTAGATGTGCAACACATGAAGTAACGTTTTTCTTCAATCAATGAAGAATAACTCTCTGAGTGTGAAGAAATTAATGAAGAATTTGATTCTCAGAACCCTATGACAATTGTACACAGTGTCTGAAGTCATCATTCTTATACGGTGGGTCACGCCACCAACCATAGTTGAAATTCTTCAAAGTTGAGTTTTTCGTCATTTTGCAAATTCTTCAAATTTTCAAATTCATCAAGTTTGCAAATTCCTCAACTTTTTAAATTCATCAACTTATCAAATTCTTCAAACTATGAAACTCATGTTTTTCATTGACTATATATATATTTGAATTTTCAAGTCCTCAACAGCATTCACTTATTGCTAATTCTTCAAGTTGATTTTCATCTAAGTGAATGTGATCGGATCCCTTCCCCTCTATGCTAAACTCAACCCAGTCTGTTCACAAATTCTTCATATGCGTTCTACTTTGAAACTTGTTCAAAGTCTTCATTGCGTCCTTGACAGCTGAAGAATTTGCGAATGAAAACTTTAAAATTTTGACTATCAAAATTTTCGGCGTTTCCCGCTCAATCAGTTCCGATTCCCATGACTGGATAACCCACGATCCCCCACTATCGCCACTACTCAGAATGTGGGTGACACCTGTCGCGTGGAGAGCAAGGGTAAATGGAAATTTGGTCCAGAATCTTCGGACGGATTGGTTTTCACCTCCACTATAAATACCCCTCCCCTTTCATTGTGCTCAGTTACGCACTTGCTCTCTCTCCCGAGCTCCGACCTAGCGTCGCCGCTAAAATCATCGACGCCGGTGTGGAAGAGCTTCACTGCCTCGACCTCTCTGTCGCCGTACTCGCATCGGCTGCAGAAGTCTTCACCATGCCGCCGTTGTAGCTGTCTTCCTCTGCCAAGCTAGGGCGTGGGAGATCTAGATTGACGAAATTCCTCAATCTCATCTCATAGTTCGTCGTGTTCTTCATCAGGCGTTTCTTGAGGAAAAATTGTGCACTTCTTCAGAGTCCTCAAGAGCTCATAATCCTCAGCTAAAGAAAATGGCTGATGGGAAGAAGCCATAGAAAGGTGGAAAGAAGGCTGAACGGAATACTGCCTTCGAGATTCCTGGCCATCTGTATGTTGGTTACTATACACCAAATGAATCCATACATGGCAAAGAGACAAAAGAACAAAGAAAGATCAGAATTCAGAGGATTGAACGGAGGTGGGTGAGGGAATGGAAGGAGTATCGCTATGTTACTCCCAAGTACATGAAGAAATTCGCACTCAAACCCCCTTTGCCTTAGGGTTCCTCCAGCTAATGATAGAGTGGTTGATCCCACCAGTGTTGCTCGCGGTGAAGACTATCTCGCTGAGTGGGCAAATGTCACATCCCTAGATTTAGCATGCCTTAGGATCCATGTTGTGATTGCATCATGTTTAAATTCTTTTAAACTTGAAATGGGGATGTTCAAAACCCTAGCACCATTTGAATTCAAATAGGCTCAACCAAAATATTTTTTTCCAATGATCCAAAGTGACCTTGGAAAATATTCATCTTCTATGGAATAATGTGGCAACATAAACCAGGGGTGGTGCATATTTTACAAACGTCATTTTGGGTATTGAATTAAATCAATAAATATTCAGATTGGAGTTTAAAATGCTATAAATATTTTAAAAGCTCCAACAAAATTGAAACTTGGCCAGGGCCTTTGGAATATTTCCTTTAGGGCACAGGAAAAAAGTTTCATATTTTTATAAAATATTTTAGTGCCTAAAATAAAATAAATGCAATAACACAAATAGTAAAAGGAAAAAAATTAAAAAAAATGAGGCCCAAGAGGGGCTGGCCCAGTGGCCCAGCTGCCAGTCACCCCCAACCTCCCGCCAGGAGGATTGGGGCATGTGGCAGGGGCGCGCCGGCACGCGCCGGCCACCTCCTGCCTAGCTGCCTGCCCTGGAGGCCCCCGGGAGTGCCAGCGCGACCCCGTCGTTGTGACCTTCTTCCCCTCCCTCTCTACCTGTCGCTCTCTATCGCTCTTCCCCCTCTCCTCTGCTCTCCTCCATCGCCGGACCGAAGCCGTTGTTGCCGCCGTCGATTCGCCGCCCCTGGTGCCTCCCCGAGCCCGTCGAGCCGTCGTCCAATGCGCCGTGAGCCTCTCCGTCCATCTCCCCCTCTTTCTTTGTTGTCTAGCCGCCGTAGCCGCCGCTTCCTCATAGTGGCCGAGGTACTCGCTGCCAGCGTCATGGCCACCGCGGCCAGAGCACCCGCCGTGCTCAGTTGAGCGCTCCAGCGTGTTCGTGTGGACCTCTAGATGCCGCCCCGACCTCCGGTTCTTCCTCCCGCCGCCCATAGCGCCGCTGCTGTCCTCGCTTGAGCTCCGGCCGCCGCTTCCGGCATTGCAGCAGCCGCCTCCGGCATCCCCCCATGGCCCTATCTAGCCTCCTCGGGTGCGTGAGAGCGAGGGCTTCGCCCCAGTGGTCTCAGGCCGCCCGGAGACCCCCTGCAGCGCGTTTATGGCAAGCCCCCGCCGTCGGTTTGGTCGCCGCTGGCCAAACTCCGGCGGGGCCGACGACGTGGCCATTAGCGTTAACCCCCCTCCCCCCCCCCCCCCCCCCCCGCGCGCCTAATCAGCCCCATAGTGGCTGACCAGTGGGCCCCGCAATCGGTCAAACCCCCAGTCAGCGCGGGATTTGACCCTACTTAGCAGTGGGTCACTGACCAGTGGGTCCTGCTGGTCAGTTTGACCTAGACCGGTCGTTTGACCAAACAGACGTCACAGTGATGTCAGGCTGACGCAATAATTGCAATTTTGGATTTAAATAAATTCCATAAAATGCTAAAAACTTAGAAAATTCATATATATTAATCTATAAGTCAGATGGAAATAATTTATATATGAAAATTGATTAAAAAAATCCAATGAATCCATCTGTACCATTTTAATGCATATTAGAGCAACCTAAATAGGTGAACTTGGACATTTTAGTTCAAATACATTATGGAACTCCATATATGAAGTTGAATTTGAACCTTGAGTTCAAACCTACTTCATTTAAACTTGTTGCTAGATGCATTAGCTCAAACACATCATATTTCCATGTCATATTCATGCATCATATTGTTGCATTTGATGTGTATTGATTTGTTCCCATTCGATGGTTGTTCTTCGTGTTAGGCACTGTTCCGGAGGATACGGTCAAGTATCCATTTGAGGGGCAGTAACGTGTGATCGTCTTATCAAGCAAGCGACCCCCTTGAACATATCGGATACAATCCCACTCTCTCGCTCTTGCTCTCACTTATTGCATTAGGACAAAACGTTTCAACTTTTACATGTTCCGGTAGTTGAACCCATTCCTCTACATGACCTATCATTGTCACAGTAAATAGCTGAACCATGCAACCTAGCATACCTGGTAGATGCTTGAGCCCTATTGTGCCTTTAACCTGCTATGCTTGCTATGCTTAGAGTTCTGTCAGGTCTGATTCATCTGGGTGATGAACCTGGGTGAACTGAAGTTTGTTCTGATGATGAGAGTTAAGTTGTGAACACTATTTGGTAAAGGTAGCGATGAGAGGCCGTGTAGGAGTACATGGCGGGTTGTCTCATTGGGACCGTCCTTAAGAACTGAGTCCTGTGTATGTTGTCCAAGATTAGCTACTACCGCACATTGGGATCCTTAATTGACTCTCTCGACTTATTAATCGACTTGAGCTCTGTCCAAGAGTTCCAACTAGTTTTCTGGTGTTTGTAGGATATGCTAGTAGTCTACCGAGTGTTACCCCGTACAGGTGGGCTTGGGACAGACTAGGTATTGTGGCCCGGTGTACCAAGCGTAGTACCATCCGTCGAGGTGGGCTTGGGAACCCTATACACATCGTTTGGGGCCGTTGAGGAAACTTTTGCCGGACTTCCTTGCGGGTTCAGTCTCAAATAGGTGATAAACCTGGACTAGAGTCTTGTGTGGTTAGTCACATCGTGGCCGACTCCCTCGTTGGGCTTTCGGTTGAAGGTTGTCGAGGTGCCTCTTTACAAGCACATGGTGGTAAGTGGCGAGAGCATGTGTGACGAAGTACACCCCTGCAGGGTAATTAATCTATTCGAATAGCCGCGTCCGCGGATATGGACTACTTGGATACTTATATGGTTCATAGACAATTTAAAAGGTTACTCATAAAAGCTTCAAGACAAGTGTGAGTACCGTGGATGGCACTCTCATAGGAAGATGGGAGCGGATCCACGGTGGTGTATTGTTGTGGTGTTAGTGGACTCGTGTACGCTTCACAAAACTTTTCAAACTTATGAAAGTCGTAGTATAGGATAGCCACCGAGTCAAAGCTGGCTTGCTGCATTGAACCCCACAACCTCCTGGTCGATACCGATGCATATGTAGTTAGTCCTGATGTAAGTCTTGCTGAGTACTTAGTACTCACTGTTGCTTAATTATGTTTTTGCATAGGAGACTCCATTCTCGCTAGTGGTTTCTATGATAAGATCGATGTTGGCCATTTAGCTTGGGAATCCCAGCCAGAGGTATGGTTCCTGTGGAGGCCCTTGTAGATAGACAGACTTCCTCAGCATTCTTATTTTCTTGATGTCTGTACCCAGACATGTTAAGCTTCCGCTTGTTGCTTTTATGATTTGTGTGTTGGGTCATGTGACCCCTGCTTGTAATATCACGCTATGATGGCTCTTATGAGCCTCCTAAATAAATGTTGTGATGTTGTATGGTTATGTTGTGATGCCATAGTTGTATCTATGCATATCGGGCATGTCTTGCATACGTGTGACGTGCAACGATATGTATGGGATTCGACACCTAGTTGTGTGCCTTTAGTAGTATTCTTTACAGGGAACTGCCTCTTTGTGCTTCCACCGAGCCTTGGTAGCTTGCTACTGCTCCGGACACATTGATTGATCGGCATGTATCCTTCCTTGTTGTTGTGTCTGTCCTTTCGGGGAAATGTCTCGTAGTGTAACGGAGTCCCTGTAGCCTGCTACGACTCGTCTATGTGCAGTGATGACATTTATGTCCCACGGCGTAATGGAGTCCTTGTAGCTTGCTATGACTCGTTTACACACATTAGAGGCCGATGCCTGCATTGCTGGGTTACGTATGCCTATTCCTGTACGGATGTGCCACTTGGGTTCTATGACTAGTCATGTTGACCCGGGTTCTTTGACGTTTGAATGCTAGCAACATATTGCATATGTGAGCCAAAAGACGCAAACGGTCCGGGCCCAGGTAAGGTGGCAGCCGTCGAGTTAACCGTGCGTGAGGCCGCAAAGTGATGTGATGTGTTACATGCTGGATTCTTATGGCTTAGGATCAGGGTCCCGACAGCAAAGCGTCAACTCATACTGCAGAGAGCTGCCGAAGCTGTAGTGTAGAAATTCAATGAAGACTCTACCGCTGCTTCCATTGCCGGAGCCTATGCAAGTGCTCCGAAGAAATCCACGATGAAGAAATCTGCTGTGAAGCCAAATTCTTCATCTTCAAAGTCATCACAGCAGATTCCTCAAGCTCAAAGGCCTCATCTATCAAAGGCCTCAGCTGCTGGTACAGTTGCTGCTTAGTCCTCGGCTGCTGCTGCAAAGTCCTCAACTCCTATGCACCTTGCCTCAAGCTAACGGACTAAAGGATTTTCAATTGCTTCAGGGGCATCAGCAAGTTCTTCAGCCCAAACTCATTCCTCAAGCGGTCCTTCTCTAAGAAAAAATAAAGCAACTACTGGATGAGGCATTCGACCGAGTCCTCAAACCAAGAAGGTGGCTTTCACAATTCCATCAGATTCCTCAGATGAAGCTAATGATGAGGAACTGGAAGCTATCATTAGAAACAAGAAACAACGAGTGGCTGAAGCAAAGGGATCTCAAATTCCTCTTCTGCTTGATCCTAAACAAGTGCTTAACTTCATTGATATCTGGCACAAGGATCCCAAGACGCCCATTGATGACTTGAAACTGCCTCCTGGTCCTGATCATGTCCTCACATCTTTCATAGCTGAAGAAAAATGGAAATATGAGAAGGCCAAACAAACCAAGAAGGCTCGGTACAAGAAAGAGCATTACTTGAAGAAGAATGTTCTGAATTTGTCTCCTGAGGAACTTGTGAGGGTGCAGTCTGAGATACAAAGCCTCGGTGAGGAATTTAGTTCATACTATGCTGATTGGCAAGGCGCCAAAGTTTGCTTCGTAACATTGCTGACAAAGTCATCACTGACCGCAACTCAAGAGTTGCATCTCACTCCCAACAACAAATACCTCAGGTTGAGGAAACTGCTCAGCCTACTAAGGAAACTGCCAGCGCTGCTGAAGAAAGTCAGACCGTTGAAGAACCTGCCAGCGCACCCTCCACTGGTGCGCCTCATGAAACTGAACCCACAAGGATGACTCAACAAGGCCCTCTATGGCCTCAACAGGGATAGAAGCGCATCTCATCGTGTTGCAATAATGGATATCATTACAAGTACATGTACAGAAGAGATGAGTATATGGAATTGGCTTACACCCACCACAAGCTACATCAATATCACATCAATACTACAACATATTCAAACATCATACAGAAGAGAAGGGTCCGACTACGGACGAAATCAAATGATAAAATGACATCCATCCTTGCTATCCCAGGCTGCCGCTTAGAACCCATCCTAGATTGATGAAGAAGAAGAAGAACTCCAAACAAACAATCATCGCTCTCACATCAAGCGTCGCATTACCTGTACCTGCAACTATTGTTGTAAGAATCTGTGAGCCACAGGGACTCAGCAATCTCATTTACAAGGGTATCAAGACTATTAAAGCTTATTAGGTGAGGTATGGTTAAGTGGTGAGGCTGCAGCAAGTGACTAAGCATTTATATGAGTGGCTAACTTACGAATACAGAAAGTAAAGTATGGTCGTCCACGCATAACAGACGTGAACTAGTAGTGATCACTAACTCATCCTGAACACCTAATTACGTCAAACATAACACCACTGTGTTCTCTCTCGGATAAGGACTCACAAGAAGAGACCGTCACGGTTACGCACACAGTTGGTGTATTTTATTAGAGCTTACTTCAAGTTTGCTATGACTAGGTGTTAAAAAAATATCCAAGTTTGCATAACCACGGGCACGGCTTTCCGAAAGATTTAACCCTACAGGGGTGCTCCAACTCATCCATCACAAATTAACCACACGCCGCGGGAATAACCTCGACCACAGATCTCGTGATCCTCCTAGGCAATTCCAAAGGAAATCCGACACCTCGAGATAGCCCGAAGAAGATCAGAGTTCCTCATGCGAGACATTTGAGAAAGGTAAAACAAATCCAGCAAGGCCGCCCGTCGTACCGACTACACCCGATAGGAGCCCCGTATCTCGTTCTTAGGGTACAACCGGATGAGCTAGACGCCGGGTTGGCTAAAACCCCAGGTGACCAGGGGGCGCCGGACATCGCTCAATTTGGACCAACACTCATGAGGAGCACTGGCTCGGGTTGTTGATTAATTATCCGCAGGTGTCGACGGGTCCCTATGCAATTTTATTAGTTATTAGGCAAATGTAGTACCACTGATGGGCCTTGCCAAACAAGCTTTATCCTAAAACGAAAATCAAGGGGGTCACCATAACAACCCCGAGCATGTTAGGAGTGCTCAATTATGGAACATAACACCGGTTCACAAGTAACTAGGGCTGCAAGAGTGGAACAAAACACCAAGCAAAAGGCCAAGCCTTCCACCCTTTACCAAGTGTATAAGTGCATTAAATTAAATAGCGATAATAATGTGATAACAAAAGAATATCCATGCTGTCACATGGAAGCAATTGCACCTGTAGTTAGAAACGCTATAAGAAGGGCTAAGCAAGTGGTTACATAGCCAACCAATGGTTTGCTGGGATGTGGAGGGGTTAGAGGCTCATCATGGCAATGTTGGGAGGCTTGTCAAACAAGTGGTAGGTAGTGTGACATAACAATAAGAATAGAACAACTAGCATAGCAATGATAGTAGTGGTATCCATGGAAATGTGTCATCTTGCTTGAGATCCCGCTTGGAAGAAGAACGAGTCCATGAAGAAGACGATCCGTGATGTAGACGAATGAATCCTCACACTCTGAACACTTTCGGAACTCTATCGAGAAGAAACAATCCGGAACAAACAATCAACACACGGTACACCACAACATATGCATGACATGATGAGCAAACAAATATGATGCATGTCCGGTTTAATATGTAACGTAGGGCATGGCATGGCAAGCACCACAAAGAACTACTACATATTAAGTGAAGTTCAATATGCAACGAGTTGCATATTGATGAAACTCCACATTCAAATTATTTAGTTCACTCTCGTTAGGTACTCATCAATATTAAATGTTTTTAACAAGGGTGGTCATGGCATAAGGCGAAGATGGAATTAAGCAACTTTAAATGGAGAGGGACAACATACATATAACAAAATAATAACTCTCTATATTATGATAAAAGTGGTTAATGTTGTTTTGTCATGGCAAGAGGTGAAGCATGAACAACTATATCACCTAGGCATTTTAAATGGGGCCGGAAGCAACATATAGCATTTCCGAAACATCCCCATAAGCATAATATGAATTGGGTCCAGATCTGTCCTAACACAATTTTAGAGTTGTTAAACAGCAAAATAAATTTCACCATGAGACTCTACACATTTTTCTAGCCAAGTTACATATGTGGAACATTTTCAAAGGAGCTACGGTTCAGAAGTTATTAAATAATTCATATCGGCATGACAATTATGCAAATTGCATGAAAACAGCAAGTTAAACATTTTTATCACATGTGAAAGTTGGATATTGTGAATCTACACAAAATTCTATTCACTTTTCATATATATATATTATTTTTATCCGATGCCCGGTTGAAAAGATATTAATGCATGAAGTCTAGGGTTTTTTTGTAAAACAATAATTCGCAGGTTAATTAACAAATTTGCGGGACGGAAAAAACATGCGATGGGCCAAATCTGGTGCGAGTTGGGATAAAGATGGATGAGCGCGGGATAGCTAAAACACGCACAAGGCGGGGATAGGGCAACGCTCACCATCGGGCCAAACAGGCCTGGCGAGGCTGGGCCTTGGGGAGGCCAGCCCAGACGGAGCGGCAGCGGTCAACGCGAGCGGCGCTCGAGCGTCCTCCTCCCATGCTCCTCATGGGCAGGAGGCCACGGCGGTGGCCGACGACCGCAGCAACGCCAGCGGGTGCAGTCGGCGGGGAGGCACGACGAGGGCGGATCTGGGCTGGGGCTGCCCGGATCCGTCTGTTCCTATTGGTGGCGCGACAAACGGCGACGGGCTTCGGCGGGGCGCGGCCATGGTAGATGTTGTAGCGGCTCTGGCAGGGCGAGGCACGATGGTCCGGCAGGCGGCATCTCGCTGGCAACGACCTCCGATGGCGCTTCGACCGCAGGTGAGGAGGTCCCCGGGGGCGCGGCCGAAGGGCCTTGGCTCCTGGCTCGGGCGCCATGGGAGGATAGGAGGAGCTCCTATAGGGAGCTGTGGCGGCGCGGCCCGATCCGGGCCCAGGCAGGCCTCCAGATAGGCCTGGGCAGGCCGGCGGCGCTGGAGGGAGAAGGTGGGCACGGTGGAGGTGGCGGTTGGGGGTTGGGGTGCACGGAAATCAAGGGAGAGGCTAGGGGTCTATTTATAGCAGTTTGGGGCTAGGTTAGGGGATTGTTGTCCGTTTTCGGGCCATAGGATCTCGATCCGACGGTCCGGAAGCAGAGGGGGGGCTAAGTGGGCTGGTGTTGGGCTGTGAAGAGGGGTTTGGGCCAAGATGAGAGGTAAGAGTGAGGCCCGTGACACGAGTTTGAAACAGCAAAAAATGTCTGACGAATAACCGATGACCGTACTGCTACGGTTGACCGTTCGGGTATCAAACAAACTCGGAACGCGACGAAATTTGGTAGGCGGTCCACCTACAATATAAGAAGACCACACACTAAGTTCCAAACCAATCCGAGAATACTCTAAATGCACTTGAAAACAATATTTTATCGGTGCCGCAGGCGCGTGCGTTTGTGGTTGGTCTCGAAACGGTCAACGACACGAACGAAGAGAACCGGCAGCTACGAACGGATGCAAGTTTTCGAAAATGAGTGATGATGTTATGCAGATGATGCAAATGATGCCATGATAAATGCGACAAACAAACGAAACACAGACGAGAATGGAAACAGAGGGGAATCTTCTGGAGCGTCGGTCCCGGGCTGTTACACAGGGTCTACACACTTATGGTTCGGTGACGTTTTGGTAGTATAGAGTTATGTATGGTGGTGATCGAAGGTTGTTCGGAGTCCCAGATGATATCTTGGATGTCACGAGGAGCTCCGGCATGGTATGGAGGTAAAGATTGATATATCCGAAGTCCTGTTTTGGTCACCGGAAAAGTTTCGGGCTCATCGGTAGTGTACCGGGAGTGCCGGGAGGGTGCCGAGGGACCATCGGGAGGGGTATCTCGACCCAAAGGACCTCATGGGATGTGGGAGGAGTCAAACCAGCCCCTAGGGGGCTGGCCGAACCCCCAACTAAGGCCCATGCGGATAGGGGTGGGAAAAACCCAAAGGTGCAAAGGTGGAAAGGGTTTCCAAGTGGAGAGGAGGAATCCTACTCCTAGTAGGATTGGAGTAGGACTCCTCCACCTCCAATTTCGGCCAACCTTTGAGGGTTTGAGGATGCCTTCTCCCCTCCCTCCCTCCTATATATACTAGAGGATTTAGAGGGGAGAGCTAACCCTAATTGCCACGTGCTCCCTCTACTTCATCTAGATCGTCTTTCTCCTCTAGTCTAGTTCGGTGATGCTTAGGAAAAGCCCTACCAGAATAGTTCCACCACCATCCCCGCCATGCCATCGTGCTGCCGGAGAACTCATATACCTCTCCGCTCCCTCTTGCTGGACCAACAAGGCGGATATCGCCATCGATTTGTATGTGTGCCGAACGTGGAGGTGTCGTCCGTTGGGCGCTAGATCGGGATGGATTGTGATTGGATCACGGGACACTCGGCGATTTGGATTGCAAAAATATTAGACTACATCAACTGGGTTTCTTAACGCTTTCTGTTTAGCGATCGACAAGGGTATGTAGATCCACTCTCCCTCTCGTAGATGCTCATCACCATGGATATATCTTGCATGTGCGTAGGAATTTTTTTTCCCATGCAACATTTCCTAATAGTGGCATCATGAGCTAGATCTATGTGTACATGAGATCACGAGTAGAACACAAATGAGTTTGTGGGAGTTGATGCTCAGATTGCTTCCTCCCTTGGTCGTGTTTTGATTCAGCGGTATTGTAGGATGAAGCGGCCCGGACCTACCTTACTCATACGCTTACGAGAGACCGGTTCCATCGACTGACGTGTAACTTTGTTGCACAAAGATGGCTAGCGGGTGTCTGTCTCACCTACTCTAGTTGGATCGGATTCGACAAAGTTGTCCTTGAGAAGGTTGAATAGCAATTTGTGTATCACCGTTGTGGTTTTTGAGTAGGTGAGAATTGTTCTTGCTAGATACCCGTAGCAACCACGTAAAACATGCAACAACAATTAGAGGACATCTAACTTGTTTTTGCAGGGTATGTTGTGATGTGATATGGCCAATTACATGATGAGATATATGTGATGTATGAGATGATCATGTTTTGTATAGAATATCATGACTTGCATGTAGATGAGTATGGCAACCGGCAGGAGCCATAGGGTTGTCTTTAATTATTTTTGCCGTTTTTGCTCTACTTTATCGCTATGAGTTAGCAATAGTTGTGGAAGCAACAGTCGGTGCGATAACCCCAATGGCGACACGTTGATGGAGATCAATATGATGGAGATCATGGTGTCATGCCGGTGAAGATGGAGATCATGCTGGTGCTTTGAAGATGGAGATCAAAAGCACAAGTTCATGGCCATATCATGTCACTTATGATTTGCATGTGACGTTAATCCTTTTATGCATATTATTTTGCTTAGGACGACAGTAGCATCATAAGGTGATCCCTCACTCAAATTTCAAGATAAATTGTGTTCTCCCCGAGTGTGCATCGTTGCGAAAGTTCGTCGTGTCGAGACACCACGTGATGATCAAGTGTGATAGACTCTATGTTCACATACAATGGGTGCAAGCCAGTATTGCACGTGCAAAACACTCGGGTTAAGCTTGGCGAGTCTATCATGTACAGACATGTCCTCATAACACAAGAGACCGAAACGTCGAACATGAGTCATATAGTAGATATGATCAACATGATGATGTTCACCATTGAAACCACCTCAACTCACGTGATGATCAGACTTGAGTTGGTGAATTTGGATCAGGTATCACTCATATGACAAGAGGGATGTCAATTTGAGTGCAAGCTTTAGTAATTTGATTAACTAAACTCGTTATCTTGAACAATAGTCTTATTAACCTTTGCATATTTATGTTGTAGATCAATGGCTCGCACACTAGTTCCCCTGAATTTTAATGTGTTCCTAGAGAAAGCCAAGTTGAAATATGATGGAAGTAACTTTGTGGGGTGGGCCCGTAATCTGAGGATTATCCCCACGGCTTCCCAGAAAGCTTATGTCCTTGATGCACCGCTTGGTGACCCACCAGCAACCGGGTCATCCGAAAACGTTAAGAATGATTGGGAGGCACGTTCTGGAGATTACTCAATAGTTCAATGTGCACTGTTGTATGGCTTAGAACCGGGACTTCAAAGACGTTTTGAACGTCATGTAGCATATGAGATGTTACAGGAGTTGAAGTTTATCTTTGAGAAGAATGCCCGGATCGAGAGGTATGAGACCTCCGATAAGTTATATGCTTGCAAGATGGAGGAGAATGGGTCTGTCAGTGAACATATACTTAGAATGTCTGGGTAATCAAACCGTTTCGCTGAGTTAGGGATGCCCCTTCCGCCGAAGGCGATCACTGGCAGAGTTCTTCAATCATTGCCACCTAGCTACAAGAGCTTCGTGATGAACTATAACATGCACGGGATAAACAAGTTAGTCACCGAGCTGTTTGCGATGCTGAAAATCGCTGAGTCTGAAATCCAGAAAGAACATCAAGTGTTGATGGTCAATAAAGCCACTAGTTTCAAGAAGAATGGCCAGAGCAAGAAGGGTAAATCCAAGAAGAGTGGCAAAGCAGTTGCCCTCCCGTGAAGAAACCCAAGGCTAGACCCAAGCTAGAAACTGAGTGCTTTCATTGCAAGGGAACTGGTCACTGGTAGCGGAACTACCCCAAGTATCTAGCCGATAAGAAGGTAGCCGACACCAAACAAGGTATATATGATATACATGTTATTGATGTGTACCTTACCAACTCTCGTTGTAGTGCGTGGGTATTCGATACCATTTCGGTTGCTCACATCTGCAACTCAAAACAGGAGCTACGAAACAGATGAAAGTTGGCTAAGGATGAAGTGATGATGCGCGTGGGAAATGGTTCCAAGGTTCATGTGATCTCTGTCGGCATGCTCGCTCTTCGATTACCATCGGGATTAGTTATGAACCTAAATAATTGTTATTTTGTGCCTGCGTTAAGCATGAGCATTATATCTGGATCTTGTTTATTGCGAGACAGTTACTCATTTAAATCAGAGAATAATGGTTGTTCTATTTATATGCGTAATATCTTTTATGGTCATGCACCCAACGTGAGGGGTTTATTCATATTGAATCTCGATAGTGATGATACACATGTTCATAACATTGATACCAAATGATGTAGAGTTGATAATAGTAGTACCACTTTCTTGTGGCACTGTAGTTTAGGTCATATTGGTGTAAAACGCATGAAGAAGCTCCATGCTGATGGACTTTTGGAGTCACGTGATTTTGAATCACTTGACACATGTGAACCATGCCTCATGGGCAAGATGACTAAAAACCTGTTCTCTAGAACAATGGAACAGGCAAATGACTTGTTGGGAATCATACATACTGATGTGTGCGGTCCGATGAGCATTGAGGCATGCGGTGGATATCATTATTTTCTCACCTTCACTCATGACTTAAGTAGATATGGGTATATTTACTTAATGAAACACAAGTCTGAAACGTTTGAAAAGTTCAAACAATTTCAGAGTGAAGTTGAGAATCATCATAACAAGAAGATTAAATTCCTATGATCTCATCGAGGAGGTGAGTATCTGGGTTATGAGTTTGGCAGTCACTTAAGACGGTGTGGAATTGTTTCACAATTGACACTGCCTGGAACACCACAGCGGAATGGTGTGTTTCAAACGTCGTAATCAAACCTTATTAGATATGGTGCGTTCTATGATGTCTCTTGCCAATTTGCCACTATCGTTTTGGGGTTATGCATTCGAGACAACTGCACTCACTTTAAATAGGCCACCACCGAAATCCGTTGAGACGATGCCATATGAACTGTGGTTTGGCAAGAAGCCAAAGTTGTCATTTTTAAAGTTTGGGGATGTGATGCTTATGTCAAAAAGCTTCAGCCTAAAAAGCTGGAACCCAAAGCGGAGAAATGTGTCTTCATAGGATACACAAAAGAGACAGTTGGGTATACCTTCTATCTTAGATCCGAAGGCAAAGTGTTTGTCGCTAAGAACAAAACATTTATTGAGAAAGAGTTTCTCTCGAAAGAATTGAGTGGGAGGAAAATAGAACTTGATGACGTTATCGAACCTTTACTTCAACCAGACAATAGCGCAGCGTAGAAAGATGTTTCTGTAGAACCTGCATTGGTTGAAGAGGAAGTTAATTATGATGATCATGAGGCTTCGGATCAAGTTACTATCAAACCTCGTAGGTCGACAAGGGCACGTACTGCTCCTGAGTGGTATGGCAACCCTGTCTTAGAGGTCATGTGTTAGACAACGATGAACCTACGAGCTATGGAGAAGCGATGATGGGACCGGATTCTAAGAAATGGTTAGAGGCCATGAAATCCGAGATGGGATCCATGTATGAAAACAAAGTATGGACTTTGGAAGTATTACCTGAAGGGCGAAAGGACATTCAGAACAAATGGATCTTTAAGAGGTAGACGGACGCGGACAGTAATATCACCGTCTATAAAGCTCGACTTGTGGCAAAGGGTTTTTCACAAGTTCAAGGAGGTGACTATGATGAGACCTTCTCACCCGTAGCGGTGCTTAAGTCCGTCAGAATCATCTTAGCAATAGCTGCGTATTTCGACTATGAAATTTTGCAGATGGATGTCAAAACATCGTTCCTTAACGGTTTCTTTAAGGAAGAGTTGTATATGATAAAACTGGAAGGTTTTGTCGATCTAGAGAATGCTAACAAAGTTTGCAAACTCCAGCGATCCATTTATGGACTAGTGCAAGCATCTAGGAGTTGGAATTTGCGCTTTGATGAGGTGATCAAAGCGTTCGGGTTTATACAAGTTTATCGGGAAGCTTGTATTTACAAGAAAGTGAGTGGGAGCTCTATAGCATTTCTAATATTATATGTGGATTATATATTGTTGATTGGAAACAATATAGAAATGCCGGAAAGTGTGAAGGAATATTTGAACAAGAGTTTTTCAATGAAGGACCTAGGAGAAGTTGCTTTCATATTAGTCATTAAGATCTATAGAGATAGATCGAGATGCTTAATTGGACTTTCAGAGAGCACATACCTTGATAAAGTTTTGAAGAAGTTCAAAATGGATCAGTCCAAGAAGGGGTTCTTGCCTGTGTTACAAGGTGTGAAGTTGAGTAAGACTCAATGTCCGGTAACTATAGAAGATAGAGAAAAGATTAGTGCAATCCCCTATGCTTCAGCCATAGGCTCTATCATGTATGCAATGTTGTGCACAAGACCCGATGTCAGACTTGCCATAAGTATGGCCGGAAGGTTTCAAAGTGATCCAGGAATGGAGCAATGGACGGCAGTGAAGAATGTCCTTAAGTACCTGAAAAGGACTAAGGAAATGTTTCTCGTCTATGGAGGTGATCAAGAGCTCGTTGTAAAGGGTTATGTTGATGCAAGCTTTGATGCTAATCCGGATGACTCTAAGTCGCAAACTGGATACATATTTATTCTCAATGGGGGAGCGGTAAGCTGGTGCAGTTCCAAGCAGAGCGTGGTAGCCGATTCTACATGCGAAGCGGAGTACATCGCAGCCTCGGAGGCGGCGAAGAAGGTGTCTGGATGAACGAGTTCGCAACAGATCTTGGAGTAGTGCCCAGTGCACTGAATCCAATGGATATGTTCTGTGACAATGCTGGTGCCATTGCTCTGGCTAAGGAACCAAGGTTTCACAAGAGGACCAAACACATAAAGCGATGCTTCAATTCCATCCGTGAGTACATTGAGGAGGAGGACATAAATATTTGCAAAGTGCACACGGATCGGAATGTTGCATACCCGTAAACCTCTTCCAAGGGCTAAACATGATCAACACCACAACTCTATGGGTGTTCGATTCATTAGAATGTAAATCACATAGTGATGTGAGTTAGATTATTGACTCTAGTGCAAGTGGGAGACTGTTGGAAATATGCCTTAGAGGCAATAATAAAATGGCTATTATTATATTTCCTTGTTCATGATAATCGTTTATTATCCATACTATAATTGTATTGATTGGAAACACATTGCATGTGTGGGTATATAGACAACACTGTGTCCCTAGTATGACTCTAGTAGACTAGCTCGTTGATCAAAGATGGTCAAGGTTTCCTAGCCATTGACATGAGATGTCATTTGATAACAGGATCACATCATTGGGAGAATGATGTGATGGACAAGACCCAAACTATAAGCATAGCATTTGATCGTGTCAGTTTATTGCTATAGTTTCCTGCATGTCAAGTATCTGCTCCTATGACCATGAGATCATGCAACTCACCAACACCGGAGGAGTACCTTGTGTGTATCAAGTGTCGCAACGTAACTAGGTAACTATAAAGGTGCTCTACAGGTATCTCTGAGGGTGTCCATTGAGTGGGCATGGATCAAGACTGGGATTTGTTACTCTGTGTGACGAAGAGGTATCTCGGTAATACAACATCACAAGCAAGCCTTGCAAGCAATGTGACTCAAGTTTTAGCCATGAGATCTTGTATTATGGAATGAGTAAAGAGAATTGCCGGTAACGGGAATGAACTAGGTATACAGATACTGACAATCGAATCTCGGGCAAGTAACATACCGATGAACAAAGGGAACATCATATGGGATTAACTAAATCCTTGACATAGAGGTTCAACCGATAAATATCTTCGTAGAATATGTAGGAACTAATATGGGCATCCAGGTCCAGCTGTTGGTTATTGACCTTAGAGGTGTCTCGGTCATGTCTACATAGTTCTCGAACCCGCAGGGTCTGCACACTTGAGTTTGGTGTCGTTTCGGTAGTATAGAGTTATGTATGGTGGTGACCGAAGGTTGTTCGGAGTCCCGAATGATATATTGTACATCATGAGGAGCTCCGGAATGGTCCAGAGGTAAAGATTGATATATAGGATGTCTTGTTTTGGTCACAGGAAAAGTTTTGGGCTCATCGGTAGTGTACCGGGAGTGTCGAGGAACCATCGGGAGGGGTGTCTCGACTCAAAGGACCTCATGGGCTGTGGGAGGAGTCAAACTATCCCCTAGTGGGCTGGCCTAACCCCGCACAAAGTACCATGAGTCTAGGGGTAGGAAAACCCAAAGGTGGAAAGGTGGAAAGGGTTTCCAAGTGGAGAGGAGGAACCCTACTCCTAGTAGGATTGGAGTAGGACTCCTCCACCTCCAATTTCAGCCAACTTTTGAGGGTTTGAGGATGCCTCCTCCCTTACCTACCTCCTATATATACTAGAGGATTTAGAGGGGAGATCTCACCCTAATTTCCACGTGCTCCCTCTACTTCATCTAGACCGTCTTTCTCCTCTAGTCTAGTTCGGCGGTGCTTACACGAAGCCCTACCGGAATAGTTCCACCACCATCACCGCCACACCGTCACACTACTGGAGAACTCATCTACCTCTCTACTCCCTCTTGATGGATCAAGAAGGCGGAGATCACCGTTGAGTTGTACATGTGCTAAACACGGAGGTGATGTCCATTCGGCGCTAGATCGGGACGGATCGTGATTGGATCGCAGGACGCTCGGCAATTTGGATCGCGAAGATGTTCGACTACATCAACCGCGTTTCTTAACGCTTCCAGCTTAGCGGTCTACAAGGGTATGTATATCCACTCTCCCTCTCGTAGATGCTCATCACCATGGATAGATCTTCCGTGTGCGTAGGTAATTTTTTCTTTCCCATGCAACGTTTCCCAACGGTGATTCCCTCGGTGGTGTCATGTGAATGTCGACTACATGACACTTCACCATCCTTGGGCCTAAGTGAATGCATTGTGGAGTAGTTATTAGATGATGGGTTGCGAGAGTGACAGAAACTTAAACCCTAGTTTATGCGCTACTTCGTAAGGGGCTGATTCGGGTCCACATGTTTAATGCTATGGTTAGACTTTGTCTTAATACTTTTCTCGTAGTTGCGGATGCTTGTGAGGGGGTTAATCATAAGTAGTTTCTTAGTTCAAGTAAGAACATCACCTTAGCACTGGTCCTCCCACATATCAAATTATCAAAGTAGAGAACACAAATCAAACCAACATGACGAAAGTGGCTAGATGAAATTCCCGTGTACCCTCAAGAACACTTTGCTCATCATAAGAGATACTCTTAGCTTGTCCTTTGCCACAAAAGGATTCGGCTACCTTGATGCACTTTACCTATTGTTATAGTTACTTGATCATTACAAATTTTCTTGCTATAAAACTACTTGCTACTTACAATTTTAGTGCTTGCAGAAATTACCTTGCTAAAAACCGCTTATTATATCCTTCTGCTCCTCGTTGGGTTTCACACTCTTACTTATCGAAAGGAGTACAATTGATCCCCTATACTTGTGGGTCATCAAGACTCTTTTTTGGCGCCGTTTCCGAGGAGTGAGGCGCTCTTGGTAAGTGGAAATCGGTAAGGAAAATGTTGATGGGCATGTCATTTACTTTTGTGATGAAGTTGATATAATTTCTAAACCCGATGAAAAAGATAAACATAGACCCATAGTTAGCTTGCCTGTTGTCTCAGTCAAAATAGGAGATCATTGTTATCATGCCTTGTGTGATTTGGGTGCTAGTGTGAGTGATATTCCTTTTACCTTATATCAAGAAATTATGAATGAAATAGCACCTGCTGAAATAGAAGATATTGATGTTACTATTAAACTTGCTGATAGAGACACCATCACACCATTTGGGATTGTTAGAGATGTTGAAGTCTTGTTGGGAAAATAAAATATCCTACGGATTTTCTAGTTCTTGGTTCCCCACAAGATGACTTTTGTCCCATTATATTTGGTAGACCTTTCTTGAACATTGTTAATGATAATATAGATTGCAAAACGGAAACTAACAGAGTTGAGTTTGGTGATGTGTCTCATGAGTTTAATTTTTCCAAGTTTAGTAGATAACCTTATGATAGATAATTACCTAATAAGGATGAAATAATTGGTCTTGCTTCTATTGCCATTCCTCCTACCGATTCACTAGAACAATATTTTCTAGACCATGAAAATGATTTGCACTATCGTGAAAGAAATGAAATAGATAAAAATTTATTTGAACAACAACCTCTACTGAAACACAATTTGCCTATTGAAACTCTTGGAGGTCCTCCTCCACCTAAAGGTGATCCTATGTTTGAACTAAAACAATTGCCTGACACTCTGAATTATGCTTACCTTGATGAGAAAAGGATATATCATGTTATTATTAGTGCTAACCTTTCAGAACATGAAGAAGAGAGACTATTGAAAAATCTGAGGAAGCATCGGGCTGCTATCGGATATACTCTTGATGATCATAAGGGCATTAGTCCCACTCTATGTTAGCTCAAGATTAATATGGAACCTGATGCTAAACCCGTTGTTGATCATCAACGACGATTGAATCACAAAATGAAAGAAGTGGTAAGAACTGAAATGTTAAAGCTTCTAAAAGTAGGTATAATCTATCCTATAGCTGATAGTAGATGGGTGAGTCTCGCTCATTGTGTCCCTAAGAAAGGAGGTATCATCGGTGTTCCTAATGATAAAAATGAGCCTATTCTGCAAAGAATTGTTACTGGCTACAGGATGGTAATTGATTTTAGAAAATTAAATAAAGGAAGTAGAAAGGATCATTAACCCTTGCCGTTTATTGACCAAATGCTTGAAAGATTATCTAGCACACACACTTTTGCTTCCTAGATGGATATTCTGGTTTCGCTCAAATACCTGGGTCACAATTTGATCAAGAGAAAACCACCTTTACTTGTCCGTTTGGAACCTATGCTTGTAGACATATGCCTTTTGGTTTATGCAATGCACCTGCTACCTTTGAAAGATGTATGACTGCTATATTCTCTGATTTTTGTAAAAAGATTGTGGAGGTTTTCATGGATGATTTCTCCATTTACGGAACTTCTTTTGATGATTGCTTAACCAACCTTGATCGAGTTTTGCAGTGATGTGAACAAACTAATCTTGTCTTGAATTGGGAGAAGTGTCAGTTTATGGTTAATGAAGGTATTGTCTTAGCACATAAGATCTGCGAACGAGGTATTAAGGTGGATCAAGCTAAAGTTGATGCAAGTGAGAAAATGTCGTGTCCTAAAGATATCAAAGGTATTCGAAGTTTCCTTGTTCACGCTGGTTTCCATAGGAGGTTTATTAAAGACTTCTCGAAAAATTCTAGGCCTCTTACTAATCTTTTGCAAAAGGATATTCCCTTTGTTTTTTATGATGACTACATGGAAGCCTTCGAAACACTAAAGAAAGACATAACCACTGCACCTATTGTTAAACCACCTGATTTGAACTTGCCTTTTGAAATTATGTGTGATGCTAGTGATTATGTTGGTGCTATTCTAGTCCAAAGGGTTGATAAGAAATTAAATGGTATCCATTATGCTTGCAAAACTCTAAACAATGCCAAAGAAATTATGCCACTACTGAAAAAGAATTTTTAGCAGTCGTGTTTGCTTGTGATAAATTCAGACCTTACATTGTTGATTCCAAAGTTACTGTTCACATCGATCATGCTGCTATAAAATATCTCATGGAAAAGAAAGATGCTAAACCTAGACTTATTAGGTGGGTTCTCTTGCTTCAGGAATTTGATTTACATATTGTTGATAGGAAGGGAGATGAGAACCGCGTAGCTGATAACTTATCTAGGTTAGAAAATATTCTTGATGACCCACTACCTACTGATGATAGTTTTCCTAATGAACAACTAGCTGCAATAAATGTCTCTCAAAACACTCCATGGTATGCTGACTATGCTAATTACATTGTTGCTAAATATATTCCACCTAATTTCACATACCAACAAAAGAAAAAATTCTTCTATGACTTAAGACATTACTTTTGGGATGACCCACATCTTTATAAAGAAGGAGTAGATGGTATTATTAGACGTTGTGTACCTGAGCATGAACAGGAACAAATCTTACGGAAATGCCATTCTGAAGCTTATGGAGGACATCATGCTGGAGATAGAACTTCTCATAAGGTATTACAATCTAGTTTTTAGTGGCCTGCTGTCTTCAAGGATGCTCGTAAGTTTGACTCATTCTGTGATGAATGTCAAAGAATTGGTAATATCGGTAAGCATCAAGAAATTCCTATGAACTATTCACTTGTTGTTGAACCATTTGATGTTTGGGATTTTGATTATATGGGACCTTTTCCTTCCTCTAATGGGTACACTCATATTTTGGTTGTTGTTGATTATGTCCCTGAGTTGGTAGAAGCTATTCCAACTAGTAGTGTTGATCATCATACTTCCATTAAAATGCTTAAACAAGTTATTTTCCCGAGGATTGGAATCCCTACATACCTAATGAGTGATGGTGGTTCACACTTTATTCATGGTGCTTTTCGTAAGATGCTTGCTAAATATGATGTTAACCATAGAATTGCATCACCCTATCATCATCAATCTAGTTGTCAAGTTGAGCTTAGCAATAGAGAAATAAAATTGATATTACAAAAAAACTGTCAATACATCCCGAAAGAATTGGTCTAAGAAATTAGATGATGCACTTTGGGCCTATAGAACAGCGTATAAAAATCCTATGGGTATGTCTCCATATAAGATGGTCTATGGGAAAGCTTGTCATTTGCCTCTAGATTTAGAACATAAAGCATTTTGGGAAATCAAAGAACTAAACTATGATTTCAAACTTGCTGGTGAAAAGAGGTTATCTGATATTAGCTCATTAGATGCATGGAGAACCCAAGCTTATGAAAATGCCAAGTTATTTAAACAAAAAGTTAAAAGATGGCATGGAAAAAGAATCCAAAAGTGAGAATTCCAAGTTGGAGAATATGTTCTACTGTACAATTCTCGTTTCAGATTTTGTGCAAGAGTACTTCTCTCCAAATGGGAAGGACCCCATGTTATTGAAGAGGTTTATCGCTCTGGAGCTATTAATATTAATAATGTCGAAGGTACCAACCCAAAGGTGGTCAATGGACAAAAAATTAAACAATATATCTCGGGTACGCCTATTAATGTTGAAATCAATGTTATCCAAACCATGACACAAGGAACACATAAAAGAAACCTCCCGGAACACTTTAGAATCGTGAAAATAAAGAGGTATGTGATACGGTGAGTAAACAGTACCCGAAAAAACTGCAGAAATATTTTTAGCAGTTTTGGAATAATTATGAATTTTAGGAAATGTAAAATAAGCCGAAAGGTGACTGAGGAGGGCACGTTGTATCAGGGTGTGCCTGCCATCCCTGGCACGCACTCGTGGAGCGTTCCCACCTCGGGAACCTTCCCGACTTCGTTTTCCTTTAGTTTGCTTGGTTTCCAAGAATAAAAATTCTCTATATATACCCTTGACTATTTTGACCACCGCATCGCGAGATTTTCTTCTGTTATTGTTTCGTCCTGTTTTCCTCCCAGATCTGAAAATATGTCGTCCCAAGATTCTGAGGGAGAGAGATATGTGTCCAATTATGTTGCTGATACAAAGATCTTTGGGGAAATTTACCCCTACTTGTGGACTTCACAGGAAGAAGAATGCATTGATCTGGAGAAAATAGAAGATGATGGACCAGATGGTGGATCAAATGGAGATGAACCTCCACTACCTCAACTGGGAGATATGCACGTGGAGTTCAAGAAGTCAAGCCTTCTTAATCGTAGGAGCATACCCAATACTCCTTTTATCCCTTCTCGTTTTCTATAGGAGAGCAAGGAAGCTCTATGCAAAAGGATATTGAAACTTGAGCAAGAGAATGACAATTTGAGGGAAGAAAACTGCATCCTCAATCATAAATTGGCAAAGAAGAATAACGCCTCATCACCACCACCTTCATCATCACCTCCACCAAAGGAGATTTGAATACACGGGTATGGGCACTCCCCTTAGCTAGAGCCAACCTTTGGGGACGTGCCCTGGTATCGTATCACCATCACTTTCACCCTTTTCTTTTTATTTCGATCCTTGGCCTTTTCATGTTTTAGTTGAATAAAAGTTTAGTTTGATCTATCTTTGAGTGCTAGTTTCATGATCTATCTTTCTATGTAATCGAGTGAGAGTAATATAATAAAGTTAGTTTGAACTTTTCCCTTTTAATTTCTTGTTGCAATCATGATAAAATAAAATAAATGAAAAAGATCATATGCTAATCTTATGGTGAGTAATGACATCACAATAAAGAAATGTATAAGTGGTAAAATTTATTGGAGATTGGCAAACATAGCATTAGACAATGATGCAACTCATGAAAGAATTAATTAGGGAAGAGAAGATTCACATGCAAATATACTATCATGGACATCTTTTGTGATTGTGAGCCCCCATTAAATATTATATGACAAAATAGTTGACGTTGGACAAGCAAGACAACGTAATTATTTATGCCAGTTCATATTCACATAGAAGTTATATTGTCATAGATCCTTGAACATGTGGTGCTTTCCCAATATCTTTGCTACCAAAAACTCCGCACTGAGTTGAGATACTACTTGTGCATCTAAAAACCCAAACTCATGTTTGAGAGTCCACCATACCTACCTATGGATTGAATAAGATCCTTCAAGTAAGTTCTCATCGGTGCATCAAGGCAGTAAAAATTGCTTCTAAAAAGTGTTAGATCAATTAGTGTAAGGGAAAATTGAGTGTTGCACAAACTTGTGATGGCAAGGTAATAAAAGCGACGAACTGCATAACAAAGGTTGCTATCACAAGAGGCAATGCAATGTGACGTTCTTTTGTGCTAAGAGATTTGGCATACAAACTAAAAAGAGCATGACAACCTTTGCTTCCCTCTGCGAAGGGCTTATCTTTTACATTTATGTACTTACTTTTATGCAAGAGTCAAAGTATTCTTCCCTATTCCTTTTTATTTTTCTCCTTTGGCAAGCATCATGTGGTGAGGAAAGATTTAGGCACATATGACCAGTTGGATGTGAGTGAGCATGAGTTATTATTGTTGACACCACCCTTGAGGTGAATATGTTGGGAGGCAAATTGTAAGCCTCTATCTTTCTATGTGTCGAGCTGAAACTTTTTGTCCATGGGTATGTTGTGAGCATTAGCAATCATACAAGACTAAATGATGGTTGAGTATGTGGACTTGTCAAAAGACTCTTACATGAGACCCTTCCTGAAAATATGATGAATTGTACTTGCAAGAGCTCGTTGAGAACATAGTTTGTTGGTTTCCAATAAGGTTTATGCTTTATATTTCCACGTTGTGATGAATTATTACTTGTTCATAGGAAGTTATATGATGGTGCTATGAAAAAAAGTTTTATGAGAAAGTTTTTTGTTAGTTTTTTTGCTATTATAATAATAAGCATGATGCTTCTATGTCCTTATTTTGTTTTTATCGACACCTCCCTCTCAAACCATGTGGGCATGTTCTTCGATATCGGCTTCCGCTTGAGGACAAGCAAGGTCTAAGCTTGGGGGAGTTGATACGTCCATTTTGCATCATGTTTTACTACTGTTATTCATAAAAAATACGCTTAATAATGCTTTGGGGGTAATTCTAATGCCTTTTCTCTCATAATTTGCAAGGTTTACATCAAGAGGGAGAATGTCGGCAACTGGAATTCAGCACCCCGAAAAAGCACGTCAGAGATACCTATTCTGCACAACTCCAATGAAGCTAAAATTTCACGGGGAATATTTTTATATTAAATAAGAATTTCTGGATCAAAGTTCTACCGTAAGGGGGGGCACCATGTGGCCACCCTCCACCAGGGCGCGCCTGCCCCCTGCCCGTGCCCTGGTGGAGGGTGGGCACCCAGGACAACCTCTAGAGCCCATCTTCTGGTATTTAATCCCCCAAAAACTAGAAAAAATAAGAGGAGGACTTTCGGGACAAAGCACCGCCGCCTCAAGGTGGAACTTGGGCAGGAACACTTTTGCCCTCCGGCGGAGTGATTCCACCGGGGCAACTTCCCTTCCAGAGGGGGAAATCGAAGCCATTGTCATCACCAGCAATCCTCTCATCTTGGGGATTCCATTCTTCATCAACATCTTCAACAACACCATCTCCTCTCAAACCCTAGTTCATCTCTTGTGTTCAATCTTTGTACCGGAACCTCAGATTGGTACATGTGGGTGACTAGTAGTATTGATTACCTTGTGTAGTTGATTACTATATCGTTTATTTGGTGAAAGATTATATGTTCAGATCTTATATGATATTCAATACACCTTTGATCTTGAGCATGCATATTATTTGTGAGTAGTTACTTTTGTTCTTGAGGTCACGGGAGAAATCATGTTGCAAGTACTCATGTGAATTTGATATGTGTTTGATATTTTGATGATATGTATGTTGTGATTCCCTTAGTGGTGTCATGTGAACATCGACTACATGACACTTCACCATCCTTGGGCCTAAGGGAATGCATTGTGGAGTATTTATTAGATGATGGGTTGCAAGAGTGATTGAAACTTAAACCCTAGTTTATGCGATACTTCGTAAAGGGCTGATTTGGGTCCACATGTTTAATGATATGGTTAGACATTGTCTTAATGCTTTTCTCATAGTTGCGGATGCTTGAGAGGGTGTTAATCATAAGTAGGTTGTTAGTTCAATTAAGAATAGCACCTTAGCACCGGTCCACCCACATATCAAATTATCAAAGTAGCGAACACAAATCAAACGAACATGACAAAAGTGGCTAGATGAAATTCCTATGTACCCTCAAGAACACTTTGCTCAACATAAGAGATACTTTTGGCCTGTCCTTTGCCACAAAAGGATTGGGATACATTGCTACACCTTACCTATTGTTACCGTTACTTGCTCGTTACAAATTTCCTTGCTATCAAACTACTTGCTACTTACAATTTCAGTGCCTGCAGAAATTACCTTGCTGAAAACCTCTTATCATATCCTTCTGATCCGCATTGGGTTCAACACTCTTACTTATCGAAAGGACTAAGGTTGATCCCCTATACTTGTGGGTCATCAATCACCACCCTCAGGAGTGTTATCCGCAAATTGAAGTATTTGCTCGAGTTGAAGTGTGACGCCTCATCACCATCACCTTCGTTATATTCACCACCAAAGGAGACTTGAGTACATGGGTATGGGCACTCCCCTTGGCTTGAGCCAAGCTTGGGGGAGGTGCCCTGGTATTGTATTACCATCACTTTTTACCTTTGCTTTTTATTTTGATCCTTAGCTTTTTCTTGATTTAGTTGAATAAAAGTTTAGTATGATCTATTTTCGAGTGCTAGTTTCGTGATCTATCTATCTAGGTAATCAAGTGAGAGTTATATAATAAAGTTTAGTTTGAGCTTTTGTCCCTTTTTCTTTCTTGTTGCAATCATGATAAAGATAAAATAAATGAAAAAGATCGTATGCTAATCTTATGGTGAGTGATGACATCACAATATAGAAAAGTATAAGTGGTAAAACTTATTGGAGATTGGCAAACATAGCATTAGTCAATGATTCGATCATGAAAGAATTAATTAGCGAAGATAAGATTCACATGAAAATATACTATCATGGACATCGTTTATGACTGTGAGCCCCCATTAAATATTATATGCCAAAATTGTTGATGTTGGACAAGGAAGACAACATTATGACTTAGGTTTGTTCATATTCACATAGAAGTTATATTGTCATAGATCCTTCAACATGTGGTGCTTGCTCAATATCTTTGCTAGCCAAAAATTTCGCACTAAGTAGAGATACTACTTGTGCATCCAAAAACCCCAAACCTAAACTCACGTTTGAGAGTCCACCATACCTACCTATGGATTGAATAAGATCCTTCAAGTAAGTTGTCATCGGTGCATCAAGGCAATAAAAATTGCTTCTAAAAGTGTTGGATCAATTAGTGTAAGGGAAAATTGAGTGTTGTGTGAACTTGTGATGGCAAAGTAATAAAAGTTATAGACTGCATAATAAAGGTTGTTATCACAAGGGGCAATACAACATGACATTATTTTGCACTAAGGGATTTGGCATGCAAATTAAAAAGTGCATGACAACCTCTGCTTCCCTCTGCGAAGGGCCTATCTTTTACCTTTATGTATTAACATTTATGCAAGAGTCAAAGTATTATTCCCTATTCCTTTTTATTTTTCTCCTTTGGCAAGCATCATGTGGTGAGTAAAGATCTAGGCACATATATCCAGTTGGATATGGTTGATCATGAGTTATTATTGTTGACATCACCCTTGAGGTGAATATGTTGGGAGGCAAACCTATAAGCCCCTATCTTTCTATGTGTCCGATTGAAACTTTTTGCTTATGGGTATGTTGTGAGTGTTAGCAATCATAGAAGACTAAATGGTGGTTGAGTATGTGGACTTTCCAAAAGGATCCTACATGAGACCCTTCCTCAAAATATGATGGTGTAGTTGCAAACTTGACTGAGAACATAGTTTGTTGGTTTCCAATAAACATGATGCTACTATGTCTGTATTTTGTTTTTATCGACACCTCTCTCTCAAACCATGTGGACACGTTCTTCGATATCGGATTTCGCTTGAGGAAGCGAGGTCTAAGCTTGGGGGAGTTGATACATCCATTCTGCATCATGTTTTCCTAATGTTATTTATAATGTTTTTATGCATAATAATGCTTTGGGGAGTAATTCTAATGTCTTTTCTCTCATAATTTGCAAGGTTTACACAAAGAAGGTGAATATCGGCAGCTGGAATTCGGGACCTGAAAAAGCACGTTAGAGATACCTATTTTGCACATCCCCAATGAATATGAAATTTTACCGAGATTTTTTGTGGAATAAATGATGAATTTTGGACCAAAGAACTAGCAGGGGGGCCACCAAGTGAGGAACTCCCACCAGGGCACGGCCTGGTGGGTGGTGCTCACCCTGGCCCACCTCCGGAGCCCATCTTCTCATATAGATTCACAAAAAAACTAAAAATATTAGGAGGGGGACTTTCGGGACGAGGCACCGCCGTCTCAAGGTGGAACTTGGGCAGGAGCCCTTTTGCCCTCCGGTAGAGCGATTCTGCCGGGGGAACTTCCCTCCCAGAGGGGGAAACCAAAGCCATCGTCATCACCAACAACCCTCTCATCTTGGGGAGGCCCTTATTCATCAACATCTTCAACAACATCATCTCCTCTCAAACCCTAGTTCATCCCTTGTGTTCAATCTTTTCACCGTAACCTCAGATTGGTACTTGTGGGTGACTATTAGTGTTGATTACTTTGTGTAGTTGACTGCTATACGGAAGATTATATGTTCATATCCATTATGCTATTAAATACACCTCTAATCTTGAGCATGTATATTATTTGTGAGTAGTTACCTTTGTTCTTGAGGTTACGGGAGAAGTCATGTTGCAAGTAATCATGTGAATTTGATATGTGTTCGATATTTTGATGATATGTATGTTGTGATTCCCTTAGTGGTGTCATGTGAACGTCGACTATTCCTAAGGGGCTGATTTGGGTCCACATGTTTAATGCCATGGTTAGACTTTGTCTTAATACTTTTCTTGTAGTTGTGGATGCTTGCGAGGGGGTTAATCATAAGTGGGTTGTTAGTTCAAGTAAGAACAGCACCTTAGCACCGGTCCACCCACATATCAAATTATCAAAGTAGCGAACACGAATCAAACCAACATGATGAAAGTGACTAGATGAAATTCCCGTGTACCCTCAAGAACACTTTGCTTATCATAAGAGATAGTTTTGGCATGTCCTTTGCAACCAAAGGATTGGGATACCTTGCTGCACCTTACCTATTGTTACCGTTACTTGCTCGTTACAAATTACCTTCCTATCAAACTACTTGCTACTTACAATTTCAATGCTTGCAAAAATTACCTTGCTGAAAACCGCTTATCATTTCCTTCCGCTCCTCCTTGTGTTTGACACTCTTACTTATTGAAAGGACTACGACTGATCCCCTATACTTGTGGGTCGTCAGCGTGCCCGGAAGTTCTCGACCTTCTTCAGCGTCAGCATATCGATGAACCGCTCCACCATGCGGTCCACCATGCGAAAGGAGGTGCACCCCACGGTTAGCCCCTGCTTGCACCTCATATTGTAGAAGGTGCTAAAGAGGTCCACCGAGGGCGTCACGCCCAAGAAGGCCTCACAGAGGAAGGTGAAGGTGATGAGGAGGAAGACAGAGTTGGGGTGGAGGTGAAGTGCATGCATCTGATAGTGCTCCATCACGGCACTGAAGAAATTAGAGAAGGGAGGGAGCAAACCTCCAAAGATGATGTGGAAGAATAAGGGGAACGTCATCGCTGACAGGTCTATGGTCAGCTTCGAGCCCGGCCAGATCTTGGTGGCCACGTGCTCATTGTGAGCGGATGTCATCACATGGGAGAGCTTGTCCAGCCCCTCTTGGTTCTTGATGGTGTAGGGCAATAGGCCAGATCCAACTACACGCCAGTGGTGGAGGTTCTCTTCTTCTTCCATGCCATGGCGGTAGTGGTGCGGTAATGTAGGAGAAGAAGGCGGAGAGGGAGAACAATGGGCGTTGTGTGCATAGGGAAGGAGGAGTAGCGCATAGGGGAGGCGCCTGGAGGAAGGCAAGGAATGATGGTGCTTCTCCTGCACGCACAGAAGTCTTAAGGCATGCATGCGGTTACTAAGGCCTCGTGGGAGAAGTGGGTTCGTCCCATCCAATCGCTGCTGCCATGCATTGTCTTTGGGACCGGTAGTTTGTTAGGACCCGCGGCATTTTGACAGGCCACATTTCGTGCTTCACTACCAGAATGTGCGCACTGCGGGCTAGGTGGCTACTGTCGGTCCACTGGAACCAGGGTGCCACGTCCCATCTACTATCAGCCCACTTGACTATGCGAAGAAGGCCTAGTGTGGCATCCCTGCCACTCGAAGACTCTGGAGGCCGGCCCGCAAGTCCTCGGCTTCGGGAGGACATGTCTCTCTCAGAGGGAACCACCAGACGTTCGTCTACCAGCAACAAGCGGCCTCGCGAGTTCCCCCTGCTTCCCATGAAGCCCTTTACTTGAAGGAGCCATTCAACACTATCCATTCAATGGTCCTCCCATCACGTGGGTGACGTGCAGCGCCAGCAGTGGATGCAAGGACGGCGCCAACAGGCTCCAGAGAAGAATCTTTCTGTGGGATCACTAGAACAGTATGTCTAGAGGGGGTGAATAGACTACTAGCACAAATTAAAATCTACATAACGAGAAAAGTTAAATGTTGGCAGATTTTAGCAATTATAGAAAGTCTAGCACATCCTACACATGAAAGTCATCAAGTATAGCAGCGGAAAGTAAAGACATTCCACATAGAAGTAAGGGGTTGAGATAGGGTGACCAAATGCATGAAGGACATGAAGATTTTTCCCGTGGTTCCAATAGGTGGTGATATCGTATGTCCACGTTTATGGCGTTTTCAACCCGCAGAGGGTAACGGTCGTGATATTCCACGAAGGGCTCTACCCACGGAGGGTTCCACGAAGAAGCAACCTTGACTATACCATGATGGCCTACATCCACGGAGGACTAGCCTAACTCGGGGTAGATCTTCGCAAAGTAGGCGATCTCCTTGCCCTTACAAACTTCTTGGTTCACTCCACAACACGAAGTAGGAGGCTCCCAAGCGACACCTAACCAATCTAGGAGGTACCACCCTCCAAAAGGTAATAGGCTCGATAATGTCGATGAACTCATTGCTCTTGTGCTTTAAGATGATAGACTCCTCAACATTCAATCAGTCTCTCATAGATTTGGCTTTAGTGGAAGAGATTGATTGGGTGGAAATCAACTTGGGGAGGCTAGAGATCAAGATTCATAAGGTTGGGATGGAATGGCATGATCTCAACACATGAGTAGGTGGCTCTCTCTCAGAAAATCTGATGGGATAAGTAGGGATTTGTTCTGTGTGCTTCTCTTGCAAGTGAGTGGTGGTTGAGAGGTATATATAGGCATCTCTAAAAATCCAACCGTTACACCTAAAGTGACCAACTCCATGACACCAATGTGTGAATCTCGGTGGTACCGGGTTGCTCCAAAGGTAGCATCTTTTGAATCTCTGTGAGACAGGTTATATAGGAATCTCGATTGTACCGATCAGGTGTCCAATGGTCAGAATCCAAATCTTGATGACGTTGATCCAAAAACTCGGAGCTTCCGATTTCGTGAATCGAGGAAACGGAAAGTTGGCAAGCTTAACTCGGTGGCACCGAAGTGGGATTGGTCACATCGATGTGCTAGGGTTTGGCAGGGTTCTGCGAATCGATGGGACAGAGTGTAAAGTGTTGGTTTCACCGATTTGCATGAATGACTTAGACAAAATATGTGGGAGAGTTTGTGGGTGTTTTTGGTGACTACCACTTGTGCACATGGAGCATCTTGTTCACCAACAATACCTTACCCCCTTTTGATAGTATTGGCTTTTCCTATGGACTTAAAGTGATTTCTCACAAAGTAAAATGTAGTGTCCTCTTGCTTGAAGCTTTGCCAATGCTATTCATTCTCCTTCTTCTTCTTGGGGATACTCTCCACACTCTGTAGCCAACCTTCTATGTGGACTTTATCTAAAATACACTAGTTGAAAGTATTAGTCCAAGAGACAATGTTTGTTGTCATGAATTATCAAAACCACCAAGGGATCATATTGTGCTTTCAATCTCCCCCTTTTTGGTAATTGATGACAACATACAATCAAAGCTTCAATTCAAGATACGCAAAAATAAATGAAGACTTTGAAGGATACATGACTAATACAAGCTCCCCTAGATGTGTGCAATCCATTTTAAGGATAGTTGCCTTTGAATGCATGAACACACACATGGTAGGAAGGACAGGAGAAGTCATGTATATCTTGGCAATATACATCAAATATATGTGAATGAGATGATTTCATGTTCAAGGCTCACTCTTTCAAAAAAATATGTGCAATAAGCAAGAGGTCATCTTGAACAAGAATACGATGCATATACTTACCTTGAGGTCCTTGAGCATTTAACATTAGTAACACACTTGAGAAAACCATGTTAGGGAACACAAGTGTATTTGATAGTGCAAAATGCAAATGGAACACAGAGTACCAAGATATGGAGGACATATGAGAAATGATTTCTTAGAATGATATGTCTCCAAATAAGTTTAGATTTTTCTCCCCTAGACACCAATTGTGACACCAATTGTGAAAGTTTTCCTCTGTCCCTGAATCATAATACGTAAATATTGAGAGTAGATAGGGCTGAGAAAAATCTAAAGCATATGAGAATTAAATTTCAAATTCATTCTCTCTTCTCCTTAAGAAGTGTTTGTGTGATAAGGGACCCTTGATATTTCTCCCCCTGTATATGATAAGGTTACACTTCTTCTTTTCATGATCATCTCTCCCCCTGAAGCATGAATGCTTGGATATTCTTCCCTTTAGTATTATATCTCCCCCTTTGATATTCTTTGAAGCTTCGATATTTCTCCCCCTTTGGCATTAATTTCCAAAAAAGTCACACAAGGGACAGATAAAAGGGATCATTGAATGGGAAGGGATCCTAGAGATACAGGGTCATTGAAAGTAATTTAGACAAGGGTTCCATGAAAACATTTTTCTCCCCCTTAAGATCTGGAAAAAAAACTTATAAAATTTCTCCTACTTTGATGTGGGGATCCTTGATTATTTGAGATTATATCTCTTGAAGTTTCTCCCCCAACATCATTGGAATCATTGAGCTGATCATAAAGCAAAATAGACAAAGTGCATAGAGGTTGGTGGCACTAAGGCAAAAGGATTCGGTAGCGCCGATACGTGTTTCTGCAGTAGGGCTGCAATATCAGTAAGACCGGGAAATTTTGATCGAAGGCTCCGAGTTGGAAAACAGAAACTTGGCAACTTTGTCAAATGCAATTTTTCAGAATGTCTCAAATGTGTCTCAAAGATTTGCAATGAATTTTCAGAAAGATTTGCAATGAATTTTCTGAAGGATTTGCAATAAATTTTCATCTAGGCTAGAGTTGAATGGAAATGTAAAAGAGCAACACAAGAAGGGTTCTCCATTCAATTCATATAACTGGATGTTGGGCGGTGACTACATCACCTATATTAGAGTTATTGACTTAAGGAGTCAAGCAAGAATACTTGATCATAGGTCATACTAATTGTTAAGCTCGAAATGGGGTTACCATTTTTTGATTAAGCATTTTAATGTCTTCATATCACTTGAGTTGCTTTATCTCATGACTTGGAGTAAAGCAATATCAAGGATATGAGTACATACCTTTGAGTGATGTTGATGACGTAGCTTGTAGGTGAACTTGATGAGGATGCTCGCAGTTGATGAAGTTCATCTTGAGTTGGGAGCTATCCTTTTGTTTTCGTTCACTTGTCACCTACATAAGTTAGTCACGCAAGGAAGACCATGATATATCCAAATGACTTGATACCAATTAAGAGCAATTGTGATCACATCAAATATATGTCAAGGATATGTTTTGTTGTCTTCTTCCTTTCATCATCAAAGAGAGGTTGTGGATACTTGGTCATGACAAGATTGCTTAAGATATGAATGGTTGGCAATCTTGTGGAGTGCTATTATTCCAAGTAGCTACAAAAGGGTTAGATGCAAGACGAGGGAGTATATAATACCAAGATACATGATATTCATGATAATAATAGCATGGGGTGGTTAAGAAAACTCAGCCCCTTGCATGCATCCGAGTGAGCTTAGCTCAATTTTGAAGCATCAATGATGTTCAACTCACTCCTCAAGTGACAAAACACTTTTTCATCAAGTGGCTTAGTAAAGATATCAGCCAATTGCTTGTTGGTATGAACATGCTTAAGATTAATGTCTCCTTTGGCAACATGATCATGAATGAACTGATGTCGAACTTGAATATGCTTGGTTCGAGAATGTTGCACGGGGTTATGACCAATCTTAATAGCACTCTCATTGTCACAAAGTAATGGACATTTTTCACATGGATTCCATAATCCTTAAGTGTTTGTGTCATCCATAATAATTGCGCACAACATGATCCGACGGCAATATATTCAGCTTCAGCGGTAGATAGAGATACTGAGTTGTGTTTCTTGGAGGACCAAGACACAAGAGACCTACCAAGAAATTTACATGTACCCGAGGTGGATTTTCTATCAACCTTGTCACCGGCATAGTCCGAATCGGAGTAGCCAACAAGATTAAAAGAAGATCCTTTGGGATACCAAATGCCAAAGTTTGGCGTATGTATCAAGTATCTCACAATACATTTCACAGCCTTAAGATGAAATTCTTTAGGTGCAGCTTGATATCGGCACACATGCACACACTAAGCATAATGTCGGTACGGGAGGCACATAGATAGCAATGAACCAATCATTAATCGGTAAACCTTTTGATCAACCGGATCGTCCTCCTTAGTGGGGTCAACATGTCCACAAGTGGGCATAGGATTTTTCATACCTTTGCACTCTTGCATGTTAAACTTATTCATCAAGTCCTTGGTGTACTTAGTTTGAGAGATGAATGTATCTCCTCTCGTTTTCTTGATTTGTAGACCAAGGAAGAATTTCAGCTCACACATCATAGACATATCATGCTTCTCTGACATCAACCTTCCAAATTTCTCACTAAATTGTGGGTTAGTAGATCCAAAGATAATATCATCCACATAAATTTTGCACACAAATAATTCACCATTAACTCTCTTTTTGAATAAGGTTGCATCCATTTTATCAATTTCAAAACCTTTTTCGATAAGAAACTTTGTTAACCATTTATACCAAGCACGAGGAGCTTGCTTAAGACCATATAAAGCTTTGCGAAGTTTGTAAACGTGATTAAGTTTCTTAGGATTTACAAATCTGGGAGGTTGTTTAACATAGACTTCATCCTCTATTTCTCCATTTAAAAAGGCACTTCTAATATCCATTTGGTAAAGAGTGATGTCATGGTGATAGGCATAAGCAAGAAGAATTCGAATAGCTTCAAATCTAGCAATGGGGGCATAGGTCTCACCATAGTCCATACCTTTGACTTGCGTATATCCTTGGGCTACGAGACGAGCCTGGTTGCATACAACTTGACCATCTTCATCTTTCTTGTTTTGAAACACCCACTTTGTACAGATGATGTTTTGCTCGTCCTTGGACTTCTCCACGAGTGTCCACACTTTGTTCCTCTCAAAGTTGTGAAGCTCTTCATGCATAGTGTTCATCCAATCCGCGTCTTCAAGAGCTTGTTCAACCTTCAAGGTTTCAATGCTAGAGATGAAATAATAATGCTCACAAAAGTTAGCTAAGCGAGTTTTAGAGGTGAGTGATCCTCCCTGCTTGTATATCACCAAAGATTTGGTTTAGGGGATGGTTCTTGATCACTTGTGCTCGAACTTGGGGTAGCTTTGGCTTGTTGGATGCTTGAGCTTCCTCTTCATCATCTCCGTCATCTTCATCGTTGTCGAAGTGGTCATCTCCTTGAGGTGGTGGTGAAGGAGGTTGTGGTGGATATTCATGATGTACTTCCTCCTCCTCTTCATCTTCCTATGTACCACTTGTGGATGCTTCCATGTCGTTTTGTCGATAGCCTTGATTCGAAGTAGGAGCTTTCACTTGGGTTGATGAAGTACTTTCCTTCACCTCCTTGGGACGAATTTTGCCGATGGGAAAATCTTGGATAGCTTCCAAAGGATCCTTATCTCCCACATAATTTGGCAATTGTTCCACTTGCAAACCATTATATTCATCAAACTTCACATCTACCGACTCTTCAACTTTTCGAGTGAAGTTCTTGTAGACGTGGTAGGTGTTAGAGTTTGATATGTTACCAAGTAGGAAACCTTCATGAGATTTAGGAGAAAATTTAGCATGATGATGCTTATCAAGAATGTAGCACTTAGAGCCGAATACCCGAAAGTATCTAACTTGGGGTTTGTTACCGGTGAGTAGCTCGTATGTCGTTTTACCGAGAAGCTTGTGCAAGTAGAGTCAGTTTGTGGCATGACATGTTGTTTCCACGGCTTCTGCCCAAAAGTGTCTTGGCATCTTGTATTCATCAAGCATCATTCTTGCCATCTCAATGAGGGTTCGGTTCTTCCTCTCAACAACTCCATTTTGTTGAGGCATGTATGTAGCCGAGAACTCATGTGAAATACCTTTTTGGTCAAGAAAGGTATCCACATGGGTGTTCTTGAACTCCGATCCATTATCTCTTCGAACCTTCTCGATCTTCACTTCAAATTGATTTTGCGCTTTGCGTGCAAAGTTTTTGAAGATCTTTTGTACTTGCAACTTACCATCAAGAAAGAATACCCACGTAAATCTGGAAAAATCATCAACTATAACTAGACCATAAGAGTTTCCACCGAGACTCTTGTAAGCATTGGGACCAAAAAGATCCATATGAAGTAACTCGAGTGGTCTCCTAGTAGTCATGACGTTCTTGACCGGATGACTTCCACCTACTTTCTTTCCAGCTTGACAAGCTCTACAAAGCCTATCTTTGTCAAAGATAACATCTTTAACACCAAGAATGTGATTGCCCTTGATAAGCTTATCTAGATTGTGCATGCTTACATGTGCTAGCCTTCTATGCCATAACCAACCTTTAGATAATTTTGCAATAACACAAGTATGAGGTTGGGCCTTTTTAGTGAAATCAACAATGTATAGATCACCTCTACGAATACCGGTAAAGACAGTTTTATGATTACCATGACAAAACACTTGGCAATCTACTTTAGTAGATAGCACATTGAAAACCGCTAGTCTAGATATGGAAAGAAGATTGTAGCCAAGGGATTCAACGAGCATGACATTTTGAATAGAACTATCATGAGATATGGCTACCTTACCAAGGCGAAGTACCTTACCCTTAGAGTTGTCTCCAAAGGTCACGTACCTCCGAGGTCCTTGATTAGGTGTGATCTCTTGGAACATGTCTTTATCACCAGTCATAAGATCAGTGCATCAACTTTCGAGAATCCGCTCTTTTCCACCATACATGTAATACTTGAAGTTTTCCATGAGACTTAGGCACTTCATCTTCTTGTCACATTCGATGTCAAACAACTCATCCTCATCATAGTAGCCATGTTCTTCATTGTCATCATTAGGTAGAATCTCCTCATCATGAAAACCAAGAGACTCGTTAGAATTTTGACTAAGACAATGTTCAAGCTTATGTATGTGAATGGCTTCTAAAACAATGTTGCTAATGGTAGTGACATCTCCTTTAGCACGCCTAAGGTCACGAAGCTCAAATAAGCATTTATCAAAGTTTGGATCACTAGGCTTCATTCCATAAAAGGCAACAGTTTTATGAAGAATTTCATCAAGATTACTTAATGAATAATTTGGATATCGTTTCTCCAAATCATTCCACAAAGTATAAGCACATTCGAAATTCTTCAATTGAGTAAGCACACTTCTTGGTAAACCTCTAATGATAAGATTGATAGTTCTAAGGTTACCAATCATGCAATTTCCTCTTAGTATGTGGGATGTAATTCATCTATGGGGAACACATAGGGATTTTCAATATGCTTTCTCAAATGGAATTTGTCAAATAGATCAATCATAGCATCTCTCCATTGACTATAGTACTCTCCATCAAGAATGGGCACTCTACAACTGAAACTCTCCAAAGTAGGCATATCCATCTTCCTCCAAAGGTGATTAAACTAAGGTTACGGAGACCTTGCTCTGATACCAATTGTGGGATCACTAGAAGAGTATGTCTAGAGGGGGTGAATAGAGTACTAGCACAAATTAAAATCTACACAAGGAGCAAAGTTAAATGTTGGCAGAATTTAGCAATTATAGCAAGTCTAGCACACCCTACACATGCAAGTCATGAAGTATAGCAGCGGAAAGTAAAGACATTGCACATAGAAGTAAGGCGTTGAGATAGGGAGATCAAACGCATGAAGGACACGAAGATTTTTCCCGTGGTTTCGATAGGTGGTGCTATCGTACGTCCACATGTATGGAGTCTTCCACCCACATAGGGTAACGGTCGCGAGAGTCCACGGAGGGCTCTACCCACAGAGGGTTCCACGAAGAAGCAACCTTAACTATACCATGATGGCCTACATCCACAGAGGACTAGCCTAACTTGGGGTAGATCTTCACGAAGTAGGCGATATCCTCGCCCTTACAAACTTCTTGGTTCACTCCACAACACGAAGTAGGAGGCTCCCAAGCGACACTTAACCAATCTAGGAGGCATCACCCTCCAAAAGGTAATAGGCTCGATAATTTCGATGAACTCCTTTCTCTTGTGCTTCAAGATGATAGACTCCTCAACATTCAATCACTCTCTCACAGATTTGGCTTGGGTGGAAGATATTGATTGGGTGGAAAGCAACTTGGGGAATCCAAAGATCAAGATTCATATGGTTGGAATGGAATGGCATAATCTCAACACTTGAGTAGGTAGCTCTCTCTCGAAAAATCTAATGGGATAAGTGGGGATCTGTTCTGAGTGCTTCTCTTGCGAGTGAGTGGTGGTGGAGAGGTACATATAGGCATCTCCAAAAATCCAACCATTACACCTAAGGTGACCAACTCGGTGACACCGACGTGTGAATCTCGGTGGTACTGAGTTGCTCCAAAGGTAGCAACTTTTGAATCTCGGTGGGACCGATATAGGAATCTCGGCGGTACCGATCATGTTTCCAAAGGTCAGAATCCCGATCTCAGTGACACTGATCCAAAAACTCGGAGCTTCCGATTTTGTGAATCAAGGAAATAGAAAGTTGGCAAGCTGAACTCAGTGGCACCGAAGTGGGATCGGTTGTACCGATGTGCTAGGGTTTGGCAGGGTTCTGGGAATCGGTGGGACCGAGTGGAAAGTGTTGGTTTCACCAATTTGCATGAACGACTTAGATAGAATATGTGGGAGAGTTTGTGGGTGTTTTTGGTGACTATCACTTGTGCATGTGTAGCATCTTGTTCACCAACAATACCTTACCCCCTTTTGATAGTATTGGCTTTTCCTATGGACTCAAAGTGATTTCTCACAAAGTAAAATGTAGAGTCCTCTTGCTTGAAGCTTTGCCAATGTTATTCCTTCTCCTTATTCTTCTTGGGGATACTCTCCATGCTCCTTAGCCAACCTTCTCTGTGGACTTTATCTGAAATACACTAGTTGAAAGTATTTGTCCAAGAGACAATGTATGTTGTCATGAATTATCAAAACCACCAAGGGAGCATATTGTGCTTTCACTTTCCCCTTTGTGATAAAAGGGTGGCGAGCAGCTATACCCCCAGAAGGCGAGTCCCAACATTTACCCCTTTGGTGCAAGGACCAACGTGACACCGGTCGCCACGACAAACTTCACCGTCGAGCCCACGAGCGCATCATGGACGACGCCTTTGGCAGAACAAAGACCACCTTTGTGTGTGAGGATTGTGTGCTTTTCCCCCTCTGAATTACCTCCCTATGGATGTCCTTTTCCCATCATGTTTTGGGGAAATATACCCGGGGCAAGGATAAGGGGGGTAAGCCACCACCATTGCTAGAGAGGACGACAGAATTGTGAGACAGAAACATAGTGAGGGAGAGGGAGCTCTTCTTATTCCTCGTAATTGGTAACACTTGTGCAACCCAACAGAGAAAGAAACACACAAGGCAGGAGTAGGGTCTTACACTGCAAGGTGGCCCAAACCTGGGTAAACTCCGGTGTCCTTCTTGTGCTCCATTTGCATGTCTTAGTCGTAGTAAAGGCGAGGTTGTACGTGCGTCTAACTCCCAACTGTTCGATCTAGGTTCTTGAGAGGTTTCCCTATAGGCACAAAACCAATCTTCGATGGCGGTACTATCGCTGGAGCGGTACTACCTGGGCTCCTACCATGTTGTAGTACCTAGCGGTACTACCGCTCCCCAAGAGACTATCGCTTATGAGTGTGCAGTGGGGGTTATGAGATAGGTAGGGGGAGTTCCCACTCCCCCATACCCATTCATCTCTTTCCCTCTCATGGCTTTCTCTCCCGAGGCAACCCAAGTGCTCCGTTGGCTGTCGACGGACCTCCGTTTCCGGCCGTTCTTCCGCGATTCCAACCGGTGGACTCGATCCCCACCCTCTCCTCTTGCCATGGATGTCGGTATTGCCCTCGTTTTCCTATCCTATGGCTCTATTTCTGGAATCTAGGCTTTAGGGCCATATGAGATGCATTCTCTGATTTTTAGTCAAATTGGGGCATGAGTAGGATGTGGAAGTCTTATAGTGAGTAGATTTGTAGTTCTATTGGAAAATATTTGCGGTTGGTATCATCGGTAGTACGGGACCTGACCCGGAGTGGTGGTTTCCCCGGTGACCTCCGCCCCGAGCGATACTACTGCTCCTCTAGGAGCAGTACTATTGCTTGCGAGCAGTACTATCGCTTATGGTAAGCGGTACTACTGCCTGTGCTGCCAAAGTCACATATTTTTTATTCAAATTTATGTTTACTCTCTCTTTTTCTCTTGGCTTATGCATTGTCTTACACCTACTTTTTCCTCGCTCTATGTTGTGGGTTCCAGGTGGTAGCAACTCTGCTCATCAGGAGCGTCGGGTGAACCCGAGTCATGAGGGTGGATCTAAGTGCTACCGCATCGCAAGAGATGAAAGTGCCAATCCCAATGCACCACCCAAGCAGAAGGCCAATAAGACTGCCACCAAATCCAAGAAAGCTCAATCAATGAATGTGTTGTCAAGCAAAGAGTAATGTATTCTCTGTCATCGCAGCCCACACATCAATCCCCAAGAGCAACACTTTCTCAACCGCCCCTTCTGGACAAGGCAGCAAGGTTCTATTTAGCATGAAGTTCTCAAAACGAAGAAGAGCATGTATGTTCCTCATGTCCAAGGTAGTCAGAGTCTGGATTCCAAGTCGGATCGATTTTCCTTAGACAGAATCGAGTCGTAGAATCGAATCGTGGAATCCAGGATTCTGCTAGATTTACTCATATAAGATATTTTGTAGCCATGCCACAAATTTATATGGTTTCTATAGGTTTTTTATACTAAATATAGAGCAAAAATTCAAAGTACATAGACCACAATAGAAGTTTTACGACATAGGGGTAGTAATCTAATAGAAGTCACCATTATTATTGTTGGCCGCATAAGAAGTGGAAGGATGTGTGCTACCATCATCTCCATCTGGGACATCATCGTATTCTTTATCCTAGTTGTATACATTGTTAGCTTCATCTTCGTTATTTTCAAATACGTGATTAAAATCGTCGTGGTCGCCACCAAAGCCAAATTCATCGCCACCTGCATGTATATAAAAATTGTATATATTAATTTATGCCCATATATTAGATATAAATGACATCACAACTATATACTTACATGCATCGTCTATGTTGTTTGCCATGGTCTCAACTTCATGGTCAATATTTTCTTCTCCATCTGCACGTGCTTCTCTTCGAGTAATCCTATCAGGGGAGTGCAACCAATCTTGGTTTGGAGGAAGCACTGGATCTTCCTTTTCTGGGATCCATTCATCATCTGATTCAATATCCTCCAACTCAAGTGCAGCCCTGAAATCCCTTCTCTTCTGTCTTTCTTTTAGTTTGAAGTTGTACATAACAAACACAAGATCATTCATCCTATCTTGGTGTAGTCGGTTTCTTCTCTTCGTATGTACCTTTATGGTTCATAATACAATATATTAATTAATTGTCAATTTTAATCAAATTAGCCAAACCTTTTAATCATATTAGAGAAAGGATAAATTTATTCTTTACCAACTGAAAGGTGCTCCAATTCCTTTCACACCCTGAAGAGCTACATGTTAAACTTAAGACTCGAATGGCAAATCTTTTCAGATCTAGGCATTCATCTCCATAGGAATCCCACCAGTCAGCTAGGGAAATTACGCATATAATTAGATAACTAAAAAACTGAGGTAATACTAAAGAGATGGTTGCTTGTGTGGAAATATTAACCTGGTGATTTCTTTGATCTAGTCAGAACTGTAGACTCCATTCCAAATAGACCCCTAGCATTTTTTAACAAATCAAGCTGCAAGTCTATCTTTACCCTTTCATTTACATCGGGAACCATTCTTTTCAGGCAATTATAGAGCTCTACTTTAACTTCGGAGCCCTTGAAATCAGGCCTATAGTGGAAATGCGGATTCAGATAATATGCAGCTGAATGCAGAGGCCTCTAGAGCTGTGTTTCCCATCTTTCATTAATGATATTCCATACTAGAATATAGCTGAAAATAAGGGACACAATTTAATGCAGCAAAATAAAGTAGTGATAAATAGAATAAAAATGTGTACTTATTTTAATCTGGTCTCAAACGTACCTTTTCTTCACTTTATTAAAATTGCCCTTTATCCTCTCCTTTGCTTGCTCCATCTCAGCATATATAAATGGCATGACTGGCTTATCATCAAAATGAACCATTCTAAGGACTTTTATTAGAGGCATTGCAGCTTTCAAGCATGCCACAACATTAGGCCAAAATCCTTTACTGTCCGACACAATATCTTGAATTCTTTTACCATCAACTAGCAAAATATGCCCGTGCGTTGCAACGGATATAACAAATCATTACACGCATAAGGCACTCTATTTGTATTGCACTTTTTTTGTCTTATATCGCCGATGACGGCCAATATCCACCTATTAACGACAAACGTGATCAATCCTAATCGTCCACGTCGTCTAGAGTACAAACAATGATCCATCTTCAGTCTCGACACTATAGGCAATGTTTCGAATTTTGATTTGATTTTTTCCGGCAACTTAAACTGATGTTGTGTCAATGCACTAAATATTTTTTCGAATTTTTACGGACATTTTAGAATGTGCAACGGGGATCCGATGCACCAGATACATCCCCATGTGTGCTTTTCATGTACAATCATAAAAGGTACCGTTCTTCTTGGTCTGGTCTGAAAGATTCAGTGATTGAAAATATTTGAGATAGGCTGATCTTTTGATCCGTTTGGTGTCAATGAGTAAATCTTCTGTTTAAGAAATTAGTGCTTCAAATTACAATTGCTTCACATATAATACCAAATATATTTTATGTGCTTTCTGCCAAGTCATATGTGTGTATTTGCCTGATTAAAAAAATAAACAAAAAAAGTGGGGTATGGAGGACTCGATCCTGGGTCTTAGGTGTAGAAGCATGGAGCCCCAACCAGTGCGCTACTCCGGCGTTTGTTGCTATTTAACGGGTCGCCAGTTAATATATCAATCTCGGCGTAACGATATTTAACAAAAAATGAATAGTTTTTCTCATTTATGAATGGCATAGTGGGTAATTTGTGGCAATTTCAGGAATATATATGTATGTATGTAAAGATAAAGATTAAAGAAGCAAAGCGGCTAGCCTTCAATTTAAGTGAACTAAACATATTGATCAGTGCACCTTTATGTTAGTCAAGTAAGTTGTAGCAAATCTTGTGACAGCAGGCCTTATCAAACCCTTTCCTTCTGTAAATTCTCTCAACCATGCAATAAGCATAGTCCTAGAATAGATGAAAGTAGTGCTTTTACGTCCCTTTGTGATTGTAGTGGCATGCATCTTAATTTCAAAATCCTAAAGCATCAAGTCGATGCAATGTGCACCACAAGGTGTTCGGTAGAGCTTTTTTTCTTTTTTCCATCAAGAGATCACCAGCTGCTTTATAGTTGGATGCATTGTCAGTAACAACTTAGATAACATTTTTCTCTCCGACCCGCTCTACTATCTCATCTAACATGTCAAATACCTTATCAGCTGTCTTGCTAATTTCAGATGTGTCAATTGATGTAAAAAACACAGTACCGTTTGGGATGTCAAAAACACAGCCATCAGACATGATAGTGTAACCAGTTTTTTTCCACTCTTCTTTGTACTCAGAAATCAAATTAACCATTTTCTGAACTTCTTTCTCTAGAAATACAACTCTTGCTTCATGATATGTAGGAGGTTTGAGTCCATTACCAAACTTACATATCATATGAATCATCTTGCTGAACTCAGGGTTCCTCACAACATTAAAAGGAATAGCACTAGTGTATAAGAAACGACAAATCTGCACACAGACATCCTCCTTCTCTTGCTTTTTATAGTGTTGGTTCATGGTTTCTTGAGAAGTTTTTTTCATAGTCACAAAATGATCCATCACTTTGTGCTTGCATTTTTGTGATGCCTGCTCTTGATCCTTCGAGGCATGTGCTTCTTCTTCTTCCTCTATGGCAATCAACTTTCCCCTTTTAGCATCATTTGTTTCTACAGTGGTTCCAAGAAGTTTGATAAAAATTTCTCGAACCTCTGTTGGAATTTTAGTACAAGGCTCAGCATGGAATTTAGTGACAGCCAAATGATTCTTCAATCTGTATATGCTGTCAGGTCAAGTTTCATTGCAAAACTTGCATTTCATAGTTTTATCCTCGCCATTAATCTTCTCACCGTATTGTCAACCTGGGTCAGTCCGGTTGTCCGCTGCATTCTTTCGCTTGGGTTTACTACCACTACTACCGGCAGATGTAGACATCTCTGACCCGAAAGTTTAAAAGCAGCAAAAATATCGAATTAATCTGTAATAAAGTAGAAATCAAACTACTTAGCAAAAGGAATCAACGGTGCAATTTTCTCAACGCTTAAACATATGATTTATCCATGTACGTAATTACGGCTGAGCCCTGCATGTGATGTACGATCTGCCAGACTGATACGTCCTCCGGTAACCCTCCGAGGATCAACGCGTGCGTCGTCTTGCACATCTTGGCGTTCACCGTCGCGTCGCCCGGCGCCACCGCCTCCCACACAGTGTGGACGTCGAGGATCGCCTGCATCTTGATCGTCCACACCGTGTAGTTGTTCGGCGTGAGCATCGGCATCGTCATTGACACCGATCCGCCCGCGTCGCCGCCGTGTGGGACGAGCACCATGATCGTTGATGATCACCCGAACCGAAGCTTTGATGCCAATTGTTATTGATGCAGCTCTCGCCTTTTCTCTCACCGGAGCTCTCTCTCACTCGAACGTAGAAGAAAGGAGGAGGAAAGAGGAGAAGCACACAACAGTGTATACCCGGCCACGTACGCCACCGGCCACACGAACGGCCACTTGTTTTCTTTCCTAAGCATGAACTCAGGACTCCGGACTACAACGCGTACACAGAGGGCCTTTTATACCCAAGCTACACACCAGGCTAGCTACCACACGCAAGCACCCACGCACTGACTTGGCTTGCCGCTGCACTCGGCCACCACTAACAGCACTACTCACACGAGCTAACTAACTCAGCCATGCATGCAACTAGACGCAGTGCCCACGCAACGCCCACCCTGCGCTTCTCAGCTCCCGCGCTCGCCGCACACGCACGCCAACGGGACGCGACTGGTTCCTGCGCCCGGCGTGGCCACACCCCCGCGTCCGTCTAACCAACCCACACATGCACACATACATGTGCAGTCACACACACACACAACCCGTGCACTCCCGCCACGGACCCGATGCAGCTCGGACTGCACCCGACGCGTCCGGTGCACGCACGCACACGCACCTGACGTGATCGCTGTCGTGACGGACACGGCTTATTCCTAACATTCACCCCCTAAGCCGTGGCTTAGAGGAGTCTGTCGTCTTCAACGTCGACGTCCACCATCAGCGCGCGCTCCATCGCCGGCTCCTTACGCAGCTGGGAGCAGTCGTGCTTGAAGTGTCCGCGCTCGCCACACTTGTAGCAACGCCCGTGTCGGTTGCCGTTGTTGCCCGATGCCACGCTCCGCCTGTCGTCGTCGTCGCACGCTCCTCCTGTTGCCGCTCCCGTGCCCGCCACTGCGCCATGGTGAGCATCAGTTGATCGCCGCCACGCTCGCCGTCGTCTTGTCCACGGCGCCGAACACGCTCACGCGCACAGCCGTCCGAGCGCCTCGTCGAACGTCATCTCGTCGAGGTTGCAGAACTGCTCGATGCCGACGACGATGGGGAACAGCCAATCGGGGACGGTGTCCAGAAGCTTTTTCACCAGCACCGCGTCGCCGAGCATCTCCCCGAGGTTCGCGAACCGCGCCGTCATCGCCGCTAGCCTCCCGGCGTACGCATCTAGTGCCTCGTCGTCCACCATCTTCATGCAATCGAGCTCCCCGCGTAGCGTCACCCGCCTCGCCGTGCGCACCCGATCGGTGCCGATGAACCTTACCTTCAAGGAGTCCCATACCTCCATGACGGTGAGCTTCGTCGCCACCTGCAGCAGCACGTCCTCCGACAGCGCTCCGAGGATCAACGCGCGCGCCGTCTTGCACTTCTTGGCATTCACCGCCGCATCGGGCGGCGCCACCGCCTTCCACACAGTGTGGACGTCGAGGATCGCTTGCGCCTTGATCGTCCACACCGTGTAGTTGTCCGGCGTGAGCATCGACATCGCCATCGACACCGATCCGCCCGCGCCGCCGCCGTGTGAAACGAGCACCATGGTCGTAGGTGATCGCCCCAACCGAAGCTCTGATGCCAATTGTTGTTGATGCATCCCTTGCCTTGCCTCTCACCAGAGGTCTCTTTCTCGCTCGATCGTAGAAGAAGGAAGGAGGAAGGACAAGGAGCACATAGCAGTGTATACCCGGCGCACGTACGCCGCTGGCCGCACGAACAGCCGCTTGTTTTCTTTCCTGGACACGAACTCAGCACCCCGGACTACAACGCGTACACGGAGGCCGCTTGTTTTCTTTCCTAAGCACGAACTCAGCACCCCGGACTACAACGCGTACACGGAGGGCCTCTTATACCCAAGCTACACACACCAGGCTAGCTACCACACGCAAGCACCCACACACTGACTTGGCTTGCGGCTGCACTGGGCCACCACTAACAGCACTACTTACACGAGCTAACTAACTCAACCATACATGCAACTAGACGCAGTGCCCACGCAACGCCCACCCCGTGCTCCTCAGCTCCCGCATCCGCCACCTGCATCCGCCGCGCACACACGCCAACAAGACTGGTTCCAGCGCCCTGCGTGCCACACCCCGCGCGTCCGTCTAACCAACCCACGCATGCGCACATACACATGCAGTCACACACACGTGCACTCCCGCCACAGATCCGATGCAGCTCGGACTACACCCGACGCGTCCGGTGCGCGCACGCACACGCGCCTGACGTGGTCATTGCCGTGGCGGACATGGCTTATTCCTAACAGTAATTAATACTTCAATTTGTACTGCTGAGATTCAGTCTCAACCTGTACCACCTGAATTCAGTCTTCGAAAATTCAGTGCGCAATGGTAGACTGTACCCCCTGAATTCAGTACAAGCAATGGAGGATACGGCTGGCTAAGCGAGGAAATAGGGCTCCCTAATCCCTATTCATTTCTCAAGAACAACACTCGAGGATGCCCCCTTTATTTCTCTTTCATTGATTTTCTTGCTTTTCTCATCACGTTGTTACAAAACATGCAGCTATACCCACGTATATATATAATCTGAGAATGGTTGGGTACCTGAACCGTACCTCAACCAAACCCACAGGAGCTAGGTTGACACCTGAACCTAAACTAAATCCATGTTAGCTAGCTTGACACCCAACCAAAACCAAACCTGGTTGTAATTTTAATCAAACTGAACTAAACCAAGCCTTCAACCGTGGTTGAAACTGTTTATAGAAATGGTTAATAACTGTTTGATCAAATGGGTTGACATAATGAACCAAAAAGCAACAAACACAGTGAACCAACTTATTGCTTCAACCAACTGCAGTTTAATGTGACATCTCAAACTGAATATACATTACAAAGGACTCATATTCAGAATTGAGAATCAAGTCAACCTTTAACAAAATAATAACCGAAACTGAAATCATTTCTGTTTCATAAAAGAATCAGTTTCTGACCCTACTCGTACATAAGTTTACATCACAACACTCAGAATTAGCTCCCTACACAAGATTGTCTCGGCGCTGAGTGGCACCTACAATCCAGACTCTCTTGAGTTCCTCTAGATGCGCTAGCCCAGAAATCTGCGAGCCACCTGAGCAGTGAACTTTGAGAAGATAAAGAGAGTCTAATGGTCCTTCTTCAATAGCTAGCTGTAACCTCGAGCTGCAATCAATCTCGATGACCCGAAGGTGGAAAAGTTCAGAGTTGTTTGGCTCCTGATAGAAATATTGAGCTGAACATCTTGACATGGCTTGACACAAAGACGTAATCTTGCTATATGGCCTTGACATGCGAGGGAACCTATCATCTCCTGCCTTAAGATTGGTGTCTCAAGATCCAATTTACTGAGGTTGCCGAACTGATTGATCCAGGCTGGCAACTTACATACATACACACATAACTTCTACACTTGAATTTGGGAGAAGACCTAAGAACAGGAGAAGAAATCGACCTGGATCGGGAGAAATTGTTGGTGACGAACCGCTGCAGCGACTCCCTCCTGGAGTCTTGTCCTTCATGGAGGCAGTTGCGGATCATGGCCCGGTTCTCGACCTGGCGCTGCAGCTAGGTGGAGTGCCCCTGCCGGAGACGACGGAGCCGGTGGCCGGCGCCATGGTTGGTGAGGAGACAGGCTAGTAAGCCGATTCAATCTATACTTCCTAACATAATACATAATGCAAGACCTGACAGTACACGTACGCAACACTGGAAAGTTAATGTCTGTATGTACCTTACTATTATTGCACCAGGAAACCTAATCTAAATAGAACTAGTACTAATTCTCTTAAGTGTACAACTTGAGTGGACCCAGACTTGTATAACACATAACATATATGAGAGGAAACACATAGAGCTTTTAAATCTTCAATGCACGAAATTACCTGCAGTGACGATCTTTGAAGGGTCTTGCTTTCCTTCAATCAATTTTAATGCATTCGCCTCATGTTTGATCTAGGGTTTCAATGTCGGCGGCTGCGTTTGAGATTGGGAGGGAAAAAGGGTCGTGACTTGTAAGGCATATGAAAAAGGGCTTGAAGTCTGGTCTAATATTACCCTAAAATAGTTGGCGTATTATTCTATTAGAATTAAACGGACGGCTCAGATGATAAATTAGTAAAATCCGACATAGTCCATAGCATACTCGGGATTCTACAGTTTTGTAAAGGATTCTACTATGTGGATCCCGACTCAACATGGATTCTACATGATCCGGATTCATAGTGGGACTTGGATCGACATGCTTCCATAGGGTCGTGAAATCATAGGATTCTACCAGTCGAATCGTGACTTTGATTACCTTGCTCATGTCAAGTCGATTGATATGGATCACTTGCATGCGAATGTCAACTATTTTGGTGAAGCTCTTAGCTTATGTGAGAAGCTAGGTATTCTCAGTCTGATGCAGTTCAACAAGGACTTTGTTGCAGACATTGTGGATGTGTTCTTTGCTACGGTTCATCTCGGATCCGATGAGGACCGGACTTTGACCTAGTTGACTAATGGCAAGAGGTTGGCTGCTAAATGGAGGTACTTCATGAGTTTGTTGGGCTTCAATGATCGGGGACTCCATACCTGAAAGCACATTTTCTCCCTTGGTGGTTTTGGTAATTAATAACAACATATAAGTCATTGAACTAATGTTTCCACCAAGTATATTTCAGGAAATGTTCAATGATAGGCAAAAGGATTGTGGAGATTGTGGAATACCACAAGATGCAAGGAAATAGGTTGGCAAAGCTTCAAGCAAGAGGACTCTACATTTTACATTTGTGAGAAATCACTTTGAGTCCATAGGAAAGCCAATACTATTAAAAGGGGGTAAGGTTTTCTTGGTGAACAAAATGCTCATACGTGCACAATTGATAGTCACCAAAAACACCCACAAACTCTCCCAGCAAAGTCTGTCCAAAGCCAAACACTCAAAATCGGTGCAACCAACATTCCACACTCGGTGCCACCGATACTGTACAACCGATACTGTATTCGGTGCCACCGAGTTGGGCTGCCAACTTTCTGTTACGCAAGTTCACAGTTTCGGTCCCTCCGAGATTGTTGGATCAACGTCACCGAGATTGGACATTCTGACCGTTGGTCACCTTATCGGTGCAACCGAGATTCCTATATCGGTCTCACCAAGATTCAAAAGTTGCTAACTTTAAGTCACTTCGGTACAACCGAGATTCACACATCGGTTCCACCGAGTCTGACTTATTGTGTGTAACGGTTGGATTTTTGGAGATGCCTATATATACCCCTCCACCACCACCTACTCGACAGAGAAGCACTTAGAACTGTTCCCCACTCATATCTACTAATTTTCTGAGAGAGAACCACCTATCCTTGTGTTGAGGTCAAGATCTTTCACTCCAACCATATGGATCTTGATTTCTAGCCTCCCCAACTTGCTTTCCACCCAATCAATCTCTTCTACCAAGCCATATCTGTGCGAGAGTGATTGTGTGTTGAGGAGTCTACCATCTTGAAGCACAAGAGCAAGGAGTTCATCGCATTACCGAGCCTATTACCTTTTGGAGGGTGGTGCCTCCTAAAGTGGCTAGGTGTCGCTTGGGAGCCTCCTACTTCATGTTGTGGAGTGAACCAAGAAGTTTGTAAGGGTAAGGAGATCGCCTACTTTATGAAGATCTACCCTGAGTAATGCTAGTCCTCCGTGGACGTAGGCCAACATGGTATAGTCAAGGTTGCTTCTTCGTGGGTAGAGCCCTCCGTGGGTAGAGCCCTCTGTGGACTCTCACGGTTGTTACCCTCCGTGGGTTGAAGACTCCATGAACGTGGATGTACGATAGCACCGCCTATCGGAACCAAGGGAAAAATCATCGTGTCATCAATTGCATTTGATCTTCCTACCCTCTCTTTACTTACATGTTTGTCTTTACTTTCTGCTGCTATACTCTTAGACATGCATGTGCAGGGTGTACTTGACATACTATGAATGCTAAAATCTGCCAAGAATTAAAATTGGGAAGAAGTAGATTTTTATTTGGTCAAGTAGTCTAATCCCCCCCCTCTAGCACTACTTTCGATCCTACAAGTAGTATCAGAGCTTTGGTCTCCATTGCATTGGTCTCACAACCTAGGATAAGTATGGCGTCTAGTGAGGGAAATTATCACCGTAGAGGTCCGTACTTTGATGGCACTAATTTTGCTAGTTGGAAGCACAAAATGAAAATGCATTTGCTTGGTCATAACCCCGCCGTTTGGGCTGTTGTTCGTGTTGGCTTGCAAGGTGAATTCTTTACGGAAGGAAAGGAACCTGATCGTGAAGCACCCGCGGATGAGTTGAAGATGTTGCTACTCAATGCTCAAGCATGTGACATTCTCTTCAACTATCTGTGCCCCGAAGAATTCAACAAAATCAGCCGTCTTGAACATGCAAAAGAGATTTGGGATACTTTGATTGATATGCATGAAGGAACTAAGTCTGTGAGAGAATCCAAGTTGGATGTTCTTCAAGGTCGGCTTGACAAGTTCAAGATGAAGGATGGTGAAGGAGTCACTGAGATGTACTCTAGGCTAGCTCTCATCACCAATGAGATTGCCGGCTTAGGAAACGAAGAGATGACTGAAAAATTCATCATAAAGAAGATACTTCAAGCTTTGGATGATCGATATGACACTATTTGCACATTGATCAAAATGATGCCCAACTACAAAGATCTCAAGCCAACGGACGTGATCGGTAGAATTGTTGCTCATGAGATGACACTCAAAGACAAGGAAGAGCTTCACCACAAGTCTAGCGGTGCTTACAAAGCCACAAGTGATGCTCCCGTTACCTCAAGAGACAACCTTGTCACAAAGGAAGAGATAAGCCTCATGGTCAAGAAATTCAACAAGTTCTACAAGAAAAGAAGAAAAGATCGAAGCTCCAACTCAAGATATGAAAAGAAGCGTTCGTCAAGTCGTGATCGAAACTGCTACAATTGTGGGAAGCCCGGACACTACTCCAATGAGTGCACGGCTCCTTACAAGAGGAAAGAAGAGTCACCAAGAAGACGAAGCTCAAGAGACGAGTCACCTCGAAGAGAGAGGAGTAGAGATGGTCGTTATGAACGAAGACCCTCAAGGAGAAGTAGGGACTTGGAGAAGAAGGACAAGTACACTAAGAGCTACTCAAGAAGGAAACATCAAGCTCATGTTGGTGAATGGGTTTCCGGCTCGAATCCGACAACCACTCCAAGAGAAGCTTCACTCCAACTCTGACTATAGTCAAGATGAAGGTGTTGTCGGACTTGCACTAGTGGCTACCAACTCCTATGATCTATTTGATTCACCAAACGAAGGGAGTGGAAGTTGCTTCATGGCTGAAGGCCCCAAGGTATCACACCCCGAGTATATTGATTTCAATAGTGATGAAGATGACTTGTTAATTAAAGATGATTTGCTATTTGACAAATCTAGTAATGTTAGTCAAAATGAACTTGCTACTACTCACCACTAGTAGAAAAAGGTCCATTTGTCCCGGTTCGTAAGGCCCATTTGTCCCGGTTCTGGAACCGGGACTAAAGGGTCGGGACTAAAGCCCAAAACCTTTAGTCCCGGTTTGCTTACCAACCGGGATAGAAGGGGCTCCACGTGGCCGATGCTGGGAGCCGAGGCAGGAGGACCTTTCCCGGTTGGTAACACCAACCGGGACCAAAAGGCATCCACGCGTCAGCATCTAGCAGTTGCTGGGTTTTTTTTGAAAGGGAGGGGCTTTAGGGGGTTTTGGACGGTTAATTTACGGGTTTTATATTGTTTTAGCTAGCTAATTAATAGAGAGAAGTGTCCTCTATTTCTCCGTGCTTGGTCGACGCTAGCTACTATAGAGAGAACTCGACATGCTAGCTAGTAAGCAAATGAAGGAACCATTAAGTACAGAAGATCGTCATGAACATATAGAGATAGAAGTGATCGACCTCTCTTTCTTCGAGAGATTGGTCGTATAACAAGTTTTCGTATATATATCTGACGCTACTAGCTACATATATACAATATAAGATATATTACAATCCCTAACATCTAATGTCAACTTCCAGATGGTATTCTCCGGCTTTATTTATGACGTGGTCAAGAAAGAATCCCACCAATTCTTCTTGAATTGCTCGTATGCGATCATGTGGTAGGAGTTCATCCCGCATCTGCCACATCTAATTTGAAGAAGGGGGTCAATACATATATATGGTAATAAAATAAAATTGTGAATATTATTGCTTACGCACTTGAAACTGTTTTTCAGAGTAGCCCCGCTTAGGGGTCGTCGCGTTGTAGATGAACTCGCAAACGTAGTATCCACATAAATTATTCCTGGTTTCATGCCACAAGCACTTTACGAGAAATAGAGTTCAATCAAACTGATAATCAAGCATGATAAATGGTATTGATGAAACTAGAATCAATGAGAGATGCGCGGAACTAGCTAGTAGTACTTACTTTCGGGTGTGTAAATCGCAGCTCCCCCGGCAGTGCCGGAACAATTGCTGTGAACTCTTTCCAAACCCTGCGAGACAAAGAAAATAATTACTTGATATCAGGAAATGAGCAAAGTTGCCGATATGATGCGATAATGATCGATTGAACTTACTTTTGGAGAATTTCAGTCATGCCCGCATATTCCTGGGGATCTTTTCGTTTCGAGTCTAAGACTATTACTACTCCCCGCTCAAGCTGAATCTCTACCAAAATAAAGTGGAAATTGCGCACGCATGCATAACTCATCAATTACATTATTATAAACCTCGAGTGATAAGGGAAACCGAATATGCACAAGACAGTAACACTCCCTTGAAGTTGTAAGGAAAGAGTATTGTCCCTTTGTTTTGATTTTTAAGCAACGATTGTAGCAAGTTTTCCTCGGTTTGTGTGGGATCCTTTTGAAAATTATACTCATGTATGACATTTGGGTTAATGAACCCAATGTCATAGATTTGTGCTTTTCTGCATTCGACGATCTTCAATCTGCATAATATAGTAGTGAGGATAATTATATATACATGCAATGAAAGAGCTGAGCTATAAACATAGATAGACTTAATTACAGAAGTAGTACTTACAGACAGTAGCAAATCATGATTGTTTTGTCGAGGGCCTTTTGATTGTATAACTGGAATATCTCCTCAAATTCAATATTCAACAGTTCCATTCCAACGAGGTCATGCTCCTCTTTAACTGACAGTATCAAAGAATCCGTCCCAGACTCGCGGCAGGTTTTCATGTACCATTCATGGAATTTTCGCATCATCGTTGTTAGAGGAGGAGGATCAGGTTTGACGAGAGGCTGCCCGTGCCGGTAACGGAATTCGTCCACCTCCAATGGCTTAAACTTTACATCATCGCTCAGGTAATCACCAGGTTTGGTACCGGGCACCATCCCCGGATGATTAGCAATGATATCGCTAGACACCTTGAGCTGGGGGCACGATTGGTTTGCTTGTTCACCGAGTTGGGGAATTTTTTTCCCACTTCTTCATTTTGCTAACCTTGCATTGCTGGAAGTACTTCCCGACTGGCACGCATCTTGATATGTCTTTTTAATACAGCGGTCAAAGTTGGAATCCGGCGGAGGCGGTGGTGGTCGCTTCAGGGCATCGATATTGCGCATCGCATTCACCGGATCTATCTTCTCCTTTGAAGGTGGAGTTTTATTTGCAAAATGGGCCCTCAATTCGGCCCGACATATCTCCTCGTTTTCAGACTCGGTCCTCTCATATGGTAAGTTTTCCAAAGGCTTGAGAGATGGATCGTATCTGTATCCCCTCTTGCCTATGCTTGTACTGCTAGCCGCCGGAGCGGCGGCGGCTCCCTTCCGTCGTTGCTTACTAGGCGCTGAAGGAGCCAGAGCGGCGGCGGCTGTCTTCCGCCATTGTCGACGAGGCTGAGGAGGAGGCGTACTGCTCCAACATGCCGGAGTAGGCGAAGGAGGAGGCAGAGTGCCCCCATGCGTCGGAGGAGCCAGAGAAGGAGGCGGTGTGCCCTGATCACTCGTCGAAGGAGGAGGGGGAGGAGGAGGAGCTGGGTTGCCCTGATTCACCTGAGGAGAAGGAGGAGGCAGAGGCGTCCAAGTTGGAAGCTTGATGTACTCCTTCTACCATAGACATGTACTCCTCAGGGCACGAACCAGCTTATTCTATCCTTCACCTGTAAAGTGGTCAAGCTCGAGCTCCTCAAATTCCTTCATTACTTCATCCACCATCACAACAGCATAGCCATGTGGAATCGAACGGCAGTGAAAAGTTTCGTTGGGTTGAGGAGGTGCAACAGAGCCGACAGCCGCCTTGAAAGTGAGGTTCTGGCATTTTTTCATAAGCTCGCAATGTTGAGCCTCCGTGATAGTATCCACGGGGTAGCTAGGAGACGTGAAGTTCGGCTGAACGGGCTCCGTGGAAGCGACACTGCTTCTCCGCTGAGATGGCGGGGTAGCTTCTGGGTTAGCTTCGTGCCGCTGAGATGGTTGGTCAGCAGCTCGCTGGCTCTTAGCTTCCTCTAGCTTTTGTAGTCTTGCATTGAGCTTCTGAATTTCACTCAGCTCCGCTTTCCTCTTTCTCCCCCAGCTTCTGTAACCGCCTGCATCAGGAACCCAACCTTCCATGGAACGGAGCCTGGTGTGCCTCGTGTTCATCCAGGGTGCTCAGCATTCCCTAGGGCCTTAGTCAGCTCGTCCTTCTCTTTGTCGGGAATGAACGTCCCTTCCTGCACTGCGGTGATATACTTCTGAAGCTTGTTCATGGGTATTGCAAGTTGCTCGTCCGTCCAACGGCACTTCCCTGTTTCAGGGTCCAAAGTTCCCTCCAACCCCGAAGAACCAAGTCCTTGAACGGTCTGGCCAGTTATATGTCTGTGGTACGATGTTTTTAGCAATCGGGTCATTCTCAGCTTTGTCTCACAACGACCAGGCTTTGAGGTAGCCACCTGACCCTATGTGATGGTGATACTGCTTCTTTGCAGCATTGACCTTGTTTGTCTCTGACATTTTCTTACTCTTGTTCGATGTCTTGTAGTCCACAAATGCGGCCCAGTAATCTCTTATCTTCTCAAATCGGCCGATGAATTCTGGAGTCTTCCCTTTGTCGACAAACTTTGATTTCAACTCATTCTTCCACCTCCTGAATAGATCTGCCATCTTCTTAAGAGCACACGCCTTGACCAGTGGCTCTATAACTGGCTTATTCGGATCCTCCTTTGGCGGTAGGGTGAAATTTGCCTTCAGCGCGGTCCAAAGATCATCTTTCTGTCTATTGGTGACATAATCACCTTCAGGGGCGCCGTCCTTAGGCTTATTCCATTGCTTGATGCTGATCGGGATGTTGTCCCTAACAATAGCCCGCACTGAGCATAAAATGCGTTCTTGGTTCGCTTGGGTTCAATCGAATGGCCATCGTTCGCGAGTGTTGTGATCGTGAACTTTTCATCCTTGCGCAACCTCTTCTTCGGGCCGCGTCTCGTTACCGAAGTTTGGCTTGATCCGGAGGGCTATAAAAGAAGAAAGAAGAGTTAATTAATATATATATACATACCAAAATAATTAATGCATCAATTAGCTAGTCACCAGAGCCAAGACTTAATTAATATATATACCTCGTCGGGCTTTGCAATAGCTGCCTCCTCTGATCGGTCACCGGAGCCGTCATCATGGTCTCCTTCTTCCTCCGGCATTCGGTCACCGGAGCCATCATGATCATGTCCTTCCTCCTCCATTGTTCGATCACCGGAGCTGTCATAATCCTCTCCTTCCAGACCATCGGTGTCGTTGAGAAACGACAAGATATCACGTTCGCCGTGGATTATGTCCCCCAACAACCGTTCTTGTTCTTCGTCTCTTGGATCCATACTTTCTGCAAATATTACAACATGGCAATTAATATACAAACATGAATGTCCGACGTCCGGACCGCCTCTCTCATGAATGTCAAACAAGGGATTTTGTTAACCTTTAAGGGATTTAATTAACAAAATGGTGCCATTCTGAATGTGCAGAAAATGGTCCATATTTTACCTGATCTCATCTACCCTTCTATATGTCACATTGTCTAGTGTCAAAGGATTCAAGAAAACCAAGGCTTCATCATTAGCCGGAAGTAACAGGCGCATAATGGTACGAAGCTCTCCAAAATTGTTTTGTAACGGAGTCCCGGATAGGATAATTAATTAGCTTTTTGGTACAAAGTTCAGCAGGAGCCTTCTGAATATCGCTAGTTGGTCGGGTAGGGACGGGGTAGATCAACAACGACGCTCTTTTTTCTAGGGTTTGGGTGGCCTCGATAGTTGGTCGGGTGAGCAGACCGCCTCTCTCTCATGCATGTCCGACGTCCCCTCTCATGTCGAAGTTATCGGGGAGGGGGTAGATCGACAACGACGCTCTTTATTCTAGGGTTTGGATGGCCTCGATAGTTGGTCGAGCGAACGAACCGCCTCTCTCACTCATGCATGTCCGACGTCCCCCTCATGTCGAAGTTATCGGGGAGGGGGTAGATCGACAACAACGCTCTTTCTTCTAGGGTTTGGGTGGCCTCGATAGTTGGTCGGGTGAGCGGACCACCTCTCTCTCATGCATGTCTGACGTCCCCTCTCATGTCGAAGTTATCGGGGAGGGGGTATATCAACAACGACATACATTCTGGATCTGTTGGAAAGCTCTCGGGGAGCCGAGGCCAACGTGATGATAGGGGGCCGGGGTGCTCCCGTGGCCTTGTTGATAGATAGAGCCGATGCCAACGTGATGATAGAGCCGATGCCAACATTTTCATTTAACAAAAAAACTACGTTCAAAAAAAGACTTGCTTCGCCGCAGGTGCTCGGTGCGACATGGACTCGGTGGAAAAACTTTATGAAAATGCGGTGGTGGCCGGGCCAGGCGGTTTTCTTTTCCTTCTTCATTTTTTACTTTGCTTTTTCTTATATGTTTTTTTTCGTTTTCACTCTACATTTTCGTACATATGAAAAACAACAAAGACTTTTTACATGAACATATACACACATATACATGAACATATATACATATACATGAAAAAAACATATACATGAACATATACACACATGACACAACATATACATGAAAAAATACAAGGGGCAGCGGTGGCTCATAGTGGGGGCGGTCAATGAGGGCGACGGTGGGGGCGGCAAGGGCGATGGCGACGGTGGGGGCGGGCTAGGGCAGGGGCGTGGCCGGGGCGACGACAGGGACGGCGTCGGCTAGCGAGGGCGACGACAGGGGCGGCGCACGAGGGAGCCGGCGACGACAGTGACGGTGGGGGTGGCCGGGGCGCAGGGGCACGTTTGGGGGGCGGCGGACGGCGATGGCGTGGGCGGCAGACGACGTCAGCATGGGCTCGGGGGAAGGGCAGGGGCATGGGCGACGGCGACGGCGTGGGCGGTGGACGGCAGACGGCGTCGGCGTGGGCTTGGGGGGCAGGGCAGGGGCACGGGCGACGGCGACGATGTCGAGGCAGCCTGATGGCGTCGAGGAGGTCGGCGTCGTCGGGGGGAACTGCGAGATGAAAATGAAAATTTTCACGAGTGCTTCATATATACACACAACATTGGTCCCGGTTGGTGGCACCAACCGGGACCAATGCCCACCTTTAGTCCTGGTTGGTGACACCAACCGGGACCAAAGGTCTTTGCTTCCCGCCCTTTGGTCCCGGTTGGTGGGAGCAACCGGGACTAAAGGTGGGCATTGGTCCCGGTTGGTGCCACCAACCGGGACGAAATTGCTGCATTGGTCCCGGTTGTAGCAACCGACTGGGACTAAATGGTTGGTCCTGGCTGTGGTGGGAGTTTAGTCCCACCTCGCCAAGCGAGGGGCGCTCGCACCGGTTTATAAGCCCACCCGTCCCTCCCTTATTGAGTTCCTTTCAAATTGAAAATAGATGCCCTTATGTGGGAAAATTTGGCCTGAAATCAAACTGAATTTCAGTCTGATTTCCGGTCGAATTTTACTTACATAAGCGCATCTATGTTCATTTTTGTTATTTTTTTACGTTATCTAAAGGGATTTCATTTTTTGAACTTATTTGAACTCCATACTTTTTGTGTGTTCAAAATGCACCATTCAAAGCCACATCATCAATTTTCAACCCTTTCTGGCTTCATTTGGTATTTTTCATGCACTTACTGTTTTTTTTGAGCTAAATAACCCTGAAATTGAAAAGCACTTCAAATGAACTCTAAAAAGATTGAAAGTTGGCATGATATCATCATTTCACCCACATAGCATGTGCTAAAAAGTTGAGATGGTTACGGCAAAAACTGGATGCACTTTGTGTACAAAATGGACAATCTCTTTCGAAGTATCACGGTTTCGGACGAAAACTCATCTCTTACAAATGGATTTAATTTTTTTAACTTATTTTAACTCCATACTTTTCGTGTGTTCAAAATGCACCATTCAAAGCCACATCATCAATTTTCAACCCTTTCTGACTTCATTTGGTATTTTTCATGCACTTACTCGTTTTTTGAGCTAAATAACCCTGAAAATTAAAAGCACTTCAAATGAACTCTGAAAAGGTTAAAAGTTGTCATGGTATCATCATTTCACCCACATAGCATGTGCTAAAAAGTTGAGATGGTTACGGCAAAAAAACTGGATGCACTTCGTGTACAAAATGGACAATCTCTTTCGAAGTATCGCGGTTTCAGACGAAAACTCATCTGTTACAAAGGGATTTCATTTTTTTGAACTTATTTGAACTCCATAATGTTTTTATGTTCAAAATGCACCATTCAAAACCACATCATCAATTTTCAACCCTTTCTGACTTCATTTGGTATTTTTCATGCACATACTGATTTTTTTGAGCTAAATAACCCAGGAATTGAAAAGCACTTCAAATGAACTCTGAAAAGGTTGAAAGTTGGCATGGTATCATCATTTCACCCACATAGCATGTGCTAAAAATTTGAGATTTTTACGGCAAAAACTGGATGCACTTTGTGCACAAAATGGACAATCTCTTTCGAAGTATCACGGGTTCGGACGAAAACTCATCTGTTACAAAGGGATTTCATTTTTTTGAACTTATTTGAACTCCATACTTTTTGTGTGTTCAAAATGCACCATTCAAAGCCACATCATCAATTTTCAACCCTTTCTGACTTCATTTGGTATTTTTCATGCACATATTGATTTTTTTTAGCTAAATAACCCTAAAATTGAAAAGCACTTCAAATGAACTCTGAAAAGGTTGAAAGTTTTCATGGTATCATAATTTCACCCACATAGCATGTGCTAAAAAGTTGAGATGGTTACGGCAAAAACTGGATGCATTTCGTGTACAAAATGGACAATCTCTTTCGAAGTATCACAGTTTCGGACGAAAACTCATCTGTTACAAAGGGATTTCATTTTTTTGAACTTATTTGAACTCCATACTTTTTGTCTATTCAAGAAGCACCATTCAAAGCCACATCATCAATTTTCAACCCTTTCTGACTTCATTTCGTATTTTTCATGCACATACTGATTTTTTTTTGAGCTAAATGACCCTGAAATTTAAAAGCACTTCAAATGAACTCTGAAAAGGTTGAAAGTTGGCATGGTATCATCATTTCACCCACATGGCATGTCATAAAAAGTTGAGAGGGTTACGGCAAAAACTAGATGCACTTCGTGTACAAAACGGAAAATCTCTTTTGAAGTACTAGGGTTTCGGATGAAAACTCATGTGTTACAAAAGGCATTTCATTTCTTCACATGTCACTGCAATGATATAGTTGTGGAGAGAAAGTCTTCACTTTTTCTTTGCTTGTGTCCTTTGCTTATTGCGTCGTAACCATGGATAATCTTCATCGTTTAACAGGGTGCTTGGGTCAGCCTTGACTTTGAAGGGAGGAATTTCATGAAACTTTTCATAATCTTCAGACATGTCTGTCTTACCCTCCAATCCCACGATGTCTCTTCTTCCTGAAAGAACTATGTGGCGCTTTGGCTCATCGTATGATGTATTCGCTTCCTTATCTTTTCTTTTTCTCGGTATGGTAGACATGTCCTTCACATAGAAAATCTGCGCCACATCATTGGCTAGGACGAATGGTTCGTTTGTGTACCCAAGATTGTTCAGATTCACTGTTGTCATTCCATACTGTGGGTCTTCCTATGCCCCGCCTCTTGATAGATTGACCCATTTGCACTGAAACAAAGGGACCTTGAAATCATGTCCATAGTCAAGTTCCCATATGTCCACTATGTAACCATAATATGTGTCCTTTCCCCTCTTGGTTGCGGCATCAAAGCGGACACCGCTGTTTTGGTTGGTGCTCTTTTAATCTTGGGCGATCATGTAAAATGTATTCCCATTTATCACGTACACTTTGTAAGTCATTACAGTCGAAGATGGTCCCCTGGCCAACGAGTACAGCTCATCAGAAATAGTGTTTTGACCCATGAGACGTGTTTGCAACCAACTGCCGAAAGTCCTGATGTGTTCATATGTAATCCAGTCGTCACACTGCTCCGGGTGTTTGGAGCGCAGAATATTCTTGTGTTCATCGACATACGATGTCACCAAGGTGGAATTCTGTAGAACTGTGTAGTGTGCTTGAGACCAAGAATGCCCGTCCCTACATATTATTGAGTCCGCTCCTAGCGTGCCTTTTCCAGTCAGTCTCCCCTCATACCGCGTTTGAGGGAGACCAATCTTCTTAAGGTCAGGAATGAAGTCAACACAAAACCCAATGACATCCTCTGTTTGATGGACCATGGAGGTGCTTGCTTCTGGCCTAGCGTGGTTACGAACATATTTCTTTAAGACTCCCATGAACCTCTCAAAGGGGAACATATTGTGTAGAAATACAGGGCCCAGAACGACAATCTCATCGACTAGATGAACTAGGACGTGCGTCATGATATTGAAGAAGGACGGTGGGAACACCAGCTCGACACTAACAAGACATTGCACCAGATCACTCCTTAACCTTGGCAGGATTTCTGGATCGATCACCTTCTGAGAGATTGCATTGAGGAATGCACATAGCTTCACAATGACTAATCGAACGTTTTCCGGTAGAAGCCCCCTCAATGCAACCGGCAGCAGTTGCGTCATAATCACGTGGCAGTCATGAGACTTTAGGTTCTGGAACTTTTTCTCTGCCATATTTATTATTCCCTTTATATTCGACGAGAAGCCAGACGGGACCTTCATACTGAGCAGGCATTCAAAGAAGATTTCCTTCTCTTCTTTGGTAAGAGCGTAGCTGGCAGGACCTTCATACTGCTTTGGATGCATGCCGTCTTTTTCATGCACACGTTGTTGTTCCTCCCGTGCCTCCGGTGTATCTTTTGTCTTCCCATACACTCACAAGAATCCTAGCAGGTTCACTCAAAGATTCTTCGTCACGTGCATCACGTCGATTGCAAAGCGGACCTCTAGGTCTTTCCAATAGGGTAGGTCCCAAAATATAGATTTCTTCTTCCACATGGGTGTGTGTTTGTCAGCATCATTCGGAACAGATAGTCCGCCAAGACCCTTTCCAAATATTACTTGTAAATCATTGACCATATCAAGTATGTGATCACCAGTACGGAGGGCGGGCTTCTTTCGGTGATCTGCCTCATCTAAACAGTGTGTGCATTCTCATCCCACACACGTACACCTCTTCCATTTCATAGATGTAAAAGTTCATCAACTAATGGCCTTAGGTACACATCAATGTCATTGTCGGGTTGCTTAGGGCCTTGGATGAGCACTGACATCATAATGAACTTCTGCTTCATGCACAACCAAGGAGGAAGGTTATACATACATAGAGTCACAGGCCATGTGCTATGCTGGCTGCTCTTCTCCCCAAAGGGATTAACGCCATCTGCACTTAAACCAAACCATACATTCCTCGGGTCCCCTGTAAAGTCGCTCCACTTTCTCTCAATCTTTCTCCACTACGACCCGTCAGCGGGTGCTCTCAATTTCCCGTCTTTCTTACGGTCTTTTTTGTGCCATTGCATCAACTCGACATGCTTTTTGTTTCTGAACAGACGTTTCAACCGTGGTATTATAGGAGCATACCACATCACCTTGGCAGGAACCCTCTTCCCGGTGCGTTGGCCCTCAACATCACCAGGGGTCATCTCTTCTGATCTTATACCGCAATGCACCGCATACCGGGCATGCGTTCCGTTCCTCGTACTCACCGCGGTAGAGGATGCAATCATTAGGGCATGCATGTATCTTCTGCACCTCCAATCCTAGAGGGCATACAACCTTCTTTGTTGCGTATGTATTGTCGGCCAATTCGTTATCCTTTGGAAGCTTCTTCTTCATTATTTTCAATAGATAACTAAACCCCTTGTTAGATAGACCATTGTCTGCCTTCCATTGCAGCAATTCCAGTGTGGCACTGAGCTTTTTGTTGTCATCTTCGCAATTTGGGTACAACCCTTTTTTGTGATCCTCTAACATGCGATCGAACTTCAACTTCTCCCTTTCACTTTCGCATTCTCTCTGTGCATCAACAATGACCCGGCGAAGATCATCATCGGGCACATCGTCTGGTTCCTCTTGATCTTCAGCTTCCCCCATTGCAGCATCACCGTATTCAGGGGGAGGGTAGTTGTCGTCATCCTCTTCTTCTTCGTTGTCTTCCATCATAACCCCTCTTTCTCTGTGCTTGGTCCAAACATTATAGTGTGGCATAAAACCCTTCTGAAGCAGGTGGAAGTGAAGGGTTTTAGAGTTGGAGAAAGACTTCGTATTCTCACAGACATTACATGGACAAGGCATAAAACTATTCTGCTTGTTTGCCTCAGCCGCCTTGAGAAAATTATGTAGGCCCTTAATATACTCGGAGGTGTGTCGGTCATCGTACATCCATTGCCGGTTCATCTGCGTGCGTTATATAATAAAGTGTATTAAAAACCATTACAACATATCATGAATAGAGAAGTGAACAATAATAAAAGTAAGAAAATCATACAAGTAAGTATATTTTCTTTTATCAAGAAGATAAGATCAAGAGGCTCACCACGCGCGGGCGATTGATGGCAGTTTTAGGACGGGGACGGGACAGGACGGACCGCCAAACCTAGACAAATCTTGACAAAAATGGAGTTTGGACAAGGAGCTTTGAGAGGAGAAAGCTTAAGTTTGGCTTAGGCATTTCATCAAACACCTCATGTGCATAGGAGGTGAGCTAGAGTACCACAAAGCTCTCCCCTCGCCGGCCAAAAAAACAGAGTAGTGTGGAGTGCTCTGCTCGCTGGCGAGGGGGTATATATAGGCATTTCATTGGTCCCGATTCGTGGCTGGAACCGGGACTAAAGGACCCCCTTTGGTCCCGGATCCAGCCACGAACCGGGACCAATGGTTGTGGGCCAGGAGCGAGGCACGTTTGTCCCAGTTCGTGTCTGGAACCGGGACCAAAGATTCCAGACGAACCAACACCAATGCCCCACGTGGCCCACCAGCCCCCTGGCCTCACGAACCGGGACCGTTGCCCCCATTGGTCCCGGTTCATGACTAGACCGAGACTAATGGGCTGGCCCAGCCCGAACCAATGCCATGTTTTCTTCTAGTGCACTCTAGTGTAGATAAGTCGTGTGATGATGATAAGTTGGAAATAGAACAACTAACTCAAGCTTAAGTTAGCTCACGAGTCTACTCTACGAGCATCGAGAGCTTGAAAGGACACGTGAGAAGCTACGCTTAGAGAAGCTCAACTTAGAGCAAGAGCATGAGTTCCTTAAAGCTATCAATGACGATCTTCGAAAGAAGACTTCCTCTTATCTAGACAAGCGACTTCTGTTATTTACATTCATGACACAAGTTAAGTCTAAGCAAGCTAGTAACAAAGGAAAGAAAGGTTCTTAAACTAGTAGCAATAAAAATGATAAATCCAATGATATTGCTTCTAGTAGTTCTCTTGATCCCACTAACTCTACTCTTAGCCAAGTTACACTTGATCAAGAAAATGAACTCTTGAAAGGGATTATAGAGAAAGGTATCTACAAGAGTCTTGAAGGGTGCAAACAATTTGAGGAGATTGTACGCAAGCATGGAGGATACCGAAAGAATCATGGTGTTGGCTACTTCAACGCTAGTGGAATTGAATGGGAAGAAGGTCAATACCTCAATCCCAAGTTTGTTTCTCAAAAGGAGAAGTATGAAAATACTCTTCCCAAGGGAACAAAAGCTCAAGATGACCTTCCACCACAAAACACCAAGCTCAAGGGCAAGAACAAGCTTCAAGAGGACATTGACTCTTATGAAGATGAATCCCAAGCTTTGGTGAAGTGGATTCCCAAGGCTACTACAAGCTCAACTTCTACAAGTGCTACTTCAACACCAAGGATCCCCATCAACTTGATGTGGGTCCACAAGAAGAAGAACTAGAGAAGTTCTTAAGGGGTGACTCCGCCAATGAAATTCACTCACATTCATTATTGGCAAGAACTATTTGCAATCAACATCAACTTCATGCAATAGTTCAAGGAGTCACACATTCCTCAAAGGTAAGCAATGGACAAGGTAATCAACAAATCAATGGGCATCATAACATATGCTTTGCACTCCATGTCCGTAGATATCCTTGTTTTTGTCTCTTGTATGTTGGGACTAACCCATGTAGGTGAGAAGAGTAATGAAACAACAAGGATGCTCCCAACTCTTGGTGATCTTGATCAACCTTGAGAATCCACCACTACCTCACCAACACGAAGTCTTCATCGACAAAACCCAAGGTTAGTTTGTCCCTCCTATGGGGGGATGTCACGTCAAGGGGGAGCTTTACTCTAAGACTTAAGTTAAAGCATCTCTTAGAATGCGACAACATTAAATGCTTTATGTAAAAGTGGTAACCTCACTTGTGCTTAAACGATGAGTATGACCTATGATCAAGTATTCTTACTTGGCTCCTAAGTCAATATACTCATATATAGATGACTCTGTCATCGCCAAAGTGCTTGTTAGATGCTATTGTGTTTGTGCATGTTTGCCATGATTTAATTTGACATCTTATTGAGTGAGCATGTTGGTCTGCATTTATTTACTCATTCGAGGATATCCAATTGTTATTATTTGGCTTTTCATATTTATTTGCTAATTGGATATACAAGAATGCCTAGGACCACTCCTTTAGCTATCTATGCTTTCTCACCTCATACTCTATTCATGCTGTATCACAAAATTTGAACAAGTACTTTTTGATCACTCTGTGTCAGGAGCACTCGGAGTTCCGTATCATCAAGGACTGACCATTAAAACCTCCCAAGTGCATCTCGGTGGAACCAACCCACAATTCTTAGTCTCACCGAATGCCTAGGGTTGATCTAGTTTTCTTACCTCAGTAAGACCGATTCCATACTCTCGGTTACACTGAGTTTCCCTATCAGCTGACAGTTGTGAAACTCAGTGACACCGAAAATGTAGAATCGGTGTCACCGACAGTGATGGGTATATATGTTGTGGACCCCGACACTTTGAAAATCAGTCTTCAAACGTCGCGCCTCAGAACCCTAACTGCCGAAGGACGACCCCCTGGTCGTCGCCCTTGTCTCCCCGTGCTCCTCCGCCGCTGGGATCTTTGCCGTCGACGGGAATCAACGCTGCCGTCCACGCTGTAACGGTTCCATCACCGAGTTAGGGTATGGATTCAACCCTTCTTGCGCTCCCCGTCCAAACCTTGCCCAGTGAATCTTATTCCATCAATAATCCACCATTTGCAAGATGTTCCATCCACATAAAAACTCCATAGTGTAGCGAACGATCGATTTTCTAGGGTTTACCTTCCGCTCATGGAACTTGATGGAATCGAAGCAAGCAAATCGGTGTCACCGATTTGTATGTCCGTGTTGTTGAGAACTTTCTTAGTGAAACCAAGTGCACCTTTCGGTCTCACGAAAGGAGTGCCAGGTTTCGGCTAAGGAGAAGGTCTGTCTTGGTAGCTCCGACATTTTTGCTTCGGTTGTACCAGTTTTCATGTGACAGAATGTAAAACTTGGAAAATCTTTTGTCCAAACTTTCAAAATCAGCTTCATTTTGTGATGACTTATCCTATTCTACTCTTCTATACTCTATTCACAGGGTTAGCATGTTAGGATCAGATAGTTAGAATTTGCCAGAGCAGAATGTCGAGATGAGTTCAGGCACGAGTCCTAAGTCCAGTTCTTTCATAGATCCAGGCACTCCCAGTTCTCATGGGTTGCCAAAGGCTTCCACTAGGACAAGGAAGAGATTCAACTCGGAGGAAGAAGACTCTGATTTTGTCCTGGGAGAGTTTCTTGCTAAGAAGCAAGAGAAGGCTGCTAGGAAGTCTGCCAAAGAGGCCAACTCATCTAGGAAGGTGGTCAGCAAAGTTTATGCTCCTGTAGAGACCTTCAAAGCACATGAGAGTGCTAGGGAAACAGTGTCTGTTGAGGTCCCCAAGAAAGCTTTGCCAAAGAAGACAGCTAGGAAGAAGATCATCCGTGTGCAGGGCAGGCCTACCTCAATGTATGAGGATTTAGAGGAGGCTGCTCCTGCTAGTGCTATTGCTACTGAAGAGGAAGGCCAAGAAACTTTTGGCTGATGCTATGCCCAAGACAGGAACCTCCAAGAGCATGTGACAGCCTGGGACCGATGTTCTAGAAGATTCCAGAAGATTCCCCTTTATTTCCGTTCTCATCATGTGTTCGTCTGGTTGTCGCATTCATCATCGCATCATTTGCATCATCTGCATATCATCGTCACCCGTTTTCGAAAACTTGCATCCGTTCGTAGTTGCCGGTTCTCTCCGTTCTTGCCATTGCCCGTTTCGAGACCAGCCACACATGCACGCGCCCACGACATCATTTAAATAAAACCGTTTTTAAGCGCGTGCAAAAATATTCTCGGATTGAGTTGAAACTTGGCGTGCGGTCTTGTTATAGCGTAGGTAGTTCGCCTGTCGATTTTCGTCGCGATCTGAGTTCGTTTGATACCTCATCGAACAGTCGTAGCAGTGAGGTTATCGGTTATCGTCGAACGTTTTTTGGTGTTTTCTAACTTCGTGTCACGGGCCACCATTCTCTCTCTCTTCCCCACTTAGCCCCTCTGCACAGTCTCCAAACCCCCCTCTCCGCTTTCGGACGTCGGATCGTTAGCCGGCAATCCGGAGACGGACATCGTCAGATAACCCTAGCCCCCCTCCTATTTATAGCCCCTAGCTCCACCTCGTTTCGCGTGCCAACCCTAGCTCTCCTTCTCCCTCCTCCAGCCAACCCGCTCGAGCCCATCTAGGCCCGTTCGAGCCCATCTGGGCCCGGATCCCGCCGTTCTCGAGCTCCCCGAGCTCTCCCATGGCGCAGAGTCCCGAGCTCTTGCCCGAGCTCCCTGCCAGCCCGTCCCCGCGGCTTCCTCCAGCCGGCCGCCGGCCACCGCAGCTTGCCGGAGCCGCCGCCTCGCCGCCGCCGAACCAGCCCCTCTCCTCTTCTTCCCTTTCCTTCCTTCTCCTTCCTCCTCGTCGGCTTCTCTCCCTGGTGCAGGTTGCCCCGCCGCCGGAGCTCCCGCCGCCCCGCAAGCCGCCGCCGGCCTCCCTCCGCGCCGGATCCGGGCAGTCCCGGCCACCTCCGCCGCCCGACCTCGCCTACCCTGCCGCCTGCCAGCCGGCGCCGCCATGCCCTGCTTCCGCTCGGGAGGGAGCGAGCGAGACGAGCCGCTCGACCCGAGCGTTGACCCTGCGCGCCGCTCGTGGCCCTCGCCAGCGCCTCGAGCCGGCCCAGCCAGCGCCTCAGCCTCGCCAGATCCCCACCGAGCCGGCCCATGTGGCCTGGTGAGCCCAACAGCTCCCCTCCGTTCTTTTTTTTATATTACATATTTGCAATTGCTCATATTTAATTAACCGCACCTCGTATTAAAATGATTTTTACATGAAAAATGATTAGAATAATACATAGATTAATAATATGTCACTTTCACCCATGCCTAAAATAATTAACATGTCACCTCCTGTCATTTTGCATATATGCCATATTGTTGCATTTTTGCATAATTATTTAACCATGCATCAAAATTAATAGAATCTCAAATTAAAAATGTTCATCTCATTCGCACCACATTTTCATGCATGATAAAAATGTTGGTATGTTGGTTGCACTCAATTTTGCATTAATGGATTGCTATCACGTGAATAGGCCTATTACCCGCATATTTAATTGTGATTAATTTTCCATATGAACATATGCATATTATATATGTTTCCGGGGTAGAAAAATCCATAGTAATTATCTGTGCATTTAGTTTTGCCATTTGAGCATGTGGTGTGCATGTCATTTATGTCGGGATGCCCTTTTGTCATTTTCGTAGGATTTAATCCATGCATGATTGGAATTAATTTTCAACATGAGAAATGCTCTTTGATATGTGTCCTAGCCCATGGACATTTTGCTTGTCATAGAAATGCATGTTTAGGTGTTGTTTTGTTGGTGTCAACTTGCTATAAAAATCTGTTATTTTGAGGGTCCAAAATATTTCTAAGTCTGGAATCTGTTATATTTTGTTGCTGTCTTGCCATGTGATTTGCTAGTGATCTAGAACTCTTTTGTGGTAGGTGTAATGGAATTATTTGTTGTTGATAATGTCCTTTAGTATGTTGTTAAGTTTCATGCCATAATATGCCATGTAGCATATAGTTTCACTGCTGTCAATATGCCTTCGTGATAAAAACTGCACTGTCAAAACTGCTATTTTCACCAAGTCTGAAACTGTTTTCAAGTAGCCTTCTTGTGAGTTTCCTACCATGTGATCCATGCATGTTTTGAATATGATTTGTGAAGATGAAATGAAGTGGATGTTGCATGCTATTGCCCCATGCTTAGTTGGTGCATTTTAGAATCTTGTAGCTTGTTGTTTTCATATGTGCAAAATGCCATGTTGCTGTTTTTGGCAGATTTCAACTAAAACTTGTTTTGTTGATTGTGGTTGAACCGTAGCTCCGTTGTGGGCATGTTGTATATGAAACTTTCTTAGAATCTCATTTAGTTTCATAATAACTTGTTGCATTCATGATTTGAAATGTTTGTAATTGAATTTTCCATATATTTGCATTCTTGGTATGTGCATCTTGTATTGCTCATATCTTTTAGACCGTAGCTCCGTTTGAGATGTTCTTTATATGTATATCGACTAGAGCGACGTGTAGAATTGCATGGTATGATTTATTCTTCTATTTAACAGATATATAATATGATTAATTCAGATCTGGACCAATTTCGAAATTAACATATGGGGTCATTTCGGAAATGCTATAAGTTGTTTCCGGCCTCATTTAAGATGCCTAGTTAGTTAGTTTACTTATGCTTCACGTCTTGCCATGTTTAACAACATTTAATATTGTCGTGTACCTAACAAGAGTGAACTAAATAATTCGAACGTGGAGTTTCGTCAATATGCAACTCGTTGCATATTGAGTTTCACTTAATGTGTAGTATTTGATTGTTGTCAATTGTCATGCATTGCATATTAAACCGGACATGCATCATAATTGTTTGTGCCTCGTGTTTTGCATATGTTGTGGTGTATCTTGTGTTGATTGTTTATTTCGGATTGCTTCTTCTCGATAGAGTTCTGAAAGCGTTCGGAGTGTGAGGATTCGTTCGACTACGTTGGTTCGTCTTCTTCATGGACTCGTTCTTCTTCCGAGCAGGATCTCAGGCAAGATGACTCATTTCCCTGGATACCATTCTATCATTGCCATGCTAGTTGTCTCGTCTTTTATCGTTATGTCTCGCTACCTACTACTTGTTTGACAAGCCTCCCAACATTGCCATGAAAAGCCTCTAACCCTTCCATGTCCCAGCAAACCATTGTTTGGCTATGTTACCGCTTGCTCAGCCCTTCTTATAGCATTGCTAGCTGCAGGTGCAATTGCTTCCGTGTGCCAACATGGACCTTCTTTTGTTATACACAATATTGCTGCTATTTAATTTAATGCACATATATACTTGGTAAAGGGTGGAAGGCTTGGCCTTTTGCTCGGTGTTTTGTTCCGCTCTTGCCGCCCCTAGTTACTTGTGAACAGGTGTTATGTTCCATAAATGAGCGCTCCTAACATGCTCGGGGTTGTTATGGGGACCCCCTTGATTTTAGGTTTGGGATAAAACTTTTCTGGCAAGGCCCAACATTGGTACTACATTTGCCTAATAACTAATGAACTTGCATAGGGGCTTTTCGGACCCTGTGGATAATTTAATCAACCCCCGAGTCAGTGCTCCTCATGAGTGTTGGTCCAAACTAGAGTCGTGTGCGGGGCCAACCCGAGGCAACTCGGGAGATTTCTATCCGGCCACTGTACGTTGTGCTCATCTGGTCGTGTCCTGAGAACGAGATACGCAGCTCCTATCGGGTTCGTCGACACGCCGGGCGGCCTTGCTGGATTTGTTTTACCTTTCTTGAACGTCTTGAGTGAGGAACTCTGATTTTCTTCGGGCTATCTCGAGGTGTCAGATTTCCTTTGGAATTTCCTAGGATGATCACGAGATCCGTGGTTGAGGTTATTCCCACTGCGTGTGGTTAATTTATGATGGATGAGTTGGAGCACCCCTGCAGGGTTAAATCTTTTCGACAAGCCGTGCCCGCAGTTATGTGGCAAAGTTGGATACTTTGTTTAACACCCAGTCATAGCAAACTTGAAGTAAACTCTAATAAAATACACCAACTGTGTGCGTAACTGTGACTGTCTCTTCTCGTGAGTCCTTATCCGAAAGAGAACACGGTGGGGTTATGATTGACGTAAGTAGGTGTTCAGGATCAGTTAGTGATCATTTCTAGTTCACGTCCGTTATGCATAGACCACCATACTTTATTTTCTGTACTCGTAAGTTAGCCACTCATATAAATGCTTAGTCGCTTGCTACAGCCTCACCACTTAACCTTACCTCACCTATTAAGCTTTAATAGTCTTGATACCCTTGGAAATGAGATTGCTGAGTCCCTGTGGCTCACAGATTACTACAACAACAATTGCAGGTACAAGTAATGCGATGATTTGACGTGAGCGCATTGCTTGATTTGATTTGGAGTTCTTCTTCTTCTTCTTCAATATTGGATGGGTTCCAGGCGGCAGCCTGGGATAGCAAGGGTGGATGTCATTTTATCGTTTGATTTGTCCGTAGTCGGACCCTGCTTTTCTGTATGATGTTTGAGTATGTATTGTATTGATGTGACTCTGATGTAGCTGGTGGCGAGTGTAAGCCAATTTCATATACTCATCTCTTATGTACATGTACTTGTAATGATATCCATTCTTGCGAACGCATCAAGATGCGCTTCTATCCCCGTCGAGGCCCTCATGCCAAAATAAGGATAGGACCGCATCTTGGGCGTGACAGAGCACCAAGGCAACTTCAAAGAAAGCTGCTGCACAGAAGTCCAAGAGGACTACCAGAGACATACCTGCTGCTGAGAAGAACAAGAAGTCCACTTTCAGACAAGCTGATGATGATGATGCTATGACTGTTCTAATGAAGCTCAGACCTCACCTTCCAGTTCATGATGCCAGCCACCCAGTAGCTCAGGATACGAAGAAGAGGAAGGATTCAGGCTTGAGGGCATGGAGATCCATTGATCCATATGCCCAGAGGAGAAAGACTATTGTTGACTACAGGTTTTACACCAAAGAGCAGCAAGTCTTCTATGAGACAATTTTGCTAGACAAGAGCCCTGCAGTCAGTGACATGAGATATGTTGACTGGAAGTACATCAAAGATAATGAGAATTACTTTCCATGTGTCCAAGACAACTTCCACTGCATTGGACTTGATAAATTTGTTGGGAAGGAGTTCACTGCTTGGAACGATGAGATGATCATGCAATTCTACTCCACTGCACATTTCTATGGAGATGGTAGGATTGTCTAGATGATTGAAGGAGAAAGATATGAATCTTCTGTTGATGAGTGGGCTACCATCTTAGGAGTCCCAGAGGTTCAGGATGGAGATTTGGATGTCTACACAGAATCCAAGGAGAGCCACAATGTTATGAAGGATATGTATAATCATATCCCTGTAGATAAAGTGCAATCTCACAAGCTTGGTTCTATCTACTTTCTCCAGCCAGGCCTTCGTACCATGAACACTATCCTAAGGCATACCTTGATGCCCAAGTCTGGAGACGAGAAGATGATTCATGGATACTCCATCAACATGATCATCCATCTTGATTGTCAAACCAGGATTCGAGTGATGGACTTGATAGTAGGGTTGCTGCTGATCAGAAGCGCTCATGCTGCTACGCACCCTATATCCAGATGCTCATAAATTCTCAGCTTGAGAAGCACATCTTTGCTCTGGACAGTCCCCATTTGCCACTTCATCCGGACTTTGAGGATAACGTTGTAGTGATGGACCCAGAACATCCCACATTAGCTGCAGCTCAGGCACATGCAGAGGCAGAAGCAGAGGCAACTCGAGCCACTAGCGCTCAGGTTCCCAGGTCCAGGAATGAGCAGATGGATCTTTTGATCACTACTGTCATGGACATGAAGAAGGATATCAAAGGTATACTGGACAATCAAAACAGTCTTGTGAGGATCTTTGAGGATAGAGTGAAGACCCTCAATGACAAGGTTGATGGGCTGACTAAGACAGTCAATGAGCTCAAGAAGGAGGTTGATGAAGCCCCAATCCATCGCACCACTTCAGATTCTGAGTCTTCTGATGGTGGGGAGGATAGTGCACCTGTTAGAACGACTGCCTAGTTCACGACTAAGGCCAAGACTCCTACAGGACCAGCTCCAGAGACGAGGCCTTCATCTTTTGCTCCAGCCACAGTATCTTCAGCTCCATCAGCTCCAGTGCCTCCGTTATCTACTCCAGGTCCATCCAGGACTTCAACAGAAGTCTTCGTCGTCGCAGTTCTCTCGACTCCGCCACCGACGGCCTGAGGAGATTAGCCGTAGAATGATTAGCTATATCCCTTTGAACTTTTTGGTAACTTGTTGCCAAAGAGGAAGAAGTTGTATGTAGATCTTAGACTTCGAGTGAGAGAGCGTTTGTTTTTATTTGCTGGTTTTACAAAACATCTGGTTCGTTTGTTTTGACGTGAGATACTTTTGTGTTTGTGTGTGATCATATGATGTTATGTGTGTTGCTACTATTTCCTATCATTTCGTGATCATGTGATGACCACTCACTTTGCTTGTTGTGTTGTGCTATGTTGTTAACTCTTATTACTCTCGCACACCACCAAGTTGTATGTGACATGGAAGAAGTACCTAATCAATTGTGCATTTACATTCAAACGCAAATTTAAAATAATGCACAAATTTAGGGGGAGCTCTTGCTTATCACATACTTCTCAAAGCGACGATTATATTCATTGATTATATCATATGTTGAAGCTTTGATCTATATGTTTTCATCAATTACCAAAAAGGGGGGACTTAAAGCACATTTGCTCCCTTGGTGGTTTTGGTAATTAATAACATATAAGTCATTGAACTAATGTTTCCACCAAGTATATTTCAGGAAATGTTCAATGATAGGAAAAAGGATTGTGGGGATTGTGGAATACCCCAAGATGCAAGGAAATAGGTTGGCAAAGATTCAAGCAAGAGGACTCTACATTTTACATTTGTGATAAATCACTTTGAGTCCATAGGAAAGCCAATACTATTAAAAGGGGTAAGGTTTCGCTGGTGAACAAAATGCTCATACGTGCACAAGTGATAGTCACCAAAAACACCCACAAACTCTCCCACCAAAGTCTGTCCAAAGCCAAACACTCAAAATTGGTGCAACAAACATTCCACACCCGGTGCCACCGATTCCAAACCCTAGACAGACTCAGCCAAACCCTAGCTTTTCGGTGCAACCGATACTGCATTCGGTGCCATCGAGTTGGGCTGCCAACTTTCTGTTACGCAAGTTCATAGTTTCTGTCCCTCTGAGATTGTTAGATCGGCGTCACCGAGATTGGACATTCTGACTGTTGGTCACCTTATCGGTGCAACCGAGATTCCTATATCGGTCTCACCGAGATTCAAAAGTTGCTAACTTTAAGTCACTTCGGTACAACTGAGATTCACACATCGATTCCATCGAGTCTAACTTATCGTGTGTAACGGTTGGATTTTTGGAGATGCCTATATATATATCCCTCCACCACCACCTACTCGACAGAGAAGCACTTAGAGTTGTTCCCCACTCATATCTACTGATTTTCTAAGAGAGAACCACCTATCCTTGTGTTGAGGTCAAGATCTTCCACTCCAACCATATGGATCTTGATTTCTAGCCTCCCCAACTTGCATTCCACCCAATCAATCTCTTCTACCAAGACATATCTGTGAGAGAGTGATTGTGTGTTGAGAAGTCTATCATCTTGAAGCACTCTTGAAGCACAAGAACAAGGAGTTCATCGCATTACCGAGCCTACTACCTTTTGGAGGGTGGTGCCTCCTAGATTGGTTAGGTGTCGCTTGGGAGCCTGCTACTTCGTGTTGTGGAGTGAACCAAGAAGTTTGTAAGGGCAAGGAGGTCGCCTACTTCATGAAGATCTACCCCGAGTAAGGCTAGTCCTATTGGGGAATGTTGCATGGGAAACAAAAAAATTCCTACGCACACGTAGATCTCTCCATGGTGACGAGCATCTACGAGAGGGAGAGTGGATCTACGTACCCTTGTAGATCGCTAAGCGGGAAGCGTTAAGAGACGCGGTTGGTCTAGTCGAAGGTCTTCGCAATCCAAATCGCCATGCGTCCCGCGATCCAATCACGATCCGTCCCGCGATCCAATCACGATCCGTCCCACGAACTTGATCACGATCCGTCCCACGAACTTGATCACGATCCTTCCGATCTAGCGTCGAACGGACGACACCTCCGCGTTCAGCACACGTGCAGCTTGATGACGATCTCCACCCTCTTGATCCAGCAAGAGGAAGTGGAGAGGAGGAAGAGTTCACCGGCAGCGTGAGGCGCTCCGGCGATGGTGGTGGAGCAATTCCGGCAGGGCTTCACCTAAGCACTACAGAAATCCGATCTAGAGGAGCACCGGTGGAACGGGTAGCACGTGGCCGTAAAATCTAGTGCAAAACACCCAATACCATCAGTATATATAAGAGGGAGGGAGGAGGAGTGCTGGCTCACCAAGGCTGCCCTTGCGCAAGGAGGAGAGGAGGAATCCTCCTCCAATCCTAGTAGGACTAGGATTCCTCCTTTCCTACTTGGAATCTATTTCCACCTTGCGTTTTTTCCTTCTCTTTCAACTCCAGACGCATGGGCCTCTTAGAGGACTCCACCAGCCCACTAAGGGCTGGTTTCCACCCTCCCACGGCCCATGTAGCCTCTTGGGTCGAAATACCTCTTCTGATGGCCCCCCGGTACACTACCGGCACCCCCGGTACACTACCGATGAGCCCAAAACTTTTCTGGTGACCAAAATAGGACTTCCTATATATGAATCTTTACCTTCGGACCATTCCGGAGATCCTCGTGACGTCCGGGATCTCATCCAGGACTCCTAACAACCTTCGGTCACCACCATACATAACTCTATACTACCGAAACGTCACCAAACCTTAAGCGTGCAGACCTTGCGGGTTCGAGAACTATGTAGACATGACCAAGACACCTCTACGGCCAATAACCAATAGCGGGACCTGGATGACCATATTGGTTCCTACATATTCCATGAAGATCTTTATCGGTCGAACCTCTCTGTCAGGGATTCAGTTAATCCCGTATAACGTTCCCTTTGTTCTTCGGTATGTTACTTGCCCGAGATTCGATCGTCGGTATCTCCATACCTAGTTCAACCTCGTTACCGGCAAGTCTCTTTACTCGTTCCGTAATACAAGATCCCGTGGCTAACACTTAGTCACATTGCTTGCAAGGCTTGTTGTGATGTTGCATTACCGAGTGGGCCCTAAGATACCTCTCTGTCACACGGAGTAACAAATCCCAGTCTTGATCCATGCCAACCCAACAGACACCCTCGGAGATACCTGTAGAGTACCTTTATAGTCACCCAGTTACGTTGCGACATTTGATACACACAAAGCATTCCTTCGATGTTAGTGAGTTGCATGATCTCATGGTCATAGGAACATATACTTGACATGCGGAAAACAGTAGCAATAAACTGACATGATCATATGCTACGTTTGTAGTTTGGGTCTTGTCCATCACATCATTCTCCTAATGATGTGATCCCGTTATCAAATGACATCTCATGTCCATGGCTAGGAAACCTTAACCATCTTTTGATCAACGAGCTAGTTCACTAGAGGCATACTAGGGACATTGTGTTTGTCTATGTATCCACACATGTATCCATGTTTCCAATTAATACAATTCCAGCATGGATAATAAACAATTATCATGAACAAGGAAATATAATAATAAACACTTTATTTATTGCCTCTAGGGCATATTTCCAACAGTCTCCCACTTGCACTAGAGTCAATAATCTAGCTCACATCACTATGTGATTTACATTGTAATGAATCGAACACCCATGTAGTTCTGGTGTTGATCATGTTTAGCTCTTGGAAGAGGTTTAGTCAACGGGTCTGCAACATTCAGATCCGTGTGCACTTTGCAAATATTTATGTCCTTCTCCTCGATGTAATATCGGATGGAGTTGAAGCATCGCTTTATATGTCTGGTCCTCTTGTGAAACCTTGGTTCCTTGGCTAGAGCAATGTATTCTGCTTCGCACGTAGAATCAGCTACCACGCTTTTCTTGGAACTGCACCAGCTTACCGCTCCCCCGTTAAGAATAAATATGTATCCGGTTTGCGACTTAGAGTCGTCCGGATCAATGTCAAAGCTTGCATCGACGTAACCCTTTACGACGAGCTCTTCATCACCTCCATAAACGAGAAACATTTCCTTAGTCCTTTTCAGGTACTTAAGGATATTCTTGACCGCTTGCTAGTGCTCCATTCCAGGATCACTTTGAAACCTTCCGACCATACTTATGGCAAGGCTGACATCGGGTCTTGTGCACAACATTGCATACATGATAGAGCCTATGGCTGAAGCATAGGGGATGACACTCATCTTTTCTTTATCTTCTGCAGTCACTAGGCATTGAGTCTTACTCAACTTCACACCTTGCAACACAGGTAAGAACCCCTTCTTGGACTGATCCATTTTGAACTTCTTCAAAACTTTATCAAGGTATGTGCTCTGTGAAATTGCTATTAAGCGTTTCGATCTATCTCTACAGATCTTAATGCCTAATATGAAAGCAGCTTCTCCTAGGTCCTTCATTGAAAATCTCTTGTTCAAATATTCCTTCACGCTTTCCAGCATTTCTATATTGTTTCCAATCAGCAATATGTCATCCACATATAATATTAGAAACGTTATAGAGCTCCCACTAACTTTCTTGTAAATACAAGCTTCTCCATAAACTTGTATAAACCCAAAAGCTTTGATCACCTCATCGAAGCACTTATTCCAACTCTGAGATGCTTGCACCAGTCGATAAATGGATCGCTGGAGTTTGCAAACTTTGTCAGCATTCTCTGGCTCGACAAAACCTTCTGGTTGCATCATATATAACTCTTCCTCAAGGAAACCGTTGAGGAACGCTGTTTTGACATCCATCTACCAAATTTTGTAGTCAAAATAAGCAGCTATTGCCAACATGATTCTGACAGACTTAAGCATCGCTACGGGTGAGAAAGTCTCATCGTAGTCAACTCCTTGAACTTGTGAAAAACCCTTTGCCACAAGTCGAGCTTTATAGACGGTGACATTACCGTCCGTGTCTGTCTTCTTCTTAAAGATCCATTTGTTCTGAATGGCCTTTCGCCCTTCAGGTAATACTTCCAAAGTCCATACTTTGTTTTCATACATGGATCCCATCTCGGATTTCATGGACTCTAACCATTTTTCGGAATCCAGGCCCATCACTGCTCCTCCATAGCTCGTAGGTTCATTATTGTCCAACAACATGACCTCTAAGACAGGGTTGACGTACCACTCAGGAGTAGTACGCGCCCTTGTCGACCTACGAGGTTCAATAGTAGCTTGATCTGAAGCTTCATGATCATCATCATTAACTTCCTCTTCTATCATCGTAGATTCCATAGAAACATCTTTCTGCATTGTGCTACTTTCTGGTTGAAGTAAAGGTTAAATAACCTCATCAAGCTCTATTTTCCTCCCACTCAATTTTCGAGAGAAACTCTTTCTCAAGAAATGTTTCGTTCTTAGCGACAAACACTTTGCCTTCGGATCTGAGATAGAAGGTATACCCGACTATCTCTTTTGGGTATCCTATGAAGACGCATTTCTCTGCTTTGGGTTCCAGCTTTTCAGGCTGAAGCTTTTTGACACAAGCATCACATCCCCAAACTTTAAGAAACGACAACTTTGGCTTCTTGCCAAACCATAGTTCATATGGCGTCGATTCAACGGATTTTGATGGTGCCCTATTTAAAGTGAACGCAGCTGTCTCTAATGCATAACCCCAAAACGATAGTGGCAAATCAGCAAGAGACATCATAAAATGCACCATATCTAATAAGGTTCGGTTACGACGTTCGGACACACCATTACGCTGTGGTGTTCCGGGCGGTGTCAACTGTGAAACAATTCCACATTGTCTTAAGTGACTGCCAAACTCATAACTCAGATATTCACCTCCTCGATCAGATCGCATGAACTTAATCTTCTTGTTACGATGATTCTCAACTTCACTCTGAAATTGCTTGAACTTTTCAAACGTTTCAGACTTGTGTTTCATTAAGTAAATATACCCATATCTACTTAAGTCAACAGTGAAGGTGAGAAAATAACGATATCCACCACGCGCTGTAACATTCATTGGACCGCACACATCAGTATGTATGATTTCCAATAAGTCACTTGCCCATTCCATTGTTCCAGAGAACGGCGTTTTAGTCATCTTGCCCATGAGGCATGGTTCACATGTGTCAAGTGATTCAAAATCAAGTGACTCCAAAAGTCCATCAGCATGGAGCTTCCTCATGCGTTTTACACCAATATGACCTAAACGGTAGTGCCACAAGAAAGTGGTACTATCATTATCAACTCTACATCTTTTGGCATCAATGTTATGAACATGTGTATCATCACTATCAAGATTCAATATGGATAAACCCCTCACATTGGGTGCATGACCATAAAAGATATTACTCATATAAATAGAACAACGTTTATTCTCTGATTTAAATGAGTAACCATCTCGCAATAAACAAGATCCAGATATAATGTTCATGCTTAACACAGGCACTAAATAACAATTATTCAGGTTCATCACTAATCCCGATGGTAATCGAAGAGAGAGCATGCCGACGGTGATCACATCAACCTTGGAACCATTTCCCACGCACATCGTCACTTCGTCCTTTGCCAGCCTTCGTTTATTCCGTAGTTCCTGCTTTGAGTTGCAAATGTGAGCAACCGAACCGGTATCAAATACCCAGGCACTACTACGAGAGCTAGTAAGGTACACATCAATAACATGTATATCATATATACCTTGTTTGTCGTTGGCCGCCTTCTTGTCAGCCAGGTACTTGGGGCAGTTCCGCTTCCAGTGACCAGTTCCCTTGCAATGAAAGCACTCAGTTTCTGGCTTGGGTCCATGCTTGGGCTTCTTTACAGGAGTAGCAGCTGCTTTGCCATCCTTCTTGGTTTTACCCTTCTTGCCCTTGCCCTTGACCTTGCCATTTTTCTTGAAACTAGTGGTTTTATTGACCATCAACACTTGATGTTCTTTCTGAATTTCAGACTCGGCGACTTTTAGCATCGCAAACAGCTCGGCAACTGACTTGTTCATCCCGTGCATGTTATAGTTCATCACAAAGCTCTTGTAACTAGGTGGCAGTGATTGAAGAACTCTGTCAGTGATCGCCTCTAGCGGAAGGGCAATTCCCAACTCCGCTAGACGAGTTGAATACCCAAACATTCTGAGTATATGTTCACTAATAGACCCGTTCTCCTCCATCTTGCAAGCATAGAACTTATCGGAGGTTTCATACCTCCCGATCTGGTCGTTCTTCTGAAAGATAAACTTCAACTCCTGGAACATCTCATATGCTCCATGACGTTCAAAACGTCTTTCAAGTCTCGGTTCTAAGCCATACAATATTGCACACTGAACTATTGAGTAATCTACAGTACGTGCCTCCCAAGCGTTCTTAACGTCTTTGGAGGTCATGTCTTCTGGTTGGTCACCAAGCGGTGCATCAAGGACATATGATTTCTGGGAAGCCGTGAGGATAATCCTCAGATTACGGGCCCAGTCAACAAAGTTACTTCCATCATCTTTCAACTTAGCTTTCTCTAGGAACGCATTAAAATTCAGGGGTGCTACTGCGCGAGCCATTGATCTACAACATAAATATGCAAAGTTTACTTAGACTATTGTTCAAGATAATGAGTTTAGTTAATCAAATTACTAAAGCTCCCACTCAAATTGACATCCCTCAGGTCATCTGAGTGTCACATGATCCAAATCCACCAACTCAAGTCCGATCATCACGTGAGTTGAGGTGGCTTCGATGGTGAACATCATTATGTTGATCATATCTACTATATGACTCATGTTCGACCTTTCGGTCTCTTATGTTCCGAGGCCATGTCTGTACATGCTAGGCTCGTCAAGTTTAACCCGAGTGTTTTGCACGTGCAACACTGGCTTGCACCCGTTGTATGTGAACGTAGAGTCTATCACACCCGATCATCACGTGGTGTCTCAACACGACGAACTTTCGCAACGGTGCACACTCGGGGAGAACACAATTTATCTTGAAATTAAGTGAGGGATCACCTTATAATGCTACCGTCGTCCTAAGCAAAACAAGGTGCATAAAAGGAATAACATCACATGCAAATCATAAGTGACATGATATGTCCATGAACTTGTGCTTTTGATCTCCATCTTGAAAGCACCGGCATGATCTCCATCGTCACCGGCAAGACACCATGATCTCCATCAACGTGTCGCCATCGGGGTTGTCACGCCCAACATGCTTCACTACTATTGCTACCGTTTAGCGATAAAGTAAAGCATTACATAGCGCTTAATGATTGACACGCAGGTCATACAATAATTAAAGACAACCCTATGGCTCCTGCCGGTTGTCGTACTCATCGACATGCAAGTCGTGATAATCTATACATCACATGATCATCTCATACATCACATATATCACATCATGTAACTGGCCATATCACATCACAACATACCCTGCAAAAACAAGTTAGACATCCTCTAATTGTTGTTGCATGTTTTACATGGCTGCTACGGGTATCTAGCAAGAACAATTCTCATCTACGCAAAAACCAGAACAGTGATACACTAGTTGCTTTTCAACCTTCTCAAGGACCGCCTTTGTCGAATCCGATCCAACTAAAGTGAGAGAAACTAGCACCCGCAAGCCATCTATGCAACAAGTTGCGATCGAGGGAACCGGTCTCTCATAAGTGTACGAGTAATGTTGGTCCGGGACGCTTCATCTCACAATACCGCTGAACCAAAATCCGACCAAGGGAGGAAGCAATCTAAGCATCAACGCCCACAAACCTTTTGTGTTATACTCAAGATCTCATCTACACATAGACCTAGCTCATGATGCCACTGTTGGGGAACGTTGCATGGGAAACAAAAAAAATCCTACGCACACGCAGATCTATCCATGGTGATGAGCATCTACGAGAGGGAGAGTGGATCTACGTACCCTTGTAGATCGCTAAGCGGGAAGCGTTAAGAAACGTGGTTGGTGTAGTCGAACGTCTTCGCGATCCAAATCGCTGTGCGTCCCGCGATCCAATCACGATCCGTCCCGTGATCCAATCACGATCCGTCCCATGAACTTGATCACGATCCGTCCCACGAACTTGATCACGATCCTTCCGATCTAGCGCCGAACGGACGGCACCTCCGCGTTCAACACACGTGCAGCTTGATGACGATCTCCACCCTCTTGATCCATCAAGAGGAAGTGGAGAGGAGGAAGAGTTCACCGGCAGCGTGACGGCGCTCCGGCGATGGTGGTGGAGCAATTCCGACAGGGCCTCACCTAAGCACTATAGAAATCCGATCTAGAGGAGCACCGGTGGAACGGGTAGCACGTGGCCATAAAATCTAGTGCAAAACACCCAATACCACCAGTATATATAAGAGGGAGGGAGGAGGAGGGCTGGCGCACCAAGGCCGCCCTTGCGCAAGGAGGAGAGGAGGAATCCTCCTCCAATCCTAGTAGGACTAGGATTCCTCCTTTCCTACTTGGAATCTATTTCCACCTTGCGTTTTTTCTTTCTCTTTCAACTCCAGCCACATGGGCCTCTTAGAGGACTTCCAGCAGCCCACTAAGGGCTGGTTTCCACCCTCCCACAGCCCATGTAGCCTCTTGGGTCGAAATACCTCTCCCGATGGCCCCCCGGTACACTACCGATGAGCCCGAAACTTTTCCGGCGACCAAAATAGGACTTCATATATATGAATCTTTACCTCCGGACCATTCCGGAGCTCCTCGTGAAGTCCGGGATCTCATCCGGGACTCCTAACAACCTTCGGTCACCACCATACATAACTCTATACTACCGAAACGTCACCAAACCTTAAGCATGCAGACCCTGCGGGTTCGAGAACTATGTAGACATGACCGAGACACCTCTACGGCCAATAACCAATAGCGGGACCTGGATGACCATATTGGTTCCTACATATTCTACGAAGATCTTTATCGGTCGAACCTCTGTGTCAGGGATTCAATTAATCCCGTATAATGTTCCCTTTGTTCTTCGGTATGTTACTTGCCCGAGATTCGATCATCGGTATCTCCATACCTAGTTCAACCTCGTTACCGGCAAGTCTCTTTACTCGTTCCATAATACAAGATCCCATGGCTAACACTTAGTCACATTGCTTGCAAGGCTTGTTGTGATGTTGCATTACCGAGTAGGCCCTGAGATATCTCTCCGTCACACGGAGTAACAAATCCCAGTCTTGATCCATGCCAACCCAACAGACACCCTCAGAGATACCTGTAGAGTACCTTTATAGTCACCCAGTTACGTTGCGACGTTTGACACACACAAAGCATTCCTCCGATGTCAGTGAGTTGCATGATCTCATGGTCATAGGAACATATACTTGACATGCGAAAAACAGTAGCAATAAACTGACACGATCATATGCTACGTTTGTAGTTTGGGTCTTGTCCATCACATCATTCTCCTAATGATGTGATCCCGTTATCAAATGACATCTCATGTCCATGGCTAGGAAACCTTAACCATCTTTTGATCAACGAGCTAGTTCACTAGAGGCATATTAGGGACATTGTGTTTGTCTATGTATCCACACATGTATCCATGTTTCCAATTAATACAATTCCAGCATGGATAATAAAAAATTATCATGAACAAGGAAATATAATAATAAACACTTTATTTATTGCCTCTAGGGCATATTTCCAACAAGTCCTCTATGGACGTATGCCGTCATGCTATAGTCAAGGTTGCTTCTTCATGGAACCTTCCGTGGGTAGAGCCCTTCGTGGACTCTCGCGACCGTTACCCTCCGTGGGCTGAAGACTCCATGAATGACGGGGTTATTACCCCTAGGTAGGCCAAAGAAACAGGGTTCTCCCCCCGCTTCAAAGAAAAACTATGCAACCGGCTGCCCACGACCAACTAGGGCACGGCTGGCTCGAGCTATCACCGGCTGGCGACACGGACGGCTGGTCGAGGAGCCACCTCGACCCCCGACCAGCTAGCCATGGCCGGCTGCCTCCGGGCCGCCTCCTCCGTTGACCTCGGGGCGGACATGCAACGTCCTGTCCCTCTGTGCACAAGTACGACGACAAGACACGATCGCCACGACGGGCATCATTGTAGCCACAGTGGCCGCTGACGCATGGGTGTGCATGGCTACGGTCCGGCCGTCTAGGCCCCTGACCTTGGCGAGCGCGTCCGGGCGGGGAAACAGTGCCGGCACGCCCCTGCCCACCCGATTACCTGCCCCAGCGTGGCTACAGTGCGGCCGGCCGTACCGGAGACTTCAGCCGGCTGGCACTAGACAACGCCTCCCGGGCGACCCATGCCGCGGCAGGTGGGTGAGGCCCAATCACGGAGCCGGCTGGTGGGCCCCAGCAGGCGATAGGACCGCGTAGCCGGTGGGCCCTACAGGCAACGAGACGGTTCGAAGGGCGGGGCCCCCCTGGCCAGCCGGAGAGGCTACCAGCCGGGTCCCCCCACCCGTGTACCTTAGGAATATTGTAAGCCGGGGGGTTGGCCGATAAACCCCCCCGAGCCCCCCATGCAACGGGGACAGACAACTCTCACGCACACACCCATGAGACACTTCCCTCGTTCTCACGCTCGATAGCGGAGGAAGGCGAGCCGGCTGTTCCCTCTTCCTCCTCTAGACGCAGCTCTAGGAGCATCCTTGTAAACACATCAATCCATCCAACTAGACCAAGCAGGACTAGGGGTGTTACCTCTCATGGAGGGCCCTGAACCTGGGTACATCGTATGTCACCACCGCTTGTGCCCAATCCCGCACCCGGAGCCCGTCGGTGTCCTCCGGCCCCATCCACCTATGATAAGCCTACCCATGGCATCTGTCGTGAGAAAATGACGACAATGAACGTGGATGTACGATAGCACCACCTATCGGAACCACAGAAAAAATCATCGTGTCACCAATTGCGTTTGATCTTCCTACCCTCTCTTTACTTACATGTTTGTCTTTACTTTCCGCTGCTATACTCTTAGACATGCATGTGTAGGGTGTACTTGACATACTATGAATGCTAAAATCTGCCAAGAATTAAAATTGGGAAAAAGTAGATTTTTATTTGGTCAAGTAGTCTAATCACCCCCCCTCTAGCACTACTTTCGATCCTACAATACCCCAATTGGATTTTGTCCTCACATGGAGGTTACTTCCACTCACAAGAGTCATCTTTAGCCCTACTCCACTAAGAAGATCTCCACCACCACTGGCAAGCCAACCTATGTGCTTGAACCGTTTCTTGACATCATGCGTTGCATCTTCAGGCACACCCTCTTTCTCCTTGTTGGGAATTTGGATCGGGTACACTCTTACCTGGTGTATATGCTACTCTACTTTCAGAATATGAGGGGCAAAAAAGAGGTAGAGGTTCTGGATGTTTCTCATGTCATGTGGTCTAAGCTCCTCTCAGCGGTAATGGAGCACAAAAGTCCCATATATGCTCCATATTTGATGCATTTTATTGAGAGGACCTGGGAACTCACCTTTCCGGGCATGTTGTTTGAATTTGGTGAGCTGGTTCCCCATGAGGTTGTGCAAATGAGTCAGAAGGACAAGTGGAGCACTCATGCTGCTCCGAACATGGATTTTCCAAATGCTGCTGAGGAGGAGGAGGAGGAGGTTGAGGGTGGTGCTGATCCCAGCTATGCAGTTTCTAGCACGGTACCATCTTGGGCCAAGAAGCTGGAGGAGAATATGAAGAAGATGTTCTGCATGCAGGCTCGTGGTCAGTACACAACTCATGTGGCAGAGAAGAAGGCTAGGAGCCAAAACAAGATAATGATGAGGCATCTTTTGATGGAAGAGACTAGCGGTTCTGAGGACAGGGTCACTGATGAGGAGACTTGAACTTCCAAGCATTGCAAGTGGGACTCATATGTTGATCAGCCTAAGACAACAGCTTCCAGCTCTAGCGAGTTCGAAGATTATTGATGGTTATCCCATGCGTTGCTACCACCTCGGATCATTTTAGTTCTCTTTGCCCTTTTGGTGCCTCGATGCTAAAGGGGGGTGAATTTAGGGATTGCCGAGTCACGAGTGCGTCTTAGTTGCTTGCTTTTCTTTGCTTGTGAACTCTTATATCATTTGCTTTGGTTTGGTTTGTGAGACTTAAAGACTAAGTCGTATGGTGTGAGACATATGCTACCCTGTACTCATCTTTGTATGTCTTAGTACTCTATTAATATGTGAGTTTATGCTTATCTTGTGCCTATGTTTATACTCACATGCCATGACTTGAATTTATGCTTACCCCCTTCATGTTGATGCAAGTGTTGCCTGTCTATAAAATATAAGGGGAGTGTTGATCCTAGTGTGTGTGTTTTGCACTCCAAAAGCATATCTAAAATAGTGCACACGTCTAGGGGGAACCCGTCTATATTTTGTAGGTCTTGGGGTTTGCTTTCTATCTTATGATATTCCTTGTGCAAATACCGTGTTGTCATCAATCCACCAAAAAGGGGGAGATTGTTAGGGAATATTACCCCCTAGTGGTTTTGGTGATTGATGACAATGCATTTGCGGACTAATTGTGTGCATCAAGCCTTTCAGATAACTAATCAGAGGAGACAAGATGATTATAGCCCCTCAGTGGAAAATAATGAAGACAGTTATTCTTCCTCCGTTTCGTTTTTGGTAGAATTGAGTCATAGGAGAACCGTACCATTAAGAGGGGGTCCATATTGGAAAGGTTTGGGTGGAATCAACATGTACACTTTCATTTGTACCCTTGTTCCTTTCCCGTGTCGATGGAGTTGATCCACTTAGCCTTTTGTTCTGGTCCGGGAGGTAACAAGCGGCAGTACCGCTCATGCAAACGGTAGTACCACCCACCCATTTAGCGATAGTACCGCCTGTCCAGCGGTAGTACCGCCCATGGGTGGTAGTACCATTCCTAGTGTCGCATGTTGTATCGCTTGCTCTAGAGTCTCGACTTTTCGTGTTGGACTAAGCATTTGTTGGGATGGTAGTATGGAGCAGTAGTACCGCCTGTTACTACCACTACAACTACCACCCCGCTTTCTGGAGTCTGAGCACCCAACGGACTCTGGGCGGTAGTAACGCTCATGCAGCGGTAGTATCGCTCATGCGATGTGTAGCTGGCATTGCTGCCCAAGCGGTAGTACCGCTCCTGTGAGTGGCAGTACCGCTTGTGTGCGGGGTGAGCGGGGGTAACGGTTGGATTTGTTCCCCCACTATATAAAGGGGGTCTGCTTCCCCAAGAAGACCGCCTCTTCCATCCCCAAGCTCCATTGTTGCTCCAAGCTCCATTTTTTGCCCGATCTCTCTCCCTAGCCAACAAAACTTGTTGATATTCTAGAGTTTGGTTGAGAGGGCCCTGATCTACACTTCCACCAAGAGAAAATTGATTCCCCCATTAATCCCTTCCGGATCTATTACTCTTGGATGTTTGAGCACCCTAGACGGTTGAGGTCACCTCGGGGCCACAATCCATTGTGGTGAAACTTCGTGGTGGTGTTGGGAGCCTCCAATTAAGTTATGGAGATCCTTCCAACCTTGTTTGTAGATGTTTGGTCGTTGCCTCAAGGGCACCACTAGTGGAATCATGGCATCTCACATTGTGTAAGGGCGTGAGGAGAATACGGTGGTCTTAGCCAGGCGCGGAGGAGCCGGTAGGGCGAGGTCGGGCACCCGCCCTACCTTGATTTTCCACTGGCGTGATTATTCAGATGCATCATGGTTCGATCGTTAGCTAGATCCTTCTTCCGATCGTGGTTACCTCGTTGAGAAAAAAGGAGAAAGAGGGCATAAGCCTGGCCAATACGATTGCACCTGGGCCGCATTATATGGGACCTTAGCCCGTAAATTCCTACACTGATTACCAATCGATAGGGTAATTAGCAAAGCAATCCAGCTAGACTCAAAAAACAAATTGTCTCAAAAAGACAACTAGACTAAAAAAAGCAAAGCAATCCGGCAACACACGCATGGAAGAAAGATTGAATCATTTGGTAGTGACTATTTTTGTATAGGAAATGCTTCTAATCACCCGACGGATTACAGCTCCAACGTCTGCCGCCTTTTCTGCACGCCACGTGCCCCACGGGCCATCGCCACTAGATTTCAACTGGTTCGTTGTTGCAATCTTACCACCACAATCACTGGTATGTTGCGGACCGAAGAAGATGAAGGCAAGGTGGCGACATCTAGAGCCCTATGGTGCCGACGCGTAGCATTGCCCTTTTTTGTATAGATAATTTTTGCATCATATTTTTTAAATTCTTCAAAGTCTGCCCCACTTTAAATTTTATTCGTCCTCATCTTAGTTGCTTCCTAGGGAGTATTGTGCGTCCACATCGCTCCAACGGAGATATACTTCTCTTTAAAGGGAAGAAACTTCGGTAACACATCCTTGTCTCCACCGACTCCACTTGTGGTTATTTCTTACCTTTACTCCGTGCAAGCTTTACTTGCGTATTATCCTTTGCTTGCTTATTGTTGTTGTTGTTGTTGTTAGCATCATATAGATTATTCACCTAGTTGCATCTTTATACAACCTATTTGTTGCTAAATCTAATTTGTTAACAAAAGCTAAAAATTGATAGTTGCCTATTCACCCTCCCTTTAGTCACCCTTTCAATTCTTATACGGAGTACATACCAATTAAGAGTAATTGGGATGATCCCTTTCATTTTGATGGAATGCAAGGTGAAAGAAAGATTTCTCTCTCCAAAAGACAACTTTTCTCAACTAGAATATCTAATATACCCAGGTACCGGACTGAAATAACAGCTAATTGAATCCCAATTTTGTGGTTGTGGAGGACTTGCGGGCAAACTTCCATTCGTCTTCTCAGCCTTAAGCGGAAAAAACCCCTAGGGCTGACCATTTACGACCTCCAAAACCCTAGAGCCGTCCCCAATGGCGAGCCACGAAACCCCAGACCCGTCCCCTGCCGCCTCCGCCTCCAAGAAGAAGCACTCGAAGAAGCGCAAGGCCGTCGAAGTCACTGTAGATGCCTCCTTTCCAGGCGCCGCCGCCCCCGTCGTGGGCTATTTCCCGACGGGCTACGACCCCCTCGCGGCCGCAGAGTCCCCACGTGCGCGGTTGTTCTGCCACGAGAAGCATCATAAGCGCGTCGAGCTAGTGGTCAGCGCCCCTGGTGGAGGCCCCGACTTCGTCGGCCGGAGCTACGCCGGCGAGGCCGCTGCACCGCAGCTCTGCAGCTACGCCCTCGGCGTCCTCGACAAGGCCACCGGCACCCTCAAGATTGTCCCCATCGCGTCCAACAAGGTGAGCATCTCCATACCGATGGCGCCAAAGTTCTTCGGTCTTGTTTAAGCAATTTTACATGGTATTGTTCTTAGTTGGTGTGAAATCTTATGATCCCATTTATATTTATAAGCAGTTCTAGTCCGTTTATAAATCAATTATTGTCCTATAAAAACTGACGTGCTTGCTCAAAGGAACAAGAGATTTCGGGTGGGCATTGGAACTGCGCCATCTGTAATTGGTTTTATACTTAAGCTCATTAATTCAATATAAATGCTGCAACTGGGTGATTCTGTAACATCGCTAGCATAATTTAAGATTTTGTGAGCAGATGTGTCTCCTCCAAGTTCCTGTGGTTGGTCAGGTGGTATCTGAACTGCTGCAAGTGAATTTTCTTTCTCAGTATTAACATTATAATGGTTTACATGTAAATGTATCTGAGGTTTATTTAGTTTGAATAAAATTAGCATTTGTTATTGGAGGCTATGTAGCGTTATTCTGAATGTTTGTATTTCCAAACAGATTTTGAGGCTAGAGCCACACTTTGAGGTGCACCAACCGGCCTATTCACAACAGTTGGCAGCAGAGGCAGTTTCTTATGTAGCAGATACTGAATTAAACAGACAAGATCTTACCCAGGCTTATGGGACCAAGAAAGATAAGGATAAGGTATGTTTGTGTTACGGGTTCTACTGTCTTTGCTGTTGACTATATTTGGTTCTTTTGTAATTATTTTATTCCATGCTGTGAGCCTGAGCGTTGAATTTTGTAAGGTAGTAGAACATAACGGTCATGAATGAAAGGTGTCACTGTTTTTTCTTGTTGTAATAATGGAAATATTTAGCATCAACTGTCATGAAGATAATATTCCTCTTGCTACAATAGTTTTGTGCATTTAGGTAAACTGGGCTTTTCCTCTTTTTTAGTGTGACAAGAATGCTTTCTTGTATATGTATGAAATGGTTTTTAAGTAAAAATAAGCTTCCACAGAGTCGTTACATTTGTGAACATCATTTTCCATTTTAAATATGCCACCGTCATTTTCATGATGTTACAGGACTATTTTTTTCTTCTCTTCTCCCTCTTAAGAGTGTTCCTCTTACATGCTTAACACAAATTTTGGATACAGACATGGTTTGGTTCAGTTGAAGATATGTATTCCTATTCCTTGCAGGATAATAAGTGGAAGTCACTAAAAGAACAAAGGAATGACCCTTCTGCTTATTTGGACCTTGATCTTGGAGAGTCCAAGACCACTGCAGATGCCACGGATAGTCAAGCATCAATGGAAGTTCGCAACATTCCACCTTATGATCCTGCTGCGGATACATCTGAAAAGGCATATCTTTTTGATGAAATCATTCCAAAAAATATACGGCCACACCTTCTAGACATTGTGGGACACTTCAAATCGGGAGAATTTAGTTTGAAAGGCTATGGAAGTTTTGTCTCGAATCGTGTGAATAAGTTACATGAACTTCAGGTAAATAGTGATGGTTTTCTATGTCTTTTCTTGTCATCTGGTGCTCACAAGATCTTGTTTTGTTTCAATACCAACATGCTCACAGTAGTATCCGGCTTCTTGAAACAAGCTTTATTCTAGACTTGAGCAGGATTGGTGAGAAGAAAAGCTGATATTTTTTACGTTGTCATGATATTTTTCTGCAGTGGATCTGTCTAGGATGCATCCTTACTCCGTAAGCAGCTTATGTGTGATGTGGGGCACACGTTCTTTCTGTTGTTGTATTTGGATGGCAGATATTAAGACACTATTGTTGCTACTTTTCCATGTTTGTACTTTTTAGACATTTACTAAGTTAAGCTGCCAAAATGATGGAAACTAACTGTCTGCCCAATATTGTGCTAAAGTTAGTTTAGAAGGTGCATTTCTAGAGTTGCTCCACTTATTATTCCATGTGATGTAAAATCAGTAGCTTTTGTCTTGTTTTGTAGGGTGAAGATCAGGAAAGGCTTGCTTGGATACTATCCTATATCACACATCTCCTGTCCTTGTTGGCGCGCAACAGCTCCATGTCCAAGCAGAAAAGAAAGGAAAAAGACCAGACCATCCATGGACCAATGATCCCACAGGCTGTGCACCGCAAGTTGTTGCTGATGTTCACGGAGCCAGGGTCTTCTTCCTTGTCAACAGAGAAACACGAGCTTCTGATCAATTACATTTTAGTACTCACACTTTTTGCAGATGACTTCAGATCTGAACCTATGGATATATGTGCGGACTTGAAAATGAACCGTCAGATGCTTAAACCATATTATGACCAGCTGGGATGCAAGTCCGTGTCAACAGGTGCTTTTAAACCATTTTTTATGACACTTCCAGCCCCCCTCAAGTTCCCACAACAAGTCACAAGGAGAAGGCGGCGAAAATAATCATCTCAGTATTGGTTTCCATTTGATATGGTTGTGATAGGGAAGGTACGCATTGCCACCGTCGAAGCTATGTGCCCTCAGCTCAGTTTCACCAATGTAGTGGAGAAAATGATGGAAGGTGTCTGTTCTGTTTTTATTTTCCATTGTCGCTTGGGAATTGCTACAAGAGAGGAACCATATTACTGATATATAATTTGCTTGCTACTGGAATTTGTTTTTTGATGCTACATTTTGGTATACTGTGAATTGAGCCGTAATTTGCTTGTATTTGCTTTCTTTCGGAGAGAAATGTCCACCCTCGCCATCGTTAGCAGGTGGATAAGCGAGCGACGAAGGGCCCAGCTCTCTCTCTCTGTGAGCTGCTTCTGTGGACCTCAGGGCCACATGTAAGCGTTTGTTCTCTGCGTGCTATTAAATGCCAGGGCTGGCGTGCTTGTAGAGCAGGTAGAAGGTGGAGCAGTGTTTTGGACCCAAAAATAGCGAAACAAAAAGTTGGGTTATTTTTGGTGAAAGATGCTTGAGTGTCAAATTTGTGAAGTTTGGACATTTGTGGAGCTCTCAGCCAAAAAAAATCAGGCTTGCCACGGGCTCCTCGAATGTTTGAACTTCATCAATTTTGACACGGTCATCACGTACTCTAAGCATCTTGCACCACACACACACACAAAAAATACAGGATTTTTTGAACTTATTTACTATTTTTAACGATTTTACTATTCAGTGGGAGTAGATGAGCTTGGCTCAGAGATGATTTATCAAGATAGAAATTGAATTCTGAATCTTTGTATCTCACCCGCTTCTCCTACCTCATCCTTGGGTATCTCACCTAATCTCCTCCAAATCATATCAAACCTGTGAGCTATCAGTTGAAGAGAAATTGGGTCGTATCACTAGATAGTCGAGTTAAAACAAAGTTACAACGAACTACTCCCTCCGTTAAAACAAAGTCCTTCAGAGATTTTAATAAGGACTACATACGGAGCGAAGGACTACATACGGAGCAACAGATAAGACGGGCCTTCTACGGACAGAAAGGCTTTCTTTCTTTCTTTGTATACACATACATGGCGTTATTTTTGCCTAACAGTAATAGCTTAGGATTGTTCTGCTACATCACCGCCCACCTCCTTCTCTGCTCCCGCGCTCTTGTGGCTCTCGGTGCCAGATGGTTCCGAGCCGGCCCCAGTCGCTGCTGCGTCCTGCTTGCTCCCTCCAGCTCCAGGTGCTGCTGCTGGCTGGAGGTCGCCGGCTGCTTGCGTAGGCTGCTGCATGCCGTTGACGGTGCCTGGTCTCATCACCATCTGGGCGGGGAAAGAAAGGGCCTGGGCTTGCTGCTGCTGAAGCTGCTGGTGCTGCTGCTCTTGCATCTGCTGTGGGGTCAAAGGGGTTCTTGGAGGGAACATTGGTACTTGTGACATGTAATGCCCTGCACCTTGCATAGAACCGGGCTGCACCATCTGTTTGCAAAATGGATAACTGAGCACCACATAAAGCACCACCTGTTTGCAAAATGGATAACGAACTAACCTGGGGGCGACTTGCAGGGTTCTGTGGTGGTTGGGCATCCGCGATAGCAGCCAGATACAAGAGATTCTTTTGAAGGTGAGCTTGATACCTGAAAGTCCAGAGCATAAACACTGTTATTCTAAATGCATCAACAATATCACACATCCATTTACAGGGAAGCATTTGCGTAGGCACATCATATGATGACCACAATACATTAGAAGCTTGTGGTGTAGCTCTTATCAATTGACAACCAACACTAGCAAGGCATATGGGGTCCTTAACCCAACAACAACAACAAAGCCTTTGGTCCCAAATAAGTTGAGGTAGGCTAGAGCTGAAACGCATAAACTCATGGTTCTCCCACATGGATAGCTAACTTCCACGAGCCCCTATATCCATGACTAGTTCTTTGGTGATATTCCAGTCCTTTGGATATCTCTTTAAGGACTCTTCCCATGTCAAATTTGGTCTACCCCGACCTCTCTTGGCATTACCAACACGCTTTAACCATCCGTTATGCATTGGAGCTTCCGAAGGCCTGCGTTGTATCCCAAACCATCTCAGGCGATGTTGGACAAGCTTCTCTTCAATCGGTGCTAACCCAACTCTATCATGTATATCATTGTTCCGGACCCGATACTTTCTTGTGTGGCCACACATTCATCTCAACATGCGCATTTCCGCTACACACAACTGTTGAAGATGTCGCCTTTTAGTCGGCCAACACTCTGACCCATACAACATTGCATGTCGAAATGCTGTCCTATAGAACCTGCCTTCTAGCTTTTGCGGCACTCTCTTGTCACAGGACGTCAAAAGCTTGGCGCCACTTCATCCTTTCGGCTTTGATTCTTCATCGGTATTACCATCCTTCTACAACATTGACCCCAAATCTCAAAAGTTTACCTTCTGAGGTCAATGCTAACCAACCTTGGCGCGTGATATTGATGGTGAAAGGTGCTCGTCAAGGCTAACCTCCTCCTCCTCGTGCCTAGCAGTACTGAAACCGCACCAAACCGCACCTCGTGTACTCAGTTTTATTTTCACTAAGTCTAAAACCTTCTGATTCCAAAGTTTGTCTCAATAGCTAACTTTCTATTAATCCCCGTCCGACTATCATCAACTAGCACTACATCATCCGCAAAGAGCATACACCATGCGATATCTTCTTGTATATCCCTTGTGACCTCATCCATCACGAAGGCAAAAAGATAGGGCTCAAAGCTTAACCCTAGGTGCGGTCATATTTTAATCGGGAAGTCATGAGTGTCGCCATCACTTGTTCAAACACTTGTCACTCCATTATCATACATGCCCATGTCTTGTGTAACACTTGTTGCCCATTATCAGATTCGAGCAAGACACTACTAACAATGATGCTGTTAAAAGACACTGGCATTGTCTTCGAATTTGAGCATTATGTAAGACAGATCGTCTATTTCATTTGTAACCACTGTTGTCTTTATAGTGTCAACCATTTTTCGACCAAAACATGTCTCAGATACAAAAGATAGAGGTTTGTATTTGGTATGCCATACACATAACTTCAACAAAAACTCCCAACTATGCAGTTTCACGCTACATCACATAAAACGGGAGAAAGGGGTCAATCAATGCATTCGCAATTTCATCGTTGTGGGGATATGGATACTGGGAATGTGGGAAAACGACATTTTTCGGAAACAGTATACAGGCAATGGCAGGTATAAGGTATTCTGCAATACATCATGTAATAAGTACAAAATATGAGCCCATAGAGGGTATATAGGAATTAAGAGTACCTGACAGATCTCTGACCACAAAATATGAAACCAACAATAAATATTTCATGTGGTAATTGCAAGCAGTAAACCAAATTAGCAAGCCACTTACCGAGCACATTCAGCCAACTTTCCTAGGTTCTGATTTTCAAGGATGGCCAAGATAAGTTGCTTATTTTCATCCAAATACTGAAAAAGAAAACAAGTGTTAGTAAAAAGCTACTGGCCTACAAAAATGTCTTATATTTCGAGACGTAGGTAGTAGTATATATTTATGAGAAATATGATCATACTATAACACTAGGATTCCATACAGTCATGACTCGTCGATTTTACATTCATTAGTGCAATGTTGTGTAAGAACTACACAAGAAACTTTATTCGTGAAGAAGCTTCGTCCCATATATTCTTAATTTTTTAATCGTGCCAGCATAGTTGATATTTCTTGAACTGGTCTTTTGGATAGAAATGTGTTGCAGATGGAGACTGATTATTGTATGGATGATTTCTGACTGTTTTGGAGTTAAACTTGGTGCTTATGTAACTATCACGAGTCCATGATTTGGAAACACAGAGATGATGTTGCAAAAAGGTCTCGTTGTAGCTATCCGAAGAGCGCCATTGAGGAAATAGGTATACAGTTTATTTGATAAAACAAAGCCATTCATTTAGCAAAAATACAACAACAGCAACAAAAACAAAGCCTTTAGTCCCAAACAAGTTGAGGTAGGCTAGAGGTGAAACTCATAAGATCTCGTGACCAACTCATGGTTCTGGCACATGGATAGCAAGCTTCCACGCACCCCTGTCGATGATTAGTTCTTTGGTGATGCTCCAATCCTTCAGATCTCTCTTTCCGGACTCTTCCCATGTCAAGTTTGGTCCCCGGCCTCTTTTGACATTATCAGCACGCTTTAGCCATCCTCTATGCACTGGGGCTACTGAGGCCTGCGCTGAATATGCCCAAACCATCTCAGACGATGTTGGACAAGCTTCTCTTCAAGCGGCGCTACCCCAACTCTATCTTGTATATCATCATTCCGGATTGCGTCTTTCCTTGTGTGGCCACACATCCATCTCAACATGCGCATCTCCTCCGCAATTAACTGTTGCACATGTCGCCTTTTAGTCGGCCAACACTCAACGCCACACAACATTGCGGGTCGAACCGACGTCTTATAGAACTTGCCTTTTATCTTTTGTGGCACTCTCTCGTCACAGAGAATGCCAGAAGCTTGGCGCCACTTCATCCATCCGGCTTTAATTCGATGGTTCACATCTTCATCGACATCCCCATCATTTAGCAAAATACAATTACAACAACAACAACAACAACAACAACAACAACAACAACAACAACAACAAAGCCTTTAGTCCCAAACAAGTTGGGATGGGCTAGAGGTGAAACCCATAAGATCTCGCGACCAACTCATGGTTCTGGCACATGGATAGTAAGCTTCCACGCACCCCTGTCCATGGCTAGTTCTTTGGTGATGCTCTAATCCTTCAGATCTCTCTTTACGAACTCTTCCCATATCAAGTTCGGTTTATCCGACCACTTTCGACATTAGCAGCATACTTTAGCCGTCTGCTATGCACTGGGGCTTCTGGAGGCCTGCGCTGAATATGCCCAAACCATCTCAGACGATGTTGGACAAGCTTCTCTTCAATTGGCGCTACCCCAACTCTATCTCGTATATCATCATTCCAGATTCGGTCCTTCCTTGTTTGGCCACACATCCATCTCAACATGCGCATCTCCACCACACCTAACTGTTGCACATGTCACCATTTAGTCGGCCAACACTCAACGTCATACAACATTGCGGGTCGAACCGCCGTCCTATAGAACTTGCCTTTTAGCTTTTGTGGCACCCGCTTGTCACAGAGAATGCCAGAAGCGGCGCCACTTCGTCCATCCGGCTTTAATTCGATGGTTCACATCATTGATATCCCCATCCTTCTGCAACATTGACCCCAAATATCGAAAGGTGTCCTTCTGAGGCACCACCTACCCATCAATGCTAACATCCTCCTCCTCATGCACCCGCTTTTAGTCCTACTAAGTCTAAAACCTTTCGATTCCAAGGTTTGCCTCCATAACTCCAACTTCCTGTTGACCCCCGTCCAACTATCATCTACTAGCACCACATCGTCCGCAAAGAGCATACACCATGGGATATCTCCTTGTATATCCCTTGTGACCTCATCCATCACCAAGGCAAAAAGATAAGGGCTCAAAGCTGACCCCTAATGCAGTCCTATCTTAATCAGGAAGTCATCAATGTCGCCATCACTTGTTCAAACACTTGTCACGACATTATGGTACATGTCCTTGATGAGGGTAATGTACTTTGTTGGTACTTTGTGTTTCTTCAAGGCCAACCACATAACATTCCGCGATATCTCATCATAGGCCTTCGCCAAGTCAATGAACACCATATGCATGTCCTTCTTTTGCTACCTATATCTCTCCATAAGTTGTCGTACCAAGAAAATAGCTTCCATGGTCGACCTCCCAGGCATGAAACCAAATTGATTTTTGGTCACGCTTGTCATTCTTCTTAAGCGGTGCTCAATGACTCTCTCCCATAGCTTCATTGTATGGCTCATCAGTTTAATTCCACGGTAATTAGTACAACTCTGAACATCCCCCTTGTTCTTGAAGATTGGTACTAATATATTCCGTCTACATTCTTCTGGCATCTTGTTTGCCCAAAAAATGAGGTTGAAAAGTTTGGTTAGCCATACTATCGCTATGTCCCCGAGGCCTCTCCACACCTCAATGGGATACAATTAGGGCCCATCGCCTTGCCTCCCTTCATCCTCTTTAAAGCCTCCTTGACCTCCGACTCCTGGATTCGCCGCACAAAACGCCTGCTAGTATCATCAAAGGAGTCGTCCAGATCAATGGTAGAGCTCTCACTCTCCCCATTGAACACTTGTCAAAATACACCCGTCATCTATGCTTAATCTCCTCATTCTTCACCAGGAGTTGATCTGCTCCGTCCTTGATGCACTTGATTTGCTCAACATCCCTCGTCTTCCTCTCTCGAATCATGGCCATCTTATAGATGTCCCTTTTGGTTTCCTCCGCGTCTAACCATTGGTAGAGGTCCTCATACGCCCAACCCCTTGCTTCACTCACAGCTCGCTTTGCGGCCTTCTTTGCCATCTTGTACTTCTCTATGTTGTCTGCACTCCTATCCAGATATAGGCATCTGAAACAATCTTTCTTCTCCTTAATTGCCTTCTGGATATCATCATTCCACCACCAGGTATCTTCAGCTTCTCTTCCACTTCCCCTGGACACTCCAAACTCCTCTGAGGCCACTTTACGAATGCAAGTCGCCATCTTCATCCACATGGTGTCTGCATCACCTTCTTCCTCCCAAGGGCCCTCCTTAATGACCCTCTCCTTGAACACCTGAGCTACCTCCCCCTTGAGCTTCCACCACTTCGTTCTAGCGACTTTGGCACGCTTGTCCCGCTGGACACGAATCCGAAAGCGGAAGTCAGCAACCACAAGCTTATGTTGAGGGACAACACTCTCTCCAGGTATCACCTTACAATCTAGGCATGCACGCCTGTCTTCTCTTCTCAAGAGGATGAAATCAATCTGGCTAGAGTGTTGCCCACGCATGTCTTCTCTTAAAGAGGGTGTTAACTACGATCATGTTGTAGGCTAGCGCAAAGCTTAAGACATCTCCTTGATTCCTGATGCCATAGCCAAATCCCCCATGCACCCCTTCAAAACCTGTGTTAGATGTGCCCACTTGGCCATTGAGGTCTCCTATGAAGAGCCTCTCGCCAATCGGTACACTCCTAACCATGTCCTCCAGGCCTTCCCAAAAATCCCTCTTGGTGTTCTCATTGTGGCGTACTTGCGGGGCATACGCGCTGATAACGTTGAGAACTAAGTCCCCAGCTACCAGCTTCACCAGGATAATCCGGTCCCCACCTCTCTTGACGTCTACCACTCCATACTTGAGGCTCTTGCTGATCAAGATGCCTACTCCATTTCTGTTTGCAACCGGCCCCGTGTACCACAGCTTGAAGCCGGTACCCTCCGCCTCCTTCGCCTTTTGTCCCCTCAATTTGGTCTCTTGGACGCAAAGGATATCAACGCCTCTCCTCACCGTTGTATCAACTACCTTCCGAAGCTTACCTGTCAAAGACCCTACGTTCCAGCTACCTAAGTGAATCCTCCTAGGCTCGGCTATTCCTTACGCTTCGCAGTCGCCGAGTCAAATGCAAAGACCCTTGCTCATTTTTCACTACACCCGGGTGTCGATGTAGCACGCCACTAAGGATGCGACGACCCGATCCTTGCTCACTTGCCACCGTATCCAGATCACGATACGGCGCGCCACCTAGGGGTTGACGGCCCGACCCTTGCCCATTTTCCACCACACGCCTCTCCTCACCGTTGTAGCAAAAATACAATTAACAAAATAAAATCCAACTCCATGCTTGTGAATGAGTGGCATCATACAGAAGGGGCTTATGAGTGGCATCATATAGGCAGCAACCCTCTAGTGAAAAGGCTACATCGTGTGGTGGTTGGTGGTTGGTGATTGTCGATCGATAATTACAGTCACTGGGCACCCGCAAGGAAGCCATGTTCTGTCGCAGAGCAGCCATGGTCCGACAGTGGTATTGCATGGCTGCTTGTAACACCTCGGTGGATGATGGACTGAGCGAGGATGGTAGAAACCACATTGGTGATGCAAACGATGTCGTCTTGCATATGCACAAGGGTAAGTCTGCAGTAGCACCATACAACACGACTGAAGAGAAGCTAAGGATACCTGGTGGTCGAACGATGATGTCCAGAAGGCAATTAAGGAGAAGAAAGATTGTTTTAGATGCCTATATTTGGATAGGAGTGCAGACAACATAGAGAAGTACAAGATGGCAAAGAAGGCCGCAAAGCGAGCTGTGAGTGAAGCAAGGGGTCGAGCGTATGAAGACCTCTACCAACGGTTAGACACGGAGGAAGGCGACAGGGACATCTATAAGATGGCCAAGATCCGAGAGAGGAAGACAAGGGATGTTGAGCAAATCAAGTGCATCAAGGACGGAGCAGATCAACTCCTGGTGAAGAACGAGGAGATTAAGCATAGATGGCGGGAGTACTTTGACAAACTATTCAATGGGGAGAGTGAGAGATCTACCATTGAACTGGACGACTCCTTGGATGGTACTAGTAGGTGTTTTGTGCGGCAAATCCAGGAGTCGGAGGTCAAGGAGGCTTTAAAGAGAATGAAAGGAGGCAAGACGATGGGCCCTGATTGTATCCCCATTGAGGTGTGGAGAGGCCTCGGGGACATAGGGATAGTATGGCTAACCAAACTTTTCAACCTCATTTTTTGGGCAAACAAGATGCCAGAAGAATGTAGACGGAATATATTAGTACCAATCTTCAAGAACAAGGGGGATGTTCAGAGTTGTACTAATTACCATGGAATTAAACTGATGAGCCATACAATGAAGCTATGGGAGAGAGTCATTGAGCACCGCTTAAGAAGAATGACAAGCGTGACCAAAAATCAATTTGGTTTCATGCCTGGGAGGTCGACCATGGAAGCTATTTTCTTGGTACGACAACTTATGGAGAGATATAGATAGCAAAAGAAAGGACATGCATATGGTGTTCATTGACTTGGAGAAGGCCTATGATAAGATATCGCGGAATGTTATGTGGTTGGCCTTGAAGAAACACAAAGTACCAACAAAGTACATTACCCTCATCAAGGACATGTACCATAATGTCGTGACAAGTGTTTGAACAAGTGATGGCGACATTGATGACTTCTTGATTAAGATAGGACTGCATTAGGGGTCAGCTTTGAGCCCTTATCTTTTTGCCTTGGTGATGGATGAGGTCACAAGGGATATACAAGGAGATATCCCATGGTGTATGCTCTTTGCGGACGATGTGGTGCTAGTCAATGATAGTCGGACAAGGGTTAACAGGAAGTTAGAGTTATGGAGACAAACCTTGGAATTGAAAGGTATTAGACTTAGTAGGATTAAAACTGAGTACATGAGGTGCGCTTTCAGTACTCCTAGGCACGAGGAGGAAGATGTTACCCTTGATGGGCAGGTGGTGCCTCAGAAGGACACCTTTCGATATTTGGGTTCAATGCTGCAGAAGGATGGGGATATCGATGAAGATGTGAACCATCGAATTAAAGCCGGATGGATGAAGTGTCGCCAAGCTTCTGGCATTCTTTGTGACAAGAGAGTGCAACAAAAGTTAAAAGGCAAGTTCTATAGGACGGCGGTTCGACCCGCAATGTTGTATATCGCTGAGTGTTGGCCGACTAAAAGGCGACATGTGCAAAAATTTAGGTGTGGCGGAGATGCGCATGTTGAGATGGATGTGTGGCCACACAAGGAAGGACCGAATCCGGAATGATGATATACGAGATAGAGTTGGGGTAGCGCCGATTGAAGAGAAGCTTGTCCAACATCGTCTGAGATGGTTTAGGTATATTCAGCGCAGGCCTCCAGAAGCCCCAGTGCATAGCGGACGGCTAAAGCGTGCTGATAATGTAAAAAAACATCGGGTTGGCCAAACTTGACATGGGAAGAGTCTGTAAAGAGATCTAAAGGATTGGAGCATCACCAAAGAACTAGCCATGGACAGGGGTGCGTGGAAGCGTGCTATCCATGTGACAGAACCATGAGTTGATCGCGAGAACTTATGGGTTTCACCTCTAGCCTACTCCAACTTGTTTGGGACTAAAGGCTTTGTTGTTGTTGTTGCTCGTTTAAAGATTTTCGTTCCAGAAATCATAAGTCCAACTCAGAGTGCGTTTGTGCTTGGAAGAATGATTACTGATAATGCGTTAGTGGCTTATGAATATTTGCACAAAATAAAGAACAAGAGGGATGGGAAGGAAGGTCTGTGCGCTATCAAACTTGACATGCATAAAGCATATGATCGGGTTGAGTTCCTGAAGGAGATTATGTTGAAGTTAGGCTTTCAAGAGAATTGGGTTAATTTTATTATGCAATGTGTGTCCACCGTGGAATACTGTGTTACGTTTAATATGGGAGAAATTGAGAGTTTTAAACCCACAAGAGGTTTACGACAAGGCGACACGTTATCTCCCTACTTATTTTTGCTATGTACAGAGGGGCTGGCCGCTCTATTGTCACATGCGGAGGAGAACGGAAAAATTGAAGGTGTGAAGGTATGTAGAGAGGCTCCATCTATTACAAATCTTCTTTTTGCGGATGACTCTTTGATCCCGATGAAGGCAAACATTCACAATGCGAAGGCCTTGAAAGATATTTTGGACTCATATTGTGCAACCTCTAGGCAATTGGCCAGTGTTGATAAATCAAGCATATTCTTTAGTCCCAACACAAATGTGAAGGTTAGGGAGCAACTCTGTACCATCCTCAATATTATGACTGAAGCTCTGAATGACAAATATTTGGGTCTACCGACGAATGTGGGTATGGATAAGTCTGACTGTTTTCAGTACTTGATAGATAATACCATCATGAGGATAAGTGGATGGAAAGAAAAAACCTTATCCGTGGGAGGGAAGGAAGTCCTCCTAAAATCTGTTGTACAAGCGATCCCCACCTATGCAATGTTTGTCTTTAAAATTCCTAAAAATATTTATAAAGGAATCACTGATGCGATGTCCCATTTTTGGTGGGGAGACGAGGACAATCAGAAACGGATGCATTGGATGGCTTGGTGGAAAATGTGCATACCCAAAAACCAGGGGGGATGGGATTACGAGATATTCATTGTTTTAACTTGGCAATGTTGGCGAAACAAGCTTGACGTATTCTTGAAAATCCAGAATCCTTATGCGCGACCGTGTTGAAAGCTAAATACTTTCCAAATGGTGATTTATTGAATACAAAGCTAAAGAAGGGCTCCACTTTTACATGGCAAAGTATTATGGCGGGGGTTAGTTGTCTAAATCATGGCTATATATGGTGTGTTGGTAATGGTCGCAATATTAATATTTGGGAAGATGCTTGGATCCCGAATTGTGCAAATAGAAAAGTAATCACACCTAGAGGTAGTGATTTGATCTCAAGGGTCTCAGATTTAATTGATCCTACTTAATTGGGACGTAGATCTAGTTACACAAATGTTGTGGCCAGTAGACGCACAGAGGGTCCTTGCTATTCCTTTGGCCCAACATGATATGTTGGACTTTGTTGCTTGGAGCTATTCAAAGAATGGAAGTTTTTCCGTGCGATCAGCCTATGCAATGCAATGGGAACAACAACACGAGAGAAAAATAAGACGTATCGATGATATGGGAAGCATAACTAGTAATCCAATTTGGAGCGAGATTTGGAAGTTATCCTGTCCCTCGAAGATAAAAAAATCATCTGGCGAACATTGCATGGAACTCTTCCATGTAGAGTTAATCTAGCGAATAGGCACATAAAAGTTACCCCCGGTTGTCCTGCGTGTCCCTTTGGATTAGAAGAAACAAAGCATATGTTATTCCAATGTCAGAAGGCTAGGGATGTTTGGAGAAAGCTGGGACTAGAGCAGGTCATTAAAAGAGCTTGCGAAGTTGATTATGTTCTGGAATACTTACTTTCGATGCCTGAAAGGGAGCTCACTATCTTGGGTCTTCCGAACGTACATGAGATGATTGCAATTACAACTTGGTAGTTATGGTGGGAGAGGCGAAAATTGGTCCATAAAGAGAAAATCCAAGATGCTAACCAGGTCTCTACGGGGATCCGTGCTATTATGTTAAATTTTGGGAGGGCTATATCTCCAAAGGCTACTATGATTAGATGGGGTTGGGTACAACCTCCAACGGTTTTTCTAAAACTTAACGTGGATGCCTCCTTTGATAATGACCTGTTGAGGGGCACGGCGGGTGCTGTTCTTAGGGGTGATAGAGGAAAATTTATTGCAGGGGGAAATTGGAGAATTGATTGATGCACGGATGTCCTGACGGCTGAAGCTTTGGCGCTTAGATATGGTCTATCAATTGCTCAACGGGCAGGTTGCAATCGCCTAGTGATTAACTCAGATAATTTGGAAGTTATCGAAACCATGAATAATGGAGGACGATCCAAGAGCACAGCGGCGACGGTGTTTGACGATTGTTATTTTTTAGCTTGCGATTTTCCCATCACGAGATTTGAGCACTGTAATCAGGAAGCCAATAAGGTTGTTCATGAACTTGCTAAATTAGCTAGATTTTCTTCATCTTTCAACTGGTTTGAGGAGCCATTGACTGAAATTGTACCCCTCCTCATAAACGATGTTCTTGTTATTACGAATGAATAAAGATATGTGTTTTTCAAAAAAAAACTACAAGTGTATGTATATTCGCAGTCCTATTAATATGTCTATTTCCAATCACCTTATCCTGGTTTTATTTTGTTGCTAAAACCCTCTTGCATAGGCATGCTTCTGTAGCCTTCTGAATGCGCCACCACATACAGTTAGCCAAGCGAGGAATCTGATGAGATCACCCAAGTCTAAGAGCGGAAGGAGAGCAAACTAGGGCCGATATTTCTCTAACAGACACGAAAAGGGTGAGGACTATGGTTGAATCAATCGCTTGAAGGAAGAATCTGCGTAACCCTAGCAGGAAGGAGGCGCGGATCGAACCTTTTGGATCTGCTCGGTGGTGATGCCGGCCGGTGGGGACGCCGCGCCGACCGCTCCCGGGGGCAAGGACATCGCCTGCTGCATCGTCAGCGCTCTCGTTCGCTCCCTCCTCCTCCTCCTCCTCTCTCCTCCTCCTCCTCCTTTTCGGTTGCTGGATTCGGTGGGGTGTAGCTTTCTCTCTGGCTTTACTCTTTCTCGAGGTGGTTAAGCCCGGGAAAACCAAAGAAAAGAAAAGGAAAGCAGGATGGCGATTTACAAATCTGCCCTTGCCCAAGAGATTTATTTTTTTTTTACGGGCAATGGCAGTGGTTCTGCCTTTTCATATAATTTTCATATAAGAAGGAAGCAAAGGATCAAAGATCCCAGTGTCTCATACAAAGAGTGGTCGCTCAGACTCGACAAATAAAAGAAAAGGAGAAAAGGAGGCAAAGACTATCTAAAAGCCTCTTTGTACAGACTCAGCTCATCTCTAGACATAGCAGCAACAGTTTTAGGAGAACATCTCTTACCCTCAAAAGTTCTTCTATTCCTTTCTTTTCATAGGTTCCACACAATATAGACCCCCGTGGTAATTTGAGGAGCCAACTCAGATCTCTTGTGTAGCGTCCAGACCTGTCGCCACCAACCTTTGATAGTGATGTTCGTTGAGCTGGCCTCTGCAGCAGCTCCGTCAGAATGATGAAAAGAGAACCAGACCTCCTAAGCAAAAGGGCACATCAGGGTAATGTGTGCAGCTGTCTCAGGTTCTCGATCGCACAACACGCATTCTGCCGAATGAGGCCAGCCCCTCGCCATCAACCGATCGGAAGTCCAGTTCCGATTCTATAACAGGAGCCACAAATAAAAGCGCACCTTGGGCTCAGCTTTAACCTTCCAAACCGTGTTCAGGGATGATGCAGTAATTTGTCCAAAGAACTGTGAAACACATGCAGATTTTGCAGTGTAAATCCCATCCTTATTCATCTTCCACGAGATGGAATTAGGCTCGTCGGATAGAGTCACAGATTGGAGCATCTCCCAAAGCTGAATAAATTGATCAATCACCCTCTCATTATCCATCCTTTGAAGGCCCTTCATCCACCTGTTGGCAGTAAGAGCATCCGCAATAGATAGGTTCTTTCGACGGGCCAAAGCAAACAACTCTGGGGCGATGAGCGAAGGAGTCATGCCCTGTAGCCATCTATCCGTCCAGAACCGAGCCCTCTTCCCGTTACCAAGTGATATCTCTGTGCATGCCGAAAAAAGCTGCATGTCAGTGCAGACACAAGGAATTGGAGTACCCATCTAGGGTCTCGGCATCTCACTCCATTCAAGCCAGGCCCAGCACAGCCGTAGCGCCCATCCGAAATAGGCAATGTCCTTTATTCCAAGTCCCCAAAAATTTTTGGGCAAGCAACACTTCTTCCAATTCACTAGACACTTGCCGCCATTGCATTCCTCATCACAGCCCAAAGAAAGTTTCTTCGAATCTTGTCCAACCGCTTGATCGCCCATTTGCTTGCAGCGAAGCAGGTTAGGAAATAGGTCGCCATGGATGTTAGAACTGAATTTATGAGAGCAAGCCTTCCAGGTTTAGCCATAAGCTTTCCTTTCCAACCTTTTAATCTGCCAGCCATACCCTCTATCAATGGAAGTACCTCAAATCTTCTCGGTTTTCGTAGACTTAGTGGTAAACCAAGGTAGCGATAGGGAAGAGTTCTAGTGGCCCCATCAAACTCATGCATGATATCCGCGAAGTCAAGGTTCTCGCAGCGGATAGGGAATGCCGTACATTTATGCACATTGATCTTCAAGCCAAAGGCCTTGCCAAAAATGTTCAAAATAGCTTTTGCCGCCGCAATGTCATGCTTGTCTAGGTTCAGGAAAAGCGCAGCATCATCCGCATACATACTAGTCCGAAGAGTGGCCCCCTTTGGAGCAAGCTTGGTCAGAATGCCATGATCAGAAACTAACTCAAAAAGTCTCTGGAGTGGTTCCATGGCCAAGATGAATAGCATGGGGGAGAGAGGGTCTCCTTGCCTTAGGACGCACATATGCTTAAGTGGGGGGCCTGGAGCGCCATTGAGCAAGATCCGGGAGGAACTGGAGCTGAGTATGATTGAAATGAGGTTCCTCCACCGGTGCCCAAAACCAAAAGCAGTTAAGGTCTGAAGCAAATATCCCCAGCCGACCGAATCGAAGGCTTTTGCAATGTCAAGTTTCAGAAAAATCATGGCCTTCTTCTTTGTGTGAGCAGCTTTGATAACGTTCTGGACGTACAAGAAATTATCTTGGATGCATCTCTTCTTGATAAAAGCGCTCTGGCAGTGGGAGACCATCACATTGAGCTCAGGGGCAAGTCTATTAGCAAGTAACTTGCAGAGGATCTTTGCAACACTGTGCATTAAGCTGATCAGTCGGTAATCCAAAGGAGAGCTGGGGGAGTCTTTCTTTGGTATGAGTACAATGTTTGCAGAATTCAGGAGGTCCTAGTGGTCAGCTTTGAGCGAGTGTAGCATGTTCAGTGCCCTCATGAGGTTGGACTTGATGGTGTCCTAGCAATGCTTGAAGAAAATGCCAAGAAAATCATCTGGGCCGGGGGCACGTTCTGGCTGCATGGCATCAATAACTTCTTTTAGTTCACCCATGTTGAAATCCTCCTCAAGGTGTCGCAGATCAAGAGTGGGGAGATTTAAAAATTCCCAATTGAGCCTGCATTCTCCTGAATGCGGGGAGCCCATGAGGCCTTGAAAGTGGTTCCGCAGAATACTCGCTTTCTCGTTGTGGTCGTTTGTTTCCGTGCCACAAGGCTTCAACAGCACGTGGATATGATTTTTGCGTCGTCTTCCATTTGCACGCAACTGGAACAACTTAGTGCTAGCATCATTGGTCTTGATTCCAGTCAGCCGAGACCGTTGTCTCCACCTAGTCCTCTCAATAGCAGCAATACCCAGAAGCCTGGCCTTGAGCAATTTCCTAAGCGATCGCTCATCCTCAGAAAGCTCTCTGTCATCCCGTGCCATGTCCACATGGAAAATGACATCATGTGCAATGGACTCTTGCAACTTGAGCTCAGACATGCGAGCACGACTCCATTTCTTCAAGGCTGCAGCCATCCGACAAAGCTTGATGTGCAGCCTTTGAAAGGCATTTTCTGAGTTAACCGGCTTATTCCAAGCCTCTTTGACCACGTCGTGAAAGCCCGGTATAGATACCCAAAATGATTCGAAATGGAATCCTCTGAATTTTGGCATCACCATCTTCTTGAGAATCAACGGGCAATGATCAGATGTGCCTGTAGAAGCTAGAAACATCTCGTGTTGTGGGTTCCGTAGTTCCCATTGTCGGGTCATGAGAATCCGATCGATTTTGGTGGAGATGTTGTTGCGACTGTCACTGGCCCAAGTAAATTTCCTGCCCAGAAGTTGATACTCTCGGAGCTCTAAATCCTCAATGATGCTTCTAAATCTGCCCATCATTCGGATGTTGACATTTTCGTTGCTTTTCTCATTTGCATTTGCAATGAGATTGAAGTCCCCCGCGAGCAACCATTCATCAGTAACCAGCGGTTTAAGCTCTCTGGTCTCCTGAAGAAAACTGATTTTGTCCCCATCCTCTTGCGGCCCGCAAACAACCGTGATTAACCAGATCATGTTGTCAGCAAGGTTTGTCACATTAGCAGTGAGGGAAAAAGAACTCTGGGCATCAGCAATTGGAGTGAGTGCAAAATTAGCGGTGCAAGCTATCGGAATCCCTCCTCTTGTGCCATATGCTCCCTTGAAAATGAAATTATCTCCAAACCTTGAACCCAAAGTTTCACAGACAAGAGCCTTGGAGAAAACTGCAATCTTTGTCTCTTATAGACATACAAAGTTGCATTGCCTACAACAAACGTTCTGGACCGCCCTATGACAAGCCGGGTTGTTCAGACCTCTCACGTTCCAGTTTAAGAGGTTTAGCTCCATAAGAAAACTAAAGATACTCTTTCACCCTTTTCTATAGTAGCAATCAAAGGCCAAGAGCAGTCAAAAGAACAACAGCAGCCATATCCAGCACCATAGATCCATGGCATCAACAATCCCAAGAAGACCGCCATCATACTATCATAAACTTCAAGAAAACCACAGTGCAAATGTGGACACCTGCACAGCCCAGCACAAACACCTAACAGGATGCACCAAATCGGCCGCGCTCTCACCATCCAAATGCTACTGACGCAACCACCAAATATCTCCATCACCCAATATTGCCACACACACACCCACACAAGCATCTGCAAAACACCCTCCACTGAGCAGTAATAAAGAGAGGAACTAACATCAGGAAACTAGTGAAACACTTTGACACTAGCAACAACAGGATCAGGCACAGATAGCCCGCTCCCCTGGAGCAGTCCCCGTAGCTTTTGCAACCATGGCTTCAATCAAAGCAGAGATTGCTTGGACAAAGGATTCAGGGAGCTCCTTCTTGTACATCTGCCTATACCGATCCAATTCATCCACCGTTGGGGGGCCATCATGCAGAACAATCCCCCCCCCGCTTGAGCAGCACCATCCTTGCTTTCTCTTCCGGCGAGAGACCTCTGGATGGCTTGGCCGCAAGCCTCGCGCTGCAGCGGGAGGTGCTGACAACCGGGGCATTGGGGCTAGCATCTGTAGCCGGCCGTGGTGGTGGGATAGACAGTACTGGCGGCGGGAGCAGAGGAGGAGGGGCAGCCAGCACAGCAGACTGCAGGAAAGCAGAGAGCGCGTCGGCCAACTTATCCACGCATTGCCCCGCCACATTCGTCCCATCAACATCGCTAGAAACGCCCACCACACTTGTGACGCCCACTACATTTGGTCCACGCGCTAGGTTGGCCGCTGAACCGGGGTCGAGGTTGACCACCCGTGCCGCGTCATCCGCTGGTGGGTCCAGGATGTCTGACACCCTCGACGCCCCACTTCCCATGCAGAGCGGGGCTGGCATCGTCCCAGACTACCCAACAGCACATGCAGGCAGTAGCGGCGCCAAGCCCGAGTTAACATTGGCGCGACAACCTGCGACCTGCGTTCCTTCGGATGACATGGAACAGGAGTTCCCAAACTGCGTGGTCAGCGCAAGCGTGTTGTCTCCTTGCCCACTCGCGGTAGCGGGTGCCCCCACTATGAGGCCATGCTCAGCCCGCCAACCCGACCCACCGGCGAAGCGCGCTCCCCGTTCTTCAGTTCTTCCACCGCTGCCATTGCCGCCACTAGCTCCCCGACGACCTTCACCCCAAGCACCCCATCCTCCCCCAAGATCCCATGGCCGCCAGCACCACCGGAGGAGCCCCCGACGCCGTCATCACCCGTAGGGAAGCACAATCTGGAGTTGGCAGGGCCACGAGGTGGAGGAGGGCGGTTGCCATCTTCATAGTCAAGACTCCATTTGTAGTCCTAGGCGAACGGGCCGGAGACCTTGGTCGGGCTAACAGGAGGGATGCCACCGCTGGAAGCTGGCCTAGGGCGGTAATCGAGGACACGGTCGAGATGAATGAGAACATCATATTCCAACAACCGTAGCGGCCCTGACCTTGGGGTCGGCTCGGCACGAGTGCCAAGTCCGGAGAACTGCTGGCAAGATGGATCTTGCTCCGTCGGCTCCTCAAGTTGCAGCAAACCACGAGTGGCCAGCATGTCCACATCGCGCATCCAGACCCACAGCTGCATGCACGCCGTCTCGTCATCGGACTTGATGGTGAAGTCTTGCTCCTCTAGGATCATGGAGCGGTCAAAGAGAGATGACACCGCCTCCAAATTCCATGCATTGTGCGGGACACGCTCCAAGCAAACCCTCGCCTTGAAGTCCATCTTGGCCGCTGTCGCGTTTCGGAAACGCGTTCATGGTGCTATCCGGAAGGAGACATTGCCAAGAGAAAGCAGCCCCGACACTGACACCGCCTCGTTTCGCGCTGGCAGGTCCTCAAAGTAGAAGAGGTACTCGCCGCAGCAGAAAAGTGAGGCGTGAACTCGATCTTCCTGCACCCTGAATCGCCCCGTGAAGGCTCCTTGCAGCTCCGACAGCGACAGCGACGGGCGGCGACCCACCACCACCGCCACCACCACGTGGCGAGTCAGAGCATGCTCCGTTTCCACCACCGCCGCGAGCTGTGGCACAACCGCCCGCACCAACCCGTGCCTCGCACGCCCTGGCGCCTCCATCTTAGCACCTTCTCGACCAGCAACCGCAGGAGCCCAAGCGAAAGACGGATCTGCGCGGCTATCCCCGCCTACCTTGCCCCGACCACCGCACCACCTCGCCTTGTGCCCAACCTCGCCGCAGAGTAAGCACCGAGGTTTGTTCTTGCAGGCCGCGATGCGGTGTTCAGGGTCAAAACACTTGAAGCAGCAGCCCTGTGCCCTCTTAAAGAGAAGAGCACGAAAGCGATCGTCGGCCTCAGCATGGGCGCGCTGCGTAGGCTCCTTGATTGGCCGGCCACCCTGCCCAACGGTCACCCACGCACCTCCGCCATTAATGTCGTCCTCCCGCGTAGGCACCGTAATGATGGATTTCAGCCGCGGGCGCGACGTGGCGAGGCCATCCTCACCGAGCGAACCACCATTCACCGTCATAAATGACGAGGAAGGAGAGGGAGGGGGCGAGGGGAGGGACCCAGGAGGACGTCACGGAAGGAAGGCGACCTCGAGCCAGCCATTGCCGCGCCTGGGGAGGCAGGTGAGCCCATGCGCTGGGGCAGGAGGGGCCGTCGCCGAGCAGGCGACGAGGGAGGAGGGAGTGTGTCAAGGGGAAGATTTTATTTTCACTAATGCTTAAAAAGCGCGGCGTGCCCGTGACAAATCCCACCTAAATTTTGGACAACCTCTTATGTTGCCTTCTTCCTGCAGAAACCATCGTGTCTTGATTTTGTTATATACTACCTCTGTATCATAATATATGACGTTTTAGTAGCTCAAATGAACTGCTAAAACGTCATATATTATGACACGGAGGGAGTATAAGTCTTGCAGTGATTCATTCACCTATGACACGTACATTAGAGCATAACATGCCATGAAGAGAAGGAAAACAGGATCCACACAGTTTAGTACAGTAGTTGGTCTGGTACATATACCCTGCAATCTCATGCTTACATTTAAACTCAAATTCAGACAATTAATGCTCTGGTGATAACTGCAGATTATATTTTAAAAAAATGTTTCAAATCCTTCATCAGAGCATATATGTGCCACAGTTTGATAGTTTTTTGAGAACGAAAATTGTGTGTAATTGGAACATACTATAGGCTTCTCCACTTGATCAACTATTCATCAATTCAAATAAACAAAAGAATTATGGTTGTTATTTTAGTAGGGCAATTCTGTCTTGGAAATAGAATTGTCGACACCTCTCATCTCTTGTAGATACAATGTACTTCCTGTAAGAGCTTCCTTTGCACTGAACAGAGGCAAAACAATCCATTGCCATTGCCAACCAGTGATCGATGTAATTGATGCAGAGCATCCTACGGACATCACCATGGCAAGCGACCGGACGGCTGGCGTCTTCCGGACGTTTGATAGACTCCACCCATTGGACAACCGACGTCTTTTGAAAATCCGGTGCCACCACACCAGCACTGAATTGCTAGAAATCCGAAATGCTCCAGACGTCCGGACCCTCACGAGCCTCCGGACGTCCAGTACCTATGTGTACACAACGGGGGACTTTGGCCTTGTATCTCTCTCTCACTTACCCCTCCGTGGCTAAAACTATATACTCCTCCCCCACCTCCTTTCCAGGGTTAGCAATGGTTTAGCTCATAGACTAGTTGAGCATTGCTCCTTCGGTCCTTCCATAGTCTTCTCCCTTGGAGTTGCCACCTCTACGTGAGAAGATCATATGGATGTCAAGACCCCTATCTAGGGAATATCCTTCAGGATATCAAGGCCCCATCTCCCCATGGGATTTGGGATGAACTCTACCATGTATCATTCTTTCCCTTTGTTGTTCATGTATCTTTGTGGATCTTGTGTGTAGTGAGTCTAGTGGATGTGGGATTGGACTTGTTCTTGAGTGTTTCCTCTTGTGATTTCTCCTCGTTCTTCCCCGTGTTCTTCGTGTTCTTCAGGTTCCCCCCTTCAATTCGTGAAAGATCGACACCTACGGGTTCCACCCCGTATCATATTGGTATCAAGAACCACGTTTCTCACGAATTTGGAGCCCCCTTTGTTTTCTAGCCAAATTTTGTTTGTTCTTACCTAATTTCAAAAATCCTCACAAAAATAGCCATACCAAAATTTCTTGGATTTGCTGGTTCTTGTGAGATTTTGTTGATTTTGATCGAATTCATGTTTGGCAAGTAGATCTAGCTTTCCCATCACGAAATCCACCCCAATTTTGTGTTTCCCCCATCAATTTTGACCTCGAAAACCGAAATTTTTGCCCAAAATCTCGTCGCGGATCTGAGATCTCGAGTTAACCCAGACCCACCAGATGTCCGACGTTTTCCGGACGTCTATACCCGTCCGAAGCATCAGACGTCCGACCTTTCCCGGACGTTTGGAACCCCAAAACAGATCTGATTTCTTGGATTTCCGGACCTTTTGGACATCCGACCTCCGAACATTCGTGTTGGGGAACGTTGCATGGGAAACATTTTTTTTCCTACGAACAACCAAGATCTATATATGGAGATCAAAAACTACGAGAGGGAGATTGGATCTACATACCATTGTAGATCGCTAAGCGGGAAACATTAAGAAACACGGTTATGTAGTTGAACGTCTTTGTGATCCAACCACTATTCGTCCCACAATCCAATCACGATCCGCAATCCGATCACGATCGTCCCGATCTAGCGCCGAACGAACGTCACCTCCGCGTTCAGCACACGTACAACTCGATGAAGACTCTGACTCCTTGATCCAGCAAGCAAGGGTGGAGTAGTAGATGAGTTCTCTGGCAGCACGACGATGTGGTGGCCGTGGTGGTGGAGCTGTCCCAACAGGGCTTCGCCAAGCCCTACCGCGACGAACTAGAGGAGAATTGATCTAGAGTGAGAGGAAGTGCTGCGTCATGGCTTAGGGTGCGGCTGCCCTCCCTCTCCTCTCATATATAAAGGGGAAGGGGTGGAGGCCGGCCGCCATAGGGTTTCCTCTAGGGTCTTGGGCGGCGGCCAAGGGGCAGCCTTGGCCCCCAAGGCAAGGGGTGACCACCCTTGGGCCTGCCTTGGCCCTGGCCGCATGGGCCTTAGGATGGAGGGCACGGACAGCCCACCAGGGGCTGGCGCACCACCTCTCATAGCGCATGGGGCCCTCTGGGTGGACCCCCCGAAACCCTTTCCGGCACCTTCGGCAAAATCCGGTGAATCCCAAAACTATTTTACAACATGCATGCCATAAAATTACATTCTGCATGCAATAAAGATGTGGCGTATCAATATCTTACTAAAAGGTGTTTTCATAATTTTACAATAGAAGTGAGGCAACTTTACAACATGCATGCTAGAAAGTTACATTCTGTGTTTGATAATTTCTTTTGTCTAAGTCGAATGGCCAGGGAGAGGAATAAGCTATTCTTCACCCTGGGTGCATAATAGAGTCTCTCTCTCTATATATATACATATATATACATATATATACATACATATATATATATATATATCTTTACCTCCAGAACTCCTCGTGGTGTCCAGAATCTCATCCGGGACTCCGAACAACTTTCGGTCACCATCATACATAAGTCATTAATATTGAATCTTCATTGAATGTTAAGTGTGCAGACCCTACGGGTTCGAGAATGATGTAGACATGACCGAGACATTCTCCGGCCAATAACCAATAGCGGGACCTAGATGCCCATATTGGTTCCTACATATTCCACGAAGATCTTTATCGGTCGAACAACGATATCAAGGATTCAGACAATCCCATATGTAGTTCCCTTTGTCCATCAATATGTTACTTGCCCGAGATTCGACCGTCGGTATCTTCATACCTAGTTCAACCTTGTTACCGACAAACCTCTTTACTCGTTTTGTAATACAAGATCCCATGACTAAATCCTTAGTCACATTACATGCAAGCTTCTTGTGATGCTGTATTACCGAGTGGGCCCAAAGATACCTCTCCGTCATATGGAGTAACAGATCCTAGTCTCGATCCATGCCAACCCAACAAACACCCTCGGAGGTACCTGTAGAGCACCTTTATAGTCACCCAGTTACGTTGTGATGTTTGATACACACAAGGCATTCCTCCGGCGTCAAGGAGTTGCATGATCTCATGGTCGTAGGAACAGATATGTGACATGGATAAAGCAGTAGCAATAAACTAACACGATCAAATGCTACGCTTATGGTTGGGTCTTTTTCCATCACATCCTCCTCCTAATTTTGTGACCCCGTTAACAAATGACAACTAACTTTCATGGTCAGGAAACCTTGACCATCTTTGATTAACGGGCTAGTCTAGTAGAGGCTCACTAGGGACACATTGTTTGTCTATATGTCCACACATGTATTTTAGTTTCCGATCAATACAGTTCTAGCATGGATAATAAATGATTGTCATGAACAGAGAAATATAATAATAACCACTTTACTATTGCCTCTAGGCCATATTTCCAACAGTCTCCCACTTGCACTAGAGTCAATAATCCAGTTCACATCACCATGTGATTTACATTGTAATGAATCTAATACCCATAGAGTTTTGGTGCTGATCATGTTTTGCCCGTGGAAGAGGTTTAGTCAACGGGTCTGCAACATTCAGATCCATATGTACTTTGCAAATGTTTATGTCCTTTTGTGAAACTTGGGCTCCTTAGCTAGAGCAATGGCGCCAGTGTTGTCACAGAAGAGGGTCATTGGGTCTAGTGCACTGGGCACAACTCCAAGATCCGTCATGAACTGCTTCATCCAAACACCTTCCTTCGCCGCTTCCGAAGCAGCTATGCACTTCGCTTCACATGTAGAATCTCCTACCACGCTTTGCTTGGAACTGCACCAGCTTACTGCTCCACCATTCAGAACAAATATGTACCCTTTTTGAGACTTAGAATCATCCGGATCTGCGTCAAAGCTTGCATCGACGTAACCCTTTATGACGAGCTCTTTATCACCTCCATAAACAAGAAACATGTCCTTAATCCTTTTCAGGTACTTAAGGATATTCTTGACCACTGTCTAGTGTTCCATTCTAGGATCACTTTTAAACCTCCCTGACACACTTATGGCGAGGCTAACATCTGTTCTTGTGCACATCATCACATACACGATAGAGCCTATGGCTGAAGCATAGGGGATGACACTCATCTTTTCTCTATCCTCTATAGTTGTGGGGAATTTAGTCTTACTCAACTTCACACCTTGTAAGACAAGCAAGAACCCCTCTTGGACTGATCCATTTTGAATTTCTTCAATACCTTATCAAGATATGTGCTTTGTGAAAGTCCTATTAAGCGTCTTGATCTATCTGTATAGATATTGATGCCCAATATGTAAGTAGCTTCTCTGAGGTTTTTCATTGAAAAACTCTTATTCAAATATATCTTCACGATTTCTAAAGGTTCTATATTGTTTCCAATCAGCAATATGTCATCCACATATAATATTAGAAATGCTATAGAGCTCCCACTCACTTTCTTGTAAATACAAGCTTCTCGATAAACTTGTATAAACCCAAACGCTTTGATCACCTCATCAAAGCGAAGATTCCAACTCCGAGATGCCATCACCAGTACATAAATGGATCGCTGGAGCTTGCACACTTTGTTAGTATTTTTAGGATCGACAAAACCTTCTGGTTGCATCATATACAACTCTTCCTTAAGGAAACCATTAAGGAACGTTGTTTTGACATCCATCTACCAGATCTCGTAATCAAAAAATGTAGCTATTGCTAACATGATCCTGACGGGCTTAAGCATCGCTATGGGAGAGAAATTCTCATCGTAGTCAACTCATTGAACTTGTGAAAACCCTTTTGCAACAAGTCAAGCTTTATAGACGGTGACATTACCGTCTGGGTCCATATTTTCTTAAAGATCCATTTATTTTGTATGGACTTACGATCACACGGTAAGTCCTCCAAACTCCACACTTTGTTCTCATACATGGATCCTATCTCGGATTTCATGGCCTCTAGCCATTTGTTGGAATCCGGGCCCACCATTGCTTCTTCATAGCTCGTAGGTTCACTGTTGTCCAACAAAATGACCTCCAAGACAAGATTGCCATACCACTCAGGGGAGGTACGAGTCCTTATCGACCTATGAGGTTTGGTAGTAACTTGATCTGAAGCTTCATGATCATCATCATTTGCTTCCTCTTCACTTGGTGTAGGCGCTGCAAAAATCATCTTTCCGCGTCATGCTACTATCCAACTGAAGTGACGGTTCAACAGCCTCATCAAGTTCTACTTTCCTCCCACTCAATTGTTTTGAGAGAAACTCTTTCTTGATAAAGGACCCATTTTTAGTAATAAACACTCTACCCTCAGATCCGAGATAGAAGGTATACCCAACTGTTTCCTTAGGGTATCCTATGAATACACACTTGTCCGCTTTGGGTTCAAGCTTATCAGGATGAAGCCTTTTCACATAAGAATCACAACCCCAAACTTTAAGAAACAATAGGTTAGGTTTCTTGTCAAACCATAATTCATACGGTGTCATCTCAACGGACTTTGATGGTGCCCTATTTAAAGTGAATGCTCCTGTCTCTAATGCATAACCCCAAAATGATAGTGGCAGATCAGCGAGAGGCATCATAGATCGCACCATATCCAATAGAGTACGATTATGACGCTCGGACACACCATTAGGCGGTGGTGTTGTAGGTGGCATAAGCTATGAAACAATTCCACACTCTTTAAAATGCATGCCAAACTCATAACTCAGACATTCTCCACCACGATCAGATCGCAGAAATTTTATCTTCTTGTTACGATGATTCTCTACTTCACACTAAAATTTCTTGAACTTTACAAATGTTTCAGACTTGTGTTTCATTAAGTAAATATACACATATATACTCAAATCATAAGTGAAGGTAAGAAAATAACGATATCCACCATGCGCCTCAACACTCATCGAACCTGTTAGTGCATCTAGTGCCCCTTAGTGATTTTGGTGTATTGAAGACTTATAGGTTAAGGAACTAATGTGTCTGTGAGTATACACAGGTTCTATAAGTCGATGAGGAGTTTGATATATTCAGAGATTATCAACCCCTCAAAATGAATGTCTTCAGTTGAAGACTTTGGTGAAGACTTTGGTATTCCCTGAAGACTTTGAAGCTAAAGAATTCGGTGTGACCTTGAAGATATGAACAAGGACTACGAAGCCTGAAGACTTTTTTTTTGTAGTTTCCTTTCCTTTCTTTGAGTCATAGGAACACCGTACTGTTAAAGGGGGGCCAAGGTAATAGTAAGGGAAAATTTCCAACTAATCCTCAACTCAAAAGCCTCAACCTATCTAATCCTTCGAGTGAAGCCTTTCGAAATCTCTTACGGTTCGGTCAAGTTCTTCAGTGACAGAGACGATGTTCTTCTGGTCTCTGAGGAAATTGGTATAGCTGAGGAGTTAGGATTTCGCTAGTGTGAATTGCCTATAGTGAGGAATATGATAAGCGTTGAGGAATTTGACAGTTCAAATTCTGACCATTGCTGTGCTTAGCGCCAGCTATCCCCAATCATCTTATCCACATAACGGTTATATAATTGGGGGCATTTATGTCTTATCATGTCAGGTTGCGGCCTAGCTATAAATAGCCACCCCCACAACCACTAATTGGTTGGCTGCTCCGAGAGAGAACTCACACTTGTCATTTGAGAGCAACCCATCCTCCGAGGACTTTGAGAGAAAATCATCACCGAGGAAAAAAACCCAAACCAAACCACCAAACCCCAAAGTGATTGAGCATCACTGAAGAGATTGTTCCTTTGGGGAACCGACCCTTTTTACCTTTGAAGACTGTGTATCTTCTAGACGGTTAGTGCGTCATGGTCTAGATCATCCAACAGTAAATTGTTGGTTGTGGCACCGACGACTTGGTCACGTTGGCATGAGGAACTTGCTCACGCTCATGAAGAAAAAGCACATCATTGGCATTGAAGGTGTCAAATTCCTCAAGGACCATCTCTGTGATGCTTGTGAGTCTGTAAAGATGACCAGATCCAAGCATCCCTCGAAGACAATCATGACCACTACTCGACCTTTTGAATTGCTTCACATGGATCTATTTGGCCCCACTCATTATGCCGCACTAACAAGTACTTCATGTTTGTATGGCTTTGTTATTGTTGATGATTACTCTCGTTACACTTGGGTGCATATTATTCTATACAAGTCTGAGGTGCAGGATGTGTTCATACGATTTGCTACAAGGGCCTCAACAAACTTCAGCTTCAAGATCAAGCACATCAGGAGTGACAATGGGACTGAGTTCAAGAACACTAGTCTTGATGAATATCTTGATGAACTTGGTACTACTCATGAGCTATCTGCCCCATATACTCCTCAGCATAATGGCGTCATGGAGAGCAAGAACAAGACTCTTGTTGAGATGGCTCGCACTATGCTTGATGAACACAAGACTACTCGTCGCTTCTGGCCTGAGGCAATCAACACTGCTTGCCACATCATCAACATGGTATATATTCACAAATTCTTCAAGAAGACTTCATATGAACTCATCACAAACAAGAAACCCAGTGTGAGTTATTTCAAAGTCTTCGGTGCTAAATGCTGGATTAGAGATCCTCACCACAGTTCTAAATTTGCACCGAAAGCACATGAAGGTTTTATGCTTGGTTACGGAAAGGACTCGCAAACCTACAGAGTCTTCAACACCTACCACAACAAGGTTGTTGAAACTGTAGATGTGTGTTTCGATGAAACTAACGGCTCACAAAGAGAGCACCTACCTCTTGTGCCAGATGAAATGTCTCCTGAGGAATCCATTAAGTTGAAGGCAACTGAAGATATCATACCCACTTAAGAACCTCAACCTGTTGCGGAAGTCATTCCAACCAATGAAGACATGCATGCCCATACACCTAAATAAAATGGTGCTAAAGAAAATCCTCAGCCTCGTCAACCTGCTCATCCAAGAGTTGCAAATGAAGTGCAGATTGATAAAATCCTCGACGACATCAATGCACCAGGTCCCCTCACTCGCTCAAAAGCCTCACATTTGTCTAACTTTTGTGGGCATTTTGCTTTTGTCTCTATCATAGAGCCCACCAAAGTTGATGAAGCATTCAAGGAGCCTGAGTGGATTCAAGCTATGCAAGAGGAATTGCATCAATTCACACTCAAACAACGTGTGGGAACTTGTCAAGTAGCCAGATCCTCGCAAGCATAACATCATAGGTACCAAGTGGATCTATCGCCACAAGCAAGACAAAAATGGCCTAGTCGTGAGGAATAAGGCTCGTCTTGTAGCTTAGGGCTACACACAAGTTGAGGGAATTGACTTTGATGAACTTTTGCACCTGTTGCTAAACTTGAAGCTATTCGCATATTGCTTGCTTATGCTAACCATCATGATATCATCTTATATGAAATGGATATGAAAAGTGCATTCCTTAATGGTAAGCTTGAGGAAGAAGTATATGTTGCTCAACCCCCAGGTTTTGAAGACCCTAAGCATCCTGACAAAGTCTTCAGACTCAACAAGGCCTCTATGGCCTCAAGTAAGCCCCTCGGGTGTGGTATGACACTCTAAAGTAATTCCTCATGAAGAAAGGCTTAAAACCCGGTTCACTCGACCCAACTCTTTTCACAAAATCCTATGACAATGAATTATTCATGTGCCAAATATATGTAGACGATATTATCTTTGGCCATACTGACAAACGTTACAATGATGAATTTGCTTATATGATGAGTGAAGAATATCAAATGTATATGATGTGTGAGTTGAAATTCGCCTTAGGTCTTCAAAATCGTCAACAACACAATGGCATGTTCATCTCTCAAGAGAAATACCTCAAGGATGTATTGAGGAAATTCAACATGTAAGGCTGCAAAGGCGCCAAAACTCCAATGCCATCAAAATGCCACCTCCGCACTGACGAAAATGGTAAAGATTTCGATCTCCATGATTGGCTCTTTATTGTATCTATGTGCATCTAGGCCAGATATTATGCTTAGTGTTTGCAAGTGTGCCCGATTCCAAGCAACACCGAAGGAATCACACCATAAGGTTGTGAAACATATTTTTTGATACTTAGCTCACACACCAACGCTTGGATTATGGTATCCCAAGGTCTCAAATCTTCACCTCGTCGGATACTCAGATGTTGACTATGCTGGAGATCGTGTGGACTGCAAGTCAACCTCAGGCACATGCCATTTCCTCAGACGATCCTTAGTCTGTTGGTCATCGCAGAAGCGGAACCGCGTGTCAGTGTCTACTGCCGAAGCTGAGTACATTGCTACTGGTTCATGTTGCGCTTAGTTGCTATGGATGAAGCAAACCCTCAAGGACTATGACATCAAGGTGAAGAATGTGCCTATCTACTGCGACAACGAGAGCGCTATCAAGATTGCTCACAACCCAGTTCAGCATTCGAAGACCAAGCACATCCACACTCGTCATCATTTTCTTCAAGATCATGTACTCAAGTGCGACTTCTCCATCGACCACGTGGACACTGAAGAACAACTAGTTGATATCTTCACTAAGCCCTTGGATGAAAAGAGATTTTGCAAGTTGCGGTATGAGCTAAATATACTAGAATTTTCGAATGTTCTTTGAAAAGACACACATCCTAACACTTATGCAAAATTCATGACTTAGATGTGCAACACACGAAGTAACATTTTTCTTAAATCAAAGAAGAATAACCCTCTAAGTGTCAAGAAATTAATGAAGAATTTGACTCTCAGAACCCTAGGACGATTGTACACTGTGTCTAAAATCATCATTCTTATACGGTGGGTCACGCCACCAACCATAGTTGAAATTCTTCAAAGTTAAGGTTTTCTTCATTTTGCAAATTCTTCAATTTTTCAAATTCCTCAAGTTTACAAATTCCCCAAAATTTTCAAATTCTTCAAACTATGCAATTGATGTTCTTAATTGACTATATACATATATATATATATATATATATTTGAGTTTTCAATGTCCTCAACAACATTCACTTATAGCTAATTCTTCAAGTTAATTTTCTTCTAAGTGAATGTGATCAGACCCGTCCCCCCTCTATTCTAAACTCAACCCAGGTTGTTCACAAATTCTTCATATGTGTTCTACTTTGAAACTCGTTCAAAGTCTTCAGCGAGTCCTTGTTAGCTGAAGAATTTGCGAACGGAAACTTTAAAATTTTCACTTTCAGATTTCGGCGCTTGCTGCTCAACCCGTTCTGATTCCCACGATTGGATAACCCACGACCCCCGCTATCTCAACTATACAGAATGTGGGTGACACATGTCGTGCAGAGAGCAAGGGTCAGGGGCAATCTAGTCCAAAATCTTCAGACTAGTTAGTTTTTTTACTTCAGCTATAAATACCCCTTCCCTCCCGTCTAGCCCGAGTTACTCCTCACTTCCCTCACTCCCGAGCTCAGACCTAGCATTGCCGCTAACTTCATCATCGCCGGAGAGGAAAAACTTCACCACCTTGACCTCCCTGTCGCCGTACTCACGCCGGCCACGGAAATCTTCACTCTACCGCCGCCATAGCTGTTGTCCGTCGCCAAGTTAGGGTGCGGGAGATCTGGACGGACGAACTCCTCAGTTTTCACCTCTTTGTTCATCGTGTTCTTCATCGGGGTAATTAAAATCTAATTTTACTGCCCTACTTTGATCTTCATGATTTTCATAAAATCCTCAAAAGGTGTTTATTCTTCAAGAATCATCTTCTTAATCACCTCATATGTTTCATTCCCTTGATGTGGTTCTCTAAGTCATGATTTTCTTCAAGATTTCTCAATTGTGTGGATCCTCAAAATCTACACAACCCTGGAACCTAAAACAAGAACACTTAGTGAAATTACTCAAGCCATCTATGGTCAAAATCCTCAACTTGATATACTTTGAAATTTTTTTGAGAACACATATGACCTCTTCAAATTCTTCGCACCTATACTCTGTTCACAGGTACAAAATGTCTGCTGATGAATCTCTAGGTTCTCATCAACTTAACTCATTTCCAGCGTTTCTTGAAGAAAATTGCATACATCTTTAGAATCTTCAAAAATTCAAAGTCATCAAGTGAAGAAAATGGCAGATGGCAAAAGACCTCAGAAGGGTGGAAAGAAGGATGAACAAAACACTGCATTTGAAATCCCCGAGGATATAACTGCTGGGTACTGCACTCCTGATGAAGCTATTCATGTGAAGGAAACAAAAGAACAGAGGAAAATCAGAATTCAGAGGATTGAAAGGAGGTGGGTGGAGGAATGGGGAGAATACCGGTATTTCACCCACAAATACATGAAGAAGTTCGCCCTCAAACCTCCTTGCAGAAGGGCTCCTCCTGCTGCTGATCAAGAAGTGGATCCCACTAGCGTTGGTCGTGGTGAGGACATTCCTGCCGAATGGACTACATATCGGAAAAAGGTTCATAGGATTTCCAAAGCAACCGTGAAGAAATTCAATGAAGACGTTGCTGCTGCTGCAACTGCTTCCTCTGCTGCTGCCTCTGCCTCTGCAACTGTTGTATCGAAAAAGTGAACATCAAAGGAAAAGTCCTCAACCTCAATGCCCTCACAGCTAAGTTCTTCAAAGTTTGCTTCAAAGTCCTCAATGCAAAATCCTCAAGCAGCTTCCACAGAGGCTGCCACAATGCCTTCAGTAGCTGCACAATCCTCGGCCGCAGCCACAAAGTCCTCAACTCCAGTGCATCTTGCAACATGTCAGAGGACTACTGGTTTTTGAATTGCTTGAGGGGCTTCAACAAGTTCATGAGCCCAAGCACATTCCTCAACAAGTCCTTCTCTACTGAAGATGAAATCTACTGCTGGACGAGGTACTCGACCAAGTCTCCATCCAAAGAAAGTTGTGTTTCAAGCACCTTCAAATTCTTCAGATGATGATGAGGAACTTGAGGAAATCATCAGAAACAAGAAAGAGAGAGTGGCTCAAGAAAAGGGCACTCCAATTCCTCTCTTGTTGGACCCAAAGACTTTGCTGAACTTCATTGATATCTGGCACAAGGACCCTGACACTCCACTTGATGATTTGAAACTGCCTCCTGGTCTGGATCATGTCCTCACTGCTTTCATCGCTGAAGAAAAAAGGAAGTATGAATAAGCAAGGAAGGTCAAGAAAACTTAGTACAAGAAGGAGCACTTCTTGAAGAGCAATGTTCTGAAGCTAACTCCAGAACAACTGGTGTCTATGCAAACTAAGATCAAAGGCCTCATCACGGAATTTGATCGCTACTATGCTAATTAGCAAGGAGCCAAGGTCCAGTTCGTCAAAGTGGCTGATAAAGCCATCAAGGACCACAAAAGGAGGATTGCAGCTCGATCGCGACCACAAATTCTTCAGGCTGGAACTTCTGCTCGGCCTGCTGAAGAAACTGAAAGTGCAGCTGAAGAAATTCATGCTGCTGAAGAACCTACGAGGGTAACATCCACTGTTGCGCATGAAGAAATTGCCAGGTCAGCTGAAGTTTTTGCTGCGCGTGAAGAAATTGAGTCAACTAGGGCGACTGTATCAGTCGTTCCTGAAGAAACCGCTCCAACTTCACCCCCTGATCAATCTACATAGTCTTCAATGGTGAAGAATATCAATGTTCCTGCTGCATCAGAAGTGAAGAAAGCAAAGGCAACATAGAAGAAGGCTCCATAGAAACGAAAAGCATCAACTTCAGATTCCTCAGCTATGAAGAAGTTGAAGACTGTGGCAAGTTCTTCAACCGAGCCCATTGATGCTACTCCTATCTCCTCAGTGCCTGTTTATGAGATTGTTCCATTTGGTGTTGACTATGTCATCCCAAATGAAGAAGATGAAGGAAATCATTCTGCTGCTTCCTCAGAGCAGATTGATGAAGAAATATAGATGGAAGCAAATGCTTCAACCTCTCTGGTATCATTGCCCCACCCTCAGTTAACTGCTAAAGAGGCTGGCGTTGAAGAAATTGAAGAGGATGTGGACATTGGAAATACCACCCCACTGATTAATGATGAATATTGGGAAGCTGCACACCCCAATTCACCAATGACCACTCCCCTCACCCAAATTCCTCAGTCACTTGCTCATACTGAGGAAATTCAAACAGGATCTGAAGGTTTGGCCACACCTCTCGCAACTATTCCTAAAGAAAATCCAACTGCATCAGCTGAAGAAATTCATGCCCAAACTGCACCTGAGGAAATTGCTGCTCAAAATCCTCAGTCTGAAGAAGTTCCTGCCATGCCAAAGGAGATTGTGGGCCTCTTCAAGCCAAATCTCCAGTCAAAGCCAAAATTGCCATTCAAAGGCACAAAGCACCACAAATTCATCAAGGCGAATTTCTTCGATGAGCACATATTATTCACACAGTCAAATCCATATGCCTCAGCAAGGGCCGGATGCACAAGATTCTGGACTCCTTCACAGATGAATACTCCAACTCCTCGAACATCTCATATGCTCCATGGCGTTCAAAACGCTTTGAAGTTCCGATTCTAAGACATACAACATGACGCACTGAACTATTGAGTAGTCATCAGCACGTGTCTGCCAGACGTTCACAACTTCTGTAGAGGCCACTCGAGGAGGCGGCGCACCAAGCGGTGCATTGAGGACATAAGCCTTTTGCGAAGCTGTGGGGATAATCCCCAGATTATGGACCCAGTACGCATAGTTACTTCCATCATCTTTCAGCTTAGCTTTCTCTAGGAATGCATTGAAATTTAGGGAAGCTACCGCGCGAGCCATTGATCAACAACATAATTTGCAAAGACAACTTAGATTATGTTCATGAGAATGAGTTAAATTAATCATATTACTAAGAACTCCCACTCAAATCAACATCCCTCGGGTTGTCTAAGTGTGACATGATCCAAATCCACCAACCCAAGTCCAATCATCAAGTGAGATGAGGTGGTTTCAGTGGTGAACATCTCCATGTTGATCATATCTAGTGTATGACTCATGTTCGACCTTTCGGTCTCCTATATTCCAAGGCCATGTCTGTACATGCTAGGCTCGTCAAGTTTAACCCAAGTGTTCCGCATGTGTAATCTGGCTTACACCCATTGTATGCGACAAGTTGCATGTCAGTCGATGGAACCAGTCTCTTGTACGAGTAAGGTTGGTCCGAGCCGCTTCATCCCACAATACCGCCGAATCAAGATAAGACTAAGGAGGTAAGCAATATGAACAACAACACCCACAAACTCTTTTGTGTTCTACTCGTGCATGTTATCTATGCATAGAACTAGCTTTGATACCATTATTGGGGAACGTTGCATGGGAAACAATTTTTTTTCCTACGAACACCTAGGATCTATCTATGGAGATCAACAACTACGAGAGGGGAGTGGATGTATATACCCTTGTATATATCTAAGCGGGAAGCGTTAAGAAACGTGGTTGATGTAGTCGAACGTCTTCCTGATCCAATCATGATCCGTCCATGATCCAATCACAATCCGTCCCAATCTAGCACCGAACGAACGACACCTTCGCATTCAGCACACGTACAACTTGATGACGACTCCACCTCCTTGATCCAGCAAGCAAGGGTGGAGTAGTAGATGAGCTCTCTGACAACACGATGGTGTGCTAGCGGTGGTGGTGGAGCTGTCCTGGCAGGGCTTCGCCAAGCACTACCGCGACGAACTAGAGAAAATTTGATCTAGAGAGAGAGAGGGAGTGCTGTGCCGTGGCTTAGGGTGCGTCTGCCCTCCCTCTCCTCTCATATATACAGGGGAAGGGTGAGGGAGTCCTGGATTTAGGGGTCCTCGGGCAGCCGACCTGTTTCCCACGGGCCAGACTGTACGGGCCGCAAAGTGACCATTGGGTGATCAAGGGCCCTGTTGCCAGGGTGTATGCTTCCAGGAGTCATGACGTGTTCTCCAAGATTGTCAGCTGTAGATAGGCGTGTTAATCTCTTCGGCATGTAACCGACCATGTATAAACCCTAGGTACCCCCGGTGTCTATATAAACCGGAGGGTTTTAGGTTGTAGACAAGACAACTCATCTAGGGTTAGCTATTCGATCGCGAGGTAGATCAACTCTGTAACCCCATATCATCAATACAACCAAGCAGGACGTAGGGTATTACCTCCATAGGAGGGCCCAAACCTGGGTAAATCTGTGTCCCCTTCGTCCCCTGTTACCATCGGTTCTAGTCTCACAGTTCGGGACCCCCTACCCGAGATCCGCCGGTTTTGACACCAACATTAGTGCTTTCATTGAGAGTTCCATTGTGAACAATGAAGGAATCGATGGATCATCGCGAAAAATGAGGTCTGTATCTAGGGAACCCTTAACCCCGATCAGACTCTCGCGGGCGGTGACATCTTGTCACACGCCGACCCGATCAACCACGTCGGCCAGATCGGAAACGTCCCCCCTTGATCATAGAATCAGGTTCGGAACCTTAGAGTTCATCGCCGATTCAAGGGGATTACTCGTCCTTATGGAACCTTCGACCCTCGAGGAGGAGCCTATAAGTCTTGATGCTTTGACGTTGAAGACATTGGGCTCCACCCCAACGGAGTCGTCACCCCCGGGCGATCTAGAATGCCCAATCCAGCCAATGTGACCGGATCCGCCATGGCTGGGCGGAACACGGAGCCGCCTTCGCGCAGCTCTGGAACCATCACGCTATGCATTGACTCCACTCTGCTCAGCGATACGCATCCTACCATCGCCTCGTTCCTAAACGAGTTGTTCGATCGGGTTGAAGCTATGCACATGACAGATGACCAGATACCGGTCTATGACCGGCTTGGGATTAGGCCTGATGACAGGGAGTTTCATGTCCCCCTGGTCACCCACCTTGTCGCTACCATCGAGTGTCCGGCTGAAGACTCGCCCCGACAGCCGGAATTGAAAACAGTCTATACCCCAGTCTCTGATCACCAATACTTCATCGGTGATCGAGATGCCAGAATTTATTCTAAATCTGGACCGTCATCGGTCCAAGATTTATCACATAATTCGGAGTCCTTGATTCCGAACACTCAATGTGGCGTGGGGTTAGATTTTTTCCCACCCACCACCCAAGATGATGATTCCATTATCGCACCAAAGCCCGCGTCTTCGGACTTTCAGGACACTAAACAATTACCAGGAGAACCAGTCCATCACTTTTGGGCCAGACTCCTACTTGCTAGAAGCAGAGAAAAAGGTCTTAATGACCAAGAGATCATGGCAACTTTCAGTAATAATTGCCACGATGAAGGGATTCTTAAAGCCCTGGCTCGCCGACGCATTCGTGACTTTTTCGAGCTATCCGATTTGGTACAAAAATATTGTGCCATGGAAAGCGCTTGGCAATTCGAGTGATTATTTTCGGAACCAACTTTCCCCGAACACCCTAGTGGAGATCGGAGAAAAAGGATACCTCCAAAGTGGCCAGCCAGATTCGAACCCGCCAAAAAAAGAAACAGGACCCTTTCGAGGGTCGGTACTGTCCTTGACGGACTACTGTCGTCAGGCAGGTAGCAAAGAGCAGCGAGGCCATCCTTGAGACACCTCTGCTGAATAGGCGCTATTCGTCATTGCCCAAATACAATGCCAAAGTTCTGACGGTCTACAAAACATTCCCCTCGAAGAACAGGAGGAAAAGAGCTCTTAGAGAACTCGAACAGGTCTACCATGTGGCAGCAACTAGTGCATGGGCAGACATACCGATTACCTTCGGAAATATCGACCAGCCAACCATTCTTTGAGGTCATTCACCGTCCGCACTAGTCTTGAACCCCATCATTGACGGCTACAGGCTACATAAGGTGCTAATAGACGGCGACAGTGGTTTAAACCTCAAATACGAAGGCACCCTGGAAAAAATGCAGTTCGACCAATCTCGCATCGAACATAGCAACACAACTTTCCAGGGAATTATTCGAGGGAAATAGGCACGTTATTCTGGACGTATCGTCCTGGACGTGGTGTTCGGTACGCCCGAAAACTACCGATCCGAAAAACTTCTCTTCCACATCGTGCCCTTCCCAAGCGGCTACCACGCCTTATTGGGACATGACGCCTTCATGAAATTCCAGGCTATACCCCATTACGGGTACATGAAACTTAAAATGTCAGGACCAAATGGAGTGATCACAATCGACAGTGATCCGAACATAGTTCGGCAATCCAAGGCCTACAAAGTAGACGAGGGTGAGTTATGCAAGAAAAGCACCACCGAAATATTACAGTGGTGCATATATGAGGAAAAAGGATGAGAGATCCTAGCTGAAGTCCACGCAAGCATGGGCAGCCACCACGCCGCGGCAAGAGCCTTAGTTAGCAAGGCCTACCGAGCTGGTTTATTTTGGCCTACAGCCCGGACGGACACCCAGTCACTTGTTAAACATTGCGTGGGGTGTCAACTCTTCGCAAATCAAAGCCACATGCCCCAACAGCTCTTCAGACTATTCCGATCACCTCGACTTTCGCGGTCTGGGAGCTAAACATGGTAGGACCCCTTAAAGGGGGACCAAGAAGAATAAATACCTACTGGTCATGGTCGACAAGTTCACCAAATGGATAGAGGCAAAGCCCGTCAAATCGGCCAAGTCCGGACCAGTGATCGACTTTATCTCCGGCGTGGTACACCGTTACGGTGTCCCGCACAGCATAATAACGGATAATGGATCCAACTTCATGGCCCAAGAGGTCAAGGATTGGTGTGCAAAAATGGGCATAAAGCTCGATTACACATGAGTCTATCATCCACAGACCAATGGATAGACCGAACGAGCAAACAACCTCATTATGAGCGGCATTAAGCCACATTTGGTCCGATCTCTTCATGAGTCTGACTGTTATAGGGTGGAGGAGCTCGACTCCATTTTATGGGGCCTGCGCGCCACCCCGAACAGATCAACGGGGTATACACCATTCTTCATGGTCTATGGGGTAGAGGCAGTCCTCCCATGCGACATTATTCGCGACGCACCAAGAGTGCGCATGTACGAAGAAAAGGAAGCCGAGTTAGATCAGCAAGACGACTTGGACGCGTTAGAAGGACAGCGCGACATAGCTCGGGCTCACTCTACTTTTTACCAACAGCAAGCCCGACGTTGCCAGAGTAGGGAGGTCAGGGCAAAAGCATACAACGTAGGTGAACTCGTCCTATGACTCCTGGAGAAGCATAAGCATAAACTCAACCCCAAATGGGAGGCCCCCTTCATAATCGATGAAGTACTCGCGGGAGGAGCCTACCCTCTTCAGAACCCGTCAGACAACCACCTTGAACCGAACCCATGGAACGCAACTCGTCTCCAGCGCTTCTACGAATAAACGGGTGTCGTCTAGATATTTCAGCATTTTTTCCTTTTCCCTTTTCCTTCTATTTTCCTTCCCCCCCAGTGTGTTGTTTGGTAGGATTGGATTTTTTCCTTTCTTCCCAGGTTCGGTTCGACCGATCTTGTACTAAGGTTATCAGCTTACACCATTAAGTGTTAAATACGAACACAACACATGGGGGCTTCTTCCCGAAGCCACCGCTTTTTATATTATAAGCATTTATTTACACTTATCGTGTATACACGTTTCCTTTGTCACCTTCAAGCCATCATATGCATCAATTCGAACTAAGACTTTGCCAAGATGGGTTGCCTCGCTCCTATGTTTGCCCTCTACGTCCCCGACTGTTCGGCTAGAGGGTAAAGGGAGCACCTCTGTGATTGTTACGACCGGGTCATCTGGATACGTACCTTAGACGGGTAAGCCGAAATCTAGCTATCTTACATAGACAATTGGTCGGCTGTGACGGAAACACTTAATACGGTGATGGTAACCATCACCACTATTTGGGCTCTTTTCTTCTTAAAGGCCCTTAGCCACATACCAGTAGTATGCGGACCCTACCTACGATCTTCGTAGAACCCTGAAGAAAGGTATCGATGGGGGGGTACTATTTTCCTCAGAAAATGTTTCTTATGCTAAGTAGTAATATAACATACCTCTCCGTGTGCTTTCTGTCCGTTCGCTGGCCGGATTGCTTGGTTCCCCGCACACAATTCACCCCTTTAGGGTGACAAATTATGAGGAACACTCCCGATCTCTTCGTGGGGAGGGAGAAGCCGTTGGCCGGTTAAGACAAAGTTTACAACACAGATAGAGTAACAACTTGATTGTTCATACAAAAGTATACAAAATTACACATTTGGCTGCTGGTCAAGATTGTTGATTATCGCATCTAGGGAACAGTCTTCTTGTGACATACGGGCAACAGGCATCACCTGGTCATACACCAGGTGGAGTGGCACTTCTTGCCCATCCGATCCCACCAGATCAACCTGAGCCATACGCTCAGGATTAAGTCCGGTGTAACGAATCTTGATCATTGCCCGTGCTTCCCGTGCTCCCTCCCGGCAAGCCGATGTCTTCCATAGTTCGGACCTACTTTGGGCTCCCTTGCATCGATCGACTAGTTTGGTCATTCCTTTCGGAGGATGTTCGGCAGGACATAGCGCCTTTACCATGCTTTTCATCGCTTTGTGGGCACGCTCGTGAAGAGCGGATAGCTCTTTTAACACATTCCCCCGGAAGGACCCGATCTCTTCTTCAGGATGCCTGGACAGGAGGCCTACATATGAGGCAAAGGCATGCTTATTTAACTTCCTTTATAGGAAGTACTTACTAAACGTCGGAATCAAGCTTACCGAACATGCCCCTCTGTAGATTCTGGTTTTCTTCGTGGGCCTGGGCCAATTGAGCTTTTAAATTTTAATTTCTTCGGCCTGTCACTTCTTTTCTTCCTGGAGGTGGCTCATAACCCGATAGCCAGCCTCGTGTTGGGACTCGGCATACCACTGAGCTTCTCGGGCTTCATCCAGCTCCTTTTGCATATGCCCTATGGATTCAGCTGCTAAATAGAATCCTTGCGTCAGCATGGACATTTGCCAGTAATTAGCAGCACTGGTATACTCACCATGGGCCTCTCGAGTGAAGCTCTTCACTTGCTCCAGCTCCGCCTTCACAGATTGTACCTGTGATTGGCTGTCCTTTAGCTCCTTGGCCAGTTGGTCATTTTGTTGCTTCGAAGCCTGTGTTGGTAGTATAACAACATAAAGACCCTTAATTCGGTTGTTCCAAAGCAATTTAAGGCTCGGGGGCTACTGGGTTCACACGAGTGTTCGAACTCTTTCAAGCCGGTTACTTACCTGCAAACTGGCCGATATCATCTTCAGGGCCTCGCCCAACCCATCTCGGGCCACGCCGATGTGCGCGTTCGCTGTGCGTAGGGTGCTGAACTCTTGTTCGGAAAACACCGGGTGACGCAAGGCTTCCTGTCGTCGCTGATGATTCATGGCGCTTCCTACTTCCTACTTCCTACTTCCGACGAATACACACATGGATGACCCTTCCATCTTCGGAAGCATCCCAAGGAAGATGGTTGAGCATGGGAATTTCCCTTTGGTTATGGAGGTGAGTGATTATGTGCCACCTGTTGGTGTCAAACCGGCGGATCTTGGGTAGGGGGTCCCGAGATGTGAGACTAGAAGCGATGGTAACAAGAAACGAAGGGGACAAGGTTTTACCCAGGTTCGGGCCCTCCTATGGAGGTAATACCCTATATCCTGCTTGATTGTATTGATGATGTGGGAGTTACAGAGTTGATCTACCTCGAGATCGAATAGCTAACCCTAGATGAGTTGTCCTATGTCTACAACCTAAAACCCTGGTGCTGATGATAACTTTCCTTCCCTTTTTGCCTCTGGACAGCTTATGCGGTTTCCGGTGCCGTGATGGTGCGTCGCCCGACTTGTCGCCATCATTATTAGGTACGGGAGTGTCCACCATGTAGACGTCGTATGTAGAAGTGGCGGCCCATCGCCCGGTGTTAACAGGGGTGGGAACACAGTCCTCTTCGTCCATGTATTTTGCCTCCTCGGAGGCATAGTCCAGCATGTCAGTTAGATCTTTGACTGTGGCTATCAAGTGGGTGGTGGGTGGGCCGAAAAATTCATCCCAACCCACTCTGTAACCGATCCGAGCATAGATCGGAGTTGAATTGTCAGAAATTTTCATCGACGAGATCCGATCTAGGGCTTCGTCGAATGCCGAGAGATCCATCAGATCACATTGTTCTAAACTTTTGGAGTTGACCTCCGATGTGTCCGAACGAGAGGGATGTTCGGCAAGAACGCATGTCCGGCCTTCTGACACCATGGTCGGATCCGGACTAGGAACTGGGACACCATCGTGGTTAACCCCATTGGTGTGACCGTAGGAGGAACTCGAGGTTAAAGCCTCAGAGTCTTCGGGTGCGGCTAGTGAAGCCGCAAGCCCGGTTAGTGACAAGTCACCCCGAGAATCCACGAAGAACTCTAGGTTCCCGAATCTGACCTCTCGATCAGGGGCGGAGCTCTCGACATAGCCTAGATGGCCAGTCGGGTCGGCATGCAGCACAACGCTGCCGAAGGTGAAGATCTTTCCGGGGATGAAAGTGTCCATGTTGCGGACCTCTTCACTGATGACAAGGCGATACATCGATTCCTTGGGCACTCACAACGGAACCCTCAATGAAAGCACCAATGTCGGTGCCAAAACCGGCGGATCCTGGGTAGGGGGTCCCGAGTTGTGAGACTAGAAGCGATGGTACCAAGAGATGAAGGGGACAAGGTTTTACCCAGGTTCGGGCCCTCCTATGGAGGTAATACCCTACGTCCTACTTGATTGTATTGATGATGTGGGAGTTACAGAGTTGATCTATCTCGAGATCGAATAGCTAACACTAGATGAGCTATCCTTTGTCTACAACCTAAAACCCTCCGGCTTATATAGACGCCGAGGGTACCTAGGGTTTACCCATGGTCGGTTACATGCCGAAGAGATAAACATGCCTATTCGCTACATCAAATGTGGAGTACAAGCCGTGCTTCCCAAAGCTTCCATCTTGGAGATAGGGCCTTCAGTTGATCCGGTGTTCGGTAAGTGGCCCATATAGTTTGACCCATAGAAATAGGTCGTCTCCCCGAGGACCCCTTAATCTAGGACTCCCTCAGTAGCACCCGAACTTGCCTCCAACGCCAAGGGTCTTTTGCTTCAATTGCTTCACTTGATCAGAGTCTTCGGCTTGCGAGGTGAGTTCTTCCCGCCGAATTCAGTTTGGCCTCCGATGACATGTAGCTTTCCGAATAGTGGCGCATCCAAACACTGTGAATAGGTGGGCCCTGAAGGCCAAACGTCATGGGGTAAAATAATGTCCCCTAGCGACCTCTCTGACGAAAGGGCATGGCCCACCATGACCGCCAGGCCAATTGCAAACACTCGATTCGTGGTTCAAGGCCGTTTTAATCAACACGATCTATCAATGTGCAGATCATGCCCCATTTTACATCGGGATATGTTTAACCATGCGCGTGCAACAACACACACGTTTCAGCAAGTTGAGGAATTCACGGTGCAGCGAAGGGGGTCCAAACAATAAGTCCCATAAAAGGGGGGAAAAGCCCCAAAGCCTATTCATGCTCCCCATTCACCTTCGAAGCATAGATCCAGGTTTTTCGCCCCCGCCATAGAGCTCACCAATGGGGGCTCCGGCTCCAACGACCAATGGGAGGTTTCCACAGTCACCGACCAGTATATCCTGGACCTCAAGAAGGCCGGCTACCTCTCCGCCGATTGTGATAGCCTGGCTTATTAGGGATGATAGACTACTCATATCAATAAGGAATTCCTTCTTTTCCGGGAGCCCATTCGAACAGAACTCCCAGGTTAAGCATGCTTGGCTTGGAGTAGTTCTAGGATGGGTGACCGACCGGGAAGTTGGTCCCGGGTGCACATGAGTGAGGACAAAGTGCGCAGAAAAGACTAGTATTGATCTGTGAGGCCAGTCTAGAAAGTTGGTCCCGAGTGCGCATGAGTGAGGACAAAGTGTGCAGAAAAGACTAGTATTGATCTGTGAGGCCAGTCTAGATCCCGCCAGGAGTAATGACTACCGCAGGTGTGTCCGGGGCATTACAAGTTGGTATCAGAGCCGACCCTCGCGGTTACACGGATGTTTGCCAACAGGTGCGCGGTCATGTTGTTCACGAAGTTGGTGACCCATCGTGGCACACAGAATGACACATGTATCGGACTGGAAGCACAGACGTTTGTGCCAAGAGGGAACGTTCCTGTGACCCGACGAGGACGTCGGTTCCTCTGAGTGGTGGTGTATGTGATAGCCTGGCTTATTAGGATGATAGACTACTCATATCAATAAGGAATTCCTTCTTTTCCGGGAGCCCATTCAAACAGAACTCCCACCGATATCCCTCACCGCGCGCTGGAGGAGGGCCAAGTGATCCCCACTCCCAGGCCGGGCAAAAAGGGTGGTCTTTCTCCCCCACTTCATCCATGGGTTGAGCTTCCCACTCCACCCCTTCGTCAGGGGGCTGATGTTTTTCTATGGCCTCGACTTCCACGACCTCCCGCCAAACTCTTTCATGCATATATCAGCACTCATCCTCGTCTGCGAGGCTTTTCTACGGGTCGAGCCGCACTTCGGGCTTTGGCTCAAAGTATTCAACGTCAAGCCGAAGTGCGTCGGAGGCAAGCATGCAGACTACGGCGGGTTTGTCATCGGCAAGCTCACCCGCGTTGCATGACCATCAGGCACCTTCATCGACACCATCAGGGTGTGGCAGAGGGAGTGGTTCTACATCACCGTGCCATGCGAAGAAGGTCAGATTCCATTTGCCGAATTCAAATCCGGTCCCCCCACCAGATTAGCTTCATGGCTCAAAAAGGGCCTTAGCTGGGGACCGAGCAAGGAGGTGAGCGATCCGTAGTAGCGCATTGGCTCCATGATCGAGAAGGACGTCAAGCTGACCAATGTGGTCTAGGTCATGCTCTAGAGACGCATCCTCCCCTACCAGCGCCGGGATACTCCCTTGTGGGCTCATCAGCTTGACGACGCGCCCATAATCCGGACCCTATTCCGCACTACGTGGGAGAATCTGTGGAAGGCGCTCTTCAAGTCGCAGAAGAGCTGGCCATCCGAGGAGGAAGACAGGGGTCTGCACACCGCCAAGCCTGCCTCCGAGGTATGGTATTCTTTTGCTTCGTTGGCTTTATTTTTCAAAGAGAGGATCCATAACATTTTTTCCGATCATCCCTTTGCAGACATGGCTAAAGAAAGCCGTTAACATCAGCAATCCGACATCTCAGCCCGAAGACACCAGGTCTGGGCTGTTAGCGGAAATGCTCGTGGTGAAGCCTTACGAGGCCCCCACGAAGAAGGAGAAGGAGAAGAAACCATGCCTGGGTGGCCTTCGCATCAGGGACCTGTCAGAGACTATGTCCGCGGAAACTCATGCCTCCTCGAATCAAGAGGGGCATGAGTAGGAAGAGGAAGAGGAGGAGCATGAGGAAGAGGAGGAGGACAAAGTCGAGGGGGAAGGCGATTCCCACTCGCAAGAAAGAGGGCAGCGTCATCGGGAGCCCCGGAGGAGGTACACCCTCCTCCCCACAAGAAAACATGTCGGGTACAGGTGATCCTGTCTGACGACAGCTCGGACTCAAACACCGAGTCCGATGACTTCGAGCCGGTTCCACAAAGGAACCTCAGGGTCAAGCCCCCCGCTTGAAGGTTAGGATCTGAATATCCCCTTGTTCATCATTAACAGGTTTAAAGTTTATTAACACATGAGTATGAAATCACAACATGCTCCCTTGGTGGTTTTGATAATTCATGACAACATACATTGTCTCTTGGATTGATATTTTTACCTAGTGTATTTGAGATATAGTCTATAGAGAGGATTGGCAAAAGGAGATTGTGGACAAACCCCAAGATGCAAGGAAATAGGTTGGCCAAGCTCCAAGCAAGAGGACTCTACATTTTATATTTGTGAGAAATCACTTTGAGTCCATAGGAAAGCCAATACTATTAAAAGGAGGTAAGGTTTTGTTGGTGAACAATATGCTCAAACGTGCACAAGTGATAGTCACCAAAAACGTCCACAAACTCTCCCACCAAAGTCTGTTCTATACCTAACACTCAAAATCGGTGCAACCAACTTTCTCACTTACGTGCCACCGATTCCAGAACCTAGACGGACTCAAGCCAAACCCTAGCCACTTCGGTGCAACCGATTCCATACCGATGCCACCGAGTTTAGGTTTCCAACTTTTTGTTACGCAAATTCACATTTTCGATCCCACCGAGAATGTTGGATCGGCGTCACCGAGATTGGAAATTTGACCGTTGGTCACCTTATCGGTGCAACCGAGTTTCCTATATCGGTCTCACCGAGATTCAAAAGTTGCCACCTTTTGGTCACTTCGGTACCACCGAGATTAACACATCGGTGTCACCGAGTTGGTCATTTTGTGTGTAACGGTTGGATTTTTGGGGATGCCTATATATACCCCTTCACCACCACCTATTCGAAAGAGAAGCACTCAGAACTATTCCATACCTATCCTATCCGTTTTTCTGAGAGAGAACCACCTACCCTTGTGTTGAGGTCAAGATCTTCCACTCCAATCATATGGATCTTGATTTCTAGCCACCCCAAGTAGCTTTCCACCAATCCCATTTCTTCCACCATGCCAAATCTGTGAGAGAGTGATTGTGTGCTGAGGAGTCTATCATCTTGAAGCACAAGATCAAGGAGTTCATCGTCATTACCGAGCCTATTACCTTTTGGAGGGTGGTGACTCCTAGATTGGTTAGGTGTCGCTTGGGAGCCTCCTACTTCATGTTGTGGAGTGAACCAAGAAGTTTGTAAGGGCAAGGAGATCACCTACTTCGTGAAGATCTACCCATAGAAAGGCTAGTCCTTCGTGGACGGAAGCCGTATGGAATAGTCAAGGTTGCTACTTTGTGGACCCTTTTGGGTGGAGCCCTCTGTGGACTCTCGCGACTGTTACCCTCCGTGGGTTGAAGACTCCATAAACGTGGATGTACGATAGCGCCACCTATCGGAACCATGGGAAAAATCATCGTGTCGACAACTGCGTTTGATCTTCCTACCTATCTCAACCCTTTACTTCATATGCAATGTCTTTACTTTCCGCTGCCGTATTGACATGCATGCGTAGGGCTGTTAGACCTTCTAGCTTTGCTAAAACTGTTAAAATTTGCCAACCAATTAACTTTGGAAAAGGCTAGGTTTTAAATTTCTGCTAGTAGTCTATTCACCCCCCTCTAGACACTCTTCTAGTGATCCCTCAATTGGTATCAGAGCATTGGTCTCCATTGCTTCGGTTTAATCACCGAGGAGGAAGATGGATCTGTCTAGTATAGGGAGTTTGTGTTGTAGAGTGCCCATTCTTGAGGGAGAGTACTATAGTCAATGGAAGTCTTTGATGCTTGAGCTGTTTAATGAATTTCAATAGAGCAAATATGTTATGTGCCCCTATGAGCCTCCTATTGATGAATTGCATCCCACACATGAAGAGGAAATTAACATGATTGGTAACCTAAGAACTATCAATCTTATTGCTAGAGGTTTACCAATATTCGTGCTTTCTCAAATGAAGAACTTTGCATGTGCTTATACCTTATGGACTGACTTGGATAAATGATATCCAAATCTTTCCTTAGGGAATCTAGATGAAATTCTTCATAAAGCTATTGCTTTTCACAAAATGAAGCCTAGTGATCCAAACTTTGATAAATGCCTATCTGAACTCCATGATCTTATGCGTGGTAAAGGAGATGTCACCACTATCAACAACATTATCTTTGAAGCCATTCACACTCATAAACTTGAACATTGTCATGATCACTATTTTAATGAATCTCTTGTTCTTTATGACGAGGATTTCCCACTTGATGATGACAATGTGGAACATGGCTATTATGAAGAAGATGAGTTGTTTGACATCGAGTATGAGAAGATCATGAAAAATCTGAGTCTTATGGCAAACCTTAAGGATTACATGTCCAGAGGAAAAGAGTGGATTCTTGACAGCGGATGTACGGATCATATGACTGGTGATAAAGACATGTTCCAAGAAATCATGCCTAATCAAGGTCCTCGACGGTACGTGATCTTTGGAGACAACTCTAAGGGTAAGGTACTCGGCCTTGGTAAGGTGGCCATATCCCATGATAGCTCTATTCAAAATGTTATGCTTGTTGAATCCCTTGGTTACAATCTTCTTTCTGTATCTAAACTTGCAGATTTCGGTTTCAATGTTCTATTCAGGAAAGTATATTGCCAAGTGTTTCGTCACGATAATCATAAAATTGTCTTTATCGGTATCCGTAGAGGTGATCTATACATTGTCGATTTCACTAAAAGATCCAAACCTCGCACTTGTTTAATTGCTAAATGTTCTAAAGGTTGGCTTTCGCATAGAAGATTAGGACGTGTTGGCATGCATAATTTAGACAAACTTATCAAAGGTAATCATATACTTGGTGTTAAAGATGTTATCTTTGACAAATACAGACTTTGTAGTGCTTGTCAAGCTAGAAAGCAAGTAGGTGGAAGTCATCCTGTTAAGAATATCATGACTACTAGGAGACCACTCGAGTTACATCACATGGATCTTTTCGGTCCCAATGCTTACAAGAGTCTCGGTGGAAATTCCTATGGTCTAGTTATAGTTGATGACTTTTCCAGATTTACGTGGGTATTCTTTCTTAATGATAAGTCGCAGGTTCAAAAGATCTTCAAGAACTTTGCTCGCAAAGTTCAAAATCAGTTTGAAGTGGAGATCAAGAAGATTCGGAGCGATAACGGATCTGAGTTCAAGAACACCCATGTGGATACTTTTCTTGACGAAGAAGGTGTTTCACATGAGTTCTCGGCTACGTACACACCTCAACAAAATGGAGTTGTTGAGAGGAAGAACCAGACACTCATTGAGATGGCAAGAATGATGCTGGACAAATACAAGACGCCAAAGCACTTTAGGGCAGAAGCCGTGGAAACAACATGTCATGCCACAAACCGACTTTACTTGCACAAGCTTCTCGATAAAAGAGCATACGAGCTACTCATCGGTAACAAACCCCAAGTTGGATACTTTTGGGTATTCGGCTCCAAGTGCTACATTCTTGATAAGCATCGTCGTACTAAATTTGCTCCTAAATCTCATGAAGGATTCCTACTTGGTTATGGATCGAACTCTCACACTTACCGTGTCTACAACAACTTCACTCTACAAGTTGAAGAGAAGGTAGATGTGAAGTTTGATGAATCTAACGGTTCGCAAGTCAAACAACTGCCAAATGATGTAGGTGATAAGAACCCTTCGGAAGCTATCCTAGATTTACCCATCGGCAAGATTCGTCCCATGTAGGTGAAGGAAAGTACGTCATCAACTCAAGTGGAAGCCCCTACATCACGACAACGTGAACCACAACATGACTTGGAGGCATCCACAAGCGGTACACGGCAAAATGATGAAGAGGAGGAAGTGCATCATGAAGATCCACCACAACCTCCTTCACCACCACCTCAAGGGAACGACACCTTCAACAACAACGAAGATGAAGGAGATGATGATGAAGAAGAAGCTCCACCAACCAACAATCGGAAGCTGACCTGAGTTCGAGCACAAGTGACCAAGAACCATCCCCTAAACCAAATCTTTGGTGATATACAAACAGGGAGGATCACTCGCTCCAAAACTCATTTAGCAAACTTCTGTGAGCATTATTCTTTCATCTCTAGCATTGAGCCCTTGAAGGTAGAACAATCTCTTGAAGACACGGATTGGGTGAATGCTATGCACGAAGAGCTTCACAACTTCGAAAGGAACAAAGTGTGGACACTCGTGGAGAAGCCCGAGGATGAACACAACATCATCGGAACCAAATGGGTATTTTGGAACAAGAAAGACGAAGATGGTCAAGTCGTGCGCAACAAGGCTCGCCTCGTAGCTCAAGGATATACGCAAGGCGAAGGTATGGACTACGGTGAGACCTACGCCCCCGTCGCTAGACTTGAAGCTATTCGCATTCTTCTTGCTTATGCCAATCACCATGATATCACGCTTTATCAAATGGATATCAAAAGTGCATTTTTAAATGGTGAAATTGAAGAAGAGGTTTATGTTAAGCAACCGCCTGGCTTTATGAATCTAAGAAGCCTAATCATGTTTACAAGCTTCGTAAAGCTCTTTATGGTCTTAAGCAAGCCCCTCGTGCTTGGTACAAATGTTTAACGAAGTTTCTTATCGAAAAAGGTTTTGAAATTGGTAAAATTGACGCAACCTTATTCACTAAGAGAGTTAATGGTGAATTATTTGTGTGCCAAATCTATGTGGATGATATTATCTTTGGTTCCACTAACCCTCAATTCAGTGAAAGATTTGGAAGGTTGATGTCCGAGAAGTATGAGATGTCTATGATGTGTGAGCTGAAATTCTTTCTTGGCCTGCAAATCAAGCAATCAAAAGAAGGAACTTTCATCTCTCAAACTAATTATACCAAGGACTTGATCAAAAATTTCAACATGCATGAGTGCAAAGGTATGAAAACCCCTATGCCTACTAGCGGACATGTTGATCTTACCAGAGAGGATGAGCCGGTTGATCAGAAAGTTTATCGATCTATGATTGGTTCATTGTTATATCTATGTGCATCTCGTCCCGATATTATGCTTAGTGTTTGCATGTGTGCTAGATATCAAGCTATGCCGAAAGGATGTCATCTTTTAGCTGTAGAACACATTGTGAGATACTTGATACAAACATCAAATTTTGGCATTTGGTATCCCAAGGGATCTTCTTTTGACCCTGTTGGCTATTCTGATTCGAACTATGGAATTCATTTTAATAGAAAATCCACCTCGGGTACTTGTCAATTTTTGGGCAGATCTCTTGTATCTTGGTCCTCTAAGAAACAAAACTCGGTATCTCTATCGACTGCCGAAGCTGAGTATATTGCTGCTCGATCTTGTTGTGCGCAACTTATTTGGATGTAACAAACACTTAAGGATTATGGAATTCATGTTAAAAATGTTCCATTACTTTGTGACAATGAAAGTGCTATTCAAATTGGTCATAATCCTATGCAACATTCTTGAACTAAGCATATTCAAGTTCGACATCATTTCATTTGTGATCGTGTTGCCAAAGGAGATATTAATCTTAAGCATGTTCGCACTAACAAGCAATTGGCCGATATCTTTACTAAACCACTGGATGAGACGACATTTTGTCACTTGAGGAGTGAGTTGAACATCATCGATGCTTCAAACTTGAGCTAGACTCACTCGGTTGCATGCAAGGGCATGAGCTTTCTTGATATTTCCATGTATCTCAACATTTCATCTTATGTGATGGAATTCTATGCTCCCTTGTATTGCATCTAATCTCTTGTAGGTACTAGGAAAAACTTCATTCCACAAGATTGCCATCAACTCCAATCATAAGCAATCTTGTCATTACCAAGTATCCACAACCCCTCATCCTTGACATATACTTGATAAAAATTGCACACTCTCAGTTGGTATCATGTCAATTGGATAATCTATTGTTCTTCCTTGCATGACTAATCTTTGTAGGTAACCGGTGTACTAGAACAAGAAGGATTGCTCAAAACTCAAGATGATCTTCATCAACCTCGAGCATCCTCAACAAGTTCATCTACAAGCTACGTCATCAACATCACTCAAAGGTATGTACTCATGTCCTTGAAAAGGCTTTACTCCAAGAAATGAGCTAAAGCAACTCAAGCGATATGAAGACATTAAAATGCTTAATCGAAAAATGGTAACCCCATTCTGAGCATAACGTAGAGTATGACCTATGATCAAGTATTCTTGCTTGGCTCCTAAGTCGATATACTCTAATATAGGTGACCCAGTCACCGCCCATCATCTAGTTAAGAATCTATGTGGTCGGCTCTCCATTGCATGATTTCTCATAACTACTCCAATCTTCTCTAGTTGATGTCCCTTGTAAAAACTTCATATTTCATTGAAAATATTTCTCTTGAATTTGTAAAAACAGAAACTTGGCTTCTCTTTCGGAGCCACCGACTCAGATATCTCGGTTCTACCGAAATTCTAGACAAGCTGCACTACAAAATCTCGGTACCACCGATCTATCTATCTTGAAGTCACCAATTTGCTTTCTATTTCATTTGAATTCATCATTGCAATTCTGTATTTTCTTAGTGATCTTTCTGGTAATACTTCTGTTACTTCGATGATCCCTTCCTAAAAAAACTTGGTATTACTTTGGGGGAGAAGACCTAAAGGTAATTTTGAGGAGAGAATTTTTTGGTCCTCAAGGATCCCTTTCTTCCAAGAAGAAAGGAGGAGAAGAACAAGTCATTTTCAATGACTCTCTTAGTTTTCACTTCTATGAATCCTACATTTCGATGACCCTTGTCCTCAAGGATCCCTTCTCAGTCAATGATCCCTGTTTTTGACCTTTTTGGAAATTAATGCCAAAGGGGGAGAAGCCAAAGCTTCATGCTAAAGGGGAGATACATGCTTATGCAAAGGGGGAGATATGATCAAGGGGGAGAGCCAATATCAATACTCATATCTTTAAAAACAGGGGGAGAATATCAAAGTAGGGAGAGAAGAAAATCTTTGACCTTTATCACCTTATCCAATCCTAATATCTACATGCTAAGATTCAGGAGGAGAGGATAATCTATTTTCATATCCACGGTGAGAAAATTCTAAATTATCTTGGAGACATATCAATTCTAAGGAATGCTATTTTCTATATGTCCTCCATATCTTATCTTCTAAATGATCTTGGAGACATATCAATTCTAAGGAATACTATTTTCTATTTGTCCTCCATATCTCTTGGAAATTTTGAGTTCTACTGCATTGCTGTTTGATAGAATACTCTTGTGTTTCCTAACATTGTTTTCTCAAGTGTGTTTCTATCACCAGGATGCTCAAGAACTCAAGGTAAGTATATGCATCATATCCTTGGTCAAGATGATCTCTTTCTTATTGTACATATTGTTTGCAAGAGTGATGTCTTGAACAAAGATACATCTCATTCATATATATTTTATGCATATAGCCAAGCTACACATGACCTATTATATTCCTTCTCCCTTATATGTGTTCATGCATTCAAAAGCAACTATCCTTTAAAGGACTGCACACATTTAGGGGGAGCAAGTCTAAGTCATGTGTCTCTCAAAGTCTTCAGTATAACCATGCATATCTTTATTTGAAGCTTTGATTGTATGTTGTCATCAATTACCAAAAAGGGGGAGATTAAAAGCACAACATGCTCCCTTGGTGGTTTTGATAATTCATGACAATATACATTGTCTCTTGGACTGATATTTTTACCTAGTGTATTTGAAATACAGTCTATAGAGCGGATTGGCAAAAGGAGATTGTGGACAAACCCCAAGATGCAAGGAAATAGGTTGGCCAAGCTTCAAGCAAGAGGACTCTACATTTTATATTTGTGAGAAATCACTTTGAGTCCATGGGAAAGCCAGTACTATTAAAAGGGGGTAAGGTTTTGTTGGTGAACAATATGCTCAAACGTGCACAAGTGATAGTCACCAAAAACATCCACAAACTCTCCCACCAAAGTCTGTTCTATACCTAACACTCAAAATCGGTGCAACCAACTTTCCCACTTCGGCGCCACCGATTCCAGAACCTAGACAGACTCAAGCCAAACCCTAGCCACTTCAGTGCAACCGATTCCATACCGGTGCCATCGAGTTAGGTTGCCAACTTTCTGTTACGCAAATTCACATTTTCGGTCCCATCGAGAATGTTGGATCGGCGTCACCGAGATTGGAAATCTGACCGTTGGTCACCTTATCGGTGCAACCGAGTTTCCCATATCGGTCTCACCGAGATTCAAAAGTTGCCACCTTTTGGTCACTTCGGTACCACCGAGATTAACACATCGGTGTCACCGAGTTGGTCATTTTGTGTGTAACGGTTGGATTTTTGGGGATGCCTATATATACCCCTTCACCACCACCTATCCGAAAGAGAAGCACTCAGAACTATTCCATACCTATCCTATCAGATTTTCTGAGAGAGAACCACCTACCCTTGTGTTGAGGTCAAGATCTTCCACTCCAATCATATGGATCTTGATTTCTAGCCTCCCCAAGTAGCTTTCCACCAATCCCATCTCTTACACCATGCCAAATCTATGAGAGAGTGATTGTGTGCTGAGGAGTCTATCATCTTGAAGCACAAGAGCAAGGAGTTCATCGTTATTACCGAGCTTATTACCTTTTGGAGGGTGGTGCCTCCTAGATTGGTTAGGTGTCGCTTGGGAGCCTCCTACTTCGTGTTATGGAGTGAACCAAGAGTTTGTAAGGGCAAATAGATCGCCTACTTCGTGAAGACCTACCCATAGTGAGGCTAGTCCTTCATGGACGGAAGCCGTATGGAATGCTAGTCTTCATAGTGTTAATGATTACACAGCCTCGACGAAAGAGGTGGAGAGGCTCAAGGTCGAGCTTCAATAGGCGAAGGACGTAGCAGCCGTCAAGAGGGCGGCGGCCAAAGAAGCAGCTACCGCCCTCTCCGCCCTATGGGCCACCAACGACAAGCATGAGGCTCGTGTGGCGGAGATCCAGCAGGAGCTCAAGCAAGCTAGCTAGAAGTACGAGGTCCTTGAGCAGAAGGGCAAGGAGAGCGCGGTCGAACTGTCCACCCTGAAGGCCGATCTCCATAAGGAACCGGTGGACAGGCAGTTCTTTGAGGACCAGGTCTGCCAAGCAAAGGATATAACGGATGGTAAGCCGTACTTACTACAATGTGTCTTGCTATCCAATTGTCTTCACCCGCGCAAAAGCGGGTCATCAGGGATGTTAGGGCAGACATGATCCAAGGTTTATCCTGGCCGAGTTGGTGGGCCAGCCATTCGTCCCGAATATTGTGCCGGAAGGAGGCTATTGCCTCAGCATCCGAGCAGTCGACAATCTGGTTCTTCTTGGTCAAAAACCTATTCCAGAATTGCCGAGCAGACTCTCCGAGCTTCTGAACGGCATTTCTTAGGTCGGAGGAATCCGGCAGCCGAACATATGTTCCCTAGAAGTTAGAGCGGAATGCATCCTCTAGGTCTTCCCAGCATTCGATGGAGTTTTCAGGGAGGCTGTTTAGCCAGTGTCGAGATGGCCCCTTAAGTTTGAGGGGGGAGATATTTGATGGCGTGGAGATCATCTCCTTGTGCCATGTGTATGTGGATGAGGAAATCCTCAATCTATACGGTTGGATCAGTTGTCCCATCGTACTGTTCGATATTCACGGGTTTAAACCCTTCTAGGAACTGATGTCGCATTACCTCATCTGTGAAGCAGAGAGGGTGAGCGGCGCCTCGAACCCGAGCTATATCACGCTTGTATTCGGCATCTGTTCTAGCCCGGTTGTGTTCCCGGTCTCTGTTATTGCTTCAGTCGAGCCATGGTCTGTACACATCCCCTCTATCAAGTGAGTAGCCTCTCGATCCATAGATTGATCTTGTGCGTCCTGCTCTGTGGTCTAGGTCGGCTCGCAGGTCGAACCTGTCATCGGGCTCTAGCGGCTCCTTTCCCCATCTTCGGGGCATAGCCGGTCTGTAATCGGTATCGTCAGCCGTCCTATCATGCCCGCGAGTGGGTGGTCCGCCTTGTCGTATGGGGTATGTTTGGGAGACGAGGTATCAGTAAGCTCGTCGTCAAATTGTGGCAGCAGCCTTCTGCATTGATAACTCTTGGGTTGGTCCGACAGACTGGTACCGTATCCCTCCTCAACTAAGAGGACTCTAGTCCATAGATCATTGAGGTTGTCTTGTGCGGCTTTAAGTTGCCGTTCTTTCACTTTGAGGCCACGGGCCGTTGCTATGAGCTGTTGTCTGAACAATTCCTGATCTTCAGAGTTGTCGGGAATGTCTAGGTCACCGGCTTCCGGGATGTCCTCCTCCTCGACGGGATGTAGGTAATTGTCATCCTCGGAGTCGTTGAAGTCATCGCGGTTGCTCTGGTCCTCACGCCCTTCCTGACCCTCTAACGGGTGTTCGGGGATATCGGGATCACCATGGTCCTCGGGGATATCTCCGTCCCCGATGCAGATGATAGCTTTCCTTCCCTTTTTGCCTTTGGATCGCTTATGCGGTTTTCCGGTGCCATGATGGTGCGTCGCCTAACTTGTCACCATCATTATTAGGCGTGGGAGTGTCCACCATGTAGACGTCGTATGTAGAAGTGGAGGCCCATCGCCCGATGTTAACAAGGATGGGAACACAGTCCTCTTCTCCCATGTATTCTGCCTCCTTGGAGGCATAGTCCAGCATGTTAGTTAGATCTTTGACTGTGGCTATCAAGTGGGTGGTGGGTGGGCCGAAAAATTCATCCTGACCCGCTCTGTAACCAATCCGGGCATAGATCGAGTTGAATCGTCGGAAATTTTCATCGACGAGATCCGATCTAGGGCTTCTTCCAATGCCGAGAGCTCCATCGGATCACATTGTCCGGAAGTTTCGGAGTTGACCTCCGATGTGTTCGAACGAGAGGGATGTTCGGCAAGAACGCATGTTCGGCCTTCTGACACTATGGTCGGATCCGAACTAGGAATTGGGACACCACCGTGGTTAACCCCATTGGCATGATCGTAGGAGGAACTCGAGGTTAAAGCCTTAGAGTATTTGGGTGCGGCAAGTGAAGCCGCAAGCCCGGTTAGTGACAAGTTGCCCCGAGAATCCACGGAGAACTCTAGGTTCCCGAATCTGACCTCTCAATCAGGGGCGAAGCTCTCGACACGGCCTAGAGGGCCAGTCAGGTTGGCATGCAACACAACGTTGCCGAAGGCAAAGATCTGTCCGGGGACGAAAGTGTCCATGTTGCGGACCTCTTCACTGATGGCAAGGTGAGACATCGATTCCTTGGGCGCTCACAGCGGAACCTTCAATGAAAGCACCAATGTCGGTGTCAAAACCGGTGATCCCGGGTAGGGGTCTCGAGCTGTGAGACAAGAAGCAATGGTAACAAGAGATGAAGGGGACAAGGTTTTACCCAGGTTCGGGCCCTCCTATGGAGGTAATACCCTACGTCCTACTTGATTGTGTTGATGATGTGGGAGTTACAGAGTGGATCTATCTCGAGATCAAATAGCTAACGCTAGATGAGCTGTCCTTTGTCTACAACCTAAAACCCTCCGGCTTATATAGATGCCGAGGGTACCTAGGGTTTACACATGGTCGGTTACACGTCGAAGAGATAAACATGCCTATTCGCTACATCAAACATGGAGTACAAGCCATGCCTTTTGAAGCTTCCATCTTGGAGATAGGGCCTTCAGTTGATCCTGTGTTCGGTAAGTGGCCCATATAGTCTGGCCCATAGAAATAGGCCGGCTCCCCGAGGACCCCTTAATCCAGGACTCCCTCACCACCTTAGGCCTTCTTCCACGATGACAACAACGAGGAGGTTGAGCACGGGACCTTCAACCGAGGCGGCGAAAGGTGTTGAGCATGGAGACGTTTGCACCTGAATCTCTTCGACACCCACATATGACAAGATGCCCCAATTTCCATACGAGGAGAGCCGCTACCACATGAGTTACATGAGCGGCTCCACCATATGTGAAATTGAGTGCATTTCCTATGAAAGGATGAGCGTGACCACCACTAGCCCCATACACGAAAATATGCCAAACTTCCCATGTGAGGTTGAGAGTCATCACCACAATTTGAGTGATTCAACCAACCATATGAGTGTTAGCATCATAGGGGGAGTGAGTGAGCCACAAAGCTTAGTGAGTGAGGTAGTTGGGAGGGCACGTGAGGCCACCATGATTTCTAACAACTTAACCTCTACTCCTATTGTGCCTTCTTCTTGGGTGCAAGGTCTCGTACATGCCTACGCGCATTCCCTCGATGAGTCCATCCCTCCAATGGGAACTACGATGGACATGGCAGATGATGATGCACCCCCACATGGTTCCGTCACGATGAAGATGACCACGAATTGGTTTCTACCACCTCACCTACACCACATGAGTGGAATGAGAAAGGTAAAATAGGTGAAGGTGATGCTCTTGTCCCACTAATGGATTATCTTGACATTGATTGTTTGCATGATGTTGAACAACTTATGGTTACTTCACATGCTATGTCTTCTTCATGCTTTGATGTGCCACTGATTTTTGATAAATATGAGGATGAGCATGTTGAATTACATAGTTGTGATGCTATACTCCATAGGATATCATGTGAAAATTTTATTGGTCACATCATGTTTGATAAGCCCCTAAACTTGTCATGTGCTATGAGTGAAATTTCTCATATTGCATCCTTGCAATCTTACCATAGTGACTATGCATATCCCATAAAATTAATCCCATTTGCACATATGGCATCAACGATAATCCCATGGTTATTGGCATTTTATTTTTATTGTGATGACATTGCCAAGCTTCCTTTGCATCATTTGTGCAATAATTATCATATGCCATGCCATGATCTCCATGATTTGGAAATGCATTATTTTGGATGTTGTCCATACTCCCCGCATTATGCTTCCGCTATTGCACATGAAGAGACCTCCATACTTTCCTCATACATATTAGGATATTTTGTTCCATCCAATCCATTGCATGATCCCAATACTTGTGTGCACCATCCGCATACCATGAATAACAATGCTCCCGATATTTCAAGTGATGCACTACATATTTCTACTATCCATTATGCTATACATAATGACAAACCTTTCATGATGGATGACATGTTCTTATACCATGTATCTCATTTATTTCAGCATTGGACATTTTGTGCTAACGAACACAAGCACACACAGATCCTAATGGATGATGTCTACATTTACCACGCACACACATTGTTTCGTGTGTCTCCTTGTTGTGTAGGTACACATAATTCCTCGTCAACCTCGCAAGCGCACGAGTTGACGAAACGAGCTATAGAAAGCAATGAAGACATGTGCCACCATGGAGTGCTTACCCCCCACCCACTTTGCGCGAAGATTCGCGCAATTCTTCTACATGGCTCTCACATGGCTATGACTTTTTTCTCATTACACTTATTATTCCCATATTGCCATGTTCACTTTGCATGATATGCTCATTTATATGCTCTTCCCATGCATTTGTGACTCGCGCTTTGCATCTCACATGACACTTGATTCTCATACTTGTATGTGTATTTGCAAGCTTGGTGGAGATACTACTTGTTATTGCCATGGTTGCTTTGTGCCTCATGCCTATGATGATATATTGATCATGTTTTGTTCCCATGCTTACGATATGTCATGTGCATTGTCTATGTACACTATTTGCTCACGTGACACGATTGCCATGATTCCCTCTAGTATGTTGCATCTTCGCACTACTAGTTTGCACAGCATGATCAATATGCTTGCCTATGTTGCATCACCAATGATTCATACTTGCTTGTTTCATGCGGTTGATGACAACCATTGCCATGCTTCGCACATGATTGATGTTGCATATTGTCATATGTCTTCATGTGTTGCCTCTTTCATGCTATATGATTTGCCATGTCTTGAATGCAACATTGCTATTAATCTTGCTAATGAGATTTCCCACATAGCTTTCTCTCATATTATTGGACATTTTGACATCTTTCATGTGAAGCATGTTTGTCTTCGTTCTTTGCACCATAGGCCTAGTGCCATGAATATTGCCATTGTTGCATCATATTATTCACGCTGTTACGATCCTAATGGTTATGTGCAAGAGAAGAGAACCATTATGATGGATGATGTGTTTCTCTACCATGCATAGACATTCTTTGCTTTTGTTTGTGCGTGTGTAGGATACTTCGACTACATCATGTCAACTTCCACTTCACGTGAGTTGACGATTCGCTCTCTTGAGAGCAAGCCATGCTACAAAGACGCGCTTCTACATCACACTTGCTTGTGTTTCGGCATTGTGAAGGACACACAAGGACAAGTTTTCAAGGTGACATCCTTCTTGAGCATGGATATTATGGATCCTCTTACTTGTGTTGCTTGTACCATGACACATATTGGTCATCTTGGACCACTTCCTTGCACACATGTTAGGGATATTGCATTTACTCATGATCGCCACATTTCCATTCCTCATGACGTATATACCTTCTGTGTTGCATCCAACTTGTGGATTTTTTGCTACTATCATATGTTTGTTGCAACAATGTCCATTCTTCACATTTGCCATGTCCCATTGATTGCTACATGTTCCACTTGCTTGCCTCACACATGATGACCAATTTCTCTTTCTACTGTGTTGAGTGCCTCACTATCTTCACTACACCATATGGACATTATGCTTGGATTGCCTTGCACTTTGGATTGCCCCATGTGCATAGACACTTCATTTTTTTTGGTGTTGTGAATGATTCCTATGCCTACCATATACCTTTCGTTGATTGCTTTGTGCATGATTGCTATGACCATTAGGTAGATGCTTGTTATGTTTTCACACATAATTGCATCCTTACCTCACATTTTTCATGCTTGTCCACATGTTGCCTTATATTGTGCTCAATTTGTATACTTAAATGACATGCCACAATCCCTTGTCACACCATATATTATGCATGATGACAACACTCATGCGGTGATTCACCACTTGAATGCTTGGTTTTGCACTAACGCTAACCACATTTATTTTTCCAACTATTTGTCGTATTTGATCCTTTGAAGGAATTACAAGACGGTGAGACATTGGAGGGAGCCCCTTTAGAGCTTCATGATAATGAGTGTTTGGTGATCGTCCACTTCTACATGACAATGCCATCTCCTTCCCACGGTGGTTTTGATTTTCATCCGAGGACGGATCTTTGCCAAGGGGGAGGGGATGATGCGGAGCATCCTACAGACAACACCATGACAAGAGTCCGTTTGGCAAGTGACACATGACACATCTACTCCACATACATAAAGGTGAATCATATCCTTTACATGTGTTCACTTGACCCCTTCGGGGATGGTATACTACTTGCCACTCTAATAACCCACAAGTATAGGGGATCGCAACAGTTTTCGAGGGTAGAGTATTCAACCCAACTTTAGTGATTTGACACAAGGGGAGCCAAAGAATGTTCTCGAGTGTTAGCAGTTGAGTTATCAATTCAACCACACCTGAAAGACTTAATATCTGCATCAAAGTATTTAGTAGCAAATTAGTATGGAAGTAACGGTTACGATGGCAAAAGTGACAAGAGCAGTTTTGTAGTGACTGTAATAGTAGCAACAGAAAAGTAACTTGCATAGATCAATATGTGAAAAGCTCGTAGGCAATGGATCAGTGATGGATAATTATGTCGGATGGCATTCATCATGCAACAGTTATAACATGGGGTGGCACAGAACTAGCTCCAATTCATCAATGTAATGTAGGCATGTATTCCATATATAGTCATACGTGCTTATGGAAAAGAACTTGCATGACATCTTTTGTACTACCCTCCCGTGGCAGTGGGGTCCTAATGGAAACTAAGGGATAGTAAGGCCTCCTTTTAATAGAGAACTGGACCAAAGCGTTAGCACTTAATGAATACATGAACTCCTCAAACTACGGTAATCACCGGAAAGAATCCCAGTTATTGTCATGCTGGGGGATGCGGATCATAACTCGTAATAGGTGTCTACAACTTGCAAGATAGGATAAAGAACACACATATATTCATGAAAACATAATAGGTTAAGATCTGAAATCATGGCACTTAGGCCCTAGTGACAAGCATTAAGCATAACAAAGTCGTAGCAACATCAATCTCAGAACATAGTGGATACTAGGGATCAAACCCTAACAAAACTAACTCGATTACATGATAAATCTCATCCAACCTATCACCGTCTAGCAAGCCTATGATGGGATTACTCACAAATGGCGGAGAGCATCATGGAATTGGTGATGAAGTATGGTTGGTGATGACGATGGCGTCGATTTCCCCTCTTCGGAGCCCAAAACGGATTCCAGATCTGGCTTCCCTAGGAAGAATAGGAGGTGGCGGCGGCTCCATATCGTGAAACATGATGAACTCTTCTCTCTGATTTTTTATCCACCAACAGGAATATATATAGTTGGAATTGAGGTCGGTGGAGCCACAGGGAGCCCACAAGCTTGCCAGGCACGGTGAGGGGGTGGCCGTGCCTGGTGGGCTTTTCACCGGTGGGTGGCCCCCTTCCGGTTGATTCTTTCGTCAGTATTTTTTATTAATTCCAAAAATAATCTTCCTTAAATTTTCAGGTCAATTGGAGAACTTTTATTTCTGCACAAAAATAACACCAAGGCAATTCTGCTGAAAACAACCCCAGTCCGGGTTAGTTCCACTCAAATCATGCAAATTAGAGTCCAAAACAAGGGAACAGAGTTTGTAAAAGTGTATACATTGGAGATGTATCAACTCCACCAAGCTTAAACCATTGCTTGTCCTCAAGCAATTCAGTTGATAAACTGAAAGTGATAAATAGAAACTTTTACAAACTCTATTTGATCTTGTTGTAAATATGTTTAACTGATATTCAGATTTTCAGCAAGGATTATAGACTAACCACGTTCACAATAACATTTAGGTCTCACATTTATTCATATCAATGGCATAATCAACTAGCAAGCAATAATAATAACTCTTGATGACAATACTTTTATTAAAACAATCATGGTACAATATGATATAGTGGTATCTCGCTAGCCCTTTCTAAGACTGCAAAACATAAATGCAGAGCACCCCTAAAGAACAAGGACTGACTGGACATTGCAATTCATTGTAAAAGAGTTCGAGTCACACTCATACTCAATATCAATTAATAGCAAAGAATACGAATGACGATGGTGCTCTCTAACTGGTGCTTTTTGTAAGAGAATGATGACTCAACAATAAAGTAAATAGATAGGCCCTTCTCAGAGGGAAGCATTGATTTGCGGAGGTGCCAGAGCTCAAGCTTTTAAAACATGGATGAATAACAATTTTGAGTGGTATGCTTTCATTGTCATAATAATGACAAGAGATTTCACTATCTTCCATGCTAGATACATTATAGACGGTTCCCAGACATAATGATAAAGTTTTTACTCCCCCTTCACCAATCAATCACGCTCCACGGCGAGCCGAATCCACGGGTACCGTCCATACAAGCACAGTCCTGGGGGAGTTTTGTTTAATTATACTTTGATTTGATTTTGAGCATGGAAATGGGCATCCCGATTACCAGCCACTTTCTCATGAATGATAGTGAATCAACACATATCGTGAGAATAACCCACCTAGCATGGAAGATACTGACAACCCCCAGTCGCTACATGAGCGATTCAGCCATACAAAATAGAATCTTTTGAAGGTTTAGAGTTGGGCACATGCAAACTTACTTGGAACGCATGGTGAATACCACACATAGGTAGGTATGGTGGACTCATATGGAACAACTTTGGGTTTGAGGAATTGGATGCACAAGCAGTATTCCTGCTTAGTACAAGTGAAGGCTAGCAAAAGACTGGGGAGCGACCAACTAGAGAGCGACAACAGTCATCAACATGCTTTGAGATTAACCAACATTGAATGCAAGCATGAGTAGGATATAAATCACCATGAATATAACTATCGTGGAGGCTATGTTGATTTTGTTTCAACTACATGCATGAACATGTGCCAAGTCAAGCCACATGAATCATTCAGAGGAGGATACCATCCTATCATACCACATCACAACCATTTTAATATGCATGTTGGCACTCAAGACAAACCATTATCCACTCTTAGCTAATTAAGCATGGCATGAGTAACTATAATCTCTAATTGTCATTGCAAATATGTTTCACCCATAATGAGCTGAATTCGGAACGATGAGCTAATCATACTTACAAAAGCAAAATTGGTCGAGTTCATACCACCTTTTCTCCATCTCAATCTTTTCATCATATATCGTCATTATTGCCTTTCACTTGCATGAGCGAACAGTGTGAATAATAATAAGAGTGCACGTGCATTGGATTAAGCTGGAATCTTCAAATAATAACTCAAAGGAGAAGTCAAGGTAATATGGGATCTCTGATAGATAAACAATAATGCATATGAGAGCCACTCAACATTTTCATTGTGGTCTTCTCCTTACGACCCAAAGAAATAAAATTCAAAACAAGAATGAAAAAAACTATTTACACGGGAAAGCTCCCAACAAGCAAAATAAGAATGAAAAATCTTTTTGGGGTTTCTTTTAATGGTACAACTAAACAAACTAGAAGGTAAAGCTATAAATATTTTTTTTTGGATTTTCTCAAGGTTAATTAAACACACAAGAAGAAAGCGGAAAGAAGAAATAAACTACCATGGATGGTACAAGGAAAAAGTATGAACACATACTATTAAAATGAATGTGTGAACATGAATGTAAAGTCAGTGAGAAATACATACTCCCCCAAGTTTAGGCTTTTGGCCTAAGTTGGTCTAGGGCCATGGCGGGAAATAACCATCTCCTGGATACTTCGGAGGGTCCTAAGGATCCAATTGGTTGGCGAGCTCATGTGGCTCCCACTGGAAAATTGGCTCTGGATGCCGATCAAGGGCTGGTGCCGGTTCAGGAGCTAGGGGTTGCGACAGACTCCAATATCTGTAAATGTCTTCGGGCATAATAGTGTACCTATCGGAATGAATATTGAACAAGGAAGAAATAGGCAGGACAATAATCTCACAAGTACCTTGAGTAAAAACTAAGTTGTAAAGAAGCCTCCTATCATCATTCTTACTAATAACATCATGTGTTACCATATTGTCGTAGTCTAAATTTTTTGCGGGTAGCAGCATTTCCTCTTCCTTGTCAGGCATAATGGGTATCTTAAAGTGTTTGGCTAGACGAGATGCATAGATACCTCCGAATATGGGCCCCTCGAACGGTTTAAGTTCAACCGTTGGGCCACCATAGCGCCTAGACTAAAAGTTCTATCAGCAAGTAAAGCATGGTGCAAAATGGCGAGGTCGGAGCACTAAGGCCTCCACTCTCCCCATGAACAACTAAACATCTCCCCACAAATAATGAATAATATTGTAGAACAGGAAAATGTAAACTAGCTGCTCTTGCCTTCGACACCCCTCTCTCTTCTCCTACCATGACAACGACAATAAAATCTTCCGTGTCTCTAGGACGTGGTTCTCTGATGCCGCCCTCATAGGGTATTTTGCAAACATTACAAAAATCGTAAAGGTTCATTTTCTTAGGCACATCATATAAATGAAATTCTACCGTAGGAGGGTCTTCCCTATAAGGAAAGTGAATTTTTTCACAAAGGTATTAGTGATCAAGAGGTACTGATCACACTTATCGTTGAGGAAGTCGGTGAGGCCTGCATTCTCGGCCAAATAATAGAAGTCTTCATAAATTCCGTCCGCCCTCAGGAATGCATTACTTGGCCATTCACATGGTCGAACATTATACTTGGATTTCTTCTTCATTTCATTTCATCTTCTTTAGAGCCCCGGCTTGACGAGCCTCTTAACAATCTCCTCAGCATTTGTTTTTCTGAAAAATTCTGAAATTTTTAGTGACTCAAAATAAAGGTGAACAAAACTCAACAAAACTTATAGCAACTACTCCCACAAGTGCCTAGAGTCTATATCATGCATCAAAACTACTTGGGACCATACAAATTTGACATGCAAGATCAAGACAAAGGTCACCACAACAGCAAAAATTTGCCATAAATGAAGCACTAGAGCAAAAACTAATTGGACCATTGGAGGAGTCACATACCGAAGAAAAATCCCCTAAAACAGTTTTGCGAATGGAGCTTTGCACAAGGAGATCGAAAACGGTAGCAAAATGAGCTAGAACACGAGTTTGAGCAATGGTGGGACTTTTTCTGGAGGAAGACAAAGTGGATGGGTGCTGAAATAAGTGGGGCCTACGTGGGACCCACAAGCCACCTAGGTGTAGCCAGGGGGTGGCCGCGCCCTGTGGGCTTGTGACCCACTGATGCTGCCCCCTGATGTGTGCTCAGTGCCAAATATTTTTAAATATTCCAGAAAAAATGATACTACATTTTCAGGGCATTTGAAGAGCTTTTATTTTGAGGTCATTTTTCTGTTGCACGGTAAACTCAGAAAACAAAAAATAATAGCATTTTTACTTAATTTAATCTAACTAACAGAAAGTAAAAGTTGGGTACAAAAAGTTGTGCTTTCTAAATTCTACCATCTCATGCTCATCAAAAGGAATCCATTAATTAGGTTGATCAAGTCTTATTAACAAACTTCTTTCGAGTAACATGAAACCGGAGAATTTTCGAATAACACTAAGTTACCTCAATGGGGATATGCATATCCCCAACAATATGTATATATCATATTTCTTCTTGATAGTAGGAAGAGGGAATTCAAAGTCTCTGATAATAATCGTTCGAATTTTTTCAATGGAGTTGATACTATGAACTTGAGGTTGTTTCTTTAGGAAGTGTACTGTATGCTGATATAAAAAGTGACATTGCCCTTGTGCAATCAATAACAGCCCCTGCAGTATTCTAAAAGGGCCTACCAAGGATGATCGACATGCTGTCGTCCTCGAGAATATCAAGAATAACAAAGTCCGTTAAGATAGTAGCATTTACAACTACGACAAGTACATCCTCACAAATACCGATAGGTAAAGCAGTTGATTTATCCGCCATTTGCAAAGAGATTTCAGTATGTGACAACTTATTCAAATCAAGTGTGTGATACAAAGAGAAAGGCATAACACTAACACCAGCTCCCAAATCACATAAAGCAGTTTTAACATACTTCCCTTTAAAAGAACATGGTATAGTTGGTATTCCTAGATATCCTAGTTTCTTTGGTATTCCACCCTTAAAAGTATATTTAGCAAGCATGGTGGAAATCTCAGCTTCACAATATCTTTCGTATACTTAGCATACAGAGACATTTTCAGAATATCAGTTAAGCGCATACGCAAAAAGACAGGTCTAAGCATTCAACAAAGCGCTTAAAATCCTCATCATCCTTTCTCTTGGATGGTTTAGGAGGAAATGGCATGGGTTTCTAAATCCATGGTTCTCTTTCTTTACCATGCTTCCTAGCAACAAAATCTCTTTTGTAATATCTTTTAGTCTTAGGTTGTGGGTTATTAAGATCAACAACACGTTCAATCTCCACATCATTATCATTACTAGGTTGAGCATCAACATGAACATCATCATTAATATTATCACTAGTCTCATGTTCATCACCAGATTGTGTCTCAGCATCAGAAACATAAATATCATTTGGGATTTCAGGTGTATCTATAACAGGTTCAGTAGCAGCATGCAAGGTCCTATCATCATCCTTTCTCCTCTTGTTACTGGAATGACTAGGTGCATCCGTATTAATTCCCTGAGAATCTTGCTCAATTCTCTTAGGATGGCCCTCAGGATACAAAGGTTCCCGAGTCATTTTACCACCTCTAGTCACAACTCTAAAAGAATGATCATTGTTCTTACTATTCATCTCATTAAGCAAGTCATTCTGTGCCTTAAGTACTTGTTCTACTCGAGTAGTTACCATGGAAGCATGTTTACTAATCAGTTCAAGATCATTGATAGTGCTACTCCTATAATCACCTAAGCGATCAAGCATGAAAGCATTATGTTTGAGTTGTCTACTAACATAAGCATTAAAATTTTGTTGTTTAGTAACAAAGTTATCAAACTCATCCAAGCATTGGCTAGCAGACTTATTATAAGGAATATCACCTTCATCAAATCTACGGAGAGAATTTACCTCTACTACCTGTGTCGGGTTATCAAGACCATGTATTTCTTCAATAGGCGGTAGATTCTTAACATCTTCAGCTTTAATACCTTTTCCTTTCATAGATTTTTTTGTCTCTTGCATATCTTCAAGACTGAGAAATAGAATACCTCTTTTCTTCGGAGTTGGCTTCAGAGGTGGTTCGGGAATAGTCCAATCATTATCATTGCTCAATATATTATTCAATAGAAGTTCAGCTTGTTCAATAGTTCGTTCCCTGAAAATACAACCACCACAACTATCTAGGTGATCCCTAGAAGCATATGTTAGTCCATTATAAAAGATATCAAGTATTTCATTTTTCTTGAGAGGATGATCAGACAAAGCATTAAGTAATTGGAGAAGCCTCCACCAAGCTTGTGGGAGACTCTCTTCTTCAATTTGCACAAATTTAAATATTTCCTGCAAGGAAGCTTGTTTCTTATGGGCAGGGAAATATTTTTTAGAGAAGTAATATATCGTATCCTGGAGACTATGCACACAACAAGGAGCAAGAGAATTGAACCATATCTTAGCATCACCCTTTAATGAGAAAGTAAACAACTTAAGGATAAAGAAATAACGAATTTTTTCCTCATGAGTAAATAGGGTGGGTATATCATTCAATTTAGTAAGATGTGCCACAAAAATTTCAGATTCATAACCATGGAAAGGATCAGATTCAACCAAAGTAATTAACTCAAGATCGGTAGAGAATTCATAATCCTTATCAGTAACAAAGATAGGTGAAGTAGCAAACTTAGGATCACATTTCATTCTAGCATTCAAAGATTTTTCTTTTCACCTGCATAGCAGTTTCTTAACATCATCTCTATCCTTACAAGAAAGAAAGTCCCTAGCTACCTCTCCTTCCATAACATGACCCTCGGGTATATCAGGCAATTCATATCTAGGAGAGCTAGGCCTAGCAGGTATCTCATAGTGTTCAATTTCAATAATTTCATCAGTTTTATAAGTATCATTAGTTTCAGCATTAACTCTAGCAATTTGTTCATCAAGAAATTCACCCAGTGGCACAATATTATCAAGCAAAGTATCATCATAAGCATCATGCATAACAAAAGTGGCATCATCAATTACTTGCGACATATCCGAATCAATAACAGGTGGTGGTGTCGCAAATTTACTCATAACAGAAGGTGAATCAAGTGCAGAGCTAGATGGAAGTTCCTTTCCTCCCCTCGTAGTAGAGGGGTAGATCTTGTTTTTTGGGTCTTTCAGATTCATCATAATGATCAACAGATATAAATCCCAAGTGAGTCAGAGAATAGAGCTATGCTCCCCGGAAACGGTGCTAGAAAAAGGTCTTGATAACCCACAAGTATAGGGGATCACAACAATTTTCAAGGGTAGACTATTCAACCCAAATTTATTGATTCGACACAAGGGGAGCCAAAGAATATTCTCGAATGTTAGCAACTGAGTTGTCAATTCAACCACACCTGAAAGACTTAATATCTGCATCAAATTATTTAGTAGCAAAGTAGTATGGAAGTAACGGTAACGATGGCAAAAGTGACAATAGCAGTTTTGTAGTGATTGTAACAGTAGCAGCAGAAAAGTAGCTTGCAGAGATCAATATGTGAAAAGCTCGTAGGCAATGGATCAGTGATGGATAATTATGTCAGATGGCATTCATCATGCAACATTTATAACATAGGGTGACACAGAACTAGCTCCAATTCATCAATGTAATGTAGGCATGTATTCCATATATAGTCATACGTGCTTATGGAAAAGAACTTGCATGACATCTTTTGTCCTACCCTCCCGTGGCAGCGGGGTCCTAATGGAAACTAAGTGATATTAAGGCCTCCTTTTAATAGAGAACCGGACCAAAGCATTATCACTTAGTGAATACATGAACTCCTCAAACTACGGTAATCACCGGAAAGAATCCCAGTTATTGTCACCCTGGGGGATCCGGATCATAATTCGTAATAGGTGTCTACAACTTGCAAGATAGGATCAAGAACACACATATATTCATGAAAACATAATAGGTTCAGATCTGAAATCATGGCACTCAGGCCCTAGTGACAAGCATTAAGCATAGCAAAGTCATAGCAACATCAATCTCAGCACATAGTGGATACTAGGGATCAAACCCTAACAAAACTAACTTGATTACATGATAAATCTCATCCAGCCCATCACCGTCCAGCAAGCCTATGGTGGGATTACTCACAAACGACAGAGAGTATCATGGAATTGGTGATTAAGGATGGTTGGTGATGACGATGGCGTCGATTTCCCCTGTCCAGAGCCCAAAACGGACTCCAGATCTTGCCTCCCGAGGAAGAACAGGAGGTGGCGGCGACTCTGTATCGTGAAACGCGATGAACTCTTCTCTCTGATTTTTCTCTCCACGAATAGGAATATATAGAGTTGGAATTGAGGTCGGTGGAGCCACAGGGGCCCATAAGATTGCCAGGCGCGGCCAAGGGTGGGGGGGGGTGGCCGCGCCTGGTGGGCTTGTCACCGGTGGGTGGCCCCTCCGGTTGATTCTTTCACCAGTATTTATTATTAATTTGAAAAACAATCTTTATAAATTTTCAAGTCAATCAGAGAACTTTAATTTCCGCACAAAAATAACAACAATGCAATTCTGATGAAAACAATGTCAGTCCGGGTTAGTTCCATTCAAATCATGCAAATTAGAGTCCAAAACAAGGGAAAAAGAGTTTGGAAAAGTGGATACATTGGATACGTATCACACTCCTCTCGTGTGCATACATAGGTATTGACGAAGCTTCACGGATGATGAGGAGGAGTGCAAGCGCCAAGGAACAACTACAACATCTGCGAGTGAAGCTTGGAAGAGGAGACGGAAGAAGACAGAGCTGCGAAGTCTACAACGCCCGGATGACCGACAACCACCGGACAACCGACACTCTACAACGGCCGATGGTCAGCGTCTTCCGGATGTCCGACAAACTCCAGCCATTGAACAACCGACATCCTCTGGAAATTCGTGCCAGAGCACGAGTACCGAATTGCCGGAAATCCGGAAGGCTCCGGACCCTCACGAGCCTCCGGACGACCGACGCCCTCTGGATGTCCGGTACCTATGTGTATGTAGCCGTGGGCCTTTGGCCTTGTATCTCCTCTCACTTACCCTTCATGGCTATATATATTCTTCCCCCACCTCCTTTCTAGGGTTAGGAATGGTTTAGCTCATAGACTAGTTGAGCATTGCTCCTTCCATAGCCTTCTCCCTTGGAGTTGCTACCTCTACGTGAGAAGATCCTATGGATGTCAAGACCCCTATCTAGGGAAGATCCTCTGGGATATCAAGGCCCCATCTCCCCATAGGATTTGGGATGAATTCTACCATGTATCCTTCTTTCCCTTTGTTGTTCACTTACCTTTGTGGATCTTATGTGTACTGAGTCTAGTGGATGTGTGATTGGACTTGTTCTTAAGTGTTTCCTCTTGTTATTTCTCCCCGTTCTTCTATAGGGATCAAAAGTAGGTCTAGAGGAGTGGTGATTAGACTACTTGACCAAATAAAAAACCTAACCTTTTCCCAAGTTAATTGGTTGGAAGATTTTAGCAATTCTAGCATATTAGTACATCCTACACATGCATGTCTATGAGTATTGCAGCGGAAAGTAAAAACAAGTATATGTAAGAGGATAAGGGTTGGAAGATCAAATGTAATTGTAGTCATGAAGATTTTCCCATGGTTTCGATAGGTTGCGCTATCGTACATCCACATTTATGAGGAATTCAACCCACGGAGGGTAACGGTCGCGAGAGTACACGGAGGGCTCCACCCACAAAGGGTTCCACGAAGAAGCAACCTTGTCTATACCATGATGGCCAACGTCCATGGAGGCCTAGCCTAACTCGGGATAGATCTTCATGAAGTAGGTGAGCTCCTTGCCCTTACAAACTTCTTGGTTCAACTCCACAACAAAAAGTTGGAGGCTCCCAAGCGACACCTAACCAATCTAGGAGGCACCATCCTCCAAAAGGTAATAGGCTTGATAGTAATGATGAACTCCTTGCTCCTGTGTTTCAAATGATAGTCTCCTCAACACTCAATCACTCTCTCACTGATTTGGCTTGGGTAGAAGAGATTGATTGGGTGGAAGGCAACTTGGGGAGGCAAGAAATCAAGATCTATATGGTTGGAGTGGATGATCTTGACCTCAACACACGGGTAGGTGGTTCTCTCTCAGAAATTTGGATATGGGAAGTGTGGGCCTGCTGTGAGTGCTTATCTTGAGTAAAGATGTGGTGGAGGGGTATATATAGGCATCTCCAAAAAACTAACTGTTATAACATTATTGCCGAACTCGGTGAAACCGAAGTGAAAACTCGTTTGCACCGACTAGTGCAAAATGTGGCAACTTTGGCGTTTCGGTGAGACCAATATATAATTCTCGGTGGTATCGATATGAGTGGCCAAGGGCAGTTACACAACTCGGTGAGACTGATTCACAATTCTCGGAAATTCCAATTCTTGTGAAACAGGCAACAGGAAGTTGGTCACTGAAACTTGGTTGCACCAAAGTGGAAGTTGGTAGTACCGAGAAGTGGGTTTTGGTTAGGGTTTCTGTCTAGGGTTTTGACTCGGTGTAGCCGATATGGAAATGTTGGTGTCACCGATTTTGAGTGGTACGTTCTAGGACATAATCTTTGTGGGGGAGCTAGTGGGTGTTTTTGGTGACTAACACTTGATCATTTTTAGCATTTCATTCACCATTCATACCTCACCCCCTTTTGATAGTATTGGCTTTCCTATGGACTCAAAGTGATTACTCACAAACTAAAATGTAGGGTCTTCATGCTTGTAGCTTGTCCAATACTATGCTTGCATCTTGGGGTCTCCTCATAATCCTTTGCCAATCATAACATTGAAATTTTCCTGAAATATACTTAGTGGAAACATTAGTCAAATGAAATATATGTTGTTATTAATTACCAAAACCACCTAGGGAGAAGTTGTTCTTTCAGTCTCCCCCTTTTGGTAATTGATGACAACATATAGATCAAAGCTTCAATAGAGATATAATCAATGAATAGCATCTTCACTTTGAGAGGTATGTGATAAGCAAGATCTCCCCTAAATTTGTGCATTATTTTAATTTGCATTTGAATGAAAATGCACAATCGAGTAGGATCATGGGTCACTCTTGCATGTCACATACAACTTGGTGGTGCGTAGAAATTAATACGAGTGAATTACATAAGCACATCAAACCAAACATTAAGTGAATGATCATCATATAAACATCTCAAAGATAAGCAATAATAGCATCACACTAGAGTATATGATGAAACACCGACAAAAGTTTGCAACATTAAACGATAAATCACATGTTTTGAAAAGTAGCAAAGGATCAAAATGCAATGCTCTCCTTCTATCTCTCTCTCTCGAAGCCCCATGATCTATAACCTCTCCCCCAACAAGTTACCAAAAAGTTCAAAGTTATAGAGCTACTAGTCGCTTAGGCACGATCTCCTCCTGTGGTGGTCGATGGAGTCGAGAGAAAAACATCCGTGAAGGCTTCAGCTGAAGTCCTTTGAGGTGGTGGAGTAGACACTGAAGGTGATGGAGCTGAAGGAGCCGATGGAGCTGCTGCTACTGCTAATGAAGAAGGCCTCATCTCTAGAGCTGGCATTGTAGGAGTTTTGGCTTGAGTCTTGAACTGGGTGCTGGTCCTGAGAGGTGGACTAACATCATCATCATCGTCGTCAGTGGAATGAGGGCTAGGCACTGCTTCAACTTCCTTCTTGAGCTCATTCACAATTGTCGTCAGCTCATCCACTTTGTTGTTCAATGTGGAAAACCTATTCTCCACAATCCTCACAAGACTCTCCTGATTAAGGTGGATGGTCTTGATGTCCTTCTCCATGCCCTGAATGGTGCTAATAACAAGATCCATCTACTCACTCTTGGTCCTTGGCACCTGAGCACTAGCGGCTCTGGCTGCCTCAGCCTCTGCCTATGCAGTAGATGAAGCGGGATGACTTGGATCCATCAGCACGACATTATCCTCAAACTCTGGCTGGAGTGGAAAATGTGGGAGATAAAGTGCATATACATTCTTCTCTAACTTAGAGTTGATGAGCATCTGAATGTATGGTGCATATCCACATGATCTCTTCTAGTCTGCAACTATCCTGTTCACTGTCTCAACAATAAGACCCATCACCCTGAATCTAGTGTGGGTGTCAATGTGGTGTTGCATATTGATGGAATAGCCTTGAATCATATTGTCATATCCTGACTTGGGAATCAATGTATATCTCAAAATGGTGTTGGTTGTAGGCAACCCTGCTTGTAGATAGTAAAGTGAACAAAACTTATGTGAATGCACATAATTAGCAGGAATCTCCTTGTACATCCTTGTCATGGAGTTATGATTCATCTTGGCCTCAGTGTACACATCCAAGTCACCTTCCTCCGCTGGTGGAGCTCCTAATATGGTAGCTCACTCATCAACAGTAGATTGGTACCTTGTACCATCAGTCATCCACACTATCCTACCATCCGGGTAGAATTTAGCAGTGGAGTAGAATTGCATGATCATCTCATCATTCCAGGCAGTGAACTCCCTTCCAACAAAGTTTGCAATGTCAATGCACTGGAGTTGTCTTGCACACTTGGAAAATAATCTTCATTTTCCTTGATGAAGGCCCAGTTAACATATCTCGTGTCACTAACTGCTGGGCTCTTGTCCAAAAGGATAGTCTCATAGAAGTTTGAAATGTGGCATCCACGACAGTCCTTTTCCTGGAGGCACATGGGTCATTTGCTCTCCACAATCTTAGCCCTAAGTCCTTCCTCTTCTTCATGTCCTCAGCTAAAGTATGAGCGTCATTATGCTCTAGTAGATGGGGCCTAAGCTTCCTCAATACTGGCAAGTATCGCTCAACATCTCTGGAGGTTGATGTCTTGTTCTTGGCAGCTAGAGGGATGTCTCTCGTGGTCTTCTTGGACTTTGGAGCAGTTGACTTCTTGGGTGCAGATTTCTTGCTTGAAGAAGCTTCATTAAGCATAGCAATAGCAAGGAGATTCTTCTTCTTGGTAGGAGGATCCTGAGCAGCTGGCTCTTCCTCCACTTCACCTCTTTAGCTTCAGGTGGATCCTCATACATAGAGGTGGCTCTGCCAATGACCTTGACAATCCTCTTCCTTGCTCTCTTCTTCTCTCCTACCTTCTTAGGCATGGAGCTCCTGGTTGGCTCAACAGAAATTGAGGTGTTGTCCCTGGCACTCTCAGGTTCCCTCATAGCATCAACACTTGCATAGACCTTCTTGACATGTCTCTTGTAAGAAGTAGCATCTGTTGTGCTCTTGGCAGCCTTCTCTTTCTGCCTCTTGGCAACATCTTCCTCTGGTACTAAATCAGAGTCCTCCTCATCAAAATTCAGCTTCTTTCTTGCCCTAGTGGCAGCCTTGGCCAAATCAGGCGAGCTAGGGTTATCATCTTAGGAAGATGAACTACCCATCCGGACTAGTGCCTGAACTCATCTCCACATTCCTTTCTCTGAAGTTGTTCTGACTGCCATCTGATCCTAACATGCTAACCCTGTGAATAGAGCATAGAAGAGCAGAGAGATTGAGCATCACAAAATACAGAAGTTTTTCTCAAATTGAACTCAAATTCTTAGTTTTGAATTTCAGCTAAGTGGGTTTCGGTACCACCGAGTTAGAAAAATCGGAGCCACCGAGACAAACACTCTCATGTTACAGGAAATTGGCAGCCCTTTTCGATGGGACCAAAAAGAGGTTCTGGTTCCACCGAGAGTGTTCTCGGTTGCCCTAATCCACATATCGGTAAGACCGATAATTTTAACTCGGTGTCATCGAGACACACATGGAAGAAACTCAACCCTAATTTTTTTTTGTTCTACTCTAATGGAAGTTTTTCGAGGATCAATCAATCTCAAACTATGACTTATCGATACAATAACACTGACGCGCAAGAATTGGATCGAGGAGCGCAAAGGGGATCAAAATCTCATCCTAATTCGGTGAAGAGTCCGCTATGATGGCGGTGATGATTCTGTCGACGACAAGGATCCGAGCGGCGAGGGCGCATGGGGAGGCAAGGGCGACGTCCAGAGGTCCACGGGCGAAAGCTAAGGTTTGGAGGAACTTGACATTTGAAGATTTGATTTCAATAGTATGGTCCTCCACAATATATATCCCTCGCTGTCAATGACACCCGTTCAAAATTATCGGTGCCACCGAGTTCCTCAACTTTCAGTTGACAGAGAAACTTGGTGAATCCGAGAATATGGAATCGGTGTTACCAAGATTGGAAAACCAGATCACCCATAGGCATCGGTGAGACCGAGATTTTTGTGTTGGTTCCACCGAGTTGCACTTGGGAGGTTTTGGTGGTCAGCTCTTGATGAAACAGAAATCCGAGTGCTCCTAACACAGAGGGTTCAAGAAGTGCTTGCTCAAATTTTGTGATGTATCATGGATAGAATTTGAGACGAGAAAGCATAGATAGCTAGAGAGGGGTCATAGGCATTCTTGTATATCCAATTGTCCAAATAAAATTGAAAGTAAAATAACAACCATTGTATATCCTCGAATGAGAAAAGAAATGCATACCAACATGCTCACACAATAAGATGTCAAATGAAATATGGCAAACATGCAAAACTACTATAGTATCTAGCACTTTGGCGATAACGGGGTCATCTATATACGAGTATATTGACTTAGGAGCCAAGTAAGAATACTTGATCATAGGTCATACTCATCGTTTAAGCACGTGGGGTTACCACTTTTACATAAAGCATTTAATGTGTTCACATCTGTAAGAGATGCTTTAACTCAAGTCTTAGAGTAAAGCTCCCCCTTGATGTGACATACCCCCTAAGAGGGATAAACTATCCTTTGGTTTTGTCATAGAAGACTTCATGTGGGTGATGTAGTGGTGAATGCTCATAGCTAATGAAGATCATCTTGAGATGGGAGAAATCCTCGTTGTTTCTTACTCTTCTCACCTACATGGGTTAGTCCCAAACAAGAGATAAATACAAGGATATCTATGGACATGGAGTGCAAAGCACACATGATGATGTCCATGGATTCATTGATTGCCTTGTCCCTTGCTTACCTTTGAGGGAATGTGTGACTCCTTAAACTATTGCATGAAGTTGGAGTTGATTGCAAATAGTCCATGCCAAAACTAAATGTGAGTGAATTTTGTTGGTGGAGTCACCCCTCAAGAACTTCTCTATTTATTCTTCTTTGGGATCCACATCAACTTGATTTGAATCCTTGGAGTTGAAGTAGCACTTGTAGAAGTTGAGCTTGTAGTAGCCTTGGGAATCCACTCAAACATGGCTTGGGATTCATCTTCATATGAGTCAATCTCCTCTTGAAGCTTGCCCTTGCCCTTGAGCTTGTGGTCTTGTGGTGGAAGTTCATCTTGAGCTTTTATTCCCTTGGGGAGAGTATGTTCATACTTCTCCCTTTGTGGAACAAACTTGGGCTTGGGGTATTAACCTTCTTCCCATTGAACTCCATTGGCGTTGAAGTAGGCAATGACATGGTTCTTCCGGCATCCTCCATGCTTGCGTACATTTTCTTCAAATTGCTTACATCCGGCAAGACTTTTGTAGATACCTTTTTGTATAATACCTTTCAATAGATCATTTTCTTGCTCATGTGTAACTTGGCTAAGAGAATCGTTAGTGGAATCAATAGAACTACTAGAAGCAATATCATTGGATTTATCATTTTTATTGCTACTAGTTGAAGAACCTTTCTTGCCTTTCTTACTAGTTTGTTTAGCCTTAACTTTTGGAATGAATGTAGACAAGAGTAGTCGTTTAGATAAGAGGAAGTCTTCTTTTGAAGATCGTCATTGATAGCTTTAAGGAATCCATGCTCTTTCTCCAAATTGATCTTCTCGAAGCGGAGCTTCTAATGAGTCCTGACAAGCTCTCTATGATCTTCTAGAGTAGACTCATGGGCTAACTTAAGAGTGTTTAGTTCTTTAGTTAGTCGCTCTATTTTCCAACTTATCATGATCACATAATTTATCTTGACTAAAGTGATTATTAACAAGTCCATTTTGACTAATATCACTAGATTTGTCAAATAGCAAGTCATCATCTCCAAGTAGGTCATCCTAATGACTATTAAAGTCAAGGTATTCAGGGTATGATACCTTGGGGACTTTATCCATGAAGCAACTTCCACTCCCTTCATTTGGTGAATCAAATATGTCATATGCGATGGAGGAAACGAGTGCAAGTCCGGCAACACCTTCATCTTGACTATAATTAGAGTCGGAGTGATAGTTTCTCTTAGAGTGGTTGTCGGATTTGGAGCCGTAAACACATTCACCAACATGAGATTGATGTCTTCTTCTTGTGTACCTATTGGTGTACTTGTCCTTCTTCTCTGAGTCTTTGCTTCTCCGGGAGGGTCTTCGTTCATAACGATCATCTCTACTCCTTCTCTCTCATTCGAGGAGACTCATCTCCTGAGCTATTTGTTCTAGGTGACTCTTCCATTCTTGTGTGTGTGTGGAGGGGGGGGGGACTTGGTGGGCATGCACTCATTGGAGTAGTGTCTGGGCCTTCCACAACTGTAAAAACTCCAGTCACGACTAGATGAACGCTTCTCTTCATATCTTGAGTTGGAGTTTCTCTCTTTGCCTCTACTCTTGTAGAACTTGTTAAATTTCTTCACCATGAGGCTTATCTCTTCATTGGTAACATGGTTGCTGCTTGATGTAGCAGGAGTGCCACTTGAGGCTTTGTAAGCACCGCTTGATTTGTTGTGACGTTCTTCCTTGTCCTTGAGTGACATCCCATGAGCAACAATCCTTCCAATCACTTCCGTAGGCTTGAGATCTTTGTAGTTTGGCATCATTTGGATCAATGTGCACACGGTGGCATACTTTTCATCCAAGACTCTAAGTATCTTCTTGATGATGAATTTGTCGGTCATTTCTTCGCTTCCTAAGCCGGAAATCTCATTTGTGAGGAGAGCAAGCCTAGAGTACATTTCAGCGACTCCTTCACCATCCTTCATCTTGAACTAGTCAAGTTGACTTTGAAGCACATACAACTTAGATTACCTGATGGAGTCGGTACATTCGTGCATATCAACCAAAGTATCCCAAATTTCCTTTGTATTCTCAAGACAATTGATTTTGTTGAATTCTTCGGGGCATAGGCAGTTGAATAGAATGTCACATGCTTGAGAATTTTATTGCAACATCCTCAATTCTTCTGCGGTTGCTTCACGATATGGTTCCTTTCCATCACCAAGGAATTCACCTTGCAAGCCAAAACGAACAACAACCCATACGGCGGGGTTATGACGAAGAATATGCATTCTTATCTTATGCTTCCAACTAGCAAAATTAGTGCCAGCAAAATATGGACCTCTACGGTGATAGTTTCCCTCATTAGACGCCATACTCTCCTTGGTTGTCAGACGAATGCAATGGAGACCAAAGCTCTTATACCACTTGTAGGGATCGAAAGTAGGTCTATAGGGGGGGTGATTAGACTACTTCGCCAAATAAAAAACCTAACCTTTACTCAAGTTAAGTGGTTGGTAGATTTTAGAAATTCTAGCATATCAAGTACACCCTACACATGCATGTCTATGAGTATTGCAGCGGAAAGTAAAGACAAGCATATGCAAGAGTATAAGGGTTGGAAGATCAAACACAATTGTAGACACGAAGATTTTTCCCGTGTTTCCGATAGGTGGCGCCATCGTACATCCGCATTTATGGAGACTTCAACCCATAGAGGGTATCTGTTGCTAGAGTCCACGGTGGGATCCACCCACGACGGGTTCCATGAAGAAGCAACCTTGTCTATACCATGATGGCCTACGTCCACAGAGGACTAGCCTAACTCGGGGTAGATCTTCACGAAGTAGGCGATCTCCTTGCCCTTACAAACTTCTTGGTTCAACTCCACAACACTAAGTAGGAGGCTCCTAAGCTACACCTAACCAATCTAAGAGGCACCACCCTCCAAAAGGTAATAGGCTCGATAGTAATGATGAACTCCTTGCTCTTGTGTTTCAAATGATAGTCTCCCCAATACTCAATCACTCTCTCACAAATTTGGCTTGGGTAGAAGAGATTGATTGGGTGGAAAGCAACCTGAGGAGGCTAGAAATCAAGATCCATATGGTTGGAGTGGATTATCTTGACCTCAGCACAAGGGTAGGTGATTCTCTCTTGGAAATTTGGATATGGGAAGTGTGGGTCTGTTCTGAGTGCTTCTCTTGCGAGTAGGATGTGGTGAAGGGGTATATATAGGCATCTCCAAAAACCAACGGTTACAACATTATTTCTGAACTCAGTGAAACCAAAGTGAAAACTCATCTGCACCGACTAGTGCAAAATGTGGCAACTTTGGCGTTTCGGTGAGACCGATATATAATTCTCGGTTGTACCGATATGAGTGGCCGAGGGCAATTACACAACTCATTGAGACCGATTCACAATTCTTGGAAATTATTTCTTGTGAAACAGGCAACAGGAAGTTGGTCACTGAAACTCGGTTGCACTGAAGTGGAAGTTGGTAGTACCGAGAAGTGGGTTTTCGCTAGCGTTTCTGTCTAGGGTTTTGACTCGGTGTAGCCGATATGGAAATGTGTGTGGCACCGATTTTGAGTTGTAGGTTCTAGGACAAAATGTTTGTGGGAGAGCTTGTGAGTGTTTTTGGTGAATAACACTTGATAATTTTGAGCATTTTTTTCACCATTAATACCTCACCCCCTTTTGATAGTATTGGATTTCCTATGGACTCAAAGTGATTTCTCACAAAGTAAAATGTAGAGTCTTCATACTTGTAGCTTGGCCAATCCTATGCTTGCATCCTGGTGTCTCCTCACAATACTTTGCCAATCATAACATTGAAATTTTTCCTGAAATATACTTAGTGGAAACATTAGTCCAATGAAATATATGTTGTTATTAATTACCAAAACCACCTAGGGAGAAGTTGTGCTTTAATCTTCCCTGTGTTCTTCGTGTTCTTGAGGTTACCCGTCCAATTTGTAAACGATCGACACCTGCAGGTTCCAGCCCGTATCAGTAATATATTTGTATCATAAAAGAATGCAGAAGGCCAATTTTAAAAGGAGACATAAGCTTTTTTAAAAAAGTTGTCATTGGTAAAGACCTACAAAAAATTGTTTTAGTTGCAAAACTTGTATATAGGAATTCCATTTGAAGCAACATTACCATGATAATTTCTCTATTCCAAGCAAGTGACTACATGAAATCCCAAGGTATTTAACATAAATAGAATATAATTAGAAAGATTTAACTACTTCAAAGTAGTTAGTTTTGCTTCTCTATACATGTTCTCTGTACTATACTACTATACACACATAAGTTTAGAACTTTATTCTAACACACGACTTATCACATTAGTTCACACGGTAGCATTTGGGGTGGAATTAATTCAAAAACTGCACTAGCTAACTAACATAAATTCATATGTACATTTTATTCTTGAACTTCCGCATTCAGATGGACAAATGAATTGTCATAAAATATCATTTTTTCACATCTAGAATCCTGAAACATCAGTCTTATGCATAACAATCCTTGAATCTTGATCCAATAATTATTGACCAAAAAAAGTTGCAATCAAATCCTATTGTTTGCCCTAGGAACAACCAAAGCAGTATCAATTTCATACTTTGTAAGTTCAAATCTAAAGAGGAAGGTAGCCATACTGAATTGAGGAAGAACATCTAAGGTCATAGTGGAGTTACCAAGTCAACTAACTAAAATAGGGAGAGAAAACAATAACCTGCCTAGAGATCCTCCCCTCGAATACGTGCATCTATAACCTGTCGAGAGATCCTCCCCTCGACTCCTAGCGAGAAAGTGTTCTCCAGGGGTATCTGTCGGTTACCGGGTGTGTTTTATGAAGTATCTAGTTTAAGCAGTATAAGATCGGGATACATCTCCAAGCCGCCCGTTATCATGGCCGGACACACTTCTTTGGGTAATGCCCGACCTCGGCTGATCGACACGTCAAAGTCCTAACTAAGATCTCGAGAGAGGTCAACACTTTGGTCTACATCCTAAGTGCAAAGGGGTCATGGGCCCATCACCCTAAGCACTCCTACACGTTGCGCTACTGGCAGAGGACCAAGCTCACCTCTGTATATAGGCATGCCGCTAACCATAACAATCGGCCCGCTCCATTGAGACATCTAGCACAGCTTCGGTAGGAACTAATGATGCCGAGAGCCCCATAACCAGTATCCCTCGCAGCGGTTAGTGCGTATATGCCAGTGGCAGTCTCAGATCAAATAAAATCTTGTTAAGCGCGTTATTATGAAATAACCGCGGACACCGACCAGGGCCCAGGCCCACCTCTCTCCTAGATGGTTTCCGCCTGCCCTGTCGTTTCACCACAAAGAATCACTCGGGGCCGTCGGGAACCCATTCCCATCACTACCTAGATGGTACCATCTGTCCCTTCAACCCCAATTCCAAATATTAACATAAGTATTGCAATAATGAATAGTATATTCGTGATCACCGCCCGAAGGGTCACGTCCCGATAATATAGCATGGCACATGGACAAATGTTTAGGGCTACTAATTGACTCTAGCGTAACTATACTAAGCATAGTAGGATTGCCGGTAAGGTATCAATGATAGTGTAACAAGAACAGGCTATGCAATATAATATGATCTACCGATAAACAATCAACCAAAGCGACTCTCTGACGCAAGAAGTAGAGATAAAGAATACACGGTATCGGAATGAACAAGGTGGGGGGGTTGCTTTCCGGTAAGCTATGCCGAGAAGGACGGGTCATTGTCGATGTACTCATACTTGGGGTCAGCGTCAGTCTCGGGGTCTACTGAAAGAATAGATGAGAGGGGGAACAAAATAAATAACAGCCATACAAATGCAACACATATGCATGTCGTGTCAATATGTGATAGTGATATGCCTTAATGCATCACTAAGAATTTTAATAGAAGAGGGAAAATATCGAGATATCTATCGATATTTCCCAGCTCCAGGTATTATCCAGTATATAGATCCAAGGGCAAATTATCCATGTTCATTATGTTAGAGGGGTCTGACACATATGTGAATGTCATATTCAGATTCTTCGTATTTTTTTGTTCAACTTTCATATATAAATTATTTTCATCCGACTTAACGAATTATTTTATTTGAATTTCCAATATTTTAAGCACTTTCTGAATTTTTGGAATATACTTAATTCGAATTTATATAGGTATTGCTACCACAGTGGTTGTTCTAGCCGTAGAGGCTGATGTGTGGGGTCGGTCAACTACCCAATCAGTAGTTGACTGGTCCATGTTTGATTGGTCAAAGGTCCAATGGGACCCAACTATCATAAACTATTAGTTATATCAGGGTTAAGTAATTTTATTTTAGTTAACAATGGGGCCTACCTTCAGCTGCACATTAGGCTAATTAATCACTAAATTAATGCTAACCTAAACTGTAGCCCTAATTAAACAAGGGTCGGCCCCACTGGGCAGTGGCCCACGTGGCCACGAACACACGCGACACGCACATGGCGCACTTGGCCATGGCCATGGCCAACAGCAGCGGCGACAACAGGAAGAGGCAACATCCACCAGCATGCACCAACAACGACAATAGTAGTGACAACGAGCAGCGACTGTAGCAACAAAAGAGCAGCTGGGGCAGCAAGGAGAAGCAACAACAACAATGAGAAGAGCAGGAGAGCACGACAACGGGCGATGAGCGGCCGTGGGCGAGGGTGGACAACGGGTGAGGCCATGCGTACACGGGCGCATGTGGGGGCATGATCGTGCGGAGCTAGGCATAGCCGGTCGCGGCCAGAGGCCCGTGAGCATGGCCAAGGAGTGCGGCAGGCGTAGCTCCACGCAGTAGTGGGGCGCGGCCTACGGCGTTGGTTCGAAAAGGGAAACAGGGGAACGGGTGGAGGGCCTGATAGGAAGCTCAAAGATGTGCTCGAGGAGGCCGGGGGCTATCGGAGTGGAGGGGATCGATGGCGAGGCATGGCAATGTACGGTGAAGGGGATCGATGCGGGTGGCGTTGATGGGGTGAAAGCACAAATTTTCTCTAGGTGGTTTTGATAATTAGCAAAAACATATAATTCATTTAACTAATAAGCCTATCAAGTATATTTCATGAAGTTCAATGAATAGTTTGGCTAAGATCGTGATATGGATCCCCTAGATGCAATGAACACAAGTTGGCAAGATCTTCAAGACTCAACAACAATAACAACAACAACAACAAAGCCTTTAGTCCCAAAAAAGTTGGGGTAGGCTAGAGGTGAAACCCATAAGATCTAGCGACCAACTCATGGTTCTCGCACATGGATAGCAAGTTTCCACGCACCCCTATCCATGGCTAGTTCTTTGGTGATGCTCCAATCCTTCATATCTCTCTTTAAAGACTCTTCCCATGTCAAGTTCGGTCTACCCCAGCCTCTTTTGACATTATCCGCATGCTTTAGCCATCCGCTATGCACGGGGGCTTCTAGAGGCATGCGCTGAATATGCCCAAACCATCTCAGATGATGTTGGACAAGCTTCTCTTCAATTGGTGCTAACCCAACTCTATCTCGTATGTCATCATTCCGGGTTCGGTCCTTCCTTGTGTGGCCACACATCCATCTCAACATGCGCATCTCCCACACCTAACTGTTGCACATGCCGCCTTTTAGTCGTCCAACACTCAACGCCATACAAAATTGTGGGTCGAACCGACGTCCTATAGAACTTGCCTTTTAGCTTTTGTGGCACCCGCTTGTCATAGAGAATGCCAGAAGCTTGGCGCCACTTCATCCATATGGCTTTAATTCGATGCTACACATCTTCATGGATATCCCCATTCTTCTGCAACATTGACCCCAAATATCGAAAGGTGTCCTTTTGAGGCACCACCTGCCCATCAGGGCTAACAGCCTCCTCCTCCTCGTGCCTAGTAGTACTGAAAGGGCACATCATGTACTCGGTTTTAGTCCTACTAAGGCTAAAACCTTCCGATTCCAAGGTTTGCCTCCATAACTCCAACTTCCTGTTGACCCCCGTCCGACTATCATCAACTAGCAACACACGTCCACAAAGAGCATACACTATGGGATATCTCCTTGTATATCTCTTATGACCTCATCCATCGCCAAGGCAAAAAGATAAGGGCTCAAAGTTGACCCCTAATGATATCCTATCTTAATCAGAAAGTCATCAATGTCGCCATGACTTGTTCGAACACTTGTCACAACATTACTGTATATGTCCTTGATGAGGTTAATGTACTTTGCTGGGACTTTGTGTTTCTCCAAGGCCCACGACATAACATTCCACAATATCTTATCATAGGCCTTCTCCAAGTTAATGAACACCACATGCAATGCCTTCTTTTGCTCCCTATATCCGTCCATAAGTTGTCATACCAAGAAAATGGCTTCCATGGTCGACCTCCGTGGCATGAAACAAACTGATTTTTGGTCACTCTTGTCATTCTTCTTAAGCGGTGCTCAATGACTCTCTCCCATAGATTCATTGTATGGCTCATGAGTTTAATTTCACGGTAATTAGTACAACTCTGAACATCCCCCTTGTTCTTGAAGATTGGTACTTATATACTCCGTCTTCATTCTCGTGGCATCTTGTTTACCCAAAAAATGAGGTTGAAAAGTTTGGTTAGCCATACTATCGCTATGTCTCTCAGGCCTCTCCACACATCAGTGGGGATACAATTAGGTCCCATCGCCTTGCCTCCTTTCATCCTCTTTAAAGCCTTCTTAACCTCTGACTCCTGGATTCGCCACACAAAACGCCTGCTAGTATCATCAAAGGAGTCATCCAGATCAATGGTAGAGCTCCCACTCTCCCCATTGAATAGCTTGTCAAAGTACTCCTGCTATTTATGGTTATTCTCCTCGTTCTTCACCAGGAGTTGATATGCTCCGTCCTTGATGCACTTGATTTGATCAACATCCCTCGTCTTCCTCTCTCGGCTCTTGGCCATCTTATAGATGTCCCTTTTGCGATCCTTTGTGTCTAACCATTGGTAGAGGTCCTCATACGCCCAACCCCTTGCTTCACTCACAGCTTGCTTTGTGGCCTTCTTTTCCATCTTGTACTTCTCTATGTTGTCTGCACTCCTATCCAGGTATAGGCATCTGAAACAATCATTCTTCTCCTTAATTGCCTTCTGGACATCATCGTTCCACCACCAGGTATCTTTAGCTTCTCTTCTACTTCCCCTGGACACTCCAAACTGCTCCGAGGCCACCTTACGAATGCAAGTCGACATCTTCATCTGCATGGTGTCTGCATCACCTCCTTCCTCCCAAGGGCCCTCCTTAATGACCCTCTCCATGAACGCCTGAGCTACCTCCCCCTTGATCTTCCACCACTTCGTTCTCGCGACTTTAGCATGCTTATCCCGCTGGACACGAATCTGAAAACGGAAGTCATCAACAAGAAGCTTATGCTGAGGGACAACACTCTCTCCAGGTATCACCTTACAGTCTAGGCATGCACGCCCGTCTTCTCTTCTCAAGAGGTTGAAATCAATCTGGCTAGAGTGTTGCCCACTACTGTAAAGCACTAGATGTGATTCTCTCTTTTTAAAGAGGTTGTTAGCTACGATCATGTCGTAGGCTAGTGCAAAGCTTAAGACATCTTCTCCTTCTTGATTCCTGATGCCATAGCAGAATCCCCTATGCAACCCTTTAAAACTTGTGTTAGATGAGCTCACGTGGCCATTCAGCTCTACTTCTTTGAAGAGCCTCTTGCCAATCGTTACACTCCTAACCATGTCCTCCAGGCCTTCCCAAAACTCCCTCTTGGTGTTCTCATTGTGGTCTACTTGTGGGAATACGCGCTGATAATGTTGAGAGCTAAGTCCCCAACTACCAGCTTGACCGGGATAATCTGCCCCCCATGTCTCTTGACATCTACCACTCCATACTTGAGGCTCTTGCTGATCAAGATGCCTACCCCATTTCTGTTTGCAACCACCCCGTGCACCACAGCTTGAAGATGGTACCCTCTGAGGTTATCTTGGATTAAGGGGTCCTCGGGAGGCCGACCTGTTTCTTATGGGCCGGACTATATGGGCCGCTTGCCGAACATTGGATCGATCGAAGGCCGCGTCTCCAGGAAGGAAGCTTCGGGAATCGTGCCTTGTTCTGCACATTTAATGTAGCGAATAGGCATGTTTATCTCTTCGGCGTGTAACCGACCATGTGTAAACCCTAGGTACCCTCGGCGTCTATATAAGCCGGAGGGTTTTAGGTTGTAGACAGAGAACAACTCATCTAGGGTTAGCTATTCGATCTCGAGGTAGATCAACTCTATAACCCCCATATCATCAATACAACCAAGCAGGACGTAGGGTATTACCTCCATAGGGGGCCCAAACCTGGGTAAAACCGTGTCCCCTTCGTCTCCTGTTACCATTGATTCTAGTGTCACAGTTCGAGACCCCCTACCCGAGATCCACCGGTTTTGACACCGAGATTGGTGATTTCGTTGAGAGTTCCGCTGTGATCGCCCAAGGAATCGATGTCTCGCCTTGTCATCAATGAAGAGGTCCACAACATGGACACTTTCGTCCCCAGATAGATCTTCGCCTTTGGCAGTGTTTTGCTGCACGCCGACCAGACCAGCCATCTAGGCTGTGTTGAAATCTTTTCCCCTAGTCAAGAGGTCAGATTTGGGAACCTAGAGTTCTCGGTAGATCCCAGGGGTGACTTGTCACTAACCGGGCTCGCAGTCTCGCCTGTTGTGCCCAAAGGCTCTGAGGCTTTAACCTCGAGCTCCTTTTTCTATCACGCCCACGAGGTTAACCCCGAGAATGGCCCAACTCTTAGTCTGGATACGGTTGTAGTGCCAAAGGACCAGACACTTTTTCTTGCCGAACACTCCACTCGTCTGGACACATCGGAGACCAACTCTGACACCTCCGCGTAGTTTGACCCGATCGGGCTCTTGACATTGAACGAGGCCCTAGATCGGATCTCGTCGATGAAAATTACCGACGATCCAACCCCGACCTATGCTCAGATCGGCCACAAAGTGGGTCAGGACAATTTTTTCGACCCACCCACCACCCACTTCATAGCCACAGCCGAAGACTTAACTGACATGTTGGACTATGCCTCCAAGGAGGCAGAATACATGGATGAAGAGGATTGTGCTCCCACCCCCGTTAACACCGGGTGATGGGCCGCCACTTCCACATACGATGTCTACATGGTAGACACTCCTATCGCTAACGACGAAAACACGCCTAACAACGATGGTGAAAAATTGGGTGACGTGCCATCAAGGCGCCGGAAGCCGCATAAGCGGTCAAAAGGCAAAAAGGGAAGGAAAGCTATCATCAGCACTGGGGACGTAGATACCCTGGAGGACCTAGGCGATCCCGATATCCTCGAACACCCTCTAAATGACCAGGAGAAGTCTAGAGGACATCCTGGAAGCTGGTGACCTCGACATACCTGACAATCTCAAGGATCGGGAACTGTTCCGGCAACAGCTCATAGCAATGGCACGCAGCCTGAAAGCAAAAGAACGACAACTTAAAGCCGAACAATATGACCTCAATGATCGATGGAAGAGAGTCCTCTCAGCTGAGGAAGGGTACGGTACCGGTCTGTCGGACCAACCCAAAAGCTATCCACGTAGAAGGTTGCTGCCACAATCTAACGACGAGCTCACTGATACCACGTCTCCCAAACATACCCCATATGACAAGCCGGACCGCCCTCCTTGCGGGCGTGACAAGACGGCTAATGACACCGGTTATAGACCGGCGATGCCCCAAAGACGGGGAAAGGAGCCACTAGATCCCAATGACAGGTTCGACCTACAGGACGGCCTAGACTATAGAGCAGGTCATACAAGATCCATCTACGGATCCAGAGGTTACTCACCCGATAGACGGGAATGGTACAGACCATGGCTTGACCGCAATAATAGAGGCCAGGAACGCAACCGGGCTAGAACAGACGCCGAATACACGCGCGACATAGCTCGGGTCAGAGGCGCCGTTCACCCACTGTGCATCACAGACGAGGTGATGCAGCATCAGTTCCTAAAGGGGTTTAAACCCGGAAACATAGAGCAGTACGATGGGACAACTAACCCAACCGTATGGATTGATGACTTCCTCCTCCACATCCACATGGCTCGAGGAGATGATCTCCACGCCATCAAATATCTCCCCCTAAAACTCAAGGGGCCATCTCGACACTGGTTAAACAGCCTCCTCGAAAACTCCATTGGATGCTGAAGATTTAGAGGATGCATTCCGATCTAACTTCCAGGGCACCTATGTTTGGCCACCGAATTCCTCCGACCTAAGTAACGTCGTTCAGAAGCCTAGAGAGTCTACGTGGCAATTCTGGAATAGATTCTTGACCAAGAAGAACCAGATTCTCGATTGCACGAATGCCGAGGCAATAGCCTCCTTCCGACATAATATTTGGGATGAATGGCTGGCTCGCCAGATCGGCGAGGATAAACCTCGGACTATGTCCAAACTTCCATCCCTCATGACCCGCTTTTGTGCGGGCGAAGATAATTGGTTAGTAGGACGTAGCCACAACTCCGAAGACCCCGGAACCTTCGAAGTTTTGGACGGCAACGGGAAACCCAGGCGCAACAAGAACAATCACCGGCACAATAATAGTGATGCCGAGGACACGTCCGTTAACGCCGGCTTCCGCAACTCCCGACCTGGGCAGCGGAAGAAGCCTCCTAAAGGCAATTGCGATAGACGGACCCCTCTAGAGAAGATCATGGAATGGCCTTGCCAAATCCATGGGACTCAAGAGAAGCCCGCTAATCACACACACCGTAATGGTTGGGTGTTCAAACAGGCCGGCAAGCTCACACCTGAGGATCAAGGCAAGAGCCCTGGCAGCAAGGATGAGGATGACCCTCGAGGTCCGATTGGTGGCGGACAAAAGAAATTCCCTCCAAAGGTCAAAACAGTAAACATGATATACGCCACCCATATACCCAAGAAGGAGAGGAAGCGCGCCCTTCGAGAGGTCTATGCTGTAGATCCTGTAGCCCCAAAGTATAACCCATGGTCGGCATATCCGATGACCTTTGATCGACATGATAACCCGACCAGTATCCATCATGCGGGTTCGTTTGTGTTCGTCCTAGACCCCATCATAGATGGGTATCACCTCACAAAAGTCCTAATGGACTGAGGAAGTAGCCTTAACCTGATTTACTTAGACACGGTGAAAAACATGGGAATAGACCTGTCAAGGATCAAACCTAGCAACACTACCTTTAAAGGAGTAATCCCAGGTGTCGAGGCCCGGTGCACGGGCCCGTCAACCTGGAAGTAGTGTTCGGCTCGCCCGATAACTTTTGCAGTGAAGACTTGATCTTCGACATTGTACCCTTCCGCAGCGGTTATCATGCCCTGCTCGGCCGGACAGCGTTCGCTTGCTTCAACATCATTCCGCATTATGCATACCACAAGCTCAAGATGCCCGACCCCAAGGGGGTCATTACTCTTAACGGCAACACGGAGCGCTCTCTCCGAACTAAGGAACATGCACTGGCCCTAGCGGCTGAATTTAACTACAACGATGATCGGCAAACTCCGACATGTGTCATAAAGGCACGCAAGGTGGGGAAGCGAGCACGGTCTCTGCCCGAATTCTCAGAACCTTCCCCTCCCCTTAAATACGGATTCACCCCTCATTGCACAACCCTAGGACCAGTAAAGTACGTGCCAAGGAGGCACAACATCGCACTCAAAATTCCATGGGCAGCGGTGGGGAAAAAAGGGTAAGTGTTCGGCTGGACCGAACTTCCACCATTACGATGTCTTCGGGCACAATGCAGGCACTATCAAAGGGCCAGCCCAAGGCGTAAAGCTCATCTACACTTCGGCGACTTCTCATGACCTTGTTTGCAAGATCCGTTCGCCGAACAGTACCACCCATTGAGGTGCACCAAGGTGCATGAGTACACAAGCGGCGGGGCACATCGAGGACTTAAGGTCACCAATCGAAGACCCCTTGTACAACCACTCCTGTAGAATTTCTTCCTTTTTCACATACCTGTAAGCAGTTGCTTCGGCAATCCGAACAATAAGAGTTGTTGAGAAAAATATAGCATCGTTATACATGTTTGTCTCGTTGTCCTTTTTGGCACATATCTTCTTTCCCCCCTCTTCTCGTGAAACTTTTCGGAATGTTACGACGCAACCGACTAATAGACCGGGGGCTCAAGTTTTAAAAAAATCGCCTTATGTACAACTTATTATGCGTTTGGTATCTTGGAATTCACTTTATATGCATTGGTTCCGAACTATGTCTTGGGTCAATAGATAGGTTGCCCGGCTCCTGTGCTTGCACCTTTACGTTCCGCTCGTTCAGCTAAAAGGGCAAAGGGAGAACCCATGTGATTGTGTTTCTAGATAGTCTGGTCAAGCACCTTAGGGGAGAAAGCCAAAAACTGACTGTCATAGTGTGCGAGAGCCGGTCTATGAATCCAAGCTTAAAGTGTTATACTTAAATCCTCGTCATAGGATATTCCGTGTTATACGAGGGGTTTGTTCTTCACGCAAACCATGTGATGCTGGCCTTAGTCGCGGTTCATCCGAACATCACAACACTCCGGGGCTAGTTATCAGCCCCCCGCAGTCCTTTTCGCGCCCCTATGGCTAAGTGAAAGCAATAAAGCACTATGGTCTGATTGCCTGGTCTGCCGCACTCTACCGCCTTCGGGTTCCGAGAACTCGGCTACGAGACATAGTGCATTGGCAAAGACACCCCATGTAGTATCTACATGGGGACTGAAGCCGACAACTCACATCTTTTAGTTTAAACGGCCACACAGGAGTTATAAAGGAACGAAAAATATTGATAAAATTATAACATTAAAGTGTTCAAAAGTCTCCGGACATATTATAACTCATCTAATCATACATGCTCTCTTTCGAGCACTGTGACTCTATCGCTCGAGCACCCTCCATTACTCCGGCAAAGTACATCTCGGGGCGCCTATGTTCCTTCCCAAGAGGCAGCGGGGCGGTTGCTATCTTCATCGGATCCAGCCCCGACCAGTGCACCTTGGCCTTTGCGAAGGCCATCCGAGCTCCCTCGTTGCAGGAGGAGCGCTTCATAGCATCGAGGCAGGGCGCGCGTCGATCAACTTCTGCACCAGGCCGAAGTAGCTGCCTGGCAATGGCTCGTTTGACCATAACCAGATGTAGAGGTCCTTCATGGCCGGCTCTGCCATCCGGTGCAGCTCCACCACCTGCTTCAACTGCTCGACAAGAAGAGGAGAGCGCTCGGGGGCTTCAAACTGCACCCAGAATAAGCGAGCTTCATCTCCTTCCCGTGAAGGATATAGCTGATTCGCATTCGCTACACTCTTCTGGAGGTCAGAGCAGGCGCCTGAGGAACGCCACACCTGGGTAAGCAACTTGAACTTGCTAACCCCGAAGACACACCGCAATAAATATGGCTTACCATCCGTTATAATCTTTGCTTGGCGGACTTGCTCCTCAAAGTACCTCCTATCCACCCGCTCTTTTTGGAGTTCGGTTTTGAGGGTGGATAGTTTAGTGACCAGCTCCTTGCCCTTTTTCTTCAGGGCCTCACACTTGTGGCTGGCATCCTTGAGCTCCTGCTGGATCTCCTACACCTGAGCCTCGTGTTTATCGCTAGTGGCTCTCAAGGCGGAAAGTGCGGTGGCCACTTGTTCGACCACCGCTCTTTCCAGTGCCGCCTCATCCTTCGTCTGCCGCAGCTCGGCCCTAAGCTTCTATACCTCATGCGCCGAGCCTGTGTGGTCATTAACAATATGAAAAACTGCATTGACAATATTGGATTGAAGTTTCAGGGTATCGACTTAGGCTTACCTTGCATGTCGTCGAACCTCTTGTTGAGAGCGTCAAGCTCGTCCTCAGAGCTCTTGAGCTTCCGATTCAGCTCCTTCAGCTCGGTGCCATTCATAGCCACCGCCGATGAAGAAGCCTATAACACAAAAATCCTTGTCAAGTTACATGGGTTCAATACTTCCGAACTGTCGTCAATCCGATCATATGTCCGGATCTCTTAGGGGTTAGTCGAACGATCCGAACATACATTTTTGTATATAGTTCGGAAACAGATCCATGATTGACCCCTAGGTATTTTTTTCAAACTCACCTAGGGCTCGGGGTCTGTCCTGTATATAATCATAAAAATAAATAAACACTTTGCAAATAAGAGTGTCATGTGGCTTACTTGAAAGCCCGTTAGGAGACCCTTGAAGACCTCCTTCAGTCCGTTGTCAACAGACTGAATGCTCTGCAATACCGCACAAATAAGGGTGCAGTGCTCCTTGGAGATGGAGGTGCTCGATAGAGCCTCCCCCATGACCGGCCACCCATTGGTCGGTGGTGCCGGTGGTGATCGGACAACCCGATCACCAACTGGGGACTGAACCATTTCCTCTGGAGGCGTGCTACGCTCCGGAGATGTCCTCGGAGGGGACTGAGCGGACGCTCGTCCGACCTCCTCAGTATCCGAGTGGGGTACCACCCCCGGGTCTTCGGTGACCGAGGTGTTAGCCTCGGCCATAATTTCATCTCCTCCGCCGCTGGTGCCTGGCTCCATAGGAGCATGCTGGGACGACACTTTGCGATGTCCTTCGTGATGCCCGGAGGGGTGGGATGCGACGCATTCCCGCTATCCACTACCTCGGTGGGTGGGGTCTCTCCGTCTGAAACTTGGTCGGTGGGGAGCACGCACAATGGGCTGCAAAGTCAATAAATGCTCGCATGTTAGTAAACTTCAAATTTATCAATGACAAATAAAAGAGTCTTCAGATCCTTACCTTCGAGTAGGGGGCTTGACCCTTAGGCTCCTTCGTGGAGCCCTCTCGAAGTCATCGAACTCAGTATCTGAGTCTGAACTGTCATCGGACAGGGATATCTATGTCCGACGCTCCTTCTTGTGGGAAGGAGGAGGTGCTTCCCCTATGGCGTCCGATGATGCCGCCCTCTTTCTTGTGAGGGGGGAATCGCCCTCCCCCTCAACTTCGTCTCCTCCTCATGATCCTCTTTATTTGAGGAGGCATGGGTTTCCTTGGACACAACCTCTGGATTGTCCCTGATGCGAAGGCCTTCTCGGTTGGTTTCTTCTTCTTCTCCTTCTTTGCAGGAGCCTCGTGAGGCTCCTCGACGAGCATTTCCGCTAACAGCCCGAACCTGACGTCTTGGGGATGAGGCGCTGGGCAGTTGATGCCCATGGATTTGCTCAGCCATTTCTGTAAAGAGTGATCGGAAAGATGTTTTAGAACTTTTTTTATGAAAGATATAGCCAATCAAACAAAACTACGCTGTACCTTGGAAGCTGGCTTGGCGGCGTGTAGACCCCGATCTTCCTCCTCGGCTGGCCAATCCTCTTGCGACTTAAAAAGCACCTTCCACAACTTCTCTCGCATAGTGCGGAAGAGGTGCCGAATCGTGGGCGCGTCGCCAAGCCGACGAGCCCAAAGGGGAGTATCGCGGCGCTGGAAGGAGAGGATGCGCCACCGGAGCATGACCTGGACCACATTGGTTAGCGCGATGTCATTCTCGATCATGGAGCCGATGCGCTTCTACAGGTCACTCTCTTCCTTGCTTGACCCCTAGTTAAGGCCCTTTCGGAGCCACAAAGTTAATCTGGTGGGGGGGACCGGATCTGAATTTGGCAGGGGCAGATTGACCTTCCTCCCTTGGCTTAGTGATATAAAACCACTCTTTCTGCCACACCTTGATGGTGTCGATGAAGGTGCCGGATGGTCATACGATGCGGGTGAGCTTGCCGATGACAGCCCCGCTGCAGTATGTGTGTTTGCCTTCGACACACTTTGGCTTGATGTTGAACACCTTGAGCCAAAGACCGAAGTGTGGCTCGACCCACAGAAAAGCCACGCAGACAAGGATGAAGGCCGATATGTGCATGAAGGAGTTCGGCGGGAGGTCGTGGAAGTCGAGTCCATAGAAGAAAATGAGTCCCCTGACGAAGGGGTGAGTTGGAAGATCAGTCCCCGTATGAAGTGGGGGAGGAAGACCACCCTTTCGCCTGGCTTAGGAGTGGGGATCACTTGGTCCTTCTCCAGCGCGCAGTGAAGGATGTTTGCGGGGAGGTAGCCAGCGTCCTTGAGGGCCCGGATGTCCCGGTTGGTGATTGTGGAAGCCTCCCATTTGACATTGGAGCCGGAGCCCACCATGGATGAGCTCAAAGGAGGGGGGGATGGAAAACCTAGATCTGAGCTTTGGTGACTCAGAGGAATGGGGAAGCAGAGGAGGCGAATGGGAAGTGTGGTTAGGCCTTGGGGTTTTCTTTCCCTTTCATGAGGCTTATCATTGTTTGGCCTCCCTTTGCTGCGTCGTGAATCACTCCGCTTCCCGAGATCTGCGTGCCATTGCACGCGCATGATTAAACGTATCCCATATAAAACGGGACATGATCTGTGCATTGATAGATCGTGTTGATGAAAACGGCCTCGAACCGCGAATAGAGTTTTTGCAACTGGCCTAGCGATCGTGGTGGACCATGACCTTTCGTCAAAAAGGTCGTCAGGGGACGTTATTTTACCCCTTGACATTTGTCCTTCAGGGCCTACCTATTCATGGTGTCTAGACATGCCACTATTCGGAAAGCTACATGTCATCGGAGGCCGAACTAAATTTGGCGGGAAGAACTCACCTCGCAAGTCGAAGACTCTAATTATACCAAGCGACTGAAGCTAAGACCCTTGGTGTTGGATGCAAGTTCGGGGGCTACCAAGGGAGTCCTAGATTAAGGGGTCCTCAGGAGGCTAGACTGTATGGGCCGCCTGACGAACATTGGATCGATCGAAGGCCCTGTCTCCAAGAAGGAAGCTTCGGGAACCGTGGCTTGTCCTCCACATTTAATGTAGTGAATAGGCATGTTTATCTCTTCGGCGTGTAACCAACATGTGTAAACCCTAGGTACCCTCGGCGTCTATATAAGCCGGAGGGTTTTAGGTTGTAGACAGAGAACAACTCATCTAGGGTTAGCTATTCGATCTCGAGGTAGATCAACTCTGTAACCCCCATATCATCAATACAATCAAGCACGACGTAGGGCATTACCTCCATAGGGGGGCACGAACCTGGGTAAAATCGTGTCCCCTTCATCTCCTATTACCATCGATTCTAGTCTCATAGTTCAGGCCCCCTACCCAAGATCCGCCGGTTTTGACACTGACACCCTCCATCTCCTTTGCCTTTTGTCCCCTCCATTTGGTCTCCTGGACATAAAGGATATCAACGCCTCTCCTCACCGCTGCATCAACTACCTCCTGAAGAGTACTTGTCAAAGACCCTACATTCCAGCTACCTAAGCAAATCCTCCTAGGCTTGGCTAGCTTACTTACCCTTCGCACTCGTCGAGTCAAATTCAAAGACCCTAGCTCATTTTCCACTACACCCGGGAGCCGATTTAGCGCGCCACTAAGGATGCGACGACCTGATCCTCACTCACTTGCCACCGTATCTAGAACACGATACGCCACGCCACCTGGGGGATGATGGCCCGACCCTTACCCATTTCCACCACACCCGGGTTCCGATGTGGCGCATCGCTGAGAGGGTTACGCCCCAACGAAAATCTTCTTTTAACCGAGTAATGTAGGGGAAAACACCCCACAACCTTTTCTTTTATTCGATAGAACAAATTACAATGTACAAAGTAAGCTAGAAGGTTACAAAGGAGGCTTTGAAAATAAACTAACCTTAAGGGGGCAAAAAAGACACCCACTTTAAAAGATCATCCCTAAAACTGGCCTTAATACTATAAGCTAGTAAGGAAATGTCATGGATAAAATTAGCCTTCCATCTGTCGAAACTAGGACACTCATTCCTGAAGACTCTATCCTTCTTAGTGGTCCAAATGTTCCAGCAAGCAGGGAAAACCACTTCAGTGAAGAAAGGTTGGTGAAAATCTCTTCTTGCTCGTATGGAAATATCCCACATGGAATCCCCCTGCCATTGGATTTGGAGATAATTCCAAACTCTGGTGCTAAACATGCAAGTGAAGAATAAATGGTCCCTGTCTTCTTTAGTCCTTGCATGGTAGAGGACACACAAATTAGATTCAAAGACATTCCAACGTCTTCTCTCTAGCATATTCTGGGTATTCAACCTATCCATAATTAACATCCATGCAAAGACTTTAATTTTCATGGAACAACAACTCTTCCAGATCCAACTGAGTAAAGGGTTGGAAGTGATTGGCTGATGAACATGCATGTAAAATTTCTTTGTAGAATAACCTTTGCCATCTTCACTCCACATCCAGACATCATTCATCGATGGGTCCCCGTGTAAGTTCTGGAGTAGGTGTTCTACAATTTTTAATTCTTCAAAAGCTCTTTCAGACAATGGCAGATGAAATAATCTGATCATGTCATTAGCTTCAAAAGCATGAAATACCTCCTCAGTTGTGGATAAAGTATCAATTGAAAAAGAGAATAATCTCTGAAACCTGTGTGCTAAAGGCATCTTGGAGTTTCTCACCATCCAAGAGTCTGACCAAAAAAGGAAAGTGTCTCCTTTGTTTGGCTGTATGTAAGTAACAACCCTGAAACTATCCAGCCTCCTGGAAATATCCTTCCACCAAAAAGATTCACACAAAGTTGTACCTTGTGGCACTCTATCATGATAATATGTATTCCATATCAGATTAACCCAAGGCACATCAGCCTTATTGAAGAGTTTATTAGAAAGCTTGAGCAGCAAAGCATGATTTTGCACAACCAGATTCAGGATTTCAGGCCCACCTTTTTTCTTGGGTCTGCACACCAAATCTCAGGAAGCAAGAGCTGGAGCTTGATCCTGACCATTCCTTCTCCAAAGACACTATCTTTGAATTCTCTGTAATTTCTGGAGAATACCTGGGGGTATGTCCAAGCTACAAAGGTAGAAAATTGGAACTGGAGACAAAGCAGAGTTTAGATATTGTATTCTACCACCCTGGGCTAGGAATGAAGAGCTTGTAGAGAGCGTCCTTTCCATATTATCCACTAAAGGCATAAAATCAACAATCCTTGGCCTAGTGGTACAGGCAAGCCCAAATAATTGAAGGGCAAGGTACCTACTTTGCATCCAACAGAATCTTGGTTCACATTAATTGGGAGCATAGCAGATTTATGGTAATTGATGTGAAGTCCAGTAGATTGAGAAAACATGAGCAACATGCCCTTTAATTCTAGTAGTTGTGGCTCCACATCAAGCATGATAATAAGGGTGTCATCTGTATATTGCACAATTGGGAAGTCCTTGTCATGACAAGGAATTGGTAGCTCAGCTTTCCCCTTCAAGGGAATATCATTAACTAAAGTCCACAGGAAATCTACAACAATGGCAAATAATAGAGGTGACATAGGATCACCCTGCCTCACACCCTTTTTACACATAAATTTCTTGCCAGGGACTCCATTTAGTAGCGGTGAGGAGGAGCCTGAGGAAAGCAGCTGTTTGACCCAAAGGATCCATTTATCATTAAAACCCTTATGCTTTAAGATTTGGAAAATGAACTCATGCTCAAGGGAATCAAAAGTTTTCTCAAAGTCAAGTTTAAGGATAACAATAGGACTTTTTGACTGGTGACACTAATGTAGGTACCCCAAAGTCCAACCAACATAGTCTTGGATTGTTCTGGATTTAATGAACCCATACTGATTTTTATGATTGCGCTTCATGATTTGCAACCGAAGCCTGTTAGCAGTCATCTTAGAGAGAAATTTCAAACCCATCCCAGTTAATGAAATTGGCCTGAAGTCTCCAACCTGCTCAGGGGAGCCCTTTTTAGGGATCAGTGTGATAAATGAGGAATTCATATTTTCAGTAGACCTAACATGGAAAACATTTGCAAGTGTGTAAAAGTCCTCACAGATGATATGCCAACACTTCTTAAAAAACAATCCATTAAAGCCATCAGGGCCTGGTGCCTTATCTATGGGCATCTCCTTAACAATCCTATCATTCCTTCTCCTCCTTGGTAAAAGGAAAAGTAAGATCATCAAGACCATCCACCCTGCATAACCGTGAATGCATGTCAAAGGCAAGATTGATTCTTTGTGATTGGCCCATCCTAGCTTTGAAAGCTGACCAAAAACCCCTAGCAATTTGGTCATGATCATTAGTGACAGTTCCATCTTCAAGCTTCAGGGAAGAAATGGAATTCCTTCTATATCTTTCAGTAGCCATAACATGAAAGAATTTAGCATTTTCCTCTCCCACTTTGATCGTCCTAATAGTGGCCCTCTTCTTCTAGTATAGGAACTACAAATGTAGTAGATGTTCCAATTGTAGTTTCACAATCACCCTAAAATTAGCCTGAGGCCTGAAAAGAGGTCTCAATTCCTCAAGATTATCTAGGAGAAAAATCACTTGATTGCATTTGCCTATCAGAATTTTGATCTATGATAAACTAGTCTGGCATCTCTTGAGAACCTTCCTCAAAGATTTAAATTTATCCATGATGATTGCAGTTATATGGCCTTTCCTGGAGGGAACCTTCCACGACTTCTCCACACACTCCAAGACCCAATAGTTCTAAAAACGGAAAAGATTGCTCTTGGGGATGGTTTTGTTGATGGTCACCACACGAGGCACATGATCTGATGTAGTTTTGGCCAAAGGTAACACCTGTGTAAGGGGGTAACATGAAATGCAATTGGCAGAGGTGAAGAACCAATCTAATTGCTCCAAAAGAGGGGTATCTTGCATGTTCGACCATGTATATGATCTTCCTTTAAGGGGTAATAGACCAAGATGGCCTATAATTTCATTGGAAATGAAAATATCATTAACATCTGCACCAGGGAGATTTCTATTTGAAGGGGACCTAATAAAATGAAAATCTCTAAGCAGCAACCAGTTTTCATCAACATGTATGTTCAGGCTGTATAGCCAACTGGCAAAAAGGTCTCTCTCTTCACATTGACAGGGCCCATACACATTGACCAACGTCCACTTCTCATTATTGTGCTTCGAGGTGAATGAAATGATCATGCCAAATCTTTGAGAATCCAGTAACACTCCATTCAGAAAGGAGGAATTCCAAAGAACAATCAAACCACCCGAGGATCCAATTGAGGGGCTATATCCAAAACAATCGAAATGTTTATGGAAGAAATTTCGAATACTTCTATGATCAATGTGTTGCATTTTTGTTTCCTGAAGACAAACAATAGTGGTCAAACGTTCATCAATTTTGTTCCTAACAGCCCTTTGACGCGCATCAAAATTAAGCCCTTGCACATTCTAGCAGAGGACTCGCCAACTTCTATTATAACGACTATACATACCAACATAAGTAAACAACAGCAAAAGTGCAGTCACATAGTGGCTAGCACAAATAAAGTTTTGAAGTCACCATTACAGGACAAACAAAATAGCAACAAACATAATAAAGTTTAAAGCGATAACTACGATTTGGTGGGGCCAACAAAGAAACCCCCCATAGCAAATCAAGGATGTTCATCCTAATCATCATTATTGTGCTTTGAGGACTCAGTCGGATCTTCCATAAGAAGTTCCACCGCCAGCTTTTCCAGAGCAATGCCCAAGCTCTAACCAACATTCTGAATCACTCGGATAGGTGTGGCAGGTGGGACCTCCTTAGTTTGTTGCATGCAACCAGATTGATCACCCTCCTTGTGGATTGCTTGTGGCTCCACCAACGGCTTGGATCGAGGCTTCCTCTTCTTGGGTAACGGCAATGGCAGTTCATGCGTAATTGGCTTGAAGCCATCTCGCTTGATCGAGCTACAGGTGCACCTATGAAACAAAGAGTCCACAATGGGTGTGGCGTTCTTCTAAGGAACTCTCTTCCTAGCACAGTAGGGAGAGAAAGAAAACTACTCCTCAACAGCAATAGCTGTGCTAGCATGGTGAACTCTTGCATCACTAGCATAATTGAAAAGAGCTCTCGCGACAGGCCGTGGCCTGAGCTAAGGGAGCAGAATTGCTATCAACCAGACATACCATTTTAGAAATCCAATTGATATCATTGAAGGAAATGTACTAGGAGCGCTTGCAAAGCACAAAGGATCAACATGCACAAGGAGTGTCCTAGGAGTCGCAGGGCATTGGAAATATCCATTAGTGTCTCAAAATATCTTCTCCAAGCCATGACAGGGGTAATGGTGCATAAACCACCCTGACCATACCAATCATCAGGTTCACAGGCTGAATAATAGGCTGCTGATAGGGAACAATAGTCAGGGGGTTGAACTCCGAAAGGTGGCTGCTGATCAACTTGCACGTCATTGGGGTTAAGATGATGGTTCATGAGTTGTCCAACAACCTGAACTGAACCAGAGGAACTTGGTTGGTAAATAACCATGGATTCTTGGTGCTGAACTAATTCCTCTAGTTGAATAGCTGGCTCCTCAGCATGCCAGCCCCACTCATTAGCATCATGTTGGTCCTGCGACTCCTCATGGTGTTCTAGCATTGGAGGCAAGGGGACATCATTCCATCCAAGAGGAGGATAAGGAGGAAGAGCAAACATCAGGTTATCTAGTACAAGGTGTCCTGGAAGTGGATGTGAAATTCCATTGAGGGGCATGGGGTCTTCATCTTGGGGCATCTGCTCTGCAAAATTTGCTCCAAGGATATAAACAGGCGCCATCCAAGAAACCCTCGCCCCCATGCAGCATATTCAAAGAACACGACACTACGGGGCACTAGAGCATCTTCAGGGAAAGAGGCAAAAACCACTGATCGCACTAGATATGGTTCATCACTAACCCAATGGTCGAATGCTCCAAATGTATTTACAACACCCCTCAAATCCTCCTTGTTACATAAATCTAGCGGAACTCCAAGAAACATGAGGCATCCTTGACGAAAACCATCAGCCCCACGAAAATCCTCTCCTTCATTGTGCTTCATGAAACAGACGAAAGAATCATTCCCTAAGTCTTGCGAAACCATCTGGACAGCAGCAAATCTCTCCCCAGCATCCCTCAACTCAAAAAGACCCACACCCGCAATCCAAGGCTATGCTGAGTGGACATGAAAACCCCTATTGTTTAAGTACTCAATGACTTGTTGCCATACCTGACCAATCTGATTAACTAGAAGCACGGGCATGACCTCCGCCACCAAATACTGTTCATGTTGCTGGGCAATGGGAGCCACCGAGGTGACATAGGTCCGAGGTAGGCGATGAGGGCCGCCATCGACAATTTTGTGACCACCAGGGAAGTAACGCTCGGGGTCATGCTCGAAGTTGGCCATCGGAGGAGGAGATGTTGGAGGTGGTGGCTTCAATGAATGTGGCTCCGATGGAGGGCATGGAGAGATTTAACGTGATGGGATGGGACAGGGCCACATTGCAACACGTGTGGTTTCCTTGAGGCAAGCAGTCATTCCCAAAAAAATCAAAACAAGGGAGGGACTCTTCCGTTTCCAAATAAGCCCGTTTGCCAGAGCAAAAGAGGCACAACCAGATTTGGTGTGACCACCCGCTAGCAGGAGCAACAAGTCTCCAGAGATGGGCAATTAGTAGCTAGATGGCCCCGACGGGAGCAAACGGTATAGGTCAAAACCCTGGTTACCATGTCATTCACTATTTCCTCAAAATTTTCCCGGGCCTCCTGTGAAGAAGGGATTTGAGGCCCAAGATTCACATTCAACTCCCCAGGCCCATGAAGAGGAGTTTGGTCTGAGGCTGGCCCATTTGGGTGGGCTGCTACAATCAAAGGAGAAACATAATGCAAGTCCCTAAGATCTTTTGGGTTTCATCTCCATAAGAGTGGTTGAGTTTTGGCATTGGCTCGCCAAGCCTATCACAACCTTCCTCCTTTACCCGGGCTTGGGACAGGCTATAATGAGATAACATATGCGGAGCTAAGATCTTCAAGACTCTACATTTTTATGTGAGAAATCACAACTGAGTCCATAGGAAAATCCAATACTATTAAAAGGGGATGAGGTATTGAAAATGATCTAGCTGCTCAAGTGCTTAGAGATTTGCCACCAAAAATCTCATCCAAACTTCTCAAAATATCCCGTCCAAAACTCTAACTGCCAAAATCGGTGCCACCAACTTTCCCATATCGGACTCATCGAGTTTGCCAAGATAGAACCCAGAGCCAAAACCCTAGAACCTCAAGACCATCGAGATTTGGTTCGGTACAGCCAAAAAGTGGTTGCCACCTCTCTATGATCGAAGTGTTTAACTTTGTAATTCCCGAGTTTTTCATTTCAGTGCCACCGAGATTTGGATCTGCCCTAGGTCAATGATATGTCTCTGTCGTATCTATAATTTTTGATTGTTTAATGCCAAAATTGTATAACTTTCATATACTTTTGGCAACATTTTATAGTATTTTTGGGACAAACTTACTTATCTAGTGCCGAGTGCCAGTTCTTGTTTTTTTGTTATTTTGTTTTGCACGATAAAAATTTACGGAGATTTATTTTTGAATATAGGTGATTTTTGAGAGTCGGAATCAACGCAACATGGTGCCTGAGGGAGTCACAAGCCAACACGGCCCACCCTAATTTCTTGTGCCTCCCCCTTAAGTCAGTTGGGCCCCTACTTTTTCAGCAAGAAAGATATTTTCGCGATAAAAATACCCTCAAAATATCAGTCCAATCGGAGTTACGGGTATCCGGATATTCAAGAAACGGTGAAGGTGTCACAAAATGACGCGAAAACAGATGAGAGACAAAGAGATATATCCAATCTCGGAGGGGCTCTTGCCCTCTGGGAGCCTGGCGGCCATGGAACAAAGGGGAAAGTCTCTCCCATCTAGGGGGATACTAAGGAAGAAGAAGTTGGATGCCTATTTCTCTACATATAGAAAATCATTATTTGTAGAACGATCTTTTACTTAACTTATACTTATTAGAGCATGGTATTTTGTAGAAAGAATTAAACTGTCATGCTTCACTTATACATATTTAGAGAGTCAACAAGAATTGGCCATTTACATGGTTATTCATAACATCCTACATAAAACTTGTAGATCACCGAATATGATATGTTTGATTCCCTGCAGTAGTTTTGCGACATTAAGATAGTAATATGTGGGTGCACTAGTGGATGATTGTTGATTAGTAAGCATATTGATGTTAAGATTTGTGATTCCTTAAGCATGCACACATAGTCTCTAGTTATGCGCTAAAGATTGGAGCATAATTTATCCTTGATTGAAATCCCTTGTGTTATAATCGGAGGCGCGCGATGGTTAGCTCCTACTAACCTCCTCCCTAGGAGCATGCGAGTAGTACTTTGCTTAGAGAGAGCTAATAAAACTTGCAATAAGTATGTGAGTTCTTTATGTCTAATGTCAATCCATGGATGTACGCACTCTCACCACCTCCCATTTTCTAGCCTCTTCGGTGTCGTGCATCGCCTGTTGTCACCTCGAGGATTAGCGCAAACTTCCCGGTGCATCCAAACACGCGGCATGATACACTTTGTTGCACATAAGCCTCATTATATCTTCCTCAAAACAGCCACCACACCTACCTATAATGGCATTTCCATAGCCATTCCAAGATATACTGCCATGCAACTTCCACCGCCATGTCATCTGACTAGTACACCCATTGTCATATTTCTTTGCATGATCATAAGATAGCTAGCATGAAATTTCCATGGCTTGTCTGTTTTTTTGGTATCTTTCACTATGCTAGATATTTGCACATCCTGGTACACTACCAGAGGCATTCATATAGATTCATATTGTTTAGTAGTTTTTTATATCGAGCTTTCGGTCAAAACAAACTATGATGATCATCATTATTAGAGAAAGTCCCATTGCGGAAAGGATGATGGAGACTATGATTCCCCCACAAGTAGGGATGAGACTCCAAACAAAAAATGAAAAAAATGGGGGAGGCCAAATGAGCCCACCATAAAAAAAGAGAAATGAGGAGGAAAAAAAGGGGTCACCATGAAATATATATATAATAAATGAGAGAAAAAGAGAGAAGGGAGTTTGCTACTATCCTTGACCACACTTGTACCTCAAAGTGACACCATGTTCTTCATATAGAGAGTCTCCTGAGTTGTCATTTCCATATGCTAGTGGGAATCTTTCATTATAGAACTTGGCTTGTATATTCCAATGACGGGCGTCCTCAAATGCCCAAGGTCTTCATGAGATAGCAAGTTGGATGCACACCCACATAGATTCAATTCAATTTTCATACCTTATAGATCTAGTGCATCCGTTGCATGGCAATCCCTACTCCTCGCATTGATATCTATTGACGGGCATCTTCATATCCCGTTGATACGCCGAATTGATGCTAGACTTTTTTTATCAACGTTTACCCCTTTGAAACCTACCACCATATTCTATTCCACCTTTATGCTATATCCATGGTTCACACTTATGTATTGCGTGATTAGTAAAAAGACGAAGCGCGTTAAAAAGTACGATCCAATTGCTTGGTTTGACACCGGGGTGCTCATGATTTATACTTTAAGCTAGGAAGACCAAGCATGACAAGCTATATGATTTTGTAGGGATAGGGTTCTTTAGAAATATTATTTTGAAAGGATACGATTGTTTCCTAGTAAATCATAGAATTAACGGCTTTATGTCAAATGATAGACTATTTCTTTGAATCACTTGCATCTTAATATTCATGTGATGATTAGATATTCCTTCAAAAATATGTTAGGTAGCATTCCACACCAAAAATTATCTTTTACCATTTACCTACTCTAGGACAAGCAGAAATTAAGCTTGGGGATGCTGATATGTCTCCATTGTATCTATAAATTTTATTGTTTCATGCCAATATTCTAGAACTTTCATATACTTTTGGCAATATTTTATATTATTTTTGGGACTAACTTACTTATCCTATGCCAAGTGCCAGTTCCTGTTTTTTGTGTGTTTTTTGTTCTGCAGAAAATCCATATAAAACAAATCAAACACGATAAAAATTTACAGAGATGTGTTTTGGAATATATATGATTTTTGAGAGTCGGAATCAACACAACATGGTGCCCGAGGGAGGCATAAGACAACAGGGTGCGCCCAGGGGGGTCAGCGCGCCCTGATGGCTTGTGCCTCCCCCTTAAGTCGGTCGGAGCCCTACTTTCTTTTTAAGAAAGATATTTTCACTATAAAAATCCCCTCATAATTTTATCCCTATTGGAGTTACCGATCACCAGATATTTAATAAACGGTGAAGGGGTCACAAAATGACGCGAAAACAGAAGAGAGACAGAGAGATAGGTCCAATCTTGTAGGTGATCCTTCCCACCGGGAGCCATGGCTATGATGGACCAGAGGGGAGACTCTCCTCCGATCTAGGGGGACACCAATGAAGAATAAGAAGGAGGGGGATCTCCCCCTCGCCCCCGATGGCGCCGGAGCTTCACTAGGGCAACCATCATGACGACGATCTACATCAACAACTTTGCTATCGTCATCACCACCACCCTAACCTTCCCTCATCTATATATAGTGGTCCACTCTCTCGCATCCCACTATACCCCCTACTTGAACATGGTGTTTTATGCTACCTATTATTATCAAGTGATTTGCTGGTATCATATGATGTTTGTGTAGATACCTTTTGTCCTATGTGTTGACTGATGATCTTTATCGATTTGAGTTGCGTGGTTTATTTGGTGTTGTCCTAAGGTGCCTTTCGTGAGGTGCACACCTGAAGGATTCAAGCCGGAGGGTGTTGCCATATGTTTATGATTCACTTATAATGGGTTTGTGCGTGACTGAAACACAAATCCGAGTAAGGGGATTGTTGCGTATGGGAGTAAAGAGGACTTGATGTTTAATGCTGTGGTTGGGTTTTACCTTAATGATCTTTAGTAGTTTCGGATGCTTCCTAGAGTTCCAATCGTAAGTGCATATGATCCAAGTATGGAAAGTATGTTAGCTCATGCCTCCCCCTCATATAAAACTGCAATAATGATTACCGATATTGTTGCCAATTGCCCTGGACAATCTCGCAAATCCTACCACCACTTTTCCACACTTGCCATATTTACTTTATTTGTCTTTATTAAAACAACACCTAACTCTTATTTCCATGTTCTTTATTATCTTGCAAAACTATCTACAAAGTACTTCTTGTTTTATTCTAGCAAAGTAGTTTCATACTTGTTCTAGGTAAAGTAAGCATTACCGTGCATAGAGTTGTATCGTGCTCGATAGAACTTGAGAGAATATTAATTCTCCCTTTAGCTCCTTGTTGGATTTGACACTCTTACTTGTCGAAAAAGGCTACAAACGATCCCCTACACTTGTGGGCTATCAAGACTTTTTTCTGGCGCCGCTACCGGGGAGCAATAGCATAGCTGTTGATATTCTCGTGTGTGCTTGTTTGCTTTATCACCAAGTAATTTTTTTCTCTTCTAAGTTGGTTTCTATCTTTATTTATGGATAGGAAATGCAAAATACCAAAAAATATGTACTTGCTAACCCAGTGGTTGAGGAACCACCCAAAATCTACTATATTGCTGAAGCTTATTACTTGGATCATCTTCGATCCCTTTGTGCTCGTGCTGAAAATCCAACTAGCTTAGTTGAGGGAAAATCTTTAAATGAGCATTCTTATTATGTGTGACACCGCTTATCTCAAAAAGGGAAACTCTTGTGGCATCAAATTAGTACTTTGTATTGCTATGCTTGCAATTTATGTGAAATACATGATTTTACTTGTTGTTCCGAAGACACCAAAAAACACTTTCCCTATCAATGTGTGTCTGATGATAATGAAATATAATGTTCTATTCCAAGGATGCATATTTTTATTATGATGTTTAACAAATCGAAATTTTTGTTGCTTTTGAGGGTGCATATCAAATTGCTTATTTGATTGAAAATATGATGCTACTCTTTACAAATTTGAATTTTTTTCTGTACTTAAATATTTCTATGAAAACTATGCTTCTAATGCTTATGTTAAATAATTTCTTGAGAGAATGTCTCCTGCCTTGGAAGAGATTAATATTTTACAGGAATCTATGGAAGAACAAATTACTGAAACTGTGAGCTCACTAGATGAAAAAGATGAGGAGGAGAGCGAAGAACAAAAGGAGGAAGATCAGATTAGCTACCAGTGCGCACCTTCTAATGAGAGTAACTCTTCAAATCATACATTGTTTAATTTCCCTTCGCACATACCGAAGGATGAATGCTATGATGATTACTATGATCCCCTGGATTTGTTTGAAATATCCATTTTTGATGAACTTGATGCTTGCTATGCTCGTGGCCATGATGCCAATATGAATTATTCATATGGAGATGAACTTGCTATAGTTCCTTATGTTAAGCATGAAATTGTTGCTATTGCACCCACACACGATAGTCCTATTATCTTTTTGAATTCTCCCGGCTACACTATATCGGAGAAGTTTGCAGTTATTAGGGACAATGTTGATGGATTGCATCTTAATATTACACATGATGATTTTGATGAATATAATATTCATGTGCTCGCTGCTCCTACTTGCAATTATTTTGAGAGAGTAACCAAATCTTCACCTCTCTATGTTTCCAATATGATGAAATTGCGAGAAGCTACTTATGCTATGTATTGGCCTTTACTTTGTGTGAATGAATTGTTGTTTTATGACGTGCCAATGCATAGGAAGAGAGTTAGACTTAGTTGTCACATGATATATATCACTTTTTTCTCACTACTTAATTAAAAGTCATTGTTAATTAAAATTGGCTTTGATACACCTTGGGATCTGCGTGGATAAATTACTTGAGCACTGTATGCCTAACTTAATGGACTTAAAGAAAGAGCTACCATGAAGACAACCCATAAGTTTTAGAGAGTTAATTATTTCCGGTTAATGATTTTAAAATAATTAGAAACAAAAAAATAAAGTGGCGAACCTAAAACATTTTCGAAAAGAAAAGTGAAAGTGAGAAGGACGAGCACCGTTGAAGTGGGGGCTAGCCTTGAACTTTGTTCATGCCCATGGAAACTTTGTGAATCTTAATTACAACAACTTTTCAAAAAAAATTTACCCCCTTGTACATATCCATTGTGTTATAAAAATGATGTACCAAGAATTACCTTTAGGATGTTTGAATTACTTGTGTGATATGTGTTGTGCAAAAACAGAAACTTTGGCTGTAGTGTTTGATTTTTCATATTTAACTAGAACGTAAAAAGTTTCTGAAATTTTTACACAGTACTGTTATACAATATTTTACCACATCGTAATTTTTCAGAATTTTTTGAGTAACAGAAGTACGGTATTCATCTGCATCTTTATAGATTGTCCTGTTTTTCATACATTAGTGTTATAGTTGCTTTGTCTGCTTATCTTTGAGTTCTTGTTGAGCCCCAATGACTTGCGAGCAATAGAATTGTGATAGCATACAATTGGTAATGTTGTATTATAATTATAAAACAATTTTATGGCAAGACATGATGGAATCTGATGTTATATATACTAACCTTTCTAATGAAAGTTTTGTTAAGTTTTGTGTGGATGAAGTGTTCGAAGATCAAGGAGGTATTGATATGAGAACAATAAGGAGAGGCAAGAGCTCAAGCTTGGGGATTCCAAAGGAAACCCAAGTAAATATTCAAGGAGACTCAAGAGTCTAAGCTTGGGGATGCCTCAGAAGGCATCCCATCTTTCTTCTTCAACCGTTATCGATATGTCTCAATTTTTGTTTTGTTCACACGATATGCCTAAATTCTTGGAGCGTTGTGTGCCTTTTATTTTACTTTTAGAAATGCACCATTCTGGTATGGGAAATCCCATGGTTTATTTATAGAATGCTGTTTTCACTTCACTTATATCTTTTGAGTATGTCTTTATAGAATGCTTCATTTGCTTCACTTATATCATTTGAAGCTGTATGCATGTTTCTCTACATATAGAAAACCGGTATTTCTAGAATGATCATTTGCATTACTTATATTTATTAGAGCATGGTATTTTGTAGATAGAATTAAACTATCATGCTTCACTTATACCTATTTATAGAGTTAACAGGAATTGGCCATTTACATGGTTAGTCATAAAACCCTACATAAAACTTGTAGATCACCGAATATGATATGTTTGATTCCCTGCATAGTTTTGCAACATTAATATATTAATATGTGGGTGCACTAGTGGATGATTATGAATCAGTAAGAATATTGATGTTAAGGTTTGTGATTCCTGAAGCATGCACGCATAGTCTCTAGTTATGCGTTGAAGATTGGAACATAATTTATCCTTGATTGAAATCCTTTGTGTTATAATCGTGGGCGTGCAATGGTTAAATCCTACAAAACTCCTCCCTAGGAGCATGCAGGTAGTACTTTTCTTCAAGAGAGGTAATAAAACCTTGCAATAAGTATGTGAGTTCTTTATGACTAATGTGAATCCATGGATGTATGCACTCTCACCACCTCATATTTGCTAGCCTCTTTGGTATCGCCTATTGTCACCTCGAGAATTTGTGCAAACTTCCCGGTGCATCCAAAAACGTAGCATGATACACTCTGTTGCACACAAGCCTCATTGTATCTTCCTCAAAACAGCCACCATACCTACCTATCATGACATTTCCATAGATATTATGAGATATATTGCCATGCAACTTCCACCGTCACGTCATATGACTAGTACACCCATTGTCATATTGCTTTGCATGATCATAAGGTAGCTAGCATGATATTTACATAGCTTGTCTGTTTTTTAATATCGTTCGCTACTCTTGATCATTGCACATCCTAGTACACTGCCAGAGGCATTTATATATTGTTTAGTAGTTATTTATATCGAGTTATAAGTAAATAAAAGTGTGATTATCATCATTATTAGAGCAATGTCCCATTGAGGGAAGTATGATGGAGACTATGATTCCCCCACAAGTAGGGATGAGACTCTGGACGAAATATGAAAAAAATGGGAGAGGCCAAATGAGCCCACCATAAAAAAGAGAAACGGGGGAGGTAAAAAGGGCTCACCATGAAAAATATATATAAAATAAATGAGAGAAAAAGAGAGAAGGAATTTGCTCCTATCCTTGACCACACTTGTGCCTCAAAGTGGCACCATGTTCTCCATACAGAGAGTCTCCTAAGTTGTCATTTCCATATGCTAATGGGAATCTTTCATTATAGAACTTGGCTTGTATATTCCGATGACGTGCGTCCTCAAATGCCCGAGGTCTTCGTGAGCAAGCAAGTTGGATGCACACCCACATAGCTTCAGTTCAACTTTCATACATTTATAACTCTATTGCATCCGTTGCATGGCAATCCCTACTCCTCACATTGGTATCTATTGATGGGCATCTTAATATCCCGTTGATACGCCAAATTGATGCGAGACTTTTTTCTCCACTTTTACCCATTTGGAACCTACCACCATGTTCTATTCCACCTTTATAATATATGCATGGTTCACACTCATGTATTGTGTGAGTATTAAAAAGCTAAGGCGCATTAAAAAGTACGATCCAATTGCTTGGTTTGACACCGGGGTGCTCATGATTTATACTTCACGCTAGGAAGACCAAGCATGACATGCTATATGATTTTTTAGGGATAGCGTTCTATAGCATTATTATTTTGAAAGGATACGATTGTTTGCTAGTAAATCTTAGTATTGACGTCTTTTTGTCAAATGATAGACTAGTGCTTTGAATCACTTGTATCTTCATATTCATGCCATGATTAGACATTCATTCAAAAATATGTTAGGTAGCATACCACACCAAAAATTATCTTTTACCATTTACCTACTCGAGGACGAGCATAAATTAAGCTTGGGGATGCTGATACGTCTCCATCATATCTATAATTTTTGATTGTTTCATGCCAATATTCTAGAACTTTCATATACTTTTGGCAACATTTTATATTATTCTTGGGACTAATTTACTTATCCTATGCCAAGTGCCAGTTCCTGTGTTTTGTGTGTTTTCTGTTTCGCAGGAAATACATATAAAACAAATCTAAATGGGATAAAATTTTATGGAGATTTTTTTGGAATATATGTGATTTTTGAGAGTCAGAATCAATGCAACATGGTGCCATAGGGAGGCACAAGCCAACAAGGCGCGCCCACGGGGGTTACGCGCCCTGATGGCTTGTGCCTCCCACTTAAGTCTGTCGGAGCCCTACTTTCTCCACAAGAAAGATATTTTTGGTGATAAAAATCCCCTCAAAATTTCAGCCTGGGGCGGTTATACGGATCTCCGGATATTTAATAAACGGTTAAGGGGTCGGAAAATGACGCGAAAACAGAAGAGAGATAGAGAGATAGATCCAATCTCGGAGGGGATCCTGCCCTCCGGGAGCCATGTCAGTGATGGAACAGAGGGGGAACTCTCCACCGATCTAGGGGGGACCAAGGACAAAGAAGATGGAGGGGGCTCTCTCCCCCCTCTCCTGGTGGCGCCAGAGCATCACCTGGGGAACCATCATGACGGTGATCTACACCAACAACTTCGCCGCCGTCATCACCACCACCATCACCTTGCCGCATCTATCTATAGCGGTCCACTCTCCCGCATCCCGCTGTATCTCCTACTTGAACATGGTGTTTTATGCTACATATTGTTATCCAATGATTTGTTGCTGTCATATGATGTTTGAGCATATCCCTTTTGTCCTATGGGCTGATTGATGATCTTGATTGATTTGAGTTGCGAGGTTTATTTGGTGTTGTCCTAAGGTGCCTTCCGTGAGGCGCACACGTGAAGGATTCACGCTGGAGGGTGTTGTAATATGTTTATGATCGCTTATAGTGGGTTGGTGAGTGACTGTAACACAAATCCGAGTGAGGGGATTGTTGCATATGGGAGTAAAGAGGACTTGAATTATAATGCTATGGTTGAGTTATCTTAATGATCTCTAGTAGTTGCGGATGCTTGCTAGAGTTCCAATCATAAGTGCATATGATCCAAGTACGTAAAGTATGTTAGCTCATGCCTCTCGCTCATATAAAACTACAATAATGATTATCGATCTTGTTATCATTTGCCTAGGACAATCTCGCAAATCATACCACCACTTTTTCCACACTTGCTATATTTACTTTATTGTTACTAGCAAATATGCCCATGCGTTGTAACGGGAGACAATAATATTATGCCATAGTTAAATAAGTACAGATCAATACTCCGATGTATGAGCATTCTCTATTTTTCTATTTTAACACGGCGTCCCATCATGTTGACACTTAGTATCTTTTTTCCCACCCCTATTAATGATGGCCGAGGTGTTCATGTGATCAAATTTTGTCAATTGATGTTCACTTTTTTTGCAATGCATGGATAATTTTTTACTCAGTGAATATTTTTCGTGTCGATGAACTTTTCTTGAAGTTGGGGAGCAAAATTTTCAATTCATGTTTTTTTCGAGTTTTGTGAACGTTTTTAAAAAAATTCATAGATATTTTGTTTGAATTAACGAATATGTTTCGAATACATGATCATTTTCCTAATCATGAAAGTTTTATATTTCCTGAATTTATTTTTTGACATCCTGAATTCTTTTATAATATTCTCACAGTTTTTTAAAATCATCAAAAAAATTTAAATCCGTGAACATTTTATGATTTCTTGAACCTATTTTTTAGTTCCCAAACATTTTTTGTTTTCATGTACTTTTTTTAAAAACTTGAATCTTATAAAATTCAAAATTGTGAAAAATCCCGAATTAATTTCTGTTTAAGAGTTAGAAAATCACGAATTCACTTGTCGAAGGAAAAAAGAAATTGAAATAATAAAACATGGGCACATGGGCCGGCCCATGAACGAATGCTGCTGCTATTAAAAGAGAGAAAAGGGGGGCTGTAAAAGGTGAAGGAACCGGGGATCGAACCTGGCTCTCCTTCGTGGAAGATTGTCGCTCTAGCCACTAAGCCATGTGCATGCACGTGTTTTAGTATCTGACATTATAAGAACCAACCCTCTGGCGATTTCGATAGAAAAAAGTTTGAATCGTTTTTTCTATTTATGAATGGCATAGTGGGTAATTTAGAACATCATTGGGGGCAATTTAATGACGGACAGGCAGAAGCAATATCCCCTTTAATAGTAGGTGTAGATTTTATTAAAACAACACCTAAATTTTATTTCCACATTCTTTATTATATTGCAAAACTATCTACACAGTACTTCTAGTTTTATTCCCGCAAAGTAGTTTCATACTTGTTCCAGGTAAAGTAAGCGTTAGCGTGTCTAGAGTTGTATCCATGGTCAATAGAACTTGAGATAATATTAATTCTACCTTTATATCCTTGTTGGGTTTGACACTCTTACTTATCGGAAAAGGCTATAAACGCCCCCCTACACTTGTGGGTTATTAGTCAACAGAACCGGTCTCACCGAAAAGCCATTGTAACCTAGTTTTTACCTCGGTTCCACCAAGTTGGGCAATAATATTGTAAGCGTTGGATATTTGGAGATATCTATTTATACCACTCCACCCCCTCTCATTCAGAGAGATAGCACTCAGAACAAGCCAACACTTCCACCGTTCATTTTCTGAAAGAGAACCACCTAGACATGTGTTGAGATCAAGTATTCCATTCCCACCATATGAATCTTGATTTCTAGCCTCCCCAAGTTTCTTTCCACCCAATCAATCTCTTCTACCAATCCAAATTATGTGAGAGAGTGATTGAGTGTTGAGGAGACTATCTTTTGAAGCAGTACAACAAGGAGTTCATCATCCATACCACATCTATTACCTTTTGGATAGTGGTGTCTCCTAGATTGGTTAAGTATCGCTTGGGAGCCTCCAAATCGTGTGGAGTTGAACCAAGAAGTTTGTAAGGGCAAGTAGATTGCCTACTTTGTGAAGATCTACCCGAGTGAGGCTAGTCCTTTGTGGACGTAAGCCACGATGGAATAGGCAAGTTGCTTCTTCGTGGACCCTTCATGGGAGGAGCCCTCCGTGGACTCATGCCACCGTTACCCTCCGCGGGTTGAAGGCCTCCATCAACATGGGCATACGATAGCACCACCTATCGGAACCACGGGAAAAATCTTCGTGTCCCCATTGCATTTTCCTATCCCTACCTTTACTTACACTTGCATGTCTTTACTTTCTGCTGCCATACTCATAGATTTGCATGTGTAGGGTGTGCTAGACTCCTTATAATTGTTTAAACTTGACAACATATAAAATTGGGAAAAACTTAGTTTTTCAAATTTCTCAAGTAGTCTAATCAACCCCCCTCTAGACATACTTTGCATCCTACAAGTGGTATTAGACCTTTGGTCTCCATTGCATTGGTTTTACAACCTAGGATAGTATGTCGTCTAGTGAGGGAAATTACCACCGTATACGTCCATATTTTGAGTGTACAAACTTTGCTAGTTGGAAACATAGAATGAAAATGCATATTCTTGGTCATAACCTCATTGTTTGGGCTGTTATTTGTGTTGGATTGCAAGGTGAATTCTTTGGTGATGGAAAGGAACCGGATCGTGAAGCAAACACGGAGGAATTGAAGATCTTCCAATACAACGCTCAAGCATGCGACATTCTATTCAACTGCCTATGTCCCAAAGAGTTCAAAAAGAAAAGTCATCTTGAGAATGTGAAGGAAATTTGGGATACTTTGCTTAATATGCACGAAGGAACCGAGTCTGTCAGGGAATGCAAGTTGGATGTGCTTCGAAATCAACTTGACAAGTTCAAGATGAAGGATGGTTAAGGGTCGCGAAAATGTACTCTAGGCTTGCTCTCATCACAAATGAGGTAGCCGGCTTAGTAAGTGAATAGATGACCGGCAAATTCATCATCAAGAAGATCCTTAGAGCCTTGGATGGAAAGTACGACACCATGTGCACATTGATCCAAATGATGCCAAACTACAAAAATCTCAAGCCCACAGAAGTCATCGGAAGGATTGTTGCTCATGAAATGTCACTCAAGGACAATGAAGATCTCCAAAACAAATCAAGTGGTGCATACTAAGACATAAGTGATACCCCACAACTTTAAGTGACAACCTTGTTACCAATAAAGAGATAAGCCTCATGGTCAAGAAATTCAACAAGTTCTACAAGAATAGAGGCAAGGAAAGAAGCTCCACCTCAAAATATGAAGATAAGCGTTCTTCTAGTCGTGACCAAAATTTCTACAGTTGTGCAAGACACGGATACTTCTCAAATGAGTGCACAACTCCTTCCAAAAGAAGAGACGAGTCACCAAGGAGAAGAAGCTCAAGAGACGATTCACCTCGAAGAGAGAGAAGGAGTAGAGAAGATCGATATGAACGAAGACCCTCCCGTAGAAGGAATGACTCACAGAGAAAGTACAAGTACACCATGATCTACATAAGAAGAAGACATTGACACTAGGGAAGGCGTCTGCTATACAAATGGTTTTTAACCCCTTTCCTTGACGTAGTCTCATACTATCGCCTTGCATGTGTGGGCGATAGGGGGGACTATGTCACACGACACGAAAAACCCGTTGACGATGCCTACTCCCGGTGATAGAGGCGAAGTTGTCCCTGTCTTTCGATGAGATGTGGATATCATTTATGGTAGAGTTGACTTTGATGATCCGACTACGAACATGCGAGGATGGGCGCCTTAACAATCGCTAAACCAACTCCGAGAGGTTATTGACTATGCCGGAGCATGATCAACCTGACCACGAGGGTCTGTTTCCTGCACGCAAACGAAGAACAAGCAAGAAATTAATATTGCAATTTGGATATTGCGAATATAAGAGGAAAAGATTATTGATGAAAGTGGGGTTCTGTGACGCCTTTGTCTGGTCGTGGAACACAAACGAAGAACAAGGAGTTGCAGTTATGGAAAACCTGTAATCTAAACAAAACCAAAGTCTAAACGGCGCCCTAAGGGCTGTATATATGGGGGAATAGAGGAGGAATTTCATGACCCCTTGGAGGAGGGGTCCGAAACTAACCCTAACTCCCTTTCCCCACACATACGGAGTCTAGAAACAACCTATAAAGTGATATTTATAAATTACATGGGCCTGGCCCAAAAATAAGGTGACGCGCACCTGTAATAGCCTATGAATGAAATTTATGAAGTTGCATCTTGTATATTTCGTCTAAGCCTTCATGCTGTCCTTATGGTGGCTTCAAAGTGCAAAAATAACCACTGGAAACTCCATTGTTCTTTCCTGCCTGAGCACCTTCTCCTCCTTGCTTTATCCCACTCCAATGGCCATCCTTCCTGTCCATGCTAGGTCCTTCATTCATAAGTAAAACATGTAAGTGCATCTAGTGCCACCCTTGTTGGTTTTGGAGTATTGAAGACAAACGTGGTTGAGGGACTAATGTGTTTGTGAGAGTTCACAGGAAAATACAAATAGAAGTCCCTAGAGTTTTGGTTTAGCCGTCGAATACGACCCCCCAAAATGTCTGAAGATATTGATGATGACTGAAGCCATTGGTGGTATGTGATAACACACAAGTATAGGGGATCACAACAGTTTTCGAGGGTAGAGTATTTAACCCAAAGTTATAGATTCAACACTAGGGGAGCCAAACAATATTTGAGAGTATTAGCAGTTGAGTTGTCAATTTAACCACACTTGGAGATAAATATCTACAGCAAAGTGATTAGTAGCATAGTAATATCATAGTTTGATAGCAGTAGCGGTAACAGTAGCAGTAGTAGTTTCGTAGCAAGTGCAATAGCAACAACAATAGTAGTAACTTAGCAAGAGCAATAGGTGGAAAACTCATAGGCACTGGATCGGTGTATTTGTTGGATGATATTCATCATATAACAATCATAATCTAGGGCACCACAAAACTAGCTCTAGATCGTCAATGTAATTTAGGCATGTATTCCGTATATAGTCATACATGCTTATGGAAAAGAACTCGCATGCCATCTTTTGTCCTACCCTCCCGTGGCAGGGGGTCCATAAGGAAACTAAGGTAGATTAAGGCCTCCTTTTAATAGAGAACCAGAACAAAGCATTAACACATAGTGAATACATGAACTCCTCAAACTACGGTCATCACCGTGAAGTATCCCAAATACTGTCACTATGGGGTTGACACATCATAACACGTAATAGGTGCATACGACTAGGCAGGATCGTATCAAGAACATAGATATAATGATGATAACATAAACAGTTAAAATCTGAAATCATGGCACTCGGGCCATAGTGACAAGCATTAAGCATGGCAAACTCATAGCAACATCAATCTTAGAACATAGTGGATACCAAGGATCAAGCCCTAACAAAACTAACTCGATTATGTGATGAATCTCATCCAACTCCTCACCGACCAGCAAACCTACGAAGGAATTAATCAATCTCGGTGGGGAACATCATGGAATTGGCGATGAAGGATGTCGGGACCCCGATCCTAAGTCATATGAATCCAGACTGTAACATATCACATCACTTTGCGGCCTCACGCACGGTAAGTTCCACGGCTGCAGCCTCACCTTAGACGGGACCGTTTGCGTCTTTTGGCTCATGTATGTGAACATGTCGCTGGCAATCAAACGACAGAGAACCCGGGCTGACATGACTAGTCATAGAACCCAAGTGGCACATCCGTACGGAAACAGGCATACGTAACCCAGCAATGCAGGTGTCGGCCTCAAGCATGTGTAGACGAGTCATAGCAAGCTACAAGGACTCCATTACGTCGTGAGACATAAATGCCATCACTGCACGTAGACGAGTCGTAGCAGGCTACAGGGACTCCATTACACTGCGAGACATTTCCTCGAAAGGACAGACACAGTAGCAAAGAAGGATACATGCCGGTCAATCAATGTCTCCGGAGCAGTAGCAAGCTACCATGGCTCGGTGGAAGCACAAAGTGGCAGTTTCCCGTAAAGAGTACTACTAAAGGGGGATAGGAGTACATCCGCGCCCTGTGCAAAGGAGGTCTTCGCCTGCAAAGTAGCTAATGGTGATGTAGTGGTGGCTCGGCGATGACGTCCGCCCTACGGGGCTGGTGGTCGTGGTCTTGTTGAACCGGAATGGAAACCTTTGGGCGACACTTTGGGAACCCACGTATGTCCTTGTTCCCTTTGCACCAAAGAGGAAACTGTGCTGCTTGGCGCTCGCCTGTCCTTCCTTGCATCACCCTTGACTCCTGAGGCCGGGCCTTGCGTAGAGATCTCTGCCCCTCATGAGGGGACCTGAGGAGGCCCATCCTTGATGGTCTTGATGCCATTCTCCCTTGTGAGCCCAAGGTCCTCGCGAGGGCCTTGTCTTGAGCAATGCCGCGCCAGGCTTGGCCTGGCTGATGAGGTGGGCCATGTCCTGGGCCGCAGGCAGGTAGGACTGGGTACCCCCATTCCCAGAACGTCGACATTATCCCCCAGGCCCAAGGTGCGTTCGAGCTGGCTTCGGACCGAAGCTTTGAGGGCAGCCCGAAGTGCCGCGGGCCCCAAACACCTGCGGGCCAGGCTTTACATGTGTCAAAACCGAAGGGGCCTGAGCCTGCATTTCCTCCGCGCCAGCTCAGCTGTCGTCTGGTTTGATAAATTGCTTGATGCACACAGCCAAGTCGCCCTTGCTCTTCGTCGATCTCGCCGTTCGTCCTCCCCTCTTCTGCGATCCTCGCCCTTTCTACTCAGTCCCTGCGCGTGCCGCCCCACCCCCTCCGCCATGGCTTGCAAGAAGGAAGAGGCCGACGACTCGAGGGCGCTGGCCAGCGCATCCGCGCCCTCGACCGCGCTGGGCCGGTCTTTGGTGGTTAACCTGGAGGGGTTGGTGAAGGTTTAGCTGGTGGTCGCCGCCGACTCCAAGGAATGGAGAGCAACCGAAATTAGGCTGGGCTCTTGATCTCAGGGCGAGCTTGCAGCTTCCTCTATTCCTCTCCACTTCCATGCCCTTCTCTCAAGCTTGCTACCACCGTTCTCGGACTTCTTCTTTGCCGTGCCGACGCATTATCAGATCCATGCGCTCCACCTTGACCCTGGCTCCCTCGTCCTCCTTTCGGCCTTTGCATTCTTGTGCGAGGCTTTTGTGGGTATCGCCCCCTCCGTGGCCCTACTGCACCACTTATTCTCCCTCGAGCTGACCTTGGGGGAACAATGTTCTGGGTGTATGTCCTTGAGAGCGGCTGATGCACCGACCGGAGGGCCACTTTACGCGGGGATCTCCCTATAGGCCACAGGATTCCGGCGGTAGTGGGCGTACGTCAATGCCGTCGGGGCCAGTCCTTTGTTTCATCTCCCGCTATCTGTCGCGGTACCGCGCCATAGGTGGGTGCGCGAGGAGCTCACCGACCCATGGCGCGCGCGCGTCCTGGCCAAGCTGGCGAGGCTCAAGGGGGTAGGCATGACGATGGCGATGGTGGTGCGGGAGTTTGTGTGCTGACGAATCGCCCCTCTGCAGCGCCACTCGTGTCCAATGTGGGCCTTCAAGGCCCCTTGCGATACCATGAGGATCCAGGCCTCCTCCCTTTCCTCGGACGTGCTGCGCGAATTGGTCCACCAACTGACCGGCGGTGAGCCCGGTGAGCTTCCTCAGGTCGGCCTACCCCTGTACAACTACAAGGGACGAGAGGCCCTTGTTTTGAAGATGTCACGTTTTGACAAGTGGGGGATCCTTCCTCTTGAGAGCGCCGCTCCTCCTGAGGCTGAGATCGGGCGCTCTTTGCCGGATGCTCCTCTGACCCCCATCTTGTCCCGACCTGGAGACGAAGGTGTCTATCGGCTGACGATTGGGGTCATCGTCCCTACTTCTGAGCGTGCGACACAGATCGTTGGTTCGTCGTCCCCCAGCCGTTGCTCCATCCGGAAGAGGAAGGCGCCCGTGGGTGGTCGCGCCTCGTCGCCTTAGGCATCGTCGGGGAAGAAGCAGGTCGCCATAGACAAGTAAGTGTCAGCATAGCCTAGTCTTCTCCCTCGGTATCCTTCTTCCGAGCTTGAATTTCGCCTTCCCGATGGTGAGGGAGAAGTCGAGCTGATGTCATCTGCCCCCATGACCGTGGAGCTTCCTGTGGCTTTGCCCTCTGTTGACCGCGGAACTCTAGTCGCTGCCCCGCTCTTGAGCACATTTGCTTGCTCATGGGGGGCCCCAGGCGGGAGCCCCCTGTAATCTTCTTCACCCACGTTCTTCGTCTTCCCGGAATGGAGTGGCATCCTCCGCTAGTCCCCTTCCTTGGAGATACACAGCGTGCCACGCGTGGTCCCCCTCTGCCTAATGCCGCGGGGATTCGGGGGGCATGCTGTTCTTGCAGGGTGGCTACGAGGGAGCCCCCAGCCCCGGGGGAAGCACCCAAGCTGAGTGGCAGCTCGCACTCCTCCCCTCCCTCTTAAGGGAGGGGAGGAGTTCATCCGGGCCATCGAGCTCGTGAGCGACCGGAGGGCCAAATGGTGGGGCTTTCTCTAGACTGCAGTGAGGGCACTAGAGCGCCTGGGACTGGAGCTTGCTCGAAGTAACGCTCACCTGGGGGCGGAGCGTAAGCGCCTGGTATAGGAATGGCGCCGCTTGGAGGTCGCGGTGAACCTTGGGCGCCTATAGAACAAGCGCACCCACACCAAGGCCGGGGAGTCTCTTGCTGCGGTGGCGGAGGCCCGTGAGCGCGCCCTTGCCGAGGCTCAGGAAGTTGACTGCCGATGCGAGGCCTCGGAGAAATGCCTCTAGGGGCTTTAGGCCCTCAACGCTGCCCTCGAGGGGCAGATCTTGGCACGGAAGGCTATGCTTGATGGTGCATCTCCCGAGTTCCACCCCGCCGGCACGAATCACGACATGCCTCCTAACACGATGGCGATGGAGGCACTGGAGCAGAGCTTGGAGCAAGAGAGGCTGGAGATAAGGGATTTCCAGGCGTTGCTTGCCGAGGAATCCTTTGCCTCCCGCGAGGTGAGCTTCCAGGAGGAGGTGGACAAGAAGATGGCCGAGGCTTGGTGCTCCCTCATCTGGGGCTATCGTGCGAAGCTGCAACTCCAGGAGACATGATTCTGCGAGCGACGTGATTCCCTGAAAGGCGAGGTTAAGGACCTCATGAAAAGGTTAGATCAGGAGGAAGGGTGCTGGCATGCCGCGATGGATGCTCAAGCCGCTACTGAAGCCGAGCTAGATTTCCTTTACAAACAAGTAAATGACGTGGCTTCCCTGGCGACGAAGACTTCAGATGTGGCAGCCCGCGCTCGCGCCCTCCAGGATATGCGCTCTTAGATTTTCTAGTCTCTCCAAGGGAGAGCCAGGCGGGCCTTGGACGACATATGCGGTGCAAGCGTCTCGAGCCCCTTGGTTCCGGACGATGCCGGGTACATGGGCTTCTTTTCCAGGGTCGTGGAGTGCCTTGAGGGGGGGCATGGAGAAGATCCGCACGTTGGTGGAGGAGAAGAGCCATGACCTCCTTGCGTAGGCGTCCTCAAGCATCTTCAGCCATCTCCTTTGCCTCGATCGGCACTTTGACTTCGGCGCAGTGCTCGGTCCAGTACCTGAAACGATGCGTGTTGCCCTTGCCGAGCGGGGTAAGCGACCACATGGAGAACCTGATAGCGGAATTTTCCTCCGGTGAGGCCGAAGACCAGACTGTGGCCATGACACTCGAGGTCTCCGATGGAGGTGAGGGCGAGGGCAGCAACGTCTACATGTCTCCTTGAGCATCCTTCTTGTTTCCCTAGCAGGGTCATGTATGTGGCCCAACAACAACTTTATACATACCTTTTAGGATTACCCTTACACTTACTTCCGAACGGTGAGGTGTGCTGCTCCAAGCCTCCTTTTATGCGTGTGTATTGGGTTGGGGGTCCTTTCGGTACTCTGCATCTATAGGCCCCAGTTCCGCTCATTTCCCCACTGCCGTGGATCCCTTTGGCCAAAGGCACACCCACAGGGAGAGGACTTGACACCTTCGATGCCGATCGAATCACCAAGGACGGCATCAAGGCTGCCAAGTAGCTAGATGACCGGTAAGGCTCCTAAGGCGCGCCGCTCAGGAGCCCCCTTTGACGCTCAAGGAGGTCTACGTCGGCAGGCCCTAGCCCCGCGCATTTCCCTACCTCCGTGGTATACGAACGGATCACCAAGGACGCAACCACGGGGTGAGGCTCCAACACCCTCGATGCCAACCGAATCACCAAGGACGACATCGAGGTTGGCAAGTGGCTTTATGACCGGTAAGGATCCTGAGGCGCATTGCTCAGGAGCCCCATTTGACGCTCGAGCAACCCGCATTTAGCTTTGTTGGGCTCTGCTTCAAGAGGCCCAAGCACTGGGGGCCCCTAAGACTCTATGCGGCGACGCCGCGGTGTGGTCGGAGCCCGGGCAGGGGTCGACTGCCCAAAAGCGCGACCCCTTGAGGAGACAGGGGCTTCCCACCAAGCCCCATGGGGCTCTGTGGCGGTCTAGAGCGCACGACGCATTCTGAAACGCTGATCCAGAGAAGAAGGTTGAAGACAGGTAAAAAGAGAGAAATGAGGGAAAAAGTCCCCGCCCCTTTTCTTTTAAATTTAGAATTCTGAACTCTTCAAACTTCATTCCAAAAAGTGGCAATTCGAACACAAAAGAAACAGGAAAACGCCGCGTCTGGCACCTAGGCTAGTCTTCGTCTTCCCCCAGCGCTGAGCGTAGGGCATCCACGTTGCATGGGCATAGCCATTGATGGACAGTGTTTACTTCTCCGCCAGCGCGGAGCTGTGGCTACCACATTGTGTGGGTGGGAATCCCTCTAAGTCCTTGGGGGGCTCTGGGCGTATACATCCCGCTCATTATTACGTGAGAGTGTTACGTGTTGGTGAAGTAGGGCATGCCCAGAACTGGTCCCTGGGTGTAGGGTTAGCCCCCACACCCCAGAGCCCGTGCCTGGCGTCGTCATCGAAGCAGAGGTGTAACCCCCCATGCCATGGGTTGGGCTAGGCGAGGCCCGTCCGCCGCACGTGAGGTCGGCACCACGAGCGGTGCCCCAATGCGCCTTGTTGGGGTGCCTCGGGTCCCCTTGCAGGTGCTCGCGGCCTAGCCCCCATGTCGGGCTAGCCGGGCCTGGGGGCATGGGAGAGTACAGGATCACATGCTCGTGGACGAGCGACACCCGGCTCGAAGACATGGGCATATGCTCCACCCTTCGTGTCCAAGCGAGCGTCGCATGCCTTGGGGACGGGGCAGCATGCGCTACCCTTCGTCCCTAGGTTGGGATCATCCGGCCCGGAGACATGGGCGTACGTTCCACCCTCCGTCTCCAAGCTGGGGCCACTAGGCTTGGGAATGGTGGTGAGTGTCCCCCCGTTCCCGGGCCAGTAACCCCCGATCCCTAGATCCAGATGCCTGCTTGCGACAGCTCCCTGCCAATGGGTGTGCCCCATGAGGGCGCTCGCGCCCATCACCCCCACGAAGCCAGTCGATTGAGTCTCCCTCGCGAGGCTGCATGCGCCATCCCTCGCGAGGACCACTTGTGAAGTTATGTACATACCTCCCGCAGCCAGGTTGGCCGGTGTTGTCTCCTCCTCCGCCAGGACGCCCGTCAGCACGGTCGATGTAGGGTTGCTCGAGCCTCCGGGCACTGACGTAGATGAGTCTCTGGTCTTCCTCCCAGACTCCCGGGGAAGCGAGGAGGGGCATGAAGGGATGTGCCCCTCACACGGGCAGCACCTCCCATCAGCGTCCGATGGTGTCCGCATTCATCTCCCACGACTCCGGTGCCCTGGGCCAAGCTCCTGGTAGGCGTAGATCGCCGCAGACGCCCCGGATGAGCCCGTGCGGCCCGATCACCGGTTCTGTTGGTTGAGCGGGTTCTCGGTCATGACCACCGCCGAGGTACATCGGGGCCTCGCGAGTGGCTAAGGCGCGCCTGAGGGCGTACCTGGCCCAAGCGTCGCGGCGAACTCGCGCCGCGCGGTGGCGCCGCAGCTCATGCGCTACGAGTAGTGCGACGTGCCTGTGCATCGGGTCTTGGCAGGTCCAGAAGGGTTGTGGTGTGCCCCTGGCATGGGGGAGAGCCGGGGTGGCGAGGGCTTGTCGTGTGGCAGGTGAAGGCGACAACCCCCGACGCTCGTTAAAGGCCAGGCTGGTGAAGGGACCCGCCAACGGAGAGGCGTTGCAACACGGTGCTCGGAGGTCCGCCAGCATTGCTCACGCCACACGTGCAGCTCGGTGCTCGGCCCGGGCCCATCGTCCTTTTGCCATGAGCACGGTGAGTGGAGGCGAGGTGAGGTTAAAGACAAGCTTCCACATGCCCTCTACCTGGCGCCAAATATCGGATTTTGGGCTCCGCAAAACCCTTGAGGTTCGAACATAGGAGCGTTTACGAAGGTTTCCTTGCGGCCTCGTCCAACCTAGCTCGCTACTCGATGGACAAAACAATGAACTCGTTCGATAACAAGGAAGAAGATGAACACGGCAGTTTCCCCAGGTTCGGGCCACTGCAAAGCGTAATACCCTACTCCTGCTTTGGTGGATTGCCTCTCTTGGAGGGTTTGGTGGATGAACTATTACCATGAGATTGAACCTCGCAAGGGGGGCTCAAGGTGTGTTCTTGGCTCTCTGCCTTGCGGTGGTGTGTTGAGTGGCTAAGTGTTGGATCGGATCCAGGATCCCCTCTACGATGCGGCCTAGCCTCTATATATAGCGGTGGGCCGGGTTCTCTTCCCTTATCATAGTGGCTGGAAGGAATCCCACAATGGCCAATTTTAAAGGGGGACAGGAGTACATCTGTGCCCTACCCAAAGGTGGTCTTCGCCTGCAAAGTAGCTGATGGTGATGTAGTGGTGGGCTTGGCGATGACATCCGCCCTACGGGGCTGGTGGTCATGATCTTGTTACACAGGAATGGAAACCTTTGGGCAACGCTTTAGGAACCCGCGTACGTCCTTGCTCCCTTTGCACCAAAGAGGAAACTGTGCTGCCTGGCACGCTGACGCTCACCTGTCCTTCCTTGCATCACCCTTCACTCCTGAGGCTGGGCCTTTCCTAGAGATCTCCGTCCCTTAGGAGGGGGCCTGAGGAGGCCCATCCTTGCTGGTCTTGATGCCGTTCTCCCTCCCGAGCCCGAGGTCCTCGCGAGGGCCTTGTCTTGAGTAATGGCGCGCCAGGCCTCGCCTGATTGACGAGGTGGGCCATGTCTTGAGCCGCATGCAGGCAGGACAGGGTACCCCCGTTCCCAGAACGCTGACACTGACCTTGTCCTTAGCAGTTAAACACTTCACGATTAATAGAGCAAAGTAGTACATAGAAGGAAACTGCAAACTAGTAGCAGTGGCTTTTGACATGTCCTCACCCAGTGACATAGTAGGGGTAGTGAGGCACGTATTGTATTGTTGCCATCGAGGGTAACAAGATTGGGTTTTCATCATATTGCTTGAGTTTATCCCTCTACATCATGTCATCTTTCTTAATGCGTTACTCTATTCTTCATGAACTTAATGCTCTAGATGCAAGCAGGAGTCAGTCGATGTGTGGAGTAATAGTAGTAGATGCAGAATTGTTTCGATCTACTTGCCACGGGCATGATGCCTATGTGCATCATCATTTCCTTGGATAACTACATGATTATTCACTTTTCTATCAATTGCTTGACAGTAATTTGTTTACCCACCATGATATTTTCCTTCAAGAGAGAAGCCTCTAGTGAAACCTATGGCGCCCGGGTCTATTTTCCATCATATACTTTCAGATCTATACTTTGCTGCAATTTATTTATCTTTTACTTTCTGCACTCGTTTACATCTATCTCTTTCAGATCTAATCCTTGCAAATAACCGTGAAAGGGATTGACAACCCCTTTATTGCGTTGGGCGCAATAGTTTTATTTTTGTGTAGGTGCAACCATTGGTGACTTGCTTGTTCCTCCTACTGGATTGATACCTTGGTTCTCAACAACTAAGGGAAATACTTATCTACTTCGCTGCATCACCCTTTCCTCTTCAAGGGAAAACCAACACAAGCTCAAGAGGTAGCACATCACTATCATTGTCATTACCACTAGGGGGATGTTCATTATCAGACTGATTTTCAACATTAGAAATAGAAACATCATTATTATCATTCAGAGGTTTTTCTATCTCAGGTTCACTAGAATCATGCAAGGTCTTATCATTTTTCTTTTCCTTTTCTTCTTAGAAGGACTACATGCATCAACACTAATTGCTTCAGAGTCTTGTTCAATTCTTTCAGGATGACCTTCAGGATAAAGAGGTTCTTGGGTCATTTACCTCCTCTAGTCACTACTCTAATGACATGATCATTCATATTATTATTCATTTCATCAAGCAATTATTTTTGAGATTTAGCAACTTGTTCTAACTGAGTTTGAACCATATAGGCATGTTTTCCTACATCTCTACCATCATTATTGATTCTAAATAACAAGTCACTCAAGCGAGCAATCATATCAAAACTATATTTCAATTGTTTCAGAACATTTGCATTGAAGTGATCTTGTTTCCTAATGTAATTGTCAAACTCATATAAGCATTGACTAGGATGTTTATTGTAAGGAATGTAACCTTAATAAAACTTTAATAAAGAATTTACCTCTACCACATGTGGAGGTGGTGGTGTGTTAAGTCCATGTATTTATTCAATAGGTGGAAAATTCTTAACATCCTCAGCCTTAATACCTTATTCCTTCGTACATTTCTTTGCCTCTTGCATATCTTCAGGACTGAGAAATAAGATACCCCTCTTCTTTGGAGTGGGTTCAAGTGGTGGTTCAGGGAGAGTCCAATCATCATAATTATTCAATATATTATTCAATAGTTCCTCAGCTTATTCAATAGTTCGTTCCATGAAAACACAACCAGCACAACTATCTAGGATGTCCCTAGAAGCATTAGTTAGTCCATCGTACAAGATATCAAGTATTTTATTTTTATTAAGAGGATGACCAGGCAAAGCATTAAGCAATTGGAGAAGCCTCCCACAAGTTTGTGGGAGACTCTCTTCTTCAATTTGCACAAAGTTAAACATTTCTTGTAAGGCAACTTGTTTCTCATGAGGAGGAAAATATTTTTCAGAGAAGTAGTAAATCATATCCTGAGGACTATGCACACAACCATGAGCAAGAGTAGTGTACTATATCTTAGAATCACCCTTTAATGAGAACAGAAATAATTTGAGAATATAATAGTAGCGAATCTTCTCATCATGAGCAAATAGGGTGGCTATATCATTGAGTGTAGTAAGATGTGCTACCGCAGTTTTAGTTTCATACCCATGAAAATGATCAGATTCAACCAAAGTAATTAACTCTGGGTCGATAGAGAATTCATATCCTTATCGGTAACAAAGATAGGTGAAGTCGCAAACTCAGGATCACATTTCATTTTACCGTTCAAAGTCTTTTTTATACTTGCATAGTAGTTTCTTTAGATCATTTCTATACTTACAAGCAAGAATGTCTCTAGCTATTTCTCCATCCAAAGCATAACATTTAGGTATCTTAGGCATTTCAAATCTAGGAGAGCTAGGCCTAATAGGTGTTTCATAATTACCAGTTTAATAGATCTCATCAGTTTCAGCAGTTTCAATGATTTCATTCTCTCTTGCTCTAGCAATTTGTTCGTCAAGAAATTCACCTAGTAGCACACTATCATCAAGCATGGTACTAGTATCATCATAAGTATCATTCATAGCAGAAGTAGCATCATCAATATCAGGATTAATAGCAGGTGGTGGTGTTGCATGTTTACTCATAACAGATGGTGAATCAAGTGTAGAGTGTGATGTCAATTCTTTACCTCCCCTCGTCGCAGAGGAAAAAAATCTTCGTTTTAGTATCCATCAGATTCTTCATAGTGATCAATTGATATAAACCCCAAGAGGCTCAACAAATATAGCTATGCTCCCCAGCAATGGCACTAGAAAAAGGTCTTGATAACCCACAAGTATAGGGGATCGCAATAGTTTTTGAGGGTAGAGTATTCCACCCAATTTTATAGATTCGACACAAGGGGAGCCAAAGAATATTTGAGAGTATTAGCAGTTGAGCTATCAATTCAACCACACATGGAGATAAATATCTGCAGCAAAGTGATCAGTAGCACACTAATATGATAGTTTGATAGCAGTAGTAACAGTAACAGTAGCGGTAATAGTAGCAGTAGTAGTTTTGTAGCAAGTGCAATAGTAACATCAACAGTGGTAACTTAGCAAGAGCAATAAGTAGAAAACTTGTAGGCACTCAGTCGGTGTATTCGTTGGATGATATTCATCATATAACAGTCATAACCTAGGGTGACACAGAACTAGTTTCGGTTCGTCAATGTAATGTAGGCATGTATTCCCTATGTAGTCATACATGCTTATGGAAAAGAACTCACATGCCATCTTTTGTCCTACCCTCCCATGTCAGCGGCATCCATAAGGAAACTAAGGGATATTAGGGCCTCCTTTTAATAGAGAACCGGAACTAAGGGATAGATCTTGAAATTGAAACTCTTGAGAATCTCCACAAGGAATCACTGGATACAATATGAAGAAATGATAGCGGAAGCATTGATGAAGAGAAAACACCTGGATGAGAATTAATCATTGAAAGAAAGAGCGGGAGGGTGGGAAAAACAAAGAAAACTTGGAACAGATGAGAGAACTACGGAATGACATACGAGGATTGATCTTGCAAATATTGGAGATGATAGAATAACTTGAAGAGAAGCACACCGGTAGGAAATGAATTGATATGTTAACTTGCTTGAGCAAAGAATTAGCAATCCCACAAAAATATGAGAACAGTTAGGAAAGATATGAAATCACCACTTGACATCGAAGCAACTCGAATTACCCTATACAAAACAAAACAAAGGATGAGGCTTACAAAACAAGCCAAAACAAATACATGACAGAGATTTCGCTCGATATTTTCGTGGTAAGGTTCGCATGGGCTCGATCGTACATTGGATTGTCATATTGAAATGACGCTTGAATATGCTCCCTAGGCATAGCGAACTACAAGGCTTGACGAAGCATAAATCGAGACTGTCCTCTGTAAGAAAGATCATGAACAAACGAATCCACTAGATGTCAAACCCCAACCTCACATCATGATCTATTGAAAGATAGCCTAGGTAACTACTTGAATTCCCACCTAAGAACTTCCGAAAACTTTCTTGGTTAAGCAATCGGGTGTTGGGGATACAAGGAGGAAATATCTCACACAACTAACAAACCTACACCCCAACTATATCCATCCTTCAACACATAACCAGAGGCTTTCGCAAGTCCATCTAACTCGGATCCTCGAAAGCATAATGATAGTAACCATGGTGGTACCCCGGACGCCTCCCCACTACTGGATGACTCTGACCTTATCTCACCACGACAAATATTGAAGAAATTCCAAACACCCTCCATCCCGAGATACTAAGGAAGCTGAATGATAACGATGTGACAAGAATTCCCTTGAGCTCAACTCCTCGGAAGAAATCAAGTCAGACAGGAGGAACCAAGACAGAACTCCGTCACATCAGCATCATATAGTTTCCAAAAATACCCGCATAGAAGAGGAGTAAAAAGAATCCTACTCTCCGATATAACTAGACTCAAAATAGTTTTCACTAGACTTGACTCGACCAAGTTCGATCAATCAAGGGGGCTCCTTGGTCGGTACTGGCTCTGATACCAACTTGTCACGCCCAAGATGCGATCCTATCCTTATTTTGGCACAAGGGCCTTGACATGTATAGAAGCGCATCTCGTCGTGTTGCAAGAATGGATATCATTAGAAGTACATGTACATAAGAGATGAGTATATGGAATTGGCTTACACTTGCCACAAGCTACATCAATATCACATCAATACAACAACATACTCAAACATCATACATAAGAGCAGGGTACGACTACAGACGAAAACAAACGACAAAATCAAATCCATCCTTGCTATCCCAGGCTACCGCCTGGAACCCATCCTAGATCAATGAAGAAAAAGCAGAAATCCAAATCAAAACAAACATCACGCTCACGTCAAATCATCGCATTACCTATACCTGCAACTATTGTTGTAATAATCTGTGAGCCACAGGGACTCAGCAATCTCATTTCCAAGGGTATCAAGACTATTAAAGCTTAATGGGTGAGGTATGGTTAAGTGGTGAGGCTGTAGCAAGCGACTAAGCATTTATTTGAGTGGCTAACTTATGAATACAGAAAGTAAAGTGGGTGGCCTACGCATAATGAACGTGAACTAGTAATGATCACTAAGTGACCGTGATCACCTACTTACGTCAATCATAACCCCACCGTGTTCTCTCTTGGTTAAGGACTCACAAGAAGAGACAGTCATGGTTACGCACACAATTGGTGTATTTTATTTGAGTTTAATTCAAGTTTGCTATGACCCAATGTTAAACAAAGTATCCCTAAATATTTAACCCTACAGGGGTGCTCCAACTCATCCATCACAAATTAACCATACACAACGGGAAAAACCTCGACCACGGATCTCATGATCATCCTAGACAATTCCAAAGAAAATGTGACACCTCGATAGCCTGAAGAAAATCGGAATTCCTCACTCAAGACGTTCGAGAAAGGTAAAAAAAATCTAGAAAGGCCTCCTGACGTGTCGACAATCCCGATAGGAGCCGCGTATCTCGTTCTCAGGACTCGGCGGATAAGCTAGTGTACGATGGCCTGATAGAAATCTCCCGAGTTGCTTTGGGTTGGCCCCGCACAGTACTCTATTTTGGACCAACACTCATGAGGAGCACTGGCTCGGGAGTTGGTTAATTATCCGCGGGTGCCGGCGGGTCCCTATGCAATTTATTAGTTATTAGGCAAATGTAGTACCAATGTTGGGCCTTGCCAGATAATTTTTATCCCAAAACAAAAATCAAGGGGATCCCCATAACAACCCCGAGCATGTTAGGAGTGCTCAATTATGGAACATAACACCGGCTCACAAGTAACTAGGGCGGCAAGAGTGGAACAAAACACCGAGCAAAGACTAAGCCTTCCACCCTTTACCAAGTGTATATGTGCATTAAATTAAATAGCAATCATATTGTGATAACAAAAGAATGTCCATGTTGACACATGGAAGCAATTGCACCTACAGCTAGAAACGCTATAAGAAGGGCTGAGCAAGCGGTAACATAGCCAAACAAAGGTTTGCTAAGAAGGTGGAAGGGTTAGAGGCTTTTCATGGAATTGTTGGGAGGCTTGACAAACAAGTGGTAGGTAGCGTGACATAGCGATAGAAAAACGAGACATCTAGCATGGCAATGATAGTAGTGGTATCCAGGAAAATGTGTCATCTTGCCTGAGATCCCGCTCGGAAGAAGAACGAGTCCATGAAGAATACGATCCAACGTAGTCGAACGAATCCTCACACTCCGAACGCTTTCGGAACTCTATCGAGAAGAAGAAAATGGGAAACAACAATCAACACAAGATACACCACAACATATGCATGACATGATGCACAAACAAATATGATGCATGTCTGGTTTAATATGCAACACATGTCATGGCATGGCAAGCACAACAACCAACTACTACATATTAAGTGAGGTTCAATATGCAACGAGTTGCATATTGACGAAACTCCACGTGAAATACTGTCACATCCCTAGCTAGATGTCATAGCACAACATGTGAGTGCATCATATTTCATTTTGCATCAACATGAAGTGGGGATTAAAAGAAACCCCAAACCCTCATTTGAATCAAACCAATTCAAAGCATGTGAAAAACCAACTAATTCAAAATGGTCATCTAAAATGTCCCCTATGTCTGATAATTATGGACATGAATATATAAGGGGCCATCTTAAATATTTGAGCATTTAATTTTTTTTAAAAATAAATAACAAAGCTGCTCAAAATGCCAAATAAAACAATATTAATATTTCAGATTTTAAATTACCGTGAAACATTTTATAGGAGTTTGAAAATATTCAAACTTAATCCTATAAAATATTTGGGGATATTCTATAATAGCATTTGGCCCAAACATCAATAAAACAAATGTCAGTAATTAGTATAAAGAAGAAAATGAAATAGAAAGCAAAAGGAGGCAGAAGCTGGGCTGGCCCAGCTGGCCCAACACCGTTGTCGTCCTCCTAGCGGCCAGGAGGACGAGCGTGTGCTCGCTACACGCGCACGTCGGAGCTGCCACGCAGCTCTCTGCGTGCCTGTGTCCCCCTGCCGCGCTGGCGAGAGGATGAGGAGGCCGTTGTTGTCCCCATCTCTCTCTCCCTCTCACATTCGCCCCATGCCCTCTTCCCACCTTTGCTCCGCCATGGCCAACAGTGCCGCTTGCTTGCCTCCGTAGATCCAGTCGTCCCCGCGCCCCCCTGAGACCACCAAAGGCTCTGCTACGTCGTCCCCATCCTCTGCACCGAGCCACACATTGCCATGATCCCCGAAGCGCCATCCCCGAGCTCGTCTTCCTCCTCGGACCCGAACCTCGCCGCTGTTGATTCGTCGTCTCCGAACCCTCCCCGAGCAAGCTTTCGACGGCTTCAAACCCGTAGTGAGCTCCCGGCTCATTCCTCTCTCTTCCCCGGCCTTTCCCCCCTCTATAGGCCCCGATTGTGTCATCTCCCGAATGACCCGCCGCATGAGCTTGTCGCTGGTGATGCTCCGGTGACCAGTTGCTCCATTAGAGGCCAACATCGAACTCGTGGGGCCGCATAGTGCTTGTAGGTGACAAGTTTCATCTGTGTCGCGCCCTGGTTCGTCGAGCTCATGCTCGCCCGAACTCCGACAGCTGCCGAGCTCGTCGTCGGCATTGATCCCGGCCATCTCAGCCCCTGAGAGCTGTCGGGATGGACGCGCGTGTGAGCGTAGGTCCATCTGGTGCCCTCCGCCATCCATTTGGTCGCTGGAGGAGGGATCCCAACCCCTCCGCCGTCTCTGGAGCCACCGGCGGCTCAACGCCGGTGGGTCTTGCCGGAGTTGACCACATGCGTTCGACCCCAGGTCAACTGGCAAGTGGGGTCGGGCCGTGTTTATTAAACCCGATTAATTATTTAATTAATTAATTTAATTAAGCTAATGACCCACTGACCAGTGGCCCCTACCCTAATCTAATTAGTAATTAGTTAACTAATTAACTTTGTTAGTGACTGGGTCACTGACCAGTGGGCCCCACTAGTTAGGTTTGACCTGTCAACATTCTGTTGACTAGCTGATGTCATAGTGATGTCATGATGATGCAGTAATGACTTTTCTGAATTAAAATAATTCCAGAAAATGCTTAAAACTTCTAAAATTCATATAAATTAATCTGTTGATCAGATGAAAATAATTTATATATGAAAATTCATCAGAAAAATCCAATGAATCCAATGGTGCTATAATCATGCATGTTAGAGTAACCTATGTAGATGAACATTGACATTTACTAATAGGTTAATATATGAAATATGAAATGGAGACTGATTTTGAACCTATATTCAAACTTCCTTCATTTAACATGGATAATAGTTGCATTAGCTCATCCATAGATGCTGCCATGTCATGATCATGCATCATATTATTGCACTTGCGTGTATTGATTGTTATTTTCTGCATTGCGGTAGGCCCTGCTTCTGAGGATACCTTCGAGTATTCCAATGAAGGAGAAAACCCTCCCGCTACCCAGCAAGGCAAGCAACCCTTTTGATCATTCCGATAACATCCCACTCTCTCGCTCCTGCTCTTGTTTATTGCATTAGGACAAACGTTCACTTGTCTGTCATTGTCACGGTAAATAGCTAAACCTTGCAACCTAGCATACCTGGTAGATACTTGTGCCATGATGTGTTTAGCTTACTTTGCCTGCTATGCTTGCTATGCTTAGAGTTATGTCAGGCTGATTCATCTGGGTGATGAACTAGAGTGAAATAATGATGTTTTGATGTGATAAGCTTATGATGAACCCGAGTTGGTAAAGGTAGCGATGAGAGGCTATGTAGGAGTACATAGCGGGTTGTCTCATGGGGACCGTTCTTAGGAACTGAGTTTCGTATTTGTGATCCAAGACTAGTTACTACCACACGTTGGGATACTTAATTGACTGTCTCAACTTATCGATCGCTTAGTCCTTAGTCCAAGAGTTGCAAGTAGTTTCTAGTGTTTATAGCATGCTAGAGGCCATGCGTAGTGCTGACCCTAGGGGTGGGTTATGACGCGGTAGGCAGTGGCACGGTGTACCAGGGTCACCCAAATGGTGGGCTTGGGAACCCTGCGCACATTGTTGGGGGCCATAGAGAAACTTTGGCTGGACTTCTGTGCGGGTTCATTCTCAAATAGGCGATAGCCTGGACTAGAGGTCTTATGTGATTGACGGTCGTGGTTGACTCCCTCACTGAGCTTCCGCTTGAAGGTTGCCGTGGTGCATGGTTTTATGAGCACACAGCGATAAGTGGCGAGAGCGTGTGTGAAGAAGTACACCCCTGCAGGGTATGAAACTATTCGAATAGCCGCGTCCTCGGATATGGACTACTTGGAAAGCTTATGCTGTTCATAGATAATCAAATGGATACTCATAAAAATATCAAGACAAGTGGGAGAGGGAAGTGAATCCATGGTGGTGTATTGTTATGGAGATAGTGGACTCGTGTGCGATATCTAAAATCTAAACAAAGAGTTAAAATTGTGTAGTGTAGGTTAGCCATGAGTCAAAGCTGGCATTGCTGCATAAGCTCCACCACTCCCCTTGTTGGTACATGAGCATGAATAGTCTAGGTCTGCTTTAAAGACTTGGTGAGTACGTTTGTATTCACATTTGCTTAATAAATATTGCAGATGGGACTCAGGACCCATCAGGTGGGTTCTATCTAGAGGTCGATGATGCCGAATAGCTGGTGTCCTAGCTACGACCTTATGCCTTGTGGTGGGTTGTAGATAGTTAGGCCATGTGCCTTTTTACCCTTTCATCTGTCTGTACTTAGATAGCTTTATGCTTCCGCTTGGTTTGTATGAACTTGTGTGTATGACTTGAGTGTCGGGTCATGTGACCCCTATCTGTAAGAATATATTATGCAAGGCTCTTCTGAGCCTCTTAAATAAAAGTTGTGTTGTTGTATGGTTATGTTGTGATGCCATAGTTGTATCTATGCATATCGGGCATGTCGTGCATACGTGTGATGTGCAATGGTATGTATGGGATCCAACACCTAGTCGTGTGCCTTTAGTAGTACTCTTTATGGGAAACTTCCTCCTTGTGCTTCCACCGAGCCCTGGTAGCTTTCTACTGCTCCGGACACATTGATTGACCGGCATGTATCCTTCTTTGCTGCTGTGTCTGTCCCTTCAGGGAAATGTCTCGTAGTGTAATGGAGTCCCTGTAGCCTGCTACGACTCGTCTACATAGAGTGATGGCATTAATGTCTCACAGCATAATGGAGTCCTTGTAGCTAGCTCTGACTCGTCTACACACGCTTGAGGCCAACACCATCATTGCTGGGTTACGTATGCCTGTTTCCGTACATATGTGCCACTTGGGTTCTATGACTAGTCATGTCGGCCCGGGTTCTCTGTCGTTTGATTGCCAGCAACATGTTCACATACGTGAGCCAAAAGACGCAAACGGTCCCGGCTAAGGTAAGACTGCAGCCGTGGAGCTTACCATGCGTGAGGTCGCAAAGTGATGAGATATGTTACAGTCTGGATTCATATGACTTAGGATCGGGGTCCCGACAGCGTTGGTATCAGAGCCTGACTGACTGTAGGACTACCAAGCCAAACCGGACGAAATCGAGTCTAGAAGCACTATAGAAAAGTAGGGGAATTGATTGTGGAAGGGAACATAAGGCTCTTTTTACTCCTCCTCCCAAGTTATTCTATTCTGAGTCATTCTCATCTTTTCTTTGGGGATAAGAGCTAGGCTTCTCATCTATTGCTTAGGATGACGAGTTACTACCCATGGACTATTAGCTAGCTTGTTTACAAGGGAATATCGATATTTGAGTATTGTTGGTGTGAAAAATAGTTGGAGAAGAGATTTGAGTCTAGAAAGTCGAGTGGTTATGTTTTTCCAATCTTTTGCAGTTGTCTCAAAATCCTTTTTGAGCAATTACAACCGTTATGTTGTGCAATTTCTGCTAGGGTCCCTAATGTCTTTGCATTATTCTCTGATTCAGATGCCCCCTCGTCCTTCTCGTCAGGTGGTCCGTCTGACCAGGTACATCGATGTACCGGGTCACACGGCCATGTTGGTTAGAGTTATGATGGAGGCTGGTTACCGTTGGTACCCAGAGTACACAGTGGAGGAACAATATCGAGATTTCAGCCAGAGCCAGTATCTGTGTACTGTGAAGATATATCCTTCATATCCTGGAGCTGTAGAGCCGCTTCACTAGACTTATGGATTAGGTGTCACCATAGACATGGCAGTTCAGGAGGCCGCCTACACCATGCTAACTATCATGAGGTTTCACCATGGTCTGCTTTAGAACACAGAGTTCTGTTATGTTCCTGCTTCTATGGGAGGAGAGGATAGCTATCTTAGCGCAGCCTACTATGATCATTCTCATGAGGACCCTAGGCTGCAGGTGATTGCTCAGATGTTGGAAAACAGGGATCGTGATGCACGTGCCCTTCGCATTGAGCTTTATGCTACCCGTGCACGTCTTTGGACAACCCTGACGCAGTTGGCACCTGTCGTGCAGACATGCTATGGAGATTTGGAGATGCTGACCCCATCACGGACTCATCTGCCAGCACGCGTATACTGGCCTGATGTTGGAGGCATCACCCCTCTCCGAGGACCGTTGTTGCCGCCAACAAGGGGACCAAGGCCACATCCGTGTCCTTACGGTTTCTAGGGATCAAAGGCTAGGGTATTTCCAGATCCTCAGGTTCAACTCCCGAGTCATGGGGGTAACCTATATGAGGCATTCTATGGTGATGCTTGAGTACGTGGATGTTAGTACTAGTATGGTAGTAGTCGTATCACCACAGTCCTGCGTGTCGTGTGGGATATGACCGAGTTTGAGAGTTGAGTTCCGGAGGTGTAGATAGATAATGTGTAGGAAGCTTGTAATGCCTCCTATGAGATGTGTCATCTCTCTGTAGTTTGTATTTCAGCTTGGGCTTGTACTGAACTATGTCATGGTGTGTATGAATCATGGTGTTTATAGGGCAATTGTTATTACCATGTTGTTTGGGTGTTTACCCTGCATGCCATGTTGTCCAGTACATTCCTTATCTCATGTCTTAGAGTTGATGTCCTCTATGTCTAAGCTATGGGTTTGTTTTCCTAGGATGGTGGCAACTAGGAATAACCCCGTGCCTGCCCCTAAGCAGGGTGAGGGAAGCCAGTCAAGGCAAGAGAACCTGCCACAAGCGCCCTCTTTGGCAGAAGTAATGCTTGAAGCCGAAAGGAACAAAGGGGAGACCAACAGGCTGTTGGAACGAATTGAGCAGAACACAGCGCGTGCTCCCTGCAATGATCACAATGATGGCGTGTCTCTTGGCAATTTCTTCAAGCCGTGCCCACCTAAGTATCATCATTCGGTCGACCCACTCGATGCGGATGACTGGCTGACCTGCATGTCTCGCAAGATTTGAGTGCCAACGTATCCGAGGCCACTAAGGTGACCTTTGCTACTTACTTTCTGGAAGGACCCACCAATTTGTGGTGGGAAAATTATGAAGCCATGCGTCCCACAGGCCCCGCACCAATTTCAGCGGAATTCAACATGACATTCCGTACCCATCACATCCTGGAAGGGCTGATGGATCACAAGAGAGAGGAGTTTTGTGCCTTCACCCAGGGCAGACTGTCGGTGGATGCCTATAGCCATGAGTTTGGCAATCTTGCTCGCTATGCTCCGGAGGAAGTTTCAATTGATGCCAAAAAGCAGGCTAGGTTCCGCAAGGGACTTAGTCCTGAGCTCCGTAAAGATCTGCGCTTGCATGAGTGCACAACCTTCCAGGCTCTCGTCAACAAGGCTATCAATGCCGAGACTGGGCAGACTAACTACGAGGCAACCAGGAAGCACAATTGTGACTTCAGCCCTACATCTGGCTCGGGCTCCAACAAACGCCGGGTGTGGGTGCCCAATGCAGCTCTACCACCAAGGTACACCACGAGGCCATCCTTCCAAGCGCCTCGCCCAATTCAACCGAACCCTCCAGCCAGGCCATTTGGAGGTCCTCCTGCCAATGTTGCTCCCCATGCCACCATGGTCTGCTACAAATTTGGGGAACCAGGACACTACTCCCGTGAGTGTCCTCAGAACAATGCTAAGCCGGCTGGACGTGGGAAGCCAAGAAAAGCCTTCTATGTGAAGCCAGCTCCTGCTCGTGGACGAGTGAACTATGTTTCTGCTGCGGAAGCCATTGAGGATCCTGATGTTATCCTAGGTACGCTCCTTGTCAATAGTCATCTAACATTTGTTCTATTTGATACTAGGGCATCTCATGCTTTCATCTCAAAAAGTTATGCACAATTGCATAACATGTCTTTTTGTGATATGCCTACTCCTTTAGTAGTTCACACTCCTGGTTCAAAATGGCAAACTTCTAGGGTGAGCCATGACAATGAGATTCTTGTGGATAAGCTAGTCTTCCTAGCATCTTTGATAGCTCTCAAGTCTTCGGACATCAATATCATCTTAGGCATGGAATGGATGAAAGCCCACTATGCTAAGATCGATACTCATACTAGGAATGTTCAACTTACACATCCATCGGGTGAGATAGTTAATGTCTCCACTCGAGCAGCCAAGCGCCAACTCTTTTCCCTCAATGCTAAGATCGATAAGCTTATGATGAACCCGAGTTAGTAAAGGTAGAGATGAGAGGCTATGTAGGAGTACATAGCGGGTTGTCTCATTGGGACCGTTCTTAGGAACTAAGTTCCATATTTGTGATTCAAGACTAGTTACTACCACACGTTGGGATACTTAATTGACCCTCTCGAGTTATCGATCGCTTAGTCCTTAGTCCAGGAGTTGCAAGTAGTTTCTGGTGTTTATTGCATGCTGGAGGCCGTGCATAGCGCTGACCGTAGGGGTGGGTTACGACGCGGTAGGCAGTGGCATGGTGTACCAAGGGTCACCCGAATGGTGGGCTCGGGAACCTTGCGCACATCGTTTGGGGCCGTAGCGGAAACTTCGGCTGGACTTCCGTGCGGGTTCAGTCTCAAACAGGCGATAGCCTGGACTAGAGGTCTTATGTGATTGACGTTCATGGCCGACTCCCTTTCTAGGCTTCCGCTTGAACGTTACTGAGGTGCATGGTTTTATGAGCACACAGCGATAAGTGGCGAGAGCGTGTGTGAAGAAGTACACCCCTACAGGGTATGAAACTATTCGAATAGCCACGTCCTCGGATATGGACTACTTGGAAAGCTTATACTGTTCATAGATAATCAAATGGATACTCATAAAAATATCAAGACAAGTGTGAGTACCGTGGATGGCACTCTTTCGGGAGAGGGAAGTGAATCGATGGTGGTGTATTGTTATGGAGATAGTGGACTCATGTGCGATATCTAAAATCCAAACAAAGAGATAAAACTATGTAGTGTAGGTTAGCCATGAGTCAAAGCTGGCATTGCTCCGTAAGCTCCACCACTCCCCTTGTTGGTACATGAGCATGAATAGTCTAGGTCTGCTTTAAAGACTTGCTGAGTATGTTTGTACTCACGTTTTCTTAATAAATGTTGCAGATGAGACTCAGGACCCATCAGGTGGGTTCTATCTAGATGTCGACGATGCCGAATTGCTGGTGTCCTAGCTACGACCTTATGCCATGTGGTGGGCTATAGATAGTCAAGCCATGTGCCTTTTTACCCTTTCATCTGTCTGTACTCAGACAACTTTATGCTTCCTCTTGGTTTGTATGAACTTGTGTGTATGACTTGAGTGTCGGGTCATGTGACCCCTATCTGTAAGAATATATTATGCAAGGCTCTTCTGAGCCTCTTAAATAAAAGTTGTGTTGTTGTATGGTTATGTTGTGATGCCATAGTTGTATCTATGCATATCGGGCATGTCGCGCGTATGTGTGACATGCAATGGTATCTATGGGATCCGACACCTAGTCGTGTGCCTTTAGTAGTACTCTTTACGGGAAACTGCCTCCTTGTGCTTCCACCGAGCCCTGGTAGCTTTCTACTGCTCCGGACACATTGATTGACCGACATGTATCCTTCTTTGCTGCTGTGTCTGTCCCTTCAGGGAAATGTCTCGTAGTGTAATGGAGTCCCTATAGCCTGCTACGACTCGTCTACGTACAGTGATGGCATTCATGTCTCACGACGTAATGGAGTCCTTGTAGCTAGCTATGACTCGTCTACACACGCTTGAGGCCGACACCAGCATTGCTGGGTTACGTATGCCTGTTTCCATACGAATGTGCCACTTGGGTTCTATGACTAGTCATGTCAGCCCGGGTTGTCTATCGTTTTATTGCCAGCAACATGTTCACATACGTGAGCCAAAAGACGCAAACGGTCCCAGCTAAGGTAAGGCTGCAGCCGTGGAGCTTACCGTGCGTGAGGCCGCAAAGTGATGAGATATGTTACAGTCTGGATTCATATGACTTAGGATCGGGGTCCTGACAATTACTTAGTTCATTCCCGTTTAGGTACACATCAATGTTAAATGTTGTTAGACATGGCAAGGGTGAAGCATGAGCAAGTATATCATCTAGGCATTTTAAATGGGGCCGGAAGCAACATATAGCATTTCCGAAATGATCCCACATGCATATTATGAATTTGGTCCAGATCTGACCTAACACAATTTTGGAGTTGTTAACCATCAAAATAAATGTCACTATGTTATTCTACACATTTTTCTAGTCAAGTTACATATGTAAAACATTTGCATCGGAGCTACGGTCTAAAAGTTATTAAACAATTCATTTTAACATGGCATTAATGTAAATTACAGCAAACAGCAATTTTAAATAGTTTAAACATGGTTGAAAGTTGCAAATTATTAATCTATGCGAAATTCTAGTCAAGTTTCATATATAAAGCATTTCAATGCGAGGCACGATTAGGTTGTTAAGAATTAATTCATTTTAAAAAGGGCATCACGCCAATCCATGCAATCAATGTGTTTAAATATTTTTAACATGCATGAAAGTTGAATATTAGTTAACTACACAAAATTCTGGACACTTAACATATCAACATTATTTTCATACGATGCATGGACAATTAGTTATTAGCTATTTTAAAACATGTTTTTTTCTGAAATTCTGCAATTCACAGGTTAATTAGAAAATTTCCATTGAGGAAAAAAATACATATTGGCCGAAATCTAGTGGGCGCAACATAGCAATGCGGGCACTGGGAGAGGGATAGGCCGGGGCGCAGCTCACCTCATGGGCTCGGCCCAGGTGAGGGAGACTAGTCACGACTGGGCTTGGGGCCGCACCGGCCCATTTGGGCGAGGCGGCCCAGGCGCGGGTCAACGGGAGCGCAGCGGGGAGATCCTCCCGATCCGATCGTCGCGGCGGTCCTGGAGCTCCAATGACGGGACGACGAGGCTTGGGGCGACCGGGGAAGGCCAGATCTGGCGGGGGGAACCCATCTCCCGGCGGAGATCCATGGTGACCGGCGGTTGGACGCGTGGCTCCATGGCACGACGACACAACTCGCGACAACGACAGTCGCAGGTCGCAGGGCCTCGCGGGGCTGGGGCAGCGTCCCGATGGCTCACGCCGGTGGTGGCACTCTGGCGGTCCTTCGGCGACCGGCCGACGGTGGACCGACGAGGCAGCTGCTCGGGGATGCTCGGGCGTTGGTCAGCCGTGGGAGAGGGGCTAGAGCGAAGGGGAGCACAGGCGGTGGCTATCCATGCTTGGGGCGAGCGGCGGCAGGGCGGTTCGGGCCAAGGGCGGGCCCGGATGGGCTTCGCGGGCCGACAGCGCTGGGAGGAGGGAGGCTGCGGTGGGAGGCTGGCGGTGGCATGGTTTTTGAGGCAGGTTAGGCTAGGGCTGCCCAATTAGGGAGGGGAGGGGGATTAAATATGAAATGGGGCTAGGTTAGGTTTTTTATGCACCGATTCGAGCCGTGTGATCGCAATCGGATGGCTCCGGTCGTGGGGTTGGTTTAGGTTGGCTAGGTGGGCTGTGTAGATGGGCTATGAGGAGATGAGAGGGAGGTTTGCGGACCATGACATGAGGTTTTAAAACACCGAAAAACATCCAACGAATAACCGATGACCGCACTGCTACGGTTGACCGATGGGGTATCAAACAAACTCGGAATGCGACGAAATTTGGCGGGCAGCCTACCTACAATATAAAAAGACCGCACGCCAAGTTTCGACCCAATCTGAGAATATTTTTTGCGCGCCTTAAAAACAATTTTTTTAAACGATGCCATGGGCGCGTGCGTGTGTGGTTGGTCTCAAAACAGGCAACGACAAGAACGGAGAGAACCAGCAGCTACTCACGGATGCAAGTTTTTGAAAACAAGTGATGATGCCATGTCGATGATGCGAATGATGCGAAGATGGATGCAACAACCAACGAAACACAAACGAGAATGGAAATAAAAGGGGAATCTTCTTGAGCGTCAGTCCCGGGCTGTCACAACACCACAGTTCAAAATTTGCACCGAAAGCACATGAGGGTTTCATGCTTGGTTATGTAAAGGATTCGCACATCTACAGAGTCTTGAACACTTTCCACAACAAAGTTGTTGAAACTGTAGATGTGTGATTCGATGAAACTAATGGCTTGCAGAGAGACCATCTACCTCATGTGCTAGATGAACTACCACCTAATGAAGCTATCAGACTGATGTGCACTAGAGAAATCTTGTCCAAAGAACCAGAGGTTGAAGAAGTCATCATTCCTCCATCCACTCAGCTTGAAGACAATGTAGAACCTTAAGACATTGCTACTGACAAAGACAACGCTCAGCAACCAGAACAAAGTCTTCGCCTTGCTCATCCACGCGTGCCTAATGAAGTCTAGATTGAGAGAATGCTTGACAACATAAATGCACCAGATCCACTCACTCTCTCAAAAGCTACTCAACTGGCTAAATTTTGTGGGCATTTTGCTTTTGTATCTATCTCAGATCCCACCAAAGTAGATGCTTTCAAGGAATCAGAATGGATTCAAGCCATGCAAGAAGAGTTTCACCAGTTCGAGCTAAACAATGTGTGGGAGCTCGTGAAGCACCCTCATCCAAGGAAGCACGCCATCATTGGCACGGACTTGATCTTTCGCAACAAGCAAGATGAGTCCGGCTAAGTCATCAGAGACAAGGCCCGACTTGTGGCCCACGGTTACACACAAGTCGAGACTATTGATTTTGGTGAAACTTTTGCACCTGTTGCTAGACTCGAAGCCATTAGTATACTGCTTGCTTATGCTAACCATCATGACATATGCTTATATAAAATGGATGTTAAAAGTGCATTCCTCAATGGTAAGATTGAGTAAGAAGTATATGTTGCTCAACCACTAGGGTTTGAAGACCCAAAGCATCCTGAAAAAGACTACAAGATCAACAAGGCACTATATGGCCTCACGTAAGCACCAAGAGCTTGGTATGACACACTCAAGGAATTCCTCAAGAAGAAAGGCTTCAAACCTGGTTCACTCGATCCCACTCACTTTACTAAATCCTATGATGGTGAATTATTTTATGTCCAATCTATCTGGACGACAATATCTTTGACTGTACAAACAATAGATATAGTGATGAGTTTGCCTTTATGATGCAAGAGAAGTATCAAATGTTGATGATGGGAGAACTAGAATTCTTCCTAGGGCTTCAAATTCGACAACAACCCAATGGCATCTTTATATCCTAGGAGAAGTAAAGGACTGCCTCAAGAAATTTGGCATGAATGAAGCCAAAGGTTACAAGATGCCAATGCCTACCAATGGTCATCTCTGCACTGACGAAAATGGAAAAGATTTCGATCAGAAGGTATATCGCTCCATGATTGGATCTTTATGGTACCTACGTGCATCTAGGCCAGATATAATGCTAGTGTTTGCATGTGCGCCTGATTTCAAGCGGCACAAAAGGAGTCGCATCACCTAGCGGTGAAGCGGATACTTAGATATCCGGCTCAGACCCCAACACTAGGATTATGGTATCCAAAGGGTTCGAAGTTTGAGCTCATTAGCTACTCAGATTCTGACTTAACTGGTGACATAGTTGATCGCAAGTCTACATCAGGCAAATGTAACTTTCTGGGACGATCTCTTGTGTGTTGGTCTTCAAAGAAGTAGAATTGTGTATCACTCTCCACTGCCAAAGCCGAATACATTGCTACTGGCGCTTGCTGCACTTAGCTTCTCTGGATGAAGCAGACTCTCAAGGACCACGACATCAACCTGAAGTATGTACCTCTCTACTGCGATAATGAGAGTGCAATCAAGATGTCCTACAACCCAGTATGAAACTACTTTGTGGGAATAAAACTAGAAATACTTTGTAGGTGTAAAGATAGTTTTGCAAGATAATAAAGAACATGGAAATAAATTTTAGGTGTTTTTTTCAATAAAAGAGCAATAAAAGTAAATAGTTTAGTAGAATTTTTTGTGTGTAACGCCAGAGAAAGATTGTCCATAGGAAATTGAAGATAACATGATAGATACTTATCATATGCAATGAGGGAGAGGCATACGCTAACATACTCCCTCTACTTGCATCATTTGCACTTATGATTGGACCTCTAGCAAGCATCCACAACAACTAAAGATCATTAAGGTAAAACCGAACCATAGCATTAGACATCAAGTCCCCTTTACTCCCATATGTAAATAATCCCCTTACCCGGGTTTGTGTTTTCATCACTCAGCAACCCACTATAAGCTAATCATGAACATATTGCAAACCCTCCAGCAGGATTCCTTCACGTGTGCGCCTCACAGAAGGCACCTTAGGACAACACCATATCAACATACAACTCATATAAATAACATCACACCACAATTAATCCGTAGGACAAAAGAAATCTACTCAAACATCATAGGATAGCCACACATCACTGGATAATAATATATAGCAGTAAGCACCACGTTCAAGTAGAAATTATAGCAGGGACAAGAGGTTTTACATCACTACACAAAGGGGGAGAGAGTTGGTGGTGACGGAGCCAAAGTTGTTGGTGTAGATCTCGGTCATGATGGATGCCCCGGCGGTGCTCCGGCACCATCGGGAGAGGGGGGAGAACCCCCCTCCTTATTTTTCTTCCTTGGCCTCCTCCCTAGGTGGGAGGAGGGTTTCTCCTCTAGTCCATGGCTCCATGGATCCCGTAGGGCAGGAGCCCCTCTGAGATTGGATCTCTCTCTCTCCCTCCCCCCTCTCTCTCTCTCTCTCTCTCTCTCTCTCTCTCTCTTTGTGTTTCTCCTGTTTTCGTGATTGTTTTCTGACCACTTCACCGTTTCTGAAATATTCGGAGATCCGTAACTCAGATCGGGCTGAAATTTTGAGGGGATTTTTATTGCGAAAATATCTTTCTTACAGTTCATACTTGTTCTAGGTAAAGTAAGCATTAGCATGTGTAGAGTTGTATCGGTGGTTGATAGAACTTGGGAGAGTATTAATTCTACATTTAGCTCCTCGTTGGGTTCTACACTTCTACTTATCAAAAAGGCTACAAACGATCCCCTGCACTTGGGGGTTATCAAGACCTTTTTCTGGCGTCGTTGCCGGGGAGCAATAGCATAGTGGTTGATATTCTCGTGTGGGCATATTTCCTTTATCACCAAGTAATTTTTACTTTCTGTTATTAGTTTTGTTGTTGTTTTATATCTTTAGTTATCGATATGAAACACGAAACACCAACAAAATTAATGGTACTTGCTACTCATGGAGATGGGGAACCTCCTAAAAACCTTGATGCTAGTTACGTGAAATACGTTAATTACTCCTTTTATAATCCTGAGAAATCCTCATTCTACTTTATAATGGGAGACACGTTGGATCAACGTGTCTACTTTCTGGATAACCACTTTCTCAAAAGGGGAAATAGTTATGGTACCAAATTTGTTTTTTGGACCTGGAGACATGGGAAAACATTGAAATACTCTACCAAAAAATACTATGTCTTTGCACATGAGCCAATGGTTGTTAACCCTATTCTCTCCTAGATTTGGAAGAGCACTTGCACCATGTCAATCAAGATGTTCACATGGTTAGTTATAATGGACATGATAAACACCAAGGACACGATCCATCGCCGACATTGGAAAATTAATGAAGGACCAGAATGTGTGCTCTGCCCCACCTTGGCATTGGAAGATAGAAATCATCTATTCTTTCAGTGTAATTTCAGTTTTCGGATATGGGACTATCTGCAGATCACATGGATTGACAGCAATGACACGGTACAGATTGTATACCAGGCCAGAAAGGAGTTTAACAAACCTTTCTTCTCTGAAGTAGTTTTCTTGACATGGTGGAACATTTGGAAAGTGAGGAATGATAAGGCCTTCAGGCACATTAGACCTTCCTTCAGGTGATGAAATGTGGTTTCATTCATGATATTACCCTCCTCACTCAGCGAATCAAGACCAAACACAGAGATGCGCTCCTTAAATGGATTGACTACTTACCGCTTGAACTACTTTACTGTTTTTCCCTTTTTTGTTTTTTCTCTACTTTCCCCCTCCCTTTTCGTCTTTGAGGAGCTTTTGTATATATGTTACTTTTTTTTAATAAAATGTTGTGGGGCTTAAGCCCGGCAGTCTTCATGGTCAAAAAAATATTGCGTTGGTATGCTTGGGATGTATGCTTGAGATGTGATTATACTTGTTGATCTTAGAGTAAGGGTCTACGCCTTCCCTTTCAATGTGAATTTAATGATATTAAAACCTTGGATTCTTCTGCTAACGTATATATGATTACTATGATGTGGAACAAATAGAAGAATTTGTTGATTTTAAAGGTGCTTAAGAAATTGCTTTTTTGATTGAAAAGTATGATGATGTTCCTTACAAATCTATTTTTTTTGCCATCCTTAAATATTGCTATGGTAACTATGAATACAATGCTGATATTAATTAATTTGTTGAAAGAATGACTGCTGCCTTAGAAGAGACTAATATTATGCAGGAATCTATGGAAGAAAAAATTACCGAAACTATGAGCTCATTAGATGAAAAAGATGAGGAGGAGATCAAAGAACAAAAGGAGGAAGATGGGATTAGCTACCAGTTGCCACCTTCTAATGAGAGTAACTCTTGAACTCATAAATTTTTTAATTTCCATTCGCTCATACCAAAGGATGAATGCTATGATGATTTCTATGACCCCTTGGATTCGTTTGAAATATCCCTTTTTGATGAACTTGATGCTTCCTATGTTTGTGGCCATGATGCCAATATGAATGATGCTTATGGATATGAATTTTCTATAGTTCCATATGTTAAGCATGGAATTGTTTCTATTGCACCCACACATGATAGTCCCATTATCTTTTTGAATTCTCCCAACTACACTATATCGGAGAAGTTTGCACTTATTAGGGACTATGTTGACGGGTTGCATCTTAATATTACACATGATGATTTTGATAAATCTAATATGCATGTTCTTGATGATCCTACCTGCAATTATTATGGGAGGGGAACAAAATATTCACCTCACTATGTTTCGAATACTATAAAATTGCAAGAAACCACTGATGCTATGTATTGGCCTTTACTTTGTGTGCATGAATTGTTCTTGTATGACATGCCAATGCATAGGAAGAGGGTTAGACTATGTTGTCACATGATATAAATCACTTTGTGCTCACCACTAAATTTAAAATCATTGTTAATTCAAATTGGCTTTGATATACCTTGGGATCCGTGTGGATCAATTACTTGAGCATTATATGCCTAGCTTAATGGCTTTAAAGAAAGCGCTGCCAGTCAGTCAACTCGGAAGTTTTAGAGTCATTTATTTCTGTTGTGTGCTTTAAAAAAATTAAAAACAAAAAATAAAGTTGGGAACCTAAAACCTTTTCAAAAAGAAAAGTGAAAGTGAGAAAGACGAGGACCGTTGAAGTGGGGGCTAGCCTTGAACTTTGTTCATGACCATGGAAACTTTGTGAATCTTGATTACATAAACTTCTCAACAAAAATAATTATCCCCTTGTATAAATCCATTGTATTATAAAAATAATGTGCCAAGAATTACCTTTAGGATGTTTAAAATATCGCCGCAGGATGTCATCACCGTCAATGGCAATCGTCTCCGCCGTTACCGCTGTAGAGAGGTTCTCCCAAGTTAGGGCAAACCTTGATCCCTACCGTGTTCCCCTTCTGATTCATGCACAATAGATCTTGTCTATATTCTGGCCACTAAAAGCATGAATCTACCTTAAACTTCTTAGATTAGACTGAACGAGAAATTATAGGGTTAGGCCTCCCCAATAATCAATGTAGGAGCCACCGTGTTGAACCAACTCGGTGCCAACGACGTGGTTTCAGCCATAGAACAAGGGCTTCTCGGTGAAAACATAAAGTTCCTACCAATGCACCGAGGTGGGATTTAGGTTTTGTATGAGAAGCTTCAGAGAGATCGAATCACACCTCGATAAAAACAAAATAGTGTGACCAAGTCTCTGTTGCTAACTCAGAATTTCCGAAATCTGAAACTCAATGGATCCGAGTTGCATATTGTGAAAACCTAAAACTAAAATTTTGTGTCTAAAACTTTGAATTTTTTTCTTGATTTTGTGATGCTCATCTACTCTACTCCTTCATGTATAATTTGCAGGGTCAGAGGTCAACATGTTAGGTTCAAATGACAGTCGAAATCAGTTTGGATAGCCAAGCGTAGACTTGGATGCATGCTCTAGTCCCGAGGGTAGTTCTGAAGACCCTAGCACCCCTAGCCCACATGGCTTGCCCAAGGCAGCCACAAGGGAAAGAATACAGAGAAATTCTTATGAGGATGATGATGACTTTATTCCTGATGAGGTCACTTCAAGAAAAAATCCAGAGAGGAAGGAGAGAGTGGTTGCAAGTAAGGTCCATGAGTCAGTTGCTGAAAACATGACTATATCATTGTCTTTAGACAACCCGAGTGGATCAATGAGGACCAAATACATGGCCAAGAAGGAAAGGAAGAAGAGATCAAGGAAGAGATTTGTTCATGTTATTGTACATCCTTCTACTCCTTAGTATCTAGATGAAGCGGAGGAAGAGGAGGAAGAACCAACTTCAAACCCTCCTCCTCCCAAGCAAAGGAAGCTTATGGCTGATGCTATGCCAAGCAAGCCAGCCGCCAAGTCCAAGACTGGTTCTGCCCCCGAGCCCAAGAGGACTACCAGAGATGTATCTGCTGCAGAGAAGAACAAGGGCATAGTGCCACCTCTTGATGAGGAATATGATGATGTTACTGTATTGAAGAAGATCAAACCATGTCTCTCAGAGCACAATGACACACACCCCATTGCTGAGAACATGAAAGAGAGGAAGGATCAAGATTGAGGTAGTGGAGAGCTACTGATCCCTACTTAACCAGGAATAAGACCGCCATTGACGGTCGCTTTCACACCAAGGACTAACAAGATTTTTTTGCGACTGTTCTCCTAGGCAAGAACTTGACACTGAGTGACATGAGATATGTAGATTGAAACTACATCCAAATCCCCATGTTCGTGAGAGCTTCAGGATAATGGGTATCGACAAGTTTGTTGGGACAAAGATGGCTGCTTGGAATGATGAGCTGATTATGCAGTTCTACTCCAGCGCACGCTTCTATCATGATGGAAGGATAGTGTGGATGACCGAGGGAACGAGATACCCGTCCATGGTGGATGAGTGGCCCACACTCATTGGTGCCCCCCTAAGGCGGAGGATGGAGATTTGGATGTCTATTCTAAATCGAAGATGAATCACAACTCCATGGCCAATAAGTACACTCATATTCCCAAGGATTACATGAAGACCCGCAAGCTTGAATTTGTGTACTTCCTGCTTGCTGGCCTGCCTACCTCCAACACCATTTAGAGGCATACTTTGATGCCCAAGTCAGGAGATGACAAGATGATTAGAGGATATTCCATAAATATGCTATTCCATGTCGACCGTCATACCAAGATTAGAGTGATGGATCTCATTGTTGAGACCATCAAGAGGTCAACTGCTGACCAAAAGACGTCCTATCGATATGCCCCATACATTCACATGCTCATGAACTCCAAGATTGGGAGTGAGGTATATCTGCTTGACCCTCACCACCTGTCACTCCATCCAAAATTTGAGGACAATGTCATTTTGATGGAACCTTCTCATCCTACTTCATCCATAGCTCAGGCAGAGATAGAGGCTGCAGCCAAAGTAGAGTTAGTTAGAGCCACTATTGACCTTGTGCTTATACTAAGGGTGATCCAATGGCCTATCTTATTGATGCTACTCAAAACATTGAGAGGAATATTGCAAATATTCTCAAGAATCAGGAGATCTTAGAGCAAATCATGGAGACGAAGTTTCATTCTTTAGAGAACAAGGTGATTGAACTTGCTACAATTGTTGAGACACTTAAGTAGGAGGTTGATGGAGTTCAGATATCGAGCTGAGATGATGATGAGCCTACATTCCTTGTAACCAATCAATTTATGACTCAGGACATATCTTTTGCAGTTCCACTCAAGAGATGAGACCCTCACTGTCTGCACCAGCTGCTACATCTTCAGCTCCTTTAGCACCTCCAGTATCCACTGCTCCAGCTCAAAAGACTTCTATAGAAGCATTTGTCGATGCTCTTCTTTCGACTCCATCGAGGATAAAGCCAAAGCAACTTTTAGTCTATACTATTTGAACTTTTTTGGTAACATGTTTCCAAAGGGGGAGAATATGTATAGATCATAGGGATTCGAGAGATAGAGAGTGTTGAATTTTGAGTTCTCTTTATTGTTGATACATTTGGTTTATCTTTTGCTCACTTCGTGACTTAAAATTATGTTGTGTTTGATCATATGCTTAATGGTTGATGCTACTATGTTATATCATTTCTATCTATCATGATCATTCACTTCTATGCTTGGTGATGTGTGCATTGCATTTTACTCAAATCTTTGATGCGCTCCACTAAGATGTATGTGACATGGAAGAGTAACCCATAATCCTAATTGATAGTGCATTTGCATTCAAACACAAATTTAAAATAATGCACAAATTAGGAGGAGATCTTGCTTATCACATACTTCTCAAAGCGACGATGCATTGATTATATCTTTTGTCAAAGCTTTGATCTATATGTTGTCATCAATTACCAAAAAGGGGAGATTGAAAGCACAAATTCTCCCTTGGTGGTTTTGTTAATTAACAACAACATGTAGTTCATTGAATTAATGAGCCTATCAAGTATATTTTAGGAAAGTTCAATGAATGGTTTGGCTAAGATTGTGAGCTAGACCACCTAGATGCGATGAACACAATTTGGCAAGATCTTCAAGACTCTAAATTTTCTTTTATGTGATAAATCACAATTATTTCCACAGGAACAGCAAATACTATTAAAAGGGGATGATGTATTGTAAATGATCTAATTTCTCAAGTGGTTAGAGATTTGCCACCAAAAACCTCAACCGAACTCTAACAAAATATTCTGTCCGAAACCCTAAACGTCAAAATGGATGCCACCAACTTTCCCATATCGTCCTCACCTAGTTTTCTAAGACAGAACCAAGAGAGAAAACCCTAGCACCTCAGTACGACCGAGTATTGGTTTGGTACAACCAAAAAGTGGTTGCCACCTCTCCGTGATTGAAGTGTTTAACTTCGGAATTCCCAAAATTTTCAATTTGGTGCCATCGAGATTTGGATCTTCCTTAGGTTATCAGATTTCGGGCTCCGCAAAACCCCAAGAAGTTCGAACACTGGGGCATGTGCGAAGATCCTCTACAGCCTCGCCCTACCTAGCTTGCTACTTGATGATTTCTACGATGAACTCGCACGAAGACAAGGAAGGAGATGCACACGGTGATTTACCCTGGTTCGGGCCGCTGCGAAGCATTATACCCTACTCCTTCTTTGGTGAATTGCCTCACGAGGAGGTTTGTGGATGAACTAGTATAGTGGTGCTTTGCCTCGCGAGGGGGCTCTGGTGGTGTTACCTCTCTGTTTTTTTGTTCCTTCTATGGTATAGTCTATCCTCTATATATAGTGCCCCGGGTCCTCTTCCCTTATCGCCATTGCGGGAAGGGATCCCGCAGTGGCCAAATTTGAAGGGAGACATGAGTACATCGTTATCCATACGAAAGACGGTCTTCGCCTGCAAAGTAGCTCTCGATGATGCAGATGTGGACTCAACGATGATATCCTTCCTGCTGGCCTTGTGGTCGTGGTCACGTTGCACCAGAATGGAAACCTTTGGGGGACGCTTTGGGAACCCACGTCTATCCTCGCCTCCCTTTGCACCAAAGGGGAAACTATCCGCTTGGTGCACCGACGGCCGTCTGTCCTGCCTTGTGTCATCCCTGGCCTCTCAAGACTGAGCATTGCATAGAGTTCTCCACCGCTCCAGAGAGGGCCTGAGGTGGCCCGTCCTTGTGGTCTTGATGGTGCTTCCCTCGTGAGTTCAGGTCCTCACGAGGGCCTTGTATTGAGTATGGTCTTGCCAGGCCGTGCTTGACTAACGAGGTGGGCCACGTCCTGGGCCGCAGGCAGGCAGGTCTGGGTACCCCATTCCCAGAACATCGACAGTAGCTCCCGGGCCCAAGGCGTGCACGAGCTGGCTTCCGGGAAAAGCCATCGAGGACAGATCAAAGCGCCGCTGGCCCATGACGCGTGCGGGCCAGGATTGACAAGCGTTGCACGCTGGGACACCGATGCCTCCGATCCCCAAGGGCATCAGGAACTGCCCCAAGTCAAACCGACACGACGACCGAGCGCTCCGCCGACCATCATTACCCTTGCTTGAATGTTGTCGCTCCCTTGGGCCTCCACCCCTCGGGCCACGCGGATGTGACCCGACAGTGGCAGGTGAGGCGACATGAAGCAGGGTTGCTCGCCAATCAAGCCAGCCTTTCGATGCCCGAGGGGCGCACATCACCTGCTCTCTCACGATGCCTCGTGGCCTCGGCCATGCCTATAAATCCACCCTCCCTGGGGGGCCTTGCCATCTCGAAGCACCCGTCTATTCCCGTAGCTCCAGAGAAAACCCTCCTGAGAAGCGCCGCCGGCACAAGGAAGCACGCGGGGCCGTCAGCTCCTTCGACCTCTTCTGGAGGTAGTGGCGGGGGGCCCCGGGGCCAGGGCAGGTTCGCCGGTGCTGGGCCATGATGGATGAGTGGGTGTTCTGCCGTCTCCTTCTTTCTTTGTTGACATGCCCAATGCACCGGGCTTGATCATATCCTCCTTCCAGGGCACCGGCGGACAAGAAGCGCAAGCTCGGCCAGCTCCAAGAGGAGGTGGACGCGTTACGGGCCTAGCTGACGACCGCCGAGGCCGCCTTCCAAGCCGCCCTTACGGGCAAAGCGGAGACCAGGGCGGAGCTAGCTTCTCTCCAGGCGTAGGTCAAGGAGGCGGCCGACGCCGTGCAAGCCGTGCAGGATGAGGCGGTTTACGCCAAGATGTTGGAGTCCCAGCGCGCCAACTAGTACCTCGACATCGCACACCGCACAACTGACACGGTGCGCCGGTTTGTCGGGCCCCTGCTCTTCCCAGCGCGCAAGGTGACGGGGGCTACCTCTACTTATTCTGCCGAGTGGTGGAGATGCTGGAGACCGACGTTTCCCACGTGAATGCTGATAGCGAGGCCGACACGCATGACCTCCTGGAGCTTGCCTTGACGCGCGTCTTCTCCATCCTGCGCCGCCTCGCCTCGGAGCTCGACCACCAACGCGTCGTGGAGTGGGTGCATGAGGGGCTCCAGAGGCCCCTCCGGTACGAGGTGCGCCCGCATGTGGAGTCCCTGGTGGAGCAGTTCATCCAGGTGCCTGCCTTCGGCGGGGAGGGTGGATCCGGTGCTGCGGCGGCCGGCAACTCAGATGGCGACAACGACTCCTCCACCTAGGCTTCCCCTGTGTTCTTTTTCTGGTACCTATAATGCTTTAAGAAACACTCGACCCCTATGGGCGTCAGTCTTTTGCATATTACCTTTGTCTTTGTCCTACCTTTCCTTGAAATGTCAGTCGCCTGCTAGTCATTACGTGAACTAGTTTCTTTGCTCGGGGCCCGACGTCGTTGCAGATGCGGCCTGGTGATGGCGGCCGGCTAGGCCCTCGTGAGGCGCTCCCTCTTGAGAGGCAGCCCGTGGCTACCAGCCTCGGGTTCGTGGCCTTGCTGCTCGTCATTGCCGGGTCCCTCTCCTCGTGTTGTTTCTCGTGGCGCTTCAGGCCTCAAGGGTTTTGGCAGCCGCTCATAGTGGACCGTAGTACCTACATCCTCATATTAGTGCGCACAACCCTTGTCCCGTCCTCGGGCTGCCAAATGTGTGATTTCGGGCTCTGCAAAACCCCAAGAAGTTTGAACACAGGGGCATGTGCAGAGATCCCCTGCGTCCTCGCCCTACCTAGCTCGCTACTTGATGATTTCTATGAGAAACTCGCACGAAGACGAGGAAGTAGATGCACATGGTGATTTACCCAGGTTTGGGCCGCTGCGAAGCATAATACCCTACTCCTGCTTTGGTGGATTGCCTCACGAGGGGTTTGTGGATGAAATAGTACAGTGGTGCTTTGCCTTGCGAGGGGGCTCTTGTGGTGTTGCCTCTCTTTGGTTGCCTCTCTATTTTGTTGTTCCTTCTATGGTGCAGACTATCCTCTATATATAGTGCCCTGGGTCCTCTTCCCTTATCGCCATGGCAGGAAGGGATCCCACAACAGCCAAATTTGAAGGGGATAGGAGTACATTGTTATCCTGATGAAAGGCGGTCTTCGCTTGTAAAGTAGTTGTAGATGATGCAGAGGTGGGCTGGGCGATGACATCCTTCTTGCTGGCCTCGTGGTCGTAGTCATGTTGCACCGGAATGGAAACCTTTGGGGGACGCTTTGGGAACCCGCGTCTGTCCTCGCCCCCGTTGCACCAAAGGGGAAACTGTCTGCCTGGCGCGCTGGCGCCTGCCTATCCTGCCTTGCATCATCACTTGCCTCCCGAGGCTAAGCGCTGCATAGAGTTCTCCGTCGCTCCGGAGAGGGCCTGAGGAGGCCTGCCCTTGCTGGTCATGATGGTGTTTCCCACACAAGTTAAGGTCTTCACGAGGGCCTTGTCTTGAGTGTGGGCCATGCCCTAGGCCGCAAGCAGGCAGGTCTAGGTACCCCCATTCCCAAAATGCCGCCTTAGGTTAACCGAATTAGTCCCACAGAATAGTTTCCTATAGGTATCACCGAAAAGCCAAAAGTTACAGCCTTTTGCACTAGTCGGTGAATCAAGTTTTTTCTTCGGTTCCACTAAGTTGGGCAATAATGTTGTAACACTTGGATTTTTGATATGGCTATTTATACCTGTAACAGCCCGAGACCGACGCTCCAGATGCCTTCCAATTATTTCGAGTTTCGTCATGTGTTTCATTGGTTCGTCGCATTCATCATCGCATCATTCGCATCACGTGCATAACATTATCACTCAGTTGCCCTCATCTTTTTCTTTCAAAACATGCATCATTTTGTAGTTGCCAGTTATCTCCATTCTTGGCGTTGGCCATTTCATGACCAACCACACATGTGCGCGCCCGCAATTTTTTTTAAAGTGGGATAAAAACATTCTTGGAAAGGGTCGAAAGTTGGCGTGCGTTATACATCTCCAACGTACCTATAATTTTTAATGATGGCATGCTATTATATTATATGTTTTGGGTATTTTATATGAATTAATATGCTATTTTATATTATTTTTGGGACTAACCAATTAATCTAGAGCCCAGTGCTAGTTTCTGTTTTTCCTTCTTTTTGAGTTATGCAGATATGGAATATTAAATGGAGTCCAAATGGAATAAAACCTTCGGAAGGAATTTTTTTGGAAGGAAACAAATTGATCAAGCTTGGAGTGCACGTCAGGGGAGGTTCCAGGGAGCCACAAGCCTGCTAGGCGCAGCCCCCCTGGCCGTGCCTAGTAGGCTTGTCACCTCCCAACAGGTCTCCTAACCCTAATTCTTGGCCTATGAATTCCCAAATATTCCCCCAACACCAGAGGGAGCCACACAAATAATTTTCTGCCGCCGGAAGCCTCCTCGCCGAGAGATCCAATCTTGGAGCCTTTTCCGGTAATGAGCCGGAGGGATTTTTAATCATGGAGTGCATCTACATCAACTCCATTGCCCCTCCGATGAGGCGTGAGTAGTCCACCATAGACCTACGGGTCCATAGCTAGGATCTAGATGGCTTCTTCAATCTCTTTGATCTTTAATACCATGTTCTTCATGATCTTCATGGAGATCTATCCGATGTAATCCTCTTTTGTGGTGTGTTTGTCAAGATTCGATGAATTGTGAGTTTATGTTCAGATTATCCATGAATCTTATTTGAATCTTCTCTGAATTATTATTTGCATGATTTCATATCCTTGAAAGTCTCTTCGAGTTATTGGTTTGGTTTGGCCAACTAGATTGTTAGTTCTTGCAATGGGAGAAGTGCTTGGTTTTGGGTTCAATCTTGCGGTGTCCTCACCAAGTGACATATTAGGGGTAGCGAGGCACGTATTGTATTGCTGCCATCAAGGGTAACAAGGTGGGGTTTTCATCATATTGCTTGAGTTTATCCCTATACATCATGTCATCTTTATTAATGCGTTACTCTGTTCTTCATGAACTTAATACTCTAGATCCAGGCAGGAGTCAGTCGATGTGTGGAGTAATAGTAGTAGATGCAGAATCGTTTCGATCTTGTTGACATGGGCATGATGCCTATATGCATGATCATTGCCTTGGATGACTACATGATTATTCGCTTTTCTATCAATTGCTTGACAGTAATTTGTTTACTCACCATCATATTTGCCTTCAAGAGAGAAGCCTCTAGTGAAACCTATGGCCCCCGGGTCTACTTTCCATACTATAATTTTAGATCTATAAACCAAAAATACCAAAAATAATTTGTTGCAATTTATTTACCTTTTACTTTTCGTTCTTGTTTACATCTATATCTATCGGATCTAATCCTTGCAAATAATTGTGAAGGTATTAACGACCCCTTTATAGCGTTGGGCGCAAGAGTTTGATTGTTTGTGTAGGGGCAACCATTGGTGACTTGCTTGTTCCTCCTATTGGATTGATACCTTGGTTCTCAACAACTGAGGGAAATACTTATCTACTTTGCTGCATTACCCTTTCCTCTTCAAGGGATAAACAACGCACGCTCGAGAGGTAGCAGTGGGGTCTTGTTTTATTGTAGGTAGACCACCTGCGAGTTTTTGTCGCATCAGAGGTCGTTTCATACCCCAACGGATAAATATATAGCGGCACTATAGCCGGTTTATTTGTCAGACGTTTTCAGCTTTTAAAACTCTGTCACGGGCCGCTAACCTCCCTCACTTCTTGCCCCTATGCCCTCTACATAGCCCACTAGGCCTATCCTAACCCCCTTCCGATTGAAGCCATCGGATCATGATCGAAGGGCTCAAATTGGTACAAAATCCTCAAAACCTAGCCAACCTACTACGTATAGTAGCCCCCCTCCCTAAAATGGTCTCCCCTACCTACCACCGAAAAATCAGTGCCTTCCACCTGCACCATGCCACTTGGTGGCACCCTGAGGGAGTCCCGGATTAAGGGGTCCTCGGGCCGTCAGCGTATATCCTGATAGGCCGGCTTGGTGGGCCGCATTCTGCCTATCATAGGAACGGCCCGATACATTAAGATCCCTCATTATAGAAGGAAGTCCCGAAGGCACGTCGTGCACTCCAAGTCAAGATGAGGAAATCGACATCTCCATCCTCGACAGAAGACCTTCCATAAGTAAACCCTAGGTACCCCCCGGTGTCTATATAAGCCGGGAGGGTTTTAGACTATAAGGCAGAGAAGCTCATGTAGGGTTCTAGCTATTCGATCTCGAGGTAGATCAACTCTGTAACCTTCATATCATCAATATAATCAAGAAGGGCTTAGGGTTTTACCTCCATAGGAGGGCCCGTACCTGGGTAAACATCGTCTCCTTCGCCCCTTGTTACCATCGATCCCAATCTCACAGCTCAGGACCCCTTACTCGAGATCCGCCGGTTTTGACACCAACATTGGTGCTTTCATTGAGAGTTCTACTGTGATCGCCAAAAGGAACCGATGGCTCGCATTGTCATCAATACTGAAGTACATGGCATGGACTCCTTTGTCCCAGGATAGATCTTCGCTTTTGGCAGCATTGTGCTACATGCTGACCCGGCCGACCGTCTTGGCCGGATCGGGAGTTTCATCCCTGATCAAGAGGTCAGATTCGGGAACCTAGAGTTCTTTGTGGACTCTTGGGGTGATCTTTCGCTTGCTAGGATCGCATACTCATCTGACGTGCCCAAGGACTCCGCCCACTATAGGATCAAAAGTAGTACTAGAGGGGGGGGGGATTAGACTACTTGGCCAAATAAAAATCTACTTTCTCCCAATTTTAATTCTTGGCAGATTTTAGCATTCATAGTATGTCAAGTACACATGCATGTGTAAGATTATAGCAGCGGAAAGTAAAGACAAGCATGTAAATAAAGAGACGGTAGGAAGAGCAAACGCAATTGGTGACACGATGATTTTTCCCATGGTTCCGATAGGTGATGCTATCGTAAATCCACGTTCATGGAGTCATCAAACCACGGAGGGTAACAGTCACAAGATTCCACGGAGGGCTCTACCCATGGAGGGTTCCACGAAGAAGCAACCTTGACTATACCATGAAGGCCTATGTCCATGGAGGACTAGCCTAACTCGTGATAGATCTTCACGAAGTAGGCGATCTCCTTGCCCTTACAAAGTTCTTGCTTCACTTCACCACAAGAAGTAGGAGGCATCCAAGCGACATCTAACCGATCTAGGAGGCACCACCCTCCAAAAGATAATAGGCTCGGTAATGAAATGAACTCCTTGCTCTTGTGCTTCAAGATGATAGACTCCTCAACACAGAATCACTCTCTCACAGATTTGACTTGGTAGAAGAGATTGATTGGGTGGGAATCAACTTGGGGAGTGTCAACATCCCTAGTTAGCATTACTCTGTGTTAGCATGTGTGTGTGCATCATGTTTTAATTTTGCATCACGATGAAATGGGGATCAACAGAAACCCCAGCACCTCAGCTGAATTAAACCATTTCAAATGTGGTAAATTTTCAACAAATCCAAAATGCCAATCAAAAATGCCCTCCATGTCTAATAAATGTTGGCAACAACATATCATAGGACATTTTATTTTTAAAACATATATAGCATTTTAAAAAGAAATAATAATGCTACTGAAATTTCTAAATAGAGCATTAGAATTAACTTAGTCTTTCAAAATTGCTGAAAATACTTGTGAAGGTTTGGAATATTCAAACTAAACTCTGTGAGTTAATTCAACAATTCTTGAGTTAGGGTTTGTGCCCAAACAAACTAAAACACAAAGGACATGAATATTAAAAAAATAGAAATAAAATAGAGAGATAAGGAGAAGCCTACTTGTGCCTAGCCCAGGTGAGAAACCATCCTAGGCCACCAGGGGCAGGGAGGTCTTCTTCCTTCTCTTGCCAGGAGCACGAGGGCGTGGCCGATGCCGCTCGGCCGCATCGCTCCACCCAGCTGCCTGCCTAACCTCCCCTGGCCAGCACGACGTCATGGATAGGTTTCCCCATCGCCATTCGCCCCTCTGCCTCTCCTTCCCCCTCTACTCCATGGTAGCGCTCGCTCTAGCCGCTCCCCCTTGCCCCTGAGCCGCTCTTTCGCTCTGCCTCGACCTGCTGTTGCTCCCCGCCAAGCCAAGCATCGCCGGAGCCCCCCCCCAACGTCGCTCTTCCTCCTCGGCCAACAGAGACCGCCGGTGCCAATTCGCCGCCGTCAAGCCCTCCCCGAGCTCCCAGTCATTGTCGTTTGTCCCGTGGTGAGCTTCTGTCCTTCTCCACTCTAGCTCCCCCTTCGCCCCATCCCGTCGCATTGAGCCCTTGCTTGGCCGAGCTCCGGCAGCCGCCTAGCTTGTCACAGGCCTTGCACCGGGTAATCTCCACCTCTGGGAGGTGCCCCGTTGGATGCGCGCGAGTGTGGGCGCTCGAAAGAGGCGCTCCACCGTCGCTTTGGTTGTCAGAGGGCGAATCCCAACCCCTCCATCATCCTAAGTGTCGCCGGTGGCTCACCGCCGGTGGCCTTGCCCGGTTTGACCATTTGGTTTGACCCCCTTGGTCACTGGTAGTGGGACCCAGCCCTAGTTAATTTTAGATTAGGTTAAAACTTAATTTAATAATTTAGTTAACCTAATGACCCACTGACAGGTGGGCCCAACACTAATAATTAGTAATTAGCAACTAATCTAATCCATGTTAGTGCCTGGTTCACTGACTAGTGGACCCCACTAGTCAGGTTTGACCTGGCAGCGGACAGCTGTCCTGCTGATGTCATGCTGACGCAACAATTGATTTTCTAATTTAAATTAATTCCAGAAAATGCTGAAAACTATAGAAAATCATAGAAAATAATCTGTAACTCAGATTGAAATAATTTATATATGAAAATTTATCAGAAAAATCCAATGAATCCAATGGTGCTATTACCATGCATGCTAGAGCAACATAAATAGGAGAACATTGACATTTTGCAATAGGTCAATGTTTGGAATTTCGGCCCAGGTAAGGTGGCAGCCATGGAGATTACCGTGCGTGTGGTCGAAAAGTGATGTGATCTGTTATAGGTTGGATTCTTATGACTTAGGATCGGGGTCCCCACAGCGTTGGTATCAGAGCCTAACTAACTGTAGGATTACCAAGCCAAACCGGTCGAAGTTGAGTCTAGAAACACTTTAGAAATGTGAGGGAATTGATTGTGGAAGGAAATGTAAGGCTCTTTTTACTCCTCTTCCCGAGTCATTTTATTCTGAGTCACCCTCTTCTTTTCTATGGGGTTAAGAGCTAGGCTTCTCATCTATTTCTTAGGATGACAAGTTACTAACCATGGACTAGTAGCTAGCTTGCTTGGAAGTGAACTCCAGTATTCAAGTCTTGTTCTGTGTGACAATCAGTTGGATTAGAAACTTGAGACTTGAAAATTGAGTGGTTATGCTATCCAATCTTTTGCAGGTTGTCTCAAAATGCTTTTTGGGTAATTGCAGCCGTTATGTTGTCCGATTTCTGCTAGGATCTCAAATGCCTATGCATTATTCTCTGTTTCAGATGCCCCCTCGTCCTTCTCGTTAGGTGGTCCGTTTGACCAGGTGCATTGTGTTGGAAATATGCCTTAGAGGCAATAATAAATTAGTTATTATCATATTTCCTTGTTCATGATAATCGTTTATTATCCATGCTAGAATTATATTGATCGGAAACTCAGATACATGTGTGGATACATAGATAACACCATGTCCCTAGTATGCTTCTAATAGACTAGCTCGTTGATCAAAGATGGTTAAGGTTTCCTAGCCATGGACATGAGATGTCATTTGATAACGGGATCACATCATTAGGATAATGATGTGATGGACAAAACCCAAACTATAAACGTAGCATATGATCGTGTCAGTTTATTGCTACTGATTTCTACATGTCAAGTATCTGTTCCTATGACCATGAGATCATGCAACTCACTGACACCGGAGGAGTGCCTTGTGTGTATCAAACATCGCAACATAAATGGGTGACTATAAAGGTGCTCTAAAGGTATCTCCGAGGGTGTCTGTTGAGTTGGCATGGATCAAGACTAGGATTTGTTACTCCGTGTGATGGAGAGGTATCTCGGGGCCCACTCGGTAATACAACATCACTATAAGCCTTGCAAGCAATGTGACTAAAGAGTTAGCCATGGGATCTTGTATTACGAAACGAGTAAAGAGACTTGCCGGTAATGAGATTTAACTAGGTATGGAGATACCGACGATCAAATCTCGAGCAAGTAACATACCTAAGAACAATGGGTACAACATACGAGATTAACTGAATCCTTGACATACAGGTTCAACCGATAAAGATCTTTGTAGAATATGTAGGAACCAATATGGGCATCTAGGTCCCGCTATTGATTATTGACCATAGATGTGTCTCGGTCATGTCTACATAGTTCTCGAACCCGCAGGGTCTGCACACTTAAGGTTCGGTGATGTTTCGGTAGTATAGAGTTATGTATGATGGTGACCGAAGGTTGTTTGGAGTCCCGGATGAGATCCCGGACGTCACGAGGAGCTCCGGAATGGTCCGTAGGTAAAGATTGATATATAGGAAGTCCTGTTTTGGTCACCGAAAAAGATTCGGGCTCATCGGTAGTGTACCTGGAGTGCCGAGAGGGTGCCGGGGGACCATCGGGAGGGGTGTCTCAACCCAAAGGACCTCATGGGATGCAAGAGGAGTCAAACCAGCCCTTAGTGGGCTGGAATAAGACCCCACTAAGGCCCATGCGGCTAGGGGTGGGAAAAACCCAAAAGGTGGAGAGGTGGAAAGAGTTTCCAAGTGGAAAGAAGGAATCCTACTCCTAATAGGATTGGAGTAGGACTCCTCCACCTCCAATTTCGACCAAACCTTGAGGTTTTGAGGCTGACTCTTCCCCTCCCTCCCTCCTATATATACCAGAGGATTTGGAGGGAAGATTTAACCCTAATTGCCATGTGCTGCCCTCTTCTTCCTCTAGATCTGTTTCTCCTCTAGATTAGTTCTGCGGTGCTTAGGCGAACCGTTGCAGGATTAGTTCACCACCACCGCCACCATGCCGTTATGCTTCCAGAGAACTAATCTACCTCTCCGCTCCCTCTTGATGGATCAAGAAGGCAGAGATCTTCACCGAGCTGTACGTGTGCTGAACGCGGAGGTGCCATCCGTTCGACGCTAGATCGGAAGGACCGTGATCAAGATCGCGAGACGGTTCGTGATTGGATCGCGGTACGGATCCTGATGGGATCACGGGACGGATCGTTATTGGATCATGAGATGGATCATGGTGGGATCACGGTACGCTCGACGATTTGGATCGCGAAGACGGTTGACTACATCAACCGCGTTTCTTAACGCTTCCCACTTAGCGATCTACAAGGGTATGTAGATCCACTCTCCCTCTCGTAGATGCTCATCACCATGGATAGATCTTGCAACGTTCCCCAACAGTGGTACCAGAGCCAGGTTTATGTGTAGATGAGATCTCAAGTAGAACACTAAGAGTTTGTGGGCATTGATGCTTAGATTGCTTCCTCCCTTGGCCGTGTTTCGGTTCATCGGTATTGTGGGATGAAGTGGTGCGGACCAATCTTACTCGTACGCTTACGAGAGACCGGTTCCATCGACTGATGTGTAACTTCGTTGCACAAAGATGGCTGGCAGGTGTCTGTTTCTCCTACTTTAGTTGGATCATATTCGACAAAGGCGGTCCTTGAGAAGGTTGAAAAGCAACTTATGCATCACCGTTGTGGTTTTTGTGTAGGTGAGAATTGTTCTTGTTAGATACCCGTAGCAGCCACGTAAAACTTGCAACAACAATTAGAGGACGTCTAACTTGTTTTTGTAGGGTATGTTGTGATGTGATATGGCCAATTACGTGAAGAGATATATGTGATGTATGAGATGATCATGTATTGTATAGAATATGATGACTTGCATGTCGATGAGTATGGCAACCGGCTGGAGCCATAGGGTTGTCTTTAATTATTGTATGACTTGCGTGTCAATCATTAAGCACTAGGTAATGCTTTACTTTATCGCTAAATGGTAGCAATAGTAGTAGAAGCATGGTTGGCGCAACAACTCCAATGGCGACACTTTGATGGAGATCATGGTGTCATGCCGGTGACAATGGAGATCATGTCGAAGTTTTAGGACTGGAGATCAAAAGCACAAGTTCATGGACATATCATGTCACTTATGATTTGCATGTGATGTTAATCCTTTTTATGCACCTTGTTTTGCTTAGGACGACGGTAGCATTATAAGGCGATCCCTCACTAAAATTTCAAGATAAAGTGTGTTCTCCCCAAGTGTGCACCATTGCGAAAGTTTGTCGTGTCGAGACACCACGTGATGATCGGGTGTGATAGACTCTACTTTCACACACAATGGGTGCAAGCCAGTGTTGCACATGCAGAACACTCGGGTTAAACTTGACGAGCCTAGCATGTATAGACATGGCCTCGGAACACAAGAGACCGAAAGGTCGAACATGAGTCATATAGCAGATATGATCAACATGATGATGTTCACCATCGAACCACCTCAACTCACGTGATGATCGGACTTGAGTTGGTGAATTTGGATCATTTATCACTCGAATGACTGGAGGGATGTCAATTTGAGTGGGAGTTCTTAGGTAATATGATTAATTGAACTCATTATCATGAACATAGTCAGTAGTGTCTTTGCAAATTATGTTGTAGATTACAAGCTCATGCTGTAGCTCCCTTATATTTCTATATGTTCCTAGAGAAATATAGTTGAAAGATGATGGTAGCAATATTGTGGACTGGGTCCGTGATCTGAGGATTGTCCTCATTGCTGCATAGAAGGCTTATGTCCTTAGTGCACCGCTCGGTGCGCCACCCCCTCTAGCGTCGTCTATAGATGTTGTGAACATCTGACAGGCACGTTCTGATGACTACTTGATAGTTCAGTGCGTCATGAATTACTGCTTAGAATTGGGGCTCCAAAATGTTTTGAACGTCACAGAACATATGAGATGTTCTAAGAGCTAAAATTGGGATCTCAGGCTCGTGCCCGTGTTGTGAGATATGAGATCTCCAACAAGATTCTTTGCCTGCAAGATGAAGGAGAATAGCTCAATCGTTGTGCATGTGCTCAGATTGTCTGGGTGCTACAATCGCTTGAATCAAGTGGGAGTTGATCTTCCAGTTAAGATAGTGATTGCTATAGTTCTCCAAGTCACTGTCACTAAGCTTCTAGAACTTCGTGATGAACTATAATTATGCCAGGGATGGAAATGATAATCTCTGAGCTATTCGCGATATTTGACACCGTGAAGGTAGAAATCAAGAAGGAGCATCAAGTGTTGATGGTTAGTAAACCCACTAGTTTCGAGAAGGGCAAGGGTAAGGAGGGAAACTTCATGGATGGAAATTCAGTTCCTGCTCAAGTGAAGAAACCCAAACCCGAGACTAAGTGCTTCTATTATGAGGAGAGTGGTCGCTGAAGCGGAACAACCCTAGATACTTGGTAGATAAGAAGGCTGGCAACGTCAACAGAAGTATATTTGATATACGTGTTATTGATGTGTACCTTGCGAATACTCCCAGTATCACCTGGGTATTGGATACCGGTTCGGTTGCTAAATGTTAGTAACACAAAATAAAAGCTAAGGGTGAGGTGATGATGTGTGTTGGAAATGTCTCCAAAGTTGATGTGATCAACATCGCACGCTCTCTCTACCTTCGGGATTAGTAACGAACCTAAATAAATGTTATTTGGTGTTTTTGTTAAGCATGAATATGATTAGATCATGTTTATTGCAACACGGTTATTCATTTAAGTTAGAGAATAATGGTTATTCTGTATACATGAATAATACCTTCAATGGTCATGCACCCAGTGAGAATGGTTTGTTGAATCTTGATCGTAGTAATACCCATGTTCATAATATTGATGCCAAAAGATACAAAGTTAATAATGATAGTACCACATACTTGTGGCACTGCCACTAAATGTCATATTGGTATAGATCGCATGAAGAAACTCCATGCTGATGGATCTTTGGACTCATTCGATTTTGAATCGGTTGAGACATGCGAACCATGCCTCTTGGGCAAGATGACTAAGGACCCCGTTTTCCGGTTTGATGGAGCGAGCAAATGATTTATTGGAAATGATACATGTTGAAGTATGCAATCCAATGAGTCTTGTAGCGTGCGGTGGATATCTTTATTTTCTTACCTTCACTTATGATTTGAGTAGATAATAGTTTATATTTACTTAATGAAACACAAGTCTGAATCATTTGAAAAGTTCAAGCAAATTCAGAGTGAAGTTTAAGATCATTTGACAAGAAGATAAAAATGTCTGCGATATGATCGTGGAGGTGAATATCTGAGTTACGAGTTTTGCATACAACTTTAGACAATGTGAAAGTTGCTTCACAACTCATGCCACCTGGAACACCATAGTGTGATGGTGTGTTCGAACGTCATAGTCATGCTCTATTGGATATGGTGCATACTATGATGTCTCTTATCGTTTTGCCACTATCGTTTTGGGGTTTTGCATTAGATACAACTATATTCACTTTAAATAGAACACCATCTAAATCCGTTGAGATGACATCGTACGAATTATGGTTTGATAGAAACCTAAGCTATCATTTCTTAATGTTTGGGGCTGCGACGCTTATGTGAGAAAAGGTTTTCACCTAATAAGCTCGAACCCAAAGCGGATAAATGCATCTTCATGGAATACCCTAAGAACAGTTGGGTATACCTTCTATCTCAAATCCGAGCACAAAGTGTTTGTTGCTAAAACGGGTCCTTTCTCAAGAAAGAGTTCTCTCGAAAGAATTGAGTGGGAGGAAGATAGAACTTGATGAGGTTGTTGAAGCTTTGTTTCAACCAGAAAGTAGTGCAGCACAAAAAGATGTTTCTGTGGAGCCTACGTTAGTTGAAGAGGAAGTTAATGATGATGATCATGAAATTTCAGGTCAAGTTACTATCGAACCTCGTAGGTCGACAAGGACACGTACCGCTCCTGAGTGGTATGACAACCCTGTCTTAGAGGTCATGTTGTTGGACAACGATGAACCTACGAGCTATGGAGAAGCGATGGTGGGCATGGATTCCGACAAACGGTTAGAGGCCATGAAATCCGAGAAAGGATACATGTATGAAAACCAAGTATAGACTTTGGTAGACGTGCCCATTGGACGACAGGTCGTTGAGTACAAATGGACCTGCAAGATGAAGACAGACGCTGATGGAAAATGTCACCATTTATAAAGCTCGACTTGTCAGAAAGAAGTTTCCTCCAAGTTTAAGGAGTTGACTACGATGAGACTTTCTCACTCGTAGCAATGCTAAAGTCTGTTGGAATTATGTTAGCAGTTGCTGCGTTTTTCAATTATGAAATCTGGTAGATGGATGTCAAAACATCATTTCCTTCCTTGAGGAAAGGTTGTATGAGATACAACCAGAAGGTTTTGTCAGTCCTAAGGATGCTAAAATGCCTGCAAGCTCTAGTGATCCTTCTATGGGCTGGAGCGAGCATCTCGGAGTTGGAATATACGCTTTGATGAGGTGATCAAAGTTTTTGAGTCTATACGAAGTTTATGAGAAACTTGTATTTACAATAAAGTGAGTGGGTGCACTATAGAATTTCCGATAAGTATATGTGGTTGACATATTATTTATCGGAAATGATGTAGAATTTCTGGAAAGCATAAATGGTTGTTTGAAAAAGGTTTTCATAGGATGACCTGGATGAAGCTACCTAATTGTTGGGCATCAAGATCTATAGAGATAGATCAAGATGCTTGATGAGACTTTCAATGAGTACATACCTAGACAAGATTTTGAAAGAGTTCAAAATGGATCAATCAAAGAAGGAGTTCTTGCCTGATTTGTGGGGTGTGGAGTTGAGTGAGACTCAAAGCTCGATCACGGAAGAAGAAAGAGAAAGGACAAAGGTCGTCGCCTGTGCCTTATCCATATGCTCTGTATAGTAAGCCATGCTGTGTACCACACCTGTGTGTGCCTTGCCATGAGTCCCTCAAGGGGTACAAGAGTGATCCAGGAGTGGATCACTGGACAGCGGTCAAAATTATCCTTAGTAACTAGAGGACTAAGGAGATGTTTCTCGATTATGGAGGTGATAAAGAGTTCGTCATAAAGAGTTACGTCGATGCAAGCTTTAACACCAATCCGAATGACTCTTAGTAGCAATCCGGATATGTATAGTGGAGTAGCCATTTGGAATATTTCCAAGTGCAGTGTGGTAGCAGTATTTATAGTATGAAATAGATATTTGCAAAGTACACATGAATCTGAATATTGCAGACCCGTTAACTAGAAGACCTCTCTCACATGCAAAGCATGATTGAGCCCCAAAACTCATTGGGTGTTAGATTCATAACAATGCGAATCACATGGTGATGTGAACTAGATTATTGACTCTAGTGCAAGTGGGAGACTGTTGGAAATATGTCCTAGAGGTAATAATAAATTAGTTATTATCATATTTCCTTGTTCATGATAATCGTTTATTATCCATGCTAGAATTGTATTGATCGGAAACTCTGATACATGTGTTGATACATATACAACACCATGTCCCTAATATGCTTCTAATAGACTAGCTCGTTGATCAAAGATGGTTAATGTTTCCTAGCCATGGACATGAGATGTCATTTGATAACGGGATCACATCATTAGGATAATGATGTGATGGACAAGACCCAAACTATAAACATAACACATGATTGTGTCAGTTTATGGCTACTGATTTCTGCATGTCAAGTATCTGTTCCTATGACCATGAGATCATGCAAAACACTGACACCGAAGGATTGCCTTGTGTGTATCAAACGTCGCAACGTAACTGGGTGACTATGAAGGTGCTCTACAGGTATCTTCCAGGGTGTCTGTTGAGTTGGTATGGATCAAGACTGGGATTGTTACTCTGTGTGATGGAGAGGTATCTCAGGGCCCACTCGGTAATACAATATCACTATAAGCCTTGCAAGCAATATGAATAAAGAGTTAGACAAGGGATCTTGTATTACGGAACTAGTAAAGAGACTTGCCGGTAACGAGATTTAACTAGGTATGGAGATACCGACGATCAAATCTCGAGCAAGTAACATACCGAAGAACAAAGGGTACAACATACGAGATTAACTAAATCCTTGACATAGAGGTTCAACCGATAAAGATCTTCATAGAATATGTAGGAACCAATATGGGCATCCAGGTCCCGCTATTGTTTATTGACTGTAGAGGTGTCTCGGTCATGTCTACATAGTTCTCGAACCCGCAGGGTCTGCACACTTAAGGTTCGGTGACGTTTCGGTAGTATAGAGTTATGTATGATTGTGACCAAAGGTTGTCCGGAGTCACGAATGAGATCCCAAATGTCACGAGGAGCCCCGGAATGGTCCGGAGGTAAAGATTGGTATATAGGAAGTCCTATTTTGGTCACCGGAAAAGTTCCAGGCTCATCGGTAGTGTACCGGGAGCGCCGAGAGGGTGCCGGGGGACCATCGGGAGGGGTGTCTCGACCCAAAGGACCTCATGGGCTGTGGGTGGAGTCAAACCAGCCCTTCGTGGGCTGGACTATGCCCCCACTAAGGCCCATGCGGCTAGGGGTGGGAAAAACCCAAAAGGTGGAGAGGTGGAAAGAGTTTCCAAGTGGAAAGGAGGAATCCTACTCCTAATAGGATTGGAGTAGGACTCCTCCACCTCCAATTTTGACCAAACCTTAGGGTTCGAGGATGCCTATTACACTCCCTCCCTCCTATATATACTAGAGGATTTAGAGGGAAGAGCTAACCCTAATTGCCACGTGCTGCCCTCTTCTTCCTCTAGATCTGTTTCTCCTCTAGATTAGTTCTCCGGTGCTTAGGTGAAGCCCTGCAGGATTAGTTCACCACCACTGCCACCATGCCGTTGTGCTTCCAGAGAACTCATCTACCTATCCACTCCCTCTTGCTGGATGAAGAAGGCGGATATCGTCATCGAGCTGTACGTGTGCTGAACACGAAGGTGCCGTTCGTTCGGCGCTAGATCAGAAGGACCGTGATCAAGATCGTGAGACGATTCGTGATTTGATCGCGGGACGGATCGTGATGGGATCGCAGGATGGATCATGATTGGATTGCAAGATGGATGATGATGGGATCGCGAGATGCTCAGCGGTTTGGACCACGAAGACGTTCGACTACATCAACCGCGTTTCTTAACGTTTCTCGCTTAGCGATTTACAAGGGTATGTAGATCCACTCCCCCTCTCGTAGATGCTCATCACCATGGATAGATCTTGCGTGTGTGTAGGAAAATTTTTGTTTCCCATGCAACGTTCCCTAACACATTGATGTAACGGGTCACACGGCCATGTTAGTCAGAGTTATGATGGAGACTGGTTACTGTTGGTACCCAGAGTATACAGTGGAGGAACAGTTCCGTGACTTCAACGAGAGCGAGTATGTGTGCTGTCACACCCTATGATTTGCCTCATGACTAAATTATCATGACTCAAAAATTAGGGCCAATTAAAACTTTTGTGTGCTTGTTATGCTTGACTTGATTGCTGATTGTCTGATTGCTTGCTAATGCTCTATATTCATTAAATCCCTCCTACTGTCAAAATTCTTTTCCTTGGTCCCCACTCTTGTCCAATGATCATGCCATGTGAATAGGACTTAATTATAATTTTACAAAATATTATTTTGGCCAAAAAGGTTTTATTCAATTTAAGTTTGCAAAACCCCCTGATTTGAGATTTGCACTGCAAGTCCCCAAATTGGGTGGATCCTTTTCCCCAAATGCTTTATTTGGAACCTACTATATATAAGACTTCCCAAAATCATCAAATATTTATTTTAAATATCCTGTTACTATTTTATTTAAAGGCTTTTTGTTATGGCCACAAATGGTCTTCTATAGGGAAAATTTATTTAAATGATTTAATAATATTTGAGAAAATTTTGGGAAACTCAGTGGGCATATATTATCCATATATAAGAGTTTCAACACATGGTCATGTTCAAGATATTGGACAAAACCCTTCAAAACCATTTCTGTCCGTTTCAAGGTTTTGAAATATTTCTATATGAAATTTTCTCAATTAAATCCAGGAAAATCTAGCATGTCACATGTGATATATGTGGTCATCTTGCGAAGTTGATATCAATCCCAGTTGTTTTGGTTCACCAAAATATCCCAAAACCCTCCTTGTCCAGATCCAAATTTGAGCAGCTCTACATTTCCAATTGTCCCCTATTGTTCCCAAAATTTGTGGACATGTTCTAATCCTCCAATAGTGTAGCCACACCAAGTGGTGCATCAAGGGGAACAGATTAACCTATCCAAATCCCCTGAAACCCATTGATGCTGATTTCAAGAATTGGAGATTCTTGCATTATCAAGTTTCCCCATTTAGTCCCAAACTTTTTGGGCTTGCTATAATGGCCAAAATATGTCACCACATCAAGTGGTGCATCAAGGGGAATGGATTTGCATAGCTAGATCTAAGCAAATGCATTTTTGACCATTTCTAGGGTTTACCAAGTTTACATTGGCGACCTTCTTCAAATGAGTTTAAATTTAGTGATCAACCTCACTTGTACCTATTATCAAGTCCTGCTAAGTTTCATATTGATGTGCATCTCTTTGCTAGCTCAAACTTGCATCAAACACCTTCTATCCTATTCTAGGGATCAATAATTGGGAGGGCAAAACCATTCTCCTTGAGCCAAGGTTTTTACCACACTCCACCTGGCCCCCTTCTACCTCTAGTAAAAATCCCATGGTCATAGCTCAAGGGTTGATGTGGTAAAAACCCCCGTTTACCCCATGGACAGCAAGGTTTTCCTCTCTCTCTCATATTATATCAGCTACCCAGTGCATCCAAGGCCACATAGAACTTCTTTATCCCCCCTAGATGCCCTAGACACCAGTGGCCGCGCCCTACATGCCAAAGACATGCCTTGGCATGCAAGGCTCGCGCTCTAGAGCACGCTACAGTGCATCCACACACTGTAGCTAGCCTAATCCGAGCCATCCAACAACCTTGGGCACCGTGGTGGTGTCTCCCGGGGTCGCCAAGACGTCCTTGCCATGCCACACGGTCGGGCCCTTGCTCCCCTACCTTCCTCTCTCCCCTGTCGAGCACGCCCGAGCACCTCCCCTGGGCATGGTCTGTGGTGGACCTCGGCTCAGCCACATAAGGCCCTCCCCGAGCCCCCTTTCTTCTCCTTTCTCTCCCTCTCTCTCCTATGAAGCCCCTGGATCGGTTCCCCCTTCCTCTTGTGCCCTCCTTCCGTCCCCATGGTCGTAGCCCTTTCGCCGGATGCATCTTAAATTCGATGCCCGCGGCCCCCTTCCCCTGTGAGACTCACCAGAGTGCCCTCTCCATCCCCTAGGTCAGCTCCTGTGCAACATTCCCTCCCTCTGGTGCCGGAGCATCGAGTTCCGTGGCCACCATCGTCGGGTCCTTCCATGGCTAACGTTGTGCTCTTCGTGGTGCTCCCCGGCGAAGACACAACCCCGGGGGTGGTGCGGCTCCTTCTCCTGAGCACGCTGGTGGCCGGAGCCTCGTCGGAGGCGGCCTGAGCCGCCAAGAACATCACCGGCACCCGAGGAGGGGGAAGAACCCGACAGGCGGGGCCCACCCGTCAGCGAGCCAAGGGTCTGCCCCCCTGTTTAAGTGGAGACGGGCTCTGCCCGGAGTCACTTTTGCTCAGGGAAGACGGCTTCCCCGACTGCGCCTTCGAAGTGGCCCTTGCATGCGCCCTGCCGATCCACTAGGCTGGCCCAATCTCTATCCTGCATGCAGTGCGTGTCTTAGTCCAATTAGGTGAGGATTTTTCTTTCCTTTTTTCCTTTACCAGTGAATTCAAATATTCATAGAAAATCATTTGACCTCCGATTTTGATGATTCAAATTTCTACAGATTCCTAAAATCTTGAACTATCCAAATATGTGCATTTCACAGTTTTCCTGCAAACTTTTGTGTAGGATTCCAATTCAAGTTTGAATTTGAACTTTGAATTCCCCACTTGTAAAAATCCCTAGAGCATTCATAATAGCTCCAATTGAAGTGATTCAAAATCCTAGGTGTATCTGAACTCATGAGCTAGGATGCCTACAGTCGAGAGTTCGGCAACCTTGCTCGTCATGCACCAGAGGAAGTGTCGACCGACGCCAAGGAACAAGCTAGGTTCCGTAAGGGACTTAATCCTGAGCTCTGTCAAGACCTGCGTCTACATGAGTGAGCTACCTTCCAGGCTCTCGTCAACAAGGCTATCAACGCCGAGACCGGACAGACCGATTACGAGGCAACTAAGAAGCACACCCATGACTTTATCTCCACATCCGGCTTAGGCTCCAAAAAACGCCAGGTGTGGGTGCCCAATACTGCTCTGCCACCAAGATACACCGCAAGGCCATCCTATGAGGCGCCTCGCCCAGCTCAGACCAACCCTCCAGCCAGGACTTTTGGAGGTCCCTTTGCAATGTTGCTCCTCATTCCACCACTATCATGTGCTACAAGTGTGGAGAACCAAGGCACTATTCCCGTGAGTGCCCCCAGAACAACGCCAAGCCGGCTGGACATGGGAAGCCGGGAAAGGCTTTCTATGTGAAGCCAACTCCTACTCGTGGACGTGTAAATCATGTCTCTGCTGAAGAAGCTCTTGAGGATACCGATGTTATCCTAGGTACGCTCCTTGTCAATAGTCATCCAGCATCTGTTCTATTTGATACTGGAGCATCTCATTCATCCATCTCAGAAAATTATGCACAGTTGCATAACATGTCTTTCTATAATATACCTACTCCTTTAGTAGTTCAGACTCGTTCAAAATGGAAAACTTCTAGAGTGAGCCATGATAATGAAATCCTTGTGGATAGGCTAGTATTCTTAGATTCTTTGATAGCCCTCAAGTCTTCGGACATTAATATCATCTTGGGCATGGACTGGATGAAAGCCCATTATGCTAAGATTGATACTAATACTAGGAATATTCTTCTTACACATCCATCTAGTGAGATAGTTAATGTCTCAACTCGAGATACCAAGCGCCAACTCTATTCCCTCAATGCTAGCCCTCTTCCAGAACTAGAAGATATTTTGGTAGTCCATGACTTTCCGGATGTCTTTCCAGAAGAACTGCCAGACATTCCACCTATCAGGTATGTAGAGTTTGTGATAGAACTCGTCCCAGGGACTATCCCAATAGCCAGAAGACCCTATAAGATGGAACCCTTAGAACTAGCCGAGCTTAAAAAACAACTCAATGAGGCTTTGAAGAAAGGTTTCATCCATCCTAGTTCTTCTCCTTGGTCTTGCCCCGCCCTCTTCGTCAAAAAGAAGGATGGATCGCACTTGATGGTTGTAGATTATTGGCTAGTGAACCTGGTCACCATAAAGAACAAGTATCCGCATCCCAGGATCAATGACTTGTATGATCAACTCGCTAGATCCTCAGCCTTTTCCAAAATGGATTTGAGGTTGGGATACCATCAAATCAGAAGTAGAAACGGGGACATTCCAAAAACGGCTTTTGTTACTTGTTATGGCCAATACGAGTACAAGTCATGTCCTTTAGTTTAACCAATGCCCCAACCACCTTCTCTCGCGTGATGAATTCAATCTTCCTGGAGTACTTAGATAAATTCGTCTTGGTCTATCTTGACGATATACACACCTACTCGAAGAACGAACAGGAACATGCTGAGCATCTAAGGCTGGTATTTATGAAACTTCGAGAGCATCGTCTGTATGCCAAATTCTCCAAGGGTGAATTTTGGTTACTAGAAGTGACCTACCTAGGCCATGTGATCTCTGGTAAAGGTATTGTTGTCAATCCCGATAGAGTTTATGCTATCCTTGATTGGACTCAACCTGAATCGGTTAAGCAAGTTTGGAGTTTCCTTGGCTTAGCGAGCTATTGTTGCTGCTTTGTCGACAACTTCTCCAAGGTTGCGAAGCCTCTGATTGAAGTCCTGAAGAATGATAAAAAGTTCGAGTGGACTCCACAATGCGGGCATAGTTTGTAGTTGTAATCCATGCACTCAAAACCTGGCGACATTACCTCTTGGGGAATCGTTGCGAAATTTACACTGATCACCAAAGCCTGAAATATATCTTCACCCAACCGGATTTGAATCTCAGGCAAAGACGGTGGGTCGAGTTGATTACATATTACGACTTAGTTACAAATTACACCCCAGGGAAAGCCAATGTTGTCGGGACCCCGATCCTAAGTCATATGATTCCATACTGTAACAAGCCACATCACTTTGCGGCCTCACGCACGGTACTCCACGGCTGCAGCCTTACCTTGGCCGGGACCGTTTGCGTCTTTTGGCTCACGTATGTGAACGTGTCGCTGGCAATCACACAACAAAGAACCCGGCCCGACATGACTAGTCATAGGACCCAAGTGGAACATCCGTACGGAAACAGGCATACATAACCCAGCAATGCAGGTGTCGGTCTCAAGCGTGTGTAGACGAGTCGTAGCAAGTTACAAGGACTCCATTACGTCGCGAGACACGAATGTCATCACTACACGTAGACGAGTCGTAACAGACTATAGGGACTCCATTACACTACGAGACATTTCCCCGAAGGGACAGACACAGCAGCAAAGAAGGATACATGCCGGTCAATCAATGTGTCCGGAGCAGTAGCAAGCTACCATGGCTCGGTGGAAGCACAAAGAGACAGTTTCCCGTAAAGAGTACTACTAGAGGCACACGACTAGGTGTCGGATCCCATACATACCGTTGCACGCCGCACGTACGCACGACATGCCCGTTATGCATAGATACAACTATGGCATCACAACATAACCATACAACAACATGACTTTTAGTTAAAAGGCTCAGAAGAGCCTTGCATAATATGTTCTTACAGATAGGGGTCACATGACCCGACACTCAAATTATACAAACAAGTTCATACAAGCCAGCGGAAACTTAGAACTATCCGAGTACGGACAGTGAAATGAAAAGAGGGCACATGGCCTGACTATCTACAGCACGCCACACGACACAGGGTCGTAGCTGGGACACCAGCTATTCGGCATCGTCAACGTCTAGATAGAACCCACCTGATGGGTCATGGTTTTCCTCTGCAACATTAATTAAGCAAGGATGAGTACAATCGTACTCAGCAAGTCTTTAAAACAGACCTAGTCTAGTTATGCTCATGTATCAACAAAGGGGTGGAGGACTTTATGCAAAAAGCCAGCTTTGACTCATGGCTAACCTACACTACTCAGTTTTACACTCTTTGTTACAATTTTACTTATCGCACACGAGTCCACTAACTCCATCTCAATACACCACCATGGACTCACCTTCCCCTCCCGGAAGAGTGCCATCCACGGTACTCACACTTGTCTTGAGATTTTTAGAAGTATCCATTTGATTATCTATGAACAACATAAGTTCTCCAAGTAGTCCATATCCGCGGACGCGGCTATTCGAATAGTTTCATAACCCTGCAGGGGTGTACTTCTTCACACACGCTCTCGCCACTTATCGCTGTGTGCCATAAACCATGCACCTCGGCAACCTTCAAGCGGATGCCCAGCGAGGGAGTCGGCCACGACCATCAATCACATAAGACCTCTAGTCCAGGCTACCGCCTTTTTGAGACTGACCCGCATGGAAGTCCGGCCGAAGTTTCCACTACGGTCCCAAACGATGTGCGCAGGGTTCCCAAGCCCACCATTCGGGTGACCCTTGGTACACCGTGCCACTGCCTACCGCGTCGTAACCCACCCCGAGGGTCAGCGCTACGCACGGCCTCCAGCATGCTATAAACACCAGAAACTACTTGCAATACCTGGACCAAAGACTAAGCGACTGATAAGTCGAGCGGGGTCATATTTCAGGGCCCAGCATGTGGTAGTATCTCGTCTTGGATCTCAAACACGGAACCCAGTTCCTAAGAACGGTCTCAATGAGACAACCCACTATGTACTCCTACATAGCCTCTCATCGCCACCTTTTACCAAAACGGATTCGTTATGAGCTCAACACATCAGAACATCACAGTTTCACTCTAACTCATCACCCAGATGAATCAGACCTGACACAACTCTAAGCATAGCAGCATGGCATGAAGGTAAGCTAAGCACATCACGGCACAAGCATCTACCAGGTATGCTAGGTTGCAAGGTGTAGCTATTTACTGTGACAAGATCAGGTCATGCATAAGAATAGGATCATCTACCGGGTATGACTGACATGTGATCGTTTGTCCTAATGCAATAATGAGAGCAGGAGCGAGAGAATGGGATGTTATTGGAATGATCAATGGGGTTGCTTGCCTTGCTGAGTTGCGGAAGAGTTCTCTCCTTCGTCGGGGTACGGAGTAGTATCGTCTGGATTCGGACCTACCGCAATGCAGATAAGAACAATCAATACAAGCAAATGCGACAATATGATGCATGATCATGGCATAGTGGTATACATGGGTGAGCTAATGTGAATGGTGATCATGTCTATTTAATTCAGATTTGAATATAGGTTCCAAGTTGTCCTCATTTCAAATTCCATATAATGACCTAATGCTAAAATGTCCAAGTTCACCTATTTGGGTTGCTCTATCATGCATGAGAGTAGCACCATTGGATTCATTGGATTTTTGTGATAAATTTTCATATATAAATTATTTTCATCTGACTTACAGATTAATTTATATGATTTTTCAAAGTTTTAAACATTTTCTGGAATTATTTTAAAATAAGAAAATGAGTTATGACATAAGCATGATGTCATGATGACATCAGCTGGTCAGCTGACTCGGCCCAGAGTCAAACCTGACATGTGGGGTCCACATGTCAGTGTCTGGTTAGTTTAACTAACTAATTAAAATTAATCCTAACTAATTAGCAGACCGGGGCCCACTTGTCAGTGTCACATTAGTTTAACTAAATGATTTAAAGTAATCCGTGATTAACTTAACTAATCTGGACAGGGGCCCCACCTGTCATTGACTCACAGAGTCAAGCCAGGGGTCCACCCGGGTCAAACCCACCGGAGTTGGCCGGCGGCTTGACGCCGGTGACCTCCAGAGACGGCGGCGACCGTCGAGTTTCTTCTACAGGGGGTTATCTAGCGAGCTAAGGCCACTGGCGAGTAGCCCGCGCACAACCGCATCCATCCGGAGCCGCAGGAGGTCACGGGGTCGCCGGAGCTCGCCGAAAACGAGCTCGTGGCGGCAGCCGGAGCTCGGGTTTGGACGCAAACGCGACACAGGGCACGGAACGACCGGGCGATGGGTTCTACGAGCTCCTGGGAACTCCAGGAGTTCATTCATGCACACGCGCGTGAGCTTAGGGGTCTGCACGCACGGCGACGACCGACCACGGTGGCGAGGTGGATTCAGGTCTGACGGCTAGGCTAGCTACGGCACGAGGAAGAGAGGGGGAACGCAGGGGGAAGGAGTAGGAGCTCACTGCGGATCCAGGGAGCTGGTCAGTGGCCTCGGGGGCGGTCGGAATCGACGGCGAGCCTCGAATTCCCCTCCGGCGACCCGAGGAGGAAGAAGACGGCGCGACGGTGATAGAAGCCCTCCGGCGATGCGTGGCTTGTCTGGGAGGTGGAGGAGGTCCGGGCGGAGCGATTGGCTGGCTCAGGAGGGCTCGGGGTTGGCTAGAACGACAACACGTCGGAGAATCGTGGGTCGGCCAAAGCGGAGCCGAGAGGAGAAATGCGAGAGAGAGAGAGAGAGAGAGAGAGAGCGGGAGAGAGGAGAGTAGAGGAGGACACGGAGGCGAGGAGCTCCACGCTGGCACTCGCGGAGGTCTCCACGGCAACCAGGCAGGCAGGAGGTGGCCGGCGCGCGGCGACCACGCGCACGGCGTCCTCCTGGCGCGAGGTGGACGATGACTGGCGTCGGCTCGCTCCTGGGCCGGGCCTGCTACAGTGTTGGGCCACGGGTAAGCTCTTTCCCCCTTTTCCTTTTATTTCTGTTTCCTGTTTTCTAATATTTGTTTTATTTCCTATGCAGGTTCAAATGACTTTTCAAAATGATCCCAATATTTCCTAAAACAAAGTTTAGATATTTCAAACTTGTACTAAAAGTTTCAAGTCATTTTGAAAACAGGAATAATGGTAATGATTTATTTATCTTTTTCAGAGGTGTTAAACATTATTTTTAAATTGTTTCTGTGGTTCAAATAATTTAAATGATCCCTGTTATATAATTGTCCAATTTAATCAGACTTAGGGAACATTTTTGAAGGGCATTTTGGATTTGTTGAAATTTCATTTATCTAGAAATCGTATAATTCATTAAGTGGGTGGGGTTTTCTTCTTCTCCCCATTTCATATTGATGCATAGATGATGATGATGATGCAAACACATTACTAGACTATGATTCTTACTAGGGTTGTGACAACTCACCCCGACTCAAAAGAATCTCATCCCGAGATTTGAAGTCATCGGAAGAGCACGGGGTACTCTAGTCGGAGACGATCTTCTCTTTCCCATGTCGCCTCTTTGTCCGAATGATGTGACCACTGAACTTTAAGAAACTTGATGTTCCGACGTCGAGTGGTACGTTCAGCTTGATCAAGAATACAAACAGGGTATTCCCGATATGAAAGGTTATCTTGGAGATCAAGCGTTTCGTGGTCCACTTCTCGGACAGGGTCCGAAAAGCAACGCCTGAGTTGAGAGACGTGGAAGACATCATGAACTTTGGAAAGATGCGGTGGAAGTTCCAATTGGTAGGCAACCTCTCCTCGTTTAGCAAGAATGCGAAAAGGTCCAATGTAACGAGGAGCCAACTTGCCTTTGATACCGAATCGATGGGTACCCTTCAGAGGTGTAACCCGAAGGTAAGCCTTCTCGTCAACTTCGTAAGTCACAGACTTATGATGGCGATCATATTGACTCTTTTGACGGGATTGGGCTGTTTTCAACTTTTCACGAATAATGCGAACTTGCTCCTCTCCATCCTGGATCATATCCGGACCAAAGAGTTGCCTCTCTCCGGCTTCTGACCAGTTAAGAGGTGTTCGGCATTTTCGTCCATAGAGAACTTCAAAAGGGGTTTTGCCCAAGATTGATAGATAACTATTGTTATAAGAAAATTCAGCAAATGGAAGACATTTCTCCCAATTCATACCGAAAGACATCACACGAGCTTGAAGCATATCTTCAAGAATTTGATTGACTCGCTCAACTTGACCACTTGATTGAGGATGGAAAGCAGTACTAAAGGATAGATGAGTCCCCATGGCAGTTTGAAAACTTTCCCAAAATCGAGAAGTAAAGATACTTCCACGGTCTGAGTTAATCTCCAAGGGAACACCATGAAGAGAAACTATGCGGGAAACTTATAACTCCGCTAGTTGACTAGCAGTAATGCTTTCCCGAACAGGAAGAAAATGAGCCACTTTGGAAAGGCGGTCAATGACTACGAATATAGCATTGTTCCCTCTCTTGGTCCTGGGAAATCCGGTGATGAAATCCATACCGACATTATCCCATTTCCATTCAGGAATAGCTAAGGGTTGGAGGGTGCCAGCAGGCCTTTGGTGCTCTGCCTTCACACGACGTCAAACGTCGTACTTAGCAACATACTGGGCAATCTCTCTCTTCATCCTAGTCCACCAGAACCTCTGACGTAGGTCCTGATACATTTTGGTACTACCCGGATGAATTGTGAGAGGAGAATCATGAGCCTCTTTAAGAATCAGCTGCCTGAGATGTTGGCTCTTGGGAACCACTAAACGGCTCTGAAAAAGCACTACACCTTGATCATGTGTGGAGAAGTCCTTAGCGAGACCACTAACAAGGTTCTCCTTGATCCAGGAAATTCCCTTATCACGCTTTTGGCCAGCTATGATTTGATCCTTAAGAGTAGGTTTCGCCACCAAGTTGGATAGGAATCCTTGAGGAACAATGTGAAGATTTAACTTCCTAAATTCCTCATGGAGAAGAGGTTGACCTTGTTGTAACATCAAATTGTTACAATAAGACTTACGACTTAGCGCATCAGCCATGACATTGGCTTTTCCCGGGGTGTAAGTTATCCCTAAGTCGTAGTCCGAGATCAATTCTACCCACCGTCTTTGCCTGAGATTCAAATCCGGCTGGGTGAAGATATATTTTAGACTTTGGTGATCAGTGTATATCTCGCAACGATTACCCAGAAGATAATGTCGCCATGTTTTCAGTGCATGGACTACAGTTGAGAGCTCAAGATCATGTGTGGGATAATTATCCTCATGTGGACGCAACTGTCGAGATGCGTAAGCAATCACATGACGATCTTGCATGAGAATGCAACCTAATCCTTGTCGCGAGGCGTCGCAAAAGATAATAAAGTCCTTAGATAAATCTGGTGGCACCAGAACGGGAGCAGAGGTCAGTCGTCTTTTCCACTCCTGAAAACTATGCTCGCATTATGGGGTCCACTCGAACTTTTTATCTTTCTTGAGGAGTTCAGTCAGAGGTTTCGCAACCTTGGAGAAATTCTCAACAAAGCGGCGACAATAGCTCGCTAAGCCAAGGGAACTCCTTACTTGCTTAACCGATTCAGGTTGAGTCCAATCAAGGACGGCCTGAACTCTCTCGGGATTGACAGCAATACCTTTGCCAGAGATCACGTGACCCAGATAGGTCACTTCCGACAACCAGAATTCACACTTGGAGAATTTGGCGTATAGGCGGTGCTCTCGAAGTTTCATCAATACCAGCCTTAGATGCTCGGCATGTTCTTGTTCGTTCTTCGAGTAAATGAGTATGTCATTGAGATAAACCACGACGAATTTATCCAAATACTCCATGAAGATCGAATTCATCAGTCGAGAGAAGGTGGCTGGGGCATTAGTTAATCCGAAGGACATAACGGTGTACTCGTATTGGCCATAACGAGTGACAAAAGCCGTTTTAGGAATGTCCCCGTTTCTAATTCTGATTTGATGGTATCCCAACCTCAAATCCATTTTGGAAAAGACAGAGGATCCAGCAAGCTGATCATACAAATCGTTGATCCTGGGGAGCGTATACTTGTTCTTGATAGTGACCAAGTTCACTGGTCGGTAATCCACAACCATCCGTTCCGAGCCATCCTTCTTCTTAACAAAAAGGACGGGGCAAGCCCAAGGAGAAGAACTAGGACGAATGAACCCTTTCGTCAAAGCTTCATCGAGTTGGGTTTTTAGCTCGGCTAGTTCTAAGGGTGCCATCTTATAGGGTCTTCTGGCTATTGGAACTGTCCCTGGAATAAGTTCTATTACAAACTCGACATCTCTGACAGGTGGAATACCTGGCAGTTCTTCTGGAAAGACATCCGGGAAATCATGGACTACCGAAATATCTTCTAGCTCAGGGAGAGGGCTAGCATTTAGAGAATAGAGTTGGCGCTTGGTTGTTCGAGTAGAGACATTAACTATCTCTCCTGAGGGATGTGTAAGTTGAACATTCCTAAAATGAGTATCAATCTTGGCATAGTGGGCTTTCATCCAATCCATACCTAGAATAATGTTGATGTCCGAAGACTTAAGAGCTATCAAGGATGCTAGGAATACCAGTCTATCCACCAGAATTTCATTGTCATGGCTCACTCTAGAAGTTTGCCATTTTGATCCAGGAGTCTGAACTACTAAAGGAGTGGGCATGTCACAGAAAGACATGTTATGCAACTGTGCATAACTTTCTGAGATGAATGAATGAGATGCCCCAGTATCAAATAGAACAGATGCTGGATGGCTATTAACAAGAAGCGTACCTAGAATGACATCAGGGTCTTCAAGAGCTTCTTCAGCAGACACATAATTAACTCGCCCACGGGCAGGAGTTGGCTTCACATAGAAGGCTTTCCCTGGTTTTCCGCGTCCAGCGGGCTTGGCATTGTTCTGGGGACATTCACGAGAATAATGTCCCGGTTCTCCACACTTGTAGCATACCACTGTAGCACGAGGGGTAACATTTACTTGTGGTCCTCCAAATGGTCTGGGTGGAGGGTTGGGCTGAACTGGACGAGGTGCCTGGAATCCCTGGAAACCATAAGGGCACGGGTGTGGCCTTGGTCCCCTTGTCGGTGGCAACAGCGGTCCTCGAAGAGGGGTGATGCCTCCAACATCAGGCCAGTCTACGTGTGCTGGCAAACGAGTCCGCGATGGAGTCAGCATCTCCATATCTCCATAACCTGTTTGCACAACAGGTGACAACTGCGTCAAAGCTGTCCAAAGACGGGCACGGGTAGCATAGAGCTCCATGCGTAGGGCACGTGCATCACGGTCCCTAGTTTCCAACATCTGCGCGGTCACCTGCAGTCTAGGGTCTTCATGGGAATGATCAGAATAGGCTGCACTGAGATATCCATCCTCTCCTCCCATGGAAGCAGGAACATAGCAGAACTCCGTGTTCTGAAGCAGACCATGGTGAAACCTCATGATAGTCAGCATAGTATAGGCAGCTTCTTGAACTGCCATATCTATGGTAACTCCCAATCCATGTGTCCAGTGAAGCGGCTCTGCAGCTCCAGGATATGAAGGGTATATCCGAACAGTACACAGATACTGACTCTGGTTGAAATCTTGGTACTGCTCCTCCACGGTATACTCCGGGTACCAACGATATCCAGCCTCCATCATCACTCTAACTAACATGGCCGTGTGCCCCGGCAGATCGATGCACCTGGTCAGATGGACCACCTGACGGAGAGGGCGGGTTGGCATCTGAAACAGAGGATGAGGCAAAGACATTAGAGATCCTAGCAGAAATCGGACAACATAACGGCTGTAATTGCTCAACAAAAATTTGAGACAATTGAAAAGAGATTGGAAAAGCATAACCACTCGACTATCTAGACTCAAATCTCTTCTCCAACTGTTTATCATACCAACAACACTAAGATATCCACGCTTACTCACAAACAAGCTAGTTATTGGTCCATGGCTAGTAGCTCGTCATCCTAAGCAATAGATGAGGATCCTAGTTCCTATCCCCGTAGAAATATGAATATGACCCAACATAGAATAATTTGGGAAGAGGAGTAAAAAGAGTCTTACGTTCCCTTCCACAATCAATTCCCCTACTTATCTATAGTGTTTCTAGACTCAACTTCGACCGGTTTGGCTTGGTAGTCCTACAGTCAGTCAGGCTCTGATACCAACGCTGTCGGGACCCCGATCCTAAGTCATATGATTCCATACTGTAACAAGCCACATCACTTTGCGGCCTCACGCACGGTACTCCACGGCTGCAGCCTTACCTTGGCCGGGACCGTTTGCGTCTTTTGGCTCACGTATGTGAACATGTCGCTGGCAATCACACAACAAAGAACCCGGGCCGACATGACTAGTCATAGGACCCAAGTGGAACATCCGTACGGAAACAGGCATACATAACCCAGCAATGCAGGTGTCGGTCTCAAGCGTGTGTAGACGAGTCGTAGCAAGTTACAAGGACTCCATTACGTCGCGAGACACGAATGTCATCACTACACGTAGACGAGTTATAACAGACTACAGGGACTCCATTACACTACGAGACATTTCCCCGAAGGGACAGACACAACAGCAAAGAAGGATACATGCCGGTCAATCAATGTGTCCGGAGCAGTAGCAAGCTACCATGGCTCGGTGGAAGCACAAAGAGACAGTTTCCCGTAAAGAGTACTACTAGAGGCACACGACTAGGTGTCGGATCCCATACATACCGTTGCACGCCGCACGTACGCACAACATGCCCGTTATGCATAGATACAACTATGGCATCACAACATAACCATATAACAACATGACTTTTATTTAAAAGGCTCAGAAGAGCCTTGCATAATATGTTCTTACAGATAGGGGTCACATGACCCGGCACTCAAATTATACAAACAAGTTCATACAAGCCAGCGGAAACTTAGAACTATCCGAGTACGGACAGTGAAATGAAAAGAGGGCACATGGCCTGACTATCTACAGCACGCCACACGACACAGGGTCGTAGCTGGGACACCAGCTATTCGGCATCGTCAACGTCTAGATAGAACCCACCTGATGGGTCCTGGTTTTCCTCTGCAACATTAATTATGCAAGGATGAGTACAATCGTACTCAGCAAGTCTTTAAAACAGACCTAGTCTAGTTATGCTCATGTATCAACAAAGGGGTGGAGGAGTTTATGCAAAAAGCCAGCTTTGACTCATGGCTAACCTACACTACTCAGTTTTACACTCTTTGTTACAATTTTACTTATCGCACACGAGTCCACTAACTCCATCTCAATACACCACCATGGACTCACCTTCCCCTCCCGGAAGAGTGCCATCCACGGTACTCACACTTGTCTTGAGATTTTTAGAAGTATCCATTTGATTATCTATGAACAGCATAAGTTCTCCAAGTAGTCCATATCCGCGGACACGGCTATTCGAATAGTTTCATAACCCTGCAGGGGTGTACTTCTTCACACACGCTCTCGCCACTTATCGCTGTGTGCCATAAACCATGCACCTCGGCAACCTTCAAGCGGATGCCCAGCGAGGGAGTCGGCCACGACCGTCAATCACATAAGACCTCTAGTCCAGGCTACCGCCTTTTTGAGACTGACCCGCATGGAAGTCCGGCCGAAGTTTCCACTACGGTCCCAAACGATGTGCGCAGGGTTCCCAAGCCCACCATTCGGGTGACCCTTGGTACACCGTGCCACTGCCTACCGCGTCGTAACCCACCCCGAGGGTCAGAGCTACGCATGGCCTCCAGCATGCTATAAACACCAGAAACTACTTGCAATACCTGGACCAAAGACTAAGCGACTGATAAGTCGAGCGGGGTCATATTTCAGGGCCCAGCATGTGGTAGTATCTCGTTTTGGATCTCAAACACGGAACCCAGTTCCTAAGAACGGTCTCAATGAGACAACCCACTATGTACTCCTACATAGCCTCTCATCGCCACCTTTTACCAAAACGGATTCGTTATGAGCTCAACACATCAGAACATCACAGTTTCACTCTAACTCATCACCCAGATGAATCAGACCTGACACAACTCTAAGCATAGCAGCATGGCATGAAGGTAAGCTAAGCACATCACGGCACAAGCATCTACCAGGTATGCTAGGTTGCAAGGTGTAGCTATTTACTGTGACAAGATCAGGTCATGCATAAGAATAGGATCATCTACCGGGTATGACTGACATGTGATCGTTTGTCCTAATGCAATAATGAGAGCAGGAGCGAGAGAATGGGATGTTATTGGAATGATCAATGGGGTTGCTTGCCTTGCTGAGTTGCGGAAGAGTTCTCTCCTTCATCGGGGTACGGAGTAGTATCGTCTGGATTTGGACCTACCGCAATGCAGATAAGAAAAATCAATACAAGCAAATGCGACAATATGATGCATGATCATGGCATAGTGGTATACATGGGTTAGCTAATGTGAATGGTGATCATGTCTATTTAATTCAGATTTGAATATAGGTTCCAAGTTGTCCTCATTTCAAATTCCATATAATGACCTAATGCTAAAATGTCCAAGTTCACCTATTTGGGTTGCTCTATCATGCATGAGAGTAGCACCATTGGATTCATTGGATTTTTGTGATAAATTTTCATATATAAATTATTTTCATCTGACTTACAGATTAATTTATATGATTTTTCAAACTTTTAAACATTTTCTGGAATTATTTTAAAATAAGAAAATGAGTTATGACATAAGCATGATGTCATGATGACATCAGCTGGTCAGCTGACTCGGCCCAGAGTCAAACCTGACATGTGGGGTCCACATGTCAGTGTCTGGTTAGTTTAACTAACTAATTAAAATTAATCCTAACTAATTAGCAGACCGGGGCCCACTTGTCAGTGTCACATTAGTTTAACTAAATGATTTAAAGTAATCCGTGATTAACTTAACTAATCTGGACAGGGGCCCCACCTGTCATTGACTCACAGAGTCAAGCCAGGGGTCCACCCGGGTCAAACCCACCGGAGTTGGCCGGCGGCTTGACGCCGGTGACCTCCAGAGACGGCGGCGACCATCGGGTTTCTTCTACAGGGGGTTATCTAGCGAGCTAAGGCCACTGGCGAGTAGCCCGCGCACAACCGCATCCATCCAGAGCCGCAGGAGGTCACGGGGTCACCAGAGCTCGCTGGAAACGAGCTCGTGGCGGCGGTCGGAGCTCGGGTTCGGACGCAAACGCGACACCGGGCACGGAACGACCGGGCGATGGGTTCTATGAGCTCCTGGGAACTCCAGAAGTTCATTCATGCACACGCGCGTGAGCTTAGGGGTCTGCACGCACGGTGACGACCGACCACGGCGGCGAGGTGGATTCGGGTCCGACGGCTAGGCTAGCTACGGCACGAGGAAGAGAGGGGGAACGCAGGGGGAAGGAGTAGGAGCTCATTGCGGATCCAGGGAGCTGGTCAGTGGCCTCGGGGGCGGTCGGAATTGACGGCGAGCCTCGAATTCCCCTCCGGCGACCCGAGGAGGAAGAAGACGGCGCGACGGTGATAGAAGCCCTCCGGCGATGCGTGGCTTGTCTGGGAGGTGGAGGAGGTCCGGGCGGAGCGATTGGCTGGCTCAGGAGGGCTCGGGGTTGGCTAGAACGACGGCACGTCAGAGAATCGTGGGTCGGCCAAGGCGGAGCCGAGAGGAGAAATGCGAGAGAGAGAGAGAGAGAGAGAGAGAGAGAGAGAGAGAGCGGGAGAGAGGAGAGTAGAGGAGGACACGGCAGCGAGGAGCTCCACGCTGGCACTCGCGGAGGTCTCCACGGCAACCAGGCAGGCAGGAGGTGGCCGGCGCGCGGCGACCACGCGCACGGCGTCCTCCTGGCACGAGGTGGACGATGACTGGCGTCGGCTCGCTCCTGGGCCGGGCCTGCTACAGTGTTGGGCCACAGGTAAGCTCTTTCCCCCTTTTCCTTTTATTTCTGTTTCCTGTTTTCTAATATTTGTTTTATTTCCTATGCAGGTTCAAATGACTTTTCAAAATGATCCCAATATTTCCTAAAACAAAGTTTAAATATTTCAAACTTGTACTAAAAGTTTCAAGTCATTTTGAAAACAGGAATAATGGTAATGATTTATTTATCTTTTTCAGAGGTGTTAAACATTATTTTTAAATTGTTTCTGTGGTTCAAATAATTTAAATGATCCCTGTTATATAATTGTCCAATTTAATCAGACTTAGGGAACATTTTTGAAGGGCATTTTGGATTTGTTGAAATTTCATTTATCTAGAAATCCTATAATTCATTAAGTGGGTGGGGTTTTCTTCTTCTCCCCATTTCATATTGATGCATAGATGATGATGATGATGCAAACATATTACTAGCCTATGACTCTTACTAGGGTTGTGACAAATGTCATGGCTGATGCACTAAGTCGTAAGTCTTATTGTAACAACCTGATGTTACAACAAAGTCAACCACTTCTCTATGAGGAATTTCGAAAGTTAAACCTTCACATTGTTCCTCAAGGATTCCTTTCCAACTTGGTGGCAAAGCCCAATCTTACGGATCAAATCATAGAAGCCCAGAAGCATGATGCCAGGATATCTCGGATCAAGAAGAACATTAAAAGGGGTAATGTTAGGTGCTTCTCGAAAGATGATCGGGGTGTTGTCTTCTTTGAGAACTGCTTGGTGGTACCGAAGAAGCAACATCTGCGGCACCTGATCTTTAAGGAAGCTCATGATTCTCCTCTCACAATTCATCCTAGTAGTACCAAGATGTATCAGGACCTACACCAGAGGTTCTGGTGGACTAGGATGAAGAGAGAAATCGCTTAGTTCATCGCAAACTACGACATTTGTTGTCGCGTTAAGGCAGAACATCAAAGGCCTGCTAGCACCCTTCAACCTTTAGCTATTCCTGAATGGAAATGGGGTAAGGTCGGTATGGATTTCATCAACGGATTTCCCAGGACCAAGAGAGGGAATAATGCTATCTTTGTGGTCATTGACCGTCTTTCCAAAGTGGCTCATTTTGTTCCTGTTCGGGAGAGTATAACTGCTAGCCAGCTAGCGGAGTTAGATGTTTCTCGAATAGTTTCTCTTCATGGAGTTCCTTTGGAGATTAACTCGGACCGTGGAAGTAGTTTTACTTCCCAATTCTGGGAAAGCTTCCAAAATGCTATGGGGACTCATCTATCCTTTAGCACCACTTTCCATCCATAGTCAAGTGGTCAAGCCGAGGGAGTCAATGAAATTCTGGATGACATGCCCAAAGCTTGTGTTATATCTTTCGGTATAAATTGGGAGAAATGTCTTCCATTCACCGAATTTGCTTATAACAATAGTTATCAGTCAAGCTTGGACAAAGCCCCTTTTGAAGTTCTCTATGGATGGAGGTTTCGAACACCTCTTAACTGGTCACAAACCATGGAGAGGCAACTCTTTGGCCCGGATGTGATCCAAGATGCACGGGAGCAAGTTCGCATCATTCATGAAAAGTTGAAAACAGCCCAATCTTGTCAAAAGAGCCAATATTATCGTGATCATCAGGCTGTGACCTATGAAGTTGACATGAAGGCTTATCTTCGGGTTACACCTCTGAAGGGTACCCAACGATCCGGTATCAAGGGAAAATTGGCTCCTCGTTACATTGGTACTTTTCGCATTCTTCCCAAATGAGGAGAAGTTGCCTACCAATTGTAACGTCCACCGCATCTTTTCAAGGTTCGTGATGTCTTCCACGTCTCGCAAGTCAGGCGTTGCTTCTCGGATCCTGTCCGCGAAGTAGACCACGAAACGCTTGATCTCCAAGATAACCTTACTTATCAAGAATAACCTATTCGTATTCTTGATCTAGCTGAGTGTACCACTCAACATCGAAACATCAAGTTTCTCAAGGTTCAGTGGTCACACCATTCTGAGAAGGAAGCCACATGGAAAAGAGAGGACCGTCTTCGACTAGAGTACCCCGCGCTCTTGCCGACGACTTCCAAATCTTGGGACGAGATTCTTTTGAGTGGGGGTGAGTTGTCACATCCCTAGTTAGAATTTCTCTATGTTAGCATGTGTGCGTGCATCATGTTTTAATTTGCATCAAGATGAAATGGGGATCAATAGAAACCCCAACACCTCACCTGAATTAAACCAATTCAAATGTGGTGAATTTTCAACATATCCTAAATGCCCATAAAAAATTCCCCCATGTCTATTAAATGTTGGCACAACATATCAAGGGACATTTTAAGTTTTAAAACATATATAGCATTTTAAAAATAAATAATAATGCTACTGAAATTGCTAAATAAAGCATTATAATTAATTTAGTCTTTCAAAATTGCTGAAAATACTTGTGGAGGTTTGAAATATTCAACTAAACTCTGTGAGTTAATTCAACAATTCTTGAGTTAGGGTTTGTGCCCAGACAAAATAGAACACAAATGATAGGAACATTAAAAAAATAGAAATAAAATAAAGAGAAAAGGAGAAGCCTACCTGTGCCTGGCCTAGGAGAGAAACCAGCCCAGTCCACTAGGCGCAGGGAGGTCTTCTTCCTGCTCTTGCCAGGAGGACGAGGGCGTGGCCGATGCCGCTCGGTCGCTGCATGCTTGGCCTCCCCTAGCCAGCACGGCGCCGTGGATAGCCCCGTCGCTGCCATCTGGATTGGTTTCCCCCTCGCCATTCGCCCCTCAGCCTCTCCTCTCCCCTCCGCTCTGCCATGGTAGCCGCAGCACCCGCTCTAGCCGCTCCCCCTTGCCCCCGAGCCGCTCTTTCGCTCCGCCTTGACCTGCTGCTGCTCCTTGCCGAGCCAAGCATCGCCGGAGGCCGCCCAACGTCGCCCCGACCTCTTCTTCCTCCTCAGCCACCGGAGACCGCCGCCGCTGATTCGCCACCATAAAGTCATCCCCGAGATCCCCTTCATTGCTGTCCGTCCTGCTGTGAGCTTCTGGCCTTCTCCCTTCTAGATCCCCCTTTGCCCCGTGCTTGTGGCATCGAGCCCGTGCTCGGCCGAGCTCCGGCAGCCGCCGAGCTCGTCGCCGGCCTCGATCCGGGCCAACTTCGCCTCTAGGAGGTGCCCTGTTGGATGCGCGCGAGTGCGGGCGCTCGAAAGTGCCGCTCTGTCGTTGTTTTGGTCGCCGGAGGGCGAATCCCGACCCCCTTCACCATCCCTAGTGTCGCCGACGGCTCACCGCCGGTGGCTCTGCCCAGTTTGACCATGGGGTTTGACCCCCTGGGTAACTAGCAGGTGGGGCCGAGCCCTGGTTAATTTTAGATTAGGTTATAAATTAATTAAATAATTTAATTAACCTAATGACCCACTGACAAGTTGTCCCAACACTAATAATTAGTAATTAGAAACCAATCTATTCCATGTTAGTGCCTGGGTCACTGACCAGTGGACCCCATTGGTCAGGTTTAACCTGGCAACGGCCAGCTGACCTGCTGATGTCATGTTGACGCAAAAATTGTTTTCTAATTTAAATTAATTCTAGAAAATCCTGAAAATTTTAGAAAAGCATAGAAAATAATCTGTAACTCAGATTGGAATAATTTATATATGAAAATTTATCAGAACAATCCAATGATTCCAATGGTGCTATTATCATGCATGCTAGAGCAACCTAAATAGGAGAACATTGACATTTTGCAATAGGTCAATGTTTGGAATTTCATATGGAGAATGATTTTGAACCTATATTCAAATCCACTCCATCTAACTCTAATGATAGTTGCATTAGCTCATTCAATCATGTTGCCATGTCATGATCATGCATCGTATTGCTGCACTTGCCGTGTATTGATTGTTACTTATCTGTATCGTGGTAGGTCCTACTTCCGAGGATACCCACGAGTATTCCATCGAAGGAGGGTACCTTCCCGGTCCCCAGCAAGGCAAGCAACCCCATTGATCATTCCGATATCATCCCATTCTCTCGCTCCCGCTCTTGTTTATTGCATTAGGACAAACGTTCAATTGTCTGCCATTGCGGTAGTTGAACCCATTCCTCTACATGACCTGCCATTGTCATAGTAAATAGCTAAACCTTACAACCTAGTATACATGGTAGATGCTTGAGCCATGATGTGCTTTACCTGCTTTGCTTCCTATGGTTAGAGTTGTGTCAGGTCTGATTCATCTGGGTGATGAACCAGAGTGAAACAGTGTTGTCCTGATGTGATGAGCTAAATGATGACCCTGATTTGGTAAAGGTAGCGATGAGAGGCTATGTAGGAGTACATATCGGATTGTCTCATTGGGTCCGTTCTTAGGAACTGAGTTTCGTGTTTGTGATCCAAGACTAGTTACTACCACACATTGGGTTCCTGTAACTCGACCCCTCTCGAGTTATCAACCGCCTAGTCCTTGGTCTAGGAGTTGCAAGTAGTTTCTGGTGTTTGTAGCTATGCTGGAGGCCGTGCATAGTGCTGACCTGAGAAGTGGGCTACAACGCGGTAGGCAGTGGCTCGGTGTACCAAGGGAACCCTACGCACATTGTTTGGGGCCGTAGGTGAAACTTCGGCCAGACTTCCATGCGGGTTCAGTCTCAAATAGGCGATAGCCTGGACTAGAGGTCTTGTGTGATTGACGGTTGTGGTCGACTCCCTCGCTAGGCTTGTGCTTGAAGGTTGCCGAGGTGCCTTTTTAAGTGCACATAGTGATAAGTGGAGAGAGCGTGTGTGAAGGAGTACACCCCTGCAGGGTATGAATCTGTTCGAATAGCCGCGTCCTCGGAAATGGACTACTTGGAGAACTTATGCTATTCATAGACAACTTGATGGCTACTTAGAAAAATATCAAGACAAGTGTGAGTACTGTTGATGGTACTCTTGTAGGTGACAGAACTGAGTCCATGGTGGTGTATTGATGTGGAGTTAGTGGACTTGTGTGCGATATCTAAAACTTGAAAAAAGAATTAATATGTGTAGTATAGGTTAGCCAAGAGTCAAAGATGGTATTGCTGCATAAACTCCACCATTCCCCTTGTTGATACATGAGCATGAATAGACTAGGTCTGCTTTAAAAACTTGCTGAGTACGTTTCTACTCATGTTTGCTTAATAAATGTCGCAGACGAGAGTCAGTTCCCATCAAGTGGGTTCTACCTAGATGTCGATGACGACGAGTAGCTGGTACCTCAGCTATGATCTGATATTGGACTGTAGATAGTCAGGCCATGTGCCTTTTTACCCTTTCATCTATCTGTACTTAGACAGCTTTAAGCTTCCACTTGGTTTGTATGAACATGCTTTTATGACTTGAGTGTCGGGTCATTTGACCCCTACCTGTATGAACATATTATGCCAGGCTCCTCACAACCTCCTAAATAAAAGTTGTGTTGTTATATAGTTATGTTGTGACGCCATAGTTGTATCTATGCATATCGGGCATGTCGTGTGTATGTGTGACGTGCAACGGTATGTATGGGATTCGACACCTAGTCATGTGCCTTTATTAGTACTCTTTACAGGGAACTGCCTCTTTGTGCTTCCACCGAGCCCTGGTAGCTTGCTACTGCTCCGGACACATTGATTGACCGATGTGTATCCTTCTTTGTTGTTGTGTCTGTCCCTCCGGGGAAATGTCTCTCAGTGTAATAGAGTCCATGTAGCCTGCTAGGACTCGTCTACATGTAGTGATGACATTTATGTCCCATGGCGTAATGGAGTCCTTGTAGCTTGCTATGACTCGTCTACACACGCTTGAGGCTGACACCTACACTGCTGGGTTATGTATGCCTGTCCCTGTATGGATTTGCGACTTGGGTTCTATGACTAGTCATGTCGACCCGGGTTCTTTGTCGTTTGAATGCTAGCGACATATCCACATACGTGAGCCAAAAGACGCAAATGGTCCCGGCCTAGGTAAGGCGGTAGCCATGGATATTACCTTGCGTGAGGCTGCAAAGTGATGTGATGTGTTACAGACTGGATTCTTATGACTCAGGATCGGGGTCTCGACAGGGAGGCTAGAAATCAAGATCCATATGGTTGGAGTGGAAGATATTGATCTCAACACAAGGGTAGGTGGCTCTCTCTCAAACAATCAGTGGGTATGAGTGGGGAACACTTATGAGTGCTTCTCATGCGAGTGAGTGGTGGTGGAGGGGTATATATGGGCATCTCCAAAAATCCAACCGTTAGACACAAAATGACCAATCGGTGACAACGATGTGTTAATCTCGGTGGTACCGAAGTGACCAAAAGGGGGCAACTTTTGAATCTTGGTGAGACCGATATAGGAATCTCGGTTGCACCGATAAGGTGACCAATGGTCAGAATGTCCAATCTCAGTAACACCGATCCAACAATCTCGAAGGGACCAAAACTGTGAACTTGCGTAATAGAAAGTTGGTAGCCTAACTCGGTGGCACCGAATGCAGAATCGGTTGCACCGAAAAGCTATGGTTTGGCTGAGTCTGTCTAGGGTTTGGAATCGGTGGCACCAAGTGTAGAATGTTGGTTGCACCGATTTTGAGTATTTTCCTTTGGACGGACTTTTGTGGAAGAGCTTGTGGGTGAATGTGGTGACTATCACTTGTGCACGTATGAGCAATTTGTTCACAAACAAAACCTTACCCCCTTTTAATTGTATTGGCTTTCCTATGGAGTCAAGTGATTTCTCACAAATGTAAAATATAGAGTCCTTTGCTTGAAGCTTGGCCAATGCTATTCCTTGCATCTAGGGGTATTCCACGATCCTTTTGCCAACCCATCATTGAACTTTTCCTGAAACATACTTAGTGGAAACATTAGTTCAATGCCATATATGTTGTTATTAATTACCAAAACCACCAAGGGAGAAAATGTGCTTTCAATCTCCCCCTTTTTGGTAATTGATGAGAACATATAGATCAAAACTTCGACATATGATATAATCAATGAATATAAACGTTGCTTTGAGAAGTATGTGATAAACCACAATCGATTAGGTACATGGGGCACTTCTTCCATGTCACATACAACTTGATAGTGTGCGAGGGTAATAAGTGTTACACAACATAGCACAACACAACAAGAAAAGTGAGTGATCATCACATAATCATCAAATGATAGGAAGTAGTAGCAACGCACATAAAAACGTATGATCACACACAAACACAAAAGTGTCGCACATCAAACAGAAAGAACCAAATATTTTGTAAAACCTGCAAATAAAAACATACGCTCTCTCACTCGAAGCTTATGGTTTAATCATTCTGCGGCTGATCTCCTCTGGCCATCAATGGTGGAGTCGAGAGAACTGCGTCGGTGAAGACTTTTGCTGAAGTCCTGGATGGAGCTGGAGTCGATACTGGAGGCACTCAAGCTGATGGAACTCAAGATACTGTGGCTAGAGCAGAAGATGAAGGTCTCGTCTATGGATCTAGTACTGTAGGAGTCCTGGCTTTAGTCATGAACTGGGCAGTCGTCCTGACAGGTTCACTATCCTCCTCATCATCAGAAGACTTAGAATCTGAAGAGGTGTGACATATTGGGGCTTCATCAACCTCCTTCTTGAGCTCATTGACTGTCTTAGTCAGCGCATCAACCTTGTCATTAAGAGTTTTCACTCTATCATCAATGGTGTTGGCAAGGCTCTCCTAAGTATCCACGATGGTCTTGATGTCCTTCTTCATCTCCATGACAGTGGTGATCAAAAGATCCATTTGCTTGTTCCTAGACCTGGGAACCTGAGCACTAATGTCTCGAGCTTCCTCTACTTGTGCCTCTACTTGTGCCTGAGCTACAACTGATGTGGGATGGTCTAGGTCCATCACCACAACGTTGTCCTCAAAATCCGGCTGAAGTGGCAAATGGGGACTGTCCAGAGCAAAGATGTGCTTCTCAAGGTTAGAATTGATAAGCATCTGGATATAGGGTGCGTAGCAGCATGAGCGCTTCTGATCAGCAGCAACCCTCTTCACAGTCTCTACTATCAAATCCATCACTCGGATCCTGGTGTGACGATCAATATGGATGAGCATGTTGATGGACTATCCACGAATCATCTTCTCATCTCTATACTTGGGCGTCAAACTATGCCTCGGGATGGTGTTCATGGTACAGAGGCCTGGCTGGAAAAAGTAGATAGAACCAAGCTTGTGAGATTGCCCTTTATCTGCAGGGATAGGATCATACATATCCTTCATAGAATTGTGGCTCTCCTTGGATTATGAGTAGACATCCAAGTCTCCATCCTGAACCTATGGGACTCCTAAGATGGCAGCCCACTCATCAATAGAAGACTCATATCTTGCTCCTTCAATCATCCAGACAATCCTGCCATCTCCATAAAAATGAGTAGTGGAATAGAACTACATGATCATCTCTTCATTCCAAGCAGCGAACTCTTTCCGGACAAATTTGTCAAGTCCAATGCAGTGGAAGTTGTCTTGGATACATGGAAAGTAATCCTCATTATCCTTGATGTACTGCCAGTCAACATATCTCATGTCACTGACTGCAGGGTTCTTGTCTAGTAAAAAACGGTCTCATAGAAGTCTTGTTGTTCTTTGGTACAAAACATGTAGTCCACAACAGACTTTCTCCTCTGAGCATATGGACCAATAGCTCTCCATGCCCTAAACCCTGAATCCTTCCTCTTCTTCATATCCTCAGCTACTAGGTGGCTGGCATCATGAACTGGAAGGTGAGGTCTGAGCTTCATCAGAATTGTCATAACATCATCATCATCATCTGCTTCTCTGAATGTGGACTTCTTGTTCTTCTTAGCAGCAGGTATATCCCTGGTAGTCCTATTGGACTTATGTGTAGTAGCTTTCTTTGAAGAAGTCTTGGTGCTCTTGGAGGTGCCTGGCTTGGGCATAGCATCAGCCAAAATTTTCTTGGCTTTCTTCTTAGGAGGGGCCTGAGCAGCAGGTCCTCCTCTTCCTCCTCTACAACAGCACCAGTAGCAGCAGCCTCCTCTCGATCCTCGTACATTGAGGTAGGCCTACCCTGCACATGGATGATTCTCTTCCTGGTTGTCTTCTTTGGCACAACTTTCTTGGGGAGCTCAACAGACATTGTTGCCCTAGCACTCTCATGTGCTTCGAAGGTTTCTGCAGGAGCATAAATTTTGCTAACCACCTTCCTAGATGATGTCACAACCCTAGCTAGACATTGTTTGACTCTGCATTGTGCATCATGGCATCATGTTTAAAATTCAACTGAATTTGAAATGGGGATGTTCAAAACCCTAGCTCAAATAAGATTCAAATAGGTTAAACTTAAAAATACTTTCAATGAACCAGAAATGTCTTCAAAAATGTTCCCCCTCTTTGATAAATGTTGGAAACAACATATCAGGGGTGAATGATATTTTAACAACTATTTTGGTAAATTAAATAAATTAGGGAAGTTTCTGAAAATCACTAATAAAGCATTATAAATATGATAGATGTCCCAAAATGCCCAAACATTGTTATGGAAGTTTGAAATAATCAAACTATATTACATAAAAATTGTGGGCATTATTGTGCTAGATACTTTGACCTCACAAAATAAAACAAATGTTAGAAGAAAGAAAAACAGAAAATAAGAAATAAAAACAGGGGGGCAAAACCTTCTGGCCCAAGTGGGAAGCCCATCCCAGCCCACCAGGGGTGGGAGGTCATCTCCCACCTCCGGCCAGTAGGTAGCCGAGGTGTCGGCCACGCGCTCGCCGGCCTCAACCTCCTGCTTTCCACGAAGCTGCCTCCCCTTTGATTATCCCCGCGCCACAGAGGCCCTGTGGAGATTCCTCTATCCCCCTGCTGCTCTCCCCCCTCTCCGCTGCTCTCTGCTCTCTCTCTCCCTTGCCGCTCGAAAGCTGCCGGCCGCCGTGGATCTTTGCCATCGATTGCGCTGTCCCGGTCGTTCTCGAGCTCGCTGGCCAGCCCTTCAGCCTCCCTGTGATCTCTCCTTGCTCCTTCCCGTAGCCCCGCTTCTCTGCTCAACCCCTAGACATCGTTTCCGCAAGCCGATGCTCCGGTCGCTGCCATGGGCTTGCCTCCGACCGGCTTCGGTGACCCTAGGGCCTCCTGTGGTCCCCTCCGGATGCGTGGGGCCGTGGGATTCGCCCCAGCGCCCTTCGCGGCCGCTCCCGTGGCCTCCGGTGGCCCTCCGCCGTGGCCAGAGGTCGCCGGCGACCAAATCCCGACCGACCGAGGTGGCCTAATTAACTAGCCGCTAACTAACCCCCCTAACGCTGACAAGTGGGCCCTGCATAATTAATTAGCATCAAACGTTTAATTAGGTTAATTAACCCCGGTTAAATATCCAGTGACACTTACGTGTGGACCCCACACGCCAGGTTTGACCTGGACCTCGCCTGTTGACCACTGACGTAATGCTGATGTCATGATGATGCAGTAACTGTTTCTGGAATTAAAACAAATCAGTAAAGGATTTAATATTTTCAGAAAATGTTAAAAACTTCTAAAAATCTTAGAAAATAATTTGTAAGTCACATGGAAATAATTTATATATGAAAAATGGTCAGAAAAATCCAATGAATCTATTTATGCCATGATCATGCATGTTTGAACAAGTTATCGCCACAAAATAGGACATTCTATGATTAGGTCAATTTAAGAAATATCATTTGGAGTTGGAATTCAAACTTGTTTGAATTACACTTCAACCAACTTGGCTAACTACTCCTCTAGGTTAATTCAGTACCATAAATTTGTCAAATCATGCATCGTGATTGTGCATTGCAGAAATTGAATGTTGGTTCTTCTTGTTGCCGGTGCTTGTTCCCTCTGGTAGACGATGGTTCTGGCGATGTGAACGTTGATGCTAATGAAGAGAAGTAATATCTTCAGGACTGTCAGGCAAGCAAACCCCCTTAGCATACTGATATGAACCTAGTCTCTCGCTCCTGCTCTCCTTTATTGCATTAGGACAAACACGATTCGATTGTTACTTGTTCTCGGTAGTTGAACCCATTCCTTTGCATGACCTGTCTTTGCCATAGTAAATAGTTGAAACCACTTAGCATGAGTAGCAACTGCTTGAGCCTTGTTGTGCTTCTTATCCATGCTTGCTTACATACTGTGCTTGCTATGCTTAGAGTCGTGTCGTGTCGGGTTTGATCCATATCGGTGATGAATCGGAATGACAGTGTTCATGTCCTACGGTGTGAGAGCTATGTGTGTGAACACGATTTGGTAAAGGTAGCGATGAGAGGCCATGTAGGAGTACATGGTGGGTTATCTCATCGGGACCGTCCTTAGGAACTGAGTCCTGTGTGTGTTATCCAAGACTAGCTACTACCGCACATTAGGATCCTTAATTTACTCTCTCGACTTATTAACCGACCTGATCTCCGTCTAGGAGTTGCAACTAGTTTCTGGTGTTTGTAGGATATGCTAGTAGTCTACCGAGTGGCACCCCATATAGGTGGGCTTAGGAAAGACTAGGCATTGTGGCCCGGTGTACCAAGCGTAGTACCATCCGTCGAGGTGGGCTTGGGAACCCTGTACACATCGTTTGGGACCATAGAGGAAACTTCGACCGGACTTCCTTGCGGGTTCATTTTCAAATAGGCGATAAACCTGGACTAGAGTCTTGTGTGGTTAGTCAGGTCGTGGCCGAATCCCTCGCTAGGCTTCCGCTTGAAGGTTGCCGAGGTGCGTTTTTACGAGCATATGGCGGAAAGTGGCGGAAGCATGTGTGACGAAGTACACCCCTGCAGGGTAATCAATCTATTCAAATAGCCGCGTCCTCGGATATGGACTACTTGGAGAACATATGTGGTTCATAGTCAACTTGAAGTGGATACTCTAAAATACGCAAGATAAGCGTGAGTATTATGGGTGGCCTTCTCGTAGGGAGACGGAAGTGGATCCATAGTGGTGTATTCATTGGTGAATATGTGGAGTCGTGTGAACTATCCCACACAAAAGAAAGAAATTGTAGTCGTAGTATAGGTTAGCCAAGAATCAAAGCTGGTTTGCTGCAATAAACTCCACAACCCCCTTCATTGATACTAATGCATATGTAGATAGTTCTGATGTAAGTCTTGCTGAGTACTTTTGTACTCACATTTGCTTAATTTATGTTTTTGCAGAAGTGACGTCAGTTTCATTAGTGGTATTTTTGACGTGAAGTTTGATGTTGACCGGATTAGCTTGGGAATCCCAGAAAGAGGTCTGGTTCCTTTGGTAGGGTCATTGTAGCTTTTCAGGCTCCTCCAGCCACTTTTGTAGATGTCTGTACCCAGACATGTTTAACTTCTGCTTGCTTGTTTGAATGCTTTGAATGTTGGGTCTTGTGACCCCTGTTTGTAAGATCTTATTGTAATGGCTCTTCCGAGCCTTCGAAATAAATGTTGTAATGTTGTATGGTTATGTTGTGATGCCATAGTTGTATCTGTGCATATCGGGCATGTCATGTGTACGTGTGATGTGCAACGATATGTATGGGATTCGACACCTAGTCGTGTGCCTTTATTAGTACTCTTTACAGGGAACCGCCTCTTTGTGCTTCCTCCGAGCCTTGGTTGCTTGCTATTGCTCCAGACACATTGATTGACCAGCATGTATCCTTCTTTGCTGCTGTGTCTGTCGCTTTGGGGAAATGTCTCGAAGTGTAATGGAGTCCCTATAGCCTTCTACGACTCGTCTACATGCAGTGATGACATTTATGTCCCACGATGTAATGGAGTCCTTGTAGCTTGCTATGACTCGTCTACACATGCTAGAGGCCGACACCTACATTGCTGGGTTACGTATGTCTGTTCCTGTACAGATATTCCACTTGGGTTCTATGACTAGTCATGTTGGCCCAGGTTCTCTATCGTTCGATTGCCAGCGACATGTTCACGTATGTGAGCCAAAAGACACAAACGATCCTGGCTAAGGTAAGGCTGCAGACGTGGAGTTTACCGTGCGTGAGGCCACAAAATGATGTGATATGTTACAGTCTGGATTCATATGACTTAGGATCGGGGTCCCGACAGCTTTGGTATCAGAGCTTGACTGCCTTTAGGATTACCAAGCCAAAATGGTCGATGTTGAGTCTAGAAATTCTTTAGTTATATGAGGGAAATTGATTGTGGAAGGGAACGTAAGGCTCTTTTTACTCCTTTCTTTGTGTCATTCTGATTTTGGGTCACTCTCTTCTTTTCTACGGGGTTTAAGAACTAGGCCTTCTCATCTATCTATTAGGATGACGAGTTACTATGCCGGAGACCTATAGGAAAGTTGTTGTCTTCTGGTTCGATGCCTCTATAAGAATTCATTGTCATGTTGTCAGTTTTCTTGTGCAGGTTGCCTCATATTTCATGCCATACAGCCGTTATGTTGTCCGAGTTATCCAAGGTTTCTAAATTATCTGATGCAATTGCAAAACTCTTTCATCTTGAGTCAATGTCTTTCAGGCCAGACAAAGCACACTAATTATTGTGTTGGGGTACTCCATTACCTCGACGTGTATGATGAAGGTGTTTAGGAAACCCTGTTGTTTCAGTGAACCACCCAATAGTCTAGTTGTGTCTTTTGTTTTCAGCGTGATAATTTTGGCCATCGTTATCGAAAGCATGTTGTGATGCTACTTAGACAATAGGTATTCCGTATCTGGGTTCCTAAACCCAAGGATCATTCTGCTCATTCCCGTTGATAGTTTTTGCTCGTTCCTTTAGGATATTAGTAACCTTGTTATATCCTTCAATGTCCGTGGTATATCATTCTTCCAATACCATGATCCATTATGGCAGAAGTTCCTTGTGATCTTAATATCACAACAAGAGTGCTCATGATGAGTCCTCCATTTCATAGTTGTGAGTCTGCGAATTCTTTCATTTCTGCATGGATTATCTGGAAGAAACATGTTGAACTCCGTTTAATATATTCAATCCATGCATCTGCAACTCAGGAAAAATCAGGTGCTCTTGAGTTGCCCTTCTTCAATTGTATTCTGACCTTCAGCTATCAAAGGATAGTCAAGGGTATGCATGCATTGTATTATCGATGTCGACTATTCTTGTGGTCTGTCAAGCCATTCTATTTTAGAATGACTAGGAGAAGCAAACTCCCGTACCTCAGCCATTTCTCGGATTGGGTCAAACCAGTTGTATTCCGCAGATCAAAATGCCAATCCAGCTTTTGCTCTTTTCTACCTTGAGGTATTACCCTCTTCATGTCAAGATTATCATGAGAACTGCACTCCCTCTTATGAAATCTTGATGTAGTGGTACTTCTAGCCATCATCATTCATTCCCCGGTCTCTGCGTTGTTTGCAACCAGAATACCGACAAGCGAATCGTGATGTGCGTAATCAATACTTCTAACAACTTTGTTGCTTGGTAGTTAATGGACAATAATTTCATTCTTGGTGTGTTGGTTATTGAATTGCCACTCTAAGATTGATCATGCTACCTAGTCCATTTCCCATGGTGCACTTTTCGATCAATGAGTTATAGGATTGTGTCAATCATTTGCTCTGTTGATCATATCGTCTTGCCTTGAAAAGCAAGATTGCTCTCGAGCTTGATAACATACCGGTGGATCATGATTTTCCGAATATCTTCTCCGAAGTATTACCAAGGTGTTCCTTGACCGTGATGTTAAGTCGTGATTAAGATGGTTTTCCTATAAACCACCTTTCTCCAAGAATCCATGTTGGACACCCCTGAACTAATTGGTTAAGCTAAATAACAACTTGGAGAGTTGGAAGATAAAAGCATCGCCTACTTAGTTCATTCTGGGGAATGTCTTTGTTGTGGATGTGTGTGTCAAAGAAAGATGATATATTCATCAATTAATCCTTGTGATCAATTGTTGCATCTATTGTCTTGTTCAACGTTTGATTGGAGTATGGGCTATCGTCAAATCAAAATCAGAAGCAAAGATCTTCCTAATGTTGTTTTACTCGTGGATGTATCCTCGAGCATACACCATTATATCTTTTGGTCTGACCAATGCTATCACCTTGTTCTCATAGTTGTGGAATTCCATCCATTTGGATACCTTGATGAAATGTTGTTGAGCTTATCGGCAACATTCTCGTCTATTCCATGACTCATGATGAACATTAAGCTGGTGTTGGAAACTTTGTAGACAATATCTTCGTGTCATGTACATGAAGTATATGTTTGGTGTAAGAGGTGACTTACTCTTAGTTCATGTGCATATGGTGCAAGTTGCCGCCATGAACTTGAGAAAGGTCGTTTTTTTTTCATTGGAATCATCCCAAGTCAATCATGCACGTGTGAAGTATTCTATGGTTTGATAGACTGATCATCTCCATTCCATATGTATTCCCTAGCACACCAAGCCACCGATTGACTTGTTTAAGGCAAAGAAGTTCCTTCTCAAGACCTATTCGTATGACTTAAGTAAGACTTCGTTACCTCCAATGATGGTTCCATCCAGAACTTGGTAGTGTTTTGTTGTAAGATTTCTATGTGGTCACAATTGTCTTGGACAATGTGTTCACATGTGTCTTGCAATCCAGCTCATGTTTTGGAGTTGACACTGTAGTTCATTTCCTGAGAATCTCGCAACGTCATCTTTCGATTTGTGTTGCAACCTTTCTCTTTCGCACATGCTGAGTCCGGAATATCCTGACACCAACCATATCCGAATCTCAGGCAGATATGATGGTTGGAACTTTTCCCAAGAATTATAATATTGGTCTTGTTGTAACCGGCAAAGGGATGTTGTGGCTAACATACCTATCCGGAAGACCTATTGCTATAATATCTTGTATCAGCAACTTAGCCACTTCCCCATGAGGATTTCATATGTCTTATTCTAGAAGTTTATCCTTATGGACGATTTGAAATCCCGAAGTCCGACCTCTACTTGATGTTCTAGTCAGAACACCTGACACATAATTGGGGTTATGCTAGTACATCAAGGAGAACATTAGAAGCGGAGTGCTAAATGTCTCTTGGTCGATCATCCAGATTTCGCTTCCTTGGCATAGCTAAGGTGAAATTTGAGAAAGTGTTGTCTTCCTTTGCATATGCATCCTCCATCACTATTCATCATGGTAGTATGATGTGTTATACCGATTGTATTAATTGGAACGTGCCTTCCATTGCCGAGTTGTTTTATAGCTCTAGTTTCCATTCCGATCTGAGTATGCCATTCTGTCAAATTCCTTCAAATGATCGTTGTAAATTGCCTTAGGCTGGTATGAAGAGTTTCAATGATCTCTATATCAAAAGTAATTCTTTTTGCCACTTAAGGGATAATCTTACGAGTCACCTTCCCTAAGGTGCCTGTTATGGTATGAAGGGCAACTAACTCCTCGCTACTTTCAAACCTCTTCACCATCTGCTTTAGCGTGGACTTGTTGCCTACCAATTGAACCTCCCTCATCTGCTTCATTCATTGTTCTTGACGTGTGTTTTGTGTCCCATCTCGAGAGATGTTATTACGTCTCATTCCATGAGTTGGTCATGAGTCGCTCGATCTTTGTAAAGATCGATCATATAGAGTTCTCTATCCCTGCTGTTGTCTCTGTTGGATGAAGATCCTGAAGGCAGATGTCAAGACCAGCATGTTGCAATGAAACCACAACTACGAGGAGGGCACTTGGAACATGAAGATTGTGTTAGATAGTGTCCCTTTGACTTACCCTATGCTGAAATCTCGGGACAAGATTTTTGTTTAGTGGGGGTGAGTTGTCACAACCATAGCTAGACATTGTTTGACTCTGCATTGTGCATCATGGCATCATGTTTAAAATTCAACTGAATTTGAAATGGGGATGATCAAAACCCTAGCTCAAATAAAATTCAAATAGGTTAAACTTAAAAATAATTTCACTGAACCAGAAATGTCTTCAAAAATGTTCCCCCTCTTTGATAAATGTTGGAAACAACATATCAGGGGTGAATGATATTTTAACAACTATTTTGGTAAATTAAATAAATTAGGGAAGTTTCTGAAAATCACTAATAAAGCATTATAAATATGATACATGTCCAAAAATGCCCAAACATTTTTGTGGAAGTTTGAAATAATCAAACTATATTACCTAAAATTGTGGGCATTATTGTGCTAGAAACTTTGACCTCACAAAATAAAACAAATGTTAGAAGAAAGAAAAACAGAAAATAAGAAATAAAAAAGGGGGGCAAAACCTTCTGGCCCAAGTGGTAAGCCCATCCCAGCCCACCAGGGGTGGGGAGGTCATCTCCCACCTTCGGCTAGTAGGCAGCCGAGGTGTCGGCCACGCGGTCGCCGGTCTCTCCTCCTGCTTGCCACGGTGCTGCCTCCCCTTTGCTTATCCCCATGCCACGGAGGCCCCGTGGAGCTTCCTCTATCCCCCTGCTGCTCTCACCCCTCTCCGCTGCTCTCTGCTCTCTCTCCCTCGTCGCCTGAAAGCTGCCGACCGCTGTGGATCTTCACTGTCGATTGCGCCGTCCCGGTCGTCCCCGAGCTCAGTGGGCAACCCTTCAGCCTCCCTGTGATCTCTCCTTGCTCCTCCCCGTAGCCCCGCTACTCTACTCAACCCCTAGCCGCCGTTTCTGCAAGCCGATGCTCCAGCCGTCGCCACGGGCTCGCCTCCGGCCGGCTCTGGAATGTTTGAAGAAGTTATCACCACCAAGTAGGACATTTTATGATTAGGTAAATTTAAGAAATATCAGTTGGAGTTGGAATTCAAACTTGGTTGAATTACACTTCAACCAACTTGGCTAACTACTCCTCTAGGTTAATTCCGTACCTTAAATTTGTCATATCATGCATCATGATTGTGCATGGCATAAATTTAATGTTGGTTCTTCTTGTTGCCGGTGCTTGTTCCCTCTCGGGAGACGGTGGTTCTGGCGATGTGAACGTTGACGCTAATGAAGAGAAGTAATATCTTCAGGACTGTCAGGCAAGCAAACCCCCTTGAGCATACTGATATGAACCAACTCTCTCGCTCCTACTCTCCTTTATTGCATTAGGACAAACATGATTTGACTGTTACATGTTCTCGGTAGTTGAACCCATTCCTTTGCATGACCTGTCTTTGCCATAGTAAATAGTTGAAACCACTTAGCATGAGTAGCAACTGCTTGAGCCTTGTTGTGCTTACTCATCCATGCTTGCTTACATACTGTGCCTGCTATGCTTAGAGTTGTGTCGTGTCGGGTCTGATCCATCTCGGTGATGAATCGGAATGACAGTGATCATGTCCTACAGTGTGAGAGCTAAGTGTGTGAACACGATTTGGTAAAGGTAGCAATGAGAGGCCATGTAGGAGTACATGGTGGGTTGTCTCATTGGGACCGTCCTTAGGAACTGAGTCTTGTGTGTGTTATCCAAGACTAGCTACTACCGCACATTGGGATCCTTAATTGACTCTCTCGACTTATTAACCGACCTGATCTCTATCCAGGAGTTGCAACTAGTTTCTGGTGTTTGTAGGATATGCTAGTAGTCTACCGAGTGGCACCCCGTACAGGTGAGCTTGGGACAGACTAGGCATTGTGCCCCGGTGTACGAAGCGTAGTACCATCCGTCAGGTGGGCTTGGGAACCTTGTACACATCGTTTGGGGCCGTAGAGAAAACTTTAGCCGGACTTCCTTGCGGGTTCAGTCTCAAATAGGCGATAAACCTGGACTAGAGTCTTGTGTGGTTCGTCAGGTCGTGGTCGACTCCCTCGCTGGGCTTCCGCTTGAAGGTTGCCGAGGTGCCTTTTTACGAGCATATGGCGGTAAGTGGCGGAAGCTTGTGTGACGAAGTACACCCCTGTAGGGTAATCAATCTATTCGAATAGCCGCGTCCTCAGATATGGACTACTTGGAGAACGTATGTGGTTCATAGTCAACTTGAAGTGGATACTCTAAAATACGCAAGATAAGCGTGAGTACTATGGGTGGCCTTCTCGTAGGGAGATGGAAGTGGATCCATAGTGGTGTATTGGTTGGTGAATATGTGGACTCGTGTGCGCTATCCCACACAAAAGAAAGAACTTGTAGTCGTAGTATAGGTTAGCCAAGAGTCAAAGCTGGCTTGCTGCAATAAACTCCAGAACCCCCTTCATTGATACTGATGCATATGTAGATAGTTCTAATGTAAGCCTTGTGGAGTACCTTTGTACTCACATTTGCTTAATTTATGTTTTTGCAGAAGAGACGTCAGTCTCATTGGTGGTATTTTTGACGTGAAGTTCGATGTTGACCGGATTAGCTTGGGAATCCCAGACAGAGGTCTGGTTCCTTTGATAGGATCGTTGTAGATTTTCAGGCTCCTCTAGCCACTTTTGTAGATGTTTGTACCCAGACATGTTTAACATCCTCTTGCTTGTTTGGATGCTCTGAATGTTGCGTCTTGTGACCCTTGTTTGGAACATCTTATTGTAATGGCTCTTCCGAGCCTTCTAAATAAATGTTGTAATGTTGTATGGTTATGTTGTGATGCCATAGTTGTATCTATGCATATCGAACATGTCGTGCGTACGTGTGACGTGCAACATTATGTATGGGATTCGACACCTAGTCATGTGCCTTTAGTAGTACTCTTTATAGGGAACCGCCTCTTTGTGCTTCCATCGAGCCTTGGTAGCTTGCTACTGCTCCGGACACATTGATTGACCGACATGTATCCTTCTTTGATGTTGTGTCTGTCCCTTCAGGGAAATGTCTTGGAGTGTAATGGAGTCCCTGTAGCCTGCTATGACTCGTCTACGTGCAGTGATGACATTTATGTCCCATGGCATAATGGAGTCCTTGTAGCTTGCTATGACTCGTCTACACACGCTAGAGGCCGACACCTGCATTGTTGGGTTACGTATGCTTGTTCCTGTACGGATGTTCCACTTGGGTTCTATGACTTGTGATGTCGGCCCAAGTTCTCTATCATTTGATTGCCAGCGACATTTTCACATACGTGAGCCAGAAGACGCAAACGGTCCCGGCTAAGGTAAGGCTGCAGCCGTGGAGTTTACCATGCGTGAGGCCACAAGGTGATGTGATATGTTACAACCTGGATTCATATGACTTAGGATCGGGGTCCCGACAGATGAGGTGGCCTCATTTGTAGACTTCCTACCACCCTTCTCTTGCTTCTTAATAAGAACCTCTTCTAGGACAAAATCAGAATCCTCTTCCTCTGAGTTGAGTCACTTCCTTCTCCTAGTGGCAGCCTTAGGCAATCCATGAGAACTAGGAATGCCTGGATCTGTGGAAGAACTGGACTCAGGACTCGTGCCTGAACTCATCTCAACGTTCTACTCTGGCAAACTCTGACTGTCTGAACCTGACATGCTGACCCTGTGAATAGAGTACAAAAGAGTGGAATAGGATGAGACATCACAAAAATGCAGAAATTTTGAAAGTTTGAACTAAGAGTTTCCAAAAATTTGCATTCTGCCAAATGTATTTTGGTACAGCCGAGGCACACTTTTCGGTCACACCGAGACAAACACCTTGATTTCTAGGAACTTAGCACCTCGGAGGCACCGAAAATGAGCACTCGGTTCCACCGAGGTGTTCTCAACGTGGAAAAAAAGAAAATCGATGACACCGATTATTTCACATCGGTTCTACCGAGATACAGGAGGCAGACGGCAAAACCCTAAAAATTCATTGTTCACTATCCTATGGAAATTTCTATTGGATGAGAGGATGTGCAATCCGTGTATTATAGAAAAAACAATCTTCATTGCGCAAGAATTGGATGGGGAGTGCAGGAAGGGTCGAATCTATACCCTAGCTCGGTGATGGATTTGCTACAGCGTGGACAGCGGCGGAGATTTCCGTCAAGGGCGAGGATCCCATCGGCGGAGGCGCTCGGGGAAGGCAAGGCGATAACCGGGGTCTTCAGGTGGCAACTAGGGTTTTGGAGGTACGACGTTTGATGAGTGAAATTCAAAGCATCGAGGGTCCACCGAATATACACCCATCGCCGTTGGTGACACCGAGTTGATATTTTGGGTGTCACCGAGTTTCACAACTGTTAGCAGACAACTCGGTGTAACCGAGAATATGAAATCGGTGTTACCGAGATAAGAAAACTAGATCAACCCAAGGCATTCGATGAGACCGAGAATTGTGGGTTGGTTCCACCGAGATGCACTTGGGAGGTTTTAATGGCCAGTCCTTGACGATACGGAACTCCGAGTGCTCCTCACACAGAGAGATCAAAAAGTACTTGTTCAAATTTTGTGATGCAGTATGAATAGAGTATTAGGTGAGAAAGCATAGATAGCTAAAGGAGTGGTCCTAGGCATTCTTGTATATCGAATTAGCAAATAAAAAATGAAAAGCCAAATAGCAACAATTGGATATCCTCGAATGAGTAAATAAATGCAAACCAACATGGTCACACAATAAGATGTCACAAGTAGTACTAGAGGATGCAAATTGCTTTGATACCACTTGTAGGATCGAAAGTAGTTCTAGAGGGGGGGTGATTAGACTACTTGACCAAATAAAAGTATACTTTTTCCCAATTTTAATTCTTGGCAGATTTTAGCATTCATAGTATGTCAAATGAAATCATGGCAAACATGCACAAACACAATAGCATCTAACAAACACTTTGGCGATGACGGAGTCATCTATATATGAGTATATTGACATAGGAGCCAAGTAAGAATAGTTGATCAAAGGTCATACTCATCGTTTAAGCACAAGTGGGGTTACCACTTTTACATAAAGCATTTAATGTTGTCACATACTTTGAGATGCATTGACTCAAGTCTTAGAGTAAAGCTCCGCCTTGATATGACATCCCCCCATAGGAGGGAAAAAATAACCTTGGGTTTTGTCGATGAAGACTTCATGTTGGTGAGGTAGTGGTGGATGCTCAAACTTTATGAAGATCACCAAGAGTTGGGAGCATCCCGATTTTTTCATTACTCTTCGCACCTACATGGGTTCGTCCCAACACACAAGAGACAAATACAAGGATATCAATGGACATGGAGTGCAAAGCATATGTGATGATGTCCATTGATTTGTTGATTACCTTGTTCTCGTCATTTTCTCATGATAGATGCCATGGGTAGGCTTATCATAGGTGGTTGGGGCCGAAGGACATCGACGGGCTCCGGGTGCGAGATTGGGCACAAGTGGTGGTGACACATGATGTACCCAGGTTCAGGGCCCTCCATGGGAGGTAACACCCCTAGTCCTTCTTGGTCTACTTGGATGGATTGACGTGTTTACAAGGATGCTCCTAGAGCCATGTCTAGAGGAGGAAGAAGGAGTAGCTGGCTCGTCTTCCTCCGTTGCTAAGGATGATATGCAAGGAGAGTTACGTGCATGTGTGTGTGTGTGTGTTATTGTCTGTCCCCGTTGCATGGGGGTCGAGGAGTTTTATAGGCCAACCCCCTGGCTTACAATATTCCTAAGGTACAAGGGTGAAGTGACCCGGCTGGCAGCCTCTCCGGCTGACCAGGGGGTCCTGCTCTTTGAGCCGTCTTGTCGCCTGTGGGGTCCTCCGGCTGCACGGTCCTGTCACCTGTAGGCGGCCCGCCAGCCGGCTCTGCGATTGGCCCTTGCCCACCTACCGCGGCACGGGTCGCCCGGGAGGTGTCGTCTAGTGCCAGCCGGCCGAAGTCTCCGGTACGGCCGACTGCATTGTAGCCACGCCGGGGCAGGTAATCGAGTGGGCGAGGGCGTGCTGGCACTGTATCCCCGCCCGGTCGCGTTCGCCAAGGTCAGCGGCCTAGACGGCCAGACTATAGCCATGCACTCCCGTGCGTCAACGACCACTGTGGCTATAGTGTCGCCTGTCGTGGCGGTCGCGTCGTGTCGTCGTACCCGCGCACAGAGGGACGGGACGTTGCATGTCTGCCCCGGGGTCAACGAAAGAGGCGGCCCGGAGGCAGCCGGCCGCGCCCAGCTGGCTGGGGGTCAAGACAGCTCCTCGACTAGTCGTCCGTGTCGCTAGCCGGCGGCAGCTCGAGCCGGCCGTGCCCTAGCCGGCCATGGGCAGCCGGTCGCATAGTTTTTCTTCAAAGCGGAAGGGGGAAGAACCCCGTTGCTTTGGCCTACCTAGGGGTAATAACCCCGTCAGTAGTCCCCGAAGCCAGTGGGGGCTCGCGTCTGGTAGACGGAGGGGAGCTGGCGGGGGCCTGCGTTCGGTAGATGGAGGGGAGCCGGCGGCTTCCTCCCAGCGGTAGCCGCCACTAGCGCGGAAACGAAGAGCCAGCTGGGTCGGCAGTTGGACCCGACGCCTCGGGTTCCGGCGCGTCGCCCTGGGTCTCAGGCCAGCCTGCCGCGCGTCACGTGGCGAGTATGATGTGGCGGGCCCCGTGCACGTAGGGAGACGGGATGTCGCCCTGGGCCTAGCCTGCTAGGCCTCGGGCGTCACCCAGTAGGCATCGAGGCGCAGGCCAGGATCCTCTGTGCCCCGAAGCGGCCATTACGGCCCGAGAAGCTCGTACGTGCGCGGAGTTTCCACGGGAGTGGGCGAAATTAATCCCCACTTTCCCCGGTCATGGCCTCCCCTTTAAAAGGGGATGAAGGGCAGGGGTCGAGATACCCGCATCCCACTCGCCCCCTTGCTGCCTCATCTTCTTGGCTTCATTGCCTTCCTCTCCCCCTTGCGCAACTCCGCTCCCGAGCTCGCAAACGCGCCCACGCGCCACCGTCCTGGCACAATGGCTGAAGGACGCTAAGGAAGCTGGGCTAGATCGATCGTCACCGAGGGGGACATCGCGGACCTCCGCCACACGCGCATGCCGCCTCCGGTGGAGCGCGTGGTCGCTCGCGTGCCGGGTGATGAGGTGGTGCTGGCGCCGCAGCCGAGGGAGCACGTCATCTTCCTCTGGCATTTCTCCTGTGGATTTGGGCTCCCGGTGACCATTTCTTCTGACTTCTCATGGACACCTTCGACCTTTAGCCGCACCACCTCGGCCCCAACGCGATCCTCTACCTTGCCGGCTTCATGACGCTGTGCAAGGGACACTTGGGGGTCCTCCCTTTTCTTGATTTCTTCAATGCCCTCTTCTACCTCAAGGCGCTGAAGAGCAACGCCTGCGGGGGCACAGTGGTGTGCTGCCGCGGCACCGCGTGCTTCCCGCCCTTATCTCTTATCGAATCCGTCGAGGGGTGGCATCGGACGTTCTTCTACGTGAAGAACGCCGACCCAAACCTGGACTTCATCCGGCTGCCGCCATTCGTCAACGCGCAGTCCTCCGGGATGAACTGGCTAGGAGCAGCCCCGCGTGGCATGACTCTGGTGGAGCTCGGCTAGCTCTCGCAGCTGAAGAGCACTAAGGGGTTGGTCGCCGCCGACCTGGTGGCGGCCTTCATCTCACGCCGGGTGCTACCTCTCTAGTTGAGGCCGCACCGGATCTGTGACATGTCCGGCCGCTGAGACCCCTGCCGGCTGACCACCATCGATCTGACGCCAGCTCAGGTTGCAACGCAGGTGAATGCCCTCACGACGTTCAAGCTAAAGCCCATGTCGTGGTCATTTGGCATGGAGCGATATGACCACATCACCCACCCCCTGGTAAGTCTTCGACGAGGCAACTTCTCTTTGTTCAATTCTCGCCAGCTGACAGCGGACAGCGGACCTTACTTTGTCATGCTGACCGCAACCGTTGGTGCAACAGAACATGTCGGACGGCCCGCACCCCCAAATCTTTGAGGGGGAGCGTGAACACTCCGATTCTAAAGACTATGAGCGGAGAGGCCCACCGGAGGAGGGGTGGATTCCTCGGTAGGAGTTGAGGAGCCGGTAGACCCATGAGCCGGCGACCCCAGCGGAGCCGGAGGGTCCGGTGCAGCCGGGGAGCCCAGCGGAGCCGTTGAGTTCCCTATGCCCCCTAGGATCAGGGACTGGATGGACGACGACGATGATGATGATGATGATGATGATGTGATGATTCTGAACGCGCCTCCTCCCTCAGCTCATCAGGGCCGTCGTGGGCGCAACGAGGAGCGGCCGGCTCAAGCCCCAGCGGGCGGTGCCGCTAGCTGGGCGAAGAGGCCGGCTCAGGAGGAGCCGGTGGCCCCACCACCCGCCCATAAGCGGGTGAAGGTGGCCGCGCGGAAGCCGTCGGCGCACGCCAAGCGGGCCTTGCCCCTCGTCATCGGGTAAGTTTTTCTTTTTCTTGCGTGTGTGTCCTTCCGGGTCATGAGCCGGTGGGTGATTGACCCTTGTGCACTGTAGGGACCCCATCGAGCTCCACGAGGGTGAGCCGGCGGGGGATCCGATGGATGCCGCCAGCCGGCTGGCCCATGAGCACGCGGACACCCAGCGGGAGGAGAAGAGGAGGCTCGCAGAGCTACGAGCTTCCAAGTCTGGAACGCGAGGCGGGGTCTCACACTTCGGGACTTCGAGCGGCGGGAGGCGGAGGAGGATCGCGGACCCTGCACTGGCGTCAGATTTGACGGCGGAATCGACCCGTTTGTCAAGGACCCCGTCGAGCGAGCCGTGAGGGGTGGCTATGGAGCTGCCTTCTCCTCCATCCGCGGAGGAGGTGGCCCAAGTGGGGGCGACGGCAATGGAGCCGGTCCCCGAGGTGACCCGGTCTGAGGTGCCGGAGGTGACACTGCCCGCAGCTAAGCCGGCCCGGGTCAACGTGCCGGAGGCCGCGCCGGAGGCCGCATCGGAGGCGGCGGCCATGGAGACGGAGGCGCCATCAATCGCAGTCGTCTTGTCGGAGCGGCAGGAGGAGGAGGCGATGACGGCGCCGACCGGGAGAGGAGGAGGCGACTCCCGGGCTCTTGTCGTCGTCATTCCACCCCTGCGGCTGGCACCATGGTGAGCCTGGGGACGGGCGGCATCGGTGGCCAGGCCCGGAGGACCCTCAGGACCATGCAGGAGGTGCTCCAGGACTGGGAGGCACTAGCGCATGTCCCAACCCTTCCGGCTCCCCCGGTAGGGGCCCTGGTCCCCTCGTTCAGGGAGTTGGGGACGTTCTGGACCGGTGCCACCAGGAGCTGGCCCGGTTCGCGGAGGCGGCTTACGCCACCCTGCTGCGTGAGGAGGTAAGCATGGTTGCTCTTGTTGAAATTTTTAGTGGGGGCACGCAAGCGCACCCACTAGGTGTAGCCCCCGAGATGCGGGCCGGCTGACTGGCTGATGGTCAGCCGGGCCGGATCTCCTTGAGCGTCCCTCGACTTTGACTTCATTTTCCAGGAGGGGAACTCCCAGCGGCAGAAGCTGTTCGAGGAGGCGGTCGCCATCCACGACCGTGGTAAGCACAACTTCTACCGGCTGGAGGAGGAGTTGACACGGGTGCATGGTATGCCAAGTGTTGTGGGAGGGGTATGTAGCCCTCGGGTGCCAGGACGGCCGCCTCGGAGCCGGAGCGGACGTACAAGGGCCGGTTGACGCCCGTTTTGTTTTTGTAGATGAGTTGACCGCCCTCCAGGTGGAGAAGGCTAGGGCCGTCTCCGAGCGGGACCGGCTAGCGCAAAGCATCCAGGCGGTCACGCATGAAAAGGACCGGCTGGGCATGCTGTTGTTGGATGGGGAGGCGGCCCAGGACCGCCTCAAGGCCGATGTGGCGCGGGAGGTGGCAGCCAAGGAGGCGGCCGTCAAGGAGGCGGCTGATGCCGCCCAGCGAACCGCTGCCCTCCAAGGCGAAGTGACCAGCCTCGAGAGGACGCTTGAGGGGCTTAAGAGTTCCCTCGCCGAGGCAGAGGCGGCATTGGCGTCGGAGAAAGACTTGTCGCTCCACTTTGCCATCGAGGTGGACAACTCCCTTGAGCGTAAGTCTCTGTTTTTCCTTATTCCGACTAGTTGCTTTTTCCTTTGCTGGTTCTCGTATTTGATCTGCCCTTCTTTCCTCTTCTTCCCTTTCTTCTTAGGGCACTTCTCGGAAACTCAACACCGCGCTGAGCGCGTCGTCGAAGAGCACCGGGCCTACCTTCGGGTGCGCGGGCGCTCCATAGAGGAGGACACCACGTGGGATGTGCCGGAGCTTGGGCTCACCATTGAAAACCGGTTGGCCCACCTCAAGCGGAGTGTGGAGCGGCTAAACACGGACGGCAAGGAGGTCATCGCCACCCTGTGGCCGGACCGGGGGGGGAGCTCCAACTAACCGCGTGGCCTTGTGGCTGGAGCACGCCGTGGCTCGGCTTGACGCCTGGAAGGCGTCAGCAGCCCGAGCCGGTGCACGGATGACGCTCCGGTTCGTACGTCATGGTATCGTGGCGTGGATTTGGGCCGGCTGGCCACTATGCAGGACGAGCCGTCCGAGGAGCAGGAGGCCCGTGAGCCGTCCCTCGTCCGCCAGGCCAACGAGCTCGCATCGTACGTCGACACGGATGAGTTCTGGCCGTCCCTTGGCAAGGACGGCAAGCCAGTGCCTGAAGACTCCTTCGGCATCCCCCAAGGTCCGATGGACGAGGAGGTTACCGACGAGAGCACTGACTCGAGCGGCGAGACGGCTGGGACCACGAAGGTCGCCTCGAAGGCCAAGGAGGTCGACCCGAAGGCCGCAACCACTTCTGGGACAGGAGTCGAGCTGCCCAGCGACGCACCGACTGGAGGCGCGCCGGCTAGCGACGCGTCGGTGGCCTGAGCCCCCGGGCATTTTATCTTTCTTTCTTTTTCCTTCTTGTTAGGCTCAAGTCCACCCACTAGGGGTGAATGTAATGAACCATGATGGCCGTGGGCCTCTTTTGCCTTAACATTCGTATTGTGAATATTTGATCTGTTTGCCTTATTGCGTGTGCTTGCTCATCCATACCCTTCTTTGCCCTTTTGGTTTCGTCTATTCTGCCCCTTTTCCCCTTTGGTTCCGGCCCTGCTAGCCCGTTAGCCGGGAGCCGGTCTGTAGCTGGGTTGGGGCGTGTGCCTCGAGGGAGCCGGATTTGAACTTAGGAAACGCGAGAGCCTTTTTAGGGTAAGAAGAGTGGCACCTCCTTGCGATCAATCTTTCGTGTGTGCTAAGCTTTGTCGCCCCGAGGCCCCATCAGCCGGACAACCGGGAGCCGGATCTGGGAGGGGTGGGAGGGCTTGCTTCGGCTCACACTACTTTGTCGATTTTCGAGAGAGGCGGCCTAGGTCCAGCGGGCGAGCCCTCGGGCCCGAGAGCCAGGCTGGGGAGCCAGTGAGTGGAGAGGTCTTCGATGGGAACGAAAAGGGCATGCCCCAAGAGCCGGCCTGGGGCACCCATTGCATCCATAAGCCCAAAAGGGAAGGGATACATACATACGCTGGTCTTTTCAGCAGTAAAAAGTACGGAGGAGCGCCGTGTTCCATGGAAGCTCGGTCTCCTCGCCGAAGGCGACTCTTTTGCGCTTCTACGACTTCTGGGCATCTATTAGGTGGTACGCATTGTTGTGCAATGCCTTGCTGACGATGAACGGGCCCTCCCATGGGGACGGCAACTTGTGTTGTCCGGCTGTTCGCTGGATCCGCCTGAGCATGAGGTCCCCTTCGCAAAAGGAGAGTGTCCAGATCCGCTTGTTGTGGTAGTGCTGGAGTTTCTGCTGGTAGATCGCCGTCTGGCTCAAGGCCAGTTCGTGGGCTTCTTCGAGTAAGTCGACACCGTCTTCTCTTGCCTGCTTTGCATCCTTCTCCGTGTATAGGGCGACCCAAGGTGAGTCGAACTCGATGTCGGTGAGGATGATCGCCTCGGACCCGTACACAAGGAACAAAGGTGTGTAGCCAGTTGATCGGTGGGGGTGGTCCTGAGACTCCAGAGGACAGCCGGCAGCTTATCGACCCAGCAGCCGGCTGACCTTACCAGGGGTGTCATGAGCCGGGGCTTGATGCCGGACAGGATGAGGCCGTTTTCCCTGTCGACCTGGCCGTTTGATTGTGGATGAGTGACGGAGGCCAGGTCGAGCTGGATTCCTTGCTTGGAGCAATAACGCGCGAGCGCGGCCTTGGCAAAGTTTTTGTCGTTGTCGGTGATGATTTTGTGGGGGACGCCGTAGTGAACTGTGATGTCATCAATGAACCGGACGATCGTGGGGGCATCCATCTTTTCGATTGGTCGTGCATCGATCTACTTGGTGAATTTTTTGACAACCACCAGCAAATGTGTTATGCCGCCTCGTGTGGTCTTGAAGGGACCCACCAAGTCCAGCCCCCAAATGGCGAAGTGCCACGAGAGGGGGATGGTCTGGAGGGCTGATGCCGGCAGGTGGCTCTGCGTGCTGAAGCGCTAACAGCCCTTGCACTCATCGACAAATTTCTTGGGCGCCTCAAGAGCAGTGGGCCAGTAGAAGACGTGGCGGAAAGCCTTGGCCACCAGGGTTCTGGAGGCGGCATGATGCCTGCACTCGCCCTGGTGGATGTCAAGGAGAATCTCCAGACCCTTTTCCGGCTCAACGCATCGCTGGAAGACGTCGGTGGTGCTGCAATGGCCGAGCTCGTTGTTGATGATCTTGTATGCCGTGGCCTGACGCTAGATTTGCCTTTCCATGGCCTCGTCCGGGGGAGCTTTCCGCATAGAAGGAACACCAAGATAGGTTGGCCCCACGAGGGAGCCGAGACGGGGGCCAGCTCGGGAGCCCCCGTGCCTGGATGATCAGCCCTCGGGACCAACTCGCCAGCCCCAGAGGCCGGCTAGTCGATTGTCATCAGGACAGATGCGTCGTTGGAGCCGGCAGCCTCGGACGTAGCCGGCTCAACCGGTGTCGGCAAGGCGGCCGAGGTTGTGGGAGCCGGTGGCAAAGATGCCGGAGGGGCAGCTGGAGCCGCTGATGGGCCGGCAGCGTCTGCCGGCATGAAAATGGATTCCGATTCTGGGGAAGGCTTGATCGATGGCTTGAGCAGCCGCTTGAGGGAGACGCCAGCTGGGATGGCCTGCCGGGTGGAGATGATCTTTGCCAGCGCGTCGGCCGCCTCGTTGTCTTCTTGTGGGACGTGATGAAACTCACATCCCTCGAAGGAGACGGTGAGCTATTGTATGAGGAAGCGGTAGCTGGCCATGTTGGCATCCCTGGCGTCTCATTCGCCAGAGACCTGTTGCACCACGAGGTCGGAGTTGCCGAAGCATAGGATGCACCTGATGCCGATCTCCTTGGCGAGCCGGAGGCCATGGACGATGGCCTCGTACTCGGCCACGTTGTTGGAGGCAGCGAAGTGGATCTGGAGGGCGTACTTGAGCTGGTCACCTTTCGGGAAGGAGAGGACTATGCCGGCACCCAAGCCGGTCCCCATTTTCGAGCCGTCGAAATGCATGCGTTAATGTGTGGAGTCCGTGGGAGGCAGCACGAACTCGGATTCCGCCTAGTCGACGAGGAAGTCGGCCAGTGCCTGTGACTTGATGGCGGTGCGAGGCTCGTACCGGATCTCGTGATCAACATGGGCAAAGATCCATTTGGCGATCTGGCCGGTGGAGTCGCGGCCGCTCATGATCTCGCCGAGCGGGGCCATGCTCAGCACGGTGATGGTATGCTCCTGGAAGTACTGCTTGACCTTCTTGGCGGCGAAGTATATGATGTAGCACATCTTTTGGTAGTGAGGGTAGTTCAGCTTGGACGCGGAGAGGACCTCGCTAAGGTAGTAGACGGGGCACTGGACCGGCAGGGACTTTCCCTCCTCCGGCCGCTTGACCACTAGGACGACGCTGATGACGCGAGTGGTCGCCGCAATGTAGGCGAGCAAGGGTTCCTTCTCAGCCGGCGTGGCCAACATGGGCATGCGGGTGAGAGCCTTCTTGAGGCCACGGAAGGCCCCGTCCACCTTGTTAGGGCAATCGAAAATGCCCCGCTTCTTGGTGTGACCCGACTCGACCAGATCCATCTTGCGAAGGAGCCTGTAGAGGGGCAGGGCTGTCCCCCAGCCGGCTGATGAACCAGCTGAGCGAGGCGAGGCAGCCGGTGAACTTCTAGATGTCGTGGAGCCAGGTTGGCTTGGGCATGCGCATGATTAAGCTGATCTTCTCAGGGTTAGCTTCGATGCCGCGGGCGGACACGAAGAAACCCAGGAGTTGGCCGGATGGGACGCCAAAGACGCACTTCTCCGGGTTGAGCTTGATCTTGTATTCGCGTAGGTGCACGAAGGTCTCTCGGAGGTCGTCGAGGAGGCTGAAGTGCTTCTTGGTTTTGATGATGATGTCATCAACATAGACGTCGACGTTCCTGCCTATCTGAGGTAGGAGCCACTTCTGCATGCACCGCTGGAAGGTGGCGCCTGCGTTCTTCACGCCGAAGGACATGTTGATGTAGCAGTAGGCCCCGAAGGGTGTGATGAAGGAGGTCTTGAGACGGTCTTCCAGATCTAGCTTGATCTGGTGGTAGCTGGAGTAGGCGTCCGGGAAGGATAGCAAGTCACGTCCGGCCGTGGAGTCGATGACTTGATCAATCCGCGGCAAGGTGAATGGATCCTTGGGGAACGCCTGGTTCAGGCTGGTGTAGTCAATGCACATGCGCCAGGTCTTGTTTTTCTTTAGCACCAGGACTGGGTTGGCCAGCCAGTCCGGGTGGAACACTTCCATGATGAACCCGGCTACGAGAAGCCGGGCGACATCTTCTCCTATTGTATGCCACTTCTCCTCGAAGAAACGGTGTAGGGGTTGCTTGACCGGTTTGACGTCTAGCCGGACGTGTAGTTTGTGCTTGGCGAACTTCCTCGGAACACCTGACATGTCCTTGGGGGACCATAAAAAGATGTCCCGATTCTCACGGAGGAAGTCGATGAGATCGCCTTCCTATTTGCTGTCGAGGCGGAAGCCGATGGTGACGCACCGAGACGGGTTGGCCGGGTCAAGCGGGATTTGCTTGGTGTCCTTGGACGGCTGGAAGGAGGCCTCACCGACGGACTGCAAGGGGGGAGCCCGCACAGCCGGCTGGCTGGTAGCAAGGGCCACGAGCCGGTTGAGATGCCGCTTCTCCTCCGTGATTTCCAGAGCCTCGACAAGCCGTCTGCCGTCTCGAGCCCACTCGATCGACATCTTGTAGTCTTCCGCGATGGTGATGATTCCCTTGGGGCCCGACATCTTGAGCTTGAGGTAGGCGTAATGGGGGACCGCCATGAATTTGACAAGGGCAGGCCGGCCCAACAACGCGTGGTAGGGACTTGCGAGGTCCACGACCTCAAACAACACTGGCTCGCGGCAGAAGTGGCTGGGTCCACCGAAGAGGACGTCGAGCGTGATCTTCCCGACAGGGGAACAAGACTTTCTAGGCACGATGCCATGGAAGACCATCCGGCTTGCCTGTAGGTCTTCTATCTTCAGTTCCAGCTTGTGCATCATGTCGAGATAAAGAATGTTGAGGCTGCTGCCACCATCTACCAGCACCCGTGAAAAGCGGCAGGTGCGCTTCTCAGTGGCCATGGTGGGGTCGAGGACAAGAGCATAGTTGCCAGGACTCGACATCACAATGGGATGATCCGCCCGACTCCAAGTGACCAGCTTCTCTGACCAGTGCATGAACCGTGGAGTTGCCGGCATGGTGGTGTTCACTTCACGATGGAGTCGGCGCTGAGCATGTTTGCTCGTCTCTTCACTAGTGAAGATGACATAACAGCCATCCTGGTTAGGGAATCGATCGATCAAACGGCCGTCGTTCTGCGCTGGAGACGGCACCGGGGGCGCAGCTAAGGCCGGGGCCGACGCGCGAATAGGCGGCGCAGGGGGGAGCCGGAAGGCCGTCCCCCGGGGCCAGTCGCCGTGAGAAGCTGCACTACCGGAGCGTGTGCGTAGAGGGTTTGGCCCCTGAGTGGTTCTTGCAGGGGAGGTGGAGCATCTGATCGAAAGTAAGCTTCGGCTGCTAGGTAGCCTTGCCAGTGCGGGCAACCGGCTCCTGCTCCTCGATGGTGGCGACCTGTCGGCTCCTATAACGGGGATCCGGCTAGTCGTTCTTGCGTTTGTTGTTCTGGGACTGCCGGTTGTCGACAGCCGGCCGGGACGTTGCCAGTGTTGTCGTCGCCTTAGCAGGTGGGGTCGTCTTGACCCGGATGGCTAAATCAGCCGTGGCGTACTTGCCTGCCTTGGTCATGAGCTCGGCAAGCGTGGCTGGCTCGAAGCATAGGAGCTTGTGCTTGACGGGGGTGCCATCTCGACAGTCTTCGATGAAGTATTGTATGGCTTGCACCTCGTGCACCCTCTCGCAGGAGTTGCGGAGCTCGGTCCACCAGGTGAGGTAGTCCCGGAGGGACTCGTCTGGCCCCTGAACGCATATGGCGAGTTCATGGGGCGGCTAGGCCGCTTGTTGGTGCCGGTAAAGTTGTGGACCAAGGCATCTTCGAAGTCCGTCCAAGTGTTGATGCTGCCGGCCGCCAGGCTGTTGAGCCAGGTGCGGGCCGAGCCGATCAGCATGAGGGGGGCGTAGAGAACGGCTACGCACTTGTTTCCCCTAGCGATGCCGATCGCGGTGGTGTAGTCAATCAGCCAGTCCTCGGGCTTGGCGGCCCCGTTGTACTTCGGTGTGTCTCGGGGGAGCGTGAAGCCGGCTGGGAACGGCTCGTTGCGAATCCAGGGGCCGAAACAGGTCGGGCCAATCGAGCCCTTCTCCTCGAGGAGGGCCAACTTTGCAAGCTAGTCAATGCCTAGGCGAGCATCCTTCTCGCTATGGGGGACGTGCGGATCGAGCCGAGCCGAGAGCTCGGGGCGGACGGCTGGTGGAACCGATCGTTTCGATTCGCGCCGCATGGGTGGAGTATGCCCGCGGCTATGCCAGCTGCTGGCGCCTCTTGGTGGCGGCCGCTGCGAGGTGGGTTGTTTGTGTGCTAGTGGTTAACAGCCGGCTGCTCTCTCCCCAACAGCTGAGAGGGCTGGTGGTGGCTAGCCCCAACCCGGCGGTCGGAGATGCGAGGGGAGCAGGAGTGCTGAGCCGGCTGACGACCAGCAGTCCCCGTGCCCTCGTGCTTGGGCTGAGGGCCTTCAGAGATGGCACCGCTAGCCGCAAGCAGATGCTGCTGCGCATCGGTGGCGTCAATGAGGTCCTTGATGTCACGCTCGTGGGCGGCACGTTCTTTGCCCTCCAAGGTAGCTAAGTTCTCGTAGGCTACCTTGAGGGCCCGTAGGTTGGCTGAGGGGGTGTCGTAGACGGGCATTTTGCCGCCTAGGATCTCGGCAACCACGTGACCGCGGTCACACATAGCCCCAGGCCGGCTGGGCTCAGTGCCAGCCAGGGTGACACCGTTTGCGGAGGCGTATTCCCGCTGGGCGGCCTCCATGCGGCTCCGCGTGGCCGCGAGGGCGGTGGCGTCCTAGAACAAGACGTGGCGAGCTGCCTCGAGCTAGGCCGTGCCGACATCGGGGTTTGCCGTCGGGGAAATAAGGGTGCTTAGGCCCCGAAGGGCCACACCGAGTGGGTCGGAGGTGCCGATGCGGGCCGCGGTGGCGTTAGCCTCGGCCCGCGCACGTCCGAAGGAGGTGGAGGAGATGATGGCCATTTCCCCACGCGATCGTGGGAGCTGCTGGACGGGGTCACAACGAGTGCGCCCACAGCCGTGGGCGGACCAGCGCGGACGAGCACCTGGCTGGGGTACTCGGTGGCGGCTGGACCTTCGGCAAGGCCGAGCCTCTCGAAACACTCGGTGAGCGCGTCGGTGTCGAGTGCGAGGTCAATGGAGCTGCCCGCAGGGCATGCCGAGCAAGCCCCACGAGCTCGCAGTTTCGTTTGGATGTGCGGTGACAGCGGGGAATGGCGAGGGGTCCCGCCCGGAGCATGAATCCAGCCGGCACCGGGTACGGCCCCACGGTGGGCGCCAACTCTCATTGTTTTCTCATGACAGATGCCATGGGTAGGCTTATCATAGGTGGGGCCTGGAGGACGCCGATGGGCTCCAGGTGCGAGATTGGGCACAAGCGGTGGTGACACATGATGTACATAGGTTCAGGGCCCTCCGTGGGAGGTAACACCCCTAGTCTTACTTGGTCTAGTTGGATGGATTGGCGGGTTTACAAGGATGCTCCAAGAGTCGTGTCTAGAGGAGGAAGAAGGAGCAGCCGGCCCGTCTTCCTCCGTTGCTAAGGATGATATGCAAGGAGAGTTTCGTGCGGGTGTGTGTGTGTGTTATTGTCTGTCCCCGTTGCATGGGGGATTGGGTTTTTTTATAGGCCAACCCCCCAGCTTACAATATTCCTAAGGTACAAGGGTGGAGGGATCCGGCTGGCAGCCTATCCGGCTGACCAAAGGGTCCCACTCTTTGAGCTGTATTGTCACCTGTGGGGTCCTCTGGCTGTGCGGTCCCTTCCCCTGTTTGGGGCCCGCCAGCCGGCTCTGCGATTGGCCCTCGCCCACCTGCCGCGGCACGGGTTGCCCGGGAGGCGTCGTCTAGTGCCAGCCGGCCGAAGTCTCTGGTACAGCCGGCTGAACTGTAGCCACACCGGGGCAGGTAATCGAGTGTGCGAGGGCGTGCCGGCACTGTTTCCCTACCCGGTCTCGCTCGCCAAGGTCAGCGGCCTGGACGGCCGGACTGTAGCCATGTGCTCCCGTGCGTCAGCGGAAACTATGGCTATAGTGTCGCCCGTCGTGGCGGTCACGTCATGTTATCGTACCCGCACGCAGAGGATGGGAAATTGCATGTCCGCCCTAGGGTCAACGGAGGAGGCGGCCCGGAGGAAGTCGTCCGTGCCTAACTGACTAGGGGTCAAGCCGGCTCCTCGACCAGCCGTCCGTGTCGCCAGCTGGCGGCAGCTCGAGCCGGTCGTGCCCCAGTCGGCCGTGGGTAGCCGATCACATAGTTTTTCTTCGAAGCGGAAGGGGGAAGAACCCCATTGCTTTGGCCTACCTGGGGGTAATAATCCCGTCACTTGTCCCTTGCATACCTTTGAGGGAATGTGTGACTCCTTGAACTATTGCATAAAGTTGATATTGATTGCAATTAGTTCTCGCCGATAATGAATACGAGTGAATTTCATTGGCGGAGCCACCCCTCAAGAACTTCTCTAGTTCTTCTTATTGGGGGCCCACATTAAGTTAATGGGGATACTTGGTGTTGAAGTAGCACTTGTAGAAGCTGAGTTTGTAGTAGCCTTGGGAACCAACTTCACCAAAGCTTGGGTTTCATCTACATAAGAGTCAATGTCCTCTTGAAGCTTGTCCTTTTCCTTGAGCTTGGTGTATTGTGGTGGAAGGTCATCTTGAGCATTTGTTCCCTTGGGGATATTATTTTCATACTTGTCCTTTTGAGGAACAAGCTTGGGATTGGGTTATTGACCTTCTTCCCATTCAACTCCATTAGCGTTGAAGTAGCCAACACCATGATTCTTCCGGTATCCTCCGTGCTTGCATACAATCTCCTCGAATTGTTTGCACCCTTCAAGACTCTTGTAGACACCTTTCTCTATAATCCCTTTCAAGATTTCATTTTCTTTCTCAAGTGTAACTTGGCTAAGAGAAGAGTTAGTGGGGTCTAGAGAACTATTATAAGCAATATCATTGGATTTATCATTTTTATTGCTACTAGTTGAAGAACCTTTCTTTCCTTTGTTACTAGATTGCTTAGACTTAACGTGTGGCATGAATGTAGATAAGAGAAGTGGCTTGGCTAGATAAGAGGAAGTCTTATTTCAAAGACCGTCATTGATAGCTTTAAGGAACTAATGCTCTTGCTCTAAGTCGAGCTTGTCGAAGCGTAGCTTCTCATGTGTCTTTACAAGCTCTCTATGATCTTCTAGAGCTGACTCGTGAGCTAACTTAAGAGTTTTTAGTTCTTGAGTTAGTCGTTCTATTTCCAACTTATCATCATCACATGACTTGTCTACACTAGAGTGAGTACTAGCAAGTTTATTTTGACTAACATCACTAGATTTGTCAAATAGCAAGTCATCTTCAATTAACAAGTCATCTTCATCACTATTGGAATCAACATACTAGGGGTGTGATACCTTGGGGCCTTTAGCCATGAAGCAACGTGCACTCCCTTCATTTGGTGAATCAAATATGTCATAGGAGTCGGTTGTCACTAGTGCAAGTCCGGCAACACCTTCATCTTGACTATAGTCGGAATTGGAGTGATAGATTCTCTGAGAGTGGTTGTCGGATTCGGAGCCGAAAACCCATTCACCAACATGAGCTTGATGTTTGCTTCTTGAGTAGATCATGGTGTACTTGTCCTTCTTCTCTGGGATCTACTTCTCCTTGAGGGCCTTCGTTCATAACGATCATCTCTACTCCTTCTCTCTCTTCGAGGTGACTCGTCTCTTGAGCTTCGTCTTCTTGGTGACTCTTCTTTCCTCTTGTAAGGAGCCATGCACTCATTAGAGTAGAGTTTGGGCTTCCCACAATTGTAGTAGCTTCGGTCACAACTTGACGAATGCTTCTATTCATATCTTGAGTTGGAGCTTTGATCTTTGCTTCTATTCTTGTACAACTTGTTGAATTTCTTGACCGTGAGGTTGATCTCTTGATTTGTGACAAGGTTGTCGCTAGAGGTAGCGGGAGCATCACTTGTGGCTTTGTAAGCACCGCTAGACTTGTGGTGAAGCTCTTCCTTGTCTTTGAGTGTAATATCATGAGCAACAATTCTTCCAATCACTTTCGTTGGCTTGAGATCTTTGTAGTTGGGCATAATTTGGATGAATGTGCAAACGGTGTCATATCGATCGTCCAAAGCTCTAAGTATCTTATTGACGATGAATTTGTCAGTCATTTCTTTGCTTCCTAAGCCGGCATTATCATTTGTAATGAGAGCTAGCCTAGAGTACATCTTAGTGACTCCTTCACCATCCTTCATTTTGAACTTGTCAAGTTGACTTTGAAGAACATCCAACTTGGATTCTCTCATAGATTCTATACCTTCATGCATATCAATCAAAGTATCCCAAATCTCTTTTGCATTCTGAAGACGGCTGATTTTGTTGAATTCTTCGGGGAATAGGCAGTTGAAGAAAATGTCACATGCTTGAGCATTGAGTTGCAACATCTTTAATTCATCCACAGTCGCTTCGCGATTGGGTTCCCTTCCTTCCGCAAAGAATTCACCTTGCATACCAACACGAACAACAACCCAAACGGAGGGGTTATGACCAAGCAAATGCATTTTCATTTTTTGCTTCCAACTAGCAAAATTTTTGCCATCAAAGTACGAACCTCTATGGTGATAATTTCCCTCACTAGACGCCATACTCTTCTAGGTTGTGAGACCAATGTTGTGATACCACTTGTAGGATCGAAAGTAGTGCTAGAGGGGCGGTGATTAGACTACTTGACCAAATAAAAATCTACTTTTTCCCAATTTTAATTCTTGGAAGATTTTAGCATTCATAGTATGTCAAGTACACCCTACACATGCAAGTCTAAGAGTATAGCAGCAGAAAGTAAAGACAAGCATGTAAATAAAGAGAGGGTAGGAAGAGAAAACACAGTTGGTGACACGATGATTTTTCCCGTGGTTCCAATAGGTGGTGCTATCGTACATCCATGTTCATGGATCCTTCAACCCACGAAGGGTAATGGTCGTGAGAGTCCATGGAGGGTTCCACGAAGAAGCAACCTTGACTATACCATGACGTCCTACGCCCATGGAGGGCTAGCCTAACTCAGGGTAGATCTTCACGAAGTAGGCAATCTCCTTGCCCTTACAAACTTCTTGGTTCACTCCACAACATGAATTAGGAGGCTCCCAAGCGACACCTAACCAATATAGGAGGCACCACCCTCCAAAAGGTAATACGCACGGTAATGCGATGAACTCCTTGCTCTTGTGCATCAAGATGATAGACTCCTCAACACACAATCACTCTCCCACAAATTTGGCTTGGTAGAAGAGATTGATTGGGTGGAAAGCAACTTAGGGAGGCTAGAAAACAAGATCCATATGGTTGGAGTGGAAGATCTTGACCTCAACACAAGGGTAGGTGGTTCTATCTCAGAAAATCAGTAGGTATGAGTGGGGAACAATTCTAAGTGATTCTCATGCAAGTGAGTGGCAGTGGAGGGGTATATATAGGCATCTCCAAAAATCCAACCATTACACACAAAATGACCAACTCGGTGAACCGATGTGTTAATCTCGGTGGTACCGAAGTGACTAAAAGGTAGCAACTTTTGATCTCGTTGAGACCGATATAGGAATCTCGGTTGCACCGATAAGGTGAACAACGGTCAGAATGTCCAATCTCGGTAATGTCGATCGAACAATCTCGAAGGGACCGAAATTGTGAACTTGTGTAACAGAAAGTTGGCAGCCTAACTTGGTGGCACCGAATGCAGAATCGGTTCCACCAAAAAGCTACGGTTTGTCTGAGTCTGTCTAGGGTTTGGAATAGATGGCACCGAGTGTAGAATGTTGGTTGCACCGATTTTGAGTATTTGACTTTGAACAGACTTTTATTGAAGAGCTTGTGGGTGAATGTGGTGACTATCACTTATGCACGTATGAGCAATTTGTTCACCAACAAAACCTTACCCCCTTTTAATAGTATTGACTTTCCTATGGACTCAAAGTGATTTCTCACAAATTTAAAATGTGGAGTCCTTTGCTTGAAGCTTGGCCAATGCTATTCCTTGCATCTTGGGGTAGTCCACAATCCTTTTGCCAACCCATCATTGAACTTTTCCTGAAACATACATAGTGGAAACATTAGTTCAATGACATATATGTTATTATTAATTACCAAAACCGCCAAGGAAGCAAATGTGCTTTTACCGGCGGGGTTAACCCCGGCGATGGTCAAAATTTTAGTCCAAATCTGACCATAGTGCCGGATAGCCGGGCACAAGCTCCTGTCAAGCACCCTTCTTATACGTACGCATCAGAGGCCATCTCCAAAAACTCTGGGTAGGTTGACTCGGTCGAGATATCGACATTCAGTGAGGCTCTAGATCGTATCTTGTCAATGAAAACTACCAACGACCCAACCCCGATCCACGCTTTGATCGGCTTTGAGGCCGGCCAAGAGGAATTTTTCGTCCCACCCACCACCCACTTCATAGCCACTTTCAGGACTTAACCGACATGTTGGACTACGCCTCCGAGGAGGCAGAAGACATGGATGGAGAGGATTGTGCTCTCACCCCCATTAACACCGGGCGATGGACTGCCATCTCCACTTAAAAAGTTTACATGGTGTACACTCCAGCCAATAAAGGCGAGCATGCACTTGCAAATAATGGCGATAAATCGGGCAAAGCGCCGTCAAGGCGTCGGAAAATGCACAAACGGTCAAAGTCGAAAAAGGGAAGGGAAGCTATCACCGGCATAGGGGAAGGTGATACCCCAAAAGACCTTGGCGACCCCGATATCCCCGAGCATTCGTTAGAGGATCAGGAGAGGCCGGAGGACCAGCACGACCCTAATGATCTAAATGATTCCGAGGATGACAACTACCTCCCCCCTTTTGAGGAGAAGGACAGCCCAAAAGCAGAAGACTTCGTCATCCCTGAAAACCTTGAGGATTAGGAACAGTTTAGGAAACAACTTATAGCTATTGCCCGAAGCCTAAAGACAAAAGAACGATAGTTTAAGGACGAACAAGATGACCTCACCGATAGATGGACGAGAGTACTATCAAGGGAGAAAGGATACGCGGTTTGTTGGACCAACGTAAGAGCTACCGATGCCGACGGCTACTGCCGCAGTTCGATGACGATCTCCCTAATACACCGTCTCCCAACCACACTCCATACGAACTACCGGACCGTCCTCCCAAAGGATGAGATAGGACGGCTCATGACACCGGTTATAGGCCCACGATACCCCATAGAAGGGGAAAAGAACCAATAGAGCCCGGCAATAGGTTTGACCTACAACACGACCTGGACTATAGAATAGGTCGTACGAGATCCATCTCTAGATCCATAGGATACTCCCGTGATAGAAGGGATGGGTACCGTCCTTGTCTTGAACGCAACAATACAGGTCGGGAGTGAAACCGGGCCAGAAAAGATGCTGACCACCGGTGCGACATAGCCCGGATCAAAGGCGCTGCACACCCATTGTGCTTCACCGATGAGGTGATGCAGCATCAGTTCCCGGAAGGATTTAAACCCATGAACATAGAGCAATACGATGGGACAACTGACCCACAATATTGATCAAGGGTTTCCTCCTCCACATCCACATGGCAAGAGGAGACTATCTCCACGCTATCAAGTACCTACCCTTAAAACTCAAGAGGCGAGCTCGGCACTGGTTAAACAACCTCCCCGAAAATTCTATCGGGTGTTGGGAGGATCTCGAGGATGCATTCCGATCTAAATTCCAAGGCACCTACGTCCGGCCACCGGACTCCTCTGACCTAAGTAATGTTCTCTAGAAGGCAAGCGAGTCCGCTCAACAATTCTAGAATCGGTTCTTGACCAAGAAAAACCAGATCGTTGATTGCCAGGACGCTGAGGCTATAGACTCTTTCAGGCACAATATTTTGGACGAATGGCTAACTCGCCATCTCGGTCAGGACAAACCTAGGACAATGTGCACCCTTACATCACTCATGACTCGCTTTTGTGTGGGAGAGGATAACTGGCTAGCTAGACGGAGCCACAACCCCAAGGACCCCGGAACCTCTAAGGTTCGGGACGGAAACGGGAAACCAAAATGCAACAAAAACAAGCGCTGACACAACAATAGTGATGCCGATGACATGACCGTTAACGGCGGTTTCCGCGACCCCCGAGCGGAGAAGCGGAAGAAGCCTCCTAAAGGCAATCGTGACAGACCTAGCTCGCTGGATAAAATCATGGAGAGGCCTTGCCAGATCCATGGCACTCAAGACAAGCCCGCCAACCACACCCACCATAACTGTTGGGTGTTCAAACAGGCCGGCTAACTCGCAGCCGAAGAGCAAGGCAAGGGCCCACACAGAGAGGATGATGATGAGACTCGTGGTCCGATCAATGGTGGACAAAAGTAGTTCCCTCCAGAGGTAAAGACTATGAATATGATATACGCCACTCACATACCCCAAAAGGAGAGGAAGCGTGCCCTTCGAGAGGTCTAAGCCGTAGAGCCTATAGCCCCGAAGTATAACCCATGGTAGGAGTACCCGATCACCTTCAATCGACGCGATCACCCGACCAGTATCCGTCATGGGGGTTCAGCCGCCCTTGTAATAGACCCCATTATCAATGGGTATCACCTCACTAAAGTCCTAATGGACAGAGGAAGTAGCCTCAATATGATTTACTCAAACATGGTGAAAAAGATGGGTATAGATCCATCATGGATCAAACCTAGCAAGACTACCTTTAAAGGAGTGATCCCAGCCGTCGAAACCTGATGCACGGGCTCTATAAGCCTGTAAGTAGTGTTCGGCTCGCCTGATAACTTTCATAGCGAGGAGTTGATCTTCGACATTGTACCTTTCCGCAGCGATTATCACGCCCTGCTAGGTTGTACAATGTTCACTCGCTCTAATGACGTCCCACATTACGCATACCTCAAGATCAAGATGCTTGGGCCCAAGGGGTTCATTACTTCATTACTGTCAATGACAACATAGAGCATTCCCTCCGAACTGAGGAGCATGCGTTGGCCCTGGCGGTCAAATTCCATTATGGTGATGATCGGCAAGCACCTAAATCCACCATAAAGACACGTGAGGTTGACAAACGAGCTCGGTTTTAGCCCGAACTCCCAGAACCTTCTTTTCCCTAGAAATAGGGACACGCTCCCCATTGCACAACTCTAAGGCCAGCCAAACATGCGTCGAGAAGGCACAACTTTGCACTTAAAATTCCATGGGAAGCAGTGGGGAACAACTATTAAAGAGCAAGTGTTTGGTTAGACCGAACTACTACCAATACACATCTTAGGACATACTATAGGTATCATCAAGGACCTGCTAAAGCGTAAAGCCCATCCATACTTCGACGAATTCTCAAGATCTTCTTTCCAAGGTCCGCTCGCCGACATCATCACCCATAAAGGAATGTAAGTCCTTAGGAGACACATGAGTGGCCAGACAACAGGGCACATCGAGGATGTTAGGCCACCCATTGAAGACCCTTGATACAATCCCTCCTGTAAATTTCGTATTTCATCTTTCAGTACCTGTAAACAGTGGCTTCAGCAATTTGAGTTATAAGATTTATTGAGAAAATATAAGACCATCATGCATGTCCGCTTCACTGTCTTTTTCGGTACATACTCTATTTCTCCCCTCACCAACGCCTCTTGCGAAACTGTTCTGTACACATTACGAGGCAACTAGCTAATAGACCGGGGGCTCGAGTGTAAAATATCGCCCCAAGAACCACCGGTCATGTGCTCAGCGTCTCAGAGTTTGCTTTATATGCATTGGTTCCGAACTATGTCTTGGGTCAATAGTTGGGTTGCCCGACTCCTATGCTTGCCCCTTTACGTTCTGCTCGTTTGGCTAAAACGGCAAAGGGGAACCACTTCAATTGTGTTTCCAGCTAGCCTGGTCAAGCACCTCAGGGGAGAAAGCCAGAAACTGACTATCATAGTACGTGAGAACCGGTCTGCAAATCCGAGCATAAGTTTTATACTAAAAACTTTGTTAGAGGTTATTCCGTGTCATACGATGGATTTCTTACTCGTATAAACCATGTGATGTCGGCTTTAGCCGCGGTTGATCCGAACATCACAAACCACTAGGGGCTAGTCATCAGCCCCCGTGTTCCTTTTTCACGCTCCTACGGCTAAGTGAAAGCAATAAAGCATTATAGTCTGATTGCCTTGTCCCCCTCACACTACCGCCTACGGGTACCGATAGCTCGGCTAAGGGTCACAGTGTAGAGGCAGAGACACCTCGCATAGTATCTACATGGGAGCTGAAGTCGATGACTCACAACTTTCAGTTTAAACGGCCACACATGAGTCACAGCGAATGCAAAAAATAAAAGACATAATAAACCATGCATCATAACCATAAAAGCGTTAAAAGGTCTTCGGACATATTACAACGCGCTTATTCATAAAAGTTATCTTTCGAGCACTAAGCCTCTATCATCTGAGCACCCTCCATCACAACGGAGAAGTATCTATCGCTTAGGGCACCTATGCTCCTTTCCAGGGGGCGGAGGAATAGTTGCTATCTTTGTCAAATCAAGCTCCGGCCAATGCATCTTGGCCCTTGCAAAGGCCATCCGAGCTCCCTCGATGCAGGAAGAACACCTTAGCACGTCAATCCGAGGTGAAGCATCGCTCAGCTTATGCACTAGCCGAAGTAGCTGCTCGGCAACGGCTCGTCGGGCCATAGCCGGATGCAGAGATCCTTCATGGCCGGCTCCACCATCCGGTGTAGCTCCATCAACTGCTTCATATGCTCGATGAGGAGAGGAGAGCGCTCGGGGGCTTCAAATTGCACCCAAAAGAGTCGATCCTCATCTCCCTCTTCTCGCGAAGTGTAGACCTGGTTCGCGTCCGCTACACTCTTCGGGAAGTCCAAACAAGCGCTTGTGGAATGCCATAGCTGGGTGAGAAATGTGAACCTGCTATCACCGAAGGCACACTATAGTAAATATAGCTTACCATCTGTGATAGCCTTGACTTGGCGAATCTATTCTTCAAAGAACCGCCTGTCCATCCGTACCTTCTAGAGATCGGCTTCCATCGCGGATAGCTCGATGGCTTGTTCCTTGCCATTCTCCTCAAGGTCCTCGCATTTCAGGCTGGCGTCCTTATGCTCGGGCTGAACCTCCCCCACCCAAGCTTCATGCTTATCGCTCGCGTTTTTAAGGCGGAGAGCAGGGCTGCTGCCTGTTCGGTTGTCGCCTTCTCGTCCGAGGCCTCTTGCTTCATCTGTTGTAGCTCGACCTTGAGCTTCTCGACCTCCTTCGCTGAGGCTATGTAAGCAATAAACATATAATTATATTAAGTCAACAGTGTGAATCAGTAATCATGAAAAACTCGAATATTACAAATCAGCTTACCTTGCGCCTCATCGAACCTCTTGTTCAGAGCGTTAAGTTCCTCTTCGGAGCTCTTGAGCTTCCGATTTATATCGTCAAGGTCTGCGGCATTAATGGCCACCGCTGATTATATGGATTCAAAAAATAAATATTTATCATTTTATATGGATTCGAACTCCCGAACTGTCAAGAACATGACCCTATGTTCGGTCCTCTTGAGGGTTGTTGGAACATTATGGGATGAATAATGTCTCGTACATTGTTTGGTCACTTATATATAGTTGACCACCGGGAGAGTGTTTCTAAACTCACCCAGGGATCGGGGGCTTCTATATATAACGATTGCACAAACCTAATAAATTAAAACTTCAGGAAAAGAACATTTCATGGCTTACCTAGAAGCCCGTCAAGAGACCATTGAAGGCCTCCTTCAGTCCGATATCAACAGATTGAATGCCTTGCAAAACCACGCCCATAAGGGTGTGGTGGTCCTCGGAGATGGAGGTGCTTGATAGAGCCTCCTCCAGGACCGGCCACCCAATCATCGGTGGCACAGGTGGTGATCAGTTAGTCTGATCTCTAACCGGGGATTCAACCGGAGGCTCTAGAGGCATGGTGCGCTCCGGAGATGACCTCACAGGGGACTGGACATCCCTTTGTCTGGTATCCTTAGTTGTTGGGAGGGGCTCCTCCGCCTGATCTTCAGTGGCCGAGGAATTAACCTCAGCCATGATATCGTCACCCCATTGCCTGTGTTTGGCTCCAAAGGAGCCTGACGGGATGACACCTCTGCGGCACCCTTCACGGCCCCTGGAGGTGTGGGATGCGACACGGTCCCACTCTTCTCCAGCTCGGCGGGTGGACTCTCCCCACACGAAACTAGGTCGGCGAGGAGAATGCGTGGTGGGCTGCAGAACAAAAGGCGATCACATAATAGCAACATTAAAAACTTAGCATAAATAGCTCATGGAGTCTTCGGATTCTTACCTTCGATCTTGGGGGCTTGACCCTTAGTTTACTTTGAGGAACCTTCTCTAAATCCTCAGACTCGGCGTCCGTGTCACACCCAAGATGCGCGCCTATCCATATTAAGGCATGGGGGCCTCGACAGGGATAGAGGCGCATCTCGTCGTTCGCAAGTACATTATCATTACATCATACATTTAGGAAGATATGAGTATATGAGTTGGCTTACACTCGCCACATACTAAATTACAATTCCACATCAAAGAGTTCAAGCATCAATCCAAGACAGGGTCCGGCTACAGATGAAAACAAACAATAAAATGATGATGCAATGACACTGGCTTGCTAGCCCCAAAGATCACGACCACGATCCTCTACTCGTCTAGATAAGTCACGTACATCCTGCCACACTCCTCGTCATACTCCCACAGGAGCTGCTTCATATCATCTGGCACGATCTCATCTGTACCTGCACCTGGATTGTTGTAGTAATCTATGAGCCACGAGGACTCAGCAATCTCGCGTCCGGGTACTGAGACTATTCAATCTCATAGGTTGGGAAAGGGTATGTGTTTAGTTTGCAGCAGCACTAAGCATTTATGGTGGCAAACCTTACGAAACATGAAAGTAAATATGTGGTCTATGTTAAGCGATTGAATCTAGAATGACCTCTATGAGATCTTGAACACCTGTTTACGTCAATCATAACCCCACCGTGTTCTCTCTCAAATCATGTTCACGAGTAGAGACGATCATGGTTACTCACACAATTGGTGTATTTTATTAGAGTTTACTTCAAGTTAACTATAACCGAGTGTTAAACAAATATCCAAGTTGCCACATAACCGCGGGCACGGCTTTCCAAAAGTTTTAACCCTACAGGGGTGCTCCAACTAGTCCATTATAAATTAACCACACTCTGCGGGAATAGCCTCGACCACAGATCTCGTAATCATCCTAGGCAACTCCAAAGGAATTCCAACACCTCGATATAACCCGAAGAAAGTTAGAGACCCTCACGCAAGACCCTAGATAAAGGTAAAACAAGTGCAGCAAGACCTCTCGACGTGTTGATGAACCCGATAAGAGCCGCGTATCTCGCTCTAAGGACACGACGGATGGGCTTAGTTTCCGGCTGATACACCCGTTGGTGGCCCCGGCTACTGCCATTTTGGACCAACACTCATGTGGAGCACTGGCCCGGGTTGTTGATTAATCCACGGGGTAGCTAGTCCCTATGCAATTTTATTAGGTTGTTAAGTAAATGTAGTACCAAGGTTGGGCCTTGCCAGACAAGTTTTAATCTTAACCGAATAAACAAGGGGGTCCCCATAACAACCCCGAGCATGTTAGGAGCGCAAAGTATGGAAACATAACACTGGTAACAAGAAACTATGGCGGCAACAGCGGAACAAAACCTAGCAAAAGGCCAAGACTTCCACCAATACCAAGATATATATGTGCATTAAATTAAATAACAAATAATATTGTGATATGCTAGACATCCATGTTATCACATGGAAACAACCTGCACCTGCAACTAGAATGCTATAAGAGGGGCTGAGCAGCGGTAACTTAGCCAATCAAAGGTTTGCTAGGATGTGGAGGGGTTAGAGGCTATCATGGCAATGTAGGAGTCTTGACATTCAAGTGGTAGGTAGCACAACCATAACGATAAGAGCGAGACAACTAGCAACCAAATATAGTATCGGGATCCGGGTACGATCATCTTGCTTGTCGGTTCTTCAAAGGGACAAGTAGCGGGATCCTCATAGTGGTACTCTCCTGGATCTTTGTACTTAGGCTCACCGTTCGCTTCTAGCCAAAATAAGCAGCAAGCATAAATAATCAACTAAGTTGCAATGCACAATCAAGAATGATGCATGGTTTATGCGAACAATTTAGCATGGCAATCCTAACTAGTCAAGTTTCACATGCAATGGATTAGTTATTTATGAATCTGGACATAACCTTATGTTAAGTTATTTAAACATGCATGATCATGGAAAATATGGATGCATCATGCAAAAACGATACAAATGCATATGTAGAACGTAAGAAACGGAGTTACGGTTCTCACGCTACGCTTACGACAAGTTACGAAGGCAAAATACAAGACGAAGAAAGCCATGGGCTATTCCTTGGCATTCCAAGGTAGATATTGGTTAGGCAATGAAAAACCAACCACAATAGAGTCAAATATCAAGAAATTCCATGTAGTATAGCTCCCACAAGTCACAAAACACTAAAACAAACAATCTGCCACAAAACAGCAACATTGCAACTTTCACAGCCAACAACTTGAGCTAAAGGAAGTCTCTAACCACAAACAAGGCATTGAAAGAAACTAAATAACATGCTTATTAACTTATCCAACTACACAAACTGGAATGGATTAACACATCAATAAGCATGAAGCCCACAAGTTGACATGATGAAACAGATTCCAGGGACTTCGTGGAAATAACAGTTTTCTGGAATCTGAGTTAAGCTGATAGCAAGTTGACAGCAGAAACTAATGGTGATAGAGACCACCTGATGGCATGAAAATTAACAAGATGGTAGAGGGCAACCTCTACATCAAATCACTAGCACTGAGCTTGAGATAATTCACAACATAACACAAGATAGCATCCACTCTTGATGGCATAAAAATACTACTAGATTCTCAGACTTAGAAATATTTAGCATGTTTGAAAACAACAATATTTTAGTGGCTACTTTAGAGCATGGTTCCCACTTATATGCAAGTTTATCATGACAAATATAAATACCATGGCATTCTACTCATCAAAGACTACCATATTCATGTTTGCACAAATATCATAGGATGCATGGATTAAATATAACAAAAATGACAAGATGGCACTTTGAGACAAAATGACATTTTTTTCAAACTTGCTCAAATGCCCAAACAAGTCACACCAATGGATTCCTTGGGTGATTCTACCCCAAAATCATGTATCATACTCATATGTTCACATGGAGCATCATGGCAAAACTCTAGTTAGATAAAACCCCAACAATCCTATAAGTGAAAACTTACTATAATTGCACATGATCAAAAATGCACATGTTCAGATTTGGCAACATCACTAGAAATGGAAATATCCTAATATAACATTTAAAACAATAAAACAATAAAAGATAATGTATGACAAGTGGGGCACGGGCCCACTTGTCACACACACACACACACACTCAACACACACACACACACACAACACTGCCACACACACTCACACACATGGATTTGGCACCACACCAGATCCACACACACACACACACTTCATAGCCACACAGGATCTGGGCTGTAGCCGCACCAGATCTTGACACACACACAACACCCGCACGGGATCCGGCCACCACACCAGATCCGAACATACACACCCACCCGATCCAATCGAAAAAAGGAAAATCAACAGGGGGAGCGGGGACTCAAACCTACGACCTCACAGTCATTCCCCCGAGCGCTCTACCAATGCACTAGGGCACGACATCTGAACAAGGGGCGGCCTTGGCCCTCTTCTACTAGCCGAATCAGTCTCTCTGACGAAACTGAACCCAGCGCTTTCGCACACGATAGGGAGCGGAGCCGGCGATCTCTCGCGATGGAGGAACTCACCGACGACGCGGACAGGCAGAGAAGGAATGGGGAACTACGAACGATCCATCCCTGCAACATATAGGGCTAGGCAAGGCGGCAAGGGGCGCTCGAGCTCGAGCTTCCACTCGTCTCGGTGCACGGCGGCGACACGGTGCGATGGCGACAAACGGGGGCTACCAGCTATGCTAGGCTACCGACAAGTAGATTCAGAGAGAGGGGGGAGCGGGGACTGCAGGCGCTCACAGCGGGCGACGACGAACTCAGAGCAAGGCGGAGTAGGGGAAGAAGACGGACGGGCTCCGGCGACGCGCAGAAGACGAAGACGAAGACGACGCCGCAGGCCTCCCTCCATGCCCTAGCACCGGGAACAGGGTGCGGACGTCACCCCCGAGCACCAGACCATCTCCCACGAGGACGAGGGGGTAACTGAAGGCGACGACGGCGACCGAAGACCGACGGGACACTGCTCTCTAAATCTCAGTCTCTGAACCCTTACCTAACAGAAGAAATGAGGTGGAAGGAGGAGGAGAAGAAGGCGGTGGCGACAAGAAAGGGGAAGGGGAACCCTAGGCTTCTGTGCCCTTATAAAGGGGGGGGGGCAAAACGGCACCGACCTCGGCGTCCGTGACCCGAAGGCGACGCGACGCGCACTCACAGCTCTCTCTCTCTCTCGGTGACGCCACTGAACCTGACAAAGATGCAATGGGAGCAGGTGACCGTTTCGTGCGGGCTAGGCCGGCTTCGGCGCAATAGCTGGGCCGCCAGGGAAGGAAGGCCCAGCTCCCTCCTACTCACACACATAGGAAAGCCATCAGTGTTTTCCATTAAAAATAAAACAACCACCCCCTAAAACCATCAGAGAAAAAAATAAAAGGGTTTTTGGATAAACAAAATACTTTTGTCTAAAAGGAAAATGAGACCTATTTAATAAAATTAACAAAGGGAGTTTTGAATCAAGTATTTTTTTAATACTATAATAAAACAGCACCTCTGTTATTTAAAACCCCAACATCATATAACTCCACACATCAAAAGTACAACACACATGGGCTCAAATTAATATTGGCTCCCTCATGAACATTTTCCACAGATTAATAAAGCAATTAATTTTTGTTGAAGAATGGCAATAGGAATAAAAGGTTATTGGTATGTTGTTTTGAAATAATAAGGGAGGGGGAAAGGAGTAGATCCCACTCAAGCACACACATCCACAAGACCACTCACAACACAACAAGGTCAAGAAGCACACCACATTAAATGCGTGACATGCTGATGAATGATATGATGCATGATGCAAGAATGCATGAGACAAATACATGGCAAAAGAGAAAATTCATTACATTCATCACATGGAAACATGGGTCCACATAGGTTACAGTGCCATAAAAGGTAGGGGCAACACTTGGGCTATCACAACTCTCTCACACTACAAGAGGATGTCGACCCGAGATCTAGGAACAAAAGAACTCTGGATATTCAAAACGGAGAAGATCCTCACGTTCCCATTAGCTTCTTTGCCAGAATGATGAGACCACTTCACCTTGAGGAACTTGATAGATTTGTTGCGAGTCTTACGCTCAGTTTCTTTGAGAATAGCCAGTGGATGCTCGTGATAAGAGAGTTTCTTGGAGATCAATGTCTTGGAGGTCAATGGTGCACTCGGGAGTCTTGAAGCACCTCCAGAGCTGAGAGACATGGAACATATCGTGAACATTTGTGAAGTTTGGAGGAAGCTCTAGTTGCTATGGAAGTTCACCTCTCTTGCCAACAACTGTGAAAGGACCAACAAAGAGAGGAGATAGCTTCCCTTTAATTCCAAACTGCTGAGTGCCCTTCATGGGAGAGACTCTGAGATAGACTAGATCATCAACTTGAAAGGAAACATCCCGATCTTTGTTATCGTAATAACTCTTCTATCGGGATTGAGATGCTTTGAGGTTCTCACAAATGACATGGCACATCTCTTCTGCTTCGGTGATCATCTCATAGCCCAAAATTTGATGCTCACCGATTTCAGACCAGTTAAGCGGGGTACGCCACTTCCTGCCGTAGAGAATCCTGAAATGGGCCATGCTTGAGCTAGCCTGAAAGATATTGTTGTATGAGAATTCAGCATATGGAAGGCAGTCTTCCCATTTCATGCCGAATGAAATCACATAGGCTCTGAGCATATCTTCAAGGATCTGATTGACTCTCTCAACTTGACCACTTGTCTACGGATGGAATGCAGTGCTGAAATGGATCTTGGTACCATAGCAGTCTGGAAGGACTCCCAAAACTTGGAAGTGAAGTGGCTTCCACGGTCAGATGAGATGAGCTAAGGAATACCATGCAAAGAAACTATCCTTGCCGTATACAACTCTACAAGCTGAGCTGTCGAGATAGATTCTTTGACCGGAAGGAAATGAGCAACTTTGGTCAGCTTGTCGATAACCATAAATATGGCATCGTTGCCTCTCTTGGACTTGGGAAACCCAGTGAAGAAATCCATCTCCACATGATCGAATTTCCACTCTGGGATAGGCAAAGGCTGAAGAAGACCTGCTGGACGTTGATGTTCCGCCTTCACTCCGCGACAAGCATCACACTCGTTCACGAACTGAGCAATTTCACATTTCATGCGAGTCCACCAGAAGGTTTCCTTGAGATCCGGATACATCTTGGAATTTCCTGGATGAATGGATAGAAGAGAATTCTGTGCTTCGTCCATGATAACCTTCCTGAGATCACCTTTTGGAACCACCAGATGGTCCTCAAAGAACAAGGTATCTTTGTCATCAACGCGAAAGCACTTATACTTCGGAATGCCCTTGGCCACATCTTTCTTCACTTTCTGCACCATAGCATCAAGAAGCTGCGCTTGGTGAACATGATCTTTCAGAGTCGGAGAAACTTGAAGATTGGCAAGAAATCCTTGTAGAATCATTTGAAGGTTGAGCTTGCGGAAGGCTTCACAAAGCTCGGGTTGAAGAGGCTTCAGGATGAGACTATTGCAGTACGCCTTTCGGCTGAGCGCGTCTGCAATGACATTTACTTTTCCAGGAGTATACTCAATGCATGGATTGAAGTCCTCAAGCATTTCCACCCAACAAGACTGCCGAAGATTTAGATTAGGTTGAGTGAAAATGTACTTCAAGCTCTTGTGATTGGTGCACACCTCAACTAGTCTACCCAACAACAAATGCCTTCAAGTCATTAGAGCATGCACAACTTCCGCCAACTCGAGATCATGAGTGGGGTAGTTCTTCTCGGCAGGCTTCAACTGACGTGAGGTATAAGCAACAATCTTCTTATCTTGCATGAGAACACCATGAATACCTTGGAGAGAAGCATCACAGAAAACTTGGAAAGGCTTTGATTGCTCGGGAGGAATAAGAACTAGAGCTGAAGTCAGTCTCCACTTGAGCGTATTGAACGCCACATCACACTCAGGAGACCAAACATACTTGACAATCTTCTGGAGGATATTGGACAGAGGCTTAGCAATTTGAGAGAAGTTCTCCACAAATCTTCTACAATAGCTAGCAAGCCCACGGAAGCTACGAAGCTGCTTCACATTCTGAGGAGGCTCCCATTTCAAGATTGCCTCAACTTTCTTTGGGTGTACTTTAATGCCCTCGGCAGAGATCACATGCCCAAGGTACACCACTTCATTGAGCCAAAACTCACACTTGGAAAACTTAGCATAGAATCGATGTTCTCTTAGCTTGTCAAGCACAATCCTAAGATGCTCTGCATGCTCTTCTTCTATCTCCGAGAACACAAGGATATCATCCAAATAGACCAAGACGAACTCATTCGTGAAAGGAGAGAATATGAAGTTCATCATTCTTGAGAAGGTTGGAGGAACATTAGCAAGACCAAACGACATGACGGTGTACTCATAAGAGCCAAAACTCGTCCTGAAAGTGGTCTTTGGAATATCTTCTTCGCGAATGCGAATCTGATGATAACCCATGCAAAGATCAAGCTTCGAGAAAACCTTGGCACCTTTCAGTTGTTCAGACAACTCATTGATGTTGAGAAGTGGGTACTTGTTTCTGATTGTCTTCTTGTTTAATGGACGGTAATCGACAAAAAGCCGGTCCATGCCTTCCTTCTTCTTGACAAACAAAACACCACAACCCCATGGAGAAGAACTTGGTGTGATCAGACCAAGACATTCTTGTTCATCTAGCTGCTTCTTCAACTCTTTCAGCTCTTCGGGGCCAAGTTTATAAGGGCGCTTGCAAACCGGTTCAGTTCCGGGCTCGAGGTCAATCATGAACTCGACTCGCCGGTGCGAAGGCATTCCTGGCAATTCTTCTGGAAAGACATCTTCATACTCACAAACCATCGGAATTTGAAAAATAACCGAGATTTCACCCTTCTCATTAAGAGCAAAGAGAAAGATTGTGTCATCGCGAGCCGCGAAAATAATCACATCTTCTGAAGGATGAGTCAGCTTGATTTCTTTGGCTTTAAAATCAACATAAGCCTTGTTCATGGCCAGGAAGTCCATGCCCAGAATAAGATCAATGTCGGAATTTCCAAGAACAATTGGAGAGGCCAGAAAAGAATAATTGCCCATCTTGATAGAAACATCCGGAACAACCAAACTAGAATTCATCATCTTCCCGGGAGAAGCTATAGTCATTGGCTTAGGCAACTCATTCGAGAAGAATTCATGCTTAGCAACAAAAGGCCTAGATATGAAGGAATGCGATGCACCGGTATCAAACAAAACATTCACAAGAATAGAATTGACTTCGAGATTACCCATGATCACTTGAGAAGAATCCTCTGCCTCTGCTACGTTCACCATATTCACTCTTGCTGTCTTGGGGCTGTGTCTCACCATTGCATTGGCTGGAGGTCTGACTGGAGGAGGAGGCGAAATATGCCGCTGGTTGCACTTGTTTGAGTAGTGACCATTTTGACCACACTTGTGCTAAGTAAACTCAGATAGCGGACGAAAGTTGCTTGGAGGAGGAACAAAAGTTGCCTTGGACGCCTCGGGTCTCAGCTAAAATCCTGGGTTGGGTGGTTGGGAAGTACCATGGCCACCGAACTGCTTCTGCTGCTGAGGAGGACGAAATGGAGGAGTAGGTACCCAATACTTCTGCTGCTTAGGAACCATCTGAGATCTAGAAGAGGAAGAATATGAATCCCTTGAATGCTTACTTGAGTTCTCCAACTTGAGCTGATCTGCCTTGACCTTCAAAGCCATGTTGTAGAACTGATCAAACTCACAAGGCTCTTGAAGGACTAGACCTGGCAGAAGCTCATCCTTGAGACCACCTCTGAAGTGATAGATCATTGCCTTTTCATCTGGAACATCTTGCTTAGCATAGCGGGCTAGATTCTGGAACTCGATGTTGTACTGATAGACAGACTTGCTCACCTGCTTCAGGTGCCTGAACTTCTCATGCATCTCCTCGACAAAGCTTGTTGGAATGTAATGGGCCCTGAAGTCATGACAGAAATCGTCCCAAGTAACAACACGATCACCCCTGGAATCCTTGTACTGCTGCCACCAATCAGCTGCCTGACCCTTGAGCTGGAACGATGCAAATCTGACAAAGTCCTCTAGTCTGACATTGCTGCACTCAAAATGCTTACTCATGTCACAAAGCCAATTATCAGCATTAAAAGGCTGCTCAAAACAGGTGAAAGACTTGGGCTGGTTGGCAAGGAACTGATTGAGCGTTGCAAACTGAGGTTGATTCTAAAAATTCCCTTGAAAGCCTTGTCGACCCTGATCTCTTTCTTGCAACAGCCTGAGCAACATCTGAGTGTTTGCATTGGTTGCAGCCATCATAGCTTGCCAAGCTTCTGGAGGAGGAGGAGGAGGAGGCGGTGGTGGAACATCAGCCTGTTCCTCACCACAACACAGATTCCCGCGAGTTGGTGGAGCCATCCTGAAGATGGACAAGAACATCAGAACCTCATTGATAAGATGATTCAATAGCTGAATCAAATGCTTGAAAGAATTGAACAAATAACATCACCGCCTTCCTACTAAAAAATTAGTAAGAATGCTTTCTTCGGTTTGCGATAACATCATAAGATATTAGAAGCCACTTGCAATAACGCAAAAGTATTGAGCTAATGTTGCCCGGAAAAAATGTATATGCCCTCATACATCTGAAGAAGATGATCCTAGATAACTACAAGAGTTCCCACCTAAGAACTTCTGAAAAATTTCTGGTTATGCAATCCGGTGTAGGGGATACAAGGAGGAAATATATCACACAACTAGCAAACCTACACTCAAACTCTATCCATCCTTCAACACATAACCAGAGGATTTCGCAAATACATCTAACTCGAATCCTCGAAAGCACAATGATATGAAACCATGGAGGTACCCCGGATGCCTCCCCAGTACTAGGTGACTCCGACCTTATCTCATCATGACAAGTATTTGAAAGTGCGTTATATCGACTAGAGGGGGGTGAATAGGCGATTTTTACAAATTCATCACTTGAGGAATTTCAACTTTGAGGAATTTGAAATGTGATGAATAACTAGCAGCGGAATAAGTACTCAAGTGCATGAGGAACATAGCGACAGCATAGTCATCATGATGAAATGAAACATGCACACATTACAAGTAGTGTGATACAGGATAAGCAGGTGAGGAACAAGGTAACTTGAAGAATCTGAGGTGGGGAAATTGTGAAAGACTTCAGTCAAATTCTTCAAACAGTAAAGTTCATTTTCATCAACAGTTATATGAGGAAATGGAAGGGTTGAGGAAATAGAACCAGGTAGCTTGATGAAGACAATGATTTGATGACCCAGTTTCAATTACTGCGATAGTCGTATGTCTGGTTTGGAGCGGCCTGGTATTTAAACCAGAGGACACACAGTCCTAGGACACACAGTCCTTATGTTGTGATATGACTGTTATGTTGATGTTATGATTGGGGACAGCTGGCGCTAAGCAGAGCAATGGTCGGAATTTCGAACTATGAAAGTCCTTAGGCTTATGATGTTCCTCACTTGTAGGAAATTCGCACTGGCGAAATCCTAACTCCTCAGTCACATCAATTTCCTCAGAGACCAGAAGAACTTCGTCTCTGTCACTGAAGAACTTGTCTGAACCGTAAGAGATTTCCAAAGGCTTCACTCAAAGGATTGTATGGGTTGAGGATTTTGGAGTTGAGCATCAGTTGGAAATTTTCGTTAGTATTACCTCGGCCCCCTTTAACAGTACGGTGTTTCCTATGACTCAAATAAGGAAATGAAACTACAAAAACAAAAGTCTTCACGCTGCAAATTCCTCATTCATATGTTCAAGGTCACACCAACTTCTTCATTTTCAAAGTCTTCACAAAGTCTTCACCAAAGTCTTCACAAAGTCTTCAGCAAAGTCTTCAATTGAATACATACATTTTTAGGGGTCGATAATTTCCGGATATATCAAACTCCTCATCGACTTATAGAGCCTATGTACACTGACAAACACATTAGTGCCTTAATCTATAAGTCTTCAATACACCAAAATCACTAAGGGGCACTAGATGCACTAACAATCTCCCCCTTTTTGGTGATTGATGACAAATAGGTTAATTTTTCAACGGGGATAAACATATGAGTGAAAATACAGATTTTGAGGAATTTGATTGCAAGATATAGAAGAACTCCCCCTGAAGATGTGCATATTTGAGGAATCTGCTTTGGACTGCAACTGCACATGGTAGGTTAAAACATGGAGAACTCACCCTATATCTTGTAATTCATACATGCATTTGAACATATGATATGAAGAATTTGAAATGCGTGAGGAAAATGGTGTCTGACGAAATTCAACATGTATGCATTAAGGTATTTGAGGAAATAAACATGCGAGGAAATAGTTCAAAAGTGTCAGACCACCATCGGACTTAAGTTTACAACTCAACCACAAAAGTTTCAGAAGAGCAAGAGTTGTAACCTAAACAAAAATAGCCCATATAGAGAGACCCGCTTGAAGCTCAAATTTTCTCCCCCTTTGTCATCAAAGACCAAAAGGGAAGAAAAAGTGAGGACTAACGCCCCTTCAAAGAATTTCATCATGTTGGTGAGGAAGGAGCGCTAGTGTTGTCGAGGTCGTTTGTCCATGCAGGGCCTACTGCAGTGTCGTCAATGTCTTCATCATCATCACACTCTCGAGATGAAGAGAATGAACTTGTGACCATCAGAGGAACTTGAACTTTCTTGAATTTATTTTGAGGTCGACGAGCCCAGTCAGGATGTTCCTCAAGATCCAGCTCATCCAATTCTTCAGAAGACATGAGGTGAGACAGTACGACCCAAGAGCGGTTGAGGTTTTCATGCACATAGTAGTGATTCCTCTTCACGGTGTTCTGCATCACAGTCATGTTCTACACAATGTATCCAAGTTGACGCTTCACCCACTTGTGATTGCGATCGACCTTCTGATGAAGACTTATTAGAAGCTCGCGACCTGTCATCACACGAGGGGCAGACTCTTGAGGTTTGTGAGCTGAGGTCATTGCATAGGAGTCTTGGGTGGCAGTGTCATCATTGGTGGAGAAGGAAGCGGCTTTGCGAAACTGTCCATCCAATGGACGAGTGCCTTCATCAATGACAAGCTTGCCTTTTCCTTCAACTGAGGCAGCTGTGCTCTTGATGACTTCAATTGGAGGCAGGAAGCCAAAGTGGTTTTGGAAATCAGCCTTGGAGGGAACTGAGGACTTTGCCCTGATGAATTTCATTATCCAAGGCGCATAGGGCTTCTGTGCAAATGGAGCTAAAGTAGCACTGGCCAAAGTCCTCATGAAGAAGTCGTGCAAGTCAATGGGAATCCCATGAATGATGTTGAAGAGCATATTCTTCATGACTCCTTCCCCTTCTTCTTCTTCAGAATTGTGGCCCTTCTGAGGACATAGTTTATTTGTGAGTATACGGTGGACAGTCCTGGGCACATATAGCAGATCCTTCACAGGAAGGTTTTTCGTGAGGCTTTCCAGGAGGCAATGTCTTCATCAACACTTGCATCAGCTGATTTGGAGGTGCATGCTCATCACACAGTTTGCGACCTTCATCTGAGGGAACTAGAACTGGTACACACTAAAGCAATTCAGAAGCTTGAGCAATGAAGTGTGTTGATCCTGTCATCTAGTCCAATATCCAGGAGTTGACGTCTGAAGAATTTCTGCTGATATGCAATGTGGCATAGAACTGAAGAATGAGTTCTTCATTCCAGTCGCAGATGTCGACACAGAATGGGAGAATTCCTGCATCATGAAGAACCTGGAGCACCAGTGTGAATGATGGAAGGGTTTGCATGTCAGCATGAGGAATTTGGTGGTGCTCGAAGACTTTCTTCTTCTCAAAAAGAACTGATGCATAGTACTTGAGCTGTGTTGCCATCCACAATCCGTTGCGACCGGCCCTTGCAAAGTCATAGGGATTTAGACCAGTGAAGAACATACGTTCATTGAAGAAATTTCTCTTGAGGAATTTGTGGCGTACTGAGCCTTTTAATGGCATTCTTGGCTTCGGTTGAAGATTTGGCTTGAAGCGCCCCTTAATCTCCTTTAACATGGGAGGAACACCTTCAGACAGAATGATTTTGAGAGCTAGTTCCTCAGTTGCGGCGGGAGCCTCAAGATCATCAGTCGTTGCGGCTGGAATTTCTTCAGTGACTTGGGTGTTCAGAATGGCAGATTCTTCATGTATTTCCTCAGTCGGAGCAGGCGACTAAGAAATCTATGTCAGAGGAGTAGTCATTGGTGAATTTGGGTGTTCTGATTCCCAATATTCATCATTGATGACAGGTGTTGTATTGCAATTGTCTACGCCCTCATCAATTTCTTCAACTCCAGCCTCTTCAGCAGTGAACTGAGGCTGGGGCGATGATACTTGTGGAGTTGAAGCAATGTCTTCAACTTCAATTTCTTCAGCAATCTGCTCTATCGAAGCAGTAGACTGATCTTCATCTTCATCTTGGATGACATAATCCACCCCAAATGGTACAATTTCGTAGGCAGGTGCCGAGGAAATTGGTGTAGCATCAATAGGTCCAGTTGAAGAACTTGGCATAGTCTTCAACTTCTTCATGGCTGAGGTTTCTGAATCTGATGCTTTTTTCTTGAGATTCTTTTCCTCAGAAGTGTCAGTTTCTTCAGGAATGATACCTGCAACCGCCCTGGTGTGTTCAGTTCCTTTAGGCACAGCAAAAGCTTCAGATGTCCTTTCAGTTTCTTCAGGCACAATAGTGGTGGTTGTCCTGCCATGATCATCAGTGGTCTGAGTTTCCTCAGCAGCACTGGCAGTTGCTTCTGGTGGAGAAGTATTTCCATCAGCAGTTTCATCAGGCTGAGCAATTTCATCAGCCTGGGGATTTTGTGGTTGCGATCGAGAAGCAACCCTAGTGTTGTGATCCTTCACTACAACTTGATCAGCCCTGACGAATCTCACCTTGGTGCCCTTCCATTCAATATCATATCTCTCTTGATCCTCAGAGAGTGTGCGAATTTCAGACTAAACAGTGACGAGTTGATTTGGGGTCAAATTCATCACATTGTCTCTCAGAAACTTTTCCTTCTGAACATTGTTCCTCTTAGCTCTCAGAGCTTGCTCTCTCTTCCATTTTTCTTCATATATGAAGTGGGTGAGGACATGATCCACTCCAAGAGGCAGATTTAGTGAAGAAAGTGGGGTGCTTGGGTCTTCATGCCATATATCGATGAAGTTGAGGATCATCTTGGGATCCAACATGAGAGGAACAGAGCTGCCCTTTGCAATAGCGACATTTTGCTAACTTTGCTTGATGATTTCTTCCAATTCCTCATCATCAGCTTCATCATCATCATCCTTAGAACCTGAGGGTATGGTCACCACAACCTTGCTTTAGTGAGGACTTGGTCTTTGACCTCGTCCAGCAGTTTTGTTCAGCTTCAACGCAGAAGGGCTAGTTTAAGATGTCACAGAAGATAGAGCAGCAACTGTTCCAGCAGCTGAAGACTTTGTAGGCCAAGGCCTTTGACCTTGAGGGATCTTCTATGAAGGTTTTGAGGTTGAAGAACTTGTCTTCAATGCAGATTTCTTCCTCATGATTTTTTTCTGAGCACTTGCAGAGGCTCCGGGAGAGGCAGCAGCAGTAGAATCTTCATTGAATTTCTTCACTGCCTCTTTGGCTTTCTTCGCCAGCTTGGCTTGCTGCTTCTCCCACATGTGAGGAAAGTCCTCACCAGTTTTGATGCTACTGGGATCAGCAATTTGATTTGGAGCAAGGGGAGGCCTGCTGCAAGGAGGTTTGACTGCAAATTTCATCATGTATTTTGGAGTTACATAACGATACTCCTTCCATTCCCTTGCCCATCTCCTCTCAATTTTCTGCAGACGAATTTTTCTCTACTTGGTCGTTTCTTTGCCATGAGTTTCTTCATCGGGTGTGCAATATTCCTCATACACGTCATCTAGGATCTCAAAGGCAGTGTCCACATCTGGCTTCTTTCCACCTTTTTGAGGTTTCTTTCCGTCAGCCATTTTCTTCACTTGAGGAATATGAACTCTTGAGGACTTTGAACAAGTACACATTTTTTCCTGAAGGAGCACTACAAATTAGCTAAGTTGATGAGAACCTAGTGATTCATCAGCGGACATGTTATACCTGTGAACAGAGTATATGTGCGAGGAATTTGAAGAGGTCATATGCGTTCTCAGAAATTTTTCTAAATAAAATAGGTGAGAGGAATTTGACCATGGGTGTCTTGAGGAATTTCACTAAGTGTTCTTTGTCTCAGGTTCCATAGTTGTGCAAATTTTGAGGATTCACACAATTGAGGAATCTTGAAGAAAATCATTACTTAGGGAAAAACATCAAGTATGTGAAGATGTAAGGTGCTTTTAGAATAAGGTTCATGAATAATAAACACCTTTTGAGGAATATGAAGAGCATTTGAGGATCAAGCAAGGGCAGTAAATTTAAATTTTATTTACCCTGGTGAAGAACATGACAAACAAGAGATGAGATTGGGAAGTTCGTCCGTTCAGATCTCCCACGCCCTAGCTTGGCAAAGGAAGACAGCAACAACGGTGGCGGGATGAGGACTTTCGCGGCTGATGCAAGTACGATGACGATGAGGTCGAGGCAATGAAGCTCTTCCTCATCGGCGACAATGACTTTAGAAACAGTGCTAGGTTGGAGCTCGGGAGAGGGATGAGATGAGGAGTAATCAAGCACAGTTGAAGGGGAGGGGGTATTTATAGAGGGAATGAAAACCAATCTGCCCGAAGATTTTGGACAAGATTGCCCCTGACCCTTGCTCTCCACGCGACAGGTGTCACCCACGTTCTGAGTAGTGCAGATTATGGGGGATCCTGGGTTATCCAGTCATGGGAATCAGAATTGTTTGAGCAGGAACCGCTGAAAATTTTGATAGTGAAAATTTCAAAGTTTCCGTCTGCAAATTCTTCAGCCGTCAAGAACACAGTGAAGACTTTGAACGAGTTTCAAAGTATAAGGCATATGAAGAATTTGTGAACAGACTGGGTTGAGTTTAGCATAGAGGGGGAAAGGGTCCAATCACATTCACTTAGATGAAAATCAACTTGAAGAATTAGCAATAAGTGAATGTTGTTGTGGACATTGAAAACTCATATATATATAGTCAATGAAGAACATGAGTTTCAAAGTTTGAAGAATTTGAAAACTTGAGGAATTTTCAAATTGACGAAAAACTCAATTTTGAAGAATATCCACTTTGGTTGGTGGCGGGACCCACCGTATAAGAATGATGATTTTAGACACCGAGTAAATTGTCGTAGGGTTCTGAGAATCAAATTCTTCATTAATTTCTTCACACTTAGAGGGTTATTCTTCATTGATTGAAGAAAAACATTACTTCGTGTGTTGCACATCAAAGTCATCAATTTTGCATCAGTGTTAGGATGTGTATCCTTCTTAAAAGAACATTCGAAGATTCTTAGATATTTAGCTCACACCACAACTTGCAAAATCTCTTTTCATGCAAGGGCTTGGTGAAGATATCGGCCAGTTGTTCTTTAGTGGGGATGTGGTCGATGGAGATGTCGCCCTTGAGTACATGATCTCGAAGAAAGTGATGACGAATCTGGATGTGCTTGGTCTTGGAGTGCTGAACTGGGTTGTATGCAGTCTTGATGGCACTCTCGTTGTCGCAGTAGAGAGGCACATTCTTGAACTTGATGCCGTAGTCCTTGAGGGTTTGCTTCATCCGTAATAACTGAGCACAACATGAGCCGGCAGCGATGTACTCAGCTTTAGTAGTAGAGAGTGACATACAGTTCTGCTTCTTCAAGGACCAGCAGACTAAGGATCGTCCAAGGAAATGACATGTGCCTGAGGTTGACTTGCGATCCACATGATCTCCAGCATAGTCAGCATCAGAGTATCCGACGAGGTGAAGATTTGAGCCATTGGGATACCATAATCCAAGTGTTGGTGTGTGAGCTAAGTACCGAAGAATATGTTTTACAGCTTTATGGTGTGATTCCTTCGGTGTTGCTTGGAATCGGGCACACATTTAAACACTCTGCATAATATCAGGCCTAGATGCACATAGATACAACAATGAGTCAATCATGGAGCGGTATACCTTCTGATCAAAATATTTACCATTTTCATCAGTGCGGAGGTGGCCTTTTGAAGGCATCGGAGTTTTGATGCCTTTGCAATCTTGCATGTCGAATTTCCTCAGAACATCCTTGAGGTACTTCTCTTGGGAGATGAAGATGCCATTGTCTTGTTGACGAATTTGAAGACCTAAGAAGAATATCAACTCTCCCATCATAGACATTTGATATTCTTCACTCATCATATACGCAAATTCATCACTTTAATGTTTGTCAGTACAGCCAAAGATAATATCGTCTACGTATATTTGGCATATGAACAGTTCATTGTCATAGGATTTATTGAAAAGAGTGGGGTCGAGTGAATCGGGTTTGAAGCCTTTCTTCATGAGGAATTCCTTCAGAGTGTCGTACCACGCCCGAGGGGCCTGCTTGAGGCCATAGAGGGCCTTGTTGAGTCTAAAGACTTTGTCAGGATGCTTAGGGTCTTCAGAACCTGGGGGTTGAGCAACATATACTTCTTACTCAAGCTTACCATTGAGGAATGCACTTTTCACATCCATTTGATATAAGATGGTATTATGATGGTTAGCATAAGAAAGCAATATGCGAATAGCTTCAAGTCTAGCAACAGGTGCAAATGTTTCATCAAAGTCAATACCTCAACCTGTGTGTAGCCTTGAGCTACAAGACGAGCCTTATTCCTCACCACAAGGCCATTTTCATCTTGCTTGTTGCCGTAGATCCACTTGACAAGTTCCCACACATTGTTGAGCTTGAACTGATGCAATTCCTCTTGCATAGCTTGAATCCACTTAGGCTCCTTGAATGCTTCATCAACTTTGGTGGGCTCTATGATAGAGACAAAGGCAAAGTGCCCACAAAAGTTAGTTAAATGTGAAGTTTTTGAGCGAGTGAGGGGACCTGGTGCATTGATGTCATTGATGATTTTGTCAATCTGTACTTCATTTGCAACTCTAGGATGAGAAGGTTGACGTGGCTGAGGACTTCCTTTAGCATCATTTTCTTCAGGTGTATCAACATGAAAGTCTTCATTCGTTGGAATGACTTCCTCAGTGGGTATGATATCTTTAGTTGCCTTCAGCTTTATGGATTCCTCAGGAGACTGGTCATCTAACACAGAAGGCAGGTGCTGTCTTTGCGAGCCATTAGTTTCATCGAACCGCACATCTATAGTTTCAACAACCTTGTGATGGTAGGTGTTCAAGACTTTGTAGGTGTGCGAGTCCTTGCCATAACCAAGCATAAAACCTTCATGTGTTTTCGGTGCAAACTTAGAACTATGGTGAGGATCTCTGATCCAGCATTTTGCACCGAAGACTTTGAGATAACTTACATTGGGTTTCTTGCCAGTCATAAGTTCATATGGAGTCTTCTTGAAGAATTTGTGAACATATACCCTGTTGATGATGTGGCAAGCAGTATCAATTGCCTCAGGCCAGAAGCGACGAGGAGTCTTGTATTCATCAAGCATGGTGCGAGCCATCTCAACTAGAGTCCTGTTCTTGCGCTCCACGATGCCATTCTATTGAGGAGTATAAGGGTCAGATAAATCATGATTAATACCAGGTTCATCAAAATATTCATCAAGATTAGTGTTCTTGAATTCAGTCCCATTATCACTCCTAATATGCTTGAGCTTGACGCTGAAGTTGGTGGAGGCCTTTGAAGCAAATCGTCTAAAGACATCCTGCACTTCATTTTTGTACAGAATAATATGCACCCAAGTGTAATGAGAGTAATCATCAACAATTACAAAGCCATACAAACTTGAAGCATTTGTTAGTATGGAGTAATGAGCGGGGCCAAAGAGATCCATGTGAAGCAATTCAAAGGGTCGAGTTGTGGTCATGATTTTCTTCGAGGGATACTTGGATCTGGTCATCTTCCCGATTCACATGCACTGCAGAGGTGGTCCTTGAGGAATTTGACACCCTCGATGACAATGACCTGCTTTTTCTTCACGAGCGTGTGCAAGTTCCTCATGCCCGTATGTCCAAGTCGTCGATGCCATAGCCAGCCTTCTGAAGACTTTGCAAGTAAGCATGTGGCAGGTTGAGGACCTGTAGAGAAATCAACAATATACAAGTCTCCTCTCCTAAAGACTTCGAAGACTTTGGAATTGTTAGATTCCATGATGAAAACACAATGATATTTTCCAAATACGACGATCATATCAAAATCACAAAGCATTGAGACATACATAAGGTTGAACCCAAGGGATTCAACAAGCATCACCTTATGCATGGTTTGGTCCTTTGAGATAGCAACCTTAGAAAGTCCCAATACCTTGATTTTTTCCTTTGTCTGCGTAGGTGATATGCTTTAGAGGAGATGGAGTGGTGGCAAATTCATCAGTAGATTCATGTCACCAGTCATGTGGTTTGTGCTTCCACTATCGAGGACCCACTCAGTAGCTTTTGGAGTATCATCCTGCAGATGAATTAGTACAAATTACGAACTCATATGCTTCAAAGTGAAGAATATGACATCAATTTCATCATACAGAATTTCATCACACAAGATAGTAAGCAAGTAGTGTGAGGATGAAAGAAATGAGGAATTCATTTCTGCATAGTTAGCTTGCGTCCTTTCAAGCATTTCCTCAGGTCTCTAGCAAATTCATCAGATGTTCATCTGGAGACCTGACTCTGCATAAGATGTTAGTTCAATTTCTTCACCACCCATATCTGGAGGGGTGGCAAAGAGTTCATCATTCCGTGAGCACCATATGAGAAGGGAGGCATAGAAGCATGTGCGCTTCGTTTCACAGGGCGAGGGTTAGAGTACTCAAATGAATAAGCAGAGAAATTCTTCGAGGACTTATGAACATAATGGTTTGAAGAATAATGCACATATTCATAACTCTTAGGTTTTCCGTGTGAAACAGAGGCATTAGTACGAGAATGATAATTTTGACCATTTGAGGAATTTGGTCCAAGTGAGGACTTTGGTTCATATGAGTAATTTGATCTGGGGTTCCTATTCTTCATGAGTGGTGTCGTGAGGACATTCACTTGAAGATTGTGTAGGTAGCTCTTGGGAACCAAATTTTCTTCATAGGAGAACCGTTCCTACAGTTAGTTCCAACAAATCTAGGAAATACTTCACCTTTCCGATTTTTGAAGAATTTGTAGTTGGAGTCAACTGACTCATCAGAGGAATATGAAGTTTCACACGTAAAGCCAGATAAAGTGGATGGATCTACAGGAGGTCCTTTCGCAGCAACCCATGAGGTTTTGGGGTACTACTTAGGTGTCCAGTAGGATCCATCAGCGTTGAGTTTTCTCACAAAGGCAATACCCTCTTTCCTAGGGTTCCTATTCAAAATCTGCTTTTTGAGTACATCGCAAAGGGTTTGATGCCCTTTGAGACTTTTGTACATGCCTGTCACATACAATTCCTTTAACCATGCATTGTCATCGGTGATACATGTGGTGTCCTCAGATGAGGAATTTGAAACAACTGGAATAGTTGAAGAATTTGCAGCAATAGAAGCATTTGAACATTCAGGTGAAGAATTAGCAGTTTCACGTTCGATGCATTTCAAACAAGGTGGAACGAATTCTTCCTGAGCGGTACTAATCTGTTGAGCGCGTAAGGAATCATTTTCCCTTTGGAGATCCTCATGTGACACCCTCAGTTTCTCAAGATCTTGCCTTCTTTGAAGAAATTCATAAGAAAGCTTCTCATGATCGGCTAAGAGGTCGTTATGATGATTCTTGAGGTTATCATACTTGGTCTGAAGACTTTTGAGATCGTCAGACAGAGTTTGAGTCTGATCCACTTCATAGTTCAATCGATCATCGCTTTTGTCTAGCATTTTCTGAAGCTTTTCAAGTGCTATTTGTTGCTTAGTGGCAATTTTAACAAGTTTAGCATAGCTAGGTTTCACATATTCATCAGATTCACCTTCACTTGATTCAACTGAGGAATAATGTTTGTGTACCTTTGAGCCTTTTGCCATGAAGCAATAGGTGGGAGCATAATCATCATTGCTAACGTCAGAGTCCTTGGAGTAGTCATATTCTTCATCGTTGAAGATGGACTTGCTGACGAAAGCAGTAGCGAGAGCAAGGCTAGCGACACCAGATTTTTATTCCTCCTCAGACTCTTCCTCTTCTTCATACTCTTCAGATTCTTCCTCGGAATCCATTTCCTTGCCGATGAATGCTCGTGCCTTTCTGGAACCATTCTTCTTGTGCTTTGAGGATTTTGAAGATGAGGACTTTGAAGATTTCTTCTTTTTCTTTGAGTCATCAGAACTATCATCCTTGTATTTCTTATTCTTCTTTGAATCTTTTTCCCAGAGAGGACAGTCGGAGATAAAGTGACCAGGCTTCTTGCAATGATGACAAGTTCTTTTCTTGTAGTCTTCTGAGGAATCTGATTTCCTCAAGCCACTTTTTGATGACTTTCCAAATCCACCTCTCCTTGAGAACTTCTGGAATTTCCTGACAAGCATTGCTAGTTCCTAACTTAGTTCTTCAGGATCACCAAGGCTGCGGTCGGAATCTTCTTCTTCAGATGAGGAAATTGCTTTTGCCTTCAGAGCACGAGATCTTCTATAGCTTGACCCGTAGAGGTCTCTCTTCTTAGCTTCTTGAAATTCATGAGTGTAGAGTCTCTCAAGAATGTCAGCAAGATCAAGTGCGTTGTAGTCTCCTCATTCTTGAATCATCAACGCCAGAGTATCGAATGAGGACTCAAGAGATCTTAGCAGTTTCTTCACTACTTCATGGTCAGTGATATCGGTGGCACCCAGTGCTTGAAGCTCCTTGGAGATATTAGTGAGACGATCAAAAGTTTGCTGAATATTTTCATTGTCAAGTCTCTGGAAGCGGTTGAAGAGATTGGGAAGAACATCAACATGAGAGTCACGTTGAGTGGATACACCTTCGTTGACTTTGAATAGCCTATCCCAGATAAGCTTAGCAGTCTCCAAAGCACTCACTCTGCCATACTGACCTTTTCTCAGATGGCCACAGATGATATTCTTTGCTTGAGAATCGAGTTGCTTGAATCTCTTCACATCAGCAGTAGTAAAAATGGGAGTGACGGAGGGCACACCATTTTCCACAACGTACCAGAGATCATTGTCAATAGCTTCAAGGTACATACGCATCTTGTTCTTCTAGTAGGGGTAGTCCGTCCCATCGAAGGTACGACACCCCGCGGAAACCTTGACCATATGTGCAGTCAACATAACTAGAACTGCAGGTGCTTAAACCAAAATCACACAGAGCGAGGGAGTACATGGTCCGATACCAATTGAAAATGTGTTATATCGACTAGAGGGGGCTGAATAGGCGATTTTTATAAATTCATCACTTGAGGAATTTGAAATGCGATGAATAACTAGTAGTAGAATAACTACTCAAGTGCATGAGGAACATAGCGACAACATAGTCATCATGATGAAATGAAACATGCACAGATTACAAGTAGCGTGATACAGGACAAGCAGGTGAGGAACAAGGTAACTTTAAGAATTTGAGGTGAGGAAATTGTGAAAGTCTTCAGTCAAATTCTTCAAACAGTAAAGGTCATTTTCATCAACAGTTACACGAGGAAATGGAAGGGTTGAGGAAATAGAACCAGGTAGCTTGATGAAGACAATGATTTGATGACCCACTTCCAACTGCTGTGACAGTCGTACGTCTGGTTTGGAGTGGCCTGGTATTTAAATCAGAGGACACACAATACCAGGACACACAGTCCTTACCGTATTCTCCTTGAGCTAATGTCACACAGTCCTCGCCCAACACTCGTGGTAAGTATTTAGGGTAGACTTCCAAAACCCTCACAAACTGGTCACCCAGCGATCCACAATTTACTGTTGGATGCTCTAGACCAAGGTCACTTCATGATCCCCAATTGACTGCAGGAGCACTAGACCATGACGCCTAACCATCTAGAGGATGCATAGTCCTCAAAGGTAACAAGCGTCGGTTCCAGACAAGAATTTCTTCAGTGATGCTCAATCACTTTGGGTTTGGTGGTTTGGTTGTGGGTTTTTCCTCACTGATGATTTTCACTCAAAGTCCTTGGAGGATGGGTTGCTCTCAAATGACAAGTGTCAATTCTCTCTCGGAGCAGCCAACCAACTAGTGGTTGTGGGGGGTGGTTATTTATAGCCAGGGTGCAACCTGACATGATAAGACATAAATTCCCCTAATGATATGACCGTTATGTGGATGTTATGATTGGGGACAGTTGGCGCTAAGCACAGCAACGGTCGGAATTTCGAACTATGAAAGTCCTCACGCTTATCATGTTCCTCACTTGTAGGCAATTCGCACTGGGGAAATCCTAACTCTTCAGTCAGATCAATTTCCCCAAAGACCGGAAGAACTTCGTCTCTGTCACTGAAGAACTTGTCTGAACCGTAAGAGATTTCCAAAGGCGTAACTCGAAGGATTGTATGGGTTGAGGATTTTGGAGTTGAGCACTAGTTGGAAATTTTCCTTAGTATTACCTCAGCCCCCTTTAATAGTACAGTGTTTCCTATGACTCAAATAAGGAAATGAAACTACGAAAACAAAAGTCTTCATGCTGCATATTCCTCGTTCATATCTTCAAGGTCACACAAACTTCTTCATTTTCAAAGTCTTCACAAAGTCTTCACCAAAGTCTTCACAAAGTCTTCAGTTGAAGACATACATTTTTGTGGGTCAATAATTTCCGAATATATCAAACTCCTCATCTACTTATAGAGCTTGTGTACACTCACAAACACATTAGTGCCTTAACCTATAAGTCTTCAATACACCAAAATCACTAAGGGGCACTAGATGCACTAACAGTATTGAAGTAATTCCGAACACTCTGCGTCCTATGATATCAAGGAAGCTGAATGATAACAATGTGCCAAAATTCCCTGGAGCTCGACTCCTGGAAGAAATCAAGTCAGACAGGAGGCACCAAGATAGAACTCTGTCACATCGGTATCATATAGACTCCAAAATACCCGCGTGATCCTAATTTTTTTGAGCGAGAAGAGGAGTAGAATGAAAATTCCTAAGTCGGATACCTCACCAGAGCATAGAAGAGGAGTAAAAAGAATCCTACTCTCCGATAGAACTAGACACAAAATAGTTTTAACTATACTCGACTCGGCCAAGTTCGATCAAGCAAAGGGCTCCTATGGTCGCCGGGCTCTGATACCAACTTGTCATGCCCAAGATGTGCGCCTATCCATATTAAGGCACGGGGGCCTCGACAGGGATAGAGGCGCATCTCGTCATTCGCAATGACATTATCATTACATCATACATTTAGGAAGAGATGAATATATGAGTTGGCTTACACTCGCCACATACTAAATTACAATTCCACATCAAAGATTTCAAGCATCAATCCAAGACAGGGTTCGACTACGGACGATAAAATGAAGATGCAATGACACTGGCTTGCTAGCCCCGAAGATCACAACCAAAGTCGTCTACTCGTCTGGATAAGTCACGTACATCCTGCAACGCTCCTCGTCATACTCCCACTAGAGCTGCGTCATATCATGTGGCATGATCTCATCTGTACCTGCACCTGGATTGTTGTAGTAATCTGTGAGCCACGAGGACTCAGCAATCTCGCGTCAGGGTATCGAGACTATTCAAGCTCATAGGTTGGGAAGGGGTATGTGTTTAGTTTGCAGCAGCACTAAGCATTTATGGTGGCTAATCTTACGAAACATGAAAGTAAATATGTGGTCTACGATAGGCGATCGAATCTAGAATGACCTCTATGAGATCCTGAACACCTGCTTACATCAATCATAACCCCATCGTCTTCTCTCTCGGATCATGTTCATAAGCAGAGACGGTCATGGTTACTCACACAATTGGTGTATTTTATTAGAGTTTACTTCAAGTTAACTATAACCGGGTGTTAAACAAATATCCAAGTTGCCACATAACCACGGGCACGACTTTCCGAAAGTTTTAACCCTGCAGGGGTGCTCCAACTAGTCCATCATAAATTAACCACACTCTGCGGGAATATACTCGACCACGGATCTCGTGATCATCCTAGGTAACTCCAAAGGAATTCCAACACCTCGAGATAACCCGAAGAAAGTCAGAGCCCCTCATGCAAGACACTCGACAAAGGTAAAACAAGTCTAGCAAGACCCCTCGACGCGTCGATGAACCAGATAAGAGCCGTGTATCTCGTTCTCAGGACACAACGGATGGGCTAAGTTTCCAGCTCACACACCCGTTGGTGGCCCCGGCTACTACCATTTTGGGCCAACACTCATGTGGAGCACTGGCCCGGGTTGTTGATTAATCCACGGGGTAGCTAGTCCCTATGCAATTTTATTAGGTTGTTAACCAAATGTAGTACCAAGGTTGGGCCTTGCCAGACAAGTTTTAATCTTAACCGAATAAACAAGGGTGCCCCATGACAACCCCGAGCATGTTAGGAGCGCAAAGTATGGAAACATAAAACCGGTAACAAGAAACTATGGCAGTAACAACGGAACAAAACACCTAGAAAAAGGCCAAGCCTTCCACCAATACCAAGATATATATGTGCATTAAATTAAATAACAGATAATATTGTGATATGCCATACATCCATGTTATCACATGGAAACAATCTGCACCTACAACTAGAATGCTATAAGACGGGCTGAGCAGTGATAACTTAGCTAATCAAAGATTTGCTAGGATGTGGAGGGGTTAGAGGCTATGCTGGCAATGTAGGAGGCTTGACATTCAAGTGGTAGGTAGAGCAAACGTAATGATAAGATCAAGAAAACTAGCAAGAGAAAATAGTATTGGGATCCGGGTACGATCATCTTTCCTGTTGGTTCTTCAGAGGGACAAGTAGCGGGATCCTCGTAGTGGTACTCTCCTGGCTCTTGTTACTCAGGCTCAATGTTTGCGTCTACCCAAAATAAATAGAAATAATAAACAAGCAACCAAGGTGCAATGCACAATCAAGAATGATGCATGGTTTATGTGAAGAATTTAGCATGGCAATCCTAACTAGTCAAGTTTCACATGCAATGGATTAGTTATTTATGTATCTGGACAGAACCTTATGTTAAGTTATTTAAACATCCATGATCATGGCAAATATGGATGTATCATGCAAAAACTATACAAACGCATATGTAGAACGTAAGAAACGGAGTTACGGTTCTCACGCTACGCTTACGACAAGTTACGAAGGCAAAACACAAGACAAAGAAAGCCATGGGCTATTCCTTGGCATTCCAAGGTAGCCACTGGTTAGGCAATGAAAAACCAACAACAATAGAGTCAAAGATCAAGCAATTCCATGGAGTATAGCTCCCACAAGTCACAAAACACTAAAACAAACAATCTGCCACAAAACAGCAACATTGCAACTTTCATAGCCAACAACTTGAGCTAAAGGAAGTCTCTAACCACAAACAAGGCATTGACAGAAACTACATAACATGCTTATCAACTTATCAAAGTACACAAACTGGAATGGAGGCACACATCAATAAGCATGAAGCCCACAAGTTGACATGATGAAACAGATTCCAGGGACTTGGTGAAAATAACAGTTTTGTGGAATCTGAGTTAAGCTGATAGCAAGTTGATAGCAGAAACTAATGGTGATAGAGACCACCTCATGGCATGAAAATTAACAGGATGGTAGAGGGCAACCTCTACATCAAATCACTAGCAGTGAGCTTGAGCTAATTCATAACATAACACAAGATAGCATCCACTCTTCATGGCATAAAAATAATACCAGATTCTCAGACTTCGAAATATTTAGCATGTTTGAAAACACCAATATTTTAGTGGCTACTTTAGAGCATGGTTCCCATTTATATGCAGGTTTATCATGACAAAGATAAATACCATGGTATTCTACTCATCAAAGACTACCATATTCATGTTGGCACAAATATCATAGCATGCATGGATTAAATATAGCAAAAATGACAAGATGGCACTTTGAGACAAAAAGAATTTTTTTTCAAACTTGCTCAAATGCCCAAACAAGTCACACCAATGGATTCCTTGGGTTCTTCTACCCCAAAATCATGTATCATACTCCTATGTTCACATGGAGCATCACGACAAAACTCTAGTTAGATAAAACCCCAACAATCCTACAAGTGAAAACTTACTATAATTGCACATGATCAAAAATGCACATGTCCAGAGTTGGAAACATTACTAGAAATGGAGATAGCCTAATATAACATTTAAAACATTGAAACGATAAAAGATAGTGTATGACATGTAGGGCATGGGCCCACTTGTCACACACACACACATTCAACACACACACACAACACTGCCACTCACACTCACACACATGGATCTAGAACCACACCAGATCCACACACACACACACAAGCACACACACACACACTACACAGCCACAATGCATCTGGGTTGTAGCCGCACCAGATCCTGACACACACACAACACATGCGCACATGATAGGGAGCGGAGCCAGCGATCTCCAACGATGGAGGAACTCAACGACGATGCGGATAGGCGGAGAAGGAACGGGGAACAACGAAAGATCCATATCCACAACATAGAGGGCTAGGCGCGGCGGCAAGGGGTGCTCGAGCTCGAGCTTCCGCTTGGCTCGCGGCACGATGGCGACACGGCACGACGACAATGAACGGCGGCAACCAGCTGCGCTAGGCTACCAACGAGGAGATAGAGAGTGAGAGTGGGGGAGCATGGACTACAGACACTCACAGTGGGCGACGACGAACTCGGAGCAGGGCAGAGCAGGGGAAGAAGACGGTCGAGCTCCGGCAACGCGCGGAAGACGAAGACGAAGACGAAGACGACACCACAGGCCTCCCTTTGCGTCCTAGCGCCAGGAACGGGGCACGGACATCACCCCCGAGCACCAGGCCATCATTGACGAGGACGAGGGGCTCATCGAAGGCGACAACGGCGACCGAAGACCGATGAGACGTTGCTCTCTGAATCTCACTCTCTAAACCCTTACTTGACAGAAGAAAGGAGGGTGAAGGAGGAGGAGAAGAAGGCGGCGGTGAGAAAGGGGTAGGGGAACCCGTGGCTTCCGTGCCCTTATAAAGGGGGGCAAAACGACACCGGCCTCGGCGTCCGTGAGCCCTGACGACGACGCGACGCGCACTCGCAGCTCTCTCTCTCTCGGCGACACCACTAAACCTGACGGAGATGCAACGGGAGAAGGTGGCCGTTTCGCACGGGCTGGGCCGGCTTCGGCGCACTAGCTAGGCTGCCGGTGAAGGAAGGCCCAGCTCCCTCCTACTCACACATAGAGAAAAGCAAGCAGTGTTTTCCATTAAAAATAAAATAGCCACACCCTAAAACCATCAGAGAAAAAAATAAAAGGGTTTTGGATAAAACAAAATACTTTTGTCTAATAGGAAAATGAGACCTATTTAATAAAATTAACAAAGGGATTTTTGAATCAAGTATTTTTGTAATACAATAATAAAACTGTACCTCTGTTATTTAAAACCCCCAAATCATAGAGCTCCACACATCAAAAGTACAACACACATGGGCTCAAATTAATATTGGCTCCCTCATGAACATTTTTCACAGATTAATAAAGCACTTAATTTCTGTTGAAGAATGGCAATGGGAATAAAAGGTTATAGGTAGGTTGTTTTGAAATAATAAGAGTGGGGGAAAGGAGTAGATCCCACTCAAGCACACACATCCACAAGACCACTCACAACACAACAAGGTCAAGAAGCACACCACATTAAATGCATGACATGATGATGAATGATATGATGCATGATGCAAGAATGCATCAGACAAAGACATGGCAAAAGACCAAAGTCATTACATTGATCACATGGCACATGGGTCCACATAGGTTACAATGCCATAAAAGGTAGGGGCAACACTTGGTCCGAATTGTGGTCGGGCAGGACCAACCTCGACCGACGTGCCCTCTTTGGGGCAGGAGGAGGTACCTCCTCCGTGGTGTCTGATGACACCACCCTCTTTCTTGTGAGCGGGAAATCCCCGTCCTCCTCATCCACATGCTCTTCCTCATGGTTAGAGGAGGCATGGTTTTCCTTGGACGTAGCGTACGGTTGGTCCCTTATGCGGAGAACTTCTCTATTCTTCTTCTTCTCTTTCTTTTTTGGCGCCTTGTACGACGCCATGACGAGCATCTCTGACAACAGCTTTCACCTGGGGTCTTCGGGATGTGGTGTCAGGCAGTTGATTCCTATGGCTTTGTTCAAGAATTTCTGCAAAGATGAGGGGAAAGGCGTTCAGTCCTTTGGTCAGAAAACTGAAATGATCGATTGAAATTATATCACACCTGGGTAGGAGGGTTATCGACGTGTAGGTCTAAATCCTCCTTCTCAGCTGGCAAGCTCTTCTGGGGCTTGAACAACGCCTTCCACAGTTTCTCTGGAGTGGTACAAAAGAGTTGACGTATGGTAGGCTCATCATTAAGCTGATAAGCCCACATGGGGGAGCCCCAGTGCTGGCAAGGAAGGATACGACGTCGAAGCTTGATCTGGACCACGTTAACCAGCTCGATCTTGGCCTTGATCATGGAAGTGATTCGCTTCTGTAGCTTGTACACCTTCGCATCCAACCCCTAGTTAAGGCCCTTCCGGAGCCATCAGGTCAATCTTGTGGGGCCTCCGGATCTGAACTCGGCTGGAGCAACCTGACCTTCTTCCCTTGGCATAGTGATATAAAACCACTCCTTTTGCTATCTTGATGGTGTGTATGAAGGTGCCAGTCGTCCATCCGACGTGGGGGAGTAGTCGCCCACAATAGTGTTCGGCTTGACATTGAAGACCTTGAGCCATAGGCCGTAGTGCAGTTCGACTCGCAGAAAGGCCTCGCAGACGATGATAAATGCTGATATGTGCATGAAGGAGTTTGGGGAAGGTCGTGGAAGTCCAATCCGTAGAAGAACATGAGACCCCTGACAAAGGGGCGGAGCGGAAAGCTTAGTCGCTGGATAAAGTGGGGGACGAACACCACTCTCTCGCCTGGCTTGGGGGTGGGAACCACCTGGTTCTTCTCCAGGGCACGGTGGAAGACGTTGGCGGGGAGGTAGCCGGCCTGCTTTAGGTCCCGGATGTCCTAGTCGGTGACCGTGGAGGCCTCCCACTTTCCATTGGAGCCTGAAACCGCCATGCTAAAGCTCGTAGGATAAGTCGAGGAAGGACTGGATCTAGGCTCTCGAAACTTAGGAAGATTGAGGAAGCAGAGGATGCGAATGGGGAGCATGAGTAAGCCTTGAGTTTTTGTCCCTTTTATGAGGTGTGATGATGATTAGCCTCCCTTTACCGCACCGCAAATCCCTCCGCTTCCCAAGATGTGCATGTCGTTATAAAGGCGTAAAGAAACTTGATATGATTAATCAAATCCTATGTGAAACAGGGCACAATTTATGCATTGATGAATCGTGCTAATGCAAAAACGGCATCGAATCGCGAATCGAGTTTTCACAATGGGTTCCGTGGTCGTGGTGGGCCATGACCCTTCATCAGAAAGGTTTCAGAAAGCACTGTTTACGCTTTGATGTTTGGCCTTCGGGGCTAAAATGACTCACGGTGTTCGGACGATCGTGTGATCGCAAAACCTACATGACATTAGAAGCCGAACTAGTCTTAGCTGATCATTAAATGGGAAGGATAATTCACCCCGCAATCCGAATACTATGATCACATGAAGTAGTCGGAGTTGAGACCCTTGGTGTTGGGGGCTAGTTCAGGGGCTACTGAGGGAGTCCTGGATTAAGGGGTCCTTGGGCCGTAAGCCTATCTACTGATAGGCCAGCTTGGTGGGCCGCATTCTGATTATCGCAGGAAGGACCGGATACATTAAGAGCCCTTATTCTAGAAGGAAGTCTCAAAGGCGCGTCGTGCACTCCAAGTCAAGATGAGGAAATTGACATCTCCATCCTTGGCAGGAGACCTACCACGTGTGAACCCTAGGTACCCCCCGGTATCTATATAAGTGGGGAGGGTTTTAGACTATAAGGCACAGAAACTCATCTAGGGTTCTAGATATTCTATCTTGAGGTAGATCAACTCTGTAACCTTCATATCATCAAACTAATCAAGCAGGGCGTAGGATTTTACCTCCATAGGAGGGCCCGAACCTAGGTAAACATCGTATCCTTCGTCCCTTGCTACCATTGATCCAAATCTCACAGCTCGAGACCCCCTACACGAGATCCGTCGGTTTTGACACCGACACACCCCAGCCAGTCTCGTCACCACTAGTCACCGCGCGCAACCACTCACATCACTCCACATTGCCTCCAGCTGCCCAAACACCGCCTCCCACCGCCTCTGCCTGCGAGGCCCAAATCTGGCCCGCCCGGGCCCGGATCTCATATGCGCGCTGCCCACACGCATCGCAACCGCCGCGCGAACGCAAGTCCCTCACCCGACTCGTCCCAACCGCTGTCGTGCCTCTGCCATGAGCCACCGCTGCCGGCCTTCGCCCCCACTACCGCCGGCTCACCTCACCCGGGGTTCACCCGTGCCACCGCATCCCCGTATTGCCCCGCCAGCCTAGCCTCCTACCGGCCTCGCGAGCCTGCAACCATGGCCGCGCCCGCCAAGATCTTGTTGTCCACTCGTGCCCCAGGCCTCTCCTCTTTGAGAGTTGGCCTTTGTCGAAGTCCGGATCCACTACTAGCATATCGCCCACAGACGCCTCCGTCCCATCCCCACCTCCTCCAACCACCTCGAGCTGGAGGTCGTGCAATCGGAGTCGCCATGGCTGCCGACCTCCTCTTCTCCAGATCGGGACGGGGATGTCCCGATTCATCCCGTCCACCTCGAGCCCACCAACGAAATGACGCATGGACGCCCACACCGAGTCATTCCACACCTCTCCATGCCAGTTTATCGAGATTGTTTTTTCTCCAAGTGTTTTAGGGTGGAAAAACTCATCATGTTGCATATTAAACTTTCTACAATTTTGTGCATGTGAACCATGTGACAATGATGAATATATGGAAGATGATCTGCTCTTCGTGCTCTATGTGATGGTTTCATTTGCACACATATTAGAATTCATCTACATGCCTAAATATCTATTACAAAAGTGCATCATGAACTAATTCCAGAAAACTATTATTTTGTTCAAACTTGTGTAGATGATTGTATCAAATCCATTGGACTTGTGCATATGGTTGTTTCATGAGATTTGATCTATGTTACGTCTACTTTGATTCCATGCCTCTGGTTGCAATGTCAAACATCATTAACATGTCCATTTGTTGCTCTAAAGTAGCCTCATGATAAAACTGCTAATCTGTTAACGATAAGTTCCGTTTTGTGAGTATCATATTAAGCAAACCGTGCATCTTTTGAACTTGTGCCAGTAGAGCTATTTGTTGTATACCAAGTCTACTTGCTGCTAGTATCCTTGCCATACATATACACGATTTTTATGCTACTATTATTGCCATGTAAACATGCCTAGTCAAACAGTTGTCTTGACAATTGCCATGGATTCACAACCCTTTTGCAAATGACCATGTGGGATGAATCAAAGTGCATGTTATGGTCAATACATATGTGTCATTTGATTCAATGAAATAGCCTTGCCACATACTTGTTTTTCTTGTCAACATGCCTACCTGATAAAAACTACTACTCGTGTCTACTCTAATTTTCAGCAACTCTGAGAGTGTGCTTATTTCACATTGCCATGTTGTTTTGATGCTAGCCATGTTTTTGTGCATAGTTTGATGTTGCTCCAGTTTAGTTATATGTAGTGCATCATGTCCACTATTGATACGTCTCCAACGTATCTATAATTTTTTCTTGTTGCATGTTGTTATGTTATCAATCTTGGATGTTTTACAATCATTTTATAGCAACTTTATATCATTTTTTGGGACTAACCTATTGACATAGTGCCAAAGTGCCAGTTGCTATTTTTTGCTTGTTTTTTACTTCGCAGAAAATAAGTACCAAATGGAGCTCAAACGTTGCGGGGATTTTTGTGGATTTTTTATGGACCAGAAGAAGAAAGATGGGCCAAACAACACCAAAAGAGGGGGCCCAGGGTGACCACCACCCACCAGGGCGCGACAGAGGCCCCTAACACGGCCATGTGGAGGGTGGGCACCTCGGGTACCCCAACCGATTATCGAGTCTATAAATTCCCTGAAAATCAAAAAACCCTAGGGTAGTCAACGAAACACAATTCCAGCCGCCACAAGTTCCAGAATCTCAAGATCCAATCTAGCAGCATCACGAAGGGGTTCATCTTCTTCATAGGTGCCTCTCCAATGATGCGTGAGTAGTACACCATATACCTACGGGTCCATAGGCAGTAGCCAGATAGATTCCTCTCTCTATGATTCTCAATACAATGGTCTCTTGGAGATCTATTTGATGTAATAACTTTTGTTGTGTGTTTGTTGGGATCCGAGGAATTTTGAGTCCATGATCAGTTTCTATCCATGAATATGATTTGAGTCTTCTTTGATCTCTTATTTGCACGATTACTTATAGCCTCGTATTTCTTCTTTGAATCTTTGGTTTACTTAGGAAAACTAGACCATTTTTTCTTGTGATGGGAAGAGGTACTTTGTGATGGGTTCGATCTTGCGGTGTTCTTTCCCAGTGACAGAAATAGCAGAAAGACACACATGTATCGTTGCCATTAACGACAACAAGAAGGGGTATATTCCTACATGAATAGATCTTGTCTACATCATGTCACCGTTCTTATTGCATTACTCTGTTTCTCCATGAACTTAATACACTAGATGCATGCTAGATAGTGGTCGATGTGTGGAGTAATAGAAGTAGATGCAGAATTGTTTTGGTCTACTTATCTTAGATGTGATACCTATATAATGATCATTGCCTGGATATTGTCATGATTATTTGATCTGCTATCAATTGCCCAACAGTAATTTGTTCACCCATCGTGTGCTATAGTCATGAGAGAAGCCACTAGTGAAACCTATGACCCCCGGGTCTACTTTTCCAACATATTGATTTTTGATCGACTATTGACAACTTTTGTGTTCAGATCTATTATTCCAAAAAAACCAAAAATACCTTGTTTCACTTTTGGTTTATTTATTTTACTTTGTGTTCTTGCAAAATCTATTTGCCAAAACTATCACTACCTATTCTATCTTATTACCGTAGAGAGCATGACAACCTCTCTTTTGCATCGGGTTGCAAGTATTTGTTGTTTGTGTGCACATGTTTCTTACATGGGTGTGTGATCTTCCTCTACGAATTGATACCTTAGTTTCATAAATTGAGGGAAATATTTACCTTCACTTTTCTGCATGATCCCTTCCTCTTTGGGGAAATACCGATGCAGTCTCAAGCCATGTCAAAGGAATTTATGGCGCCATCGCCGGGGAGGAAGCAATCTCATCTACCAGGTTCCTAAGCACAAATCTCATCTCCTTGCAATTTACATTATTTTCCATTTTCCTCTCGTTTTCCTCTCCCCCACTTCACAAATTTGTTGTTTTATTTGCCCTCTCTTTTTCGTTTGCCCTTTTTTGGTCGGATCTCTTGTTCTCCAATATTTTAAACAAAGGAGAGTGGAGAATCTTAAAGATGCTTGGTATACGATTTGCAATGCTCATAAAAGATCTATTAAAGGGAATCTATCATTGTTCTTCTTTGATGTTTCTATGTGGGCATCACCACTTGGTATTGATTCGTCCTTGATACGATTACCGGTGGGCATTTCTTGATCTGCCCTAATTTGGATGCTTATAATGCTATGGGAAATTTAGTGGGTTCTCCACCTATCATTGTCAATGACACCGTTTTAATGCTTGAGCATGTTATGAAAAGGTTAGATGTGATTGAAAAGAAAGTGCTCACCGAGGTAAATATTGAGAATTTCAATAAAAGGATGCATAGTGTTGCTAATAGAATTGGGTCCAAGGCGGGAAACACTCTTAAAATATTAAAGCAAAAAGAACTCGTAGTCAATAAAAGAATTGAAGAGAGCCCCACTAGAATCGATAAGTTGGAAGAAATCTTTCATAATTTAAGTTCGGCTTTCCCTACCGATAATACTATTGCAAAAACTCCCATTAGTAAAGCCATGCAAGTTCCTAAATAGACGGGTACCGTTCCTAATAGAAACAATGAGCATCGTAAAATGATTAGTATCCATCGCAATTTTGTTGAAGTGGTAAGCAACTTCCATGGCAAGAACAAAATTTTCAATCTTATTCCTAGAAGTATTGTCATTGAAAATATGCATGATAGATCCTTGAAATGTTCTAGTTGTGTGATTAAGGAGTTGGAATCCAATGATGGCAATACTTGAATACTATGTGTTATGCCTAGCCAGGGGCGTAAAACGATAGCGCTTGTTGGGAGGCAACCTAATGAATAAAATATTTTTATGTTTTGCTTTCTATTTTTGAGTGTTTTTCACAATTATGATTCTGTTATGATTGTGTTTTAATGTTTTATTTAGTGTTTGTGCCAATTAATACCTTTAGGATGATCAATAAGATGAGTAGAAACAATGCTTAATCTGAAACAGAAACTTTGTTCCTAGTGCACGAATTTTCATTTTTTATTGCAACGTGATATTGAGATAAAAATTTAAAATGGTATTTCTATCCAAACTCTTTATGTTGTCCTAATTTTTCAGAATTTTTAGAGTTCCATAAGTATGTGTAGAGTAGTGATTACTATAGACTATCCTGTCTATAACACATTCTATTTTCGTTGCATTGTGTGCTTGTGTGCTTGTGCATAAAATTTGGGCCTGGCCCAATGGCACTTGGCGATCACCTGTGGGCCGGACCCGAGGCTCCTATCGGTGCATTGGGACAGGGGTAGCCAGTGCTCCTGACCTAGGCATAGGCAACAATGGTAAAAACCCTTTACACACCAAGACAATCAGACAGTAATAACGACGGAGGCCAACTATTCCTTCAGGAGAAAACCTCTGAGGGGATGGCGGCTCCACCCTCCCACCCTCCCCACCGACGACTCCATGGCGATCAAGATTTCTATCCGACTCCCACACTTTTCCTTTCGGCCATCAACTCAGGTGATCTCCCCTGATCTCGGACACATCTTTCTCAATGGGTTCTTGTGGTGGCACCACTTTGGATCTGGATTTTTCTCATTGTGCGGTTTTTGCGGATGACATGTTTAGGCAATCTGGTCTCTCAGTGCACCCAATTGATCAGCGGTGTCCTTTCATCATGGTTGTCTCTTTTAGACGACATGCTTTCCGTTTGACTGAAGATTCTGTTGCCGCCACTCTAGAGTCGGCGATTGGTGGCTCAACCATTGATCTCATGGTTGAGTGTATTAAGGACAAGGTTTTTTCATTCAGGGTTTCATGCAAGCAAGTTGGGTTTCATATTCTTGATCTATTATCTTACAAATGTTCTAGTTTCAAGTGTTTCTTCCACCTCTGGGGTAATGGTGGACCAAATTGGTGGCGTGAATTTAAATTGTGGAAGAAACAGTGAGATGCGGAGTGGATTCTGATGAGCCATATCCAAGCGATGTTCTCCTCTTGGTCTGATGGCAATGCATTCTAGACTTGTGAAATATGCAATGAAATCTGGTTCTTCAGCTCATAAGAAGCTATCTTTTGCAACCCCACAACAGTATGATGTTTGCAAAGGTTATCAGTGTCCAGCCTCGCAAGAGGAGATCGCTGCCCTCCAATATGCTGGGTACAACCTGCCGCCGCATGAGCACGTTGTTATTGCGGGGACACCGACTCATAAGTCGTGATCACCGAATGTACGTGCACAGTGTTCCAAGAGATCAATGCTCACTGAACATACAAGAGTCTTACATCCTTACATATCTTCTTACACAAATAAGGGCCAGCGATGCCAATTCTTAAATAGACAGGGCCGCAAGGGCCAAACACTTAAGCATAACAAGTAGAGGAAATCTTAATCAAAAGCGTGAACCCATGCCATCTGCGTTAAACCTAAAGGCATTCTGACTAGGAACCATCCTAGTTCGCAAGTTTGTCACCAAACAAACTCTTCATCGTATTCTTGTTCTTCCATGCCTGGCCAATTAAATAACAAGTGACAAGCCAATGAGTACTTTGAATGTACTCACAGGCAACCCAAGTTGTGGAACAAGGTATAACAATGCATGATATAGCACTAAGTAGGTAAGTTTTGTAGAAACCTAATTTTAAGTGCAATGATATGATCAAGCAACTTGACTAAGCATGCATCAACTCTTGATGGTACTCATGTGAACAAGTCTCAGTTATCATCACAAGCACGGGGTTGAACATCTCATGTTCAGTCATCATGTCAAGTCATCAAACTTAACTCAAGTATCAGCTTTGTCATAATCACACACACACACACTAAGTTTAGTAAACATTGGAAGTAGCAGAAGAGAGGTCATCCAACTATCCCGGAACCTGGACATCGCTATTCGAATAGTTTTGCAGTCTGCAGAGGTTGCACACTTTACTCTCAAGACTCGGCAAACTTCCATGTCAAGCCATGACTCGCGGTATTGTTCATATCCGAGGTAAGTACCCCGAGCATTTTCTTTCCCCTGGCGATACCAGCAAAGAGTCCACTCGATTGGTACCCAGCCCACATGATCCACATCACAAGTACCATCCATGCAGGACCAACTGTGTGGCTGGTGCCTATGAAGATAGAGCATGATCGTCCTTACTGGCACGACCCGGTATCGAGAGTGACCACCAGGCCACTCCCGCTACTACCCATCAAAGTGATCAACAAAGCCCCGTCCCATAAGGGGTATCGTGGTTGTACATGTAAGGTTGGAATAATGGTTGCAACTTACACCAATCCATTTCCGAAAAACCACACACACTCACTTGCTCCAATACACCACTTCTTTATCAAGTGGCTACCTAACTCATCATCATCTCCCTCGGGCATTAGTGGCACCCGACGGGTATTTCGAAAAGTCTTTGAAATCATTTGTTTTCATCACCATGCATATTCCCAACCCACTTGCATAGCAACTACTAGCAACCTAACTACTCCCACTCGCACAACCCTCATAAGGATGGTTGAGCCATGCACGATGCAAGTATCAACGGTAAAGTATCGGAGCCATCCCAGTGAAGAGGGAACACCACATTAACATGATCAAATCATCAAAACAACAAGTGCTAAATGAAATGCATGAAAAGTTTCTTAACATGGTTAAAGGGCTGCTTGCCTGGATCAACAAAGTCTTTGGGGTCTTCGAAATCTTTGGGTCCAACTTCCTCGTCAACAGTGCAATCTATAGTCGTGATAAATAACGATAATAATAAGCATCACACAAAAACAGAGCACAAAATCTACTTCTAAAATGGTACCCTACTCTGATAAATACTACAAGCTATTCTGAGAATATTTGTGGTGGAAAAATTATTGATGTTGGAATTGTATTTATTCCTGTGGGATTTTGGAAGCAATTATTAGAAAATAAAGAAAACGGGCATTGTGCGCTGGGCCTAATCTGGCCACAACTGGGCCGGCCGAGAGGCTAGCCAGTCCAGGTGAGGCGTTGCACGCACGCCGTCAGGTTCGAACTTGACGCACGGGGCCCGACCGCCTGCGACAGAGGGCAAGGGAGAGGCGAGGTGGAGGCCAATAGGTGGGGGCCGATAGGTGGGGGCCACCTGTGGGGTCCTTCTTCCTCCTCTGGATAGAGGGAGGCAGGCTTACCGGCGATGGCAGAAAGCGCGGCGACGGCTGGCGAGCACAGGAACGGGCTCAGGGTGCTTCCGCCCTTCGGGTGGAGGAGGAGGGGAGTGTCGGAGAGGAAGGGGTCGCCGGCGACGAGGTATCCGCCGTGGAGGGAAATCAGGAGGAGTTCACCGTGCCCTTCTGGTGCTACAAATCGAGCGGAGAGGAGGGGGAAATGGGTAAGAGAGGTGAGGGAGGATCAACTAAAGAAGAAGGAGGACCGGAGCACCGAGGCGGCAATGGTGTCCCGAGGCGGCAGCACTAAGCTCGATCCCGAGCACAGAGAGAGGGAGATGATCTGGGGCTTGGCAAGGCATCGATTAGGTGAGGAAGGGGGCCAGAGGAGAGAAGAGGGGCTTAGAGGAGGCCGTTTTTATAGGGGAGGAGCGGTCCACCTCACTTTGGTGCGCCAACGAGGATGAAACATTCGCTGGAGGGTGCGAGGGAGAGAGAGAGCACATTTGTGGTGTTCCTGGGCAAGGTTTAGGCCGCGGGAGAGAAAACAGAGAGTGAGGATGGCTCACGCTTGCGAGGCCCGCGATTGGCCGAACTAGGCGGCAATGGCGCGTGTAGGCAGAGCAGTTAGAGGGAGAAGGAGGAGGGGGCCGACACCGTGCCATGGTGTGGACTCGAGGGGGGCAGGGGGACATGCTGGGGGGCCGAGGCTGTTGGGGATGGAGATTGGGCGGTAGCTACAGTGCTTCGGGGCACTATAGCGCACTGCGGAGCGCCCAAATGGCATGCCATTGGCCTCTTGGACATGTCCATGCATGTCTAGGGGCTCCCTTGGGGTTTAAACAAGCAGAGGTGAGGCATTGGATGCCCTGGAGAGTCAAGGGAGGAGGAGAGAGGCAAACAGAGAGATAGAAAGGGGTTGTCTAGAGAGTGAATTGAGGGTTTTACCCCATCAACCATTGGCTTATGGAGTAGGGTTTTTTACTAGAGGTGAATGAACATTGCAATAAGATGTGGTAAATTTTTTCACTCAAGGAGAATAGAGGGAGGGGATCAAACATAGCTTTTAGCAATCAGCTAGAAGGTGTTTGATGGATTTTTAGGCAAGCAAATGGATTTTGCTTGACATGAGTTTTAACAGTATGGTAATGTAGGTAAAAATAGGGAGGGTCACCAAGTTTGAGGAGATTTGAAGAAAGTTGACAGTACAAACATGGAAAACCCTAGAATTCAACAAAATCAGAATTCTGTAGATCCAAGCATGCAATCTTGTGCTCCCAAATCAACAACTTGTCGTGGCATCATTATTTGGGGTTTAGAACATGCCCACAAAGTTTGGGCTCAATAGGACAAACTTCACAATGTAAAGTTGTTCAAATTTGAATCTAGACAGGAATGGTTTTGGAATATTTTGGTGAAGCAACTCAAGGGGAATTGAGATGAAACTTTGCAAGAGCATCACATATTACATGTGTGACTTGATGGAATCTTCCTGGAATTTATTGAGAATATTTCTTGTGGAAATATTTCAAAAGCTTGATTTGGGCAGAATGGGTGTTGAGGGGTTTTGCCCATGATTTTGAACATGACCATGTGTTGATACTCATTTATATGGAAAATATATGTCCACAGAGTTTCCCTAAATTTTCTCAAATATTTTCAAAGCATATAAATAATTTTTCCCTATAAAAGATCATTTCTGACGCTAAGAAAAAGCCTTTAATAAAATAGTAAAATAATCTTTAAAATTAATATTTGGTGGTTTTGGGAAGTCGTATATATAGTAGGTTTCAAATAAGGTCTTTGGGGGAAAAGGGGCCACCCAATTTGAGGACTTGCAATGCAAACCTCATCTAAGGGGGTTTTGAAAATCTAATTTGAATAAATCCTTTTTTGTTAAAATAAATTTTCATAAAAAAATAGTCTTAGGTACTAAACACATGGTATGATCATTGGGCAAGATATTTGGATCAAGGAAGATGAGTATGGAGAGGGGTAGGACCTAAGATAGCCAAACACAAATATCCAAACAAGCGAACAAGCAACAATACAAACAAGCATGCACTCAAAAAGTTCTAATTGGTTCCAAATTTTTTTGCAAATCCATCATAGCAAAGTGATACAAACACAGGGTGTGATAGAACTACCCCCTTACAAGAATCTCATCCCCGAGAATCCTAGGCTAAGCGCTAAAAAGATAAGGGAACTCAGATCTAAGATAGTCTTCACGCTCCCAGGTTGCTTCTACTTCAGTGTGGTTGCTCCATTGGACCTTGAAGTACTTTATGGTGCGGCTTTGGGTGCAACGCTCCGCTTCATCCAAAATGCGAACTGGCCTCTCACCATAAGTGAGGTCTGGCTAAAGGTTGATGGCTTGATGGTCGATGTCCTTGTAGAGGTCGGGGCGGTTGGGGACTTGAAGACACTTCTAGAGATGTGAAACATGGAACATGTCGTGCACATCTGATAGCTCGGAAGATAATAATAGATGGTAAGAAACTTCTCCTCGTTTGTCAGTGATCTTGAAGGGGCCGATGTATCTTGGTACAAGCTTCCCCTTGACGTGAAAATAGTTGGTTCCTTTGAGAGGCGTGACTCAGAGATAAACATGGTCTCCAACACGTAAACTCATGTCTCGATGGTGGGAATCAGCGTAGGTCTTTTGTCTGGACTTGGCGGTCTTGAGACGCTCTCGGATGTATCTTGGTACAAGCTTCCCCTTGACGTGAAAACAGTTGGTTCCTTCGAGAGGCGTGACTCAGAGATAAACATGGTCTCCAACACGTAAACTCATGTCTCGATGGTGGGAATCAGTGTAGCTCTTTTGTCTGGTCTTGGCGGTCTTGAGACGCTCTCGGACGAGTTAAACTTGCTCTTGTGCTTCGCGGAGAATGTCTAGGCGAAAGACTGGTCCTTCTCTGGTTCCCGACCAATTGAGGGGAGTGTGGCACTTACATCCGTACAACACGTCAAATGGTGCCATCTGAAGACTTGACTGGTAGCTATTGTTGTAGGAGAACTCGGCGAATGGTAAGCAATCTTCCCACTTGGCTCCATACGCCAATACACAGGCACGGAGCATATCCTCGAGCATCTGGTTTACTCGTTCCGTCTGTCCATCGGTCTGGGGGTGAAAAGCAGCGCTGAAGGAGAACTTGGTTCCAAAGGCCTCTTGGAGTCTATTCCAGAACCTTGAGGTGAACTAGGTGCCTCGGTCCAATACAATCCCCTTAGAACTCTGTGAAGGCTCGCAATCCGGTTAATGTAGAGGTTGGCCAGTTTGTTCCCATTGTAGGTCCTCTTGACGGGAATGAAGTGGGCTACCTTGGTCAGGTGATCCACAATGACCCAAATGGAATCATGTCCTTTGCTTGACCTAGGTAATCCAGTGATGAGGTCCATCGCGACTTTGTCCCACTTTAATACAGGCACATTAAGAGGTTGCAATAGTCCAGCGGGTCGCTGTTGCTCAGCTTTGACTCTTTGGCATATGTCACACTTAGCAATAAATGTTCCTATTTCCCGCTTCATGCCATGCCACCAGAAGCTTGCATTGAGGTCTTGGTACATCTTGGTTCCTCCAGGATGGATGGAATATGGAGTGTCATGAGCTTCTTCCAAGATTAAGTTCTTGACCTCTTCTTTGTTGGGTATGTAAATGTGATTCCTGAACCATACAAATCCTTGTTCATCCACTAAGAATCCTAGGGCCTTGCCTGCCTTGATCTTCCTCTTGATGCCTTCAATGCTCTCGTATCCCTTCTGAGCTTCTTTGATATCATCCATCATGGTAGGCTTTGCTTGGAGGTTCGCAAGGAATCCAGGTGCAACTAGTTCCAAGCCGAAGCTTTTAGGCTCTTCATACTGGGCGGGTAGCCTTCCCTTAATCATAGCATTTAAGGAACAAACCTTTCTGCTTAAGGTGTCTGCTACCACGTTAGCCTTTCCGGGGTGGTATTGAATACCGAGGTCATAATCCTTGATCAACTCCAACCATCTTCGCTGCCTCATGTTCAATTCCCTTTGGGTGAAAATATACTTCAAACTCTTGTGGTCTATGTATATCTCATATCGCTTCCCCATAAGGTAATGTCGACATGTCTTCAAGGCATGAACCACGGCTGCAAACTCAGGATCATGAGTTTCATAGTTATCTTCATGAGGGCGTAGTTGTCTGGATAGATATGCTACGAGTCTGCCTTCTTGCATCATAACACCTCCAAGCCCGGTTCTTGATGCATCACAATATATCACAAACTCCTTGTGAATATAGGGGGTGGCCAAAACTGGGGCTGTGGTCAGTCTCTTCTAGAGCTCTTGGAAGCTTTCTTCACACTTCGGCATCCATTCAAACTTCTTGTCCTTCTTTAAGAGCTGAGTCATGGGTCGGGCAATGCTCGAGAATCCCTCAACGAACTTGCGGTAATATTCCGTGAGTCTGAGGAAACTTCTCACTTCCTTTAGATTCGTTGGGGATTGCCATTCACTCACGGCTTCAATCTTGGCAGGATCCACTGACAATCCTTTTGCAGTCAACACATGACCCAAGAATCCAACTTCATGCAGCCAAAACTCGCACTTACTGAACTTGTCATAAAGCTGGTGCTCTTGAAGTTTGTCTAGGACCAATCTCAAGTGTTACTTATGCTCCTCTTCAGACTTGGAAAAGATGAGTATGTCATCAATGAAGATGGCAACAAACTTGTCCAAGTACTCCATGAAGACCTTGTTCATGAGATACATGAAGTAGGCAGGGGCATTGGTTAACTCGTATGACATGACCGTGTATTCATATAGGCTGTACTGGGTTACAAATGCCGTCTTCGGAATGTCATGGGGTATGATCTGGTAGTACTTGGACCAGAGGTCGATCTTGGAAAACACCTTAGCTCCATTCAGCTGATCGAATAGGTCTTCAATCTTAGGGAGTGGGCACTTGTTCTTTATTATGACCTCATTGGGAGAACGATAATCCACACAAAGTCAGATAGTTCCGTCCCTTTTTGACACAAATAGATCAGGGGATACCCAAGGAGAGGCATTAGGGCGAATGAATCCTTTTCTGAGATGCTCTGCTAGTTGCTTCTTCAACTCAGCCAACTCTTCAGATCCCATTCTATAGGGCTTCTTATAGATGGGTCCTGCTCTGGGCATTAGCTCAATGATGAACTCAATGTCGCGGTCAGGAGGCATTCCGGGCAGCTCATCAAGAAATATATCTGGGTATTCCAAACCACTAGCACTTGATCCAACTCAATTCCGGACAGACAATTAACCCGAAGGGCTTGAGTGGAGGCATAGCTAGGGACATACTTGACTTCCACTCCTTGGCTATTGGTTATGGTAACGTTCCTCTTGGCACAGTCCAAGTTGCTTTGGTTCTTGATTAGCCAGTCCATGCCTAGAATCACATCCAAGCCTTCCGACTTCAGGATGATAAGGTCTTCTAGGAAATCTACCCAGTTGATGTTAATCTCAACTCCTTTACAACCTACCCCAGACTTCATAACTGATCCCGGGATTTGTATCAACATACGACTACCCAGGGGTGTAGGTTTCATGCCACTCTCTATTGCAAACTATTGGGTGACAAAAGAATGCGAAGCTCCACAATCAAACAATACTGTTGTTGGGGTTAAGTTGACAAGAAACGTACCTAGTATAAAGTTTGGGTCCTCCTGGGCTTCCTCAGTAGTGACGTGATTCACACGACTCTTGCCATTGTTGGGATAGTTGCGGGGAGTTCCATTCCTTGGTGGCGCTCCATGGCCTTGAATTTGGTTCATCGCATTGGGGCACGGTGCATCTGGCTTCTTGTTGGGAAACAACCTAGAGATGTGTCCTGGCTGACCACATCCAAAGCAAGTGACTTGTCCAGGGTTGTTGTTGTAGTTCCTGCCACCGTTGTAGTTATTGGGGTTGTAGTAAGCTGGCCTGGGATTGGCGTACTGATGAGGCTGGTAGCTCGGATGAGGTACAGGAGGTCTAGCCTTCTGGTTACTGAAACTACCCTTGCTAATCATCTTGCGCTTGCAAGTGTCATCTATGGCATGACGCTTGTCTTCCACCATGAGGGCCTTGTTCACCAGGTCAAAGAATGTCCGGCAATCACAGACAATGAGCTGATATTACAGGGTCTGCCGAAGTCCTTCCATGAAGCGTTCCATCTTAGCAGCCTCCATGTTGACATCTTCAGGTGCATACCTTGAGAGCAAGTTGAACTTCTGCATATACTCCTTGATAGAGTCACTTCCTTGCTTCAGCACTCGGAATTCTCTCTTCTTGATAGCCATGTTCCCAGAAGGAATGTGGGCGGTGTGGAATATTTCCTTGAAGTTATCCCAGGTGATCACACGAGGGCCTTGCATGACCTTGAATCCATCCGACCAAGCTCTCGCGGTACCATCGAGGCAGCAAGAGGCATACAGTACCTTCTCACAATCCTCATTGCAATTGACCAGTGCAAGGAGGTTCTCGATGGTGCGGACCCGGTCGACAACATCCAAGGGTTCAGCAGTCTCGGTGAAGGTTGGGCGCGAATTCCTCATGAACTCAGATAGAGTGGAGTGGCCATTGTCATGCATGCGTTGCTACTAGTTGTTCATGAGGGCTTGAGGCATGTGCTGGATAGCAGTGGTGCTAGCTTGGCGTTCCTCTTGGAGAACTTCGAGAAACTAAGCTATGGTCATGTTCTGCGGTGGAGGTGGTGGCAGGGGAATGTCGCCTTGTAGCCGCTCCTGGTGTCCTTCAGCCTGAGCAGTCCCACAAGTTCGCTATTGCTGGCTGGAGTTGCGGGCTTCAGGGTAGGTGAAGGACCTATTCTGGGTTGCAGTCACCATCCTATTTGGAGCTGCCAAGTCAAACAACTGGGATGGACTAGAGAAAAGCAATAACTGAGAAAGTGCGCCTAAGGGGGTTGATATAGTGCAAGTGTGGTACAAAGGCCGAAAGACCAACACATATATTAAGACAAGGTAGACGACGGACTCGCTTACATGTTGCTTAAGCAAAAAGCATGTCTTGCATCGGAACACACACAACAAAAACAACCAACAAGCACGCACGGCTTCATATGAACCATTAAAATGACTTGAATTTGCATGAGGGGTACAATGACTGATCCTACCCTAGGGGTTCTCGGACTCAGGTGGTGGAGTGCTCTGCTTCCTACCCAAGAGGAACGAAGACTTGGTTTCTTGATAGGACTCCTTCTAGCATGATGCCCATGCTTGCCATGCCCGAAACTTGTGACGAGAATACAGAGGTTGCTACTCGTCCTTGGGTCAAGATGTCAGTGGTTTGGTGGAATAGCTCTCAAATGTGGTGAAGTTCTTGGCGAACCTTCACAGATTCCTTAATCAGGTTGTGAACCAGACTATTGGAAAAGAGGCTGAAGTAGGTGTGGAATCTGACGGGCACGCCATCCTCCTTGGATGGAACCAGTGTCTGACTTTCGTCGATGTCGTACTTTCTGATGGGTAGTTAATGACTAGCGGGATCGTCGTCCATCTCTGGAATGATGCCCCGAAGGTGGACAAGTGCCTTGCGTGTTGCTATCTCGACTGTGAGTGCAAGGGTCTCCATATGTTGTCCTTTAAAGAACTAACTGGTCGGGGAGTCGTTTGCCTTCACAAACACTTCAAAGCGACATTCCTTCGTGATTGCATCGATCTAGTGCTCGTGGTAGAGGAAAACAGGTGGTTAGCAGAACTGGCACTTCTCCAGGCTATCCCCAAGGAGTAGGGGAAAACTGGATGATAGGTGGGCTTTGGGTACGAGGGCCACCTACAAGGTTTTGAATGGAGGAGAGTCAGCAAGAGTTTGAAATAGACTAGAAGAGAAGAGAGGTCTAAAATTTGTTGCACCTAGCGCAACTAGGCACAATTTTAAAAAGGTTTTTATCCTAACTAACATCCATGCTAACTAAGTGCTTCCTATAGTCAGGATGGCTCTGATGCCAGCTCTGCGGGGACCCTGACTCATAAGTCCTGATCACCGAATGTACGTGCACAGTGATCCAGAGATCAATGCTCACTAAACACACAAAAACTGGAATACAAGAGTCTTACATCCTTACATACCATCTTACACAAATAAGGGCCAGCTAGGCCAAGTCTTACATAGATAGGGCCGCAAGGGCCAAACACTTAAACATAACAGGTAGCTGAAACCTTCATCCAAAGTGTGAACTCATGCCATCTGCCTTAAACGTACATGCATTTTGACCTGGAAGAGTCCTAGTTCACATGTTCGTCACCAACGAACTCTTCACCGTATTCCTGTTCTTCCATTCCTGGCCAATTAAATAACAAGTGGCAAGCCAACGAGTACTTTGAATGTACTCGCAAGCAACCCAAGTTGTGGAACAAGGTATAACAATGCATGATATAGCACTGAGTAGGTATGTTTTGCAGAAAGCTAATTTTAAGTGCAATGATATGATCAAGCAACTTGAGTAAGCATGCATCAACTGTTGACGGTACTCATGTGAACAAGTCTCAGTTGTCATCATAACCAAGGGGTTGAACATCTCATGTTCAGTCATCATGTCATGTCCTCAGACCTAACTCAAGTATCACCTTTGTCATAATCACACACACAACAAGTTTAGTAAACATTGGACGTAGCAAAAGAGCGTTCATCCAACTGTCCTTGACCGTGGACACAGCTATTCGAATAGTTTTACACTCTGTAGAGGTTCCACACTTTACCCACAAGACTCCGGAAACTTCCGTGTCAATCCATGACTCGCGGTATTGTTCATACCCGTGGTCAGTACCCGAGTATTGTCTTTCCCCTGACGATACCAGCACAGAGTCCATTCGATTGGAACATAGCCCGCATGATGCACATCACAAGCACCATCCATGTAGGGACCAATGGTGTGCCCGGTGCATGTGAAGACAACGCATGATCGTCCTTACTGGCACGACCCCTCTATCGAGAGTGACCATGCCACTCCCTCCACTAGTAATGCGGACCCTATGCTAGTACCCATCAAAGTAATCAACAAAGCTCTTCCCATAAGGGGTATCGTCATTGTACATGCAAGGTTGGAATAACGATCGCAAATTCCACCAATCCAATTTTGAAAACCACACACACTCACTTGCTTCGGTACACCACTTCTTTATCAAGTGGCTACCTAACTCATCATCATCTCCCTCGTGCATTAGTGGCACCCGACGGGGTTTTCGAAAAGTCTTTGAAATCATTTGTTTCCATGACCATGCATATTCCCATCCCACTTGCGTAGCAACTACTAGCAACCTAACTACTCCCACCCGCACAACCCTCATAAGGATGGTAGGGCCATGCATGATGCAAATATCAATGGTAAAGTATCGGAGGCATCCTACCGAAGGGGGAACACCACATCAACATGATCAAATCATCAAAACAACAAGTGTTATATGACATGCATGAAAATTTTCTTAACATGGTCAAAGGGCTGCTTGTTTGGCTCAACAAATTCTTCGGGGTCTTCGAAATCTCCGGGTCCAACTTCCTCGTCAACAGCGCAATCTATCGTCGTGATAAATAACGACAATAATAAGCATCACATAAAAACAGAGCACAAAATCTATTTCTAAAATGCTACCCTACTATGGTAAATACTACAAGCTATTCTAATAATATTTGTCTAGGGTTTTGAAGTTAAAAAGGTTTTCAAAACTATTTATAACAAAGGGTAAAAATGCCTAAAAGTGGTTTTAAAATAAAACAATAGATAAAACATTTTCAAAACAAATTATACAAATGGCACTATTAAATTCTACACAATATTATAAGATTTCTGGTGGAAAAATTATTGATGTTGGAATTTTATTTAATCCTGTGGGATTTTGCAAGTAATGATCAGAAAAAAGAAAAAGAAAACAGGCACTATGCCTTGGGCAGGTCTGGCCGCAACTGGGTCGGCCCAAAGGCTAGCCAGCCAAGGTGAGGCGCGGCACGCACGCCGTCAGGTTTGAACCTGACGTGAGGAGCCCGACCGCCAGTGATAGAGGGGGAGGGACAGGCGAGGCGGAGGCCTACAGATGGGGGACACCTATCTTGTCCTTCTTTCTCCTCTAGACAGAGGGAGGCGGGCTCACTAGTGGCGGCAGAAAGCGCGATGACGGCTGGCGAGCACAGGAACCGGCTCAGGGTGCTTCCGCCGTTTGGGCGGAGGTGGAGGTCAGTGGCAGAGAGTAAGGGGTTGCCGGTGACGAGGTATCCGCGGTGGAGGGAAATCAGGCGGAGGTCACTAGGCCCTTCTCATGCAAAGGAGGCACTGTAGGCAGGGGTGAGGCATTGGATGCCCTGGAGAGTCAAGGGAGAAGGACATAGGCAAAGGGAGAGAGAGAAAGGGGTTCTCCAGAGAGTGAATTGAAGGTTTTACCCCCCATCAACCAGAGCCTTATGGACTTGATTTTTTTACTGGAGGTGAATGAACATTGCAAGAAGATGTGGTAAATTTTGTGACTCAAGGATAATATATGGAGGGGGTCAAACTTGGCTTTTACATATCAGACAGAAGGTGTTTGATGGTGTTCTAGGCAAGTAAATTGAGTTTGCTTGACATGAGATTTAAAAGTGTGGAAATGTAGGTAAAAATAGGGAGGATCACCATGTTTGAGGAGATTTGAAGAAAGTTAACAGTACAAACTTGGAAAACCCTAGAATTTAACAGAATCACGTTTTTGTAGATCCAGGCATGCAATCATGTGCTCCCAAATCCACAACTTGTTGTGGCATCATTATTTGGGGTTTAGAAGATGCCCACAAAGTTTGGGGTCAATAGGAAAAACTTCAGAACGTAAAGTTAATCAAATTTGAATCTGGACAGAAAGGTTTTGGAATATTTTGCTGAAGCAACTGAAGGGGAATTGAGATGTAACTTTGCAACAGCATCACATATGACATATGTGACTTGATGGACTTTTCCTGGAATTTATTGAGAATATTTCTTGTGGAAACATTTCAAAAGCTTGATTTGGGCATAAAGGGTTTTGAGGAGGTTTTCCCATGATTTTGAACATGACCATGTGTTGAAACTCATTTATATGGAAAATATATGTCCATTGAGTTTCCCTAAATTTTCTCAAATATTTTCAAAGCATTTAAATAATTTTTCCCTACAAAAGACCATTTCTAGCCCTAAGAAAAAGCCTTTAAATAAAATTGTAAAATAATCTTTAAAATTAATATTTGGTGGTTTTGGGTGGTCATATATATAGTATGTTTCAAATAAGGTCTTTGAGGAAAAAGGTCCACCCAATTTGAGGACTTGTAGTGCTAACCTCATCTCACGGGTTTTTGAAAACCAAATTTGAATAAATCCTTTTTGGTCAAAATAATTTTTCATAAAAAATAGTCTTAGGTACTAAACACATGGTATGATCATTGGGCAAGATATTTGGATCAAAGAAGATGAGTATGGAGAGGGGTAGGACCTAAGAGTGCCAAACACAAATATCCAACAGGAAAACACGCAACAATACAAACAAGCATGCACTCAAAAAGTTTTAATTGGTGCGAAATTTTGCAAATACATCATAGAAAAGTGATACAAACACAGGGTGTGACAGTTAGCCACCCCTCGCCGCTGGCAACACTCTAGTGAAAGATTGCCTTGCCGCACAACACTTTTGGGACGGTTCCTCAATTCTAGCCGACCAACCCAGTGATTTCGTGGATAGAGATTTCTTCTACCGGGGATCCAGGAAGTTCAAATCTGCATAAGTTGGCTACTTCCATCAATGCGGTAGGTGCGGATCTTGTTGCACCTATCACGCCAGATATTCATGACGGGAATGTAGGTCTTTCAAATTTCATAGTATTGTATGGTCAAGTTGATGGGCCCGTGACTTCTTCGGTTTTGCCTGATATGGCCCAGTTGGAGTTGGACTCGACCCATTTGGAGACAAATGATTAGTCTGTTCCATCGACTCAGGAGGCTGATAATAATTTCAATAATCTAGTTTCTAGCATGGCTCAAATATTCTAACGTGTTTGGTTTGTTACCAGGTGGGGCACTTTGCGACTAATTGCCTTGCAGTTATGATTTTCTCGGCATGTTTATGAGCAGGGCATCTTAGAAAGTTTTGTGAGGCACTGGCTAAGGAACATGGACTAGTTTGGAGGAGAAAAAATTTAACACAGTCGGCATCGGTGGGACCCACTTCCTGCATTGAAGTGGTTACTCCAACAAGGCCTACGCTTGACGCTTCGTGCTCCTCCCCTCCCCTGTTCTGTCTAGTCCCATTAGCGACCGACAAAAACCCCATCTTGTCCTCCACCAGCAACTCCTCCTCCTCCATCGCCAAGTCCTCCTCCATCGCCTACAACATCATCCGTGGACAACTTCCATATCGACCCAAAGCGATATATCCTAGCGAGTCACCAAATTATCGTTGGTGGAAGCCAACGTCTTCCGAGGACTTTCGTAACGCCGTCGTCAACCATCCAACGACAGCACAAGGAGTTTATGATTGTCGAGGTAATGCCACTTCCTTAGCTGCATGAGATTGGGTCAATGCGTGAGGCAGTTGTTGATTTATTGGAGCAAAGAGGAGTTCAGGTCTTGGCAGCCCAACCATGGATTTTCGGAGTAGGGTTATTTAGATTGCGCAATGCTGGAGTGCGCTTTACCTTACTGCAAAACTCGCCTCTACTGACTGGTAATGATAGATTTTTCAGATTTATGAAGCATGATGAAGGGCTGGTTTCTGTGGCACCCAGGGTTTTCATGAGGGTTGTTTGATGTTTCTGGGGGTCCCCATAGATCTTCGTACTTCTGAACATTTGCGTGGTGCGGTGAACAGTTTTGGAAAGTTTCAACACTGGATTAATGATGATCCATACTTGGTCAGAAGTATTGTGTTTGCTACTTTTACCGATGACATTCTCGTTCCCAGAGATTTCGTTTCACTGATTATGCACACAGAGGGGGAGCAAAGGTTTCTTGGAAATTCCCGTGTTACATTTTGGGAGCTAACTTTGCAGAGCAGATGCCTGAAGATGAGGACCCCATGCCCATAAATGGAAATCCTCACCCGTTGTCGGGCCAGTTTTTCCCTGAGGCACATGAGTTTGTACTTCCTCCATACCCTTCTTTGGGATGGAATGATCTCCACAAATGCCACCTCCCATGGAGGACCATGTACATTCTGACAATTGGGGCCATGGACACTGGGTGATGAAGGAGCAGAGCAGCAACAACCTAAGGATCCTCCTGTCCAAGATCAGGAATCTATGGTGATTGACTAGCCTTCTGGTTCACTATCTGACAACAAAGTATAGCCGGAGCAGCAACCCGAGCCTTTCATTGTAGACAATGATCAGTTGCAGCAATAGGAAAACCCTCTGGCATTTCTTCTTTTCCAGCCACGAGTGATCAACGAGCAACAGATCTTTGTTGGTGTTGTCAGATTGGTGTATGGCCCCCCACTGCCTCCTGAACTAGCATGGAAACAAACTTTTCAGACACTTCTTGCAGGGGAATTTACAACTGAAGTTCCAAGGCCATTGTTTGATAAGGCCTTGTCACCTATCATCTTATCCAAGAGAAGCTGGACATTGGCATTTGATGAGGTTCAGGTGCTCTCTCATATTCAGTATAATGAAGCTTCTTTGAGCAATACCACAAAGCCTGTTGCTCGGCCTCTGCTCATGGAAGTCGATTGTATTGGTGATGATGGCTTGGAGATAGTGGTAAGTGAAGTGCATGAGTCCTCCTTTGAAATCATTTCCTTCAAGTCTCCTGCAGGCAACACTGACAACAGAAGGCGCAAGAAGAAGGCACCAACTCCTTTGGTGGAACCTGAAGTCAGGCGGTGTACTCGGGGCTCCATCAGGTGTGATGGGTTCAAACGAGTGTTCCTCGAGTTAACATCGGAGCCGAAGAAGAAGAAGCCACGTAGTAAGCCGCTGCTGGAGTCTAGCACTTCCACGCAGAAGAATGTTGGGGAAGGACTTCCTCCACTAACGCCCATCAAGAAGCTTCAGATGATTGGTGAGTAGCTTGGCATTACAGCAGAGAAGCTCACGGTGGAGCAGCTTATGGGTGCTCCCAAGAAGCAAGCATCGAACGAATCTGATGATTAATTCATCTCCTATCAAATGGGTTTGGCGCGCCCCTAAGCTGGCCTTTACCTTTCTTTTCGTGTGGGTGTGTGAAAAATTCTGTATTATGTTCATGCTCTATCAGTGGTTTTGTTTGGAATGTTCTGCTACATTTTACTCTATGCTCAAATCGTGTGTGGCTAGTTACTACGTAGCTTGCTCGTTGATGTTACTAGGTCTAGTTTTGTAATGAATAGTTAAAATCATCATAAATGGAATGTTTTTTGTTGGAATGTTTGAGGCCTTAATTCGGCGTCTAGGCAGCGGGGCGCGCAAACAAAAATTGCTAGAGAGCCAATGTGTGGTTGCTTATTTTCAAGAACCAATTTTGAAAAATATTCACTCAAATATATTAGATCCTTCTTCCCTAAACAATATGATATCTATGCTTTTGCCCCTTAGCGGGAGTCTTTGGTGGGCTGTTGGTGGTTTGGAATTTATCTGTACTCCATGGGGAACCGATTGAAGTTCAATCCTTTGGCATGATAGTGAAGTTCACATCAAAAATGAGTGCTGATGTGTGGATATTGTTTAATGTATATGGGCCTTGCCAGGGTGAGCTTAGAGATTCTTTTGTTCATTGGCTATACAACATGCACGTTGGATTTCAAGAGAACTGGCTTTTTTGGGGGATTTCAACTTCATTAGATCCTTGGAGAATAGAAACCTGCCAGGAGGAGATATGAATGCTATGTTCATCTTTAATGAGATCATTGGACATCTGGGTTGTATGAATTACCAATCAAGGGCATGTCATACACTTGGTCCAATATGCAGGACAACCCTTTGTTAGAGGAACTTGATTGGTTTTTTACATCAACAAATTGGGTTACCTGCTATCCTTTAACAGAGGTTTTTCCATTAGCAAGAACGACATCTGATCATGTCCCTTGTGTTGTGGTGATCACCACATCCATTCCCAAAACCAACTTTTGTAGGTTTGAAAATTTCTGGACAAAGTTGGATGGATTTATGGATTGTGTAGCTAATTCTTGAAAGAAACCTTCACACAAGATTAGTCCTGCAGCAGTTCTGGCTTATAAGCTTAAAATTCTGAGGCAAGATCTGAAGAGGTGGAAATTGGGAATTTCAAAGATGATGATTGGTATTGATAAATGCAATAAGGTGGTTGAATGGATGGATGGGTTGGAAGAAATTAGGGCTTTATATAGGCAGGAATTTAATTTCAGGAAAGTAGTAAAAGCTCATTTGGAGCACTTGTTGCACCTACAATTTCTATATTGGAAAAAAAGATGCACCTTTAGGTCCATCAAGGTTGGGGAAGAGAAAACTAAATTCTTCCATGCCATGGCCTCAGAGAGATATAGAAGGAATTATATTGCCAATTTGAGACTGGAGGATGGTACATTGGTCTCAGAACACAACCAAATGGAAGGGATTTTATGGTATTCTGTCAAGGGACGTATGGGCACTCCTAAGGTCATTGCCATGGGATTTGATCTTCCATGTCTAATTAAACCAATACAAGGTCTGGATGGTTTGACAAAACCTTTCACCAAGGAAGAAATGGACCAGGTGGTTTAGTGTATGCCTGTTGATAAGGCCCCTGTCCCTGATGGTTTCAATGGTCTTTTTCTCAAAAACTGCTGGCACTTAATATGTGAGGAATTTTATAATCTTGCTAATCATTTCTTTGAAGGAAAGGCAAATCTAGAGAGTATCAATGGTTCCTTTATCGCTCTAGTGCCTAAGAAATCTTCTCGAGAAAGTGTGGGGGACTATAGACCAATTTCCTTGACAAGATTAGGTATTAAGTTCCTCACTAAAATGGCTGCCAATAGGTTGCAAGAAATCATCTTGGATTGTGTCCACAAAAGCCAGTATGGATTTATTAAAGGGATATTTATTTCTGTGCCCCTGGTTCCTTAGTTGTACTCATTCATCCCCACACTCTTAACTTTTGCTTACTTTTCCCCACTCCCTTGCCCGAAACCCTCAGAACTGGTCACATCGAACGTTGTTGTTGGGTCAATGGATTCACCGTTAACTCTGGCGAGTGGGGCTGTGCTGGACTAAGTCGCCCATTGGACCTGCCAAGTGGGGCCGCGTTGGACCATGTCACCCTCCTTCGACCATTCTTACGTGTGGGGCCGTGCTGGACTGTGTCGCCTGTTGGACCTGCCAAGTGGGGTTGCATTGGACCGTGGCGCTGGTTGGACCGTTGGGCCGTGGTTCCGTTTGGGTCGTTGCATTAAACGCTCGCATGCGTTATGCGCTGATGGACGTCGCCACGATAAGCCTGCTATGCATGCACGACATGAAACATTCAGCATGCCAGCATGCGTCGACGCGTGCCTCCAGGGACGCAGCCTTCTTGTGAGCCACCACGGCACACAATGTCTGTCGCTGCTGCCGGTTGGTCCCTTCTCGCAAGTGCCTGCTCGATCGATTCATAGTTCACACCATCTCAGCCTTTGACCTCCGCATCATCAATTCAGCCTTGCAATTAAAGTCTAGGGCATACCGATGGACGTGCGCTGCTATGATACAGAAGCCTGCTTTGCATTCCATGTGATCGAGCTAGCCTACCTACATGCGTGCCGCCACGGACGCAGCGACAGTCGCTACCGCTGGTTCCTCTCTTCTCCCACGCATCTCAAATTCAAATTTCTTTGACCTCCTCTCCTTGACTATCGAGGCACTTATTCGGATCCCCGTCATTATCCGTAGACGGCTATTTAAGCCGGACGGCGTCCCCCAAGCCTATCTCATCCGCCTGCTCCCTCTCCCCGTTGGGACCCGAGCACTCCCCTCTCTGAGCCCATCAGCCATGCCACCATGCCGCTAGTACTACATAATCGAAGACCGTCTCTTTCTCCTTTGCCAGGCCCAAATCCAGAGGAAAGCGAGGCTACATGTGGAACCGAAGGAGGATTTCGAGGAGGGGTCGGATATGGGGGAGGAGGAGGCAGAGGCACAGGCGTAGGAGCCAAAGGAGGAGGCGCCGCCGCAGGAGCCGGAAGTGGAGGCGCCACCGCAGGAGCCGGAAGTGGAGGTGTCGGCAGAGGAGATGGAAGTGGAGGCACTGTCGGTCTACTATTTGTGGCCCAACCAGGTGGTGATCCTCAACTCCATCTGCTTGGAAGCACCTGCACAGGCTCGGTGTCTTTGTCAATAGCAGATGGAGGCAGCACGAGCAACACAGGACGAGTCGCAGGTGGCGGCGTAGGCGGACCAGGCTCCGGTGCTGGCGGATCAAGCCATCTCCGACTACGAAGACGCGTAGTGCACTAGGAAGTACGTAGGATATATATTCTATGCTTTCGCTATTATGCTCTCCGAGCTATGTTTAGCTAACTCTGGTTGCTGGTTATTTTCTCTAGTGACATAGATGATTGTAGGGCACCCTATGTTTTATGTAAGAACTATGTTGTGCTTGCTAATTTCTATGTTATGGATGTATGCTTGTTATGTGAGATATCGGTATATGGATATGGTGCCGTAGCCAAGCCCTAGACCTGCTCTCTAGATGGATATGGTGCCGTAGCCGAGCCCTAGACATGCTCTCTAGATGGATATGGTGGCTAATGGTGCCACCTGACTATATTTTAGACGCGGTTTCTGATGGATATCATGATCTACATAATTAAATCTAACATGTTCTTGATAATAGATTTACCATGTTCTACAAAAAATCATGTATAAAACAAAAAAATCGTGTATACAATATTTTTCTTGAAACAAAAACATGTTTGTAATACCCGCATGTCAAAAAATCAAAGTGTTGTGGCGTAGGCTATACACAGAAGGGAATTGCCACGATATGTACAAATAAATTTGACATGGGAAAGTTCAATAATTTTTTTGTCATGTATCTACACTAACAATGACATGGAAAAAGTTATTCTTTAGTTCGCCATGCCAATTATCTATACAAAAATGCCATGGGACAAAAGTTGTACTGCTAACAATAAATCGATCCATCATGCACTATTTTTGTTTGACATGGCAATGAATGGATTTACCATGGCAATAATCAAGCAAAAAAACCAGATCCATTGCGTGCACTATTTTCTAGGCCTCTTTTATCTTTGTGGGCCTTCGACACTAAACACAATATGACGGCCTAACTAGAGCTTAGTTTGAATTTCGGCCCTAGAACTACGTGTTCTTCTTCCGCGGTCGGTGTTGTCGAACGAAACAAGAAGTGTACAAAACTGATGAAACTGACATGATCGACAAATTAAGCAACACGGAGCATAGAGCACATGATCCACAAATTTAAGCAAATCCTAGAGAAAATGATCCACAAATTTAAGAAAATCCTAGACCACATGATCCACAAATTTAACCAAATCCTAGAGCACATGACACCACTCTAATAACATCTCTAATGAGTGATGACCAACAAGTAAGCGAATCCTAGAGCTATCAGATTTGCCTGCTTGTTCAATTGAATCATCTACTTCAACTTCTTGTTCATCTTCTTTAATTGCCCCTTCAGATCTGCATACCCAACAGTTGGAGCAGCACTTTTAGAGACCAAATTCGTTCGTGCTGACGGCAGATTGAGCTCCCGGGTTGGGGCCCCATTGCCTTGAATCCGGTGAACATAGTCATCCAGCCATTCAAAATGTGTGCATTTCTTCACGATCTGAAACAAAAACATGAACCCTAAATCCCAGATCCAAGAAAAAAGAATTAAAAGCAAATAGAAAAAGAAATCAGAGAAAAATCATGAGATCTAACCTGCCCCTCTGGCTTGCTCTCGCATTTCACGAACTCACGCCCATAGTTGCCATTCTTGACCACCTACGAAGTCAACCATATTAGTGGCTCACTGCATGGGGAATTAGCACATCGCTCCATGGGAACTGGACCATAGTGGGTCCATGAGGGGCGGGAGGCTGAAGTGGAGCTTGAAATATCGCCCAAAGTTGTTAGAGAAGAAGAAGCAGAGGAGTGGCTCCTCTCATTGCTGGAGAAGAAGAAGCAGAGTAGTGGCACCTCTCGTCGCTGAAGAATAAGTAACAGAAAAAAGGAGAAGCAAGGGTGGGCGAGCACAACCAACAGCTGTCACAGATCGCCCCACGATCCAACAATGCGGAGCAGTCCATGTGATCCAACGGCACGGAGGGCTGTCACTTGGCGCTATGGTATGATCGAACGGCTGACGCTTCGCCGTGGAGTTTTGAGGGGTTTTGAGCTGGTCAACGGGGTGTCCAAGGCTTTGACTAAACATAACTAATTTAAAAAAATAGGAAATATATGAAACCTTCATCGTTTGTTGTTTTATAAGACACACTAACGAGGAAAAATACTAAACTTGGTATTAGGACATTTACAAAAAAAACTAGCTGGCACGATCGAGGTCAAATGAGCACCATTAATTTTAAAAAATAAAAAAATAGAAAACCGGCGCACAATGTTGTCTTGTGTGCATGTTACCAACCAAAAATCATAAACTTGGTCTATGGAAATTTTCATGAAAAAACCTTCACACATATGAGCTATCATGCACAACATTTCATAGAGTCTAAGGAGAGGAGGTAAGGTTCCCTTCGGTTTTTGAAAATTTAAAAAAATCAAAAACATCACCAAACCTTGATTTCAAAGTGAATAAGAAGGATCTGAACTTAGTTTTCCATTTCCATATTTTATATGTGTTTTCAATGGTTTTCTAATAAAATATATTGTTTTCAAAAAAATGTAAAAAAATGAAGATTCATTCAATAAATAGTGATACTTCGAATCTACAGTATATAAATTGAATAGGTCTTAATAAAAAATATTTGGCTCATTTAGAGTAGGTCCAAAAAAACTTGATTACAAATGGGGTTGTTTACCCTAGCTTGGGAGCTCATTTGGAGCACATTTCTCATGACTACAAGTTTTACCACGCAAAAGTGATCGGATTGATCACCTAACGTTTATAATAGTGCAACAATCTTTGCAACTCACACCATAGGGCAATGGACTTCAAGTGTTAGTTCAAATTTAAAGTTTGCCTAAAATTCAAATTTTGCATCAGTTTTCTATTCTACATCAAATTACAAATAGAATTATTACGCCTTAGAAGTTTTCACCGTAGTTCAAATTGATGACAGAATCCTTATTACAAACACTTAAAGTTCAAAGTTTATGACTTGCATTAAAATTCTAATTCATATCTTTGCCTTGCTCTTTGTGTTTCGAGATGGGTTAACCATCTTGCTCCTGGTTTCCATAGCTAGGATATTTTGTGCTTTTGAAAGCTTTGCCTTGTTGCTTATGACCCTCACTTCTGGTGGTGGCGCTTTCGTTGAGCTTTGACTGACCGAGCAAGTGATGACCAGTTGACGGTCATCTGTGGGTTCACTAATCCTTAAAGGAACTTCAGACAAAATAACTTCCTCCTCTCTTACAGCTTCAAAACCTTCAGAAGCCATGGTTTCAAGTTTTACATCAGATGATGGTTCAACCAAAGTTTCTTCCTCCCTATGTCTTTTCTGTCCTGTGCCTCTAACGATCCTAGAGCTGGGTCAAACATAGATATGCTTAGCCATTGATAGAAAAGAGAACAAATGCAAAAAAGGGAAAAGTTGCACACATAACGAGGTGTTACTTCAGTTGCTTCATTCTCTTCTAAACTTGCTGCATTCTCCTCTAAACTTGCTGCATTCTGCTCTATTGCTGCATTCTCCTCTACATTTTGTGGGGACCCCGACTCATAAGTCGTGATCCCAGAGATCAATGCTCACTGAACAAACATAAGCTGAATAACAAGAGTGTTACATCCTTACATACCGTCTTACACAAATAAAGGCCAGCTAGGCCAAGTCTTACATAGATAGGGACACAAGGGTCGAACACTTAAACATAACAAATAGTGGAAATCTTGGTCAAAAGCGTGAACCCATGCCATCTGCCTTAAACCTACAGGCATTCTGACTGGGAAGCTTCCTAGTTCGCATGTTCATCACCAACGAACTCTTCACCATACTCCCGCTCTTCCATGCCTGGCCAATTAAATAAGAAGTGGCAAGCCAATAGTACTTTGAATGTACTCACAAGCAACCCATGTTGGAACAAGGCAATAATCATGCATGGTATAGCACTAAGTAGGTATTTTGCAAAAAGTTTATTTTGAATGAAGTGACATGATCAAGTAACTATGTAAGCATGCATCAACAGTTGGCAGATATCCATATGCACATGTTACAAATATCTTCATAAACAAGTGGTTGAACATCTCATGTTCTGTCATGTCATCAAGTCATCTGACTTATCTCAAGTGTCATATCCGTGTCATCCACACACACACACACACACACACACACACACACCAAGTTTAGAAATAATGGACGTAGCACAAGAGCGGTCATCAACTGTCCTTAACCGAGGACTCGACTATTAGAATAGTTTTACACTCTGCAAAGGTTGCACACTTTATCCACAAGACTCGGGGAACTTTCGTGTCATCCACGACTCACGGTATTTAACATACCCGAGGTAAGCACCCGAACATTGTCTTTCCCCTAGCGATACTAAACAAAGAGTCCACTCGATTGGTACCTAGCCCACATGATGTACACCATAGTAGCATCCATGCAGGGAAGAACGGTGTGCCTGGTGCCTGTGAAGACATCGCATGATCGTCCATACCGGCACGACCCCGTATCGAGAGTGACCACGCCACTCCCGCCACTAGTAATGCGGGCTCCTTTCTAGTACCCACGAAAGTAATCAACAAAGCCCCATCCCATAAGGGGTATCATGGTTGTACATGTAAGGTTGGAGTAACAGTAAAACTTACACCAATCAATTATTGAAAACCACACACACTCACTTTCTCCCGTACACCATTTCTTTCTCAAGTGGTTACCCAACTCAACATCATCTCCCTCGGGCATTAGTGGCACCGGACGGGGGTTTCGAAAATTCATGGAAATCATCTATGTTTCCATCACCATGCATATTCCCAACCCACTTGCGTAGCAACAACTAGCAACCTAACTACTCCCACTCGCATAACCCTCATAAGGAGGTAGAGTCATGCACGATGCAAGTATCAACGGTAAAAGTAACGGAGGCATCCCAACGAAGTGGTCACCACATCACATGATCAACAACAATGAAGAAGGTGCTATATGACATGCATGAAAAATGGTTTCGTAACATGGTCAACGGACTGCTTGCCTGGCTCAACAAAGCCTTTGGGGTCTTCAAAGTCTTTGGGTCCAACTCCCTCGTCAACAACGCAATCTTTCATCACGATAAATAACGATAATAATAAGTATCACACAAAAACAAAGCAGAAAAATCTACTACTAAAATGGTACCCTACTCCCATAAATACTAAAAACTATTCTAAGAATATTTCTCTAAGGTATTGGGGTGAAAAAGGTTTACAATTTTTTTTAACAGTGGCTAAAAATGCCAAAATGGAATTTTTAAAATAAACAGTACATAAAATAATTTCTAAATATTACGCAAATGACACTATAAATTTCTACAGAATATTCTAAGATTTATGGTGGAGAAATTATTGTATTTGGAGAAATATCGGGTTTTGAGGAATTTTTGGAAATCATAACAGAAAAAGAAAAAGAGAATGGGCACTGTGCCCTGGGCCAGAACTGGCCGCAACTGGACCGACCCAGAGCAAAACAGCCCTAGGCGAACCGGTGTGCCCGCTCTCGTCAGGTCCAAACTTGACGGGCAGGCCCCGTGTACCAATGAGAGGGAGAAGGAGGCGGGTGAGATAGAGGCTGACGAGCGGGCCCGACTTGCCAGGGCCATCATCAACATCCGTCCAAGAGACGGCGGTGCTCATGGGCATCAACAGGGGGAGCGGAAGCAGCAGGAGAGGACGAGAATGGCTCTAGGGAGGTGTCGTGGTCTCGGTGGAGGTTGAAGGGGTCACCGGCGTGGCCCGAGGCATTGACGGTGAGCGGATGCGGCGGGGAGACCTTCGGGTGTGCTTGGTCCGATTTGCACGAGAAAGGGGTGGAACGACGTACGGGAGGTGAGAGGGGTCCAGGGGAAAGAAAATGAGGCCGGAGGGCCCTCCTACCCAGAGATCGTTGGTGGGTTCACTTGCGGAGCTTTGGGTCGATCTACGAGCTGGGTGCTCCGAGGAGGGAATGGGTGGTGCGGGGGGGGGGGGGCGATTAGGAGCTAGGGAGAGGGAGGGAGGCCGCGAGAGGCATTCGAGGAGGCTTCTTATAAGGAGGTCGAGGCTTGCCGTGGACTGAGCCCACGGGCGTTCGCCAGAGAGGCTCTGGTGGCCACGGGAGGGGCCCGAGGCCTTTGTGCGGTGCTTGTGGGGGATGAGCAGGGAGCTAGGAAGCAAGAGGGGGAGCGGGATGAGCTCGAAGAGGGGCCCGCAGCTTGGACATGGCGTGGCCGAAGTGGGCGACGTCGGGCATGCGCGGAGGAGAGAGAGAGTGGAGAGGGGGTAGACTGCCCGCCGTGCTACGGACGTTGAGGCTGACCGAGGGGACAAGCTTCCCCATCCCAATGTGGTCGGGAGCCTCGGGATGCTCCTGCTATAGTGTGGCGGCGCACTATAGCATGCTCCAAAGCAGCCAAATGGCATGCCATGGCATGCCTTTGGCTTTTTGGGGGCGACCACTTCTGTCTAGGGGGTCTAGGGGGGTCTAGGCTAGGGAACACTAGCATAGGATGCCCTGGGAGGTTGATAGAATAAGAGGGGAGGGGAGAGAGAGGTGTTTTACTGTTGTCCAGAGGGTGAAAATGGGGTTTTACACCACTTAACCATTGAGTGTTGGCCAGAGAAAGCTATTGGAGGTGAAGTGCAATTCTAGCAAGCTGTGGTAAAAATTTGAAGTGAAGGAGAATAGCAGAAGGGGGTCAAACAAGGTTTTTACCATTAGGGCAAAAAAGTGTTTGATGAAGGTTTAGGCAAGCAAATGGATTTTCCTTGACTTGACAGTTGGTTGGGTCAATGGGTGGTTAGAAATAGGAATGATCACCAAGTTTGAGCTTGATTGAAGAAAGTCCACAATGTAACTTTGTGAAACCCTAGAAATCAATAGAATGAGATTCCTATAGATCTAGGTATGCATTTCCATTCTCCTTGATGCACCCCTTGGTGTGGCATCTTATTTGTGTAATGGAACATTCCCACAAAGTTTGGGGTCAAGGGAAGAAACTTCACAATGTAAAGTTGTTCAAATTTGAATCTGGACAGGAACGGTTTTCGAATATTTTGATGAAGCAAATCCATTAGGATTGAGATAAAACTTTGCAAGATCATCACGTATGAAAATTGTGACTTGATGGATTTTTTTGGAATTTATTGAGAATATTTATTATAGAAATATTTCAAATACTTGATTTGGACAGAAAGGTTTTTGAGGCGTTTTCCCCATAATTTTGAACATGACCATATGTTGAAACTCATATATATGGAAAATATATGTCCATCGAGTTTCCCTAAATTTTCTAAAATATTTTCAAAGCAATAAAATAATTTTTCCCTATGAAAAGAACCATTTATGGCCTTAAGAAAAAGCCTTTAAATAAAATAGTAAATGAATCTTTAAAATAAGTATTTGGTGGTTTTGGGAAGTCATATATATAGTAGGTTTCAAATAAAGCCTTTGTGGAAAAAGGATCCACCCATTTTGAGGACCTGTAGTGCAAACCTCAACTTAGGGTTTTTTTGAAAACCTAATTTGAGAAAATCCTTTTTTGTCATTATAATTTTTTGTTAAAAATAGTATTAGGTACTATACACACGGTATGATCACTGGGCAAGGAGTTTGTATCAAGGAAGATGAATATGGAGGGGAGCAGAACCTAAGAGTGCCAAACATAATAAACCAAACAATCAAACAAGTAACAATTCAAATAAGCATGCACTCAAAAAGTTTTAATTGGCTCCAAATTTTGTAAATCCAAGCATAGCAAAGTGATACAAACATAGGGTGTGACATACCTACCCTCCCTACAAGAATCTCGTCACCGAGATTCCTAGGCTAAGTGCTAAAAAGATAAGGGTACTCAAATATAAGATAATCTTCACGCTCCGAGGTTGCTTCAACTTCAGTGTGGTTGCTCCATTGGACCTTGAAGTACTTGATGGTGCGTCTTCGGGTGGAACGTTTTGCTTCATCCAAAATGCAAACTGGCCTCTCACGATAAGTGAGGTCCAGCTGAAGGTCGATGGTTTGATGGTTGATGGCCTTGTATAGGTCGGGGCGGTTGGGAACTTGGAGACACTTTTGAAGTTGTCTGACGTGAAAGACGTTGTGCACATCTGACAGTTCGGAAGGTAACTCTATCTGGTAAGTAACTTCTCCTCGTCTGTCAATGATCTTGAAGGGGCTGATGTACCTTGGTGCAAGCTTCCCCTTGACGTGAAAACGCTTGGTTCCCTTGAGAGGCGTGACTCGGAGGTAGACATGGTCTCCAACACATAATCTCATGTCCCGACGATGGGAGTCGGCGTAGCTCTTTTGTCGAGTCTTGGCAGTCTTGATGTGATAGCCCGATACCAAAGCTCCAGAAGATTTCAGAAGATTCCCCTTTTATTTCCATTCTCGTCTGTGTTTCATCTGGTTGTCGCATTCATCATCGCATCATTTGCATCATCTGCATAGCATCGTCACCCGTTTTCGAAAACTTGCATCCGTTCGTAGTGGCCGGTTCCCTCCGTTCTGACCGTTGCCCGTTTTGAGACCAGCCACACACGCCCGCGCCTGCGGCACCATTGCCTGTTTCTAGCTTGTTACGTAAGCCTTATCCTTCATTTTATTTTGAAGATGGTAATTAGAGTTGCTTCGATGTCAAGTGGTGATTTCATATCTTTCCGAAGTAGTGTTCTCATATTTCTGTGGGATTGCTAATTCATTTGCCCAATCCAGTTGTCATATCAATTCTTTTCCTACCAGTGTGCTTCTCTTCAAGATAATATTGCAAGATCAATCCTTTTATTCTTTCCGGAGTTGTCTCATCTGTTCCAAGTTTTCTTAGTTTTTCCCACCCTCCCGCCCTTTTTCTTCAATGATTAAATTCTCATCCAAGTGCCTTTTCTATTCATGTAATGCTTTCGTTATCTTTTCTTCTATCTTTGCTCTCCCATATTCCTTGTTCTCGTTGTTATTCTTCTCCGGTAATTCTTTATGAAGATGCTCAGTGCTCAAGTTATCATTTATTAGTATTCATCTTTTTTTTCTTTTCCGGTGGATTCAATTCTAGCTCTTGGTGTTCATCATATCATTTTCATTCTCTAATTGCTCTCCCATGTTTGAAATTCTTATCCAAGTATCTCTTGTTTAGCCATCCCTCTTTTCTATCAGGAGTGTTTAAGATATCTCAAAAGACATTCATTTTCATTCTTGTCCTCTTAAATTATTTCGAGGGCCTCATATCATCAAGTTCTAAATTTGTACCAGTGCAATCTCTCTTTTAATCAATTGTTTCAACGGTGGTTTCTTTTCAGTGGGCCCATAACCCACAGGTTTTTTCCCAGGATCCTACCTAACTCTTCTAATCTTTCTGGAGATGCTCTCAAGTTCTCTTCGAATATGACATAAGTATGAATTTCATAAGTCATATGCCTTCTTGAAGATCGTTTCTAAATCATTTTCATTGTTGGCTCAACCTTTTCTTGTTCATTATTCCGGAGTATCTCAGTAATTCGTGGTGTTGTTTTTCATCATCATTCTTAGCTTGAAGATCGAAGGAGAGTTTCTCTTAAATCGTTGTTCGTTCTTCCAAAGATTTTTGGATTCAGCTTGTTGTTATCATCACAATTGTTTTGATCATGAGTTATTTCTCCCAGATCTATCCAGTGCATTCATAGTTGTTTTATTTCCCGATCCTCCGAAGGCCATCATTTCAGAAGATTTCTTCGTTCTCAGCTTTCAGCTTTCGTTCTCAAATTCTTCTTAATTGTTGTTCCTTCGTTCGTATCTCAATTATTCTGGTGCCTTTTTCAGTTCCTTTTAGGCAAATCTTGATCTCTTCATTCTCATGTCTCCTCTTTAGTTTCTAATTCTTTCCGGTGCCTTGTGAAGTTTCCTATTAGGTGGATCATGCTCTCTTCATTCTCATGTTATATCATTCATTTGCTTTCCCTCTTTCGTTTTGAATTCTTTCCGGTGTTCTCATGCAAGACTTCTTCAAGTGTGTGATCTATCTGTCTCTTTCTTCAATTCCTTGCAAGAAGACTAAGTGGTGTGCGAAATCCGTTGCTAGTTGTCAATTTAACTTGATGAAGGATAGTCATATCATAATTCTTATTCTTGTTCATCCTAGTGATTTCGATCTTTCTTTCGGAGTTGTTCATGATATCAAATTCCTTATCCCAAGTGGTCATCTTTCTTTCCGGAGTTCCTAGTTTTTCTCAAGTATCTTGTCCCAAAGCATCATCTTAATCATTGGAAGGCCTCAATCTTGTTCTTTTGCATCCTTCGATTCTTTCTATCATCCTGTCATTTCAGAGTTCTTTCAAAGGTTCTTCATGTTGGTTCATGAAGATTTCTTTCATTTTCAAGTGTTCTTGAAGATTCTTGTTGGAGGTGCTCAAGTCTTCTTTATCTTGGATTTCTAACATCAATTCCTTCTCCTTTTCTTTTAAGATGGTGTTAGTAAATTCTTGACTATGAAGAGTCTCAAAGGGAAAATTGTCAAGAATGTGATAAGTAAACACATCATTTCTTTGTTGGAGTTATCTTGGGTTGTATTTCACCTTAAGCTTTTCCTAAGGATTGTTGCTATCATGGTGTCATAAATGATTCAAGCTTTCTCCTCCTCCTCTTGGTGAAAGAAGTTGTGCTATCCTGTTGCTCTTAATCAGTCATTTGTTTCTGTTGTGGTAGGTTGTCACCTCGTAATGTTGAGATGTTTTCCATAAGTCCACAACAAGCTTGTTCTTCTTCTTGTTGGTGTTCCAACAACTCCGTTCAATCTCTTCTTCCTTTATATTCTTCTCAAATCCATTGGTGCTAGAGTTGTCATTTCTTCTCAGTTCTCTTCTTCCAAGGATCTACCTTCTATTCTTGTGTTCCGGAGGCTTTGTGATGTAGCTCTCTTCAATCTATTATCTTGCCTTGTCAAGATCATGTTCTTTCTTTGATTATTCATTCAACCGGAGTGCTCTGAAATCTTTTCTTGATCTTTCCATCTTATGAAGTTTTGATTCTATTCCAACCGAAGTTTGGTGCCTCTCTTTCAATTTGTTTCCATCATATCATATTTTTCCTCTCTTTCCTACCGAAGTGCTGCTGAAATTTCTTGTGAATTCATGCCTGTTCCTTATGCCATTCTTCATATCTTTGCATCCTTCAAGATTCATTGGTTTCACTCGTTTGTCAAACAAGCAACTAAGTTTTACCTTTTGCTCTTTCTCTTCCCCATTTCTTTCTAGATCTCAGGACGAGATACTCGTGTAGTGGAGGAGAGTTGTGACAGCTCAGTACCGAAGCTCCAGAAGATTTCAGAAGATTCCCCTTTTATTTCCATTCTCGTCTGTGTTTTGTCTAGTTGTCGCATTCATCATCGCATCATTTGCATCATCTGCATAGCATCGTCACCCGTTTTCGAAAACTTGCATCCGTTCGTAGTGGCCGATTCCCTCCGTTCTGACCATTGCCCGTTTTGAGATCAGCCACACACGCACGCGCCCGTAGCACCGTTAAAATAAAACCGTTTTTAAGTGCGCGCAAAATATTCTTGGATTGAGATGAAACTTGGCATGCGGTCTTGTTACAGCATAGGTAGACCGCTTGTCAAATTTCGTCGCGATCCGAGTTCGTTAGATACCCCGTGAGTGAGTCGTACCAGTGTGGTTATCGGTTATCGTCTGAAGTTTTCGGTTTTTTAACCTTCGTGTCATGAGCCACCATTCTCTCTCTCTTCCCCTCCTAGCCCCTCTACACAGCAGCCGTAGCCCCTCTCCGCTTCCGATCTGTCGAGTCGACACCCGAAGGTCCGAAAACGGACAGTGCCAGCTAACCCTAGTCCTAAACCTATATATAGCCCCTAGTCCCCTCGTTCCGCGTGCAACCCTAGCAGCCCTTCTCCCTCCTCCAGCGAGCCTGCACGAGCCCATCTAGGCCCGTTCGAGCAAATCCGGGCCTGAATTGGCTCGTCCCCGGGCTCTCCCGAGCTTCCCCGAGCTCCCATGGTTCCGAGCTCCTTCCTCGCCGCAGCCGGCCCTTGCCGGAGCCGCGTCGCCGCCGGCGAACCCTGCTGGCTGGACTGCCACCACCCTTTCTCCTCTTTCCTCCCTTCTCCTTCTCCTTCCCCTCACCTCCGGCTCCCTCTCCTCGTGCAGGTCGCCATGGAGGAGCTCGCCCCGCCGCCGCATTCCAGCCGCCGCCGGTCGCTCCCTCCGGCCAGATCCGGCTCCCTCCGGCCGGATCCGCGCCGCCGCACCTCCGCTCGCCGGCCCTCGCCGCAGACCCTCGCCGCCGCTTCCCTGCGCTCGGGATTGAGCTCGCTCGAGCTCTCTCTCGGCGTTGACCCATCGCATGGGCCAGCGAGCGCCCCAGCCTGCCGCCCCAGCGTGGCCCAGCCAGCCCTGTCGACCGGCCCATGGGCCAGGGTGAGCCCAGCTCCCTCCCTCCTGTTTTTTTTCTTTTTTTCTTATTTATTTTAGTTCCTTTACATATGTTAAATTGCTCATATTTAATTAACCGCACCCCGTATTAAAAATATTTATACATGAAATATGCTTAGAATAAGTCGTAAAATATTAATATGCCATTTGCATCCATGCCAAAATTATTTAACATGTCATATTGCATAATTGCATTTAATTGCATTATCATTATTATTTATCCGTGCATAAAAATTTAGTATTTAAAATGTTCATCTCATTGCATCACATTTTCTTGAATGATAAAATGTTGGCTTGATGTTTGCAGTTATTTTTGCACAAATGTTTTGCTATAACGTGATTAGGCCTAATACTCGCATATTTAATTGTGATTAATTTTCCACATGAACCTATACATATTATATATGTTTTTGGGGTAGAAAAATCCATGTGATTTATCTGTGTATCTAGTTTTTCCATTTGAGCATTTTGCTTGCATGCCATTTATGCAGTGATGCCCTTTTGTCATTTTCGTGTGATTTTATCCGTGCATGATAAGAATTAATTTTCAACATGAAAGTTGCTCTTGGATATGTGTCCTAGCCCATGGACATTTTGCTTGTCATAGAAATGCATGTTTAGGTGTTGTTTTGTTGTTGTCAACTTGCTATAAAATTCTGCTGTTTAAGAGAAGCTAAAATATTTCTAAGTCTGGAATCTGTTATATTTTGTTGCTGTCTTGCCATGTAATTTGCTAGTGATCTAGAACTCTTTTGTGGTAGGTGTAATGGAGTTATTTGTTGTTGGTATTGTCCTCTAGCATGATGTTAAGTTTCATGCCATAATATGATTTGTGTAATATAGTTTCACTTCTGTCAATATGCCTTCATGATAAAAACTGCACTGTCTAAAACTGCTATTTTCACCAAGTCTGAAACTGTTATCAAGTAGCCTTCTTGTCAGCTTCCTACCAAGTGATCCATGCATGTTTTGTATATGATATGTGAAGATGAAATGAAGTGGATGTTGTATGCTACTGCCCCATGCTTAGTTTGTGCATTTTGGAATCTTGTAGCCTGTTGTTCTCATGTGTGCAAAATGCTATCTTGCTGTTTTTGGCAGATTTAAACTAAAACTTGTTTTGTTGATTGTGGTTGAACCGTAGCTCCGTTTAGGACATTCCATATATGAAACTTGTTTAGAATCTCATGTAGTTTCATAATAACTCCCTGCATTCATGATTTGATATGTTTATGATTGAATTTTCCATGCATTTGCATTCATGGCATGTGCATCTTGTGTTGCTCATATCTTTTGGACCGTAGCTCCATTTGAGATGTTCTATATATGTAAATCGACTAGAATGACATGTAGAATAACATGGTATGCTTTATTCTGCTGTTTAATAAAAAGAAAATATGTTCAATTCAGATCTGGACCAATTTCGAAATTAACATATGAGGTCATTTTGGAAATGCTATAAGTTGCTTCCGACCTCATTTAAGATGCCTACATAGTATAGTTTACTTATGCTTCACCTCTTGCCATGTTTAACAATATTTAATATTGGTGTGTACCTAACAGTAGTAAACTAAATAATTCAAATATGGAGTTTCATCAATATGCAACTCGTTCCATATTGAGCTTCACTTAATGTGTAGTATTTGAGTGTTGGGAATTGTCATGCCTTGCATATTAAACCAGACATGCATCATATTTGCGTGCATCGTGTCTTGCATATGTTGTGGTGTATCTTGTGTTGATTTGTTGTTTCCGGTTTGTTCCTTCTCCATAGAGTTCCGAAAGCGTTCGGAGTGTGAGGATTCGTTTGACTACGTTGGTTCGTCTTCTTCTTGGACTCGTTCTTCTTCCGAGCGGGATCTCTGGCAAGATGACACCTTTCCCTGGATACCATTACTATCATTGCCATGCTAGTTGTTCCGCTTGTCATTATGTCATGCTACCTACCACTTGTTTGATAAGCCTCCCAACATTGTCATGAAAAGCCTCTAACCCTTCCACATCCCAGCAAACCTTTGTTTGGCTATGTTACCGCTTGCTCAACCCTTTCTTATAGCGTTGCTAGTTGCAGGTGCAATTGCTTCCATGTGACAACATGGTCATTCTTTTGTTATATCGCAATATTGCTTCTATTTAACTTAATGCACATATGTACTTGGTAAAGGTGGAAGGCTTGGCCTTTTGCTTGGTGTTTTGTTCCACTCTTGCCGCCCCTAGTTACTTGTGAACCGGTGTAATGTTCCATAATTGAGCGCTCCTAACATGCTCGGGGTTGTTATGGGGACCCCCTTGATTTTTGGGTTAGGTTAAAACTTGTCTAGCAAGGCCCAACACTGGTACTACATTTGCCTAATAATTAATGAAGTTGCATAGGGACTCGCTGGCACCCGTGGATAATTTAATCAACCCCCGGGCCAGTGCTCCTCATGAGTGTTGGTCCAAACTAGAGCACTGTGCGGGGCCAACCCAGGGCAACTTGGGAGATTTCTATCAGGCCACTGTACTCGTAGCTCATCTGTCATGCCCTGAGAACGAGATACGCGGCTCCTATCGGGATTGTCGGCACGTCGGGCGACCGTGCTGGATTTATTTTACCTTTCTCGAACGTCTCGAGTGAGAAACTCTGATATTCCTCGGGCTATCTCGAGGTGTTGGATTTCTTGTGGAATTGTCTAGGAAGATCACGAGATCCGTGGTTGAGGTTATTCCCGCTGAGTGTGGTTAATTTGTGATGGATGAGTTGGAGCACCCTTGCAGGGTTAAATCTTTTCGAGAAGCCGTGCCCGCGGTTATGTGGCAAACTTGGATACTTTGTTTAACACCCGGTCATAGCAAACTTGAAGTAAACTCAAATAAAATACACCAAATGTGTGCATAACCGTGACTGTCTCTTCTCGTGAGTTCTTATTCAAAAGAGAACACGGTGGGGTTATGTTTGACGTAAGTAGGTGTTCAGGATCAGTTAGTGATCATTACTATTTCTCGTCCGTTATGCGTAGACCACGATACTTTAATTTCTGTACTCGTAAGTTAGCCACTCATATAAATGCTTAGTCGCTTGCTACAGCCTCACCACTTAACCATGCCTCACCTATTAAGCTTTAATAGTCTTGATACCCTTGAAAATGAGATTGCTGAGTCCCTGTGGCTCACAGATTACTACAACAATAGTTGCAGGTACAGGTAATGCGATGATTTGACATGAGCGCGTTGTTTGATTTGATTTGGAGTTCTTCTTCTTCTTCTTCTTCCTCTTCGTCAATCTTGGATGGGTTCCCGACGGCAGCCTAGGATAGCAAGGGTGGATGTCATTTTATCGTTTGATTTCGTCCGTAGTCGGACTCTGCTCTTCTGTATGATGTTTTGATTGTGATGTTGTATTGATGTGACTCTAATGTAGCTTGTGGCAAGTGTAAGCCAATTCCATATACTCATCTCTTCTATACATGTACTTGTAATGATATCCATTCTTGCGAACGCATCGAGATGCGCTTCTATCCCTGTTGAGGTCCTCGTGCCAAAATAAGGATAGGACCGCATCTTGGACATGACAAGTTGGTATCAGAGCCTGTACCGACCTAGAAGCCCCTTGATTGATCGAACTTGGCCGAGTCGAGTCTAGTGAAAAAACTATTTTGAGTCTAGTTATATCGGAGAGTAGGATTCTTTTTACTCCTCTTCTATGCTCTGGTGAGGTATTCGACTTAGAAATTTTGTTTCTACTCCCCTTCTCGCTCAAATTTTTTTTTAGGATCATGTGGGTATTTTGGAAACTATATGATGCCGATGTGATGGAGTTCTGTCTCGGTGCCTCCTGTCTGACTTGATTTCTTCCGGGGAGTTGAACTCCGAGGGATTCTTGGCACATCATTATCATTCAGTTTTCTTAGTATCTCAGGACGAAGGATGTTTGAAATTGCTTCAATACTTATCGTGGTGAGATAAGGTCAGAGTCACCCAGTACTGGGGAGGCGTCCGGGGTACCACCATGGTTTAGTATCGTTGTGAGTTCGAGGATTCGAGATTAGACGAGTTTGCGAAATTTATTGAATTATGGTGTGGAAGGTTGCGGATGCAGTTGTAGCTGATTACCTAGGGTGGGTTCCTGATTCCGCAACCCGAATCGCATAAACAAGAAAGTTTTTGGAAGTTCTTAGGTGGGAATTCAAGTAGTTACCTAGGATCATCTTTCCAACAAGTGTATAGTGGGTATGTATTTGTTTTTGGCTTGTTTCGTAAGGCTTATCCTTCGTTTTGTTTTGAATATGGTAATTTGAGTTGCTTCGATGTCAAGTGGTGATTTCATATCTTCCCGAAGTAGCGTTCTCATATTTCTGTGGGATTGCTAATTCTTTTGCCCAATCAAGTTGTCATATCAATTCTTTTCCTACCAGTGTGCTTCTCTTCAAGATAATTCTATCCTCTTCAATATTGCAAGATCAATCCTTTTATTCTTTCTGGAGTTATCTCATCTGTTCCAAGTTTTCTTTGTTTTTCCCACCCTCCCTCCCTTTTTCTTGAATGATTAAATTCTCGTCCAAGTGCCTTTTCTATTCATGTAATGCTTTCGTTATCTTTTCTTCTTTCTTTGCTCTCCGATATTCCTTGTTCTCATTGTTATTCTTCTCCGGTAATTCTTTATGAAGATGCTCAGTGCTCAAGTTATCATTTATTAGTATTCATCTTTGTTTTCTTTTACGGTGGATTCAATTCTAGCTCTTGGTGTTCATCATATCATTTTCATTCTCTAATTGCTCTCCCATGTTGGAAATTCTTATCCAAGTATCTCTTGTTTAGCCATCCCTCTTTTCTATCCGGAGTGTTGAAGATATCTCAGAAGACATTCATTTTCATTCTTGTCCTCTTAAATTATTTTGAGGGAATCATATCATCAAGTTCTAAATTTGTACCAGTGCAATCTCTCTTTTAATCAATTGTTTCAATGGTGGTTTCTTTTCAGTGGGCCCATAACCCATAGGTTTTCCCCCGGGATCCTACTGACTCTTCTAATCTTTCCGGAGATGCTCTCAAGTTCTCTTCGAATATGACATAAGTATGAATTACATCAGTCATATGCCTTCTTGAAGATCGTTTCTAAATCATTTTCATTGTTGTCTCAACCTTTTCTTGTTCATTATTCCGGAGTATCTCAGTAATTCGTGGTGGTGTTTTTCGTCATCATTCTTAGCTTGAAGATCGAAGGAGAGTTTCTCTTAAATCGTTGTTCGTTCTTCCAAATATTTTTGGATTCAACTTGTTGTTATCATCTCAATTGTTTTGATCATGAGTTATTTCTCCCAGATCTATCCGGTGCATTCATAGTTGTTTTATTTCTCGATCCTCCGAAGGCCATCATTTCAGAAGATTTCTTCGTTCTCAGCTTTCAGCTTTCGTTCTCAAATTCTTCTTAATTGTTGTTCCTTCATTCGTATCTCAATTATTCCGGTGCCTTTTTTAAGTTTCTTTTAGGCAAATCTTGATCTCTTCATTCTCATGTCTCCTCTTTAGTTTCTAATTCTTTCCGGTGCCTTGTGAAGTTTCCTATTAGGTGGATCATGCCCTCGTCATTCTCATGTTATATCATTCATTTGCTTTCCCTCTTTCGTTTTGAATTCTTTCCGGTGTTCTCATGCAAGACTTCTTCAAGTGTGTGATCTATCTGTCTCTTTCTTCAATTCCTTGCAAGAAGAATAAGTGGTGTGCAAAATCCGTTGCTAGTCGTCAATTTAACTTGATGAAGGATAGTCATATCATAATTATTATTCTTGTTCATCCTAGTGATTTCGATCTTTCTTTCGGAGTTGTTCATGATATCAAATTCCCTATCCCAAGTGGTCATCTTTCTTTCTGGAGTTCCTAGTTTTTCTCAAGTATCTTGTCCCGAAGCATCATCTTAATCATTGGAAGGCCTCAATCTTGTTCTTTTGCATCCTTCAATTCTTTATATCATCCTGTCGTTTCAGAGTTCTTTCAGAGGTTCTTCATGTTGGTTCATCAAGATTTCTTTCATTTTCAAGTGTTCTTCAAGATTCTTGTTGGAGGTGCTCAAGTGTTCTTTATCTTGGATTTCAAACTTCAATTCCTTCTTCTTTTCTTTTGAGATGGTGTTAGTAAATTCTTGACTATGAAGAGTCTCGAAGGGAAAATTGTCAAGAATGAGATAAGTAAACACATCATTCCTTTGTTGGAGTTATCTTGGGTTGTATTTCACCTTAAGCTTTTCCTAAGGATTGTTGCTATCGTGGTGTCATAAATGATTCAAGCTTTCTCCTCCTCCTCTCGGTGAAAGAAGTTGTGCTATCTTGTTTTTCTTAATCAGTCATTTGTTTCTGTTGTGGCAGGTTGTCACCTCCTAATGTTGAGATGTTTTCCATAAGTCCACAACAAGCTTGTTCTTCTTGTTGTTGGTGTTCCAACAAGTCCGTTCAATCTCTTCTTCCTATATATGCTTCTCAAATCCATTGGTGCTAGAGTTGTCATTTTTTCTCAGTTCTCTTCATCCAAGGATCTAGCTTCTATTCTTGTGCTCCGGAGGCTTTGTGATGTTGCTCTCTTCAATCTATTATCTTGCCTTTTCAAGATCATGTTCTTTCTTTGCTTATTCATTCAACTGGAGTGCTGTGAAATCTTTTCTTGATCCTTCCATCTTATGATGTGTTGATTCTATTCCAACCGAAGTTTGGTGCCTCGCTTTCAATTTGTTTCCATCATATCGTATTTTTCCTCTCTTTCCTATCGAAGTGTTGCCGAAATTTCTTGTGAATTCTTGCCTGTTCCTTATGCCAGTCTTTATCTCTCTGCGTCCTTCAAGATTCATTGGTTTCACTCGTTTGTCAAACAAGCAACTAAGTTTTACCATTTGCTCTTTCTCTTCCCCTTTTCTTTCTAGATCTCGGGACGAGATCCTCGTGTAGTGGAGGAGAGTTGTGACAGCCTGGTACCGAAGCTCCAGAAGATTCCCGTTTTATTTCCATTCTCATGTGTGTTTCGTCTGGTTGTCGAAATCATCATCGCATCATTTGCATCATCTGCATAGCATCGTCACCCGTTTTCGAAAACTTGCATCCGTTCGTAGTGGCCGGTTCCCTCCGTTCTGACCATTGCCCGTTTTGAGACCAGCCACACACGCACGCGCCCGTGGCACCGTTAAAATAAAACCGTTTTTAAGTGCGCGCAAAATATTCTCGGATTGAGTTGAAACTTGGCGTGCGGTCTTGTTAGAGCATAGGTAGACCGCCTGTCGAATTTCGTTGCGATCCGAGTTCGTTAGATACCCCGTCGGTTAGTCGTAGCAATGCGGTTATCGGTTATCGTCAGACGTTTTCGGGTTTTTTAACCTTCGTGTCACGGGCCACCATTCTCTCTCTCTTCCCCTCCTAGCCCCTCTGCGCAACCTCCGTAGCCCCTCTCCGCCTCCATTCCGTCGAGTCGACACCCGACGGTCGGAAAACAAACAGTGCCAGCTAACCCTAGCCCTAAACCTATATGTAGCCCCTAGTCCCCTCGTGCCACGTGCAACCCTAGCAACCCTTCTCCCTCCTCCGGCCAGCCCGCCCGAGCCCATTTGGGCCCGTTCGAGCCCATTCGGGCCCGAATTGGCTCGTCCCCGAGCTCTCCCGAGCTTCCCCGTGCTCCCATGGTGTCGAGCTCCTTCCTCGCCGCAGCCAGCCCTTGCCGGAGCCGCGTCGCTGCCGGCGAACCCTGCTGGCCGTACCGCCACCACCCTCTCTCCTCTTTCCTCCTTTCTCCTTCTCCTTCCCCTCACCTTCGGCTCCCTCTCCTCGTGCAGGTCACCATGGAGGAGCTCGCCCCGCCGCCGCATTCCAGTCGCCGCCAGTCGCTCCCTCCGGCCAGATCCGGCTCCCTCCAGGCCGGATCCACGCCGCCGCACCTCCGCTCACCGGCCCTCGCCGAAAACCCGCGCCGCCGCTTCCCTGTGCTCGGGATCGAGCTCGCTCGAGCTCCCGCTCGGCGTTGACCCAACGCATGGGCCAGCGAGCGCCCCAGCCTGCTGCCCCAGCGCGGCCCAGCCAACCCTGCTGACCGGCCCATGGGCCAGGGTGGGCCCAGCTCCCCCTCCTGTTTTTTTTCTTTTTGTCTTATTTATTTTAGTTCCTTTGCATATGTTAAATTGCTCATATTTAATTAACCGCACCCCGTATCAAAAAGATTTATACATGAAATATGCTTAGAATAAATTGTAGAATATTAATATGCCATTTAAATCCATGCCAAAATTATTTAACATGTCATATTGCATAATTGCATTTAATTGCATTATCATTATTATTTATCCGTGCATAAAAATTATTAAAATTAAGTATTAAAAATGTTCATCTCATTGCATCACATTTTCTTGCATGATAAAAATGTTGGCTTGATGTTTGCAATTATTTTTGCACAAATGTTTTGCTATAACGTGATTAGGTCTAATACTCGCATATTTAATTGTGATTAATTTTCCACATGAACCTATACATATTATATATGTTTTTGGGGTAGAAAAATCCATGTGATTTATCTGTGCATTTACTTTTGCCATTTGAGCATTTTGTTTGCATGTCATTTATGCCGTGATGCCCTTTTGTCATTTTCGTGTGATTTTATCCGTGCATGATAAGAATTAATTTTCAACATGAAAGTTGCTCTTGGATATGTGTCCTAGCCCATGGACATTTTGCTTGTCATAGAAATGCTTGTTTAGGTGTTGTTTTGTTGTTGTCAACTTGCTATAAAATTCTGCTGTTTTAGAGATGCTAAAATATTTCAAAGTTTGGAATCTTTTATATTTTGTTGCTGTCTCGCCATGTGATTTGCTAGCGATCTAGAACTCTTTTGTGGTAGGTGTAATGGAATTATTTGTTGTTGGTATTGTCCTGTAGCATGCTGTTAAGTTTCATGCCATAATATGATTTGTAGCTTATAGTTTCACTGCTGTCAATATGCCTTCGTGATAAAAACTGCACTGTCTAAAACTGCTATTTTCACTAAGTCTGAAACTGTTATCAAGTAGCCTTCTTGTGAGCTTCCTACCAAGTGATCCATGCATGTTTTGTATATGATATGTGAATATGAAATGAAGTGGATGTTGTATGCTACTGCCCCATACTTAGTTTGTGCATTTTGGAATCTTGTAGCCTGATGTTCTCATGTGTGCAAAATGCTATCTTGCTGTTTTTGGCAGATTTCAACTAAAACTTGTTTTGTTGATTGTGGTTGAACCGTAGCTCCGATTAGGACATTCCATATATGAAACTTGTTTAGAATCTCATGTAGTTTCATAATAACTCGCTGCATTCATGATTTGAGATGTTTGTGATTGCATTTTCCATGCATTTGCATTCATGGCATGTGCATCTTGTGTTGCTCATATCTTTTGGACCGTAGCTCCGTTTGAGATGTTCTATATATGTAAATCGACTAGAATGACGTGTAGAATAACATGGTATGCTTTATTCTGCTGTTTAATAAATATAAAATATGTTTAGTTCAGATCTGGACCAATTTCGAAATAAACATATGGGGTCATTTTGGAAATGCTATAAGTTGTTTCCGACCTCATTTAAGAAGCCTAGATAGTATAGTTTACTTATGCTTCACCTCTTGCCATGTTTAACAATATTTAATATTGGCGTGTACCTAACGGGAGTAAAGTAAATAATTCGAATGTGGAGTTCGTCAATATGCAACTCGTTGCATATTGAACTTCACTAAATGTGTAGTGTTTGAGTGTTGTGAATTGTCATGCCTTGCATATTAAATCGGACATGCATCATATTTGTGTGCATAGTGTCTTGCATATGTTGTGGTGTATCTTGTGTTGATTTGTTGTTTCTGGTTTGTTCCTTCTCGACAGAGTTCCGAAAGCGTTCGGAGTGTGAGGATTCGTTCGACTACGTTGGTTCGTCTTCTTCTTGGACTCGTTCTTCTTCCGAGCAGGATCTCAGGCAAGATGACACCTTTCCTTGGATACCATTACTATCATTGCCATGCTAGTTGTTCCGCTTATCGTTATGTTATGCTACCTACCACTTGTTTGATAAGCCTCCCAACATTGCCATGAAAAGCCTCTAACCCTTCCACATCCCAGCAAACCTTTGTTTGGCTATGTTATCGCTTGCTCAACCCTTCTTATAGCTTTGCTAGTTGCAGGTGCAATTGCTTCCATGTGACAACATGGTCATTCTTTTATTATATCAGAATATTGCTTCTATTTAACTTAATGCACATATATACTTGGTGAAGGTGGAAGGCTTGGCCTTTTGCTTGGTGTTTTGTTCCACTCTTGCCGCCCCTAGTTACTTGTGAACCGGTGTTATGTTCCATAATTGAGCGCTCCTAACATGCTCGGGGTTGTTATGGGGACCCCCTTGATTTTCGGGTTAGGTTAAAACTTGTCTGGCAAGGCCCAACATTGGTACTACATTTGCCTAATAATTAATGAACTTGCATAGGGACCCGCCGGCACCTGTGGATAATTTAATCAACCCCCGGGCCAGTGCTCCTCATGAGTGTTGGTCCAAACTAGAGCATTGTGCGGGGCCAACCCAGGGCAACTTGGGAGATTTCTATCAGGCCACTGTACACGTAGCTCATCTGTCATGCCCTGAGAACAAGATACGCGGCTCGTATCGGGATTATCGGCATTTCGGGTGGCCGTGCTGGATTTGTTTTACCTTTCTCGAACGTCTCGAGTGAGGAACTCTGGTATTCTTCGGGCTATCTCGAGGTGTTCGATTTCCTGTGGAATTGTCTAGGAAGATCACGAGATCCGTGGTTGAGGTTATTCCCGCTGAGTGTGGTTAATTTGTGATGGATGAGTTGGAGCACGCCTGCAGGGTTAAATCTTTTCGAGAAGCCGTGCCCGCGGTTTTGTGGCAAACTTGGATAGTTTGTTTAACACCCAGTCAGAGCAGACTTGAAGTAAAATCATATAAAATACACCAACTTTGTGCGTAACCGTGAATGTCTCTTCTCGTGAGTTCTTATCCGAAAGAGAACACGGTGGGGTTATGTTTGACGTAAGTACGTGTTCAGGATCAGTTAGTGATCATTACTAGTTCTCGTCCGTTATGCGTAGACCACCATACTTTAATTTCTGTACTCGTAAGTTAGCCACTCATATAAATGCTTAGTCGCTTGGTGCAGCCTCACCACTTAACCATGCCTCACCTATTAAGCTTTAATAGTCTTGATACCCTTGGAAATGAGATTGCTGAGTCCCTGTGGCTCACAGATTACTACAACAACAGTTGCAGGTACAGGTAATGCGATGATTTGATGTGAGCACATTGTTTGATTTGACTTGGAGTTCTTCTTCTTGTTCCTCTTCGTCAATCTTGGATGGGTTCCAGGCGGAAGCCTAGGATAGCAAGGGTGGATGTCATTTTATCGTTTGATTTCGTGCGTAGTCGGACTCTGCTCTTCTGTATGATGTTTTGATTGTGATGTTGTATTGATGTGACTCTGATGTAGCTTGTGGCGAGTGTAAGCCAATTCCATATACTCATCTCTTCTTTACAAGTACTTGTAATGATATCCATTCTTGCAAACACATCAACATGCGCTTCTATCCCTGTTGAGGTCCTCGTGCCAAAATAAGGATAGGACCGCATCTTGGACGTTACACTTGAGACGTTCTCGGATGAGTTGAATTGGCTCTTCTACTTCGTGGAGGATGTCTAGTACAAAGATTAGTCCTTCCTCGGTTTCCAACCAGTTGAGGGGAGTACAACACTTGCGTCCATACAACACCTCAAATGGTGCCATATGAAGGCTCAACTAGTAGTTGTTGTTGTAGGAGAACTCGGCGAATGGTAGGCAATCTTCCCACTTGGCTCCATATGCCAAAAGACAAGCACAGAGCATATTTTCGAGTATCCGATTTACTCATTCCGTCTATCCACCAGTCTAGGGGTGAAAAGCAGTGCTGAAGGAAAGCTTAGTTCCCAAGGCTTCCTGGAATCTATTCCAAAACCTTGAGGTGAACTGGGTGCCTCAGTCCGATACCATCTCCTTAGGAACTCCGTGGAGGCTCACAATCCGGTTGATGTAGAGGTTGGTTAGTTGGTTTCCATTATAGGTGGTCTTGACAGGGATGAAGTGGGCTACCTTGGTCAGGTGATCGGCAATGACCCAAATGGAATCATGTCCTTTGTTAGACCTTGGTAACCTGGTGGTAAAGTCCATCCCAACCTTGTCCCACTTCCATTCAGACACTTTGAGAGGTTGCAGCAATCTAGTGGGTCGCTGATGCTTAGCTTTGACTCTCTGGCATATGTCGCACTTAGAAACAAAGGTGCCTATTTCCCGTTTCATACCATACCACTAGAATCTTGCCTTGAGGTCTTGGTACATCTTGGTTCCTCTAGGATGGATGGAGCACAGAGTGTCATGAGCTTCTTGCAAGATCAAGTTCTTAAGCTCTTCTTCATCTGGTACGCATATGTGATTCCCAAACCATATAACTCCTTGTTCATCCACTAAGAATCCCGGGGCCTTACCTGCCTTGATCTTCCTCTTGATGCCTTCAATTCTCTCGTGTCCCATGTGAGATTTCTTAATATCATTCATCAAGGTAGGCTTTGCTTCGAGGTTGGCGAGGAATCCAGGTGCAACCAGTTCGAAGATGAAGCTATCAACCTCTTCATACAGGGCAAGTAGCCTTTCCTTATTCATAGCATTCAAGGAACAAGCCTTTTTGCTTAAGGCTTCTGCTACCACGTTAGCCTTTCCGGGGTGGTATTGAACGCTGAGGTCATAGTCTTTGATCAACTCCAACCATCTCCGCGGCCTCATGTTGAATTTCCTTTGAGTGAAAATATACTTCAAACAACTCCAACCATCTCTGTATATCTCACATCGCTTCCCTCGAAGGTAATGTCGCCATGTTTTCAACGCATGAACCACGACTGCCAACTGAAGATCATGATTAGCGGAGTTCTCTTTGTGAGGATGTAGATGCCTGGATATATATGCTACGACTCTGCCTTCTTGCATCAGAACACCTCCAAGCCCGGTTCTCAATACATCACAATATATCAAAAACTCCTTGGGAATATCGGGGGTGGCCAAAACTGGGGTTGTGGTCAATCTCTTCTTGAGCTCTTGGAAGCTTTCCTCACACTTAGTTGTCCGTTCAAACTTCTTGTCCTTCTTCAAGCGCTGAGTCATGGGTCGGGCAATGCTCGAGAATCCTTCGACGAACTTGCGGTAATACCCTGCGAGTCTGAGGAAGCTTCTCACTTCCTTCACATTCGTTGGGGATTGCCATTCCGTTATGGCTTCAATCTTTGTAGGATCCACTTACAATCCTTCTGCAGTCAACACATCACCCAAGAATCCAACTACATGTAGCCAGAATTCACACTTGCTAAACTTGGCATAAAGCTGGTGCTCTTGAAGGTTGTCTAGTACCAATCTCAAGTGTTGCTTATGCTCTTCTTCAGACTTGGAGAAGATGAGTATGTCGTCAATGAAGACGACAATAAACTTGTCCAAGCACTCCATGAAGAACTTGTTCCTGAGGTACATGAAGTAGGCAGGGGCATTGGTCAACCCAAATGACATGACCCTGTACTCATACAGGCCATACCGGGTCACAACCGCCGTCTTCGGAATGTCTTGGGGTCTGATCTTCAAATGGTAGTACCCTGACCTAAGGTTGATCTTGGAAAACACCTTGGCTCCGTTCAGCAGATCGAACAGGTCCTCAATCTTGGGGAGTGGGTACTTGTTCTTTATCGTGGCTTCATTGACAGAACGGTAGTTGACACAGAGTCAGATAGTTCCGTCCTTCTTTGACACAAACAGAACAGGCGATCCCCAAGGGGAGGCACTAGGGCGAATGAATCCTTTTCTGAGATGCTCTGCCAGTTACTTCTTCAATTCAGCCAACTCTTCGGATCCCATCCTATAGGGCTTCTTATAGATGGGTCCTGCTCCGGGCATTAGCTCAATGATGAACTCAATGTTGCGGTCAGGAGGCATTCCAGGAAGCTCATCAAGAAATACATCCGGGTATTCACATACTACTAGCACTTGATCCAACTCAATTCCTGACAGACAATTAACATGAGGGGATAGAGTGGAGGCACAACTAGCGACCTACTTGACTTCCACTCCTTGGCTATTGGTCATGGTAACAATCCTCTTGCCACAGTCTAACAAGCCTTGGTGCTTGGTTAACTAGTCCATGCCCAGGATCACATCCAAGCCTTCTGCCTTTAGGATGATAAGGTATCCGAGGAAGTCTACCCCATTGATGTTAATATCAACTCCTTTACAGCCTATCCTGGACGTCATAACTGATCTCAAGGTTTGTATCAACATACGACTACCCAGGGGTGTAAGTTTCATGCCACTCTCTAGTGCAAACTTTTGAGTAACAAAAGAATGTGAAGCTCCTCAATCAAACAATACTGCTGCTGGGGTTGAGTTGATGAGGAACCTACCTAGTATGACGTCCGGGTCTTCCTTGGCTTCCTCAACGGTGACGTGATTCACACGACCTTTGCCATTGTTGGGCTAGTTGCGGGGAGCTGTGTTCCTTGGTGGCTCTCCGCGGCCTTGACCTTGGTTTGGCACATTGGGGCGCGGTGCATTTGGCTTCTTGTTGGGGCACATCCTAGAGATGTGTCCTGGCTGACCACATCCAAATCAAGTGTCTTGACCTGGGTTGTTGTTGTTGTTCGCACTACCGTTGTTGTTATTAGGGTTGTTGTAAGCTGGTCTGGCATTGGCATACTGCTGAGGCTGGTTGCTCAGACGATGTGGAGGAGGCCTAGCCTGCTACAGCTGATAGGTTATCTTGGCTGGTGCTGGCTGTGAGGGGCGAGGCTTCTGGTTTTTGGAACTTACCCTTGCTAATCAGCTTGCGCTTGCAAGTGTCGTCTATGGTACGACGCTTGTCTTCCAGCATGAGGGCCTTGTTCACCAGGTCGAAGAAGGTTCGACAGTCGTAGACAAGGAGCTGATACTACAGGGTGTGTTGAAGTCCTCCCATGAAGCGCTCCACCTTGGTAGCCTTCATGTTGATATCTTCAGTGCATACATTCACAGCAGGTTGAACTTCTGCATGTACTCCTTGACACAGCCACTTCCGTGCTTTAGCGATCAGAATTATCTCTTCTTGATAGCCATGATCCTAGAAGGAATGTGGGCAGTGCGGAATCTTTCCTTGAAGTTATCCCAAGTGATCACACGATCGCCTTGCATGACCTTGAATCCATCCCACCAAGCTCTGGCGGTACCTCCGAGGCAGTAAGAGGCATACAACACCTTATCATGATCCTCATTGCAATTAACCAGTGCAAGGAGGTCCTCGATGGTGCAGATCCAGTCATCAGCATCCAAAGGTTCAGTAGTCTCACTGAAGGTTGGGGGCGAATTCCACATGAACTCAGACAGAGTGGAGCGACTATTGTCGTTCCTGCCTTGCTTCTGGTTGTTCACAAGGACTTATGCCATCTACTAAATAGTAGTAGTGTTGGCTTGGCATTCCTGTCGAAGAACTTGGAGAAACTAAGCAATGGTGACGTTCTACGGTGGAGGTGATGGCAGGGGAATGCCGCCTTGTGGCTGCTCTTGGTGTCCTCCAGCCTGAGCAGTCCCACCAGCTCCCTATTGCTGGCTGAAGTTGTTGACTTCAGGGTTGGTGAAGGAGCTCTTGCGGGTAGCAGTCACCATCCTGTTTGGAGCAGCCAAGTCAAATAATCTGGGATAGACGAGAGGAAAAGCTACAATGGAAAAGTGTGCCTAAGGGTCTTGGTCGAGTGCAAGTGTGGTAAAACAAAGGTTGAAGGACCAACACATATATTAAGATAAGATAGACGATGGAGTCACTTACATGTTGCCTGAGGCAAAGCTGACTTGCATCGGAACACAAACAGCAAAAACAAACAACAAGCACAGATGGTCTCATATGAGCCATTACACGTAGTCAACTTCGCATGAGGTGTACATGACTTATACTACCCTAGGGGTCCTCGGACTCAAGTGGTGGAGTGCTCGGTCTCGTTGTCATGCTCCTCTGTGTCTTCCTCCCTTTCATCATCCGAACGGGCATCATTTCTGGTAGAAGGGGTCGAAGAATGAGGAGGTCCATCCCGACGACACTTTGTCGTTGGGTTAGTGAAGAGCTCACGGTACGCCTTCGCACTCATGCGACGATGATGTGTGGGTGCATATCTAGTTGGGGGTACTCCTCCTCGATAAGCGACAGTTGGTTGTCCCTCTGGGGCTCCATCCTTCTTGATCCTCTCTGGCTTCGTCTTGGCTTTTGACGGAGTAGCTCTCGAGTGTGGTGAAGTTCCTCGTGGAGCTTCACGGACTCCTTAATCAGGCTGTGAACCAGACTATCGGTGGAGAGGCTGAAGTAGTTCTAGAACCTGAGTGGTGTGCCATCCTCCTTGGATGGAATCAACGTCCAACTCTCGCCAAGATCATCCTTTCTGAAAGGTAGGTAGCGAGTAGTTGTCTCGTCAGCCACCTTTGGAACGATATCTCTAAGGTGTAGGACTACCGTGCGTGCTGCTGTCTCAACTGCGAGTGCCATTGTCTCCATCTATGGTTCTTCAAAGAACCAACTATTTGTGGAGTTGTTTGCCTTCACGACCATGTCCACGTGGTACTCCTTCGTGACGGCTTCGACCCAGTGCTCGTGATAGAGGAAAATGGGTGGTCGGTGATACTGGCACTTCTCCAGGCTATCCTCAAGGAGTAGGAGAAAGCCGGATGTCAGGAAGGCTTTGGGTACATCGGTCATCTACAAACGTTCGAAGGGAGGAGAGTCAGAGAGTGTTGTGTGAAGAATAGAAGAGGTAGTAAGTGCAAAACTCCAAAGTATAAGTGCTTGGTGTAGTTTTGAAAACTGTTCCATCCTAACTAACGTCCATGCCAACTAAGGGCTTCCTACAGCCAGGATGGCTCTGATACCAGCTCTGTGGGGACCCCGACTCATAAGTCCTGATCACCGAATCCATGTGTATAGTGATCTCAGAGATCAATGCTCACTAAACACACTGAAGCTGAATAACAAGAGTCTTACATCCTTACATATCGTCTTACACAAATAAAGGCCAGCTAGGCCAAGTCTTACATACATAGGGACACAAGGGCCGAACACTTAAACATAACAGACAGCGGAAATCTTGGTCCAAAGCATGAACCTATGCCATCTGCCTTAAACCTACATGCATTCTGACCGGGAAGCATCCTAGTTCACATGTTCGTCACCAATAAACTCTTCACCATACTCCTGCTCTTCCATGCCTTGCCAATTGAATAACCAGTGGCAACCCAATGAGTACTTTGAATGTACTCGCAAGCAACCCATGTTGGAACAAGGCAATAATCATTCATGGTATAGCACTAACTAGGTATTTTGAAGAAAGCTAATTTTGAATGAACTAACATGATCAAGTAACTATGTAAGCATGCATCAATAGTTGGCAGATATCCACATGCACAAGTTACAAATATCTGCATAAACAGGGGGTTGAACATCTCATGTTCGATCATGTCATCAAGTCATCTAACTTATCTCAAGTGTCATCTCTATGTCATCCACACACACACACACACCAAGTTTAGAAACCATGAACGTAGCACAAGAGCGGTCATCCAACTGTCCTTAACCGAGGATGCGGCTATTCAAATAGTTTTACACTCTGCAAAGGTTGCACACTTTACCCACAAGACTCGGGGAACTTCCGTGTCATCCGCAACTCACGGTATTTAACATACCCGAGGTAAGCACCCGAACAATGTCTTTCCCATGGCTATACTAAACAAATAGTCCACTCGATTGCTACGTAGCCTACATGATGTATATCACAATAGCATCCATGCAGGGACCAACGGTGTGCCCGGTGCCTGTGAAGACATCGCATGATCGTCCATACCGGCACGACCCCGTATCGAGAGTCACCACGCCACTCCCACCACTAGTAATTCAGGATCCATGCTAGTACCCACCAACAAAGCCCCGTCCCATAAGGGGTATCATGGTTGTACATGTAAGGTTAGAGTAACGGTCGCAACTTACACCAATCCGTTCTTGAAAACCACACACACTCACTTGCTCCGGTACACCACTTGTTTCTCAAGTGGTTACCCAACTCAACATCATCTCCCTCAGGCATTAGTGGAACCCGACGGGGTTTTCGAAAAGTCTTTGAAATCATCTATGTTTCCATCACCATGCATATTCCTATCCCACTGGCGTAGCAACTACTAGCAACCTAAATACTCCTACCCGCATAACCCTCATAAGGAGGTAGGGTCATGCACGATGCAAGTATCAATGGTAAAAGTAATAGAGGCATCCCACCGAAGTGGTCACCACATCACATGATCAACAACAAGGAATCAGGTGCTATATGACATGCATGAAACATGGTTTCTTAACATGGTCAAAGGGCCGCTTACCTGGCTCAACAAAGTTTTCAGGGTCTTCAATGTATTCGGGTCCAACTCCCTCGTCAACAACACAATCTATCATCGCGATAAGTAACGATAATAATAAGCTCACACAAAAACAGAGCACAAAAATCTACCACTAAAATGATAGCCTACTCTGATAAATACTAAAAACTATTCTAAGAATATTTGTCCAATGTTTTGAGGTGAAAAAGGTTTTCAAAATTATTTTAACAATGGCTAAAATGCCAAAATGGGGTTTTTAAAATAAACAATACATAAAATATTTTCTAAATATTACACAAATGTTACTATAAATTTCTAAAAAAGATTCTAAGATTTATGGTGGAGAAATTATTGGGTTTCGAGAAATATTGGGTTCTGAGGAATTTTTGGTAATCATAACAGAAAAACAAAAAGAGAATGGGCATTGTGCCCTGGGCTACAACTGGCCACAACTGGGCCGGCCCAGAGCAAAATAGCCCAAGGCGAACTAGTGCATCCGCTCTCGTTAGGTTGAAATCTGACGGGAGGGCCCTTTGTGCGAGTGAGAGGGAGAGAGTGGCGGGCGATACAAAGGCTGATGAGTAGGCCCCACGTGCCAGGGCCGCCGTCAACCTCCGTCCAGGAGATAGCAGTGCTCACCGGCATCAGAAGGGGGCGCAAAAGTAGCAAGAGAGGATGGGAATAGGTCGAGGGAGGTGTCGAGGTCTCGGTGGAGGTCGAAGGGGTCACCGGTGTGGCCTTAGTCACCGGTGGTGAGCGGACGCGGTGCCGAGACTTTCGGGCGTGCTTGGTCCAGTCGTCTCCAGCCATGATATACATGAGAAAGGGGTGGAACAACGTCATGGAGGTTAGAGGGGTCCAGGGGAAAATAAAATGAGGCCGAAGGGGCTTCCTATCCAGAGATCGATGGTGGGCTTCACCCGCGGAGCTTCAGGTCGATCTACGAGCTGGGTGCTCCAAGGATGGAATGGGTGGTGCAGGGGGCGATTAGGAGGGAGGGAGAGGGAGGGAGGCCGCAAGAGGCATTCGAGGAGGCTTCTTATAGGGAGGTTGGGGCTCACCGTGGACCGAGCCCATGGGCGTCCGCTGGAGAGACTCTAGTGGCCATGGGAGGGGCCCAGGGCCTTTGTGTGATGCTCGTGGGGGAGGAGTAGGGAGCTAGGAAGCAAGAGGGGGAGCGGGACGAGCTCTAATAGGGGCCGTAGCTTGTCCACAGGGTCGGCGACGTCGGGCAAATGTGGAGGAGGGAGAAGGAGAGAGAACGGAGAGGGGTTCGACCGCCTGCCGTGTTGTGGACGTCGAGGCCGACTAGGGGGACAAGCTTCCCCATCCCACTGTGGTCGGGAGCCTCGCGATGCTCCTGCTATAGTGCGGTGGTGCACTGTACCGCCCTCCCAAAGCGCCCAAATAGCATGCCATAACATGCCATTGGCGTTTTGGGCGCGTCCACTTGTGTCTAGGGGGTCTAGCTGATATAATATGAGAGAGAGAGATAGTAAAACCTTGCTTTCCAGGGGGTAAATGGGGGTTTTACCACATCAACCCTTGAGATATGACCATGGGATTTTTACTGGAGGTAGAAGGGGGCCAGGTGGAGGTGTGGTAAAAACCTTGGCTCAAGGAGAATGATTTTGCCCTCCCAGTTATTGATCCCTAGAATAGGAAAGAAGGAGCTTGATGCAAGTTTGAGCTAGCAAAGAGATGCTCATCAATATGAAACTTAACAGGACTTTGATAATAGGTACAAGTGAGGTTTATCACAAAATTTGAACTCATTCGAAGAAGGTTGGCAATGTAAACTTGGTAAACCCTAGAAATGGGCAGAAATGCATTTGCTTAGATCTAGCTATGCAAATCCATTCCCCTTGATGGACCACTTGATGTGGTGAGATATTTTGGCCATTAAAGCATGCCCTAAAAGTTTGGGACTAAATGGGGAAACTTGATAATGCAAGAATCTCCAATTCTTGAAATCAGCATAAATGGGTTTGAGGGGATTTGGACAGGTTAATCTGTTCTCCTTGATGCACCACTTGGTGTGTCTGCATTATAGGAGGATTATAACATGTCCACAAATTTTGGGAACAATAGGGGACAATTGGCAATGTAGAGTTGCTCAAATTTGGATCTGGATAGAGAGGGTTTTGGGATATTTTGGTGAACTAAAACAATTGGGATTTGTATGAAACTTGGCAAGATGACCACATATATCACATGTGACATTCTAGAATATTCCTGGATTTAATTGAGAAAATTCTTATAGAAATATTTCAAAACCTTGAAACAGACAGATATGGTTTTGAAGGGTTTTGTCCACTATTTTGAACATGACTATATATGGATAATATATGTCCACTGAGTTTCCCTAAATTTTCTCAAATATTTATAAATCATTTAAATATTTTTCCCTGTGAGAAACCATTTTTGGCCTTAAGAAAAATCTTTTAAATAAATTATGAAAATAATCTTTTAAAATAAAATTTTGTGGTTTTGGGAAGTTATACATATATATTAGGTTCCAAATAAAGCATTTGGGCGCAAAGGATCCACCCAATTTGGGGACTTGCAGTGCAATCAGGGGGTTTTGCAAACCTAATTTGAATAAAAGCTTTTGGCCAAAATAATATTTTGTGAAAATAGTTTTAAGGCCTATACACATGGCATCATCATTGGACAAGAGTTATAGGTCAAGGAAAAGAGTTTTGAGAGTAGGAGAGAGTTTTATGAATTATAGAGCACTAGCAAGCAAAATAAACAAGCAACCAAATAGCACACAATTCAAACATTCAAGTCCACTCAAAAAGTTTTAATTGGACCTAATTTTTTAGTCATGATAACTTAATCATGAGAGGCAAAACACACGATGTGACAGACCTACCCCCCTTACAAGAATCTCGTCCCTGAGATTCCTAGGCTAGGCGTAGATGCGGAAATTCAGAGGTGAGGTAGTCTTCACATTCCATGCTTCTTCTGCTCCGGCATCGTTGTCCTTGTGGGTCTTGAAGTGCTTGATGATATGTCTTCGAGTGCATCGTTGACTTCGTCTCAGGGTGAACGGGGTTCCAGCAACCTGCTAGGCTTGCCTAACGGTTAAGGGCTTGGTGGACAAGGTCTTGGCAAGGCCTGGCTTGCGTGTGTATCCCAAAGTCGGAATACCTAGCCATGGGGTTTGTATGTGTGCTGGTCCTGGGACTGCTCACATTGGTTAGTGACATCTAGATGTCTCGTGTTAGAATAGAAAGGTTGAGTCTTGGTGTAGCTTCTCGTTGATGGGGAAGTCCTTATCTTCCTTAAAGCAGGGGTCTTCAGCCGACCTCCAAGTGGTCGTGAAAACCAAGTGAAGTTTATCCCACCAGGAAGACGGTCAAGCATACTTACTGAAAAATCACGTTTACGTGTTTCAGAGATAGCCAAAAAGTCTAAATTATATTCCATATTACATTCAACAATGAATAAATGATTAGCCAAGTCACCAAGACCTCTACTATTAAAGAACATGCCATTCATGAGGAAACAATAGGAGATTTAGAAATTTTTGCCCTCTTTGAGGTTTTGCGACCTTTTTTGGAACGGGAGGCCTTTGATTTATGTCTGGAAGTTGTAAGCTCAATCAATGAACTAAGTCTGGGTTCATCTAGACCCACATCCGAAACTTGTCCAACGAAATGAGAGAGTAACTGACCATCTGATGTGGCATGTATTTCCTCCTCATCTAGATGTGAGAAAAAAGACTTGCTAGAAACTCGTGGAGTAACCTTCAGACGGTCATATTCCAAATGCCTAAAAGCGTTTGTCGAAATAGAAATATCCTTCTCGTTACTTCCTAGACTAACACCCACATTATTCAACTTAGAAACGATGGATGTCATGGAAAAAGATAAAAAGGATTTGGGTGACGACAAAATACCTTGGTTGTCTAGGTTCTGCGCTGCTTTACGCCGCATAGCCTTGACCAAGGAGTCCTCATCGGTATCCATCGTTCCGTCATCGGCAGTTGTATGCCAATTGCTCCGATGGATAGGTGTCACTCCCGATGAAGGTAGTCGCACAAGGTTTGCTGCCGGAGGAAGGGATGAGGGTGGTGTAGCAATCCCCTCTCCGATAGTCTCGGACGGAGTCATGCGTGAAGACGCCGCTGTTGGTGAAGTAGCTGCAGACATCGATTGTGCCGCGGCTGGCACCAAGGGATCCTCCATGTCCACGGCCACAGGCACCAAGGTGTCCGCCATGACCGTGGTCGCCGTCGCCGAGGGATGCGCGCTCACCGAATGTGCTAACGCGGTCGTCGAGTGGACCGCTATGTCTGCGGTTGCAGTCGCCGTAGTGACTGTGTAGTCTGCTGAGTGCATGGTCATCCTTTTCCTTGTCGCAACATGGGTGTCCAGTTCAACGGCACGCTTGCCATCACCGAGAGAACATCTTGTGCCACAAAGTGTTCCTAAACGAACGCTCATGGTGTAGATGAAGTAGTATGCATGCATTTCTCATGTGCATGTACATGGACCATGCATGTACGTGCATTTTGACTTAATGGCAACACGTCTACATGATTCACAAAAAGAGATACATGAAAGAAGTTGCACCTGAATTATCACCAGAAGACGATGCCAACGAAGCTGTTCGGCACACCGTCTATTTCGTCCTTCCCAGTGTCGTTGGAGATGGGACACGAAGCGCGTCACTCCTCGTCCACTTCATCGCATTGCGCATTGCCGAAGACGAAGATGTGGAGCATGCCGAGGCAGCATCCATGTGCCGCGCCGGATGCTCGACGAAGTCCGCAAAGATGATACCACGACATGGCACTGTCCGCATCCCGTTCGAGAAAGATGGCACCCCGCCATGGTGTCACATTCTCCCACGTCCCGCTCATCGAAGGTCGGAGTGAGCAAAGTGATTCAACCACAAGACAAGGCGCGATCGTGAGGCGAGGTGAGGTGAGGCGAGGCGACTTTAAGAACAACACAGTTCCCTTGCGAATTTGTGAGATGACGCCTTGACTACGCCAACTGCTGTACACTCGGCGTCCGGACGGGACGAGACGTCGACCACAACGACCATGCTGATGTGCGCGATGCGACGGTCTTACACCGACGCAGATCTTCACCAACAATTACTCCCGCAAGGCGTGGCCCCTTGCGTCCCCGACGAGGCTTTCGGTCGTCAAGAAGTCCAAGCCAAGCACGATCCATGCTACTCCAACAACGACTACTCCAACACCGCCAAGACCGACGAGGCTCGACGACGAAGGAGGGCGTGGCCACCGCAAAGGCCGCACTACTTGCGGCGCGTGTACCAACGAGGACACGGGATCTGCCGCTGCCCACACACACACCATCACCACCACTATCATGGATGGAGAACGCGAAGCGAAGACGACGATGACGACCACACAACTCAATCGGAGGTATCCCGTGGAGCAACCCGCGGGAGTAATTAACCAGGAGCCTTTCGAGGCCCCGGGAACCAGGAGATCGCACAATCGTCATAGTGAGCTTGGCCGCGCTAGTAAGCCACGGAGCACACTTTTCTATACGGAAACTTGTAATTTTGTTTCTCCAATGAGATTAATGCAGTACTAGTTTCCGTACTCTTTTTTTGTGTACTACGGTACACTGGCATGTCCGCAGATTTACTTTGTCTTTCCCAGGCGCAAGAGAGAAATACACTCCCCTTTCCTTCTTCCGGAGTATTCTTTTTGATATATTTTTCATGTCAAATAGTTCGATCTAGGAGGACGAGACATCATCGATCCGCACGTGTGCTGAACACGGAGGTGTCGTCCGTTCGGCACTAGATCAGAACGGATCGTGATTGGATCGTGAAGACGTAGGACTACATCAATCGCCCTATATACGCTTCCACTTAGCAAACTACAAGGGTATTTAGATATACTCCCCCTCTCATAGCTATGCATATCCATGGATAGATTTTACGTGTGCGTAGGAAAAAATGGTTTCCCATGCAACGTTTCCCAAAAGTGGCATCATGAGCTAGGTTCATGGGTTGATGATATGCACGAGTAGAACACAAAGTGTTTGTGGGCGTTGATGTTTAGATTTCTTACCTCCTTAGTCTTATTTTGATTAGGCGGTATTGTGGGATGAAGTGACCCGAACCAACCTTACCTGTCCATGTACAAAAGACCGGTTTCACCGACTTACATGTGAGTTGTTTGCATAAAGGTGGCTGGCGGGTATCTGTCTCTCCCACTTCAATTGAATCGGATTCGATAGGGGTGGTCTTTGTAGAATGTTAAAAGGAAACTTGATTATCAATGTTGTAGCTTTCCATAGGTAAGAACGGTTCTTACTAGCTTCCCATAGCATCCACGTAAAACTTGCAACAACAAAGTAGACGGCATCGAACATGTTTTTGTAGGGCATGTTGTGATGTGATATGGCCAAGACGTGATATGATATATGTGATGTATGAGATGATCATGTTTTTTAATAGTAATCACGACTTGCATGTCGATGAGTACGGCAACCCATAGGAGTCATAGGGTTGTCTTCAATTCATTTGTCCCATTTGCTTTACTTTAGCGCTATAAGTTAGCAGTACTTCTAGAAGCAATAGTTGGTGCGATAACCACATGACGACACTATGATGGAGATCATGATGATGGACATCATGTTCTCATGTCGGTGACGAAGGAGACAATGCCGGTACTTTGGAGATGAAGATCAGATGCACAAGAAGATGATGGCCATATCATTTTACTTCTATGATTTGCATGTGATGTTTATCCTTTTATGCATCTTATTTTTCTAACGACGACGATATCATCATAAGATGATCCCTCACAAAAATTTCAACATAAAATTTTGTTCTCCCCAACTATGCACCGTTGCGAAGATTCATCGTTTTGAAGCACCTCATGATGATCGGGTGTGATAGACTCTACGCTCGCATACAACGGGTGTAAGCCAGTTTTACACATGCAGAATACTTGGGTTAAACTTGACGAGCCTAACATGTATAGACATGGCCTTGGAACACAAGAGATCTAATGATCAAACTTGAGTCATATAATAGATTTGATAACCATGGAGATGTTCACCATTGAAACCACCTCATATCACGTGATGATCGGACTTGGGTTGGTGGATTTGGATCATGTTACACTTAGACAACCTAAGGGATGTTGATTTGAGTGGGAGTTCATTAGTAATTTGATTAACTGAACTAGATATCATGAACATAGTCAAAATGTCTTTGCAAATTATGTTGTAGATCAATATCTCGCATCGTAGCTCCCCTAGTTTTGATACGTTCCTAGAGAAAACTAAGTTGAAAGATAATGGTAGCAATTATGTGGATTGGGTCCGTGATATAAGGATTGTCCTAATTGCTGCACGTAAGGCTTATGTCCTTGATGCATTGTTCATTGCGCCAATCCCTCAAGCGTAGTCTATGGGTGTTGTGAACATTTGACATGCACGTTCTGATGACTACTTAATAGTTAAGTGCGCCATGATGTATGGCTTAGAACTAGGACTCCAAAGACGTTTTGAATGTCAAGAGCATATGACATGTTCCAAGAGCTAGAATTGGAATTCCAGGATCATTCCCGTGTTGAGAGGTATGAGACCTCTGACAAGTTCTTTTCTTGCAAGATGGAGGAGAATAGCTCAATCAGTCAACATGTTCTCAGATTGTCTAGGTGCTACAATCGCTTGAATCAAGTGGGAGTTAATCTTCCAGATAGGATAGTGATTGATAGAGTTCTCCAAGTCACCGCCACCAAGCTAGTAAAGGTTTTTGATGAACTATAACATGCAAGGGATGGAGAAGATGATCCCTGAGCTATTCGCGATGTTTTTTGCCGGGAAGGTAGAAATCAAGAAGGAGAATCAAGTGTTGATGGTTAGTAAAACCACTAGTTTCAAGTAGGGAGAGGGCAAGATATCCATGTTGTCACATCGAAACGGCCTCCACCTCCAACTAGCAACACAATAAGAAGGGCTGAGCAAGCCGCATCTTAGCCAAACAACGGTCTGCTAGGAAGGTGGAGGGTAAGAGGCTTTTGATGGCATTTTTGGGAGGTTTGATAAACAAGTGGTGGGGAGCGAGATATAGTAATAGAAACAAGACAACTCGCATGGCAATGATCATCTTTCCTGAGATCCCGCTTGGAAGAAGAATGAATCCATGAACTAGATGAACCAACGTAGTCGAACGAATCCTCACACTCCGAACACTTTCGAAATTCAATCGAGAAGGAGCAATCTCGAAACAAACAATCAACACACAATAAACAGAAAAACAATATTCATGATATGATGCAGAAATGAATATGAAGCATGCACTACTAGGAGAAACCCTACTAGTAGCGCTTGAAAATCTATAACAGTAGCGCTAGGTCCAGCGCTACTGCTAACGCGCTATAGCTAAGTTGTAGCAGTAGAGCTGGTTGGTGCAGCGCTACTGCTAAGTCTGGTTAGCAGTAGTGCTGCACTGACCAGCACTACTGCTAACTATCTATAGCGCTCCATAAAGGCAACCAGCGCTGCTGCTAGATGCCTTCCAGCGCTGCTGCTAGTATTCCCGCTTTCACAGATTCATACCTCCTCTACGTATTCGTGATGTATTTATACAGTCTCTATACAATATTTTCATCATATCACAATAAACATACACCGTTATCATCATATCATACACATACAGTAGTCTCGTCATGCCATCATCATCATCATTCAACACAAATATCATCATTTCTCGAAAATAGCAATACACAAGTCATGTCATTTCTTGAATAAGTGCAACTGCATGGTCATGGCACACACACAATTTTATCATCTCTATCTAAACCATGATGTAGAAGAGAAGAGCGATCAACATGAGCAAGACCGCGACTATGTAGTACTTGAGGCACAGGCGGTTCCGCCCCCACTCTTGACGGAGCGTCCACCTCAAGTAATTCCTTTCCGCTTCGGCTCTGCTATCAAGCCCTCTGTGGCTAGCACCCGGGTACTTGTCCACCTGGGCCTGAGTGTCTGGCCAGTGGTCGTAGACTCCTGGAACCTTCCCAATGAACACGACATAGCAGCCCTTTGCCATCTCTGATCTATGTACCTGCATCGTGAACGATAATATGCAACATAATGTACTTAAGAACACAAAGAGGCATAATTAGCAAAATACAAGCAACCTATAGTAAACATAAATGACGAAGTTCCTCATACCCAAACTAATATACTAGAGCGATCTACGCTAGTTCAAGACCACAGTTTAATTACATCACATAGTTTCGTCTGGATGCTAGTGACACATATATTGTCAACGACAATTAGTCCTCGGTCCAATCTTCATAGTCAGGGAGGAAGCACCCGAGCTTCTTGAAAGGCTTCAGGTCCAGACGTTGAGTGATTAGCAGTGCTCGAACATCATCTCGCGTGATTGGCCCATGGTAGAACATCCCTGTTGGTTTGAGGACCTGCTTCATGATTACTTGGGCAAGTTCACAGTGCATGTGATAAAACTCAGCTCGGATTCGATGATCCGATGTCTTTCCTATGCTTGTCGCCCAGTTGACAATCTCGGCATCATTGGTAGTAGCTGATATGCGAAGGCGTTGATTATCCCTTCTGAACTCGAGCAGGTGATGCATGAGGTAGAATCCATCAGCCTTATTGATGTGCGTTTGCTAGATGCAGCAGAAGTCTGTCTTATGGATAAAAACCAACCCATTCCTCCTGTACTTTTTCACCTTGATATATCCACTAGACAGGCTGAAGGTAACAGGGCACTATCGAGAACACTCCTTATGTGCTTGTAATCCTTTTTCTTGATGTTCTTCGATGAGTCCAAGTATATAGCATGGGAGTATTCTGGGTACAGTACGATGAGGATAGCGGCCCCCTGCTGCGCAAATTAAGTACACCTCAAATTAGCCTCCATGCTTGCAAAGGAATGATTAAGACTTACGAAAGGATATGCGCGGATGACTTACATGGGATGATAAGGTAGGAGAATCACTTCCTTGTCCTTATTAGCAATCATGAAGCCGCTCATGTACTTGCTTGCATAGTCATGGTGCTCTTTGCAGACATCCAAGAAGCTCTCGTGCATACGGTATAGGTCCACGACACAGATATATTTTATGTTCTCGATCCTTGTGATGTAGTTGAGATACAGTGCATACATGCTGATGAACTGGAAATCTAGCTTGGTCATGTGGAACATGTCGTAGATGTAGTCAAATCACAGGATGAACTTATCCGCGGGCCGTCCCTCGACGTACAACTTCCCACCTGGCACCTGAGCAGCGTAAAGCTGGTATCCTGGTTTTCCGAGATGAGAAGGCTTTTCTCTCTGGCCAGCACATCATCATGAGGTCTCCTTAGATCATTCTTCAGTATGTCCTATAGCGCTTTCTGAGGTAGGGTCAGGTGGCCGGTGACATGGAAATGCTCCGCAACTATGACATGTATTCTGTCTACCTCTTGGGGTTTCAGAGGCGACTGGCTGCTTGAAGCAGCTCTAGCGCCTTTAGGGCCTCTCTTGTCCGGTCTCCTCCTTTGCTTCTTGGCGGATGACAGTAGTGAGCCCACCATACCTTCCCTAACTGTCACCCCTAGTGTCGCCGGTCTAATCAGTGGACGGCCCTCGGGTTGTTGCTGGGTAGAGGCAGCATCTGGAGGCGTCTCCTGCGAGGATCGCTTGAAGAGAGACTTTTTGCATTCTGCCTTAAGACATTCCGGTTTCGACAAATCAGGCAGCATCAAGTCATCATCTCCATGCTCATAGCCTGAGTCTTCGTCATCCCGAGCCATCAATCGTCCATCATCATAGGCGGTATTGAAATACTTGTCTGGGTCATTATCATCCTCCTCCATGTCATCATCAGCATTTGCTTCTTTGACAATGGGGGCGACGTCATCTAGCACTAATGGAGTCTCTCACTTGCATCGTCCGCTATCACCCGCCACGATAGGTGCAGGTAATTTGGTAGGTGGGGTGGTATTCATACCTTCTTGAGAAGCTGTCGTTGGTGTGATACTGGGCGCCTCGACATGAAGAAGAGTCTTCGGCCAAGGCAAGAACCAGCTCTTGCATGCGCCAATCCGTTGAGGGGTCTCCTTAGAGGAGTCAAATCCTCGAAGTCCGCTAAGACACTGGCCATGTTAACCTTGAAGACGCCATCGGGCATCTCTCGGTTGTGGAACATGTGGTCCTTCGGCTTCACGATCGTTGCCTTTCCCTAAGCCACCTTTTGGCCCTTGATGTCATACAGTAGGTTGCACGGGGTATCGTTGGCCTACGAAGACATGGCTGCGACGTCAAACATCCAAAAGGCAATTGAAATGGAAGACTATATAGACATGCTGGTGAAAAGGGTATGACGTGTAATTACCATGAGGGCGTCGAGTTCAGCCATAGACGAAGGCCTGTCGAGTTGGCCAGAGACGGAGGACGGGCTGCTATGAACAGGAGCGGGAGCATGTGCGGTGGCATGAGCAGGTGCTGGTGGTGCGATGTTCACCGAATTGCTCCCGATGTAGATGGGAAGCGGAAAGTCTGCTGGCCCTTTATCTGGATTTTTCTTCGTCCATTCAAAAAATGTTGGAAGCAAGATGGAAATGGAAGATGTGAAGTCAGCCGTGATGCCAGCTACCTCTGCACTAACCCTTGCATCAACTATCTCTTCCAACTCTGCTTTGGTCTTAGCTTTGGACTTATTGATCGCAAGCGCGACCTTCTGGTCGATGGTCTATTGAGTAAGCAACTTTCTCTTCCTTCTTTTCTCTAGCTCCTCGTAGTAGCACGTCTTCCAGTAGGTGCCATCTCCGACGCCGTGCACATGTTCATAGGACAGAGGTGTGTCCTCCGGGACCTTTTTCAGTATGTTCAGGGCCCGGTTGAAATGGGTGTCCCACTTGGGCCTCGCCGACGACTGTGACGACTCATCGCTTTCGGCTGCCTTTTGGTGCTGCTCTTTCTGCAAAAGGAACGTGGATGGTTTACTAATAATGTGACAAAACTTGTAGTCGAATTGATTGGAATCTAATATGATAATGTGGTAATATAACAATTACCAAAAGTCTCATTAACCCCCTCATGTTCGGATTCGTGTAAAAGGTCTTCTTGACGCGGTCCCACTTGTATCAGGCCCTGATCGAGTCACGCTCCAGTGGGTCGGTGAACTCCGCCAAGGGGTCTGGGATTTCGTGACTTTCACGTTCTGCGTCCTCCTTGGCCCATACGTGCCTCTTCCCCTCATAACCACGACTTTCGAGGCGGTGGGGAGGCGTGTTCCTAGCCTGGAGTGCTTTCATTTTCTTTGACTTTTTCTTGGTTTCATCTTTAGAGCAAGTCTCCTTGAATTTTTCAAAGTCCTCTTCCGTAAGTGATCGATTGTCGGCATGAATCTTGGACCATGGTTCATTCTTATCAATCGCTTTTTTCACCCACACTTTCCAGGTGGACAAGTTGTTGGTGAATGTCACCATCGCCTTGTTGTTTATCTTTGTCATGGCATCATCGTCCCACAGATCTTTGTTTTCTGTGCGGCCAGGGAACAAGAACCTATTGTGCACCTTATTTAGGAGCATGTGCTCCATATGTGGTATCTTCTTCAACTTCTCGTCATTGATGTTGGTGGTTTCCCTGTGGATGCATCCTAGTTGATCGCCCCAACATGAGCGCGCTTCATCCGACGCTGTTGGCTCTAATTTCTTGGGGTGCATCTCCATGACCACAATTTGTCCAATGCCGAGCTCGTTTGGCCTTCATTTCCTCTTTTGCTTCGGTGCTTTACCGGCTACGGTAGCATCGTCGCCGGTCTCGGGGGTGATGTCGGCGCCGGTGCCAGTGCTGGTGTTGGTGTAGGCATTGGCGTCGGGGTTGGTGCTGCTGCCGCCACCATGCACCCCCATCTGGTGTTTGTCCAGGGAATCGAAATAGTGATTTGCTGCCTCCATGGGATCTTCTTCAAGGCGAGTAGAACCCCCGGCTGAGGCGTGGCTAGATATGTTTCCTATTCAACAATTGTAAATAAAAGATATAATGAAGAGAAAAAGGGGCCTATATTTGGTTGGAATATTGATTCATTCCCCTTCCGGCAAATCCCGGGCACTCCATATGTCCTAGTTTCTAGCACAAGTCATGCTGAAAATCACGGAAATTTTCGGCATGACCTTTGCTAAAAAGTGGACATATGGAGCACCTGAAATTTGTCGCAACGGAAATCAATCAACATTCCGGCAAAACATAGGCCACTCGGATATTCTTCGACATTCAACCAACATTGCAAACATTTTGCAACCAACATTTTGTAACACAAAGAATGACACAGTACAGGGTGAGCTTCCACATGTACACAACACAGATAATTTATCTTATGGAAGTTCAGAAGTTCTCACAAAAATCAAAATTCCCTAGATATGAACCCTAGATTTTTTCCTGATTTTAACCCTAGATATCACGGAACCCTAGATATGAACCCTAGATATCACCGGAAGCCAATAGGGTGAGCTTCCACATGTAACCCTAGATAACACCGGAACCCTAGATATCACCGGAACCCTAAATCAAAGTTTCAATCCTGTTTTTAACCCTAGATTTTTTCATCTCCTCCAAATTAAAAGGAGTTTAGCCTTATTAAAGGATTGTCTGAAGTTCTCGTTTCCCTTAGTGCGATGGTTCCCAGCGCTGGTGTTGGCCACCAATTCTGACCCGCCATCTGGGTTTTTCCTTTTGCTCTAGTTGCCATTGTTTGCCAGACCCTTTCCATTGTTACCCTTCTTGCTCTGACTAGGCTTCTCCTCGTCAGAGCCTGTATCATTCGTATTGTCATAGTCGGCGTACTTTGTGAGAGCCACCGTGAGCTCCCCCATGTCCTGACACGAGCGCTTGAGCCGGCCAAGCTTCTACTTCAGAGGCGTAAAGTGGCAATTCTTCTCCAGAATCAAAACTGCTTGAGCTACCGGAATCTGTTCAGACAAGTGCATGGTGGTTGAGACACGTTGGACCCAATGATGAGCCGACTCATTCTCCTGCTCCACACAATGATCCAAATCCACAATCGTCATGAGTTGCTTGCACATTCCCTGGAAATTTTTGATGAACTTCGCCTTTAACTCGGCCCAAGAATTAATGGTGTTCGGTGGCAAGCCCTTCAACCACGTGCGATCCGGCCCTTCCAGCATCATGATAAGAAACTTGTCACATATTGTGTCGTTGACATCTAACATCTCCATCACTAGATCATAGCTCTCAATCCATGCCTCCGGAGGTAGGTCAGCAGTGTGATTTGGGACCTTGCGAGGGCCCTTGAAATCTTTCGGCAGACGCTCGTTCCGCAAAGCCGGTACTAAGCACGGTACTCCCACGACCCTGGTGGTTACCCATGCTCCTACCGAGATGGAAGGTGCCTATTGTTGACGAGCCATCGCCGCCGCTTCGCGATGTGCCCTTGCTAGGTCCACCAGCGCCCGAGCATCTAGAACCGCCTGATCGTCTCATGGCGGGTTCCGGTGTCGGTCAATGCTAGAAACTGCCGGTGACTCATAATGTCGGCTGAAGCTGTGGCTTGGGACGGGGGTTGAGTGCACCCATCTGGGATAGGAATCATACCGAGGTGGGTTGCCACCGCCACCATATTGTCTACCGGGTTTGAATAGTGACCCGCTAGCGTTGGAAAAGCCATTGGTGAGGGATGGTTCCGTCGTGGCGGGTTAGGGCGCTGTTGTCGAGCCGCCAACCGACTCTCTGGTGCTTCCATGGTCCGTCCCGCCTCCGGCGTGTAAAAAAGATTCCTGGCCTCGAACTGTTCCGGCAAGCGGGACTGTTGTCTCATCCGCTGAACTGCCGCCATAGATTGCTGCTCCAGCTCAAGGAGGAAAGCGTTCACCTTAAGGCGCTCTGCCTTTGCGTCCATCTAGGCCTTCAGCATGCTAATACCGACTTCAGACATCTGGTCCTTTATCCTTGCGATCTCTGTGTTCTGGGAGGGTTGATTCTCTACCATGACCTCAGTTGCCATCAGAACTTGAGGCAGTGGCGGGTCAGCCCCCGACCCGGCTGCCCCAGCGGCTGTACTGCTCGTGCCTGGTGCTAAACCCACCATGAAGACGGCCGCGTGCATCGGCTGCCCATGGTCCTCCGACTCGGGGTAAAGCTCGTTATAGCCCCCGAGCCTGCCATCGTGAAGCGAGTAGATTGATTCCATCTCTCCACTCGAAGATTCATCCTCTGAACAGACGAGAGTTTCCTATGACATGGACTCCTCTAGATACGCGCCTTGAGTAAAAACGACGAAAACATGCTTCCTGCCCGGGTTAACATGAGTGGGTTGCACGTGTCGAGCGGGTTGAGTGCACCAAGCAAGCCCGATGATGGACGTGCAGACGTCCGGCCCGGGTGTAGATCCGCCGACCTTGCCGATGAAAACATGGATTCCACCGAAGGGGACTCGAAAATCATACTCGACAGAGTCGGCCTCGGGGCCCCAACCGGCATCGTCGATGTAGAGCTGGCCGCGGCAACTTTTGTTCATCCTGCCAACAACGTATCCCTTGATCCCTGAAAGAGAGCCCTTTGAGAACTCAACACCACCGAGCGCTAGCCCCATGGTGGGCGCCAAATGTCATGGTTTTGTCATAGCAGATGTCCGAGGACTTATGTTCGAGGCCATCACTAAGGTGATGGACTCAAAGGGGTTGGCTGGGACGAACGCCCCCAGTTTACCCAGGTCGGCCCCTCGAGAGGAGGTAAAATCCTATGTCCTTCTTGTGTTGTATTGATTGGAGTACCGATTACAAGGGAGCGGATTCGCTTGACCTAGTTCTCGATTAGTTGGTTTCTGTCTAAGTCACCCCGGGTCCCTGCCTTTATATAGGAGGCCAAGACCACGGGTTACAAGTCTCATACTGACTCTTACAACGTATCCTACTCTATCTCTATGTCGCCATGTCTTCCTGGGCAAGCCGCCTCCGGGCGGCTTAACCGCCCGGGTCTTCATGCCTTCTTTGTCTGGGCCTCGCCTAGGCCCATCTTGGTAAACCGCCATATGTCTAGGCTTACATCTCCAGGCCCATCTGCCTTGGTCTGGCATACGAGCCGCTAGGTATAACCCGGCCCCACCTGGGCGGGTCTCACCACGGGGTTATATCCTCAACACCACGGCCTGCGATAATTACGTGGAGTGGACGCGGGACAGAAACACTGTCTTTCTACGACGTGTGTCCGTGCAGCACTTGGGGCCTAACCTGACGTGCCACACGACACGTGCGGCTCATGCCCGGGGGCTTCTGTCGGGGTATACAAATAGGGGTATTTTTTCCCTGACTTATGGACGAACGACAAAGCCACTGGCGTGAAAAACTAGAGCCTGTCGGGGAAGCACACCAAGACAACCCGGCAATAATCAAGACGGACTACAACGAGCTTTACGCAGCAACCCAACCCTAGACTGTTGTGCACCAAGTACTCCACTGATGCTAGCCAGGGACCAGGAAGCACACACCATCTCGAAGCCCCTGCAAGTTATCCCCCGGCAAGCATGAACCAACCTGTCACTGCTCCAACTCATCACAAGGACACTCACTTGTCGATGTAGTGTTGAGCCCCCAGGTGGCTAAAAGGCTCTCGCTAAGCACATGTCTACATGCTGGAATGAAGATTACCCCTCTTTGACACCCGTCCTTAAACGTATCAAGGTGTGAAACAACAAACAACTAGAGCGGTGGTAGAAGCTTGCCGGGAATGCACCCCCACACGCCACCTACACTAGCAATGATGGTATTTTGTCTCTAATGCCAGAGTTAGGTATGATAAGCTCTGGTAGCTATTTAATCACTAGACATTGTCTATTTTTCCACTGTGGTCGCCCCTTGCACTATAAAAGTAGGCCCAAGGCAACCTAGTTGAGGATTCGGACTTTTGATCATTTGTATGCGCGTAGTAGCTCCACCGAAGGAAACCATTGCCGGGCAGGAGTGTGGCAAGCTCTTAGTGTTATCTTGATCTATCCACCACAAAGTAGGAGTAGGGTTTTACGCATCACAGCGGCCTGGACCTAGGTCAATCACTGTGTCGCCTCACTATCTCCGCTCTTTGCATCTAGCCTCGACAGCAGGTCTGTATCAGAAATCCCGTTTATGTTACTGGATCATACAATGACCAGATATTTGTGGCACATCCATAAGAGCAATTATTATTAATCTTATTTCGCCAACTCATATAATGCAAAGAGGAGGGCGGCTCATATATGACGCACATTGCTAAGCCAAAGTATTTCCATTGGAAATCTGCACCGCAAATATCTTCAGAGGTGATCAAAGTATTACATGCACGATGGCACCATAGACAGGTCAAATTTATACTCCTCGCCGGCGGCTTGTGCATCTTCTACCTCAGCCTGCCTGTGTTGGTCTTCCACGCCAGCCACCTCCGGATCTGCTTGAACCAACTCATCTTCGTCGACCCGATGGTCTTTATGCATCCACTAGATTCTTTTTAGAGATTGAAAATTTTAAGGCCCAGGAATGATTGCCGATGAGTCAAGATCAGGAGCAAAAAATTTCTTACGGCGAGGCGGCACAAGTTTAGACGGTTGATCCTTCGGCAGGTCTATGCGCTCATTCTCCATCGATTATGCAGATTGATATTGTGAAACATCCAGCTCATCAACTATCAGAGTTGCGAAAGGATGGGTCTCCCTCATACAATTGGCATAGTTTTCTTCTGAAAATTTTGACCCATCAAACTTGAATTCCAAAAACCCATCTTTTAGAGCTTCGAGATCTAGCTCAAGAATTATGTGTTCGCACAAGCAAGAGCCATATTAGGTCACACACGAGCCACCGACTTTCTAAATTTAATCACCCATTGTGGCACTATCGACAATTGTTTAAGCATGTCCTTAATTATCCTAGGAGGGTGTTTAAGAATTTTTTACAGCCATTATGGTGAAGACACATCCTGTGAACAGCCGCTCTACATCGGTAAAGATTGCCTTCAACTTCATGATTGGCAGCTGCACAAGATTCTCATCCTTTCATCATGTGCTCCAAGACAAATGGAGAGATAAGTCAGCATATCATAATGACACGGAATTTAAACAGAAGAAAGTTCAAATGATCATACCAAAGATCATAGTTATCATCTTGTTTATCTTCTTCTTGAGGGTCTGAAATTCTTCCGTCACAGGCCCAAGCCAGTTTTCTGCTTCCTCAGCAAGTTCAGGAGGGCGTATCTTTCCTCGTCAAAAAATTTCTTGGCTTGTTCAAGAAGGTCATTGGCGTGGCTGGCAAAATCTTCAAGGCGAACGACCAAAAGTTCTGCATCGACCTTCAGCTTCTTCTCCTCCTTAAGCCATATCTACAGTTTGACAGCGATAGATTCAGCATCCTCTAATGATCCCTATCAAACATACACATTATCAAAGCTAGTTCTACAAAGTCTCGAGCCGCCTCATAGAGGTGACTCGACCTTTGGGGCCTATAGCATTCCGAAGTTGATTTCATCCTACAAAGTCCCATGAAGTTGTGAGAAATCCACATGGCACTTGGGGGTTAATGTACCATTTTCTTCATTATACAACAACAAGACCCGACTACCTCAAGGAGATAAGCCACCCGTTAGGGCCGACAGGTTCTAAAATTACAAGTGCGAGACCACACTTACTCCCTTACAAATTAAGACATGTCTATCTCAAAGAGATAAGCCAACCCTTGGAGACTGCACCGGCGTTCTATTTCCCAAGTCATAAAAAGTGCCGACTCATTATCATCATAATGACCCGGCTCTTGGGGAATATAGTTACTTCTTATAAAGAACATTGAAGGATGAACTCACTATTTTCATACTAAGCTCGCCGTTGGGGCTAAGGAGAGTATATAAGCTAAAATGATAAAGGAATTTCCCCCCCTCATATTTTCCTTTAGAGCATTGACCAAGTTTATCGCAATTTCACGGCTCCCAGTTAGCCGGGTCAATCACTACCGATACACATCGTCAGCGGCAAGAGCAAAACAATTGGGAAGCTCCAGCTTGGCTTTTTCTTTCTCCAACATCTTCGGCTCATTTGTCTACCAATTTTAGCCAAAACAGATGAAGTACCAGGAGCTTGGAAGCCTTCCTTCACAATAACATCTTTTGAGGTATCCATGCCGGCTGATGGAGTATTATCATCCATATTGGTCGCGGGGCTTGCTGGATAAGGAGGACTTGGTGGCTAAGAGGCTGGTTCAGTTGAGAGGCCTTGGTTTTTAGCACCCGTTTCCATAAAAACTGGCTCGTCAGCATGGGTCATTTCCATGTCATAAGCTAGCTCAGTCCTCACGTCTGGATTGTTTTTGCGAGAAGGTTCAACATGAGTTGTCGCTTCTTCTGTGGACGGGTTTGGGATATGATGACCTGCAACACCGGAAGACAACCCGACAGATTGTTTTGTCAAAACAGTTTGACCCTACAGCCAAAAAGAAACAAATATTAGATCAAGGAAAAGACAAGTCCTGGCTAAACATATAAAGTCAGGTCAAGTACAAACTTACCCGCAGTTGATGGTAAAACGGCAAGTTCTGTCCTCGTGGAGTTGTTGGAGGAAGGTGGCAATTCCTGGTAAATTAAATTAGAAGGTCTAAGAGGTTGCTTAAAAAGACAGGCTTGAGGACGAGAAGTGTTTGGACTATGAGGCACCTCAACGCGTTGCTTACGAGAAACCAACTCATGGGATAAGTCAGGCTCTAAGCCGCTCGAACTTCTTCAGGTCTTGCGTTTTGAGTGGCCGGCGTGCTGAGTTTTCTTCAATATAAACATTAGGTCTGAGTAAGCATCTGGTGTGTGAAAATTTAACTTTTTGGATGACTTCTCTTGGCTTTCTTGGGATAAATTTATGTGAGGAACTGGAGGAAATTGGAATCACCTAAACATTGCCAGCTTGGCTGGTTTCTGTGTTATCTTGAGAAGAAGGCGCATTAGCAAGTTCAATTAATAAACCACAAAGAGAGTCGAGTTATACCTCATATTCCTCTCTTGAAGATGACTCATGAGCCGGTTCATTCATTGGACTTGAAGAAGGAGCAGAAATCTTGGATGTGGCTTTCCAGAAATCAGATCCATCCTGCAGAGATATAAGTCGGGAAATAAGTATGATGCACCAAATGGAATTGAAAGAAGAAACTAGAGAAATTTCATAAAATACATACTAGAGGAACCAGATTCTTCAAGCAAAATGGAGCTAGCCTAGTTATACTACACTTCTCTTTTGAATCAGCGAAGAATTTTTTGGTAAGCTTGTTGATGACGTTGTCAGTCATGTCCTTCTTGGTGAAACATTGCGCGTCCTTCAACTCGCTGGTGTAGTTGCACGTTAAGTCACCTATTATATTGATGGGTTGAATCCACCAGATTATCCAACACTGGACCAGATCGATCCCAGTGAGGCTATGGGTAATCAGAGCTCTTAGCTTCAAAAGCACAGGTGCCAGCAAATTTCTTTCCTCTTCGGTTGGCCAAGCCAGAAAATTAGCATTGGCACCAAGCCGGTCCAATCTATAACCCGGCAACGGGTTTTGATCTGCAGCGGCGGTGCTCTTAAAATTAAACCAAGTTTTATTCCATCCTTTCGGATGACTCGCCATCTTGGTTTTAGGGAAAGGTCTATTCTTTCTGTTTTGAATAGAGATTCCACCAATTTCCACACTAGGGCCATCCTTTACTTCAGTTTAACGATTTAAATAAAGTAACTATCTGAAAAGAGTGACGAACGACTCAATTTGAAGGTACACCTCGGAAAGTACGTGGAACTAAAAAATACTGGTCATCGTGTCGGGACTAATATCTTGGGGCCCGAGGTTAAAGAAATGCAAGAGATCACTGAAGAATTTTGAGACGGGTGGCCGGAATCCTCTATGCACATGGTCTGTGAAACAAACTACCTCCCTTTGGCCGGGTTGAGGGGAGGATTTCAATTCCGGTACCCACCAGCTAATTACATTTTGAGCTGGTAAAATACATTGAGTGACAAGGTTTTCCAAGGTGACCACAAACTCTTGGGATCTGACCCAACCACAAGCTTTGCTTGTCTTGGGAGGCATAGTAATCTTCGCAAGTACGGACTCCATTACATAAAGGAAAAGAGTGTGATGAGTCGGACTTTCAGCCGGCATTTAAAGCAATATAACTGACCTGGGTCACCCATAAATAAAGAAGAGCTGGCTATGGTCAAACGACATTTGAAGGGAGGGTTGACATCTCACATGAGTTTACAAGTCATGTAGCCAAAAGATGGCTTTTCCTTTGGTAAGCCGCCTAATGGAATAAACTGACCATTTGAGCTGGCGGACAAATATAGGAACAAACTAAACATTGGAGCTATTTAAGCCGGTCAAGGGGTAGTTCAAGAGCCTATAAAGACTTAACAAAATTCTTCGCCAACAAACAAGTTTCTACTAAAGCATGAGTACGAACAGATCTAATATATGCGGAGAAAATGAAAATAAATGTCCTAGAAGTAGCAAAGGAACCAAAACTAAGGTACTCGCAAGATCTCATGGGTGAAATATTTAAGATATATTATATTATGAAAACACGTCGGATATTGAGCCAAGACTGTACTTCCTAAAAAGATCATGAAGTCTATGAATCTACAGTGACTAATTGGATGAACAAGATGAACAATGATGAACTAGGGGGAAATTAGGCATACCAGATTCCGACGGAGGAGATGTGGAGACAACTACGTCTTCTGAGGCGACCGCTAAGCAACTCCAATGACAGCAGCGACGCACCTCAACGTTCCGGTACAGGCTTTAGCTCTGGCGAGTTTGGGCAACATTTGGGAGGTGCGAGGAAGAAGTAAAATAAAAAATGAAAATAGGGGCCCCATGGCCTATTTATAGGGAGGTGAATCCGAAGAGGCGCGCTAGAAAAATGGACTGTTATAACAATTCGAGGCAACATAAGCTCCTCGATTCCCGTGCCTGACTAGATTTGATGCCTGATTGAAAAGATTGGCAATGATGATGCGTTGTCATCAAGGATCGGCAAGATGACGTCATGATAAAGTAATGCTAAAATTACACCAAGTCTTATAAGAAGCAGATGATCGGGAAGGATAAGATGCTGACTCAAGAATATGTTTTCAATACATTTTTCTCGTTTGTCGTTTGTTTTTAGGAGATGAGTTTGACATGACTAATCCATGTAAAACTAGTGGCTAATGTTAGGGATATACCCCATGGATGCCCGACCATACATGTATGACCCAGGTGGTACAATGGCGGCTTAATAAGTGCCGCCACCTGAGGATGGGCTCGCCAGCGAAGATGGTGGTTTGATGGAAGGGTGACGCGCTCCTCAGACTGACTCATGGGCTGGGCACAACAAGCCGGCTTAGTGAAGATGTTATGTTAGATCTATGACTTGCAAGACAAGATAAGTAGGAATCAGATTAGGCCATGGGGCATTGTATGACTCAGACTCCATTGTACCCTCGGGGCCTCAACCTATATATAAAGTAGAGCCCCGAAGGTAGAAGGACCAAGTAAGAAAGAAGAAACCTTCTAGAGCTAGGTTTGCGATTCCGCACCCTTGTAATCCATATCATCATCAATACACACAAAGCAGGACGTAGGCTTTTACCTCCATCGGAGGGGCCGAACCTAGGTAAACTAGCCTCTCGTTCTCGATCAACCCCATCAAGTCTGCATCTAGCGGTGATGGCCTCACCGTTAAGTTCTTGCATGACGACATGTGTCGTGACAAAACCATGACACTATGGATTGTATGAGGGGGTATAAGCAATGAAGAAGTTAGAATAGAGTACCTATTATGCAATAATAAAATATGAATCAATTTATAACTGTACCTAAAGTATTTGATATGTCTATGATACTAACGGATCTCAAAAAGTTTTGTTTAGTTTAGTGTGCTTAAGTGCTCAAGTTTTGGGTGGGACACCGGTGGGTGAAAGGATCAACAAGACCCTAAGATCGAGATGCGCAAGGCACCCCAAGGTAATATTCAAGGATAATCCAAGCGTCAAAGCTTGGGGATGCCTCAGAAGGCATTCCCTCTGTCGTCATCAATCTATCGATATGTCACTAGGAGCTATAATTTTATTCATCACATGATATGTGTTTTGCTTGGATCGTCGTGTATTATAGTTTTCTTTTCTTTTCTTTTTCCACAATCATTGTTTTGTGCGCACACACATATTTTAGAGAGACACATGCTAATCATAATTTGTTAGAATACTCTTTATGCTTCACTTATATATTTTGAGCTAGGCAGTTGCTCTGGTGCTTCACTTATATCTTTTAGAGCACATCCGTGTTCAGATTTATAGAGATAATTGAACTCTCATGCTTCACTTCAATATTTTTGAGAGTCTAATAAATAGGAATGCTAATGTGCATGTGGTATAAGACTAGTCCAAAAAGGAGAAGTATTCAAGGCGGATATAATAAAAACTTTCATGTACCTCACAAAAGAAGAAACATGGGTTAATTATATTGATGTACTAACATGAAAGAACATGGGTACATGATTATTGGTTAGTAGAAATATCTGTATTAAAGATTGCTATTTGTTATTCATTTAAGTACTAACTATGGCATGGTGATGATGCGTGAGCATTATTATGTCTGAAATGTAATCATATCGTGTTGTTCGAATCGGGGACCCAGGATGGTCAACTCCTACTGACCTCCTCCCTAGGGGCATGTGGTAGTATTTTATGACTAATGTGAATCCAGGGATATACGCACTCTCACCTTTCCGTAATTTGCTAGCCTCTTTGGTACCATGCATTGTCCATTCTCACCTCAAGAGTTGATGCAAATTTTGCCGGTGCATCCAAACCCCTTGATATGATTCTCTGTATCACACATGAGGCTCTTTATATCTTCCGCAAAATAGCCACCATACCCACCTATTATCGCATTTCCATAGCCATTCCGTGCTATATTGCCATGCAACTTCCACTGTCTCATCACATGACTTGTGTGTTCATATATCTGACATAGTATTTGTGGCAAAGCCACCGTTCATCTTATCTACATATTACGCTAGATCATTGCACATCCTGGTACACTGCCAAAGGCATTCATATAGAGTCATATTGTTCTATGTTGAGTTGTAATATTGAGTTGCAAGTAAATAAAAGTGTGATGAACATCATTATTAGAGTATTATCCCAGTGAGGAAAGGATGATGGAGACTACGATTCCCCCACAAGTAGGGATGAGACCCCGAACGAAAAAAGAGAGAAATCAGGAGGCAAGAAAAGAGAGAAAAGCCCACATGAGAAAAAATGAGAGAAAAGAGAGAACGGGCAGTGTTACTATCCATTTACCACACGTGTGCCTCAAAGTGGCACCGAGTTTTGCATATAGAGAGTCTCCTAAGTTGTTGTTTTCATATGCTAGTGGGAATTTGACATTATAGAACTTGGCTTGTATATTCCGATGACGAGCTCCCTCAAATGCTCGAGGTCTTCATGAGCAAGCCAGTTACATGCACACCAACTTAACTTTCGCTGAGGTTTCATACAATTATAGATCTAGTGCATCCGTTGCATGGCAATCCCTACTCCTCGTATTGATATTGACCGATGGGCATCTCCATCGCCCATAGATCCGCCTAGTTGATGCGAGATTTTCTTTCCACTTTAGCTCGTTTTGATCTCTACCACCATACTCTATTCCACATGTATGTTGTATCCATGGTTCACGCTTCGATGAAGTTGAAAATGCTAAAGTGTGTTACAAGTATGATCCAATTTCCTGGTTTGACACCGGGGTGCTCATGATTTATACTTATGCGGCAAAGATGGAGTCATGCCATGCTTGATATGATAATATGAGTGGGGAATAACATTTTGTAAGCATTGTATATTTTGAAAAGTAATGATTATGTTGTTTACGTTCATGGATATTATTATGGTAATATCAGTTTGTACATCGTTTCTCAATGATCATACCTAAAATAGATTACATGTTGGGTAGAACGTCGCAGAAAAAATTATGTTTTTATAATTAACGTACTCGAGGACGAGCGGGAATTAAGCTTGGGGGTGCTGATACGTCTCCAACATATCAATATTTTTCTATTTTCCATGCTATTATATTATAAATCTAGGATAGTTTATATGCACTTATATGCTATTTTATACTACTTTATGGAACTAACCGATTAATCCGTAGCCTAGTGTTAGTTGCTAGTTTCTGTCTATTTTTGGTTTTCCAGGAAATTAGTGCAAACAATGTCCAAACGCTATGAATTTTTTGATGATTTTTCACTGCACAAAAGAGACCTTGGAATATTTAGGAGGAGACCAAACGCGAAGCGAGGAGACGATAAGGCAACAGGGCACGACCAGGGGGTAGGAGCGCCCTGATGCCTTGTGGGCCCGTCGTGGCTTCGTCTAACCTAATTGCACCTCCATAAATTCCATAAAATCAGGAAACCAATAAAGAGCCATCGGAAACACTTTTTTTTCCAACGTCGCAAGTATCTATTCTGACAGGAGACCATCAGGAGACCTTTTCCGGTATTCTGATGGAGGGGGAATCGATCACGGAGGCTTTCTTCATCAAGCTTGTTGCCTCCATGATGATGTGTTTGTAGTCCGCCACAGATCTACTGGTCTATAGCTAGTACCTAGATGGCTTTCTCTTTCTCTCTCTCTCTCTCTCTCTCTCTCTCTCTCTTTGATCTTCAATAGCATGTCCACCGCGATCCTCACGGTGATCTATAATCTTCTTTTGCGATGTGTTTGTCGGGATCCGATGAATTGTGGGTTTATGATCAAATTATTCATTGAAAGTAATTGAGTCTTTCCAGAATTCTATTATGCATGATTGTTATAGCTTCATATTTGTCTTTGATCTATTGGTTTGGTTTGGCCAACTAGATTGATTTATCCTCAACAAGAGTGGTGTGTTGTAATGGGTTCAATCTTGCGATGTTCTATATCCCGATGATAGAAAGGGACATGACACGTAATTGTATTGTTTCCATTAAGGATAAATTGACGGGGTTTCAACATATTGGTTGTCATACTTTCCGTACATCATGTCACCTTGCTCCAAGCATTACTCTGTTTGTCATGAACTTAATACCATAGATGCAGAATCATTTCGGTCCATTGTTGGAGTAATAGTAGTAGATGAAGGATCATTTCACTCTAATTATTTATTGATGTGATGCCTATATCGATGCCATTGCCTTGAATAACAGCTCATAACTATGCGCAATTTTGTCAATTCCCAACAGTAATTTGTTTACCCACCGCATGCCATGTTCAAGAGAGAAGCCTCTAGCGAAAACTACGGCTCCCATGTCTACTTGATCACAAATACTAAAACCCTAAAATTGCTTTGTTGTAATTTATTTACTGTTATTTTAGTTTACTTTTATATCATCTACGTCTATCAAGATTTAATCCTTGAAAGTAACGGGTTTAAGGGGCTTGACAACCCTCTTGCTCGCACTGGGTGCAAGTGTTTGATTTTGTGTTTGTAGGTCCTGTCGAAGGGAGTTTGCTTGATTCACTTATTGGTTCGATAACCTTGGTTATCACTGAGGGAAATACTTATCTCTACTATGTTGCATATCCTCTACTCTTCAGGGAAAATCCTAACGCATCTCACAAGTAGCAGTGTTCATCTTACTTTCAAACTCAAGCTCATCGAAAACGTAGTTCACATGCATCATCCTTAAATTTTTTATGTTGAAGAATTTGTCGGTTAATACTTTGTGATTCCCCTATTCCTTATCCCATTAGCATTTATTCTCCATTGCTTGATCTTAATATATCTAGCAAGCTTGAGTTTGCTAATTTCGGAACGCGTACGACATCCATCTATTTTTCTTGGGCCTTCTTGCATCCATCTGTTTTTCTTGGGCCTTGCTTGAAGCACCCAAGTGCCGCCACCACCCTGGGTAGAGGTAGTACTGCTCGAAGCGGTACTTCTACCTGACAGTGTCGCATGCACTATAGTCTTGTATTTGAACTACTGGTCGTAGAGCAGTAGTATCACTTGAGGCTGTACGGCCGCACTCAGTTACGCTGATATAAACTGTGCTTCTGCAACTCATCACGAATTTCACTGTAGTAGTGCAGTAGGGCATGGTTTTACTGCTTCATGCGGTGCTACCATCCTACCCACCTTCTACAACTGCTCCCCCGAGCGGTAGTACCGCTTGTGCATGATAAGTGAGCATAATGGTTGGATTTCCCCTCATCAATAAAAGGGGGTCTTCTTCCCCGATGTTCCTAACCATTTTGAGCTCACCCCCTTTTTTCACCCTCCTAGAGCTTTCTATCTCTCAATCCTTCCAATGTTTTTGCTCCTTTTTGAGGGAAAAGAGAGAGGGGATCTACATCCACATTTCCACCGATCACTTTCTACTCTTTGTGAGGGAAACCCATTGGATCCAGATCTTGGAGTTCTTTGTGTTCTCCTTGTTCTTCCTCTCATATTCATCCATAGCTTTTGTTGTTGTGGTGGAAATTGGGAGTGAGGAACTTGACCACTTCGTGTGTTCTTGTTGTTGCATTAATTGGATTGCTTTGAGTTCTCCATGGTGGTACGTGTAAGTGAAAAAGTTGAGAAGCTTATTACTCTTAGGTATCTGGGCACCCTTGATATTGTGCGTCTTGGTTGCGTGGGCTCCCTATATGGTTGGTGGTGTCTCAAAGCTCAATCATTCTAGTGTAAAGCATTGGGAAAGCGCTAGGGTCTCCAATTATGTTATGGAGACTACCCTAAGCAATTTGTACGGGTTTCAATGACCTCCCCCAAATGTTTCCAATTGTACGGGTTTCGTAAACGCCCCCAAGGGTTGTCATTTTATGGGTTCAATGATCACGCTGAAGGGTCCCTTAGTGGAATCACGACATCTTGCATTGTGCGAGGGCGTGAAGAGATTACAGTGGCCCTAGTGGCATTTTCGGGAGCATTGTGCCTCCACATCTCTCCGAACAAAGATTAGCATCTGCAAGGGTGTGAACTTCGGGATACATCATCATCTCCATGTGACCTTTTTATCTTTTACCTGAGCTCTTTACTTATGCACTTTACTTTGTCACAGCCATAGTGATTCATGGTATATGTCTTGCTATCACATAATCCATCCGTCCAAAAATACTTGTCCCAAAAATGAATAAAATGGATGTATCTATAAATAAAATAAGTCTAGATACATCCATTTCTAGGATAGGTATTTACAGACGGAAGGAGTGGTTCTTTATATTTCTTAGCATAAGTTGTTGTTGCACATAGTTGAGCCTAGTGTATTTAGGTTTTGTGCTTGACAAATTAAATGCTAGTTTTATTCCGCATTTGTTCGAGACTAAACCATAATTATTTTAAAGTGCCAATTCATCCCCAACCCCACCCCTCTCTAGGCAACATATATGTACTTTTACCAAGCACCCACTAATCTGGGACTCCGTCAGTCCATTCGCCAATTAGAGGGGTGTCAGGGGAACAAATTGCCAATGCCCTCGTCAGAGGTATCAAGCATCTTCTTGTCGTCGAGGATGTTATGAAGGCACACACACACCACTACACAAATGGTGATCGTGAGACAAGGTCTATAGTGGCGCCGTGTGATCTCCCTAAGAACGAGGCTTGGTGGATGTGGTGGTGAGGATCCCTTACTAACACCTAAGACATATTATACATGTCCTGGTGATCTGTGAAGGCCTCTTGGTGTTCGTTGGTGATAGGCGATAGCCACGAGACTAGTTATCTCCTTGAGCCAAAAACACAAGAGAGAGACCCCCCCTTCAATAGGACGACGAGATGTTGAAGAAGGATATGTCCGGTCTGCAGCTTGGAGCCTAGGTCACACACTCTGAAGTTTGCTAGGGACTTGATAACCATTGGGCACCCAAAGGGGCTGATGACCAAAGGGTGTGGCATCGCCCAAGGGAACTCCTGTTTGGCATCATGACGCTTCGGTCTCTGTGTGGATGATCACATGGTTGATGAAGATTATCTGAAGGGATCTTGAGTAGTACATCCCTACCTGGTTCCCTAGATGTCGACGATGGACTCGCCGATATCGACGATACCAGCAAGGGGCTAAAACACTACAAAAAATTTTTGAGCCAAGATACAAGATTTTTTACCCAGGTTCAAACCATCGAGAGGGTCTAGTGGCCTACATCGAGAGGGTCTAGTTCATCTCTTTGTGGAACACGGCTTACAAGATAAACTCTCTCTCTCTCTCTTTGTGTGTGTGTATGTGTGTGTTTCTCTTAGTATTGGAGAGCTAGTATTCTCCATATAGCTGTTATTGTCTTAGGTAGTCTTCTTCTAAGTGGTGAATCCTTTGTAAAACCTTAGTCCTCACCTTATATAGGGCATGGGGGCACCACAAAAAGCATGGTACAACTCCATGCCACAAGTGATCTTAGACAACCCGGCATGTGCGGCCCATTCAAGTCCGTCAGGTAGGGTGGCGAGCGCAAGCGATGTTGATAGGTCCGGTCCTTCCAGCCATACACAACTTGTTGGGTCCCACTTTCCAGCGGGAGAGAAACAAAGTTGCACACCATGTTTGGCATTCTGATAATAAAAAATCCAATCGGCATTTGTCAGATTCCTTGTGTATAGGCCATATCACCTCAGTAACTGGCATATGGAAGTAGCCATTAATATGTTTGTCGTCCTCTGATCATGCCGAGGGCTTCACTTGGTGAGGTTAATGTAACACCCAAATAGTTAAGCTATAGTGACCCCATGCTAATGATGCCATGTCATCATGTTATGCAAGCTTAATTGCCCCTTGTTAAAAAATAAACTCAAATTCTAAGTCAAATAATTATTTCTTCGAACTGTAAAACAAAGTGCTTGTTGTGTTAAAAATATTCACTAAGTAATTGTCATGAGTTCACCAACATCATTTGAATTATTCAAATGCCATTAATCTTATGAAAACAATGCAATCCACATTTAATTAAGCCTCTTCAAATTAAACAGATAGTTATAAATTTCGCATTAAATTTGAACTTGTTGGGATAGCTCAAAACAAAGCCTAATATGCAAAATACTATGTCGAACAAATTCAGTTGATATTAGATAAAAATGCAAAAGTGAGAAGGAATTAGAAAACAGTAAATAGAAAAGAATAAAGGGAAATATGTGCTAATATGCACTGAGGCCAAACAAAGCGACAGTATAGCCCAGCCCACATCAGCTGGACTTTCTCCTACCTCTCATAGGGGAGAGGCAGAAGCTATGGCGTCACGGCCATCCATGACCACCACGGCCGGATGTGCAACGCCTGGTGCTACAAGGGGGGAAGGAGTATGTTAAGAGCATCCCTCACACCCTCGCAACACTAGATCCCCATTTTCCTCTCTCCCTCGCTCGTCCTCCTCTTCCTCCTACACGCCCGAGAAGTCTCGGCCATGGACAACCTCCTCCGTGTGGTGACCAATCTCCTTCTTGCCTGAGAACACATCTGGTAGAATTGCCGTCGTCGCCCACATCACTTGCGCCTACTGGATTGGACCGAGACTGATGAGGACATGGCTACCTTGGATACGATCCCAAATATTGCACATGCGTATTTAGTTGAGGTCATTTCTGATAAAAGTTATGTAATAGTTTCTTTATGGTATACAAAACAAAAGTACTTCACCTCTTTTTGTTTCATGCCTAATTGCAGAACTACCGGACACGTGTACAATCCACATATGACGATAAGGGAAAAAGAGACATTTAGGTGTTGTTCAACAAGTTCTCTTGCATCGCTTTTAGCTCAAGAGAACATAGAGTCCAAGTCGCTCATGTTCTGGACTCAGATTAGGATGGCACAGACATACCTAACTCAAAATGCCAAGAACTTCTGCATCCGGACTCCTAATTGGGTGATTTTTTATTGGAAGTTTTGTTTCATGCACTTTCTAACATAATTGAATTCACTTTCAAATTCTTCCGTACCGCGGACATATTGATGAAACAATCTTATGTTGCAGTAGAATAGGAGTCAAACTACAAGTCCAAAGGTGTTGGGTCACCTCCACTTGGGCCGATGGACCTTGTACGACCTAAGGTTAGATTTAGGCTACCTTGGAACGTCCTCCCACCTCCTTGGCTGCCATCCCTTGCTCCTATATAGGTAGATCAATATAGTAGCTTTCTCCTTGGGATTTCTTTAGTTAAAAGTTAGCCATTGCAACTTCGTGTACCTCATTTGTGCCAACGAGCAGGCCAAGACCGCTTTTAGGATCCCTACCTTTATCAATACTTCATCTATATTCAGAATATTCAGATTGCATTATCTTATTGTTGCTTGTTCTTCGATTGCATGCCGGAATAGACCTTGGTGGATAGGTTGATCATGCTATGACGTGGTCAAAAACCTCTTGAAGTTGGTTTAGCAATTGCTAAGGCGCAACGTCATGTATGTTTGTAGTCAGATCGTCAAAGTATCCTCCACCAAATTGATAGTTATCATCTCATGAAAGATCCGGACCCTCACATCTATCAAGTGGTATCAGTTTTCATGTTGCTTAGTGAGAATTTCCCATTATCCCTAGATTTGATTTACTTTCTTACTATTGTCCAGGAAAAACCACAAAAAAGTTAGACATGTCATCCTTTGTCCAAGTCAGCCCGAGACTTTGCAATTTTCTGTTTAGTGCTTGCATAGTTGAATTATCGGTTGCATCCTCGTGTCTAGTTGCTAGTCTTTGTGCCTATTTCCTTTAGAGTTTTGAGTTATTTTCACATTAGTCACGTCACCGGTGCATCACCATCCCTTCCACTATGGACCACCACAATAGATCAATTTCCACAATGTGGCCCCATCGTTCATTGCGATAATCATTATTGAGGTCGTTCGCATATTTTCTTGATCCAATCCACATCTTATGTGGTTTGTTTCGAAAAGAGAGAGAAAAAGGGAGAGGAAAAAACAGAGAATAAAAAATTAAGAGAAAAAGATAAGAGAAGAAAAAAAGAAAGTTTGGATCTATCTAAATTCAATCCCGTATTTGTATTCGGGTTGGAATCTATTTTGCGTAGTGTTCAGTAAAACATGCATATATTCCTCATATGAAGTCCGTTTTGGCTCCATAAGTACTCAAATTCAAGTTATCGATGAGCTGTATGTGAATAGTTCATCAAGTACTTTCATTATCGTCACTTCCAAACCGGCTTCTAAATAGGACTTTTTGTTGTTTCAAGTTTGCGGACAGAGTTTGTTAGTATTTTTCAGGTTAGTTACCGAATTTTTTGACTCCTTATACGAACTCGGAATTGAGTGATTATTTTTTCATTGGAAAGCTTGAGTCAGTAGCCTTCATGAGAAATAAATCCAAATTTTGGTATAATATTTTTAAAAGGAAAGTTTCAGAGAGAGTATATCCTGATTAGTGGTTATTTGTCATCACTTTCTTTACTGCCATTGTGATCTTCATTTTTATCTTGTTGTACAAATATAATGCATATCCTCCGTTGCTGCTACTTGTGCTACGTCGTGACTTCATTAGTATTCTAGGCTTGCATCTCTAGTACCGTTTAGCCCAGGACCAACACAAAACCGTCGTTGAGCGTTCATTCAATATTGCATCTCTGAATTGATTATTGCTAATCTTTTGCTACCACATATTTAAGACTTGGAAGCTGCATACATTTCTTGGCCGTGTATAGATACGTTCACCTGGTAATCAATTTACTCAATCTTCGGAGTTATCGACATTGATGGTTGCTTGTCATCGCCTATTGTGTCAGGGATATAACTCCACGATATGACCCGCCTAATGGGCCGGGTCAATCTATTGGCGGCTTAGTGATTGTGCCTAAGATGTGCCCTATTGTGAAGACAAAGGATAATTTTATTTACCAAAAAGGTCGATGGCGGTCCAAGAAGAGAAGATGGCGGATTAGAGCCTAAAAGGTGGGAGACACCGAAGACCTTCCTTTCTTTCAAGGCAAGAGAAAGGTAGAGATATGTTAGGTGACGAGGTCATGTTATGACCCAAACTATGTTGTAAAACCTAGGGTCTTGACCTATATATAAAGGCAAGCCCCCACAGGCAAAATGGGAAAGTTAGTCATGCTCGAAAAGCTATGTTAGAGATCCCGCATCCTTGTAATCAAGGTCTCCATTAATATAGACACAAAGAAAGATGTGGGCTATTACCTCCATCCAGGGTAAACCCGCCTCCCATTCTCGTTTGATCTCTTTGAGTCGCAAACCGTCAGTGATGGCTTCACACCTAAGTCCTTGCACGAGGACATCTTCCGTGACAAAATCACGACAGTTGGCACCCACCATGGGGCCCTCGTATGGTGGGATTGAGAATTCAAAGGGAACCTGTCCAGGGTTCGGAAAGTTCGTGGTTGATCATATGATCAAAAGTTGTCATGGCAAGATCTGCATCGACGATCCAATCCAGGGTATCCAGGGCGGCTCAGCCCAATATGAGCACCCGGTTCCATTTGATGGGTTTGGTACGACCATTGTTGAGCCAGATCTCTACATAAACACTAATGATCTGGCTCAGCCCATGCGATCCGGTCAGGCACAAGCCATCCGGTGTCACGTTTTGATTGGCTTCACACAGGGAGTTTCCCTTGCGGATGAACCGCCAAGCAGGGACAGCATGCTCGACGGTTCAGACGGGTGACTCTCCTATGGGAGAATCTGAATTGATTGATCCACTCTACGATGACAGGCTCGAAGGTTTCCCGAGATTGATGCTCCCGAGGAAGTGCGTGAGTCGGCTAGACAAGTTGTCGTTTACATGGCTGGAGTGACGACAACTCAAAACCCACTCGTGCCTTGAGAGCCTTACGGGGCAGACGGATCGGCCAAGACGTCGGCTCAAGCAATGGCAGATTTGACGGCCGAGATGGAGAAACTTGTTGAGAGTCCTATGACGGTAGAAAACCAAGAGGGGCATAACCTAGAGTTGATCAAGCTGAGAGACCAGATGACTGAGCTATAGAAAGGAAATAGATGCTGATAATGCCAAAATGGCGGAACTACGGGCCCGCATACACGATGAGTCGAAGCGCCTTACGGCTGAAGCTTGGCAGGTTGAACGCTAGAAAGAGGCATCTGAGGCGGTTTATCAAAGGAGACATTGAAGCCGACTGCCACTAAATCTCGAGTCAATGCAACTTTTCAACACCTGTTAGTAGACGCCGGGGGCTGGGCAACCACCTAGGAACCAACATCATGAGCCGCCCCAGCCCCCACCAGTTGCTTCGCCGCAAAAGTGTTTCTAGACGCTGCAGGGTCAATTCTCTAATCCCTTAGATAACATGTTGGCTGCGACCCGGCACCTGGAGACATTACCCATACTAGGGAACACCCCCAAAGATATCGAGGCAAGGAACGCCATCAAGATGTTGAAAACAGCAGTGGTACAGCAAGCGCAGTAGTCTTACAGTCGCGATCAGATGCACTCCACCCTGTACGCCAGCCATGGTCAAAATCATTGTTTGGAATCCCCAGCTGTCTCTAGCAGCAGTCACGGGCATGAACCCCAAATTTTGCCGACCCAGCCTATGCTACTAGGAGCGCAAGAAGTTGTGGATGTGGCAAGCAAAGGTGGAGGTAGCAGCACAGGTGAACCAGCAGCAACCTCCTCAAACAGAAGCTGGAACCAATAGTAGGACAATTGGGATACCTTTTCTGTCGCCGGCTCTCATGCAGAGCTTATGCGTAAAGACTTCAAGGGTCCTTGTAAGGTGCCAAATTACACGGCGGTTCTTGAGCCGACAGCTTGGATTGAAAGTTACGAGTTGGGATGGATATGCTCAATGTTAGTGATGTTGTGTACGCCAAGTATCTAACCATGATGTTTGAAGGGATGGCTCGAAAATGGTTTAAGAATCTGACACCCAATTCCATCAATACTTGGTCAGAGCTTAAAGAGCGGTTCATAAATAATTTACAAGGAACATGCAAAAGGTCAATGACAATTGTGGACCCTCTACATTGCGTCCAACGAGTCGATGAGTCAGCCCATCACTGGACCCGCCAGGTCATGGAGATTATACACTAATCAGATAGCATCACAGCAGATCAAGCCGTCCTGATCTTGGAAAAGAATTGTCAGTTCGAGCCTCTGATTCAGAATCTTGGGCAACTCAAACCAAAGGTGCAAGAGATGGGTGTCTTAATGGATGTCCTAACCAGGTATGCAGAGTCAGATGGCATGAAAGATCCCGGTTCAGATGAGGATAAAACTAGCAAAGGAAGGAAGGGAGAAGGCGGCAAGGGCCAGCATAACCATGGTGGTAACCAAGGGCACCAGAATAAAAGTGGTAAAAGGAAGCAACCGAACAGCGGGTTAGATTTCGTCGCCAATACTAATGTTGATTTTAAAAACCAACATCATAATGGCCGCCTTGGAGGGGCTTACAATGGGAATAAGCCTCGCAACTATGAAGAGACGCCCAAGTTGCCATGTCCTAAACAAAGTACCCTACATAAGCCATCTGCCTATTCATGTGAGAATTACTACATCTCATAGGAATTTCATAGCCAGGCCTTTCAAAGTCATCCAGGTGGTAATGGTGGCGGGCACTCCGGCCAGCATGGTCCTAATGGCTCGAGGCCGGCTCAGGCGCTGGTTTCCATCATCAGGCGAACAATGGCAATGGACAACATCCTGGACAGAATAACCAACACAATAATCAAGGTGGTTTCCAAAGCAACTCGAAGACTTAAGTTCGGAATCATTTTACTTGGGAGGTTTGCAGAGAAGAACATATGCCACCAAGAAGGAAATAAATCGGCCAAGAGCACCGCTCGTTTACGGCCATATTATCTCTAGAGTCACCAGGTCCTTTATTTTTGTATTTCTTCCCTTTCCAATTATGCACTCCTTTGCGTTTCAATAGAGACGACTTACCCAAAATTCGGAGTTCTTGTTGTTGCAGCCGCCAATTTGGTTTCGGTCTTTATTTATTGGGCGCATGGGGGCTTCCAACTCACAGAGTTTAGCTTTCTCACCTTTGTGACCCGACAAAAACACAACAAAAATATTGGGCATTTGAGGGCTTCCAACTCATTGAGTTCAGTTTTCTCACCCTCTTGACCCGGCAAAGGAAAAACACCATATGTGGTTAAACCTGCCTATATGCTTGATGCGACTCCGATTAGGTGACCCCATGTACTCTTACGAGTCTATCCTTTTAAAGGACCCTAAACTCCTTAAGGTTAAAACATCATCTAGAGTCACGAGAGAGCCGTCATATAGAGAGCCAGGATAAACCACGGGTTAGCATACTCACTTCACTAAAGCCCGACTCGAGCCTTAAAAGGCGGTCTTTATGTTGTGCCTCAAAAGCCGGCAAAATGTTTACATAATTATATCACCATAATATGGCAGTACGTGAGTAAAATATTATTGTTTATATCTACTATGCAAGTTCGAAACCAGGATGGAATCTAAAAACCGGTTTGTTTGACTAAGCCTCGAAGGCTAGCCCCCTTTTTGCTGAGCCTATTCTACCGGCTTATAAAAATAGTACTTGATGATTGGAATATCTACTACAAGTTTTTTATGGGATCATCCAAAGCTTGAAACCTTGGGTACTGAAATCCCTTGGCTGTCTCTAAATCCCCTAAAGTTTGTCTAAGCATGAGGGAATATTCAAAGCAAAGCAAATGAATGAAGCAATATGTAATCATTAGAAGAAGGAAGCAAGATTAGATGCCTTCATCAATGCAAAGTATGCACGAAGGCAAGACAAAGTTTCAGGGACCACGAGACGCTATTCCTAATACACGCTCCAGTCAAGAGACACAAAATATTTGTTTGGCCCAACACTTGGGGCCTACAAGCAACTTAAATTGTTTTTACATCACGCCTAGGATGTGTTTCCTTTGCCTTCTAGCGTAACCTCGGGTTGTTCCATCTCCTAAGATGCCTCCGGGTCATCTTCCGCTGCCTCTGCGGGCTCTACGATCTAAAGATTGTCCACGTCCCAGTTGCAATGGGTTACAGCATGGAATATAGTCTCTTCATTTATAATAGGGGATAGGTCTACTTCAGGAGCGAAAGTATGCTTACGATGCTAAGGAACCAGATCTACCGGTATAAAGCTGGGCGGCTGAATCCATGAGTTGCTCGCATCATAAGCTCCCTTGGATTTTGTTAAACCCATCCCCACAACGAGCCGATTGGCCAGCACCCGACCGTCTTGACACACTTCAGATAGTTAGGCTCGCCAAACGTTGTGCCATCATATTTAATCTCAGGAAAATCCTCTGTCCATTTCTTATGGATCAAGCTCATCGGTATAAGCAAAAGTCAGGCTCAAGGCCACGAACGCACTAGAGCGGGCGGCTAATCTTTTTAGTTAGATAATTTATTTTTGTAGAGTGGAAAGCACTTTCAGCATATCCGTCATAAGTACCATGGACTGTTTATCCCACATTATAGCTTTGATGGCAAGCTAGCCTCCGGTATAGAGTTGCTCAGTCAAAGTGTACATGGCTTTTAGCATAAGAAGGTTGTTATATTGGAAGTTGGAAGTCCTGGGGCCTGCGGAAAAACAAAAATAAGCATCAAGACCATTAGTCGTTATGCCTGCCAAATGACATTTTTTTGTAAAGTTACAAAGGGAGACTTACCAAATATAGCCTAAGTCATAGCAACAATATGTTGCTTTAATCCAGCTAATTCTTTGCAACGGGCTTCAGCTGGCCCTCTGTGTCGGGGATATACCCCGCGGTATGATCTGGCCTGGCAACTCACAGGAGAGCTGGTCAAGACATGGCGTTTTATTGATGACCCGGCAGGCGGGTCACAGGATGACTAGCCCCAAGACCCGGCGTGTAAGCCGGCGCCAGGCGGCTCACAAGAGAAGGCCCAAAGGATAGAGGATTCCCTTACAAGAGAAACAAGACCCGGAGTAGGATTCATGAAAGACTAGTCCTAGTCCTACTGGGAGTAGGACTCTATTTGTAAACCTACCCTCTCCACTTATATAAGGAGGGGTAGAGCGCCCTTAGAGAGACAGGTTCACAAGTCCACAAGTTTAGACAGACACAATATATTAGAGATAGAAAGATTAGAGGCTCTCATGATTAGATGTAGCAAAACAACACCCTTGTAATCGAGAGATCTTCTTCATCATCAATAGCAGACAAGCAGGACATAGGCTTTTACCTCCATCGGAGGGGCCGAACCTGGGTAAACTCGCATCTCTCAATTCCGACCAACCCCTTCAAGCCGCCACATAGTTGTGCTTCTACCCCGAACCTAAGTCCATTCACCCGGATAGTTAGCGCCCACCATGGGGACCGCGCATGGTGGTGTTGTGTTCTTGAAGGAATCTCCCCTAGGAATTGAGAAGCCTATAACCCGCCGGAACCGCAACAGCCGGCGTGGGAGAATATTCATCAAACTCATCAGTTAAGATCAAGAGTCGTCACCCGTCTCCGGCTCAACATTATCTACAAGATGCCATGGCACTGGTTTCCAGCGCGCCTTGAACCGCTGTGGCGCCAGCTTTTGGAGGGATTTCCCCAAAGATCTTCCCCAAGGATCTCCCCAAGGAGTGAGAAATACACGCCGGATGAAGAAAAGTCTACATGGAAGAATCTTCATCAACTCCAAGATCATCAGTCAAAATCAAGAGTCGTCGTCAGTCAAGGACTCAACCTCATCTTTGAGCCGCTGTGGCGCCGATCTCCGGAGCACTTCGAGCCACCATTGTGCAGGGTTCCGCTGCGCCTCGCTCGGTTTCCTGCACCTCAGTTTCGTCGCCGTGAGCCGCCGTTGGGTCGGATCCACCTCACCTCACTGCGCCTCAAGCTGGCTTCGCCTTCTAATTCCGTCGGTGCCACGTCAAGAAGCCTGCCACCATTGTCGACCTGCTGAGTCGCCGCTGCTACGTTGGGCCGTAGGCCGCCGACCCTTCCAAGCCATCGGCCTTCAAGCTCTGCAAGCCGCCCCGGCCGAGCCACGGCCATGGCTAGTCGTTGCATTTTCTGAGTCGCCTTGCCTCACTCTCACGCGCAGCTCTGCCCGGCCGGTTCCATCACGACTTGAGACGACCAGCCGCAACACAACCACCAGTCCGAGACGCGCATGACCCGGATATGGAGGTCAGAGGTGACCCCAACTCGGTCTCCGCTACCACAGAATCGCCCCGGTCTGACTCCCTGCTATCGCCGCCCATGCCGTGAGCCAGCCATCCACCATGGTTGGCCTCTACTTCAGCTCTAACCGCGGCTCTGCCTTGCCTCTATCGTCCACGCTAAATCACCCCGGTGCAAGCTGACCCGCCGAGTTACACGTGTTGGCCCCAAGTCACCGTCGACTGCGGCTTTGCCTACCATCACCGCACGTCCACTCCCTGAGCCACATCGCCACCTCGCGAGAGACGGATCTTGCGTGCCACACCCCTGCCTTGCTTCCGGCTAGTTCTGCCGCACCCGCGTGCCGACTGCTCATCCGCCTCTGGCCGGTCGGTGCCCCTACCGCTCTCCCCGCCTCACTTGCATGTCGAGCTGGCACTCTGCTCCGCTCCGGCCTTGTCTGCTCGCCGAGCCTCCACAGTCGCGGCCCCGTTGAGCCGCCGCCCATTTTGCCACACCGGTCGGGTCGTTTACGAGCACTTGCTCCGCCTGGCCACTCCCCCGCCGTAGCTGCCGCCCAGCCCGTCCGCTGCTGCTACTGTGGCTCACCTTGCCACATCTGCCTCGCCACGCTTGCTAAGACGAACGGCTCCTGTCGCGTCGGCCACTGTGGCAATCGTAGAAAGGAAGAGAAGAAGAAGAAATCACATCGTGACAAGTCAAATTGGTACTATAACGGGGGGCTAGTAGTACTCCATCCCTATGTCCGCGTTCATCAGAGAAAATGTCCGCAGTCATCTGACAAAAATGCGAGGTGGTATTTACCATATTTATTTATTTGTACATATTAAATTCTCTAAAGAACAATTACTCTTTCTTTGTCATATGTCTTACGTAGAACAATTATTCAAGTGGTATCAGACCACGGAGATGGACATGCACCAACATCAGCCTAGACCGGCGTTCGCCCGTACTGTGTTGCACGGGTTTCCAACGCCACGGTAAACTCTCACGTCCGTACGACCAAGACGGCTTACAATGGCGTGGTCGGCTCTTGCATTCGTGTCAAATCGCTGGATAATTCTCGCATTCAACTGTCACACCATGTGTTTGTATCACCTTGATATGTTTGGGTTTATAAAATTTGGAGCCAACTAAAACTTTTCCAAAGTGCTTGTGCTTGTTTGCAATGATGTTTGCTTGCTTGATGATTGTGTTATATGGCACACCTAGATTCTATTCCACTTCATATTCATCTTCCTTGTACCAAACCTCCTGCCCAATGATCATGCCATGTGAATATTACCCAAAATTATTTTTATCAAATTTTGTTTTAACCAAAAATGATTTATTCAAATTAGGTTTTCAAAACCCCCTGAAATGAGGTTTGCGCTGCAAGCCCTCAAATTGGGTGGATTCTTCTTCCCCAAAGACTTTATTTCAAATCTACTATATATAAGACTTTTCAAGACCCCCAAATATTAATTTCAAAGATTATTCTTATATTTATTTAAAGGCTTTTTCTTAAGACAAAAAACGGTTTTTCTTAGGGAAAAAATATTTAAATGCTTTGAAAATATTTGAGAAAAGTTAGGGAAACTCAGTGGATATATATTTTCCATATATATGAGTTTCAACACAAGGGCATGATCAAATCATAGGCAAAACCCCTCAAACCCCTTCTATTCAAATCAAGCTTTTGAAATATTTCTATAAGAAATATTCTCAATAATTTCAGGAAAATTCCAGCAAGTCAACACCATCATAGGTGATGATCTTGCAAAGTTTCATCTCAATCCAAGTTGATTTGCTTCATCAAACCATCCGAAAAACCCCTCTGTTCAGACTCAAATTTGAGCAATACATTATGAAGTTTCTCCCCTTGGACGCAAACTTTGCGGGCATGCACTAAAGACCAAATAGTGATGACACACTAAGTAGTGCATCAACGGTAAAATCCTAGCACCACTAGATCTATACAAACCCGATTCTATTAATTTCTAGGGTCTACCAAGTTTCCATTGTTAACTTTTCCCCCTTGGTCTCGAACTTGGTGAATCATCTCATTTTTACCTATCATTTGACCCTGGTAAATATCTCAGTAAGTTGGTAAATATTTCTTGCCCAAAACCTTATCAAACACCTTCTGGTAAAATAGTAAACGCACTATTTCCACCCCTTCCTCTTTTACCCTTGCCCCCAAACTTTTACCACAACCCCTCTGGGTTACTAGCTGCCTCCAGTAACTCTTCTTAGCCAAGACTACATAGATAAGTGGGGTAAAACCCTCCTTTTACCCCTCTAGACAGTAGTTTCTCTCCCTCTCTCTTAGCTTTCCTTCTCTCTTAAGGAATCCCAGGGCATCCAAGGCCACTTTCCACTATTCTAAACCCTTCCCTATCCCCTAGACATAGGTGGCCACGCAGAAGACGCCGTTGGCATGTCGGGGCATGCCAAACACGCGCTCTAGAGCGTGCTATAGTGCCGACAGGCAATGTAGCTATTAGCCACTGCATGGCCCTGACCGCCTCGGGCTCCCCCCTCTCGCCACTTGGGTGGCCTCGGCATCCAGTACACGCCGGCCGGTCGGCCCCCTCCTCTCTCCTCCTCCTACGCCCTCCCCACGCGTGCCGAGTGCCGCTCGGCTGGGCCAACCTGCAGCCTCACACGTGTGTGCCCTTCCCTCTCTCTTCCTTGCTCCTGCTCGTCGTGGACCAGCCCTAGGAACACCCCCGAGTAGTCCGCAAGCCCTTCTCCCTCTGGCCTCGGCCACGTCCTCTCTAGTGCACAGCTCGTCGGACTCGCGCCCTAGCTATAAAAGGGCCTCCTAGACCCCTCTCTCCCCTCTGGTCCCTCTCTCCTCTCCCCATCAACCTCCCTGAGCCCAACAGAGAGCCCCCGACGCCTCTATGATCAGGCTCAACCCGAGGACCGCCGTGGCCATCTCACCGTCGATCTCCAGGTACGGAGCCCCTCTGGCCCTCCTCTCTCTTCGGTTGGTCCTCCCTCGGCATTCTAACGCGTTCCTCCTTCTTCCCGTCCACTTTGCAGCCTGAAACGGCCCTGGCGACAACCTACCGAAGCCTCCCCGCCGTGGGTGCTTTCCGTCGGCGACTCCGGCCACCTCCGGCTTCCCTTCGACCTCCCCTGGAACGGCGACTCCTCCCCGAGCCCATTCCCACCATCGCCTTCCGTCGCCGTGCCCCGTGCAGCTGCTTGTGAGCCTCTCCCTTTTCTGCCTCGAGGTGGGAGAAGGATCCGACAGGTGGGACCCACCTGTCGGCCTCTCTTTCCCTCTCCCGTGCTGCCCCCCCCCCCCCCCCGCGGTCGCTGACGGCCGGGCCCCACGCGTCAGGTTTGAACCTGGCCGCGCGCGAGGCCGGCTGGCTGGCCAGTTGGGCCGGCCCATCTACTGGCCGCCTCTGGCTTGGGTCCCCCGTGGCCTTTTTCTTTTTCCTTTTCTGTGGGATTTGCAAAAATCCCACAAAGCCCAATAAAAATCCTATGACAATAATTTTTGCACCTAAATTCCTAGAATATTCCCTAGAATTTATTAGTGCCATTTGTAAAAATGTTTGAAAACATTTTGTGTACTGTTTTAATTTAAAACCCCTATTTAGCAATATAAGCTCCTATTTTAAATGGTTTTAGAAATCTTTCTAAGCTCAAAACCTTAAAGAAATATTTTTAGTGTAACATCTAGGAATTATCAAAACAAGATAGCATTTTCAATGATTGCTTGTGTGCTCTGTTTTTGTGTGATGCTTATTTTTATTGCTTTTATTCGCGATGATATATTGCGCTGTTGATGAAGAAGTTGGACTTGAAGACTTCGAAGACCCCGAAGAGTTTGTTGAGCCAGGTAAGCAGCCCTTTGACCATGTCTAGAAACCATTTTCATTGCATGATATATAGCACTCTACTTTGGCATATTTGATCATGTGGAGTAGTGACCCCTCCGGTGGGTTACTTCCGAAGCTTTTACCATTGACACTTGCATCGTGCATGGCCCTACCACCTTATGAGGATTATGTGGGTGGGTGTAGATAGGTTTCTAGTAGATGCTACGCAAATGGTTCGGGTTTATGCATGGTGATGGAAAGAAAGAAATGATTTCAAAGACTTCTCGAAAACCCCGTCAGGTGCCACTAATGCCCGAGGGAGATGATGAAGAGATGGGTGAACACTTGAGAAAGAAGTGGTGTACCGGAACAAGTTGAGGGCGTGTTTTCCAAAACGGATTAGATTTTAGATTTGTTGACCGTCCCAACCTTACATGCGCAACCACGATACCCCTTATGGGATGGGACGTTGTTGATTACCTTGGTGGGTAAAGGAGCCCTCATTACTAGTGGCGGGAGTGGCGTGGTCACTCTCGATATGGGGTCGTACCGGTATGGACGATCATGCGCTGTCTTCACAAGCACCAGGCACACCGTTGTTCCCCTCATGGATGGTACGATTAGAGGGAGGCTATTGTGATGTACATCGTGAGGGCTGGGTAGCAATAGAGTGGACTCTTTGTTTAGTATCGCTAGGGGAAAGGTATTGTTCCCCGAGTCATGGATGACACGGAAGTTCCCCGAGTCTTGTGGTTAAAGTGTGCAACCTCTATAGAGTGTAAAACTATTCGAATAGCCATGTCCATGGTCAAGGACAGTTGGGTGGTGCTGCTTAGACTATGTCCGGATGTTTTCATGAAATTGGTGTGAGTATGGATGTGATGGTGACAAAGAGGTCACATGAGCTAAGTCCAATGACTTAGTATGGGAATTGGACTAAGTTCGATGACTTAGCATGATGAATGAGCATGGGGTGTCCAACCCCTGCTTATGATGGTATCTGTAACTTGTTCACATGGATATCTGCCTACTATTGATGCATGCTTACTAGTTACTTGATCATGTCATTGCATAAAAAAAACTAGCTTTCCGCAAATTACCTACTTAGTGCTATATCATGCATCATTATTGCCTTGTTCCACAACTTGGGTTGCTTGCGAGTACATTCAAAGTACTCATTGGCTTGCCACTACTTATTTAATTGGCTAGGCATGGAAGAACATGAGTATGTTGAAGAGTTCGTTGGTGACGAACATGCGAACTAGGATGCTTCCCAGTCAGAATGCATGTAGGTTAAGGCTGATGGCATGGGTTCATGCTTTTGATCAAGATTTCCGCTGCTTGTTGCATTTAAGTGTTTGGCCCGTGTGGCCCTATCTATGTAAGACTAGACCTTCATGGTCTTTATTTGTGTAAGACGCTAAATGTGGATGTAAGACTCTTGTTATTCAGTTTCCGTGTGTTCAGTGATCATTGATCTCTGGGATCACTGTGCACGTACATTCGGTGATCACGACTTATGAGTCGGGGTCCCCACAGATTTGGTATCAGAGCCATCCTAACTGTAGGAAGCCCTTAGTTAGCATGGATGTTAGTTAGGATGAAAAGTGCTTTCAAACTACACCTATCACTTATACTAAGAAATTCTGCACTATTTACCGCTCCTATTCTTCACACAACAATCTACTGACTCTCCTCCTTTCAAACCTTTGTAGATGGCCATCGTACCTGAAGCCTTCCTGACATCCGGCTTTCCCTTACTCCTTGAGGATAGCCTGGAGAAGTGCCAGTTTTGCCAACCACCCATTTTCCTCTACCACCAGCACTTGGTCGATGCCGTCATGAAGGAGTACCACGTAGATGTGTCCGTGAAGGCAAACGACTCCCCGATCAGTTGGTTGTTTGATGGACCCCGGATGGAGACCATGATGCTTGTAGTCGAGACAGCTGCACGCAAGGCACTCCTGCACCTTCGAGACATCCTTTCAGCGATGGCTGAGGAGCCGACTACTCACTACCTTCCTTTCAAGAAGGATTATCTTGGCGAGAGTTGGACACTGGTTCCGACCCAGGAGGATGGCACACCACTCAGGTTCCAGACCTACTTCAGCCTCTCCGCCGATAGTGTGGTTCACCACTTGATTAAGGAGTCCGTCAAGCTCCGCGAGGAACTTCACCACACCCAAGAGCTACTTCGGCAAGCCAAGATGGAGCCAGATAGGATCAAGAAGGACGGAGCCCCTGTTGGATGACCAGATGTCGCTTATAGACGAGGAGTACCCCCATCTAGTGACGCACCCACACGTCGTCCTCGCATGAGTGCGAAGGAGTACCGTGAGCTCTTCACCGACACGCCAGCAAAGCTTCGTCAGGATGGACCTCCTTGTTCCCTGACCCCTTCGACCGGGAATGATGTCGGTTCAAATGATGAACAGGAGGAAGACCCGGAGGAGCGTGATTACGAGACCGAGCACTCCACCACCTGAGTCCGAGAACCCCTAGGGTAGGATCAGTCATGTACCTCTCATGTGAATCGAGTCTGTGTAATGGTTCATATGAAACCATGTGTGCTTGTTTGTTTTGTTGTTTGCGTTCCGATGCAAGTCATGCTTTTGCCTTAGGCAACATGTAAGTGACTCCATCGTCTATCTTAATATATGTTGGTCTTTCGACCTTTTTGTTTTATCACACTTGCACTCGACCAACCCCCATAGGCGCACTTTTCTGTTGTTGCTTTTCCTCTCGTCTGTCCCAGTTGTTTGACTTGGCTACTCCAAACAGGATGGTGGCTGCAACCCGCAACAGCTCCTTCACCAACCCTGAAGCCGGCAACTCAAGCCGATAACAGGGACCTGGTGGGGCTGCTCATGCTAGAGGACACCAGGAGCAGCCACAAGGCGACATTCCCCTACCACAAGCTCCATTGGAGAACATGACCATAGCTCAGTTTCTCCAAGTTCTCCGGGAGGAACGCCAGGCCAACAATGCTGCTATTCAGCAATGGCTCAAGCCCTTGTGAACAACCAGTAGCAAGGCAGGAATGGCAATGGCCGCTCCACACTGTCTGGGTTCATGAGGAACTCGCCCCCAACCTTCACCGAGACTGCTGAACCACTGGATGCAGATGACTGGATCTGCACCATCGACAACCTCCTTGCACTGGTCAATTGCAATGAGGACCATGAGAAGGTGTTGTATGCCTCTCACTACCTTAGAGGTACCGCCCGAGCATGGTGGGATGGATTCAAGCTCATGCAAGGTGAGCGTGTAATCACCTGGAATGACTTCAAGGAAGGGTTCTGCACCGCCCACATTCCTTCTGGGATTATGTCTATCAAGAAGAGAGAATTACGAGCGCTGAAGCAAGGAGGTGGCTCTGTCAAGGAGTACCAGCAGAAGTTCAACCTGCTATCAAGGTATGCACCTGAAGACGTCAGCATGGAGACTGCCAAGAAGGAACGCTTCATGGAAGGACTTCAACAGACCCTGCATTATCAGCTCATCGTCTCCGACTGTCGTACCTTCTTCAACTTGGTGAACAAGGCCCTCATGCTAGAAGACAAGCATCATGCCATAGACGACACTCGCAAGTGCAAGATGATTAGCAAGGGTAGCTCCAGCAACCAGAAGCCTCGCCCCTGGCAGCTAGCCCTAGCCAAGCCAACCTATCAGCCGCAACATGCTAGACCTCCTACACCTCGTCTGAGCTACCAGCCTCAGTAGTATGCCAATGCCAGGCCAGCTTACAACAACAACCCCAACAACAACAACGGTGGTAGGAACTTCAACAGCAATCCTGGACAAGTCGCTTGCTTTGGATGTGGTCAGCCAAGACACATCTCCAGGTTGTGTCCCAACAATAAGCCAGATGCACCGTGCCCCAATGCGCCAAATCAAGGTCAAGGCCATGGAGCACCCCCCCGAGGAACCACGCTCCCCGCAACCAGCCCAACAATGGATTGGGACATGTGAATCATGCCACCGCAGAGGAAGCCCAGCAAGACCCGGAAGTCATACTGGGTACGTTCCTCGTCAACTCAACCCCAGCCACAGTACTGTTTGATTGTGGAGCTTCGCATTCTTTTCTCACACAAAAGTTTGCACTAGAGTGGCATAAAGCCTACACCCCTGGGTAGTCGTATGTTGATACAAACCCCGGGATCGGTTATGAAGTCTAGGATAGGTTGTAAGGGAGTTGAGAGTAACATCAACGGGGTAGACTTTCTAGTAGATCTTATCATCCTGAAGTTAGAAGGCTTGGATGTGATCCTAGGCATGGACTGGTTAACCAAGCACCAAGGCTTGTTAGACTGTGCCAAGAGGGTTATCACCATGACCAATAGCCAAGGAGTGGAAGTCAAGTATGTTCCCAACCCTGCCTCCACTCAAGCCCATTAGGCTAACTCTCTATCGGGAGTTGAGTTGGATGAAGTGCCAGTGGTATGTGAATACCCGGATGTGTTTCCTGATGAGCTGCCCAAAATGCCTCCTGACCATGACATTGAGTTCGTCATTGAGCTTATGAACGAATCAAGGCTCATCTATAAGAAGGCCTACAAGATGGGATCCGAAGAGTTGGCTGAATTGAAGAAGCAACTGGCAGAGGAGCTCAGAAAAGGATTTATTCTCCCTAGTGCCTCTCCTTGGGGATCGCCTGTTCTGTTTGTGTCAAAGAGGGATGGGACTATCAGACTTTGTGTCGATTACCGTTCTCTCAATAAGGTCACGATAAAGAACAAGTACTCACTCCCCAAGATTGAAGACATGTTGGATCAGTTAAACGGAGCCAAGGTGTTCTCCGAGATTGACCTCAGGTCTGGGTAGTACCAGCTGAAGATCAGACCCCAAGACATTCCGAAGACGGCATTTGTAACCCGGTATCGCCTGTATGAATACACGGTCATGTCATTCGGGTTAACTAATGCCCATGCCTACTTCATGTACCTCATGAATAAGGTCTTCATGGAGTACTTGGATAAGTTCATTGTCGTCTTCATTGATGACATACTTGTCTTCTCCTAGTTTGAGGAGGAGCATGAGAAACACTTGAGATTGGTCCTAGAAAAGCTTCGTGACCACTAGCTTTACGCCAAATTCAGAAAGTGTGAATTTTGGCTGCATGAAGTTGGATTCTTAGGTCATGTGTTGACCGCTGAAGGATTGTCAGTGGATCCTACCAAGATTGAAGCCGTGACTGAATGGCAAACCCGAACCACTGTGAAGGAAGTCAGGAGCTTCCTCGAACTTGCGGGATATTACCGCAAGTTCGTGGAAGGGTTCTCAAGCATCGCCCGACCCATAACCCATCTTTTGAAGAAGGACAAGAAGTTCAAATGGACTGCTAAGTGCGAGGAAAGCTTCCAGGAGCTCAAGAAGAGATTGACCACAGCCCTAGATTTGGCCAACCCCGATATTCACAAGGAGTTTGTGATTTATTGTGATGCATCAAGAACCGGGCTTGGGGGTGTTCTGATGCAAGAAGGCAGAGTTGTAGCATATCTATCCAGACTGCTACAACCTCATGAAGAGAACTACACAACTCATGATCTTGAGTTGGCAGCCGTGGTTCATGCCTTGAAGACATGGCAACACTACCTTGTGGGGAAACAATGTGATATATTCATAGACCATAAAAGTTTGAAGTATATCTTCACTCAAAGGGAATTGAACATGAGGCAGTGAAGATGGTTGGAATTGATCAAGGATTATGACCTCAGTGTTCAATACCACCCTAGAAAGGCCAATGTGGTAGCAGACGCCTTAAGCAGAAAGGCTTGTTCCTTGAATGCTATGATTAAGGAAAGGCTACCCGCCCTGTATGAAGAACTAGAAAGCTTCGGCTTGGAACTGGTTGCACCTGGATTCCTCGCCAACTCAAAGCAAAGCCGACCTTGATGGATGATATCAAAGAAGCCTAGAAGGGACACAAGAGCATTGAAGTCATCAAGAGGAAGATCAAGGCAGGCAAGGCCCCAGGATTCTCGGTGGACGGACAAGGAATTGTATGGTTCGGGAATCGCATTAGCATACCCAACAAAGAGGAGCTCAAGAATCTGATCTTGCAAGAAGCTCATGACACTCCATACTCCATCCATCCTAGAGGAACCAAGATGTATCAAGACCTCAAGGCAAGATTCTGGTGGCATGGCATGAAATGGGAAATAGGCACGCTCGTTGCTAAGTGTGACATATGCCAAAGAGTCAAATTTGATCATCAACGACCCACTGGACTATTGCAACCTCTGAAAGTGCCTGAAAGGAAGTGGGACAAAGTCGGGATGGATTTCATCACCCAATTACCTAGGTCAAGTAAGGAACATGATTCAATTTGGGTCATCATCGACCACCTGACCAAGGTAGCCCACTTCATTCCTGTCAAGACCACCTATGATGGAAGCCAGCTCGCGAACCTCTACATCAACCGCATCGTGAGTATTCACGGAATTCCAAACGAGATCGTGTCAGATCGAGGGACCCAATTCACCTCAAGATTCTGGAAGAAGTTTCAAGAAGCTATGGGAACCAAGCTCTCCTTCAGCACTTCTTTTCATCCCTAGATCGGTGGGCAAACAGAGCGAGTAAATCAGATACTCGAAGATATGCTCCGCGCTTGTGTTTTGGCGTATGGAGCCAAGTGGGAAGATTTCCTACCATTCGTCGAGTTCTCCTACAACAACAGTTATCAGTCGAGTCTTCAGATGGTACCATTTGAGGTATTATATGAGTGCAAGTGTCGTACTCCCCTCAACTGGTCAGATACCGGAGAAGGATTGGTTTTTGGACTAGATATCCTCCGCGAAGTAGAAGAGCAAGTCCGACTCGTCCGAGAGCACCTAGAAACCACCAAAGCAAGACAGAAGAGTTGTGCCAACTCTCACTACTGAGAACTAAGATTCAACAACGGAGATCACGTCTATCTTCGAGTCACACCTCTTAAAGGAACCAAGCATTTCCACGTTAAAGGGAAGCTCGCACCCAGATACATCGGCCCCTTCAAGGTCACCGCAAGATCAGGAGAAGTTGCCTACCAGCTAGAGTTACCTTCCGATTTATCAGATGTGCACAACGTCTTTTATATGTCACACCTCAGGAAGTGTCTGCAAGTTCCCAACCGCCCCGACCTCTACAAGGATATCGACCATCAAGCCTTCGATCTTCAGCTAGACCTCAGTTATCGCGAGAGGCCACTTCACATTTTGGATGAAGGCGAGCGTTGCACCCAAAGCCGCACCATGAAGTACTTCAAGGTCCAGTGGAGCAACCACACTAAAGCTGAAGCAACCTGGGAGTGTGAATACTGTCTTAGATTAGAGTTCCCTTATCTTTTTAGCGCTTAGCCTAGGAATCTCGGGGACGAGATTCTTGCAAGGGGGGAAGGTCTGTCACACCCTGTGTTTGTATCACCTTGATATGTTTGGGGTTTATAAAATTTGGAGCCAACTAAAACTTTTTCAAAGTGCTTGTGCTTGTTTGCAATGATGTTTGCTTGCTTGATGTTGTGTTATATGGCACTCCTAGATTCTATTCCACTTCATATTTTGTCACACCCAAGATGCGGTCCTATCCTTATTTCGGCATGAGGGCCTCGACAGGGATAGAAGCGCATCTCGATGTGTTCGCAAGAATGGATACCATTACAAGTACATGTACAAAAGAGATGAGTATATGGAATTGGCTTACACTCGCCACAGGCTACATCAGAGTCACATCAATACAATACATACTCAAACATCATACAGAAGAGCAGGGTCCGACTACGGATGAGATCAAACGATAAAATGACGTCCACCCTTGCTATCCCAGGCTGCCGCCTGGAACCCATCCAAGATTGACGAAGAGGAAGAAGAAGAAGAACTCCAAATCAAATCAAGCAACACGCTCATGTCACATGATCGCATTACCTGTACCTGCAACTGTTGTTGTAGTGATCTGTGAGCCACAGGGACTCAGCAATCTCATTTCCAAGGGTATCAAGACTATTAAAGCTTAATAGGTGAGGTAAGGTTAAGTGGTGAGGTTGCAGCAAGCGACTAAGCGTTTATTTGAGTGGCTAACTTATGAGTATAGAAATTAAAGTATGTTGGTCTACGTATAACAGACGAGAACTAGAAATGATCACTAACTGATCCTGAACACCTACTTACGTCAAACATAACCCCACAGTGTTCTCTTTCGGATAAGGACTCGCGAGAAGAGATAGTCATGGTTACGCAAACAGTTGGTGTATTTTATTAGAGTTTACTTCAAGTTTGCTATTACCGGGTGTTAAACAAAGTATCCAAGTTTGCCACATAACTGCGGGCACGGCTTCTCGAAAAGATTTAACCCTGCAGGGGTGCTCCAACTCATCCATCATAAATTAACCACACGAAGTGGGAATAACCTCAACCACGGATCTCGAGATAGCCAAAGTAAATCCGACACCTCGAGATAGCCCGAAGAAAATTAGAGTTCCTCACTCGAGACGTTCGAGAAAGGTAAAACAAATCCAGCAAGGCCACCCGACGTGTTGACGAAGCCGATAGGAGCCGTGTATCTCGTTTTGAGGACACGACAGATGGGACTAGCTACAGGGAAAACCAATCCTCAAGTTGCCTCGAGGCGGCCCCACAGGCAGCCCAGTTTGGACCAACACTCATGAGGAGCACTGGTCTGGGTTGTTAATTAATTATAAACGGGGTCCGGAAAACCCCCTATGCAAGTTCATTAATTATTAGGCAAATGTAGTACCAATGTTGGGCCTTGCCAGACAAGTTTTATTCTCACCCGAAAATCAAGTGGGTTCCCATAACAACCCCGAGCATGTTAGGATCGCTCGTTTATGGAACATAACACCGGTGCACAAGTAACTAGGGGCGGCAAGAGTGGAACAAATATGATGCATGTCCGATTTAAATATGCAAGGCATGTCAAAACACAACAACCAGATACTACACATTAAGTGAAGCTCAATATGCAACGAGTTCCATATTGATGAAACTCCACACTCGAATTATTTAGTTCACTCTTGTTAGGTACACGACAATATTAAACATTGTTAAACATGGAAAGAGGTGAAGCATAAGTAAACTAACTATCTAGGCATCTTAAAAGAGGCCGGAAACAACTTATAGCATTTCCGAAACGACCCCATATGTTAATTTCAAAATTAGTCCAGATCTGAACTATTCATTTTTTATATTGGTTAAACAATAGAATAAAGTATACCATTTTATTCTACACGTCATTCTTGTCGATTTACATATATGGAACATCTCAAACGGAGCTATGGTCTAAAAGATACGAGCAACACATGATGCAGATGTCATAAATGCAAATGCATGGAAAATGCAATCACAAACATCTCAAATCATGAACGCAGCAAGTTATTATGAAACTACATGAGATTATAAGCAAGTTTCATACACGGAATGTCCAAAACGGAGCTACGGTTCACCCACAAGCACCAAAACAAGTTTTAGTTGAAATCTGCCCAAAACAGCAAGTTAGCATTTTGAACATATGAAAACAACAAGTTACAATAATCTAAAATGCACAAACTAAGCATGGGGAAATATCCCACAACATCCACTTCATTTCAAATTCACAAATCATATTCAAAACATGCATGGATCACTTGGTAGGAAGCTCACAAGAAGGCTACTTGATAACAGTTTCAGACTTCGCGAAAATAGCAGTTTTGAGAGTGCAGTTTTATCACGAAGGCATATTGTCAGCAGTGCAACTATATGCTACAAATCATATTATGGCATGAAACTTAGCAGCATGCTAGAGGACAATATCAACAACAAATAACTCCATTACACCTACCACAAAAGAGTTCTAGATCACTAGCAAATCACATGGCAAGACAGCCACAAAATATAACAGATTCCAGACTTGGAAATATTTTGGACCCTCAAATAGCAGAATTTTTATAGCAAGTTGGCAACAACAAAACAACACCTAAACATGCATTTGTACGACAAGCAAAATGTCCATGGGCTAGGACACATATCAAAGAGCAACTTTCATGTTGAAAATTAATTCATATCATGCACGGATTAAATCACACGAAAATAACAAAATGGCATCCTGGCATAAATGACATGCACACAACATGCTCAAATGGCAAAACTAAATGCACAGATAAATACTATGGATTTTTCTACCCCGAAAACATACAAAATATGCATAGGTTCATGTGGAAAATTAATCACAATTAATTACGCAAATATTAGGCCTAATCATCTTATAGTAATTCATTAATGCAAAATTAGATGCAACCAACATTCCAACATTTTAATCATGCATGAAAGTGCGGTGCAAATGAGATGAACATTTTTAATATGAGATTTTGTTAATTTCGATGCACGGTTAAATAATTATGATAATGCAGTAATATGACATATATGCAAAATACAGGAAATGACATGTTAATAATTTTAGTCATGGATGCAAATGTCATATTATTAAACTACACATTATTCCAAGCAGTTTACATGTTGAAAATATTTAGATATGACTAACGGTTTAAAAGATATTAACGTTTTAAATCACATCGGGCCTAAATATTAAAATTAAAAGAAAAACTCAGGGGAGGGGGCTGGCTCACCTTGGGCCAAGGCCCATGTCGGCTGGCAAGCTGGGCCGACTGGGGCAAGCCCGAGCGGGGGCGAGGGAGCGGACGGTCAACGGGGGCGCTGGGCGCTCGTCCTCCTGCTCGAGGACGAAGCAGCGGCTCCACCGCGGCAAGGAACGTCGGCGAGCGAGGCGGCACGGCACTAGGGGCAAGGTGGCGGCGGATCCGTGGCTGGGCTACCCATTCCTGACGGCGAGGGGTCTCGGCGGCGGCTCAGCGAGGAGATCGGCAACGGCGGCTACCTGCGGAAGAGAAGGAGCAGGTGGTGAGCGAGAGGAAGCAGGGGCGAGAAGGAGGGAGAAGGAGAGAGGTCCGGCGGCTGGTTTCGATGGGCGGCGCTCCGTCCAGGGGCTCCGGCGACCCGGCGGCTCCGGCAACCGGTGGTGGAGCTGCGTCCATGGCACGGGAGGAGCTCGCCATGGGAGGCTCGGGGAGCTCGGGGACGAGCCGATTCGGGCCCGGATGGGCTCGAACGGGCCCAGATGGGCTCAGGCGGGCTGGAGGCTGGAGGAGGGAGAAGGTGGGGGTTGCTAGGGTTTGCACGCGGAACGAGGTGGAGCTAGGGGCTATAAATAGGAAATGGAGGCTAGGGTTATCTGACATTCTCCGTTTCCGGACTGTTGGGTGTTGACTCGACGGACCGGAAGCGGAGAGGGGGTTACGGATAGGCTATGCAGAGGGGCTAGGGGGAGATGAGAGGGAAGTGTGACCCGTGACACGAAGTTGAAAACACCGAGAAACGTCCGACGATAACCGATAACCTCACTACTGCAACTGTCCGACGGGGTATCTAGCGCACTCAGAACGCGACAAATTGGACGGGCGGTCTACCTACAACATAACATGGCCGCATGCCAAGTTTCAACTCAATCCGAGAAGATTTTTGCGCGCGCTTAAAAACGGTTTTATTTAACTGATGCCGCGGGCACGTGCGTGTGTGGTTGGTCTCGAGACGGGCAACGGCAAAACGGAGAGAACCGGCAACTACGAACGGATGCAAGTTTTCGAAAACGGATGACGATGCTATGCAGATGATGCCAATGATGCGATGATGAATGCGACAACCAGATGAACACATGACAAGAACGGAAATAAAAGGGGAATCTTCTGGAACGTCGGTCCCGGGCTGTCACATATTCATCTTCCTTGTCCCAAACCTCTTGCACAATTATCATGCCATGTGAATAGTACCCAAAACTATTTTTATCAAATTTTGGTTTCACCCAAAATGATTTATTCAAATTAGGTTTTCAAAACCCCCTGAAATGAGGTTTGCACTACAAGTACTCAGATTGGGTGGATTCTTCTTCCCCAAAGACTTTATTTCAAACCTACTATATATAAGACTTTTCAAGATCTCCAAATATTAATTTTAAAGATTATTCTTATATTTTATTTAAAGGCTTTTTCTTAAGACCAGAAATGATTTTTCTTAGGGAAAAATTATTTAAATGCTTCGAAAATATTAGAGAAAACTTAGGGAAACTCAGTGGACATATATTTTCCATATATATGAGTTTCAACACAAGGGCATGATCAAATCATGGGCAAAACCCCTCAAAACAAGTCTGTTCAAATCAAGCTTTTGAAATATTTATATAAGAAATATTCTCAATAAATTCCAGGAAAATTCCAGCAAGTCAACACCATCATAGGTGATGATCTTGCAAAGTTTCATCTCAATCCAAGTTGATTTGCTTCATCAAACCATCCCAAAAAACCGTCTGTTCAGACTCAAATTTGAGCAACTTTACATTATGAAGTTTCTCCCCTTGGCCTCAAACTTTGTGGGCATGCTCTAAAGACAAAATAGTGATGACACACTAAGTTGTGCATCAATGATAAAGCCTAGCATCACCAGATCTACAGAAACCTGATTCTATTAATTTCTAGGGTCCACCAAGTTTCCATTGTTAACTTTTCCCCCTTGGGCTCAAACTTGGTGAATCATCTCATTTTTACCTATCATTTGACCCTGGTAAATATCTCAGTAAGTTGGTAAATATTTCTTGCCCAAAACCTTATCAAACACCTTCTGGTAAAATAGTAAAAGCATTATTTCCACTCGTTCCTCTTTTACCCTTGCCCCCAAACTTTTACCACAACCCCTCTGTGTTACTAGGAACCTCCAGTAACTCTTCCTGGACAAGACTCCATAGGTACGTGGTGTAAAACCCTCCTTTTACCCCTCTAGACAGTAGTTTCTCTCCCTCTCTCTTAGCTTTCCTTCTCTCCTAAGGAATCCCAGGGCATCCAAGGCCACTTTCCACTATTCTAAACCGTCCCCTATCCCCTAGACATAGGTGGCCACGCAGAAGACGCCGTTGGCATGCCGGGGCATGCCAAATGCGTGCTCTAGAGCATGCTATAGTGCCGACAGGCAATGTAGCCGTTGGTCACTGCATGGCCCCGATCGCCTAGGGCTCCGCCCCTCTCGCCACTTGGCTAGCCTCGGCGTCCGGTACATGCCGGCCGGTCGGCCCCCTCCTCTCTCCTCCTTTCCCTCCCCCGCGTGTGCCGAGCACCGCCTGGCTCGTCCAACCCGAAGCCTCACACGCGTGCGCCCTTGCCTCTCTCTCCCTTGCTCCCACTCGTCGTGGACCAGCCCCAGGAACACCCCTGAGTAGTCCCGCAAGCCCCTTCTCCGTCTGGCCTCGGCCACGTCCTCTCCGGCGCACGGCTCGTCGGTGGACTAGCAACCCAGCTATAAAAGGGCCTCCCGGACCCCTCTCTCCCCTCTGGTCCCTCACTCCTCTCCCCAGCAACCTGCTTGAGCCCCCTAGAGAGCCCCCGATGCCTCTGTGCTCGGGATCGACCCGAGGACCGCCGCGGCCATCTCACCGTCAATCTCCGGTTACGGAGCCCCTCCGGCCCTCCTCTCTCTTCGGTTGGTCCTCCGTCGGCATTCTAACACGTTCCCCTTTCTTCCCATCCTCTTTGCAGCCAGAAACGGCCCCAGCAATAACCTCCCGAAACCTCCCCTGCTGTGGGTGCTCGCCTCCGGCCACCTCTGTCTTCCCTTCGACCTCCCCTGGAATATCGACTCCTCCCCGAGCCCGTTCCCACCATCACCTGCCGTCGCCGTGCCCCGTGCCACCGCAGGTGAGCCTCTCCCCTCTCTGCCCCGAGGTGAGGAAGGATCCGACAGGTGGGACCCACCTGTCAGCATCTCTTTCCCTCTCCCGCGCTGTCTCTGCCCCCCTCGCGGTCGCTGACGGTCGGGATCCGTGCGTCAGGTTTTAACCTGGCCGTGCACGAGGGTTTAGGGCCCTGCCTGAGCTAGCCTTAAAGCTATTGTTGTATGAAAATTAAGCATAATGAAGACAGTCTTCCCATTTCATGCCGAACGAAATCACACAGGCTCTAAGCATGTCTTCAAGGACTTGATTAACTCTCTCAACTTGACCACTTGTCTCCGGATGGAATGCAGTGCTGAAACGGATCTTGGTACCCATAGCAGACTGGAAGGACTCCCAAAACATGGAAGTGAAGAGGCTTCCACTGTCAGATGAGATGAGCTAAGGAATACCGTGCAAAGAAACTATCCTTGACGAATACAACTTTGCTAGCTGAGCTGCCGAGATAGATTCTTTGACCAGAAGGAAATGAGCAACTTTGGTCAGCTTGTCGATAACCACAAAGATGGCATCGTTGCCTCTCTTGGACTTGGGAAACCCAGTGACGAAATCCATCTCGACATGATCAAATTTCCAGTCTAGAACAGGCAAAGGCTAAAGGAGACCTGCTGGATGTTGATGTTCCGCCTTCACTCTGCGACAAACATCACACTCATTCACGAACTGAGCAATTTCACGTTTCATGCGAGTCCACCTGAAGGTTTTCTTGAGATCCTGATATATCTTGGAGCTGCCTGGATGAATGGATAGAAGAGAATTGTGTGCTTCGTCCATGATAACCTTCCTGAGATCACCTTTTAGAACCACCAGGCAGTCCTCAAAGAACAAGGTATCTTTGTCATCAACGTGAAAGCACTTATACCTCGGAATGCCCTTGGCCACACCTTTCTTCACTTTCTTCACCATAGCGTCAAGAAGTTGAGCTTCATGAACTTGATCTTCCAGAGTCGGAGAGACTTGAAGTTGGCAAGAAATCCTTGTAGAATCATTTGAACATTGAGCTTGGAGAAGGCTTCACAAAGCTCGGGTTGAAGAGGCTTCAAGATAAGACTGTTGCAATATGCCTTTCGGCTGAGCGCGTCTGCAATGACATTTGCTTTTCCAGGAGTATACTCAATGGTTGGATTCAAGTCCTCAAGCATTTCCACCCAACGAGACTGCCGAAGATTGAGATTGGGTTGAGTGAAAATGTACTTCAAGCTCTTGTGATCGGTGTAAACCTCAACTGGTCTACCCAACAACAAATGCCTCCAAGTCATCAGAGCATGCACAACTGCCGCCAACTCAAGATCATGAGTGGGGTAGTTCTTCTCGGCAAGCCTCAACTGACACAAGGTATAAGCAACTATCTTCTTATCTTGTAGGAGAACACCACCAAGACCATGGAGAGGAGCATCATACAAAACTTGGAAAGGCTTTTTGTTGCTCGGGAGGAACAAGAACTGGAGCTGAAGTCAGTCTCTGCTTGAGCGTATTGAATGCCACATCACACTCAGGAGACCAAACATACTTGACATTCTTCTGGAGGAGATTAGACAGAGGCTTAGCAATTTGAGAGAAGTTCTCCACGAATCTTCTGCAATAACTAGCAAGCCCGAGGAAGCTACGAAGCTGCTTGACATTCTAAGGAGGCTCCCACATCAAGATTGCCTCAACTTTCTCAGGGTGCACTTTAATGCCCTCGGCAGAGATCACATGCCCAAGGCACACCACTTCATTGAGCCAAAACTCACACTTGGAATACTTTGCATAGAATCGATTCTCTCTTAGCTTGTCAAGCACAAGCCAAAGATGCTCTGCATGCTCTTCTTCAGTCTCCGAGAACACGAGGATATCATCCAGATAGACCAAGACAAACTCATTCTTGAAAGGAGAGAATATGAAGTTCATCATTCTTGAGAAGGTTGGAGGAGCATTGGCGAGACCAAACAACATGAGACCAAACAACATGACGGTGTACTCATAAGAGCCAAAACTCGTCCTGAAAGCGGTCTTTGGAATATCTTCTTCATGAATGCGAATCTGATGATAGCCCATGCAAAGATCAATCTTCAAGAAAACCTTGGCACCTTTTAGTTGTTCAAACAACCCATTGATGTTGAGAAGTGGGTACTTGTTTCTGATTGTATTTTTATTCAATGGACGGTAGTCGACATAGAGTCGGTCTGTGCCATCCTTCTTCTTGACAAACAAAACACCACAACCCCATGGAGAAGAACTTGGTCTGATCAGAACCAGGCATTCTTGTTCATCTAGCTGCTTCTTCAACTGTTTGAGCTCTTCGGGGCCAAGTTTATAAGGATGCTTACAAACCGGTTTAGTTCCGGGCTCGAGGTCAATCACAAACTCGACTGGCCGTTGCGGAGGCATTCCTGGCAATTCTTCTAGAAAGACATCTTCATACTCACTAACCACCGGAATCTGAGAAATAGCTGATATCTCACCCTTCTCATTAAAAGCAAAGAGACGGATTGTGTCATCGCGAGCTGCGAAAATAATCACATCTTCTGAAGGATGAGTCAATTTGACTTCTTTGGCTTGACAATCAACATGCGCCTTGTTCATAGCCAGAAAGTACATGCCAAGAATGAGATCAATATCGGAATTGTTGAGAACATAAGGAGAATCCAAGAAAGAATAGTTGCCCATCTTGATAGAAACATCCGGAATAATAGAGGTGGTTTTCATGCCCACACCCGGAGAAACGATGCCCAAAGGTTTACTCAAGATCTCAGAATAGAAATCATTCTTGATAGCAAAAGGTCTAGACATGGATGAATGCAATGCACTAGTATCAAACAACACTTTTGCAGGAATAGAATTAACTGAGAGATTACCCATGATAAATTGAGAAGAATCCTCTGCCTTTGCTGCATTCACTAGGTTCACCCTTGCTAACTTGGGATTATGCTTCAGCATAGCATTTCCTGGAGGTCTGATTGGGGTAGGAGGTAGAAGACGCCACCGGTTGCACTTGTTTGAGTAGTGACCCTTCTGACCACACTTGTGACAAGTAACCTCAAAGAGCGGAATAAAGTTTCCTGGACGAGGAACATTAGCTGACTTGGGTGCCTAGGGCCTCTGCTGATATCTTGGGTTGGGTGGGTGGGAAGAACCATGGCCACCAAGCTGTCTCTGCACCCGAGGAGGGCGAAACGGAGGAGGATTAGGATCCCAATATTTCTGCTGCTTAGGGACCATCTAAGAGCTAGAAGAAGAAGAATAGGAATCCGTGGAACACTTCCTTGAGTTCACCAACTTGAGCTGCGTTGCCTCGACCTTCAAAGCCATATTGTAGAACTAATCAAACTCATGAGGCTCTTGAAGGACCAGACCTGGCAGAAGCTCATCCTTGAGACCACCTCTGAACTGATAAATCATGGACTTGTCATCTAGAACATCTTGCTTAGCATAGCGGGCCAAATTCTGGAACTCGATGTTGTACTAATAGACAGACTTGCTCCCTTGCTTCAGGTGCCTGAACTTCTCACGCATCTCCTTGACAAAGCTTGTCGGAATGTAATGGGCCCTAAAGTCACGACAAAAATCGTCCGGAGTGACAACACGATCGCCCCGGGAGTCCTTGTATTGCTGCCACCAATCTGCTGCCTGACCCTTGAGCTAGAACGATGCAAATCTGACAAAGTCCTCTGGTCTAACATTCCTGCACTCAAAATGCTTACTCATGTCATGGAGCCAATCATCAGCATCAAAAGGCAGCTCACAACAGGTGAAAGACTTGGGCTGGTTGGCAAGGAACTGGTTGAGCGTCCCAAACTGAGGTTGATTCTGAAAATTCCCTTGAAAGCCTTGCTGACCCTGGTCTCTTTCTTGCAATAGCCTGAGCAACATCTGAGTATTCACATTTGTTGCGGCCATCACAGCTTGCCAAGCTTCTGGAGGAGGAGGCGGTGGTGGGGGTGGTGGAGGATCAGGCTGCTCCTCACCTAGACCTGGATTCCCGCGAGTTGGTGGAGCCATCCTGGAGATGGACAAGAACATCAGCAGCTCATTGACAAAGATGATAGCAATAAGCTGAATCAAATGCTTTGAAGGAAATTGAACAAATAACACAGCGGCTTTCCTACGAAAAAATTAGTAAGGACGCCTTCTTTGGGTTTGCGATAACATCATCAGATATTAGAAGCCACTTGCAATAACACAAAAGTATTGAGATAATGGTGCTCGGAACAAATGTATATGCCCTCATACATCTGAAGAAGATGATCCTAGATAACTACATGAGTTCCCACCTACGAACTTCCGAAAACTTTCTGGTTATGCAATCTGGTGTGGGGGATACAAGGAGGAAATATCTCACACAACTAACAAACCTACACCCCAACTGTATCCATCCTTCAAAACATACCAGTGGATTTCGTAAGTCCATCTAACTCGAATCTTCGAAAGCACAACGATACTAACCATGGTGGTACCCCGGACGCCTCCCCAATACTGGGTGACTCCGACCTTATCTCACCACGACAAGTATTGAAGCAATTCCGAACTGAGATACTAAGGAAGCTAAATGATAACGATGTGCCAAGAATTCCCAGGAGCTCAACTCCCCGAAAGAAATCAAATCACATAGGAGTCACCAAGACAAAACTCCCTCACATCGGTATCATATAGTTTCCAAAATACACGTGTGATCCTAAAATTTTTTTGAGCGAGAAGAGGAGTAGAATCAAAATTCCTAAGTCGAATACCTCACCACAGTATAGAAGAGGAGTAAAAATAAACCTACTCTCCAATATGACTAGACTCAAAATAGTTTTTACTAGACTTGACTCAGCCAAGTTCGATCAAGCAAAGGGCTCCTATGGTCGTATGGCTCTGAATACCAACTTGTAACGCCCAAGATGTGTGCCTATCCATATTTGGGCATGGGGGCCTCGACAGTGATAGAGGCGCATCTAGTCGTTTTGCAAGTTCAGTATCATCACATACATTTATGAAGATAGGAGTATATGAGTTGGCTTACACTCACCACATGCTAAATTACAATTCCACACAGTTTATTCAAACGCCATTAAAAAGACAGGGTCCGACTACGGACGAAAACAAACGAGAAAAGATGTGATGAAACTGTCTTGCTAGCCCCGAAGATCACAACCAAGGCCTCTCTAAACGTCTGGATAAGTGACGTACATCCTACCGCGTTCCTTGTCATACTCCCATTGGAGCTGCATAACAACATCTGGCATGATCTCATCTGCACCTGCACCTATATTTGTTGTAGTAATTGGTGAGCCACGGGGACTCAGCAACCTCCCAACCGGGTACCGAGACTATTCAAGCTTGTTGGGTTGGATGGGGGTAAGTGTTTAGTTTGCAGCAGCACTAAGCATTTTGTGGTGGCTAACTTACGAGAACATGAATGTACATATGTGGTCTACGATAAACGATCGAGAACTAGCATGATCGCTAAACGATCCTGAACACCTACTTATGTCAAACATAACCCCACCATGTTTTCTCTCAGTTCATGTTCACGAGCAAAGACGATCACGGTTACTCACATAGTTGGTGTATTTTATTGGAGTTTACTTCAATTTAACTATAACCGGGTGTTAAACAAATATCCAAGTTTCCACATAACCGCGGGCATGACTTTCCGAAAGATTTAACCCTGTAGGGGTGCTCCAACTAGTCCATCATAAATTAACCACACTCTGTGGGAATAACATTTACCATGGATCTCGTGATCATCCTAGGCAATTCCAAAGGAATTCCGACACCTCAAGATAGCCTGAAGAAAATTAGAGTCCCTCGCGCAAGCCACTCAAGAAAGGTAAAACAAGTCGAGCAAGACCGCCCGACATGTCAACGAACCCGATAAGAGCTGCATATCTCGTTCTCAGGACACGATTGGCTAAGCTAGTGTATGGTGGCCTGATAGAAATCTCCCGATTTGCCCCGAGTTGGCCCCGCACAGTGCTCTAGTTTGTACCAACACTCATGAGGAGCACTGGCTCGGGTTGTTGATTAATTATCCACGGGGTTGCAAAGCCTTGTGCAGTTTTATTAAGTTCTTTAAGCAAATAGTACCAATGTTGGGTCTTGCCAGACAAGTTTTAATCTCAACCGAATAATCAAGGGGGTCCCCATAACAACCCCGAGCATGTTAGGAACGCAAAGTATGGAAACATAACACCGGTAACAAGTAACAACAATAAACAACCAACCAAGGTGCAATGCATAAACAACATGATGCATGATTCATTTGAAGTATTTAGCATGGCAATCCTAAACTAGTCATGTTTCTTATGCAATAGTTAAGTTATTTACAGTTCTGGACAGAACCTCATGTTAAGTTGTTTTAACATGTATGATCATGGCAAATATGTATGCTTCGTGCAAAATCAATGCAAATGCATATGTGGAACGTAGGAAACGGAGTAACGGATCTCAAGCTACGCTCTCGACATGTTACGAAGGCAAGATACAAGACCATGAAGGCTATGGGTTATTCCTTGGTATTCCAAGGTAGCCACTGGTTAGGAAATGAAAAACCAACCACATTAGAGCCAAAGATCAAGCAAAACAATGGAGCATAGCTCCCACAAGTCACAAAACACTAACACACACAATCTGTTCCAAAACAGCAACATAGCAACTACCACAACAAATATATACAGCTACAGGAAGTTTCCAACCTCAATAAAGACATGCACATAAACTACATAACATGCTTATCAAATCATCCAACTACACAAACTAGAAAGGAAACACATATCAATAAGCATGAAGCTCACAAGTTGGCATGATGAAACAGATTCTAGGGACTTAGAGAAAATCACAGTTTTCTGGAATCTGAGATAAGCTGATAGCAAGTTGACAGCAGAAACTAATGGTGCTAGAGACCACCTCATGGCATGCAAATTAACAGGATGGTAGAGGACAACATCTACTTCAAAACACTAGTAGTGAGCTTGATCTAAAACACAACATATCACTTGGTAGCATCCACTCATCATGGCATAAAAATATTAACAGATTCTCACACTTAGAAATATTTAGCATGTTGAAAACAACAATATTTTAATATTCACTTTGGAGCATGGTTCCCACTTATATGCAATATTATCAAGTCAAAAGAAATACCATGGCATTCTATTCATGAAATGCTACCACTTCCATGTTGACACAAAGATCATAGCAAGCATGGATTAATTCTAACTAAAATGATAAAATGGCACTTTGGGACAAAATGGCATTTTCCTAACATGCTGAAATGAACAAACCAATTGCACCAATGGATTCATTGGGAAATTCTACCCCAAAATCATATATCATACCCATATATAACCTTTTGTAAAACTCACGACAACATGTTCAAAAACCAACCTGACATTCCCATAAGTTAAAACTTACTACAAATGCTCATATCCAAAAATGCACATATCCAGATTTAGTAATTACTAGAAAAGGCAATAATTTACCCAAAAAAATAAAACACTAAACGAAATAAAGAAAACAAAAGATAGGAGAGGGGCCCACCTGGCATAGACACCAGGGCCCCTCTATGGATGACAAGTGGGGCCAGGGCCCACTTGTCATACACACACAATGCACCCCACACACACACACACAAGCACGCCTAGCACACTCTGGATCTGCCCAGTCATAGCAGATCCAACCCACTACTCACACACGCTGGGCCACACCGCACACACACACATAGGCACATGGGATCCGGGTGTAGCCACACCGGATCCTGGCACACCACACACAAAAACTCACCAACGGAAAAAGAGGGGGGTGATGAGCCCACGGGGTTTCGAACCCATGACCTTAGGGTCGTCGCCCGGGTCGATTAACCAATGGGCTACGCGCGTGCTACTGACCAAGGGGGAATCTGCACCTCATCTACTAACACGCACAGGCACTAACTAACGAAACTAAAGAACTGATACAACGCCTGGCAGAGGAACGGCGGCGGCAAAATCCGGTGACACAGGGGCTCTCCAGTGAGGAGGAAGCCCGGTGGGGGTGTGGGAACTTCGGGGGGATCCATTCCTGGGCTAGGCCGTGAAGATGGCCGCGATAGAAAAAACAAACGACGGGCCCAAGCTCGAAGCCTTTCGGGCATGGCAACACAAAGGCAACAGCCAAGCGAGCGGCGGTGAACGGCTATGGCTAGGAAACGGCATCCACGGGAGGAGATGTAGAGAGGGGGAAGGATGCACAGGTGCTCACCGAGGGGGAGGGGGTGGCGACGCTCGTGCTCGGAGCAGAGGAAGAAGACGCACGGCAGGCTTCGGGTACGTGGAGGAGACGAGGAAGAAGCCGACGTCACGGGGCCTCTCTCCGCGCCCTAGTGACGGGAACGGGGCACGGGTGGCACCGGCAATCACCATGGCATCTCAAACGACGGCGAGCGGGCCATCGAAGGCGATGACGACGATGATGGCTCCGGCGCTCTGCTTTCTCTGAACCTATTACCTTACCTAACGCAGAAGAGGGAAGGAAGGAAGGAAGGAGTGGAGAGGAGGAGAGATACAGGAGGAGCGGTGGTGAGGAGGAAGAGGGAGGAACCCTAGAGATCCGCACCCTTTTAAAGGGGCCGACCTCGACGTCCGTGACCTCCTCTCACGGTATCGGCGTCGAGCGCTCTCTCGCTGCGCTTCTCTGAACCTGACGGAAGGAAACGGGAGCAGGTGACCGTCGGCTCGGCTGGGGTTGGCTGGCTAGCTGGGCCGCGAGGGAGGGAAGGCCCAGGTGGGCAGCTCACACATGTAGGGAGAAAAAGAAAGGTTTTTCTATTATTTAAATAACAACTACAAGAAATAAAAACCCAACATGTTTGACAAGGATATAGAGAGAGATAAAAATATATTTGAAACAGAAAAATGCACTCTAGTTTATAAAAATGACTTTGGCATTTTTAGAACAAATAAATTTTATACTTATTTAAAATAACATGAATCTGTTGCCTTGTTTATTATATTTAAAATTCAGAAACCCAAAGAACAAACTTGTGGTAAAACAAAACACACACATCAGGTTATTTAGAAGAGTTGGAACATTTTTTACAGAATTGTTAAACACAAGAATTTCATAGTTAGCACATGAATTGAATATGGAGTATTTCAAAGTCAAATAGAGAGGGTTTTGGCAAGGAAGAAAGTAGGGGAGGTTAAACACACTCTTGCACACTCACACCATGCGAACATCAACACCCATCACATGATCTTGCCAAACACCACATCACACCACAACACAATAATGCACTCAACATGCAAAATGGTATGATGGCATGATGCCCATGATACAACATAAAAATGACAAGGACCAACTCATGAACATCACACCAAAGAGGGTCACACATGAAACATTACACATCCCAATAATACATGGAGGCCCCTAGAGCACTTGGGCTGTTACACCAACCTATTGGATGACTTGGCAGGGTGGCAGCAGGGAAGGCGACATCCCTCCTCCTTTTAATTGACATCCCACCAAGTTCGTGACTAGGGACATCAGCGGATTCAGTTTGGCGGTTTAGGTAGAAAAATTCCCTAAAAAGAGGGACAAAGGGTTCTACCTGAAGATACACCTCGCAGAGTCCTTGGAATTGGCAGAGGTTTAGTACACAGTTGGGGGCCAAGTCCTGAGGATGAATATTGAAGAAGTGCAAGGCGTCCCGAAAGAATTTTGACCTGGGGGGAGAAAAACCTCTCAGAAGTTGGTCTAAGAAAATTACCACCTCTCCTTCTGTCGACTTAGGGATTTCTTCTCCAAAGGAAGGCTGTCAGCCAATTGATTCCTTTAGGTGACAAATATCCCTGTTTTTGATAACCTTGAAGGATGGCCTCAGAAACATGGGAAATCACCCATTTATAGGAAGAAGTTTTCGACATGACGAGCTACCTGAATAGTGTGAAAAAGGGGCAGCTTAAAATAATACTGCTGACAAAGATGGTCTTAAAAATATTATGAGGGTAAGACTCGGACAAGGATAGCATGGTTGATTCGGCAAGGTTGAATCAAGGCAGGATAAAATTATAAGCCGACGTAAAATTTGGCCAGGTCATTCTAGAGCATAACGTGTCCGGGTGTCACTAAGTACGAAAGGAAACAAGTTTCCACCGAACCACCTATAATTATGGATCTACAAAAGGCTTAGTAAATAAAAATATTCTTCAACCCTAGTACGCGACTTGAGAAGCAGCAATGCCCTAATATGCGGATTTTAAAGGGGGATTTGGAGATGCTACACAAGAAACGAATCAACCTCTCAACCTGTTCCATTTCTATAAAGTAAATCATGGGGTTGGAGATACAGAACAAGCGGTGGTAATCGGCTTGGGAAGAACTACTCGATGCATGAACCCTGATGAACTGCAGTGGATCTAGAGTGGAAAAGAGGTTACCTCAAAAAAGGAGTCGGGGGCGAAGAAGCTGAGTGAATGGACGAGCAGTGCGAACTCGATGCAAACACAGCGTACTCGCATTCGCGAGGATGGTCTCCGGCGATGAACGGACAGTGGTTCGGCGGAGTATTCGAGCATGAGGAGGAAGAAGCGAAAGGAGGAAGGTGAAAGTGGTAAAAGAATCCTCTGGTAAGTACTTAATAATGAAGGACTAGAAGGAGAAATGACAAGCATGAAAACCAAGGCGATGTAGTAAATTTTGGAAGTGATGGTGCCTCGATTTTCAGGAAAGTTAGATATGGCCAGTTTCATCGAAAGTCACCACTAATCTATAACCCTATGACTCTCATATTATTTGACGGGTGTTGGAAAATTGACAAGTTCGTAAATGACATGAACCGGCGTTCAGAGACACTGATAACACATAAGTATGAGTAGAAGATAAGCCGCCTGATGAAGTGTGAAAGATTGACATGAATGAATTCAAATCAACCTAGGGCCTAATGTCGGGGATATATCTCCACGATATGACCCGCCTGGTGGGTTGGGTCAATCTATTGGCGGCTTGGTCGTTGTGCCTAAGATGGGACGTGTTGTGAAGACATAGGATAAGATGATTTTACCAAACAGGCCGATAGCGGCCCAACAAGAGAATATGGCGGCTTAGAGCCTAAAAGGTGGGAGACGCCAAAGACCTTCCTTGCTTGTAAGGCAAGACAAAGGTAGAGATATGTTAGGTTACGGGGATCATGTTATGACCCGGACTCTATTGTAAAACCCGGGGTCTTGACCTATATATAAAAGGCAAGCCCCCAGAGGAAAAACGGGCAAGTTAGTCACCCTCAAAAATCTAGGTTATCAACCCCGCATCCTTGTACTCGAGAACTCCATTAATCTAGACATAAAGTAGTATGTAGGCTATTACCACCGTCAGAGGGGCCGAACTTGAGTAAACCCACCTCCCATTGTTGTTCGATCTCTTTGAGTCGCCACCCATCGGCAATGGCCTCACACATAACTCCTTGCACGAGGACATCTGTCGTGACAAAACCACGACATGTTGCATGGTAAGATATTGTAAGACATTGATATTTGGTATATTGTGAGCATTTTTCCACCATGTCCTAGTAGTTCGTAGGAACATTATTCTTGTATTTTGTTTCTCTTGTCTACTAATCATGACGTGATTCACATTTGTTAGTTCATGGGCTTCATCGATCGTGGGAGACTTACCACCACCTGAGAAAAAGCAACAACCATCACGAGAGGAGCAAACACATTAGAATGCACATAATCTGGTTAATGTCTCCATGCCACCCTTTAATGGTCATTTTAGGCCCGAATTATATATTAAATGGGAGTACAGAATGAATGTTATATTTACATCCGATAATTTTGATGAGCATAGAAAAAATAAAGTTGTGTTTAGTATGTTTAGTAGATTTACTTTAGTTTGGTGGAGCGAACATTCTCGGTTATACCCTGATTATATACATACTACTTTGGATGATTTAAAACTTCTCATGAGAGATAGATTTGTCGATGTTTATTACACTCTGGCATGATTAAAGAACTACAACATTTAAAACAAGTGACACCATAACCAAATATTATGAAGATTTACAAACTACCTTGTTGCATTCCTTTTTAGAAGAAAGTGAAGATAATTTTTTGGATAGATTTTGGGGAGGATTAAAACGTGATAAGAAGATATTAATTCATGAAGAGTGTTATCCTATGGGCCATTTGTTTTGTCTTGCTTGCAAAGATGAATAGGAAAAAAACATGTTGCCCACAAAGAGAACAAGCGCACGGTGCAAATTCCCAGAGTTGATATGGTGGCTCCTTCAACTACTACGTGTACTATAACAACCACATCCGTAATTGTGAGGACTACATCCTCAAACATCTCCATCGTATCTATAATTTTTGAATCTTTCATGCCAATATTTTACAACTTTCATATACTTTTGGAAACATATTATATTATTTTTGGGACTAAAATATTGATCAAGTGCCTAGTGCCAGTTCCTGTTTTTGTGTGTTTTTTGTTTCGCAGAAAATCCATATCAAACAAATTCCAAACGCGATAAAAATTGATGAAGATTTATTTTCGAATATATGCAATTTGTGGGAGTTCGAATCAATGCAAGGCGTTGCCCAAGGTGGTCCCAAGGTATCTTGATGCAGCCAGGGGATCAGGGAGCGTCGGGTTGCTTTGGGACTCCCTCGAACCTCGGTTGGGGCGCTTATTTCACTATAAAAAGATAATTTCCTGACAAAAATCCTCTCCACATTTAAGCCCGATCGGAATTACAGATCTTCGAGAATACAAGACACGGCGAATGGCCAGAAAACAGGAACGTGAAATAGAAGAGAACAAAGAGAGAGATCCAATCTCGGAGAGGCTCCTGCCCTCCAGGAGCCATGACGGCCATGGACCAGAGGGGAAGATCTTCTCCCATCTAGGGAGAGACCAACGAAGAAGAAGGAGCAGGGGAGCTAACTCTCTCTCTCGTTCTCTCTCTCTCTCTCTATCTCTCTCGGTGGCGCCTGCAAGCCGTCGGGGCAACCATTGCAACGACGATCTACACCAACAACTACGCTGTCGTCACCACCAAATCTCTCCCCCTCTATGAAGTGGTGTAACACCTCTTTTCCCCGTTGCAATCTCTACTTAAACATGGTGCTCAATGCTATATATTATTACCTAATGATGTGTGGCTATCCTATGATGTTTGAGTAGATTTGTTTTGTCGTATGGATTGATTGATGGTCGGGATTGGTTTGAGTTGTATGTCTTTTTTTTGTATTGACCTATGGTGCCCGATGTGTTGCACAAGCATGTCGAATTACAGCTGCAGGGTGTTGCAATGCGTTGATAATTCGCTTATAGTGGGTCACGTGAGTGACAGAAACAAAAACCCGAGTAAGGGGTTGTTGCGTATGGGAGTAAAGATGACTTGTTACTTAATGCTATGGTTGGGTTTTACCTTAATGGTATTTAGTAGTTGTGGACACTTGCTAGAGTTCCAATCATAAGGGCATATGATCCAAGTACGGAAATAGCTTATGCCTCTCCCTCATATAAAACTGCAATAATGATTACTGGTATAGTTATCAATTGACTAGGGACAAATATTTCTCTTTTGTTACAATTTTTTTCTATTAAACAACTAAATAAATTAATATTTACCTAAATAGCCCCTAACTTTATTTACTTGACTTTATTATCTTGCAAAACTATCCTATTACACTTACTAGGTACTTCTAGTTTTCTTCCCGTAAAGTAGTTTATTTGTCATACTAGCTAACGTGAACATTGTTGCGCACAAACTTGTATCGGTGATTGATAGAACTTGAGATAATATGAATTCTACATTTAGCTCTTTGTTGGGTTGGACACACTTACTTATCAAAAAAGGCTACAAACGATCACTTACACTTATGTGCCATTGCCGGGGAGCAATAGCGTGGCGTGAATATTCTCGTGTGTACTTGTTTGATTTATCTCTAAGTATTTTTTTTATTTTCTATTCTAAGTTTTTCTCTATCTCTAGTTATGGGTATGGAACACGAAATACCAAAAAATAGTTGTACTTGGTACTCATGGAGATGGGGAACCTCCTAAAACCCTTCATGTTGGTTATGTGAAAAACATTAAATACTACTTTGATAATCCTGATAAATCCCCATTCAACTTATTAATGGGAGATACATTATATCACTTGGAATATTTTAGGTATTATCGTTTGTCTCAAAAAGGGACACTTATGGGATCAGATTAAAATGTTACTTTGCTATGCTTGGGATTTATGCTTGTGATGTGATTATACTTTTCGCTCTAAGATGAATTTAATAATAATGAAACACTAAATTCTTATGCTAATTGTATATATGATCACTATGATGTGGTACAAATAAAAGAATTTTTTGCTTTTAAGGGTGCTCACAAAATTGAATCTTTGTTTTAAAAGTGTGATGACTTTGATGATGTTGGTTACTAATTTGAAAATTATGCTATGTTTAAATATTGATATGATAATTATGAATACAATGCCTATCTTGATAAATTTATTAAGAAGGTTAGCACTGCCCATGAAGAGACTAATATTTTGCAGGAATGTATGGAAGACAAAATTGCTGAAACTGTGACCTCATTAGATGAAAAAGGTGAGGAGGAGAGCGAAGAACAAAACAAGGAAGAGCAGATTAGCTACATGTCCCCATATTCTCATGAGAGTAACTGTTTATCCCATACATTGTTCAATTTCCCTTCACACATACCGAAGGATGAATGCTATGATAATTACTATGATCCCTTGGATTCGTTTGAAATATCCCTTTTTGCTGAATGGTATGCTTGCTATGCTTGTGGCCATGATGCCAATACAAAATATTCTTATGAAGATGAACTTTTTATAGTTCCTTATGCTAAACATGAAACTCTTGCGATTTCACCCACTAATGATAGTCCATTATCTTTTTGAATTGTCTCAACTACACTATATCGGAGAAGTTTGCATTTATTAAGTATTATATTGATGGCTTGCATTTTACTATTACACATGATGATTTTGATGGATATAATATGCATGTGCTTTCTTCTCCTGCTAGAAATTATTATGAGAGAGGAACCAAATCTTCACCTCTTTACGTTTCTAATACGATAAAATTGCAAGAAAATGTTTATACTATGCACTGGCCTTTACTTTGTGTGAATGAATTGTTCTTCTATGACATGCCTATGCATCGGAAGAGAGTTAGACTTTGTTGTTATATGATATGTGTTGCTTTTTGCTCACTAATAAATTACAAATGGTTCTTAATTAAAATTGGCTCTGATATACCTTGGGATCAGGCTAGAGCAATTACTTGAGCACTATATTCCTAACTTAATGGATTTAAAGAAAGTGCAACGGGGGAGACAACCCAAAAATTTTAGAGAGGCATTTTTTTCTGTTGTGTGCTTTTAAACTGATTAAAAATAAAAAATAAAGTGGGGAACTGAAAAACTTTTTCAAAACGAGAAGCTATGCATTGGAGAAGTGAGGGTCGACACTTGTGTTCATGCTCATGGAAACATTGTAGAATTTTTCATGGAAGTTTCTCACAAATATAATTATCCCCTTGTACAAATCAATTGTGTTATAAAACTAATGTGCCAATATTTACCTGTAGTATATTTGATTTGCTTGTTTGTTGTGTGTTGTGCAAAAACAAAAATGTTTTCTGTAGTGTTTAAATTTTCATAGTTTACTGGAGCATGAAAAAATTATGAAATTTTTACACAATACTTTTAGGTAAATTTTCTATTACTTCCCAATTTTTTAGAATGTTTTGAGTTACATAGGTATATGTTTCATGTGCTAAAACTAAGTTAAAAGATAATGGTAGCAATTATGCGGATTGGGTCCGTGATCTTAGGATTGTCCTAATTGCTGCATAGAAGGCCTATGTCCTTGATGGATTGCTCGATGCGCCACCCCCTCAAGCATCATCTATGGGTGTTGTGAACATCTAACAAGCACGTTCTGATGACTACTTGATAGTTCAGTGCGCCATGCTTTACGGCTTAGAACCAGAGCTCCAAAGACGTTTTGAACGTCATGGAGCATATGAGATGTTCCAAGAGATGGAATTGCAATTTCAGGCTCATGCCCGTGTTGAGAGGTATGAGACCACCGACAAGTTGTTTGCCTGCAAGATGGAGGATAATAGCTCAATTGGTGAGCATGTGCTCAGATTGTCTCGGTGCTACAATCGCTTCAATAAAGTGGGAGTTAATCTTCCAGATAAAAAAGTGATTGACAGAGTTCTGCAAGTCACTGCCACCAAGCTACTAGTTGAAATATAACATGCAAGGGATGGACAAGATGATCCCTGAGCTATCCATGATGTTTTATGCCACCAAGGTAGAAAACAAGAAGGCCCATCAATTGTTGATGGTTAGTAAAACCAGTAGTTTCAAGAAGGGCAAGGGCAAGATGGGAGACTTTGAGAATGGCAAGACAGTTGTCGCTCCAGTTAACAACCCATGGTTGGACCCAAACCTGAGACTGAGTGCTTCTTTTGTAAGGGGATCGGTCACTAGAACAGAACTGCTCCAAGTACTTGGCAGATAAGAAGGCTGGCAACAACAACAAAAGTATATTTGATATACATGTTATTGATATGTACCTTACTAGTACTCGTAGTAGCGCCTGGGTATTAGATAACGGTTTAGTTGCTAATATTGGTAACTCGAAACAAAAGTTGTGGAATAAATAGAGACTAGCCAAGGGTGAGGTGAAGATGTGTGTTGGAAGTGTTTCCAAGGTTGATGTGATCACCATCGCACGCTCCCTCTACCTTAGGGATTAGTGTTGAACCTAAATAAATGTTATTTGGTGCCTGCGTTAAGCATAAAACATTATAGTGGTCTTGTTTATTGCGATATGGTTATTCATTTAAGTAAGAGAATAATGGTTATCATGTTTACATGAATAATACCTTCTATGGTCATGCACTAATGTGAATGGTTTATTGAATCTCGATTGTAGTGATACACATGTTCATAATATTGATACCAAAAGATGCAAAGTTAATTATGATAATACCGCATACTTGTGGCACCGCCACCAAGGTCATATTGGTGTAAAGCACATGAAGAAACTCCATGTTGATGCACTTTTGGAATCACTCTATTTTGAATCGCTTGATACATGCAAACCATACCTCATGGGTAAGATGACGAGAACCCCGTTTTCGGGAACAATGGAGCAGGCAAGTGACTTGTTGGAAATCATATATACTGATGTGTGCGGTCGAATGATTGTTGAAGAGTGCGGTGGATACCATTATGTTCTTACCTTCACTGATGATTTGAGTAGATATGGGTATATTTACTTAGTGAAACACAAGTCTGGAACATTTGAAAAGTTCTAGCAAATTCAGAGTGAAATTGAAAATCATCATAACAAGAAGATAAAATTTCTACGGTTTGATCATGGTGGAGAATATCTGAGTTATGAGTTTGGTATCCATTTAAGGCAATGTGGAATTGTTTCACAGCTCACGCCATCTCGAACACCATAGCGTAATGGTGTGTCCGAGCATCGTAATCGTACGCTATTGGATATGGTGCAATCTATGATGTCTCTTATCGATTTGCCACTATCAGTTTGGGGTTATGCATTAGAGACAACTACATTCACTTTAAATAGGGCACCATCTAAATCCGTTGAAATGACACTACATGAATTGTGGTTTGGCGAGAAACCTGAGTTGAAGTTTCTTAGAGTTTGGGAATGCGAAACTTATGTTTGATAAGCTTGAACTCAAAGCGGAAAAGTGCATCTTGATAAGATATCCTAAGGCAACAATTGGGTATACGTTCTATCACAGATCCGAAGGCAAGGTGTTTGCTGCCAAGAATGGATCCTTTATAGAGAAGGAGGTTCTCTCGAAAGAAGTGAGTGGGAGGAAAGTAGAACTTGATAAGGTTATTGCCTTCACTTGAATTGGAAAGCAGTGCAATGTGGAAAGGTGTTCCTGTAATGTGTACACTAATTAAAGAAGAAGCTAATGATGATGATCATGAAACTTCGGATCAAGTTACTACCAAAGATCATTGGTTGATAGAGCACGTACTGCCCCGAGTGGTACGGTGATCTTGTCTTAGAAGTCATGTTGTTAGACAACGATGAGCCTAGGAACTATGAGGAAACGACAATCGGCCATGATTCCAACAAATGTCTAGAGGCCATGTAATCCGAGATAGGATCCACGTATGATAACCAGGTATGGACTTTGGTAGACTTTTCCGATAACAGGCGGGCCATTGAGGATAAATGGATATTTAAGGAGATAGACGTTCGTAGTAATGTCACTATTTGTAAAGCTTGACTTATTGCAAAGGGTTTTTGAAAAGTTCAACGAGTTGACTCTAATGAGACTTTCTCACCTGTAGGGATGCTAAAGTCTGTTGGGATTATGTTAGCGGTTGCTGAATTTTTCAATTACAAACTCGCAGATGGATGTCAAAACAGAGTTTCCTTAACGGTTTTCGTGAGGAAAGGTTGTATGTGATACAATTGGAAGGTTTTGTTGATCCTAATGATGCTAAAAGGTATGCAAGCTCTTTGGATCCTTCTATGGACTCGTGCAAGCATCTCAGAGTTGAAATATACACTTTGATGAGGTGCTAAAAGCTTTTGTGTTTATACAAAGTTTATGAGGAAACTTGTATTTACAAGAAAGTGAGTAGGAGCACTATAGCATTTTTCATATGTACATGTGGATGGAAAATTGTTGATTGAAAATGATGTGGAATTTCTGGAAAGCATAAAGAGTTCTTTGAAAGGAGTTCTTCAAAGGAAGACCTGGGTAAATGTCCTTACGTATTGGGCATCAAGATCTATACAGATAGATCAAGACGCCTAATAAGACTTTCATAGTGCACATGCCTTGACAAGATTTTGAAGGAGTTGAAAATGGATCAGTGAAAGAAGGAGTTATTGCCGGAGTTGTAAGATGTGAAGTTGATTAAGACTCAAAGCTCGACCATGGTAGAACAAAGAGAAAGGACGAAGGTTGTCCCCTATTCCTTAGCCATAGGATCTATACGGTATGCCATGTTGTGTACCGCACTTGATGTGTGCCTTGCCATGTGTCTGGCAAGGGGGTACAAGAGTGATCTAGGAGTGTATCAATAGACATTGGGGGAAATTATCCTTAGGTACCTAAAGAGTACTAAAGGAAATATTTCTCGGTTAGGAGGTGATAAAGAGTTCATCGTAAAGGGTTACGTTGATCCAAGCTTTGACAGCGATCTAGATGACTCTGAGTCGCAAATCAGATACATATAGTGGAGCATTCATTTGGAATAGCTCCATGTGGATCATGGTAGCAGCATATAAAATATGACATATAGATTTGAAAACTACACACTGATCTAAATGTTAAAGACTCATTGACTAAAACCTCTCTCACAAGGAAAAACTGATCAAACCGAGACCTCATTGGGTGTGAATCACATGGAGATGTGAAGTAGATTATTGACTCTAGTACAAGTGGGAGAATGTTGGAAATATGCCCTAGATGAAATAATAAATTGTTTATTATCATATATCAATGTTCATGATAGACGTGTATTATCCATGCTAGAATTGTATTGATCAGAAACTTAGATACACGTGTGGATACATACACAACACCGTGTCTCTAGTGAGCCTCTACTAGACTAGCTCGCTAACCAAAGATGGCCAAGGTTTCCTAACCATAGAATGAGTTGTCATTTGATAAAGGGGTCACATCATTAGGAGAATGATGTGATGGGCAAGACCCAAACCATAAGCATAGCATTTGATCGTATGATTAAGTTTATTGCTACTGCTTTCTTCATGTCAAGTATCTGTTCCTCCATGTGGACATGATTCTCAAACCCGTAGGGTCCGCACACTTAACGTTCGGTGACAATATAGTATTATTGGGTTATGTATGTTGGTGACCGTATGTTGTTCGGGGTCTCGAATGAGATACCAGACATCAGAAGGAGATCCGGAATGCTCCGAAGGTACAGATTTATATATGTGAAGTCATATCTTGGATATTGGAAAAGTTTTGGGCTCTTTTGGTATTGTACCGGGAAGCTTCTAGAAGGTTCCAGAAACTTCTAAAGGAGTCCGGAAGTCTACCAAGGGTTCCACTACTTCCCAAGGGTTTGCGTGGGAAGAGAGGAGGCGTCCTGGCCTTATTGGGCCAGGCGCACAAGTCCCTCAAGGCGCATGCAGTTGGGAATGGTGGAAAGTCCACCTTTGCATGGAAGGGAAGGAGCAGGACTAGGATTCCACCTCCTCCCCCCTCGGGTGTGCCCTAGGGCTTGAAGGTGCTGTTACCCATGCCCCTGCACCTAAATATAGATGGGAGGGGATGCACCAAGCCCTAGCGCCTCTCTCTCCCTAGATCATTTTCTCCTACGTTCGCGGTTTAAGTAGTGCTCGGCGTAGCCCTGCCAGGATAGCTCCATCACCATCTCCACCAATTTGTCGTGCTGGTTGAGAACCCATCTACAACTCCGCCCTTGCTCGTTCATGTTCGACGTATTTTTGACGCACTAGTAGAAAATAGGGCATTGGTTCGGGTCGGGCCAGCACATTAGTCCCGGTTCAGTCACGAACCGGGACCAATGGGGGCAACGGTCCCGGTTCGTGAGGCTAGAGGGGCGGGCGGGCCACGTGGGGCATTGGTCCCGGTTCGTCTGGAACCGGGGCCAACGTGCCTCGTTCCTGGCCCACAACCATTGGTCCCGGTTCGTGGATGGATCCGGGACCAAAGGGGGTCCTTTAGTCCCGGTTCTAGCCAAGAACCGGGACTAAGAGATGCCTATATATACCCCCTTAGCAGCAGGCAGAGCACTCCACACTAGTCTGTTTTTTGGCCGGCGAGGGGAGAGCTTTGTGGTGCTTTAGCTCACCTCCTATGCACATGAGGTGTTTGATGAAATGCCTAAGCCAAACTTAGGCTTTCTCCTCTCAGGGCTCCTTGTCCAAACTCCATTTTTGTCAAGATTTGTCTAGGTTTGGCGGTCTATCCTGTCCCGTCCCCGTCCTGAAACTGCCGTCGATCGTCCGCGTGTGGTGAGCCTCTTGATCTTATCTTCTTGCTAAAAGAAAATTTACTTACTCGTATGATTTTCTTACTTTTATTATTGTTCACTTCTCTATTCATGATATGTTCTAATGGTTTTTAATACACTTTATTATATAACACATGTAGATGAACCGGCAATGGATGTACGGTGACCGACGCACCTCCGAGTATATTAAGGGCCTACGTAATTTTCTCGAAGCGGCTGAGGCAAACAAGCAGAATGGTTTTATGCCTTGTCCATGTACTATCTATGAGAATACGAAGTCTTTCTCCAACTCTAAAACCCTTCACTTCCACCTACTTCAGAACAGTTTTATGCCACACTATAATGTTTGGACCAAGCACGAAGAAAGAGGGGTTATGATGGAAGACAACAAAGAAGAAGAGGATGACGACAACTATCCTCCCCATGAATACGGTGATGCTGCAATGGGGGAAGCTGAAGATCAAGAGGAACCAGACGATGTGCCCGATGATGATCTTCACCGGGTCATTGTTGATGCACAAAGAGAATGCGAAAGTGAAAGGGAGAAGTTGAAGTTCGATCGCATGTTAGAGGATCACAAAAAAGGGTTGTACCCAAATTACGAAGATGACAACAAAAAGCTCGGTACCACACTGGAATTTCTGCAATGGAAGGAAGACAATGGTGTATCTAACAAGGGATTTCGTTCGCTACTAAAAATAATGAAGAATAAGCTTCCAAAGGATAACGAATTGCCCGACAGTACGTACGCAACAAAGAAGGTTGTAAGCACTCTAGGATTGGAGGTGCAGAAGATACATGCATGCCCTAATGACCGCATCCTCTACCGCTGTGAGTACGAGGAACGGAACGCAAGCCCGGTATGCGGTGCATTGTGGTATAAGATCAGAAGGGATGACCCTGGTGATGTTGAGGGCCAGCGCACTGGGAAGCGGGTTCCTGCCAAGGTGATGTGGTATGCTCCTATAATACCACGGTTGAAACGTCTATTCAGAAACAAAAAGCATGGCGAGTTGATGCAATGACACAAAAAAGACCGTAACAAAGACGGGAAGTTGAGAGCACCCGCTGACGGGTCGCAGTGGTGAAAGATCGAGAGAAAGTGGAGCGACTTTACAGGTGACCCGAGGAACGTATGGTTTGGTTTAAGTGCAGATGGCGTTAATCCTTTTGGGGAGCAGAGCAGCCAGCATAGCACATGGCATGTGACTCTATGTATGTATAACCTTCCTCCTTTGTTGTGCATGAAGCGGAAGTTCATTATGATGCCAATGCTCATCCAAGGCCATAAGCAACCCGGCAATGACATTGATGTGTACCTAAGGCCATTAGTTGATGAACTTTTATAGCTATGGAATGGAAGAGGTGTATGTGTGGGGGATGAGAACGAACGGGAGGAATTTGACCTACATGCGTTGTTGTTTGTAACCATCAACGATTGGCCTGCTCTCAGTAACCTTTCAGGACAGACAAACAAGGGATACCACGCATGCACACACTGTTTAGATGACACCGATAGTATATATTTGGACAAATGCAGGAAGAATGTGTACCTGGGGCATCGTCGATTTCTTCTGACCAACCATCAATGTCGAAAGAAAGGAAATCATTTCAAAGGTGAGGCGGATCACCGGAAGAAGCCCGCCCTCCGTACTGGTGATCACACACTTGATATGGTCAATGATTTACAAGTAATATTTGGAAAGGGTCTATGGAGACTATCTGTTCCGAATGACGTTGACAAACTCACACCCATGTGGAAGAAGAAATCTATATTTTGGGACCTACCCTATTCAAAAGACCTAAAGGTCCACTCTGCAATCGACGTGATGCACGTGATGAAGAATTTTTGCGTGAACCTGCTAGGCTTCTTGGGGGTGTATGGGAAGACATAAGATACACCGGAGGCACGGGAGGAACAACAACGTGTGCATGAAAATGACAGCATGCATCCAAAGCAGTATGAAGGTCCTGCCAGCTATGCTCTTACCAAAGAAGAGAAGGAAATCTTCTTTGAATTCCTGCTCAGTATACAAGTCCCGTCTGGCTTCTCATCAAATATAAAGGGAATAATAAATATGGCAGAGAAAAAGTTCTAGAACCTAAAGTCTCATGACTGCCACATGATTATGACGCAACTGTTGCCGGTTGCATTGAGGGGGCTTCTACCGGAAAACATTCGATTAGCCATTGTCAAGCTATGTGCATTCCTCAATGCAATCTCTCAGAAGGTGATCGATCCAGAAATCATGCTAAGGTTAAGGAGTGATTTGGTGTAATGTCTTGTTAGTTTCGAGCTGGTGTTCCCATCGTCCTTCTTCAATATCATGACGCACGTCCTAGTTCATCTAGTCGACGAGATTGTCATTCTGGGACCTGTATTTCTACACAATATGTTCCCCTTTGAGAGGTTCATGGGAGTCTTAAAGAAATATGTTCGTAACTGTGCTAGGCCAGAAGCAAGCATCTCCATGGCCCATCAAACAGAGGATGTCATTGGGTTTTGTGTTGACTTCATTCATGACCTTAAGAAGATTGGTCTCCCTCAATCGCGGTATGAGGGGAGACTGACTGGAAAAGGCACGCTAGGAGCGGACTCAATAATATGTAGGGATGGGCATTATTGGTCTCAAGCACACTACACAGTTCTACAGAATTCCACCTTGGTGACCCCGTATGTCGATGAACACAAGAATATTCTGCGCTCCAAACATCCGGAGTAGTGTGACGACTGGATTACATATGAACACATCAAGACTTTCGGCAGTTGGTTGCAAACATGTCTCATGGGTGACAACACTGTTTCTGATGAGCTGTACTCATTGGCCAGGGGACCAACTTCGACTATATTGACTTACAAAGGGTACGAGATAAATGGGAATACATTTTACACGATCGCCCAAGATAAAAAGAGCACCAACCAAAACAGCGGTGTCCGCTTTGATGCAGCAACCAAGAGGGGAAAGGACACATATTATGGTTACATAGTGGACATATGGGAACTTGACTATGGATATGATTTCAAGGTCCCTTTGTTTCAGTGCAAATGGGTCAATCCGTCAAGAGGCGGGGTACAGGAAGACCCATAGTACGGAATGACAACAACGGATGTGAACAATCTTGGGTACACAGACGAACCATTCGTCCTAGCCAATGATGTGGCGCAGATATTCTATGTGAAGGACATGTCTACCATACCGAGAAAAAGAAAAGATAAGGAAGCAAATACATCATACGATGATCCAGAGCACCACATAGTTCTTTCAGGAAAAGGAGACATCATGGGATTGGAGGGCAAGACAAACATGTCTGAAGATTATGAAAAGTTCCATGAAATTCCTCCCTTCAAAGTCAAGGCTGACCCAAGCACCCTGTTAAACGATGAAGATTATCCATGGTTACGGCGCAATAAGCAAAGGACACAAGCGAAGAAAAAGTGAAGACTTTCTCTCCACAAATATATCATTGCAGTGATATGTGAAGAAATGAAATGCCTTTTGTAACACATGAGTTTTCGTCCGAACCCTAATACTTCGAAAGAGATTTTCCGTTTTGTACGCAAAGTGCATCTAGTTTTGCCGTAACCCTCTCAACTTTTTAAGACATGCTATGTGGGTGAAATGATGATACCATGCCAACTTTCAACCTTTTCAGAGTTCATTTGAAGTGCTTTTCAATTTCAAGGTCATTTAGCTCAAAAAATTCAGCAAGTGCATGAAAAATACCAAATGAAGTCAGAAAGGGTTGAAAATTGATGATGTGGCTTTGAATGGTGCATTTTGAACACACAAAAAGTTTGGAGTTCAAAAAAATGAAATCCCTTTGTAACAGATGAGTTTTTGTCTGAAACCCTGATACTTCGAAAGAGATTGTCCATTTTGTACACGAAGTGCATCCATTTTTTGCCGTAACCCTCTCAACTTTTTACCACATGCTACGTGAGTGAAATGATGATATCATGCCAACTTTCAACCTTTTCAGAATTCATTTGAAGTGCTTTTCAATTTCAGGGTCATTTAGCTCAAAACAATCAGTAAGTGCATGAAAAATACCAAATGAAGTCAGAAAGGATTGAAAATTGATGATGTGGCTTTGAATGGTGCATTTTGAACACACAAAAATTATGGAGTTCAAATAAGTTCAAAAAATGAAATCCCTTTGTAACAGATGAGTTTTCGTTCGAAACAGTGATACTTCGAAAGAGATTGTCCATTTTGTACACGAAGTGCATCCAGTTTTTGCCGTAACCCACTCAAATTTTTAGCACATGCTATGTGGGTGAAATGATAATGCCATGCCAACTTTCAACCTTTTCAGAGTTCGTTTGAAGTGCTTTTTAATTTCTTTCAAAACATCGTGGGAGTGGAGTTCAAAAAAGAATCAGCTGAAAAGCTTTTATAAACCTCTAGTATTTTTGAAACAATAATTATATAAAAATTATGCAACTAAAATTATCAAAGTATTTTTTGTTAAAAACATTAATAGAAAAAAGAATATAATGATAAAATATACTGGAAATAAATAAAGCAAGAAACAAAAAATAATGGAAATTATGCAACTAAAATTATCAAATTATTTATTTGTTAAAAAGAATGAACTAAAAAACAGAACAAAAATACTGGAAAAAATTTTAAAAAATAAATAAAGTAAAAAGACAAAACAAAAATACTGGAAAAAAAATAAAAAATGTCGCCTACTGGGCCACCATGGCCTGAATACGACTAGAAACCCAACCAGCCAATTGGGCCATGATTCAGGCCCACAGAAGGCCCACTAGGCCCACACGCAGATACGGAGTGGTTAGGCCCGTAAGCCTGCTTTAGAGAGGAGCTCGAACTCTCAGAAGCACCGCGCCTGATAAACAGGCGGGGCGCAGTCTTCACAAGCAAGGTGGGACTAAACTCCCACCACGCCGCTGTGCAAGGCCATTGGGCCCGGTTGGTGGAACCAACCGGGACCAATACCTACCTTTAGTCCCGGTTGGTGGCACCAATCCGGACCAATGCCCACCTTTAGTCCCGGTTGGTGCCACCAACCGGGACCAATGCTCACCTTTAGTCTTGGTTGGTGCCATCGACCGGGACCAAAGGTCTTTGCTTCCCGCCCTTTGGGCTGCCGAAAAGAGACCTTTGGTCCCGGTTGGAGCCACCAACCAGGACTAATAGTGGGCATTGGTCCCGGTTGGTGGATCCAATCGGGACGAATGGTTGGGCTATATAAGCCAGCACTTAGGATTTTTCCCCAATTTCTCCCATCGTCGCGCCTTGCCTCCTCGTTGCCGTCGCCATGAACGCCCTCGCCGTCGACGCCTCGCCATGCCATGCCCCGATGCCCTTCGTCATTGCCGTCGTTCGTCACTACCGTCGTTCGTCATGACCATCATCATCGCCCTTCTTCCCCGATGCTGCGCCCTGCCGTCGCCGTTGCCGTCGTCGTCGCCGCGCCGTTCATCACTGTCGTCGCCGTGCGCCCCTTCCCTGCCCCCGCCATCGCCGTCGCCGTCGTCACTGTCGCCGTGCGCCCCTGCCCTGCCCCCGATCAGCCAGGCCGCACCCTTACCCCGGCCCGTCCCCGCCTTCGCCGGTCGCGCCCCCTGCCCCATCGTCGCCCGAGCCCCGCTGTGAGCCGCCGCACCGCCCGACCTTTTTTATGTTTATATTAATGTTCATAGCATTTTTGGGTCATAAAAATAGATGTGATCATTGTCACACCAAAATGCTATACTTATTTTCGATTTTATGAATTTTTTAGTCATGTTCATATGATGTTTTTTGTTCATAGCATTTTTTGGTCCATGTATATATGTATGTGTATGTATGGATGGATGAACGGATGGATGTAACTCTAAGTGAAAATTTACCCCTCCCTGATAACTTCGACATGAGGAGGGACATGCATGAGAGAGACGTGGTCTGCTCACCCGACCAACTATCGAGGCCACCCAAACCCTAGAAGAAAGAGCGTCGTTGTCGATCTACCCCCTCCCCGATAACTTCGACATGAGGGGGGACGTCGGACATGCATGAGTGAGAGAAGTGGTTCACTCGCCCGACCAACTATCGAGGCCACCCAAACCCTAGAATACAGAGCGTCATTGTCGATCTACCCCCTCCCTGATAACTTTGACATGAGAGGGGACGTCGGACATGCATAAGAGAGGTGGTCGATCTACCCCGTCCCTACTAGATAAACTCTCGAGGCCACCCAAACCGGGACTGAAAAAACATTGTCAAGGCCACCCCAAACCCTAGAAGTGTTGTTGAGGCCACCCCAAACCCTAGAAGCATTGTCGAGGCCACCCAAATTTACCAAGTTAAATGAAGAAAACTCCAGTAACATAGATTTATCAAGAATGCCCCCATTATGGATGTGCACAAGTTGATCCAATTTTTTTCTGATCTCATCTACATATATATTCTTCTATATGTCACGTTGTCTGTCAAAGTATTGAAGAAACCCATGGCTTCATCATTAGCCGGAAGTAACATGCGTATGATGCTACGAAGCTCTTCAAAGTTGTTTTGAAACGGAGTCCCGGATAGAATAATTCGCTTTTTGGTACGAATTTCAGCAAAGGCCTTCCAAATAGCGATATTCGGAAGGCTCTTGCTGAACTTCGTACCAAAAAGCCAATTAATTATCCTATCCGGGACTCCGTTACAAAACAATTTTGGAGAGCTTCGTACCATTATGCGCCTGTTACTTCCGGCTAATGATGAAGCCTTGGTTTTCTTGAATCCTTTGACACTAGACAACGTGACATATAGAAGGTTAGATGAGATCAGGAAAAATATGGACCATTTTCTGCACATTCAGAATGGCGCCATTTTGTTAATTAAATACCTTAAAGGTTAGCAGAATCCCTTGTTTGACATTCATGAGAGAGGCGGTCCGGACGTCAAACGTTCATGAGAGAGGCGGTCCGGAAGTCAGACAATCATGTTTGTATATTAATTGCCATGTTGTAATATTTGCAAAAACTATGGATCCAAGAGACGAAGAACAAGAACAGTTGTTGGGGGACATAATCCACGGCGGACATGATATCTTGTCATATCTCAACGGCACCGATGGTCTGGAAGGAGAGGATTATGACGGCTCCGGTGATCGAACAATGGAGGAGGAAGGACATGATCATGATAGCTCCGGTGACCGAATGCCGAAGGAAGAAGGAGACCATGATGACGGCTCCGGTGACCGATCGAAGGAGGGAGCTGTTGCAAAGTCCAACGAGGTATATATATTAATTAAGCTTGTGCTGACTAGCTAATTGATGCATTAATTGTTTTGGTATGTATATATATTAGTTAACTCTTCTTTCTTCTTTTATAGTCCTCTAGATCGAGCCAAACTTCGGTAACGAGACGAGGCCCGAAGAAGAGGTTGCACAAGGATGAAAAGTTCACGATCACAGCACTCACGAACGATGGCCATCCGATTGAACCCAAGCGGACCAAGAACACATTTTCTACTCAGTGCGGAGCTATTGTTAGGGACAACATCCTGATCAGCCGCAAGCAATGGAATAAGCCTAAGGACGGCGCCCCTGATGGTGATTATGTCACCGATAGACAGAAAGATGATCTTTGGACCGCACTGAAGGCAAATTTCACCCTACCGCCAGAGGAGGATCCGAATAAGCCAGTTATAGAGCCACTGGTCAAGGCGTGTGCTCTTAAGAAGATGGCAGATCTATTCAGGAGGTGGAAGAATGAGTTGAAATCAATGTTTGTCGACAAAGGGAAGACTCCAGAATTCATCGGCCGATTTGAGAAGATAAGAGATTACTGGCCCGTATTTATGGACTACAAGACATCAGACAAGAGTAAGAAAATGTCAGAGACAAACAAGGTCAATACTGCAAAGAAGCAGTATCACCCTCACACGGGGTCAGGTGGCTACCTCAAAGCCCGGCCGTTGTGGGACAAAGCCAAGAATGACCTGATTGCTAAAGGGGTCGTACCACAGATATCGAACTGGCCAGACCGTTCAAGGACTTGGTTCTTCGGGGTTGGGGGAACTTTGGACCCTGAAAGAGGGAAGTGCCGTTGGACGGACAAGCAACTTGCAATACCCATGAACAAGCTTCAGAAGTATATCAGCGCAGCGCAGGAAGGGACGTTCATTCCCGACAGAGAGAAGGATGAGCTGACTGAGGCCCTATGGAATGCTGAGCACCCTGGACGAACACGAGGCACACTAGGCTCCGTTCCGTGGAAGGTTGGGTTTCCTGACGCAGGCGGTTACAGAAGCTGGGAGAGAAAGAAGAAAGCGGAGCTGAGCGAAATTCAGAAGCTCAATGCAAGACTATGAAAGATAGAGGAAGCTAAGAGCCAGCAGGCTACGAGCCAACCATCTCAGCGGCACGAAGCTACCCCAGAAGCTACCCCGCCATCTCAGCAGAGAAGCAGCGTTGCTTCCACGGAGCCCGTTCAGCCAGACTTCACGTCTCCTAGCTACCCCATGGATACTATCACAGAGGCTCAACATTGCGAGCTTATAACGAAATGCCGGAACCTCACTTTCAAGGCGGTTGTCGACTCTGTTGCACCTCCTCACCCCAACGGAACTTTTCACTGCCGTCCAATTCCACATGGCTATGCTGTTGTGATGGTGGATGAAGTAATGCAGGAATTTGAGGAGCTCGAGCTTGACCACTCTACAAGTGAATGAGAGAATAAGCTGATTCGTGCCCTGAGGAGTACATGTCTATGGCAGAAGGAGTACATCAAGCTTCCAAACTGGACGCCTCCGCCTCCTCCTTCTCCTCAGGCGAATCAGGGCACTCCTCCTCCTCCTCCGGCGAGTGATCAGGGCACACCGCCTCCTTCTCCGGCTCCTCTGGCGCGTGAGGGCACGTCGGAGCAGTATGCCTCCTCCTTAGCCTCGTCGGCAACGGCAGAAGACAGCCGCCGCCGCTCTGGCTCCTTCGGCGCCTAGTAAGCAACGACGAAAGGGAATCGCCACCGCTCCGGCGGCTAGCAGTACAAGCATAGGCAGGAGGGGATACAGATACGGTCCATCTCTCAAGCCTCTGGAAAAGTTACCATATGAGAGGACCGAGTCTGAAAATGAGGAGATATCTCAGGCCGAAGTGAGGGCCCATTTTGCAAAGAAGACTCCACCTCCGAAGGAGAAGATAGATCCTGTGAAAGCGATGGGCACTATCAATGCCCTAAAGCGACCACCACCGCCTCCGCAGGATTCCAACTTTGACCCTTGTATTAAAAATACATATCAAGAAGCGCGGCAGTCGGGAAGTACTTCCAGTGATGCAAGGTTAGCAAAACAAAGAAGTGGGAAAAAATTCCCCAGCTCGGCGAACAGGCGAACCAATCGTGATATCATCGCTTAAAATCGTGATAAAACCGCTCAAGGTGTCTAGTGATATCATCGCTAATCATCCGGGGATGGTGCCCGGTACCAAACCTGGTGATTACCTGAGCGATCATGTACAGTTTAAGCCGTTGGAGGTGGACGAATTCCTTTACCGTCACGGGCGTCCTCTCGTCAAACCTGATCATCCTCCTCTAACAACGACGATGCGAAAATTCCATGAATGGTACATGAAAACCTGCCGCGAGTCTGGGAAGGATTCTTTGATACTGTCAGTTAAAGAGGAGCATGACCTCGTTGGAATGGAACTGTTGAATATTGAATTTGAGGAGATATTCCAGTTATACAATCAAAAGGCCCTCGACAAAACAATCGTGACTTGCTACTGTCTGTAAGTACTACTTCTGTAATTAAGTCTCTCTATGTATATAGCTCAGCTCTTTCATTGCATGTATATATAATTATCCTCACTACTATATTATGTAGATTGAAGATCGTCGAATGCAGAAAAGCATAAGTCTATGACATTGGGTTCATTAACCCAAATGTCATACATGAGTATAATTTTCAAAAGTATCCCACACAAACCAAGGAGAACTTGCTACAATCGTTGCTTAAAAATCAAAACAAAGGGATAATACTCTTTCCTTACAACTTCAAGTGAGTTTTATTGTCTTGTGCATATTCGGTTTCCCTTATTACTCGAGGTTTATAGTAATGTAATTGATGAGTTATGCATGCGTGCGCAGTTTCCACTTTATTCTGCTAGAGATTCAGCTTGAGCGGTGAGTAGTAACCGTCTTAGACTCGAAACGAAAAGATCCCTAGGAATATGCGGACATGACTGAAATGCTCCAGAAGTAAGTTCAATCGATCATTATCGCATCATATCGGCAACTTTGTTCATTTCCTGATATCAAGTAATTATTATTTTTGTCTGGCAGGGTTTGGAAAGAGTTCACAGCAATTGTTCCGACACTGCCGGGGGAGATGCGATTTACACACCCGAAAGTAAGTATTATTAGCTAGTTTCAAGCATCTCCCACTGATTCTAGTTTCATCAATACCATTTATCATGCATGATTATTAGTTTGACTGAACTCTATTTCTTATAAAGTGCTTGTGGCAGAAACCGGGAATTATTTTTGTGGAGACTATGTTTGCGAGTTCATCTACAACGCGACGACCCCTAAGCAGGGCTACTCTGAAAAACAATTTCAAGTGCGTAAGCAATAATATTCACAATTTTATTTTATTACCATATATATGTATTGACCCCCTTCTTCAAATTAGATGTGGCAGATGCGGGATGAACTCCTACCACATGATCACATACGAGCAATTCAAGAAGAATTGACGGGATTCTTTCTTGACCACGTCATAAATAAAGCCGGAGAATACCATCTGTAATTGGACATTAGATGTTAGGGATTGTAAGAGATCTTATATTGTATATATGTAGCTAGTAGCATTGAATATATATACGAAAACTTGTTATACGACCAATCTCTCAAATAAAGAGAGCTCGATCACTTCTAACTCTATATGTTCATGACGATCTTCTGTACTTAATGGTTCCTTCATTTACTTACTAGCTAGCGTGTCGAGTTCTCTCTACAATAGCTAGCGTCGACCAAGCACAGAGAAAGAGAGGACACTTCTCTCTAGCTAAAACAATATGAAACCCCTAAATTAACCCTCCAAAAAACCCTAACCCCCCTCCCTTTCAAAAAAACCAAGCTACTGCTAGATGTTGACGCGTGGATGCCTTATGGTCCCGGTTGGTGTTACCAACCGGGACTAAAGGTCCTCCTGCCTGGGCTACCACCACCGGCCACATGGAGCCCCTTCTGTCCCAGTTGGTAAGTGAACCGGGACTAAAGATTCTGGGCTTTAGTCCTGACCCTTTAGTCCCGGTTCCAGAATCGGGACAAATGGGCCTTACGAACCGGGACAAATGGGCCTTTTTCTACTAGTGATCTCATCGCACAAGGGAAAGACCTTTCAAGTAGGAGACCCAAGTGCGCCCATCACGCCGTCCGTTCTTACCAAGCACTCGGCGATGGCTCCTTGAGGTGGACGCGTTGAAGACATCGTGCAATCGGTGACATCGTCGGCTCCTCGCCGGTAGCTACACGCGAGATCGTGCAACGATGATCCTAGTGTTGTGATGAAGCAAATGACGCCCTACCTTGAGTCAACGCCGCGGCGTGTCTTTCTTTTCCTCGTCGCAGCAGGGGTGTCCAGTTCAACGACAGGCTTGCCATCACCCAGAGACCATCTTGTGCCACAAGGTGTTCCTAAACAAACGCTCATGGTTTAGATGAAGTAGTATGCATGTATTTCTCACGTGCACGTGCATGGGCCATGCATGTACGTGCATTTTGACTGAATGGCAACACGTCTACATGATTCACAAAAAGAGATACATGAAAGAAGCTGCACCTGAATTATCACGAGAAGACGATGCCAACGAAGCTGTTCGGCACACCATCTATTTCGTCATTCCCGGTGTCGTTGGAGATGGGACATGAAGCGTGTCACTCATCGTCCACTTCATCGCATTGCGCATCACTAAATACGAAGATGTGGACCATGCCGAGACAGCATCTGTGTGCCATGCCGGATGCTTGATGAAGTTCGGAGTCCACAAAGATGATACCACGCCATGGCACTGTCCGCGTCCCGTTCGAGGAAGATGGCGCCCCGCCATGGTGTCACATTCTCCCGCGTCCCGCTCATCGGATACCGGAGCGAGCAAGGTGATTCAACCCCAAGACAAGGCGCGATCGCAAGGCGAGGTGAGGCGAGGCGAGGCGACTTCAACAAGAAGACTGTTCCCCTGGGAATTCGTGAGACGACACCTTGACTATGCCGACTGCCGTACACTCGCCGTCCGGTCGGGATGAGGCGTCGACCACAACAACCATGCTGATGTGCACAACGCGATGATCTTACACCGACGCTGATCTCTACCGACAATTAATCCCGCAAGGTGTAGCCCCTTGCTTCCCCGACGAGGCTTTCGGTTGTCAACAAGTCCAAGCCAAGGAACGACTACTCCAACGCCGCCAAGACCGATGAGCTCGACAACGAGGGCGGGCATGGCCACCGCAAAGGCCACGCTACTTGCGGCGCGTGTACCAACGAGGACACGGGCTCTACCGCTGCCCACACACACACCATCACCATCACTATCATGCATGGAGAATGCGAACCAAAGACGACAATGACGACCACACACCTCAATCGGAGGTATCTCGTGGAGCAACCCATGGGAGTAAATAACCGGGAGCCTTTCAAGGCCCCGGGTCTGTTGATTAAATAGCTAGAAGAGCTTATCATACCTAACTCTGGCATTAGAGACAAAATACCATCATTGCTAGTGTACGTGGCGTGCGAGGGTGCATTCCCGGCAGGCTTCTACCACTGCTCTAGTTGTTTGTTGCTTCACACCTCAACACATTTAAGGACGGGTGTCAAAGAGGGGTAATCTTCCTTCTAGCGTGTAGACACGTGCTTAGCAAGAGCCTTTTAGCCACTTGGGGGCTTGACACCGCCTCGACAAGTGATTGGATTCTGATGAGGTGGAGTGGTGACAGGTTGGCTCGCGCTTGTCGAGGGATAACTTGCTGGGGCTTTAAGAGGGTGTGTGCGTCCTTGTCCCCGACAAGCACCAGTGGAGTACTTGGCGCGCAATAGTCTAGGGTTGGGCTACAGTGTAAAGCTCGTCATAGTCCTTCTTGATTATTTTCGGGTTGACTTGCTGTGCTTCCCTGACAGGCTCTACTTGTCGCGCCGGTGGCTTTGCCGTCTGTGCAAAAGTCAGGGGAAAACAACTACCCCTGTTTGTATACCCCGACAGCTAGTAAAATGAGGTTCAGATAATACATGGAGATTAAGACATATATAAAAAAGGGAATATATGTAATAGTAAATTGCAAATATTAATAAGCTAACTTTTGTGGCTTAGTGTTCAGACTGGCTTTCGAGGCTGAAGTCTGTCTTCAATGAAGTTGGCGTGATAGTCCATGGTTTATCCTCACTTTCTGTAAGCCGTCTCCCACATGACACAAGCTGGTGTTTTAACCTGCATAAGTTCAGTATCCATATAGATTGAATTATCAAGAGTACACGGGGTCACCAGTTCGGAGTAGCATCGAGCAAATATGCAGGTTTAACCAAGTTTGTATCGGCTTTAAGCCAGTCAAGAGAGATATTAATGGCTAACTCATTGAGTTGGGATCCCCCAAGTGACTTATGTTAAATAGATAAAGACTCATGCACAACATTTGGAGATGAATGACAGAGACCTCGAGTTTCAGGGGTGCTGGCTTTATTATGTTTAAACATAAAAGGAAGTTACATAGGTATGTACATTGTTTGTGGAGCCTGTGGCTCTAGATATAATCAGGCCGAAGATGAGCAATGTTCCATGGCCAGGTTGTTTCCTCTTCATAGGTGTATGATTCTTTTCGCAATACAGTCAAATAGTATGACCTGTTGTTGAGGTTTATACTCATGAAAAAAGGCCCTTTCCAAGGTGGTGAAAACTTATGCATCCCTGTTTGGTCTTGAATCAAATGGAGCACTAAGTCGCCCTCTTGAAAAGTTCGGTGCCGACTCTACGGTTGTAGCAGCAATGTAGGTCTTCCTGATATATAGTTGATCGAGCTGTTGCAGGTCACATTCTTCTTCTAAGGAATCCAAAGGATCTTGACGCGCTTGTTCATTATCCGCTTCCACATATGCGATAACCCGGGAGGAGTCATGATGAATATCGCTTGGCAACACAGCTTCTGCTCCATAGACCAAGAAAATGGTATATAACCTGTAGATCTGTTTGGACTAGTGCGTACGCTCCAAAGGACTAAGGGAAGCTCCTCGACTCAACATCCCGGGGTTCATCGTAAGGGAACCATAAGCCAGGGTTTCATACCTCATAGGATTTCCTGGTTAGCTCGCTCAGCCTGTCAATTACACTTTGGATGCGCCACTTCAGCCAAGTCAAGTCAAATGTGCTCGTGCTGACAAAGCTACGCCATAACCGCCTTGGATAAATTGGTGCCGTTATCGGTAATGATATTGTGTGGATAGCCAAAACAAAAAATCGTCTTTTTTTAAAACTTGACAGTTGTCTCCGCATCACAATTGTCGATAGGCTCTGCTTCAACCCACTTGCTAAATTTGTCAACTGGAACCAAAAGGTGAGCCTTTTTATTAGAAGATGGCTTGAATGGGCCAATCATGTTAAGCTCCCAGACTCCAAACGGACAGGTTGTAAGAATCATCTGTAGATCTTGAGCTAGCACGTGAGGCTGTTGAGAAATTCTTTGGCAGACTTCACACTTGCGTACGCTATCTCTCGGCGTCTGCGTTGGCACTAAGCCAATAAAAACTGTGCCAAAAAGCTTTTGCCACAAGGGACATTGAAGCGGCATGATGACCACGGTCTGTTGGATAGATTTCTTGGAGAATCTCTTGACCTTCCTCAAGAGAAACGCACCGTTGAAAAATGCCAGTGCTACTTTGATGTTGTAACTCACTATGGATAATAGTCATTAATTTAGAATGCCTGATGATCTGTCAGGCGGAGATTTCCTCATCTAGGAGTTCGCCACGAGTGACATAAGCCAAATATGGTACTGTCCAATCGGAGATAGCATGAAGAGCCGCCACCAACTGTGACTCTGGATCAACAATAGCTAGGTCCTCTTCGAAGGGCAACTTGATGGAAGGGTGATGAAGATGTCAAGGAAAACATTGGTAGGGACCGGCTTACGATGTGATCCAAGATGTGACAAAGCATCTGCCGCCTCCTTTAGTCGGTGATCAATGTGATAAACCTAATATCCTTGAAAATGTCCTGCAATATCAGTGACTGCTCGCCTATAAGCCGTCATCAGGGGATCCTTTAAATCCCATGTCCCCGAGACATGCTGAGCCACCAAATCTAAGTCGCCTAAGCACCTGACCAAGTTAAGATTCATTTGCTTAGCCATTCGGAGCCCATGTAGGAGAGCCTCATATTCATCTACATTGTTTGTACAAGGGAACATGAGCTGTTAAACATAACAAAATTTGTCACCTCGCGGAGAAGACAAAATAACTCTAGCCCCGAGCCCTCTAACTGTCTGGAGATATCAAAGTGTATTGTCTAGTATGTTTTATCGGGCCTGTCTTTAGGGGCTTGTAATTTTGTCTAGTCGTTGATAAAATCCACCGGTGTCTGTGATTTAATGGATTTGTGAGGCACATACTTGACCTGATGATGACCAAGTTCAATTGCCCACTTAGTAATTCGGCCAGTAGCCTCCCGATTCTAGATAATATCCCCAAGAGGAGCCGAACTGACCACAGTTATTGGATGCTCTTAGAAGTAATGTGTGAGCTTACAACTATCCATGAAGGCACATAATACTAACTTACGTGAGCTCTTTCCCTGCCTCCTTACGCTCGACAACCACGGCTACACTTATCGCTTTGTTGTTTGTCGCAATGTACAGGAGCATTGGCTCTTTGTTAGTAGGGGCAGCTAAAATGGGCGGATCGACCAGTTGTTTCTTAAGGTCTTAAAAGGCTTCATTGGTTGTGTTATTCTAGATGAAGTTGTCTCTTTTCCTTAACAATTGGTACAGAGGAATGGCTTTCTCTCCAAGGCGGCTTATAAACCGACTTAAGGATGCTATGCGGCCTGCCATGCGTTGAATGTCATTGATGTTGGCTGGCTTGGCAAGTGAGGTCACTGCCTTGATTTTGTCCAGGTTAGCCTCAATTCCTTGTTTGGAAACCAAGAATCCCAATAATTAGCCTGCAGGAACACCAAAAACACACTTTGCAGGGATGAGCTTCATCTTATGTATGCGAAGATTATCAACTGTCTCCTTAAGATCATCCAAAAGATTTTCCTTCTTGTCGGATTTGACCACAATATCATCAACATAGGCATGAACATTCCGACCAAGTATGTCGGTGTAAACAATTCTGAACGCAACGTTCATAAGTATCCCCACGCTCTTGAGTCCAAAAGGCATAGAAACATAGCAGAAGGCTCCAAAAGGAGTAATAAAGGTTGTCTTCTCCTGATCATCAGTAGCCATCTTAATCTGCTAATAGCCAAAATAGGCATCCAAGAAACACAACGTTCACAACAAGCGGTGGAATCAATGATCTGATCAATGTGTGGAAGAGCAAACAGATCCTTCGGGCAAGTTTTGTTCAGATCTGTGTAATCAGCACACATACGCAAGTACAATTCTTTTTCAGAATGAGCATTGGATTTGCCAACCACTCAGGGGGAAAAGCTTCAATGATGAACCCGACAACTAGGAGCTAGGCCACCTCTTCTCCAATAGCTTTTTGTCTCTCCTCATTAAAACAATTGAGGTATTGCCGTACATGTTTCATTTTTGGATCTACATTAAGGTGGTGCTCAGCGAGTTCTCCCGGTACTCTAGGCATGTTAGAAGGCTTCCATGTAAAGATGTCCCATTCTCATGGGTGAACTCGATGAGCGCGCTTTCCCATTTGGAATCCTAGCCGGTCCTAATAGTGAAATGTTGAGATGAGTCGCCAGGGGTAAAGTCAATTTGCTTGGTATCCTCAGCGAGCTTGAATTTGAGCAGGGATTAAGACTAGGTGGTGGGCTTCTTGAGGGGGGTCATATCAGTCGGGTCAACATTAGCCGTGTAGTATTTTAACAATCCCATTGCACAAGCCAACTCAACATAAGCTGCATCCCCTACCTCACAGTCCTGAGCTATCTTCCTGCTCCCATCCCCGATGATGGTATCGTTTGGACCAGGCATCTTAAGTTTGACGTAGACATAGCAAGGCCGAGAAATAAAACGGGCATAAGTCGATCGTCCAAAGAGGGCATGGTAAGGGCTCCTGATCTTGACGACCTCAAAGGTTAGGGACTCGCATCTAAAATTATATTCTGAACCAAAAGCAATGTCTAGCTTAATCCTCCCAATTGGATACGCTAATTTACCAGGGACGATGTCGTGGAACAGTTTGGTTGAAGGTTGCAGTTTACTCTTAGAGAGGTTCATTCATTAAAAAGTGTCATAATATAAGATGTTGATGTTGCTACCTCCATCCATGAGGACCACGGTGAGAGTATAACCACCAACTTCAGGCGCCACCAGCAAGACCTCCTGGATTGTCAACCCAAGCGGTGTGATCTTCTATGCTCTAAGTGACCGGGTGCTCAAACCATTTCAGATATCTTGGGATAGCCGGCTCGACCATATTAATGGCCCTTGGCTAGAGCTTCCTGTCACGTCTGCAGGTACTAGTGGTAAAAACATGATACTGTCCAGTATTTAGCTGCATAGGATTACTTTGAAATCCGGCTTGACCACTATGTCTTTAATTGCCCTGGCCAGAACACCGTCCATTGCCGTTATTTCCGTGATGCTGAAAACCTTCCCCTGAGCCGTCCATACCATGAAAACCTGACCCTGAAAAACCTACACATGAGCCGGCATGTGGCCCGCCAGGGCCGGGTTGACCCAGGATTCCACCACCGTTGCCTCCTTGATGATTTTGGAATGCTAGATTCCAAAATTCCTACATGATATAACAATTTTCCTACAAGTGAGTAGTCGGCTTATCTCGGAGACTATGCTTTGGGCACAAGCCTCCAAGTGCCTCCTCATAATTGTGCGGCTTGTTCCCATTGGAGGACCTGCTGGAGTTGTTATTTTGTCGTTGATTCTTGAAACCAATGTTGTATTGGCAACAAAATCCGACCCGCCCTTGGAGTGCTTACGCTTGCCGGCATTGCCCTGATTATTGTGATCCCCACTTTGCCCGGAGTTTTGCTGATGACCCTTGCCACCATCGTTCTTCTTGTTCCTATCAGTCTTGTGCTCATTAAAGTCAGGCTCCTTCATGCAGTCAGATTCAGCGTATCTAGTAAGAACATCCATGACGTCCCCCATATCTTGAACCTTTCATTTGAGCCAACCTAGCTTCTGAACGAGTGGCTGAAACTAGCATTTTTCTCCAAAATTAGGATGGCTTGAGTCGTGAAAGCACATATGCTCCCTTGGTGGTTTTGATAATTCATGACAACATACATTGTCTCTTGGACTAATAGATTTACCTAGCTTATTTCAGGTTTAGTCCATAGAGAGGATTGGCTAAAGGATTGTGAGGAGATTTCCCAAGGACAAGAAGAAGGAAAGGAAGAAATAGGATTGGTCCTGCTTCAAGATCGAGGAATCTAAATTTTACATTTTGTGAGAAACCACCTTAGAATCCATAGGAAATCCAATAGTATTAAAAGGGGATGAGGTATTTATGATGATCTGGTTGCTCAAGTGCTTAAAGATTAGCCACCAAAAATACTCACCTACTTTCTCACAAAAACCTTATGTCCAAAGAAAAATGTCAAAATTCGGTGACACCAATATTTCCCATTGGGATCCACCGAGTTTTAGCCGAGACAGAAACCCAGCCAAACCCTAGCACCACAGTACTACTAAGTTTTCTTTTGGTGCAACTGAGAATCAGTGACAAACTTTCTGTTAACCAATTTCTTAAAATCGGTCTCACCGAGTTTGAGGAATCACTGACACCGAGATTTGGAAACTGCCTAGGTCACCCATATCGGTACCACTGAGATTTATATACCGGTCTCATCGAAAAGGCCAAAGTTTCCACATTTTGCACTAGTCGGTGCAATCGAGTTTTTATTCCGGTTTCACCGAGTTGGGCAATAATTTTTTAAAGGTTGGATTTTTGGAGATGTTTATATATACCCCTCCACCACATCCCACTCGCACGAGAAGCACTCAGAACACACACACCCACTTGCCATATCCAATTTTTTGAGAGAGAACCAGCTACCCTTGTGTTGAGGTCAAGATCATCCACTCCAACAATATGGATCTTGATTTCTAGCCTCCCGAGTTGCTTTTCATCCAATCAATCTCTTCTACTGATGTCAAATCTGTAGAGAGTGATTGAGTGTTGAGGAGAACATCTTTTGAAGCACAAGAGCAAGGAGTTCATGATACTACCACATGTATTACCTTTTGGAGGGTGGTGCCAAGAAGTTCGTGATTATGGAGTTGTACCAAGAAGTTTGTAAGGGCAACGAGATCGCCTACTTCGTGAAGATCTACCCCGAGTAAGGCTAGTCCTCTTTGAACGTAAGCCATCATGTAATAGACAAGGTTGCTACTTCATGGACCCTTCATGGGTGGATCCCTTCATGGACTCTCGCGACCGTTACCCACTATGGGTTGAAGTCTCCATAAACATGAATCTACGATAGCACCACCTATCGGAACCACGGGAAAAAATCTCCGCGTCTCCTAATTGCGTTTGATCTTCCTACCTATACTCCATTTTACATGTGCTTGTATTTACTTTCCGCTTCCATACTTGTTGACTAGCATGTGTAGGGTGCATTAGACTTGTTAGAATAGCTAAAATCTTCCAACCAATTAACTTGGGAAAAAGTTAGGTTTAAATTTTGTCAATTAGTCTATTCACCATCCTCTAGATGTCCCTTCTATCAATCCCACAATTTCTATAAGAGCTTTAGTCTCCATAGCTTCGATTTCATCACCGTTGGAGGAAGATGGATGTGTCTAGTTTGGGGAGCCTTAGTTGTAGAGTGCCTATTCTCGATGGGAGTACTATAGTTAATGGAAATATGAGATGCTTGAGCTATTCAATGACTTTCATTTGAGACAGTATGTTAAGAGTCTCTATGTACCTCCCACAAACGAAGAGGAAATTGACATCCTTCGCAATCTTTGCACTATTAATCTCATTATCAAAGGATTGCCAAGAATTGTGTTTAATAAAATGAAGAATTTTGCATGTGCTTATACTTTGTGTCATTGTTTGGAGAAACTATATCCAAATTACTCATTGAGTAATCTTGATGAAATTCTTCATAAAGCTATTGCCTTCCATAAGATCAAGCCTAGTGATCCCAACTTTGATAAATGCTTGTTTGAGCTTCATGATCTCATGCATGCTAAAGGAGAGGTCATGACCATCAATAACATCATTGTGGAAGCCATTCACATTCTTAAACTTGAATATTGTCATTATCACAACCCTAATGAATGTCTTGTCTCTTATGACGAGGATATCCAAATTGGTGATGACGTTGTGGAACACGGATACTATGATGAAGATGAGCTATTCAACATCGAACGTAAGAAGACTATGAAGAGTCTAACTCTCATGGCAAACTTCAAAGACTACATGTCCGGAGGAAAGGAATGGATTCTCGATAGTGGATTCACCGATCACATGACCAGAGATAGAGACATGTTTCAGGAGATCACGCCAAACCATGGACCAGGAAGATATGTAAATTTTGGAGACAACTCCAAGGGTAAGGTACTTGGTCTTGTTAAGGTGGCCATATCTCATGATAGCTCTATTCAAAATTTCATGCTTGTTGAATCCCTTGGCTACAATCTTCTTTCTGTATCTAGACTTGTTGACTTCGGTTTTAATGTGCTATTACCAAAGTCGATTGCCATGTGTTTCATCAAGACAATGATAGCATGGTATTTTCAAGTTTCCATAGAGGTGATCTATACATTGTTGATTTCACCAAGAGATTCAAACCTCGCACTTGTCTTATTGCAAAATCTTCTAAAGGATGGCTTTTTCATAGAAGGCTAGGACATGTTTGTATGCGTAATCTAGACAAGCTCATCAAAGGTGATCATATACTTGCTGTTAAAGATGTCATCTTTGACAAAGATATACTTGTAGTGCTTGTCAAGCCTGAAAACAAGAAGGTGGAAGTCATCTCGTAAATAATATCATGACTACTAGGAGACCACTCAATTGCTTCATATGAATCTTTTTGGTCCCAATGCTTACAAGAGCCTTGGTGGAAATTCCTTTGGTCTAGTTATAGTTGATGATTTTTCCAGATTTATGTGGGTATTTGTCGGTGCACTAGAGTTTTCGGCTCTCCAGTGCCCCTTACTCATGCACCGGCAGTAGTAGCCATCCAGGCAACTAGGCCCATTAGGGACTTGCCAGATACCAACACAGGAAAATCAAGATAACTGTCAAGGCCTTGTCGAAAGAGCTATCGACCCACTAGAGAGGGAGCCTAGCCCCGGCAAGGCAAGGCCCCGGCAAGGTGAAGCCCGTGCAAGGCGAAGCCCCGGCAAGACCCTGCCAGCGCATAGGGCAGGTGTCAATCCACCTGGACGCGTGTCGCGGCGTTGACGTTGGAGGGAGCTAAGCGGCACCGATGGGACTGGCTTCCGTCCAATCCCACTGACGGACAGAGATGCCTGACGGTGCATTAAATGCACCTTTCCTACTCCGTCAGTATTAGGTATGATAGCACTGTAGCGCTGTACACCCTGTGTATGCATTGTACGCCACTGTTGGGATCCCCTTGGAGTATAAAAGGAGGCCCAAGGCGATACGGTAGAGGACTTTTGGACTTTTGAATTTTGGGACATTTGAACCCTTGGGTTTTGCACCTTCAGGGGCCCTCTAGCGCACAAGCGTGGCAGTAGCTCGCAGCACCCATGTAGCAAGAACCCTAAGAACACTCTCAATATCACCAAGCAGGAGTAGGGTTTTACGCATCCGTGCATCCTGAACCTAGGTAAAGATCCCCGCGTGCTTTTCATCATACTGACTCTTTGCACAACCGGCCCCCCTCCGAACCGAAAGGGATCCCCATGATCCCATAGGTGTTCGTTCCCATGACATCTTTGGCGCGCCAGGTAGGGGGGCGAGAAGGTTCTGTGAACCCTTTCTAGTAATCAGCGTGCAATTGCTTCGCGCTCATCATCACCATGGCTCCCAAGAAGAGGGGCCTGACAGCAGCTGGCCCATCCACGTCCGCCATCCCTGTGTCCATGCGGACAGGAGAGGGCATAGATGCGGGTGGAGGAGGAGGCAGTAGAGGTTCGGAACCTCCACGGTGCTCTGGTGATCAAGGCCAAACTAGCGGCGACGCTCGCCGTGGAGACACCCATGACGGCGGCGGGAACCCTTGTGCCCCTGGGTCTCAAGACGGAGCGGTGCCACCTACGGGTGGTATGAAAAACTCTGGGGACAGAAGGGTATCCTCCAGGGCACCCACATCGGCCCCTACACCTCGCCCTTCTCAGGACTCGCTCGGGGGATCGTGCCAAGGTGCCCGCAATCCTTCCCAAGATGCGCGAGACCAGCTTGCTCACCAACATACAGGCAGGAGTGGCATACCGACATGGGACCGCGGCGGTGCTCCTTCTAACACAGTTAGGAGTGAGAGCACCTCACGCTCCTCACATTGTTCATTACCGACCACGTCGGGGGAAGTGATGGCGCGGGCACAGCTACTCCTAAACTTCCCACCGGCTGCGGAGAAGCTCGATGAATGGAGAGCCACCATTCAGAGCTATCTTAGCCTCGCGGATAAGTTTTGGTCCACCGAGCCGGCTCGTGCCAGTGGAGACAAGATCGAAGGCAGCACGACCTCAGCACATTCTCCTCCACAACAACGACACCGATCACCGACTCCGCGGACCGACGCCCATGATGGCTACTCGATGGTATCGTCTAACCCAAGAACGCACCACGATCAACGTCAAGTTATTCGAGAACGTGGCAAGGAAGATGCTCGAACTGCAATCGAGCGACAGCGAGAAGCGCGGCTCCAGTCAGATAGGCGCGCGGGGCCCACTATAGACAAGTCTGCGCTGGGGTATCCTGTCAGCCTACCTTACGAGGTGGGTTGTCTAGTGTTTACCCATGAGCTGCGGCAAGTCCAGTGGTCCAACTCTCGCACGTTCAATCCAGAAGTCCCGGAGAGGTATGACGGCAAGACTCATCCGTCAGAATTCCTAAGCATCTACACCATTGTGGTGCAAGTTGCCGGGGGTCACAACGACAAGATACTCGCAGACTACTTCCCGTTGGTGCTTAAGCCCAACGTTAGGTCATGGTTGATGCACTTGCCAGAGGGGTCAATCAAGTCCTGGGAAGACTTGTGCCATGAGTTTGTTGGTGCCTTCACAGGAGGTCATCAAGCTCCTGGCCAAGAAAGTGACCTACACATCATTCCTCACAAGGAGGGCGAAACTTTATGCAAGTACATCCAAAGGTTCAACCGCATGCATTACAACATACCATACGTTCATCCTACCGATGTTATCAGCATGTTCCATCAGAACGTGCGCAACCGCAGCATGCGGGAAGAGCTGGCGATGAACAGAATGAGGGACGTCACCGAGCTTTATTCTTTGGTAGATAAATGTGCTCCCCGGTGATGATGTCAGCGTAGAGGTTGACTCCGAAGACGAAGACACTGCTTCCCCGACAAAGAAGGGCCGACGGTGGAACAAGAAGCGCAAGGACAAGACCGTGCTAGCCGTCGAAGGATACAACGACCCCGGCACCGCCAAGAAGGGCATGATTGATGACCCCGACGACGATGTTGCCGAGTGCGCCTCTTACCATGCCCTGGTGGCTGCCGGCAAGCCAGAAGAATCCAGCAAGAAGTATTTCAAGATCCATCGCACCAAGGGCCATGATCTCCAAGACTGCCGGTAAGTTGAACAGCTTGCCAAGATGCAGAAGGCCGAGTACAAGAGGCGAGACAAGGAGAAGGGCCAGGACGGTGCCGAGGGGTCTGGCAAGAAGCGTGTTCGCCGAGGAGGCCGCCACAGCAAGCCCAAGCAACAAAAAGACCGACCAGCCCGTGGCCGCGACAAGCAAGAGGGAGATGATGATGATATCGAAGAGGATGACGAGTCCAGTGAGCATGAGTTTCAGAAGGCTACAGAGATGGTGTGCATAGAAGGAGGAGCCTTGTTGCATTCCTCTAACCGCCAACTTAAACAGTGGGCGCGCGAGGTTAATGCGGCGGAGCCCTCTATCGATGAGCAGAGACCTCTAAAGTGGTCCAACACTCTTATCATCTTCGATGCCGAGGACCACTCTGATCGCATAACTGTGCTCGGGTGCTTGCCATTGTTGGTATCGCCAACAATCCGCAACCTCGAGGTGACGAAGATGTTAGTCGACAGCGGGGCCAGCCTGAACCTAATCTCGCCTGATGCCATTTAGAGGCTGCAAATTCCCGACGAAGATCTTGAGCCGAGATGCCCTTTCCAAGGGGTCAATTCGGGAAGGACTCAACCGAAGGGCAATGTCACGCTGCCGGTGATGTTTGGCAGCGATATCAATTTTAGAATGGATAAGATCATTTTTTACGTCGCCAAGATCTCATTGCCATACAACAACATTCTTGGCCACCTGGCACTAGCAAATTTCATGGCGGCCACTCATTTCGCTTACAACGTGCTGAAGATGCCCGGGCCAATGAGCGTTATCACCATTAACTCCAACAAGGAAAGCGCACTTATGTGCGCTGACCAACTCTACCAGGGGCAGCTACACCACCTGCTGCCAAGGCACTTGCTCCTACCATTGGAGCTCCCGAGGGAAAGAAGACAGGCTACGCCTCTGGCACACATTCCGGCAAGCGCACCCCCTCAGGGTGCTATGCTCCCATCGATGATGTGCCAGAGAGCTCCACCGGCAAGAGCAACAAGTCCAAGGTGGCTCCACCAGAGACCAAGAAGGTGCCTGCCAAGGAGGATGGCACGGGGGGAACTTTCACCATAAGTTCCACCCTCGACGACAAATAGGAACATCGCCTTCTTGTGGGCGAATATCGATGTGTTTGCATGGCAACCATCTGACATCCCCAGCGTTCCCATGTTGGTGATTGAGCACCACCTCGCCATCTGTCCACACACGTGACCTGTCCAATAGAAGGTTCAGAAGCAAGCTTTGGAGCGACAACAGTTTATTGCCAAGGAAATCAAGAAGTTAGAAGCAGCTGGCCCGATCAGAGGAGTACTCCATCCTACGTGGTTGGCCAATCCAGTCGTAGTGCGCAAGGCAAATGGGAAGTGGAGGCTATGCATTGATTTCACGGACATCAACAAGGCCTGCCCCAAAGATCCTTTTACCTTGCCGCACATTGACCAGATTGTGGACTCCACTATCGGCTGCGACTTATTGTCTTTCCTTGACGCCTATTCAGGCTATCATCAGATTTTCATGGCCAGGGAAGACAAGGAGAAGACCGCATTTATCACCCCATGTGGTACGTATTGCTTTCCGCATATGCCTTTTGGGTTGGAAAGTGCTGGTTCTACCTTTGCAAGAGCGGTCCAGATTGGTTTTGAGCCCCAGCTACATAGAAATATGGAAGCTTACATGGACGATATAGTGGTCAAAACCAAGGATAAGGCCATACTTATATCAGACCTAGAAGAAACATTTGCAAATCTGCGCAAGATCAACATGAAGCTCAACCCTGAGAAATGTGTGGTCGGCGTCCCATCCGGCAAGCTTCTCGGGCTCTTTGTATCTCAACGAGGAATCGAAGCAAATCCTGACAAGATCAAAGCAATTGAGCAAATTGAAGCACCAAGACGAGTTAAAGATGTGCGATGCCTTGCCGGCTGTGTTGCTGCTCTGAGTAGGTTCATCTCAAAATCTGCTGAGCGCGCCCTGCCCTTTTTCAAAATCTTGAAGAAGGCAGGTTCAATGAAAGCATTGCAGGATTTGAAGAAGTACCTCATTCTCCACCAGCCCTAGTTGCACCGAAACCACAAGAGCCGTTGTTGTTGTATCTGGTGGCAACAAATCAAGTGGTGAGTGCTGCACTAGTGGCTGAAAGGGAGGTTGACGAAAAAGCGACAACAATGGCAGGACCGCCAAGTGACGAACTAGGACAGTCCCCGGCAGGGTCTGGTGTCGGCAAAGAGGGATCTGTATAGTTGAAAGAGATAGTCCAGAAGAAGAAAGTGGTGCAGCGACCAGTTTGTTTTGTTAGTTCCTTGTTACAAGGGGCTCGCTCGAGATATTCTGGCAAACAAAAATTGCTCTTCAACCTTCTTATGGCCTCGAGGAAGCTGCACCATTACTTCCAAGCACATGAGATCACCGTTATCACTTGCTTCCCACTGCAGCAGATATTGTGGAACCCAGAAGCTACCGGCAGGATTGTGGAGTGGTCTTTGTAACTATCAAGCTTTGGTCTTAAGTTTGAGAGCACTTCGACCATTCAGAGCAGGGCCTTGGCAGAGTTCATTGCAGAATGGACCCCAACGGCCGACGAAGAGATTCCACAGTCAACTCTCCCCGACAAGGAAACTGATCAAGAATAGATCATGTATTTTGATGGAGCCTTCTTGCTACAAGGCACTGGTGCAGAAGTGCTGCTTGTCGCACCCACCGGACAGCACCTTAGATATGTGGTCCAAATGCACTTTCCCTGGGAGAGATCAATGAACAACACTGCTGAGTACGAAGGGCTGCTTGTCGGTCTCAGGATCGCAGCAGACCTTGGGATCAAGAAATTTATTGTCAGGGGTGATTCTCAACTTGTCGTCACACAAGTGAACAAAGATTACTAGAGCCCACTGATGGAAGCTTATGTAGATGAAGTGAGGAAGTTGGAAGAGTGTTTTGACGGCCTACAAATGAAGCACGTTCCACATGCAGAGAACAACGTTGTCGATGGCCTGTCAAAATGTGTTGCCCTTAAATTGCCTGTGGGACCAGGAACTTTTGTGCTCCAACTAACACAACCCTCCCTAACACCATCAACTGGACAAGAGAAGAGAAGAAAGTTGAGTTCTGGCAAGTATTTCCTGGCAGAGCTTCCCGAAGCCGCCGACGCGAAGGTTGCCAGAGGGAACGACAGGCTTGTCGGTGCGCACTATGCTCCGGTAGGGCCCCCGGCTCTTGCCGAACAAGCATACGCTCACGCTAGTCTTGCCGGGGCGTGGCAGACTCTGGCAGGCCCTCAGGCCCTTGACATCAAGACAAATGCTACCCCCGCGGAGGATATGCCTTTGGTCCTTGCTATTGAGCCACAGGCTCCGGCGTGGGCACAACACATAGTCTATTTCCTTCAGAAAGGAGAACTTCCTAGGGAACAACAAGAAGCAGAGAGAGTACCCTGCCGGTCTAATATGTACCAGTTCATAGACAACGTCCTTTACAGAAAAAGACCGAACGGTGTGGAACTCAAATGCATTTCCCGGGAAAATGGACTGGTGTTGTTGGCAGAGATACAGGGAGGCATATGTGTCTCCCACATAGGGTCAAGAGCCCTTGCCGGGAAAGCATTCCGGCAAGGATTGTTTTGGCCCACTGCCCTCCAGGATGCAACGACATTGGTAACCAAGTGTGAGGCATGCCAGTTTCATTCAAAGATGCTACATCAACCAGCTCAAGTACTTCAAATAATCCCTGTCTCCTGGCCATTTTCGGTCTGGGGGCTTGACATCTTGGGCCCCTTTACCCGCGCTGCCGGGGGCTTTGAGTACTTGTACGTTGCAATTGACAAGTTCACAAAGTGGCCGGAACTGGAAGTAGTGAGAAAGGTGAGATCACAGTTAGCCATCAATTCTTTAAGGGACTAGTTTGCCACTTTGGTGTTCCCAACAGGATCATCATTGACAACGACACACCGTTCATGAGCCGCACCTTCATGCAGTATGTCCAAGACCTTGGTAGCAAAATCTATTTTGCTTCCATTGTCCACCCGAGGAGCAAAGACCAAGCGGAGAGGGCTAAGGATGAAGTGCTGCGAGGTCTCAAGACAAGAACTTTTGATAGGTTGCACAAGTGCGGAAGGAACTGGATTGATGAGTTGCCGATGGTTCTTTGGTCAATCAGGGCAACACCAAATCGAGCTACCGGCCAGACACCCTTCCCCCTTGTCTATGGGGCGGAGGCAGTTCTCCCCATGGAACTCATGTACGGGTCGCCTCGAGTGCTCGCTTATGATGAGCTTGAGCAAAAGTAGTTGCAGCAAGACGACGTGACGCTCCTTGAGGAAGACCGTCTTCGGGGTGCTGTGAGAGCTGCATTCTACCAGCAAGCTTTGCGCTGCTACCATAGCCACAAAGTTAATGCCAGAAGTCTTGAGGAAGGCGGCCTTGTTCTTCGGCGAGTTCAATCCGCCAAGAATTCCAACAAGTTGACGCCAAAGTGGGAAGGCCCTTATTGGGTAGTATGAGTCACTAGGCCTGGCGCAATCCACTTGGAGACCGAAGATGGCATCCCAGTGAGTAACTCCTAGAATATTGAACATCTTCACAAGTTCTACCCATGAGGCGCGGTTGTCGACCCCCCTGGTAACCACCTTTTGAACAAGTCTTGCCGACGAAGCATGTAATCCTTGATACAAAGCCAGGCTCGGACCCTGTGCGTAGTTAAATAAAGATAAGTGTTCCGCAATCCTATTTGATTCTCATGTTTACTTATGTGCATGTTTGTCTGAGCTCTTGCATTGCACTTAATCCCAGCAAGGACTAACGGACCGCCAAGGTTCCATATCCATATTTTCTCTTCTTTCTTTTAATCTAAGGACAAAAGGAACCCTCGCGTGTAGCTTTGTCAGGGGGGATGGTATGGATACCTATGAACGACGTTCAAAAAAACTTGCCGGTGGGAACACAGCAACAAAATATAAGTTGCAAAAACCCCAAGTAAATTCTTGCCGTAAGATTATTTTCCTGGGGCAATCTCGACTTCTGTATGGAAAACCTGCATGCACAGAAACCTAGCCACAATTGGCTGCACCCTCACCGTGTTTGGGACCACTCAACAACTTAAGTGGTCGTGCCGGTGCTCCTTGTTTTGTTTTGAGTCTGCTCAATGAGTCAAGTGATAGCGCTTGCACCCTTATTTTGTTTCGAGCGGGAGCCGCACCTTGAATGGCTATGCCATGGACGCCGAGGTATCTTGCCGACAGTAGCACCGCTAGCAGGCTGCTAAGGACCTGTTCCTCGAAGCGCTCGTGGTAGAGTTACGCACGCGGGCTAGATTTTCCCTAAGAAAGCGTAGGGAAAGTTCCATATACAGAAAAATTTCTAACAAGGAAGATAATATGCATGTATTCAAAATGCGGTGAAATTTACATGAGATATCGCTATTTTCTAAGTACATCTTTATTTGACTTTCTCCCCTAGGGGATATTACAAGAAGAAAAAGATGGAAAGTAGAGGCGGGATACAAGAAGAAAAAGATGGCGAGGAGCCCCCGGAAGGAGCCTGGCTTGACCCCTCTGGACCAGCACTGCACGGAGGAGCAGGGCTGCCAGATGGGCAAGCAAGAGCTTGGTCTCTCCCGGATCAGCATTACACCGAGGAGAGGGCCAGAGCGGGCGGAAAGGGGGATAGACCCCAGAAGCCGATGTCCACGGGCCTACCGGGAGACCCAGCAGGAAGATGAGGCAGCACCCAGGACTAAAGCACCCGGCAAGGACATCTTGTCGGGAGGGGGAGAGGCGTGAGGCTGACGATGATGGTGCGGCCAACGTTCAGCCGAGTTCGAATCCTCGAGCTCCGACTTGACCGCTTGAAGACTGGACTCATCTTCGCTGTCTTCGCCGATGTCCTCCCCATCACTCTCGCCCGAGGACAGGCTTTCGACACTGCTCGGGCTCTCTTCGCAGCAGCTGAGACGGACGACGGAGCGCCCATAAATCCTGACGGAGAGCATATTAGCCTCCATCATTTTGAAGCGAAGGACATGCCCCACCTGGAGGTTGTGGGCGGGGATGAAGGTCTTCCAGCCGCACGTGAGGAACCTGATGTGGTTCTCTAGATAATCGACGTTTACCCGTGTCGTGCCGTTACAGCAACCAGCCACCCGCAGCCATAGGATGGGCAGCCCATCGCCCTCCATTGCCCTGGCGAAGAAGCGAGGAAGGCGTAGACGGCTCTAGAGGGGACCGGCCAGCTCAAGGATGAAGTCCAGCACCGTCCCCTCGACGCGGGTCTCCTCAATGGAGAGGCCTGGCGCCGGAGGAGGAGGTGGAGCGACACTCTGCCTCCCTTGGCCTCGACCCCCATGGCGGCTGCGGCCCCTTGCGCCTCCTACACCACGCGTGCTCGGGCCGCCCTCCGCCTCCACGGCTGAAGCGGTGGCATGATCCATACAAGAAATTCTTCTTGAAGCTGAAGACGGTGGTCGCTCGCCCCCCTTTTCATCGCTGGGGTGGGCGCCACTAGAAGATTATGGAGACGTGGGAGAGCGAACGCTGGAAGTTTGCACTCGCAAAGGCAAGGTATGGAAGGAGGATGGATGAGCGCTGCCCCCACCGTCCCTCTATTTATAGGGGGAACTACGAGGGCCGGCTCTCCTCCACTCCAAAGGACGCTACCCACCTCCTCCAATAGCGGCTCCCTCGATCATGGGGCGAACAACAACCGCCCCATCGCTCCAATCCATGGCACTGCGGTTGCTACTTTTCCTAGGGACTTTAAGTCACGGCGACCATTTCTGACACCTCACCATGTATGCGGCGTGCATGGCGGAAACGACCTGACGCTGTAATTAAAAACTTGAAGGCTGCACCGCGCACGTATCCCATGTCCCCCATTCAATGAGCATCGTGGGGAAGCACAGCAAGCGCAATGATCACAACCGCAAGGCCCTGCCATGCGTGCCCGTGCATTAATTGGGCCTAGCCCAACAACACTTTGCAACGTGTGTGGCCCAGGCCCGAGGGCTCCTGTCGGTGCGCTAGAGTTTTGGGCTCTCTAGGGCCCCTTACTCGTGCATGGGCAGTAGTAGCCATCCAGGCGACCAGGCCCGGCAGGGACTTGCCAGATACCAACACAGGAAAATCAAGATCACCGGCAAGGCCTTGCCAGGAGGGCTACCGACCCACCAGAGAGGGAGCCCGGCCCCGACAAGGCGAGGCCCCGTCAAGGCGAAGCGCTGGCAAGACCCCGCCAGCACAAAGGAGAGGTGTCAATCCACCTGGACACATGTCGCGGTGTCGACGTTGGAGGGAGCTAAGCGGCGCCGATAGGACAGGCTCCCGTCTCATCCCACTTATGGACAGAGATGCCTGACAGTGCATTAAATGCGCTTGTCCTACTCCGTCAGTGTTAGGTATGATAGCACTGTAGCTCTATACACCTCGTGTACGCACTGTATGCCACTGTTGGGATCCCCTCAGAGTATAAAAGGAGGCCCAGGGCGATACAATAGAGGACTTTTGGACTTTTGACTTTTGGGACTTTTGAACCCTTGGGCTTTTGCACCTTCAGGGGCACTCTTGCGCACACGCGTGGCAGTAGCTCGAAGCACCCATGTAGCAAGAACCCTAAGAACACTCTCAATACCGCCAAGCAGGAGTAGGGTTTTACGCATCCGTGCGGCCTGAACCTGGGTTAAGATCCCAGCATGCTTTTCATTAGACCAGCTCTTTGCACAACCGCCCCCCACCGAGCCGAAAGGGATCCCCATGATCCCATAGGTGTTCGTGCCCACGATAGTATGCTTACTTGATCATAAGTCGCGTGTGCAAAAGATCTTCAAGAACATCGCTCGCAAAGCACAAGATCGGTTTGAGGTGAGGATCAAGAAAGTTTAGAGTGCAACGGATTGGATTTCAAGAACACAAATGTGGACACCTTTCTTGAGGAAGAGGGGATTCTCCATGAGTTCTCAGCTACGTACACGCCTCACCAAAATGGAGTTGTTGAGAGGAAGAACCGAACTCTTATTGAGATGGCAAGAATGATGCATGATGAATACAAGATGCAAGACACTTTTGGGCAGAAGCCACTGAAATAGCTTGTCATGCCATGAACCGACTCTATCTTCACAAGCTTCTTGGTAAAACTACATACGAGTTACTCACCAATAACAAACCCCAAGTTGGGTACTTGCGGGTATTCGGCTCCAAGTGTTACATTCTTGGTAAACATCGTTGTTCTAAATTTGCTCCTAGATCTCATGAAGGTTTCCTACTTGGTTACAAATCAAACTCTCACATTTATCGTGTGTACAACAACTTCACTCAAAAAGTTGAAGAGGTGGTGGATGTGAAGTTTGATGAATCTAATGGTTTGCAAGTCGAACAATTGGCAATTGATGTAGGAGATAAGGAACCTTCGGCAGCTATCCAAGACTTGTCCATCGGCAAGATTCGTCCCATGGAGGTGAGGGAAAATACTTCATCGACTGAAGTGGAAGCCCCTACTTCGCATCAAGGTGAACCTCAACACAACATAGAAGCATCCACAAGCAGTACACGTCAAAATGAAGAGGTGGAAGAAGCAAATCATGATGATCCTCCTCGACCTCCTTCACCGCTACCTCTTGAGAATGCGTTGGTTTTGTCATACCCAAGATGCAATCCTATCCTTATTTGAGCACAGGGGCCTCGACAGGGATAGAAATGCATCTCGTCATGTGGCAAGAATGGATATCATTACAAGTACATTTATAGAAGAGATGAGTATACGGAATTGGCTTACACTCGCCACAAGCTACATCAAGATCACATCAATACAACAACGTATTCAAACATCATACCGAAGAGCAGGGTCCGACTACAGACGAAATCAAACGATAAAATGACATCCATCCTTGCTATCCCAGGATGCCGCCCGGAACCCATCCTAGATTAATGAAGAAGAAGAAGAACTCCAAATCAAACAAGCATCGCTCTCATGTCAAAGCATCGCTTTACCTATACCTGCAATTGTTGTTGTAGTAATCTATGAGCCACAGGGACGCATCAATCTCATTTCCAAGGGTATCAAGAGTAGCAAAGCTTAATTGGTGAGTTAGGGTTAAGTGGTGAGGCTGCAGCAAGCGACTAAGCATTTATTTGAGTGGCTAACTTATGAATACAAATGGTAAAGTGGGTGGCCTACGCATAACGGACGTGAACTAGTAATTATCACTAAATGATCCTGAACACATACTTACGTCAAACATAACCCCACCGTGTTCTCTCCCGGATAAGGACTCACGAGAAGAGACAGTCATGGTTACGCACACAGTTGGTGTATTTTATTAGAGTTTACTACAAGTTTACTATGACCGGGTGTTAAAAAAAGTTTTCCAAGTTGCCACATAACCGCGGGATGGCTTTCCGAAAGATTTAACCCTGTAGAGGTGGTCCAACTAATCCATCACAAATTAACCACAAGCCGGGAGAATAACCTCGACCACGGATCTCGTGATCTTCATAGGCAATTCCACAAGAAGACCACACCTCGAGATAGCCCAAAGTAAAATGGAATTCCTCGCGCGAGACAATTGAGAAAGGTAAAACAAATCTAGCATGGCCGCCCGACGTGTGGACGATCCCGATAGGAGCCGCGTATCTCGTTCTCAGGTCACGACGGATGAGCGATGGTTACCACGCCAATCACCGAGTTGCCCCGGGTAGCGTTAATAAGCTGCTCTGGGTTGGACCAACACTCATGAGGAGTACTTGCCCGGGTTGTTGATTAAATTATTCGCGGGTGCCGGCAGGTCCCTATGCAATTTCATTACTAATTAGGCAAATGTAGTACCAATGTTGGGCCTTGCCAGACAAGCTTTATACTCAAACAAAAATCAAGGGGGTCCCCATAACTACCCCGAGCATGTTAGGATCGCTCAATATGGAACATAACACCAGTTCACAAGTAACTAGGGGCGGCAAAAGTGGAACAAAACACCGAGCAAAAGGCCAAGCCTTCCACCTTTTACCAAGTATATATGTGCATTAAATTAAATAGCAATAATATTGTGATATCAGGAATGTCCATGTTATCACATGGAAGCAGTTGCACCTGCAGCTAGAAACGCTATAACAAGGGTTGAGCAAGCAGTAACATAGCCAAACAAAGGTTTGTTGGGAAGGTGACGGGTTAGAGGCTTATCATGGCAATGTTAGGAGGCTTGACAAACAAGTGGTAGGTAGCGAGACATAACGATAAAAGCGGGACAACTAGCATAGCAATGATAGTAGTGGTATCCAGGGAAATGTGTCATCTTGCCTGAGATCCTGCTGGGAAGAAGAATGATTCCATGAAAAAGACGATGTGTGAAGTAGATGAATGAATCCTCACACTGCGAACGCTTTCGGAACTCTATCAAGAAGGAACAACCAAAAAACAACAATCAACACATGGTACACCATAACATATGCATGACATGATGCGCAAACAATATGATGCATGTACGGTTTAATTATGCAAGGCATGGCAAGTACAACAATCAACTTCTACACATTAAGTGAAGCTCAATATGCAACGAGTTGCATATTGGCGAAACTTCACATTCGAATTATTTAGTTCACTGTCGTTAGATACACGACAATATTAAATTGTTTTAAACATGGCAATAGGTGAAGCATAAGTAAACTATCTATCTAGGCATCTTAAATGAGGCCGGAAACAACTAATAGCATTTCCGAAATGACCCCATATATTAATTTCGAAATTGGTCCAGATCTGAACTAACCATAATATATATTTGTTAAAAACATAAAAAATTATACCCTGCAATTCTACACGTCATTCTATTCGAATTACATATATAGAACATCTCAAATGGAGCTACGGTCTAAAAGTTATGGCCCGCACAAGATAATACGCCATGAATGCAAAATGCATGAAAATGACAACCAAAAACATCTCAAATCATGAATTCAGCAAGATAGTATGATACTGTTGGGGAACGTCGCATGGGAAACAAAAAATTTCCTACGCACACGCAAACCTATCCATGGTGATGAGCATCTACGAGAGGGAGAGTGGATCTACGTACCCTTGTAGATCGCTAAGCGGGAAGTGTTAAGAAACGCGGTTGGTGTAGTCGAACATCTTCACGATCCAAATCGCCGAGCGTCCCGCGATCTCATCACGATCCGTCCCGCGATCCAATCACGATCCGTCCCGTGAACTCATCACGATCCGTCCCGTGATCTCAACACAATCTGTCTCACGATCTTGATCACGATCTGTCCCGCGAACTCATCACGATCCGTTCCGCGATCTCATCACGACCCGCTCGTGATCTCGATCACGGTCCTTCCGATCTAGCGCCGAACGGACGGCACCTCCGCGTTCAGCACACGTGCAGCTTGATGACGATCTCCACCGTCTTGATCCAGCAAGAGGAGGTGGAGAGGAGAGAGAGTTCACCGGCAGCGTGACGGCGCTCCGGTGATGGTGGTGGAGCAATTTCGGCAGGGCTTCGCCTAAGCGCTGCAGAAAACCGATCTAGAGGAGAAACTATGCACCGGTGGAACGGGTAGCACGTGGCCGGAAATTCTGTCCAAAAACCACCCAATCCACTAGTATATATAGGAGGAGAGGAGAGGAGAGGCAGCCAAGGCCTTTGGGTCGGCCGAAATAGGAGGTGGGAGCAATCCTACTTCACCTCCAATCCTAGTTGGAGTAGGATTGCCTCCTATTGGCTGATTTTCCACTTTTTGCTTTAGGACTTTCTCTCCTACGCCATGGGCCTTTGTGGATGTTTTACCAGCCCACTAAGGGCTGGTTATTATTCTCCCACAGCCCATGGACCTCTTGGGGTCGAAGTACCCCTCCCGGAGGTCTCCCGGTACACTACCGACACTCCCGGTACACTACCGATACTCCCGGTACACTACCGATGAGCCCGAAACTTTTCCGGAAACCAAACTGGGACTTCCTATATATGAATCTTTACCTCCGGACCATTCCGGAGCTCCTCGTGATGTCCGGGATCTCATCCGGGACTCCGAACAACCTTCGGTCACCACCATACATAACTCTACACTACCGAGACGTCACCGAACCTTAAGTGTGCAGACCCTGCGCGTTCGAGAACTATGTAGACATGACCGAGACACCTCTACAGTCAATAACCAATAGTGGGACCTGGACGTCCACATTGGTTCCTACATATTCTACGAAGATCTTTATCGGTCGAACCTCTATGTCAAGGATTCAGTTAATCCCGTATAACGTTCCCTTTGTTCTTCGGTATGTTACTTGCCCGAGATTCGATCATCGGTATCTCCATACCTAGTTCAACCTCGTTACCGGCGAGTCTCTTTACTCGTTCCATAATACAAGATCCTGCAACTAACAATTAGTCACATTGCTTGCAAGGCTCATTGTGATGTTGTATTACCGAGTGGGCCCTGAGATACCTCTCCGTCACACGGAGTAACAAATCCCAGTCTCAATCCATGCCAACTCAACAGACACCATCGGAGATACCTGTAGAGCACCTTTATAGTCACCCAGTTACGTTGCGACGTTTGATACACACAAGGCACTCCTCCGATATCCGTGAGTTGCATGATCTCATGGTCATAGGAACATATACTTGACATGCAGAAAACAGTAGCAATAAACTGACACGATCATATGCTATGTTTGTAGTTTGGGTCTTATCCATCACATCATTCTCCTAATGATGTGATCCCATTATCAAATGACATCTCATGTCCATGGCTAGGAAACCTTAACCATCCTTTGATCAACGAGCTAGTCCATTAGAGGCATACTAGGGACATGGTTTTTGTCTATGTATCCACACATGCATTTAAGTCTCCGATCAATACAATTATAGCATGGATAATAAACGATTATCATGAACAAGGAAATATGATAATAACTAATTTATTATTGCCTCTAGGGCATATTTCCAACAGTCTCCCACTTGCACTAGAGTCAATAATCTAGTTCACATCACCATGTGATTCGCATTGTTATGAATCTAACACCCAATGAGTTCTGGGGCTCGATCATGCTTTGCATGTGAGAGAGGTCTTATAGTCAACGGGTCTGCGATATTCAGATCCATGTGTACTTTGCAAATCTCTATGTCAAACCGTAAACACTACTACCACACTCCACTTGGTACTATTTCCAAATGGCTGCTCCACTATACGTATCCAGATTGCTACTACTAGTCATCCGGATATGTGTTAAAGCTTGCATCGACGTAATTCTTTACGACGAACTCTTTATCACCTTCATAATCAAGAAACATTTCCTTAGTCCTCTGGTTACTAAGGATAATTCCAACCGCTGTCCAGTGATCCACTCCTGGACCACCCTTGTACCCCTTGACAGACTCATGGCAAGGCACACATAGGTGCGGTACACAGCATGGCATAATATAGAGCCTATGGCTAAGGCATAGGGGATGACATTCGTCCTTCTCTTTCTTCTGCCATTGTCGAGCTTTGAGTCTCACTCAACTTCACACCTTACAAATCAGATGAGAACTATTTCTCTGGCTGATCCATTTTGAACTCTTTCAAAATCTTGTCAAGGTATGCACTCATTGAAAGTCTCATCAAACATCTTGATCTATCTCTATAGATTTTGATGCTCAACAATTAGGTAGCTTTATCCAGGTCTTCCTTTGAAAATCACTTTCCAAATAACCGTTTTATGCTTTCCAGAAACTCTACATTATTTCTGAACAACAATATGTCATCCACATATACTTATCAGAAATTCTATAGTGCTCCCACTCACTTTATTGCAAATAAAAGTTTCTCATAAACTTTGTATAAACATCAAAACTTTGATCACCTCATCAAAGCGTATATTCCAACTCCGAGATGCTTGCTTCAGTCCATGGAAGGATCACCGAAGCTTGCACACCTTTTAGCATCCTTAGGCCTGACAAAACCTTCTGGTTGTATCACATACAATCTTTCCTCAAGTAAACCATTAAGGAAACGATGTTTTGACATCCATCTGCCAGATTTCATAATTGAAAACACAGCAACTGCTAACATAATTCCAACAGACTTTTAGCATCGCTACGAGTGAGAAAGTCTCATCGTAGTCCACTCCTTGAACTTGTCACAAACATCTTTGCAACAAGTCGAGCTTTACAAATAGTGACATTCACCATCAGTGTCTGTCTTCATTTTAAAGATCCATTTGTACTCAACGACCTGCCGTCCAACGAGCAAGTCTACCAAAGTCTACACTTGGTTTTAATACATGGATCCTATCTCGGATTTCATGGCCTCCAACCATTTGTCGGAATCCGGGCCCATCATCGCTTCTCCATAGCTCGTAGGTTCATCGTTGTCCAACAACATGACCTCCAAGACAGAGTTGTTGTACCGCTCAGAAGCAGTACACATCCTTGTCGACCTACGAAGTTCGATAGTAACTTGATCCTGAAGCTTCATGATCATCATCATTAACTTTCTCTTCAACTAACGTAGGCTTCACAGAAACATCTTTCTGCGCTGCGCTACTCTCTGGTTGGACAAAGGTTTAACAACCTCATCAAGTTCTATATTCCTCCCACTCAATTCTTTCGAGAGAAACTTTTTCTCGAGAAAGGACCCAGTTCTAGCAACAAACACTTTGCACTCGGATCTGAGATAGAAGGCATACCCATCTGTTCTTAGGGTATTCTATGAAGATACATTTGTCCGCTTTGGGTTCTAGCTTATTATGTGAAAACATTTTCCACACAAGCATCGCAGCCCCAAACATTAAGAAATGACAGCTTAGGTTTCTATCAAACCATAATTCACACGGTGTCATCTCAACGGATTTAGATGATGCCCTATTTAAAGTGAATGTAGTTGTCTCTAATGCATAACCCCAAAAATTATAGTAGTAAAACGATAAGAGACATCACAGTATGCACTATATCAATAGAGCATGACTATGATGTTCGGACACACCATCACACCATGGTGTTCCAAGTGGCGTTAGTTGTGAGACATATTTCACGTTGTCTTACGTTGTATGCCAAACTCGTAACTCAGATATTCACCTCCACGATCATATCGGGGTCATTTTTATCTTCTTGTCACGATGATCTTTAAACTTCACTCTGAATTTGCTTGAACCTTTCAAACGATTCAGACTTGTGTTTCATTAAGTAAATATACACTATATCTACTCAAATCATCAGTGAAGGTAAGAAAATAACGATATCCACTGCACGCTACAAGACTCACTAGATTGCATACATCAACATGTATCATTTCCAATGAATCACTTGCCCGCTCCATCCAACGGGGTCCTTTACTTATCTTGCCCAAGAGGCATGGTTCGCATGTCTCAACCGATTCGAAATCGATGAGTCCAAATATCCATCATCATGGAGTTTCTACATGCGCTTTATACCAATATGACATTTAGTGGCAGTGCCACAAGTATGTGGTACTATCATTATTAACTTTGTATCTTTTGACATCAATGTTATGAACATGTGTACTACTACGATCAAGATTTCAACAAACCATTCTCACTGGGTGCATGACCATTGAAGGTATTATTCATGTAACCAGAATAACTATTATTCTCTGACTTAAATGAATAACCGTATTGCAACAAACATGATCTAATCATGTTCATGCTCAACGCAAAACACCAAATAACATTTATTTAGGTTCGTCACTAATCCTGAAGGTAGAGAGAGAGCGTGCGATGTTGATCACATCAACCTTGGAAACATTTCCAACACACATCGTCACCTCACCCTTAGCTAGTTCTCCGTTTATTCCGTAGCTTTTATTTCGAGTTACTAACATTTAGCAACCGAACCGGTATCCAATACCCAGGTGCTACTAGGAGTACTAGCAAGGTACACATCAATAACTCGTATATGAAATATACTTCTGTCGATGTTGCCAGCCTTCTTATCTACCAAGTATCTAGGGTTGTTCCGCTTCAGCGACCTCTCACCTCATAATAGAAGCACTTAGTCTCGGGTTTGAGTTCAACTTTGGGTTGCTTCACTGGAGCAGCAACTGACTTGCTATCCATGAAGTTTCCCTCCTTGCTCTTGCCCTTTTCGAAACTAGTGGTTTGATTAACCATCAACACTTGACGCTCCTTCTTGATTTCTACCTTCGCGGTGTCAAACATCGCGAACAGCTCAGGGATCAATACTTCTATCCCTGGTGTATTATAGTTCATCACTAAGTTCTAGTAGCTTTAGTGACAGTGACTTGGAGAACTATATCAATCACTATCTTATCTAGAAGATCAACTCCCACTTGATTCAAGCGATTGTAGTACCCAGACAATCTGAGTACATGCTCAACGATTGAGCTATTCTCCTTCATCTTACAAGCAAAGAATCTTGTTGGAGATCTCATATCTCGCAACAAAGGCACGAGCCTGAGATCACAATCTCTGCTCCTAGAACATCTCATATGTTCCGTGACGTTCAAAACGTTTTGGAGCCTCAATTCTAAGCCGTAATGCATGACGCACTAAACTATCAAGTAGTCATCGAAACGTGCCTGTTAGATGTTCACAACATCTATAGACGATGCTAGAGGGGGTGGCGCACCGAGCGGTGCATTAAGGACATAAGCCTTCTGTGCAGCAATGAGGACAACCCTCAGATCACGGACCCAGTCCGCAATTTTGCTACCAACATCTTTCAATTCTATTTCTCTAGGAACATATAAAAATACAAGGGAGCTACAGCGCGAGCTAGTAATCTACAACATAATTTCCAAAGACACTTTGACTATGTTCATGATAATGAGTTCAATTAATCATATTACTTAAGAACTCCCACTCAAATTGACATCCCTCCGATCATTCGAGTGATACATGATCCAAATTCACCAACTCAAGTCCGATCATCACGTGAGTTGAGGTGGCAGCAATGGTGAACATCATTATGTTGATCATATCTACTATATGACTCATGTTCGACCTTTCGGTCTCTCGTGTTCCGAGGCCATGTCTGTACATGCTAGGCTCGTCAAGTTTAACCCGAGTGTTCTGCGCGTGCAAATCTGGCTTGCACCCGTTGTATGTGAACGTAGAGTCTATCACACCCGATCATCACGTGGTGTCTCAACACGACGAACTTTCGCAACGGTGCACACTCGGGGAGAACACAATTTATCTTGAAATTAAGTGAGGGATCACCTTATAATGCTACCTTCGTCCTAAGCAAAACAAGGTGCATAAAAAGGATTAACATCACATGCAAATCATAAGTGACATGATATGGCCATGTACTTGTGCTTTTGATCTCCATCTAGAAAGCACCGGCATGATCTCCATCGTCACCGGCATGACACCATGATCTCCATCAACGTGTCGCCATCGGGGTTGTCACGCCCTGCATGCTTCTACTACTATTGCTACCGTAGCGATAAAGTAAAGCATTACATAGCGCTTAATGATTGACACGCAGGTCATACAATAATTAAAGACAACCCTATGGCTCCTGCCGGTTGCCGTACTCATCGACATGCAAGTCGTGATAATCTATACATCACATGATCATCTTATACATCACATATATCTCATCATGTAATTGGCCATATCACATCACAACATACCCTGCAAAAACAAGTTAGACGTCCTCTAATTGTTGTTGCATATTTTACGTGGCTGCTATGGGTATCTAGCAAGAACGATTCTCACCTATGCATAAACCACAACGGTGATACACTAGTTTGCTTTTCAACCTTCTCAAGAACCGCCTTTGTCGAATCCGATCCAACTAAAGTGAGAGAAACTGTCACCCGCAAGCCATCTAGGCAACAAGTTGCGTCGAGGGAACCGGTCTCTCGTAAGCGTACGAGTAATGTTGGTCCGGGCCGCTTCATCTCACAATCCCGCTGAACCAAAATACGACCAAGGGAGGAAGAAATCTAAGCATCAACGCCCACAAACCTTTTGTGTTCTACTCGAGATCTCATCGAACCATCAACCTAGCTCATGATGCCACTGTTGGGGAACGTCGCATGGGAAACAAAAAATTTCCTACGCACACGCAAACCTATCCATGGTGATGAGCATCTACGAGAGGGAGAGTGGATCTACGTACCCTTGTAGATTGCTAAGCGGGAAGCGTTAAGAAACGCGGTTGGTGTAGTCGAACATCTTCACGATCCAAATCGCCGAGCGTCCCGCGATCTCATCACGATCCGTCCCGCGATCCAATCACGATCCGTCCCGTGAACTCATCACGATCCGTCCCGTGAACTCAACACAATCTGTCTCACGATCTTGATCACGATCTGTCCCGCGAACTCATCACGATCCATTCCGCGATCTCATCACGACCCGCTCGTGATCTCGATCACGGTCCTTCCGATCTAGCGCCGAACGGACGGCACCTCCGCGTTCAGCACACGTGCAGCTTGATGACGATCTCCACCGTCTTGATCCAGCAAGAGGAGGTGGAGAGGAGAGAGAGTTCACCAGCAGCGTGACGGCGCTCCGGTGATGGTGGTGGAGCAATTCCGGCAGGGCTTCGCCTAAGCGCTGCAGAAAACCGATCTAGAGGAGAAACTATGCACCGGTGGAACGGGTAGCACGTGGCCGGAAATTCTGTCCAAAAACCACCCAATCCACTAGTATATATAGGAGGAGAGGAGAGGAGAGGCAGCCAAGGCCTTTGGGTCGGCCGAAATAGGAGGTGGGAGCAATCCTACTTCACCTCCAATCCTAGTTGGAGTAGGATTGCCTCCTATTGGCTGATTTTCCACTTTTTGCTTTAGGACTTTCTCTCCTGCGCCATGGGCCTTTGTGGCTGTTTTCCCAGCCCACTAAGGGCTGGTTATTATTCTCCCACAGCCCATGGACCTCTTGGGGTCGAAGTACCCCTCCCGGAGGTCTCCCGGTACACTACCGACACTCCCGGTACACTACCGATACTCCCGGTACACTACCGATGAGCCCGAAACTTTTCCGGAAACCAAACTGGGACTTCCTATATATGAATCTTTACCTCCGGACCATTCCGGAGCTCCTCGTGATGTCCGGGATCTCATCCGGGACTCCGAACAACCTTCGGTCACCACCATACATAACTCTACACTACCGAGACGTCACCGAACCTTAAGTGTGCAGACCCTGCGGGTTCGAGAACTATGTAGACATGACCGAGACACCTCTACAGTCAATAACCAATGGCGGGACCTCGACGTCCACATTGGTTCCTACATATCCTACGAAGATCTTTATCGATCGAACCTCTATGTCAAGGATTCAGTTAATCCCGTATAACGTTCCCTTTGTTCTTCGGTATGTTACTTGCCCGAGATTCGATCATCGGTATCTCCATACCTAGTTCAACCTCGTTACCGGCAAGTCTCTTTACTCGTTCCATAATACAAGATCCCGCAACTGACAATTAGTCACATTGCTTGCAAGGCTCATTGTGATGTTGTATTACCGAGTGGGCCCTGAGATACCTCTTCGTCACACGGAGTAACAAATCCCAGTCTCGATCCATACCAACTCAACAGACACCATCGGAGATACCTGTAGAGCACCTTTATAGTCACCCAGTTACGTTGCGACATTTGATACACACAAGGCACTCCTCCGATATCCGTGAGTTGCATGATCTCATGGTCATAGGAACATATACTTGACATGCAGAAAACAGTAGCAATAAACTGACACGATCATATGCTATGTTTGTAGTTTGGGTCTTATCCATCACATCATTCTCCTAATGATGTGATCCCGTTATCAAATGACATCTCATGTCCATGGCTAGGAAACCTTAACCATCCTTTGATCAACGAGCTAGTCCATTAGAGGCATACTAGGGACATGGTTTTTGTCTATGTATCCACACATGCATTTAAGTCTCCGATCAATACAATTATAGCATGGATAATAAACGATTATCATGAACAAGGAAATATGATAATAACTAATTTATTATTGCCTCTAGGGCATATTTCCAACAGATACTACATGAAATTCTAAGCAAGTTTCATATATTACATGCCCAAAACGGAGCTACGCTTTAACCACAACAACCAACACAAGTTTTATTTCAAATATGCCTAAAACAGCAAGATGGCATATTGCACACATGAAAATAACAAGCTACAAGATTCTAAAATGCACAAACTAAGCATGGGGCAGTATCATATAATACACACTTGATTTCATCTTCACATATCATACTCAAAAGAGGCATGGATAACATGGTAGGAAGGTCACAACATGGCTGATTGAAAACAGTTTCATACTTGGTTAAAGTAGCAGTTTTGACAGTGCAGTTTTTATTACGAAGGCATATTGACAGCAGTAAAACTATATGCTACAGATAATATTATAGCATGAAACTTAACATCATACTAAAGGACACTATCAGCTACAAATAACTCCATTACACCTACCCCAAAGGGGTTCTAGATCACTAGCAAAACACATGGAAAGACAGCAACAAAACGTTACAGATTCCAGACTTAGAAATATTTTCGCATCTCAAAACAGCACAATTTTTATAGCATGTTGGCAACAAGAAAAAAACACCTAAACATGTGTTTATATGAAAAGCAAAATGACCATGTGCTAGTGCACATGTCAAAGGGCATATCTCACATTGGCAGCTAATCCAAAATATGCATGGAGTATATCACACGAAGTAAACAAAAGGGCATCATGGCAAAATGACATGCACACAAACTTGCTCAAAAGAAAAATTAAATGAATAGATAATTCCTACGGATTTTTCTACCCCAAAATCACATATAATAACCATATGTTCATGTAGGAAAAATGTCACCATTAATTATGCAAGTTATGACATAAACGGATTAGCAAGTATATATATGCAAAACTAAATGCAACAAACACATCAAATATTGTTAGCATGCAAGAAAAGGCATATAACAAAGCTACACATATTACATATTTCAAATCTATAGTTTTTAACCTAAGATGCACAAATAAATAAGTATGCCGAGTGCAACATAATGACATTTATGCAAATTGAGAGAAAATGGCATGTTAAACATTTAAACACATGTGAAAGTTGGATATTGTGAATCTACATGAAATTCTAAGCATTTTACATATATAAAACATTTTATTCCGATGCACGGTTATTTTTATATGAGCAATGCAATTTAATGGATTTAATCATAATATGTTGGACTAAAAAAACACTACGCGGGCCGAATCTGAACCTCGGGCCGAACCAGTGAGTGAGCGTTGGATAGCTAAAAAATGCACAGGCAGAGGACAGGGAGGAGGCACTCACTTTGGGCCCACAGGCCGGTCGAAGGAGCGGCTGGGCAGGCTCGATGTTGTGTCCGGGTGAGGCGATGCAGCCCACGTGGAGTGGGGCGGCCCACGCGCAGCCGCACTGGAGGCAGGCATTGGTTAACGAGGGGCGAGCGGCACACATCTTCCAGGAGGCACCAGTCGGGGACGACACCGGCTCCGGCGAGCAACGTGGCGAGGCCACGGAGGATGGTGTGGATCCGGACGGGATCGACCTGATCCGTCCATTCCCAGTGGTGGGGTAGCATGCGGCGGCGCGGGCTGACAAGACGGGGCAGGCTCAAGCGGAGCATGGCCCTCTAGCGGCATGCAATGGTGCGGCACGGCAGCAGTCAAGCTCTGGAGAACGGTGGCAAATTGGCGAGGCGGTGGCGGGCTCTAGGGCATGAGGGAGCTCGGGCAGGAGGCCTTGGTCGGGGCCAATGGGGTTGGTCGGGATCTACGGGAGCTCGGGGTTGGGAGGTTCCCTGGCTGCGGGCGGCTATGGCTCCCCTCGGTCCCGGGCGAGCCGCGGATGGGCTTCGCAGGCCTAGCATGGTGAGAGGACAGGTTGGCTGCTCCAAGTGGTGGCTAGGGTTAGGAGAGGCGCGGATTTCACGGTAGGGTAGGCTAGGGGTGTTTATTTTTAGCAAAGCTTGATAGGGTTAGGGGTTTGAGGGCGTTTTCGAGTCGTTCGATCGGGATCAGATGGTCTGGAAGCTGAGAGGCTAGCTAGGTGGGTTGTTAGGATGTGTCATGGTCTAGGTCTGAGATGAGAGGGAAGGTGGCAGCCCATGAGAAGAGTTTTGAAACGCCGAAAACATCCGACGAATAACCCAATGACGGTGCCGCTACGGGCGACCGTTGGGATATCAAACAAACTCTGATTGTGACGAAATTTGGTAGACGGTCCACCTACAATATAGCGATACCACACGCAAAGTTCCAACCCAATCCGAGAATATTTCAAATGCACTTTGAAAACAATATTTTATAAATGTCGCGGGCACGTGCATGTGTGGTTGGACTCGAAATGATCGACGACACGAATGGAGAGAACCGGCAACTAAGAACGGATGCAAGTTTTCAAAAACGAGTGATGATGCCATGCAGACGATGTGAATGATGCAATGATGAATGGGACAATCAGACGAAATAGAGACGAGAATGGAAATAAAAGGGGAATCCTCTGGAGCACCAGTCCTGGGCTGTTACAAGTTTTCCCTTAAAGAGGAAAGGGTGATGCGGCAAAGTAGATAAGTATTTCCCTTAGTTGTTGAGAACTAAGGTATCAATCCAGTAGGAGGAACAAGCAAGTCACCAATGGTTGCACCTACACAGACAATCAAACTCTTGCACCCAACGCTATAAAGGGGTTGTCAATCCCTTCACGATTATTTGCAAGGATTAGTGCGGAAAGTAAAAGATAAATAAATTTCAGGAAGGTATAGATCTGAAAATATATGATGGAAAATAGACCCAGGGGCCATAGGTTTCACTAGAGGCTTATCTCTTCAAGGCAAATATCATGGTGGGTAAACAAATTACTGTCAAGCAATTGGTAGAAAAGCAAATAATCATGTAGTTATCCAAGGCAATGATCATTCATATAGGCATCACGTCCGTGACAAGTAGACCGAAACGATTCTACATCTACTACTGTTACTCCATACGTCGACCAACTACTTTACCGTGGCTTATTCAGCCAGGCGGTTGGCCGTCTGCTGGCGGACGACAAAGACTTTGCCGTTCGAGATGCATGCCTTTGCCGTCCAGGATGGCTGACGGCAAAGTAATTGATTCCTGTAGTGGTAGAGGGATAAACTCAAGCAATATGATGAAAACCCCATCTTCTTACCCTTTATGGCAACAATACAATACGTGCCTCACTACCCCTACTATGTCACTGGGTGAATACAACGCAAGATTAAACCAAAACCAAGCACTTCTCCCATTGCAAGAACTACCAATCTAGTTTGCCAAACCAAACCAATAAGTTTAAGAGACTTGTAAGGATATGAAATCATGCATATAAGAAATCAGAGGAGATTCAAATAAGATTCATGGATAATCTGAACATAAACTCACAATTCATCGGATCTTGACAAGCACACCACAAAAGAGGATTACATCAGATAGATCTCCATGAAGATCATGAAGAACATGGTATTGAAGATCACATAGAGAAAAGAAGCCATCTAGATACTAGCTATGGACTCGTAGGTCCGTGGTGGACTACTCACGCATCATCAGAGGGGCAATGGAGTTGATGTAGATGCCCTCCGTGATCAAAACCCCTCAGGCTTATTACCGGAAAAGGCTCCAAGATTGGATCTCTCGGGAAAGGAGGCTTTCAGCGATGGAAAAGTATTTGCGTGGATCTTCTTGATGTTGGGGGAATATTTGGGTATTTATAGGCCAAGAATTATGGTAAGGATACCTGTCAGGAGGCGACAAGTCTGCTAGGCGCGGCCAGGGGGGCCTGTGCCTAGCTGGCTTGCGCACTAGCTCCTCCCCTGACATGCACTTCAAGCTTGGATGACTTGTTTCCTTCTAGAAAAATTCCTTCCACGGGTTTTATTCCGTGTGGACTCCATTTAATATTCCATATCTGCAAAAATCAAAAACAAGTAAAAAATAGAAACTCCCACTTGGCTCTAGATTAATAGTTTAGTCCCAAAAATAATATAAAATAGTATATTAATTCATATAAAACATCCAAAATAGATAATATAATAGCATGCCATCATCAAAAATTATAGATACATTGGAGACGTATCAGCATCCCCTAGCTTAATTCCTGCTCGTCCTCGAGTAGGTAAATGATAAAAACAGAATTTTTGTTGTGGAGTGCTACCTAACATATTTATCCAAGTAATATTATTTATTGTGGCATGAATATTCAGATCCGTAAGACTCAAAACAAAAGCTTAATATTGATATAGAAACAATAACATTTACACTATACTAGCAAAGCAGTTGTATCTCTTCAAAATATAATGGCAAAAGAAAGTTATCCCTACATTATCATATGGTCTCGCTATGCTCCATCTTCCCCACACAAATTATTTATATCATGCACAACCCTGATGAAAAGTCAAGCAATTGTTTTCACACCTTTATTTCTCAAACTTTTTCAACTCTCATGCAATACATGAGCACGAGCCATGGATATAGCACTATAGGTGGAATAGAATATGGTGGAGGTTGTCAAGGAAAGGGAGAAGATAGTCTCACATCAACTAGGCGTATCAACATGCTATGGGGAGGCCCATCAATAGATATCAATGTGAGTGAGTAGGGATTGCCATGCAACGGATGCACTAGAGCTATAAGTGTATTAAAGCTCAAAAGGAAGCTAAGTGGATGTGCATCATGAAAAAATCCACTAGCTATATCAAAGTGACAAAATAGGAGACTCTCTATCATGAAGATCATGGTGCTACTTTGAAGCACAAGTGTGGAAAAGGGTAGTAGCAATATCCTTTTTCTCTCATTTTTTATGTGGGCATCTAAGGCCTCTTTTATTCATTTTTTCTATATTTGGGCTTAGATGGCCCCTTTTATTTTTCATAAAGTCCGGAATCTCATCCCCACTTGTGAGGGAATCGTAGCTTCCATCACCCTTTCTTCACGTGGGACATTCTCTAATAATGATAATCATCACACTTTTATTTACTTACAACTCAAAAGAAAATTACAACTCGATACTTATGAAAAAATATGACTCTATATGCAATATGGAAGTGATGGTGCAAGTCATAAAAGGAAACGGTGGAAGTTCCATGGCAATATATCTCAGAATGGCTATGGAAATGCCATAATAGGTAGGTATGGTGGCTGTTTTGAGGAAGGTATATGGTGGCTGTTTTGAAGAAAGATATCTGGTGGATGTTTTAAGGAAGGTATATGGTGGTTGTTTTGAGGAAGGTGTTTGTTGCATCGGTGAAAGTTCTGCGGTACTATAAAGGCTAGCAAAAGTGGAAGGGTGAGAGTGCGTATAATCCATGGACCCAACATTAGTCATAAAGAGATCACATACTTCTTGAAGAAGTCTATTAGTCATTGAAGTAATGCATTAAACGCATGCTCCTATGGGGGAGGTTGGTAGGAGTTAACCATTGCGCGCCCTCGACCCTCACACAAAGGTCGACAATCTATAAACAAGCCATGCTCCGACTTCCTTACATAACGGTTCACCATACGTGCATGCTATGGGAATCACAAACCTTTACACAAGTATTTGTACCAAATAAGAATTTTCTTCCTAACATGTCTCTTAATATTACCATCATTATATCTCAAAACTTTATGCAATGAATGAAACTTCTCATAAATACTCAATGTACTTAATATGGAAGTTTTTATTATATCCCTTTTGGATGCCTATCATATTAGGACTAATTTCATAACCTAGACAAATTACCATGCTGTTGTAGAACTCACAAAATAATATAAGGGAGGTATGAGAG